>JACSVZ010000002.1:14616493-19416493 GCA_014706295.1 Lycocorax pyrrhopterus obiensis | reverse complement strand
ACAACGTGTTTTTATTGAAAGTTAGCCTGCAGCCAGAGGAATTTGCAATTCACTGAGAATCTCACATGGATAAACAGCAGATTAATAGCCTTTCTACATTTTTGGTACGTTTGTGGAATTTGATAGTAGCTGGAGTTGGTCGAATTACTGTGGAATTTCTATAATTCCCCTGAGCACAGATTGTCTGGAGTAATTCCTGTGATTAATACTAATAAACCTAAAAATCTCAGTCTCTGAGCAGAAACCCAGTGAACGTGCTCTAGTTCTCAGGGGCTTAGTACAAGTCAGTACTAGACCAGACCATTCATTCCCCAAGTTTCTTTTCTCCCCACATTCTTCTGCAGTGTTTTCAGCACTCCATACAATGAGATGTTCTCAGCAGCTCCATACAATTATCCTGATCCTAACATTAATAGATTTGATATCTAACTGGTTGAATTTGAATCCTGCTTTCATACAGAAACTAGCCAGTTTTCTAGCAGCTGCAGCATTAGTCATACATATGCATACCTTGCTTTGTTTTCCTGAATAACTCAGAACAGCATGAGGACAGCAGTTATGCTCGTAACCGATGCAGATTTTTAAGAAGTTCAGGGCTGGGTTGTAGAAATTTTAATTTATTTCTAGAAAAGGAGCAGAAGATTGTTGCAATTCTAATTACTCTGAAATCCTAGCCTTTCTGTTAAATATTTTCTATGAAATCCTGGACCTGAAGATGGGGAAGGAACTTGACGATTCTTTATCTAGGTGTAAATACTGTCATTAATTTAAGACACCTCACTCGCACTATTAATATTGTATATCCCTTTTTCTTAAAATATCATTTGCCTTTCAAGATTTGAGATTGGTTTCACTAGCTAGATGCTCACAATAACATCCTTTGCCAGAGTTGTTGCTGTGTCTTCTGGACCTTAGGGACTCTGTTCATTATCCACTCTGCAGATTTCTGTGATACCCAGTTTTGCAACACGGCTTGGACAAGACATAGATATTACAGTTAACACAGAAAGAGCCACTGCCTGGACTGTTCTAAGACCTTAATCTAAAGTCTGTTTCATATACATCTACTATCAAATATATAACAGTCCTAAGGTGTTTTGTTATAAATGCAGGAAGTAGTTATCAAAGACACGGAGGACAGTTAAGCACTTAAATCCCATTGAGAGCAGGGGTAGAACACGTCCACCTGTTATATATACCCTGGAGAATACTTACTTTTGCTGATTAATTTTGGAAAGTGATGACAACATCTGTATTTCATTTCTATGTTTACACATTCACAGATGCCATAATGACAAAACACCTAAGACACCATAATGACAAAACACTAGAAAAATAGGCAGTAGTACAATTGTTTTCTGTAGAAATTTCTGTTGCAATTCTTTTATATACTAGTAATATTTGATTCTTCACTTATTGCATTAGAACAATAAGACAAAGCCCTCCTCAGTCTTTGTTGAACCATTTATATCTAGAACTGCAACTTCTGTGCCAGTCATAAATCTTTCAAATCACGAGAGCTGAGTACAGACTTAATTCCTTATTGTTTGTTTATCCTGAGTGTGACAGCCGTTCCAGTGGGTATTGCCATGCTCTATTAGAGAGGTGTTTACTCTGAGATTAAACTTTGGGTTTTTTCTGACAGAACTATTCCACATTCAGTCACATTGCAGCCCAAAATTTTTTTGGTTTGGTTTCAATTTCCTCTGTTCATTTCTTACATTGATAGCTAAGTTTGAATTCAAGCAAATTCCTATTTGATTGGTGAGAGATGACACACACCCATGAAAGGGTTCCACAGGTGCCTTTTGATGCAATGTATACATATCCTAGACATTTTAAGAAACTTGACTCAGGCTTCTAGTCATCAGACTGTGTATTATAGGCTGTCTCTCTCTCGTGAGTTCTTACACAAGACATTATAGACTGTCTGGTTCCCAAATAAATATCTCAAATGATTATCTACCATAACTATTGGGCTTTAGTAGTATAATACAAAGAATGCAAGGGACATTTAAATTCAAATTTCAAATCGAACAGACTTTCCTGATAACAAATTAAAAGTCTTATACTTAACAATGCTGCATTAAATAAATTGTAGTGCAAAGTGGTTAGGATGATAATTTTCATAATACATGAAATGTGAAATACAGGTAGATGATGAATAGATGAGTACAGAGCACAAATGATAAAAAATAAAAATACTAGGATTGTTACTTTAACACAAGACTGCTTAAAATACTGAGAGGGAAGTTACCACATAAGGCAAAACCTGTACCTGCTTTACCTCAATTAAAAGAGCTTCAAGAAGGTTTTGACATCTTCAGGTAGGAACCACTGCTGTATGAACCCATGTTCACAGACAGAGGAACTTAGTCAGGGTCTCGAACTTCTCATTGGTTACTCACTATGATGTATTATAACAAAAACCAATGAGATTTAAATTTATCATCATGTCTACAGCATAGTTTCTACTCTACTTAGGTTATCTTCTTGACACTCAAGCTGTTTCTTCCATTTCTTGTGTGGGTAAAGTCCCAAATTATATCTTTTTCACACCTCTGAAATTTGCTACATTTTCCTTAACCTAACTAACATTAATTTGCAAGTGTTATCTTTATTTGCTAAACTACTGGTATTTTTATCCAGTTCCCTCTCTGTTGACTGTCATGTATAGTTCTTTATAGTATTTTGTGCTAACTACTATTCCTGTGCTACTGGAAGAGTCATAAGTGAGCTGACTGTCTTCCACTAATGAAAACAGTGGATTCTAAAATAGTTCATGGTCACTATTCAAACCAAATATTGCAGGATATATGTTTTGACTTTGGAGAGAAAAAAAACCTTCAAAGTTCTAATTTGAAAGTTAAAGGGGAAAAAAAAACCCAACACAAGTAAGTTCTTAGTTTCTCAAGAGCTATTAGGCCCTACCACAGCAGTTTCTGAGCCAAATATATAAGTAAGCTGCTCCTGATGAAATTAATTAGTTTTTCTAGTCCTAAATAGATTTATAATCACAAAAGGATAGGACAGTACTGTAACAGGTCAGTTCCATTGTCCGTCATTGCTCATTTTGCAATGCTTTTATGCATTGCTGTACATAGGGCAGTGCCACTGCTATTTTGCACTAGATCTTATCTTCTCTTCAAATGGACTGAAATAAATCAATCTGCTTACAGCAGATGAACAACTTCGACATTTTTTTCTGTCCCAAAAATGATGTATTAGAAAATGCACAAATTTGGCCAACCCAAGCTTTATGCCTTTAGGATGATTTTTCACATAAGTTCAATTGCAGAAAAGGTTTATAAATGGATTAGTAAAAATAATGATTGTGCAGTAGGTGCACTTTGTCTCATAGACCCTCCTAGTACAATTTAGTGAGGAACAAGGTACTAGATTTCTTCCCTTTCATGTCTGAGATGAATTTAATTTGTAGTTCCAAACTCCTTCCTTGATTACCAGAGAATGGTATGTTCCAAGAAATTAGTTGCTGGATACCTTTTATCAAATATTTGAGTGTTCATGAGACTATATTTCAGAATCCAGATACCACCTACCCATTGTAGCCTAAATTGTTTGCCTAGATAATAATTTTCTCAACTGGTCCCTTCTTTCCTTATTCCAAGTTGTCTCAACTGGTTCCTTCTTTCCTTATTCCTTATTTAAAAAAAAAAAAAAAAAAAAAGTCAAACAACAGGAACCGAGAACAGAGCATTTCAGGAACATCAAAACTCAGGACACACCTGTGGAGACAGGCAGCCCAGATTATCACACCTGACTCTAGGATAATTTTTAGGATGAATGTTAGTCTCCTTTTCTGGAAGTATTAGATTTTTTTCCTTTCATATAAGCATCCAACCCACTGCATTACTATGGAGAAATCGGTCTTCCACCAAATTTTTTTATGATCACTCTTAATTTCCTTTGTTCTCACTACAAGGGAAATAAATAAAACAAGGATAAATAAATAAATAAAATAAGTCAAGTGATTTTTAATGGAATCAAACAAGATTTTTTAATGGAAAGTTTTTGCACTTTATCAAATTTTCTTTTTTCACATATTTCATTGAAATATAATGCAGAATGGCAGCCCTAGTCACTTGTACAAGCATAGTTCATCCTCTCTTACAGAATATCTTTTTACATAGTATTGTGAATTACAAACAGCCCGGGAAGCTCCCTGGGCATTGTAAAACAATTGTATGTGCCATTAAAACAGTTGTGATGTTTCCTGGTGTGATTTCAGTCCATGCCCAGGAGCACTGTCCAGAACAGTTGTCAGGCATGGTGCAGGAATTGGACTGTTGCAAGCTGGCTGTTTACATGCAACCTCCTTCTTTTCAAGGTTGAGAGAGTTTGCTTGCTCAGGCACAGGCCATTGTGTGCCAGCAGTCTTCAGTGCCAAAGAACATTTCTGGGCATGTTTATTGTTCTAGTATAGACAGAATGATCACAATTGTCTTAATTGCTTTCCAGAAGTGCTAACCTCTTATGGTTGTACTCCTCAATATAAACTGAGCATCACTGAGATCATATTTGCCTCATAGCCTCCTAGAAATCATTCTGTAAGGAAGTGCCATGAATGAAAAGTCTCTTTTTTTAGCATATTTTAGATTTTACATATTACTATACACATATTCCTATGTAGCATTGCCAAAAATTTTTATTTAAACAAATCTGAAATTCATATGTCTCTTCATAAATTTTGGATTATCTGAGATTAGGACCTACTAAAGCAAACTGCTCCATTTCCCAACATAGTCCTCAGATTTTTTATAGCATGTATATTTCTCAATCTTTCCAGTCGTGTAAATGGTGAGGACCCACTCACATGCCCTTGTAGAAGATATTCCCAACTTTGGGGAAATGAATGAAATTTTATCAATATTCTTCCTTAAATGTCATCTTTAGTTTCCCCTCTATCCAGGTCTATTAACTCTTCCAGAATCTGCATTATCATAAAGCATTAATAAAATCACTGGATATCACAACAAATGTCAATATGTACAATTAAGAAACTGAGGAGCCCCTACTGTTCTGTAATTCTTTGTTAATCTCTTTTGGTGACTGTTCCTGCTCAATGTTGACTTCAGAATTGGACTCACTTTTAGAATAAAAAATAAGACACAACTAAGATACTAATTTGGGAAACAAATAACTTTCTGTACTTTAAGTTGCTTTGAACATAACCAGTTACAGGATGTTTCATGTCCGTCCTTTTTCTGCTCTTTATCTGAAGAGTTCATTGAATTTTAACAGAAGGTGTTTTTCCTAACCCTAATTCACATACCTTTATAAGCATATAAACATTGGTTATGTAGAGTTTAGCACTCTCTGCCTCCTTTGCCTGTCACAGCTCCTGCTTCCTTTGAGTTCTTACTCGCTTTAGAGCTGTGAATGAGCTATAGCAGGAGCAGTAACCCAGCCTAACCAAACCATCGCTGCAGTTCTCTTTCCAGCTGCTCAGATGCTGATGCCCACTGGTGCTGAACCAGCCATGGGGTACACGGTATGATTACTGGGGGTTCATGAGCGATAACAGAAATGTGAACAGCCCCATTTTGTACCATCTCTAGGCACCAGGTTGTTTTTATCCTGGCACAAGGACTCTAGTAGTTGTTAATGTTATCAGTGTGAGTTTTTTTGAAGGAGTAAAATCCCAGTTAAGGTAGCTAAATTTTAAAAAGGGAGCATGGGCAATATGTGAATGAGATCTGTGCCTTGGTACACACCACCTGAGACTTGATGTTTTTCAGTTTAATTCCCAGTTCTACCATTCTTATGTCTGTGAGTACTATGGGAACCACAGAAGCTGTGAAATAGTGCATGCTCATCTGGTTTACAGAAAATCTAGGCTTAATTCTAGGTTCTGTTACTAATTCTGTGTTATCTCAGCTGACCATTTCATGTCTCCTATGTTCTGTTTGCTTATCTCTAAAGTGGAAAAAAAATATTTTCTCCAAAGGCAACCTTCATACTTTTATTTTAAAAAGGAGACAAAATCAATGGGTATGGAACACTAACTGTACTTCTGAGACTGTCAGTGTCAGCTGAATACGCAAAGATAGAAAATAGTTCAGACAATCATGTTAGAAAGAAGGGCTAAACTGGGCTAGTTAGGATCAATAACCAGAATGTAAAGAACATCCAGTAGTATTTCAGAGTTCTTTGCCTCAAACCCTGAGAAATTACATGTGTGCAAAGCATGTAGCAATGCCAACAGATTGGAATTCTCTGCTAACTTCTGTTGCTATTAGCTCTTTATACCCACTTTGTGCAGGTACAAATTCACAAAGTCAAAACAGCGGAGATGTAATCTAGTATCAAGGACTAATCTCAGTGTGGCTCCTGCCCAAAGAACACATTTGATACAAATTTCTGCTGATTCTGTTGGAAATTCTGATACCATAATCTCATAAATTTAACTCTAGGGTCCTCCCCTTACACTGTCTTTTTCCTTCTAACTATTCAAAGCAGAGCCTTTAACAAAAGCATATTTTTTATTCTTTATCTGCTTTTCAGCATGTTTCCTTTATTGTTGTAACTGACATTAAGTTTATAGAAAATATCCTCCTATTCTTCTTTAATCAGAACTCTACCAAGTCTCACTTTAATCACAATTTGTTCTTTATCTTTCTAGTGGCATTGGAAATAAAATTTACTTCTTTTATCCCACTTTTATTCTTAGCCTCTTTCAACAGAAAGAATTCCCTATGAGAGTCTTTATTTCCTACTGCTGATTCAGGTGTTGTGTCAGAGTTCCAAATATTGAGGCTTATGCATGTTCAGTCTTCTTCTGTATAAAATAACAGCTTGGGGTTTAACATCTTTTACTTGTATGTTTACTTGATGTTTCAGGAGTATTTTACAGAACATGTAGCTATATTTTTCCAAACTTTCCATCCCATAAAATTGTGGAACCATTGTCAGGCTGAAGATTGACTGCTGAACTTTCTGCCACTCTGATCATCCTTATCATTACCTGAATGGTTTAAAATTTGAGCAGCACACAATATTAAGACAATGGTGGAATTCAGTGTTGCGTCAACTATTAACTATGCCTTCATAACATTCAAATTTTTCATAAACATTAAAATAGGCTGGTTTTGGTTTAAAATCCTTGTATTCAGCTAGTCAGCTATCTTTACTTTACAAGAGCAAGGCGGGAACAAATCCTCTTCTGACTAATCAAATTGTCATCCTATCCTGAAGTACAGTTTAATTAAGCAATGTTTAAGTAAAGGATAAATGCAGAGAATACATTTATGCTTCAATTCAGATATATGAGTAGGTATATTGAGCTAGGTGATAAGCACAAATACCCTTCAAATACCTTACAATTGCATGCCACAGTCACTCACAGTGACACTTCACATGAACTTCATAAGCATTTCAAGCTGTGATGAAGTTCTGCATTTGAAAGTGGAAAATAACAAAGGAAGGAAAAGTCAGTCTTTCCCCAGAAAGTACAGTGGGACAAGAAAGTGATATTTGAATGACGAAGGAACCAAACTGGAGCCTGCTCAGTGATAAAGGGAGGCCAAACCAGACCAAGCACAAAGATAAACATTTTTGCCTCCAAAAATCACTCTGTGATTAGAGGTATTTTTCAGTTGGACAGACACAAAATTCCAATTTTTTAAATATTATATATGTATTTATATTTATTTTTTTACTTCCTATCTCACCTTGGAAAGAAATTCTACTTTAAAATGTTCTAATTCTTCTCCTAGTGATTCAAACATCCTAGCAACTGTCTTAATCTTTGCATAATGTGATGGTCCTCCGTTAATGGTTGAAGTCAGAAAAGAGTTCTGCCTGTTCAATTTTCTATTTAATTTTCCAGATTAACCTTTTATTTAGCTGAGTTAATAAACCTTTTAACTGAGCTAAATCATTACATGGTATTTACAAAATCATTTCAAATTTCTGGAATGCCTTTCATTTCCAAAAAATCCATTCTTTACATGCTCTTACAGAGCCAAAATGACTAGGAAATTGTTGGTTTAAAGGACATGTGCTGTGCATTTCAATGCTCTTGATTGTCCTACTCCAGCTCAACCTGGTGAAAAGTTTTTTCCATACAGACTTTGCCCCTTTCCTTCCCAATAATTTTCCATTATGTTTCTAGCTTTTACAGGTTAAACCTTGATGAATTTTCTGTGTACATGTTATCTTATTATTATTGTTATTATTATTATTATTACGATTATATTATCATCATCATCATCATTATCATTAATCCTCATTGAACTCTCCTCATTAAAAGGACCGAAGCATTTCATGTCATGCACAGAATGGACATTTCTTGTCATTTAAGTATTCTCTGCCAAATACAGGTAAATGGCATTTGGTCGATAGGATGGCATCTCCAGCTCCTTTCTGGCTGCATACAGTTCACTGAAAGTATTCTGACAGCTTTCTTGTTACTCAGACTCAGCTGCATTAGTTATGCCAAATCTTCATTGCTATACATGCAGAGACATTAATTCTCCCTTTCCTCCCTGAACCAGTACTCCGGAGTTCCACATAAATCCTGAAATTCCTTGCATTTCATGAATGTCCCAATTTTCATTTCCTAGAACATCTTTATTATCGCTTTCCTAGGAGCTGAGTTCGGTCATCACTTGAAAATGAAGTTGTTATGAAATAGCTGTGTTGACAGATGGCATAAATAGCACAGCAAATCAAATCTGCTCCAATGTTTTAAAGGCAACAGGGAATTATCACCATGCTACTAAATGAAGGTCTTTAAAATGCAGTCAGTAAAGCGGGTACTGCACTGAAATGACAATTTCCAGAATTCTAACTCAACGAGGCAGCAGTAGTATCTGCTATGGCTGACATCAAGTGATATATGCCTCAAAGGAAGTTCACAAACAGGTTTGCCAGGGGACTATCTCATTCCTGATAAAGCTGCTTTCTGATAACATTGTTTGGACTCACTATGCATCAGTGGAAAACATTACATAAACAGTACCCAGGGTTTAATGTACTTTTTTTAAGGCAGAGTTTTCTCGAGACTGCCTCACATGTTTGAAAGAGCCTTTCCAAGTCCTCGCATGCTGCATTCAATTTTTGGTAGTTGGTTAATTCCTGGTGAAAAAAAATTAACCCCAGAAATGTTACTCACCCTTATAATTCATTAGTTCATACAAAAAGACTTAAGAACTGTAAACAAGTGCACCTGGGATACATTTTTATTCATTTAATCTTTGGAGCCTTAAATTTGACACTATTTAGATACAGGATAAAATCTAGATTTGTTAATCCCTACTAGCTCTAAGTACATTGGGTTTGAATTAGTATAGATATGTTACTGCAGTAACTGCCTCAAGTGGAGGAATTTATGGAGTGGCTTGATTTCATGTGTAAATATTTGGCTTGGTTTTCTGATGTACTGCATATCCTCAAACCCATTAGATTTTAGCCATAGCACTATGAATAGAATGTAAAGGATTTATGAGTATTCAGTATATGTGAAAATCAGTCCAGTCCTCCTTTGAGATGAGCACAGAAGTTGCTAATGAAGCTCTTCAAATTTTAGAGAAAAGTAGTGGAGACTGAATAAAAAAGTTCTATTCATACCTGGAATGCCATGTCATCATTTCTTTCTGCTTAGTAAGGTTTTTCCTTGTTCTTTCAAACATTCATGGAGACAGAACACCACAGAGATGGAGAAGAAGCACTGAGCTCCCAGCATAGCACTGATTCACTCACACTTCAGCAAGAAAACACTTTTCCAGGGGTCTTTATTCATAGAATGATTTGGGTTGGAAGGAACCTTTAAAGATTACTCAGTACAGCCCCACTGACATGGGCAGGAACATCTTCCAGTAGATGCAAGGTTGCACAAAGCCTCATCCAACCGGACCTTGAACACTTCCAATGATGGAACATTCACAACTTCTCTTAATAGTATGTTCTAGTGACTTACCAGCAACACTGTAAAAAACTTCTTCTTATATCCAATATTAATCTATTCTCTTTCAATTTAAAACCATTTCCCCATGTCCTGTCACTACAGGCTTTGCTAAAAAGTCTCTTTCCATTTTTCTTATAAGCTCCCTTTAAGTGTGGAAAGCCTGTATAGGGCTTTCCTGGAGCCTTCTCTTCTCCAGGCTGAGCAACCCCAACTCTCTCAGCTTGTCTTCATAAGAGAGGTGCTCCAGCCCTGTGATCATCTTTGTGGCCCTGCTCTGAACTCGCTCCAGAAGGTTGGTGTCCTTCCTATGTTAGAGGCCTCATGCATTGGGAAGGAGATACCTGTATTTCTCTGAAATGCACTTCTGGTTTGGACATTTCTTTTCTTAACTGCCATAGCTTTTTGGAGAAGCTAGTTGCTATAGTGTGTGAAAAATGACACCTTTTAGTGTTGGAGTATTTCTGTCAGTAATATTGCAAGTGGCAAAATGTGGATCAATGCAGGTATGAAAAGAGAGTGAACATTTTTCTCAAAATCTTTTCTCAAAGACTTTGTAGATTCTACTCAGAATAATTATATGGAGATGTTTCTTACCCCAAGTGTGTTGTTACCATTGTTTACATCTTCTTGTAACATCCTCTCCTACTATAAAAATAATTCCAGTGTTCCATTCTTCCAAATGAACCTGTTACCTTAGTTGATGTAGGTATTACTTGACATGTCTTGTCATCTTTCAATTTTTGTAAACCAAAAAATGACCCTTAAATACAGCTAACCGTAATAGTGGCCTTTTTTGCTTGCCTAGTCTTATTAAAAGACAGCAAGGAAGTTGTTTTTTATACATTCAGGTGAGTTATGACCATAGGTGCCAAATGACGTCACCCTGTCTCGTAACAAAATACTGCAGGAAATGAATGCAGAAACCCAAAAACAAACCCTCCAAAATGAAAAACACCATGGCTGGGAAGAATCTCTTTCAAAGCTGAACATCATGGTTTAGTTATTTGCTTGTCATTTTAATAATGCTTTCTGTTTGTGATGCTACCTGTTGTCTAGGAAACACAAACTTACTCTACAATCACTGATAACACTCTTGAGAGATGGGGATTTCCAGGGGAATCATTATATTGAAGTGTTACAAGTTTCTTAAAAATTTCTTTGTTACATATAGCAAAAGACAAAGGATATTGCAAAGAGGTTATTAAATTCACCTAATTTGATAAGAAATATGATAAGAAAATTTAAGGTTTCTGCGTCTAGGGGGGAGGTAGAAGCAGCTTTACAGTGTTCTCTATTTGTCATGGAGAGTGTTCAGAGGAGCTGTGAACATTGATCAAATGTCTGTATGTGTACCTTGATGTCTCAGATCACTTTGCCTGATATACCCAGTGACTGGTTCACCACATCCTTTGTGGGATTAAATTTTCTTGGCTAAGAAGTCTGGACAATAGTAATTAAACTAAATTAAATCAGTGTGGTTGACATTGAACTTAAAAATGCTATGGGTCAGTGACGTCTTAAGAATAATTATCCAGTGGAAGGGAGATGTTCCTATTTAAAAATTCTAAATAAATTTTAAATCTAAAAAAAAGTCTCATTAATAGAAACACCTTTCACTAAAGTGGATTAAAGCAGTGACTCATATTGTAAGCAACAGCATCTTGAATAGAAGTGATACCACGTAAATCATACGGATTTTAAATCACATCATTTACTTATTCTTTCTGTCACTCTGTTCTGTTCCTCTCCCTTCCTTTATTCTTTTTTGTCCTCCTATTTCCATCTGGACAACTCCTATCTGTTTCATCATTTAAAGATGCTCCAGTGGATTCGATCGTCACCGGCAAGATTGGGTAGACAGTGGCTGCCCTGAAGAGGTATGTGAGTAGTTTACATCCTCAGCCCATCAGAGGCAATTTATATAGTTATGATGTTTTTTGTTAAATTATTCAGATTATAAAGCATAGTTTCAAGGCCAAAGACATACTATATTTATCATTCAGGGGAAATTCTATAAGGCATAACAAAGAAGAATAATCTGAGCAATTTCACTCCCCATTTGTGGGAATAAAATGGACAAAAATTAAAATTTTATCTTTGAGAAACTACTTTAACTAAACAAAACCCCAAAAAACAGAAAGCCTCCTCCAAAACTTTTAGATCTCTGACTTTTGCCAGAAAAGGGGAAGAAACTGTGATGTTCTTCTGAAAACCCTTTGCCAGAGTATTCTCAAGTGAAAAACAGGCATTGCATTTTGATTATGAAATCTGGACAAATCATTTAATAAAGAAGAAAGTACACAGATGAATTCAAAGAGATAAAATAAAAATAATAATTAAAAAAAATTTTGAAAACCCTCACACGACCAGCCTACAAGGCATTTTGATTTCTTTTCATGGAGATGCAGTGAGAGGATGAGGAAGATACCTGACTGTGGTAGTTGTGGGCTGCAGAACAGGGACCATGAGCCCCCTCTGAAAGTTATTTGGGGTACTCCTAGACCAGAGAAGTTCATTTTCAAGAAAAATTTATAAATATAATGATGATGATTCTTTTCCAATTTAAAAGCCCCTTTATAAGTGTTTTTGGTTTGGGGTTTGGGTTTTTTTTTTTCATTTTTCCTTTTTTTTTCCATGTTGGGATTGTGGTAATAGGAACAAATTAATTTATGGTACTCTTAATCTTGTGGTGGCCATAAAAAAGCAGTTATTTTTCCATTTTTGCTGAACAGGCTAAATTTCTTCATGAATTTCAGCAACATATGCCTTCTGAAATGTTAGGTGAAACCCAGGGCAAAACATAGCCCCAAGTGCCTAGTTAGAAAAGCACATTCTGTTTTATTTTCAGTAGAAGCGAAGAAAAGTAATGATATAAATCCAGATTAATGGAAGAATTTTTTTTCTTATAACTGTAATTGCAAAATAACTGCAATCTACTCCTGCCTTGTTACATGGCCTTGAAGCTTCAGCTTTGCGGTTTGTCATCAGCTGATTTAAAAGCAAAATTTCTGAGAGATTTATTGTCTGTGGGGGGCAATCTCTTCAAGAACATAAGATAAAAGTTACTGGGAGCATGTGTTGTTATAGTGCACAACCCTTGGATTGCTTTAATCCAGATTATAATTAGCTAGGACTCAGTTGTGCTTGTAAATGAAGCTATCCAAAAACCTCTCTGCAGGACAGTAACATCCCATTCTGCTTCTCCTTTCTTCTTCCAGTCCAGCTGGTGCTCCAAGGTTTGGTACATGATCTGAGAGGAAATTATTGACATGCTAAGTGTATCTGAGAAATTAATAGTTTAATTTGCACGGTTTCAGGCTACTTGGTGGCAGTTCACTGTCCAGGTTTTGGGCTCTCTGGAGTAGAAGCAACATCTTACCTGGCATCTTCCAGAATTATGCCTGAGCTGACTGCTAGAGTTCAGTGAAGGATCAATAATTAGCACACAATGGTTAGTTTTAGATGCCTTCACTCAAGAGGATGAATAATGAGGATTCTCATAGTAAAGTTTCTTTATTTTTAATGTAAACTTTGAGCTAAATTTTGATTAAATTGCATCAGTGAAATTAACAGTATTTTTCAAGAAAAATACAAAAAAATTTAAAGAATAATTATCTTGCAGGTACTGAAACCTTTCTTTAATGTAATAAATTGTTTCTGGTAAAACAAAAAACAATAAAATACTTGTGCATATTGAAAGAAAGAAAATGCCCACTGGGTTTTGACCACCAGATCTCAATAAAATGAAATAAATGTTTGCAGGACTCCACTTGTCATTACAATGAATGGGGACAGCAGGAGTTAGATGCAGTTCCCATATTTGCTGTAAGATAATTGGATGTACTTTCCTGCAAAACTGTGTGAACCATAAAAGAAATTATTCATTGCATCTGCAGAATTTTAAAAATGTCCAGAACTTGGGAGGGAAAAAAAAGCAAGCAGACTCTATACTTGTATCAAAATATTTGCCCAAGCAAATAAATGTTAAATTATTGTATGATGAGGATTGTTATTTATAGTGTGCTAATATATTATAATATTTTTTATTATTGTTGTTTACATTTTATAATTATGTTTTATATAGTTATTGCTATAGACAAATGGTACATGACATTAATATTATGTAGAATTAATAGGCATATAGTGAATGGATTGCTTTACTGCAGTAAATAAATATTCTACAGGTTGAACACATGCACACATCTTACACATATATGTGTGTTCTGTGATAATTGCATGTAAAGTCTAATTAAATGCTCCAATTAACTACACGTTGTTCACTATGAAGAGCTCCTGTTTAATTCCTACATATCTTTTTTAACACATTTTTTGGCACCTCGATTGATGGCAGGGAGCTTTCATAATAGAAGAGTGAAAATCTGAAATATAAACTTAAATGTTAAACTCTGATCGAGGGAAATAAGAAGTTTGACAGTCTGGGCTGACTTTGGAACTTTGTCATTAACAATTAAGAGTTGTAAATTTTGCAGATAAATGAAAAAATATATCTTGATGAATGCTGCATAGAGTACTTTAAAGGGGAAAAGGAAAGAAAAAGGAGAATTAAAAGGAAAAACTCTTGAAATTTCTTGATCTAGAGTGTCTATTTTCACTCTTTTATCACAGCAGCTTGTCCATGATTAAATTCTTCATTCTTGACAGTTTCCACTGAGGATTAATTTTCTTTTCCTTGTTTCTGTTGTTTCCCGACAGTCAAAAGATAAGATTTGTGAGAAGAATATAGACACAACTGAAACACCTCTGTACTCCACCACCACCCTTCTGCCAACCACCACAAGGTTCAGAGTTTTGACAACCACCAGAGGATCCACTACTTCCCACCTGCCAACTAGCCTGCCCACAGAAGGTGACATGTATACATTGCATTTTTACACTTGAATTTACAACTCAGAAAGAAATTTATTTCCTTTAAGTATATGTTGATGATGACCTTTTCCCTCTGGGGCAGAAGAAGGAGTTGGGAATTGCAGTCAAGGCTCTCTGCTACTGCTTTTAAACTGCTCACTCTTGCACCAGTAAGGTGCAAGGGGGATGAAGGCTGGAGGAGAGGATGCTGCTGGAGAAGCAAGGACAAGTCAGGCAGACTTCTAGAAAACTTGAGATTTTATGTTTCTTTACAATCAGGCCATAGTCCAAAACCTTCTGAAGCAGTAGTAGTAAAGGTCCCTGCTAAATCTAGAAGAAATTCCCATTACAGACTTAATGAATTTTTAATTCTTTTATGGTTTCTATTTAACCAGGTGAAAGTTATAGATAACCCAAACTAAAAACCTCTTTGAAATATGCCTGTTTACTTTTTTTCAGTCAGTTGACACTGTTCTTTTCATGTAGTGCTCATTGTTGTGAAATAGTTTCTCTAGGCTTCTGAACCGAATTAACTGGGTAACTAGTGGTGGGTCAGTTCTGGTCCTTGTACCACTGGCTGCTTAAATCTTGCCTTTGTGAGCTTGGAATATCCTGGTTTTCTGCTTTTGGAGGAAATTGATCTGGGCAAGAAAGCTAACTCAGATTAATCAAGGAACATCTATAAAATATGTGTGTGTGCGTGTGTGTGTGTCTGTTTGTTGAAACTGTGTGTTAACACAAGAAAAAGTACTAGGTACAGGCAGATCTTCCAAGTGGCCTGTGACAGGAAAATCTGGGCTGAAGGCATTTCAAGGTGGGAATCTACTGATAAGAAAGGCTGGTTTTGTTTAAAGCAATAAAAGTTTAGAAACTGTTAGTGCAGTGTTTGGACTGCATTAAAAAGAATATTCTCTGGCATTCTGTTCACTGAAATTCACAGGAAAAAGAAGAATATGGAAGCAAATAGGTTTTAGTATTAGTAGACCTTTTCAAGATGCTTCAAAAAGCAACTAAGTCATTGTCGTTATTTTCATATGTTGGTTCATATAGTCCTTAATATGATAGAATGCTCAAGCTATGTATGAACATGTAATATATATGAATTATTTATGAACATTATGAGAGAGACTCTAATACCCTTATTTGCAAGTGTTTTGAATCCTCCTGAATGCTTTAACACTCTCATAAATGCTTTTTTTTAGTGGTAAAAAAATGTAGTGCTCAGTGTGAAACACCACAATCTAGTTCTCATTGAGTTGAGTACCAAATAATTTTTTTGTTGTGGAATTTCCCTGGCATTAGAAACTGATTACTAAAATGATTCATGACCTAGAAAAATGCATTTTCCTTCAGCTAACTGTGAATTTCCTTTATAGATGACACCAAGATAGCACTGCACCTAAAAGATAATGGAGGTAAGAAATATTTTTTTGTCTGTAAATAGTGTCAGTGTTTTGTCAAATTATACCCCACTGAACGTCATTAATCAAGATCAGATTGTGGAAATAGTTTTTACTAGACTCTCAAGGGGCTCCAGCATCCCACACCTCTGTGGAAGACATGTAGGGAAAATAAGCTTAGGAACTGCTTAGGAAACTAAACCTTTACAACTCTCTTTATAATTCCATATTAAAAGAGCAGGTTTGATTATGGTCATATTAAGTAAATTTTAATTGTGTTAATACAGTTATTGACTAGTAATGCAGTACTAATACAGTATTGACTATAATAATGCAGTTTTATTTAACTGTATGAAGGGAATATATGGTGCTAGTTGTAAATGATAATACTGTGCTATAAAGTCATTCATAGTAGTGAATTATTACATGACATTTTGTTAATAAGCATACCCATTTTATATCTATGTCTGTACTAGCAGAGATCCTACATTTGTCCATGCACATTCCCTGTGCAAGTTAATAAGATCACCTTGTCATACCGATAAAAGCTCCTGTTAAATGAGGCTCTGCAGGGGACTGCTTTTGTCATCTTCTTTGTGAGTTCAAGGACTGAGACCTGAAGTTTGTTCCTTCTCCCTTTGAAGTGGATGAGAATTCCCCTATTAGAGTAGGACTGAGTTGTTAGACATCGCCTGCGCCTGTGTTCACTGCCAAAGTAGAGCTTGCTGAGGTGGAAAGGAAGATTCGGGTTCATTTCTGAAGGCTTCAGAATGGTCTATCAAAGCAGGGGATGGTTTGCTGAGCAAATTTAAATAAATCATATTTTTGCTGATATAAAGGGGAATATTATTAGCTCTGATGGCCTTTCCAAGCAGGGAGCACCAAGTTTCTCTCATGGGTCAAGGGAACAGGTGGCCAAGTGTGGCAGCAGGCACAGGCAGGGAACAGGGCAAGTCCAGCAGCTCAGGGGAAGAAACTGGGGTCAATCCTGGTCTGGTGACCTTCAGCTGACTCTGCAGCAACGAGGCAGACCCAGAGTCAAGGCAGGAAGACAGGCTGGCAAAGCAGGAAAGGAACAAGGTAGCAAGGTGGCACAGCTGCCGACAGCTCAGGGAAGGACCAGAGGAAGCATCTCCCATCAGTGGTCCAAGAGGTGAGATGATGAACCCAGTCTACAGAGGGATTCTGCAGCAGCAAAAGGATAAGCATCTCCAAGGCCCATCCAAGGAGGCATGGTCCGTGGAGAGGACTGGAGACAAGCTCCTTCAGTGCTGGTCTAGGACACAACATCAGAGATGGGACTGAATGTAGGTTTGTCTACAACATAGCTTAGGTTTGGACCTGAGCTTACATGGAGACCCCAACATCACAGGCAGAGGTCCCACATACAGCAGTCCAGAACTACTGAGATATAGCAGTTTCTCAGGACCCTCACAGAGAATTATTCAAGTTTTGAAAAAACACAGAGTGCAGATGCCACTCAGCTTGTTGGTCTGTTTTGCTGTCATTTGTTTTTCAGTCATATTCAGCCATTATTTTCTCCATCCCTCAAACTGGAGATCTGTTCACTGCACAGGGGGCAGTTGTCATCCTCTTCCTTGCCAGTCTCCCCTCTGTCATTTTGCTCTCACTAACCACAGCAAGGCTGGTCACATGCTGTATTGGGCATTTAATTGTCCATTTGTTGCCAGTGGTGTTGTTTGATATTGCTTTGACACATAAGTGATCCCTTGGAATAAGGTGATCTGTAAACTCAGGGTGGTACTTTTAGGCATTTTGTCTATGAAAATGTCCCTGAAACTTTCTTTCTCTCTTGCAATCAAATTGCTTTTTATTTTATTGTGAAAAGTGTTTCAGTGCCCTTAGAAGTCAATAATCAGCACTTCATTCTCCTGTTCCATCTCTGCTCTGTACAAGAGGAATATTCCTGGCTGAACTGTGCCCACACTCTGCCCTGTGAGCCAACGCTCCATGGCAGGTGGCTGACCCAGGACCAGGCAGCTCTCCTTCATGAGCATCTCATACACAGCTCACAACAGTATGCTGTGATATAGAAAACAATTCCAAAACTGGGGTTTAGAAAACACATCCAAGTTTCTTTCAGTTTAGGAATTGCAACGGGATTACTTTTTCCCTTGTTTATTCTGTGGCCAAGATCTGAAAAGAAAACCCTGTAAAAGTGTTGAATCCTAGAGCAAGAGATGGATGGCTGTGGCCTACTTGGTAGGTGAGGTGTAGGGTTTGAGGCATCAGTTATATATAGAAAGTTCATTTCCACAGAGAAAGCTGCTGCATTTTAGGAGGACAAACCAACACCTGATGTGATTATTCATTTTCCTTGAGCTGTTCCTTTTATTCTTGAAATTTAAAAAAAAAAATAAAGTTACTTCAAACAACACAAAAGCAAAGCAACACTCCAGGATTCCTTTCACACAGTAAACGTAGCTTTTAATCTGAGAAGTTCTTTTTGATGAATCTTCAATTACGCATTGAATTTTCCAGTGTCCCCTAGATTAGACTCAGATAAAACCTCTGCAGCCGCAGGCACATTCTTTGATTCTCTGTGGTTTGTCAGCCTTTCATAAAGAGTAGATTATTCCAAGTCACGAATACAGGGTCTTTACTCTCTCACACTAAATCCTTTAAAACTCTAATGAAAGGGAACCCTTTATAAAGGGAAGCCAAAGCTATATTTGATCAATGATTGCCTGTAGTTCGGTGTGTCCTTGGGTGATAGCAGTCTATATCTGGTTAGGTAGAACAAAAGGATTCCATAGAAATTCTGCATCATACCTTTGTCTAGAACTTTTGAAACCAAATATTAAAAATTTATAAATTATTATAAATTTAAATTTTTTGTTCTGGTCATACTGCTTTGACCTTTTAATTATACTAGAAAATCTTTTGCAACTGTGTTGTAATCCATCCACAATTTTGTGTCATATCTTAATGTACATTTCAAATTTGCTTGGTTTTGTTTCTTCTGCCTGCCCTCTATCTTTACAGACATGACAGATGCCTATTACATGCATGCCTAAACCATTTTAAAATACAGCTGGCATGCCATCACAATTTTTGTTATATCTTGGTTCTCCTTAAAATAGCAAGCATTTTGTAAGTTCTAAGAGATGTCCAGCACTAAAAATGTACAATTTTTTTTTTGTTACTAATTTTAGATTCTGCTGTTTTTTCATTTTCTTAAAATTGACTGAACAGCTTAAAAGCCTAATTTTTCATAAAAACTGTGAGAAATTGGCCATGGCTATCCCATAATGCAGTATTTTATTGTTGAGAACTCTCTGGTGGATAATTTAGATGAGTGGCCAGCCCATCTAGACATTTTATTTGACCTTTTTAGACACTTTGTTGTGATTATTTGATTGCTATGAGTCACCCACAGTTCTTCAGCTTTAAAACTCAAAAATCTACGTCGGTTGGACAGCAGGTATCAGACAAATGCTACACTTCTCATTCATCGAGGTGTACGGAAATTTCTGTTTCAAAAAAGGAAATCTGTGCAAAAAGAAAACCTGCCTGAGGAAGGAAGATGTTTTATTTATCTGTTAACAAGTTCATCCCAGCATATGTACTTCTAGGAAATGTCGGTATCATGCTATTTTTACTCTCGTCTGGACATTTTCAAAGATGGCCTAGATACAACTAACAGGGATGTTCTACCAGGATTAACAATTGTACTATATAGTGCTCAATTTGATTTTGAGATATTAGGAAACTCAGTAAGAAATGACCAAAATGTAGACAAAGTTTTGGAAAGAAGGGTACTTTTATATACTTTATGTACAGTGATAAACTAACCCAAGACTATTTTTTTCCAATTTTTTTTTCTATTATCTGGAAAGCTTCCATTAGTCATCTGTCTTCCTAATTTCTCTTAAAAATTGCAGTCTGAGCTGTTCCAAATTATGAAGAAAACTTAGTCCTTTTTTTCTTGTGTACCCTGAACTCCAGCTGCAAGACGTTAAACCCCAGCTAATGCCTGATAAGAGTCATATAAGTTATTTCTTTCTAATATGTTAACTTACTAAATTATTCAGAAAATTTGAACTATTTGACCAAAGAAATAAGCCTATCTTTTAGGCAAAACAAGTATTTTTGACATAAATGAAGTTATTATGACCCCACAGTCCAAAACCAAGTGATTCTGCTTAACAAGTGATTGAATTAGCTGAGTCTTCCCCAATTTTAAAGTAAAACATAATAAATTAAATAATTATGAATGTAGCCTTTGTGGTGGCTTAAAAATGTTTTAAAGTGGACTTTGAATAAGATAAGATTGAGAGGATATGGCTTTGTTTTATTGGCAGAACTTAGCCTAGCCACAGGAAATGACCTTCCAAACGCTTCATCTCATCTGGTGTTAGCCAGGAAGCCACAACCTGTTCTTTATGGCCTTTCTCCTAGCCAGTGGCAAGCAGTAGGCAAGAGGAAGTAATTAATGTCATGCTAAAAGATGTGCCCAAACTGGGATATGTTACTATATAGGAGTGCCTAACTCTACCAGCTACAGAGAAAAATCTAAATTACATACTAAGAATGGGCATCTTATTCATAGGCACCCAAGGTTTCCTTAAAAAAATTTTCTTCAAGGTGTCCTAGCTAATGTGTTTTGTTTCCATTCCTGTCCAGAAAGCTGCAGGCCAGAATGCAGACCTTTTCTTCCACTCTTTTCTCATGAAAAAGAGAGAATTTAATCATATTAAGCATTTTATATCACATTAAAGAAGCATGATGTTAAAAAACCAGACCAGCTAGGTGTAGGCACTTCAACTTATATTGAAGTCTAGCATACTAGTTTAGTTTCTCTTTCATTTTCTAAGACAGATATAAAATGATATATGGTTTCCTACTCTTACAGTTGTCATGACTTTGCTGTAAAGGCACACAGCTGACTTTGTTACACATTGACACTTTGTTGACTTTGTAGCAGATCAAAGGGTTAATGTGAAAACCTCATGTAGCTCTAAATGCAGATCTTAAGGAGGGCTACATGTAAAAAACTGGATAAACTTTTAAGAAAAGGCTGCTTTACT
Organism: Lycocorax pyrrhopterus obiensis; assembly: GCA_014706295.1. NCBI lineage: Eukaryota > Metazoa > Chordata > Aves > Passeriformes > Paradisaeidae > Lycocorax > Lycocorax pyrrhopterus. The sequence continues at coordinate 19,395,248 of JACSVZ010000002.1, read as the reverse complement.
TAGTGTTTTATCTTATCATCTCCTCCTTTTGCTGTCACAGTGCTATGGCAGTGTGACAGCTGGGGCACACAAAGATCCTGTAATCTTCTGTCTTTTTGACTTCCTATTCTACATGGAGTTAACCCAGTTTTGCAGTAAGTAACCTCCTCCAGTCTTCTCTACACTGCTTTGACATCGGTGTGCATGGGTTACTGTACAGAATGGGAACAATGAAGGCCCGGTGAAGGAAGGCTAATAGTGTTGTACACTTTGCATTGATATTGAAGTACCTGAAGTTGTTCTGTCTCTCAAAGGTGTGGTGGATACTCTGGTGAGTAACTCTACAAGCATTAGACACAGGATTAGACAGGAACAGCCTGATTTACCTTATTATCTTGTGTTTGCTTTCAGTAGGGTTAAGAGGAGTCAATGGGGTGACACAATCGAAATTCTTATAAATAGCTAACTTTTTGCTCATCTGGATTTGAGTCAGCTACCTTTCCAGGCCAAATGGTGTGGTCCTTCATGGTACAATATTGAGCTTCATGATGCCAACATGATGCTACTAAGTATTGTAATGGCTTATATGGTTTCAATCAGCTCAAACTAAAATTAGTACAGATGACAACTGTTGTAGCATTAGGTGATATTTTAGAGCAGAAGAAGGAAAGCCCCTAGCTAGCATGTTTAGAGTACTGTCATCCTATAAACAGAGGGATTTCATTGTAATGTACTCTCATCAATTTGCTACGCTAAGCAGTTGATCAGTCTTGGAGAGACTTACTGAGTTGCCCTGGGTCCTACAGAAAATTGATAGCAAAGCCAGACCCTGAATTCTGATTTTGTGTGTTATAGTTCATAATGTTCTCACTCAGAGACCACCTTTCGTTTCTTACATGCAATTGGAAATCAATTTTTAAAGCATTAGCTGAGCCATAACTTTATAAATCATCATGAAACCAAGTAAAGCAATGGCTTAACCTCAAAATGTTAACAAATGCTAAGGGATTGAACCCACAAATCAAGAAAATCACACACCATTACTGTGAATAAGTTCAGAAGTCCAGAGCATGCTGTTCCTAAAGGAGGCAGAGAGAAAGTTTTTATGGGGATTCCCTTGAGTCTCTGGAGAATCCTTCCAACTACACATTCCCTTATTCCCTCCCACAGGTCATTAATCATCTTTTCAGGAATCTGCATTATGTACAGGGAAAAAGCCTGAGTTTGAAGAACCATATACCTGCCCCATAAAGCAAGGAGTCTCCAGGTAGATTCACATTCCAGATGTAAATGGAGGCCCAGAAGAGGGGAAAAATCTGGTGGCTCTGTTGAGCTTACTCTACCTGTAACCCTGTGTGCTCAGCTGTACTAAACATTATGTCCTCCCTCTTGGCAGGAGCCGATTAACTCAAACCCACAGTCATGCAAATAGGAGTGACACAGCTTCCAGGCTAGAAATGGCACACATGATAGGGAGGAGGGCTGGTGGGTGAACTTGATCTGTAGTTGCATGTTAACCCCAGATCATGCAGCAGGAGAAGGTTTCTGCTCTTTGGCAGACCAAAAAGGAGAAAATTCATTCTTCCGGTAAAAAAAGGGGAGAAAAGAACAAAGTTTAGTACTGAGTTATCATCTTCAAGATGATTGCTGCTATTTAAATCATCTATGTCCCTGACTTTGTGTGTCAGTCAGGAGGGTCAAATAAGGTATTGTGTTTTATCCCTTAATGATTCATGGGCATGTGAGTTTGAATTGGAGGTTCAGCTCCAATGGTGTTTTTCCAGGTGGTCTTTTACCATCTGATCAAAATGCAAGAGTAAAAAGGAATGCCATGGTTTTTGGAGGGAAAAGCAAAATTTTATTTTCCAAGTCTACACAATGAAATTCTACTTTTTTGTTTATCATTCATCTTTTGTTTCACTTTATATAAAGGAAATTTTCTAGCCAGAAAGTACCAGAAGTTTGTCTATTTTTCCTCAGTTTTCCTGTAAAATATTTTGTATCTCTGCTCTCACAGACAGAGATAGCAATCTCTGGAAATTAAACACTTTCCCATCTCATATCATATGAGGTGCAAATGTGTGTATCACAGTTTTGCTTTCTCATATATAAAACTATCACAGTAGAAACTTTTCATAAACCTAAAATTTAGATAATATAAAACAATGTATTTCATTATTGTGCAGACCTCAAGAGTTAATATGCAGTTATGAGAAAAATAATGTAGACAATGTATTCTCAATATGTTTACAAACAGCAAGTAGCAGTTTGTAAACACTAAAAAGCAATCTCTGTAGACACCTTTGTTCTGTTAAAAGTCAGCATTGCACTCCCTGTGTGCCATGGCAAGACAAGATTTTCATTACTTGAGTTCTTTTGTTTTCCTACTCCAAAAGAAGCTAGCCCAACAGTAACTGGAGACATAATACAGTTATTTTAAATCAAAGATTTTATAGTCTTTATGTGTTTATCATGGAAACAATGGGAACATTTTTATTGTGTTTTCACTTTTATTTTTTAAACAACATTCCAGCAGCAGAACAGTTATTTCATGTTTGGATTCTGTGCCTTTATATTAGGGAAAAAAAAGCAACTTGTTCTTTCCATCCAGTCCTTCAGCACCTAATGAGAAGCAGACTGACCTTGGAGATATTAACAGGCTCCTTCTGCTTAAAAGTTTTATGCATTTAAGAGCTTGAGAAGGCGTTATAAATATAGAGTATATTATATGTAACGATTGCTTCTTGAGCATAAGAAAAGGAAAGTTTGGGGAAAGTTCCATTGAGACTACTCCTTTTGGGAAAGGATTGGTCATAAAACAAATAGTCTCCCATGGGTTTAGCCTTGCCTGGAACAACAGATGTGCTGTGATAATCTTAGTAAGATTTCTACACCTGAAAAATTTTCCAAGACCTTGTTTTTTCATCTATTTCCCGTGGTGGCTTTTTAAAAGAGCTGACAGTTGATTTTGCAGCAAAGAGTATTTTCAATGTTGACAACACTGTTTATTGTCTCTGTGCAAAGAGGGTGAAATCAATTTCTCATGAGTATTTGAGCCCTGGGGTCAATGGACTGAATTTCAATTATGGAAATGACAAGTTACTTAAACTTGTTGTAATTTAAGGAAAGCATTTCTTTTGTTTCATTATTTTTTGCATTTGGCATTCTGACCACTGCCCTGATGTCCACACAGTGCTCCACCCTCGACTAGCAGAAATCTGGGCAGGCAGTTGACACCTGTGATGTTTCAAAGAGACTGTGTTCTAGTTTGCAAAGCTGGATGCTGAAAGCTGAGAAAATATCAGATCAAAAGGAATTAAATTGATGACTTTTACAGAGTGGTTAGGACCTTTGCTGAAGTCCAGCATTTTTTAATATGCAGAATATGATGTTATGTCTTCAACCATAACATAGTAACAATACAAATTGCTCTTTTAGTGCAAATCAGCCTGAAAATGGGTACAAGTGACAAAATAGTTTTTGATGCACGAATGTGACATTGAAGTAAAGAGTATGACACTGTCAAAAAGACAATTATGAGACAAACAAGCTATGAATCCTCTGCTCCTTTGAGGGAGCAGTTGCTTCTCAGTAGGGTGACTCAGTACTAACTCTTCAGCAGTGGGAATTGTCTAACTAAGAGGATGTAAAATCAAGCAGGCCTTTTCTGATGGCCTTTCAATTCTTTAATTTCCATTCATGTGGCCATTTGAAATATATGTACAAGTACTAAATATTGTTGCAGTGCATGAACAGAAACTAAGACTGGTGTTTCTATTCATCTGTTCTCAGATGAAGTGAGTATTAATGGCTATGTCAAGTAAAAATGCTGTCTGAAAATAAGAGGAACCTTATTTTGAGCCACTTTTCTTTCCTGTCTCCTCCATGAATCTTGCATCCTTTTTTAGTAGTACTCTAACTACTAGGAAGTATTTTAATGACACTTTGGGAGACAATTCTGAAAATTTGAAAATAGAACTTCCAGCTTCTAGGTAGTATCTCCTTTCCTCCACTTCAATATAAAGAATGGCCTGGAAACTTTCACTGTATGTACTGTGTTAAAAAAAATATTAAAAAATAAATAAAATCAAACAGGGCTGTCACTACTTTTCTATTTCAAAATCTCCTACACATTTGTGTGAACTAAGCTCTAAGAAAGCAAAGTAAATCCCCTTGTAGGTTTTAGGCAGGGAGAAACCTGGTTCTTGGACCTGTTCATGCGTAAACTCAAAATTCATGTCCAAAATCAGTACAATTAAAACTGAAGTTCCCGTGTGAACAGATTCTCGTGAACTTTTAAAAAGAAAGATACCTTCAGGATCAGGCTGTACCCAAGTGGGGATCGTGTTTGCAATTTTTTATTAAAATCATTAATGCTTCCCACATCCTAGTTAACTTCCCAGTTTATTGGGGTGTTTTTCTTTATCCTCTGATTCTGTTACATGGGTCCTTAGTCCACAAAGTGTCGGTGACATTATGGGAAAGAGTAAAGCAGTGCTGTGGGGTCTTGACTGTCTTGAATCAAGACTGAGGAAATATGGACAAAAACAAGGAATACGTACATGAATCCTTTCTCTGCCCCCAAAGATCCATAACTATTACATGGAGTAAGAGTCAGATATATGTCTTGGCTAAGATAATGCATCTTCTTTTTCCCTTTTTCCCTATTGTTGCAACTGTGCCATGCAATCTGCTGGGTGACAAGCCATGCAGCCTTCCTTGGTCTGGTGAGAAACGTGCTGCCATACATGGATGCATGAGCTGTAACACTCAGATTAACTGTTCCTCTTTTCTTTCGTTGCCCCTCACGCAAGGCATTTACCACTACCTACATCAATATGCCTTTCTTCTGTCATTTTCCAATTCTCTATTTTAACATTAGCATGGAGTGTTCTACTCCATTCAAATGAATAGTAAAAGACCATGCACACTTATTGCTATTGTTGTTGTTATTGTTGTTGTTACTTTTAATAACAATAATAGTGATTTGTTTGAAGTGATAATCATAACCCAATATCTGTCTTCAAAGAACAAATAAAAGGGAGTCCCTGACCTCAGAGAACATAGCACTCTAAGACAGCCAAACAAATACTTCAAAGGGATGGCACAGCAAAAAGGATGATTGCAGATATCAATGGTTTTCATTATAGTCAGCTTGCCAAACAAGCATGGTGAGAGAAAATTTAAAAGTGGAACTGAAAGAAAATTTCTCCTAAGCAAGACCAGAGACAGGTGTCCTGTGGAGTAAGGCATGGAAGTGATTAGAAGGATTTCTAGAAAAGCAGAAAGCAGTGGGAATATCACACAGACTCACAGAATATGCTGAGTTGGAAGGGACCCACAAAGACCATAAAGTCCAACTCCTGGCCCTGCACTGAACCATCCCCAAGAGTCACAACATCCGCCCAAGAGCATTGTCCAAACACCTCTTGAACTCTGTCAGGCCTGGTGCTGTGACCACTGCCCTGGGGTGAAGAACCCTTAGGAGAATGATGGAAGGTTGTGTTCCTCTACTGGTGTTTCTTAAACCTAGGACTTCTGAATGGCTCTTTTGCTTGCCGAAGTGGGCAGACCAGTAATTCTTTTGTGGAAGAGTAGGATGAAGAACAAGCAGTTCTACAAGTGTTGGTTGATATATTGAGAAACTTTTCCCCCAGAGCTTACACTGTTGTTTAAAGACTTTCAGTCACTTATTTGGAAGCACTGCTGACAAGTTGCTTGTGTCACAGAGACAGCCCTCTTTTATCCTGACAGGAGCATAGCATGAGTGGCCTCTTGGTATCAAGTTTAGTAAATGGATGGTCTTCTGTAATACTTTGGTATGATGAGTGTTCCATTCAGACCAAGATCAAAATATTGCAGGATCCATCTGTTGCACTTTTGGCTCTCTGATTCAGTTGCAAAGAGTGGTTCCAAACTCTCCTACAAGCTAATGAATAAGGCTTTTGGAATATGTTTAATAGCTAGACCTCACAAGGATTCGTGGCATGTCTCAAATGGAATATTTAAAGAAAAATGCAATGTTCAAAATGTATTCAATTGGTACTTTTTTCTGGGAGACAATTGCAACAATTTTATCAAAAAACCAAAGCAAAATTTATTATGAAAGTAGTTAAGATCTTCAGACTGTCCATTTTACATTCAAAAGAAAGGATGTTAATATTATTTATTGAATTAAAGTCAGTAAAACATTTGAAAGTCCTTTCATTAAGATTGTGAGAGTACCCAGTTGTAGAAAAGAGACATCTAACATCTTTTTCCAACATGGGCTGTAGAAAATGAGGTCTGTGTAACACAGAAAAAGCAAATGCTCAACTGCCATCTGTGCGATGGAATGGGTAAGGCATAAGTTCCTGTGCTAAGAAGTGTGCTCTTTGTGCAGCCTCCACAGATGACAGCGCAGCAGAGAAGAAAAGTGGAACACTTCATGCCGGCTTAATTGTTGGCATTCTGGTCCTGGTCCTCATTGTGGCTGCAGCCATCCTCGTGACTGCCTACATGTATCATCATCCAACATCAGCAGCTAGTCTCTTCTTTATAGAGGTAAGACAAGAGTAACATGCTGTGTCACTAGTCCTGTCTCTTGGCTAGGGTATTTGGGGTCTCCAAAACAGATCTTTCTTAACTAAATCAGAAAGTATCTTTGTGTTCGTACTGTAATCTTTGAAGAAATGGACCTTGTTTTGTTCTTAGCATATTGTTTTGGTCTTAGCATGTTTATCACTCAGCTCCTTTAACTACCATTGCTATTACTTTTTTTGCTTTTAGACAGGTCATATAACTAGGAGATATACGTCAGATACCACACCACTTCTCTTTCCTATCCTTCATTTTCCTCACAACAGCATTTTTTGTTACCTTTCCTGTGCACTGTCATTTTATTTCAGGACATACAGTTTTTCTATAATTTTCGGGGGTGGGGGGTGCGGGGAAGAAAAAAGTATTCATTCTTAATTCTACAGGAAGAGCTGACTTATAGTAAGTTTTTGGCTGGAAACTTGTGTTAGCTGTTCCTTACATAATTTAAAGGAGTCTTTTAACACTTTATCTCAAAGTGTGGAAAAAATTATTTTCACCTGATTTTTAACACCTATCATTTCTTCTTCTCTTTTTATCAGTGTAGAGAGAAACCGACTCTTTTAGACCATGATTCATCTGACCTGCTTGAGACATCCTCTTTGAGACTAGATAAATTGACCTTTTTCTCCCTCAAATACCAATAGCTACCTTAGGTGCAGATACCTACATTGTAGATGCTGACATTTAGTCTGTTCAGCTCCACTGTAAACGAAAATATGAGAAAGGAAAATTCTCCATAGGCATTTGAGTCTACAAAAACCCATGAATACCTGCACCTCCTTGTGGTTTCTTTTTCAACTCAGCAACATTCCTCTGCCTTGTGATAAGCATAGATTTGCTGAACATGAAAGAAAGGGATGACTGTTCATAACCCCCACTTGTAGTATTCCCTTACTATTAAGAGCCCAGACACTTACCACTGGACAACGGTGAAGGTGCAAAACCACTGAAAGTGTCGCTAGGGACATACCTTAGGGATTGCTTAGGTAAAAGCCTGGATGAGGAAGATGTAGACATTTATTCTTAGTGACAGCAATGAGAATTGAAGTGAGACATGAACATGAATGGAATGATTCATCTTTAACATCATATTATAATAAATATTCTTCTTAGATGTAATAGTAGTGACAGAAATCAAAATGAATTGTTTATCATTATTCCTGCTCTAGTAATGTAACTGTGTTAGCCATCAGGGAACAGAATCCATATAATAGCACATAGTTTTCTCTCATGTTTATGCAGCATCTAAAGCCAGTTCACTGTTGATGTAGACAAACAAAATTCCACTGAAGTCCTTGCACGCAAGAGAAGGTTTTGTCCCTTTCTTTTTTTCACAGACAGATTAAATTTACACAGATTGAATTTCTATTCTTTCACTCTAGTAAAAGCAAGTTTCTTACCCGTCATGATGTGATGGGAAAGGCTAAATAAATTGCAACACCACTTTTTAAGAAGAAGAGAAGAATACCAAATTACAATACACATTTATTTATTTATTTTTGTTCTAAATGTAGTAAGGGCATGTTAATTTATTTCTTTCATTGATATCATACTCATCATGCAAATAGAGGTGCCTTAATCAGTGTTGTTAAACTCATTCCACTGAATTTAATCTTTAGGTGCCATTAATCAATCTATTAATCTATTATTAGTCAAAGCTAAAATGTCTTTTAGCAAGCAATGTAGTCATTTAGAATAAATAAAAAAACATAAGCTTTCTGTATAAAGTAAAGGAGAAATCAGTCAAAATAAAATTTATGCAAAACAGGGTATAACCTACATTCTCTATTGGTTACTAGGATAATTGTGGTACTTGTGAAAAATCAGCATTAGCAAGAATTTTTTAAAGTGCTAGTCATCAAGGGGTGGCCTTTCCCTGTGAGTTGTACAAACACTGATGTAGTGGGAAAATCACAAGTGATGGAATAGGGGATGACTGTATTTCAGAACACTTACACAAATTTCAGAACTTCAAAACCATTTTTGCTATCATAAGCCTAGAGCAGAACATGGTAATCCATTCTGGAAATTAAATTGCTTTTAATAAGTTTAAGCTAAATCAAGATCTGCATCAATTTATCTATCATTAGTAATTAATATAACTCTAAGGCTGGCCAAAAGAAGGAACAGGAACCTGGTGCATTTGTGTTTACTTTTAAAGATGTTAATTTATGGAGGAATCATATAGACATTAAACATAACATTCATTCAAAACTCTAATATAATTAATAGAGAAACTTCCTTTTGCATCTAAGATAATGTCATGATTTGGTAGGTAAAATGTCATTTTCAATCAGATTTTGTTGGGTTTTTCAGGTTAAGGGCTGTGTAAGGAATTTTTAGTTCATTAGTTTTACAATCATGACTAGTTACTGAATAAAGAATAGTATATTAAACTGATCCTGTATCTGAGGCTTTAAGTCTCTTTCTTCCTTGTGTTCTCTGCCTATATCACCCAATATTCACTTACCTCCTCACTCAGGTTCTCACATAGCTCATCTCAAATCCAACTCATGTTTGTCATGTAGTGAGCTCTCCCAGATAAGAATAAATACAACCACACTTTGACTGTGCTGTTTACTCTTGCACTGATAAAGGCAATCTCTTGTGGCACCTCTGAACACCATTAAATGATATCCTGAGTGCACTAGCTCATTTAAATAAGCAATACACACAAGCTAAGAAAAATACCATTTATTACAAAAGCTCTTGTCTTAGAACATAGCAACATTATTCTGTTACTTTTTTACCCTTTAAGTCTGAAGAAAATGCTTCCCTAGAGGCTTTTGTTCATACCTGTTGAGCAGAATACACATGTGCAGCCCCACCTGGAATAAAAATAGCTATTTTGAACAAAGTGTTTGAGAAGTCTTAAATGCCAGTGCTATTCAATTTGCCTATGGTAGTGTCCAATTTTAAAACAATACCATCCAAACAGTTCAACACATTTTCAAAAAAGTTCCACTTTTTGTTAAGCGTGTAGAAGATTCAAATCAAATACACTGTTTTCCTGTTTCATCCAACCTCCACACTGTTCAACGTGTGTTTCTTTGTTTAGGTTGGACACTTCTGTGGTGGCCCAAAGTCAGAATGAATTATCAGCTGTTAAACTCAAGGGAGCTTCAGTCAAAGTTCCAATGAATGCAGGCTCTTCCTAAGAGCTAAGAGTAAATATTGACTAAAGATTAGCTTGCAGAGTGACAGCAGAGATGTCGCATGCCTTGGTTTTCTATTTACTTATCGTTAACCTTGCAGTATTTCCTCTCCATTGAATTTTATTTAGTTGCCAATGGTTTCCTTTCTTTAATCACCTTGAGGAATCCTGTATGTCTTGAGTATACTTTGAGCTGATTTGGACAGATTTCTGTAAAGTAGGATACCTGTCAAATAATGCTCTTCATGACTTTCTCAACAAAGTTTATGTCAGAAATCTAGCTATAACATATATAACTACACACTAACTATAGCACAATTGAAAAGTGATTGATTTATTTACTAACCTATGTGGTATACTTGCATCCAGGATGCAAGGTTTGATGGCCAAGAAGCAAATCACAATGTCCTGAATGTCGTGGATTGCATACCTGTGATATGCCACATAGCACATATGATCTAGATGTCTGGTACTCAATGTAAAGAGGAGTAAAGAAATTCCCAGCTGAGTCAGATGGATTTGCTCAGATTTCAGTGAGTTGTGGGCCAAATTGCAGCTTTAGTTTATTTTAATTCTTCCTTTCTTTTCCCTCATGTTCTTTCTTTTTCCTATATTTTTAACCTCTAATTATTTACATATGTGTTTGAACTTGGGCATGGAGAGCAATTAATGTCAAGGGAATATTTAGCAAATTGAGAAACAAGGTATAAGTCCAACTACTTTTTATTCAGTTGTCTTTTGCATGTTTGCATCCAGTTGTCTGTGGACAGAAGGGTTGCACATGACACAGGAAGTTTTCACTCGTGTTTTTCTTACCTTCCTTCCTTATATTGTGATCCAAAGTCCTTTTAAGGCTTGAAATTTACCTCAGCTGTCATCACAGTGCTCTGCTATTGGAGATCAAAGGCAATATGATCTGGCCGCAGCTGAGGAGTGAAACCTGGTGGGATCAGTCCTGTGCCTGGAGTGCACAGGATGGCACAAGAGCCCTGTTGGATGGTTACAGGCTCTTCAGGCAGGACGGGCACGGCAGGAGAGGTGGAGGGGTGGCACTGTATGTAATAGAAGGGGTGGAATGTATGGAGCTCACAGCTGGCAGTGGCGCAGTTGAGAGCCTCTGGATAAGAATCAAGGGACAAACAAATAATGCAGATGCCATCGTGGGAGTCTGCTATAGACCTCCTGGCCGGGACAATGATGAATTAATCTTTGAGGAACTAAAGGACTCTTCCAGGTCAACTGCCCTTGTCCTTATGGGAGACTTCAGCTTGCCAGAAATTAACTGGGAACATCACTCAGCTGGTACAGCCTGGGCCAGAAGATTCCTAAAAAACCTGGATGGAACCTTTACAGAACAGGTCCTAAGGGAGCCAGCTTGGAAAGATGCCCTCCTTGATCTTCGTCTTGTCAAAAGAGTGGATCTTGCGAGCAAGTGGAGGTTGGCAGCCATCTTGTCCACAGTGACCATGAGGTGATCGAGTTTAAAATCTCTCTTGACAGAAGGAAAAGTGCCCAAATCTCAGCTCTGGACCTGAGGAGAGCAGACCTCAGACTGCTCAGGGAATTAGTGAGTAAGATCCCCATGGAAAATGTTTTTGCAGGTGCTGGGGTCCATCAGTGCTGGTCACTTTTTAATCGCCTCCTAAGGGCATAGAAGCAGGCAATTCCCAAATGTCGAAAGTCAAGCGGACAAGGCAGAAGACCAGCTTGGCTGAACAGGAATCTTCTCTTGGAAATAAGATATAAAAGGAAGGTGTATGGCCAGTGGAAACAAGGTCAGGTGACATGGGAAGAACACAGAGATGCTGTTGGCCACTGTTCGGAGAAAATTCGTGTGGCCAAAGCTCAGCTGGAGTTGAAGCCAGCCAGAACTGTGGGGGACAATAAACAGAGTTTTCTCAAATATATTAATGGCAACAGGCAGTGTAAAAACAACATTGTCCCATTACAGGATGAGGATGGTCTCCTCACAAACAGGGACAGAGACAAGGCAGAGGTGTTTAACACATTCTTTGCCTCTGTCTTCAACAAGGATGATGAACCAAGGGTGCCCTGAGCTGGAGGACCATGACTGTGAGAATGATCAACTCCCAGTCAACCCCGAAATTTTGCAGGATTTGCTGCTGCTCCAGGTGGATCCTTACAAATCTATGGGGCCTGGTGGGATTCATCCAGGAATCCTCAAAGAGCTGAATGATGTCATCGCAGAACCTCTCTTGATGTTTTTTGTGCAGTCTTGGGAATCCAGAGAGGTCCCAGATGACTGAAAGCTGGCGCAGGCTGTCTGAACTTTCAAGAAGGGCAAGAAGGAGGACCCCATAAACTACAGGCCTGTCAGTCTCACTTCAGTGCCTGATAAAGTTACGGAGAAGATTATTCTGGGAGGTGTTGAAAAACACCTGAAAGATAACACAGTTACTCGTCACAGCCAGAATGGCTTTATGAGAGGAAAGTCCTACTTATCAAAACTGATTTTTTTTTATGACAAGGTAACCCAACTGGTTGATCAAGGGGAGCCAGTTGATGTGATGTTTTTGGATTTCAGTAAAGCTTTCCATGCTGTCTCTCACAGTGTCCTTCTGCACAAGATGTCCAGCTCACAGCTGGATAAACACATCATGTGGTGGGTGAGCAGCTGGCTCATGGGTTGGGCACAAAGGGTTACAGTGAATGGGGTGACATCAGACTGGAGACCTGTCACTAGTGGGGTTCCACAGGGCTCCAACCTCTGCCCTCTGCTCTTCAACAGCTTCATCAATGACTTGGACCCAGGACTGGAAGGGACACTAAGCAAGTTCGCAGATGATACAAAATTGGCAGGAGCTGCTGACTCCCTTGAAGGCAGGGAGGCCCTGCAGAGAGACCTCAACAAATCAGCAGGCTGGGAAATCACCAAACATATGAAGTTCAACAAGGGAAATTGCCAGATTCTACACCTGGAATGGGGCAACCCTGGATGTACAGGCAGACTGGGGAATGAGAGGCTGCAGAGCAGTGCCACGGAAAGGGACCTGGGGGTCCTGGTCCATGGCAGGTTGAACATGAGCCAGCAGTGCCCTGGCAGCCAGGAGGACCAAGCGTGTCCTGGGGGGCATCAGGCACAGCATCGCCAGCTGGGCAAGGGAGGGGAGTGTCCGTTCTGCTCTGCACTGGGGCGGCCTCACCTCGAGTGCTGGGGCAGTTTTGGGCAGTTTTTTATACAGTTTAATGTATAAAAAAGACATTAAACTGTTAGAGAGAATCCAAAGGAGGGCCACAAAGGTGGTGGCTGAGGTCGCTTGGTCTGTTCAGCCTGGAGGAGACTGAGGAGAGACATCTTTGGAGTCTACAACTTCCTCATGAGGGGAAGAGAAGGGTCAGGCACTGATGTCTTCTCTGTGGTGACCGGTGACAAGACCTGAGGGAATGGCCTGAGGTTGTGTCAGGGGACATTTAGGTTGGAAAAGCTTCTTCCCCCAGAGGGTGGCTGGGCACTGGAATAGCTCCCTAGGGAAGTGGTCACAGCACCAAGCCTGACAGAGTTCATGAAGCATTTGGGCAATACTCTTGGGCACATGGTGTGACTCTTGGGGATGGTTCTGTCCAGGGCCAGGAGTTGGACTCAATGGTCCTTGTGGGTCCCTTCCAACTCAGCAGATTAAGTGATTGTGTGATATGAACGTAAGGAGTGAGACATTGGGATGTCTCTTCCCAGATGGACACAATGATACCATTGCCAATCATGATTACAGGAGGCTTGACAACAGCTGAATAAATTTTACTTTGGCGATTCTCTGGGGGTAAGGGATTTTAAGGAGTCTAAACTGACATTGCAATTAGGACTTCTTAACCTCAGGTAAAAGAGCCTTTCTCTTGTACTCAGCTTATAGGTACAAAACTTATTAACATATGTGGACTCTGAAGCTGTAAGAACATGAACGAATTCAGAGCTTACGTATTAGTGTCTGTGTATGTATTAATAGTAGTTAATATGTCACACACTGAAGAGCAGTGTGGGTGTTTGTGGTTAAAAATTAACACTCTTTTGAGTTGAGATCCTATGTTGAAGGTCACAGCTTTTGCCTTCATGTTCCCACCCTCCTTGGAGGTATTCTAGAGCTTTAGATGTTGGTTCAGCTGCTTAGAAACATACATGTACACTTACACACACACACATCACACACATGCACATAACTATGTCTTTTTTAGTTGCTTGGTTTACTTCATCTTGGATGTTTTAGGTGGATAATTTCAGGAATCTGTTTAAATGGCCGCACAGAGAGTTGAACTGGTGCTATCGAGCCAGGGAGTGACCTTCAGGAAAATGACAGGGAGGGAGGAAGAAACAAACAGCTGCAGATCCTCAGCAAATAAATAATAGTGTGTGATGAGAGCCTGGAGGATGCACCTTGACTCCTCCTGATTTAACTTAAATTATATCTTTGCTAGTAAATTAAATAAGGCTGGGACTGTTTTTTGTAACTTTTGTAACTTTTGTAACATAAAGACCAACCAGCATGGAAGGATCTGCATTCCTGTCGTTTAACTCTGCCTCACTTAAAGCTGACAGCATGTACACTATTAACATGAACTGAGGATGATTTCTGAGTACTGAGCCCTAGCTGGGGTGATCTGAGAAAGCACTAATTATTGGGTAATTTTTTTTAATTATGGGCTGTATAGGGGATTGTATTTTGGTATCTGGAAACATTCACTAGCACACACATCTAGCAGTAGATTTTCTTCAGATTTGGACCTTCTGCTCATCCCCTGTCTGCTTAGAGGAAGGAAATAATATGAGAAAATAGTTAAAAATGCTGGAGATGGTTCTTAGTGTTTCAGAGCTCAGGAAATTATTGGACATTTCTGGCTCACCATTATACTTCTCTGCTTATAACAGCACATCACAAATAAGAGCCAGATTTAACATCCAGCCATGTTAAATGCAGCCATGTTTTCCATGCACCATTTCCAGGTTTCTGCACTAATGTCAGAAATGCTGTGTATATCTTCAAACAAATGAGAAGTAAATAGGAGACAGATTTAAAAAAAAAAAAAAAAAAAAAAAGAAGGATTTTTGTAAAAATAATTAGATCCTCAGCTGTCTAAGCCAGCTGATGGAGGTCACACAGCTCTGCTATTTTCTTCTGGGATATGGCCCATTGTTTTTTACAGGGGATTATGCTTTTAGTTTGAAATAGGCTTCATATGGTCATCAATTAGTTTTTGTCTGGAAGTTCAGGCTGAATTGCATTTCATGAAGATGATGATTAAAAAGAAGAGAACAGGTATCATTTTTCTCTTCTTTCAAAGTCCTGCACTGTCCTGGCATGTGGAGTATTGTCATTGATCTCACTGTCATTGCCTAGTACTGATAGTAAAGTTATTTTTTCCAAAGCTTATCCAGCTCAGCAGGAACCAGCAGTTCAGCAAGGGAAACCGAAATTGACCACAAGGGAGAAGCACTAAAATAAATAATCAACACTGACAATAAAAGTCAAAGGTGTAGAGGAAGGAGGCATTCTGTTTCTCATCCTTCAGCAGCCAGCTCCTCAGATGAACATAAGACTGCAGAAACAGTTATAGAAAGATGTTTTAAATCACAAAAAGATACTTTAAGCAAGTACTTCTATTAAAAAGAAAAATAAATGTAGCCAGTAAATGATTCTAATGAATCTTAAGTCTGAAGCAATCCTTATTTGAGAACAGTTTCTTCAAAATAAGAGTTTAACATGGTGTCAGGCAATTGATCTTTTCTTATTCCTGGAAATATATATCAGAAGTATAGTTTCAGATATTTGTAGCCTCATCCACTTCTGACTGTGATTTGCCAAATAAATTGGGTGCTTCTAGAACAGATTAAAACTGATGCACAAATTTCAGGTAACTTTGAGCACAAAAATACATGTTATGGACAAGGTAATTGGTAACAGAAAGATCTTCACTTCTCACGAGAAACCAAAGGCCTGACTACTGAGGTAGGTTAACACTGGACAAGTACTTAGGCTAATGGGTCTTGAATAGTGTCAGATTAACATTTAGTCATTTAGAAAGACCTTACTATATATAGTTTTAGACCTTACTATATATGGTTTTGTTCCCTTTTTCTTAATCTCTTTTAGTAAGTCATAATAACTTTTCTGAAGTTTTGACAACAAATCCAGAATTTGGATAGCTCCGTATTTGCATATTTCCATATCATCAGAGTTACATAGGCCTTCTTGACAAAGCGTGGTTAAAGAGTACAGCTTTTAAATAGGTATAAATGTGTTTATACTCCTGATTTAGACAAAGAAATTGACATCAGTGGAAATGTAAGATGCAGCCCTTCAGTAGAAACAGTGAACCAGTCCTCTGGAAGTCTGAAAGATTGAAATATAGAAAAAAAATCGATAGAGGAGACAAAGTTGTGTCAGAGCATTCAGTCTAAAATATGCTTAATAACTTCAGCTTTTGTGTAGTTTAGTGGGAAATCAAGTTTACTAGGGAGCTCTGGAGAGTCAAGACTTTGAAAGACTGACCTTCTCATGCTAAGTCGAGTACTTATACTCCTGTAAATTCGGTTTGAAAAAAGAGTGTGCACATGTCTTGATGAAACCCACTGTTCAAGTTTACTGCTGAACGGGAATGAAGAGCTGATCAATGCACAAGCACTGTGGGATTTTATTCTGGTTGAAATATACAAAGAAACTTTTGATAGTGTTTTAGCAATCTTTCAGAACAAAATGTGTGTGGCAGGGTTGAGGAAATGACAGAGGGGCAGATATTTCATTACTATTTCCCTTCACTGCTCTTCTGACATTGCAGATCTGTACAGAATTGTTCTCATTCCATTTTTGTGTACTCAGGGAAGGACAGAATAAGGATGGGATGGGGATAATAGAGGCTAGAATGTAAGAATGTCAAATATGTAATACCTGTTCCCAAGTTCCTTCTGTCCTTTACTGGTAGAAACTTGTCTTCATGCAGATGTATGAAAGGAAATGTAAAAGCTTAAAATTGCTGCAGCTAAAAAAATATATATTATTACAATTGCTTTTGATGAATTACCATCTCAGATGAAAAATGTTAAGTGGCATAAATTTTAGAGATTGTGATAATGTCAGCATCAAAAACTCTCAGCAGCAGGGCATCAATCTTCAGATACCAGTATTTCAACACAGCTTTATACAACTGTCCATCCTCCTGTAACTGATCTTGTGATATTGGTTACTGTTCAGCAGGAAATAACATGGTCTACTGCTAGCAACCTTGTTCAGATCATAACAACTGAGTTTTATTTAGACTATATTCAATTAACTGCACTCGGATATCTATCAAACCTTTTTTTTAACATGTCTAAACAAGATCATATGATTTTCATGGATAAAGGAGGGCCTCTAAGGCTCAAAATTCCCTGTTGTAGAAAGATGACAAAAGAAGAAACTGATCAAAAAGAAGAATGTACTTGGAGACCTTTCCATGCAACAAGAATGGGAAGTTACTCCAGTTTCTACTCTTTAATTTTAATAGGTGGAATCCCCTCTGTTTTTTCCCTCAGAAGTAAGACAAATGGTATAAATTCTGCCTCTAATGCAAGATGGATGTAAATATACTTATTTTAGTCTTTGTATTGTTGCAGGAAGTCAAACATTCTGCACAGCCACCAGCAATGGTGTAGAGAGACATAATGTGGGAAACAAGAAATGTAGACCTCACTTTCCATGGATTGTCCAACTGCTAGATTTTTTTTTCCTTTTATCTTACTGATCTTCAATAGGAACTAACTTTTTTAATGTGTATCATAAATTATTCTCCTGCATCTCAACATGTTTCTTCTGCGTCCTGGTCATGTAGGGTCACAAGTGCTTTTCTCTTAACTTCATTTCTTAACATAGTGAACTCAAGGAAGCTTCAGTGCCATGAAAAAAATGCTAATCCTGTTTGCCTGCTTTGTAATACACTGAAAGGAAACAGGAGTTAGAATCCTCCATCCACAGATCAGAGGATTTCCTTTAAGTATTCTAATTCCAGAGGAAGGAACATAATTTTTCCTGCTAAAATTGGGAATTAATTAATTAAATACCCAGCTTGCTTTCTTCCAGTTTGTTTTGGGTTTGGTGGGGTTTTTTGGTGTATTTTGTTTGGTTGGTCTGTTTGGGAGTAGGGTTTTTTTCTGTTTTCTTATTAGTCTTCACAGAGAACAAAGAGGAAGAATGCATTAGGTATTTCCTGAGCTGCTTCAGTAGCTGAAGGAACTTAGTAGTTCTCAATATCTATCAAATTACTTTTGTTTTTTTCAATTAAAGCTGAAATATTTTTACAGCTTTCAAGAGGTTACATGAGGCAATGAATTGCTGGTCTGTCAGTGCTCTCTTTTAAAACTGTCAACCACTCGCACATAAAGAAGCTGAGATTAATCGCTATAAAGGGAAAATCTCACCTCAGACGTGACAAGAAACCACAGAAATCTGTAACTGCAATATTAGGAAATGACCTTCAAGTCTATTGCTTTATTTCTGGAAAAACAGTTCATATTTATGTCTTATGGCTTTGTATCATTAAAACTGATACACATCTGTTCCATAACTAATTATCTGGAAAGGCAAATTAAAAAGAGTAGCACAAAATGGTAAATTTAGTATCTACCAGCAGTGTAGCAAGGAAGTAGTAACTAATCATTGGTACGTCCTAAAATTAAATTAGGGGGCACCTTAGTATATTAAAATCCAGCTCATCCTTACATGTGGCCATTTGACACTGTTTCTAGTTATTTTTTCCTGCTAGTTTTCCTTTGGTTTTTCATTTTCCCTTTTCATTAGAGACCTCTCCGTCAAATTCCGTTCTCATTTGTACCAGTGTAAATCTGAAATAAACCCCTTACGTTTAATTGCATTATTCTTGATTTGCTTTAGTGAGCCTGAGAACAGAATATGACCCTTTTTCTTTAGCAGTAACCGAACTGTCCTTCTTAATTTTGAAAATACACAGAATCAAGCTTGAGTAGAAAAAACTCTCCAAAGTTTGAATAGACTAAGTTTTCTTGTTAGGAAGAGACATCCATTAAAGAAGACAGTGTTCTGCCTTCCTACTTTGTAGGAAGGTGCTGCACTGAAAGGCCTGGGATTTTAAATTAGCTGCCAAACAGAATTTAACTCTGAATGCCTCAAAAGTTACCTGATCCTGCAGCAGGAGGAAAAAGAAGCAGTTGCTTTTATGTGGTATCTTCCCGACAATGATGACTGAGGAAGACCTTGTGCTGTTCCTGCAGTCAGCTGTGTGGTTTGTTGGGAACAACAGTCAGTGGCACCCCAGGATTTCTTTGGTGACTCCTGCCCAACAGCTGTGGTCACCAGCACCACCCCTCAGCAGCATGAAATATCCTTTGTGATTGAAAGGAAATAAAAATGGGGTATTATGGGGACAGGAAATCAAATGCAGTGTTTATATTCAGAACAAACATCATAAAGTAAAATTATTTCGCTTTTGAGCTGTCAATGAAAATATAGGCTGCAACTTATTTTCATTGATTCTCCTCTCATTTTCCTGAAAAGTTTCTATATAAGTTGCTGTGTCTTCTAGCCCTCCTTCCAAGCAGATTGTAACTCTTGTCAGTAAAGAAAAATAAAACAGTATATTTGACAGATAAAATTTTCAGTAGGGAATAATCTTTTTAGGAAGGCTTTTTCTTCTCACTGACTCTAGGAAGAAGTTTCCCTATTTTCCTGAAAGATATTTCCTTTGACATTATCTCAGAGTAGTCACCCAAAATCTGAGCCTTACCTGACATTAATTCATTTGAAAATATAGATTGTTTAAAGCACTTTTCCTCCCTAGAGATATCATAAAAATACAGGAATTGTTTTATCTGCCCTAGAAAATAGCTGTTTATTTTCTGTGTTTATTAGCAGTTTTTAAAGCAGGCACCCAAGATCCTAGTGGAAATTGGTTAGGATTTCTTAAGGCTCTTGTACCCAAAGCTCTTAAGAGTTTAAATAAAAATGTTGCTTCTATCTGAACCATCAAAGTAAACTACTCAAGTAGAAATTATGGCACTTGAAATAGAATGTCATTATTTTGAGAGTCCTGCATAAGCATGCCAGAATTTTATCCTAAATAATTTTTAAATTAAAGTTTCTGTCAACTCTGCCACATATTTTCCCATGGCATAGAGTATGTTAGCAAATTCCTACACAGAACTAGGAAGGAAGAGCATTGGACAGATCCTCAAGAGGTTAGTGGATCATCAGTTCTTTATGTGACAAATCTGATAATCAACCATTTTAGACAGGAGCTATTTCATCCTCTTCATTGTTAAGAGCAGTGGTAATTATTTATGTCTTTGAGAACAGTCATCACTTACAAATTTTAAAAAAGGAGTTAATTCCTCTGATTTTTGCTGCTGCTGAACTGTGCTTTTCTTTTCCTGTAACTACAGGGAGTGGGGTTTAGTATGAGAGGTCAAAATTGCAGGATATTGTTAGATCTTTTTATTAACAATTTATTGTAGTACCCTTCATATTCTGAAAGTTTATTTTGTTGCTGTTGTAGCGACGTCCAAGCAGATGGCCAGCAATGAAATTCAGAAGAGGATCTGGACATCCTGCCTATGCTGAGGTGGAACCAGTTGGAGAAAAGGAAGGGTTCATCGTATCAGAGCAGTGCTAAAATTTCTGGGACAGAACACCAGTACTGGCCTACAGGTGTAAGACATTTATTTTGCCTCTCTTTAAAGAAAAGGAGCCCTAAGCTGCTGTAGCCTGATAGAAAGAAGATTCTGGATAAACTTTGTCCAAGAAGAAAAACTATCTAAGATACCAGATTACTACTGCACAGTAGTTTTTGTTAGTGGACTGAGACACAATGGTTCATGCAGAACACTTGTCAGTGGACACCTACAGTGTCAGAACTATGGCACAAGTGCCATGTTATTTGCTTTAGGTATGGGGATGCACAGTAATCAGAAATACAATAAAGCTTTGGTGCGCAAGGGTATCGCCCTTTGGTTCAAGTCTTCTTCTCTGTTATCTCAAAGACTGAGGGAAAAATCTGTACCATTTCAGTGCAAAGGGCACTGATGAGTGTTCACAGGTGATTGAGAAAAGTATCTTAAGACAGGTAAAGAAGAAAAAAGGGATTTTTCCAACATTTCTATAAGCAGATGTGAAATACACACACTTTTCAATTCTAAATTAACGTACCAACCTAACTGAGTGAGTCACAATGTAAATGCTTTCCAGGAGTAATACAATGTTTCTTGTACACTGCTGATTACTAGCCTGCTAAACAACTCATTGTACACAGATTGGTATGAACTGAGGACAACAGAGAATTTTCACGATGGTGAAATTATTTCATGGGAGTTCACAATGACGTTGGGCTGATTTTCAGTTTCAATGTTCACTAAAAAATGAATTATCAGGTTTGTTTTAAGGTGTACCTTTCATTTCTCAGCAGTAGGTTGAAGTAAAGGCAACAGATCCTTTTAGCTGCCAGAGAGCTTATGGACCATTTCTTAGGCAATGGGGTAAGAAAAATAAGATTTAAAATAAATGGATTTCTATTCTTTGCCATTTCATTGTGAGTCCTTACTGAGAAGCACCATGGACTTCAATGCACCCCTTCCAGAGATTCAGATTCAAGTGTTATTGAACCCTGCTGATTCATACAGTGGTTTTGTTTAATGCACATAGTAGTTGCATAAATATATATATAAATATATTTTTTTTTATAGCTAACACAAGGCGGGTTCTTGTGACTGTTAAGACTGCATTTTTGTCATCCAGACAAAGGAAATTAATTGCATTACTGCATATTTCCACTGAGTTGTAAAATAATCCTTAATATTAGAATATTTTTATGTTGTGTAGGGAAGGTGGTTCATGTAGTTGCAGTGCCATAAACTTTCTGCCTATTGGAACCATTCTTTCTGTAAAATCGACCCTTTCCCTCCCTGCATAGGGAAAGACAACACTATAAATTCACACCATTAAAAACAGTTACTCCTTTCAGGGAAGGGGTTAATATACAAGGACACCCAGAGCTTCCCTGAGGAGTGGAAACCTAAATGCTTTGATGATCTGGGCCTGAGCTATTGAAATATAAAATTCAGGTACTGCATGTACATTTCATAGCAGTCATTGACTATCAATTTTTTTACATACTGTGCAAGGCACATGAATGATTTTAAAGTGAGCTATACAACATTTGTGGTTTTGGATTTTGAGCAGTTTAAAAAAGTTGTAGATACCACCTTAATAGTACAGTTACTTACATTTCTTGTTGATGCTTGTATGGCCTAAATTTGATTACTTAATGCTGTTAAAAAAAAAAGAGAGCAAACATGATTTTTGTTATTTTGTTCAGTAAATACTACAATACTGTATTTTCCGTATTCTTTTATTTTGGGTAACACACTTTTATCTTCATCTGGTTTAAATCGTCTAGCATGAGATTGAAACTGTTCAAAAACTAACTGGTATTAATCTGAAGGTACTAACAAACACATTGTCTTGAAGCCTGGTGAAAAACCTGTGGCAAGTAGTCATTTCGATTTGCGTGGGTCTGCTGAGCCCTTTTTCTAATAGGCTGGGGTTAAATTGCAGGCTGTTAATTCTGATAGCAATAACCAAATGTATGCACATATATATGGTGACACTCATTTTTATTAAATAAAAAGGTATCAGTGCACATCGTTTAGGAACGTATTTGGTGTGCAATAATTATCCTCAGTTTTTCTGGGAATCCTGGAAGTCATCAGCTAGGGTTCATTGGCCAAAAGAAGCAATTGTAGAGCTTCTGGAATACTGTTTGAAATAATTTTTATTTCAGAGCACAGCTTTTCAAATTATACTAAGAAATTTACAAAAATCTACATAGTACTGCTATAAGTTCAAGGGATATTTCATATAAGTAAAGAAGATTTATATTATTATGAATTTACAGGTCTACTCTTCATCTGATTCACTCATATTTTTACCCAGGTATGTAATGTATGTCATGCAATGGAGCTGACAGAGTATTTTTAATATGATAAGACAATATGACAACAATTTTAAAATCTGGTATTTTGATTACTTCTGGTTTGAGGCCCTCTTTCACAGCTGAAGGATGTTTGTTAGTATTTGCAGACTAACTTACATGTTATTCTCCTTCATAAAACAATAGCAATTATTTTTTTTCATTCTTTGTCCACCTCACGTACTTTGGTGGGAGATTTCACTGGTCTGCGGGGAGCATCAGTATATTTCTTCAGATTTTTGCCATGATGTTATATGCTTTGGATTATAACATGAGGAGTTGCTGGGTTTATTTAATAACATTGATAGGCATATGCTTATGTCTGATAAGAACTGCTATCTGAAGAGAAAACCTCCTACATACTAATGGATGTATGGTGTCTCATTAGTGTCTGCTTTGATATATTCTGTGGTATGTTCTATTTATCCCAGTAGGCAAAAGTTAATTAAGTAATCTGTTGCTGTTTTGTAATTCCATCTGGTTTTCTAATTTTTTAATAATTAAAATTGCCACATTAAAAATTATACAAACATTAATCTAGAGGTGTGATAAAATATTGAGATTAACTGAGAATCCTGATCTTACATTTTTATAAAGCAGCAGGTTAAATTGATCCAGACCAAAAAAATGTCATGCAACCCTCTCTCAGAAATCCAGCTGAAATGTTATTCAACAATTCATAAATTTCCATCCAAGTGTCTGAAACAGTGGCTTCACTAGCATTCCCAGTGGTCCTTCATTTGAATCTAACTCAGAAAAATGCTTGTTTACAGAGTCATTTATC
This sequence comes from Lycocorax pyrrhopterus obiensis, assembly GCA_014706295.1. NCBI lineage: Eukaryota > Metazoa > Chordata > Aves > Passeriformes > Paradisaeidae > Lycocorax > Lycocorax pyrrhopterus. The sequence continues at coordinate 19,371,774 of JACSVZ010000002.1, read as the reverse complement.
CCAACAGTTATTTTAACTCTTAAACTTTCCTATAAATTTATGTATCTAATACTATTTAATTATTGCAAGATCTCTCACATTTTTTTCTCATTATTTTCCATTTTAGTGTCAACTGTTCCATAATGCCTAACATTCACTGCTCTGCTTCAGCTCATCCTCTTCCACAAAGAAATAGGAAAATTTTAACTCTCAGGACTCAAAGCACATTACTAAGTAGCTTTTAAATCTCACTAAGATGAAACACTAAATCAGTATTTATATGTGTGTGATATATACATATATATGTATATCACACACAGAAATTGTTGAAAAAAGACCCTAGCATTTCCAAAATTGTATTCCTATATTAAGAAATTGTGGAATTGCTGAAGAAGTAGAATTGTAATTTCATTCCCGTGTGCTTACTTATAATAATGTGATCTTATGTAATTGCTTTCTCTGTTTCTCAGTGCATCCTATGGTGTATTGAAGTAAGAAAACACAGATTATTCACAAGAAACAGCTGTACCATATTTTTTTCTCCTCCTTGCTCAAATTTTGTTGCACTTCATTGCATACCATCCAAAGCCTATTCAGAAGACTTTGTTTTTCATGGACTTTTCTTCCTTATCCATCAGCATTATACTTGAGGGATGTATATACCTTGATTTATTTCCCTCTGAGCATTCCTGTGAAGGGAGTCAATTTTCCAGAGAACACCATGTGAAACAGTTCTTCTTTTTCTTATAATTGCCCTTCTCGTTCTCTACAGCTTCTGCTGCAAATGATACAGATGTCTTGAAAGTAACAACCTACTTCAATGCAACATTTTAATTTAGCTTCAGATCAAGCTCATCTTTACAACTAATACGTGTGCTGGAATTCTGGGAGAAAAGATAATACATCACTGTATTTTACGAAATTTTGGAAGCCAAATTAAATTTGCACAAACTGAACAGAATAATTGACTTTGCAAACTTCACCATTTTTCTTGGTCAACAGAGTTCAAACCATAAAACTCACTACATGAGTACCTGAGACATCTGAGTAGTCGAGCCATTAGTTTGCCATCCAAATGCGGAAGCAATGAAAAAGGAAGGGGTGAGCATGGAAGAGATATTATTTTCTGTAAAGTGAAAAGAGTTCCAAGGAAAACAAGAGAATATGTCTATGTTCTATTAGAGTACCTCTTGGGTAAGCAAAAGAAACTGTAAATTGTAACATAAACCATTTCATTTGTATAGAACCTCTAAACAAGATTCTGCAAGCAGTTGTCAGGAGCTGACAGATTTTCATGAAGTAGGTGGATAACTAGAGCATTCAGAGTATCCCATGTTGGATTGTGTTCCAACTCACAGATCATCACAGGGAATTTTGACTTTGAGTGCATAGAGTGGAGAAAGCAATGGCTGTGTTATTATTTTCTGATGCTAAGCAATGAAGGTTTGCATAAATACAAGATTTGAAATTCACCTAGAAGATGTCTCAGCTGCACAGAGTCATAGTGCCTATGACCACAGTATTAGCCATTGGAAGAGCTGGAATAGAGCACAAATTCGGCTCAGATCAGTATTTTTGATCTTGGGGAATTTATTGCTTCCTGTGAGGAGAAAGAGCAGCAGCAAGCACAGTTGTTCAGAGTTAGATCATCCGAATCCCTGCACATGTGCCTCTGCCTTCTTGCAGAGAACTGCTTGAAGCTTGAAGCCTAAAAAACTCCAGAAATAAATGTCACTGACTGACAGGGTAGCATTAACCCTAATTCTCATGTTTTAGACAGAGATTTCAAGAACTGATACCTGCTACTAATTTCTTTATGGAGGTAATGGTAAGTTGGGTTTGAGTGTTGGGGTTTTTTTGAGTAGGAGAAGGAGAAGGGAAGAATGAGGAAGGGAAGGAATTTCAGTTTTCCCAGATGCTCTAAAGGTACAGCAAGAAACCTTATGTACAGCCTTGAGAGCATTGGTACTGTGTGCCAGTGGCACTGAGTGAAAACACATGAGGTCTTCCTTCATGTCCAGCTCAATAATTTAAAAATTTAAAAAGTCATCAGAACCGCTAGCTTCTGTCTAAATCGACATGAGTCCATATTTCACCTCATGGATGGTTTATGTCACTCCTTAGGGAAAAAAGGCTTGAGCGACAGGCAGCATTTTGAGGTGGAACGGTGTGCCAGTAGTGTCTCATCAGAAGCCAAATATGACACAGCAGGTTCCATCTTGCATAGAACTGAGAGAAACAAATCAGTTTAATTTTATCAGAGCAGCCAATATCCCTATGGCTGAAGCACTGATAAAATATTCAAGTCTGTGAACTGATTTGGCTTGATTTAAACAATATCATAAATATAAAGCTGTCCTTTAACTTCCAGTTTATTGTCAAATCTTAAGTGATTTTCTTGACTTTTAAATTTTTTATGAAGAAGAAAACAGTTGAGCATGCCAAGTAGAATAAGGTATCTTCCTGACAGGAACAAAGTCTCATCTCCTGACGCAGTTCCTTCCCGATCAGAATAGTTGCTCCCCTGTGAACAACTCATTTTAGTGGGTCTCATGCTGACTCCACAGTCTTTCTCAGGACATTTCACACTTTTTAACACAATTCTCTTTCTCTTGCAAGATTTTTCAATACCTATCTCCTGCCTTACTTTTTTATTCTTTGGTTCTTCTCCTCTGACTTAACTCTACATTCTCACTGCTTTGCTTTCTTGCACTCCTTTAAGCTCTGACTTATGTGTCACCATGACCACTTTTGGTATCACTCAAAATAAGCCTCTATCTGAAAAAAGCTCCACTTGACTTTTCCTCTGTGTGTGGGTTCTGGTTAATAGAACTATTTGAAGGTAGATTTTCCTGTTATTGACTGGATTCTGTCCACATGAATTAGCAAGCTAAATGCTGAATCTCTTGGAAACTTTTTGCTTAGACATTTTGGTCAAACTACTGGTCTCTTCAATGGAAAACTTTTCCCAGATATTTTTTTTTAAAGCAGCAAAAGGACTTTAAAAGACATACCTCAAGACATTACTCTTAATTACATCAATTTAACTAAGCAGATAAATTTACCCAATTAATTAATCTAGATGCCTCTTTTCTCTGTGGTCTCTTGGAAGATAGTGTTTTAGGGATATTAATTAAATTCGTCCCATGCAGTTTGCATTATTTCCTTTGGTGTAGCTCTTACTTGAAAAACAAAAATTAGCTATTTTGTTAATTGCTAATATTAGCTTGAAAGACATTTGGTTTATTAACTGCTTGGGTGGCACAATGTTTCCTCAGCCATCTAGAAGCTGTTAGTAAGAAATATTACTTGTTCCCATCTAGCTTTGTTTGGACTGATGGTTTTATTACAAGACCTGTTTTTTCAGTTTCAATAAGAGTTGTTAAATTTTGTTTTGGGAAGCAGCAAAATATACCATAATCTGAGTGTCAGATTTGACTACACATCAGCAATGATGTCCTTTATTAAAGATTTTCACCTTCAAACTTTCCAGCTCTGACCTACCTATGAGGACGTCAGGATTTCACCACTGTTTTAGTAACAAGATGAAGCTTTCCAAAAGAAAATGGTGTGCCTTTCATGGATATGTGGGCGTTTTCACAATGACCTGTTTCCAGGAGGAATCCTCTTCCTGGAGAGATGAGTCTGGCAGTCTAGGTTACAAACAGAGTGTGTCTGAAAACAACTAACTCTGTAAAACATAAACTATGTGTAGCTGTACTGTCAATGGATGAAATTACTTCCAGCAGGGGCCTGACCCCTCCACAGCCCCTCTCCAACATGGGCTGTGGGCAGGATGAGGGCGGGGCAGGGGATGCTTGAAGGACTGCAGGAGCCTTTCCTGCTTGGAAAGAAAAGAGACAGTGGCACCTCGCTAAGATTTGCACTCTCCATAAAAAGAGGGTGACCTTGTGCCAGCCTCTGCCTTGTCAGTGCTGAGCACTAGCCAAGGATCTCCTCAGCAACCCCAGGGGTCATCACTGCGGAGTGAGCACAGCCTTTGCTCTGTGCAGGACAGCCTCCTGCAGCCATGCACACACAGCTTGCACACCCTCACACTCACCTGCTCCTTCCAGTTGCTGTCAACCATATATTTTGAGTTTCAAGTGCTTTCTCAGAGCAAGAGCACTCTGTTACTATAAAAGATGACACAAGTTGTTTCACCCTGTATCTCTGCAGCACGATTTGCATCCTGAGGTGAGGACCTGACAGGTCTCCTCCCAGAACTCTGTCCTCCTCACCTGAAGTGCAGGTGAGCATGTCAGTGAAAGGTCACAAGTGCTCAGGGGTTATCTTGGCTTGCAGATTTCTGCCTGGAGAGAACCAGACGTGACAAGAAACCTGGGGAGTGATTACAATCTCTTAGGTAAGATCAGATACTTAAAAATTTTACTAAGGATGTAAATTTCCCGGTCTAGAGGTGTCATTGGAAATTGTAGAAGTAGAAAGCAGTTTCAGGTTGTGTCTTTGTCCGAAATATACAGTTAAATCAGGGATGCTGGATTCCCACAATCAGTAAGATGTGGATTTTCAGACATAGGCTGCCATTTTGCTCACAACAGACTGGGCATAGGACACCCTTGCCCATTTATGTTGTCATTTTTCATCAGCATCATCCTCAGGAATCCAGTTCATCAATATGTAGATTTAGGTATACATTTCCTTGGAAACACTTTCTTGGGAATTTAGCTCCTGGAGCTGATGTGGAAAAGCTCCGCATCACAGTATACTGTTCCCTAATTGGTAGGTGCCTTAGGAGTGAGGAGAGGTAAAGCATTCCTGCAGGATGCTGAGGTATCTGTGATGAGCATCATGAGCAATAAAGAACGTGCAGACACATATGCACAAAGAAAAGCCAAACTTTGCTCCCTGCTGCAGAATAGGAAATCCTGAGCAAGACAGTAATGAAATCAGATGAACCCTTCACTGCAGAAGCAATGAAGTGCTGTGTGGAGGCTAGTCTAGCTGTTTTCTGTTCTAATGGTTTAGAACAGTCACCTTGTACTTTGGGAACTAAATGATGTATGGAGTCTTTATTTGCCTAGTCCATGTCTTCTCTCCAGGCATTGCCTATTGCAGACTGGAAATCTGTCAGCTTTTCCACTTCTAAGATAATGTATAAACAACCCGAGGTTTATAGACACAGTTGTTTTAGTAAAAGTTCTGTCACCTGTCTCTACATTGAATAATGAGGCTTTGGTTTAGAGAAACTCTGAGCTCTGTGTTTTTATTCCTTCTTTCTCCTTGCAGTGAATATTAGTAGTTGTACAGCATGTAGAGAGCTCGGCTGAAGAACTGCAAATGAATGTCAATTGTTTTGTGTGGTAATGGGAAAAGAATGAATAAAGCCATGCTCAGAAAAGAAATACTCCTCACCTGATCTACTAACGCTCGAATATTTTCACAAAAATTGTTGTGGAATGATTCTGAGTATTAAAAAGAGGGAAGTACATTTCATCTGGATAAAGGAGAAGTTGTCTTTCATTTTCCATGAAGCTATAATCGTAGTCAGCAGCCCAAAACATGAATAAAAGGCAAACCTTTTTCATTAGGTTTCAATATATGAATGCCTACTGGATTGATAGCATTAGTGTTTCCCCTGTTGATTACATGCAGGATGCCACTCTGTTGTGCTGTGTATTTTTAGTAAAATCATTTTAGATATTTTGAAATTATTTTTCCATATTTAATTAATTTAATTTTTGGCATTAGCACAAAATTCACTGCTAAAGTTTCAAATATTTTAAGCAAACATTTAGTCATGACATGTAAATACTAAAAAAAACTTATAGGTAAAAATCCCATATACAAGTATCTTTTTACAGTTATTACTAAAAAAAAAAGTTCAAAGAGAGGAGGGAAAAAAGGTGAGTGATGTTTAAATACACTAGCAATCATCTTTCTTCATTAATCATCCCACTGACCACAGTGGCTGAATGAAGGCAAATGTTTAGCTCTCTTATACTGATATTGAATTAGGGTATGCAAGCCATAAGGAATCATCAGTTACTGAAGTGCCCAAAAACAGGGTGCTCCAGCTGAACAGCACCTCCTAGGGAGGCAAAGGGACACACACCTGGAGGGAAAGAGGAGAGATTAACGGTACACCCAGTCACTGTATTGCAATTTGTGAATACTCAGACCAGCTTAGACACTGGGCTGTTTGCTGCTTTCTTCCTTTAGAGCAGATACATCAGCTGTGGTAACCTGCAAGGTGGCTTCCCCTCTGCCTCTGCACAGGAGTTAGTCTTGTTGAGGTCCACCATTTCCAGCAAAAACTCCAACCAAACAAAACCAAACCAAAAAAAGAAAAAAAAAAAAGCTCAGCTAATTCTGTGTAACATCTGAAAGGAAAGATTTCTGAAAAAAAAAAAAATTATCACAGTAATTAGCCAAAGGGTTGGGAAGAGTGTGCTGGTAGATTTGAAATGAGAATTATTGGATGACATTCACATGGCTTTCTTGAAAATAAAGAGCAGATTAAGCATCTGTATCAGAGAAGCACTACAGCCTAAGTGGAGATAATACCATGAAAAACTGCTCATAAATATAAGTGCTGCTTTAGCTGTTGCTCTTTTCTTTTTCTTTTAAGGGGTTATGTAATGCAATATGCAACTTTATTCAGGATGAAAAGTTGTGTCATGCTCATATATGACTCAAACAGAGACACAATCCCTTTCAGGAAAACCTTGCCAGCAACTAGTGAAGTTCCCTGCATTGAAGCACATGTAATTGCATTAAAAGGGAAAACAGAGATCCAGCTTACACAGGGAATTTTCTGACCTGATGAATGTCCAAGCAGAAATTGATGAGGGAGCAGGTTGCTCTGCAAATGAGCACGTCCTCACAATGACTGCCAGTTGGTGAATTGCTCACAGGAAGCTTTAACATGGGAGCAGCTGACAGCTGGTCATCAGTGTGGGCAAAGGCTGCGCTTCAGGAGGAGGAGACACATGCCACCACGTCACCTCAAGGGTACCGCACACCAGAGGCCATTAGCCACCTCTGCCCTGGTCACAGTAGAGATGGAAACCCAGCAGGCATAAAATGTGCTCTTCTCACACAACACCATTTCTAGTGGTGGTGGTGGTGGTGGTGGTTTGACTGCTGGCAGTGAAGCACTCCTCCCTTCATCACTGGCCTCAGAAACTCCGTGATAAATGGCACTGCAAAATCCAGTGCCCATTCATATCAGTCAGGATTTACTTTGGCAAGATTTGGATCCTTGGTGTGTTTTCATTATCAACCTTATTGGCATAGCAGTGGAAAAAGAGAACAGGAAGGGGAGCAACTGTGCATAAAGCAAGCACAACAAAATGCAGTTGAAAGAGGTTTAGGTGAATTTCCCACCTATTTACAGTTTCTTTTCTCTTTTTCTCAGTGCTAACTAGCACAGAAATGTTCAGTTTGATAAAATTTCCAACATGAGAGTGCACACACCCTAAGGATTCTTAATAGAGCTGAGTGGACATTACACAAGTGAAGAAAAAATTGTAAGTTGTTCTTGTACTTGAAGTGCCTTAAAATCTCAGGGAAACAATTTAAAATGCACACATAAAAGAAACCACAGTAATTTATTTTAAAATCTATATTTTTAAGTGAGCTTCTAAAACAAGTCAGCACAACCTCACTGTGGTAATGTCACAGATGCCCTGCATCATGTACCCAGCTAGATCATATCTATTTGATTTGAAGCATGGGCAAAGGAAGCACCTATCTGCTCACCTGTTACCATGGAGCTGCTGTAACCAAGTCCTTTACAGCTTCTACTGCACAGCCTGAGATTTCCAGCACTCAAGTTCTTCTTCTGTGCCTTTATGGGGACAATACTACAAACTGCAAAACACAACCTTATTTCTGGAGTGCTAACAAGAGCTCCCAGATTCTAGAAGAGTGAGCAAGCTTAACTAGGTGAGCAAGTCGAAGTGGGAGTATGGGCAGGTAAATGAACACACGAGAAATATGGGTGGAAACACCAGGAAAGAGAAGTGTCTGATTCCTTAACAGGCTCAAAATCCAAGTGTCATTTGAACAACAACAGCAAAACCGGGCATTCTTCATGCTCATTCTTGCAGATGGGCCAGAAAGCAACGAGGTGTCTGTACAGGACAACCCTTGGAGGAATCCTGAAGTACTGGCTGCAGGCAGAGCCAGGCTTTCAGGACCCACTGGCAGTGCATTCTATTGCTGATAGCTCAAGCAATGCTGTTTCCCAGCATTGTAATCCAAGGGCTATTCTTTTATCTCAACATAAAAAAAAAAAAAAAGAGCAAGTCTTTCCTTATAAGGTCTCCCTAGTTTTGAGCAGCAAAAAGTCACTTTATTTCTACTGCTCTCAAATAAAACTCAAACTCAACATTGCCAATTTAATTACATCAAAACAGTAATTGAGCCCGAGATAGGCTGGTTAATACTTGAATGGAGATCCATATTGCAGCATTGGGTATTGCAGAAGTTGTTTCCAAAGTGCGGGCAATAATCAGAGTACTAAAAATAAATGGAGAGATGGACTTCTAATGCACCAGGACTGCTACACTGATGGCAAATGGGAATTAAAAAAGTAATCCTCTTTCTCATTTCATTGGAACTGGAAGTGAGATAATGCATCTGGCCTGTAGATTAATGAGAAATAGGGCAAAGAAAATGCTGAATTCATTTTGGGACTTACAGATAGCTAAATAAATTTCTAAATTAGTTAGTTTACCACAAAATGGAATCTCTCACTTTAGTAAGATGGAACACAAGGGAAGAAATTTATCTGGGAGGAATTCAGTGTAAGCTCTTCAACTCAGTAAAAGCTTCTGGAAAAAAAATAGTTGAAACTAACTTCTAAATCCATTAGTTTAAAATATATTAAAAAAAAAGTCTACTTTGTTTCCCAAAGAGTGCAGAGCATACCAGGCCAAATTCATATTGGTAACTGGCTCACACCATGGATTAATATGGTTATGTTAAATTGGTTATGTTGCCAACTTAAATGAGATGATCCACACAGTCAAGGCTCTGAACCAGTAGCTTGACAAAAAAAATAAAATAAAATTTTCTTTAGAAATTATAACCCTGAACTAATATAGAGTCAAAATACAAATTTTCTGGTAAGAGTGTTAGTAACCATATATTTTGTATGATAATTCCAAAAAAGACTATTTTGTTTATAGGATATCAACCTAATTGTATTTTTGACCAAGTATCACCCCAGAAAAATCATTGCTGTACCTTGAAGGTCTGTGTGGCAGTTTTCCTCCCTATACATCAGCTCCGGTAATGCAGGTCACATTAGGTTGAATGCTGATGTCAGATGTCTGGGCGGGGGTGTTGTTTTCCTTTTCAGCCTTTAGTAATACCTGTGCCTTTTGATTGCCCTCGATGGATTTGCTCACATCTAGCACTCCTCCAGGAGCTGGGCTGCAGGAAACAATCTGCTGATGAGGTGTGAGCAAGGCTACATTCCAGCTTACTCACTTTTACTGCCTTGATAAATTGTGCTGCCTGGAGCAAAGCGATAATTACAAACCCATCCTACTTAACCACATATATTATTACATAGATGAGCTAAGCATGGAACCAAACCCACTGAATAAGAAGGGGTCATTTTCATACAAGACCTTATTATGACCTAGCCTTACTTAAAACAATAAAAGTGACAGGAAAAGCATTATACACTGTTAATAAGATTTTCAGACAAGCAGAAGTAACTGGTATGTCCTGATGATCTGATTCATGAAATGAAGTCTATAAAGTCTAACAAATGTGTGGAACTATAACTTCTCCTTTTTTATCTGTTCACTTTTATTATAAGTGAACATTTCAGGCTGAGCATTTCGTGGTGATTCTACATTGCAATTCTCAGGTGACTAAAGTCTAAAAATCTTTGGACATATGGTTTAGGTATGTTATATATAAAACTACAACACCCAAAGAAAGGCAGTCTTGATTGTTACAGTAATGGAATGCAGGATAGCAGTAATTTAAGGTGAGGATTTTTCCCAGTTCGCTGAATAACAATAACGAAATAATAGTCTCTGCAAAAGAACAGTGGTTTCCCTGTTATCTTACAAGGTTTTTAACATGTCTGCTTTATTTTTCTGCTTTCCTTCATGCTGTTTTCAGAGTTCTATATAAACATCAGGGCAATGTAAAATAGTGTATCATTCTTAACCTTCAATTTCAGAGAAAGATGGAGATTTCATGTCATGGCCACTATAAAATGATGATTCATTGAAATTCAATCATATGTATGTTGTAATACTGATTTTTTTTATAGCTTTCTTCAGGCGTCTGCTAGAAGATTTATAGCGTGTGCTATACTATTTTCCAGTCCTTCAACATTCTAATGTTAAAAACTTTCTGACCTTTAAAAAGCCAAATTTAGGAGCTTATCGACACTTTGTCATTTCAGCTCATCATTGTTCCCATACTCATCACTATTCTTCTTCTGGAAATACCTACACGAGTGTGAAAATGGTAGCCAAGGTTATTTTACTTCTGAATGTCCTTCACACACATATTTATAACTCTTCCAGAATGTCAGGGAATTTTCTTCTCACAATGCTGTTGTTCCTTTGTTCTCCCTCAGGTGCTTCACACATTCATACATCTTGATGTAGGCTGGGAAGCCCAGGAGGTGCAGTCAGCCCCCTATTGTACAGAAAGCAAAACCAGAATGTGAGGAAAACAATCTGAAATGTGCACACACTTCTCTCAGGGAGCCTTGCTTATAGCCTGCCAGATTATACGCTGCTATTGCACTCCAATTAATGTGATTGCTGAGAGCACAGGTACAGCTTGGTAAAAATGTCTTGATGATTTAACGTGAAGTTAAGAAGTGTGCACATCTCAGAAGAAGAAAACAGCACAAATCAAATCACTGTGATGTCCAAGCTAGCCATTCCTCATCTTTAGTATCCCCTGAGCAACAATCTAAAGCAGACAGATGAATGTAGGCAACATCATATCATATTCTCCCTAACAAAATGGTCTATAGGGCAACTCCTTACAGCTGAGTCACAGGAGCAAATCTCATTGAGCTATGGATTACATATTACCTAAGATCTTTGATTAAGGCCAGTGATTTAGACATGAATGAATCACAACTTTTCAGTTTTAGTTATACTTAAGGGCAGCTGCTTTCCTCGCCCTATTTCACTTGATAAACAGACCCATCAAACTCAAACATATATATGCAAACAAATGCATGTTATTAGTTGAGTTTCATTCTTACTTACAGCCTTTGCACAGGGGACAGGCTTGCTGGGTAGGGTATCCTTGAGCCATTTTATGGTCCTTTTTACATAATTTCTGCTGCTATCATTAGTTAGGCATATGACAGAAGAGCTCCTTTCTAATTAGTCTTCTCTGATCTGCCTGATGATATTTGTTTTGTCAACTGCTTTCTTTAAAATTGCTATGCTGTAACATCACTCATGTAAACTTACACATGACTGTTTAAACTTCCATTTTTTAACAATATTATTTACACACTAAGATACAACAGAGCTGGCATCTTTAGTTAGGCTGCGTGTTGTTTAAGCAGCTGTACTGCAGTCACTGGCAGCTTGATAAGCATAAGAAAATTTTGGATTGTGTAGCTTTGAAGGCGTGTTTTGGGGGCAATGGGGAAGCTCCCATACCTCCTGATGGGATAGAGCTCCCTAACTCTATAAACTGCCATGTGAGTGATTTTGCAGCAGCCTTATGGGCACTTTATTACCACAGCAATTTTTTCACTTCACTCAACCTGCTGTATGTGCTGACTGCAGCATGCTGGCAGAAACAGTCACAGGTAGCTTAAGGCATCTGAGTCATTCAGCAGCAGTAACACTTCGGTGTGCTATGGAGCAGAGCAGTTCTTGTCCTCATCCTCTGAGAGAGAGCAAAGCTACAGCCAATTACAAAGCCCCCTTTTGTCCACTTGTCTATGGCATCTCCAATGGCCAGAGAGGGGATGAGGAAGGACTGCAGGCCACGCACAGTGGGGAAAGTCCAGTGCTACACTGTAGCTGAAAATCCTCTATCAAGAAGGATTTCCTTGGACCATGGAGTCCTACAGATATATCACTCAGAGGTTAGCAGAGCCTCAGAGGCCCGGAGTTTGGGATCCATCAGTGTCTTCTGCTTAAAAGGTTGTGGCAAAAGTGGTGACTTGCTAGAAGCATGGAGTTCGCTACAGTGCACAGATGCTGGTTTCTCACTTGCTATTCTTTTCCTTCTAATTATCATTTCACATCTCCTTACTGCATTAGTACCCAACTACTTCTCTTTATGTTATATAAGCTTGTAAGGCAAATTCTCAGATCTTAAGTCATCTGCAACTGTGTTGAATTGTTTCTGTCATCCATTAGCTTTTAAGTAATTCATGCCTATCTGCATTTAGCTACATCCTTTCTCCCCCTCATACAGCATCATTTTCACCTTTTTTGTCTGACTTAGAGTAATATAATGCAGGACACTTAAAATAATTTACATTGATTTACTTTCTTCAGCAATATATTCTTTCTGCTTCAACAGGCAGCAGAAGTGTTCCTTTTGTTATTAAAGCAGAACTTGCCTTTGGCACTGTTATGAACGACTGAAGAAAAAGCTTTTTTTGTCCTTGTTCTTTTTTACTCCTTGCTCTCAACAGTTATATTAAAACACCGCAGATAGATATCAGTTCAGTGCCTACATGTTTCTGAATAAGCAGAGTGAAAGAGGACAAAAAGACATATTTATCAGCTTCTTTTTGCAGAAGGCAAAGAGGGAGTTGTCTTTGTTTTAAGAAGAAAAAGGATTGTCTCAAAGGTTATCCTTTCCTTTTGTCACTGCTGATAGCATGATGAACATGGTGGTTTCTACCCTGGAGAGCCACATATAGCTGATAAATACAGTCCAATGACAAGAAAAACTACATTTAGGGGCTATTACGGATCTGGGAGATTTCCACGCAATTCCCTGATTATCCACCTGTTTCCTCATCTGTGATCCTGAGAAAATCACTATGCCCTGACCCCCAAGGGGTTCTGGGACAAAGAAATGCTGTCCTTGCCACGCTATGAATGTGGCAGCATCCTAACTCTAGGAGCTTGCTTTAGGAAAGGGGGTTAACCAGCCCCTGTGAAATATCCAACTTGTCCATATATGCCTTCCTGCATATATGTTGGGGCTCAACACCTTGATCCATAACAGTCGTGGAAGCAAGGCTTAAACCTCCCAGTCATGAAGCTGAGAACAGAAGCCTGTCTGGAAGATTCCATTTTGGCAGTACTCCTAATACAGTTCTGGGCAGACACCAAATGGCAAAAAGAAACTTAGTTAAATCCTCTCATCTTCCTCATCTACATAACAACCTTTAATATTTATATGCTTTCTCCAGCCCATAACTTTGCTAAATACGGTTTCTTCTTGCTGTCTTTGTCCAGTGACAATTTTGCCAGTGCATTCCAACTGCTATCAAAGTGAAAAATTCTTTTGTCTGAAAACAAGCCATTAAAATGCAGTAGATCTGTAATTTTTAAGGCAAAATTCTCTTAAACAGCCGGAGGTCTTAAAAGTGACCTACAAAGCAAAAGATCCTTTTCCCATTCTTTAATGCTTGTGTATAAAGAGCATTCAAGACTTTATTTTTCAAAGTAATAAGACTATTTTTTTATGCATTGTCTTCCTTTTGGGTTAGAAATGCTAGATCCTCACTTTGTTCTCTGGGCTGCAGTAAACCTTGGCATCTTTGAAGGAAGTCCAAACAAAGGCTTCACAGCCCCACTGTTTACAGGCTGGGTGGCTCTCCCAGGGACATGCCTGTATATCAATGCATCAGTACTTTAGTTAGTAGTACCAATTATGATTCCTTTCAGGCAGAATTTGGATAAGAACCCAGACCTACCGCATGGGTAAAAGAGATTCAGTTTCTTAAAGTTATAGAGAAAGTGCTGGACCCCCATTTAAGTCCTGCTCATGAAAGCTCCAGGTGACTCAATGAAGCTTTACTGGGATGAGCCCAGGAGCTGCTTTTAAGAGTCACTGTCGTCAACTCTGCCCAAATTCTTCAATGTTCATGATGATGTTCTTTTTTGCTTGCACCTTGGGTACAGTAATCAAACCTAAATAATGACTAGCTGTTATTTTCTTGCTGCTAGTGGGATTCAGACACTCTCTCCTCTGCTGGTTTCAAAACATGTAGTCCTGGGTGAAAATCACAATGCTGGCACACACACTAGTGCAACTCTCTTGAAAATAAATATTCGTAAGCAGATTGAAAAATCATGAACATGTTTTCGATGTCAGTGTGTTCTTAGTAAATAAGAATATTCAAATATGAGATTTAGCATTAAATTAATCCAGTCATCCTAACAGACAAGGGGTTTTTTTTTATCTTAATGATTTGTCTTCTACTGGCAATGGAGAAATCACAGCCATATAGATAAAGAGGGAGTAGCTTATGAAGATAAATCTCTCTAAACTGGGTGCTTCATAATAGCACTAAACACAACTATAATTGTGGGCTGCATGTTTTCTCCAAAACATTTGAATTCTCTGTGTACATGACAGATTTGAAGTGGACAATTAGATAATTTAAAGGTTTGACAGCAAAGAAAATGAAATGTTCCTCCCAGGATTTTTACAGGTAGTATAACACACAGATCTCAGCAGCAAGCTCACAAGTGAAAGAGGTCCTCAAGATCGTATGCTTCAGTGAGATAAAGTACTGTTCCTTCTGGTGCTGCAGATGTAATCGCATAGAAGGTCATACTAAAAGTTTAATCCTTTTGCTTGATTTTTCAAATGACTAAAGACTGAACTTTAGCATTTTATGATATTGCAAAAACATGAATGTGCCTTAATGTCCTTTCCCTGTTAGTGAAGAAAGGATAGGACCTGTACACCGTAAAGAGCTACATCAGATTATTTTAAAACAGAAGAAAAAGCTTATTTGTAAGTGAATACCTACCTTTCAGCTCAAGAATTAGAAGACTCAACTATCTTAAACTGATATTTAATGCTGGAGCTGTCAAAAATTCAACATGTGCTTTGAAGTCAGTTTCAGTGTCCACATCGATCCCACCACCCAAACTACAAACTCCTGTGCCCTCTCGAGATATAAAAATCAGAGAAGTGCCTATGCTGCTTAAGAGACAGAAGACACCCTTTGGAGAGGTGCTAACACTAATCCAAGTCCATCCTAGGAGGATAGTGCTTTTATATTTTTTAATCTCAACCTGTAAATTTTCCAAGCCATGTACCAAGCTGCGATTCAAAGGCTGAGCTGCAAAAAAAGGTAAGAAACTCACCATAACATTTATGGAGCATGGAGAGCTTTATTGTTCTTAGGAGAGCTACTTTTCTCAACAAAAACTGATATATTTCATGGAGAAAGAAAATTGAAAAACACTGCCAGCAATATATATGTTAGGATATGTTATATCCTTTGGTGGATTTCCTTCAGGAGCACATATGCCCAAATTAATGCAGTATTGAGAAACAATTCATCAAGGATATGGAAACACATCTGTCCCTTTGGATGGAGTAACAGCGACCTTTCTGTCTTGACTGCGTAGCATTAGAATTATGTTAATTGCAAAAACTGCCTAATTTCATATATATTCCTAATAATTTAAGAATTTATTCTTGTAGATTTTCAAAACCTTTCACAAAAAATAAATCCTTAAGCTTTTCATTCCCAATTAGCATGTATTTTACTTTCCTTCATTGTGCTTATATGACTAGGATTTTGTTAACTTAAATGTATTTTCCTTTGTTATTCTAAGAAGAAAAGCATCCATTTAGAAAAGCAAGTGTCAACACAAGACTTGAATTGTTTTCTCTAAATTAAATTCTTCAGAATTTTAGCTCTCTTAGAGTACTTTCTTATCAGGATGTTTGTATATCTGATAAATTTTATACTCTCAAGTAAAACCAGTGATAACTGAAAGTGCAATACTAGCAGTTTACTGAAAGTACATCTTTTGCTTTTATTATTTAGCAATATATTAAAGCAGTGGATCTGAAAATGTACTAACCCTACATTAATCAAATAAAGTAATTCCAAACATCTTTTTAATCCTTTCAGTTTTTGCAAAAACAAACACAAAGAGAGAACAAACTACATTGCCCATATCAATATCTGTGCATATTATCTAAAGAATATTGGTAAATAGTGCAGAGTTAAAAAAATATTTGTAATAATTTAGCAAACAGATTTAACACATTGATATCCTACTTGTCATTATCCATCATTCCAAATACAGAAAATGCTAAATAAAATTTAAAAAAAAAAAAAAGAGAGAGAGAAGTAGCCATCAAACCCAAGCTATAATGAAACCAAAAGACTGGCAGTGTGTTTTTAGGTTTTAGGCAATTGCAGCTCCCTGGATCGTATAAGGCATGAGGGCTGCAAGCCAAGCAGCTTCAACCACTTGTGAAAAGCAGTAACCTCCCTGGAAGCTCAGTCTTGAATTTCTTGCTATTAAAATAGAAATTAATTTCCCCTGTTTTCTGTTTCTCTCACCTGGGATACTGTCTATTGGCTGTAGAACAGAATCAACTAAGAATCCAAGGCAAGGGGGGAAGAATGCAGATCTCCCCCTCCCAGTACACTTACCCCACTTTGTAGAGGTTTCCTACAAAAAAATTATTCCTTCCTCAGCATTTATCAACAGTAAGGTTTGTTTATTTGGTTGTCATTTGAATTGGTTCAAACTACTTAGAAAGCACTTCTTGTCAGTTAGTATATTTATTTTGCCTTCAAGCTGGTGAATTGATTCTTCTCTGTTTCATCAGCTCCACATTTTCTTCCTGTCCTTCTCCTGTCCCCAAGCATTTCACACAAGTATGGTGTGCCAAATTTCTACATTCTGATCGGGCTCATAAGCTGCCCAAGAAAGTCAGTGGGATCCAAAAAAACATCAACACAGCAATTAAGTTGTTGGTTTATGGTCTTCAGCACAGGCTGTGTTTCAGTAAAAACCAAAAAAAACCCATGCAGCACAGAAGGGAACATATAAAGAACAAGAACAGTAGCAGCAGATGTTTTTGTTTTAGATCACTGTAAATAAAAGGAACCTTCTACTGATTTGCCAGATTACTTTTGTAATTTCAGTAGTTACCAAACTTAATGCTATAAAAATAACTTAAACCATTAATTCAATTGAACAATTTGTTTACAGACAACAACATTTATCATTACCACACTGTATTTCTCAAATAAAATGGTTAATACCTACTGCAAAATCCTTTTTCCCCATAACTGCTTCTCCAGGAGATGTGGCTGTTCCCAGTTTATGTGGTCTGCTTTAGAATATAGGTGACTGGAGTGTTGTTACTGAGGATGAGAGCCATTAAGTGATGCTTGTTGGCTTCTTTCTATGTACAGGTGTCACAAGGCAAAGACATCACAACAGGCATTAGCTGTCCACTGGCTGTCAGCCTTGGCAGAGGCTGTGCACTGGTACCTTGGTTTACAGCCTCTCCCTGATGGAGCAGGACAAAATTGCTCATGGCAGCTGATGCATTATGAGCGTCCATCAAAAGCAGATCTGTTGCTTTGTTGGGCAGATAAACTACACAGACACTCTTGGAGAGAAGCACTGATTTTCCAGTCCTAGTCAAGCCCTGGAGAGATCAACTTTCTAGGAACTAGGGGTTGCATGAGACAGCAGCCATATGTCAGCAGAGGATACACCCCACCAAGATGTAAACTGTTGCTTTCCATCAGCAAAGCATGGTTTTCTTCAAGGCAGGGAGAGAGTACAGAAAGATGCCAGTCAAGGCTGCTTAACCAAAGATCTTAGGAGACCCACAGTCCATGAGGCACTTTTGACTCTAATCCTTCATTTCACCACATTGTTGGAGAGACGCACAAGAACATTTTGTATCTTTTTTCCCTTGCACTGTTATTTCCTGATCCAGTGTTAGGGTCCATTATATTTAAGGCTGACATCAACTATATGGACAACAGTCATTCATGAACACAAGAATCACTTCAAGTTATACATTTAATATGAACCAATGTCACAAACCAAAACATTTTTCAATAAAATCTGTTATAAATATAAATAACATGCAATTGAGTTCATAGGTCTGAGTAACAGATCCTATACAAGAATAAAATCAGTTAATTTGCAAGAATAACAATATGAAATATGACAGGAATAACCTGAAAGACAGCCATTAGCTTCCAGAAAAGGGTAGCTTTCCCATCAGAATGCTGTTCTGGGTCAGTAAGACAGCATGAGATTTCTCTCTGAGCTGTGTTAATTCGCTGCGAACAAAAGTTTAGCCTCAACTAATATGCACACACTTCAAACAGATAGGTCAGTAGCAAGGCCAGATACACCAGCTGGTTTTTAAAATCCAGGGTTTGTACTATCAAGCTGCAGGGCAGATTCCCAGCAGGACGCTTCTCAGACCATAACACCATGAAAAAGAAAACTTCTAGCTTTTTTTCTGCTAAATTAAAGGTGGAAGCAGAAAGGTTTCTATTATCAAGTTATTTTTCTCTAGTTCTCTGAGTGTCAATGACTTCAATAAACTTCAAGAGAGACAAGACAGGAAATACACTGCAGATCAGATTTTCAGCTGGAGAAGTCAGTATTACCCTTTTCAACTAATTGATTCTGCTGGCTTATACCAGGATCACATCTGACTTTGAGCAAAGGTAAAAACCCTTGAGATTCTCAATTAGAATAACCTGTGAGGCTCTTTCCTCACCACCTACTCCCATTTGGCTCTCTTTATTTCACTGCCAAGCTAAATTTTAGATTTGAAGTCAACCATGGCTTAAAATCTGTTGCTAAGGCAGTGCTCTGCCCTAAGGCACTACTCTGCCCTCTCCTTGCAGGTAGAGCTCTCTAGACAGTGGAAGGGCTTTTTCAAACTTTGTCGCTTCTGTTTGCTGAGGAGAGATGAGACATCTTTAACCAAAGCAATAAAGAATATTGTTGTTTGTTTAAAATAAATGAGTTTAAGCCAGCCTGCAGCCCTGCTGGGACAGTTCCATGTCCTAAATTAATCAAGCACATAGTTACATGCCCTAATTGAAGATTATTTCTATCATCAAGGACAAATGTATAATTCCATTATGTAGCTTATCATTTGAGATGACACAACCATGTCGGAGCTTTCATTTAGACACAGAGGTTTATGTACAAATAACTTGAAAATTATCAATTGAACAGAAAAATTGCATTATTTTAAAGCTGTGTTCTTTCAGTTACATTGTTCTGTGCTCTGAAATAAACATAAAAACTACTACACAATATTCTGAGATCATATTTCAGATTTCAATTGCTTTTATTCATGATCAAGTAGGCATTGGTGTATAAGGTTTCACTTTCAGAGAAAGGAAATTTGATACACTAAACAGCAGGCAAAGCTTTTCAATTTCCCTCTTGTGATTTGTGATAATCACAGGTTAAATATCAAAGTAACTTCTGATAACCATATTTTTTTCTTATAATGAATGGGCTTATAGTTTTTTGAAAATTGTATATCTGTTTCAGTTCAGACATCACCTTTATCAGAATGTGATATATGTATACTTTAATAAGAAAAAGGATTGAGTAAATACACTCTCTTCAGCAGTCCAGATGCCATTGTGCTTATGATGAAAAGGTAGTCCAGTCTGCTTGAAGCAATTGGATGTTTACAAGGGAAATAAACATAAATGACAATTTCCTTGAGAAAATAATGATATTTTCAAAAGGTTTGTACATTTATGGATAACTTATTCGCTTTGGCATAACACCTATTTAGATGGCTATGACACACACATGGATTCCTTCAGTCTGCATATCGTTTATCAGTGACACACTGCTGAGCTTGGATCTGAGAGCTTAGCACCTACTGAACAGATAGGAGCTAAAATTCCTCTTCACATGTGCAGCTCTCTGGGAAACGCAATCAGGTATTGCATAGCCAACATGTGACCTTTTAAGTAATTTAGTTAATTTTATCTGCATTGCATCCTATTTATTATTGCTGTCTTGTTTCTGTCGACATAAAAGACACAACCAGCTATTTTGCTTGAAACTCATGTAATTCTTTCTCTTAGAGTGAGTAGTGATATTATGAATGAGGATTCAGAAACTGCCCCACTGCTTTGAAAGTTTGCTAAGGATGTGCTTCTGGGACAGTACTAGATGTGGCAAAGAAGAAAATAACATTAAAGTGAAGGAATGGGAAAAACTTGCTTTTTGCTTCATGACCAAAATTTTTCAAAACATTTCCTACTTCTTGGTGAAAACAAAATGTCAACATGAAGTAATATGTATCTTCTTCTGAAGTCACTACTGAGAGTTTCTTGCAAATATTGGCAGAGGCTATATTTTTTTGTCTGTTCTGTGGGACTGAAAACAGCTTTACTTGGGAGACATAAAGCATTCTCTGAAACCCATGATTAAAGTAAATTATGATAAACTCATTGCTGCAAAATTGACCCTTACTCCATAAGCAGCCTCACTCTTTTCAAATGCTTGTTTGCAAGGTGAGGTACAGCTGAGCAAGAGTGATGATTTCAGAACCTGTGCTGTTCAGATTGCTCATCAGTACCTATTTGGAGAGTCACTCTCAATTTGAAAATTTAAGTGATTCATTGCCTACCTATGAAGTGCTCATTTTCACAGCAGTCAACAGCTGAAACTTCTGAACCAAAAGATTTTGTGTGAGTAGATTTATGGAATGATTGAAACAAACAAAAGCAAACAAACAAACCACAAAAAATAAAACAAACACCAAAGAGGGAATGGTCAGTGGCACGCACTTACATTTCTCTCATTCATTTTTTTCTCAATTATCTTGAAAGAATATCATAGGTTTAGAATTTCTCTCCAACACACTAAATACTGGAGAGATAAGCAAAAAAAAGATATACAAGCACACATGCACTGGAAAACTTTAGTTTAAATCTCTAATGCATCAGATCTCTGCCTATGTCATGATTAGATGAGACTGATAAAGTTTAATGCGTCTTGTGTGCTCAGACTGTAAAACACTGGAGAAGCAACATATGCTTTATCATCAGAGGCATGTTCTTCACCAAAAGAAATACTTGGGCAGTCAGATGCTGTACATAGCTAATTTAATTCCAGCTTTCTCACCAATAAAATGACAATTTAAAACACATATAGTCTTATAATAGTGATCTGTCTTAAGGGCAGATCCAGACAGAGGATTAAGGAAACTATTCAAAATGCAATACCAAGAACTCACAGCAGCCTGACTATACTGAATTTTGTTCTGTTTTTCAGAATGTTTATAGTAACTATACTTTACTACAGAAAATAAGTAATGCATCATCCTCTTCTTGTAAAAAAAAAAACAATAAACACTGCTCAGTTCATGGGAAGAGCCATTACTTGGGTCTGTTACCAGAAGGTATGACAAGGCTATGCTGCTAAGTCCCTATCTAAAGTCACAGGCCCAAAAATAATTAGGAAGAAATCAGAAAACTCACCATTCTCAGTATTTCCCACTGACTTGCACTGGATGGATCACTCAGTTGGTCATTTTCAGTCCCGTTCTGGTGTCTCTACCTTTTCTCCTAAACTGTAGGAGACAGTTTCCCACCTAATTCACAGTTCTGGATTTTTCCCCAGGAACTAAGTTGAAGAAATGCTCCCTGATGTAGCCAGGTA
Organism: Lycocorax pyrrhopterus obiensis; assembly: GCA_014706295.1. Classification (NCBI taxonomy): domain Eukaryota; kingdom Metazoa; phylum Chordata; class Aves; order Passeriformes; family Paradisaeidae; genus Lycocorax; species Lycocorax pyrrhopterus. The sequence continues at coordinate 19,350,190 of JACSVZ010000002.1, read as the reverse complement.
GAAGATTTAAGAGAAGAGATGAGAGTGAGGCGTGGAGAGAAGCATAACTGTTTGCTTGCTGCTAACTCTTGTTATTTGTGTTAATATGAAAATGAAGCCTCAGGGGGAGAAAGATTAGAGTAACGTACGTATTTTAGCAGATAGAACAGTAATACATGTTTGAATGACAGGTAACCAAACCAAAGAGAGGAATTATGAGAAAGGCATACCACTAACTATAAAATAGAAGAAAATTGCTTGTTTCCACCTATTCCAATGTTCCACCTGAAATGGCCAAGATTTTAACTTGACATCTGGAGAGAGAAAGGATATATAGTGGCGTAAAAGTGCTGGATAAAAGTCAAAGTTACTTACAGGTCAAATTCCCAGGCAAACAGTAAACCAACAGAGTTAAAAAGGAAATGGCAACATTTCCATCGAGAGAGAGAGGAAAAGCAAATTAAATTGCTTTACTAGCTTGATAGACACATTAAGTGTGTAGGAAATAGCAAGAAAGTCTGTTGCAGAGTTTTTGAGTCACTTCTATGGACACCTTCTTGGGACTTCAGGGACAGACAAGGGTCAAGATATATTGATTTCTGTTATGCTGAAGAAGAGATTTTAAGTATTTCTTTTTCCTTTGGTTTAAGCAGTAGATGTGACCATATCACAGAAGGAAGAAAGGAAAGTTTTTCTTAAAGTGAAGTCTCTGAATTGTTCTGCAAGGATTATCATTAAAATTCAGAATATGAATAAAACTTGTGCTCAAACAATATTTGAGGACTAAAATTCTGATTAAATTAGTCAAGGAACTTATTTGACATCTTCTTTAGACCGCAGTGGTTCAGGGTGTTGCTGACCGAAGAATAATATTGCTCTCCTGCCCCAAACCTCACAATATTAACATTTTCAATATATAACAGAAATAAGACAGATCTCTGTTCAGAAAATGAACCTTTGCTGTGGTTACCCTTTCAGTAGCAGCTGATTTTGTAAAATTACAGACTTTTTTCTTATTTGCCAAAATTAAATACAAGTTCCCAAACAAAAGCACTTGAAAAATAAATTTTTAGAGGTGCCACGTCTAAAAATTTATGTCAGAATATAATGTCTAGTCTCTGTTCCTCATATTCCTCTGGAAACTTAGAGAAATAGAGGAACAGACACCAGGAGTGCTTTATTTATTTTTTAATTTTTTATTTATAGCTGACCTTAGTGACTATTACCTCTTGCTCTTTGTATAAGGAGTTTGCATTTTTCCCGTCCTACGTATTTACTTGTACAAGTGGTAAAAATGAAGAAGCTATACTTTTTAAAGACGTTAAGAGAAGTTCTAATCAACGAATTCTTCTGTTCAAGCTTCTTTTTCTGGCATATTTCAGTGTCATCTGTATTTGAAATCCAGCAGAAAACTTTTTTATGGAAGATGTACCAGGAGGGAGAAGTTTTGGCTAAGAGTTTCAGGGTTCTTGGTGCATAGTCACTTGGCTAGAGCTGTGGAAAAGTAAAGGCACTACAAAGACGTTCCTGGACCGCTTTCAAAAACATTTGCCATTAGTCATCTGGGACAAGCAGCTGAGGACCCATATGGTAGGGTTTTGGTCAGACAGTTTGGGATTGTTCAATAACTAACAACCAGTCAGCAAATTCTGGGCCAGTTGCTACGTTACTTGGAGGTCTTATGTTGAATTATGTGACCCTCATCACATGCTTTGGTGCCAAACATCATGAACTCTCACTCAGTTGCCAAAATCCCAATTCTTTTCTGTGCCATCCGTGGTCTCATTTTGTGACGCTGACATGGAAAGCCAAAGCATGGTGCTGTCCAATGCGGATTTCTCCATAGAGATTTGGCTGTGGGGGGTAGGAGCCTTGTTAGGAAAATGCAAAGGCCCAGCAGATGGTAATTTTATCTAGGGCTCCTTGCCAGACTTTCTGCAGCAAGCAAAGGCAGTCAGGCATGTGAGCAGGTCATGTAGGCTTTTTGTGTATTAACACAGTAGGTTGCCAACCCACCATTTTCTTTGGCAGTTGTGAGATTGGCAGAGAAACAAATTTTTCCAACACTCAGGGCCTGAAAGATTCTCAAATACCTTTACTTAGAGAAAGAAATCCTCGAATTTTAAGCGGCACCAGCAGAAAAATCACCTTTGATATGGATTTGCTGTATTCACAAAAAACATGACAGAAGACATGTTCCATATAAACCTGAACAAATCATGACATTTTAACCAATTTGAGGAGTCACTATCATTCCCAATTAAAAATCAATATGTGGTTTTCTTGGCACAGAATTTCCATGTCAAAATTAAAGAATGGAATTTATTTTGAAGAAGGGCACATGTTAACTCAGTAATACTTTTTTTATCGCTGCTAGAAACTTTCCATATTGCTATTGTCTTTGTCTATAATGATGATGCTTCCACTAAAATAAAAATGTTTGTAAATGAAAAGAGGAAATTGGACAGGTGACTGAAGCAAAGGTAAGAATACAACTACTGAAGAAAAAGAATGCTTGGTTTCTTGATTGAAGGGAAACAAAGACTTCTTTGAGAAGTGGATATTAAAAACAAAGTATGCATAACATGGTGTGGTTAATTAAAATGCAGGCAAATCACAGATGAGGATGAAGAGAAAATTACCTAACTGGAAAGCAAATGGAAATGAAGAGAATCTAGATTCATCAGTTAAGAGTTTTGCAAACATAAATCTGTTTAGAAAATGTATGCAAAAATCGACAAAAATATTCAATCACCTTAACGGCATCAAGAAAGATTTTGTTAATGAAAAATGTTGCTACAAAGTAAAATGCTCAGCGATAATTGCAAATGCATATTCTGTTTTCCCATGATTTGGGTGTCACTGAACTGCACTAACTGCATGAATAGCGAAAAAAGAAAAATTTCAAGCATGTTTAAAGTATTGTTAGGATTTCTCAAGAGCAAGAAGGATGCCAAAGTTTCAGGTTGTAAAGAGCCATCAGATAGCAGACAATGATGACATGGAGAGGAAATCTTTGCCGAGCAGCCTGCAGTTTAGTTGGATAAATTACACAGCAGAACACAACAGTGTCACACCAAAAGACATTTGCAGTATGTTTGAATGTTTTAAGGGCATCCGTTATTAGAATTTGAAATAGGCTGCATGGAGAGAAGAATGGATTGATACAACAGAAAGACAAGAGTTTAGGAAAGGCTTCTTTTCCTCTTACTTTTCTCGGGTTTTGGGGTTTTTTTTTTTAAGTTGCAAATACTGAAATGTTTTGGAAAAGTTATTGGACAATTAAAAGAAAAAATCCACATCCTTTATAGGGATTGAAAATATTCAGGTTTTCCTTGATATTAATTCCTCAGTGAAAATTTTCTGAGATTTGAGAGTTAGTATTTAGATTTAACAGTGCCTTTTGATACTGAAAGGAATTGCACAAATGCCACAGGAAATGGCATGGGCTGTACAAGAGTGCAGATGTAGGCAGCTTTATACGGGAGCTTAAGAGAAGAGACTTATGACAAGCGAACAAAGAAAATAAAGAATGTTTTCAAGCAAAATTCAGTATTTCAGTAGGCATATTTAAGGCTCTGTAACATACCACTCAATTAGATCATATGCCTGGGATTAGTGACTTGATGTAAAGTAGATTTAAGGGAATCTGACAGGAGCAGCAGGAGGAAGTTAGCACTGTATGAACTCTGACCTGAAGTGACTTTATGTTGGCATGAAATGTGCAGAAGAAAAGATGAGATCAGTGAAGGATGTCAGGGAATACAATGAGTAATGACAGGAAACTATGAGAGAGGGACTTACTGGACCAAAACCAAAACTATCTGAAGAATATACTACTTCTGTCAATAGGTCATCAGACAACAGGAAGAGATACCCAAGCAGAAAGAGATAAAAAATCCCGCATGGAGTATCTCTTATGAAATCTCATTGAATACATTGGAAAATTACAAGTGACCTAACAAAAGGAGGAAGGACAGAAGAGCCTGAAGTTTTAACTATGACTGCTCTAAGTATGTGACTTGCATAAGGTACCCTCAATGCAAAGACAGAAGACAGATGACAGAGAAAATGTGAATTCAGACAATAAAATGCATGGCCTGGCCTCATTAACTGTAAATCACGTTTCAGTTGATGCATCTAACTGTCTGGAGAGGACTATAAATTACTACATTAGAAATTTGGCAGTAATGTGCAGCAAGTAAGAGAGAAGTGTTATCTTCATAAGACACAAAGACAGAGAAAATAAGAAATAAAAAAGCATTACCGAATTTTTCAAATGTTACTATTAATGGAATTGGAATATGTGTGAGAAGACCAGTCATGGTAATAGGAAAGAAAGGCAGAGATCTTTATCACATTGAAGGTATGAAAAATATTGAATAGTGTCAATCAGCACTGATAAGAATTGGAGAAAAAGTAGGGAATGGAAAGCAGAAATGAAACACCAGTCATTTCTAGTGCACTGGGATTTTATCATAAGGAAAACACATCAGCACTGTGTAAATTGGAAGTCAGCTATACTGTAGAAACACTTTTGCAGCTGAGGCCAAAAAAAGTGCCAAATTTGTCCTCAGCTCACAGTGTGTGTTAAAGCTCACCCAACTGGCAAATGATATCTAGTATTAAGGGCACAATCCACATCTCGTCTGCTTCATAAATGCCTATGTTGCCCTGAGGGAAGGTTTTTGTTGTTGATTAAAAGAGGGCACGTACATATAAACACACACACACACACATACACATTAGGTTTTGAGTTTTAATAGAAGAAAGCAAAGGGTCTGTGTTATTTTAAAAAAGAAACCTTTAAAATCTGAAATACATTTGGCAACACTAATAGAAATTATATGAAATAGTGCAATTTTGGAAGCATTAACTCTCACTGGCTGTGACATTCCTTCTCTCTAGGGAAGAGAAAAGGAATGGTATGTGTAAGCACTTAAATCTCTCTATTATTTTCTTATGAACATAAAAAGTCTTAGAGATTCTTTTGACAAAAGCTGGACTACTTTTAATGTATGTGATGCTCTGTGAAACAGCAATTTGTGACTGAGGGCAGACCCAGTTTTTCAGAGGCACTGAGTTCAGGTTTTAGGAGTATTAGAAATTTTGATTTGGAGAGACCTAAGGAGCTACAGGCTTTTGGGGGAATCTGGGACTAGGCTGATCTATACAGAGTCCTCCACAAGTCAGCTCTGATAAGGACACTAGTAATATATTAAGTATGTTGATCTAAGGTATATTCATACCAGCAATTTTATTCATTCAAATGTATCAAACCCTCAATCTTTCTGTCCTTGCATACATCAGGGATCTGGTTCTGTGTTTTGTCTTTTAGAGCTGGACCGTTCTACTGGATGAGTCAGAATAACAGTGCTTTAGTGCAGGAGGTCATAGATTTCTTCACTCAGCCAAGGAAATTTAGCCTGTTACCCGTTTTCCCTTATCATACTGTAATTTGAAATCACACATGACATCAGAGCTCATGCAGGGCACTCCAGACTCTGACTCATTACTTCATTCAGCAATTACAGCCAGATGTAAATTAAGACCACAATATGTTGCTCTTTTAAAGTTTCAGTTATAGTTATTTACTGGAAGATTTTTTTTAAGTGGAAGAAAGCTGAAAAGTGGGAAAAGAAACAAACTTCAGAAAGAGCAAAATATGCCAAGTGAAGCAAAATAAGAGAAAGGCAGAAAAAGCACAGTGGGCTGTAGGCGGGTGCCAGGGCTATTGGACTGAACTCCAGTGAGGCTAAGCTGGACAGGGCATGAAAACCCACTGGATGAACCCGAGGTGAGAAGTCATTGGATGTGATAGATAACAGTGTGAGATGCTATCAAAAGCTACAAAAAACGCTGTAGAACAGGTCTGAATTTCACAGGTGGTTAAGGAGAAGGCATGTGCCAAACTTCACAGATAACTAGAGAGGAGCGCCGGGGACCTCTGGGTAGTCAAGTCTTGCAAGGTCAACAGTCTCTGCATGACCAGAGCAGTAAGAACACATAAGGTTAAGATTACCTAAGGAATGGTAACAGAAATAACAATTATGGGTATCAATATCCCGAAACTGGCACAAACTGGGACAAAGTAGTTAGGGATTGATTGTTTATCTAGGAAAAGATTGGGGCAGAGAAATGTAGATGCAGTAATGGAAAAAGGAAGGAATGACCAAAAGATGTGGCACTAATGTGTACAAATTACAGCCAGTGCTGTCCAGGAATATCTGTCAAGCAGCCCTGTCCTTCATCACTACAGCCAGAGCAGAAAAATACTTCAAACCCACTATTGTGAACAACTGACAGGATTCAAACATGTCTCTGCAGTCAGGAGGACAGGTTGGGAAGGAAAATTTGTTCCCTGAGCAAAAAGGAGAGTACAAGTATGCATGGTCCAAGCACCCTGGCATCACCCTGTGGGTGCCCATCCCAAGCCTGGTAGCATCAGCCACTGCCCCACACTTTCTAGGAATGAGCTTCTGAGATGCTGCATCTTACGGCTGGCTGTTTGCAGTCATGCTGCAAATATTTAAGTGGGTGATAAAAGTGTGTCGTCCTGTGCTGGCAGGTAAAGCAATGCAAGTGCATGCCAGTCTTGGTGAAGGTGCTTATATTCCAGAATGAACTTGAATGATATTTCACACCATTGCTTCCTCTGGGGCACAGCTCTCAGAAGAAAGACAAACGGGTGCCTCAACACAGTAGAACTTTTTGCTTATTTCTTTTGCTTGACTTTTCTAGAGTCTTTTGCATTATACGTGCACATATCCTGTTGTCTAATGACCCGTGTGAGGTGCTTTTAAAAGTTAAAGGCTTTGATTATTGTTGCAATTTAAAATATATACACCTGATCAAATTTAGTTCTGTTCTTTGTCAGTCTAAAAGTGCTATTGTGCATTTGCTTACATCTTTCCATTTTCCTACTATAGTCCCAAGAGACAAGGAGTTACTACTTTTCAGAGATTTCATCAAAATTGCCAGTTAGGAAGGTTTTTCTCTCAAAATTGAGAGGTTTTTTTCTTGTTACTTTGACTGCATTTCTTCTTATTGTTATTAAAGCAAATTTCTAGCAGCCATGTAAAAAATAAAAATAAAACCTAGGAAAATGATACACTGACAGTGATTACTTCAATAGACCTAATATACTATCTCTTACACAATATTTTCCTCTCCCAAAAGATTTACACTTTTCTTTACTTTCCTTATCCTGAAATGGTCTCTCACTTCTGTGTTAATACCCATTAAAAATCAGAAGACCTCTGTCAATCCCAGTAGCCTTTAACCACTTGTCCAAGCTATTGTATGTACATGTGCCTCTTCAGCTTCCCCAGGCAGCCAGTCTCTCTGGCTCTTTGGCTCTCTCATCGTGGTAATTTCTTTTCTCAGATCTCCCACCAAATAACATATACAGAAGCATGGTGATCAGAAGGGTATGCAGAGTTGCAGAACAGGGAATGTTATGGTCCTGTTCTCTCATACAGTGCCTTTTCTTATGATAAATAGATCCTCAAATCCGACTATTTATCCAGTTCAGGCAGCAGTGAATGACCTCTAAGAAAGCAAACATCCAAAGAGAATACACTTCAGCACATGTGGGCAGAATATTTTTCAATTATTTCATTGCAAAGATTTTAGAATACACAGGACTGAACCAAGTGGTTATACATTCATTTTTAAGTGAAGTGACAAAACCATCATTATTTAAACTGGCAAATAGTGCCACTATTGCAGACACAGCTTGGGATCATCTCAGTTGTTCACAGTCTTTTTCTTTCTCACTACCCATTGTTTATGCATTTTATTCAAATGTCCATGTTCAGAGCCTGTGCTGAACTCAACACAATATTCTGGGAAAAAAAGGAAGTTTTTTCTTGCACAACTTGATCAAAACACACTCCTAATCATTAGTCTAATAGCTCTTCGTTCTCCAGAGTGACACATAAAGAAGTCAAAATCTGGTGCTTGCTTAGTAATGCAGAGGATCTGTTCTAATCTCAGTGGAGGGTGAGTGCCTGCACGCCACACTTGGTTTGCCAAATTTTAACCATGCTTTTGCTGAATAAAAGAATGCTTGAAGATTTGAGTGGTAATCCAATGAGGAGCCATAGCTCCTCCATATTCTCTGTGGCACAGAGGTGGTATAAGGTGACGGACTCATTTTACTCCCACTGCTGATCACTAAAGGCTACCTCAGAGTGCCCCAGTCAGAATTTCCTACTGATTCTGTATAAAGATGGAAATAAAACACAATGCAGAGCAAAGCTAAGTAAGAGTCTCACGTAGTAAAGAGAAGGCAACACCCAATCTGGACATGAGTTCCTTTTATGTTTAAATCTCCTCTATGTGAGCATATTCCACCACCCAGATATCACCAGCAGTGGCTGAACACAGCTGCTACAGACCTCTTGGGAATTTTTGAGACTGGAAACCCTGTAAGACCCTGTCTTTATTGGGGAAAGATGGTAAAACGGTGTGGAGAACAGACTTGCCTCCTCTCCTAGATTTGGCAGAACACTTAGGGATTTCATCACCATGAATTTAAATGTCATTAAAAATAAAATATTTAGCAAGATTTCTCTGGTATGCTATCACATCCCAGAAAGCATCAAAACAGAAAGACGAAGAACAGAAATAAAAATGAACTTCACTGGGTGCATTTATTTCCTTTAAATTCAGTTTATAAAAATATTTCATTTCTCTCCAAGTTTATAAAATCTGCGCATTTAGAAATTATTTATAGGGCTGTATCCTGGTATATCATCATCTCTGATGGGGCCAGGCTCATGCAAAAGTAAAAAAATCAGTACTTTCTGCTTACAGCCATGATAGAGATAGAGATTTCCATTTAAATTATGAACATGAATCACGTATAGCCTCTAAAAGTAGGAATTATAGTTTAATCTGGTAACCTCTGTCATCCCTAGGGAGACGTGCACCTTAGAGAAGTTAATTTCATCTGCTGACAGGTGTCCAGGGCAGGCAAGACTTATGCTTTCACTGTCTCTTAATTATTGGGAGATCCTAGATGCTTAAAGTTTTGAAAGACAATTACTGAGTGAGATGAATTCCATGTTTATTCATGAGTGTTAAATATTTAAGAGCTTTACTATCCGCTTTATAACATAAGGGACCATGATGGACCGTGTGTGTGTGTGTGTGTACGTATATATAAATACACATACACATATACACACACACGATCAGAAAGCACTAGACATTTCATTTTACACTGGAAGAACTGAGACAGAGAGAGTTTATGGCATCTCACAGAGGATTTAACAACTGATTTCACAGCCAAGACTAGTTCTAATAATTCAGCTTGATATTTTAGGTGTGGAATTATTGGTGCCAGGGCTTTGAAACCAGTGAGTGTATACAGGGACCATGAAAGACTCAGCTAATTTCTATTACTTTATCTACCCAGGATTCAGCAGTATGGTGATTAAAAATACTGACAATTTATTAAGGGGAATGACAAGGGTACTGCCAAAGTTCTCTTCATTGCTAGCAGCTGTGCAGTATTAAATTTAGTCTAGACATCACTAACCAAACTACATTTATGCAGCAAAGATCCCTAGTAAGAGTGTTTAGAGAGCACACAAGAAAAAATGTTTATGCACTCCGTAATTGCAATGGACAAGAATTCATAGGAGAGGCTTGTACTGACCCTACAAGATCAAAAAAATTACTGTGATGGAGATGTGCTGCTTTCTTGTGCTGTGCTTCTTGGGTTGCATAAAGCAGGAGTTTTCAAACCCAGTATTCGCCATGGCTTTTGTGTACCTCCATTCACAGAGTTAATGCAGAGAGGAAGGAAGCAGTGCAGAAGAAAGGAAAATAAGTGCGTTAACAGGGTTTTTTTCCAAAATATTGGCACTTTCCAGAAGTTTCACTTTGTAGTATGACTTCTAACTAATTATGTGTTTCACAATATACATTTTCAAAAGAGCTGACTAAGGTCAGCGGGAAGAAGAAAGAAAGCAAAACAAATGGCCAGCAACAAATTAAATCCTAAAGCAGAAATAAAATATTTCCCACCAAGTCAGTTCCAATATTCAAAAGTTTGGACAGAAGTGATGAGGATATGTGCAAGGATAACAACAACACAGAGACAAAATAATGGTTGATGTAATTTTGATTCAGACTTCACTTGCCCTTTATCTGCAAAAGAACAGATGCTCTAGCTAGTTCCAAATTATGGAACTGTAGCTTCAAAACACATTCTTCTCTCCACTAAGAAGATTTAAAATTTAAATTAGTATCCCTACATTGTATGCAAGTCAGCTGCTTTATTTTCACAGAAAGAACAGGTTTTTTATCAAGACACAACTCTAAGAAAATATATTTACTTGCAATGAGTTGTTAATGACCACTTAAAAGTGAAATAGGTCCTTTACCATCATGCAAACAGGGGTAATACTTATCAAAAAGCATAGAAACTCACAGTGTTAAAAGAACACACACAGATCTCTCTCTGGCTAATTTACCAGAACTTAATACTGGTAACTGGTTCCCTGACATGTGTTGGCAATCCTGACCTAAACCACATAGTCAGTCACTTGCTCTAACAGATTCTAAATTATGTTACCTAATTCAGAAACAAAGCACAATAAAAATATTGGGTTTTTTCAAATTAAAAAAAAAATCTGATGTCAGGAAGAGGGAAAACCCAAGAACTACATCATTTATTCTTCAAATTCAAAAGCTTTCTTCAGACAGGATGATAATGTTTACTCTGAAAATCCTCAGCTTCCAGGTGACACCAAAGTTGTGAACAGAAAGCCGCAGGAATTTTGCCATGATTCTTTCCTGCGTCACCCATTTGAACAGCAGGAGAGAGAAAAACAGAACTTACTGTAGAATTTTGTGTCTTAATTGCTCACTTTAGTGTGAAATATAGTATTCCAGAGGCATTTATGCAATAAGCATTTCACCTGGTTGAGGGGGTGACAATTCCTGAGCGAATTGCTAAAGGATCATGAATACCTATAGTACAGCATTACTTTAAAAGGTACAACGATAAGAAGATGCAGATCTAAATAGGCATGATACTGCACAGGTTACATTTGCAAAGCTTTTCAGTGTATGAAATCACACATCTTAGGTCTGGCTCTGTTTCATATCCACCCTGCACTTGTCCCACTGTGTCTACACGAACATTGTAATGACAGCAGCTTTACTTGGGGTGACACGAATAAGGGGAAATTGAAAAGTAGATCAATACTAATGCAACCACAGGGAAAAAAAGAAAACTTTGATTTCATGTCATAACATTGCCAGAATTGGAGTTGAAGGAGAACTTATTGATACAGACAAGAGAACTAAAGGAATACACATACAAATAACACCATTACCTGTGAAGTGGAGATGACCAGAGGAAATCTTTCAAGCTGTCAGGCAGAAAAATGAGAAGAGTATGGTGACAAATGAACTAAGCATGATGACTTCTGGAAAGAAAAATGGGAATGGAAGGCATCATGTAACCCTTTGGCAAAGGAGATTTAAAAAAAAACCAGTGTGAATGGAGTGATGTGATTAATCAAAGTGAAGTGCAGATCATGGAAGAGGAAGTTCAAAGAAGATTGAGAAAATTACTTAATTGGAAAGCACCAGGAAAAGAACAGAATCACCAAACATCAGCCAGCAGCTTAACACAATACTACCTTCAACTCAAGATACGTATATGAGAAGCTAAGATAATTATTATACAATGGCAGAAGAGTTCAATTAATTAGAAAGACAGAAAATGTGTTACACTAGAACAGGCTCCCATGAGGGTTTGATGTTCTTAGAGAGCATACAAAATACAGGGATGTCATAACATATTGCCTATCCCTTGGGAATGGACTTGCATTAGCTCATGGAGAAAAAGGCTTTCTTGGCAGTTAAAAGCAGGTCAGACTATCCCAGTCATTGCAGAATCCAGATAATTTCTAACAAACAAGTTCTTGTATCAGAGAAATAAACCCTGAGGAAAGAAGGCAGGCCTGCCAACTGGGCAGAGTAGCCTTTTCAAGAAAAAAAAAAAGACACACATGATTCAAGACCTCACCAGAGGGGATTTCTTCACATGTTTTGAAGGAGTCTTTAGATGAAATTTATCTCAGGCCAGAAAAATAGAAATAGCATGATGAATCAGTTTGAACAGGAGAAAGCTGGGGGAAAGGACTTTTTTTAAAAAAACTTATAAGACCAGTTAAAGCTGAGCTCATAGCCCATCTATGTCACAGTCAACTGTTATTCTATTATTTCATTCCTCCATTCCCCTTTTTGGCTCAGCTTTCCCTTTTTCTGTGTATTTCAACTCATTTTGCTTTTCTGATGCAAATAACTGTCACCATGTGATTCAGTTAGAAGGTTTTTCTGGTACTGATTCAATAAACACCTATAAATTCAGATATTTGTGTCAGATATTTTACTGATATGACTATGGATTTTTTTATGAAGCTCTGAAAGTACTGCCAGCAGAATTCAAATTCTGCAGGATTAAAACATTTTGACGAAATGTAGAGATACAAGTTTTCTAAATCTCATGTACTCTTTTAGCTTTGTAAAGTCTTTCAGTTTATCTTTTGGATGTGCCTGTTCAGTTTGTTCCTCACACATTATCAAAAACATCTGGGATGTTCTAGTTATTTACAGCCAGAATAAACAGTGTAGGTATGTCTGAAATGCAGATATGTCTGAAAGTCTGTGGATTTTGTTTTGAACTTGAAATTTTGGGCCAATATTACTTTGTATCACTACACTAGAATCAGGTTGAATAGACTTCTGAAACAATCTATAAAAGGAAGTATGTCAGATGATTAATGGTAATGCTGAAAATGCAGGGGGAAAATGATATGATTATTCATGTTGTTTTGAGCAAATCATTAATCTTGTATTTGCAGCTGAAGAAACTGGAGCTGATTGGTGATTTGGGCTCTGTAGAAGAAAAGTGCCAGGAGGATGTAAATGTTAAATATCTTTTTTTGTTATTGCTACCAGTTTACATAAGGAATTTGGCCACAAGTGAGAGTCTGCATTGTTGTTCAATTCCAGTACAAATGTTCTGACTGACTGTCTGAGAAATTGTTCTCTTTACATATAATCTAGTGGTAGAAGAGGAAAAAGAGGTAACAGTTCAACCAACCCTAGTAAATAGGAATTCATTCGGTTGATACGGTGTTTTATAGAGGAATCTACGCCATGCCTGGACAGAGAATATTCTAAGCACATGCTCCTCACTACTTGCAAATCTGCAGAACAGATGCGAATAAATTTAAGCCTCAGAAATACTTCTGCTTTTTTACTGACTAGTGAAGGATTAGCAAAAAGAAAGCAAAGGATAACGAGAATAGCTTCCAGTGCTTTTTTGTTAATACAGATTAGCAGTAGGCATAACTCAAATGCCTCTCCTCCTCTGCTCTGGAGCCAAGTATCACTGAAGTGGAGCAGCTTTGCTCTTACACATGGATTTTGACAGCTTCATCCCTATCTATGCACGCAGCAATGTGGAGGCACCACCTCTCATATTCACACGCCAAAGGAAGAATATGCATTGGCTTAGATGTATTGAATCAGAACAATCCAATGACCCCTCTTCACTCAGAACAGCTCAGTACTAGAGCAGACCTTGCAGATCTCTTAGTAAAGAGCTAATTCTAGGCATCTGCAGCTTTACACTGCCAGTCCTTATGAGTTAGGCAACAGGAACACTAATCCACATTTGAAGGTGTCTAAGCATCCATGCTCCACATTCATCCCAAAAGCTTTACAAATCCTTGATACATATCTCTGCACACAGTTATTTAATATCAAGGTAACATCTGACACATTTGGCACCCAGATACTGCTCCTTTTCTGTGCCACTGGTGTTTCACCAGTTGTGTGTTTGGTGGATTCAAATGAGCTCCAGACTGCTCCTCCAAGCCGGTGTGTTCAAGTCCTTCAAGACACTCATGAGGAAACTTCTGTCAAGCCTAAGACTTAATTCTTAAAATGCCAGATTCTATCAGACCTACACCTGTGCCTGGAGAAAGACCAGACATAGTTCAGCACTCCTGCCCTGCTCTGTGAGGGCAAAAAACTGCCATAGTTCTGGCACTCCAGGACCAAGAGATGAGGGAGGTCTCGTCTTTATTTTCTTTCCTGTTTACATAGAACAATAACACCTTCTTGTCCGTCTCATTTTAGTTATCCTTAGTCTCCCCTGCTACAACTGCCAACTATCAGTATAATAATCAGGTCCCCACTAAAGAGCAGCAGCCAGACATACTGCTATAGGAAAACAAGAAAAAGTGCTCATCCAGAACTGGTTCTTCAAATAGAGTCTGGAGCACCAGCTACAGCATCCTCTCAGACGAGGTCAGGATTTTGTTCTTACAAAAGGATGCAACACAAGGATCCAGCTAGAAACTGGACCATAGCCTTCCTGCCAGACCTGAAAAGAGAACTAGGAGGTAGCAGTTCATCCACACAAACTGATTTCAGAACATGTCCAAAACAATGTTTATTCCCTTTTCTGGCCTCTTCAGGTTTAAGATTTGCTAATCAAAACATTTGCCACCATTTAACTATGACTACATTTTTTGGAACACAAATATTTAGAAAACATGTTTATTTTCCACAAAATCTCTGGATTTCTTAAACTTTTATCTAAAATGATATGCTGTTTTTAGTGATCTGAAAGAAGTCCTTTGATTTTCATGTCCTCTGGGAACAATGAAAATAAAGTTTCTTTTCATAATGACTGTTCTGTAGATTTCAAAGCTACAATAGATTTACATCTGTGCAGCTGAAAGCCAAATTTATCTTTCCATTTGTCACTACATACTGAGTTCATGAATGGCCCAGCTAATGTGATCCATGATTTATGACACAAAATACTGTTGTACCTAGCCAAATAATCAGAAATCTTTGAAGTTATTGCTGGGCTGAACAAAGCGCAGGAACATTTCATCCAAACCCAGATACAGAAATTAATCTAATTCTCTGCCAAAGGGAAGAAAATAAATGCATTATTTTCATCTTTCCTAGTAATGGGTGTTTCTCCATCACCTTCAAGCCTGCAAGTTAGCTGTGGCTATGTGAATGAGTCCCTCTATGAAATACACTTTTGCTCTATTTACCACCCTCCACAAATCACCTCCTGAAAGAGCAGTGTTTGTGAATCAAACCAAAGATTGTTCTCGCAATCTTCTCTGTTCAACTACATTCCTACATGGCCAGGATAACTCTTCAGCAAGCTTCTCCTTGCCCTGGATGCCCTGGCAGTTTGTAGCAGTGGGAAGTTGTGGAACAAAACATAAATTATCCCAGCAACTTTCAGTGTAACATTGTCATCCCTCTAGGTACAGTACCCTGGAAGAGACACCATCATCTGACAGCATGGAAATGGTCCTCTGGGAAATGCTTAAAAAAAATCTGTGATTTCTCATTCTGCGCTTTTGATTCTCTGGGGGGAAAATATATTATTAATTATTAATAATGAGAAAAATACAGTATTATTAAGGCTCTCTGCCTTAATTTGATTCGGATGTGAGTTCATCTGTATTTGTCTTACTCCACTAGCAGAAATTTAAGGAGAATATATACAAAAGAGGTCAATAATTCTCTGTTCTGTGTTCAGTTCTGTGTTGCACCCCTCTCTTGAAAAAAAAGAAAGTGTGAATACCAAGTCTGTACAAACTTGATTCTATTCTATGTTGTCAGTTTGTGCTTTCTTGGTGTCAATAATATGATTGGTGCAAACTGATATGGGTGTTTCAGCAGAAATGTATGAAAATCCCTTCATTCCCATTCTACTGGATCCTTCTCTGTGCTCTTTTGCATTAGGTGGTGGTTTTTCCTGCCAGTCTGACTGTTTGCTATTCAGAGCAGAGCTCTCCCTGGAGATTTTGCTTTGAAAGTGTTGGTTTATATGTTATTTCAAGAAGTTTTGTGACATCTTTGCTTCTAAAAAAGATTAGGTTAAAAAAAACATATTTGGAGAAGGAAGTCACTGTTCTTTTTGTTATTACAAAGCAGAAAACAAGCACCCCTCTTTAAATAAAAAAACTTTTTCATTCTTATAACTTTTAATTTTTTTCAATTTATAAGATATAAATTCTCTCAGTTTTCAAATCTCAGAAAATAATCTTTCATATAAATATTGCAAAGGAGCATAAATTAAACTTTCTTTTGGCTAAGTACTTAGTATAAAGTGCAAATGTAAATTAATTTCTCAGGGTGAACTAAACATGGTTAATCATAAACTGAAAGACTGGATTCATATTATTAAAGTCTAATAAACAAGAATTCTTTCCTACCCTCATTCATGCAATTTTCTAGGAAGCAGAAAGAAAACCATTTTTCATACAGCTCTCATTCTTCATTCTCCCAATCTCTTGTTAAAAAGCTTATCAGTGTTTCAGAGAAATTGTTGAAAAAGTGAGTCCTTGGAAATCTAAGAGGAGATTTATTCCAGGAAAAGATAAGTTGCCCCCAGGCCTATGCACCTAATTACCACAGGTTTTTAGAAAACCCACCAGTAGTCTGACCAAATCAGTGAACTGCCACATCCCTTAGACAGAATCATCCTTTTAAAGAAGTTTACCATGTTGTTAACATCTCAGAAGTGGAGAGGTTTGTTCTTTCTGATTTAGTGGGGTCTTTTTAACATTGCCTTTGATTTCCCTGCCCTATGAACAATCTCAAGAGGGATGTCTGGTGTGAAGCTAAGGATCTATATATGGAGGACTTGCATAGTCTTTACATATGACCTATCATGTGCTCCTCAGTCTGTATGACTTTGTAGGTGCATTTTGTTCTGTGCACCTGTAGCTGGTGCCACCTCCCTACAGAGTATTCGAGTGAATGAACAAGAAATAGACCCATTGTTTTCAGAGATACTGTGGTCTCAAGACTCTCGGGAGTCTCAAACCTCCACTGTAGTGGAGAAGCAGGAGGACTCAGAACCCTGCAGGGTAGTCAGTCAAATGTCTGAGAGCCAAGGATCTGTTAAAGATGAAGACTGGAAGCAGGCCTGAGAAGATTCCTCCTCCTCCTCCTCAGAATTTGACAAGTAGGACTGGAACCTTCTACAACAAGCGTGAGGTTCTGGAACTAGAGGGCCAGACAACTGATGAGGTGGGTGAAGATCCTTCCGGGATAGTGGGGTCTCCTGAGACAGTGCCACCTGTACCACTCACCACGCCCTCCTCTGTTAAGAGGAAAAGAAGGGTACTTGTAATAGGAGACTCCTTTCTAAGGGGTTTGGAGGGCCTGATATGCAGACCAGACCCAACTCACAAGAAAGTCTGCTGTCTCTAGGGGCTTGGATAAGGGACATTACTGGAAAACTCTCCAGTTTCATAAGGCGCCTTACAAAGCCAGGCTGGCAAGTCATGAGTGATGGGATGCTGTGTCAGAACTTGAGGAAAGGAGCACTAATGGGATCCCCCAGTCTGCCTCAGGAGGTGTTGGCTACAATGTACCACACCTGAAATGTTTCCACACTAATGCACCCAGCATGAGGGACAAACAAGGGCAACTCCAGGCTTTGGTCCTGTCCCAGAGGTTTGACATTGCTGGCATAAGGCGTAAGTGAAACCGGGTGCGATGAATCCTGTGGCTGGAGTGCCTTGTTGGATGGTTACAGGCTCTTCAGGAGGGACAGGCATGGCAGGAGAGGTGGAGGGGTGGCACTGTATGTAATAGAAGGGGATAGATAGAATGTATGGAGCTCACATCTGGCAATGGTGCAGTTGAGAGCCTCTGGATAAGAATCAAGGGACAAACAAATAATGCAGATGCCATCGTGGGAGTCTGCTATAGACCTCCTGGCCGGGACAATGATGAATTAGTCTTTGAGGAACTAAGGGGCTCTTCCAAGTCAGCTGCCCTTTTCCTTATGGGAGACTTCAGCTTGCCAGAAATTAACTGGGAACATCACTCAGCTGGTACAACCTGGGCCAGAAGATTCCTAAAAAGCCTGGATGGCACCTTTACAGAACAGGGCCTAAGGGAGCCAGCTTAGAAAAATGCCCTCCTTGATCTTCTCCTTGTCAAAAGTTTGGATTTCATGAGTGAAGTGGAGATTGGTGGCAGCCTTGGTCACAGTGACCACAAAGAGATGGAGTTTAAAATCTTGTTAAGAGGAGGAAAAGTGCCAAAACCTGAACTCTGCATATGAGGGGAGCAGACTTCAGGCTGCTCAGGGAGCTAGTAAGCAAGGTCCCCTGGAAAACCTTTTTACAGATGCTGGCGTCCATCAGTGTTGGTCACTTTTTAAACATCACCTCCTAAGGGCAAAGGAGCAGGCAATTCCCAAATGTCAGAAGTAAAGCAGGGAAGAGGAGGGACAGACACTGATCTCTTCTCTCTGGTGGCCACTGACAGAACCCAAGGGAATGGCCTGAAGGTGTGTCAGGAGAGGTTTAGGTTGGATATTACAAAAAATGTTTTTCACCCCTCTGGGGTGGTCAGGCACTGGAACAGCTCCCCAGAGAAGTGGTCACAGCACCAAGCCTGACAGAGTTCAATAAGTTTTTGGACAATGCTCTCAGGCACATGGTGTGACTCCCAGGGATGGTGCTGTGCAGAGTCAGGAGCTGGACTCAGTGATCCTTGTGGGTCCCTTCCAACTCAGCATATTCTGTGTGATTCTGTGTGTGAAGGCTCCTGAAGGATTCACTGCAGCTTGTCCATGGAAATCAGCACAGATTAGATACTGAAGCCACTCACTTTAACAAATTCTATTTACTGCCTGAGAGAATTCTCTAGCCTCCCACCAAAGCTCTTCAGAAATGTACTTTTCACATGTTTGCAATCTGTCAAACACACTTTTCAGAGCCTTAAGATGTGGAACACCCACTCCTATCCTATCCCACTTTCTTTGTTCTCTAACAAGTAAAAGTCCTTGAAAACAGTTGTTTTCAAAAGAAATCTGTTTTCAACAGAAATCTAGCAGGTCATCTTCCTTCTCGTCCTGAGCTGAAAAAACCTCTCCTTATCCTCTGGAGAAATAGGAAATACACATCTCTTCAGAGGACTTCGCTTTGTATTTTCATTTGGTATAACTTCTAGAATAACTTTCTACGTGGACCTGCAACAGCCACCTGGTCTTCTAGAGAGAGACGTTTTAGACACTTTTTTATTGAATTCATGTACATTGGGATTTTTTCCCCTTCCCTGGTAAAAAGAAGTAATTTTTCAGAGACCTCCTCATTTTGACTCTACTTATAGGCAAGCCAGAATTCAGACAGGTTGACATATGCCATTAGACCCAGTCTAATCTAGAAATAAAATATCTCACTGTGATGCAGCAGCAAAAAAAGAAGTCTGACATTCCAACCTAAGCATATATACTGCTTTCTTTTTCAAGGAATAAAGTCTTTGGTACAAAAGTTCATCAACAAAAAATATTTCAGAGGGAGGGGAAGGCTATAGCTTATTATATATTCTATGTTATGTCTACTATGTGTTCGTGCTTGGCATAGTCCTGACAAAATAAATTACACTGAGAGATTACTGCACCTAGGAGAATTCACCTAGGCTTGGAACCACAGCAAACTGCTCCAGGGATGCACTTTAAATGTATTAGATTTCTCTTTACAAAAAGATTATTTTCTTCTTTTATTATTAATTGTAGCATTATGTCCTTTCCCAAAGTGATATTTTTGCCATATGCTGTCCCTCTTTTATATCAATTTTGCTACGTCCTGTGACAGCAGCCAATGTGTCTTGCAGCAAATGCTAAATTTGTTATGCCAGAAGGCACGACAAATATGACACAATGAGTACTTACATGCTACCAGATAACAAAATTATTTTATTTAAAACATTATTTTACACTGTAACACTTCTTTGCAAAATTAGTTTTTCACAAAATTTGCCAATGTTTTCTACCACAAGGAACTTTCCTAAATTTTAACACCTCTGTCTTCAAATGAAGCAGGAATAATCATTGGAGCAGAGATCATGACTTAACCTTTCCTTTTCCTGCACACCTCTAGACCAGCACAAGCTCGCTCCTTGTTGTCCTGGCCATTCCTTTCTGCCTCTCTCCTGTGCACTCCCAGAGTGTCCCTGGCATGACACTGGCCCTCATAAAGGAATGACAGAGGTTGCAGAGCTGTGGAGAGCATGGGCACTGGGACTTCTCCCTCTGGGTCCCAGCTCAGCTTTTGGATTAATTTTGCTTTAAAGGAAAACCAAAGCTTCCATCACTCTGCTGAGAGATAAAAGAGATTAGATTTGAAGGGGGTATTGTGCTGAGTCCAGTGCTCCTGAAGCCTCAGACACCTGTGTATGTCAGAGAGGAGCTTGGCACTTCTCTTCCCAGGACAGCAAAGGAGAGCAGGGCATGGATCTAACCTAGAGCTGCCAGTCATTGACATAGATGTGGATCTCTGGTGAGCACTTGGGCTTTGGGGAGTCACTCAGAGAACTGCAGCTCTTTCAAACCAAAGTACCTACTGGTGCAAGCACTCAGTAAATCACACCAAAATCATTGTGGAATCAGTAACAAGGAGAAAGGAGATTAACTAGAAAATGGAAAATTATTTAAGTGTTAGAGATAATGAACTCAGCAGGGCCTGACAAAATGTCCCCCTGTGAGTACTCACAGCAGTAGCCAGAGCAGTCTCAGAAGTATTAGCACTGATTTCTGAATATGCTTAGAAGGCAATGAGATCCCAAAGGACTGGAAGAGGACAAAGTGAAAATCCTTCTCAAAGACGAAAAAGGCCTATCTAAGAAATTAGAGACTGTTCAACCTAACTTCGGTACCCCAAAGAATAGTGGAATAAATTATAAAGTAATCTATCTGTTTGTTAACACAAGAGGGTAACAAGAATCATTTAACGTGTATTTTCAAAAAATATGTGCTCAGCATTACTTCCTTCTTTGATAAGATTATTGGCTAAGTGGATGAGTGGGAAGCATGAAAATATCTTGTCTTTATTATGGCTTTTGACAGTTACCAACAAGATACCCTCATAATCAAACAAGAGAAACATATTCTAGATGAAATTGCTGTAGAGAAGGTTGAATAAAGAACAGTTTAAAATCTGTTTTCTACCAAAAGGAGATGAACAGATTCTTAGAGAGATATGTCCTAAGTCTTAAAGTCTTCAGTATTTCCATTAAGGTGAAATATTATACAGAGAATATATTGGGAAAAAAAAACAGATAATGCCAAATAGAAAGCTCTCTGGATAAGAAACATAAAATAAAAAATTATCTTAACAACTTTGACAAATCATCTGAGAGAAAGAAGCTGATATCCACTGTGTTACTTATGATGCAAATCACATGGGAAGGGAAAATACTGAATGCATAAATACAAAATATGGAGTAAAAAGTTAAAAAATACATCAGGAAAGGATTAGAAGTATACTGCAAACCACACTGCCACTTCAAAAAAAAAAAAGGAAAATATCTTTCCAGCCTATAAAAAAGGTGCTTATAGCTTAATGATTTTAATATATCTGGGACTATATATCTATTACATATATCGAGCAACGCCTCTATTGCTAAACACTGCACACAAACACAGAAAGTTCATAGGAAAGCTAAAAATATAAAATATTTCAGGCATTCTGGAAAAACTGAAGTAGTGGGGGTGATACATCAACAAGCAAAGAAATAGGCCGCAGATTCCATTTTCACATCACTAAAAAGTTGATGTGAAACCCACGGGGTACATTATTTGCTATGGAACTGGAAAAGAAAAATTTACTACAGTTTGAAAAACATTGGCGTTGCATACATTTGAAGGAATTTGTAGAATCCTTGACATTATCTTGATCAGAGGTTTTGGATAAAGGAGTATGGCTATCCTCATGTCAGGGATGACTTTGTAACCAAACCTCTCTAAAAATACATGTATGGTAAATCTAAAAGGTGACATTGGCTGCCACTAAGTTTTCTGAAGATCACACCGCCATTAAAACTGCTCCACAAACTGATCTTCTCTAGCTCTGTGGTCACCCACCCTTCAATTCCTCACACCCAGGTCTTTCTAGTAAAATCCCATAGTAAAATATTTCTCTACCTTCCTTCTAAAGATCAAGTGGCATGAAGGTTAACACTATTATTCCCAACAGTTTCTCTAGTGGAAAACACAAGTGTTTGTTCTGTGTCATTCAAACAGGGAGAATTTCAGCTTTGTCACTTAATTTTAAAATAATGGATGTATTTTTAAAAAAAAATTTGGAAGACACTAAAAATGTCTTTTGCAAACTTGGAAAATCAGGGAAAGTAGTTAAAAAGCAGCAAAATTAAAGTGAGCCGTTCATAGGTATCTTGCTGCTGTTAAATAGTTTGAATACTTCTTCGGGATAATCTCCTGAGATGGAAGATATGTCAAGACAATTTAACAGCTCTCCTCTGTAATTTGAAGTATTACTTATTTCAAAAGCTAGAGTATATTTAAGGATATCTTTCAGGCTCCCTAACTCCAGTGGAACCAGAAGTCTTCCTCTGTTGACTTCCTAAATGCATTAAATTCTCTTTTAAATTGGAGCCTCTGCATGTCTCTGCAGCCCTCTGTAACCCAAGTGTTTTCACCAGATACACATCCCAAAACAGTGAAACAGCAGGAACATTTCAATGTGTTACAAGAAACTCAATTTTAGAAAGATATTCAGGTAAGGTTAAATTTGCAGTCCTTAACAACTAGCACCACCAACACAGAACTCCAAGAAGACCATTCTTCTTTACACCACATCTTGTCATAAGGAATGCTGAAAAATGGGGAGCGGGGAGAAGCACTGTTTGGAATCTGGTCCAGAAGGAGACAAAACATTCCTGTCTTTGGACATTTTAGTGTATATAGAGACCAATGTTCTGGTTTCTTCAAACCAGCAGGAAGGTCTCCTGATGAGGGGGATCCTGCTGAGATGTAGCCACTGGCATTTACAGGATGATGTTACAAGGGAGAAATGATGGTTCTATAGCAGAATATTAAAGACCTTTTTGGGTTCTGACACATGAAGACATGTAGGCAAAGGTGGAAAATTATTTGTTCCAGCACTGAGCAGCTCCACAGGGTGCCTGTGAGCCCAGCTTTGTGCTGTGCCACTCACCCTGAATAGAGGAAAGGGTCCCTGCAGCCATCCTGGGCTTGGATCTGGAACAAGGTGGCTGGTTGACTCCAGAACAAGCCCCAGGAGTGACATCATGTTTATAGAGATGATCAAGAAATCTGTTTCTAGGTTCACTATCTTATCTGCCAATGCCTCACGTCACGCCAAGGAGACCAGTTGGTGATTTCTGAATAATCCTAAATAGAAGAAAATTGGGTTGTATACAAAGCAAATAGGAGCAAAACTCAAGACTCAGGACTTACCTGCAACTTTTAATACACTTTGATTCAATACTCATTTAAACAATGAAATGTCCATGCCAAAGGCCTTCTTCACACAAAGGTTCAATGAAAATAGTATTTGAAGGAAGTGCTGATGCAGTGTTTTTGTTTTTAAGTGGAATCCAGCTGTGCCCAATATATGGAATTCTAGGATATCTTAAATTTTGCAGTATTTCTTAAGGGCTGAATGACACTGCTCCTATGAATCAAGACTATTTAAAAGTATTTAAATTAAATCCATTCACAAATATTTTCGGACAATAAATAGTTTAAGATATGTGTCTATACTATTTACACTACAAGAAAATAAAGGAGGGACAGTAATTATCAAGGAGAAACTTTAACTATATTATTGAGGGGAAGATATTAATGTACCAAGGTGTGTGTTATTATCTCTTAGCGGGCCACCTCCTGCCAAGTGACAATGGATTGGCTTCTCATGAAGGAAAGGGGATAGTACTGACACTGAAATTCAAAATAATATTATTGTGTCAGCATTATATACACATACAAATTATGAAATCAGACAACCACTCACCATATGGGTGAATTCATGGTCCCAGGAAGCTTAGCTCAGGAGGAGCTTCCAGTTCCCAGACACTGATGTTCCCTTAAAAAACAACACAATGGAAAATTTGCAAACGTCACTGTACTAAAAAACAGAACAAACTTCAGCTACAATCATCCTAGCTGGGGATGTTCATCACAGCAATATTTAAAAATTTCCCAAAGCTGTACTTAATTTTGTACTGGATTATTAAAACAAAGCCCTCTTCCACTTAGGAAACAGGTTATTTGGGAATTTTTTTTTTTCAGTGCACTTCTACCAATAATACTGTCCAGTTCCCTCTTTATAGACTTGCTCCTGCCCCTCTCCAGCCCTTGGGGGAGGAAGTTTGCATTTATTCAAAGGATCTTCACAAGCCTTCTTTTTAAAAGGCATCTTTGATCAGAAGTCACCCTCGGGTATATATAGAAATTAAGTCCCTGGAGTGCTACAAACCTTCCCGGTATCCTTCCTTGCAGGAAATTGAAAGAAAGAATTCAAACATCTCTTTATAGACATTCATCTTTATGCTGTGCAGTAAAGATATGAGTGAGCAATGAAATAAATCTCTCATAGGTTTCCTGTGCTTAGAGCTTGTAGAACAAGTATGAAATCAAATGATGAACACTATCTATCTGATTAGTTCCTTTCCTTGCATAACAATTACAGGTGACAGCTTTGAAACTATGTCCTTAGGAAAAGACACAACTTTGACTTTCAGATGGTTGTTATGTAAGGCTGAAAAAGTTATTCAGTAGAAAGTGTCATTGCCTTAGAACTTTGAAGCAATTTAAATCCATTTTCGTTCCCGTAAGCTTACTGGAAAGCAAGTTTCACTTTTACCAACTGGAGTATCTCACACAGAAAAGGGAGAGATTCAGGCTCAAAGAAAGAATAATGTACAACACAAACTTTATGGTGCGAGAAAATGTACTGAGCTGTGAGTGGAAGGACATATGAAAATGACACCTGCCTGACTTTTTCCATGTCCTGATGCCTTCTGCTTTGAATTTGGAACCAAGAGGCATTGAAAGCAAGAATGCTTTTACAGAGGCAACACCTGTGATGCAGCCCAACTCCACGCATTTTGCTGACACCCTGCAATTTCACTAATGCTTGAAGGAGAAGTTTGGTCCCTCATAAGGCAAAACATGCTTGCTCTCTCTGGTATTAAAGTTGTGAAGATACTCAAGCTAGATCTTGCTAAAGCAGAGTTCCCAGAATGAAACATTAAAGATAATTTCAAACTTTTCTTTGAAAATAGAAATGCTCATTGTACCCTCTGTTCTCTCTGTGAAGAAGACAAAAAACTGCGTATCTCTTATTGCAATTATTAATGAAAACCTTGCAGAATCGGGAAACAGACTTTTCAGATAAGTCTTATTTGGTGTCTGTAATAACAGAAATCCCTTTTCCAGCACACCATAGTGTCTAGCCATCCCACACTAATGTTTAGAGCAATGCTGTGTCGTGGAAGTGATAGCACACACTGCAGAAATAGCTCTTTAAGAACGGCCAGGTACAGCAGAAACAAATGTGGCACATCACATGTATTATATCATCAGGCCTGCATAACATACTCCTGATCTATAAGTTTCATGTGATCTGAAAAACAATGTGAGTTACATGTTCAAGCTGCTTTTTTTTTCCTAAATAGATTTATGAGACGATAATAATAACTTGGTTTTAGACAAAATCCGTTACATAACTGATTCCCAGTGCTAGATAGATTTTAGGTCCTTTTAAAGACCTGTCCTATTACTTTCTTATGTATCTTTTGTCAGTCATACATTTTCCTGGTTTACTTAAATGCTAAGCCCATTGCTGCAATACTCAAGAGATGGCTCCTTTCCAGCAACTTGCTAGGTAAATTTTGCATATGTAATACTATCTGTGGCTTTGACACAGCAATATTTCCCTGCTTCATTTGAGCATGTGTTTGTGCTCAGTTCAGCTTGCAGACTTAATGCATCATCTTCTGGCATCCATATGCAAATACAGATCAGAAACACTTTCCAAAACATTAATATGAAAAAGGAAAAGCTTATTATGCAGATGTATTAAGAGGCCTACACAGAGTCACTGACCCTGTAAGCCTCAGGATACAACTCAGTGGTTTCCTCCAATCTGTGGAGCATTCCCCTGCTACCAGCAAGTTTGTAGAAAGCCTGAAAACCCAGAGACCTACCTACTTCCACCCTTCCTTTTCTTCAAGTGTCAAACTTCCCTGACAACCTGTTCCCACAAGATGTTATTGACTACAAAGAGGCTTTTGAGTAGAAATAAGTGATTTGCAACACTTGGCTGAGAAACGAAAAACATAATTTGAAAATTTTAGTGAAACAGATGAGCCTGATCAAACAAACTCACATTACTCTTACTCTTTCAAGTTTCAACCTACCTCATACATGAGTGTTGTCACCATTATCTCTTCTTGCACTGCATACAAAATCAGGTAAAGGTATGGTTTCTTTTTAATATTGTTATATTTTATCATAATGCCACTGCCACAACGTACAGCAGTACATGCAACTGCATGTTCTTTTTATAGAAATCAGAGGATTTTTGACCAACTGCAAGGAATCACTTTAATATACATGGACACACAGGTATGCATGCATTCACCTGTGACTTATCCCACTTTGAGTTCCACAAATCAGGCAGAACATGAAATAAAGCAGACAACAAATTTAAGATATACAGAAATGCTCCCTCTTGCCATCACTGTGGCTTTCTTGTTTGTAATTTATCAGAAATCTGAGAACAGTAACAAGGGTTTATTACTATGGCAACTATAGGGGCACAATGTAAGTGTTCATTAGCCCTGTGTTCAGTCCCCCACATCTCACCTGTTGTGGGAGTTAGAAGATTGTGGCTTCAAGGGTTCAGATCTCCAAGCACAGGCAAGCCCACAATGTCTGAATGAACATGGTGCTCCTGTAACCCCAGGACTGGATATCCTCTGTCCAATACTATCATGACAAAAAGTGCAGTATTTCAGAGTTCTCTGTGTCTCTCTACTGTTCATTGTCAGCACTCTCCTTTCAGTGTCTTTCACTGAGACCATGTCCCAGTCTTCATTTTTATATGATCATCTGAACAAAAATAAACATACCTTTGGATTTGTATTCCTTAAGAAGCAATATAAAATTTTAATTGTAATTTTGAACATGGCATGCTCACTTTGACCCCATCTGTTCTTTCCCCTCCCAGACACAGCTGTGACTCTGGAGCCACATGTTGCTTGAGCACAGAAAAACCAATGAGCTTCACTGCTTGCACATGAAGGGCAAGTCTAAGCCGCATAAAGCTGTGTCAGGGAGAGATACCAAAGCAAACTTGTAATAGATTAACATGTGTATTGAAAACAGCATTGCCTGCATATTCCTGCTGTATTATTTATAGCCAACACTGTTGTACTGCTTTCAGGACTCAAGCCAGCATCTGAGAGCTGCTATCTGCACATGCAACTGTGCTGAATTACCATGCCCAGCTCAGCTGCCTCAGTGGAGTCTAAAACTAATCCCACAGAGACAGCAACTTGAATGCCAGCTAATTATATGCAAAGATGAAGTTTCTCTGCATCACCCATTTTCACTGATTAATACTCTGGTCATGAAGCCCTGAGCACTTTCAACTCTCTTTACTTCCACAGTAGCTGCAGAATAGGCAGGCTGCCCAGCATCCTGGTGAGTGGCTCAGCAGATCCCCAGTTCTCTGCAGAGATAGTTTGTATGAACTGTGGTTTTCCAGATTTCATCAGCACAGCCACAATTTTCTCCATTGTTTCATCCCAATATCAGCATTATCTCATCCTTCAAGAAATTACTGTCCACCCTGTGTGCAGTGGTTTTCAGGATATAGTGTTATATAACAGGGGTTTTGAGATCAGCTGTAAGAACTTCAAAGACTTTCTACCTCAAGGCAATCTGAATTTTTTTCCACAACAGAGACAGTTGTCTCTTGTAGTATTTTTCCTATGATAGTGCTTGCAACAGAAAAAGGCACTGTTCCTAATGGTAAACTGCTTTATTGGCATAAAGATCCTACAGAATTAATTCTTTGTGAATTTGCTGTCAAGGCAGTGACAGAGACCTCAAAACTAGATCACCAATAATCAAATAAGATTTTCCAGTGAATCACAGAAAAT
Source organism: Lycocorax pyrrhopterus obiensis (assembly GCA_014706295.1). Lineage (NCBI taxonomy): Eukaryota > Metazoa > Chordata > Aves > Passeriformes > Paradisaeidae > Lycocorax > Lycocorax pyrrhopterus. The sequence continues at coordinate 19,322,182 of JACSVZ010000002.1, read as the reverse complement.
CTGGTCAGTTCCTTAGCAGATCTAGTTACATGTAAAAAGCAACCAAGGATCCAGAGTCACTCTAATCTGCTGTTGTCAATATACTATGTAGATATAATATCCGTAGAGTATATTGCTGTGTGTTCAACCAGAAAACAGCACCCACTCTTTCTGCTTCATGGCATATTATAAACACAAACTTGCTTATCATCCTCTTGGCTCTGGTATCTTTTGGGGCATTTTTTTACGAAGTAATCTCTTCATAAGTGCAGTACATGCTCTAAAAACCCAGTAAATCAGACGCAAACTTACCAGAACTGAGTTAGGCAATGTTTGTGACAAGATTATTTTCTCAGTTCACAATCTTGTTTTGATTAGTAAGTTTTCATTGTGCCTGTGGAATTCTCTTTCTGGGAGGGCAAGAACAAGAAGTGACAGTGGCTTATTTCAAATGCATTAGTTAAAGCTTATAACAAGCTGTTAAGGGGAAAAAGCAAAATAAAAAGGGAAAGTAGAATCTTTATATTACAACAAAATTGTTCATAACATTCCTTTTCCTGCTGTATCAACATTTTTACAGTAAAAGACTGTTGAGGGTTTGTAATTCAGTTGCCACATTTCTTTCTGCCCTGAGACAGTATCCTAGGAAAATGGCTTTTTGATTTATCTGAATTTTTAAACAAAAACACGCATTTCATATGTGTTTTTCACTCGGCTCACTGTGAAAGCCATTGTAAAATAAAAACAACAGTAAAAATTGATGTACTTAAAATCTACTCAACAGTTTGATGACACATGCTTTAGCCATTTATACAAAAATAGAGGAAGTCCATTATTTTATGTCACTTTGAAAAGTAAGGTTTGCATAAAAATAGAATTAGTCAGAGATTTTGGTCTGGCATTGTCACTGCAACATAAGAAAGATATTAAGCTATTAGAGAGCATCCAAAGGAGAGCCATGAGGATGGTGAAGGGTCTTGAGGGGAAGCTGTCTGAGGAGTGGCTGAGGTCACTTGATCCGTTCACCCTGGAGAACAGGAGACTGAGGGGAGACCTCATGGCAATCTACAACTTCCTCATGAGGGGAAGAGGAGAGGCAAAGGCTGATCTCTTCTCTGTGGTGACCAGTGACAGGACCTGAGGGAATGGCCTGAGGTTGTGTCAGGGTAGGTTTAGGTTGGATATTAGGAAAAGGTTCTTCCCCCAGAGGGTAGTTGAGCACTGGAACAGCTCCCCAGGGAAGTGGTCACAGCACCAAGCCTGATGAAGTCTTCAGAGTTCAGGCATATGGTGTGATTCTTGGGGATGGTCCTGTGCGGGACTGAGTTGGACTCAATGATCCTTGTGGGTCCCTTCCAACTCAACTTATTCTGTGATTCTCTGATTTATCAGAACCATTTTACCATAGCTGCGAAAATTATTAATTACTGTAAAAGTTAACAGCCAGGTTAGCTATAGGTTAGCAATCAGCACGTGGCAGCTGTGCCAGCAGGAGCTTCACCTGAGCCATGAGTGGTGCCTCTTGCACCAGAGCCCGTCACTGCCAGGCTGTGTCACTGGTGGCTGCATTACACCCGCTTGTAACATGGCTAGAGACAGTCGGTCATTTTCATTACAATCAACAACAAATTGTTTGCAAGTTAATGTAATACATTTCTGGCACAGTGACTTCCTCCTGAGGCAATTTCATATTTTCTTCATTGTGGTGCTCTGAAATTCATTTTTTCGTAGTTGCACTGGTTTCCAAAAGCAAGGAAAATTGCAATTGTTTAATTCAAAAAATGCATTTGCACTTCTTACCCTTTGCTGTTTTAGTTAGGGAGTAAAATAGAAATTAAGATTTACACTTTAATTCAGAGAACAGCTGATTTTTTTCACTTCTAGAAGGCAATCACTTTCAGACTGGTTGTTTCAAGATGCATATCCACCCTGTGCTGGACAGTATTAAGCGGTCCTTCTAAGGTTATTTTGAACTTTTCCATCTTGTCATAATGTACAGAATTAATATTAAAAAAACCATAATTTAAAAGTATTACACTTCATAGAGAGAATAAATTTAGGAGGACCTAATAGAGTTATATATTTTAAATCTTTCTTCCACTGTCACTAAGATCTTCCCTATTCACAGACTTCATTTGGAGACTGAGACCCAAGGCTGGAGTCAAAACTTTTTATAAAACCTTAATGTGGGTTTTACACATATCAATATGCACTCCAGGCAAACACGTCTCTGATCATGGCCAGAGCCAGCCAAACACAAAGCACTCTCTGGTGAAGGAGCTGAGCAGGGCATCCTGGCAGCAGTGCTCCTCAGCCGAGTGCCAAACCTCCATCCCAGCAGCACCCCTCATTCTGGCCTTTCACTCAGTAACTTTTGCTGTGGCTCAGGTCCCACAGACACCCTGCACATGGACCCCATGGAGCTGTGCCTTTGGAATGGCAGCCGTTTATCCTCTCCTGGCCCAGAGTTTGGGCGAACATTCCATGCGCTACACACACGGTAAATCCAGGGTGGCAGGGAAATGCATGTGTTGAAGGTATTTCTGCTGTGCTTTTAAGTTATCATGCTTTGGCTCCTGATTGAATCTGGCTGACTTCTCAGAGAAGCTCACCAGGAGAATTTGCTCAGCTCCCCCTGCCTGCCCTGCTGCAGGGACAATAGCTTCCAGGCAGCCACACAAACCTTTCAAAATAACAATTTTTGCTTTGGCCATCTGTCCATGGATTCAGATTAAAGTGCTTTTAGAGAAAATAATTCTTTGCCTTTTTTTATTATTATTCATTCCACATTGCCTCTCCTGAGCCAGAGACAACATGATAGGTCAGATTTCTCGTACATCTCCTACAGTTTCAAAACCAAAAAACACTCTCTGTAAGCCATCAAAAAAAAAAAAAGCTTTACTCCTTAAACTAACAGTGTAATTATAAATCCATATCCCACAAAAATGTTCCCTACTAGCTACCACTGTCAATAGTAAATAATTTACATGGAGAGGCTCTAATGGTAAACACTCCACTTAAAAACTCTTCACAGCAGACAGCTGGATAACAGTGTAATTCAAACCTAGAATTGAGAAATGTTTTACTCTCATGCAATTTTCCCACTGACAAACCGCAAACAAAATTCCACGGGACTTCCTGCAGGAGGAAATGCGCTCAGTGGAACAGAGGTGTAAGGCACAGGCAAGATGTTTAAGTGTAAATATATTGCAGGCTGCTAAACTGAGCTCTGTCTAGTGCTGTACTACATAATGCTTCCTGGAACAAAGCTGGGAAAGGTTTTATGATTGAGAAGACCCCTTCTCTCACATCAGGGATTACATAATTTTCTGGCATGGTTTTGCTGGGGACAAGTGCTGCAAGGAATTCATCCCCGTTTCGTCACCCTCCGACTCCCCACAGAGCAAGGCAGGAGCCCTGTGTTGAGCCTGGTGAAGACTTGGCAGGCACCAGCCCTGCATGTCTGACTGAACTTCGCCTCGTCCGGCAGGGTACACCGTTCCAAGGACAGCAGAAGGGCTGAAAAGCAATGGAAATTGGGTGGAAAGACCTGTTTTTAAGGGGTAACAGGAAAAACAAAGAAATTCAAAAGTAAAGTTGCTTGCAAATACCTTGTATTTAGTGATGGCCAGTTGTCCAGTCCTGTCACAGTGATGCCACCCTCCAGCTAAGTGGTTTCCAGTGCTTGCAGTCCAGCTGTCCTCCCAATGCACCAGGTTAGGACGAAATTGCAATTTCCCTGTGGCAGAGGAAAAAATAACCATGATTCTTATACCCTGAAATAAGCAGGAGACATTTGGTATTCAGTGCTGGAAAAAGTGAGGACCTGTCTGCCTTGGATTAAACTTTGTTTCTAAACCCTCTTTTATTGCAAGCTTTGGCATCTTCACTATTTTCTATTTAAAAGAACCCCTATTATAGAAGACACATGAGAAAAAAAGTCAAATGTAAATAAAGCACATTGAACAAGCTTAAGGCAATAACAAACAAAAAATATTCTTTAAAAGGCACAAAATGTCACCTGTAAAGTAATTTGTTACATTGCCTGAGTCTCACCAGGCATATGTATCACATTGTTCTTTCATTACTGTTCTTCAGATGAAGTTGTACAACCAGCAGAAATCCATTAAGGAGACAAAGTATTCCTATGCTGAATAGCTTGCTTGCTTTTCTTGCTTGTCTGTAAACTGTAGTTTTTATCTTTCTTCTCTCCCTTCCTAAACACTGATACAACATGATCAAATTTCATACAAGTAAAACTTATTAAAATGAGAGAAGAGGAAATTTTTAATTGTCTAATTTCTTAGTCCGAGAAAAAAAGTCATATCTGCAACAGGGAAATTGAGTAATATGTATTATTTACCTCATACTTGGAGCCATGAAATATAGATTATTTCCTGTTACTTAGTCCTTCCTGCCCAAACCTAATGTTATAAAATTCACTGTTATGCTGAGATATTTGTAAGGAACAATAAAAAAAGCTTAACTGCTTTAATGTGTCTTATGAGTATATAATAAATCTAATCTGACAGGTAGAATATTTAAAACTTTACTAATTTCAAGCTGAGAAAAAAATAAGAGAGGAGGATGAGTGGAGCAGAGTCATCTGCCTACGCACTGTTAATGCACTAATGGAAAATTACATACGTTAAATGATGGGGGGAAATGGCACTATGACTTACTCTGCATTTTCTAGGGGAATTTAACACACACCCCAAAATGGGTATCAACTAGAAAGACAATATGTAGGAGCATACTTGGATTTACTAACTCTTCGACTGACTTATAGTGGAGAAATCAAGATTTGAAACACATGGCTTGTCATGGTACATTTGTGTTTGCACACTGTGATTCAGTCCTCAGATGCAATTCTGTATTTAAATACAAGCTTCCACCCTCTTCTTCTGAGGGATGTCTGTCTTGTTTGTGCACAGGATGAGGAGCACCCTAAGAATAAATGCTGTGAATATGAGTATTATTCATAGCAGAGTCTTTCAAGCTTGTGTGTTTGCTTGCTTGCTTTTTTTTATTTTTTAATAACCAGAACCACACAACCATTCTGAGACAAAATCAAGTCTGATCCACTGGTTTTTTTGGTTTTTGGTCAGGTTTTTTTTTGGGGGGGTGGGGGGGGGCCATGGGGGAGGAAGGCACCTTACTAACACTGGACATTGCTTTGTGGAAATTTTTTTTTAATTTTTTGGCCTCTTTTAATCCATGTGGGTGGATGAATTCATACTGTTAAAGAAGAGTTGCAGTCACTTAATGACTAGCTTTCTAGTTGAGAGACATTGATCTTCTTTTCTCACAGGGGGCAAATGTTTCTACTGAAGCTTTTGAAGGTAAATACTCAGATTTTGCTCATTTAAGCAGCTTCACCTGGCAACAAAAGAAAATCACAAACTACTCCTCCAGTTTCTACCTTGAAGGGCACAAATGAATGCCTCTCATTTAAACACCATTACTGTAAACAAACAGTATTTTGTGCCCATCTTTTATTTGTTTGTTTTCTAAAATGATTGGGTTGGTTTTGATTAATTTTTCAAGCTATAATGCAAACCTGACTCTACAATATATGTTTGGTGAGAAAGCATCCAAGTCCGGACCACAAGCAGTTAAGCATGTAGCTGATCTGCATCAACCTGAGTTTCCCCAGTACCAGGAAAAATCCCCTCTTAAAGAGTACATCACAACTTTCATGAGAAAAAAAGTATTGCAAGAAAAATTCATCTTTGATTTGCAACTGCTAAGATGTTTCAAGTATGATTCTAAAGCTGATAACAGACAGAAGGCAAAGAGCTATAGTAGCTGGATACAATCATCATGGGCAACATACTCAAAGGCACTGAGATGAAAAACTTCATATTTTCTTACTTTTCCCCAATGACAATTTTCTGATGGAGAGAACTCCCATGCAGGTTTCCTCAGCTGCAGAGCAGCAGTGCCTACTTGGGTAGAGCAGAAGACGGTACTGAAGCACAGTTTTTGGATCCATAACTTTGAAGCTTGTTAATACTTTTCCCACTATCGTTCATTTCCATGATAGCACTCAGCTCTAGCTCATGCACAGCAGTTTTGAAGCAGAACTCATATGATAGTAATAATCATTAGGCAAACATCACCCACAGGCAGAGGTGGTGAGTGATGCTGTGGTGGAAGGGAGAGCATCCTGGGTATTGAACTTCATTTGTTTTTTCCCCACATCGCTTCTATGTGGAACAAAATTTCTAGTGAAATTCCACGAATGGTTCTTTCCTTTGATCTCTCTTAAATGGTATGAACTATTTCTTTGACAAGCATGAAAAATAAAATTTATTACAGCATATATTTTCATGACATTCTTGGAAGTAGACCATAGTTTTATATTCAGTTCTGATGCTTCTGAGTAGCGAGAAAAAAATATTTCCTTAAAATGAAAAATACACAGTCACAGGGAAAAAAAGAATGCTGATGTTTAGAACAAGTTGCTGGCAGTACAGCTGCCTCACTTTCATCCATCTTTAGTCAGTATAAGAATGCACTGAGCACGTTGAGTAAAGTGCCCTGAGATGGAAAGGAATTGTTGGCTTATTCTTTTTTGTAGGCTGAAAGGCACTGCATTCGGAAACATGACAGTGGGGAGATGGGTATTTTTCTGCTTGAGAAAGAACTTAATCCAGAAGACTTGTGATTTGGAGATGAAATAAAAGGAAATGTCCTGATTTACCAAACTAAAGTGAGATAGGAAAAGGATTGCCTACCTAGAAATACTAGCAGTTCAACATTTAAGATGAACTCCACGCTGAGATCTGGCAAACGGTTTCAAGAAATAGGAATACAAAAAATAATTACAAATATAAAAATCTATTATCTGTTCAGCTCTTTTGTTCATGCCTTTTTCCACACCTGAAATCTCCACAATCTGAAGATATGAGAGATTTGTTTAAAACCATAGCTCAAATATCTCCATTGTTCTTGTACAGGCTTGAAGCCAACCTGAGCTTCATCAGCCCTAGGATTCAATGAGAAAATGGTGATTTACATCCCTGGGGGCTCATATTTCTGTCTGGGATTTCTGAGGCTGAGATATATGCACAAGAGCTGTACAGTGGCTAGACAGTGAGTTCATCATTGTGGGACATCTCAGACGTACCACGCACATGCTGAAGCAAAGGTCATCATCACCCTCTGCAGAGATATGAAACAGGGCTGATGGGAGCCAGGCACCTAAACTCATTTTTCATCTACAAAAAGGCTGGTGTGTGGATGGCTACGGGTTTGTTTCACTTCTTCCCATCTTAATCCTCAAGGCAGATGGGCTTGAGTTCGGTATCACAAATTACCAGGCTTGTTCTGACAGACGGGTTTTGAAAAGGGTAGTCATCAGCATACGTAGTGGCAGCTCATTTTCTTGCTCTGCCACAATTGTTGCCCTTTCAAAATTAAATCTGGATCTATTTTCCCTTGTGAAAATGTCTTTGTTACAATTTGAACTTCGGACAGACAACTATCAGCCTTAGATATTCCCTAAACCAGGTGAAAAGCGTGTTAACTGAGTTGAGACACTCCAATCCTGCACCCTCCACCACCTGCTTGAAACTGGAACAGGTCTCTTTTGCTGGATGAAAGACAATGTGGGAATATAAATGAGAAAATTCATTAAAACAACTTCTGATGGCAGTCTCTCAGCACCCTGCACATTAAGATGACGTTGTGCATCTCTGTGTATAATAAACTTTCATGCCCCTATTTGACTTATTTCAGTGAGGAACACTCTATTCCAGACCCATCAACAATAGAAGAAAATAATTCCATTTATTGATCAGTTCCAGTTTATAAACAGAATTTATATGTCATCAGAACTCTTTTAGTTTTTAACTTACAGAAATTTACCAAATATAAGACTATTTTCATAATGTACTGACTTTGGTAGGAAACCTGGCTTAAGGAACCTCTAAGGGATTTGTGCTTTCCCACTTTTCTTCACTTACTTTGCTTCTCTGGTGACATTTATCACACCCCCACAGATGGACAAACAGAATGGTTTGCAGAGGGCACACAGTAAAGAAGCTCACTAAATGATCTGAGTTAAAAATAATCCTCAGGAAAAAAAAAAAAGGCATCACTTACAAGTTCTCATTTCCTCTTTTGCAGACTTGAAAAGGCACATAAAAACACAACCCTTTACAAAAGAACAATTTTCTCATCCGATATATCCTCAATGTATACAATGTGATTTCTCCCATCTCCAGGCTGAGTCATGTCCTAGATCCTTTTATTTTCATCCAGGGCATTTACTCAAAAGGTTGCACACATATGCATTGATTTCTTGGGTGCCAGTGTGGACGCCCCAGCCTGGAGCACCATCTCTATCCATGCTGCCCATGCTTAAGATGCTGCACAGCCAACCATGGACATCTATTTCTCACATGAACTGGACACCCACGGGCATGACAGGCTCTTATCTTCTCCTAATTGAGCACTCCTGTAATTTACACCACTTCTTTTCTGCAACAAACTCAACCCATTATCTCACAGGATTGGTGAGAACAGTATTCCTATGCCCTCATGGTGAATGCAGTCCTGTAATAACAAGGATAACACCAGCTGGAACGACCACCACACTCCCTTATCCATAAGAAAATAAAAAGTGAGGAAAAAGATACATGTATTTACATAAAAACTTTTCTCAATGGGTCCAGCAGTTATTGCAGGATTGTTATAACACATAAAGAGCAGTCATTCTTAGAGCATTAAAAATGTAATGACAATGATCTTCCATACCCCAATTTTTTTTAAAAAATACAAAATCAACACACCCTTTGCAACATATTAGACAGGCTTTTCTGCTGTAAGCAGGTTCAGTGAAGATATCCCTTTCCCTCATTGCAAACTCATAACTAACCATGATATGAAATATATATGATTATTATAGCCATCATTTCTACCCTTTCACTTCTAAAACTATCACTGCCAAATGCAGCAGATTTTTATATATAGCAGGGAAAATTGTGTCAGGGAAGATTAAAGAATTGACTTTCACCCATAAAGTGTTCTTATTAACCTTTTTCTACTGATGAAGTGGCATCTTTTTGTGAACATGTAGATTCAGCAGCGCCATAACTCATTCGAGCCATTGGAGACAATTAGCATTATTGAATCTTCATCAGATTCTGATAGACTTAATTACGGACTCTAGACAGTTTGGACTTGATTTGGATCTCAAGATTTACATTCGCAAATCAATATAATCCATCAAGAAATTCCTTTTTTTTTCCCAGAGGAATGTTCAGTTGGGACCCATTGTGAGTTACCATAAGAGCATTTTTAATTCTACAGAAGAGAAGCTGCAGGAAATTCTCAGGCTCATTTATTTTAGTGAAACAACAGTTTAATACAGAAAATAAACACTTACTATTAGAGGAGCACCAAAACTAAATATATCAGATTAGATCTCAAATTGTCAAAAATATGTATTTCTAAAAATAATTTGAATTTGAGTTGTCCCTTATCAAGCTGATTATATGGTGTTTCTGTGAGTTTCCATATCAGTGCAGAATAAAACCACAGCAACCTTCTTTTTAGGGCAAGTACGTAGATATTTTTGCACCACAGACAGTTGGAATTTCTTTCACTTACCATGTAAAAAAGTGCAAAAAATAACAAATAAGAAAAATAAAATAGAATTACTTTCTTCTTCTTTCACATCAGATTTACATACTTTCTTTGCCTATTAATATAGTAAATAAATACATCAGACAATGTAAATTGTGAACTGCAACAACACAGCTCTTCCCGAGTCTGAAAAGAGATAGCCACTTTTCCAAGTAGATCAGTTGGAATCAATTTACCCATTAATTGCTTCATTTTCTCTTCCCAATCCTGAGATTGATTTTCTGTTCCAGACACTAGAAGTTGGCTCAAGTCTGCTGGTAGCAAATGCTGTCAATCTCGATTTCCTTATTTATCCCAGTCAGTGAGTCTCGGTAAAAGATAGCATGGTACATAATGAAAGGCTTTTTGTGCAAGAGTTTTCCCCGAATAGATCTCAAGACATGGAAAAACTCAGTACCTCAAACTCCCGTTGTTATCAGCATATTCCAGTAGCCATCTGTGAACTACATTTCTAAAATGAAAAATTTCCCATTTGAAGAGGACTGTAACTTACTGGACAGAAACCTGTCAGTTCAGGGAACTAGGTGCAACTGGCATGCCATTTGTCGTTTCTTAATTTCTTTGTGCTTCAGGGTTTTTTTCTGCCTACGCTTTACGTACTAGAGACCTTCTTTTTCAATAAGTTAACAAATGAGGAGGTGGTTTTTCTACTGTACATAGCTCAGCAGGAGTCTGGCAGGCCTCTGATTGGTTCTCTAGCAAAGAACAGAATATGCACAAATGTGCAGAAGACCTTAATTCCATTAAATAAGAAGTAAAAATGCAATTGCCCATCCACCAATCACTCCACCCCATTCCCCAATAAGAAGATACATAGATAATTGCAGTTTCACTGTGGCTTGAAGTATATTGTGGTTTTCCGCCTAAAAATATTAAAGTTTTAAAGTACAGCTTTTACCGTATAAGACTTCAGGGCAATTTCCTACAGTACAAACCTGTTTGAAGAACTGGGATCCAGGGAACATCAGGCCAGCTCATGGGCTCTAGCTACCCAACAAATGCAATTTTTTCCCAGAAAATGTCTTTTTCTTTGTATGATCGTAGGCCTGCTATTTACCAAATGCATAGTTAATCCTTAGTTTGTAAAGGAACTTTTATATCTAGCTGCTTTGAGACTCATAATTAACAACGTAATCCACAGAGGAAACTTACTTTGTACAAATGTATATTCAATTTCTTTTAAAAATTCATTTCCATAAAACTATATTCCTTCATTTTAATGATGAAAAAGTGCATCTCGGTCTGGCTAAGAATTAGTTTGAAAGGAGTCTGGGTAACTTTTTTTTTTAATGTACAAAACATTATCGTTTCTACTGTGACTAATGCTTTGCAAGTTTTCCTTCTAACAGATTCCATGCTTTTATTTAAACATTACCAGACAGTGTTTTATTTCATCTTCTAAACTGCATTTAACAGGCTTGATAACTAATAAAACTAATTAAAAGTTTTTCTTAATTTCGCCTCAGTTAAAGCGTTTTTCCTCCAGTGCTATTCTTTAACTAAGTTTCTTATTCAACCATAAGTGGAGGTTTGAAACTCACCTACTCTATCTCCAGGTACACCTCTTAAGAGAGCTGGAAAGTCAGAATAAAACCCAGCTCAACTTATCTCAGTCTTTCTAAAGACAAGCTCTTCTATTCAGTGGAGAAGACAATTCAGTACCCACAGAGGAAAATTGCCATCAGATACATAGCTATTTCTTGTAATTATCTATGGCAAGAGTTCAAAATTACTGCACTCCTATGTCAAAAATATGCTAAACTTAACAAGGATGCCGTTCACCGGAACCCTGAAAGAAATCCTGCCATGTTAGAAAAGGTTTCTCTTTCTCAAGTTCTCAAGGGAACGGGAGCAGAAGAGCAGGGAGGAAGCCACATCCTCACCAGGAAACAGCAGGCAATGTTAAGCCCCCCAGTTCCATGAGCTGGGGAGGCACTGGTGCCAATTCACACCTGTCCTCTCCCACCTGGGAGTGCGTCGGCCCCCGGCGCAGTGTGGGGTGCCTGGGCTGCACGGCAAGAAGTGTCCTCCTGAGGGCTTTGCAGTTGATGGGGAACATGGGGTCCCTCGGTTGGCCGAGAGAGATTGTGCTCTCACTGAGCTGGGTAAACCACAAGGTGGTCAATATTTTTTTAAACTGTATTATTTGTACAGAAGCATTTATCTGTTGACCCATAATCTATCAAATTATCTTCTGCTATTGATTGGAAGTCCTGTAGTGCATGAGTGGTTCCATAATTTTTTTTTTTTTCAGTTTGGATGGCACTTATCAAAATTGGTACAACTTAATAATACCTTGTCCTGTAGTTTTCAAAATTCAGATCAGAAAAGTAATAATTTCTTGTATTTAATAATAGCTAATTTCCATATAGTCAGGAAATATTCATCATTCTACTTATTTTAAAATGCCACAGAAGCTCACAACTAATAATTACAAGTATTTCAAGAAAATTTTATGATTTGGTGACTAGAAAATATCTGTAAATGGCACTTTTCCACTATGTTTTCAATTTAGCATTAATTTTGGCTAATTGTAAGGCTCCAGGGTTTTTTCAGACCAGGGCTAAAATTGTTATCAACTTGGGAACTATTCCTGGGCTGAGCAGCTGCGGAAAAAGCCTGTTTTTCACAAAGCTGTGAAAATGACTTTCCCCGTCTCCAGCTCCTGAAGAAGTCAAATGAATTCTAAAATGTGCTTCTGATATAATATGCACATAAATGCCAGAAAAGAGGTTATTGCAGTCACTCACAGGCAGAATAGGCCAGAAACAAATGCATGAATGTTGATAATAATGATTCAATTCCTACTACATTATTATGTCCAGAGAGAAAAAGTTCTTTCCTTCAACTTTATCTTTGCAATAAAAAATTATTAGCAAAGTTCTCCAAGAAGGAGGTTTTTTTGTTTGGCAAAACAAAATTAAAACCAAGCAACCACTGAGGTGTTCACTAAACACATTACAATGGTCTTTAAAAAGCCTATTTTTCAGCCCCTGTTAATGAAAATATTTGTCCATATGAACATTCTTTCACCACTAAAATTAAGCTATTTTAACGTTGCATTAAATATGGAAGAAAAATCAAATCACTTGCTTGAGAACTAACCCCAGAAAAATTGTGTAACCATTATATGCGCTAAGAAAACATCTTTGGAATAAAGTAAGCACCTGATTTCATTGCTTATAACAACTTAAAATATGCCACTAAATTGCTTAAGAGCGTTATTAAGAGAACAAAAGAAGGGACTCTGGCTTATTACCACTTGGCTAGTTTCTGTATATACCTTGAACTCTGAGGTGTTCAGAATAGAAATTTCCACAAATAGTGCATTTTAATGCTACCAAGGGGAATTATCAGGAGTACTAAAAATGATATCATTTGTTGTTGAAGTTTCATATCTTCCATCATTTTGGTCAGAGGGAAAAATTTGGATCTCCAGGGCCTCCAATGTTGCCCTTAGGTGTACAATGTGGTTTTCCCCATTCTTCATGTGGCGGATAGTGATACAGGGCAAGCTATGGGTGGTTTAAAAATCATCTCTTCTCTTCCTAGGTTTGTCTAGCAGAGAAAACAATACCTAGATTCAATAAGGTCATAGTCAGGACTGAAAAAATCCTGCCTAAGGCAGTTGCAGACCTATCAGAGGAGGGTCATATGTTGCAGTCCTGCTCCTGGTACACTCTAATGCCACAGAGCAGTATTCCAGGGCCTGGGAACATCAGGTCTCCAGCATGACACGGGCAGATTGGCTGAATCTCATCACCAGAAGGCCTTTAATTTCACATAAGAGAATTAGCTATTCTCTTTGACTGCTCCACCATATGCAAATCCAGGCAATTGTGTGGGACAACTGTGTGGTCTTAATTCCTGTCTGGTTTTAAATGGCTTGGCTTTTTTAGTGTCTCTAAGAAAGGTGGTCTGGAATTATCATATTACAGTCTGTATGTCACGACATTAAAGTCGTAACACTGTTTTATTTCTGTACTAATTCCATTGTAATCAGGAATAATTTACGCCTTGCAATGAACTTTCAGGTAATTGTCTGTATTCCTTTATATTTGTTTCCTTTCCTACATGCTTTAATTATAGGGTAATGTGACTTGGATAATTATCATTGTAGCTTAATCCGTCCAACAGAGAGAATAAGAAAAAGAACAATTTATAACTAAAAATGAATGCAACACTTTTAAGAAATATTAAGCCGTTTGCATCAGACCACCAATAAACATGCCAAGCACAAAAATTATTTTTGGAACTAGTCTAAAATTTCAATGGAATTGAATTTTTGCTTACTTTCTACCTTCCTTTGTCAGCATAATTTAACAACACCCTGCATTGCTTCTTTGAAAAGCAGCCACCTTAAATCAAATAAAAGTCTCATTAAATTTCCCACACTCTCTTTTAGGAAAAGGCAGTTATATGGTTTTTCCCATTTTCTGTCTTTAGTGTTGTTTAGCAGACCTATTGAAGTGATGCTAAAACAGCAGCACAGGGTGGATGCAGAATGTATTAATAACAAAATAATTGGAATGTCAAAGCTCATGAATTAGCACTTCTCAAATTCAACTGCAATCAGGAGTTACGGAGTTAGAGCCTTGTACAAACTATAAACACTGCAATTCATTATATGCATATCCAATATTTTTTTTTCTCTAGGCTTCTTTGCCTCTGAGTCCCAAACTAAGAAATTAATCCTTCAGTGGTCAATGAAAAAGGCATTATTGCTATTCACAAAATCAAATACTTGGAACAACAAACAGTCTGGGCAGCTCCCCCAGCCCAGTATATCACCACTCCATCTGTGCTTAGCATTCCATTGCTAGAGAGTTAGAGGGAATTATTCAGCTGAGCTTAAAATTCAGACAGTTCTCAGCTATTGCTCCTTTCTCCTGAAAACTGTAACTTCAATACATCAGAAATAGATATTAGCTCTGTAGGAGGAGAATGTGGACATGATTAAGGCTTAAACCCTTTCTTCCTGAGCCAGTCCCTCAGGACTGATCCTTTCTTCCTTTAAACACACAACTTTCTGCTGAACCCTCTTCCACGCCCACATGAAATAACACCTGCACCATCTTCTTGCATACACATAAAAATACCAAACAGTGTTGTGGTAGTACAATAGACAATGACATGTACACACAAGCTAACATTTCTTTTATTTGAAGACTTGGAAAAATAAACTGGGGAGGGGGTGGGCAACAAAACTCTCTTTTACTGTCTACACAAATGTCAACACACCAAAAAAAATAACCCCCATCTAGTCATTGTAGGTTTTTGAGCTAGTGTTCTGAGCTATTGGTTTCTTTACCTCATGTCACAAAGAACAGTTCAAAAGTTCAGTTCAGGTGAAAATTCTTCTGGGTGGAAACAGAGACCACTTTGGAATTTAATACTTACAGGATTATTATTTTTCTCACACACCAAATCTGATGGTCATTGATGAGTTACTCAGAGGGAAAAAAAAAAGCCTTTTCAAGAGTCCCTAACTCCTTTAGACAATATCCACACTTTGCAAAAACTTTTCTGCAGTGACTGTAGGGAAAGCTGCACTCTATCTGGCATGAATCCCATGCACAGCTTTTTAATAAATTTTATGGGCAAATATTTTTTTAACCTGGTGATCCTCTGTGTCATTGATTGCCCTAGGCTGTAGAAATGCCTATGCCAAAAGGCCTTAGCCTCCAGGAGTATATAATGTGACACGTGCTTAGCTTGTTTCCTTAACTATATCAAAGATGACAGCTTTTTCTGATTTTTAAAAACGCCTCTTTAGCTATATACACATTGCATATATTGTTGCACAGGAAAAGGGCAACTGTGAGACAACTATTACAGTGCAGTTGTACCCTACAGAAACTCAAATTTGTACCTGCCCTGAACATTAAAAATCAAAAACACAAAAAAGATTCTGCTTTTCTGTCAGTGATTTACTTTCCCCCGTCCCTCTGCCCTTTAAACTTCTAACTAATCAAACTTGTCATCAAAATTATTTCCTTCTTCTTCCCCTCTCAGCTCCACCTGGGCTCTTCCCTTGTGATATTCCCTTGGAGCATCTTACTCTATTGATACTAATCAGCTTTTGTCTCAGTCTCTAGTTGAGTTCTAAGCAATTATTCTTAAATAGTGCTGAGTTTTGAAGGCTGATGCCCCTTATTTCAAAGGCTGAGGGGTTTTCATGACTTTTAAGTCGTCTGGTTTTTTCTGATTATATCAGCAGGTCTAGTAAAAGGTTTTACATCTCCCCATGAACCTTGTTCAACCCAGATTGCAAAGTACCACATTCTTTTTTTTTCAGGTTTTTAATGGCTATTTTACTAAGACCTTTATGTTTGCAAATATCAAATACCTTGCTGAATGTTACACAACTGATCTCTTACAGCTGTCAGTTAATTTATTTAAATACCAAAAGTAATGCATTTTATATTAAACAACTACTGAGGGAACAAAAGAGAAAGCATTTTTTCACTTTATTTCCTTAGCAGCATCCAAGCCTTGCCTGTGGTCCACTCAATTTAGGGACTACATAATCTCTCTGTAAATTCCACAAGTGAGTGCGGCCTGGTTATTGTCACCCCATAATGTCCAGCAAGAGGAAGCAAAGCTTGCAGGGGGATAACAGAGTATTCACATAGCTTTGCATAAATATTGTATAATGGCTTCCCTCTGAGAGATTTATAATGCTCACATTAAAAATAACTGGAGTGCATATCAGATTAGCCTTTTCACACTTCAGATTTATGCAGCTTGGAAGAGCACAAGCTTAGTGACAGTGTAACTCCCATTTCATGCATTCAGTACTTCGTGTGAAACAGGTTCTCTCAAAAAATAAAACATACCAAACCATGTATTAAAAATTAAATTATTAATCTCTTTATGAATGTATTATCAACTATTTGCTTATAAATAAAACCATATAAATAAGCAGTTTAATAATAAATCTGTGTGAGCAATTTATGGATCTGTGGAG
Organism: Lycocorax pyrrhopterus obiensis; assembly: GCA_014706295.1. Lineage (NCBI taxonomy): Eukaryota > Metazoa > Chordata > Aves > Passeriformes > Paradisaeidae > Lycocorax > Lycocorax pyrrhopterus. The sequence continues at coordinate 19,305,579 of JACSVZ010000002.1, read as the reverse complement.
CTTTCAGTCAAAAGACACAAGCTCATGCTACTCTTGGAATCTTTCTTTTATGCAAACAGCAGGATCAGGCCAAAGAACTTTGCCAAGTTTCATTTCTGTATTTTCCTTCTTATACAGCTTTTGTACACTAATGTCACTGACATGTCATTTACCCAGCAGACAATATTTCATTCCCTGGGAGGCAGGAAAAACGTAAGAAACATTTTCCATTTCCTTTGTTGCAGGATTCTTGCTCTCATGAAGGTCTTCCTCAGCCTTGTGTAAAATGGTCCAGCAATGGGACTGACTTCCTACTGTAAAAACACAGTTCTCATCCTAGGAGTGCTTAGTGTGGCTGAAATTCCCCTAACAAACAGGATGCACTTTACTTGTCTCACTTGTAACCCATTTGCAGATATGAAACTACTGATCCTGCAAGACATTCAGTGCCTCCAGTTTCCACTGAAATGGAATACAGTCTTACAGCAGAACAACTTACACTCCCATTATTTGCCTCTTTCCACCTTAGGAGTAAATTTTGTGTTAAATTAATGCATGTTAAAGTACAACTAACTTTGAAACAGCAAATCTTTGCGTGGAAATATTCCCTCTTGAAGTGACAGAACTCCTCTCCTAAAATGCAATCAGGACAAAGTCAAACGACTTCAGAAGGGGTGGAGTTCTTGAACTGGCAAGAAAAGATTCTCCATTCTTATATTTTCATGATCATCCTGCAGTTTGAGTATGATGACAAAACACCACCTTCTTCATTGGACAACACTGGCCTCTGTTTCTACCACACTTACCTCAGCTTTGGGACCTCAGCAGAAAAGAGCAACAAGCCAGTTCCTCAGATGCTGTTTTTCTGAATCTTGACTCTCTTGCCAATACTAAAGCTGGTCGTAATCATTACAAAAACACCATTATCTAAAGTTAAACAGAATATTTCTGCTCATGAATTTCTGTAAGCATTGCATTTGAGTTATGTAGTATTTTCCAATCTCATCAGTACAATGAGATCTTAAGTTTCTGGCAGCAGCAGCCTTTTTCCTGATGTCATCAGAGTTGAAGAATTTAGGAATTAACGAAGTTCTATGGTCCTTCTCTTCCAAACCCCTCCTCTACCTCTCATCTTGTACACAGCTATCCTGACTGATCACCAATCTTCCTAGATTAAACAAGCATTAAAGACACACCACCAAGCCAAATTGTGGTTACTTTTCCCCACACTGCAAGATTAAGCTAACCCTAAATTTAAGCATTACACCATCACTGTGACCTCTGCCTAATTTAATAGATGAATTTCACCTCTGGTATAACATGCTCCTTGAATCTGGATAGAAATCTATTTATACTACTTCAGACAGCAAGGTCTACCGGGCTTCATAATGAGTTCTCAGAGAGGTGGATTAACTGATTTGGATTGGGAAATTTACACAATAGTAAGAATACTAATCAGAGAAAGTATATGGCCAGAATTAGGGTAATGCTATGAACAGAAGCAGCTGCGGATTTCAGTATATTGCTAAATTCTGCAAGATGCAGTGAGTTAATGGGACTGTGTTTGCAGCGGCAAATGTATCATGTTTATTGGAGGATGAGACTGGAAATGGTCAGGGGTAGATACAGCATTTGAGTTTGAGTGAGGGTGAAAATTTAGAGCTCCAGGCATTAAAGAACAGCTATTTTAGGAATCCAGCATTTAGGGGCACTCCTCCAAAGCATTAAATGCTAGTCAAGTACACTGACACAGGATCTGCTCAACTACAAGATAATTCACTGCACGAGCTGTTTAGAAACTTTCTTGCTGAGCAGAAAAGGAGTGGTTAAGAATTATATAAATCAGCCTGACTCACAAAATGTCTACCTCCTATTGTATTGTATAGCATGGATCAGGTTAGAACTGAGACGAGAACAAAGAAACTTGCCAGTGGGGTTGTGTTCAACTGAAGCTTTGGGTTTCTCTTCAATACCTTTTGTGTTCTGTAGTAAAAAAAACTGCACCGAAGGAAACATATAGCCACTGTCCTATCATCCTCACCGTAGTCCCTGTTGTACTTTCAACTCCTATCAATTAGCACTGTCTCAAAAAAGCTTCTAGACAAAAACTACAAGTTAATACCAAAAATAGGCGAGTTAAGGGTAAAATAATCTAACGCTACAGATGTGAGATGCATATCAGTTAGCCTTTGGGATCAAATGGTCTCTGCCATGTGGATGACTGCCCAAACGTCATTTGATTCACACTAAATCACTGATGAAATCTCCCTGACTCAACTCACCAAACACTATGGATACAAGTCTTGAAAATCATCTCTCACCTCTCCACCGGATGCCTCAAGTTCAAGACACACTTAAATTTATTCTGAAATACGGTATCTTTGAGAAAGTTTTTCAAGTCCCCCGCAAGCAGTAGGATTGTTTCTTTTCTGTCTAATTACAAATTGGTACAGCTGAGGTCTTTGCCAATTGGCACTACAGGTCTAGATCAGCAACTTCAAAAACTGAGCAGTCATTGCTCATAAGAAAATTAGAAAAAAAGGCTCATTTATAGAATCATAGAATAGCTTGAGCTGGAAGAGACATACAAGGATCATCAAAGTCCAACTCCTGGTCCTGCACAGGACATCCCAAATCATACCATGTGCCTGCAAGCATTTTACAAACAGTTCTTGTACTCTGGAAAGCTTGGGGCTGTGATGGGGCTCCATGGAGAGCCTGTCCCAGTGCCCAACCACCCTCTGGGTGAAGAACATTTCCTAATATCCAACCTAAACCTCTCCTCACAGCTTCATACTGTCCTCTCGTGTCCAGGCAAGTTTTGCTGTAAAGTCTGACATGTTTTATGCAGATGCCTTAATATGATTTGCAGGGGACAATAGTGTCTATTATTTGGAGAATTATATTATTTAACTTTTTTCTAAGAGTTTTTCCTGCCTTTTCCAAATTTTTTTCTGTAATCACATTTTGTATGATAATATTTTATTGATGAAATTGCTACAGCATTATCTAGAATTTATATCAGAATCCCCATGACCCAATCCCAAAGCTTACCAGTCTTTCTGTAATGAAAAAAAGCATGAAAAACAGGAACTTCTAAGTTCAAAATGTTATTTTCTGAACTCAAACTAGCCATGTCTGCTATTCCATTGGAGGTGGTTCCCTACAGCTTGTAACTTGTTCTTTTGTGCAGCTAATCAGTCATTATGGCACTCATGGAGGAACTGGATGATTCCTTGGTTTGCCTATGAAGATTCTCTCCTGCAAGTATCCTCACACTTTACAGCACTTGTGCCCAGAACTTCACAATGAAGGATTCGTGTCAGAAAACAGCCTAAAAGCCTGTGCATCGTTGTCTGAGATGAGAGTGACACGCATTCGTCCACAGGTCTGTGGTTACTTTCTCCTTCTCTCTTTCCCTCTCGTAAGGCAGGTTGAGGTGTCCTCACCTGCCAAAAGAGCCTAGAAGAGATGCGAGTTTGAATCTCCATAGTCCGAAGCATCAATGAAGTGACTGCTCTAACTAAGATGCATGGCCAGAAGAAATACGCAACGGTAGAAATAACTAACTTACCCTCCTGTACAGAGAATTTCCTCCTTTGGAAGAAAGATTACAGATACCTGTCTTCAAGTGGACGTCTGGCATCTGGATTTGAAGAGACCAGAGGCATCCATATTGAGGAAGACGACAGCATTGCAGAAACGTGCCTAAGAGCAGTGTTTCCGATTTTTGTGGCTTGAAGCACCTCTGCACATATTCCAGCAGGTTCCCATCCAAATAGGATGATGAGTTTGCATCATCTTCTGAGGTAGGTGTGTTCTCCTAAGTGCTGTAACAGGGAACCTTGGAACAGCATGCAGTTTTCATTTGCAGAGCTGTTGCCTAAAGAGTGGGTTAAGCAGCCTCAGTTTTCTCACACCCCAGTTTCTGCAGATCCAGCTCATCAGCTTTACTGGATCTAGTCCCTGTTTCTTTCAGAAATTCTGCACTGTGCTCTCATATTTAAATATCCATTTTCTTTAGCATGGAAGCAGGCAGACTTCCATGTGCTTGATAAAGCCTGTTAATTTATATAATTTTAAATAAAAATAATTAAACTTACAGAAGAAAAATTTGCTATTCATTTTCATACCAAAAACAGCCATCACTGCGTTTTCATGACAAGTTAAAGCCTCTAATTTTTTTAATATTTGTCTCCAAATAAATAAAAATCATTTTCATATTTAGTTTTCATCTTTGCTTCGTGACAAATTAAAAATGCAATCTATTTAGGTCTTCCAGGGTAGCAGATTTATGCAGTAGAATTACTGAGGCAATGCACTCAGATTTCCCCTCTTCTTGTATGCAGAATATTCTATATGAAAGTAATTAAGACCCGAATGCAAAACCTATGAAATTCATTAAAATATACATGAAACAGGATAGAGATCAATGTTTGCATCTCAGTAAGGATGGTTACTAAGGTGTAACAAAACAGCACTCTTCTGTAAAGTGAAAGGAAGCAATCTTGTGATACAAATAGAAAGAGAAATTTTGTCACATGGTCTATTCTATTAAGATAGAACATCATTTTGTATACAGTATCAAAATTAAATTAAATTGGCCATTCTTTTCTATTGCTCATTAGCATTTCAAATTTTCAAAGCCTTCACTTTTTCCATTTCAGCATTGCTACTGAAGACTAACGTGGCTGCTTATTCCAGCCTTACTTTAATTTTCTCCTGATAGATTTTCAATGCGGCTGTTTTTTCCGCAAGTGAAAGCAAATTACTCCATACATTTCTCATCCTTTCTTTGTGCCACAACATCGATCATACCGAAGGCAATACATTTTCTTAACATTAATTTTGTGAAACCATTCAGCAAAAGCAGCACCAATTCATTCATGTTTGTGGATCTAAAGGGTCTGAACCCGTAAATAACTTTCTGGTCAGTGCTAACTAGGTTCTGCATACCAGAAGAACACTCACAGTATCTTAAATAATTTTATATATTTAAGGTTACTTCTATCCCCTAAAAAATAAATTGGTACTCCTCATGACTGCATTATCTTCTATCCAGCCTTCATATTGTAATTTCATATTCTAGAGCTAGATGGGGAAAAAATCCAACAAAATATTTTCCTTTAGAATTTGTTATTTTGTTGAAAACAGAATACAATTTGGGGGGAAAAAAATCAGTTTAGACAGATTTTTTATAGGGTTGTTGTAAACATGTTTAACTTCCTACCAGCCCACAATCTTAGCTCACTGAAAGCCCACTGAGCCAAAGTCCCTGAACTGTGGAAATGGTGGTCCTGACATCCTGCCCCTTCTTTCTATTGTCATACCCAGAGATGAAACCTCCCTGCACAGCCAGCCTCACCAAGATAACTTGGTGACAAGATCAGTTTCAATAATTGGACAAAAAAAGTATCCACCTTTCAAATGCAGGATCCCTTCAATAGGTGGGCCATTTAGTACTTTCTTAAAGCTACTGCAGTAATTTTTATAGGCCCAGAATTGTTTTTCACTATTGTGGTTTATTTTAATTTCTTTACATTTAAGAAATGACAGATTATTGATGAGAAAAAAGAAAAGTTTAGGAAAGAAAAATCTTTTTCCTGTTCTAAAGGAATTCGTATTTCTGCGAAGTGCAGGACCATATTATCAGGTTACTGGCTGAAGTACAGAAATGTAGTATTTATATCAATAAAATCAAAATCAAAATCAACCTACTCTGCATTATATTTGGGATGTGGAGGGAAAGTGAACAAGCTGTAACAGAAATTTAGTCCTCTTCTTATGAAGGTATAGAGGTAATGACACGGAATATATTTAAATTCCTGTTCATTTTTGGATATCCAGCTAGAGCACTTCACAGGCAATGTGGCAAAACAATGTACTTTCTCAGCCCCCCCTGCTTGACACAGAGGTGTTTTGGCTCGTGCAGATATCTGACATGGAATATATCAACCTAATTGAGTAATGTTTTGGCAAAATTTCTAAGCACTTGTTAACTGTCTCATAAAAGGGAATTGGACAATGTCAGTTAAAGCAGAACTCCCATCTCTGCCATAAATACAACAGAGTGCAAGGAAACTTTCATCCCTACGGCCAAACCCAAGGAAGGAACATGGAAGGAATTTCTATTAACAGTAAAATTCTTGTTCCTTACTGCCACTTTTGATTCTAAAAATTTCCTGTCCTCATCTTTTTTCAAAAAAAATTTAGGCAATTTGTATGCTGGGAGTGTAGCACAACCTTGCTGCTGCTCCCATTTGTTTTCATGAAAGAGTTCCCATTAAATGTGCTGGGATGAAACTCTTGTAAAAGACTGCATCCTTTCTTTTTCAAATCAACAAATAGATACTAAGACTGAAGAACTAGTGTACAGAAAAAATCAGATGTTTTATTTTCTGAATCTCTTAATGGAATAATTGCACTTTCTAACTGCAATTTCAATTACACGTCCTAATTGCAGTTTCTAACTCTAGAATCACGATGGGGAAGTGTAAAAACAGACTCACTGACTGTGTCAAGAATCCAAATTGACTGCATTGCATTGTCATCTAAAAATAATGTTATTTGCATTCATGAATTGTAGCAGTTTGCTACGGACATCACAGTACTGCCAGAGAGTCTTGTGAATGGTCAGACTGGGAATTTTCCTTAACATATGCCTTTCAAATACAAATTTCCAAGTTGTATCATTCAAAATACATAGTGGAGATGAATCAATAGGGAAAAAAATGACAAAGATGTCTGACTAGATATTTGAACAATAAATGTCTTCTTTTAATTCAAGTAATTTTAAAAGGTAGAAACATACATATCATTTGTTTGAGCAATATATTAATTAGGGGTAGGGAATTCCATTTATCTATGCAGAGATAACTAATCTGGAAATGGAACAACAAAAATTGCAAGCATGAAAAGGGCATCATATTGCTATGCTGTCAGATGTAGTGATCACTGGAAAAGTATTTACAGCACTTAAAGATACACTTGCTCTTGTGGCAATGTTGGCAATGGATCTACGGAAAAAGGGTTATTAGGATGTTGGTTTTTGGGTTGGGTTTTTTTTTTCAGATAATCTGGGCAGGGGAACCAGATATAGATATCCAGAAATTACCTGACAAAAGCACATAACAGATCATCTATGTTCATCAATCATCCAGAAGACCTCAGACATATAGGGAGAAAAAATGACCAACCACCACGCTTGAACACAGTGAATCCAAGGATGCCTCTGAATTATTAACTTCAAAGGTAGGATATATTTCTCTGTACCAAGGAGACATGCTACATTTCTACTCTCTCCTAGAAGCCCTGTAGGCCTCTAAACTGAAAGCTCATCACGATCACTGACCAAGAATTACAACTATGCAGAGAAAAGCAGATGGAGGGGTTTTACCAGACTAGAGATCCACTAGACCGTATACTCAGCTTAATAAATATTCACCAAACGTACGTTTTCTCTCTTGTTCCATTATTTAATCAGGTTTTTGTCAAAACAGATTAAACAGTTAACATAACCTTCAGACACTGCAGTCTCCAAAGAAAAGGAGCCTCTCTTTCTCCAAGCAATAATTAACCAAAGAAAGGCTGTATCTTTCTCTTGCACCTTAGTCCTCCATGTAATACTCCCAACAGCTGTTGGGATATGAGCCGTTTTGACTGACATCTGTTTGTCAGAATACAGCATTTGATGGTTCCCACGTGCCCTTGCCTAAAGAGATAGCTTTTACTGATAACATTACACACACTTAACATTGACAGTGAGATATAATTGAGCCCATCACAAAACCACTAAGCAGTGATGAGTTTTTCGAAGGTGACTTGCAAGGAAAATACATTGTGCATGGCCAGTTTCATAGAAAATGCACAACCCTGCATAAACATTCAGGAAACTGTTAGCAGAAACATACCAGAAATGTGAACCCAAAAAGGCAAAGATCAGGTATTCTCAGATGACATAATACTCTGAATTTTATCGATAATGAAGCTTTTTTCCAGCCAACACTTTTCATATTCTTCTGGGAGAATACATATCTTTGTGATACATTTCTCTAAACAAAAAGTCAGAAACAACAGACCATTTTTTTTAGTATTAAACAGAAAACCAAGGAAATCAGTTCAAATATATAGACCCAAACAACAACAAAAAAAACCCACGACACCTTATAAAGAGAACTTAATAACAAATGCATAGTACATCCCCCATGAGGCAATAAATTGCTAGTGTAAGTGTCAGGAACTGCTTTTTACGTATCTTATGGGCAATTTTTTTCATTGAAAAATGTATACTGAGAAAATAAAGTTGAAGAATAAATGGTGAGGTGATATTTCTTTAAGTTCTTTGTAGTTTTATGCTTTGGATCTCATCTTTTGGAAACTGGGAGTAAATAATTTTTTCTTTCTCTCTCTTACTAACACATGGAAGGCAGATTTGTCCTGTATACCTATTTTGAGCTCCCCAAATCCCTTCAACAGTACTTTTTCATTTCTTCCTTTTCTTTCACAAATTCATTACTCTTATAGTAAGACATATAAGGACATTTTTTAAAGTTTCGGAAGAATCTTCAATAAAAATTCCTAGGACATTAAAACATTTTATTTTAATTATTGCAGAACTCAGGGATATCTCTGCATAAACAAACACTTTGCAACTAAAATATTTGCATTTCTCCTGAAGAAAAATGTTCATAAGTCTTCTGCTCTATTCATCAAGGTTCTAGAAACTGTTCTAAAGTGTTCCTACAGCTGAAAAGTAATAAAAACAAAACAAAAAAGGCCAAAAACTCCAATCTGCAGAATAGGCTCTATAGGAAAAATCAGTATTTACACTTATTTAGTGCTTTATTTCTTTTTCTTAGACTAGGATCAGAGTTGTTTTGACACTACATTTTTACTTAAAATCAATGTTACATTCAAGTCATCAGCTACTGGGGAATTCCAGGCAAAGTAAAAACTCACAAGGACCATGTAATTTTTGAACCAAAGTCTGCTTCATGTTTCATATACATTGGGGGCCCAACAAATAGAAAGCGCTATCGGTGTCATCTAGAATCTGAGCGCTGTATCCTGAGAGGCAAGTTTCCTTTGAAATATTACTAGGGAAGTTTTCTACTGGGACTATTTCCTTCTTTCACTTGTATTGAAAAAAAGAACAAAACCAAAGCCAACATAAAGTGGCCCCAGATAATTAGAAAACTCCTAAATTTATTTCATGTTCTTGATATGAACTTCTATCTGTCAGACACAAACATTTTCAAGGAGACGGAGGAAATAGAACTCAATTCTGTTCAGTAGTGTGATAGAGATAATAGTAAAATACAGTAATATAAAAGCTTACTGTAAATATGGCATCTTTTTACCTACTTACTAAAATGTAACAAAAAAAATCTTTCAATTTTAAGATAATTTGAACTCTCTTTGAAAAAAATTACTATCTTAACAGTCACAAGATGACTTTTCCTGAATCTGCCTGAAAGCTTAGTTAGGTGAAAAGGTACTTGGAATCCTATTCTCATAAAGTCGTAGAATAGTTCATCCTGGAAGGGATGCCTGAAGGTCTCTAGTCCAACCTCCTCTTCAGAACAGGATCAGGTACAAGGTCAGACCAGGCTGTTCAGCAATTCCCTCTACAAACTGTGACTTCCTCCTGTGTCTCACTCCAGCCAATCATCAAAGTGTTAAGGTAACTTCATTTAGAGCATTTTCCATTTGGGAAAAAGGACAAGAAACTCCTGTGGCAGTTCTAACTATGGGGAAATCATAGGATTTTGAAGATAAGAAGGGGTTCGGATCCTTCAGAGCAGATAGCCTCCTGCCTCCTGGAAATCAGGAGTCCACTCCACTGTATATAGGAACAAGCAATACAAGGTTAAGGAAGAGTACACAGCTCACCAAGACCAGCCTCATTTGTCCACAAGGTAGCAGAGAATCTTGAATAGAGAAAGTCTTTCTCTGTTCAAGGGTCTTCATTCTTTCTCTCTGTCCTCTTACATGGAGGTCCTTCCCTGGCTCCTTAACTTTTCATGCATGCTCCAATGACAGGGGTGGACAGATACTCCTTTTCTGTTTATCATTCCCAGTAGGCTACCTGCAGGCAAAAACATGCTTCTTATAGATAACTTTTCCAAGGTGCCTAATTCTTCCTCTATCGTGCAACAAATTCTGGTGTCCCACTTTAGTTTTCATCATGGTAATGACAACACTACCATAAGTCTCAAACCTGCTAGAGCTTTGCAGTCAGAATATCAAGTTAGGACACCAATCCTGATGAAAAAATTTCTGCCTCTGGTATATCCGTGAAAAGTACCTTATCATCATTTGGCTCATTAAATCAGTTTATTATTTTACAGGAGCCATTTACTCCTAATAGTAGTACCTCATCACTGATACTATTATCTGCTTCAGGAGCACAGTATGGCTTGGTTTTTAGACTTGATTGCTCAACGTGGCTTGAAGGAAAATCTCTCCACACTTTTAATTTGATTGAACTGCTCTTTATCTTTTAGAAGATGTCTGAAAATGAAATACGCTATGCCTGCTCATAGCTGCTTGTGCTATTATCTTGTACTTACATTATCTACTTGGTTATTTTTTCTTTCAGATTGAAGTTTTAATTTTTATAGACTGGGATCTGAACATTAGTAGCTTAATAAATCAACAAGAAAGGAAGTCATGAAAGAAAGCTAAGGACTGCTCAGAGAATGAAAGGAAACACAAAAATAACTTTCCTTACAGAGGGCCTTTAAAGTGAATAAGCAGTTGAGATTGTCCCTGCTCAGAGGTGCCACAGCACTAAAATATAGCAAGTGAAAACAAGCAGGAAGGGTCATACTGTGCCCTCAGATGCATACAGAGAACCCCCATTGACTCCAATCACAGACAGACGCCAAAATCATATGGCAGAACTTAACCCCGAGCAACCTTTTCAAACACTGACCAAGCTGTGGTTTCAGATACAGACACACCCTTCCCAAAAGAGTGAGAGGCTGAAAATGCTTTGTGTTTCTCACTTGCTTTCCAGCCATGCTTTTCTTCACCAGGGAGCTCTTGTTGGCCTAAGTCTGGGCATCCCTTGCAGGCTGCATTCACAGACTGTTTATCACTGCTCAGTCCTCTATCATACACACCCACCATAGAAATCACATAAAAATATTTTTTATTATATAAAAAACCAAAACACTCCCATACTTCTGAAATACCTGCCATGCCCTTCATAGCTATATCAAAAGCAAGCGGGGAAAATGTAAAAAAAACACCTACCCAGGTGTCACACAGGACATGAAAGTGATTGAAGGTGGTTAAATTCTTCTTGCAATAAATTGTGACTGGTTTGAACTGTGAGATTTGGACTCAAACAGAGATTTCTACAAATTTAGACACTCAATTTTTCTAAAGAGAGCTCAGATTCTCTTTTAAGTGGAAGTATTTTCTGGTGAAAAATGTTTTCCAATTTTAGCCACAGTATGCAAGCCTAAAAAACAAAAATCTTTCCACTCAGGACACTTCTTTTGCAAACATATTACCCTAAAATTCTTGAACATCCTCACTGCAACTTTCAAGGTGATTAAACCTGACAGTCTGTCCTGTGTCAAAACAACCCAGAAAAAAGGTACAGAGTGCTAAGTGAAAAAAAGTATTGGCTATGCAATGTGCATCCTAAAGTTTCCAGCCAGTTCATCTACACACAGCTTACATCTCTAAAACCAAATTTACGTAGTTATTTTGGTTATTTTGCTACTGCATGCCAAGCCACAGCAGGATTCCAGGCATCCCATGAAAGACAGAGAAAGGCAATCTCTGGTCATACCAGGCATATGCCTGGGATAGTCTCAGTGGCTGTGGGACAGTTAAGCTAGGTCTGAAGTGACAGCTGTAAGAGTCAAGCCAGACTCAAACAGGTAAAGTTTTAATAGGTTTCAGATTTCTATAAACAGAATTATTTCAAGATAACCAGCAGCAGGTGCAGGTGTGAGCCAATTAGTCTCCTCCAGGTGCATTGACCGCTTTATTGAAGAGCTTCTCAAAAGAGTTAATAAATGTATTCATTTTCCCCCAAACTGTTACAGTCACACCAAATTATGCATGTTTTTTACAGCATTTGATGTGCAGCTTTCCCATCTGTCTCAGTTGCTACTGACAGTGCACATGTTTCTGTTTGTGCCTCATCTCATACCGAAACTAAGTTTAGGAGCTGGAAATTACTAAGTATGCAGATGGTGCCAAATCCATGGCACCAGCAAACAGATGTGGGAGCTAAGAACTCAGGATCGTGTTATAATTCATTATCTGAATATAGACTGATATTGCACAGCTTTGTCGCTTATATGGCAATATTTAAAGTAGTTAACACCTCCTTATGTTTTTTTAATAGCAAGCAAAAATAATTGTTATATTGTAAAACTTTTTATGCCCAGAACAGAAATTATCCACTTCAAAACGTCATGAAATATTTCACTTCCAAATTTGCCATTTGTTCATAGAAATAAATTCAGATGAGCCCCATTATCTTGTAAGTTCATCTAATGATTTTTTATTTTATATTTTTTAACATAGAACCAAACCCAGATAAACCAAGAAATCCAGTAGAAAGGTTTTGCCCTGTAAAGGTATGAAAAAAGTTCCTGCTATGTCATGCTTTCTATATTTTTTGCTATTTAATGAGGTTTCTTTAAGCAGGAAGTAATGGGTAAAAAATGAGACTTTGCCTTAGTCAGAGAAGATAAATTTGATCAAACAAGGTAATATATCAGTCATTCCTGTTGAATTGTGTACAGACTTATGCACTGTTTAAGGCATTGTCTGCATGGTAAAAAAATGTTATCTTTCCCAGATCTCATATTACATGACTGTATCTTAATTTTACTCTCATCTTGCTCAGAACTGAAAGGACTTACTGTGAATCTTCCTTCTATAGAATTTTTTGAAAGAAACTAATACTATGTATTTCAAATCTTCTAGCTGGCATTTCATAAAACTCCAGAATTATAAAAATTCATCTTATTTCTGCAATTCTACGTTCCGGTAATATTTGTTCCTATTAATCAAGCTCTCTTGATAGACTTCTCTGGTGCTGATATAGCACGGATTCTCCTCCCTCCCCACAAAAATGTTAATCAAATCAGCAGCTCTTTGCACAGTTTTCTTTTATCCCTTTCATCAATTCTCTTTTTAAACAAATGGGTTCTGTCATTGTGATTTACACACATAGTAGCTCACAGTAACGTTGTTTTTCTGTGTAATCACCTAACAGTTTCACAACACCAAGTCAACAAGTTGGGCAGTTTGCGTCAAGATATCCTAAATTCAAAGCCCAGGAGTTTGTTGAACCCACAGTCTGGTCTCTAGATAGTGTATTCATTTTTGGGGGGGGCTTAATATACTTGTGTTTTGGGGTGAGAAGACAAAACTGAAAGCCAGGAACTTATGTTTTGATAGATTCCCTGAAAAAATCTGGTACTACACAAGGAAAGTTCCAAATGCTGCTCTATCAGGCAGGACGTGGCTGAGCTCTGACTTCTCTTGGGAGCTCAGAAGCCCAGCCCGGGGCTGGCTCAGGAGTCAATGTTACTTCTACTGGAACACCACTTGCACGTTCCACCTCACCGAAGCACTGAGGTGACACGGTTGTGGGGACAAGCAAATTGCAATAGTCATAAAAAGCCTTGGTACAAGGGCCGTGGCTCAGCCTGCAGGACAGGTCTCCTGCCCTTGCCTCCTGGCACCATGTCTGCTGCAGGATGCCCGGCTTGCCATGGTCCTCTTCTCCACCCCAGCTCACACCTCAGTGTCTAGGCTGCTTCCACGGAAGCCTAGCAAAGGTTATTACACAAAAGGTTAAGGAACTTATGCTGCCAGCTGCAACATGATCAGAGCGATTGTTTGCAGAATCTGGTAGACAGAGGATTACCTAAACAATGAAGACAACTTTTTGGTCATTCCACCTTGAGCCAAGCACTGGTCTTGGCATGTGCTTTTACCTAACTGAGCATGAGGCAAACAGAAGGAAAGTCCACAAGGCACATCCAGGATTCCCAGCTGTAGCCCTTACATAAATACCCACGAGACCCCAGCACCCTGCAGCTTTCACTCCAGTACCTTAGGCTCATGGGGCACACAAAATTCAAAACCTACTGATAACTATGTGGGCCAAAAATTATTTTTTCTGACTGTAAGAGCCTTTGAAACAGAGACTTATTTTCAGGTAAAAAGAAACAAACCAAACAAAGAAAAATATTTTTTAATGTATTCCTGTTCCTATCTCTTCTCTCCTGATCTGCTTTTTGCTTTCTTGCTCAACAACTGAGGTTTACTTATGCTAAGCACTTCTGCAATTCTGGTGCTTTGAACTCAGCTTAATCCCTTCAGTTTAAATTACAGACTTAAAATTTCACTACAAAGAGCATGAGAAGGCTTTTAGCTCCTACAGCTTTTAAGCAGATATAATTCAAAGGACCATTCGATGCTCTTTCAACTCTAGTTTTAAAAATAATCACAAAATTAGGTGGTTTATCGTTTTGGATGCTTCTGAACTAACACATTTTAATAAATCATTATCCACAACAGGAAGCAAGGTTTTAATGTAATTTACAATACAAATAGACAAGAACAGCTCAATGGATCTGAAACACAAAATATATTAGACATATTGGACTAACTAGCACAAAGTCAAGAGTCACTTGTTGCACTTCATTTTTAGGGATAATGATGAAAGAAGACCATTGGCATTAAAGATTGTTGTTTAATTGAAACACAATTTATAACATTGGAATCCACAATCCATAGAAAGATTTAATACTCATGCAAATTCAAAATATTCTGGAAAACTATAGCCCTAGAAAACAAAAATATTTCAATTTATAAAAAAAATTTCTAAAGTTTCAAATGTAATTTTCACGTAAACATTTTTTCTTGTTTTTAGAATAATAAATAACTTTGGTTTACCTGATGACATAAAAGTTTCAGACCCTCTCTTCCTTGATTTTAGGCTCCCACTCAGATCCAGGAGTGATTTTGCCCAGACCATTTCCACCTGCTCCCTTCTCCTAAGATTTTTCAATCCACATCAGCTAATTGATATGAATACAGGTGCTTCATTCCTGGTGATTGCTGCTGGCTGACACTAAAGTTCAGCTGCTTTTCAAGAGGAGAGATACTTGGAGCAGGAACTAAGGCTGAATTTACCCATTTGAATCTGGTATTTTTAAAAGAATATTTTTTTCAGTGTTCAGTGACTTCTAAAATAGGTCTAAAGTTATAACATAAATATATACATTTAGAACTTGAATGGAAAAATGAAGATTCCACAGAAACATACACCGAATTTTTTTAGTCCAAACAAATTATAATGTAATTGAAAAAAAAAAAACAAGCATTTTTTGGTTTTTGGGGGGTGTATTCTCGTCTAATTCTCTTTAAAAATCTGACTTCCAGTAGTAAGTAAGCAGAAAAAATCTAGATTAAATTCCATATACTTTTTTTTCAATTTTCAGATAGGAAAAAATATCTGTAGCTTTCTCC
Organism: Lycocorax pyrrhopterus obiensis; assembly: GCA_014706295.1. Classification (NCBI taxonomy): domain Eukaryota; kingdom Metazoa; phylum Chordata; class Aves; order Passeriformes; family Paradisaeidae; genus Lycocorax; species Lycocorax pyrrhopterus. The sequence continues at coordinate 19,290,084 of JACSVZ010000002.1, read as the reverse complement.
AATTAAAGTTTGTTTGTGAAAAGTTTCATTTTAAGAAATGGAAGTTACTTTCTTGCTTCCATACTTTCTCAGGGCATGAGAAGCTGAAAACAGACAATGTTCTTCCACTCTCAAAACAAGCAATTCCATAAATACAAGAATGTATCCATATTTTTCTGAATTCACTAACTTCTAAAATATTTAGAAGAGGTGAGTTTTTAAAGAACACAGGATCATACTCCATTTCTTCCACTGAGAGAACTTTATTCACAGCGGGAAACAAAGCTCTGATCAGAGCAGAGATTTCTAACAAGGATGTTAAAGAACTCTTACTCAGTTATTATTCCCAGAAAGGAGTCTGAAGGGGAAATACTCTTCTGTTTGACACCATATATTCTGCAATTCAGATCTACATTATAGTTGTATTTTTAGGCTCCGGAGTCATATAGGCATTATGAGAAACTCATTCCTGTTGAAAGGTCAGGGAGAACAGAATTTACACTAAAAAAACAGTAATCTCTAGTCATATCTTACACATGCACGGGGCTTGTTTCATTTTATGTATTTTCAGGGATAGAATCCCTTAATAAAGAGATTATACACAAAAAAAAAAAAACCCACAACAACAAATAACCACACATAATGCCTGGAAAATATTTTTATTGTCACTGAACAGAAAATTTCTTACAAGCATATTTGTAGAAAACTTTTTTAATAACTATGGAAGTAGAACTCATTTTAACACTTAATTCTTTTGGATACAATACACAATCTGGGCAGTCTGAGCAATTTGCCACCCTGTACTGCTAGCATCATCTCCAACTGAGCAATTGTCGGGAAATGGAGCTGCACTTCAAGCACTTCTCAGTCCCCATGATTTAGTAAAAGTGAAGGTATAATGAGTTTAATAAGAGACTCTGCATTAGAAAATCAATAATTCCATGGCAATCTAAGATAAAAGGCATTGATTACTTTGGAGATGCAAAAGAAAAGGACAGTTTTCTGTGAAAGCTGGAAAAAATTGTCAAAGGCTCATCAACCTATGTGACAAAATATTTGTGTACTTGACTGAGAAACTCCACTGTAGGGTCAGAAAAAGTACAGTTAAATTCATGTTTGCAGATTGTGCAATTGTATTTTCTGGCATTAACTGGAATAAGAAGCAAAATTACTGGAATACAGGAAATTAGTTGAAGTGAAAAAAGCACTACTGACCTCAGGCTCTGTTTAGAATCAGATGTTATGATCTTAGAAACATCTGGAAAGAAATCAACACTGGTTTTAAAATTCTTGAGGCTTGCTTTTTTTGTCTCCTGCATTATCCTGAGCACTCTAACGAAGTTAAGCAAGGCAACATTTCAGCCTCATTTCTTTTCTGTTCTGTCACTTTTTGCTGTCTTGGTAAAAATCAGAAGCATCGGTGTACAGAGAAAGAATTGAAAGAAAAAAGGAGTTTTGTTCACATATGGTCTCAGGAGAAATCACAATATCAGACTCACTCACCGCAGATTTGGAGGGGGATTTGCTATGCTCTCCTAATCTGTATTTATTTAATTATGACAAAGGATAACCCACATCTTATGCCCTGTGCCTTGAGAGACTGGAGTTGCCCCAGCCTTAAAAGGCAAGATTCAATTTTCTGTGACTATGTTTCTCCACCTGGTAAATTGGCTGGTTTGCTCCAGATATTAGTTGGAGTATAAATCAATAATCAAGTAGTGTAGACAATCAGACGTGGATGAAAGTGCAAACTGGAACACTAATTTAACACGACAGCATAGCCTGAAATATAATCTGTTCTGGAGTGGAGTTTCTTAACACCAAGCTTAGTTCCATGACTAACCCTGTGGATTCCTACAATGAATCTACCCATAAAGTGGCACTATGAATTGTTTTTATCAGTGAAGCTTTAAACCTGCTGGCACAATTCATTAATCTAGAATTTCTCTGCTATCCTCTTAAATTTTCTGGTTTTGTTGCATATAAAGTGCTGTCACCCTTTGCTCATATTACCTATCTAAATAGCCAGAGGAAATTGAAACAAAGCTCAGCTTCAGTTTTTTAATTCATGGCATTGACTTGAACTCCCAGCTATAAAAATGGAACATGAATAGCATGATAAGCAAAAAATTTTAGTGAAGAAATTTTCTTATTCTCAGAGCAAGGATCAGATACAGCTTTACAAAGCCATAAAATATAGAAACACACAGAAATTTTGGAGCCACTCATGTTTCTTAGGTGAGACGATATCTGGTGTTGACAGTAAATCATCACCTCCAAGAGAAGAATGGGTCGCTGCTGTGGGGCAATGGCTGGTGAGGAAGGCCCGAGATGAGGCTGTGAGTAGATCATAAGCACACTTAGGACTGTGGAGCTCTTCACTTGTCCACTATAAATTATCAGCTTCAGGCTACTGCCGGCATCCAATATCCCACAGCAGGTTTCTAAAACAAACACCTTACATATAACTCTAACAAGAACTTGCAGATTTTGAGGGGAAATCTCAGATCCAGGACTTCAGTGGAAACATTATTTTCTGGATTTCCTCACTGTTCAAGACTTGTTTCCCTAATTCAAGGTAATTCTACAATATTTCATTTTCAGTACTAGCAATCAGCAATTTTGATAGCTCAGACCCGGATTTAATACACTGATAGACTCTGACACTTTACTGTGCCTTAATTATGCCTCCCCTGACAGGGAAGAATTCCCTGAGCCCTTGCCTGGGCTCTGCAGACGAACGGGACTTTTCCATGCTTTTGCTCTCAGATAGTTGTTTATTAAGTCTTATCAAAAAAGGAGCCAAGGCACAAGCGAGACTCCCCTTAAGAAACGTGAAGGAAAGGCCGAGTTATCAAGATTACACCGTTCTTTTAAAGGTAAATTACCCAATGAAAGCCCGAAACGAAAGATATTTTTACTTTTCTACCAATGTTCAATAAATCTTTCTGTCACATGAAAGGAACTGCGGCATTTTTCACCCAATCCTCTCAATCCACTTTTGCCGCAAACATGGAGTGACAGAAGAAGAAAGAAGAAGGCCTAGAGAACAACAACAATCCTCCATTTTGGAGTTTTTGCTTCTTATCTATTTACTGTATTAACAAACCCAACACCTCTAAATTTTCACCCGGTGACAATCTTACATAATGTTCTATCACCTAATTCACACCAGTGTAGATTCTGCTTCTTCCCAGAGGATAGGTAATTTTCTCCATGGACGAAGGTCAAAGACGGGGTTGTCCAGGGGGGTAGAACCCCCCAAAACAGGCAGAGAAATATTCCCTGCACTTTGGACTCCAACAGACTCAAATGGAAACGTTTATAATGTCTGTTAATACCATAATAATATGCCTATATATAAGAAAAAAACTTGCCTGTTTGCTTACCATCAGTCTTATCACCACCACGTGAGACGTCTCCTGGGCCAGGTTGTGCCTCTTGTGTGAAAGGCCAAACGAGAGATTGGACATATGAAAATTTTGTTAAAACACACTCCTCCAAGAGCCTTTCAAGACACAGCATTCTCCATAGTAGTGGTTAGAGAAATGCTGTCTTGAGAATAGCAAATCTGGGATCTGTCACGGAGAAGAAAGTTGCAGGCAGGAATCCAGTTCCACACCACTGATTTCTATGCTACTACAAAGACAAAAATGCTTTCAGGCTATGCTTACCCTTGTTAAGGATAATTCTTTATCTATGATTTTTTACTTAGTTTCTGATCCAATTTTGATGTTGTCATATAAGAGATAAAGCATTTCTTTCTACTCCCAAGTTCCAGTGGTTGGTCTGAAAATTTTCTCAGCTTCTGAGAGTTGTGGCCATTAAAGCATGCCAGTGTAGGTATCACAGAGTTCATCTGTAAGAAAAGTCACTGCAAAGGCATCAGATCCTCCTGTTCTTGTGCTTGGGAGAATTTGTCCTATGCACTCAGCAAGCAAGTTGATACCCACAAAAGTGACAACCACCTAGAAAACGTACTCCATTGAAGTAGCAAGTAAAAATATTTTTCATCACAAGGCTATTTCTTACTTCCAGATATCTCATAAATATTCATATTTACTCCTTCAAATTTTAATTTGATCACACTGCTCATTTCCTTCAGCCGGGTGCATTAAATGATTTGGTGCTCGTATCTCTGTTACAAACGGTCTCATACACAACAATCTGGAGTGCAAAGCTATAATTTTCTTTTATTCCTAACTCTTATCATTTTATAACACTTTTCCCTTGGTTTAGAAAATCTTACAGGTCAGTCAATACAATATACTTAACCTAATGTAAGACATGACCGTGTTTTAGAATAAATTAATATAGAGCTTTAAAATGCTTCTTAGCTTCTTGTGTTTGTTGTGTGACAGATTTGAATGCTTGTTTAGCAAAATTATTAAATGTAATTTATCTTTGCCATAGCTTGATATTCAAGCAAGCTTCACAAAAACAGAATTAAAAAACTAAATCATGTTCAGTACTAGCACAGCTCAATCTTGGAGATAGACGAAAGATGTTACAGAAAATGTAAGGTGCCACTAATAACAATTACAAAAAACCTCTAGTACTCTACCTCACTCGTTTGCCTGCTGCGAGCTTGGGTTAGTCTTTGGAAGATATGATTCCTACCACTTCAAGGTAAAAAACAAAAGGATGACATTTAAGCCGTCCAGTTTAAGATATGTTTTTATTTTATTTTTTTTTATGTCAAATGTTGTCTGCTCAGCACTTTTTAAAATTGGAGATGACATACTGATGCCTCTGGTTTCCTTTGTGACTGGTCCTTAATGAAAAATGAAACTCAGCTATTTCCCAAAGCAAACTCATTTTATAGGTTCTGGAATTTCTCACAAGTAAAGTGATGACTGGTTCACTTATAAGATTGCCAATGGGATGGGCTACAGTTCATATACCAAGGGAATATCTTATGCCATAATCCATGATAATATTCATTCTAGATGAACTGAAGCAGCTGGGTAAGGAAGAACAAATGTCAGGTCCTTGGAGGCAGCAGGGTATTTCTCCTCTGGTGTCCATTGTAACAGGGTTTCCTCACAGAGTGAGTCCTTCACCGACAGTGACGACATGCATGAAAATTAAAACCACTGAGGTTGTATGTTTCATGTCTACTGCATTTACCCCCTGTGTATATATGAATTACATATACTTTGCATGATTACACTAGAATAGCGCTGAAGTAGCTATGTGCAATCAAATTTTCTAAGTATTTGTATAATTGAACTTGAAGCCATTATATATCATTATGAACATAGATGCCTGGTCCAGAAGTATCTTTACTGTCCTCCAGATCAAAACGTGCATATTTGCCCCATGCTTCTGTGGCAATATATGTACCTCATTTTTCCCTTTCTAAAAACTTCCTCAGTACTGGCAAATCTTTTCCCTTTCTTGGGAAGGGAAGTTTCTGTGCTGAAGTACATGGTCTTCCCATTGTAATCCCACTACCAAAAACACAGACTGCAACATCCCCCCACAAAATATCCTTCCCTGAACTGACTCTTAGTCAAGGCATGTGTACTCAGGCTTTGAAAATACATCTACTCTACTGTTTTCTTAGATGCTTTGCTAAAACACAATCCAATAAATCAAACCTAATTCATATCTGACATTTGAAAAATAACTTTGATGAAATTTTCTGTATGGCGGACTATTGACTTACTTTTTTTTTCCCCTAAAGCCCTTTGAAAGTGTCTGCGAAAGCATTCTGATAACCTATCTGATATTGTTAGCTCATAAGCAATAGCTGGAGTGTGCTTTACTTAATTTCTCCTTAGGAGTGTTTGAAACTCTTCAGGTACAGACTGATGACCTTTTTCTGAAATAATCTGCTCAGGTAACTCATAAGCAGCAAAAGGCTATGTCTCAGCTCACCCCAGCAACTGAAGTACTTAAAAAGTGGATTGTGCTTGGCCACCCCAAACTCAATTAAGCAATCTCGGGTGAAAAGAAACAGGCTCTAACCTATTTGGTGGTTCCTAAATAATTCATTCAAGTATGGTGTTCAAGTATGGTCAAGATATCTCTGTAAATATAGGCAATTCAAATACAGCCAATATACTGCTGAAAAAAAAATTAAAGGATATTATTGTTTGTTTTCAAAGTACAAAATATTCTAACTCAACCAGCATCTTAACATATTAGAATTCATATAACCATAGTGAAGAATCTCTTTTGCCACTTAATATGATGATGAGAACAAAGTATAATGTACTGTTTTAAGAGAGTGTTTAAATCTAAGGTACAATCCCTACACCTGTCATCTCTGCCTCTGATGGAGAAAGGTGCCCTTAAAGTGCAATAAATAGTCTAATCTCCATGTTTAAACTTTTTTCCACAGCATTACTGTGTTCAACAGACCATTTTGTTATCATATTCAGACTGACACTTATTAAGGAGCATAAAAACACAAAGTCCCTAAATAAACATTTACCTTTCACGATTTATAAATTATTATCTCTTCTGTACTGACAGATAGTCTTTCTTCCTGTATAATGAAAGGTAAAGAAAACTTTTTCAAAATGTGAAAAGTGGGCTTTTATTTCAAATCAAATAGCGCAGCTTGTTCCTTGGTTGACCAGGTTCCTTGGCTGAGCTGTCTGCTCTCAGGCTCATCTCACGATGATTAAGCAAAATATTTTCTCACTTCTCCACAGAAACTGACTCAACAGGGAAAGGAGCTCCTGGGATTTGTTAAAGATGGCTAGAGTGTCTCACTTTTCTCTCAGTTCTCTTATTAAATAAAACCAACCTCTTACCGATAAGGTTTTTGCTAAATCTTCATAGTGAAATTCACCCAGTGTCTGAAGAAAATTTAAATCTCTTCATGACATAGACGTCATTTTTTCCACTAGAATTCAGGAAAAGATTTTCACTTGCTACTGTCTCTGAAAACATATGTATAAAATACTAGTGCACATCCTGAAAACATCCTGCTTCATATTCTTACCATTCACACTAAATTGAAAATCTTCCATGCTTTTATATGTCCTTTCCACTATTGTTATTTTTATTCTTTTTTAATAGGAAGAAGCTTTCACCACTTCTTCATTTTCCCAGGCCATTTTTTTTGTATGTACTTGCCACCAAGTGTCTGAATATTTTTTAACTTACGAAAAAGAGGCTCACACTTTTTCAGGTTACTTGTACTTTAGTTGCTACAAAACCCCACAACTCTCTACGCTTAGTTTTACTCACAGATCTTGTTGTAATGGGTAGCACAGGCTTGGGAGTTCAACACCTTAATCCAGGAATCAGCACTCCCAGGGAGTGAGGAAAATTGCACTCCTACATGTTCCAGGAGCTTGGTGGAGGTGGAATGTTCAGTCTTTTGGTTTTCTGTTGATGCGAAACAGACTGAATTTATTTTTAGAGCCATTTTTAGGGTTTTATGCACACTGGACATAGTTTTTGCCTAAGTCAACACATCAGTCCAATATGCTAGATTTGCTCACCAAAACAAAATGATTTTACACTGTCTAATCAATAAAACAGGATTCGCCACGTTGGATGTACTCCTTTAAGTAACATAAACTGGACAGGCGGGTAAATCCGGACCAGCTGGCCGTGCATCCTTGTGCACACACAGCCTAACACGCTCTAGAAGGCCTGCTCTTCCTGAAACACCAGGACCTGAGTTCAGTGGCACCAGGTCTTAAAATTGCACTGGTGCTCCCCAGTGCCAATAATCCCACTTCTCTGGATTATTCTTTCATTCCCTCATGGGAAACTATTTCCACCCACAACATACAGTCTTCTCCAGCTGTGAACATAGGCAACTTGATACTCTTGGATAACAAAAAAAACAGTCTACAGCAGAAGTACTGAAAATCTGTACAGTAATTGCTCTTTAGCAGTAGGATTACCATGGGAGCATGTTGGGGTGCCTCGGACCACTTGGGGTCCGCCCGCTGTCCGTCACAGCATGCCTACCCAATGGGCAGATGACTCGGAGAGCGAGGACCAGTCCGTGGGCGAGACCCGGTTCTGAGCCCGCACCACTTCTCCAGAAAGTTCTGTTAAGTTAGGTTGTTAATAGGTTTGTTCTGTAAATTCCCTCCTCTGTAACCCAGCCATTGGTTCTGCGTCCCCGGGATCCCCCTCCGAGCTTATCTTCTATTGGTTTTTTGTTCGGTGCCACCCCTGTAGAAAACCACGGTGCCCCTGACTCTCGTCGGCCAGTTCCTCCCCTTTGCTTTTGGGGTAATAAACCTTGGAAGATTTCACGGACTGGTCCTCTCCCTTGCCTCTTTCGCCCACAGAATTCCTGAGAGACTGAGACCTTTGGGTCCCCTCGCTTTTGGGTGCCCTGCTGATACAGAGCCAGTGCAGCCCATTCCAAGCGGCCACCAAGACAAGACATTTTTCAGTGCCACTGCGGGAAGGTCACTGCAGCCTCCTAAGCGGGACGAGTACCCCCTGAGGCCGACCCATCTCCCAGGGCAGTGACAGGAGCATATAAAACATATGGGTTGTGGCTGAACTGTGACATATTGGCATTCTTGTCCTTAGCTACAAGTCCTGCCATATCGAAGACTTTTACTGCTTGTCCATTTACACTTAGCAGGTAGGCCAATATCTTCCCTAGTTAAAGAAGTTTGTATTAAAGTTCCCCCCTGATTGTTTGAGGGGTTTTTTTAGACAGAAATGGTGTTCCACAGAAGGCTGAGCCTTTAAAGAAAGCAGGTCTCCACACCCATGACTTGATCAGAGGAAATAAAGCTGAGAGGAATACTGGCAGTAACACGCAGGTGTGCTCAGTTGGGTGTAAATGCACCAGAAAAGGTCTTATCACCAGCTATGTCACTCCAAATGGATAATGAAGCAAGAGGTGAATCATTCTATATTTTTTAATGCAGGTGATGCTAAAGACAAGATTGTTACCTGGACTTTGTGACTAAGAAGGGCAACTATGCCTATCACACACATCTCACTACCTGTTGCTAGTTACTGCCAACCAAACTTTTCCTTCACTCACTCTTAGACCCAGAGTAAAGCTACTTGTAGCAAGACTGCAAACTTGGTACTACCACAGGTTAGTAATAAAGGGGGTTTATAATGTGCCTTCTGCTTATACCTTTTCTACTATTCAGCATTCACGAGAATGATCTCTGCCCAATGGCAGTACAACTTTTGGCTTTCTGAGGCCTAATACATAAAAGTGCTCTACTTCTGTGTCTGCCATGGACATTAGACCTCAACACCCTCTTTAGTAACAGAAACACAGTTTTTTGACACCACAAAGTGCTCCTCCTCAGTAGTCGCTCTGCTCCTACCATTTTAAAGACCTGTGTTTGAGGTAGCATGTAGGGGGAAATTATTCAAGAAGTGACAGGATTCTGGTTGAGGGGCATGTACACTGCCTAAGGCTCACTAACTGTGCATCACACATGCACAATTCCCAGACGTGCTGGAAGCTATGCTACAACAAGAGTTGCCACAACATGGTATTATTGTATGCAAACACAACTTTCAAATATGCTCCTAAAGCCTGGACTTTGCAGAAACTTTTACCTTTCCTGTTCTTCACAATACTGTTCCAGGTGTCTTTTATAATAGACAGTTAATCACTGGTTTTCCCACTTCTCCAAGCCAAAACTGAGCCCATGCCAAGATTTTTGCTGAAGTTATCTCACTAATCTGAGCACACCTTCAGGCAATCCCTGGTGTCTGTCATATTCTGAGGTGCTTATGGGAGGTGGTTACCACTTTTATTTCTGGCTCCTTTATAAAATCTCAAGCAGGAATCCATCAGCCTGGGACACCATATACATGTCATGACCACAGCAAATCATTCAGTACTTTGACACAACAAGAAAAGAGCACCAGAGGAATCTAGGAGTTTCTATTGGAATAAAATCAGAGAGCTTTAATAACAACATGTGTGCATAAGCTTGATACTAATATAGTTAAGCTTTTGTCAGCACTTCCATTACAAAGTATGTGTAAATTTTTGTAGACACCAAAAACCATCTTGCTCACCTTCATTTGTCACGCATGCAGTGAAGGTCAGCACATTGCTCAACAGACTCTGATAGCAGGGCTGTAGCCAACAGAAATATTCAGTACCATGTGGGTTCTAGTGTTGCAACATTTTACCATGGCTGCAGTTTAAGCCACTTTATTTTTTTCCCTCTAAACCTAATGTAACTGCTTAAACAAATATTTCCCTGTTTCTGATTTTAAAAATTAAATATGACTACTAAGTTTTGCTCGAAACATATATCCTTGAATTTTAAAAGCAAACATTTCTATATTTTGATCTTAGACCACTAGTGAAATGCAACAATTTTGTGCAATAGAAATCAACCAGGTAATGACTATTCATAATTATACTACTGATTTCAAAGGGGAGAGCTGTGGCACTCATCTAAAGATTAATTTTAGTGGTTTTGTTGAAACAGATAAGGACTGAAGTTTAAAAATGTAATGGCCTAATGAACCATAAGCTGGTAATGAATAGAGGGAAATATAATTTAGCATTCATATGAAGTGTGTCTATTAATTAATTTGGTTTTCATATTTATATGAGGCGTAATTTGGTAAAATCAGAGTATCTTTTTATTAATTAGAAAGAAAAATAATTTTGATAATTATAAATTATGTTTTATGAGACAAACTATTTTAACTAAGCAAAATGTGTATGTGTGTGCCCATGTGTACACAAGGTTAAGTATAGATGATGCTGTAATTTAATGTATAATGTAATATTTTGCAAATGGAGGCAAGCCAATGAAATATTATGTCCCAAATTTATTGTTGGGTCAGGAATATTATAGGTATTTGATGAACCATATTGATGACTCTATAATTAGGCTGATTAGAAATTAAAATCATATTAAAAACAACATTTAGAGCTTTTCTGATGATACCACAGGACCTGTCATTCATTTCATTTTCCACTCATCTCCAAGAGTGCTGAAAAAGATTGATTTCTTTTTTTTTTTTTTTACAACTGAGGTTTATATTAAAAATAAACATGATTTCTGTTCTTGTTTTTCTCCATATTGAAAATGCAACTACAAAACCAGCTATTGTTAAAAAATTGGGGATTTAACAAAGCTTTACAGTTAAATCTACTAGATTGTCTTCCTGAAGGTAAGGGAGGTAGTTGTGGGTAAGTTTAAGCTTGCAGGCTTTATTAAATTCTGTAAAGAATTTTGCCACTTAACATGGGATCATCTGTTTTGTCAAATAGATAATATCAAGAAAATGGGCTGGAACTTGGTAGTTTTGACATCTCTTAGACTATGTCTATGTTAGCAAATTACACATGGCCAGAATTCTTTCTCTGGCGTCAAGACCAGCCAAAGCAGAATAGCTTTGGAGACCTGGGTAAAGTTTCCACCCTACAGATAAGTGTCTTCATCCAAACCACCCTTCAGAACAACCACAGCCATACATGAGACCACACTAGGAGCTTACTAGTATAGACAACAGAATCCTGCTGCCCCGGAGTATTGCCTGCTGCTGTTTAATTTATCAATACATGGCATTACATCCTGGAATCAGAGCTGTAAAGTTTCTTATTATATGTCATTTTCTGTAATTTATTCTTGGTTCCTTTTGATATGAATAGAGCCAAACTATTCTAGACAAGCTGCTGAGATATACCTCCTTAAATGAAAGCGAAAGTCAGAAAGCATAATGCTGATGCAAGAGTTTAAATGAGCAATAGACATCCATTGTCTTTATGCCATTGATGCTACTTCTGGCCATCTTCTGTTCTAGGGATAAGAATTTGAGGAGAGAAGTTGTTTGGAAGTAATTGACTTTTCCTTTAGTCCTAATTTGCATATATTTTCATGCCCCGGCAATCCAGAGGGCAAACCTCATCCTAGAGTGCATCAAAGATAACCAGCTTGTCAAAATAGGTGATTATCCTGCTGTATTCAGTGATGGTGTGGCCTCACCTTGAGCCCTGTGTCTGGTTCTGGGCCCCACAATACAAGAAGGATGTGAAAGTCCTTCAACATGTCCAGAGGAGGGCAACAAAGCTGGTGAAAGGGCTGGGAGGAAAGAACTGTGAGGAGCAGTGAGGATGTTGGGCTCGTCTAGTTTGGAGAAAAGGAGTATGAGGGGTGACCCCATTGCTCTCTACAGCTTCCCAAGGACGGGAAGCAGAGAGGAAGGTGCTGATCTCTTCTCCCTGGCATCCAGTGCTAGGACACATGGGGACGCTTCAAGGTTGTGCCAGTGAAGGTTTCTACTGGACATTAGGAAGCATTTCTTTACTGAGAGGGTGGTCAAACAGTGGAACAGGCTTCCTGGATAGTTGGTTGATGGACCCAGTCTGTCTGTTTAAGAGGAATTTGGACAATGCTCTTAACAGTGTGCTTTAACTTTTGGTCAGCCCTGAATTGGTCAGGCAGTTGGACTAGACGGTCATTGTAGGTCCCTTCCAACTGAAATAGTCTCTTCTATTCTATTTAGTTCAGTTCAGATTTCTTATCCCATTCCACCTCATTTTGTTTCTGCTGTTTCAAGAAGACTCTGCTACTGCTATGTTTTGAGACCAGGCAGCTTAGATAGAGTCACTCCAAACTCGATCCTGTTGCACAAATACAGGCACTGAAAGTCATCCAAAGGTGTGATACTTCCTCACCACAAACAGATTTCAGATCTTTGGGGCATCTCGACACACTAGAGATCACTATGTTTAATGAATAGAACTGAGACCTTCAGATTTCAAGATAACAACAGAATATCAAGGCTTTGCATACGGGCTGGTGTTAAAACATGCTACACAGCAAAGATGTCAAGATTTTCACTGACTCATTAAATACAGCTCCACAGGTTTAGGCTCCAGAAAGCAGGTTTAGGATGGATAAGGTCTGGATATTCTGGGAGTACTTAAAATTTTTTTCTCAGATAGCTATAGAATGTTGTTTCACAGGGGTGCCTCATGTTGTTTCACAGGAGTGCCTCCTCATTGCATTGTTTTCATTTTCCTAAATGTGGGTTTAATAAACTCTTGGAGAAGAGGAAGTCTCATCCTGGCATGTACCTGCTACATGCCTGCTTCGTGGTCCCAGGAATGACTCAAATCTGTATATTCACCATGTGACGCCTGAGGGAAATGCACCCATTTCGGGAACGTGACATGAGGAAACAGGTGCCTCACCTCCAGCATTATGTCACAGAGCCCTGGCCTCAAAGTATGTCTAAATACAAAACTTTTCAATTAAAATACAAAAAAAAACCCACAAAAAATCCCCAAAAAAACCCCCAAGGAAGACCAGGTCAAAGAATGCTTTATGCTACAGAGACTATGTACAATCAACTCAGGAAATACTGTTGGAAATAGTGAACAACAGATCCTAATAACAGAATACTGCACATCCTGTTTTCTATACAGTGCCCAGCTGTCATTGCTTTATGCTGTACCATATTCAACAAAAATTCTATTACTACCAGGCTACAATTACTATAAACTAACTAATTAAATTCACATTTCAAATTGTCTGCGGAATGATAATCCAACATCTTAAATAAAGAAGCTAAAATGGAACAGCATAGATAAACATTATGCATCTGTTCTTTTCCCTTTTGCAAGTGTTTAATTCATATTTCATAGGATAATGTTGTAGGAGATAGGACTACTTCCTATTCAATAAATTAGGAAATCTGCTTAGCTATTATTTACATTGCAATATTTCCTATATGCCTTAGCATTGTTTATTTGTGACAGCTTTCAGAGGTGCAAAAAAGAAAATAATGCAACATTTTCCCACATATAAGTAATCAGCATACAAACTGAATGATGATAGCTAAAACTCTTGTCCATAAGCGTCCTATCCCATTCCAAATTTCTAGAGACAATCTTACAAAGAGACATTAAAAATACTCAAAATAGTGTTCAAAAGAGAGAGATGGTGAAATAAAACAGACCAAAAGCTGCCAAGGGTGAAGAATGGGGAGGAAGAGAGGCTTCCTCTGAACTAAAAAAAAAAAAGCGAGACCTGAAAGGAGACAGAAATCATATAGATAGATTAGTAGCTTATCATATGATTTCTCAGTCAGTCTTTGGTTCTAACCAAGCAATACTTTTCTTTTAAAAGGCTATGTGTCACTGGCAGCATTTGAAGAGCAAAAGCATCAAAAAGGATATTTACCTTTTAGTTTTGTTGTTCTCTTTGCTCACTTGTACTTCTTATGACAGACACATACCAGCTTTCAAGGGATGAGTACTCCATTGTTTGCTGGAACCCAATGTGAATCCTTCTGTGACAATTCTGAGATCACAGATGCCACAGTGCCCAGAAGGGGAAAAAATCTCACCTCCATGCATCAAATCATCATCCGGCCTTCATCCATCTCAGAACAAACTGGGCCAATGTGCTCCCAGCTGCACATGGGCTACAGGAAGCTAAGTTTCAGAGGGACTCTTAGAGGGCTCAGTGGGCAACGAATTACAGAAGATCATTTTTTATCGAAACTGAAACACTGATATAGACTCACTTCCTGATTCTGGGAATTAGCATACAGCCGGAGTGACTTCCAAAGCCTGCTGAGCTCAGGTATAGGGCAGCTTCAGAGTCCAGATCCTGCTGGGATGGAGTATTTTCCTTTGGTTTCACCTTATGCTGACTGGTTGGGTTTGGTTACTGCTGTGGCTGCTGCAAGGGTGAAAAGCACACACAAGTACCTAAGGCTTGCTGAGGCAACCGTGGAGGAGGAACTGCATCTCAGACAGATCTGTGAGAGGAAGAAGTCTACATAACAAAATAACAAAGTGCAATGAATTTTTTTTCAATTAAAAACTCAAAATATATGGAATGTGATGCACTGGAAATACTAGTAGAAAATGAGTACTAATGTGGCAGTAGTTCATAATATTCACAGAATCACAGAATGTGCTGAGTTGGAAGGGACCCACAAGGATCACTGATTCCAGCTCCCAGCCCTGCACAGCACCATCCCACGAGTCACATTATGTGCCCGAGAGTATAGTCCAAACACTTCTGGAGCTCTGTCAGCACTCTTGGTGCTGTGACCACTTCCCTGAGCAGCTGTCCCAGTGCTCAACCACCCTCTGGGGGAAGAACATTTTTCTAACATCCAACCTAAACCTCCCCCGACACAACTTCCTGCTCTCTAAAAGTGCCCTCCAGTAGAGGAAATATTTTGTATTTAGTACAGGGAAACATCTGCCTCTGGACTACCAATCTTGAAACTGAAATTATAATGGAAATTGTTGATAAGTTACCTACAGTTCATGAAGAGCCATTAGAGGCTGCATTCTGAGTTATGTCAGGCAATCTTTCTTTTAAGAGTCATATTATTTTTGCCAGGCCTTCTATAGTCAATTCAAATATATGGAACTTTTTATGCCAGTAGATTAATTTCCCAGAAAAAACAGTGCTGGAAACTACTTACAATCATGCGGTAATTGTACTGTACACTATGTTTTCTAGTATTTTCTGGTTTTGTACAGTATTTTGTAGAATATTATAACACGTCCTCTGATGGAAATTAGTTATTTTAGCCTGCATGTCCTTAAACACAGATAGAATGGTCATCACTGGTTCTCTTAACACACCATATAATTAAAAGTTAATTTTAAAAGTTAACAGAGCACCTACACTGAGGCAAATAGTATACACGCGTTTCTCAAAGGTTTTCAAGAAAGCCATAAAAGGTACGCACTGTTTAAGGAGAACAGATTTAATGAGGAAAGCATTTCATTTTGGTAAAATGTATTTTATGTAAATTGTGCAGTAATGGTTGTTTGATAATTTCAGTACATTATCACTCCTCATCAGTACTATTTTGTGTTCTTCATGTAAGCTAGAACCCCAAGCTTGAGGCTTTTGAAATATGACACGGGGCCCTAATCCAAAATAAAGTCTTCCTTGCTGAGGAGTAAAATGACGCTGTGAGTGTGCAAAAAGAAAGGTACAATAAAGTCTCCGTGGTGATCTGAACCCCATGTCTGGGCCCTATGAAACAGCTATTGGCAGAAAGTATCTAAGTCCAGCTGTTAAATGAAACATAAATTGCAGTAAGATAGTAACCATACACTCAGCATATAGCTCAGAAAGCAAAAGAAAGATCCTTCCGTTCTTTGACCAAAACCATTTTCAATCTTCATTCTAACTGCAGCTTAGCAGTACTGTAGCAAGCACTTTGAGAAGCCATTAACACTCCCTAGTAACATTTAAAGCCAAAATAAACATCAGTAACACTTTCCTTGAAGAGCAAAAATGAACTATCAAGAGTGAGAATAATTAGTTGAAAGATGTTCCCCTGACATACATTGTTCTTTTCTATCTCAATGCAGTAAAATATTTCTCCAATCTCCGCTATTTCTTCCTTTTAGCAAAGTTTGCTACATCTTCACAGCTAGTCAGGTGTATTCAGTGCTAGAGATTGCATTAAATTAACCATGCAGTAGAGCAGTTATTACAGTCACTATTGCTACAGCCCACGGAGTCAGGCACTCTAGTTGCCTTGTTCTGGGAGAGTTGCTAACAGATGATGCCTTTTTTGACGGCAACCACTGTAGGAAGGACCCATTATCCCAGTACATTTTCCAGATCTCATGCAGACCAATTGTTGCTTCAGCAGTGGAAACCAGCTGCCATTGAGAATACCACATCTGTTTCAAAAATGTTGCCGTAGCAGTGTTGTTTCATAAGGATAACTGGACTCATCTCACCAACTAGAGGTGTGCAGGCATGGAGGGATACTTATCCATCCAGGACACACAGAGTTACTGTGCTGTGAGAAACAGTAGAGTGTGAGTACACCTTGCAGGGTGCTGGATTTGCTGGGAAACCCACATAAAGCCAAGTTCTGAGGTACCTACACAGCTTATAGGGCCCCAGATAACAAGTTCAGAGTTAACTCAAGTATCTCGGCACTGTGCACTGCTACATTTTTTTAATCTGGTTTGCCAAAACTATCCATTAATGTATGAGTGATGACACAGGAATAATTATTTCACAAGTAATGAAAAGGTTTGCAAATCTTGTGATTGTGCTAAATATAGCTAAATATGCACAGTTTCTTCTTTTTCTGAAAACAATTGCTTTTGTTGTTAGGCTGGCAGACACATGAGTCAGAAACCGTCACCCCAGGGACTCAGACACGTACTTTAAAACAAAACAGCACTGATTGCTCAGACAGATTCATAACTTTGAGAGTATGCAAAGGCCTCACCTTCATTGTGGACTAACTAATCAGAAATAGAAACAATTATATAAATTGGTCAGTGTTTGTAAAGTTGGTTTTTTTATTATGACATCTAGAAGAATAATCACAGTTAAGGAATCTTGCTAAACCTTTATGCAAAATTGTGCAAAATCCATTTAGTTCAGATTTCCATGGAAATTCAATAAAGTTACAAATGTAAGTTTGCCTTCCAATGAATCACTCACTTCTGAGGTGCCAATTTCAGGCTATGAGAGGCTGACAGTTCTGGTCTACCAGCAAGAGGACTGTCTCTCAAATTATCTTCTTTCACAGTCTACATAAGTCTAAGTAAGTGACACCATCTCAGTCACTGTAAAATATTTTCTGTATCTAAATTCTGTAAAAGAGAAATATAAGTGTTTGATTTTAAATAAAATATGAGTGCTTGAATTCATTTCTTGCTGAGAATCTCAGTAAGTGTCTGCTGTCTTTGGGAAGAGACATTGCTCTTCTCCTCCAAGGTGCACCTGCTCTTTCTGTTTAGTTATCAGTTTCATTATGTTTTGTAGAAAGGCATCCTTAATCTTATCTCAGAGTTGGTCTGTCTGTGTTAAGGTTTGCCAAACCTGAGGACAGTCACAGTGAATCTCTTTGACTGAATCTGAAATGTTTGTGGCTTCACTGCTTTTTGTTATCACTCACACTTTGTAGAGATAATCTATCTAAGTTTGCTTCACTGGCTTCAGAGATCATTAAGCTTAGAAACTCAGATTACCTTTGGTTCAGCTGGCATTTGATTGACACGGGGAATACACATTTACTTTTCCATGTCTTTTCCTGATTGGTGCATCCATGTTCTTCATTCTGCTCCCATACACTGCCTCTATCTTGCACTTGCTCTTTTTAGGAATCTCAACAGAGAAATATCTACAAAGTGTGGAGCACAAACATCTGTTTACAGTTTAGTGAAGGATGATGCCAGCTCAGGGTGTGATATGGCTGCTAATCAAGTTATGAGTAATAAACCTTGGAGAACATAAAACCACATGAATTATTAAAGCAGCAAAGATGTTTGCAGATGATACTTTCAGAGCATTAGCTCAAGTAGTGCAGATTATTTCAAAACTATAGAAGCCTTTGTGGCTTTGTAAGTCCAGAAAGAGGCAATGGAAGAATTTCTTCATAATATGTGATGCCTGGGCAAGGATAACTCTCTGCTTACCTTCTCCTTAAGTGGGACTCAAACAGGTGTTCAGCTTGTAGGATGTGGTGCAGATTTCCTGTCTGGGTAGTACCATTAAATAAAATCAGACTTTCTTAATCATGCATCATATACTACGACAGTGATTTAGCTTTGCTCTTACAACTCTGCACCACAAGACTGAGATACTTTGCTCTGCACCTTTACTTCCATTTATTAGTTGAAGTGGTGGATGTTTAGGTTCTCTTATTTGTGCATGTTACTGCATAAACAATTCTGGGCAAAATAATGAACAAGACTTCTCCCTCAACAGACATACTGCATTCCTGGGAGAATTTGTCAATATATACAGCCCTTCAAACCCTCAGGAGGACCAGAGTCTATTTATTTTAAGAGAGAGCAGTCTCAGAGGGCAAATTGTAAACTGTGAAGATTAACAAGGAGTTTTTCAAAGGCATAAAGGGAAGTCAGATGCCTAACTTACATTGAGAGTCAATAGGAGTTGAGCATTTAATCCCATTAGTGTCTTGGAAAAGCTGCTTCTGAAAAGAAACTTTTATGGTCTCATTGAATTTCCAAGGAGTAGTCTGAAAATTCCTGAGTAGACTTGAGCGTTGAGTTCCCTGCATAACTGCACAACAGTCAAAGGGTGGAGGGTTTTCAAGCTTTACAGCAGCTGGGATAAAATCTTGGATATCTCTGAGGTGCTTTCACTCACCAGCTATCCTCCCCATATGTACTAAACACCCCAGTATGTGATGGTTAACCTCTCTTTCATAAAGCACTTGATCACCAGTGATATTGCCCTCCCCCTCACCAGCTGTTTTCCTTCTTTGATCATTGCCTTTTGATGGGAAAAAGGTTTTTTTCAGCTCTCTGGTCCTCTTTCACTAGTTTACCTTCAGCAGAACGTCTACAAATGACCTTTCCCTATCATTTAGGTGCACTGTTTATTTTCTTTATCTGTGTCTCCCCACAGCCCTCCATAACAAGGCACGTACACGCCTCAAAGGGCTGGCATTCATTTTGTACATACACCCAGACAATCTCTTCCCATTATTCACAAAGCTTTCACAGCATTTGCTCATATTTACTCACTATAGTTTAATCCACATGAGCTCATAGACCTCTTATTGTAATACTGTTATTGTTACTTAGAGTTCTGAACACAGAAGATATTTTTCTATCTTCTTCTGCCTCATGCCACTTAGTGTAAAGGATATATGTACCACTTTTTCTGACAGTCTCTGCTTGGAAGCCAAAACTGGAAATAGATTGCATAGAGATTAATCACCTAAATTTTTCATTTCACGGAGAGGGAAAGAGGGCATACCTTCATGACCTACATTTTTGTGCTATTACAGTCAATTTTCTCTAGCATAATAAAGAAAAAGGCTTAGGGATTCTGAGACATGAGCTTTGGTTGAATCCTGCACTTTGGCAGAGTGAGACACACAGAGCCAAGTGTAGTGCTCAGCTGAAGCATGCTGCTGCAGTTGCTGGAGAGTCCAGGAGCAGTCTCTAGGCAGCAGAGCACTCCCATTTAGGCCCATCAGTCTGTCAGGTTTCATACACTTGCCATCAGAGACATTTGTCAACGAAAAGCATCAGGGAGAAAACTATACATCCTGGAGATGGAGACCTCCCCGTAGACTCAGCAAACAGAACGATGCAAGACTAAGGTGTGTGGCAGCGAAAGCAATGTCCCAGAACCTATCACCATATTTTCCACTCCACTAACTCTCGGCTGTATGCTCCATTAATGGAACATCCCTGGTTGTTGCACGGCTTGCAGGCTGACACACGGTGCTTGACCAGCCCTTCCTGTGCAAGCAGGCACAGAACCTCTCCTTTCATTGGTAACTATGTCAATGAAGGATTACAGGCATCAACAGTCACAATGAAATTTCAGGAAAAGAGGTGCAGAGTAGAAAAGAGCCTGAGAAAGGGCCAACCCAGACATGCAGATACACTTTACATAAATATCCCCAGATCTTAAGTAGTGTTTGACACATGGTTTCAGTAGGAGCTACTGAAAATTCATCAATGTTTTCCATACTGTCCTCAAAATATCATCAGTAAGAACAACATTTTAAATCTTCTTATCCTAATACAAAAAACCAGAAGAGCTTTTAAAAAAATAGAAAAATTTACTATTCTTATTTTCTCCTCCTTATTTTACTCATTTCTTTATGAGGAAAAGAAGAAATAATAAAATAGATATCTTTCCAAAATCCTCTGCCTTTTTCCTATTCTTCTATCCGTCCTGAACAAGAAAATATAAACTGATGACAGACTTTTTCCTCCACCACTCAGCATTTAATGCTTTTCCCCTCTCTCTTCCTTCTTCTTCTGGAAAAAAAAAAAAAAACCACCAAAAACAAAAACCAAAAAAACCCCCTAGAACATAGGAATTTTTGAATCATTTTAGAGAAGTTCTTGATTACATTTTGAAGTTTGCATTCTGTATTTGCCTACAGTAAATACTGTGTCTGACCTAGTCTTATTAGATGAAAATCAGCAGCTTGAATATAAAAACCTACTGTAATCTAAAATTTCTGCACCAAAAAATGCAAACCAGTGATAAAAACAACAGTTCACAACCAGGTGAAGTTTTTTATCTATCATCTAGAATAGGAACAAAATTTAAGTTAAGGAAATGTAAAGGTTAAGGCATAGTATAATACAGAAATGTAAAGTATAAATATGATAGATATTTAAAATGTGTAGAATAATATAACATAGTATAATATAAAATTTGCATTTGGTAACTTGGAAAGTGCATCAGAAACTGGTTGTGGTAAGGAAATGACACAGTACAGATCCAGAAATCATAGAAATACACTTAAAAATTCCCTTAAGAAGATGCATTAAAATAAATATGTACTCTTGAATGGCTGTTGAGAGGACCTTAATCTTATATATGAAATAATGTCGGTGAGAAATATGGGAAGTGTCACTGCTGTATCAGAAATGTGAGTGACAAAGTGTTGTTCGTAAGACCCACTTGCAAGGAAGGAGAAGTAACTACAGAAAATATTCGAGCAGTTTTGGAGTGCCTAAGTGAAGGCATCACACTCCAATACAATACCAGGGATGCACGAGATGAGGCATGGGAGCAGATCTATAGTTAGTGTAAATTGTGATGGCTCCATTGCCTTTTTCACTGGCAGCTGGCATGGCTGCAGGAGAGGCTCAGTCGGGAGTGCTCAGTCCCCCAGGGGCACCGGGGGAAGCTCAGAAAGCAGATACAGGAATGCTCAGGGCGCAGTGGGGCTGAATTAAACGAAAATTAAAGGAACTGAGTGTGTGTAGCTTGGCTTAGCACAGGATTAAAGGGCAAGGGAAGGGGCTCTTGCTATGGATTGTGAGTCATCCTTTAGTACAATACATGAAAATACACATACCAGCAATGACATGAATGTAAGAACAGGAAATTCAGACTGAATGTCAGACAAATATCCTTCCTGAAATGAAGTTCTGTAAGACTAAAATAGTTTCCAACAAAATCACAAAACTTGGAGACTCTTCAAACCAGGATGGGCAAAACATTTAGAAAATGCAGAGAAATAAGCTGTTTTACTAAGACCATAGACTGGACTTTTTAAAAAGATCTTTTGTAACATTTTGGTAAGACTTCTACAGAAACAAAATTATAATGTTGAGAATAATAGGTATTGGTCTAAAAACATTGAAGTTAAGAATAAATATTTCCTTGTGAATGAGATTAATCCAAATAATGCAAAAGAATTTTAAAATATTTTTTTACAAATAATATGAAAATATACATGGACTTTAAGTCACAAGTCAAAACCAGTTGTGAGTGGGAAAAGTGCAATCTGGCTGCACTCTCCCTTCAATGCCATCTATCCTTCTGGCCCACACACCTTCGTGGGCCTGCCTAACGTTTGTAATGCTTGTAAAGTTCAGAATAGCAGCCTGATTGATATGAGGACAAAGAGGTATGAGAAGAGACCATCAAATCTGAATTTATAGGCTATAAAAAAGCAGTCTGAGGAGATTTAATTTTGGTAAATAAAATCTTAAACAGCATTGTTAATGTCAAACGCACTTACCCTTTTTTTTCTGGGAGACAGATAAGAGGACAAGGGGCATAATTGAAAAGTAAAGAAAAACAAATTTGAAACAGATGTCGTGTGTCCCATTTTTCTTTGCACAGAGCCACAAGTGCATGCAGAATAGCTTATGAGTCAGAGGCTGAAGCTTAAACACTGGAGGATCATTCAAGAAACAATTAGGGCAAATAGTATCCTGAGGGGATTAGAGTATTAAAAGAAAATGAGAGTTAATAGACTGAATAGACTCCACTTAGTCCATGAAATTTATTATGTTCATAAACCCCAAAACAAATATAGTAGCAGAAAGATAAAAGCTAGAGGTAGCCTACTCACTTAATTTTTTCTTATTTTTCTGTGTTTGGGTATGACTCTGGTCTTCACATTTGCTGTTGAATATTAAATGCACAATTAGATTAGAGATATTTCAAGACATTCAAAATCTGCTTCAGGCAAAATTAACAAGAGCATTGCCTCTGAAATTTGGTACAGCTGTTACTAATAAAAGAACTAGTACTGCAGGCTGAAACAGCTGGAGATGATAAGTGAAAATAGAATTAAGGCTCAGTAATGCAGTTTTGTACTCTGGAGGGAATTACGGACAAAATCTGTGTGTGGCCTCAGATCTGATGGCCTTGTTCTGTACAGGACCCCGGTGACATGGCATCAGCACCCCAGCATTGGCCTCTTTGAGGACGGCCACACAAGTTCTGGCAGCTGGGAAGTTCATGTATTTGGCTGGATGAGCATCCACATGTCCAGCCATACGTGAAGATGAAAGCCTGAATGTTAAACCTTTTGCAGAAGCACAGTCCCCTCTGGCTGCCCACCCTTCCCCTTCCCACCTGGGACACCATGATGTCTGTCCTCTTCCTATTAAAACAGTATCTCCCTTCCTCAAATGTTCTGTCTCTGCTGTTTCTCTGTGTGTGTGGTCGCTCTTCCCTGCAGATTGCAATGCACAAGCATTAGAAGCGTAACGTCACACAGCTTTAAAGTCACTGTTTAGGCGGTCACTTTGCACTACAAACTCTCACACTTTTCAGTAAAGAATTCAAGACCGTTGTGCAACAGAAAGAAGGAACCCTACTACAGTGAAAAACAATATTTTATGTGCTACAGACCTTTCCTGGACTCTCAGAGAGAATGGAAAACAGGTACTCCACCTCCAGCTGCCTCAGAGGCAGAAAGAAGGAGAACAAAGGAGCACACATTGCCCTGGGCTCTCTAATCTGATATCCTGCTCTAACAGTGCTTCACCACCTGCTTTGGAGGAAAATACAAGACAAATATAGAATGACATACCCTTGAGAGGAAGTTTCTCTCTGACCCCAGGGCAGTAGTGATTGTATGTTCCTTGCTATTCCAAGAGAATTTTAGAATACTCTGCTATGCAAATGTAGCTCATGACTAATGAATAGTGTATGCCTTGTCCCCGAGCTCAGCTTAGAGCTTTGCTCAGGAGCAAGGTGCCAGGGAACTTCCACAGACACTTCAAAACCTGCACGGAAAAAAAAGGGGGTTGGGAAGTGTGTGTAACAGAGTACCAGGCTGCTCTAGGATTTGTGGAAAATACAGTCATCCTCTCCAGGCCCTATTAGTGCTGGGATATTAAGCTCAGGTGCCTGAGACAATACCAAGGGCTGAAGACCTATCCACAGGAAATAAAACCTAAACCTAAATACTGATCGATTTTTTTTTTTTAATGTCTACATGAGCTGGCCTTCTGTCTATTTCGGGCAGCTGCAGTTTGGTCCCAGCTATTTTCCTTCCCATATACAACTGAGAGACAACTAAGGAACTGAGGTAAATTGAGTCATTTAGTAGATGGGCTGCATTATGTATGCTCCCAGGGCTTGGCCATGTCATAGAGGAGAAGAGAAGGAGAAATTTTTAAAAAAAGACTTCTTTTAGAACTTGAATGAACACTGTAAGACTGCAACAGCAAACCAACTCAAGTGTTATGAGCTGTTCCTTTGAATGAGTGCTGGACCAATCTTTGAGATTTTTCTTTCCTGACAAATTAAAAATAAGCAATCCTAAGATCCTAACATTCTTAACAGGACTGTGATTCACTCTAGCAAGCTCAGCCGCTAACAGTGAGAGAAGTGGGTAAGAAGGTGGTCCTCACATCAGTTATCTTCCTGTTATCAGCCTCCTCTCTCCAAGAACTGTTCTGCTATCAGGTTTCAGTGCACTTTGGCGAGATCTGGGGACTTCACAGCCGCATCTGAGACTACAGTATACCTACTCTTCCCTAGATATACTCCTGAGGTCTCTACTGTAGGATATTTTTGTTTTAATATTTGCTGTCTGCCACCGGGTTGGAAAAAAAGAGGCATTTTAAGCCCTTATTCCTTTCCTCCCCTAAAACCCACAATATCAGCTACAGGTGTGGCAGCAGGAGGTGCCAGCCACCACAGTGGCAGTGATAGAGTGCCTGGAGTGAGAAGTCTGTGAGAAAAAAAAGGACAAAAGGGCTTCAGTAGGAGGATGTTCAGGGGCAATAGGAGCACCATGAGAACCGCAAAGGATCAGGGGGAGATAATGTGCTCTGAAATAGATTATTGAGGAAAAGACCATAGTTCTGGAGAGAAAAGAATAGCAAAAGTATGAGAGCAGCTTATAGAAGAATTGTGGTGGTGAAACTGTAGTGGATATTAGACTTAATTTTTGAGACAGCAAGGATGACAACTTGGGGCTTTGTCTGCATTAGGAAGTGCTGAAGGTTTTGTAATCTAAAGAGTGTACATAGAACATCTTCCTCCTTGGGTGCTTTTTCCCAGAAACCTTTTCTATAGTACAGAAATATCCCCTTAGTAGCCCGTCTGGTATTATATAGGGCTTCTCCTCCTTAGGACCCCTGGCCAGTACTCCCTCGGTCCCCATCTCAGTCTTTTCCTGCTTTTGCTACTTAATGTATATACCCTACTTCTCACAGCAGGTTCAGGTGTTAATAATGCACTGGAAAGTGCTATTCTCTTCATTCCATTAATATGTGTCATGTCTTTTCACAGAGCATGCCAGTTGTTGGACAAAGATTGCATGTTTATTGTGAGTGGGAGATTTATTGCAAGTACATTCAAATCATAAAGAAGTTAATTGACAAGAGGTATTTGAGCTAAGAAAATCAAAGCTTCCTTCTATAGCAATCGTGGAGCGTGGCAAGAATGAAGCATCTAAAAATTACCTATTGAGAGCCAGATTCCCACTGAGCAGTACCTGGCTCTGTGCAGTCAACAGGCCAGACTCCAGCCCACAGCTCTGCAGCCAGATCTGCTCCTAAAATCTAGCAGCAAGTGTCTTGTACACACAGGGCAAGGGAAAGAGGGAATTTCAACACGTTAACTGCTTTTCTTTCGTTCTGTCCCTTCTTTCTACACCCACACCCTCAGTGCCTGCAGCATCCTCCCTGCCCCACAGTTCTGAGTGTACGCTGCCCAACCAGGCACCTTCCTCCCTCAATTTGTTCCTTCAGTATTTATTCATTGATTCACGCAGGGCTGCGTAGACTTACACCACTAAGGATCTGGTTTCTCCTCCTTTTACACACAGCAATTCATTTGCAGCATTTCTCCTTGTGTTCATGTATAATGGAGTCCTGATATTTTTGGTTTTTCTATTTAACTGGTTTCTTTCTTG
The DNA here is from genome assembly GCA_014706295.1 of Lycocorax pyrrhopterus obiensis. NCBI lineage: Eukaryota > Metazoa > Chordata > Aves > Passeriformes > Paradisaeidae > Lycocorax > Lycocorax pyrrhopterus. The sequence continues at coordinate 19,264,041 of JACSVZ010000002.1, read as the reverse complement.
GGACACCACTCGTTTTCCATAGCAGCACAAAGGTTCTGAAGGAAAAACTGTCATAACCTCTCCCTCCCTGCCTTTCTTACCCCTTTTCTTTATCCTCAGCCATGCACACTATTTCCAGTGCCCTATTCCCAGGCCTGACAAAAGCATCTCTCTTTAAACTTGCATTTTGTACATTAGAGCCAACACCTCAAAATGACAGAACAGAGCCCAAGAGTTAGTGCTAGCTGAAGCACAGCAATTCCACATTTTCAGACTGACAGCACTGTTTCTGCTTAGAGGAAAGCATTTGTCAACACTTCATTTCATAACCACATGCACAGGTCACATAACTTATAATAAACTAAAGATATTGCATAGCTTTTCTACATGCAACAGAATTCTGTTGAGAATAGAGATGTCAGGAATAATTTATACTCTTCTCTTTTTGTACCCCTGACTAGACATAAATAAATATCAGACATCCTGTACGGACTTCTTCCTATTAAATACTGTTTATTAACATCTGTTAAAATTAATAGGTTTTTTATCCTCTCACCATTAATCATTTTAAAATGTGCTGTGTTTGTTGTTAGTGCGGTATGGCAGGCAGTAGAGACCCTTCCCCTCTTGCTTTAATCTCTAGCAAATTACATTACAGTGGCATCCTTTGGGACTGCAGAGTTTTGGATACATCAGCATTTGCTTTTACCAATATCCATTTTCATCCTTAAAATTACACTCTGCAATGTCTTGACACTCTGCATGAAATGTTAGGTCATGCATTTGATTCTGAAAAATTTAAATGTGTCTATTCTTGACTTACAGAGCAGGCATTAGAGAAGAGAAGAGAAGAGAAGAGAAGAGAAGAGAAGAGAAGAGAAGAGAAGAGAAGAGAAGAGAAGAGAAGAGAAGAGAAGAGAAGAGAAGAGAAGAGAAGAGAAGAGAAGAGAAGAGAAGAGAAGAGAAGAGAAGAGAAGAGAAGAGAAGAGAAGAGAAGAGAAGAGAAGAGAAAGAAAGAAAGAAAGAAAGAAAGAAAGAAAGAGAAAAAACCACAGCCTATTGCAGTGTGAGATTTAAGTCCTCCAGAATTCTCTGTAAGTACATCTGTGCAAGCATGTCTAGGTGGAAGAATTAAGGCCTGTGTTTCAAACAATATCACTAAAATCAACAGACTAATAGAAACATCAATCATTAGGAATTCCAGAAGAAGTCAATCTTAAGCTAAGGTTTGCAGTTTTTCAACATAAAGCCACAATGAACTGTGTGGTCATCACAATTGAAAAACATATTCATATTCATGGCTGCTCCTCAGAACCTTTCTCAGGTCACACAACACCAGCTGTAGCTTGAGAGGTCAGTGAGGATCTATCCTCCAAGGCCAGCACACACACCAAAGCTGCACTGAGCTGGAGGGGACACTGCAAGCAGCAGCCTTGCAAGAGTGAGATTTTCTAGAACTAAAAATTAACACTGACTACAGATAGCATTAAAATGTGAAAATATTTTATAACATATTACGTGCAATTCCATGTACTTCTCACACAAGGGGCCCATGCAGAGCAGCAGAGTGATCTGAGGTTACAGAGCAATATGGATGCAATTCCATATTACTTGAGGAATAGTTTACAACTGAGTAATTAAAGGCCATATTGTGATGCATATGCTCCCCTGAGTGAAGCAAATGCTGTTGACAGTGTTCATGTCTACAAACAGAAGGAGATTGAGGAGATGCAGAAGGGGGTTTTTTCAGTCTTGGAACATGCCCAGAAGCTATCATGTTTACTCTTGTGCTTTCAGAAGCTTTTAGAGACACGGTATTGCCTGCAGCACCAAACATGCAGCCACATTGGATGATTTCTTCACTGCTCTGGGGTGAGGGAAAAAGGAAATACAGGATATAAACCCGTGGTATGGCTGCTGGCCTGGAGAGCCCTTCAGTTCCCTTCAGATTCTACAGAAACTGAGGATGATCTCTACATCACAGACTAAGGAGTTCGGGAAAAAAACCACAAATTCTTGGGCATAGAATATGGACCAATAGAGTTGACTAACACAAAAGGAGAAAAAAACATGTTTTCATTACAATCCCAAACAGCTTCTTTCTGCTTTCAGCTTCTCCGATTACCAGGAGCTAGGGGATCACAGCCACTTACAGAGGTGCATTGGCAAATACAGTAACAAACAAAGCTTCTACTAGTGACTACAATGTCACTTAAAATTGTTTTATTTACTGATTCTGACTTTTTTTCATATCTTGTTCCCACTTTTCACTAACTTGACTCTGTTTTGACAACAAATCAATATTTCTTTTAAGAAAAACTATCTAACACAAGCAAGGCCAGAGACAGGAAGAATGTGCTCTGGACCAGTGACTAAGGTTCATCATTGCCCACCAGATTATAAAAAAGTGAAACCTGGGAAATAAAAGGTGACTGTATTTTCTGCACCATATAAATCTATAGTAGCCCAATTAACTTTACTATCATTATTTTTTCATGGACGCTGAGCAGATACTCCAGAGACAAAAAACTGTGAAAATCCATCTCTGAGAGGTTTGAGAAGACTTTTAGCTGAGAAGCCAGGAGTTTGTTAGCCAAGATCCAGAGACAAGCAGGAGAAAAACATGAATAAAAGGGGCATTTACAGTGACAGTAATTAATTTTAAGGAAAACCACAGGGGGGGAAAAAACTGTCAGAACTTGTTATGCCCTTGTAAAGTTTAGCATTTAATACCCACTTTCCCCCACGACTAAAAGCAGCTTGTGTCAACAGCTGGGGGAGGTGGGAGGTACCATAGGGTCACTCCAACTCTGCTAAGTGACTCTTCCTTCATCCCCAACCGGTGAGGGAAGACACTCAGGCTGCTTTCAGGTGAAAAGGGAGCACAGAGTGGTCACCTGTCAGTCACTCTGCCCGTCTGTCAGACCCCATCTGTTTCAGCCTCCACTCACAGCTTTTGAAATGTTGGGCAATTCTAGCTGCGTTTGACAGAAGGCTTTAAGTCCTAGCTGTCTGGGAAAAGGGAACTACACCTCCCAAGTAATGCGACATGAGCTTTTCAAGGCAGAAAAAGGGTGGCTTCAAACACCAACATCTCAGTGCCTCTGATCTCCATCTGACACAAGAGGTACCAAGAGGGAACTGGCAGGTCCAATAAATCTGCGGACACGCTGCCTTCCCACCAACGTGTCACCTGGGACTGTGGTTAATAAGGCCCTACAAGGCAGATGCTTGTTTTCATTCTTAATGGAAAAATCCCAGCAGCAATTGGAAAAAAAGGGACACACATTCCTCTAATTATAACAGGAAAATAAAGACTTTTTATGCCATTCTAAAGGAATCTATAAGTCATTGCAACACACCTATCACCAAATTTCATTCTATTTCAAGAGTATGCTTTCTATTCCATTAACATGGCACATCTAGAAAGGTCCATAACTTCACTAAGCTGAATTCAACTTAAAAAATTAGGTCTGGATAGAGTAATTTTGCTGCAGATTTTATTATCTCGAAAATTTGCCTTTGAGAGCAGAATACATAAATTAGAGGAGAGGTGCAAGCACAGCCTATTACTGTCCATGTCCAGAAATCTCCGTCCTCCAGCAAGCAATGAAGTAAATAAATATAAAAGCAATTTTAAAAAATAAAGTCATATGAACTGTTGCAAGTAAGATTTGAAGGTTACATTTCCAGTCTCATAGAATCTGGCCATTAGAACATGTCAACTTAGGGAAATTGATTGACATAATAACAGTGTAGTTTAACAGAATAATGTATTCTCCTTCTTTGCCTTAACTATACTAGTTTACCTACTTAATGTGGATATGATTCCAGATTAAACTGACTTTATTAAACAATAGCTTCATTAAAAATAAAAGACTATTAAACTATCAGTCATTTCATCAAGTGGAAAGGCTTTATGAGATCACTAACTTAAATAAAATGAAACAAACTGCTCCCTCTGCTCAAAGCACAGAGGATTTGTCCCACATAATGCCACAATTACAACTGCTGCCTGTGCAAGCAGCTGAGACAGGCAGAGTTGGGCTTTGAGTTCCACAGTGTATAACCACTGAGGACACAGCAAATGTCTAAAGTCTAGATTTCCTTTTAATACAAGTCAGTTTCTAAAAATTCAGCTTTTGTAGCAATCCTTAAAAGTCTAACATGAAAGAAAAGAATCGCTGGAGATTCAAGGAACAGATAGCTGGTGTCAGTTGTAGCAAGATGAGTGTAATAGAAGTCAAATTTTTGCATACTCTAAGGGGACTCTGTGCCATTTACCTTCTGTGTCAAATATTTATCCAATATCTGTGTCTTTTGGTATTCTGGGAAGGTGGAGCATGATAAGCAGGAACAAGTTACGGAGGAATGTTAGCCAAACTGTTAGCAAACCTACACAATGCTAGGGCTGGACCTCACTGTGAAGAGGGTCTAGGCATAATCCATGCTGGTTTAGGCATTTACCTGTAGTGGTTTTGTTAGACATCTAGCACATCTGGACATCATGGGAACATGGAAATGATTAGTTCATGTAAGAGTTAGATTTCTTTTTGAAAATATGGTGTCACAGTTCAACTTTTTGAGTGTGCTTCAATTCATCCATTGAAAGTAGGGTGAAAGTAGGTCCTCATGCCCACATCAAAACTTTGTTCTCCTTTATATCACCAAACTTACCCTACACTTCTCACCCAGAAATGCAACTAGGCTCACATGAAAGTGGCTACACTCCTACCTCTCTAATGATGAAAGTGTCTCCCTAAGGAATTTTACCCACTTAATGATGCAAATCAAAAATCCTACAATTCTGCATGTAACTTGCACTTCCTAAGTGTAAACTACGTCTAAGCCACTTCAGGAAGTAGGTCACAGACTTCCATCTAATTTCATGCATAAAAAATGTTTATGATTTGGCTTTAAATGCAATTTTTCCAAAGTCACTTATTCCAAACATTGTTTTAGCATTGCTCTCTACAGCATTCTGAAAAATGAAGGCTGTCTGCTGCTCTATTGCCTTTTCCCCTCCCAAGAGCCGCAGTTTCCTGCCATGTATTTTTCTGTTCCAAACCTGTCCATTAGATTGGACAGGAGTTTAGTAGTAACTAATTACTCATGTTATGCTTAGTATTTCCCTGCAGCAGAGCTCCAATACTGTATGCAGTACATCCTCCATTGGTTTTGCTGCCTTCTGAATCCCACCATGACCACAAATTTGACATAGCTATCCTTTTACAGAGACATCCTCTAGAATACTGGGGGAAGGATATCAACTCTGTGTATACCGCATGTTATGATTATATGTGCATACACACATGCATTTTGTAATCCACACATTTCTATATAATTTTACTATCATTTATGTGTCCAAAAATCAGGCAACTGGTAGAGTAAAATGGTCAAAAGGTCTCACTAAGAAACCGCAGCACAGGTCCAAGACCTGCTCTGAATTCCTGCAAAGGGCTGTCCTCAAGGAAGCAAGTGTGTGCTGGCTTGCTGAGCTAAGGAATCAAAGGTGGCCAGACATCATGCCATCTATTCTTTTCCACATGATGAGAAATAAGCACACCTTAACCCTATTAACTTGATAGGTCTTGGTCTGATGTTGTCACTAAGGAATTTTATGAAAGGCTTGAAAGACAGTACAAGAGAGAAACATTCATTGAGTATTTTGTGTAATTCCTGACGGTCTCTACTATGTTTTTGGAAAGTACTGTTCAATGCTATATAAATTTGCCACAGGACATATCTGCAGGACATATCTTCTTCACTTTTAATACACATGCTCACCCAGATTTTCTGTGTTTTCACTTCCCTCTTACCCCAGTATCCTTTCCTATGCTCTTAGAAACCTGTGATGCTCCAATTCCTTCCTGGGAGCATGTCTGATTCAAAGCCAGAATGAGGAATCTGGCATTTGATGCCAGGCATCTTCCTTCTGCATTCAGCTGGAATTCTTTGTCTCTTCCTCCAGTCACAGGATCTAAAATCAACTCCACTGGGGAAATCAACAGATATGGCATGATAGCATAAAAGTAATTTTATTTGCTTATATGTATTTTATAGGAGACAACCTCAAATTTTATAGAACGATTCAATTTATGTCTCTCTCCTGGCAGAAATAGGGAATTCAGCAACATTATCCTTCACTCCAGTGTGTTTCCTGTTTAATAAGCCTCTACTCATTTCCTAACACTTTTTCAGACATCAGAGGGTCTGAAGTAGCTAGTGAGGTAGAAAACATAATGGTTTTCTGCATGGAGGATATCCTGCCTGCTCATTAACTCTACAGCAAAGTGACTCAAAAATTGCTCCACTGCAGCTGCACTGCAGCTTGAGTTAGATTGGATATTAGGAAAAATTTCTTCATGGAAAGGGCTGTCCAGCACTGAAACAGGCTGCCAGGAAGTGGTTGAGTCACCACCCCTGCACTTAGGGACATGGTTTATTGATGGACTTGGCAGTCCTGGTTTATCGGTTGGACTATATGATCTAAGAGGCCTTTTCCAACTTAAACTCAGTGATTGTAAGTATACCTTATTATGCAGTCTTGAGATCTGTATTAAAAGCAAAGGACTTAATCTGAGTCATTATACAATTACTTCCCTGCCCAAGAGACAAATTGGTATTGGTTTCTGTTTGTTTGTAAAGCAATACATTGATAGCTGCCAAATCACTAAAATCCTACAGGCTTCAACCATCATTTTTAAGATCACTTCTTTGTTTACATTTTGTTGTCCCAAAGGTGATTAGCACTTTTACTAGAAGGTTACTTTGTTACTCTACTGCAAGGTTCTGGATGAACTTCAGATGGGATTAGAAATTCCTTTGTACCCAACAGCAGCACTTGGAAGCGTTGCTTTTGTGCAAGTGTATGGCAGCATCCAAGCTTTGGCACTAACGCTGACTGTCCCTCTGCACCCTCTTGTCATGTACTGCTATTTGCAAAGTTTCATCAGGCATCGTTTGCTGACCATGAAAAAACAAAATGCTGAGCCATTCTCTGCCACCTCAGCTGAATAAGTGATTTCTGGGGAGTAAATCCAAAAGGTCTGCAGCTCTGCACAGGGCTTTGAAACCACTATTAACATATAAAATGCAACTAAACGGCATACAGAAAATTAAAATTTAATATATAATTGTTTCTTTGTGGTTTATTGTTAAATCAGAGCTGAGAGATTAAAAAGCTAGTCTAAATCCACTGGTGTGCCTAGAATCACTGATTCCTGAAGCTTTTGTACAATCACCACTTTATATTCTGTCCATACTCTGGATGAATAAATGTGTTTAGTGTCCTAAACTAAGCTAAAACTTGGTTTGTATAGGCACACAAGAACATTTTTGTCATCTAAACTATTATTCATCTAAAAAACCAAGTCTGTTATACTCTGAAGTGAGAAAACTTGGACTGAAAACCTCAGGAGAGAAGGTATTGTATTTTATACCTCTAGTTGTTTGGAAATAGTCCAAAAGCAGATATATAGAAAGGCAAATATAATGAGGAGAAGTCAGCCAAGTTTTTGCAAAAGTTCAAAAAGAATTGAACTAACTTTTGAGATGAAAGCTTTTATTTCATGTTCAGTATTGGTATGTTTTGAGATATTTTGACCTGAAACTCAGTATGCATAGGTGCTTCATCAACAAACACTTAAAGCACTATCACATGGACATATTGGTGATCCTTTGAACTAATATTTATGGGTTTTTCTTCTCAAATCTGTACAAAGGAGATTAAAAAATCTGAATGTATCTCAGATGCAATGTTAGACATTCAAGTGTATATGAATCTTGTACTGAAAGTTACTTCTTTATTAATCCCAAAAATGTGAATTAGGAATTGAGCAAACAAGAATAAAAAATAATTCTTGGGTTATAAGGTTCTAAATAACTTTGGTCTCCTTTTATCTCACCATGGATACATAAATGCTTAATACATACACACCTGTGATTTCTCCAACAAACAGCACATTCCAAGCCTGGCCCACATTTTCACAGACAAATTCATGAAATACTGTCAATTCAACTTAAAAAAGAAAAAGAAAAAGAAAAAGAAAAAGAAAAAGAAAAAGAAAAAGAAAAAGAAAAAGAAAAGAAAAGAAAAGAAAAGAAAAGAAAAGAAAAGAAAAGAAAAGAAAAGAAAAGAAAAGAAAAGAAAAGAAAAGAAAAGAAAAGAAAAGAAAAGAAAAGAAAAGAAAAGAAAAGAAAAGAAAAGAAAAGAAAAGAAAAGAAAAGAAAAGAAAAGAAAAAAAAAGTGGTGTAAAAACCAATAAGGACAATATTTACTTGAGATAAAATTTTGTGATCAATATTGTACCAAGACACATTAAAATATTATTGTAAAAACAAACAACAAAACTTCTATTTTCTAATTTAACAGGACTGCTTATGGTCTTCAGTCTTACGTGCTCAACAGAATCTAGATTTTATTATTCTGCAGAAAAATATTTCACCTAAAGTGCCTCCCTGTATCTTTTACTTCTTTCACAACTAACAAATCCATGTTTAGATTTCCTATAATGCATATTCCCCTGGTTTCTGATGAACTAGGTTAGACTGGGGAGGGTTTCATGTATTTACATGAAACCTTCCAGGCAGAAAAATGACATTCCTGACAAAGAATCTAGGAGTCACCTCAATTATTATTGCACTGTAGTCATATCAGGAGAAAGCAATCTTTCCATCTTTTTCTGAGAGGTGTTTTATTTTGAAGGGAATAATAATAAAAACATTTACTCTGAGATAAATCCATCCAATGTTTTAGATTGAGCCACTTAATGAAATTTTACTGAGGAGCAGAAAGGAACCATATCTTTGAGCAATTTCATCTAAAAGGACTTACATTAAATCAAAAAAAAGCCCAGATCTAGAGGTCCTCCTTTAGTCCTCAATACAAAAAATGTTTAAAATTGCAGTGTAGATAAGCCTGTTTAAACACAGGTAAATAAAAATCCCAATTGGAATGGTTTGAGGCAAAAATGAAAAAAAACCAGACAAGACCATCAGCTGGTGAATAACTTCCTTGTTTTTAGCTAATTTTTTTTTTTAATTTATACCAAGCAATCTCCTCTCTGTTTTGTCTGCCTTTTTTGTACAGGAAAAGCATGAATTGAATTTTAATCTACATAAATTTTGCCTCAGAAAAGCCCAAAGATGATTTCAATGTCAACCCCCACAGAAAAGGTAGGCGTAGATCTGGGATGTAGTTGAGAACTGCAAAGCTGAGCAACATATTGCCTAGCAGTAACTTAAATGCCAAAATTCACAGTCCTATATACAATTGATGAGTAGAGGAAGAAAAGCACCTCAGAATTAAATGTTTAAAAACAAAATGTGAAGTAATCCAAGTCAGCTAACTGAGAAACACTTTACTAAAGCACAGGTCCTCATGCCATGCATCTATGAGACACCATCTCTGCAAGATGAGCTTTAGTGAGGCAGCTGAACCAACTTCAGATTTACTTGGCAGCTGCTCCTGTGAATGACGGTCCTAACCCTCCTCCCCTTCCTCTTCTCCTCTCCTTTCTTGCAAGTCTGACGATTATACAGTCCTGCAATGATCAGCTGAAACTGGGAAAATACTCGTTTTATTGCTTGGTGAGTTATCCGCCAAATTCTGGGAAATGAATCCACGCTTTGACAAACTCCAGAAGTAGTGCAAGGTACAGTTTGGAGGGCGCACATAGAGCAGGTGAGGGAAGGAGAAGCAGAATGATCCCTTTTATTTCACCAAATTATTAGATCAACTCTGCTTGGCTCATCATTTTCTGAACTTCTGGAAGAAACCTTCCTTTGATAAAGATTCTCAAGCCCGGAGAGTAGGGTGAAAACGATTCCTTAACTAGCTGTATTACACATTTTTGCTAGAGACTTTGTGTATGTTATTGAGACTGCTCTAGAATTAGGCAGCTGATTAGTGAGATCCTGAGGACTGCAATTTTTGGACTTTGATTCTGTAATCTTAAGAACAAAATACAATCTCACAGTCAGTAAATCTGCAACTTTATTTCAATCATGATAATATCAGAAATTATATTTAACCTAATTGTGTTTCTGAAGCCTTTAGCCAGCCACCTCTCTAAAACCACAGTGTCTCAGTGAACTGGGACGCAGCATCTCTCCAGACAGGTCTGCTTGAATCCACTGTAAGCAGAGCACCTCGGTTCCAGCTCTGTGAGACTGATCCTTCAGACAGCACAGCACAAGCAACTCTTTCACATAACCCGAGGAAGGGTAATAAAATAGGCCATACCAAAGTAATGAGAAAGATACAAGGATCTAGAGAGAGAACAATTGCAGATCTCCTTCTGGTACATTTCTAAATGTGAAAGAGAGCCCTGCAGAGAAGGCAAGAATCAAGGTAGGGTGTTGACGCAGGACGTATCAGTACTAAATTCTCCTCACATCCACAATTTATATTGAGTGGTTTATTGGCTGAGAATAGAGCAGAATCAACAACAGAGAAATGACAAGACAATCCAGTATGATCATGTGTTCCTTAGGACATATTCGATTCAGTCTGTTGCTCTACAAAGGGGAAAAACACTTCCCAAAAGCATCACTTAGCCTTGGTATGAACACTTAGCAATTACAAACTCTCTAAATAACTTTTATCTGATTCCAATAACTCCCACTGGCCACCTGCTCTATTGGGAGTCCTTCCTCTGTTATCTTCTCTTTTAGGGAAATAAATCTAGTGTTGTTTCTTGTGTGGTGGTGAGCTGGTACAGGAATCTCAGCACCCATGAACAGGATATACATTAAGCAAATGATGAAATACCAATTGAGAAAAGTGCCCTGAGGGTTCCTATATTCAGATCCCGGGCCTGACACCAGGGCATAATGCAAGTTAGCCCCAAATGAGGATACTGTCTATTCCCAGCATTCTTAACCTGAGACATTTTTTATTGCTGCATTCTCATAAACTTGCTCATTAAAAACTGGCACACAATTTTGAAATAAAATATGAAAAAACTGCCGAGAAACACCCACCTGGATTCTAGGCCTGAGCAGCTGCATGAACCATCTGTGCATACCATATGTTTGGTGCTTGATTTAGGGTGAATTAACAGGGCTTGGAGGTAAACTGAATAGCTACAGTACAGTTAAGAAACTGCTTTCCTTCACGCTTTCTTTAAATCTCCTTTTTATTTTCCTGTGATGTAATTTTTATCTTGTCTATTGGCAGCAACCAATGCATATGAACAAAAACTTTATCCAGTCCCAAACTGGAGTAGATCAAACACTGACTATTCAACTCCTGTTTCAGATAATTGATAAGTTTGGTTATTTTTGAGATAACCCATTTAGTCCAATGTTTTAGTGCTCTCCCCTAAACAGTAAAACTAAAAAAAAAAAAACCAAAAAAAAACCCTCAGAAGAATTTGTTGATGAAATCAACTGCAGTGCGCCTTGGCCTCAAGCCATGCTTAACTTTACCTGTTGTGAAATAGTCCCAAGCAAGTTTTCACAGTGCTGCAGCTCTGCTATCAGGTTCCAGAATGTAAGCTCATGTTCACCCAAGGGTTTGGAAGCCACATGTCAAAGTTGGCTCAAATTTCACATGAATGCAGATCAAAAGCTTCAAGGACTTGAAAACAGATTTTAAAAACAACTTTATGGATCCAATGGAATTTTAGTTTTCATGTGGAGACTTGTTTAAATCCCAAGCAATTCAGAAATGCCAGAGTATGAACCTATGTGAACAGAAGCCAATAAATTACCTGTTAGTTTTGGATTCTCTCACACCAAATATCAAACATGATTTTTTATTTCCACCAGTTAGAATTGTAGCTTGTTAGCAACACCCTGAGACCAAGAGATTTTCAAGGGCTGTATCTGAAACTGCTGCATTTCTTATTCTGCTTGCAAACTAACAGCATATTATGAACACCTCCAGAAAATATATAGTAAAAATTATGTTATTGGTACTAATAAACCTGCTGCGTAACAGCTAAAATATAGTATCTACAGTATATGCAGTATCTATAATAGCTTTGTGAATTCATAGAACATCCATAAAATGCACAAAAATTTAAATCATTTTAATTCTTTCTTAATTATTTCATATAAACTCAAAGCAATTAAATTCAATACTATGAGGATAGACTAGACAGACTAAATAGTGTTTAGCAACCATGTCTTTCCAAGATGTTGTTAACAAGCTACATCTGTGGCTTTTGGACAAAGAAATAGAAGATCTTAAAAATAAAGCTATTAGGTGCACAGTGAAGAGACTAAAAGGAGGCGTATATGGGTGTCTAGTGAGAAAGTGTTATGAAAAGTTTTAGAATGTCAATGCCAAAAATCTTCCTGTTAGAAATTTTATCAGAAGTAGGTTTCAGCCACATAGGAGTGTGTTCAGAGATAAGTGTGTGTTAATTCTACTCGTATATGCAATTTTCTGTGGGTGAGAGTGAATCCAGTCCATAATATCTATGTTCAAAACCTCTTTAGTAAATCTTATAAGATTTCTTGCTCTTTGTGGCACGAACGTCGGAAATCTCACAACAAACATTTTCAAAGATTTTCACCATCCTGAAAAGCAGAAATAGTGCAGTACCAGCTGCTTTTGCTTGCCTGTAATAATATTAAAAATGAAACTTGGAAAATTACTATATTTTCCAGTTCCTTTTAAACTAGACAGAGAAGTGTTAGTACATGTGTTTATATATGAAGAACTGATGCTACACTTTATTATTATTCTATAATGAATGAGAGCTTTCTGCCCAAAAGTATCATTTTTTATCACCTTTCAACTGACAGAATTTACTTAAATTATTTTATTCATTCAAAAAGAAAATTTAACTACACAACAGTGTGACTACAAGAAATACAAAATTCAGAAAAATATGTTCTGTTGGTGAAAAAAACCTAAATTTGCATCAGTATTGTGCTATCATTTCATCTTAGTTGATTGGACGGTAGTTTAAATCAAAAGGTCTCAGATACCATCACACTTCACATATTTCTAAGGGGAGAGTGCTAGATCTGGATTACAAAAACTTCTGTTTCAATAGCACAACTTGGCCTGCATGCCAAAGATTGATACTTTTCAACACTCTTTTGAAGTCACATCTCTCTCTGAAATGAAAATATTATTTTTTTAGCCTATTCAGCTCAGTAATACAAACTAGACTCATTATAATCTGTTGCCCAACCATTACCTTGTCTGTTCCTTACATTTCACTGAAGTTTCCCATGAGGACAAAGAACACAAGCTTCCATTCCTCATCTCTGTTTTCTGATCCCAAAATTTCTTAAACATCCTCTCTCTGGATGTCTGCACAAGTATTTAATGTCAAGACCAATGCATTTCTCATTATCACGTTAGGTTCAACAAGTCAACAAGCAGCTGCGGGTGATGACCGCTACTGAGCTGGACTGTTCTACATCTCAGGACTTGGCACTGCTTTTGTCACATGGGTTCTCAGCAACTGGTAATGGCTTATTGCCATGTTTAGAAGGCTCAGTTTGTTCTTGCCCATGTATTTGGGACTCCAGACAAGATTTTGAAAGGTAAAATCCTAAAAAGAGTTAGGCAACCATTTCCATTTGCAAGGGCCTAAACAAACGCTTTTAAATCAAATAGATTTTTTGGTTATTAGATATAGATACAGCCACCTTACTTTTTAAGAACCTAAAGTTCCAAATCCTGGCTAGCTTCATGGCTTACAGAATTGCCATATAGTCTTCCAGCCACAAGATTAGACACTGCAGGCTGTGTCATGCATAAGCCAGACACCATGCCAGATACCTGTACTGTCCTGTACACAGAAGGTACACAGGTGCCCTTTCTTTGGCAGGAGCGGGTTGGGGAAATACTTAAGAACAGAGAACCAGAGACACGCCTGCATAGGTGTCTGTGCCCAAACAGACAACTCCACAGCTGACAGGCACCCAGCCATCCTCCTGGACTTGTAACTTTGTGCAGACCAGCAAGCCTGTAGAGCTGAGCAGCGGATAACTTCATTATCTACACCTGGTTTGGTTCAGATGACAGTCATCTCCCTATTTAAGTCCCTTTGATAAGTGATCTAGCTGGTATTTCCAGCACACCAAGTGGAGTGTCCTCTACTTTCCTTTAAAATGCCACAGAGAAGGATACATCATTTGTTGCTTTCATATAGACTCCTACTTGCTCCTGTGCTCATCTTGGCCTTGGGGAAGCAAGGGTTCAACAAGCTTCTCTGCCTAGGAGATAAGGCAATTACCACTTACAGAAAAACACTCAAACTGTCAATTCTAAGCATTTATGAATGGGAACATAGATCCTATTGTGGATGAACTGAAACTTTACAGAATCAGAGGAAGCAATGGCAATGGCAAATGTTCAACTTTGTAACCCAGAGTTTATGGCATTTAGCCCAGGCTAGAACACCTGTATGAGTGGTCACAGCTTCTACCGCTAGAGTTTAACAACCAACCATCTAACATAAAATGTAGGAACCACTCAGGAGAGAGACATGAATCTAGGACAATCATAACACTGAGCCCCAGGACTGAATCATGCTTCTTCTCATGCACACCATCTTTCTCTAAAACAGTATGTAAGCAAACTAGATGTGTTCATGGCCGTTGCCCAGCCCTGAGGTCATATGGCATAGAATAACACGTCTACACCTCTAAACTCTTCTTACTTCCAAAATGAGATGGCCACATGCAAACTGACACCTGGGAAAGGTCCTTGTTCTGCACTTGCTCCCAAATTAAGTAGCAGAACTGTTCAGGAGAACAGGAGGTCAAAGCCACACAGTTGCCCATTTAGGGGATTTAAGAGTAAACACTGACTTTCCAACACCTGACAGCATTTCCTGGAGCTGTTTAATCCACTTATACAAAATATGCAGCTTGATTCCTTTTTGCCAGCAGCACAGTTTCCACACAAGAGGGTGACCCTATGTCTCTGTTGCCCGTAGCCTGGTCATTGTAGACCTGTCCACAGGGACATTGGTGGGTCAAAGCCACCCTAGATGCAAGCAGGGACAGACCTGGACTCTCCAGACTGCCCTAATCCCAAGGCTCTTGGGCAAAGCCAATGTGCCTTCATCAACCCTAGTTTTAACAGGATGGTGTGGGCTGTGTTATACCAGGCACTGGACCAGATGGCTCCAGAGGTCCCTTCCAACCTCGATTACTCTGCTGTGATGCAATGATACAGCTACATTTTCTCACAGTTAATAACCTGTAAGTGAATGCTACATGTGCTTAGACAGGAGTCCTTTACCAGCCTCTCCAATCAAAGATACTGCATCTCTCGCACACACATATCAGAAATCCTCCTTCACAACAGCACTTCGTGAATGACCTAGAATGAATTCCTGGAATGAAGCAACCAGCCACAACCTGTGTCATGGGGAAAATCCAGCTGTACAGGGATGGGGTCAAAAGAGGATGTCTACTGCATGTCTACACTCCCATGAACTCGGATGGTCACTGCAGAGATTTTTCTGAGGGTATTTTATATAAAACTGAATTCCATATAATTTCCTGTAGATCAAAATTTCTGGAACACTTTATAAAATCAGGTTTTGTTAAGCTTTGAGAAGAGAAGGCTGAAAGAGGAATCTAGTTGCAGTCATTTACAACATAAAAGAGAGTTACAGAGAAGACACATAAAATTCCACTGTGGTGCACGGCTAAAGGACGAGAGGCAACGGTTAGAAGCTGCAGCAAGGGAAATTCTGATTACCCATAGGAAAATATTAATTTATATGGGAATGGCTAAGCCTCTGGAACAGGATGATCAGACAGGCCATGGAACTGCCATCCCTGGAGATTTTTAAACCTCTACTGGATTGGCCCTGAGCATCCTAATCTGGATTTAAAGTTAGCCCTGCTTTGAGATTGAACTTCAAATCCATGAGGGGATTCTTATAACAAAAATCATACGGTTATCCTATGGTATTTTCTATACAAGCACTGAAAAAAAAGGTCGGTAAGACTTGGCTACATTTGGACAACATAATTGTGTTGCAGTAAATCCACTTCTTTATCATCCATATGTTGCATTTTCTGAACTTTTTACATTAATCCAAATTCTTCTAACAATTAAATTTTACCGCTGAATTAAAATCCAGAAGGTAAATTGGCTTCTCCTTACAAGAGGATTTAGCATTCATTATTTATTGCCCAATATAAAAAGCAGTACTTCTGTTTCAAAACCAGAATTCATTAGTGACAGAAAATACAGACACTCAGGTTTAAGAAAAACATACACAATCAGATTTATTCTTGTCAGCTCAAGCTACCATTTTATAAATAGTTTCTTAATAGCCTTTTTTCTGCTATTATCTGCAATTTAATCAAGTAAATTACCATTCTGGGGAAATCTGTATATTCAAGTTGAATGATGGAAGCATTTTCAGAGCGACATCTCAATTAATGAAACAACTTGGAATAATTTAACATGAAATTGGACATCAGTTTCACATTCAAGAATATGAACAAGAAATCTGTAGGCTGGTTAGTGTTGTAAACCTGTGGCTCAGCCACTTACGAACTTGTTTTTCATGTCATCTCAGACTTCTTTAGCTTGGTCAATAAATTTTTATGTCATCTAATTTTTCACCTAATTTTTTTTCCAGTTTGTTACTTGTTTTCTCATATTTGATAAAATATTTATTTTTTCCCCTTCATTTTTCTAGACTGATTGTTTAACATTTTGATTTTTGCCTTTCTGCTTTCTATTCCAAATGCATCTCATTTGTCATACTTACCTACCACATCCTTCTTTTTTCTCCTGAGGAAACTCTATCTATTACAAGTAGGAAAGTATAAAAAATGAAACAGCGCTTCTAATTAGTTGGACAGAATTTTCCTCATTTTCCTGAGAAAGGAAAACTTTAAGGATTACTTCTCCAAGAACAATATATTTCTGCTTGACAAGAGACAGCTCAATGCTTTTACATACCAGACATGTTACAACAATGTAAGAACAGTTTCCATAGGATTCAGTGTTATCAAAATCTGATAACATTCAGTAAGGCATCTACATAATTTTTTCCTAACTTTTCATTTTGAAATGTGGCACAGGGATTAAAAGTATGTGTTGTTTATAAGAGAGGGAATGATTAAAATTTTTACTTTCAGACCCATCTAAAATGTAGTCAGGTTTCACCATATTTTCCCTTACCAAAGCTTTGACATTAGTCTTTAATATTCTCCTTATCACAGATATTCTCTATTGCACTGATTCAGAGATTGTATATGGCCATTAATTTTTGTGGACTTCATCACACATGCTTTGACAGTAGACCACAATTAAATACTCGTTGGCTCATTAAATTGTTGCAGTCAGCAGTGTCTGCCAAGCTTAATGAAGCTAATAGGAATATCTCAAACGATGTCACAGTTAAGGGAAAGTTCTACATAAAAATGCTCACATCTACCACTCTTCAGTCAGTCATTTCGTTGCAGTTTACAGGCTGAGTTTGTTTTGCAGACCATGTGAGAAATCAGTGTTATTGATTCTAAGGTTAATGGTCCATGGGTATAAACAACCAAAGCCTTACTTTTTGATTCCCAAATGCTTAAATGCCAATTTTACACATATAGCTATATTTCTGGAAAAAAAATTTTTAGAAAGGATCTTCTCAATGGCAGTATTTTTTAAAAGGCTGTACACAACTCTGGACAATCAACCCTGGTATTTTAGTTACATGTTCAGCCTGACCTAAAACATGACAAGTATTCCCACTACTTGACTTGATTAAAGTCATAGTTTGTGCAATATAACTCAGAAGTATGTAATAGGATGGGTGTTTGAAATGGAAGTGAAATGTGTGAGGCAGAGCGGGACTTCTGCCCCCAAATGTAAATGTATTCAGTGCAACTGTCTGGCTTTCATTCACTTCCAAACCTGTAGATCAGACTCCTTTTCAGTGTGAAACAATATTTGGATTGAAATTCATTTCAAGGGAAGACCCTAAGAAATCTAAACCAGATCAGCTAAAACATACTTCAGAAATATTCATTACTCTCCATGGACCACCTGGAACAAACATTTCTACTGTAGACATCTACACTTAGGCAAGAGTGATTCCACTTGGAACATTCAAACATTCACTACAATTCAGGTTCAACACTTGTTTCCCCAATGCTGCTTTAAACACTCCTCTTTTAATTGGCAAATTTTTGGCTGAAAGTGACTAAATTAGTCAGTGATAGGAATATTTCTGATAGCTCTCATCCATAGATGAATTATTAGTTTTAGAAGCAGAGAACAAAAGCAAGAGAAAGGCTTCTGTCTTCAGGAAGGGAAGGCGAACTCTAAATTAAAACCTGCAGATCTTTTTAAAATTCTAGGGGCACAAAATGAAGATATAAACTACTTTATTTACAAATTTATTCCAGGAAGCAGGGAAAAAAAAGCTTGCTGTGATTTTGGTAATATATAGCCACATCTTCTCAATCTGCAGTCTGATGGATGATTTTCCTTTTGGTTAAATTTTTGACAAGATAAGAAGAATAGTTGCTCCATTTTCACTTCTGCATGTTTCAGTCACCATAGCTACTCTAATCAGCTAAGAGACTCCTGTTGTACTTTGAACTGTAAAAGACATACAGGTGCTAGAGATACATTATTCAAAATAGCATTACCCAACTACATTACTTCGGGTATGACTAGGGCTCTTTTGGTATGAAATATTACCTGTGCCTACACTGGAAAATATATTTACCATAATTTCGGACAGAATTGTCATAAAAATGCATGCAAATATATCCTTAGCTGTTTAAATATCAAGTGGTTTATGACCTTGGAGGTACCTTATAGAGAAGTGAACCAAAAAGGCCGATCAAAGCACAAAGCAGTTGATACAAATCTCTCCAAAGACAGCTCCAGTTCACTCACTTAGTGACACTTGTAAAGAAAACTGTGACTCCAGTATGCTTTGCCTGCTAGGAATAATAGGAGAAAAATTCTTGAATGCTTTAAAAAGAAAGACAGGAACATAATTATGAGGTTATTAATATTTTCATTAATTGGGAGAGATGCACTGAATTAATTATACAAATGATGTGCATTCTACAATAATTTTTCATCTAAACAGTTGTGACTCTCCAGGGTGGTGCCTGACTCACTATAAACAAAGAATTAAGATCAGAGAGATTCTTTTCCTCTCTTTTGATTGCACAAATCACAAACATTAAAAAAAAAAAAAAGAACAAACAAAATGTGAAAAATTATTCTTTTGTGGCTTGGATAATAAATCTGTGAAACATATCCCAGATAATCTGTTTTCTACAGCAGCATTTTGGAAAAAACCATGAATTTCAGATGAAGGTTGCAATTTTTTAGGGTTCCTCGTATATGTCAGCAACACATTGTTCAATAATACAAGGTTATTTGATAAAAATCACTTACTCACAGAAAGTGCCATTGCATTCATTTGGTTTTTTGAGTACATGGAAAATGACATTTCAGCTATTTGATACTTAGAGTCAGGATTGTCTGTATATATTTCTTGGAATACAGAGGCCAGTAGAAAGCAACACATGAAACAAAACTAGAAACACAGAGCATGGCATTTTATGATGGGAATCTGGATTACATCACTGGCCATCACTATCCCCTGTAAAACTCAAAAGCTTTTCAACTCACAGATGTGAAAGCCTGTTACCACACTGAGTCAATGATCCCTGCTCAGAGGCACCCTTCTGACTACTTACCATCCATCCTTCCACCCTCCATTGCATCTAATCACTAAAAAAAGATAAATTCCCCAAATATGCAAGGATGATAACAAGAAAGCATGAAGAACCAGGCAGGCCATTCATTTTCAGGTACAGTTAGAACTGAACAGGACACACTGCCCTACAAACTTTACTGTATGTCAGGTAGTTGTGTCCCTACAAGAAAACCTAAGACAGAGAAAACTGTTTAGCCTTATTCATTTTTTGCACATAAATAGGATGTGGAAATCTGCTCCCTCTCATTGCAGTCTCTCAGGGTTAGTGGTCTCTACAAAGAATCTCAATACACAAAGACTGTGCCACATTTATGGACAAGAAAAATAAACAGTCTTTTTCTTTTGGAAGAATTTTTGAAGAGTCAGACTGGTGCCAGCTTTATTCAGCTAGAACCC
Organism: Lycocorax pyrrhopterus obiensis; assembly: GCA_014706295.1. Classification (NCBI taxonomy): domain Eukaryota; kingdom Metazoa; phylum Chordata; class Aves; order Passeriformes; family Paradisaeidae; genus Lycocorax; species Lycocorax pyrrhopterus. The sequence goes on along the minus strand of JACSVZ010000002.1, from coordinate 19,243,981 downwards.
TTCATCTGAAATACTCATTTTGCATTTTGGGTTTTTAGAAGAAATACATAGGGAGCAAAATCATTTGCATTCCAACCTATTTCAGAAAGCACTGCACTGCAGAAGACAAAACTCTTCTGAAATGCTGATAGCCCAAACCAACTTTCCAAGATGAAACTGTATTCCAAAACCTGATATAATTAACCAAGAAGGTCAAAAAGACTGTTTGGCAGCAATCCAATCCTTTCCTCATAATCTGCCTTGTCCCACCTGTTTGGGCTGGGATGGCAAGAGAAAACTTTGCTTACAGCTACAATGTGCTCATGCCGACTCACGAGGAGAAACATGCACAGCTTAAATCAGCTTTGTACTCCTCTGATACCAGGCCATCTGTGTACCAGCTGTCCTCTGGTGGAAAACGGAGCATACTGAATGTTTGCTGCAGGGTTTTTCACACATTTCTCTGCCTTGTCAGCAAACTTGTTTCAACGTGAGAGATTTGGCCGCTCACTTTTCTCTTTTCTCTTTCTTTCTTACCCGTGTATATACCCACACAAAGATCCTAACAGCCGGGAGAGACCATTGCAGGGAAGTTATAAAAGAGACGCCAGAATTTTTAACCTATTGCACTGCATGCTACCCATCAACACTGTGTCTAATCATGTTGCACTCTGTACCTATTCCTAAGGTATCCATGTGACTTTGTGTGCTATTCAACATATTTTCTGTTTCCGTTGCCAAAATGCTGTTAAGAGTATCCTTGTATGTTGTTTTTTGTGTCAGATTTTTTTTGTTATTTGCCGTATTTTCTTTTCTCTTGTTAGAGAGGATTTGCAATAAAAAGAACTGCTGGTGCTTAGAGGTTGAGAGCATCATTTTCATGTTAAAGAGAAGACCATTTTGTGGCCATATAAAGAGAACAGTAGGATGCTCAACTAACCTATCCTGTTCTAAAATTTGGTTTTATTTTTTTTTTTTTTTCAGCAGAGAAAATTTTGATTCAGGTACTTGTAGACCTCGTCTTTATTTCTTGGTCATGACAGTTAGGACGGTTAAAAAATCATACTGGAATAGACCCTTTTAAATAACCAAGGTTTGTTGAACTGATAGCTCCGAAGAGTGAACCAGGGCACTAAGCAGCCCCCAGGAGTCCAGCAATCACTGTGGGAACTGGAGTACGGAATAGCCTGAGCCATACTGTGTACCAGCAGGAAGAGCATTATACAGTAATCCCAACTGGAGCTGACAAATGGCTCGCTGTGACAAATGTGCTCATTCAGTATTTGCTGTGGATAGCTCTTTGCTTGAAAAGAAGGGTTGTTTCTTGAGGACCTGGAGGTGAGAAAAGGCAATTTTAAACACTGTCATTTCCTGGTTGTCCCAGCTTAGCAAGGAGGCCAGCAAGATGCTATGCACTTTGATGAATGGGAGCTTCAGAGGACAAGAAACAAGGTCGCAGGTAGATTTCCAGTGCCTTCTCTCTCCATTTTAGTTCATTTTACTTGAAGCATTCACTGTCAGCCAGAAGATGATTTCTAAGAGCTTAGAGACTTACTTTCTTTTCTAAGTAACTTCTTAGCTGCCTCATTACTGAGCATGCAAATAGCCGAAGGTTGACAGCATTTGTGGATGTTAAATTCATTGCAATTAATCCAGTCTGTAAACAAATCAATGCACTTTCTGGGATAGGACATCCTTGCAAAAGATTTTCAAAGGTGTTACCCCTAGCCTCCAGCCTGGGGCACAGCCTCCAACTGCCAGTGCCCTCCACCCAGGGGACACCCACTGAAGCCACTATTTAACATTTAACAATGTTAAGTTTAACAAAACAGTTTAAAAAATGCATGAGAGAGGTTCAGCAGCATGAACTTTAAGGTTTTGTCTACAGCCCTACCTGTAAAGAGGACACATGCACTGCACGAAACTCAAAAACACAGACCCCATAGGCTTATATTAGGAAGCAAATATTTTCAGAAAAAAAATCTCCAGGGAAGGCATACAAGGTGACCTGTCCTTGTCACAAGTCAAATCCACAGGTGTCACAAGTCACACACAGCTTTGGCACGCCTGTGACTTCAGGCCGGGAAAATGCCACAGAAGAACAAAACAGCACTTTGATAAGGACTGATGCCCACAGTGATGCTGTGTCAGCCACTTCAAACCACTGAAGCAATGAAAAGAAGGCAGAGGTACTAGAGACAGAGGCTTTCTCCGTTTATTGAAAAATCCTCCATCTCAAAAGAATGTTGTTTCAAAGGGATTCCTAGAAAAGGGCTCTGTGAAGCAGAGAAACACTGGACATAAGAAACATTAGGAGAAGTTACTTGAATTTTCACTGTAAGTCAGTTTAGCTCTAGCACCAGAAAAGGTTTTCTCTGCCTTTTGACACCTTTCTGGCTTCCAATCCAGCAGTCCAACCCTACAATTACCAAACATCACTCATGCAGTTCATGCTGGGGCCATTCACGACCGTCTTGCTGCTACCAGCACTAGCAGCAGACTGCTAAGTATGTAGAGCCAGATTCACCAGTGGATGCCGGCTGCTTTGTACCACTCCAGTGATGCAAAGCAGCTGTAAACCAGGTTTAACAGGCCTGTTAAACAATCTTTGTTATTGCTTTGTGTTACTGACACAGTGCAAAGCTGCCAAAGCAGCCCAAGGAATCTGATTCTCTGCTTTCTTTTTGCAAAAACGGGGAAGTGTTAATCCTGACTTTGAATCCTGTCAAAATATTTAATAAAGTCCACTGGGAGGATATTATACATTGACAGCTTTAAACTCAGTTCACTAACTCTTCTCTAGATACACCATTCCTGTCAGTCTTCCTCAAAAGACTGGATTTGTCCTTCTCTTTAGTGGTGATTGAATTTTTTGTAATAATATATATTCCTGTGTATCAACAACTTAAATATTAAAATCTGTCCTCATTGATCACAATAATTTTTAATTTTATGATGACATAGAAAATACAAACCTTCCAGGATTCCTACATGATGACACATGGTCTTTTCAAGCAAGACCACAGAACATAAAATTATCAATGATTACATTGATAATGTTGCATACACAGAATATACATACAGTTACACACTAACCCCAAAGCAAGAAGATATTGTGTCAATGCAATTTAACTGTTTTTATTACAGACCAAGAAGCAAGAGTTCAGACCTCTTACCAGACTCATGACGAAGTGAACTCCTGCTCTATGCTCTATAAATCATACAACGTTAATAGACCTGAGGCATCACAGGCAGCTGGATGTGGCAATAGCCATATTTGCTGTCAGTCACAGAAAACTGGCCTACCTGTAGCTCAGAGGGACACCTTGGCTCAATCAGATGTTCAACTTTTTGCACTCTAAACAAAGGTCTGAAAAGAGTTCTCTGTCCAAAGAGTCCTGTTAAAATGGATGAGCTGCAGACTTAAATATTGAAGGCTGTATATCATCGTCATTTATCTACACAGTCTTACAAACCTCTGCTGCATAAACTCCTGTCAGATCCCTCTAGAGAGCAAAATCTCCTTTTATTGCAAAGTTGTATTTGCATAATTATGAACATTCTCCTTCACCCCCTTCAAGTTTTAGCCATTCATTTTCAGCTTGACAGAAAAACTACTAGATAAAGCTATAAGGCAAATTTTGTGGAAGAATTAATAGTCTACAATACACCTGTTAAATATGCTGTTATCAAAAGAAATAGAAGACTTTGTCCTTCTGAAATCAAAATTATATAATTATTCAATGTCACCCTGAACAATAATGGCAAAACTGTTCTATAAAGCCCCAATTTAGCAATCAATTAAAAATACATATCTTTATAAATTACCTATAACGTCTACACACAGAACATCAGAACCTCCCATTTCAAGATTAAACGCAGCCACTCCTAAATCCCTAGGAACCTGACACTAAGATTTAAATTATGAGAGGCACAGCTTTTTCCATACCGTCTCTCCCATCTATGACTGGAATAATAGAACTTGCACTAGCCTCTTAGAATATTTCCTTATGCAGAGACAGAAATACCTCAAAATACATTTCAAAATAATTTGGAAAACATCTAAGAAAATAAGTTCATGTTGCAAAAAACCCTTATTATTCCTTTCCGTTTTCTGTTCTCCTCAACTTGGTCTTTTGAGAATAGGAAGATCCACATTCATGGAAGGTACTTGGGAATCTAATTTCTGTCTATGTGTCCCATTTGTACTGAAACCAATTGGAAATCAATGGGAATTAGGTATGTTGTCTCATTTCTTATGTTTGAGAAAGAATAGAACATTCAGACAGAAAACATTGAGAAAGAACAGAACAGTGAATAAGGATGCAGAAGCTGGTGAGGAACAACATTAGGTGGCACAACTAAGGGTGAATGCAGCTGGTGCTGAGCGCACCAAACAGCACAGCTCTCCAGCACAGTGAGGAAAAAGACCAAAGATTCTGGTCATCTTCCCTGCCATCAGCCATTCAGATTACCATAATTATAGTTGATTTATTTTTCTTCTTCCTTCTCCAATAAAGTTCTGTCTGTTAGAGACAGTTACTCAATATCTCACTCATTGTTCTTCAAAAGGATTCTGAATAGAACATGAGTTAGTATGTTTTAAAAGTTTTACATAACCAAGTGTGGCCTCTGCTGCTGCCAAAAGAAGGGCTGTACTGGGCATAAGAGGCAGGGGAAATATTGAAGGCGCTATACAAAGAATTTTATAGCTATGCTTAATTTAGTACTTCTGTTTAAACTATGTAACTTCGTAAATATAAGTCTAACATTTTTGCTTAGCTGTTTAAGTACTACTCTGCAACAGGAAACTGCTTGAGGACAAAGACAACAAGGGGCCGTGAAGATAAGGGAAAACTTCATATCTGGGGTCCAGTTACAAAGACCCATACCCCTCCAGAACACTAAATCAAGGAAGAACAGGGGGAACCACCTAGATAAGAGGGAGATGGGACAGTGCCCACCTAAAGAGGAATGCCAGAGCCTTATAACAATAAGAGACCCTTAAGTCAGCACATGTGAACAGTGCACACGTTAAGAGCCACAACACAGAAATGACCCCCAAAAGGAGCTGTGGTTCCGGACAATGGACAGTACATGTGGATGACATACTGAGTGGGCAGGACTTGGACGGGGAATTCAGGGAGTCTCATAATGTAAAGGATATATAAACTCACAAGAAAACTGTTGAGGTGGGCATACCATGGAGGGACACCCCTCCACAGCCCCAGTGTTGTAATAAAGGGATGCTTTCTTAACAGTATCATGCTGTTAAGTCAATTTCTCTGACTCAATACTCAGGCAAGATACTTTGGGTAACCCCCAGAAGAAGCATATCAAGTGAAGCAATTTAGGGGAAGCATCTTGTACTCGATCATAGCATTGGAAAAATGGCATAAAAGGATGCATATAATACCAGGAGGCACTGACCAAGTTTAGGGCTAATAGGGTTCAACTTAGATGCTCAAGCATAGGCATTTAGTGCCATGTGACATGCTCTAGAATATACGAGATATCCCTGCCAGATATGAAAATGCCTGTGCCATATCTGTGTCCTTTCAATTTGACTGCTGAGGGCATCAGCTTCCTAGAAACTCTCAATGAGACCCTTGTTAAAAATTGTTCTTCTTATCCTAGAAAAAAAAACCTATTCATTATTTGTGTATTTACTGATTGCAAAGGAACTCCAGTGGGAATGGTTCAGGTTTCGCTGTCCATGTTGTAGATATGTAGTGTTATCTTACATGAATTCCATCTCTGATATCTAACAGAGTGTGAGCAACAAATGATGTGTTTTCAGAAAGCAGGATAGCCACTACTTTTTCTGTTGCCTATGGATTACCTGGTGTCTGAATTCTCTCTGCAGTTTTCTTTCAATTAGGATATCGCAGGGCCTTTCTTTGCAGCTTGGCTGTATACTTTCTTTAAAATTATGTTTATTCAGAGCACTTCCCCTTTTGCTTCATCGGATGGGTATTTGTCAACAAACTCATCCAGAAGAAGATTTGGAAAGCTATGCAAACACATGTAATGTGTTACTACAACCCTGCTTCCCCTAGAAAGCCACACTAAAGATATTTTAATTGAAAAGTCTGAAAAAATAACAAATATTAGAAAACCAGTAAAATAGAAGTTATCATTATACGGCAGCCTCCAAACACACAAACAATGCCTCCTCTTTAATAAGCTGTCTTTCATTTCATTTATTTTAAAGGAAATGAAGAATTAAGCAGTGAACTGAAGCAGAGCCCATTCTTCTCTACACTCCAGAAGAAGAGCTGACAACACCAATAATTCATGTAAAACGTGCCATACTACACTGACATCTGCAAGGAGTTCATCATTCTTTGCTGTTGTTTTCTTTTATGAATCTTCTTTCTTTTCCTTAGACTAACTACCTCCCTCCCCCCTCCCTCCCCACCCCAACGCTGTTAAATGAAAATCTGGCAGCACAGAGTACCCTGAAGCATTCTACCCTGAAACTGAAGACAAGCTGGAAGATGCAAACACTAGAGAACCTGAATTTTCTCCTGAGCTGGCAGCTGCTTTTTGTTACTTTAGGCTCATCTTTGTGAAACATTACCAAGACAAAAGCACTAATGTCAATCTTTCACTGACCAGTACATGAATATAATTCTCCTCAGTAACTGAGAAGTAATATTTGGATCCCATAGAGCAGACCCAGAGGAAATCTGTGCCAGACAGAAGTTTAATTATCAAGCAGGATATTAAAATCCTGGTATCAATGTTGTCAACATTTCAATAGCAAGTATGGTTCCAAGAATCATTGCTGTTTGGAATGTATCTTTAATCACTTCTAATGTAATAATATCTCTTCAGCAAGGCCTGTTAATATTGGTTAAGTCAGCAGCCATATTAATCAGCAGTACAGATGGATAATTTCTGCCTGAAAACAGCAGCTGAACTGATTATAAGTTCTTGCCAAGTTTATGCAGGAGAACTACCTGCATTCTGAATTCTATGCTTAAATTCCTCTGATTCTACAACCAAAAAAGGAATTAAAATTTCTTGCAGAACTGCTGAATATGCTGCACCTGGGGAATCTTGTGGCAAGCCTCCACCTTGCAGTCTGGCTTGCACACAGAAGGGCTTCTGCAGTTTATTTCAACTTAAGGCAAAGTGACATCCCAAGAAACCAATAACAAAGTGATGGATCAGCTGCCTCAAACTGCCCCAGGCTACTCCGTGCTCAGTCACACTCAATGAGATTCTCACAATTATGATTGCACATGTCTAGTGCAAACACACCAAAGCCAGCCCTCCTGGCCCACTCCAGTCGATGGAGAACAAGTTAATGCTCATTAGACTCCAGGGTGCCATTCTTCTCATTCTAAGGAAGACTTTCAAAGTAGGTCAGAAAAACCTCATCCCACAACTCTGCTCTTTGCATTGACTATAAATAGAGCCTTATAGTGATCAACTCAGCTGAAGCTGACATTTGCATGGCTGATTCTTAGGACAGAGTTTATTTATCTACGGCTATAGATAAGACAGGATTTAAGAGAGACTTGTGCCCCACTGCACTGGCAGCTGAAGGTCAGGTGGGAAACCCCAGTGTATGTGAGTTGTGTATAAGCACCTGAATCAAGTACTAAACTAAAGTAGAATGAATCTTATTTCTTCTTTCTTTCTGTGAAAGGACAGGGACAAAAGCCTCCACGTCCAACTCACCACTCTGTTTCGCAGCAATTAATGGAATCATAGAATCATAAAATCATTAAGGTTGGAAAAGACCTCTAAGATCCTTAAGTCCAACCATTAACCCAGTGCTGCCAAGCTCACTGCTAAACCCTAAGTGTCACATCTACGTGTCTTTTAAATAGCCTCCAGGATGGCAATTCAACCACTTCCCTGGGCAGCCTGTTCCAGCGCTGAAAAACCCTTTTGGTGCAGAAATTTTAACTAATATCCAATCTGCCATGAGCAGCCAGTTTCTGAAGGAGATGATGTGGGAAATGGTGTCAAAGGCTTTACTAAAGTCCAGTTAGACACAACCACAGCATTTCCCTCATCCACCAAGCAGGTCACGTTGTCACAGGAGACCTTGTCAGGTCAGTCAAGCAGGACCTGCCTTTCACAAACCCATGCTGGCTGGGCCTGATCCCCCAGTTGTCCTGCCATGTGATGGCACTTAACATGATTGGCTCCATGAGCTTCCTTGGCACCAAGATCATACTGACAAGCATGTAGTTCCCTAAATCATTCTTCCAGCCCTTGTAGATGGGCATCACATTTTTTTGTCTCCTGTCAACTGGAACCTTCTTGGTCAGCCAGGGCTGCTGGTAGATGGTGGAAAGGGGCTCAATGAGCACTTCTGCCAGCTCCCTCAGAACCCTTGGGTGGATCCCATCCAGCCGCATGGACTTCCGTATGTAATGGTAACAACAGAGTACTAACAACACTCCTTCCCTAAATCTCAGGGAATGCCCCATACAAATTGTGCATGCAGGACCTAGGTGTTTACCTCCCCCATCCCTGCCCTCACCAGGACTGATGGGATGATGGTGCAAGACATCATAATGGCTCCTCCCAACCGTTTTACAACTGTTGCTCTTTGTATTTTTTTTGTAGTACAGGTGCCATGCCATGTGTATGCACACTCTATGCAGTAAACCACTTAAAGTGACATTTTCAAAGTTACCTGACTGAAATATTTTCAGTCAGGGAAGAAAATAAGGGTATGTCTTCACTACAGATCATAACAGTGTACAGCAGGATTGGACAAGACAAAGCAGGAAAACCAGCACAATTAGGAGAGACATCTATATCTAGCAGGCCAGTAAAGTGCTTTGAATTCAACAGATGCTTGAAGCCATTGCCTGGGACACAGACAAGTTGCTCTTCTACCAGGAGCCCCTTTGAAAAACACTACCTCTGCCTTCCAGCTGGCATATTTAATTTTCAATTTAAGAGTCTGACCCAAAAGGTCAAGGTGTCTCATGTTCAAGGGTGATTCCTGAAATAGCTGGTAATGAGTTAACTCAGATCCTAGAAACATTTTAGACACAACACATAAGTATGTGGGGGTAATCTGAAAAAAAAGTATTCATTTAATAAAATTATTGTATTAAGATACCTTATAACAAATGGATACCTTTACTCACATGACTTTTGTCTTTCCATTAATTTATAGAATGCTCTATTAGTCAGATATCCTTATTGCAGCAAGATAAGAATGTAGAGATACACAGCACCTTACAGGTGAAGATTAGCTGGTTAATCAAAAAGTTACTACCTGTGTGCCTGATTGTCCATCAAGTACTCTGCTTTGTTATCAGCTCCATCTCCTTTTCACTAAAAGGCAGAGGACAAAGAAGTCACAATGCCTATCAATGATTTCAGAAGTATGCTTTGATCTTGTTAATAAAAATACATGTTAATCTTCATCTCAAAGATACATCAGATAAGGCAGCAAACAAAAATTCACTGTATGGATTCAGGTACTTAAAAGGTCCTGGATGAATTTTTTACTAAAGTGATTACTTTGGTACATGATCTAGATAAAATTCATTCTATGTCTGTTTTATTTTACATTGAGCTGGCAAAGTTAACAGTTCAGAGAGCAGCTTTAAAAAAACATTTAAATAAAGCACTTACAGTTCCACTGAAGATAGTCTGCTATTAAAAAAAAAAATCTACGTCTCTCCATCTCTCTATTAACAGGGAACTTTGCATCCCTCTTAGTTTATTTGCCACATATGCAGAACAAATATCATCAATGAAGTAAATGTTCGTATATTTCCCCCAGGTTTAATCCGAATTCTGCAACTTTCTGATTGCATGGCCTCAGGCACTCCTTTGCCTTTTGTCTTATTTCGCTCATTGTAAAAGAAGAGCACTGCAGTTTACCCATCTACCTCATAAAGATGTTGTATTGACTGACTGATAGCTACAAAGCACAAAGAACATATAAAAATGCTAAGTGTTATTATTATACCGGACCATCACACAGTACTCCATAAATTATCCAATTGCCTGAAAATAAATTCATTATTATTATTTTATCATGTTTAAGCTAGTGTGGCAGTTATGACACTTTCAAAAGCCATCTTCAATTACTATCAAACAAGGACACAATGAGGCAGGAGCTATGGAAACAGCTGTCAAGAAAAGGTCTCTTTTTCTGTTCTCAGAATATTAATAGTCTAGCCATAAGCTGAAAGTGCTGGCTAGCAGAATAAATAAATCAGCACAGAATTTTGGCTTTATTCTTTTTTAATGCTCTCTACATTTAGATTATGCCTATTTCTGAAGTTCTTTGAACTTAGGTAAATTCTGTTTCCCTGGAGTGAGTGGCAGCATGAAATCTCAAAATGTTGTGCTATCGCCTGTCCTTGTTTACCCTACAGACTCTATCACCTACTGCTGTCTCTAAAAATGCATTTCTATTATAATAGTTCCAAGATCTTACTAAAGCATGCTGCCCTTCTAGAGCTACTGGAAATTACTTTGACTTCACAAAATTTATATTCAGGACAGTATTTCCCCCCTGCTTCCCATACCACCTCCCAAAAGCCACATTCTTCTGCAGAAGAGTTGAGAGGTTTTTGTGATTCATATACTCTGCCTCATGTCATCCTTCCACACTGCACAGGGTTCAAGGCTGTGCTTTTAGAGTGGTCTTTCCACTGCCCCTTATAATTGTTCAAATATCCAGCTGCTGCCTGAGCTCCAAAGCCAGCAAAGCATTATGTTGTACGAACTTCATTTGATACAACCAAAACTGCTTCTACTGACAGGGGGACAAGGGGTGCTCACTTTGGCCAGATTCCCCTTCTAGACATAAAGTGAATATCAGAGTGATGAATCAGAGGAAAACTACATGTTTTGAGTTTGCAAAGGCTGCTCTTTCTTTTTTTCTCCATTTGAAAAATCCCGGCTGACAGAATTAAGTCTTCAAAGCTCATTCAGTTTCTTTTTTTTTTTTTTTTTACTGCCTGCTTCTCACCAAAGCTGTAAAATAAAAGAATGAATCAGTAGTGTGTGTCCAATTAAGGCATGTTTACAAATAATTTCTCATTATCTGCTTAGAAATAATGATGATTTATGGTCATTCTGGGATGCACTGTAAGTTTGGAACTTTGTATTTCAGACATAAAATCTATTATGGAGTCCTGGTGCTTTTATTAAATTGTAGTCTCTCTCAGAGAGAGAACCTCACTCAGACCTCTCAAAGGACTTTGTATATGTCAATTTAATTTAAAAATCCTTTAAATATATTTAAATGCATGCATTTTCAAGCTCTTGTGGCCATAGTATATCTTAACTGGAAAAAAATCATACATAAATGATTCATGAGGTACTCACTTGCTGGGATGACAGAGAGGAGACAGAGAACCACACAAAGCTTTATAAAGTCTTGCCCTCTTGCATCTCAGGACACAAGATAGACAAAGCCTGAATTACACCATACACTGGGTATGTCAGGTTTAAAATTAAGACAGCAAGCCTTCATCGTCACCAAAGACATTTTAGGTAGGTGCCCATTTGCTGAGCAGAAGGGGGAGGGAAGCACCTCCCAGAACTGCTGTGATGGGAAAGTTGGGACTTCTCCCACACTGAGTGCCCAAGCACGTACAATGGGCGAAGGACCAAGGAATTAATACAGCTAATTCACAGCTGAACAACTGCTCAGTGGGTTGCTCTGATATACTAGGACTGTATGAAATCAGGAAATGTTGTTGCTTCATGCAGACTTGAATAGAAAGAAGCTTCCTGACACAAAAAAGATATAAGCAAACGTTGTAATAGGACTAATAGTGGATTTACAGGAGTGAAAAGACCTATTGAATATACACACACAAAAGCATAATTTAATGTGTAAAGTGTCTGTCTCTTGATGAATAGGTTGGAAATTCAATAGTAAAAAACATGCAAATGGCCATAAGATTTTTAAAGGGATAAAGTCTGAAAATAGTCTGGTTTCCATTCTAATAGAGTTACCATGATAGTTTTCCCATAAAGTCAAAGCTCCTTTATTGCTAATTGGGTTTGCCTGCAGAAAGTTTAGGCATTCAAATACTGTTTCCTTTCCTTTTATAATGTCTTGTTTTATAAAGTAGTCATTCTCATTCATGATCTTTTCTTTGATGAAGAAAATGTATTTAGATTCCTGCAGGGGAAAAATAAAATACTGAAGGTAACGACTCTATTATTGTAATCAGTTTATGCCCACAGGTCAGGAACAAGGAAGGGAGAGAATTGTCATCAGAGAGAGACGAAATTCCCTACATGTTTTTCAATGCCTATAGCGGGAGCTGGCTCTATAATTTGCATTATCATATCTGAGTGGGAAATCACAACACATGCAACCAAACATTTATAATTTTTTTGTGTTCTCATGACTGCTGGCCCAAGCAGAAGTGGTGTAAGTGCTTGTTTCTAAATATAGACCTTGAAAGCAATGAACACTAACATGAAATGATACATTATTTATATACATAGATCTCTAATATTATCCCATTAATATTGTAGGGATTACATAAAACAAGATGCAGGTATTTACTGATGGTACAGAAGGTTTTTCTGCTGCAAGGCTAGTTAGCTTAGCATACCTTAGGTACATTTAGCCAGCAAAAGATCCCTTTTTTATCTTAAGAATCTTAGGAAACAACCTTCAAACAGCAGGCTGCTTAGCTTATAGAGTAGGAACAAGCTCAAAACATCGCCAGAAGAATTTAAATTCTAATGGTTAGGTTTCTACCTTCACACAAAATTTGACTTTAAAATTCTTACTGATATCATACTATGTGAACCAGTGGCTATGCTTTCTCTCAAACCTCACCTACATTGGACAAATGTACCATGACAGCAACAGAGCAACATGACATCTGCAGTGAAACACCACACCAGAGCTTCTTATATGCCTATATTTGATGGAATTTAACTGGTGTTAGTAAGGTAGGATGTCCAGCTTTTACTACTGTTTCTATTACAGTTCTTCACCAAGACTGAAACTTCATTTCTCTTTAATTGTAAATACCCTAAGAGCCAGGAAAAAACCTTTTACTAAAAAACCCAAAACCCAGACCTATATATTTTAATTTTTTAAAAAGATGTGCTACATTCTGTTAATTTTTTAAAAATATGTGCTACATTCTGGGAAACAGCAATGAAAACAATGCCACAGTCTCATTGGAGAAAGATTCCCTACCCAGAAATTTATCTTCTATTAATAAGGTCTGACAGGACTTTTTCCTGGCTAATCTCTACTACTGAGTATCAGCTTGCATTCATCAGCTGCGCAAGGACCTGGGATGGAGAATTGACAAAGGTCAAAATTAACTTATTTTGTTTGGGAGTTACCTGTGGTCATGCCGTGGATTTGCTGGATTTGATTCACTGTATGGCTGTACAGACACTTCTGTCAGCGTAAGGAGAGTATGGGGCAGAACAAATGAGCTGGTTTCTTTTCGGGTAAAACAGTGGTTTCATTTCAGGTAAAGAACCCACACAACTGCAGTTATCTCTGCTTTCCACTTTGTCCTACAAATCCACAATTAAATTCTAAACAACACAGTGTCAGTCAGCTTTTAATTTCTCTCTTATAATGGTGAGCGGTAGATGTATATATACACACACACACATATATATACAGGAACATAAGCTGAGAGCTTCTAAATAGCAACTAAAGCAGCATCTTTACCATAAGACTTATTTAAAAGTGAAAATGTCAAGTCCCAACCTCTACTGGTTTATACAAAAGTAAGCAGCTTCTCTGACTTGTATATAAACTCTCAGTTGGAACAAGAACCTGAGGAAAGTAAAAGGGTCAAAACTTCACCTCATAATATTCCTCCAGGAGACAACCATGCAATAACCACTTGATAGTTTTAAAAGGGAGCTAGAAGGCATTAGTCACTGAGGAATCTGTTTTGCATCCATGGCATGTACTGCCAAGAGAAGTCAACAGTAAACTATTAATAAATTATGATCTTTCTGCCAGTTTTCAGTATTTCTTCAAGGAGGGACTTGACATAAATCACTTCCAAGATATATTAAGACACTCCTGATTTAAGGTATCCAAGCATATTCTGGCATTGCCTTTTACTTTTTGGCATTACTTTAGGTTTCATTTTGGACAGCATAGATTCCCTTCTTTTTTATATGTAGGGCAGAAATGATGGATTCAAGAACCTCAATATATGTAATGGGGGGGAGGGGGGAATTATGCCAATTGTAGATGTTGTATTTGATATCTGATGCATAGTGCTACTAGTAAGGTCTTGGTCAGAACATAGAGATGTAAACGTATGATTCATTTCAGCAAAATGAAGCACTGAATACTTGGAATCAATAACTGGAACAAATACCTACATGCCATAATAAGCTTTTTAGTTCGGGGCCTGAAAATTAGTCACCATTTCTGATTCTTGTTTGGCAGTGCTCTGGTTTTCAGCCAGGACAGAGTTCATTTTTTGGCAATAGGTGGGGCGGTGAGCCTGGAGCCTTTCGGGCATGTCTGGGTTGTTATTCCATACCACTAGGGGCAGGAGAAAGACGGTGAAGGTGGGAGTGGTCAGCGGTCAGGAAAAAGCTGTTGGCATGGTGGGTCCATTTACCATTGCTCAATGTCTCGGGGTCACACCAGGCCGGGTCAGTCAGTGAGAATTTTTTGCATGTAAATCACCTTCTTTTTGTGTACTTCTGTTATTAATATTGTTGCCGTTACTGTTTGGGTTTGTATCTCATTGCTGTTTCCAGTAAATAGTTTTTATCTCAACCCATCTTTTTAACCATTTTTGTGCCTCCAATTCTCAACCCCATCCTGAAGTGGGAGGGGGGAGGGGCCAAGGGGCTTCTGGTTTGGGAGAGTTTCGGGAAGAGGGGGTGGGGATGGGGGGGAAGTAAATTGCAGATTGCTGTTCCTAAACCACAACAGGCAGTGATGATGTTTTCAGTCACAAAAACAAGAGGTGAACTACGAGCTTTGTGGTGAAACTTCAAAACACCTGTCACATCCTCACTGAATTCTGCCACACAGAGTTACAGAATGAATTCCCTTAAATTATTTGACAGGTGATGTTTGAAGATCTGGCAAAAAGAGGAAAAAACATCACAAGCACTTCTCATCTGTGCAAGACAGATACATGTTCTGTTGTCCTGTTTTCTCTCCTTCTGCCTGTCACTTTTCTCAGAGCTTAAAGCTGGGGCTGACTGAGCAGATCCCTTGTCTGCTCAGGAAGAGATTTTCAAAGCACAGATATAAAAAAAACCAGGAGAAATGTTCACTAAAATCTTCAGGAAATAAATGTGCAAGTTTTCACTGGAGAATCCAGTATTGTTTCATCCAGACTTCCTAGTCATTGCATATACAAACTTCTCATAGCTCAACTTCTAACACCGTCAGAGATAACTATTTAAGCAAAAATCAGAAAATTCTCTATTAATTACTTGTAGCTTAATAAAATATACCAACGAGCCATCTTGGGAAGCAGCAGGAATTCCAGTGAAATAAGGACCTAAACAGCCCAACTCTATACCAGAAAAAGGTGGTCTGTGCCGCAACCCGGACCCTACCTAACATTCCATAATTGTATACCAACAAAATCACTGTCCTCTCCACTGAAAGTAATAAATTCTTATGGAAATAGACAATAATTTGAGTTCTGAAAAAGCAAATAATGACACCAACACAAACTCGGTCAGGCCACAAGGAACAATACTCCTCCTGTTCTAAAATGTACTTTAAGAGCATGTGCAAAATTTCAATGACCTGGTTTTATGCATGGCAGAGTATTGCTCTGTGTTGCAAAGGGCCTTTGAACAAACCAGCCACAGAAGGTGGTCCTTTACTGAGTCACCATTCATAGCTCCTAGAGCATGGACAGGCAGTGGAGAAATATTCTTAATTTGAGGAATGACAACATGTCTGTAAAACTGTCTGGTTTAAAAGCTTCACCCAGGCTTTCTGGGATAAAACTTGGGATTTTTTTCTTGAGAGGATAAACAGCTATTATATATAGAGCATCCTGTGTTCATTAGCTAATGCCCAGCTGTGAGATGTGCTGAACTTCAGCATTAAACAGTCATTAGTGGAACATAATTTGGTGCTTCACAAACACTCAGTAAATACAGTAATGTTTATCAGAAATCCTCCACTAAAACTTAGGAAATAGTATTTTTCCATGTTTTCTGAGGACTGAGGTCAGAAAAAACTTGTACAATATGCCAAGACAAAGATGATCAACCTGGCTGAAACTGGCTGTCTTGTCAAACGTAGGTTAATAAACAACAACAAAAATTTGAGAAAGAAAACCATCTAGGGTTGAAAGATGAAGCAGAGAAATTGTTTCAATGACAGACACTTCCTCTTCACAGATCATAAATCAAGTCTTCATCAAAGTACTTGGCTGTGGTCTTGATCATAATGTGTAAATACTGTACAAAATTTAAAATTATTTTTGTAATGTTAACACATTTCCTGTGGGATTGGATCCTGTAGCAAAGAAACCACTTTTAGTCCAGGTTTACACAGCAGGTAACTGGCATTTAAAAGATTATGACATGCTAAATAGCTTTATTTACGTGCCCAGTCTTCTTGCTTTCAGTAATGTATTTTTTTATTTTAATCAAAGTGTCTCTATAAACAAAATAAAAAATCTGGAATTAAACTTAAGCTCTCACATCTTTTGCTCTGTTCTTTATTATATTCATAGAACACAGCAGAAGAATCCAGCAGTACTATAGTCAGAATTAATTAGGTAAAGTTGTCTGTGGAGGGAAAAAATATACAAGCTGCAAGCAGCTTTGGAACATTTACTATTAAAATTATGTAGAGATAAATAGTTATTACGGCTGGAAAGAAGAATGCAGAGAAAAAGTGCTTAAAAGTGGATTCCTGCAATATTCAGGTTAAGGAGCTAGGGAAATAACTAGGGAATTTAATGAACCACAAGCAATTACTTTAGAAAATTCAAGGCTGTGGAGATTCCTTGTAAGTAACTGTAGTACCTACATTCAAAACTTGGCAAAGGGCATTCATGGCCACTAACCACCTAGTGACCACTCTAAAGTAAAGGAGAGGAGCCTGCATGGTGCCACACAGAAAGTGTGTAGAACAAAGCCTTAATGGACAGCTTCCCAGAGGCCTATTCCCAGGGTCTGGAGCCAGTCTTTGGTTCTACTGAGAGAGGTAGACACCAGACAGACACGTCTAGACTTCCACACTGGCCTGGGTTTGAATATACTTTCATCCCAAATGTTCTGATCATCATCATGGAGCTATGAGTAGCAGATTTCCTACAGAGGCCCAATGGGAGCAAAAGCCAAGTCTTGGTAGTGTCTGATGGAGGAGATGCTGCCCAGGCTCTTCTCTCCATGGCAGTCATGGACCTCAGCTAGCCCTGCGTAACTGGCTTCACTTCATAGAGCAAGGGAGCATTGTCCTCCTTTCACTGCTTCTGCTGAAGCTTTCTTAATCCTTGCACACATTTCAGACAACAAGAGAAACAAAGAGAAAATGGAGTAAATTCAAAGAACTAAAATAATTTGCAACTGGCATATGAAGACATTTTTAAGAAAATAATGCATTTGGCAACTGTGGAAGAGAGATTCAAGCTATGCTCATGCAGAAAGCATCTATATAAAGGCAAAGGAAGTGCTTTACCATGTCCATAATCCAGGCCAGTAGGTAAAATGAAGAAATCAAATATTTAGGGAACATCAGTCAGGGATGACTCTGACAGTCAGATGTCAACAGTTTAGAAAGAAACATTCTCATTTTTGACCTGGAGCAATCCAACTGAGGCGAGAAATGTGCCTGGAAATGTGAAAGGCAGCAGGGAAGCATCAGCTACTCACCCTTGCATTGTCTGCAGCTGAACTGAGCCCCCACTGCTTTGAGGCAAGTATTAATCATCTGCTAGCACAATGGTATTACAATAATAAAACAGATTTTAAACAGTCTTGAGTGTCTTCTTCTTCCACAGAAAAATAAAGTCTCACAGATGAATACTGAATTGTAAATTCCTGCTGTATACATTTATATGTGTAAATAGCTTAATCTCTTGTATTATATGTATTCCATTCATTTCAGCTCAGCCACAGTGAAGTTCTCCTGAAACACCCATTCTTGCAAAGCCTCATCTCCATGTCTTCTATATTGAAAAATTTCAGATGTCTTTTAAAAGAAGACAGTTTTGAAGTTGGCACTGCTTGAGCAAAAAAGGCTATGTTAGTCCAAGTCCAGACAGCAACAGAAATTAATTTTAAAGAAATCACATGAAATAAATTTACTGCTTTTATCTCTAGCACTTTTGGTTTTTAAAATTAAAAAAAAAAGTATAAAAAATACTACTTTGCTGTGGATGAAATGTGGAACAGATAAGGTAATGAAGATGCAGAGTATGTCACTGCAAGGAGAGGTTTGGGGAAGAAAATGCTGTCACTGCATGAGTAGTTGTCTCTAGAGCAGATTAGTTTGTCTTAAGAGCATAATGAAACTTCTGCTGCTGTAGCATCTCCTACTGCAGCTCTTCTTTGACTGTGCCTCCTGCGCTGGCTTTCTTCTTGCAGTCATATATAGCATTTTGTACACACGTTTAACTCTATGAACTCCTGAGACTCCACCATATGCACCACCACTGTAATTATCACTGTTCAGGGAGCACATCCATATTTTTAAGCACTAGGACACCCTTAAGCCCTTCAACAATATGGTCCCAGTATGTTTAAATTTCAAGTGTTGAATTATGCTAATTGAATGTCTCGTCTCATCTGATCCAGTAAAAAGTATTAGTGAAACACATCTTTACTCCCTAGTTGTCTCTGCTATTGAACCACACTGGAAATCACATTTCGTAAACCATTTATTTTGTTAAGTCCTTTTGATTTTATGTACAAATGTGAGGTTTCATTCTAATTAAATATAGAGCACAGTTTTTCTTACAACACAATTAAAATAGCCATTTATGCCTATAACAAGACGGTTGCTATTCTATGTCCTGCAGCTAATTGCGATCATTCATAAACATCTCTTCAAACTATGAAGAATTTTCAGCAGCCCACACCTGCCCCCTTGTGCTAGTTTTACATGACTGCCTTTTCCCTTGCTAATGAACCACAGCTCACCCAGCCCTGAAAGGCTGTATTAAAACCTCGCACGCAGATACTTTGTTCCTCATCTTCTTTTTCGGTGTATGACAGAAGAAGAAAAGAGATATCGTTGTACATCTCCATCTCAGCTCCTGGACGTTTTTTTGTAAAAATGCAGAGACATTTAGAAAAATGGGAATAGGTTCATATCTATCAATCATATGTGTTTCAGGAGGATTGCAGCAAATTACTGTGGCCAGTGGCAGTTTCTGAATGTCTTCGCTGCACCACAAGAAGGGACCTTTGCTCCCATCACAGCAGAAAACTGTCCAGATAAAAGAAGAAACAAGAGAAACTTGTTCTGCCCTGCAACAAGAAAGAAAGTAAACTGTGAAGTCTGGTTTTCATGATAAAAACCTACCATGCTTGGAAAATGGTTGGCCAAGGGAGGCATTGAATGCTTTCAAGTATAGTTTGATTTGAAGAAAAAAAACTAAGTTCCAGGAATGTTTCTTCTGTTCCTTCAGGCTTTGTAGTTGGACTGGAGAATGTGAAAAATATTCATCACAAGTGCTCACATATCCACCTAGGAGAAATGGTGCTTAAGCGTCCACTACCCTTTCCTAAGGGCCGTGTGCAGGAGCAAGTGGCAGGGCTCAGCTCTCGCGTAGTGCAACCCATCACAGCCCACTGGGGTACCTCTGGCTCAGCAGCTCCTCCTGCCTCCCCTGGCTCTGCATTTCCTCCTGGCACATCGGCTACACCGCCTCCATTGCTGTACTCCCACCTCCAAGGTAACGTGTCCCTGTGTCCCTCCTGCCACAGCTGCTGCTCTGATGTTGAGATAAAAACATGCATAAAACTAGAAAGAGCAACTTACATTAAAAAAAAAAATACAACAGCAACAACAACAAAGGAGGGCTTAGAAATCTGTGGGCATTGAGCCCATGCTGAATGGCAGGGCTGAGCTGCACATTCCGCAGAAGGTGCCCTCAAGGCCACCCAACCAGAGTGACTTGCCCTGAGAAGGTTTGCACTCAAGACCTGCTGTCACAGTAGAGGTGAGGTAACACCAGCTCATCAGTGGCAAAATGTCACTTCCTCAGAGCTTTGTGAGGAGCACCCAAGCCCTTAACAATGCTAGGACAAAATTGGGATTTGGCCCTCACTTTTTCCAGGTGTCCCATTTCTGCTTGAGGATTTCCTATCTGTTCAAGGCCAACATGAGCATTCTGCCATCCATTCCACACAACGTGATTTAAAAATGACCCATGACATCTGTTTAGCCACACAAGATGTACTGAGTCAAAGAAAGCTAGGTGCTATATATCATCCCTTCAAATTTTCTTGACAGCAGGTAGGAAATGCTGAAGCCAAAACGAGGTCTTAAACACCTCCAAGCTGAAGCCTCTCACCGAGGATGGCACAGGCACTCATCAATCCCTACTCATGTTTAACAGCCCTGAACACTTTGCTGAGAGGGTGCATCTCAGATCCTATTATAAAAAATCAAGAAGAGATAGTCTTTCAGAGCATGACTGATTTAGTCATCCAGTAACTCAAATCCTCATCCAAGATTTGTATGTTCTTCTCACCATCAAAGCAATTTTGAATGAGTATCTTGTCAAGAATTCAGAACAGATATCCATTTCACTGATGATGTCCCATTTCACATAGCTTAACTAAATATTCCTTAAACTAAAGAGATGGATAAAAAGTCAACATAGCTCTAGTCTAGTTGTTAGATACTTGGTTTAAGGGTAAACAAAATTTTATGATCCCTAATTCAGTAAGCATTTCACTATTCATATTCAATTCATTAAAGAATGATGACTGGTTTCATAGAGCACACCGAAGTGTTAAAATGTTGAGTGAAATTTCCAACATCACTCTGTAATCAGATTCAGATTTCAGATGTAATTTGAAAAACCCACTTGTCTCTCATCTTCCTGTTTCTGAATTTAAATACATTATAAAATCTGCCTCTTCAACCTTGTTTTTGCCTCAGCTGCACACATAGCATGATACAGACAATAAATGATAGAGCAGATTAAGAAACCTTAGTCTGGACTAAGAATCACGGTCCCTTTATTCTGATATGATCCATGGTTTCACACCACTGCTTTCTGAAGCTATATAAAGCTGTTCTATCCTGTACAGAACCTTTCACTGCGTATTTGTACAGAATTTAAATGAAAAAAAGGTTTTCAAATACACTAAGCACAGACTAAGTAATCTTGCTTCACCTACCTTATTTAGCTGTGAAGTTCTGATCCAGTTGTAGATTCCCTGTGGCGGCGATCAGGGTTAAAGCATGTTGCAATAATACATGAAAAACCTCTTGTTATTTAACTCCCCCAAAAAGTGATTCAATTAACTTTAAAATATATGGTCACAAGACCAGCAGTATTTAGAGAAGGAAAAACTGCGGGTGGGGGGGCACAAGAGTGTGTGTGCTTCATGGATCAACTTGTAGGAGAAACTAATTTGATTGTGACCAGTGCCCATGCCCTTGTTTTGAATCATTTTGTACCAGTTCAGATTACAGTTCTGGCCATCTTGTACGAGGCTGAGAAAGTCCTGTTCATATTCTTGATCTCTGAGAAAGTGCGGGGAAAAAGAAGAAAAGCTTAAAATGAGAAAACATACACCAGCAGAATGGCAGAAAACCCTCAAATTAGAGGAATTGCTGTATTCTTTCGGCTTAGCCATCATACCATAAGAAGCTGAAATAGAAAGAATACCAACAAAATGATAAGCAGCAACAAGTCAAAACAGCATCTAAAATCAACCTGTTCAAAAGCAGCTGCAGCTGTTTTGACTTCATAGCATCTGGAAAATAAACTAAGTTGCGAAGTTATAATTTCACTAATCTCACTGGTACTGCAGTGATGGCTACTATTTTCAAAGGAGTCACAAATTGAGAAAGATCTCACAGTAGTCTTTGGCAGGTGCTTGCTCTAACATCAAGATTGTAGCTGTTACCATTGTTGCACACCCTCCTTCTCGTAATAATCACAGCTGTGCAACAGAGCATCCTGGCCAGTGGCATTTGAACAGGGAGTACGTTATTTGTGTGATATGTTTCTTGAGGGTGAAATACAGGATATTTTGCAGATGTTACTTAGCATAGCAATGAAAAATAGCAGGAAGAGAAAGTTACTTGAAGTACTCCAATGTTTGTGGTCTTTTTCCCATCTCACAAAGGTAACTGCTACAGGGAATGCAACGTTAAACATAGAGCAGAGCAAAACTGTTTTAGTGGGGTTTAGGGGCTGAAAGAAAATTCAAGGGAGCAAAGCTAAAATTTTGGTAACTTTAAGATTTGAAAGCATAACTGTAAACTGTTGTCTTCCAAGATCTTACAACACTCTTGAATCTATTCTTCCACTGAAGACTAATTTCTCTAACAGCATGCTAGTAATGCTGTAAGGAGCAGAGCTTCCCCACTATTTTTAATAGAGTTAGAAGAAGGGAAAATAAGGGTTAGAAATGCAAGCACACTGAATGTCAATTCAAATGCCTGGCTCCACCTTGCATGTGGTTTGCCAAAATTTCTGATTAACTTTATTTCCATTTGATCAAGGGATTGTTTAAGCTGCACAGCTAACTAGTTAACTACGAATAATTGTCATCTAATTCTTGTATTTGTTTTGAACTGCTGGAGTAGAAATGAAAATGAGTCTCTTGAATAGCTGGGTCACTCAAATAAACACACAAACTTGTTTCTCAGTTGAACCACTTGCCAGCAAGACCTGATCTGCCACTTATCCCATTTAACTTGAGATATCCACACTGTATAATAGCTGCAGTCATCAAGGTCTGCCTAAACAGTCCCTGAGAGCATAATTCATCTAACACATTTTAGATGCATGCTTCCTAATGTCAGTATAAGCTACAAAATTGGAGGATGTCAATGTCATCTTGAGTCAGAGGAGCTGTAAGTCAGAAAATGCGTTTATTTTATAATGACATTTATTTATAGAGAGGTTGGGGTTTGGTACAGATAATCATGTCTCACAGAGATCCCATCTGATGAATACAGAACAAGCAGTGCTAGGAACTGAAAGGTTCTGGTGAGCAGGATAATGCCTATCACACAGCTTCCATAATGAGCAACAGACAGCAAATTGACATGGTATGAGCCCTTCACTCTAACACTGACAGAGAGAGAATGACTTCTGAATCAAGAGTTCAACCCAAAATCAGGGATAACATAAAAAGGATGCTAATCCTCTGAAGAAGAGAATGCAGAACTGATTTAGGTATCGATGAGACAGCAAAAAGTGTAATCTCCCTCTTTTCTGAAATCAGCAGCTTATTTCAGAAGCAGCCACAAGTACACAGAGGCAAGGAAAGCCAGGGAAAGGACAGTCAAGAGGACTCTTCACAGAGAACAGTTCATTGCTGAGCCAACAGAAATGTAACGCTGCTTGGGGTAAATGGGCAGGGGCTCATATTCTTTGAGTTCTGCTCAAAGGTCTTGACAGGAGAACAGGCAGGTGAGCCACACTAAAGTTCCACATCTGAATGCAGGAACCATGGAGGCCAGAGTGGTCTGAAGTCCTGAGTGAAAGGGCCCCAAGCCCATCAGGTTTGATGACAGATGTCAGAGTTTGACTGAAGGAAGAGGAGGCAAAAGGCAAAGAAGGACAGTGGAGCCAGTGTACAACTGCTGGGGAACTTAATTGGGAGATAACACTAGCATTTTTCAAGCAATTTAAAGTCTTCTCAGTTCCTTGAGAAGCCTCTTAAAAATATCTCCTTTGGGTCCTGGAAAAGCTGCTGCATAAGCAACACGGGCTGTGAGCATGTCAAGAGAAGAAAAGATGGAGGAGGAGGAAAAACACAGAAAAATTATGGCTTGAATCAAAGAACAATCAAAAAAGCTGACAGTTGTTTGTGAAAACATTGAAAATGGGTATCTATGCATCAAGCACTATTTTAAGACACAGATGTTAATACCTGCAGATCTCTCTTTGTAGATACAAGTGGTCAAAGCCACAAGTCAGTAGTCTTCTGCATGAGAACAGGCCTCTCCATATGTAGACTTCATCAACAGCAGGCAAGTGGGAAAGAAACCAAAGCTAAAATATATAAAGTTAAGGACTTCTTAGGCTCTTTTTAGGATGTAGTGCATAAATATGAATCTCCAGTTTCTGCTGTCATTGTTAAGCACAATGCCCAGCAAGTAGCACATCAAGCAGTATCAAATTTGTGGAGCGGGTGAGCTCTGTGGCACATCATCTCGTTCTGGTACGAAACACAGTTCAAAGTTAGCAGCTTGCCACAGTGCCATGAGGCTTAGTCTTCTCACTGCACTGGATTTCCTTCCTGCTGGGCACAAAAATATGTAGTTTAAACCTACTGACATTTTGTTCCCTCTGTACTCTCTGAGGTCTCATTTTCTCAAAGGATAAATTTGCGTTTATGAATGCCATATGCCAGTGGACGGCCTGCTGTTGGGATGCCAACTAATTGCTCAAAAACTGGAGGGGGTATCTGCACACTGCCCCAGAGTACTTCTGACACTACAGCACAGACATACACACACAGACAGCCCAAGCATATCCACACAGCACTGCTCAGCTTACAGGTTAGTTGTTCAGATGGTGCCCTCAGTCATATGGCTGACTTGCAGAGGTTAACCTCTGCAGCAAAATCTGAGTGAGAAATCTGTTACTTTTCACTTCAGCCATGCCTTTCCACCCATTTCATGATACTTCTTTCCTTATGCTGATATTACTGTTTTCAAGGTTGTGCAATAAACAGAATTGCCAAAAGAAATTATTTGGAAGAAAAAACCAAATCTGGATCATTTGGTGATACCACTTTAATGTGTCCCACAGGTAGCTTCATGGAAAAATGCGAGAGGTAGTCATGGAAAAACAGTATTGGAAACATGGCTGGGCTTGGTGGTGTGAGTGGGAGAAGGGAGAGAAGGCAGTGCCCATGCCCTGGGCAACTATTCCCTCAGTACAGAGAACTCTACAGTACATTAGCTTAATCTTGCTAATTAACACACCAGAGAAAATCAAGAGCCCAGTTCTGAGACAGAGCAGAAATCACAGCATCCTAAAAGCATTGATAGCTAGAAATTCTCAACCTGTCCAACACAGAGCATGGAGGGTTTCCACAAGAATTTCAAGTGCCAGTACATAGATCTTCTTGAAAATTATATTCTATGGTGCCAGTAAAGACAGGAAAGTACTTCAGTACCTCTAGCAAATTATGGAGA
The DNA here is from genome assembly GCA_014706295.1 of Lycocorax pyrrhopterus obiensis. NCBI lineage: Eukaryota > Metazoa > Chordata > Aves > Passeriformes > Paradisaeidae > Lycocorax > Lycocorax pyrrhopterus. Next base: position 19,218,708 of record JACSVZ010000002.1, on the reverse strand, counting down.
TATTTTCAAATAAAACACATTCCGAGTGCTTGAGGTCTATTTTGGCAGCTCTTAAATCTTTATCTTATTGAAAACTGCTGTTTGCCACAGTATATATAGAGATCGGATATTTCCATACTGGCAGCATTTCAATATATAAAAGCACCACAGAACATGGAATCACAACTCTGTAACCAACTGAATTTCATAGGAAATGCTAACACATTTCTTAAGTAGAAATTAGTGTGGTAGCAAGTGCATGTCACTTACCTAGAATGAACTAATCAGCTCCATTTGTGGCTGCCATTTGTCCTCATACATTGTTAACAGCCTTCTTCAAACTAACACTTGATAAAAAATAAAAATTCTAATGCAGTCCATTGTACTGTACACTTAACACTCAAATAAATAAAACATGTCCCTAAGCATAATAATCTTCTTCAACTACAGGCAGAGCAGTTCCAAAATACTTCTGGATTTTATTTTAACTTAAACTTTCTTACAATGTTTTAAAAATAATTTACTTGTGTAAATGAATAAAGACAACATTTGTATATAAAATTGTCTTAAAGAAGCCAGCAATTTGATTTCTTTTCATTAGTGTTGCACTGAGCACACCTAACCAAATGCCCATTCAAAGACAAGCAAATCAGTATCAATTAAATCAGTGGAGCTCCTTCACTTACTATCTTTGCTTATTTAAACAAACCAAGGGTCATGGAATGTAACTTGACATTTTGTTGAAGGGTTACGAATACAGAATGAAAAAGGCAAAGTAACCTTTTAAAGAGAGGGCATGTCTGAAATAAAACAGTGTTTTAGGAAACTATTTATGAGATCAAGCTTGACAAATAGTGCTAAAAGTTCTACTTAAGTTTGAAAACTCAAAGCTTCCTTAGTTAAAGCAATATGCATCTTTGAGAGCTTATACTAATGGGTATGGTAGCTTTACAGAGTGTTGTTTATGAATATAATACATACATAGTGCTGGGTTTAATATTTTATTTGAATGACGTTTAATGTTATGCAAAATAAATTGTTATGTTACATCCACTGTGACATCAACTAAAATGTGAACTAGTTTGCATAGGTTAGTACTTTGGGCAGCATGATGTTGCTCTAGTCCACCAAAGCTTAAATATTCACAGTGTAGAGGAAGAAACAGGAATTAAAGCATTTCTACTAAAATATATTTTAATAGCTGGTGTTAACTTTCTGCATAACAAAAGCCAAATTAAGATGATACATCATATGATCCAAGAGTAAGTTTATCTGTCCTTTGAAAAACAATTGTTACCTTCATAACTGTATACCCCCAAATACAGTACAGTTTTGCAAAATAACTAAAACTTTACACACTTTAAAGCAAACATAAGCCAAACTGCACAGCGGTTCATTTTTGCTTTTTATATCACACTGCAAAAACCAACAGCTGAGAGATTTTCCACATCATGCTAATCAATGTCAATACAGTCATTGCTGTCTTCCAATGGTCTAGCAATTTCTAATAGTAATATTACATACACAATTGAAATGCTACAGTATAGCTTATTTTCCCCCCTAAAATAATAATAATTAAACAAATGTCAACAACAACTGGATTACAACTTAAGTACAATATGCAAATTCTATTTATCAGACACAAGAAGCATATGAAATTCCTTTGAATATATTGTTGTAGTGCAGGCAGTTTAGGAAATAGAGCTTTCAGGTATTCTTTCCAAAGGAGAGATGGGGTTCCTATGGCATAAAGCTGGAGAAAATCACTAAAGCATTGCAAAATGGTTTCATCTTCTACAGCTCACTAGTACTTTGCATTTGCCAGCACATCAGTTTGGAGGACTTCTATCAACAGCATCTTCTGTCTGTTTCAGTATATTATTTAAACATTTACTAACTAAAGCATATTCTATATTTTAAATGGAGTATTAATCAACTTAATAAAAATCTATGATTTTATACCCTGTACCACCTTCTGCCAAAGACCTGTGTATTTGTTATTTCTTTTTCATCGTACAAGATGACATGCAGTCACTGTACAATAAAAACTAGAATTTTTACCTTTCCCGAGTATTGGAGACCTTCCACATCCCCAAGAAACACTCGGCAGGGACACATTTGTCAAAAACATAATCCATGGGAGGTGATTCCCTGTCAAACCCCAATCTGCTGAAGTAGTTTATTGTATGTCAAATGTAATCAAGAAAACCCTGTTTCATCAAGACTAAATGCTAATAGTTCCATAATGAAAAATTACAACTGCAGTATCTGTACATAACTTTGTTTAGAAAATGAAGATTAGCCAGGCAAGAAAGAGTAATGAAAAGCAAGGCACCCATTTGTTCTTGTATGTATGCATGAATATGCTCTATGTTGTATTCTACATTTATACTCATGTTAGCAAGAATTACAGCATTCTTTGCAGAATTCTTTATTTCTAAAATGGGAACATGTGGACTTCCAACCTGAACTTTGGAACAGCTTGGCAAATTCAAGTCCTTAAAAGCCCTTTCCTTTCGCCAGAAAAATGTTGACTACAGGAAGAAAGAACAGTGAGGGGAACATGCTGTGCTAAAAATGAATATAAACTTTAAAGGTGACAAGACAGCATGTAACATCTTTTCACCCCTATATCACACTGCATGTAACAGTCTCCAACATATGCTTTGAAAAACGTGTGCTGGCACAATTTAGTTTATGACTTACTCTCCCTACCTTACAAACTTTAGATCTTATTAAAAAAAAATTTATGATTGCATTTTGGTAATTTTGGGCCTTTGATTGCATTGCTTAGAACAAAGCTGCAAAACTACATTAAAGTTTGATTTATATCAAAAGCAGGAACCATTCCATATAAACATGAATTCCTAAGCATATATGACAAAAAAAGTTGACTACAAGAGTAAGTAACTTAAATGAGATCTTAATAATTCTGCTGACAAACCATTCTCAAGAGAAATACAATTCACATACTGTTTTGTTTTCTTGACCTTTTATTTTTTGCAAATTGCTTTAGCTGCTCTGCCAGGCTAATGACTATTCAAAATTCATAAAGTAAATTTTATTTCTATTGTTTAGCATAACATAGTTCTCTAATGTCACCAAATGCTCATTTTCTGATTTACTTCTATACATAAAGTGTTCAACACTGTAACCTGTCTCCTCATTTAGGAAGAATGATCATGTATTTATAGGTGGAGACTCTGTTTTATAAGTCACTAAAAATTGCAACTTGATGCCATATAGATATTGTCTATATTTCCTTTTTATTCATATTTGGTTAAAAACTGACACTTTGCTTTTATTGTTGTCAGCATTACACAGCTAATAGAGAAGCACAGCAGCAAGTGACAGCCAGCTGTGCCTCAGGCATCATCTGAAAAATTTGCCAACCAGCAGAAGATGGAATTCCCCCACACACTGTTGATGGTCAGTGATGAAAACCAACACAGAAGCAAACTGCTTGTTTCAGAGCTTCCAGCTCAGCATACCACAACATCCTTTAAAACAGCCATTTGCCTTGCTGATTTCATGTGGATGTCACCAGTAATGCACAAGGGTCTGCTGCACGAGCAGCTCCTTATGCAAAACTTGCAAGAATTTTAAATCACAGCAGTCAGCTATACAAAGTGCGTATTTACAGTCATGGAACTCTGCTTTTAAAACACATTTTTTGAAGTTAGATACTCTTAGACAGCTTTAGCCTTGAAATTAGGCTGCTGACAAGAAAGCACAGGTAATTCCACAGTCACGGACATTTATTTTTTTTTTTCTTAATGCAGTCATTCCATTCTGCTTGGCAGCTGGAATCATGCCTGTGTTAGCAAGATCTAAAATAAAATTGCATAAGCTTTCCAATTCTTAACTGTATGCAAAAATAGAACTTGCAGGTATTTGCATTGACAACTTTCAGTTGACATAACAAATCCATACTGCCTTCCTTCTTTAGTTTTTAAATAGCTATTGCAGGATTGCCTACTATATGAGGTAAGAAATTCAAAATTGTGTAAAAGCTCTATATTTAATTCTACTTTAGAAATTTTAGAAATTAAAGGAAGCCAGTGCAGACTCAGTATTCTGAGGGCTACTCCAAAGTTAATTTCCTTAGCACGTGGCTGAACTCCACAAATTATTTTATCGGATAAACATTATCTTCCTTACACATCTCTGCATCCCCATGAGAAGTTCTCATATGAATCTTTAACTCTTTTGTCCTTTCTCCCAGAATTTCTCCCTGGCAGGGAATGCAGCACCCAGTCAAAGCAAAAACAAGTTCCCTGTGACCCAAACCTGCTGAGATCTTAGAGATCCACTGTGTCACCAGCTGTTTGATCCTCTCTCCAGCCTCACACACTGAGACCTGGATCTCTCAGTTCTGACCATAAGTTAACAGACACCAAATAGCACATGTGAAGGTCTGTCAGCAGAATATTTTCACTGTTTTCTGCAGATGGCTAAACTGAAATAATGGCATAGAGTATGTTGGATTTTGCTTAGTTAGCTTTCTCTTCAGTGTCAGTTCTGAGAAAGATTAAGTCACTAAAAGAAAACATAGTACTTCTCCATCATTAATCATTTGGCAAGCGTACAACCCACTGTTGGATCACCAAGAATTTGGGAGTAAACTGAAGCAGTAGGCCACTGATCTGAAACGCACTACAAGAACCAGAGCTCTCCTCCACTGCTCGATGGAGGCACAAGGGTTTCTGCAGCAGGGGGAGGGACATCAGCTCGTCAGCAAAGCAGCCATTAAGCAAGTTACCTGTGGTAAGGACGGGGTGTGACTGCAGGCTCCGTGTGACTGCACAGCGCCGGGGCCGCACGCCGGGTATTTATTTACAGCAGTACAGGTGAAGGTAAAGGAACTAACATGAAGTATTGGTTGTACGTTGCCCTAATGAAAGTTTCTATTTAAATGCTAAGTATTACAGAAGGAAACAGAAGAGTTGACAGGTTCTATATTTTAGATAGTCTTTGCAAGGAATCTTCTCTGGAAAAGATACTGAGGAACCATGAATCCAGACCTGGATCTATTTGATGGATTGGGATGGAAGCAAAGCTAATAGATCACATGGAAATAAATAAAAACAGGTGATCCAAGAATAAATGTGGCTATGCAAGAGTCAGGAAATTTTTGCTGTCAAAATAAACATATTTACTGTAAGGCTGCTGGGCAGTAGGGGGTTTTATTGGGTTGTTTTACTGGCATATTACTTGCCTTTATTTCAAATGACTGAATTATCTACTCAACATTTTAAATTTATTAGGAAGCTAACTGCTTAAACATTAAACATTTCCCTAATAATTTGAAGATGTGTTCAAACTCAGTGTGTTAACCTCCTGTGACTTCAGAGTGCCATAAGAAGTGAATCAATTTTATGGTTATAACGTCTTTGAGGTGTAAGGAAAAGGTATTACCCCTTTACAGTTAATTGACCAAAGTCTTTATAGGATTGGCAGCACCAGGCTTCCATATATGTTTTTCATTTTGAGAGAGCACTATTATAAGCAATGCTGTTTTCAAAGCTCTGAGCGCTTCTTGTGGATTTTTTTTTTCTTTAAAGGACTCTAAAATGGATTCTGAGTGAGAATGCAAACTGTTATAGCAGTGATAAAGTAATGATCATGAACTCTTAAAAGATTCTTCTGACTTTTTTCTAAAAGGTTAGATTTTAATTAAATCATAATAAAGCTCAAAGGACTAGAGACAAAAATTAGTTAACAAACTCAATATAATTTGCTGGAAGCATTCCTGTTTTCCCAGTTCTCTGAACAGTACCATACATCCAGCCATCATCAATTGGTTGCACATTGATGATATAATCACCATCCCTGAAGGAAACTTCATCTTCATCTTGAGCACTGTAGTCATACATAGCTCTGTATGTTCTCTGTTGAAGGAAAGAAAACAAGGCTGTGAAGTCTCAAGTCTAAACAGAGATAGATTCTTTCTCTTTGCACAAAGAAGAAGAAAAGAGAACGAAAAAAGAATAGAGAGAGAGAGAGAAATCACAAGTTACCTGTTGAAAAGGAACAGTATCCCCTCTACATCCTGTCAAATATACAGTAAATACAGGCCTGTGTTCTGAGTAGCAAAATAATTATTTTGTTAACTCACATTGTCTTACAGCTTCAAACAAACAGATTTCAAGCCATTCACTGCATATTGAAATATTCTAACTGTTGTTCATTAATTCACTAGTAACAGTTCATTACATCCAGCCACAGCTAGATGTGCTTCTGCTCCCTATTTGCATGATTCACAAATAGCTTTTCCTGTGTCTTCACTACAAAAAGAAACATAGTTTTCATCCAGGCCATTAACTTTTCCATCTCACTGAATGTCCTTCATTTCATTAGGATTTTACCCCAACTTAAGAATTATGAATGTAATATTATCTAAAGGGAAAACAAGATTTCAAAAAGTTTATAAAAATAATTTTTCCAAATACTTATATTTTCATATTCAGATAAAATGTTGTTTAGTACATGAAGTCCCGTCATTAGCTAAGCCAAATTTCTCTACAACCCTGCCTACTATAAGACAAGATTTCAACTTTTTTCTCTAGTTTTCTAAATAGAGTATTTATTTTCACTCATAACCAATAAAATGCCATCATTTACTGTAATTCAAAGTAGATTTTCAAACTCAGGAAGAACAATCTCCCCTTGTATCTTAACAGCCAAATAAAGGTAGCTCATTTTAAAATTCTCAAGAGTACTTTCTTTTCCTTACCCTGGCTCTTGACAGAAGTCAAAAGCAGTTCAAGCATCACTGATAATATCCAATTCCCCTTCCAGTAATTTTTGCTATGTTACCATATGTAGCTGCATTTTTCTGGTACAATGATTTAAAGAGGAAAAAAGGTTAAAACAGTCAGTGTTTGAGTTCATGCCTAGTACTATTGTCTGAGCCTTTTAATAGACAGCAAACTTCTCAGCTCAAGAAAACATCTCTGGATTAATTTTAGACCCAATCATATATATAGGGGTTTGAGTGTTTTTAATGAAACTATTTTTTAAAAAGGTGGAGATTGCTCCACATGGAGTGAGCAGGCCATCTGTCAAATGTTGGAAATGTGGAATTATTTAATCCAAACACTATAGGGCAACTCATCATTACTGTTCCCATGCTAGAAATATACTTTTAATCTTGTCTCTACCTTTATCACTGGTAGTGCAAACTGAACAGGACAGAAAAATCCGCTCCTGTTTAAATACTGGAGACCATTGGAGACCACCTTTCCTGACAAGTCTACTCTGAACTGCATTTGAGTCTTGTGCTGTATTATTGTTCTCCGCCATGCCTTGTAGTTCTGCTGACCTACAGGCTGTGACCAAGAGCAGTTTTCAACCAGAGGTATGTGCTTTCTTAGTGGTTCCTTAATGTCTTCAAGTGTGCATGGATGTCGATGAAAACAAGGATCATTTTTTATGCACTACATGACAGTAAATAATTGCTTGGGTTCTATCGTCATAAAAAAATTCCTTAAACATTCATAAATTAGACAACTAGCAGTCAAAAGTCTCTCTGCCTTTCAGAATCTTATTTTTTCCAACTATTTCAATTGATCTCTCTGCTGAGCCTTGAAAGTAACTCCAAAAAAGAGGTGAAAAATATGCTATTACAACAAACTCAGCAGCAGTTATTCCTTTAAACAATTTATTTCAAAAGAGGGTCCATTTAGGAAAAATGGTAGCAAGTCTATATCTGGTATAAGGCAGTAAATGGATTTTGCCCAGAGCCATGCTTATAGGTCTCCCTTAAATAGAAAAAGACTGGTGAAGAGATTAAATGTTTTATTAAACTAACATAGAATTGGAAAAATAGAGAGGTTTTGCTCACTCAGAACGATGCTCACTCTTCCTTAGAGCACCAAAGGACACACCACCGCTGTCTCCTTAAAGGCAGCTTGACTATATCACTGCGGTGCACAGTTGTGAAGACAAGCCCGCCATTTCGAACTTCAAAAGAATTTATTAGGGCCCTAAATGCTGCTGAGAAACCTAAATTTATGGCCTTAACACCTAATTAGGTGCTAAATGGCTGCCAGGAGAAATCTCCATAATAATCCTGTTAGCATTTAATGCCTAATTATCACTGCAGAGTGTAGTCTGGGCTATATAATCGAGAATTACAATGCCTAAAGGACTCAAAGCAGGGATTTTTAAAACGCATTTCAGTGAATTATTCCTCTGTCAGTAGTGAGTTTAGCGGGTACTAAGTTACAAGAGGGTGTAAGAAAAGTCTGGAGTTTTGTAGAAGAGTCAAAACTCACTTATCTCCCACCTCCTCAAAGGTCTGTCTCACAGCTACTGCTTAAACAGAACAGTACGTCTTGTCCATATGAAGAACTGAAGTCCAGCTATTATATTCTCAGCTCCCCAGGCAGATCTGGGCTGTCAGGTGTGTATTTGCACTTCAGCCACCAATTCATACCTGTTCTATGGATGGCTCCTCCCAAGGAGCAGTAGCTGTTGCAGCATCCTTCACATGCAGCAGCTATCAAAGAAAGCCAACTTGCAGCACAGGTTCTGTTTTCCTACCACTCTTGGATATCTAGCAGTGTGTGAACACCCCATTATTTCCAAAGAGGAAAACAGCCTTCAGGGCTTTCTGTTATAAAACACTTTGTACTCTAAGCAACAATTTAATTCACCCCATTATGCAGAACTGCTCAGAGAAGGTGAGGAAAAGTTAAGACTCAGAAAGTAATGCAATCTATCTGGAAAAAAAAAATCTACCCAAATATTGTATTAGGATCATGCCTAATATGAAACGCAGCTCAAAATTAAATAAACCAGATTTTGAAAATTTAGAAAATAGAAAATTTCTGTTTCTCAATATAGGAGATTGATGAACATGATCACAAAATGAACTTAGGCCTTTTGGGGATAGATTCGATAACAACACAACAATGAAAGGAGTAAATTTACTACAGCAGCTAACTCTGCAATCATCTCCACCCTGACATAACCCATGGGATCTTAATCACTTTTGCCCTAGAGATGTCCTGGCGAAACTCAGGCACTGATGAATTACTTTATCACCTTCATTGCTTTTAGTTAAGCCTCAAAAACTGCTCATGCTTTAAGGCCACTATTCTAGGATTCTTTTCGTCCAGTCTCGTCCCTTGGAACTTTCTTCTCGTCTTTCCTCCCTCTGTTATTAGCCAGACAGCACTGCATCTCTGGCAGTACTGCTCCAAGCCCAGAACTGAACAGGCAGCTGAAAGCAATGAACCTAAACATTGGGGAAGTTTGTCAGATCTCCTACAGCATGTCCACATCGCATTTTAAAAGCACTCCAAGACTGTCATCAACCTTCAGTCTGTGCAAACTGCTACATTTAAACACATCCCCAGCCAGGGGTTTTCCCCAAGAACACTCTGAGACTGCTCTGTATTGTCCCAATAGCTGAGTGTAAGATGTCCAGGGCACCTGAATAAGCTGCACAGGCTAATGAAAATATTCTGGCATTAAGATGGGAAGACAAGGGAGCCTGGCAGGTTTCTAACTGCATCTGAGATGCCTCTTTTGGAGCAGAATCATCACTTCAGGGTGGTAAGATGCCATTGTCTTCCTCATCAGACTGGCAAGTTAGCAGTCAGCACCAGGCCAGCAGTCCTTGATTTCCTCTCTCTGGAAATGCTTGGGGCTTATTTTCTATAGCGAAACTCACTCAGTTTTTAACAACAGCAAAATCAGTTCAGGTCATGACGTTTGCTGTTTTCATTTTTTCCCCATGATTAAGTGCTATCACTTATAAGGATGCCAAGTGAAAACAGTTCCACAACAGGGATAAGAAATCTGTTGAAATAAGTCAACCTTTTACTTTTAAAATCCTTTAACATCACTCCCTTCCTTTTCCTATTACCTTCATATTCCCAATTCTGGAAGAAGAGGCAAATGATGATTCTCAAGATGACTGAAATGACACTGTGTCAACAGCCTACCAGGTAAGTCACTGGGACACAGAGGTATTAGGACATAGTCATCTCCCTGCCCACAAAGGATGCAAAGGCTGGTAAGTACATTTTGAGGTTTGCAGGCATCTCCATTTTCTGTCTGCTGGATTTGAGGGCTGTATGCTTTGCTCCCCAAAGACTAGCAAATCTGCTGGCAAAGCCCAGGCTTCCAGGTCTCCTACTTTTTAGATTTTGTCTCTTTTGGAAAGCAGCCAGCTCCCAAAGTGCCTTGTAATATCCTTGGAAATTAATGGTTGATTCTACTATCAGCTATCTCACAGCTGCCATGCAGGTGTCCAAAGAGATTCTCAGGTTATTGACTCACACAATGATGCAAGTATCTGGATCCCAGACTTTCCAGCAAGTTAGCCCCCTCAGCCCCAGACAGCTGAGAATCTGGCAAGCCTGAAAGTACTCACACCGCACAGAAAGTCATGATCTTTACAATATAAAATGTCATGGAGTTTCAGTCTTGCAAAAACATACAAGTTTCAGCTAATCTTGAAAACAGGTTTTTTCAGCCCAGCAGCCTTTAAGTTTGCTTCATAATTAAATATTTATTCCTTTCTAAAAAAGGTGACACAGGTAGTAAATATACATCTACTCAAAATAGTTTAAAATTCAAAATTGCAATATTTCTAAGGTAAAAAGGTGGCTGGATCTCAACTAGGAAATCTCTAGGCAGTGATATGATTTAAAAATTATGATAGCAATTAAAACTGAAATTTTTATATAGGGAGTTAAAAAAGAAGCAGCTCAATTTCCTAAAAATCCCAGCTGAATACCATTCAGCTCTCCCTCCATGACCAGTTACTTTTAAAATGAAATATTCACTCCAGCTTTACATTCCCATCCACCACAATTAAGAACTTCATGAGGTGGCCACGGCTTCATGACAAAGCTTCTTCTCAGTTGCCCACCAGTATAACTCAATTTGGATCATACACGACTCGGTGCACGACTGTTGTGTGGAATTAGAAAGGGCACAGCAACCCAGAGTTTGAGCTAGCTCTATACAAGCAGAAGTAATACAGGTAGGCACAAAGCCTGCTAGCACAAAATCAGCAAGTCAAAAAAATTGAAACTAATTTAAACCAACAGGGTGATCTTAAGAGATCAGTGGTTTTCATCCAGTGCTAGGAGCATGAATTCATCAAAGAGCATAACATCAAAGTTCAGCCTGTGAAACACTGTCCAATCATCTACTGTTTGTTTTAAGTAGGTAAAGGATTCAGTTATTTCTCTGCTCTCTGAATATCATACTTGTTTTTTAATACATTCTGATGTAAAAGTTCTTGCCACTGCCCTCAGTCACTTAAAACTTTTTAAAACATGAAGACTACCAGTTGCATTTATGATAAAAGACAGTCAAATAGATCAACTATAGCACTTTAGGGGTTCAATTCAGTCATATTTAAGAGATTTCCCAATAGTTGACGATGGTGCTTACCAAACAAAATTCTGCTTTAAATTCAACACTCACCAGACTTGCTGAATGAGGCTGTGAATGCATGGACCTCATGGATGACATACTGGTCTGGTGCATGTATCCATATCCTTGAGTCTGGCTTTGCTGATATGCCCCAGGGAGAACAGGGGCTGCATTAAAGAAATACAGACACATTAATTAATATTTAATAACAGCCCTTATCTAGCATTTTGTAGAAACTGTAGAGTATTTGCACTGCTAATAACAATTCCTCCATACAAAACAGTTCAGAATTATTTCCATAAAAAACATAAGGCTTTTTAAAGGTTGATTTACACATAAATGTAGCCAAAGCTATAGCAATATATCCACAAACACTGTCATGGTTAGTTGGAAGGAAAAGTTTAATGTACCATTAGAAGGTTAATCACGAAAAGGTTTATGAAAACTTAAGACACCACTAACTCAATTTTGGTACTGACACAGATGAAGCACTAAACATATGTCCCATAAGCTGCCATCTTTAAGGAATGATTGATGAAAAAAAGTTAATACAGTTTTGAAATGGTTCACTAGAGATTCACTGTAATTAATTCTTAACTCATTGCAAACTAACTCTTATTTATTGGGCTATGAACAAAGCAGCACTGTGATTCACAGGAAGAGGCAGAAATGTAAAAAAGTGAGCCAACACTCGAGTTTCTTCTGATTCCGTCAACATTCTTAGTCAAACACTGAGAGATCAGCGCTTACGCATATATTTCAAAGTCCACCTTTTTCAGTATCTTCCTCTTACCACGCAATTGTTCCATCTCTTTAATACATATTTTATTCACATTTTAACAATTCTATATAATAATCATTAATATATTAACTTCTGTTGTACCAAGAGATGCTGAAAGTAGCAATACAACCAACAGGGATCCGTAACTCTATTGCTTACTAGAAAAGCATTCACAAACTTCCCACATCTGCCCAGACGTCTTACTTTCGCAACAGACTGAAATAGAATGTGTTAAAAACACAGCTGATCAAAAACTGTGAGAAATAAGCCCAGCCTAAGTGACTACTTTCTTAGCAAGGCCAAAAAGTATTTTAAGGTCAAAATTAAAAACACTGAAGTGGTTTTTAAAATAGTATTTTAAAATCAAAATTAAAAATACTGAAGTGGTTTTTAAAATAAAATATTAAAGTTTAGTCACCACGTATTTGTGCATGTTTTACAAAAGTCATGCACTCTGAGAATAAAGATTTCTGGTTTGTATGGAGGTTATTAGCCCGTCTCCACTGTTATTTCCAGGATTTTACTAGTTCAATGGGAAATTCATTTAGCTGCACTGAAAAACAAATGCATTTCTGCTGATACTTTTCAAGCGGTCCATTTATCTGAGAGTCTATCTAACTCCTCTGCCAAAAACTGTCTTTTGGTTAAAGGAGATGGGGGTTACGCAGCACATGATTCAAAAATCTTCAAACATGGAGTCATTCAGTAGTCCAACACTTCCTGGGATACATCTCTTGAGCTTGTTGGGAAGTAAGAACCACTTCTGCAACAGCCATCACACATAGATTCAAAAAGGAGCAAAGCTAATCTAAGATTTAATGGGGTTCACAATGTGTGGAAGGATCTAGGACTTATAAAATGAAAAATACATGGGAAAAGCAGGAAATCCTATTAAAAATATATATTTATGATAAGTGTTCATATTTGCACTAGTATTACTCTGTAATTCTCTGCTTCTTGAGTTGTCAGGACAAGAAATGCATATGAAAAAGTGGATTACTGAGAAAATTTTTGCTGAACTATTTCAGACAGAAAACTCAACCTTGTGCTTTCAGCAAGTAGTTTCACCAATCCTGCTTCTTCAGCTAACAAAATCATTGATTTCAACAAAGGTTCTTCTTAAAACTTCCATTTAGTTTTAGTTAGCATATTCAAATGCACTAAGTGTGTAATTACAATTTTGGATGCTACCCTTTACTCTACTATACTTGTCAAGATAAGTAGCACTATGTATTTAACTAGGGTTTTTCTGATTTAGAAAACATGCTTCGAACTATTGTAATGAATAGATTGTTTTATTAAATGAGGGGAATTAAAGTGATATGCAGTCAGATGCAACACTGGAACATGATGAATAATGGATGTCTTAGAAGGGCCAAGTTCATTCTAATGACATATAAGTAGAAAGACATTTTAAAGCAGTTCAATCATCAGAGAATTGCAGCTCATTAACATGTTCACAGGATTATCATGCATTAAGTGAATAGTCCTAAGTAGTTCATCAAATAATTTATGTTTCAATGTTGTTACAAGCTATTTCCACATGAGCAGATGTAGCCCTTCATGAGAAAATAGAGAAAAACATAATTTAATCAAAGGTTCTGAGATCAAGCTGGAATGAATACATTTTGCCTAATTCACCACCAGCGTGAATGTAGGCCAGTTCGTCGAAGCCAACAGAGTCTCATCTCCTCATACCAGCAACAAATTGCTTCTGTGGGCTGAAAACTAAGCACAGCTTGAACTTTTTAACTTAGCAGGAAGAGTATCTTCAGCCAACACTGGCCACTGATCAGCCAGCACCCAGCCTGCCCTGCAGCAACAAAGGGCTGGTAGCTCTTCCCTGGTCCCTGGCAGGGTCAGACACCCTGAGACTCCCTTTCTTCTTCCCAAGAGAAGCAAAGAAGCTGGTAGGAACCTTTTACTCTCGATTCCTTCTCCCCAAAAGAGATCTTTCTCACTTCCTATCAAACATCCCTTGTCAGCGTAAGGCAGCAAGCCTACTGATGGTCAGCTTCATTGTAACCTCCAAGTCAACCTGGCTTATTTTGGGAGGATAACCCACAGCTCCTGCCTCTGTGACAAGTGACAGCAGCAGGTCTGAGATGTGCTTTCCTCTTTAGCAATCAGTCTCTCAGAAGCTGAGAGAAGTCTGTCAAACTGTCTCAACAAAGCTGTTTGCTACTTTACCTGCAATGATGGAAAACATAAATCCACGAAAATAAAGCATTTCTTCCAAAGCATGAGAAACTTTGGGAAGTGATAGAAGCTGTAGTATTAGAAAAAGATTTTATACAAACAAAAAGAAGGATTAGTTTTGATAATTATCTTCTAGTCATTTATTTAGGTATCATATATGTGAGCATATGTACCAGCACATACTAGTGCTGAAGACACTTGATTGAATAATTCCATGTGGGCTGGAGTTTTTTTCCATTAAAAGAATACTGTAGTGCTCTGCAAAAATCTTCCAAAACAATCATTATTTTTTAACAATTCTTTACAAAAAATACTGAAGAAACTTTCAGATGGTTGTCTATTTGGAAAACAATTTGGGAATCACATAAATAAGCTGAATAGCGAAAAGACAATATCTGAGCTGTTTCTGGTGACATGCAGATAATTCAAGGTGAGATTAAACGATGCAGAGAAAGAGTTTGACTTTTTTCATCATCATCATCACACATAGTTAACTGCAATCTTTTGGCTCAGTCTGAAGTATAAAGTTCTATAACATCATTGATTGCAGCAGCAGCAATAGCAATGGTTTTAGCTAACCTAAGGGAACAATAAAATACAGTGGTGGAACATGAAATTCATTTAACTGAAGCCAGATTTATTGGTGATGGAGCTGAGGGCTGACCATTGCTCCCAGAAGTACAGGTGGATGTTTTTTCCCTGCATTAAGACTTTACCGGATGCATTCTGATTTATCAAAACTTACTTTTTTTTTCTTGTCCCACTTACCAAGCAAGCCAGATATTAATTTTAAATTATCTACTTGAAGAAATTTATCATATATCTCTTAATATATCTTTACAGGCTTCCCCAGAGAAAACAGCAAGAGAAATGAATGAGCAAGATATGAAACAGAGAGGAATCCTCCCAGAAAAAGAAGCAGCTGAAAGAACGATAGCAAGTATCAGCTCGCTGCCGCAGACAATGGGGTCTGCAGAGTGTGTACTGATCAGGACATGCTTTGAGAAGAACTGGAAAAGAAAAAGGTCAAATTGTGGAAACAGGAAAGGAATCGTTAAGAGAGCATTGTGTAACTACGAGCTTAAAAAAGAATGTTATGCTAAAAAGAAAAACCAGTTAGAAGTTAGGTTCCGAGACACATTTTATGAATACCATACTTAAACTCTCTTTCGTTCTTTTGTACAACAGAACCTTGACAATCCATAGTAAAACAATATATCTTCAGTGGTAACTACTGCATTTTTGCCATTTACTGCAACACATGCCAATTACTGAACCACATGTAAAATAACCACTTCATTTACTCTCACACACATCATACACTTATAAGGATTTAATAGGATCCTTCCTATTCTGATAATACCTCAATCCACAGTTTCACTGCTAAGACTTCAGAGAACTCACAAAGAATATTGCAACATTCTGTACTCATAACATGAGAGAACACAGAGTAAAAATAAAGATTCAGATTACTACGTGCTTAAGTCTAGTGTCTGCAACATATTAGGTAAAAAACTGTAGTCTTTCTGAGCAGCACAAAAGAGCCAGAATACAGCATCATCATACATCTCTGTGTTACTGCCATTACAATGAGCTCACCCTAAACAGACGAAGCTGCTTATGGGAATCAGGCTGATCCACATGTATGGAAGTCCTTCCCCTTTTTTTGCCTTGCTACTGCTGTATTTTCCACAGGTTGCAACATTTAGCACAGACTTCACAGACTTCCTTTAGAAAGCCTTCCCCATAGTTTTCAGTTCTTTCCTTCTTTTGCCCTTCCCTTAGAAATCCTCAGCTAGGTCCCGGGCAACAGACGACATAGAGTGATGCAATCACATGTGGGGACATGTAGGTCTACAGGACACTTCTGGGGACTCAGGTACACCCCATGTGCTGTCCATGTGGACAGGTCATTGTGCCTGAACTGCACAAGCCCCCTTGACACTTCCCAGTGCAATACCTGGCTGAGGAAATACAACCTTAGGGAACACAGGAAATAAAACTGTTACTGCTGTGTTAAAGTTGGTGGATAATAACAAACGATACCTTTTAAAGCCTTCTCCAGAAAGTGTTAAAGAGGTTACTTTGATTACAAACTCTGGCTAGATAATTTATTTTTTTGTTTTCTACCTATTTCCCCAGATGTTGGCTGCTGAACACCATCATTGAAATATTTAAAGTGATTTTTTTTGTCAAAGAAGCCTCTAGAAATAATATAGTCTGTCCCCATTTAAAATCAGGGCCAAATTTGCAGTTAGGTTGGGTTTCTTCAGGCCTTGTCCTGTCAATTTTTATTTCGGGATGCAGATTTTACTACACCTCTTTGAGCAACCACAAAAACTCTAATTTCTCCTCTTTATTTCCCATACCCTCTATATCCCGGTACAAGCTCTTGAGATGAGCTCAGCCCAGCATTGCATTGCAACCATATAAGCATCTTGAGAAACAGTTTTAAGGAGAGATTTGAAGAAGGTTAAGACATTAATTCTGCAGAAGTTCACATCCTGCCCAAGCATAAACAGCAGCATAAATGGAACATAATTGTTGTTAGCCAAGAATTTAGTAAGAGATTTAAAAAAGGCTCATATCACAGGCTAATCAGAAACAAGAATCTTGACACTTTGGTAACAAGGCAGGTTAGATGTGATGAGGATACGATATTAAAGACACATAAAGAGCAAAAAAGTAACTTGACTGCTACGACAGCCGAGCTTTTAGCAGACTTTTAAAGATGATATGCTAAACATCATTCTCTGCTGAAGTTAAGACTGTTAGAAAAATTTTGCAGGAGTCACGAGGTGATGTCTCAAGGAGGTTACAGGCAGTCCACCTCGGTGCCCACTGCATATCTGAGGTTGGTGCCCCACGAGCTGGCTGGGACAGCCTAACACTTCTGCTTCCCCTTCCTTCCTCTCAGCTGGGCTGCTCTTCTGCTGGCTTGGTGAGCCCCGCCAGGGGTCAGACCAGATGTAGCACAAGGATGGAGGCAGGACCAAGCACCCAAGGCCACGGACAGCAGAAAGCAACCAACTGCTAGATCAGCTCAGTTGTTGCAAGGTATGTCCCCCTAAGCACCTCCCTTCTGTGCAAGCCACCTCTGAATTCAAACCACAAAAGAGCTGAGCCTCTCACAGACGCTTCCCTCCAGACGTCCCAGCATCCAGCTCCAAACAAAGCTCCCCATGTATGCTCACACGTGGCATGCACTGCTCAACTACTTGCAAACTACTTGCATCCTAGGTCTCCACAGTACTTGTAAAAAGCCAGAGTGGAAGTTTGGAGAATATTAAGCCTAATGCAGCCAGCAAGAGCTGTTTACTTGACAGTAAAAACAAGTATCAGAGAAATTAAAAGACTTTAACGTGTGCAAGGATTGCCCAGAGAGGTTGATATGAGGTACAGAACTCTGCAGAATCGCCACGGTACTGAGCAAGGAGATGGTCTCTAAAGAATATAGTAAAAAAGCAGTCACAGGAGTAGAGAAAAACAGCAGAGTACAGGAATGTTAGATACAGAAAACACTAGAAAAACCTCAGTAATAATTTTACAGTGCAGAACTGATTGCCAAGAATGCTCCTGCACCCAAATAGGAAGAAAATTTTAAAAAAATCCAAAAGGTTCATTCAAAAATAAATGTTAAAAATTGGGTTAACTAAACTTTTTTTTTTGCCAATCATATCAATCAAAATATCTATAATTTTCAATCATTATTACAGTTTATGTGCCTCTTCAAAATTAAATATATTTCAACACAAAGCTGGATTCTTTGTTTTAAAAATGTCAAGCTTTAACCTTAAAAATCTCAAACTGAAAAAATTAGGTTCTTCTGGCATTGAGACATTAGTCACATGTAACCCATTCCTACACAAAATTTTGCCTTTTAAACTACTATCTTCTGATGAACATTGAAAAATTCCCAGCCATTTAGAAAGTGAAATCACTCAGCATTAACTTTTCAAATAAGCTAGAAAATTAAAAAACACACTCTAAAGTGGTTATGACTCTTATCTATTAACAGAGCTTTTTCTAATCAGAAAGAGTAGCACAGCACAGTGCTATTTACTGGGAATAGTTCAGGCTGTGTATGCATATAAAAAGCACTAACCTGAAGACTGAAGATGGTGAGACCTGATACAGAAAAATGCTGTTTTTAGAACAGTAGAAAACACCATGGTAAGGCATCTTGGCATTTTTTCTTGTAAAAGTAACTTTCTCTTCATTTCTTTTGTTTGGTTTTCTTCCCTTTTCTCCTTGCCCTTTACTGGTCAGCTAGCCTGCTTTCATGGATGTCTGAGCTACCAGGC
The DNA here is from genome assembly GCA_014706295.1 of Lycocorax pyrrhopterus obiensis. Classification (NCBI taxonomy): domain Eukaryota; kingdom Metazoa; phylum Chordata; class Aves; order Passeriformes; family Paradisaeidae; genus Lycocorax; species Lycocorax pyrrhopterus. Next base: position 19,200,045 of record JACSVZ010000002.1, on the reverse strand, counting down.
TGGTTGCTCTCAGTGGTTCTGTCAGAAGCAGCAGTTCGTCTGCGTGCTATCCATTACAGGAGTCAGTAATAGTTAGTAAATTGGGATATCAAACCCAGATATAATTAGGTTGTTGAAATAACAACCTGAAAGTATGGCCTAATTCACAGAGGGTGTTAATAAATATCTGCCATGCTCACTGACCTCATTAGAATTGAAGCTCTGAACTACGTGGAGTCAGTGACAAAGTCAGAATGCAACAGCTTATGAAGTTTCCATAACCTAAATTCTAAAGATATAAGAAATAAACTGTACAATCATCAAATAGTTAAAAAATTATGGAGAGGAGGCCAACAAAATTACAGATTTTGTGTTTAAAATACCATTAATTATTCATGATGCAAAAAATCAAAATGTCTCTACACTCATGACTACTTACTGACATACTACAATTTACAAAATAATGTATTTTAAACTAAACTTCATTAGTGTCATGATTAGACAAAGATTGTTTTAAGAATCATTATTTTAGAACACCATTTTATCAGCTAGCAATAATTAAGACTAACTATATCGTATCCACCATGTAAGCTGAAGTAGATTATTACAGGAAATGCAGAATCAAGCAATTATAACTCCTGAAAGTAATTTCAACATAAGAAATTAAAATTTGATTTTGAATGAAATTACAACAGATGATGTCATATAGCTGTTGAGCATATGTCAGAGAAAACTAAGAAATTTTGAAAGGCACAATAAAAATAATGTCTACTGTCCTGACGACACTGAAATCCTGTGTTTTATTTGAGGTTTCCTTTCAGGCAGGGACTATCTCATATTTCAGTCCAAAGTTCCTGACTTGTATGAACAAGCAATATCACTAATAATAGTTACGTTGGTCTTTGTTTTATAAGTCCATCATAAATCCAATAGCAGATGGAGTGGGAATTTGAGAAATACTAGCGAGGACAGTTGGCAAACTCTCTCTCGAGTACATCATGGTCTATGTGTCTGGTGATTCAGACCTTCTTAATTCTTCACATTTTGAGGAATGGTGGATCCATCAATTCCATTATATCCTTTTTCATGGCAAATTATTTTCCAAGGTCCATTCTCGCCTCTCTGAGGGTTCTAAATCTCTGTATTTCAAAAGCCAGTCTCTCACAGACAATTTTTTTCCTTAAAAAAAAGTAGTATGGCTTTCATTTCTCTTCAGAGTACGTGAAAAAAGCAATATATTTTTAAAAAGCCCAGGCTAGCAGAGTCTCCAGAAGCCTTGTCTGTAAGCAGTTATCAAATACCACAGTCTAGAGAAAAATGAAAGGAACCCAGGATGTCCTGTTTCCTACAGCCAACATTAAAAGAGGACAGTGCACAGAACATCCACCCCATCATTAAAAGACAATAACACAGGGAGTATTTTTGCCAGGAAGTGATTGTGGATACTGCTTAGAGCACCATTTTTATTGAAGTACAGGGGTTGGAGGATACTGAGTAACAGCTCAAAAGCTTTTGTGGTCATTAACATATTACTGTCATAGTAAAGCATCACAGAGTTGTAAAGTATTAAAGACACATAATTTAGTGTTCTGGCAACAGGAGAGGAGAAGAAGCCAAATCTCAAACAACCTGTAGAGTCCCTGCCTGTGTCTGACTCTGGAGCAGTGAGGTGGTAAGTGGCAGCCTCACAGCTTGCAAAAAGCAAAAGCCAGTCCTGTTCTGGCAGAGCAGGCAGTTTTGATGTTCTGAAAATGACATCAGCTTCCCCAAACTGCTTTTGGAATGGACATTTAGGACTGTGAGACCATAAACACTCAAAAGAATTGATTTGATAAATGTAATTCCATAGCAGCCCCTTCAAACAAAATCTTTTTCAAAGGAAAGCTAAAGGTGTTTGTTAAAAAATAGTGTTAAATGCTCTCCCATGAAGTTCATTAAGTAAAATATTTCAAAGTGTTATCAGCCTTTAAAATTACAGGAAAATGATGCAGTGTTTATTCATATTGTTGTTTTTGTTGCTTTTGCTAAAAAAAGAGCATAAAATGAAAATTAACACAATACAAAATTACAATTTAGAATGAATGATATTAATTATTATCTTCATCCAACTTCTTTGAACAGTTGTTTCAGGGATTTTAAAAATTGTATGAATTCTATATCTGACATTTAGGGCTTTATGGCCAGCTACAACCATCTACTTCTCTTAAAATTTATTTCACTTAAAATACAAACCATTTATCCCCCTTCCAGATTTCACTGACAAATTTTTACTACAACACTGTAAAAAAGAAAATTACTTCAACTATTTGGCTTCTAACCCTAAAACTGGAGTCCTATTTGTTCCCAATTTTGAATCCAAAAATAGAATTTTAGGGTTATTATGATAAACACAGAATATTCTAAACCAGTTAGATGTAGTGACAAAAAAATCCGGTTTGAATATTCAACTACAAAATCTTTTCTAGATGTTTAATTCACTCATTTTCCTCACAAAAGCAAAATTAACACATTAAATACTCTATTGCAACCTGAGGAAAAAAGAATTACTAACAGCAACTACATAGATTATATTGTGTCATAGGAGTTGCTTTAGTAGCTCAACTATAAAAGACCATTTTATTCAGACACCACTATGAATATTAATTTGGCATTAGTCTTCAGTGGTAGCTGTACAGCCCAAAGAGTTCAGCCTATGCGTCTGTTAACAGCTGCTATGCCAAAATACTCACACACATCCCCCATTTCCCCCACTGGTCCTGTGCCTGGCACATACCCGAATCACAGGGCATCCTGCTCGGAACATGAACTGCAGCCAGGATTTGGTGTCACAAACAACCCTGACTGCCTGCTGACTTTTTTGCCCGACATTCAACCTAAGCTGCAGCCTGTCTCAGCTGAGACAACAGTACAATCTGCCCTTTCTCTCGTCACACACCAAACCACATTATTTTATTTATGAAGGCACAAAATGTCTCAAAGCCAGCCCAAGGCATCCTCAGACCTAGCAGGGCCACGGTGTACCACAGGAAGCTGCAATTCCTGCTTAAATTGTGAATACACACAGTTTTGCTCTAGGCTTCCTCACAAAAGGAAAGATTTAGTAAAATGAAGGTTAACATGTTACATTACCCACATGCCTTCAATTATAATTTGAATTCTCTTACATTTACTTAACATCTACTGTTGCCCTTGTGCATTAGAGAGAGAAGCCTGCATGTTCTTTTCACAGAAGCTGTGCTTTGATTTCTGTGCATCGATTTATTTGCATAGTGGGTATAGCCAATCTGAACAATGGTGGAAGGACAGCATTAACCAGGATCATGTATGTCACTGCACACAATTTACTAATTACATTTATTGTCTACTAGATATAAAATTCTCTGAAGTGTATCAAAAGCTGCTCTAGGGGACCACACTAAACAACTGGAACAACTCCTTGCCAAGGGAGCCATTAACACCTCCAAATGCTGAGTCACTTGGAAACTTCCTTGCCACTTTCTTCTCACTGTTTAATGGAAAAGGGAACATCAACAGACAGCTGGCAGAACAAACAGAAGGATCCCCTGAATTACTGCTACACTACAGAAATTAAAAATGGGATCACTTCTGGATTCTCCTCCTCCTAGACGTGTGGGGATTGTCTTTTGATGCTGCTGGATGTCAAGAGTGTGGGAGAGAAGCATGGGAATCAAAGATAGGCATAAGGAATCTAAGCAAAAATTTTGGAAGTGTGAAATGTAAAGTTCTCTCTGGAACATTAACTCACCCTCAGTGAATATATGCTGACTGAAAATGTGCTTTCAGATGATCAAGATTCATATCTTAATGTATTACAACCAGCGTGGAATATTTAGTTTTATTCCCAGCACCCTAAACCAAACCTTAATCAAAATTTAACTAAGCAGTCACTTAGAGAACTATATGAATTTTCAAGTTTTATGTTAAAAAATCAGGTTTTACAGATAGTTAATACCTCTTTGTGGTGGAAAAGAATGAAATACAATTTTGTGGACTAATTTCTCTCATGTTCTGCATTAACAAAGCACTCAGCAGAGGACACTAAAAGTCCCATAGTCCAGACTAGGACAGAAAATTGATAATGCACAAGATAGTGCATAAATGTAGTCCCATTGCCTTTCTGGATTCATAAACTTACATGGCTTAAAAGGCTGAAATGGATTATTCAGAGACAAAACTATATATTAAGCAGTCAGAAATCCTCTTATCATGTAAACACATAGAAATTAGCTTATGTGTAGGGAACATACTCAACCTGTTTCTAACTGAAATCTAAACTCTCACAACTAACTTTGTCTTTATTTTTCCTTCTTACCTCAAATCTAGAGCTGAGAAGGTTTTTAACACCAGGAAGCCTCCCAATGTTTTCAAGAACTCCTCTAACTATAATGCTGTTATTTTATATCAGGAAAAAAATGCCCTTTGAACATTAGGAGTCACTGCAAAACAGAGGCAGAAGCTGAAACAGCAAAACACACTTCCTTCAAATGAAACATGCAATTTTCAGAAGGGAGAGAGCTCTGCCTTGCTGCCTGAAAAACCACGTCCTTTTGGGGTACAATGTGGTTACAGCAAAACTTTACAAAGGAAAATACATAATTTCTTTAAAAATATATTTGAGAATGGAAGACCAGGGTTCACTGGTTCTGAAATATAAGCTCTCTAACAAAGAAAACTCTTCATGCTAAATAATTTGTGGCACCAGAGAGATTACAGACATATACATACACTTGTGTTTGTACAACATACAAGAGAACTATTTCATTAAGTTCAAAAATATCACAGAAGTTTGTGGGTAAGTTATTTATTATTTGACTGCAAGCATTTGTCGTACATTACACACTTAAGAAGAGAAAACCACCTGATTACCAAGATGGAAAAACAGTTTTACCAAAATGCTGTTGAATGGAAGAAGACTATTTTTTTCCCACACATTAGCTTTCAGGTTGGCAAACCTGCTGGAGACTGGCATGTTGAAGAAGGAAAACCAAAGTACCATCTAGTCTGAAATACAAAAAAGTCAGAAACGGATATAAGAGTCTGGTGGCTAAGAGAAGTGTCAATGTGACCCTCACCAAGAGGTAGCAAGAGTAGACAGAGAGCATTGTTTTGATGTGTTCAGCTTTCTGTGGCAGGGCAGCCTGCTGACACACTTGAAAGGGGACAAGAAACCCACAAAAGCCTATAGCTCTTCCTGTGAACTGTACAATTCCTCTCCCTCTGAATGCCATGTTTGATTACTGGACTCTGGGGAACACTACGGAAACAGAGTTCAGCTACCTACCAAAAAAGAACAATTCTCCCTTGGCTGACAGAGAATAAAATATAACTGCTGTGTCATTCTGCTTGACCTCCTCAGAATGGCAGAGCTTAGTAACTGAATATGAATATGAAGAGGAGTGACGGATTCCTGCCCTATACTCCTGACAGCTGCACCTGGACATGGAAGACGGATCTCTCTATTACAAGATAAGAGGTATTATTCCCTCTTTTTTTCTTCGATTTGTCTTTTAATAATGATGATTTTTTTTTCCAACTTCAAAATCAGAGGGTTTTTTATAAAAATTCATGGGAAGGACAGAGCAAGGAAAGGAACAAAATCTGGTTTTCTTTCCTCTTCTTCCTTCAGCTCTTGGCATTGGAGATGAGTTATGACCACTATCCCAATGCAAGGAGACTCCTTGGCCTGCATACCGGGAGATACCTGCAATTCCAGTGTGTGAAATAAAGAGGTATTTTCTCCATTTTATCTGACTAGTCTGTAGTCTTCTGACCAGACTAACCAGGAGAAGAAGCAGCAGCAAAGTTCCTTATTCAAGGATTTTCTGTGGTATAAATGTGTGGGTGTCAAAGCCTCAGGCAAATCCTACAAATTATCATTTTACATACAGAGTTACCAATATTGGTGTGTGCTAGGGGAAGAGAAAGAGACATCCCTGAAATTAATGTTTAAAATGTCAGTGTTGGGCTGAGGCATAAAAGGCCTCTCCTTGAGCTGGTACACAGAACAAGGCTGCTGCCAGTGACACTCAATGGTACACAAGGTTTGCTCTTTGCAGGGCTGTGTTCACACTGCAGTGCAAACAGCAGTTCTTGTAATGGCCTACAACGTGTTCCTGCCCCAGTGAGGAAAGGAGGGAGATAACCCCTGGAGTTTGGAGGAAGGGAGGGGAGCAGGCTCAGGTGCTCTGGAGCCTTTCTTCTTCAGAAGGTTCGTATCACACAAGGAGGACATGCCACTGGGGAGAGCGATGAAAGGACTTACTGTTTCTCATTGATTAAACTTCCACTCCAAGCTAGATATAGACTTCAAAACTTTAGGAAAGAGACTGCAGCATTGTGTCTTCTTCAGTCGTCATAGACTTTGGAGTCAAATTGCCAGCAGTGCCCATTTGGTGCATTTATTCCTCAGAGGTTGTTTGCACCAATCTTTTCTGGATTTCTTTTTAGTTATACCAATGAAGTACCTAGCAAAAATTTTCGGTTTTCTCGTAGCAATCTATAGGTTACAGTTAAGGCTGATTAACAAAAATTAAGAGACTAGAAAGATGTAAGTGGAATTTCATAGTTTCTTGAAATCTGTGTATTTGGATTGCCAGTGTGAGTAAAAGAAGATAATTAATCAGGCAAAGATAGAGACCTGAGTGCTGCTGGCAGACTGTTTTCGTTAAAATAAAGAAAGGAAGACCTTAAAACTCATATCAAGGCTCCTTTATGCTAATTCTCACTACTCATCTGGTGGCAGCAGGTGAACTGAATCTGAAGAACTTGGGCTGAAGGAGACAAGTGTAAATAGCACACATGCAGGCAACAAATGCAGTAACATGCTGGCTACAGCCAAAGAAATGAAATTTCAGCACTCATGTTTAAAATGCAACAAAAGGCCCTTGAAAATTCTGTCCCAATATCCACTAAGGTTTCCTACATAACATGTGTTTTCAGGAGTACAGCAAAACTGATTTCTGTCTCCTACAGACTGATTTCTATGTATATTTTAAGATAATATGATGATGACTTAGAAAATAACCAAGAAATCATGTTTTTTCCCCATCAGAGTAACAATATATCCATAACTGAAAACTAACTGATACTCATCTCTTATTTTTCTCCATCTACAGGCTACACACAATTTAAAATAAGAATAAAGGGTCACTTTCTTACACTGAAAAATTCTGAACCTATAGTAAGGAAAAAATTTATGCATCATGTCTATATGTTGATACACACCTAGACAAAGGTGTGCACACAAACTAGACATTAAGAGGAAATCAAAGACCAAAAAAAAAAAAAAAAAAAGGAAAGGTCAAATGCAAAAGAGCAGAAAACCAGCCCTGAAGATTTCAACTAGAAACTGTCCAAGATAGGGCAAGGAAGGCAGAGGTGTTGAGCCATATGAACCAAATCATTTTCTCCTGGAGCCTGAATGCAAACTAACGGGATGGAACTTTACTCATAGGGAAGGAAAGCGGGCAAGAGAGTGAGTGTGAAAAGAACTGTGAGAAAACCACTGAACAAGGCTGCATGGAAAATCAGGACAGACAGAAAAGACTTTATAAGGAAACTAAACAAAACCCGAAACACAACAGTTGAGATATTTGTCAGACAGACTGCTGCCTAGAGAGTCCTGAACTTCAGAACTTTGCTGCTTTTTTCCTAGTGTTCTGTGGATAAAAAACTGCCTGGTTTGTCCTTATATACAAAAATAAATCTGACAGCCATATAGCTCAACCTCTCTTTCTGAAGAAAATCTGAAAAACCTTCCCAAAAGTGAATGGTTCCATGCCTGAGAAGTTGCAACATCAGTGTTAAAAGCAGGACTAAAAGAGAGAAATCATTAGCATCTGTTCCTTTTTAGCCAAGTTGAAAATAATTGCTCATTACTGCTGAGAATTTTGCAAAAATGTGGCACCCAGTGTTTCTGTGAAGTCTTACAGAATGGCTTGCAGGTAAAAAGATAATCTTTGTTAGGAGATAACTAACTACAATGTATTCACACAGACTGAGAAGCTCTAGTGCAACACCTTCTGTTCAGTGTGGCAAAAAACCTCAAAGATACCATGAAGTAATAAAGTCAACCTTGAAAAACAATCACAGAAAGAAGCTGTAAAAAAAGACACACAAAGTTGAAAAGTAATTTCTAAAAGACTAATAAAACGAAAGCCTATGACCTGCACCAGGCTTGCTGGAAAGTGTTAACAATTGTTTCCTATTCAATTTTACCTGCAACACTCTAAAAGAGAGAATAGGGAATTTTCTGGACTTACATCATGCAAAAATCTACTGACTTTGTAGAGAAAGCTCCCTGGGAAGGACACATCATTCAGCTCAACATCATCATCTAAAATAATGGTCAGGGAACAAAATAGGAACAAGTAATTCAAATGAACAATGTTAGTAGCTTCCCTGTGATGTTATTACTGAAATTCCCAAAGACAAGAGAGAGTTATTTCGATCTGAATGAGCCTTTAATATCTGGTATGAAGTCAGGGGCGCAGCTAAGGGCTGGGAAGAGGTAGTTAAGGAACAATTCCATCAGCAGTGGCAGCAGAAGATTTGAATTGTGTGTCAAATATCAGTAAAGGTATCTAGAACAAAGTAGCAATTGAACAATGTGGAAGTATGCGAAAGATGATGAGACAAGGCCAAAGACACCCAGAGATTGTAAAATTGGTCACAGGTCTCCAGCTGTCTTTCATGTTGGCACACCATCAGATAGAACAATTGCCAATTAGAAACCCTGCTGATCTAGAAGTACAAACTCCATGAGAAATACCCATGGATTCTCACCAAAATGGATTTGGTTCTCATTTATGGTATAAGAGACAGTGTATAAAGGTCACGGGTAAACTTGTCTTGTGGCTATGTGCAAAATGACCTTTCGGATGGGATATTGCCATGAAAAAGATCAGTATTTTTGGCCAAAAATGCTGTCTTCACCTGGCTCTTTCTGAGTGTATTCACAGAAATGGCATTTACTTGTAAATCATTAGGATTATGTTCAGTTACTTAGCTCTGGCACTTATTTCTTCCCTGCAATTGGAACCGTCTACAGGTGCTCAAACCCCGGCCAGCCAGCTGAGTTAAAATGGAAACAATCTCTTGCTAAAATGGAAACAACCTCTTGCAAAAATATGTTGATCTTGGCAAGGATCGATTCAAGACATTACCACAACAATAGATATAAATAGAGCCACAAAAAGCAAGCTTACTAGTGCCAGAACAACCAGGAAAATAAAGCCTATTTCCTGTTCTCAACAGGGCAAGTAATGAAAAATATCTGTTAAAAATCAAATCAAGCTGACAAAGCAATGTTGAAATGGCTTGGAATACTGCCAAAGAAAAGATGAAAACAGCTATAGACAAACAAAGTGCACTGGACTGTGAAGCCCACTTTGCATCATCCCAGGAAGAGATGTAAAAGACAACATAATGTGCATTATTGCTATCATCTATTAAAAGAGTTGGGAATATAGTTAAAATACCAAATAAAGATAGTCAGACATGATAAAAGGCAATGCATTTCTGTCAAAGATGTGTGTTTCTTTCTTTGTTCACAGTTAGCACTTCAGTCTGAACACCTTCTTCCTCGCCCATTCTTAATCAGAACTGCTTGTGTGTATTTACATAGCACCCAAAACAACATAGACTCCCATAAGCACCAACCACTACAGTAACATATTACTCCAGTGAGTGGGAGAACATAAACAAGTGCAGTCTACAATTAAGATGACTTAAAATCTTCTAAAAGTGTGGGTAATTTAATTATGTCAGGCAACTAAATGGTTTCTTAAAAAAAAAAAGTAACCCTTCGGATAACATTTCCAATGCACCTTTTTTCACCACTGAGAAGGAGAAATCACTGTTTTGAAAAAATATCTATTTAGAATGCAATGCTTCAGAATATTTTCAATTCATCAATCAAGTCCAGTGCATATTGCAATGCCACTAGGATGACTAGATCCTTACTCATCATTTTCCTAAATTTTCTTCTAATCATTGGCATCAAAAGGTACACAATGCAGGGTTGTACCTGAGAATGCAGGTTTGTCAAAGCATTCTAATATTAATCCATGTTAAACCATAACAGACTCTATAAACTTTCCAGCTGAATGTTAACCCTGGTTCTCAAACCACTGAGAAAGAGAACAGGATAAAATTTGTTCAGTTTTCCTTAAGATGAAAACAGAGAGCCACAAAAACCTGCATAGTTGAATATGGGGAAAAAGTACTTTAGTCACTAAAATACTATGATACACTTGATTTACTCACTGAAAAGCCCAAGGTAAATATGTTTTTTTCAGGTTAGAGGTGTATTTCATTCAGCTACATTGTGTCATTCAAGAGAAAAAATAAAACCAGGTTCATGTACGTTCTGCAAAAACACAACACGCCTTCTTTAAAGCACTATAAATAGGAGTTACCAGGGCTTTGGAGCCGACAACATTACCAAAATTGTGAAAGAGAATTCACAATAGAATGATATAGCATGCAGAAACTATGCAGTCTTGAGACCTTGCTTTGCTTTCTTAATCAATCAGGCAATATCTTACACAGTTTCTACTTGTGACTACGCAAGGATATGGAGTTAATACAGGCCTGTGAAGTCTCAACACACTGCAACAGTGCTGTTAGTGAAAAAGGTGGGAATAAAGGGTACCTCCTTCAAGATCAGATGGCCTTGTTATCTCACTGCAGTAAGAAAAGGCAGGGTTCGTGTCAGAGCCATCTGATTTATAATCTCCCAGACTGGTAGAATGTAAATACTGCTTACTGTAACGGCTTGCTCTTTCTACAAAGGTAGAAAGAAATAAAGAATATCACAGTAAATAGATGAAAGAAGTTCAAAGACAAACAACAACATAAACCCCACCACTAACATTGCTATTCATACACTGATGGCATTAAAATTAGAGAAAAGTGAATCCTTAGCAATTTTGTATCCATTTTGAGCACCATTAATTCCAAAGCTTGCTTCAAAATCTAATACAACTAAGCTTGTTCTTTGCTTTAAAAGAATAGCAGAAATGGAAGGTAGTACTGAGACACCAGACAGAGAAGGGATTAAGAAGAATATAAAAATTTCCAGTGGAAAATCAAATTATTCCTTTATCCCAGCATGCATACAAGTGCATGTGGAAATACTGCTCTATGTTGTTCAAAAGAATAAAGTTCCAAAGTAGCAAAGGAAATACATGTGAAAAATAAACATTCAAAATAAACACTCCTATGCAGGAAAAGAATCAACAAACTTGTAAAGCCAAAGCACTGCTCCCTGTTATTACATTACTTTCGCTCCTTTTTCATCTAGCCTTAAATTATGAACACCTTGGAGTTGCAAATAATAGAACAAAGCATCATATCATGTGCCATATAGGCAAAATGTGCATGGAAACGAAATCAATTTCATAAATAGGCCACTTTCTATAACTCTGAAATTTTATAAGGTCCAACTATTTGAAAATTCTACTTATAGCAAGGACAAAGTAGGTCAATGCTTTTTAAATGGCTACTTGTAAGTGGCACGAATAACTTGTTTAGGATAAGATTTATTTCACTGTTTCTTATCTCCACATGTGATTATGGCTGACATGCCTATAAAACAATGCTTTTAAACTACTACAGTTATAAATATATATGAAAGTATGCTTATAAAGCATATGGCTGGCATATTGACCTGAAAACTTACAGTATCAACTTAGTTTCATAAACATAAAGAGCTGAATTGGGGGAAAGTCAGGATATAAGTAATACCAGAAAGCATATGCAGACTCCTAGACTGAATATTGTCCTCCAGAGGATCAATGTCGAAGATGGAGCCAGGATCTGTGCGCCAAACTTTAAGATCTTTTTCCAAAGCACAGAAATTATAAGACAGACAAACAACAAAGGAAGTAAAAGCATGAAAGAAATGAGCTTCAACAATCAGCAATCAATTTCCTTCATCTAGAAATTAACCAAAACATCTAGATATTCACCTGAGGAGATCAGAAAGCATTAATTTCCTGCTTAAAGGAAAGTGTATTCACTCTAACCACTGACATTATTTTAAGGAGACTTCTGCTTCCAATTTTTTTGCATTTTCTAAACATGACCATAGCACGTTCTTAAGTCTAAATAAATAGAAACCAGTTAAGTATCACATATCAGAGTTCTCTTCCAGTAGCAGAACCAAAATCATGAGACCTACAAGATTATTTCCCCAGTTCACCAGCAGCATCCTTACTGTGTATAGCTGACAGCTGGCACTACACAGCTCCACAGCTGACAGACTCTCCTTTGCATACAGGAGAGATCATGTCAGCCTAAGAAGACGACGAGGCAGGGACATAGCTCATCTTATCCAAAATAAATTTCTACTAATTGCTTAACTCATGTAAACTCAAAAGGATCCATCTTTCTTAATTAATACCAAAAGGACTAAGGTGACAATTTCAGCTGTAGAAATCTGCATTGTACACATCTACCACAGGGTAAAATGAAGCCCAGTCTTGAACTTATTAACAAGTAATTCTCTGTGCCAGTGAGTGCCCAGGTGGCCAAGGAGGCCAATGACATTCTGGTCTGTATCAGCAATAGTATGGCCAGCAGGACCAGGGCAGTGATCACCCCCTGTACTCGGCACTGGTGAGGTCACACCTCAAATCCTGGGTCCAGTTTTGGGCCCCTCAATTCAGGAAGGACATTGAGGTGCTGGAGCAAGTCCAGAGAAGGGCAATGGAGCTGGGGAAGGGTCTGCAGCACAAGTCTGATGAGGAGCAGCTGAGGGAGCTGGGGGTGTTTAGCTGGGAGAAAAGGAGGCTCAGGGAGACCTTATCACCCTCTACAAATACCTGAAAGGAGGTGGTAGTGAGGTGGGCATAGGTCTCTTCTCCCAGGTAACAAGTGACAGGATGTGAGAAAATGGCCCCAGGTTGTGCCAGGGGATGTTTATATATTGGATATTAGGAAACGATTCTTCACTGAAAAGGTTGTCAAGCACTGGAACAGGCTGCCCAGGGAAGTGGTTGAGTTATCATCCCTGGAGATATTTGAAAGATGTGTTGACATGATACGCGGGGACATGGTTTTGTAGTGGGCCTAACAGTCCTGGGTTAATGGTTGCATATGATGATCCTAAAGTTCTTTTCCAAACTAAATGATTCTGTTATCTGATATGCCTAAACTAAAACAATATTTTAATCTCTTCAGATCAGTTTCAAATAAAACCTTGATGTAAAATATAATCAGTCAAAGCACAAATCTACCAGATCACTCAATTTTCCTATAGTTTCTTCTTGGGCAGACCTGGCTGCAAGATTTACTCATGTATTGGAAGTAGGAAAAAAACCTGTCTTCCCAACTTTGTTCTTTTGCTGGTTTGAGAGGTACCAAGCTAAATAATGGGTTGGTAGGTAAAGTAGGACTGTGAGGACCCCAGCTTCGTCATGTTTCAAATGATTAATAGCCTAGATGCAATGGAAAGAACAGACAGAGCTAACAAAATAAATCCCATGGCTTTAGAATACATTCAGTGTATGTACATTATACATTATCTACCACAACTCCCATAAGGTGAGGCATAGTGCTAACTCCTTCATGCCAAGATAAATTAAAGCCAACACAAAATCTTTTGATAAACTATGTGTTAGTCCTAATGGTGATAAATTATGCACCTACATAAAGTACTGACAGGCATGAGAAGTGGTAGGGGAATTGGTGAAGGCCCAACTTGTCCTGTTTGATCACGCCTTAATAAGTAAAAATAGAAGTATGGCTTCATGGCAGCACCAGTGCAACAGCCATTGATTTGTACCGATTTTATCTATCTTTGTAATCTGAAATAACATACATAGAATCAGAATCTTGGCAATTTATAACACAAATCAATTTTAACTCCCTGGTAACTTTTGCCAAGTTAAAATATCCTTATATTCATGTGAGAACTGTGGTTCCTCTTTAGTAACAGATACAAAGCTCGCTCACATCAATTTATCTCGATGGGTTTAGAATGGCTTAGCAGGGTTAAAACTAGTGCCTATTTGCCAAAGAAAAGTCACTAATTTTAGCATTTGAAAAAGTAGTTACAGCTTCAACAATAATACATTAAAAATCAGCCAGAGGGATTCTGACACACTTTTCCTAACTGGCTGAACAATTTCAGTTACAACAGTTACAAAAAATACTCATGAGAGTCATAAGTATGTTTTTCAGCTTGCAAATTTTTTTTGAGCTGCCAAGGACATTTCATGAGCAGGGAGCTCAGTGCTTCTTTTTAAACAAGCAGGTATTATAATTGCAATTTTACTCCAAAAAAAGCATTAGCTGAAATATTTCAGTACTGTCATGGCCTTTTTCCTTTAAATAGTTGTACAGTTTTTGCTGTTTGGCAGGTATGGGAAATTAGGAATTTCTGTGCGTTTTGATACTGGAGTATTTTTAGGTGATAAATAGTACTAACATTTCACTTCCTACAGCTCAAGAATCTATCTCAGGGATGTCCTTAATTCCAGTCTGCTTGCGCTAGCAAGGCTTCAGCTGCTGAACACGGGACTGCACACAGGGTTCTTACACAGGGCTACAGCTCACATGCAATGCAGCACAGAGCAGGAGGTTTGTAGTGTGCACTAAGCAGCATATTGCAAACTGAATATCACTGCAATTTTACAGAAGCCTTTCTTTTTTCTTTGGCTGCATCACATCTAACAATGAAAGTGAGTCGTGATAGAAGATCATCAGCACCTGTCCCAGGCAGAGCTCTCTAAACACATACTTTTAAGAAATCCTTTCTCATATAAGGCTGTAGCTACAGACACATAAAGGATGGCAACAAAAAAGGAAAGAAATGTACTTCTTTGTGTGGGAGAGACCCATTTGGAGACTTTAAGGGAAAGACTGAAAAAGCATCTGCCAGGAATTATATAGTTAACCTTGCTTTAGGCAGGAGGATGGCCTTTGTGACCCCCCAATTAGTCCATTTCACCTGCAATTTCTCTGGTTTTTGAGAGTCAAACTTAAAATTCAGCCTCACTGTTATCACTATGTATGAAGAATTTTAGAGTGCTCTCTCAGTACGGTTTTTTGTACGCAGATCCTCTGGGGTCTACATGGTTGTAAAGCACAGAAAAACAGAAAAGGAACACACCAAAAGAAAAGGAAATGAGAAAAGAAAAAAGGTTACCATTTCCTTTGCCACAGCAGACTTGTTGACTTTTAACCGATTTCAAATATACACTTCGATTTTTAAATAGAATCCATTATGATTATGCCAAATAATATCTTAATGCAATACCTTGTCTTCACATATAAATCTAATCTGTATTCTACCCCCTGAACACCCATCCTTATCTTGGACCATCCTTCAGAACATCCCTTCTGAACACTGGAGCTTGGCTTACCGGAGATCTAATGAGTTAGTGATGAATTACAGATTGAGATCTTTCTAAAGCTGTGTGAAATTCTGAAACAAGAGGTAAATAGATATGTGCACATCTGGAGAAATTACTGACTGACAGAAGGGGAAATCTCAAACTGACCTGCAACATTTGAACACTGAAATCTTGCAGAATCCCAGTTTTAATCATCTTTTTTCTGTGCAAAATTAAGATTATTGTAGATATTTTGACCTTCCTTATAGAGTCAAAACTCAAATTTAAACTAATAGCAAAAACGATCCTTTTTTTTTTAAAATTACAGAGCAAATTATAATCTCCCATTATTACTTCACTAGAAGCTGACATGGAACCAGTAGTTCAACCATAAGTTTCATGCTGAGAAAAGAGAGAAAACGAAATCTGGAGAGCACAAACAGGGGCTTTTATCTTCACCACAGTGCTTTCAGTAACAACAACATTCAACAGCTTACCAACAATTATTCCAGGTCTTCTATCCATTTCAACGATATGTGGATGCACACCTTTATATGCTGCATCACTCACAATTTGGGTGTTTTTCCGTACACGCTCTGTTATAGGATCATCTACCACTGGGGTGAAGCCTCTGCCCTTTGTCTTCTCAAAATCTTCATGATATTTTACCTAGGAAAACAAGAAGAATTACATTTTTCCCCAGGTTGCAATTGACAGCAAATGGTTATTCTATGCAAGAATGCATATATGTTTGGTTTATGAGGCACTTACATTCTTTGACTTTGCACCATAACAGAATTGCTTTACACATGAGATAGGCTGCATGGCCAGCCAAGTCTTTTCTATCACCTTAACTTGATTTTCTGATATTTTATTATCAATTTTGCATTTCTTTTCCATTGACATGGAATTAGGCACTATCTTAAGCAGCAAAGCATCATCTTACTACCACACAGGACACAAAACAACCCTGCCATCAGGAGGCCATCTGGTCCATTCCCTTCTTCTCTAGGACAGGATAGCTGTCTACTGATGCAGACAACTACACCTGTCTGTAAAAATGTTCCAGCAGTAGTAGTTCTAAAGAACTAAAGCATTTTCATTCACTGATAATTTTGACTACATGCACAGTATCATACAAAATGTATATTTTGCTCTTTTGTTTTATCATATGCCAGCTGGCTTTTAAAACAGGTTTTTAGAAAGAACAACAGTTATTCTGAACTGTCTGCTTTAAAAAAATATTAGAAAAAAGGACATTAGAGTAGAAGGTGTTACAGCACCAAGTGTTGGAACAAAACCCCAGCATTAGTAAGAGTTATAAAGGTAGTACCGCTGCTTATGCATATTTACATTATAAATAACTTAATCATCAACGAATTAAATTGACAAACATTCTCACACAAGCCAATGCACACAAAACAACTCATTCCAAGAACCAGTCACGCAGAAACCAGGAACATGCACAGGCACAGGTGAAGTGTGTCACCTAATCCAGTGAAATTGTGATGCTCAAATGATGTGTGCACATTTTTAAAGAAAAAACAAAACCAAAAGAACAGACATGTAACTGTTAGAAAACTGTTTATTAGTATTTTGAAAATGTTCATTACACTCCTATGCAGTTAGCAAACACTCCCTCTACAGGTGTAAGAAGAAAATATTCCTTCCATACCTGAGGAGAGAGTTTCATTAGTTACCTATATTAATGGAAGGCAAAATCCAGTGGAAGTCAAGTGCCGTTCCTTAGTATGCTCTAGTTATAGGAAGAAAGTACCCTACCATTGAGATGTTGTTTTGTGTTTCTTTGACATGCCTTAGCTCAGGTGTGTCTAGAAGCACACTACGTCTACCCTTTCATCTGCCTCTGATCACTGCTGTACTTGACCTGCAAAACAGCAACAACAGCACAGGTGAATTGTTTGTTTACAGCAGAAAGGATGGTGAGAATCACACCATGCAACAGTACCCATTCCAAACCACAATGCCAAGCAGTTCTCTTCTTTCTTTACACTCATGTGCTAGTAAATTATTTCACAGTGAGGATACAGATGAGCTACTGTATTGGTAGGGCCAAAAGGAACATTTATTCCATCAATCACTTACTTGAAAGAAAGTATTTATTTAAAAGCTGAAATTTGTAACTGTTTAAATTACATAAATGAAATAATTCATTTATCAACTGATAAATAAATAATAAGAAAACACCACTGTGACTTAGAACACCCTTAAAACATATTTGTATGGCTGATGATAAGCTACCATCTTATTACCCAGACAGACACAGAGTCTGTTCTCAGTCTGCTTCCAGGTTGGGATTACCTGAGGACCTCAAGGAATTCAATTCTTATCCTTTGGAAGCCTTCTTACTCCTGTTCAATAGCTAGTCTTTACTAGCAGCACAAAGCAACATGTCTGAGAAGAATCTGGATATTCTGTTTCCAAAATGAACATTTGGGCTCTGGGTTTTGTGCATTAGTAAGTACAGAATCTCTCCCATCACATTTCTCCTGATTAGCTTATTTTGTAACACTTTACAGACTAGTAAAGATGTAAGGTTAATTACCTGTTAAAAATAAGAAGAAAAAAAACCCACTCAAAATTCTAAAATAGTGAAAGTCCTACTTACTGGTTCTGGAATGAGTACTCTAACAGTTTCTTCTATCTTGTTGAATTCTTCTACCACTGGCCTCTCTTAGCTCCTACATCGCACCATAACCTGTGCACTCTGTTAGTAAATACTTTAGATTTACCTCTGTATTCACACTCCAAGTATTACCTCTCAGATGAGTTGTGCAAATCTATTTCAACACGCATTTGTGATGAGAGAAACCATGTATTGAAACTGTCTAACCCTCCTTAAGATTACATATTGGCTAAGAAAGCAGACCCATGAAAATATGTGCCTTGGTGTCTGCGTTTCATAGGTAAGTTTGAAGTAATGTACAGAGAATCAAAAACATATGGTACTGCACATTCTTCAAACCCTTCTTAATTAATCAATAAATTCTCTTAGAAAATATATTCAGCTACATATGCTTTTGAATATAAGACATTTTCTGGACAGAATAATTACAGCCAACACAGATTGATTTTCATCTTGCTCACTAACACGGAGTATTTATCACTGTAAATCTTGAGAAACAAAGTGAAGGAGTCACTTGGCAAAACACATTTCCTTTTCACAAATTAAAAAATTATTTAAAGTCTAGAATTGTTGTGAAGTTTTCATCTTATTTTCAGCTACGCACCTCAAAAGTAATTGACTTTGGTAAATATTCATGAGCATTTTAAGAACATGATTAAGATATATGTAGTTACAATGTCAGATTCTGTTCCTTTGTCCTTAGACATATTCCCTGACAAATCCAACCTACTTTTCACTCCTACTCTCAGTTCTAAAGTTTTCATTATTTGTAGTTCTCTCCTGCCACCTTGACACACTGGTTCTGCATGAAACCTCTTCTATTTACCATCTGAAGCAACTTTGCCACTGATGTTTTTTCAGTGCTGAGGACAGAGTGCAACATAACTGGTCTTATCCTTTAGTTCACCATGCTTTTTGCACTTCTTCCTTGCTCCTTAATAGAATTGTTTCTTGCTTCTTACACCACTGTAGTAGCAATTACATTTTATTAACATAAAAGCCAAGAAACTCCTCAGTATTTAGCAATGGGACCTATTAAGAACTACTCAGCTCTAACATAGGTGGCATGTCACAGAGTGGAATGGACACTTCCATGCTTTGAATCTCAAAAAAAAAAAGACATTTGCACTGAGGTTAAATTCTCATTTCCTTTGCTCTTTACTGCAATTCACTTCTGCAATCTAGCAACTCAAATCTGGTAACAAGAGACAAAAATTCTTGAAAGAATGAGTGACCTCTACTGACTCTCTCCTTGAAAAATACTGGCACCAACACAACTACTTATTTTTTTTACAAGAATAATCAGACAACCCTGAATATGTTTGTTGCACATATGTGCAGTGCATGTCCTCAAAGAATAAAACCAATATCTCTTCAGTGAATGATGCAGTTGGATTTCTTTGACACATCAAATGTAAAATGAAAAGCATATCCATGTTTATATTTCTACAATGACTGAAAATCTGAATGACAAAAAGATTCAAACAACTTGCCGAGCTGATATTATCTTGATTCTTCCTGACTCTCTCTATCTCAGGAGTGACACTCACAGCAGTAGCTTTTCCAGGCTGCTCTCTGTAGTGAACCTATTATTTAACAGAATAAAATATATATTCATACTATTTCAACCATAGGAATATCTCATTGTTTTATATAAAAATGCATGACGTCAAAGGTCATCCAGGAAACAACTGAAAAGCTAAAATGCATCTGAAGTTTATTAAAGTTTATAAAACTTGATTTTTGAAAGATAACCTTGAATTTTTTTTCTGTACAGGGTGTTTATTAATGCATTTCTGTGGATATATACCCACATATGCACACAATATCTTGACATTTACCAGACTGGTCCTTGGCTGTACAGAGAAATATCTCATATTTGGAATGGGGTTAAGCTACAAATAATGCAGTAAAGGCAAGCAGAGCACATGAAAAACTGAATTTCAGCAAGGTGCACTGCAAATATATGATTGGCAAGACACAGAAACTCCATAATGTCTCCTTCTGTGTTCTAAATTTTATATAGTACATATTCAAAGGTGATTAAACACAGAGGGTGCAGCACATCAGCCAACTGCCAATTGAATCCAGCCTAATTTCACCATGCATTTATCTAAACGTACTGCAGGAATATCTCCTTTATCATTTTGTAACAAAACACACTTAATGCATTAACCAAATGCACACTCAAGGCTGGATCAGGATCTAAAGCATACAGAGGACAGGATGTGGCATTCACAGACCAACCAATCTAATGTTAACTCTGGCCTCACGTGCTGGGAAGTCAGATACGGTAAATATTTAGTGACAGATTCTGGCAACAAATTTATGCCAATTCATATAGTTTTATGCAAAATAAATTCTTCCATAAAAAATAAGCTCTTGGGCTTAAGTGATAAGGTTAACTGTGCAGATATATTGTGCTCATAATTCTGCAGTCCACAGTAGCAGTAACTGCTTAAGCAATTATCTTCCAGCACAACACAATTTTGGTCTGTCCACATCAATGTATTCCAATCGAAAAATTAATGTCTTACAAAAATGATGGTAAACTTTCAAATAGATTAAACTTGCAAACTAACATTTATAAAGGTAAAATGACTATTCAAAAATTATTATTTCTAGAAATGGCTGAAGTTAAAGAATCTTCACTCAAAGCTGTTCCACCGACTTGAAAAGAATTTAAACTTTCCAGTGAAACTTGCACAACACAAAAATTGATGAAAAGTAAACGACAATGTGAGTAGAAAAACTATACAGGCTTGAACCACTTGGGAAACCAGGTTTTTTTGAACAGAATACATCTGAGGAAAGCTAGATATATCAACAATAATCCAGAAGTTGAGTTAGAGGGACAGAATTTTTCAAAATTGTGACTCAAAATTAATTTTGGTGAATGCAGCAGAAAGCACCCCAGGGACACACTGGGTGTGGACCCATGAACCACGGCTGCTCATGGCAGCTCTCAGTGAGGAGAGAGCCTGGTCTCTCAAGGACTCATTAACAAGGTACAACTTCATCAATGCAGGAAGGCAGCAGCGTGCTCCAGTTCTTTCCTTCCTCTCTGTGCTCCTGCAAATCATATGGCTTTCTAATGGTTATGTCAGCCAATAAACACTAAATTCTGATGGGAAGGTTACTGAGGAACCAGAAGGAGATAGATAAGAGAGCAGAAGTTTGAGCACAATTGTAGCTAATTTTTTACAAAGCAAAGAAAAATAAAACTGGAAACAGATATTTTGTTTAAAAAAAAAAAAAAGAAAAAAAAATTGGTCAAGATTTCCTGCAAGTATCTAAGGAAGAGAGTAACATCTCAAAGCACTGCAGCCATTTCTTTAATAGAACATGTGATGCTTCATCTGCCATTTCCCAAACTAAGCAATGCCTTTTCACAACTGCTTCCCAAAAGAGGGTTTTCAATTCCTTTACTTGAATTCCAATACATTACAATACATTCATTTCCCCCAACTAAAGAAAAGGCACAGTTTCAGAAAGGAGAACTTTGTACTCATCTCGTGCACCCAAAAATTATACAAAGGATTAAAGGATAGCAACTTCCCATGCTGACATTCTCTTGATTCCTCTTGACTCTTTCCATCTCAGGGGTGACACTCACAGGTGTAGCTTTGCAGAGCTGTTCTTTGTACCGAACCTAGCAAACATGTCAGAAGATATTACAACAGAGATTTCCAAGTAACAGAAATACATAACTGTGCTAGACATCACTAAAGAGCACACTGCATTTGGATGGAAAGTACCATTCCTTAGTAATCAATCCCATCTTTCCACACAATACTTAGTACTCACCCTCTTGCAGTTCTCCTATTTCAAACACAGACAATTGTTATTTCAACAGGAATAATTCACTCTCATTGTTATTAATCAAAGTGCAATGCTAAGGAATTATCATTTTACCATTAATTGATTAAAATGGTCTTTGTGGACAAACAGAAACTAGCACAAACACCACAGACATATTCACCAAGACACAAACACATTTAATACAGCTGAGAGAAGTGTGCAAGCAATGAAAATGGAGCACACATTGCTAATATTCTTCTGGTTTTCCTTAACTCTCCTTAGTTCGGGTGGATCAGAAATAGTTGTTGCACGCTGAATTTCTTCCTTGTATTTAATCTGCACAATAGATATTACAAAAATATTAGAAACTTAAAGAAGAGAGAGACAGGCACTAAAACACATCAATCACTTTATATGCTCTCCTGTACACATACTGCACAGCTAGGCCACATCTACAAACACCATTGGTCTGAAAAGGAACAGTTATATTTAATTTCTAAAACAGTCTGCTAGGGTCTCTAATGCATCTTGTTTGATGTTACACAGAAGAGAGTGCATTTAACAATTCTAGTGTACTAAAACTCTTACAGTGGGAATACACATCACATGGGGCTGTGGCTATTTTCATGATAATTGGGATGCTGCATATACTACTTGGAGACCCACACCACTTTCACAATTACTTGGTCCTTCTATTATCTTGCTATGGATAAATCTACCAGTCCATTTCAGAAACCAAGCCTTTTAGGTGTTTCTGAAAAGGAGGATGACTTCAAAGTCTCATCGAAGTTCTCTAAAAACACACGCAGACAAACAGGTGAGAATGCAGTTGTCTGGATTGTTGATGCCCTTGCAGGTGCTGTCAGATATTTACTGGGTTTTCTTCTAACATTTTATTTTCAACTCTCTTCTCCAAGACATGGTACTTCTGGAGGGTGCCCAATTTCATAGAACAGACAAAACAACTTGTTTTTCTCTAAGCTCATACTTGGAAGCTGCTTTGACTGAAATTTATAAATAAATAAAACCAAACCAGCCCAAAGTACAGGCCAGGAATGGAACATTTCAGTCCAGACAGCGTAGGACTGGCAAAAATACTAAAGCACTGGAAAAAAGGGTTTTTTAATAGAGACTATTAGGTAAGTTTAAGAATTGGCAGTGCTACTCGTCCTTAAAATGTCTGTTGCTTGAATTTTAATCAGACCCCAGCTTTGTGGTATTGAGTGACATACCACAGGAGTTTCCTCACAGATTTCACACTAACAAAAACACAAATAGAATCTTCTCCCAAAGCACTTCTTCTTCCCAGTGCCGTGTCCAACCCTGCCTGCCCCTCAATATACACAAGTTTTTTAAACGTCCTTGGTTGTTTGTAGTTTCTCAGTTCAGATTCAGCTACAGTCCATGGGTCTGTTGCTTGCTTTGAAAGTTCTGTGAGATCTTGGCTTCTTCCAAACCAATCATCACAACAGGTGAGATGAGCTCAACCTCCTTGGCTGTCACCACCTTGTATTTTAGGCTTCGAAAACACCATTCTGATGTTTGTCTCCTACATATGTAACCTGGAAGAATCTGATCACTTTCAGAACATGATTCAGTGGATTTTCTGTGTGGTTGGTTGTCCAGTAAGTGTTATTTTGGTGCCCTGGTGTTTCTTTCACTGAAAGTTTGCTTCACATTCCACAGTTTCATTTAGCTCAGAAAACAGTTTTAAAGCTGTCCCAAGTTCTTCTGGCTAAATTTAAAAATACGTGTAAAATATTTAAATCCAATGGATTCCAAATTGGTGTAATTTACCCTTCCTTTGGGACTCCTGTAAATCACACAATACAATTTCCCTCTTACTGCACAATATAATTTCCCTCTCACTGACAAATAATTTGAAACATTCTTGTACATTGCCTTTAAATTTGGCATTCAACACCTCTAATAAATATTATACAAGACCTAAGTAATTTCAAGTACAACTACATGTAATAAAATACCTTTTGTACAACATTAACTCTACACAAAGACTAGCAACGTAAAGGCCATGCTACTCACATTGTACCACTACACCACTAATGCATTTTGTACTTCCCTTGGCATGTTTCTGTTCAAATGTGTTTACTAGCATACTGATCGACCTTTCATTTTCTCTCTTCACCACTATTTAGGATTTCTAAAACAGCAAGAACAGTGTACACTATTTTTCCATTTCACATTGAAAGGTATCATGAAAAAACGTTAGAGTAAGACTTCTCCTAATGAGTGTGTGTGTCTGTGAGTGTCTGTGACTGTGTGACTACTCTTGAAATAAAAGTCTGTGGCAACTGGAAATTTAAAAGCAAAACAACAACAAAAAACCCAAACAAACAAACAAACAAACAAAACCCCCTCACCCTCAAATCAAGCAAACCAATGACTTCCCAACCAGCAGGTTTCAGCTACTCACTATCCAATTATTTCAGGATTTAGGACACATGATAGCCTGTACTGTGACTCAAAATGACAAGATGAAAAGTGATGGATAGAGCAGAAAAACATTCCAAGGAAAATAAGAGCTTTTCAAAATTTTTTTGAAATTCTCTACCTGACCTTACTTTGGTGGGATAATTAATTTAACACTATTCACTAAACAATTAAATTCTATGAGAATAGGAGTCCAGAGTCCCTAATTCATATTTTAACTAATATTTAAACACAACATAGTGTCATGTCTAGACATTATTTTCAAACTTTACTTTTAAAAAAAATCTAATCATCAGAAAAGTCATGTCACAAACATAAAAATTGCCCCAGAGGAGTCCCCATCAAATATAACAAAGAAGTGAACAATGCAATTACAAGGGTTTTCTTGCTGGGCAGTCACTTTTCTGGTTTTTTCCAAGTTTTGCCACATATTTATCAGAAGAGAATGTTCTATTTGAAGAAAACAGTCACATTGATATTTTATTTTTATTTGCCTATTAAGGTGCCAAAGACATTGGGCATCCATAGATAAACAACATCAATTCAGAACCAATCTCATCAGATGCACATATCAGCTTTTCACCAGCATGTAAAGAGGCACCAGCTCTCCACCTTTTCACATAGTTCAAGTCTGCACATAATTTTTCTCTTCTTGAAGTGCAAACGGTATCAAATCCTATGCAATACATGCAGTCCCTAACAGAAAGTTACAGATTTTCTTTTGCGTCACACGGTATTTTTCTAACCTGCAAATACAACTGCTGTTCAGTCTGTCATATAGGAGAATACATCTCATATTTCTCACTCTTGAAAGACAAGACACTTCCCTCAAACATGTAGTTAAAATATTTTCTTATTTTTCATAATGCTTCAATTAGAAACTCCACCTTTGGACACAGAAGTGATACAGCAGAGGGGAGTTCTAGCTGTGCTAGAACATAGCTCTATATCCAAAATCCAGTGGACAACTATTTGAATAAGATGTGTGATATGAAAATGATGAAATTTTTAGTAAACAAGATGAAAAAAGAAAATGGTCCACCATTCATTCACATAAAAATAATTCATGTTAATAGCACTCACCGAGCTAATATTCTGTTGATTTTTCTTTACTCTTTCAATCTCCGGAGTATCTTTCACAGCTGTGCCAGCTCCTACTTCCTTCTTGTAAAACACCTTCATTTCCCCAAAAGAAAAGATAATTATGAGACTGTTAGCAATGCAAACACTAGTTCTCATAAAAGGGCTAGGCATTTTTCCAAGCTCCAAATTGGTCTGACTATAAATCTTGCTAAGAAAGCAAATACTTTAATTTTTCATAAATCAGACTAATTATCAATAACTGTGATTACACTGTTTGTTTTCAACTGTAACCCACATAGTATATTCTCATCCTTTAGACTGACCTCAGTATTTTTAAGTACTTGCAATGACATATTTAAATTTGGAAAAAATATTAAAATTTCTATAATAATCCATCAAGTTTTACAAATGTAATTTTACACTTGAGTAATTTCATTCATTTCAATGTAATTGAAGGTCCATGAACGTGCAGGATTTGATTTGGTTTCTTTAGTCTTCAGATCTTAAAATACTGTGAGAAGTGAACAGACATTACTATTATCTAAGTTAACAAGCTAAAAAATCGAAATATTCACGGAAAAATAACCACAACAACCAGAGCTACAATCCAAGTCATGCAATTTTTGACTCCTAGGTTCAAGCCAGAAAGCTGAGGACTGCATCTAAAAACAAAACTCACTTCTTAAAAGATACGCATGCTGTTCATACACTACTCCTCTCTATTTCAATTGTTTCAGTAAATGATAAACACAAAGCACATCAGTAGAATCAATTACTTGAAGTTACTGAAAGAGACAGTAAATAACTGCTCTACAAATTCCAAGCCTGGTTATAATTTAAATAACCATGGAGCACCAGTTCATGTTGAAAAACTCCTCAAGAAGTTTTACTTGATTTTCAGTATTTGGCGTCACAGCTGTTGCCATTCTGGTAAGTATTTCCAGTCAGTTAGTGTAAAAAACAAGTCTGATCCTGGAGTTAATAAAATTAATCTTTACCATTTAGTATTTCTGCCTTTCTTAAACCAAGATTTATTTAACTTTTCCTATCAACAAACCTTAAACAATAAAAACATCATTCCTGATTAATTTTTCCTACTTCCTTGAAGTCCTCCATAGGCTGGGGTGAATGCTACTGCCAAATATTCTAGAGGAGAATGGCCGCAACTAATTTTTTAAATATTCAAAAAACCTTTAACAATCTAGAATTTTGTTTTACCATGTGAGAACAGAGACAGTTTATGAGTAAGAACTTGAAAATTGTTCTGCACCATGTCAGTTAGAAAGATTTATATTGTGGGCTGGTCTACAATATACTTTTCTCCTCTACGAAGGAAGGATTGGTAAAATATGTTGGAGACAGAATTTTTCTATGAAAGAAATGACTGTGAAGTAAATATCCTATTATAAATCAACTGCCAAATGAGCTAGTAAGCTAAAAGCAGCAACGATCTTATCTGCAGTGCAAGTTGCTTTTTTTGTCCCTTAAGGCAGAAAAATCCAAAAGACAAAAATCCAAAAATCAGAAGACTATTAGGGGTCATTCTGTTTTTTATACCGCTGCCAGCTGTATCTTAACTCGGTAAGAACTCACCTTTATAATCTAAACTGCACAGAAGGATGAAAGATTAAAACATAGAGAAACAAGAGAAAAAGATAGTTCAGTCACAGCTGTAAACTGCTTTCCTACATTTGGAGGATCCAGTTCACAAACAGAAACAGGACAGTCACAATAGAAAGCAAATACAAATCACCTCAAAGACAATACATTTTATTTCTTATCTGGAGTACTAACAAAGAGGATAATTGTCAGTCTTGGCACTGAAAGCTCAGACTGGCCTACAGGGCTGCAAGGGGTTCAGATGCATCAGAGGCTTGTCATGGCTTAATTAAGTAGTGATACCTATCTTAATTAAGCCTGGTACCTAACTGTTAGCGAATCTACACTGCCAGAGCCACCGACCTACTTGAGGACTTCATCAAAAGCTATCAAAGGCTGGAGCAGGGTGGAAAGCAGATCCCAGAGGCTAGCTTGTATCCCTCTGTTGCAGGGAGTTTCAGCCTAGCCTGTTAGGACACCAGTGACATGAGAAATGGTGACAATCACCGTCACACTATGCTGCACAGCACCATTCAAAACCAGGGCCAGCAGATGACAGGAAGCAAAACTGGGCCAGTGGGCCTGTCAAGAGCTCCTACTAGAAAGATGTAGCTTTTGGCTGTCCTCTTTCAAAGGAAGAAAAAGAGCAGGTAATGGCTGGAGATGTTATAGGAGTGACCACAGCCTAGAGCAGGCTCAGAGGTATCTCCTCTGCCCTCCCCACCGGCTCTTGCTCGCCTGCGGAAACCTCAGCTGCACAGGGGAGCTGCAGGCAAACACCTCTGGGAGAAACTAACTGAGGTCTACTTCTGAGAGCTGGAGAAGCTGAGGATATCTCTAAGTTAAAGAACATGTGTGTCAGATAATACTAAACACATTTAAGTATCTTATATTCCTTTCTCTCAAATCATTGGCTTCATTAGTATTACTTAGTCTGCCATAAAAAACAGCCACTGACTGGCCTTTTGTTCTGGAGGCCAGATTTACTCCTCTTCTCTGTTATATTACAAGCAACAGCAGCACTAATGGGCCCAAAAAGGAAGTGGAACTTAATACATCCCAAACTGGGCAACTGTAGAAATCTAAGCTCATAATTTATATTTAGGGATAAACTGAAACTTAAATCTAGCAGAAAATTTAAAAATATAAAGTGTAATATAAAATCATTACATATATATATTTATGAAATCTGATCTGTTCTAATTTTATACCCCAATCTTAATTCTCAGTACATATGATAGAAAACAGATGAAAAATCTTATATGTACAGTAAGAAGCCTTAGATTTTTTTTTTCCCTTTTAAACAAAGTACTTCCTGGGGCTTGATGGAAAAAGAAAAAAAAATCTTCAGTTAAAAATAACTGTGGTTTGGCAAGGTGATATAAGTGGTTTAGAAATTCAAAATAACAGTGTCACACTTAGAAAAGCTGGGTATTTTTTTTTACTGAAAGAAATGAGTGATACAGCTTTTGCCAGGAAAATTATGCAAATGGTTCAAAGGACTTTTACTCGTAAGTTCCCTGTTTTACGGTGTGGAACAAGAGAGCCTATTTAAACTAAAAAACATATGAAAAGTTACAAGCAAAGAGAGAAGCACTGTTACTCACTGAACTGATGTTTTTCTGAGTACTTCTTATCCTCTCCATCTCAGGAGTGTCTGGGACAGCAGAATAGTTACAGAGCATCTTCTCCGCTTCACCTTTGTACATTTTCTGAAAAAATAATTTTTAAATGTCTATGCTTTTTGGGCTCAGGATATCCAAACTGCACAAAAGATCCTTATTGCTAATGAGCCTCCTCATCCCTGTCCAGTATTTACTTAAACATCTCTTCTCCACCATACTGTTATCATTGTCTGTCCCCCACACTAATGATGCCTTTTCCTGGTCTTAAAATCAAGAATCAAAACACTGTTAGAAGTGAAAAAGGGGTTTTACCTCAGTATTTATTTTAAGGATCCTTAGGTGCACCACGTCCAGGTGTTATGCACCCCAATGCACACCGCAATGCACCCCCCTAATAGATCGAGTACAACATTACAGGTGTTACTAATTAGCATATCTGTCAAAGATTCCCCAATGAGAGGCTCATATGAGCCCCCCTCCCCAAGGAACCTTCCCCTGGATGGTTCTATCTTAGTTTACAAAATGTGTTCTGGACAGGACTTTGGGGTCTGGGGCACACTGATCCCTAACTACGAAGCTTCTAAAATGTTTAATCTCCTAGCTTGACAAATAAGTCTAAGAATGTAGGCTAAAAACCACTAAGAATAGAAAAAGCTATAAAAAGGTAAATAAAGGGGTATAAAAGAAAAGACAAAAAATCATCATGGCATCACTAAAATATAACTAATATACATATACATAATATATCCTCATATATCTTCAGACATAATATATCCTCATATACATTTTCTCCTCACTGTCAGAATATACGTAATGTAACATTAGGTAATTAGGTAATGTGAAAAGTACTACAGGTAGATGTAAATAATTAAATTCAACTTACATGGTGTAACAGGCCTAAATACAAATAAGAATCAGGCAGTTAAGACATTTTACTACATGTAAATTAATTTAGTACAGGTATGAAAGCCTCTGCAGAGCTAGAGAAGAAGTATTTTGAGCAGTGTTATGTCAAGCAGTCATTGTTACACAGAATTAAAACATTCAACCTTTGACTATGTCTACCTGGCTTGCTATTTCTGAAGCCCTTTTGACCCGTTGAATTTCTGGAGTATATGGACCAACTTGCATCCCTTTTCCTCTAATTTCAGTCTCCAGATCCTTTTTATATTCTTTCTGAAGAAAAAATAAAGGGGAAATAAAAACCATAACTAATACTGCAACTCTCTGTACATGCTGTCTTCAAAGCTATTCCGATAGTACTGGTCAGACTATAAAAATAAATTCTTCCATTTCTTTAATTTAATATTTTTATTGTGCACTGCTTGCTTTGTTTAGCTTAAGAATGTTCAAGAAAATTTTACATTTTTAACATCTCATTGTGTTTTACTTTCAAAGTAATCTTAAAGCAATTAATTCTGTACTCACCTGGCTGACAATTTCAGAAGCTTTTTTGGCTCGCTGTAAATCAAGAGTATCCATACCCACTTCCATTCCCTTTCCTTTAATTTCATTCTCCAAGTCTTTCTTGTATTCTTTCTGAAAATAATAGCATTGGAAATACAGCTGACAGCCAAATTCTTAAATTGTTCCCAATTTAATCTGTGTGATTTCACTGACCAGCACTCATAAAACACCAAATAACTAAAGATTCAACAGAACTTGATTTGTAGACTCTATCCATAAGATGCCTACACTGTAGTTGCTGATGGGTTAAAAAACTCTTTTAACAGACTGCTCACATCAAATCTGATGTAGCCTTTCACATCTACCTGTCTTGGCAGTTTTGGCAGCCACAGTCAGACACTGGTGGATGAGAATTTCTCCTTCTGCTGTGCTTTGCAAGACTGATGTCATAATGCTTTAGCATCTCTCCAACTCTCTTTATCATTTGGCCCTAACTAAGTAAGGAGCTATTTAGACCTAAAAGCAGCAGGGCCCACAGTGACCAAACACACCCCAGGCCAGGCGTGGCTCATGAGGAACAAGCACAACCTGCAAAAGGTGATAGGAAAGTCTAAGTTCTGGGAAGGCTTAACTTTTCCCCCTTACACTGATTATGCAACTGTACAATTCTTTGCAGCTAGATCAGCTATTTGGAGAAATCTGTGTTTTCAGTACTGCCTAGATTGGTCACCACCTGGAATTCTCAATCACAATAATTTGTTGCATTCTGTCATTTGGAAAGCTTGTCCCAGGAATGATACTGACCATGCTTGCAATTTCAGAAGCTTTCTTGGCTCGTCTTATCTCGGGTGTATCTGGACCAACTTCCATGCCCTTCCCTTTAATTTCAGTTTCCAAGTCTTTCTTGTATTGCCTCTGTGAAGATAGAATTTATACATTATATTCACAACATCCAGAGATTTTTTTCCACAAGACATTGAAATTTAGGATTTAGAGTCAATCAAAACTCTCAAGAGTCACAATTGCCGAGACTCTTGGTAAGCTGTTGTCAGGAAAAACACATAACAAACTACAGGAGGAGAACTTTTACAAGATATTCACTGAATGTACAAACCTCTGTCAATGAATTTTTAATGTGGCAGAGGGTAGGAGGAAATCAGCCCATGCAGCTTGCTACAATTATCCTCTAAAGTAAAGGGGAAGTTTAGCTCTGCAGAACATGGTGTAATAAGGCGGTACTTGGTGCCAGCCTAATTGAAACACATTTTTCTTTTAAGAAAATATTTTATTTATGAAAAGACTACATGTTAGAAATTTAATACCATACAGAATTGCTTCCAGTGAACTTCCAGATCAGGAAGTTGTAATTTATTCATTTAATAGGTCTTTCCTGAACCATAGCCATTAGGCAAGTGGCAGTCCTCATCCGTGATTTTCCCCACAACATAAATTATAAATAACCAATAACCCAAAAACAAAATTAATATTTCATCTTCAGCTTATCCAAGCAAGGATATGTTCCTTGTTCATCAGCAAATTATATTAAAAAGTAATATGGAAATATTGCATACAATAGTTGTACTTCTTTTTGTAAAAAAATATTCTCAGCCAGTGCTATTTCTACTACTTTGGTAGTAATCATCCTTTTTTCTATTCTAGTTCATCTCTGCCTGTGGAAAACTTTTTTTCAAAGTAAATACCTATAATTTAAAAATGCCCCTTACTTTTCCTGTTTGTTAATTATTTTTAGGCTGTACATTAATTAGAAAAAAGGAGGAAAATACGTTTCTGTTCGATACAATGGTCTGATAACTTACAAGAAGAAGAGAAAAAAAGATTTTCAGTCTTTCATCTCTGTCTCACTCTGATGTGGAAATAAATGTGATAAAACAACTCTCTACTTCACAAACCACATTTTTTTGCAAGAACTGTAAATTTACCTGTAGGAAAACATCATCCCTCAATTCCTGTCTGCTAAAGGTGGGACAGCAGATGTTTCCTCTGAGCTTCATATTGGGTAAAACACCCAGGAAAAGATAATCCTGGGAGTTACAGCTATACATTTCTTCACTTCTTTACAGTAGTCAGATTGGCCCTATCCATGGCATTCCCTCTGTTTTTCATGGAGAGACATATATATAGATATGTGTGTGTGAACAAGTAAACATATATATAATAAATAAATACAAAATTTATATTTTTATATATATGCGTGTATATATATATATATATATATATATATAAAATTCTGAAATTATTCCCCAAATGTATAATGTGCAGCATGAGCTTTGCCTTCTCTCTTCCCTCCCTACACCCTCCAGCCCTGCTGTTGCTTCCCAGAGACAGCCTTGGATCCCTGGAAGTCCACCCGAACTCATGTGCTGAGAAAGCCTCTGTGCTCAGCAGAGCACAGCTCCAAATGCCAGATCTATTGACCCCACTAACAATCTCCACTGACTTTCTAACTGCCCAAAAACCTGAATTATTTGTCCTGAGTTGTTTTTTATCCAGAGCTTTACTATATTTTTCAAGCAAAACAGAAATAGCCGTAGTTTCAATACTTACATATTTCCTTGTAGATCATGAAAAAAAAAAAAAAAAAAAAGGGAATCTTTTGAGTTTAACATAAAGTGAACCTTCTGTGATATTAATAACCTTGACTAGCATAACATACCTCATTTAGTATCTGAGCTGCATTTTTCACTCTAATCAAATCTGGTGTATCTTCAAACACTGTCATTCCTTTTCCTTTCATCCCTTCTTCCAAATCTTTTCGATACTCTTTCTAAGGATTACAAAAAAAGAAAAAACTGATAGAGAGATTTCACCACTTCTTATTTTGTGCAAGATCTTGAAAAGAAATGCCACTTATTAAACATCTGAAGAGTCTCTTTGAAATTGCTATGAATATGAATTAGCTGAAGTACAGATTTCAGACTTAAAATAGAATTGGAAATTGTGAAATCAAACAGAACAATGTTGAAAAAGTGAAAAGATTTTCATGTCGTCATCTATTTTGTTGTGCTCTTGAAAACCATGTGTGCCCTATACAGCACTAGCACACTGTTTAGGGGCCTTGACTCTCTCTAGACAGACATTTTAACTGCAGTAGTATTTTCTTTCCGCAGCCCAGTATATGCTGTGCTGCAGTTTTTACCTCTATTCCATTAATGGCATCCCAATCAGGATGGATTCCCTAAACACCACACTAGGACCTGTTAAAACAACCTCTTGATAAATTAAAATGTAGAAGCAATATTCCTACCATATCACTCCTGTGCCTCCTACACACTGCACTGATACGACCTATCAACATTCAGCAACTGCAGCCTCCAGAGTACTCAAATGTTCAGTATAAAATTCAAAGCACACTAGAACCTGCCCACAGACATTCGGTTCATTTTGTTCTTCCCAGCTCCTAGAGGGCTGATGTAAGCCTATTGAAGTTCAAGATCTTTAAATTTTGTAAGGATTTTTAATTACTCTTCCCATCTCCAGATGAGGGTTAGGCTTTTTTAAGCAACGAAATTAGAAGAACATTGCACAAAATATTTATCAGAAGTATTTACATAGGCATGAATTAATACTCCTAATTACATATGAAATTTCATAAGCAGGAGTGAGCACCTTTATCTCCTTATAAGCTCTTTATTTAAATAAAGGAGAACCACATATTTTTAAAGAAGTTTCTCTTGATCATTAGAAACATGTTCTACACCAAGCAGGAAACAATTTCTTCTAATTTAGAACCATTTAATTCAGAACTATTTAATTCAGCCATCTCTTCTGAAGGAGTTGTGAATGTGGTCCCAGAGAAGAAAGTTTGTATTGTTACAAAATGTGAAATATTTGCAAAATTCTCAGCAGCGGGAGGGCAACAGAATAAGTTGGAACACAGCTGACATTTGGGTTAAAAAAAAATTTAATTGAACAGCTAATTCATTTTTAAGTAACTCCACGTTTTTCTTCTTGTTTCATGCAGTATCTATTCAAAGTTTATTATGAACCTTTATGGAACAACACTGAGCTATATCCTTGACTATGAACAGATACATAATTTTTCTGAATCATGAAAGACAGTAATTCATTTGACCTAGGTAATCTTTGGGTTTGGAATATGTTCCATGAATATGGATATAAAATCATAAGAAGTTCGGGCAGTTATGCATTGATGAAAATACCATTTCCATTTTCTCATCTTCTACCCCTTTGACTTACAGGCATGGTTTACTCCCTAAATGAGGAGGCATAAAACTTGAGGAGGTCAGAATTAGAGAACATCTTAATGCATATTGCGCTAAGGAGAGGAGCTACACCAAAATTTCAGAGATGAACCTGTAAG
Organism: Lycocorax pyrrhopterus obiensis; assembly: GCA_014706295.1. Lineage (NCBI taxonomy): Eukaryota > Metazoa > Chordata > Aves > Passeriformes > Paradisaeidae > Lycocorax > Lycocorax pyrrhopterus. The sequence goes on along the minus strand of JACSVZ010000002.1, from coordinate 19,165,749 downwards.
AGCACGTTACAACTATGCATACAGTACCCGTTTCTTTGGGCATTCAGCGAGCAGAAAGATTAACTGAAATAAATGACAGCATGATATGCACTTTTCCCCAGTGAGAAGGTATATATGAGATGTACCACAGGATGCCACTGCACAAAATAAACCAAGCTTGAGATTTGCCTACCTGACACTCAAGCTTATCAGAATAAATTACTTTTTAGAGGGTGAATAATAAAGAAATATCTTAAAAGAAATTATTTTCTTTAACCACATGAAATCTAGCACAGACTGGAATAAGCTGTATAAAGAACAAGGAAAGGAACAAAGTTCAAGGGCTTTTAATTCTAACATGCTTTATTTGTTTCAGAAAAAAAAAAATAAATTCTTAATACCGTAAGTACAAACAAGGCATTGTTGGCTCCCAGATTCAAAGGCAGGACATCTAGCAGCTCTGCTCTTCTCTTCTAGCAGTTCTAGCTCTTCTAAATTTGGTCAAATAGTAACCATAATCCACAGAGCCAAACAATACTCAAAACCTAACATGAAACCACTTTTAAATAACAATATAAAAATACTAAAGGTAGAAGGATTCTCAGTTAAGGAAAAAAAATTATTTCATTTGTAGTGACACATACAACTGAAGAATATTTCACAAATCTTAAAGAAACAGTGGGCATACAGAAAACCTGTGCCTTCTAACAAAATGGACTTTAAGCACTTATGCAGTATCCCAGCTATATTATGGAATTTTGGTCTTCTTTATTTTTATCCATAACATGTAGGATAGACAATTATTTTAATTAAGTTAGTTATAAGTGACTCCATGAAGTTCAAGGCATCCATATAACCACAACAGGCTACCATAAATGTGAAATAATTACTCAAAGGGAAAAACTGCCATCTGGACACCAATGGAAATCTTTCCTTCCACCCCTTTATCAATCTGAAAAGAAAACTGATATTCTGGTTCAGGTGTGCTAAGCTTCATAATCGCCCTACTACAGTACTACTCAGAATCCAAAATTATGTGAAGCAATTTTTACTCATGAAGTTACTTGTATTTAGCAACCAAGAAAATTTTAAATTATTTAGCACTCAGCAGCTTGTAGTGATCCTGCTTATTACTCATTTACAACTTAACAACAGAAAAAATGACACTTTTCCGTGCCTTAATTATACCTCCCCGGATGGGGGAGATTTTTCAGAGTCCTTGCCAGAAATCCAAGAGACAAACGGGACCTTCAGCGTTCTCTGCTTTCAGATAGTTGTTTATTAAGTCTTATCAGAGAAACAGAGTCACTGACATGACCCAGACACAGCACAAAGCAGAGAATGCAAGAGAAAGCCAAATTATCAAGATTACACAGTCTTTTAAAGGTAAATCACCCAATTAAAACTTAAAATGAAAGATATTTTTACTTTTCCACCAATGTTCAATAAAACTCCCTGTCACATAGAGAGGAACTGCGGAATTCTTTATCCAATCACCCCAAACTACTTCTACTGCAGAATATGGAGTAATAGAAGAAGAAGGTCTGGAGAACAACAACTATCCTCCATTTTGAAGTTTTTGCTTTTTATCTGTTTACTATATTAACAAACCCAACACCTCTAAATTTTCACCCTGTGACAATCTTACATAATGTTCTATCACCCAGTTCACACCAGTGTAGATTCTGCTTCTTCCCAGAGGGTAGGCAATTTTCTCCATGGACGAAGGTCAAAGACAGGGTTGTCCAGGGGGGTAGAACCCTTCAAAACAGGCAGAGAAACATTCTCTGCTCTCTGGATTCCCACAAAAAAGAATAAAAATCCTTTACCTCTTTCAGAAGATTAGTGACTTGTTTTATATGCAAGAACTCTGGGGTCTTGTCTAAATCCAGTGAGGGTCTTCCCTTGACCCCTTCTTCAAAATCTTTGCGATACATTTTCTATTGTAGCAAAACCAACAATTAGTGGTGCATACATATGCAATGTCAAGCGTATTTCAGAAAAGACATTGTAAATAGACCCAGAAATGAGCCCTGCCATAAAACAGATTTCACACTAATAAGCAACTTCATTATGCATTCCATTATCTAGATTATTTATACAAACAGATACGATCTAGACAAAAATACGCATACAGTATGTCCAAAGAGAATGTTGAACCTGACCTATGAAAGAAACAGTTTGCTTGGTAGAGAAAAGAGAAGACAAATGGCACACAAGGTAATGGTTTGAAACTCATTAAAGTTTTTACCAAGAGGCTGAGATCACCTGCTTTCCATGACACAGCAAAACTAATGGAATCAAACTACAGCATGGGGACACAGGTGCATCCATCTCGCCCAGGATGGATGGTAAAGCACTGGACTACACTATCTGGGAGGTCACAAAATCTCCACCATTTGAAGTTTGTTTTTTTAAAAACGTTAGAAAAACATGGCCTGATATAGGGCAGCCAGTGCTGTTCTGGAGCCTGGGAACAGTCCTTCCTCCTTGATGAGTTTCCCAGGCTGGAGAGGCAGGAGCATGTTTCAGCTAAATCATGGGGTTGGACTGGGTTTTGTGGGTTCACTTGCTCCCACATGAGAACCATCCCTCCCTAAAGATGGAATTCAATGGAAAATTTTAAAAATTATTAATCTCTGATCTAGATGACCACTTGAGCTTCTTCTCAATTAAATGATGAGACATACAATCTCTGTCTGTTAGCACCAATGGCATTTTGAGAAAAAAGAAAATTCACAGGAGGAGCTGAGCTACAGAATAGCAGAGATAACTGCTCAGTATAATTCTACCGTATCATCAATTTACTCCCTGCTTCGTACATTTTCTTAACCTGAGTACAAGATGTCTGTTAACCTCTCTGTTGATCTAAATTTTACTTGTTCAAAAACACAGTTTTACTTACCTCACTTTGCATCTTTTGAGCCTCCTTTGAAACTTGATACATTGGTGTATCCACAAACTCCAGCATTGATCTGCCTTTAGATTTTTCGTAATTTTCTTTGTATTTGACCTAGGAAAATCAAAATAAAGTCTGTTAACAGCTGAGAGAATATGAGATCTGATTGTTTGCCTCGGCAAGAAACAAATCCTGTCTTAGCCATACTCCTTAGATATTTTGACTTGGAAGACTCCTCCCAAACTTAACCTGTTGGAGAAATAGGACGGTAACATAAGGTAATGTTTTTTGGAGAAATTTATTCCTTTTCTACAAAATTCAGACCTAGAAATTGTGAACTTTGAAGACAGCAGGAATGAAAAGCACCAATCACAATCCTTAAACTAATTGCATGGGTTTGGCCAAATGACCTATGTCTGAACAGCTGGCAGTTTTTTAATAGGATCCCCTGCTATGTTTCCATAAAACAACACATTTGCTGTAACAACAACAAAATCTGTTTCACAGCCAGGCCCCACAGGTCTTTGTTTCAGGCTCAGGAGCACCATTGTCAAATGCACTTTTGTTTGTACCTGTGGGAGGGAGAAGGGAAGGAAAACAACTGGCTTGGTAGGGTCCAGTTTTGCACCAACACTCCCGTCACAGCTACCAGGGACCGTGACCTTAGAGCTAGCAGCAAAATCACAATGAAGGACACAGGGTTAAGACATCAATTTATACCTTTATGCTAACTCACAAAGCAAATATACTTTGTTTGGAAACCCAGAGAAGCCTTCTGAACTCGTTCATTCACACTTTTGATTAAGACTAGCAAACACATTACTTATCTCCATCAGTCATTGTGGGGCATGATGGAATAGTCTACACAAGCCTTAAAGGAAAGCAAACAGCTACAAACAAAAATATCACATTTATAATGAGTAACGTACTTTTAATTTCTATGTCTCTTCAAAAATAGTGATGTCTGAATTGCTCTTTCCCTGTCAGGCTTCTGCATTAGGCTTGGGTCCCGCAAAAACACTCTCCTCTTTCCTCATGGGGTGCTTCTGATCGAATATGCACCGTACATCGCTGTAATCTATCATGTGGTTTGGTGCATGAATTAATCACTGTTAAAATGCTGCATTTTTCTCTTTGCAAGATGTGTTTGTTTGTGGTTGTATATACCTGACTTTGAAGCACTGCATTTTCTTTGAGATGAATTTGTTCTGCAGTGTCTGGGCTGAAATGACAGAAACACTTGCTTTGCTTAAATGATTTCTTATATTCATACTGGAACAAAAAAATTCCAAGAATGTTTTCACAGACAAAATCCAGAAGATTTTGGAACTTAAATGCTATTTAAAATAATATGAAAGAACAGAAGAAACTATATTTTAGTCCCACCAACTGGGGAGTTCTGTCAAATTTGACTTTAAAATGTTGTGATGAAATTTTTTAAAAAAAGGATATGATAAAAATAACTTTTGTACATTCCTAGAGAAGATTCTTGTCCTGCTAATCTAAAAGTCAAATGTTTATGTTCAATAGAAAATAAACATTATTATTTACACTTGAAGTGCAAAGGAACACATATGATGGTCTGGGTTTGCCTCCTAGTGGAAAGAATTATAAATGTCACACAACAAAATCACTTCTGTAGTGGAAACAAATGAAAATTACCTCCGTCTACAGATACTGACCTCATACTTTTACTCCATTCCTCAACTAATGGAACAAGATTTTTTAAAAATTCTATAAAATCAAATTAGGTAAAACTCATAACTTTTTGCTACATTAAGCTAAACTACAAGCACCAGATTCAATCTCTTAAATTCTATTTATTCACCCTGTTCCATAAAATGAAATACATCTACTTTCCCCTTTTTTTAGCCTGTATTTCATTAGTATCTCAAAGTCTCTACAGTAGGAACAGATTTTAAATATGAAAAACATTAAACTAGCTGTTCTATGTATATCAAAGTGTTAAATTTTATGTCCACATAGTTCATGCCAGAATTACATCTACACATGTCGGGGTTTAACCCCAACCAGCAACTAAACCCCACACAGCTGCTCACACACTTCACCCCAGTGGGATGGGGGAGAGAACCAGAAGGGTAAAAGTGAGAAAACTTGTGGTTTGAGATAAGAACAGTTGAATAATTTAAATAAAACAAATTATTATTATTATTATCACCAGTAATAAAAGGAAAATAACAAAAAGAGAAAGAAATAAAGCTCAAGGAAAAAAAATAAGGGACGCAAATGAAAAAAGTCACTCACCACCAACCTATCAATGCTCAGCCTGTCCCTGAGAAGGATCCCCTGGCCAACTTTCCCCTAGTTTATATACTGACACTATATGGTGTGGAATACCCTTTGGGGCCAGTTTGGGTCAGCTGTCCTGGCTGTGTCCTCTCCCGACTTCTCATCCACCCCCAAGCCACCTCAACGGCAGGGCTGCATGAGAAGCTGGAAAGTTCTTGACTCAGTGTGAGCACTGCTCAGCAGCAACTAAACCATCAGTGTGTTATCAACATTGTTTCCATACTAAATCCAAAACACAGCACTGTACCAGCTACTAGGAAGAAAATTACCTCCAGCCCAAGTGAAACCAGGAAATACTGTATGAAGGGGGAAATCTGCCTTGTAATTTTTTCCTCATCAAAATAATAAAACCAGGATGAGTTTGACCTGTCAAAAGCAGTCTACTTAAGTCCAAAGATGCCCGTCAAGCTTTCCTCTTAACTGTTGGAATTTATTCCCATGGAAGTTGACTTGTATAACAGCCTTGCTTTGGTATTACAGTGTAAGTGCTTCATAAAGTTGCACACACTTCTACACCCTAGGTCAATCAGCAAACCCATTCATTCAGTCAACCATATTAGTTTATGAGTTTAATTAACCATACAGCTTTCAACCTGTCACACTAGTGCACGTGTAGCTATGTTATGTAGAAGATAATGAGAAGCATAAAGTTCAATGGACAAAGGTATACTGCAGGGAAACAGCAAAACTGGGCAATTAGCAAGCAGCTCTGTTTCAGACTGAAAAAAAAAAAACCAGACAGTAAGACCTGTCTTTGGAAATCAGTTAACACAGGGAAGTCAGGAAGACTGTTTTGTACAATGGTGGCAGATTACAAGACATATTTGGTATGAGCTGTGGAGAGACAAGGAGAACAGACGAAATGTACTGGAAAAGCAGGGAGAAAGGCAGAAGAGTAAACCATGTTTAAATAAAAACGATGACATGGGGAGGTCAAATCTGAGAAGGAGTATGAAAATAGGATTTCTGTAAAAGACAAATATTTAGCGGAGAGCTTAGGGATTGGCAAAGCATTTCTCTTCCTACTTGTAGCAAATAAAAATACCCACCAGGACCTGGACAATGCAAAAATCAGAGACTCAGTATTTACAGAGTCCTCAGACGAGCACATGGATATTATGAATCAACCCTTCCAGGACAAAAGAAAGAAATATATTTTGCAAGACGTGATCTGCTTTAAGGGAAAGTCCAGGTTTCTATCTCCTTAGAGATAAGATGATAAACTGATGAAGTTCATTCTGAGGATGTTCATTTAATCAGCAAAAAGACTGCCAATCTTACCTTACACTAGAAGGAAACTAGTTTGGGACCAAAACACACATGAAGAATGCAGGAAGAGAAAGACACCAGCTCATTTATTACTCACACAAAAGGGGATAGTCAGTGTTAGCCTCACAGAGTGAGTGAGACAGACAGAAAACAAGTTTCAATTCTCCAAAAAGCAACACAAAAATCAATACAGATGGATTATTTTGATTATTTTAGACATAAGCAGGCACTGACTCAAAAGATGACCCAGTACGCTCCTACTCATTAGAGTTAATTGTCTATGAAACACTCACTCCTGCCAACCGTAGAGCAACTTTCCTTCCCAACACCACCCACTCGTGCCTCTCCACTGCAAGCCTGCTGGGGTTCCTGGAGTAAAGACACCTACAGGCACCACACACACAGCATGAGTGCTCTTGGGGTGGGAAAGACCCTCCATCATGGCACAGGAGCCAGGGCTTTCCTAGCTCTTCCTTGCTACTTCAACTCCCACCATGATTATATATCAGACCACCAGCCCCATCAAGGGGCGAGTCTTGCTACATGGCAGAATGGAGCATGTGCCTATTATCTGACCCAGTGTAGGAAGACTAACAAAGGAGAGGAAAAAAGTTTAGCCAGAGAAGCTAAAGGTAAGCTACACTCGAGAGGCTCTTCACGAAAAAAGTCCAAATATTAAACTAGCATAATGGTCACTACTGTACAGAGATGTGCAGATGAAAGCAAGATCTTAAACAAAATGAGATTTGCAAGGAAAGAAGCATTTTAGGTCTTAGATCAAAGAAAAAAACAGACAATGTTTCAGATACATGAGAAGAAACATTCAACACCAGAAGTCTGTGTGATTCTTCCAAAGTATATATTATCTGTTCTAATAACTCAAATATGTCTTCATAAAAACCCATTTTTCTTCACTACACCTCTCATCTACTACGGTTACAACACTATTGCCTACTCCATATGAGACCATGAAGCAAATACCAAAAATGCATTTCCTTACAGTGACTATACATAGTACATTTCTTACCGGATTTATTTTTCAGGTCATTCTTAAAAAGGCAACTTACATCACTCTGTGTTTTGCTGATATTTAAAGCATGGTTTAAATACAGTAGGTTTGGTAGATCAGATGCTGGATCGTGTAGGCTTTCCAAATCTTTCTTGTAATTCACCTGGAATGAGAATTCAGGTTATGCAAACTAAAGATTGATAAAAAAAGTCACAGCTCTGTATTACAGTGTGACCATCCAGAAAGAGAAAACATTAAGTGCTTGCCTGAACAATCTCTCCCAGCCACTAGATGGTGGTCATCTACTATTATTTCAAAGAAAAGGAAAGAACAGTACAGGACGCATTCTGCTGAGTATGTACTTAAGAACTACTCAAACTTTTCCTCCAGAAAAGGACACTTAAAATAAAATCACACTTTTTATGACTTTTCAGGCTAGAATTAATTTTCTTCTTTTTTCCTCTTCCCTCCCCTCCCATCCTCCACTTAAGCCAAGAGTATCTTCCTCAATACTTTGGGTCTATTAATTTTAAACACCTTTAATTCTTATTCTTTTCTCCCTGCTTCAGGAATTACGCTAACTGTCCAATTTAAAAATTTGATATACAGCAGTTAAAGGGAAGTTCTCCTGGATATTTTATCTAATACAGATTGCTTTCAGCAAATATAAGCAATATGGTGACCTAAGGCAAAAGATAATCATTTAATGAAGCAGCAGAAAGTAACTTCCTATCAGCCTAGAGCAGGATTTTCCATTCTTCTGCGAGCTGGATGCCCAGCTTTACAGGAAGAAAACTAGCGATCTTATCCATCCTGGATGACAAACCTTTTAAACTAATACCTTTAGTCATCCCCACATACGTATCGTGTCTTCACTTCAATTTGCCCATTTCTTACAATAATAACTGCTTCAACTAATTTTTTACTACACATTTAGATTTTGGAAATAATTACATAATCTTCTGTACCCTTCCCAGAGCCAGTCTTTCCTGTTGCCACTGCGTGGTGCCCCACACTTTGGAAATGGTGGACTACAGAATGAAGGCTTGTCTTTCTGCTATCTGGGATCACAGCCTCAAAGAAGAGCTCACATTTTTAGCATTAGACAGACTTTTAAATATATCATCCCAAGAGCATTATCACTCAATATAGATGTAGCTCCAGCAGCAGACACCCACTGCTGAACCTAGTGACTGCTGTATTTTGTAATACCATTGAGAAGATCAACCAGGAGAATGAAGTCTAAAAGACAGACATCCAAATCTGAACTGTTCATGCAACCTCCTTCTATAACCATTGGAGAGATGCCAGTACTTTGCTCCTCTAAAGACAGGCACCTCCAACAGGTGAGAAGAATTGACCTCTAGACCTGTTTATTTCTTTCCTCAATAAAAAGGAATTAGCAATTAGCTCAGAGTAAGCAGTCATACCTTTTTGACACAAAATTAAGCGAGATGATTCTCATCTGAAATGGTTATGAAAAACTCTGCAGGCCCTCTGTCAGAAGCAGAGGAAGAAATGGATAACATGCTGTACCTGCTACACACTGGATGGCAGAGACTGCAGCTCAGAGTAATTCATAAGATGAAGAAAGAAATTCTACTTGTGAACCAATGTTAGGTTATTCAGGATGTAAATGCACATAAAATACAAAGCCAATTAACTTACATCACTTGCCAAGGTGGATGCAATCTGCGCTTGCTTGAAGGAAGCACTGTCAAGAGGATTGTACTGGTGGCTCTTCATTTCCTTACTGAACTTCTCTTTGTATTTCACCTTTCACCAGAACAAATGTCTAATATTAACACGCAGCACTTAAAAATGGCATAGAGAATTCAGAAGACAAAGAAGCTTATTAAATGGAATTGTTTTATTCATAAATCTTTTAACAAAGTTTAAAGAAGCTCAGTTTACCCACGCCTGTGACAGACTTTTGTTGGTTTCAAATTAATTTTTATGTATCTGAATTTTACTAAAATTTTAAGATTGTCATATGTGATTACTGGTGCTGAAGGACTTATAGAAAGAAAACAGAAACAAAACCATATGACTCACATGAGCAATCAAATAAAATAGAATTGTTTGACTAGCAATAATAATCTATTCACTGAGGATCATTTAATTCATAATTAACACCAAAACTGTGGTTTTAACAAAAAAAATTAAGATGAATAAACTGTAAAATTTGTAAAATAAATCATTTGTAAATTTTTCAACCACTTGAAAGTGGGAAGTCAGAATCAAACTTCCTGCCACAAGGTCCACACGTCACTCACATTATGCTAGACTGTCATCAGAACCACCAGGTCTCTTTTTAATTCTGCCAGAAATTTCCCACAAGACACTGAGGAATCTCTCTGTAGTACAGTCCTTTCTTGGGGACAATGCCCACCTCACCAGAATGCTAGAAAGCATAATTAAATTACTGCCTGCCATCACTTTTGCCATCTTTTCTTCTTGTTCAAAAGAAAAAGGGGGAATGACAACACATGTAAGAGGAAATATGCAATACATAAATACAGAGACAATGGCACCGAAAGTACCATTGAAGTACATCACAAAAATTTCATTAAAAGTGCTGAAAAATTGAATTCGGAATCTGAAAATATGAAACTGAACAAATAGTAGATCTCCCTCCTTTGGTCCCTTTGTGCGTGATCATCAAACATCTGGAGACTCTGCACACATGTCTGCTTCTTTCCAACAGCTGGGCATAATGGAAGAGAATAAAGTTCAGTCTGAATTATGCTGCTTTCATGAATGTTAGGCAGACACCTGATATCTGAGCCTAAGCAACATCCATTGTAATTTACCACGCTCTGCACTAAATAAATACATGGATTTTTCCCTACTCCTTTTTTCTCTATTCCCACATGAATGTCTGATAAAGTGGTTAAGCCACCTCAAACAATCTTCAATTTTTTCTTTCTCAGCTTTTGTTGTGGGAAGAGGGTTTTTTTCCTTTTCAGTTCTTCCTTGCCTGAAAAGACCCTCAACATGATTTAGCTGACACAACCTCATATCTTTAGCCACAATGCCCACTATTTCATTAATCAGAATAACAAGAAACCAAAACTAAGCCACACAAACAGAAACTAGCTGTATATGTTTAACCACTACATTATGAATTCCAGCACTTAGGTTAATTTTTCTAAGTAAGGAAATTCTAAAACATTGTTAATTTTAAAGAGAAACTTTATCTGAACACATGATGAACTTCATAATCTTTCACACCAACAGCAGAAGAGAGTATGCATTGCCTTCTGGTAGATTCATCTGCTTTATATTGTTTGATATTTGCCTTGGCATTGGATCAAGTGCAAAAGCATATATCTGAATACAAAGACAAAGGCAAATCCATGCTCTGTACAAGCACTGAAGGAATAAATCAGAGGGCTTTTCTCTCTTAAAAGGTGTATCCAAAACTTGCCTTCTAATGAAAATCAGGCAGTGCCGTAATATGTCATTCAACAAGCCAGATATCAAGTCAGCGGGGTGAGCAAAATTGTCTTTTACTCCTTTACCCACATCACAACACCACCAAGCATAAGACTTTAAATATCCAACTACTGCACGCTCCCTTCTCCCCGGCCAACAAATGGCCACGAAGGGTACACACAGACTGAATGCACAACATGGTACGTGAAATTCTTGTTAAGTGGGAAAGCGTCGACGCCAAAGGGACCTCTCCTCACAACTGGCTTGTCATCTTCCTGCTGCAGCCATTTCATGCCATCATTTGAAAAAATTTTTAGCAATACATTTCAATCTAGAGGTTCCAGTAACAAATCCTCTTTAGTGTCACTTCAGATCACATTGCTGCCACTGAAGGACAGAGGCAGGACCAGTGAACCCAGTCTTCACAGGGCCCAGTGCCCTGATGCTGATGTGCAGGAGGGTCCCAAATTTAAGGAGTCCCCCAAGCAGTGTGACTGTAAATGTTCTGGTTGCAGTAGGGCTGCTCACAGCCCCGGGACCTGCTGCCTCCTCTGGCTGCTCGGCTCATTGCCTTTGCTCCCCTCCCCATGGCACGGGGCGCTCTGGGGCAAAGCGGGGTGCACACAGTAATATCAGCCGACCCTGGCAGTATCTCCAGAGCACTCCCAGCAGTCATTGAACTGACCTGTCATAGGGGATTTGTTGCATTGAAAGCTACAGAGACATACACTTTCTCATATATCAACATTTTTCTGGTTCTTTTTCCAGGAAGCGTGGGGTTGGAGAGGGTGAAGAAAGAAGAGTAAACCCATGGATAAGTCACAGTGAAGGAAAGCACACAGTGTTCATCCTTCTTTTGAACAGGGGGAAGTTATGAATGCAGTTTAAAGAGGGGAAGTATGCCTGAGAGAAAGAGTTCTGAATAAAAACAAGGAAAAAAAATACCTCATACGATTTCTAAACCATCTGAAGGGGGGAGGTCTTAGCAAGGCTGTAATATGGTGGAAGAGCAAACAAGTGGGAGTAGAATTGACAGTTGTTAGCGGACACTTAACTACAAATTTCATCATTAACCAAGAGCTTTACTTTAATGAGGGCTTAAAAGGATGGTTACTTATTTACCATCTTCATTAAAGTCTTAAGTTTGTTTATTTTTTTAGAGATTATGTAGTGGGGGTTAATTTAAAAGAAATGCATGTAGGTTGCTCTCTAAAGACTGCTTAAGAAAGAGCAGACTCTGCAGGCTTTTAACACAACAACAGCCCTGAAAAACCAAACTGGAATTAAATAAGGCCTGGATAAACAAACTTCTCATCGGCCTTGCACAAAACCTATAAAAGTCAGAATTGCAGCTGGACAGAGCAGTGTCTTTTGAAGCTTAGCAGCAACATTCCTAAATCAAATCTGTAGTTCAAAGCTGTTCACACAGGGAGTGTTCAGTTTCAGAAGTGGATGACATCACCCACTGTTCAGATTTACAAAGAAACTACAAAAATTGAATCATTCAACCACTGGGATCCCAGGATGAAGCAGACATTTGCAGCTAAAGCATTTCCTCATGACCATATGAAAACATCTTAAAAAAAGGAAAAAACCTGCCAGACCACATATATATATTGAAGGAAATGTAGCACAAACAAAGAGCAAACTTTAAACATTCATTGCTAAAAGCACTAGCAGAGTTTAAAGCAAAGAAAGATTCAGAAAATCCTAGGCTCTTCAGGTTGTTACTGAAAATCTCAGAGGAGGTGCATTTTGAAAAACATTCTACTTCTAACAGTTTTATCCCTAAAACAATAAGCACCAGATTCAGCAACAAATATGAATATCTAAAATTATTCATCCTAAAACCAATTCTTAAACATCATAAGAGGAATACTTCATATCAGCAGCTCTTTGGAAAAGCTATTAAAATGCATTAAAAGACATAAAGATGGCATGAACAAGAGCTTGTTTTAATAAAAAAAATAGAAAAAATAGCCCAAATTATACAATGCACACTAGGCAAATTGAAAAGCTTCATGTTTTCACAAGGGCTAACACAGTTTCTGTTTTAATTTTCATTTAAAATCAACAGAAAAGGGTTACCAGGTGCTGTGGGTAAATATACTAGTTCTGGGAGCTATTATTTTTGCTGCTGTTGTTGTCAAAAGCTTTGTTAAATAAAAAATAAAAAAGGAAAGAAAGGAGAGAAAGAGAAAACAGTGATTTCTGTAGAGCCTTGAGTGCCAGTCAAACATTAACACTATTTTCTTTGCTTTGTTTGCTTTCCTGCTTGCCTTGATTGCTTTCTCCCTTCGTTACACCCACACTGCCTGACCTCTTCTTGCTCCTGTTCTCTATACTCCCTAAATTACCTACCCATATGCACCACATTAAAACATGTTATAATCTTCTCTTCCCATTACATCCATCAGAATTGTCAACTTTGCAAATTTACTGTGAGGGTCAAATAACTAATATTTCTCTGCATGTCGCAGCTTATAGATTCATGCAATTAAGGGAGATTATCAACTTTCAACACAAAAAGTTTATAATCTTCCCACTTCCTGAGAAACAAATGGAAACTCTAAAAGCTAGAAAGTCTGGAGACAATAAAGATATCATTAACTTCGCTATTTTTTAAATCTTTTAGGCGTTACAAGCCTGTTTCATGATCCTTGCATGAAGAGGACTGACATGACTGACCCACATTTAAGTCTCTTCCTCTCCTCCAGCACAGGTGCATTCCTCATCCTGCCCCACCACCCTGCTCTTTGGACACAGGGGTCATCTTCATTTTTCTGTGCTCTTGATCTATGATTAGTGTGTCTAAGTGTTATAATGATTCAAATAATATATAAAGACGTTAGACAACTCATGGCCACTGCTTTCCCTTCAGAGGAGGTGGGGGAATTGCTAAGTGCACCTCCCTGCTGCTGAGAGCTGCCCAGTATTCGCACCCTCCATGCTGCTGCAGGCAGGGTGTCAGGCTGAGGCACTGCCTCCTTTTCTAAAAGCACAGTCCCCATCACAGACACTGCAAGCAGCCACAGCAGTGGAGACTGAGGAGAGGACACGACAAGAAAGGATCCCAAAACTTGGATCCAGGGCCAGTGACTGCAGAGTTTCAACCACCAAGGTTTAGTAAGAATCTTTACAAATAAACCAAATGCAAGATACATTTTGTCAACTTCTCCTTCCTTCCCATCACACCTTCTGCACTACTTGGACTCTCTACAGAAGTTAAAACTGCACAGTAAATGCCTTTTGCAGAAGGATCTCAACTAGAACTGCTGCTACCCCAGTTCCTGGCAGTGAAGAGGCTCTATTACAAAGCATTTGCAGATGCAGCGTGCATTGTCCAAGATAAAAAGCACATCTAATAAAAATGAGATAAAAAGCACATTGATGAAGCCTTCCATGTAGCTGGCTCAGCATCAGCCTGCAGGACCCCATGATCCAGCTGGTATTTCTCATTTGTTGTGATTGTTGGCCAGAATCTCATGGGTACCAGGCTTGGGAAGATGGAGAGGGCTATTGGGAAGGGTTACGGTTTGGTCTCATTGGCAACAACAGGCAGCTGCAAGCTCACTAGGTTCTGACAGAGGCTGCAAGGAAAGGAGTGTGTAGGCAGCCATTGAGTAGATATAAAGGACATTACACACTAAATTTAGTTATGGACCCTTTTAAAAACCACTGAAGGTGTTTGCTAAATGACAGACAGTCCCCTTTCCTGTAAGTGACACCCAGGTCTGAGCAGCATCACACCGGCTCTTTCTACAAAGTACAGGCTGACTTCCAAGCTTGCACAATGCTAAACACAAAATAATCTCTTAGCAGACTTGCCCATCAGCAGAGAAATGAGAACATGATCCATTATAAAATAGAAGACAGAAATCTATTTGAAAAAGACAAACTCATTTTGATTCTGAACACATCGCCAAAAAGCAATAAAAAACATTTATTTCCTTCTTTTTTTCTTTGTGTAATGCTTCAAAGTTTACAATGGTGTGAAACAGGAAATCATGCAGCAGGTATCTAAGGACAACAGCAAAAGGAACTCTACCTCCTGCAGACACTGCACTGTTTTGCAGCTTGTTCTCTATGACACATTATTCTCATTTCATGCTAGTTCTAGGGAAGACATTTAGTATCTAGCCAAATCACACGAATTTGTTACATATCACTGATGTTGAGTCTGTCCTAGCATATACGCTATTTACACTTGAGGGGTTTTCTGGCTCTGGGAAGGCTGACACAGCCTTCTCCAATCAAAGGGCACTATCCTCCTCTTACAGGAGGGCAGAATTTGTTCCTGGGTTTACAAAAGCTCCAAGGGTAGCTGGACAGGATTACTAGCAAGGATTATGCAAGGCACTGTTAAAGACAAAAGAGAGGGGGAAAAGAAAAAAAAAACTACCAAAAACAGGTCAGCAGTGAAAAATCTGTTCTCACAACGTCAGGATGATCTGTAGTAGAGTCTTATGTGTACATCTTCTGAGTAGAAAACTACTAAGAGGAAGAGGGAATATTTCTATTTCAGATTTCTTTTTAGTTAACGTCTAAAGTAATTAATCTTTTTTTTTTTTTTGAGGTTAATATATAACAGTAGTACATAAAAGGTTCCGTTTCAGGGGGAAGAAGGCGGGTGGTTTACATGTCAGGCCAAATTGAGATCCCATTACTCACATTAGCAAGCAGCTACACAAAAGACCTCAGTTACTTCAGTGGGATTAATCACAGGGTAAGGTTCCACTCAAACTGAATGAGGAGCAAAATTTGCCTCTAAATTACATACAGTTAATATTTTAGAAATCCTAGATAATCTGTATAAATATACACCATCTTCATGAGAGACAAGTTGTAGTCAAAGTTCATTGTATTTTTGCTTCAAAATGAATATTTGGTTTCCTAAGAATCCTAAATTTACCAGTCACTGCAATACTAAATGAAAAGTTTGAGAACATAATCTTCAAGGCCATTAGAGATAATAATTGAAAAATCTAAATATTCCTTTGCATTACTAGGAATGAGACATTTGGAGGAAATCATTGTGAAATGATGGAGAATCTTACTTGGCTTAAAAGTTTTGAAACTCCTTTAGCATGTTCAAAATCTGGTCTTCCAAGTACAGCAGGCTCCTTTTTCAGCTCTTCCCTTCCTTTCTTGTATTTAGCCTTTAAAAAAAAAATAAAGGGGGGATATGAATCACTAATAAATTGTTTGGATTTGTTTTATCAAGAGAAATGAAAGCATTAAAGCTAGTAAAAAAGTCTCATGTAATGGTCTGCACTGATACTACTGTTCTAATCAGCTCTTAGTAAAGCCCTTCTCAGGGTTCAGCTCCTTAACAATATAATTTTTCTTCATTGTAAAACACAATGTAAGGCATTCACAAAATTCAACTTTAAACAAATACATAGCTTAAACCAGAGAAATATTGTCCTCCCGATCAAGGCAGAATGAGTTACAGTGGCTCAGCATTTCTTATGACAGGGTCTACAGCTAACACAAGATTATTTGCAGCAGCTGAAAGAAGTCTTGAAATAAAACTAGTCTGAGGGGCAACTTTTTTGAACTGTAAGGTCAAATTCCACTCTCAGTTTTACCGCTGCGGTCTTGCTGATGTCAGTGAGACTGCACTGGTGTCACAGTGCGGAATTAGTCCCGCAAGGTTAATGTTACGTGATCTCTCCAGCTGAACTGCCTCCCATGCAAATTGCTGCCATTTTTTCCCACAATGCATTAGAAAAGAGCACAGATGAATCAACAATAGGTGCTTTGCGATACCACAAACTAAATTACCCACTGCCTAAAATAGGCTTCTTGCATTACTCGGGCACTGTGAATCAGCAAGGACACGTCATAACAACAGACGGGGAGGAATCAAAGTCTCAAAGCCCCTCTTAATTCTAAGAGCGCTTGAATAGCAATTAGTAAATCTGCATGTTGAGCATAACACTTAGTAGAAGCTCTTGGTTTTCAAAAATTCCTGAATATTAAAAGGTGAATTTGTGATCTCTTAAATCTGTCTCTCCAAATGTGTCTAGTCAGTCTCACATTTAATTATCAGGTACTCAAAATCTTGACTCAGGGCTTTCAATATATATATTGTTTGACTTGTCTACAATAAAATACTAAACTGCATCACACACTGCTGCTTCTCAAACTGCTCCTTCACCTGTCCATTAGCCAAGGTCACAGTGGGAGGGCAAAGAATTAGAGAGGGGAGTTCAGGGAGGAGAACCCCCATGAAAGAAGCAGCATCTGCACAGCTCTTGGAAGGACAGCAGGGAATTACATTTTCCTGTCACTGCTGGCTGAGATGAGAAAAGGAAGGGGAGCCCTGGGATGCCAGCTTCTCTCATACTGAGGTAAAAAAGGGTTCGATATGTCTTCTGAAGTGCAGTATAGCATACAAGCATATGACTTATCTTGAGAATGGTTATCATAAATAAAGCTGAAACAAAACCAACTTTAGCAATTTTCATGTTGTCTTTACATCAATTACCAATAATTGCAAAGATCATACTGTCAACATCTAAAAAGAAGAAACCCATAACTTTCCAGCCTACCAGGCAAGACTGGCTTGTTTTGGTTATGTTTGGATTCTTTTAATCAAACCTCCCTAGCAGATTTGGGGGTGCCGGTTTTCTGTTCAAGACATTTGAGAATTTCAGCAGCATTCTAAAAAAATGTGATCAGAATTGTAATAGAAAAATTACATGTCTGAAAAAATAGAAGGAGAATAAATGGAGAACATACATCACTTATTATCTTTGTTATCTCAGTTGCCTTCTTTATGTCTGGTCTGTTCAGCACTTCAGTGTACCTATGAGTATCTTGCACATCCTTCTTATAGGATACCTGTCAAACAAAACAGAGTTTTGTTTAAAATAAACAATAAAGTTTGAAGTTTATAAATAAGCTTGAATGACCTGTCAACTCAGCCATCAAATTCAACAGAACTCTGCCTAATTTATTCCAAAAGAGTTCTGCTTGACAGGGATTGTAAGGTAAGACTCACACACAAGGTAACACAATAAGGAAATAAATTCAGAAGCATAAAATACAATTTCAAAAACAAAAATGGTTTTGCTTAGAAGCATAGTGGAAAGCTAAAGCACTACAAAGACACAAATAATAGGTTTTACCATAAAATTTCAGAGGACTTTTAAGAGTATAGCAATTTTTTTCCCATGTTGTAACCTTTTTTAATACAAACTAACACCTGCTCCGATACTGAGCACTGCAGCCTAGCAGACTGCAGCTGCACTGAAGAGAAACTGTAATTCTGTCATAGTGAACATCTTTCTCAGTACTAGACAGACAGGTAGCTTGTGTGTAATTCAATGATATGACTCCACCACAGCATCCTCACAACGCCACTTATTTGCTCCTTTGCACAATCATGGGAACAAGAAGGCTGAGTGTTCCACCATGTTGAGTTCAAGACTGACTCTTTCTGTTTGTGCAAAAGTCACTGAAATAATGAATGGGCTCAGAAAACTTTGGTCAGGAGGCTCAACCACAGGTAGGAGAGTCCAAACATTCTCCATTTAGCAAAGCAATCATGGGAGCAGTGTAGACCTCAGGGACATTATAGAGCTCCACAAGTTATCTTTCTTTCCCTTCTTCAAGGTTTGTGAATTTTTCCTGCTCTAGCACATGTGCCAATCTAAGCCAATTTCCAAGGGCTGTCTTACTGAATTATTATGAATGACATTCAGTCCCTGGTATTCAAAAGTGTCTGAAAAATTGAAGTTTCAGGCAAAAGTTGGAGAACATAAAATAAAGTTTAGAGGAAATAGAAAGTAAAAGAATAATTCCTCCTGAGCTGGGAAACCTTTTAGATTTTCTTCTGTTGCTTCACAAAGTTAATCAACCTCTCAAGATAGTATTTCACCAGCAAGAAAGTTCTCAGCTTGAAGTTTCTCATTTATCTCCGCTCCTATTTCCAGTGTAAAGTTTCACTCTGGGTACAATGCAAAAAACTCATAAACTGCAGCAGTCAGTGACAAATATACTTCATAGAAATGGTATTGCAAAAAGAAAAGGAAAAAATTTACTTTTTGGCAAATATTTTACATGCAACAGGAAAGTAATTTTGCGTCCATATGGCTTCAGCTAAGCAGACAAGCTAAACAGGCTTCACTGTTGGCTGCCTGCCCACAAATAGACCTTATAATTTTTAATCTGCCGTGAGTGACACACAAGTGTAATCTCTGATAAAAGAAACAAATAAACAGGTTCGATGGATGCAGCCCAAATTATCACCTACATACAAAACAAAAGTTGATTCTTACAGCTGGTTTAAACCACTGGAACTTTTGTTTTGGTTATGTTTAGATTTTCTCTAATTTTTAAGAAAATAGAGGTAGAGAGAAGCATTTGCAATTCAGGACTTTACACGAATTTAGTTAATTATATGCTGTTCATCCTAATGACCACATGAGGTGAGGTGAAAACCACAAAGGCAGCAGAAACAGGTTTCTGAATAGCACCCTATGATCCATGTAAATTGCAAATTAAAGGCCAGCATATGTGCTCAAAATAGAAATTAGGAATGTAGTGAATTTAACATCAGAGAATCAAGAACAGTGGTGATAAAGTTGAGGAAATGTGGTCACTTATTGCTCCCAAATGACATGATCATATAGTACATGAAATAATGGATTGTGGTTAATTTCGGGGAAAGGAAGGGGGGAGAAATAAGACAGTGACAGTCCTTTATATTTCACAATTTCCAATTATATTAGATGCAAGGCCAATTGCTATACCTTTCCCTGAGTGAATTATTATTCTTCCTGCACCTAAACCAGTATACCTATTACTTATGTCTGAGGGAAAGTCATCTAGCATTTTACAAATGTCTGCAATATATATTTGCTCCATTCTGCAGCTTGTCATACTCCAGTGAGAATAAAAATGTTATGCAGCAGAACAGTAGTTTGTCAGAGGTAGGCCAAAGAAAGAAAAAATATGTTTCCCATTTCCTGAATAACCTCAATCCCTGGATGCTGACCCTCTCCCATTGGGACACTGTGCTGGCCTCTATTACACAGCTGCTATTCTGTTCCATCTAGTGATTTTTTATTTTTTTTTTAATAGTGCTATGTTAGAACTGTAAAACCAGAGCTACTCTGAGAGAGCAGGGGAACAGATGTAGACAGGGCAAAGCAACCAGCTTGGTGTGTGCACCCATGGGCATCAGAAGACGTAAAGTGAAGAAGCCTTTGAGGGGGGAGAAGCACAAAAGAAAGGAAACAGCAGAAGCACCCAGAGAAGGAGCCATCTTTTGTCCTGAGTTGGTTCAGCCAAGAGGCTCATACCCTGACTGGAATTTCCAGTCACTACACGACGCCCTTACTCAATCTTCACTTCAAAGGGTTGCTCAGGCCATACCAAAAAAAGAAAAAGTTACCAAAGGCTCAAGAATTGCTCCTCTTCATGAGGACCACAGGTCTACAAAAAATTTGTTCCAGCTGGCCTTTACATAGGAAAAGTAACTGAGATAACAATTTTAGGGCAGCAGTGAAAGACCTAGATAGAGAGTTACAGCAGAAAAGTGGGCAATACAAGCCACAAAGAAGCAGGAACTAAAAGGAAAAAAAAAAGTACTATCTTGAGTTTTGAAGCTGAAAACAGTAAATTACAGATACCAACTAAATTTGAAGTGGGTTTCTAGCCAATCTGAAATTACAATAAAAAGTGGGTACATTGTTGAATATTTTTGTGAAGCAATAATTGGAACAACACCATTTCTCATCTTTAATCCCAAATGTGATTACATACTCTGAATTGCAACTAGATTTTGCAAAGCATGGAGAATATTCAGGACTTGCTCATAATTAGTAGACTGATTTTAATAGGGCCAAGCCTCCAGCTCTTATAAAAAGGCATAAGGTCCACTGAGGATAAACATGCTGATCTAGTTACTCCAGCAGGGTCTGGAAGATGCTTCACCTTACATAAATACCACTGGAATGCACTACAGTGCCATAAAGTAAACAGATTTCTAATGCTGCAAAACTTCTCAGACTGTCAATCAACAAACAGAAACTTCTACACTGTGAGCCAAGCAAACCTGAATTTAAGAGATACAGACCTTTCCTGAAATCTTTTATCTTTTCATTTATTCCAATACCAAAACTATTCCAAACTATACATAATAAATTACTAAAATATGCGCAAGCATCTATGAACACATCTTGCCTTCTCAAGGATTCAGCAAGAAGCTGGGCACACCTGTCTGCACAAGAATTTGTCTCTTACTGTTTGCCCCGGACTAGCATTTTCTAAGAGCTGTTAAGTCCACTAACTAATGGCCTGTCAGCTGTGTCTCTGCCCTCTTTCCTCTCATCTACACTTTGGGGTCCATCAACACTAAGAAAATGACTAGCTGGTGACAATCATCACTGGCAACAGCTTTTCTAATTCCTACTCAAATGACGTTGAAAACTGTTTTCCGGCTTGTGTAGAAGAGACAAACACATTTCTGGCCCATTACAGATTGATGCAGTCATCCTTTCCAGTAATGGGCCTTAAAATTGATTGGTCCCAATTACATCAGGAGTAAACATCATTTTCAGCACCAGTTGGAAGTGGTCTAGGGGGACTCACTGTTGACAACCACTGTCAGCAGAAAGTTAGTCAGTGAAAGGTGATTTTTCTAATGCAGATACTGAACAGAGAGCCAGGAGAAGCTTGACTTTACCATGATCTGCATCAAAACAAACATTAACATTTGGGTATGTTACTGATGTTGTTTAAGGACATCCAGTTTAAGATCTGCTGATTTGGTCTTATCAGAAAGAATGTACTTTTTGTGTATGTGTGCGGATTGTCAATGCATGATATCCTGAACATGAAAAACAACTCACTCCTAAGACAATATAGACATCTTTAATATTCAAACTTAGATGGTGAGTGAAACATATAAATTTTCATTACTGACATCATGTGGAGTGGAAAGTGTATACACATTCAAAGTTTGCCCAACTGTCAACTAACATTTTAAAAGAAGCACTGTTTTGTAGAAAAGTGTAAGAGAAAAGATACCAGGGCTCCAAAATCGGATCTGCAAACTGCCTTTTAAATGTCACTAGATGAGTCTATTGCACTTTTCCTATTTGTAAAATCAGAACAGCACATCCTTATTTCATACCATGTAATGATGTGAGGAGAATCAGTAATTTTAATGAAGCAGAATGTTTAAACTGCTGTACAAATATTTAACATTGTTTTCCTATTCAAAATGCCCAGTGATGGACCAGGTCATGGAACAGACAAAACTGTAATGCATGGCTTTGAGTACCTTCATCAGATGCTGTGTGCAGCTTCCACACAGACGCAATGTGGCAAGTGGTTTCTTTGCTTTAGAAATGTAGTTGTCATGTCATTTCACTGTTCAATCATGTCCTTCCATTCACACATTCTCAGATACACACAAGGTATGCTATTTTGTGACCTGATATTGTTTTAAGGTCACCACCTAGTTTTGGTCCCAAGTTTTGAAACTTCCAGATGAGTTAAATTACATCAGCTAAGCACAGGCAAGTAGGCTGATGGTCCCTACTTCACTCTTCTGCAAATGACTTTGTGTGCCGAAGTCACATCATTAATATTCACTTCACAAAACACAAACACGATTTATAGAGAAAAGTACTCTGGTTTGGATAAACATGTTTCCCTTCAAGCATTATGTAGGATTTAAATTATTTTTAAAGTATATTTCCTGTCATTTAAAAAGTCACTTTTGTTCATTTGAGAGCAATTTTCTTCAGTCTAAGTATAAAAAAGAGAAAAACTATTTTCTTATACATGATCACATTGTTCAGGAGATTTTACAGCATTTCCCTGTTAGGCAGTTTCTGCCCAAACATACAGAGCATGTTAATGATATTCAAAGTGGTGTGAAGGCCTACAGCACATGACAGTTTCAAAATGTCAGCACAAATGTATCATAAGTTGAATACAGTTTTAATTTTTAAAGGAAATTGCACATTTCACAGAGTTGAGTATAAATGTCAGCCTTATTCTAAGGCTGAGTAAATAGTCTTAAACACATCCTAATCCTATTAGATGCAAACCCTCCATGTAAAGGTTGAATTGAGTTGGCAGAGCATTGTAGGTAAACATGCATTCTGCTCCCATAGGTAAACTGTACTGAATGGTGGACAAAAGAGCTTTGTCCTTCTAGCTCCCCAGTAGTTGCCCTTCTTTTTCCCTGTGCTTTCAATGCTGTGATTACACAGATAGCCTGAAATAGTTTGGAAAGACAAATGCTCCACATTTGGGATGCTCGCTGTTCCATATTTTGACTCCAAGATGAAAACTCACACGGTTCTTAATTAAACCTGTACTCACAAAACAAGAAATCCACAACTATTCACCATGATACCCAAATATTACCCACAGGAGCTCTGGAACTCTGCTGAGCAATAACTGGACTTACATAACTTTCTCGTTTATGTGTGATAAGCTACTTGCCCATTGCACTGCAGCTATTCATGAGCAACCAGAAAGAATCTGTTCTTAAACAGAGCAAACTAACTGGTTAGAGTTTTATATTGGATTTGGATGACTTATTTGGTTTTTTGAAGTTTGCCGAGGATGAAAATAATTTCCCTCATATTTTTCGTTATTTCTAACATGCTGTTAAAAGTTCTCATTTATCAGAATATCCTTCCCTCCTATGTTTTCCTTCATTTCCTTTTTTTTTTTTTTGCTTGTTTTAAGGGTAAAAGATGAAACAACTGAATTTCATTTATCCTCACATCTGTAACCTGTTCTCCTTAATTCTATTAGCAGGTGATATACAGCTGTAGAAGGGGAATAGGTTTTGCACTAGCATACTGACCCTAAGACTATGATGAATTTGCTATAGAAACTCGTCTCATATTCCTCCTAGTCCCACCACCTTCTCTGAGAGAGATTCACATCTCTCTTTCCAGTATTATTTCCTTTCCTAGTAGTCCACCATCATTCCTACTGCTAGATAAATAAAAAACCTCTTGCTTATGGGGAGAGACATTCATGTTCCCAGCTCCTAGGCTCTGTCAGTGTGGCATCCTGATGCTTCCAACAGCAGAGATGGAGAGTCTTTGACAGGAAGAGGGAATTCTGTAATCAAGGCAGGTTGCAAATTACTGCTGGGAATTCCATTGCAGGTATTTCCCAGCAGAAGAAAAAGTTATTCTTCAAACATAATGCTTCCCTGAAGTTTTCCAGCAGCCTTTTAATCAGCAGCCAGCTGTCAAGATTCTGCACACACAGACATACATCTAACATTGACATTTAGTTTTCAGCCGACATAACCTAAGTGTTTGTTACACTGTTAGTAGGGGAAGCTAGGGTAAATTTAAGATAATTCAAAATGAACACCCAATCTTCATTTTCTACATTGTTAGCAGCAAACAAATATCCCATTTATATAAGAAAAAAGAGTTCTAAAATGGCATTCCTACCTCAGTGGATTTGGTTACCTAAACAAGAATGGGAATGGGTCATAACTTTAAAGGTGTTTACACATCAGCTGTTCTTAAAAGCTTTGTGTACCCCTTAAAATGACATCACTATTTTAACCAATCTTCTCCTAAAATTTGCTTTTCTCACAAGTAAGCTTTTACAAAACCTAAAACTCACATAAATTTTTCTTCAAAGTTGTGCCTGTATCATTCAAGACTTTAATCTGGGCAGCATTTCTGCCCCAAGCAATCATGCGTTGAGCTAGTATAAGCTAGCTTAACCATGAAATCAAACCTGACTTGATTCTAATAAAAAATGTAAACACTATTATTAGGCTTTTATATTGTGAAAACCTTCAGAACTTCAAGAAGATAGCAAGCAGCTGAAAAAAAAAAGCAACCAACTTTCAAAATATTGCTAAGTACTCCTAATTATTTGTAAAATTATCTAAATCAAACTACAAAAACAAATACTTTGGTCAAATGGTACAAACCAGTGCAGGCATCAAACTGAACTCTATGGCTCAAATTCTGTAAAATAAATCATGTACTATTCTATTAAATTCTTTGAAAAACTCACTTGATATGTATTCATGATATAGGAACCAACTTATTCATGTGCATAAAAGTGTGCAAGACAGGGCAGAAACAGCTCGCTTGTCTCCTCTGTGCAGCACCCCTGAAGAACTATCCAAGTATTGACAGAGTAAGACACTGAAACAACACTGGTGTTCATTTAAACAAAGAACTTTATAAACTTTCAAAGTACAAGTAGCTACAAGTGAATTCTGAAAACTTGTGCCTGCAATTTTATTTCAAAGTGATAGCACTTAATAACAGTTACTACTGATAAACAGTAACTACCACTTTCCACTGCAGTTCAGAAAAAAATTCACATACTGTTACTCATAGCATATTTTATACATACATCATGTCCTAAATTACTTCAGAGGAAATAATTTATAAAAAATATCAGCTATGGAAATATGGAAATATTGCATGCCTAATTCATTTCAGTAAGTTATAACAGACATATCTACCCAAAACAAGCACACTCATTTCAGATGCGGGAATACTTACATCACTCTGGTGTTTACTGACTTCCATGGCATGTTTAACATCTGGAGGTTCCCTCATACGTGCATAGTCTGAAAATCCTTTCTCAGCATCATGCTTTTGTTTATAGAGAACCTGAAAAGAGCAACATTATACTTTTGTGACCTGAGAAGAGCAGGTATAATAACATGGGTTGGGTTAAACCTAGTGGCGTAGTGTGCCTGTATGCAGGAAGAAAATAAATAATTAAGCTCCTTAATGGAACCAGAACACTGCAATGAGAGCAGCTTCCACCCAAAACAGAGACATATGAGGCATAGTCAGCAGAGAGATTTCTCTGCATCTGGTATTGCAACAGATGCATGGGTAGACAGGGGAAAGAAAAAGTAATATACAAAACCAGAAAATTAAGCTTAACAAGGTGAGAAGACAGCCCAGGGAAAAGCATAAGCAAAAGCCATTTTGTTTTTCTTAACACACTTGAATACATCAGCTATATAATTATTATCCATTTTCAGAAACAAAACAAAATATTTTATCCATTTGTCATAAACAGTTTTACATACTCATAGCCCAAAGTTCTATTTCTTCCACTGTTAGAAAACTACCAGCACAATATGCATTTTGACTGGCCCCCAGGTTCACAAAGAAAAATAATATTTACATTCAATTGTCATCATGGTAAAGGAAAATGGAATTGAATCGTGAATTTATAAACACCTTTACTTTTATAATAGAAATGGAGCTCAATGTTGGGCATTCATCCAGCTTTCACTGTACTGTGTTATACTTACATGCACACATTTACATACTACAACTGCCTGAAAAGCTGATCTTACACTTACCCTTGTCCAAAGCTTTTAGGCTGATACTAAGGAAAATTAACCAGGTTTTGATGCCTAAAAAGTAGCAAGCATCAAGAAAATTCATTTTCTAATAGCTCTCATAGCAAGCATTAAAATAATCCCCAAGAAAACAGCGAGTACTGAATAAGATTGAAAGCTGATTAGGAGGAGAAAGATTGAAACTAAAACCCATGATAGCAATAAAAGAATACTGTGAAAGTTTTGAGACAGAAACTCTCAACTACAGAGATTCAGACTCTTTTAGGATAGGATACTAGAACTGTGAGAAAATGCTGTATCTGTTTTTGTTTAAAGCAAGATCTCATCTGAGTTACAGAGTAGTGTGCCCAAAGCAATATGTCAGTATCTGCCTTGACTATCTCAGATTACAAAATGATATACAGGCTGAGAGATTAACACAAAAAGTGGGGAGGGGTATTTTTGCACTGCTACGATGTGAACAAAAGTATCAAATCAGGAACCTTAAAATGTGCCACCTCCTTCCTTATCCAGTGTAACACAATCAGCCCTCTGCAGAAACAAACACAATTGAAACAGAAACAAAAAGAGTCCATAACTTGCCTACACTCGTTACATCTTGCAAACGGGAAAGCACATAATCTTTAACAAGACTGAAGGACCACTAACAAACGATTCCCCACAAAAGTGTAATTACTATACAAACATATGCCACAAAAACTCTTTTGTTAATTCTCCTCCCTTACACTGTCACTTTTAAGATGTTCCGCACTTAATGGCATTATGAGCAGAAGACCCATACAGTTACTTCCAAAATCTACTAATTTACAGGTATTTTATTACATTGTCATTTTGCTGGCTCAGCATCTCTATTTTTCCCTTGCTGAATGGGCTACATAACCCAGATATGAAAACACAGTAACACATCAACTCTCAGCATGAGAAATTTAACAGAAATTACAATTAAGTATCTGCTGTCTTGGGGAAAGATGACCATTTCTTTAGCTTAATGTAGGAATATTTCACTTGCTTTGGCATCTGTTCTTCCTATCTTTTCCCATTATTTTCATTAACTTGCTGAAGTGGTCTTGATGCAATCCCAGGCTAGGAGGGGTTCAATGGCTGTCTAGTTTAGTTTGGAACAGTTTAGTGCAGAACTACTCCCAGATTTGTAAATCACTTCCAAATAAGCATGAAAAATTATTTATTATTATTTCATCAATATTCTTAGAATCATTATTTTACAGGTTAGCATGCATACATTTATTTCTCAACCCATGCTGATTTTCAGGTTTTAGCTAAACCTGAAATTTAATTTAATTTTAGCTAAACCTGAATTTCCTGTATCAAATCTACATACGAAACTACTCTGCACAGAGATCAAGCATTATAGTCACCGACATAACCTCTAACTTGTAACGGTGCCATTTACTAACTTGAGAAATATAAGGCAATTATTTAAGTAGGACTTCAGATTGAACTGATTTGTAAGTACCCATTTTTTATTTTTCTCCTCTCTCGTACACCAGTGTGTCAATAGGAAGCTGCATTAAGGAAGGTTTTGTGCTCTTTTAACCTAGCTCTGACTGACCCGCTGTTTCAGCATACTTTAAACACTATTACATTTATATTTTTCTGTTTCCCTTTACAGCCAGTAAGGTGTGCTCTGAATTTAGTAGGATTTTGTAAGATGAAATGTTCAAGAACACCAAAAATGTCACTTTAATCTCTATATAGAGAATTAGATTATCCAATGTATTCATGTAGAACAGAATTATAGAAGTCCAGAATACCTGCCACAATAAAACATAGGAAATCTTGAACATGACATTTCATACCATTAAAAAAAACCTGAAGACTTACATAAAACAGTTTGATAATGTGTAATATGATTGGAAATGATGCAGTAAACAACAACATTTTTATTGTAGGAAAAAAAAACCCCACTGAAACTTTCTCTGGAAGTCGAAAACATTGCTTAAGATTCTCTTGGCTCATCGCCTTCATAAAGAAACAGGAAATACTGGTCAACATTGACATATAGTTACTCTTTGAGATATTGCCCTTTGCAAAGTAGAAAATTAAACTGCCTTCAGTTTGCTTTAGATTATCCCCTTTAGATAAGAGGAAAAACAATGCAATTGCTTCTCATGGCAAAAACAGTGATGAAAAAAGTGATGAAATGCTTTTTTTTTTTCCAACATTGTTTCCCTCCAAGCAATTTTAAATACCTTTATCATCGTATGTGACACCTTATTAAAAAAATATTGTTTCACTTAAGAAAGTATTCAGTATACTGATCTTCAGACAAAAAAAAGAAGACTTGGCCCAAAACTAGAAATGATCAGAAATTTTCCTTCAGAAATATTTTCCACAGGAAAATTGCAATTTTCCCCAAAAGTTTCCATTTACTTTCAGAAAAAACAAAATGAAAGTTCCCTGACTCTCATCTGATGAGACTGCTCTCATCAAATTTATTTTCTCATAGCAGAGAAGAGGGAAATTGGTGAGAGCTTTGTAGGCTGGTAAGCAGACAGAAGTTATTCAGTGGTGACAGGGACTTCTCCTCTTTCTAGCCTACCCTGGGGACAACTATGACAAAAGTGAGAGAGGGAGGCAAATCTGGTTGCTCACTCTCAAGAAAGCCATTTAGAAGGCAACAGTCAAATTTTCTGTGAAGAGGAAAAAAATTAAATTGATCAATGCCACCCAAGTATGTGGGGCTGTGAAACTTCTTTTTCATTTTCCCGAAACATTTTTCCCATAAACAGTGTTAGGAATTTTTTTTGTCAACAGTTTTGGACAGATGTCCTTCTCTACAGGTATTTATTTCCTTCTTCATGCCAGGTCTACATAAAACACAAAAGAGCAAACATGGGTTTCATGCAAAAGCCAACAGGCAGTCCTGTTTCAGGCTTTCCTGAGTATCTTGAAGAGAGAATTGAGTATGATTCAGTACAGCCAATATGGGGAAAAAGTTCCACAGGAGGAGAACCACATGTGTCAGGGTGCTGTACTCTCCATTACAGAAAGATCCTTATGCCAGTACCGACACTGCATGGCAGGGACCCCTGAAGAATGAGATCCTGGCTCTGCTGAAGTCACTGACAATTGCCACGAGACAAAGAATGCAAACGTGGTCAATGCTGCTGTGGCAGCCTGTTGGCTCTGGAGAGGACAGTGGAGGGCAGCTGTAGGTGGGGTATAACTCCTTGAGAAAAACAGAAAATTTCCCCTAATGGTCTCCAAGTTCCTAAATCATGGGTGTGATTTGAAATGGTGTTATCGAATTACTAAACTGGGTTAAATGTAGGTAGGCTGAAGACAGGGCTGCTGGGCAGCAGCAGGAGCAAACTTTCAATCATGGGAGAGCCCATTTGCAGAGGACACCCCTGTGCAAGGAGATCCCCTGGCAGAGGCACGCCAGCCTGTGCCAGCAGGCAGCACTGGGGAAAGTCAGGGGCTCTCTTTCTTCCACACCAGGATCCTCTACTCCCAATGCACCTGCCTGGCAGAGGAGGCTGCGGGTGCTGCCGAGAATGTGGCACCACAGAGCAAGACGGGTCCTGCTTGATCTGCCCACAAAAGCATTCCAGCCCAGCATTGCATCCAAGAAGCATGAAAAGGGAGTCAAAGGTGTAAATTTGTGCTAATGTGGGTAGGGAGAAGGACACATACTTGTATTTTCCACCTCTCAGGAAATCAGCACCTATTTTAAAATCAGCTTACTGTAAGTGAGAAACAGACTGCAGTTCCCTGTTTGTAGCAGCCTTTTTGGAGCAGAGCTGGCACAATGGCCAGCTGGTGCTGTTCTCTCTCCTTCCTATGGCATATCTGTGGTCTCCTCCTGAAGTAATGACCTGTAAATTCACAATCCTGGCTAGACAGATGCAGCAGAAACCTCTTCTGCCATATCCTGACCCAGCTGAAATCTGAAATCCTTGTATTAGCTACTTAGGTACCGCAGTGATAGGCACAATATGGATTAGATCTGAATACTGTGGAGAAGATTTTCAATAGAAAATCCCCTGAGATCTCTCTCAAAGTAGAATTAAATTCAGGTCCACTGCAACAGTAACCACAAGTTGGAAAAATGTGTCAGCGTATCTTTAAGTTTTATGGTATATTATGATTTATAATGCATCTACTCATAAGGGGATGGTATGAATTTTATGGAAAAAATTTCTGCTTAAATATAACTCATCCTATATGCATATTTTTTTCTCTACGACTATTGGATGATTGAAGAAAAACTTCAGAAACTACCAAATAAAAATGTCGAGCTTTTTCTTAAAAGAGTTTTTCTGATGAACCAATGGTTTCATTTTCAGTCTCAGTTTTTTATCTTTTCTGACACATCACCAATGTTAATTAACCTAATTTGTGTAAACTAATGTAGAATGGAATAATTTGGAATGAATTTGGGAGTAAATCTGTGGCAAAAGAGTTAACTAATGTTTTATAAATCAAGCTAATGGCTTAAAAATGTTATACAAGTTTAATTCCCAATTTATTTTTACTGTTATTCCTCTAATGACTCCCTTTACAATGAAATGTCACATTAATGTCATTTCAGCTACTGTGCTGCTTTGAGTGTATATATGTTCCTTTTCAAACTCTGAAAACTAAAATATATGTTATTATATTTGCTTAATATAGCCTCAATTAACACAATGTTTTATATCAAAACATTCTTTCACAAGCTGTCCTGAGATTTTAGTCCTTTCTTTTGTTACAAATATCTTCCTTTGTCTGAAAAAGTATCACTACATTACAAGAATGCATATTGAGATAAAATCAATATTACGGATTTAGGACCGTGTTCACTTCACACACTGGCTGTATTAAACTATATGTAGTTGATATCTTTAAGAGAGGAGAAAGCAAAAACAAGAAAACCATGGAAATGGTTGGTGGACAGAAATCCATGACCATCTATCAGATGTAATTCTCATGAGCAACAGTGAAAATCTATAACTGCATTCATATCACACATACTTAACATTCGCAATTCCACTGAGACCAGTGGAAGTGAAGGGTCACCTGCCTACTCTTAGGGTATTATATTTTTGAGCCCCTGAAGGCAACTGAACTGAAATTTACTATTTTACTGGTTGTTTACAAGCTTTACACTGTGTTCAATACACTTGAATTCATATTTTAATTCTATAAAATTTGTTGTAAGTAGTAGTATGTAGACCATCAGAAATACATTTACTACTATTACTAAGTGCCTTTAGATGTCATTAAAGCAGGTTGGTTTTTTTTTTTTTTTTCCCTTCAGCATCAAACATTTTATATAGCTAATACAACACCCAAGTGGAAATAGTTACATAAGATTCATCCATTCTACAAGGACCATGTGTCAGTGAATTCAGTAATTCCTTATTGCATTCATGGATTTCATTGAATTGATGAATGCACTACCAGTTTTTAAATGTATATTTAATAAACATAACAAGTAAATTGTCAACACTTTAAAAATGAGTAGTTTTTGAAGTTAAGAAGTTAAGGTGATAAATTCTGGATGATAAGCTCACCCAAATAAATCAAGCAGGCAATCAAGTGTCCACTCAAATATTTTGTTCAAAGTGTACATATTCTGACACAAAATTAACCTAAAAATCATTTTTGCAATTCTAAAGTTGTACCTTGCTCTGAAGGTGCATTAATTCTTTTGCAAATATGCTGTCAATTGTAGCTGGCATCTGCTGATAAAGAGAGTTGGAAAGGTCTTTCTTAGCAGCTCCTTTATACTTCACCTAGAGGGCAGAAAAAGGTGACACACAATGCAAAAATGAAGATACAGTAAACATACTACTTATTTTTTCTAGCAAGTAAAACGGCATAGACCAGAACTGGAAAAATTTAATGCTGTCATTAACTTTCAAGCAAAAACATCTTTAAATAATACTTTATGTGGATGTATCTAATACACAAAGCAATGAAAAATATCTCCTAATTAAATTCAATAATTTTGGGGGGAGTATAAAATAAAGTAAGCAAGGCAGTTTTTTCTATCCTTTTTCAGATCATTTTCAAATCTAAAAATTATTTTTCTTCTTTCTCTTTTTCCAAGTCCTGCACAATGGGAGCAAATGAGAGGCCAACCATAAATATTTTACCAATTAATAATGGCAGCGATTAAATGTATTGAGAAAGGACAGGAACACTGAACATTGATGTCTGCCATCATTTCTATTTCATCTTTTCATATTATAGTTTCATTTTTAAATTACTTTTTATTTATCCTGTGTTTCCTCCAGTGTTCAGTATTAGCAGTTCCTCACAAAGGGGTTTTACAAGAGAGACCAGAATAATAGTTCAAAATCTGTGAGGGTTTTGCTTCAGATCTAAGTTTTTCAAATTCATAAAACAATAATGGCAAGCACTGCCGTGAAAATAATCATAAATACAAAAAATATTTTAAATTATACTGTCTAATGTCATTTATTTACTGTGAAATACACAGTTCTTCATTAGAGGCTAATTCCCCATACGTATTATATGTATATATATATATCAATAACTTGCTGTAACATTTGTTGCTGTTCCCCAAATAGAGGGCTCTTTTTCACTGCAGTGGACATGCTGTTAAGGATGTCAAGTGTCCAAGATTTGCAAATACAGGTTATGAGACACTAGAGGTCAGTAATTTACAAGATAAACCATCCATCACATCACTGACTTCAGGTAATGCTGCAATAAACAGGCAGAGTGTAGTAATAAACAGGCTTAAGAAATATCAAACCTACAGGGTTTAAAATTTTAAGATATTTTTATATCTCTAAATCTTTGATTAATAATTAGCAGCAGATTCTCTGGAATCAGACAGATGGATTAGATAAATACTCTCCATATATTGTATTTTTGTAGACTACAATAGTCTGTCTCTTATAAAGTACAATTACATCAGATTTACTCCCCTTGGGACATGCCACTCTTTCTCAGAAAAGGGGAAGATAAATACAAGAAAAGTATCCATTAGATGCATTTATACTGAAAGCCACACAGCAAATTGTTGTATATCAGAAAGAGAATTTAGAATGTATATTAATTATATAACCTCAGACAGCAATATTGGGACGTTCTTTATCATAATCATAAAGGTGGCACAAAAAATGAGACACCAAAAATTTAGTTTTTTGAAGGGCCACAGTGACAGAAAAATCACTCAGAACCAGTGATTCCAAAACAAAGCCACTCTCTCTCAGCTGAAACTCCTGCTGCTGTTCTTAGCTGTAGAAAGTAATTAGAGGTTCAATCCTACAGCACCTTGTACCTGGGACACGAAGAGCTCACAGTAAATGCTGCTCTGACGTTTTGGAAGCTGTTGCTCTTTCTTTGCCACCACAGTTGTGTGCGTGTGCACATGTCACAGGTATGCAGACATATACACAGATATATAGATATATATGCATGCAAGTGCTCAGGCAACCCACAGATGGCATTGACCTGATGTCTGCCTCAGGCCCCTTGCTGAAGGAGGACAGGGATGATAACATGGAAACAGTTTCCTTGTCTCCTTCTGTTTGATTTCAGGCTGTGAAATCTCCACAGCAGGGAAATTTTGCACAGGTGTAATTTGCAAACCTCATCACTGCAGAAAGTAACATTCCTTTCCTATTCCTCAGTTTATCCACATATAAAATGGGATAGCTAGGACTAGCTCAGAACCATTAATAAAGTATCTTCAAATCCCAAAATAAAAGTGTGATGTAATTCCAAATTATTATTATTCACATATGCAGTATATACTAATTACAGCCTTTTAAGTCACTTCAGCTTTAAACAGAATTGTTATTTGAAATAAGCCATCCTTCCCCTGCTAAAAATCGCAGTATTCAGCTAAAAGAGTTTTTAGGAAGGATAAGAAGCCAAGAAAATTCTTCAGTCTTTTAGATCTTACCTCAGAAATAAAAGCACCAAGGCTTTTCACATGTTTTAGCTGCGGGGTGTCAGGTACAAATATGCACTTGCCTTTAGATTTTTTAAACTCTTCTTTATAGTGTATCTACAAAGAGGAGAAAAAGAAGTTTAATTGTTCTTAAAAACTCACACATGGAAAAGTAAACATTGGTTATTTGTATTCATATTTTTTAAATTATTTCTGTTTTATTTTATTCATGGATACTATGCTGAATAGCTTGCAAATACCTCCGGCTGGATCAAATTAAACCATAAAGGGAAGCTACCAGTTCTCACGCACATTACTAGGGCTATGTAAAAGCCACAGAACTCTTTAATAATATAGATGAAAAAGAGAGGATTTTTTTCTGTACATCTAGAGCACATTTTCACTACTGTTGTAGATGTTTTAGTATCTCTAAAGAAAGAAGAATCGAATAATTGATCTCCTTGATCCTTGATCTCAAAGATAAAAATTGTTTAACTTCTAACACAGACCTAGCAAGCACAGAATCTGTGTATCATCATCAAATGCCCCTTTATGAATCCAACATGAATAAATTCAGGAGGCCACTGCCAAACCATTGCCTACAAAGCACCCAACAGTCATGACATTCAAGTAATAACAGGATTTTTTTAAGACCAAACAAATTTTTTAAAATGTGTATGCGCAAAGGAAACCATTTTGGGAAAAAAAAACCCACCAAAACACTATGACATATTTAGCAAAAAAAAAAAAAAAAAAACCCACAAATTTATTTTTTTAAACAACAAACCTTTTTCTTACAATGGGACAAACAGTATGGGCAGGTATAATAATCACATGAGTGTTGCTGAAGTCAGAGTTACTGTTTGTATTAGTGAGACTGCAAGAAGGATAAAATCTCTGGAGATGGCTAATGTGTAGGAACATTCATTATATAATAACTGCATGAAGAAAGATGGTGAATTATGATGAGATGGACTAAATATTGTTTTAAAGACAGACACTTTACATGGATAGCCTTAGATGTTTTCAGTGACATTTCTTTCTTTGTACAGAGAATTGTTTAGATCAATGCAAATTGAATTATTTAGTACTAAGCTTTCCTGGTTATTATCTGCTACCATTTCTCTAACCTCATTTTCACATTCTGCATAACAGCAGCTTGAATTTATGCACTCTAGACTTGCTGACAAGCACTGACAGAAGCAATATGATCTGCATCTGACCATTACAGAAATATGCAGCCTTAATATCCTCTTTCTCTGAATCCTTAATGGATATCACAAGTTCTAGTCTACGCTCCTCTACAGGGACTTGGAAAACTTATGAGAAGGATGGCAGCTTACACTGAATCAGCTCCTGTGCTTTCTAAGGCAAACTCTGGGTCCACTGAAAAATGGATTAGATAATGCCAAATTAATCTCAAACTCATGACTACTTAATCCCCATACAGGAATAATTTTGGTTGATATTGAGCTCATTCATATTTGGACTACTGAAAGGAGTTTGTCACTTCAAAATCACATCATCTGCTTTTGTGGATTACAGTCTATTCTAAAAAAACCTTTTGGTAAACAATGGGTGTAACATTACTGTGTCATGACTTTACTCAGGGCCTCACAAAGCCAATGGTTCATGTAACCTGTGTGTGACACCATTGCCCCAGGTACTCACAGAGCAACACACAAAAAAGGGAAATTTTATGATAAACATGAGCAGGCACTTACTGTTCAACCTGCACACATGCATGGGAAGTTTACAGAGCTGACTGTCTACTGGTTGGGTTTGATGGCATTCCCAGTAGAAACTCCTGTAAAGCTGTGACTCTGGCAGAGGAGATAGAGTCTTTCTGCTCACAACTTAGATAAATCACCCACAGACATCTGAAAGCTGACTGTAATTATAACCATTTTAATTACAGAGCAATAATTGCATTCAAAAATCAAACATGAAAGCTTCCTAAGGTATCTCTTAATTGGGGGGAATGACAGAACATGACTAGAAGAAACAAAGCTGTTCTGCTGTAGAAGTCGTGCTTTTAAAAGAATTGAAAGCAGTAAATGACTAATGCCACCTCCTTAATTCTTTATTATTCACATTTGTTATAGTAACCCATAGAAGCCACAAAATGCACACAGACTCAAACAGGCAATTTAGAGAGAACAGATAATAAAATGTTTGGTCAAACTCTGAACCAGCAAACTCCATTCTGCTACAGTATTGTCCACATTGCTTGGAATCAGAAAGATGGAAGATGAAATAGGACAAGTATAATGTACTCATGACACCTGCACTTATAAAACATATTTAGTGTAAAGGACGCCAGCACAATGTCGAAGAGATTGACTATGACTGAACATAACCAATGGCTGGAATGAATAGGCAGAGAAGCTGATATTCCTCTTCAAAGTCTGTAGTTAAAAATTCAAATGTCTAAAATAGGAAATTTTGTCTGTAAGTGGCTTACTCCCCATCACAAGATACGCTGCTTAGGTCAAGCAGATCTGGTAAGCCTTGTGAGAAAAACAAATAGGAAAAATTTGCAAAGGATGGCCTGGAGCCACTGCTCTTTCAATATACTTCTGAAGTTCAATAGCTCACTAAAGGCTCAATTTTTCATAGTTCTCTCCAGATCCTTTTCTTCTCCCTGACTCATCATAAAACTAACTCTGCCCACAGCACAACTATCCAGTAAAGTGGATTAAAATTCCTAGACAACCACCAAAACAGTAAGATTCAAGCTGCATTTTTTTCTTAATGGATATTATATGGAAAGATCAACTTTATAAAAGAAGGGCATCCAACCTTTAAGCCGAAGCTTCCTGGTTCACCAAGAAAATTCACCTCACCAGTGGCCTGTTCCATCAGCCTTTTTCAGGAGGAAACACAGAAGGGAGACTGTGGGCTAAAGGAAAGTCTCCAGTGGTAACAGCTTAATCCAAGCAGCCATCATTCCTTTTATTCAGGGGCACATGTTCATCTAACTTTAATACGAATATACTCAAAAAACTATTCTTAATAATCTTAACATCAATGGTATAACCATGTCAACAGTCACCATGCCAAGACCCAGCTTAGAACTGTCATATCTAAAATACCCATTTATGTTTAGAAAAACAACAAAAAGGTCTGAACCTTCTTATCTAGCTTTTATGCTAGAACAAAAGGCAACCTCTTTCCACCAAGGATTCACTTTCCAACCCTACATTTCCTAATCTATAATCTCTCATAAGACTAAGAACTGTGTCAGACCACACATCCATCTAATGCAGAATCCTTTCTCTATGGCCATAGGAACCTAGAGAAAAGCAAAAGAAAATGGCAGGCATACAGTATTATTACTCCTTAGTATTTTAGTAATCTCCAGAAATTTCAGCCCCAAGGTCCTCTTGAGTTAGAGGACTAGTTGTGACTAGTAATGGTGAGTCCAGGGGAACAGCTGCACCCAGAATTAGGTGGTCAAAACCCTGTTGGTTTCACACACTGTTTGGCACACTCTTGACTCTAGGTCTTTCTGGCGTTTGTTATATAACAGAGACATCCTAAAGCAAAGCTGGACTCTGTGCAAGGACAGATAAATAGCTAGTTCTATTTTTTGCTTTAGAGGAAAAGAAGTGCTGGTACTGTTCATTACCAAAATTCAGCAGAATCTTCAGAAGGCACAGTGTCTGCCATTCTACCAAAAAGGATTATGATAGTTTGGTCAATTACCTTCTATAATTGTTCCCATCTCTGCTTATAACAGTATTGACAACATCACACCACACAATCAAAACAAAGAAGAGATGAAAATACACCACAAGCAAATGGACAAGTTCAATTGCAATGTGGAAGAGAAAAGGCCTGGAGAGGAAGAGAATTGGTATAAATCAAGCACACATGACAGTTTTGAAAACATCTGTGGAATAAAATTGCATAATAGAGGGAGATTAAATGGAATGACTGTTGAGAGAAACAATCCAGGGGGTATCACAGCCACAGAACAAACATCTGCCAACCTCAAATGAAACCGGGGATTTTCTCAAGAACCAGAGCACATAAACACTTCACAACTTCCCCTACGTACAGCTCAAGGCTGGCAATTACAGATGCACCAAGGGCTGCCAGTGTAACACTTTTTCAAAACCATATTGCCAAATTAAAGTCAGCCTGTAAAGAATGCAGGGCAAGTGTAATACAACCCCAGTATCTCAGGCATGTGCACTCCTGGCTCTGCATTCTGATGGAGGAGTTGTGCTGACAGCTCCATCATGAGAAAAGGACAATCACCCAGTCTTGTGGTCAGCAAGGACACAGGCTGCTCCCCCAAGGTCACCTGAGGGCCAATCTACAAGCGGCGTAAAACCACTGTCCACATAAAATGTACAGATGTACACCAATCATAAATCCACACAAACAGTAGTATGTGCAAAGGTTCATGCTAAAAAGGATAAGGAATATATAAAAAGTTCTGAATGTCAACAAGTCAAAAACTGAAGGTAAGAATGCAAACTCCTTGCAATTTATTGGCCTCCGCAATGAAATGTGCAGGGTGAGGAATTTATACGCAGGCACGAAGGACTTCACTGGTCATAAGAAATCCCATTACAACAAAAATTCTGGGAACCAAAATTCACATTCTGTGTATATTCCATTCAAGTCAATGAAGAAAAACCTACTGATTTCATCAGAGGCTGAATAAGGCCCCAAAGCTGGATGTTATTTTTAAACACAGCCTCTTTTTTGAAACTAGATTAGTCTGGACCATTATATATTGTTCTTGCTTTGAAAGCATTAATAACACTTTGCCATTATGCCTGACATATCTCAAGGAAAATCTAACACACTTTCAGGCTAAATGCATCACAAGTTTTTAGAAAAAGCCCACATCCCTGAACCATTATAAGCTGTAGAAGACTGGCTTGACTTAGTTATTCACCTTAGCTCTCAAGCCCCTGCAGAAAATCCAAGAAAATACAGCCACTCCATTTATCCATTAATTAACAGCCACAGCTGACATTACTCCTAATGGGCACACAGCAGAGTAATAATTCCTTTTCAATTAAAGGAAGATTTCTTCAGCATTTTTCAAGAAGTTTTTGCCTTTAAGAACAGCAACCATGTTTAGAAAGAAGCTGCATGGATGCAATAAATGTATTTTGGGTCATGTAAGTGCTTCAGGTCCATTTCCATTTTGGCCTTTACATGACTTGACAGGCACTTAATGCACCATATGCCCTTTTTTCCCAAAGAAAGCATGTGTATATCTATCAGTAAAAATATTATTAATCTCTACTACTTCCTAAAGTAGCTTGGGTTTACAGGGGAATGATCTTGGTAGCTCCTCTTAAGGATCTATCCAATTTTCAGCACTCTTTCTGTGAAAATTGAAGTAGACAGTGTATGGACAAAGAGGAAACTTTGACCTTGTCAAGTCACACTTTCAAGCCAGCACTGTAACACTTTAGACATCCCAGATACTGTTCTTCTGAATCTAAAAATTTAGATTCGGTGTGTTCTATTCCCATTAAATCGACAACCCAAAACTAAATACCAGATTACAACACAACATGAGCCAGACACCACTTTTCGGTTTCTTCAGAACATTCGTTGAACAAGTCACTGTCTCCTCAGAAAGGTCTCCTCTCCTGCCAGCCAGCTTTCTCACAGGAGAAGGATCACTTTTTACACCCATGCACATGAAGGGACAAAGTTACTTTTCAGATGCACTGTCCCAGAGGGAAACAAAAATAAACTTCCATCAAGGTAGATCTGACGCTGTTACGTTGAAGCCATCAGATCTACTCCAATTTAAAATGTCTTGGACCTGATCTATGATATTTATAAAATGTTTATATAACTGATCCACAGTTTTAAAAATCTACAGTAACTAAATAAAGAATTAGCTAGCTAAATAATTTTTAAAGATATTCTAGAATTTCCATGGATTTGTCCTATAAGCATAGTCAATAACAATATGCTGAGCAGTTTTGGGCGTGTATCAGCACAGAACAAAAGATAACACCCAAAATCCATCTTCTATTTTTAACCTTCCTCCTTACAGCTATGTATACTGGAACCCAGTTTTGTTCAAACCAATTAAACTGCATAGGATTGGGCTACAACCAGAAAAAATACTGCATTTTCCTGATGAAAGCAGCCAAGGTGTTTGCAGGCAGACACCCTCTGCCTGAGACACACATTTTGAAACACTCACCTTCCTAGGGCCTACGCTTCGTACCATCCCAGTGCTCTGAAAAGCTCATTCTTCTGTGGCTGACAATTTACGGTACCACAATAATTTGTGCTTTTCTATTATTCTGTGTGCTTTTATTACTTGAGCCTTAGATGGGCACATGCTACACTGTACATATTTGAGAAAATATGTATCATAAATCCATTTGAAAAAAGAATGCAAATATAAGGATGCAAATAGTCACCATCACTTACATCGCTTATTAATTCACTGCATTTTCGGGCCAGTTCCATATTTCTGTCCTCAATAACGGGCTTGAGGAAGATCTGAAAGAAAAAGGTAATAATTCCAGGTTTATTGTCCTAAGGAGTAAAAATAGAAGGAAATAAGTACTTTTCAAAACTATTGGGGTTTAGCTCACCTTTTCTTCTTCTTCCCCATCTTCATTTTCATCCTCCCTGAGATCCTGAATGACAGACACTCGCATTTTAATACTTTGCGGGAAACAATGAAAACTCTTAAAAGGTTCAATGCTGCAGGAAACAGCTCAGACCCTCCAGCATTCCTGGAATCAATGCTCCATTTGTGTCCTCCACTGCACTTAACCCTACCACAGCTCCTTCCTTATTTAGGCAGCACTTGACAGTCTTTATCTGAACAATTCAGAGTGAGTGAACTGAAAGGCATTGCAGATGGCCTTGCTGGCTATCACTCACAGCAGAGCTAATGCTTTCTTACTGATTAAATATAATTAAATTACCTATCTCCAGCAACTGTTTTTAAAATTACTATGAACACAATTAAAATACTGTGATGCAGTTAATTTATAACATAAGTAATTTAGTAAAATTAACAAGATTAAAAGGGGAACATTGACTCTTAAGTTTATGGGAAAACTGCCCAATTCTAAGATTCCAGGCATCAGTGACTCCAAAATCAGTTATCACAAAACTTTATTGTACTGGCCCAATAATAATGCTTCTTGTTTAAAAAAGCACACTATTCTCATTTTCCAGTAGACGTAACTGCTAGTACATTTTTTCAGAATTACTTCTTTTCCACAAATCTTATAGAATTCCTTAAATGCTTTCCGTATCATGTCAGCTGCAGGTTAAACCTGTGCATACATAAAGACAAGTCTGTATTACAAGTATATATGCCTATGTATTCACACAAACATGTATGTTCCTTCACTGTTACAAACTGTCATGGTCTGTAGTCCAAAAACCAACCTTTTTCAGTATGAAGTCCCTGACTCCAGCTGCAACGAAACTGAAAGATATCCTTATGTCGATGGGTGCAGTGTCAGTGTTTATCTCTGTAAAACAAGCAAGAAGCTGTTACAAGACCAATTGGAACAACCAGCATTTTAACATCATTTTTCTTTCTAAACTGTAGCTTGTATGTTTCTCATTTAGTAGAGGTCATGATTTAGAACTACGTCTAGAAAAGTCATTCACCACCAGGCAGCTTTGCAATCAAAGATATAAGGAATGCGTGCTCTTTAAAAAATTCTTTAAAGAATTTTAAGTACATGTGCCCAATCACAATGTTCTTAGAGCTTATTTAAAAGCACAGATTCCCTTAGAAAAAGAAACATTTCAAAGATGAGAAAAAATACAGCATTTGATTTAGCAAAGGTCTGAAAACCTGAAAAACTAAGTATTAAGAAAAAAGTCAGGAACTGCTTTCAGCCTAAAGCAAGAGACAGAACTTTTTACACATAAATAGTACAGTAAGCTTCAAGAGTTTCCATTCCACTCTCAAATATAAGCACCTAAATTTCATGTTTAGATTGGCATTGCTGAAGTTCACATTTAAACCCAGAAGTCTACTTTGTATAGGTGAGAATTACCTGTGATATATGCTGAGTGCTTTTGGTGTTCAGGGTGCTTCATCCTGGTGGAAACAAATGGTTTAGTCTTGTAAGGTGAGTACTCACAGTAACAAGTCTTTTTTGAAGATCATGGCTACAGCAAATATATTCCTAGACAACAGACTCATGCATGATTTTAAGGAACACACAGTAAGGAGACAGAGTACCTACAAAAGTGTCAGACAGAAATGCAGCACTAAGGTTTCACTTTGGGATTTTTGTGATAACATTGCCAATACTATATTCTTCCAGTGCAGTTAATTTCCTTTTTCTTCCTACATTTAATAAATGTTTTAAGTGGAGACTTTGAAAAATATTTAAGAGCATATAGAAAAGTTATTAGTAGCTGCAAAGTTTGCTGAACATGGGGAAATCTTTCGCTATTTTTTGCACTGGAAAGGAAATATGGTCAAAAATTACAACACCAAAAGGGACAAAAAAGGGGCAAAAGGGAGGTGTTTGGCTTTTTAACATGCTTTTAACATTATATCTCGTGGGTTTTCAGCAGCTGGACAGACCAAAATTTATATATTCATTCTGGTTTTTCTGCAATGGCTTCTACATAATAAATATGTGCAAGATCACTTTTGGTCAGCTCTGACGTGATCAGACAGTTGGACTACACAGTCACTGGAAGTCCCTTCCAACTGAACTATTCTACTCATTCCATTCTATTTTATTCTAATATCTGTAACTGCTTTGATACAATTCATTTTTTCTCATTTTTGCATGATCTGGGTCAGGCATAACTAAGCATTCAAATATCCTGTGCCCCATGTAACATCCATAATACAAAGTTACAAGACAGCTGCTATAACTCATCATATCAAAGAAAGATACAGTGCACAAAAGGAGTAAGGGAAAAACAGAGAGTCAACTAACCATAAACAAATTATTCAAAATTCCACTTTTCACATAAGAGACGCAGCAAGATACTATATGGCACAGAAACCTGTCTCACTTTTTTTCACCCTTCTCAAAGCACTGAATACTATCAGAAAACATTCACTGTGCAATAAAGCAAGCCTGAAAATTTAATATATCCAGATATAATTCAGGGAAGAATTTGTTAGGACCGTTTAAGAGTTGCGTGGTTTAGAAGGGCACTATGATTCAATCAGCAGCCTGCAGGTCAAGAAGAATCATAGAAAGGCTCGGGTGGGAAGGGACTTTAAAGATAACCCAGTTCCAATCCCCCTGCCGTGGGCAAAGGTGCCACCCACTAGATCAGACTGCTCAGGGCCCCATCCAACCTGGCCTTGTTCAAGTGGCCTTGAACACTTTCAGGTGTGGGAAAGAAGCTTTAGCTACTTCTATAAGAGGCAACAAATAATCTAGAATCAGCAGGAATGTTTGGCTTTGCAAATGTTTGTGTACATTTCCAATATTTTTAAAATTACTATAAAAATACTAAATCTAATCTGAATAAAGACCTAGTTAAAATGCTGAGATTTACATCCCCAAAACAATTACAAGCTATGTGGTACTAAAGATTACTTTTCACCTACAAAACCTGCAATTTTACCAAAACCACCAAACTGATACTTTTGAATCATTTTCCACTTTATATAATGGAATAATCCATAGTCATTCATTCTGGCATGAAACAGCACAGATTAAGCAAAATCCAATTGTACAGAATTTTAAGAAAACACTGTAATAGAGTGCTAAGCTGTGTATCCACAACATTTGTATGCACACAGGTCATGGCAAAAATACAATTTCTTACTGCTTTATAGATATTTTAAAATGAGTACAAAGCAGAAAAATGGGTTCTTCAGGGAAGTACACAACATGTACTAATTCAAATTTTTAAGAAAATGCTGCATAGCTGCACATTTCTACTTCCACACACCTGCACAGATTTCACATCTTAGTTCAAATTTAGCCTAGACTGTTTACACAAGCACCGTACCTGCAATACACAACCTTTGCTTATGCTGTGAAAGGAGACATTTCGGTCTCCCAACACTCGGAGCCATCATTCCATGTGTCAGTGTAGTATTTTTTGTCACAGAACATTACTCAAGTACTTGATGTAAACACATATCTGCTGAGGAGGC
Source organism: Lycocorax pyrrhopterus obiensis (assembly GCA_014706295.1). Lineage (NCBI taxonomy): Eukaryota > Metazoa > Chordata > Aves > Passeriformes > Paradisaeidae > Lycocorax > Lycocorax pyrrhopterus. The sequence continues at coordinate 19,121,506 of JACSVZ010000002.1, read as the reverse complement.
AGAAGAGGAAGAAATGTGGGGCGTAAATGAGCCCAAATCCCCATGAGTACAAGTTGGCCCAGTGTGTGAATAGTTCAGGTGCACAGCTGGGCAGATTTCCCACTTTGATCACACACAGCTGAGTCCACATCTGGCCAAAGCCCCACCATCTCCTTGTCCCTTTACCAGTCTTTCAAGAAATACACTTGGGAATTGTTAGCCCAGAAAGCTAAAAGTCTTCATCTTGTTTTGGCCCTGATACACAGCAATTTAGCCGTGATTCTCAGTTCTGTCCCTGAACAAACAATACCTCTGGACTTTTTTGGCATAATCCTTAAAAGCCTTCTGATATATGCAATACCTCTATGTACTGCTGGCCTGAAAGGACTAGTCTACCACTTCACAGAACAGCAGAACTTGTGTTTGTAAAGATACCAGAAACCTCACAATCTCAAAGCTATTTAATGCAGAGTTCCTCATGGTGTACATGAACACAGGTTGCAAATTAAGGACCAAGGTATTTCAGCTGGAAATCTGCACAGCACTATACTGAGATGTGTATACATTATGAATATACTCCTTTCAATTCTGGACTGGAAACCTAACAGGAGCAGAGGTAAGGGTAGTGCTTTAGCTATCCTGTTTCCAACTAGTTAAAAATCAACCCACAGACATCCCTGAAATTGAAATGTTATTTTCTGTTCTTACTGGACAGACACAGACATCACTGAAATAACTACAATTAATTCGACACAGCACAGATGGTGGTGTCTTTTCAAAAAGCACACAAGTCATTTTTAAGTGCTGAGACTCAATTACGTCTCATTTCTAGAAATACTCTGACTGGAAGTTCCTAGAAGCCCTGCATAAGGAAGTTCATAATTAGGCTACCAGCACCACAGTCACAGACAGAAAAATGCGAGGAATCCCAGCTTGCCCATTTTAACCTCCCTGAACACGAAACACCAATTCACATTAACTAGAGAAAGTCAAGAGATGACTCTATTTAGAGAAAAAACTTACCCAAGAGTTTGTATCTGTCAGATCATTAACACTGCACTCATCATCAGCACTTCAAAACCTGCAAACACTGCATGGCTCTAAGCTAGGATTTTCATTCAATAAAAGTTATTTTATTTAATGTTTTGGTAAAGCAGAGAGTGGCAATGATATTTTCAAGGACAAATACAAATGAGATGTTAGAATTCTGACTTCTGAATCCCAGAAAACCTAATTAATTTTCAGTGCCTAATAAATACAGAAACATAGACATTTTTGTAAACTCACACTCTCAGACACTGTCTAGCCCAACTGGATTTTGATGTCAGAGCATTTCAAATGTCTGTATGGTACACAACTAGTTTCACATAATAATACCCAATCCAATCCAGATACCAGAAGCCGTGTAACCTGAGTTAATAAACTCTTTCCCACACAACTCATTATCCTGAGAAATGAACTCCTTCAGAAGGAAGGGTATTTATCAGGGTACAAGATTGTGCCATGCAGATGTAGCCTTAGCTGTGATCAGGAACAATACATTAAAACAAACCAAAATAAGCCATTAAAATAAGCCCAAAACCTCCACTTCATTTTTCTACCAATATTTGTAATTGCCTACTATATTTACACAATCCTTTTTAAGCCTCAAAACAGTATTTTCTAGGTGGGGTACACAGTTCTAGTTATATTTTCCTAGTTTTTCATTTGTCAAGAAATTAAATCCTCAACAATGAAGGAATCTGATTTTTCCACCCCCTCAATATTTTCAGTTTAACCAGAAGCCTGAAAAATCTATCCCTCCTACAGCTCCTTTTGCAAGCTGATGGATCAGGAGCTGAGATGCCACATTTGACTGCACTGCAATTGTTTAATCCACTCCACCTGACTGCTGTGGCATTTCCCTTTCTCGTCGTAAAGCCCCTTTCCCCTTACTCAAACGTTCACCTAGGTGTGGCAGTCCAGCAGAGCTAACAGCTCTGGGGCATAGCAGATGAGCTCTTCAGCACTCTCAACAGTTACTAGCACATTACAGCAATGAATAGTCAGGATTTTCTTTTCCTATTCCCTACAAAATGTGGAGCCCCAGCGCTCCCGTGTGCTGAATGGCCGAGAGCCCCGCAGCTGGTGCCCTGTAACCAGTGGAGAGCAATACACGTCCGAGCTCTCCCTCTGCTCTGCAACTTGTGGCTCAGATTTCATAAGACTGTTCTACAGAAGATGACTAGAAAACAAAATTATCGTCTGACTGGGTTAGTGTGTGAGGTATCCATAAAAGCAAAATGACATTCAGCAAAAAAGGGAGTTATGGCTTTTCTCTTAATGCAGAAAAGTTTGGATAAAAGAGCAAAGTTCTCCATTCACAAAATTTTCATTTTATCCAAAACTAAATCCTATGAAAGAAAGAGACAGGAATATATAAAGTTTGGAAATTTTATTTTTCTATAAACCACAGCTAAAATCATTAATGATTGTAGGTGAAAGGTATGAAGCCAGTAATAAACAAGTTTCATTTTGCCTCAATAAATGCTAAAAAGCTAAGGATATCTCCTTTTTCCTTTCACTGACTATACATCCATATACATCTTACTGTAATCTGAAATAATAAAAAATAGGCATTTATCTTAAATACAGATTCTTAGTTCCTAGCCATATAGATTGGGCATGTTTGCTTGCCAGGAATTTTTCTTGTGGCATTACTTTGAATACAGCTGCCTGAACTGACAGAATCTCCTGGTGCAGGAAGAGAAAATTGCACATTTTCTATAAATTTAATTTTCAATCTATAACCCTCACTTACTTAATGAATGTATTTTTCTAGAAACTAAAGCCACAGTGGTTTATTTTACTTGTATTTGAGTTTTTTCTTCTTCATAGTCTTGTACTTGTATTTTAGCAGTCCTGATACTGTAACTCTCTGGACAGAACAATACTAATACCGTAAGTAACATACATCTTCAAAAAAACCTTCAAAACTTTACTATTCTGGAACACTTCATGTTACTCTGTTCTCAAATAAGTTAAATTTGCATCAAATTGCTACAGACAGCTAACTCTAGAACAAAACCTACGTTCTTCATTGACAGTTATTTAAAATAATAGCTTTAAAATTTCAGAATAGTCTTCAGAAAACTGCCCAAAAGTTCAAACCAAAGAGGTCAGGATGAGAAAAGAAATTTAATGAATACTTTTGAGGTAATGGAAGCCACTTGTTCAATGATGAAAAATGTATTTAAGTAACTTCATTTTTTTAAAAGAGAAGTAATTTCGAGTCATAAATAATTGATGCAGAAGGTACATTTTGAAGTAACTCCAGGAACTAAAAGACAAAAATAAAACTTTACTTATGCAAAACATACAGCACTTCTATTGTGCTTAAAATTACCGGTTCTTAAATCTCATATGGAGAAAAAAAAAAATTACCTTTTTTTTCTACTTTGTGAATTGTGCCCATCATAAGACTTTAACAAGAAAACAAGTCAGCCACACTTTGTGTCCAGAGTGCTTAAATCTGCATTGTCACAGTCAAACTTCTCTTTCAGCCTACTGTTCCACGCATGATAGGTTAAGACAATGACACACAAGAGCTCTGCTATGAATTTAGCACTGTATTAGAAAACAAAGCACATAATATATGAAATCCATGTTCAGAATAGAGCCACAGTTTTCAAGACAGAGAGTTTATAAAGCCTGATGGATAGCTCATTCTTCCCAAAGAAGCTGCTGTCAAAATAGTCTACTTGAATAGAGTGAATATTAATTTTTAAGTGGTTATAATAGGCTGCAATGGATTAGGAAATAAAACTGTTGATAACCCTGTACTGAAAATAATCTTTTAACAGAGAACCCTGTACTATGGAGTCTCTGGACAGCCTAGTCCTGTAATTGTGTTCATGGCTGTAATTGAGCAGAGCAACTTACAACTTCTTAAGCATTGACTACAGTGTTGAAGAAAATACACTAAAAATACAATAGCTGGCAATAATAAGTCACAGGAATGTTAGATCCTTATGTACAGTCTGTTTAACAATGATATACACAAGTTTCCATGACAACAGTGACAAGATGATAAAAACATCTTCCATCATTCCCTGAAAAAATACTTTTCTGCTTATATCATTGATGAAGTGGCAAGTACCCAATTTAGAAATGCCAACTTGCATTTACTAATGTATTTTTATATTCGAATAAATGCAGATCATCTTTTTCAATGATTTAATTAAATAACTGAACCAGATTAAAATTATTTATTATCCGATTTTTTTGTCTTTTAAAACAAGTTACATCAAATTATATCTTTTACTTTAGTCATGGTCCATAGTTTAGCTGCAAAATTTCAGCTTAAAAGTTTTTTACCCCCAGGGAAATCTCTTTTGCATGGATCAAATAAAAGCTGATCTAGCACTTTCCAAATAAACAGTGAAGATTTCAGCAAAAGAATGTCTTATTTTTAAATTGGCTTAATTTTGCTCCATCATTCACAAAAAAAATAAGAAAAATTAAATAAAGCAGTTATGCTTTATCAGTTACTTAATTTGGTTTCCCATTAGAGCATCATCTTACTTCTAGTCTGAATTGCTTTCTTCAAACCAGTAGTGGACATAAAACTGGAATTTCTTGCTTCAGCTATTCTTTAGTCACTCCTGTGACCTGGTTACTCTTGAAAACAAGCAATTCCAATGACAACAGTGGAATTTAAACTTGGGAATTATCTCAATACTGATACTTCTAGGTGAACATACTTCTCAATCTATTAAGAACATTCATAATACTTATTAAAATGCCAGTTCTCATATTTTACTGTAGGAAAAATAGTTCCTATAAATAAATAATAAAAATTTAGCCCTACAATGTTCTTCATATAACACAGTATATCTAAATTACCACTTAAAAAAGCACACTGAGTTACAATTCTTCCAATCAAAGAAGGCTAATGCCTGCACTATGTGAAACCCCACACGTGTAAGCACCTCCTGAGAGGAGAACGGCAAAAGAAATATTATAGCAATGTTTTGTACACTACAAATTATGCAGAAATACCATCTTTGGATTTGATCACTGGTTGCTGTTAATAACATTAAAGAGCAATAAATACTTTTAACTCATACAGTTTCCTGTGGATAAGTTTTAAAGAATTTTATAAATAGAGGGATAAAGCCTTTGATTGAATATACAGACACAGAGCAAGCCAAGTTCTCTCCCTGTCCTCAGGCATTTGAGGACTAGGCTGGAGTCAGGCTTAAGTAAGAACAGCCATGGATAAGTAAGCCTGACCAGAAAACCTGCTCCTGATCATGCTGCTGATTCATGGCCAATTGACAATCACGGTATGAACAGAGGTTTGAGAGGTGCAGTAGACTTGATTTGGGGAACAAACTGTCTTAAGTTTCCTTTGTACATCTGGAATTTTGTGAAGAGGATAAATAGCTACCGGACTGGGCTGCTCCTTGCTACATACCTGAAGATATATGATAATTCCATCATTCTGTTTTACAAGGTGGAGAGCAGGGAGCCATGAGGCAAAGCAGCATCTCCACAGCAAGAAAGGAAGCCTGCAATCAATCAAGACTTCTTGACTCCCAGCCCTACAGTTTTAATGCTGATACCGTAGAGCTTCTCAACTGGATTTTTCCTGGCTCTTTTTCAGTGATATTTCTGTTAAGTCATTTCCAGCATAAATTAACTCTTAACTTATAATACGCTATTCACAGCATTGAAGATTGGGGGATTTTTCTAGAACATCTTGCTATCTGTTAAATAAATGTTAGTGTTAATATAGCCTAAAAAATAAGAAAGGAAAAAGTGGGAGGAGATCAGAACACAGAGCAGTTCTTTCATTTAGGACCTTATACTAAATTACAATTAGTAAGCGATTGGGTTAATGTGCAGAATAGAGTTGGAATAACAGTGTAGTTACTTCTTATGCAAATTAATTTTAATGTCTGTCCAGTTATCAGTAGTAACTATTCAGCATGAAAAACACAAGATAACCTTGCTGAAATTCTGCATATAGAGAGAGAAAATACCATGTCCTGTCCCGGTCATCTGATGTCTAAATTAAAATTATATGAAGATGTTTTTATGTCGAATTCAAAAGAATAGGTGATATTAAAAAGTTATTTTCAAGTCTAGCTGGGTAAGTTTCTATTTAAGTTACATTTTTGTAAATATTTATTCATTCTTTTACATACATAAACCATTGCCAGAGAATTAAATTATGTCAGGGCCTAAGGCCTAGCTTTGAAGAGCTTTTAGTCTTTTTATCTCTTTGAGGATCTCATGGGAAGTCTAAGCCTGCTTTCAGCACGAAAACCTCCAAAGCCTGAGGCTGCCTCTGGAAGAATTATATTTGCCTTAAGGTCTGTGGTAAATGTATTTTGGCAGCTTTACACTACAGCTAAAGAAATTTCTCAATCTCATCAGAAAAGTGTACGCAATAATGATAATCTGTAATACAAAACTGCAAACCCCGGGGGCGGGAAGTGCCTAATCTTACATACACGGATGCTATTCTACAGCCCTAGAAGTAACTACACATTTCACTTACTTTCAACAATTTTAAACCATCTTTTTGCAAGATGAAGATGCAGCTATAATATGCTCTGTGTAGACATTCAAAATATGTCAGACTCAGCTCCTGCAAGCTTATATTTAAATCCTAGGATATTAACATCCAGTTGTGCACAGTACTTGACTAATGCTACCCACAGGGATTTTTTAAGATGTTAGAAATTTCTACAGCTAAAAATCAAGCTGAGGTAAAAAATGAGTATCAGAGCACAAGTCATGTTAATCTCACGTTGGTTGTAGAGTTACCTAATCTCATGTTGGTTAATGAGCTTAATCTCATTGTTTCACCATCATTAAACATACAAACAGCCTTTGGAGCAGCAGACAGAACTGAGACACCCAGTCCTTAGTGTGTGATAACCACAGGACTCAGCCAAAGAGCCCTGCTCCCTCAGGAGACCCTTCTCCGGCCCATGAACCTTCTGTTCTTGTCTACACCAGGGTACAGCTTCAGCAAAATGCCCATCAGTTCAATATTAGAACTTTTACAGACCCAGAAGCTTTTCTGAACAGTATTTGGATAGCATCATAATGATATAGAGGCAGATGGAGATATCATATATCAGATTAGCAGCATTTAAAGTCTAATTACGTGACTAAAATCTAAAAGGTATATGTAAAATGCTCACGAACTTTGCTACATAATTTTTTTTAAAATAAAAGCTCCTATTTTTGAAATTAAAGTTTTATATTGTTGTTAGTCACTTTCAAAAAGGACAACAAACTGTCAGACATGAAACTGTTAAAGATCTTAAAATAGAGAATAAATAATTACCATTTTGTCCAGACCAAGTCTACAGAAGTGACACTCCAGTTTCTGGGACTCAGCTTTTAAGAAGCTTAGAGTCACTTCAAGGACAGAACTCCTTAATCTTAGAAAGTTTTCAAAAATCCTTAAACAAGAAAACATACATAAGTGAACTGAAGAAAATAACTACGTATTTTAAGTCTGGACACATGTATAATGACTCTGAATGATACATTCTCTATCTCATCTTGAGACAAAATATTAAAATTTGCTTTCATAAACTTCAATTAGATTTTTCTTTGAAGGCCTGCTTCTATCTGCATCTTAACTGCAAAATCATTATCTTTATCCCAGCTTAATTTTATAAAGATACAAGTTATGCAAGCAGATAAATGGATTTTGTTCATATGTAGAAATCTAGGTGAACTTGCATATTGTCCAATTTAATCACTTTTGTTATGTAAAATTTGGCTTTTTTCTACTTTCTGCTCAAGTCTATTAGTCTTTGCTATTTTGCTTTCATTTGAAAAGCAGTGAACTTCTGTTGTTACATCTGGTGTAAAATTACTTCCAAACAATGTAAGAATATGGACATTCCTCATGGATTTTCTGTCCATTAAATTATGATTCATTCTGCTGGAGAGTCAAATTAATGATATGCTTTTATTCACCACTCATTTCCTGTATTCTAGCCACAAAAGAAACGAATGTTTACAAATAAACATGCTCTATGTTCTATAAAAAACCAACAACAACAATTTTCTTCCAATGTAGATACTCATTATCTTTCCATCAATGAGGACAACACAACTAATCCCTAAGGGTCCAGTTCTACCAAATCAGAATTATGTTTAATAGCAAATGCATGAGAAATTCTCTGCCATACACAATTCACATATGGCAGAATATGGCAGAAACCATAAATTGTAGAAAATATTACAGGGTCTCAGCGCTCACTAAATAACTATTCCCAAACAATGTAAAACAGCGTAATTGGCATCTGCATTATTATTATGTTTGAGGAGACAATAGCCTAGTTGCTTTCTCTTTTACAAGATCTGTATTTTAGTCAAAAGCATGGATGTTTACTTGTACAATGCAAAGATATTGCTAAAATTACAGTTCAGCATATATTTTTTACTCAGTTTAACACTGACTCTTTTTACAGACTATGCTGAATTGAAGTTTACTGCTTTCAGTAATTCATTACAAAATAATCTTATTTCTGAAAAGGAAATATTTTTATTAACAGGTCCATTTCATGCAAGCCTTGACAACTCACTCACAGATACAACAGCTTATATATATTGATTACCAATGGAATCATTATAGATATTCCAGAGTTAAAAATGGGTTTGTTTGGAACAGGGAAGAGATGGCAAACAGGCTAATGTTAGCAGAACTTTAAAATCAATTAGGTATAAATAGAAAATCACAACATTAAGCAAATTTCAGTCTAGAACTAAAATCCAAGTTTCCTTCTTTTACAAGATCTGCTATCCACAGTACAGTTTAGTTTATTGCACTCTGAATTGCAGATTGTACTCTGCCAAAAAAAAGTAATTTACTCATTGGTATGGAAAAAATCTATTCATATATTCTCCATCCATGGGAACAAGTAACTTGGAATAGAACAATTTTCCTTTGTAACCTGTTATATAATGAAATATGCATTATTTGTCTTGATTCAAATATAAACAGAAGATGACAAAAGGCTTTCACACCTTTGCTCATTATGAAAGAAAAAATACAGTTTCAGTCAAATAATGCCAAATATTGTCTGCCAGTATTTAAGATTCAGATGCAGAAAATAAGATGCAGAAATCTCTTCTATGTCACTCATTGGAAAAATCAAAGACAGTATATCCTGGTTTTAACTGGACATCCCTGTGTTTTTCCACATGGTTTCTCAGTTTCCCATCATCTCGTTTCAGGACACCTAGATGTCCTAGTCTTTCATTTAATAAATAGAAAACAAAATGTTTTGTATTTTTAAATAAATAAGAAGTTTTTGTTGAAAACATATCAGCCATGGAGAATTTGTTCTGCATTTTGCTGGGCAGTCCAGTGCAATATGTGTCCAGAATGACGGTCTCTGTTTGGAATCAAGACAAAAATGGAGTGAGAATTGACATTAGTAAAGTTCTTTTGTTCTGAGTGAATAATATTAATGACTTCTGCTTAGTCTTTCATCAAAAATTCATTCAGAATCCTATGCTATTGGAAAATATGCTCCACTTGGAGGCACAAACTCCTGTTATTGCTGAACCTGAAGTTGGCAACAGCTACCACAATGCACATTTTTAAAGTGAATCTTTATCTTCCGGGTAAGTCTTTCATAGGGTAAGCTTAAATCGCATGCCTTCCATACCTCAACTTCTGATTTTGGAAAAGTCTCTTTGCATCTCTACTCCTAAACTCAGTTGGAAAAATACAAAATAAACACATTTTAAGACAATAACGATTGCGGATGGCAAACAAAATAATGCATTAAAAGAAAGAATGCACGGATACAAAAACCTAGAAAACACAGTATTTCATAACCAGGGGCAGTTCTCAGCTCAGCCATATACATTTCTGTCAATAATTTTAGACACAGTATTGCAAGAAATTTAACTGAAATTTAATTTTCAACCATATCTTTATTTTCCCTTCCACTGACTTTTTTAAATTTCCAAATTCAACTGCAATGACAGACTTTTCCTTTCAGGTGAAATGGCTTGTTAAATGATGTGTTTACATGAGGCAATGTATTTTGTGTATAGATGTTAATTCCTTTCAGTATTCTATCTGCCTTAGCTCCATATTTTTTCCAGATACAAAAACATTTTTGTGGGGAAGTGGGAAAAAGGATGTTTATTTTTCCTACAGATAGCTGTAGCCACATGATTTCCTCCATACCACTGTGGCTTCTCTTTCTTTTTTCCAACATCTATTCACCAGCAGTGCTTGGCTGCACAAAGTCTCCACTATCATTTCAAATTTATGGAAGAAACAAACAGAAGAAAAAGCTGGCAGCACAGAACATTCATTCTTCTTCCAAAATTTAAAGCTGAACACATTTGTGAAAATAAGGCACTGTTGGATACTTTCAATAACATGTTCTTGTATGGTGCAGTCAAAAATGTTTTTTACTTAAATCCGACAGCCAGATTTCATTTACTGAGGACTGCTGCCACAGTGTGTGCTTTGCACAGGACGTGGTACGAAAGCAGCTCAAGATGTCAGAGTGACTGCTACGCTTGCTGTGCCTCTGCCCTCCCATCCTGCCTCCCATCTCCAGATACCCTAAACTACCCTAAGTTCCTCCTGGCCAGAACAAATGGACCTCAAGCTTCACGCTTCCCCTTCTCCAAGTCTGCTCAGTCTGAACACAGCTGATGGCTATGCCACACCAGCCCATTCTCAGACACTGCTGAAGCTCCACACAACAATTCAGAGACAGTTTTGATAAGACCATCCACACAGGAAACACAGTGTATCCCATGACACTATGCAAGTAAGAGCTGGTCTGACACATCACAACGGGGACATCAGCAGTGTGCTGTCTGCACTAGTGTCTGCTTCTGTGACAAGGAGATGAAGAGGGTGAAGGGGAAGAATGGTCAGTTCTCACAAAACTACCAAGATGAAGACAACCACAGTGAAAACTGCAAAATATTTTTCCAGTGTTCCCACAGGCTAACCTTGTGTCTGTTCCTGCATCAACCTCAATCCTTTCCTGCTGCTATTCTCCTTCCATAGGTGCTACATGTACAAGTCTCCTCAAAACTGTGCTGCAGCACACTCCCTCTGGGCATGTGAGAGTTTAAAGACTTCAAGCTTCACAATTTCTTTTTATATCAATTATTCTCCAGTGCAAAGCCAGCCAGGGTAGTTTAATTCCACTGTTTTCCGGTCAATGACCTTTTTCAGATTGGCCGTACCAAACAGATGCTGGCATACAGTAAGACAACTACTCCTACAATGAATGTATATGGCCACGACTAGAGCAGGCTACCTTACAAAAAAACTAAAGTCATACTTTTCTACATCATAAAACAGAGCCAACACTACGAAGAAAGATATGAAGCAGTGAACATTCATTCTCAAATTATATCTACAAACGATTGTACGTACACAAAAAGCAGGTGCATTCGATCTGGAGATTTCAGCTTTACAATCCTCAGGTAAGAGCTCCACTTTTGGCACCAAAAAAAATCCCCTTCACAAAAGCAGTGTAAAATGAAAATACATCTCTCCGGAAAATTTACACATTGTATAGAACTTAAAAAGGTCTAGGTCAACTTTCAAATCAGTTCATATAAAATGACACAAAATCAATTACAAGAATTAAAAAACAGTCTTCCGGTAAGCAGCCAGAGGAACAATAGGGCCCAAGCAGGAAGTTTATGGCAGATACTTTTGATGGGCCAAGATAAGCCAAGTTTTTTTAGAAGCTGGAATGAACTTCATGATTCAGATTTTTAATTGAAGGTCAGTCCTGGACACAATCACAGGGTGGAAAGACAAGAGTTGGAAATTGACAATACGGCAAATACGGTAGGTCGGTTATTAAAAATATTAAAATATTATACATAAAAACTTCTGAATGTGATTTAGAACCATATCACCACACATATGGTAGTTACTGAGGATGCCGAGAAAAAATGAAATTTGACATTTCCTACCTAACCTTACAAGTGTATGTCAGTGTATTCACAGTAACATTTTCTTTACTATTTTGTATGTAATTTATTTTCCCAAAAGCTAAGAAAGCAGGAATTCCTATACTGACACTCACATGGCCTCCACCCAGGTTGCAGCATTTAAACCCATCACACAGATCTCTGCCATCTGAGCTGATAAACTAAGAACAGACTCTCATGTCCCCTGCCACATATCTCAGTCTGCCAGTCCTACCAGGCTCAAAATAGCCCCCTGTCAAAGTTAATTATTATGTTACATCTTTCCCCAAACGCTAATGGTTCTTTACAAGATTGGGACAATCTCCTTGTCCAGGTTGTCCTTTCCTCCATTTTCACTGAAAAATAGCTAGTCCCAATTGCAATACTTTTCTTCTTCAGCTTTCTTCAATCCTCTACAGTTTCCCACAGTTTGTTTTCTGTCTCCTTTACACAGCAATCACCTGTAGACTGTTGAGGCATAGATGGTATAGAAGGGAAAAATTCCATATTCCTGTTTAAGATATTTCAGCTTGGTCCAAAATGCAGTAGTCCAACATCCAGCAGAAAATGGGGAGGAAATTCTGAGGACCTGTTAGATAGCAAATTATAGCCATGCTACATTCCTAAAGCAAATTAGACACAGATCAATAGACAAACACTCATCCATCATACAAATCCTCCTCCTCTCCTTCCTAATTTATTGACAACATCTAACAACAACAGCAAATGCAACTGAAAAAAATACTTAAGTTATGAAATAAAATAGGTAATTTATTAAAACATAAGCAAAGTAATATATATGTTTTCCTTAGCTTTGAAAGAGCTGTTCCACGATGACAACTGGCACGGACATTTTAGGTTCCGCATAGCAAAAGCAGACAAAAGTAAACATTTATAATAGAAAGTATTTGGCAAACAATGCAACAGACAGCTTCATCAGGTCTAAAAGTAAAAACCTGTGCCTCAGAGTTCATCTTTGAACACTACTACCACTACTAGTAGTAGTACTACTACTACTACTTTGAACAGCAGTACTGGGAAGTACTGCTGAAAAGTTACTGTACTTGGTGGAGAAACTATACAAAGAAAGAAGGGTTACCAGCAATGGAAGCAGGTAACTGTAGCAAAACTAGACTGAAAATGAGAAATTACAAACTACCGATTACTTTTGACATGGAAATGGTACACAGCCACCACTACTGAAGGGATATACTGCTTTCATCTGTATTCACAGACTCACAGACTATTCTGAGTTGGAAGGGACCCAAAAGGATCACCAAAATCCAACTCCCAGCCTTGCACAGGACCAGTCCCAAGAGTTACACATCATGTGCCTGAGAGCATTGTCCAAATGCTTCTTGAACTCTGTCAGGCTGGTGCTGTGACCACTTCCCTGGGGAGCCTCTTCCAGTGCCCAACCACCCTCTGGGGGAAGAACATTTTTCTACTATCCAACCTAAACCTCCCCTGACAGAACCTCAGACCATTCCCTTGGGTCCTGTCACTGTGCACCACAGAGAAGAGATCAGTGCCTGCCCCTCCTATTCTCCTCACAAGGAAATTGTATACCACAATGAGGTCTCCCCTCAGTCTCCTCCAGGCTGAACAGATCGAGACCTCAGTCACTCCTCACACAGCTTCCCCTCAAGGCCCTTCACCATCTTCACTGCCCTCCTTTGAACACTAACAGTTTAATATCTTTCTCATATTGTGGTGCCCAAAACCGCACACAATATTCAAGGTGACAGCATTGTTGATTTTAGAAGTGAACTTGCTTATCGTTGTTCTGAGCAAACACACTAAACAAATTTTATTACTTTACATGCATTCAAACAAACACACAAATAAAATTAGTACTTGTCTTCAGTTCTCACTGAGTTACAGACATGATGACTCAAGCCCATTCCTATCCAAACCAGTATATCCAACAGTAATACATGTTGTTTAGGATGACTGTTGTTTCCAATGGAAATGAAATCTTGGCAAGTACTGTGACTTCATTCAAGATTCTTTAGTGAATCACACAAAATTTTGGAGAGGATAAAAGTAAATCCTTTTATCACTGGGTATATTGAAATATAATAAGAAAGACTGACACTGAGATTTAGGGGTATTTCATTTATCACACTGTACTCATAAACAGAAAGAACCTCAAAAAGTACCTTCTCTTGTCAACAACATGCTTGTTCTCAATTTAAACCAAGAGAATGAAGATTGTGTTTCTGGTCACATTTGGTGCTTCCTGGGTACATCCTATTACAATGCACAAATGCAGCATTAGGACAGAAATAGACCAGAGTAACATTAATCTAATTCTAACCCAAGAGCTCTTTTATTTCTTGCTCCAGTTCTCTTTCTCCACTTCCTTTCTGAATCTTTCATTAACTACTCTATTTTTTCTTTCTGTCCATTAAAAAAAAATCAAGTCTAAAAGTTATGAATCAAGAATGTCACCAGACCACCACAGTATCTGTGGATATGGTTAATCTTCCTACTTTGGCACTCCTGTTTCTCTAATTTTGTTTATATTCGTCTTAACTGGTATCATATATCTGGCTGAATTTTAAACTACGCTTCCAGATTTTACTGAAGCATTGATGAGTGCTCCTGATCTGCCATTATGTCTCCACTATGCTAGGCTCTAAGAGCTGCCAAAATTTCCTTCCTCCAAACAGCTTATATTCTAAATACAAGTTGATGTCCATGTTTATTAAATCCTGAATGCCACCACTTTTCTATTCTCAACTCTGTAATTGTTTTGCACAATTTGGGTTCTGCTAAGAATAAACATGGAAGTGTAATAATTCATTTACATTCCTGTAGTTTTCCTTGCCACAGGACGACAACTTCTCTTGGATGTGAACGACAGCTTCTGTTTCATACGGAGTTTTTTCCTTATCTAGGAAGATCATGAGTTGTCCAAGATCACAGAAAAGTCCATGGAAGACCAGCAAACATATCTGAGTCCTTGAACGTGGGACTGCACATCCTCTTCCCCAATTGTATCTTTTCTGACCAACACTATAAAAATTCATTTACAGCTGTATTCAGAATATGCCAGAACACAAAGTTGACCTGTATGACTTCTATTACCTACCATTTTGAGAACCACTTTTAATTTTTTTGTCCTTACTCTGCTATGAATTTGAAACAAAATTTCCCCCACTTACTCTCCTTTTACATTGCTAATCTTTTGTAAAGTCTACAGAAAGGGGAAAAAAAACCAAATTAAAAAACCCCAATGGAACAAAATGACTGTGAGCTGACTGCCTTTTCAGCATTTCAGTTGTGTCCTTGAAAAAAAAACACAAGGCAAAAAGAAGATACTCTTACCATACTAACATCAGAATAAATCTCATGTCTCTGCTGACATTTTTTTAAAAGTTTTTCCATACAAGCAGGGGCATATGAAACCAATTCCAATTCCTTCCTTCATAATCTTACACTACATTTTTCCCCTCATGAGGTATAATAAAAATCCTTCTCCCAACTCAAACAGACAAATGTCACAAAAGTTAAAATTCAAAATGAAGATCTGTAAACTGCAGGTCTCAAAAGTACTGTTTAATTTCAGAAACAATCATATCAGCAGTTCTGGAACACCCACAAGCAGGAGGTGCAGTTTATTAATATTCTACAGAGTTGGCTATATATAAGTAGCACACATTGCCCAAAAAGCAAACGAGTCCTTCTCCTTAATAATGGAACCTGCTTTAAGCTTTCTCCAAGAAAAACAAATCTGGACCATATACAATATTCGCTGCTACACACTGATACCAGAACTCTGTATTGATCACTGTAATTTCTTTAAGTTATAATGCAGGCCCACATTCCCCTCTAGGCATCCCTCTAAGGGAAGAGAGCCACTGGTAATGACACTTTCCATAAAAATGCCAACTGATGCCAAAATGACACTGAGTAAGTGACTACAGGCTGCCAAACTCAACTGAAAGGTCAATACTGCAAAAGATGTTCCACTTCATTCGTAATTCAAAAGATTAGAAAAACATGGTCAACACAAACACTACTGAAAAGGCAAATATAAATTATATTTTGGAGGTTTTATGTTTGAATTGGTATAGATGCATCTCAAAGTAATTGCTTTTCCTTCATTGTGCTGTTAAACAAAGAAGGTTTGAAAAAATCTATAAGAGCAATAGAAACTGCTTTAAATGTAGGCACAGGTAACAGACATGATAGACATTGTAAACATGCATTAATAAAACTAAAGAAATACTTTTGTGAGGGCTGTTCTACTAAGTACTGAAACTTCAGCTGAAAATGGAAATTATATTACTATATTTTCTCAGTCTTCTATCAATGTACCTAACTGGAGGGAAAAATACGACAACTCCTTAAAACTGAAGAAACACAGCACCAGAAGCATAGGGGTCCCAGACAAAGCTGTATGAAACTGGAGTTATCACTGAAAGTTTGTATCAGTAACTTAGGAGCTGACTGATTTTTTCACCAGTCCCAGAAAAGACAAGGTTTGGTTTTCCACTGTCTTTTTTTCTCCAGACATACAACCCCTGCCAGCTGCCACACTGGTTCTCCAAAGACCTCTACACCATCCCCACACCTCTGGATCTACCCCAGCATTTCCTATACCCCATCCACAACATAAGCAACTACAGCCAGGGCTGTGCCAGGTACACCTTTCCCGGGCTGATTAGGCAAAAAAAAAAAGAAAACATACCCCCAACAGTAATATTTCTAATTATCCTGAAATAAATTATAAACACATAATATTCAGAGTTGCAGTTAAAATTAAAAAGAAAGCAGTACTAAAATCACGCATTTTCAGCCAAGAGACCACTGTGATATTTACTTTTAGCCTATGAAAACTCATAAAATTTCATATAGTAATTCCTGCATCACAGTATATAGCATAAATACACAAATACATTTTTCTGTAATTACATCTGAAACTAAAAAGCCTTAATCTACCTTTATTTTGTTATCATTTAATAAATGTTGACCTGGCAGTGACACAGGCCATGGCATTTCTAGACAGAATACTAGGGCTGAGGAATTTATATTCATTCTGTCTATTTCAATTACCACAGGGTTTTTCCTTGGGGGAAGAACAAGAGAAATTTACTTCTTGTGGCATGGTCCTCATATTTTCCAGCAATCTCAATCTATTTCCATTCATTTTCCAGTATTTACTTTGCAAAAAAATATTTCATGAAGAGGAAAGTGAACTTATGTCTCTAATTCTGTTTGGAATTCTGTGTAACAAGTTTTCATATCCCTAGGGATTTCCATCACTGTCAGTAGAGCATAGTATACATATATATGTATTTTATATAGAAGTGTATGCATCAGCAGAGATCAAATTACCTTTAATTACCACTTAACTGTAATCATATCAATGCATATGGAGAAAGAGAACAGCCCAAGCATCTTTAGAGTCACTTAAGACATGTAACTAATTAGCTCTGTCTTTAGAAAGTGACAAAATACCATTTTCTCATAGGAATCATAAGACTTTTGTTTTCATACTTTCCAGGGTTTTTTAATGCAGTCTTTACAGCTACAGTCCTGTAATGAGCTCAATGCAGGTCAAGATCTGCCTTTATTCAAAGTACTAAAAACTTCACAGTACAGGAAAAGTCATGCACCCTTATGAATTTCCTCATAGGAGCAGTGCTTAATACTGGGATCAAAATTGTACATGATAGGAGATGATAAATACAAATTGCTTAACTAATTCAAAGGAAAAAATACATGCCTCTGAGTATTATTTACTAGAAATTATCTCTGTAATTTTGAACAATCCAGATACTGCCCCATGCATAGAAACAGACCTGATTTAAACCTCATTTAAGACTCATATTCTACTTATTTAAATAACTAACAGGCTTTACATGATTCACAAAATAATGACTTGCATTTTGCAACAGCTATGCACAAAACAGCCTGAGTCCCAACCAGCAGGGACTTTAGAGTCATCCACTGACTGTGCAGAAAATAAAAGCCTGATGCCCATTTCTCATCCCAGCTCACAAGAAACAAATTACTACCATGTGGAATTTAACCAATTTTTAATTATCTTTATGAGACAATGTCTTACATTATGGACAAAATGCAATGGATGTCTCAACGTTCAACACTGATTCTAAAAAAACATTGTCTTTATTGCTTTCAAAGGGAAAATTTATATCCCTTTGAGCAATTAAATTAGTAACAGAGGGTCAACACTGGCATCTATTGTCATTACAACAGTCATAAGCACAATAAGTATCTCAGCAGACTCTTAAACCACTTCCTCTCTCTTCTTCGAGCACATTTTCATTGCACAAATTCAATACTTATGCATCAATTTATTTCGAATGTTAATCTTTTGAAAATCAGAGCTAGTACTACAAACACTGCATTTGATGAAAAAGTAATTTGCGTGAAAAATGCCAAAAGGCATATATGAAACGGTATTTTATATGCCAAAACAAAATTACAAAGCCTCGTCAAATGAATTGTATCCATTATCTATATAAAACCAGACTATAATAGGACAATTTTTCTCTGTAGCAAAAGGCACTTAAATTGCAGCATAACTTTCATTTAACAAGTTTAATACAGTTTCAGTATTATCTCATATATTGGCTTTGAACTGACCAATTGAACACTAAATTTCTTCTCATTTTTATTTTGTATTGTAATTGGCACCAAAACCAAGCACAAAAAGGGACTATGTTAATACATTATTTGTCTTTGGCAAACTTTTTCTTACCAATTAAAATATGGAAAAATATTTGGCCCCTACGTCTGTTCTCTTCCATCTCCTTTATTTTCACCATTCATGATCAGGGGAAAAAAAAGACGGATACTTTTGCCTAAATTTTACCTTTTTCTTATAACTTCAATTTTAAAAACTGAGGTACAAAAAATGGAAGTGGTTTCTGCAAGCAGAATGGAGAATCTATATCCATTCCAACAAAAGTGATAAAGGTATGTGACTGATGTGAAGGTAACATTTTAACATCCTTCTTAACTTTTCTAGCAACTTTTTGTCATTAAGCAATCCACAAATATTTTTCCTTTTTTTTCCTGAATATAACAAACTAGGAATGGTTTTGAAAATGAACTTACACCTTTAAAGCCCTTTGAAATCCTTAATGACTTTGCTACAAAGGAGAATTTTCTCCTGAGTGCCCTACCTCTGTTCTCCCATATCCCAGTCTCCATTGTCCAAAGATTTCCATCCTCAAACACCCGAACAGCTCTATACGCCCTGTAGCCATGAGAAGCAGTTTCACTGATGTGCTGATCATATCCCCTACAAAGCAGGGGCTTGGATGCCATAAAGCCCTTTGATGTTGCAGAAATGTCCAAAACTGAAAGTCTGTTACTTCAAAGTGCTCTTGGTGTACTGGAAAACTCCAGTTTCATGCTGGGGGCAGATTTTTACCTACATGAAAAGGCAGAAGAAAGGCCACTAGGAAATTCTTGCAGGTTCACAGTCCTTATAAGCAGAATCCACTTTTAGCCTATATATAGACCTATAAGAAAACGACCAGACCATATTTCAGCAGAATTTGATGAATACCCTATGTGAGGAGAAACAGTTATTTCTTTCAGCATTAATTCTGCGCACGGTGATGCATCAAACCTTTGGCACAGCTTGAACCAAAATTCTCAAGGCACTAACTTAAAACAGTTTCTTATGACAGAGGAATCAAGGATGAACATTAAGGGTGGAGCAGCGCTAAACTATCTGGTATGCCTCTTGGGCAGCATCTTACAGAAAGGGACTAGATCATCTTCTTCAACCTTACCTTTCATGAAATTGTCTCCAGATACACAGAAATCGCATTAGCTTAAACTGAATTAAAACCTAAATTAATTAGATCAGCTAAACATTTTGCAGGGGGATCTTAAATAACTTTCAGCACTATAAGAAGTACTTTTGCTGCCCATCTCCATTAACTTCCTACATTCTCATAGCCATTAAACATATGAGTCAAGATTCAGAATTCTCTTAAATCAATTCAGAATTTCATTGTCACTTAAAAGAGAATCCTGTCCTCTCCCAGTCTTCCCACACAACTCACAAGTGTTAACTTCCCGCACAGATGGGTGGGAACATCCCTAGCACTGCCACAGCAGACAGCAGCAGCACCTCTTTAAACAGCAACAAAATGTTGGACAGTTTAAAGATAAGATGCTCTAGGGATGTTGGGGATGCTCTAAGAAAATAATTACAATCCTTCCTATTTACATAAAGATCATGTCCTGGCTTCAGCTGGGATAGTCAGTTTTCTTCTTAGTAGCTGGTACAGTGCTGTGTTTTGGATTCAGTGTGAGAATAATGTTGCTGACATACTGATGTTTTGGTTCCTGCTAAGTAGTGCCACCCTAAGTCAAGGATTTTTCAGTATCTCATGCCCCGGCAGCAAGAAGGCACACAAAAATCTGGGAGGGAGTGCAGCTGGGACAGCTGACCTACACTGGCCCGAGGGGTATTCCACACCATAGAACACTGTGTTCAGTGTATAAACTGAGAGAAATTGGCTGGGAGGGAGTCATTGCTGGTCAGCTGGGTATCAGTCAGCAGGTGGTAAGCAATTATATTGGGCATTACTCATTTTTCTTGGGGTTTATTTCTCTCTTTTTGTTAATTTCCTTTTGATTATTATTGCTGCTGCTGTTGTGCTGTTGCTGCTGTTGTTTTGTTGTTGTTGCTGCTGCTACTATTATTATTATCTTTGTTGGGTTTATTGTTATTATTTACTTCGTTTTAATTATTAAACTGTTCTTATCTCAACCCATAAGTTTTACTCTTTTCCTGATTCTGATTTTCCCTCCTGTCCCATTGGTGAGGGCTGCAGGGAGTGAGTGGCTACATGGTAGTAACTCACCATGGAGTTACACAGAGTGATAACAAGGAAAGAAAAGTTTCATTTCCTTTATGCAAGCCACCATGAGCACATGGAGAAGGCATACATAAAAGCTTTGAAAGATGTCAAGAAAACCCAACAAAATCACCACAGAAATGATATGGAATACCATGACGACGCCATTCTAGCCTTCAGCAGTTGTAAGCCTCTCTTTCTCATACAGATGTTCACTTTGTTTGCAGCTTCCATGCATCTCTCTGCATAGCACAAGACTGCATTTTGTACTCCAAAGCCCTTCTTTGAATTCAAGTCCATTAAAAATTTCAGTCTCAGGATGGTAAGCAGTTTAGCACAGAATGAGAAGATACAGCCATGCTGCAGAAGCAGTGAAAAGGTCTCAAGTCCTTTCAAATACCTGTGGGAGAGAACACCTCCAGGTCCCACACCCAATCAGCCTGATGTTGAAAGGAGCAAGATACAACAGGACTGTATTTTAAAAAGCGTTCTCTATAGTCACTAACAGCACTGATCCATGCCATGTCTCCTCTAAATAAAAAATTAACTGCATTCAACTATCTTTAGGAAGATACAGTTTATTTAAATCCACAGCCAGGAGACCTTGTCATATCTCTGTCAGGACTGCTGTCAAGTCCCAGCTTTATTGATATATTTTTCTTGTGCAAATATCTCTACGCAGTACTAAAACCATTGCTTTCTCACAGATGAATGAATAGCTGTCACTCCAACAGCTTAACATTATTTTACAATCCCCAGGATCATTTCTGTTGTCCTCCATTGAAATCTACTCAGCTGTTTCAAATCCACCTTGCCATGGGAACACCATACTCTGGTACCAGCCTTGATTCTGTACAACCTCTGCTGAGAGCATCATGCTCCTTCTACCCAGTGGTGTCCTCACTGAACCTCCAAGGGTATCACCGTGTCTGCCCCAGTGCTACAGTGACAGAAACAAGTAACTAGAACAACTCCTACATTTTTCTGGCTTTTAAATCCAACTCTCATCCTGTGATAAGTATCATTTGACTTTCAGGTTCACAAACCAATTATTTTACATCTGACTATTAAAAAGAAGTATTTTTGTACTTCGACCATTGAACCCAGAATCTGAAATTGCTCCATAATGGTATTTGTTCAAAGATCACCAAGTTTCCTTTTACCTCTGGAATTATTTAACTATGTATCTATAATTATTTTCCCAGCAAACATCTTGTCCACTAGAGCACCTATAAAATTAGTTCAAGTCTTTAACAAAGGACTAGCCGCTGGGAAAACTACTAAAGCATCCCCATTTGAGATTCCCCTTTGATAACAACTACATCTTGAAATCTGCCAGTTAGCCATCTGCCATATGCCTCACTGATCACAGACAACAAATGCTCTTTAAACAGTACTGTGGTCCAGCTTCAGATATTTCAAGGAAGTGGGATGGACACATCTTTCTGCTTCATTCCAAAAATGCTATAACTTTTTATATGTTGTTGTAACTCTAGAAAACCTAAATCCCAAATGTGAAATAAGATCTTTCTTACTTCAAATACAAATTCAACATGTAAAACACTGAAAAATTGGAAAGGGCTGGGTTAGAAACCACATTCCATTGACTTGAAATAAGATTATGTTGGCAGAACTTATCTTGGTTATAGCCATAAACTACATTCTGTAATGATCCTTTATTTTAAAGGTGTTATTATTTTTACCTCTGTTAGCCGTTTATAATGGACTCTTTCACCTTTTTGGATCCTTTGTATTTAGCTAATAACTTATATTCAGCAACAATTTATTTCCATCTATTATATAAATGTTTTAAATTTTATATTTTATCAAAATATTTTATAAAAATTTTTTATCACTGCTTCTATATAACGACAGAATTTAAGAGCCTCTATTACTGGCCTAGACCAAGGGTCCATCTGGCCTAGTGTTCTTTATCCAAGAGTGGCCACAAGCACTAGCTGGAAGCAGTAAGGACAGGGTAAACATATATGATACTTCCCCTACATACACATTCCTTGACTCCAATTGTTTTCAGTCTGGTGTATTTCCTGAACCTGGCGTGGGTTTTTCTCATTCTGCAGCAGATTTTTCTTCTCAGTGCTTGCCTTGTCCTTGAACTAATCTAAATTTTCATACTCATATAAGTCTTCTAGTACAAAAATACCTCATTTAATGCTTTCCACAAGGAAGCACCTCTTTCTGCTTGGTTTGTTTGCCCTTCTGATGGGCTTCATTTGTTACTTCCTAGTTCTTGCATTAGAAGACAGAGACAGCAGTCACCCCCTGACTACCCTCTCCACAATGATGGTGTGCAGCTTTCTACAACACCTTTCTGAATTCTTAAACCCCTTTTGTCTAGGCTGAAGACTCCGATGCCACAACTCATTCATTCCTCCAACTGAACTCAAACATCCTTGGTGATTTTCCAGAACTATTTTTTTTTTTTTTTTTTAACATACCAGAACCAAAACCATTATTCAAAGTCTGGGTGAAAAAGGGACTTCCACAGATGTATAATCAAGGTTTCTTTTCTTTCATTTTCCATTGTTTTCCTATTTATTCCTAATGTTCAAATTGCCTTTTTGACTGTTACAAAGCACTGAGATCGTGTCTTCACAGAAGTAGCTCTGAGAGATAACGGTCAGTGCAGAGGCCATTATTTTATAGATATAAGCTATACATACACATTTATCTGAACTTACAATCACATTTTCCATTTCATTTTTCACTTACTCTTATAATTTTTTTTTGTTGCTCACATTCTACTCTTGCCCTACCTTGAATAACTTAGAACTATCAAAAATTTATTCTTTGCTTATCCCCTTTATCAGGCTCTTTATGACTTCTTAACCAAGGCTGATTCTGTTCAGCGTCATTTTGTATTTTATTACAATTTGGTTACAGTTGTGCTACATTTAAGTTAATTGCTTTAAGGTTTGAAAATAGGGCCTTTTAAAGGTCCAAATAAACACAGTACTGCATGGAGTCATGGTCTGCTCACACACAGGTACTTCAATCAGATCATAGCCATAATAACTACTAATTTTTAAATTGCCAGTTAATTCTTCTCCTCTATCAGAGTAAAAATTGATATCAAGTCTCCCATATTGACTAAGGAACTGCTTTAATAAGTTGTCATCTGTTAAATTTGTAAATTGTCCTCAGAAAGGTTGAAGTCGGCAACTAAAATCTGCTTCCAAACAGTTCTGTAGCTTTCAATTATCCAAAAAGTTCTTAACGAATATTTCTTTAGTTCTTAAGTATTCAATTCATCTTTCTTAGTATTCCATTTTTTAGTATTGGTCACAAAAAATTTAGCAGCAAAAAGCTATTCTGGCAAGCTCTTAAACAATAACACTTTTGAAAAATGTAAGATACTTTACACCTCTTTCTTCAAGGACAAGCCTACCTTGAAAGATCTCATTTCCTTTCAGAAGGAAACAGAGTAAAAGTGGCATAAGGAAGCTGGCAGACAGTTACTGTAGAATACTCACGAATGATATTTTGTTCATGCATTCTTTCTGTACAGCCTTACTTACATCCAGTTTAATGACCTGAACAGCTTAATAATGGTTATCTCTGTGTGCAGATGTTTATGTGAGGGTCTAAAATAGACAAAAATGGACAATAGCATTGCTTTTTAAAACGTACCACAGATTTGTTTCACTACTCAGATCTCACACTATCAGTGTTTCTCTTCTTAAAACACATTTTCAAAGTTAAGTTTACATGCAGACCTCTCCTCTCAGTTCTGCAAAGCGAAATTTGTCCATGCTCTTGTGCTCTTCATATATGTAACCGCTGTTTGTAGATTTCAGTTTAAAAAAAGCCTTGATAGAATTATATTATGATTTAGGGCTTTTGAATTGTTTTCTCAAGACAGCACAGCTTGTCACCACATTGACTATCCGCACTTTTATCAAGAGAATTCATTTATTTTTATTAAGGCTACTTTTTACACTCTGTCAAGCAGGTTCCCACAAAGCAGTGGAGTTGGGAATTTTCATCATCTCTATTATCATCATTTCCATAATAGAATTACAGCAATATACTGAATAAACTGGATTAAGACATACTGGATTGAGCCAGAAAGTCCAAGAAAGGATAAAAACTTTAAAAGAGTGTTTAAAATGCCTTGCTTTCCTTTGTGCTAACCTTAGGAGTATTTCTAACCTGAAAAAGCTAAAGACGTATGAGGGGGAAGTGTGGAAAGCATCTGTGTAGGAAAGCACAGACAAAGCAGAGATGTTAGCAAAACCCTGTACAAGAACAAGACTCATGATACCAAAAAGAAATTTAGTTTGAAAGACAAAGAAGTCTTTACGTACCACCATTTCAATAAGCAATGACTCTTTCCACTTCTAGATATAAAACCAAATGTAATCAAGGAAATGGACAACAGAAAAGGAAATAAGGCAAAAAGATGGATTATTGCTACCCATGGGACAGCAGATTTCTTTTAAAATAATTATCATTAAACAAAAGGGAAAAGGGCACAATTTCTTAAAATTAGTTACTCACTTAAGAAGGGAGCACACTAAACGAATTAGAACAAAAAAATGCTGAGTGTCTACGGGGACATCAAGGTTAACTCTTGATAAGAAAGATTACATAGCTTTTAGTACAGCGTTGTTATCAAACAGTACAAAAAGCATACTTGAAAATTCCTCTTAATACACAGCAGAGACTTTATTCACCTCCAGAGTTCAGGATCCACTGTTTTCATTCAGAAAGCTATTAGCTACAGGGGACTGCAAATTGGCAAGGTCATTCGGAGCAATGATTCTAACATAAACACACTTTGCTTAGCAATTAAAAATATGTCTGCTTCTAGACAAGTGAGGGTTGCATGACTGCATTTGAATAAATAAGCCATGCTTTCTAACATCTGGTTTGATACTGCTCTAATATCATATAAATGCAGCAGTCCTTATGTACCAGTGCAGAGAGCTCCTGAAAAATCTAAAAGCATTAACAATATTCTGTAATTTTTTAGGAAAATTGTCACAGCTCATACCTAGAGCACCAAGCACATGCACACAGGCTTAGACTACTACTAGTTTGCTGAAGCAGAATCCTAACATGGCCCTAAAAAATGGTTTGTAAAATGAATACAGAGGAGGAAGCAATGTGGATCCAGTGTAGCAGTGAAGAACGTGAGACAAAACCAAAAAGAGTAGCAGGACACCCCCTCACTTTAAGGCTTACACACAAGTTAAAGGATTTCCCTTTATGCAACAATCCACGGGCAAGGCATTTGGAGCTGGCCACACAGATCTACCAAGGGGTGCGGCCTACTGTACCCTGATAACTAAATGTCTTTGGAACAAGTACGCAGATTCATTGTTCCAGTACACCAATATGAGAATACGCTTTTGCCTCTACATTTCCTGGCACTTTTGTAATCAAAATAACAAGCTAATACGAGATTAATCCCATCCCGAGAAACACACTCCACCCCTGTGAGATGTTACCAGAGAGTCTCAGGAGAATGCCAGCAACCACTGAGCTGGCAGAGGACACTCCCAAGTGAAAAAGGAAGGCAGGACAGTAAGAGGCACATTAGAACACCTCACTGGCAAAATTGGCCTCCAGAGAAGAAACCACTCTACAGTCCATTAATGATCTGGATAGAGTTGAGATGACAAAACTTTGCTGTGAGGGCAAACTACTTGTGACTGTCTAGATTTCTTTTCTTATGCTGGGCATCAGCTGAATGAGAGCTTCAGTTTTCTTGGTGGAGTTGGAGATGGACAAAGGGAAGGAAGGAGAAGACTCCAGTTGGTAAAATAGCCAAATATCTGACCTCAACAGTAAAAGATACACAAGATCTTGAGCTATGGTCCTTCACACATTAATCCTGGACCCTCTTTGGTTTTCATATACAAATGCAGCATTTAAAGTTACAGTTGATATTTCAAATCCAAGTGTCTGCCACCTATCCATTCTCTTTCTGAATGCACACCAATTTAACTGTGTATCCAGTAGGACTGAAGGTGATCAGCACATCACTTTCCTCCAAAATTATGAACTTTCATGTGATTTCCAAAATTCTGTATAAAATTGACATAATGCATAACCCATGTTCAAGTTTTTCAAATAGGGACTCAGATCTGAATTCTGCTTTGGCTCTATGAAACTGTGTATTAATTATTCTGATTTCTCTCTCTTTCCCTCTCTCCTCTTTCTACCTCTTTCAACTTCTTATGAAAAATAGGTATACAAAGTGAGATTTTTCCAATGGCAGAGATACATAAGCAGCACAGAGAGACAGCAACCTACATGTGAAACAAGTGCCCCACACAATAGTCTATCACACACTCTGAGCACACAAACAGGGTTGTCCTCACTTCTGTTAGGAATAACTTTGAAAGGCTCCACACTGCAGCAAAAGCATTTGCAAAATTTCAGCATCTTTCAAAATAAAAAGTATCCAGGAAACTCTTACTGCAATAGGTCAAACCCAAGAACTACATCCACATCTACAGTTAATAATAACAATAATAATACTGTTAACAAGGTCTTTACATTTTACACTGTTTCACATATTCACATCAAGAAAGGAAATACAATTACCTGAACAAAAAGCTGTATGAAACCAGCAGGCAAGGAATTTCCCAAGCCTATCACCATATGATCCTTTTTTCTCAAAAACATTTTTTATAACCTTTTATCAAGCAAAGTACTGCAAATCCTTGTGATAAAACTTTTCCATTGGTATTTTCTATATTCACCAAAATTTCCAACATGTCTGTTATTATGCAGATTTCCATGTGCTCAGATTGAAAGACTCCAAAAAGAAGTAAACAAGAGCAGTGAATAAATCCCTGGCACTCTGAAATCATAAATATCACTTTAAGGGCTATTAATAATCTACCTAAATGGGCATGGCAGCCACAGAGAAGAAGCACAAAAAAATAAAGTTTATGTATTATGTTCGAAAATATGTTGACTGACCCAAGAATTGCAAATTCAGACAGGTGGATCAGCTCATTGTACAAATAATTTAACAAGTTGTGCTAGCAACAGAATGCTGTTGAAATATATCAGGAGGAAATACCTTAAGGGTCTGATCATGATTAATTTATTAAGTAGTTTTATTAATGAGGTATGGCTGTAAAAAAGATTCTCTATGTAAAACTGATCAGGTTTGAGGTCTGGAGTAATGAGATAGAATTTAATATTATGTAATGCAAAAATAGGCTCTTCAGAGAATTTCTGCTGCAAGTTATAGGTTTGATAGTTGGAAAGAGATGTACTTGCATACCCAAATTAATCACTCAGTAATCATAGGCCACAAAACAGCCATGAAGAAAACCAAATATAATCCTGAAATTTATCAGGAAAGGTATTTTTTAAATCTCACTTACAATAGCATGAAAAACACTCTCAGCCTCTGTACTCAAAAAAAAGTCAGTGCCCATAAGAACAGGCAGAGTCAAGACTTTGTGGAATAGTGAGACTTTTGCAAAGGCACATGAAAACTACTTACTTGTTCAGCATCACACAAAAGTCTGAGAATGACACCTCTCTCAACACTTAACAGAGGCGGAAGTGCCATGCAAACAAAAAGACAATGCTCACCCTGCCATAAAGAACTTATTTGTGGAAATTGGATGAGGATGTTTACCTGCAGCAGGTGAAATTAAGAAACTGTCCTCAAAAAGAGTAGGCTAAAGCTGTAATTAGATTAATACAGAGTTTGACATGGGTTTTGAGAATTTTGTAAGGTATGCCTTTCCCAATGAGAAGACCAGAGCTGACGACTCAAGACATCCCCTCTTCCTGTGTTCCCAAGTTTCCTGTGTTTCCTGTGTTCCCAAGTTACCACTTACAAAATTTACATACACAAGTAACAACAACCAGCAGCCATACTATTCAGCTGTTCTAACACTCTGTTTGTAACTTCAAAGACTTTTCCAAAGGCCTTCAGCACAATTATTCCCATATTATAGACAAGGAAACGGAATTGAAGTAGCCTGACACAGGCAACAAAAAATGCCATCAGAAAGATGAGGAATAAAGAGCAGACTTCCCAAATCCAGTTGTAATGAGATGTATTGCCCTGTCCTTATACAAATCAGTGATGGTTGATCCATACATTCAATCATATCTAAGAGAACTTGTCTGACAAACAAGAAACACCTCAGGTAACACCTAGATAGACACTTCGGGCCAAAAATCTCAAGGCTTTCAAGATCAGGCTCAAAACATGCATGACAAGATTTCTGTGAGCAAATGCTGATGACAGCTAAGGACCTGCCTCAGTGGCCCTTACAATGCAATGTTCTTAAGTGGAGTGAGTCAAAGTGCTCATTCAATAGGAAATACTTCCTGGAACCCCTCTCCTCTGTCCAGCCAGTCCTTGAAAACCAGTAAGAAAAGAAACAGCCTGTGCAAGTGGCTCCGTTTCTCTGCAGTACACACCTGAGAACAGAAATCAAACACTGAGCAGAATACACAGGTGAACGAAAGCCAGACCCATGGGATACGTTCTAACAGCCAGCTTTATTAGTTTAACAGAGGAGGACTGTGTGCCTCAGCTCTCAACCCTCTCATTCTATTTAGAGTTATGTCAGAAAATGTCATGTTGCAAAATATAAGCAAATCGCTTACATGGAGAAGATTTCCTAGGATTCCCCAAGTTCCTCATGCTGTCCTGAACCATAAGAATATCTTTTCCTACAGACATAGGCCTACCAGATAACTCCTAAGTCTCATTTTTACCTGTGGGATATACTCAATTCCCAAGTCTCATTTATGTATCTGGCATATATTTATACTTGGCCGAAAAAAACCCATAAACCAGCTAAATTTCTGGCTACCTCCCCTCCCTCCTGTACCTCACGCACACACAGAGGACTGTGTGCTTATCTTCTGCTGATCCAGACAGAAAATATCATGGCAAAATTCAGCTCCGACATCAGACAGATGCAGTATGCCATACCCAAAACTTCAGAGCCAGCATATCAGATGTGATAGCTCTCACAGATATATTAGTTGTCTACTGCCAACATTTTGAGGCTCTATCAATTGCAGCCTGGCTCACTGGTTACACACCAAGTTTCCCTGTCAGGGGTCTCTGACCAGGCTAATTTTGCAGATGGCAATAACCACCTAATCAATCTATGTCTTTCTAAGCCCTAATGGAGCACCTGCACATCCAGGCATGAATCTTCCTCCTGACATCCTCCACAAACATAAATTACAAGTTTAGTGCATGCACCGGACAAGTCTCAGTGACCCCTTGACAGGGCAAACAGAGGTCATGCAACAATCTGAATTTCAGCACCCACTATTTCCAGCCTTCTCTTTTCTGAATTTTAAAGCCTGGAGCTGCAGTTAGCATCACTCTCAGGTCTCAAGGGAACACAACTTTGAAGTGATGTCTTGTTTCTAAGCCTGATAACATAAGCAATGTTTCCATTAGGAAGTGTTGCAGTGTAACAGGAGCAGATCTCTAAGATGAAATGGTTCTGAGGACATTAAATTCTTATTTTACAAGAGGGGGAAGTATCTGTGGCCTAGCTCTACAATGGACTGGATACACTCTGGTGGTTGGAGCACATCCTTCAATTTATAAATCCACTTTGTGTGCTTCAAGAGGGTCCTGCATTGCCAAGGGAAGTGTGGTAAGATGATAAGGAGATTCACTTGAAAACCAGTAAAACGTTAGTGGGGCCAAAGCTATCTTACTCATGACTAATACCTTGCCTGTCAGCTGCCATGACATGCAAAAACACTTGCATGTAGGTAAGAAATATCCATCATATCTTAGTTACCTTTGCATCTCAGCCACCTCTTCAAAAATTCACCATTCAAGGCTCAGAAAGGTTCTCTGGTTTGTAACAGAAAGCCTGTGAAGACAATCAGATATCATGAATGAAGCCCACTGACACCAGAGGGGGTCTAGGGTCAGGTGCATAATTAATAATCCTTTTTAACCCTGTACATTCAAGCCAGTTATTGTTAACCAAGGACACAATGGGTCAGTCATTTGGTAGGACAGAGCCACAGCTGTGACTAGAAATAGCACAAGGTACTAAGCTCAATGATGGACTCATTGGTTTCACTGAAGACACCATCAAGGCTCTGTCACTGCTCATTAATGCGTGCCAAGGCAAGTACCTGTGGAACAGCCTCCCCTTGCTAAGATCATTTCAGTTTCCTGCTATTAGGATACCCGAGCCTTACCAACTCTGTCACTGGATTTGGATAACAACAGCTAATATTTCCTGATTAATTTAACTTTCACAAGCTTGTCTAATCTTTCTTTTAATGTATTTTATACTTCTAGTCTTCCCTGGCTCCTATACTAAGGAGTTCCACATTTTTATTGTATGCCATATATTTACTCTTCTTTTAAGTATGATGTCTGACAGCTACATTTCCTGCTCCAAGTTCTTGCCTTATAAGAAACTGTACATAATCACATTCACTTCTGCAGTTGTATCCTACCTGTAAATTTATAGACTTATTCCGCTTAATGGGGTTTTTTTCATAACAGAACCTGAACCCTCATTTGTGTCCTCTGAGTATTTTTACCACTAATTTTCAATACAGGCTGATCATCTAATCTCCCACCCCACAATAACGTCAGAGCTTTCTATAACTTGTTGCCATCACTTTCATTGATAATTCTGCTTAATTTTCCATCACCATCAAGCTTTTTTGAGCCTTCCATCCACTTAATTTCTGCTTAAAAGGACCCTGACTGCTAACTCAATTCAAGACAGCATGTCAGCTATTATCTGAGCCAGAAACACGCACTGTGCAGAAAGGAATGCTAAACAAAAGGCAATGCCAAACAACTGACCTCATTCCATCCCTGCTACCCTTGCCCTGGTCATGTCTACAGCTTGCTGGCACAGGCAAATAAAACCTTTGGCCCTCTCCCTTGTTCTCACAACACTGCAGCCAAGGGCAGCCCAGCCCACACCAGGGCAAGTATCTCTGCTGAGCAGGCAAGAAACAACGAGAGATGAGGTTGAAGCACCTCCACAGATCCTTTGAGTCCTTCATTTTCCACCAGTGGTACCTGCGGGAGCAGCACTACTGAGCAGCTCCAGCTCTGCAACAAAATGATAGCCAATCTCACTTAAGATAAAAGGTGACAAAGTGTCTTTGCCCCACTTAATGATAAAAGGACAGAGTAGAATCCCTGCTCAGTATTGGCACGCTGAGGCACAGCCTGGAGACACCCAAACCTTGCCCCAGTGCACACTCTGGGTCTTGCCACTTGGCTTCCTCATAAGACAATCTTCCAATCTTCCCTCAAAGACCACCTCTGCTGTGCCAAAACCCACACCAGCCGCACTATCCTCCTCAGCTACTTACCCACTCACTATTGTGGAAACTGGGAACAGCTCTCCTGTTATGCTAAACCCTATAAAAATCAGTTAACCCTTGCAACGTAAGTCACACACTCTGGAGTATATTTCTCCTCTTAAGGCTAGAAAAGGGCTAGACTGGCCAAACTGGGTATGGGTTCACTTTACACCACTGTTCCCCAGCAAAGAAAGAAGGAAGTCAAAGCAAAGCAGGGACACAAGAGGAGTGAAGTTCAGGAAAGCCCTGAAGTTCAAAAAACTCACCTCTGAAATGATATTTTCTTCAGATTAGAGTTTCCTGAAGTCCACCAGGGACTGACATTCAGAGACCCTCTTATTTTCTGCCTGTTGCTTACTTAGTGAGATATTCAGCATCTCCCCCTTTATACCCCGTCTTTCAGGGGAGTGAACTGGGTCACTATTTACCAACTGAGAAAAGACAGGAGAGAAAGAATCTCAAGACAGATCTGGGGGAAAAAAGAAACTCCTTCCATTTTCCATTAAAATAATGTGGTTTCTAACAGTGAGAGTGTGTTGGTGTGAGACAGAGTCTTTCCAAAAAAGTACACAAATATTTCTGTAACTAAATCATTATTTGAATTATTCCAAGAGCAGAAAGGGTTAGAAAGCAATCTTGCGTCACTCTGATCTACTGTTTGGAGAAGTAAACTCTTCTCCTCTCAGATCTTTGTAGACACAAGCAGAAATGGCACATATAAACTTTTGCTACTTCTTTTCTCGTGTTAGGATGGTTAAAAAGTTCAATCATTAATTATACTTATTACAGTGCTGGCTTTGTCATAACTGATGTATCTACTGACAGCCTAAGGAAATCACAGACATATGTGTTAACATGCAAAAAAACCAAAACCTGAGTGCCACAGGGGACCAGATACTGCTGTTGTCAAGGTCAATGAAGCCTGTGAGCATCATGGGGGTGAGACACTCAAATCTCCAGGGATCAAGATAAAAGACGGTATTAGAAGAAGCAGAGTATCTTGTTCTTCAGCAGGAGGTTTAATGCTGCCCTAGCAACTGATGCACAGCACAAAAGCATCAGGTAAGGTGGAACTAAAAAGTAAAATGATAAGCAGGTAATGGACAATGAAGTAAAACAAGGAAATCAGAAATTATATTTTCCTTGCAAGCATTTAACTACCCAAAGATCTCTGGAGACGCTAACTCCTACTTCTCAACTTTTTGGCTAATTAATTTTTTTCCCATTTTAAAAGCCTCATTTTAATTAGCTCCCAAGTTGAGCTGCCATGAAGAGGTTTTATTTTCATTCTCTTTTTCCTAGATGTAAAAAAGACTGGCTTCAAAAGTACGTACTCATTAAAAATAATTAGTTATTTAGATACCACTAAAATATATTCAAGGACACAGGAAAAACAAGTTGTCGGGGTTTTGTCATAATTTAGTTGCTTAGCATCACAACAGAAAAAAAAAAGCCATACATTTAAATATAAGAATGCTACCAAGTAGATTAAGTCTTGAAGTCACTAGTGTTTAAAGAGACTCACGTCCTTTAGTCAGACAATGGACGTGCTTACAACAGTTACCACAACACCCTTCATAGTTGTCTTCATTACAGCTTGGAAATTCTCATTCCATAAAATACAGCAAAAAGAGGCACATGCAATACAGTCAATACCACAGTAAAATGTGGAAATGGAATACCTGTCAATTTATTCCTCACATTTACATAGCTGTTTTAGCCTTCAATCAGGATTTGCAGAGTTATAAATAAGTACAGAAGTAAACCTTTAGGTCAATACATATCTGTAACACATTCATCTGTTGACAAGCTGGCAACTAGTGTGGATTAAAAATTAAGTCCATGAAATGTTATGTTACATATTCGAAGATTATGTAGTAATTTTTTAAACTACTGATGCCTTTCATACAAGCCTTGTCTTGCAATATGAATGTTATCCCAAATAGAAAATTAAACCAGCAAGACAGAAATTTCTATCTTTTTCTTTTGTATTTCCTAACTAGATTATTCTATCTTATTATTATTTTACCCAGGAAAAGCCCAAGAAGTATTTTTCTAAACTGGACTGAACATTTTGCTCATCAAGGAATAGACCAGTCTTATTGAATTGAAGTGTATATCATGTAAAGCAACCCATCAACGCAAATACAGGTTCAACTTAAAATTTACCAATGCCAGTAACATAAATGGATGCAATGCCTTTGATTCTGGAGTGCAATAACACTGTTCTAATTTACACAAATACATGATTTAATTATTTCTCTTTAATGCTGAGTTTTCTTACTGTTTTCTAAAGAGAAGCATGATAGGACATCCCTATCAAAATATTTAGATTATCTCTTGATTCAATTCGACTTAAAGTCTACAGTTTTGCAACCAATTTACATTTAGCATTCATTTCTCATGCATGAGTTGACCCACTTACACATGCAGTAAATCCATGCCTTTGGGGATTTTTCTGGACTGCTTACTTTATTTCCACCACACAACTCATTTTATTTTGTCAATACAGTGAGCAAGGTTACAGTCATCTTGTCAAATTTATTTATTTAAATTAGAATCAGAAAAACTACACTACTCCCTGTGGAACTTCACGGAAAACTTTTTGAAACTTCGAGGCTACATAACTTCTGCAATCAACTGATTTCATATGAAAGCACTGATACAAAAAAAAAAGCAATAGTTATAGTAATTTCTTCTGTAAACTTATAAAATAGACTCCCGAAACCCTAGAAAAATACAATAAACCACAATAATAAGTATCATATTATACTTGCTTAAAAAAAGGAGAGAAAAAAGATTTTGCTAAGCAACCCTATAGAATAAAGCCAGATGGAATAAGATCATTTAAGAAGCAGCTATGTAGGCGTCACATCTGCTTGCTTTGACTATCAGAGATCCACTTAACCTAAAACATTTCCCCCTACATCTCTTGAGGATTCACGTTTGAGAAGCTTCATTTGAGGTCACTTACCATCCTCACAGTGGGGCTGCTGAAAGAGAACCTTCCCCAGGCAGAAATTGTCCCAAGGTCACATGCCATTCAAGTCCAAATAGACTTGTATGTAACAGAAAGGAACTTCCATTTTACACAATTTGCTAATGTGGTGTTTCTTTCACACATTAGTAGCTTACCAGAACCTCAGTATAGATTTGCAGATAGTGTTTCAGCGGATTTACCCAAAGGCCTATCTGAATTTATGCATCTAATGCTATTGTGGGCAATATGACATATAATAAACAACTCACTAACAGCATTATAAATCCTAATTTCTAATGCTAACATTTTTCCAGATGCAGTTATGTGTCGGGCAGGGGTTTGTTTTCCAGCTTCTCAAAGACAAAATGTTTCTGCTCTTTCTAGAGAAGAGTTATGCACCTTTCCACCTGTGTTACATAAGAAGCAGCTTCATAACAACATCCCTGATAGACTCTAATGCTTCTCTTGCTCTGGACCAGGAAGTTGACCTTCAGCAGGTGAGGAATCTCACCTCATTAGGGATATCTGTTCTACTACCCCTATGCACTATGGTCTAAAACTGAATTATACATTGCTGAAAACTGAACATCCACCCACTCAGCAGAAATTCAGCCATCATTTAAGTCAACTAAATTATTCAGTTCCACCTGTACTGACAGTTTCACATGGAATTACTATAATGACTATCTGACATTCCAAAAAGTATCCTTCAAGTTGGCATTCTGGGATCTAAAAATACTGTTTCTTCCCAAATGTTGGGAGCTATCATTATGTAAATCACATGGATTAAGAAAGAGAGACCAGAAAAGAGAATCTGAAAAAGTTATGGGAACAGAAAGAGAAGTCAGTGGCACCCCAAATGAATCACGAACACACTGCTCTGGATTCTCAGCAATCTTTTCCTTCCCAATAAACAACTTTAAAATTCCCTAGCAAAGTCTATGCCTCCCTCTACTTCTAATAGGAGGCTACACAGAAGATAATGGTTTATTCTAGGTGCTACTTACTGCCTTAGCATGAATAATCTCTGGGCTTTAGTCCTCCATTTAAATAAGGACCACCTATCCATATCCTCCATATTGGAGGATTCCAATACCTCCTTGCTTCTTATACAACTCTGACAACAGTGTAATTGAATACAGTTAAAGAAGTGAGAAAGAAGCTTTGAGGAAAACTCCACAAAGTTACAGGTTGTTTTTACAACATTTTATGATGTGTGGAGTATCAAAACATACAGTAAATAAACAGTAAATGAAAGAAAATACTAGAAAGCTGAATACTTGGTGACTATTGTTCTACACAGTGATCACAGCAGAAAGAAGTGACAAAGCAGCATGTCAATAAATACCTTCAGAATTTTTCCTGAAATTGTAGGTAAAGAATTCATATACATAGGAACTAATTTAACACCGCCTCTTTCTAATTTTGCGTAACATTTTGATAATGATCAGTAAAGAAAGATTTTTCCTTTTTAAGTAGAATACACCTTGAGGTTTCAAATGAATTCTCAAAGCTTTCCATTTTCTCATTTAGCACGAGTTCTATCTAAAATATTACTTACATTTCCTTAGATTCATCATTTCTTAAGAATGTGTTCAGTCATTTTAAACATTTCTGAAAGCTTACAAAATATAAAACCTATGTAAAATTCTGCAAAAAATTCTCATGGTCATTGAAAATTAATGTAATTCTTTTGCTAAGTCATTTCTAATGCATTTATCAGGGCTTTACATTTAAAGGCAGAATGATTTCTGCCTACTGAAAATTAGAAGTCAAATAAACTTCAACACAGAACTATTAGAAAGTCAAAGGACCT
The DNA here is from genome assembly GCA_014706295.1 of Lycocorax pyrrhopterus obiensis. Taxonomy (NCBI): domain Eukaryota; kingdom Metazoa; phylum Chordata; class Aves; order Passeriformes; family Paradisaeidae; genus Lycocorax; species Lycocorax pyrrhopterus. Next base: position 19,084,560 of record JACSVZ010000002.1, on the reverse strand, counting down.
GAGGCTTCTCAGAATTTCCATTTTATGTATCTATACAAAACAAGCTTAGAAGATCAATCCACAGAAGGAACAAGGTTGGATGTGACTCTGTGCATGTATGTTCACTGCACAGGAGCACAGCAGGTGCTCCACCTTCTTGCAGAGATACACTCATATTAGCAACAGGAATGACACATTCAACCTTCTTGTTTCCAGACAGAAAAAATGCTGTTGAACGCAACTGATAGATGCTTAATCACATGAGTTATATGCAGCTATCTGAAGTGCAGCTGTGTGGAATTACGCCTACAGCACACCAGATAATGAATAGCTCTTGGAGTTCATGTTAAACTGTCAGAGGTACCAAGGGCAGCAGAAGGCAATCAGTACCAGGGTGCATGCGGCTGACCACACCTGCCACGGACACGCAGCACTCACGGCACTGCTCAACACATGCTATTCAATCTATGTTAGCTGACACAACTGTCATACATAAAGAAATGCTTGTTTTTCCAATGAAACAACAGCAACATAAAAATCATGCTTAGGAATACAGGGATTTAGGAATAAAGTAAGAACTACTTCAGAAGCAGTTAAATCCCAGCATTGCCTAGAACAGCATAAGCTCTTTTTTTATGCAATTTAAAACACTTACCCAGTCCCTTCATTGATATGCCAGGGTTGGTTTTGTGAAATGTAGATATTGATGCTGCTGTTAATTTTTCTTGCTCCCTATTCTTCTCCTTCACTTGAATTCAATGGAGGGAAAAAAAAGTCCTTAGAGACAAGTATCGGCAGGCTTTGTGCTGTGAATCCTACAAATGGAGCTCTGGGCCATGTTGTTAACATCTTCTCCTGCCAATTTTCTCTACAATCTGTTCTGGCAATTTAAGAGACCATTTTATGTTTGAGCAAGTAAACAGATTGAACAACTCTGCCAATAGCTTCCAAATAGGGAGCCATGGCTCAGTGTCTGTTAGGGACAGTTTCTAATTTCAGATGTGCAGATGTGCACAACTACAGTAGCAATGTGGTTTGTGTCCTCCTTTGGTTGCTACTGAAGATGTATTTTTATCACATCTGAGGTAGTGTCCAATTCCTTATTATTTGTGTCTTTCTCCAGATAACAGGTGTTCAGCTGATTCAAATTATGGGGGAAATCCTGTCCTCCTCTGCATCCCCTGAAGCTGTATAAATTTAACTGGAGGTAGAATGTGAACCTTGGTAATTAAAAACCCCACACCATGCACCATATTTCATTAAAGACATTTAAAGACAATTAATACACAGCTTTTTTCATGAGAACCCACATACAACACTTTCAAGAATGCTACAAGATCTTCACGCACTCTCTGCATCCAATATAGGCTTCACTAACTTCAATGAGGAGTTCAACTCCTGATACTTGGGAAGCAACTCCCTTACCCCATAGAGGGCTGATTCAGAGACCTTCTCTTCATTAACTCTACTGTCCTTCCTAAGTTCTTCACCAAAATAGGATACCTTGGAAAAGTGTTTTTCAAAGCAGATTTAATCTGTGTTCTTATTTTCCTTCTTTGCATTAAGGCATAGTTTTCATTTCAGATACAATCTAAACCTACTGGAAAATGAGTCACATACAAATAAACTTCAAGACTTCATTTTGCTGTCTCTCCAAGAGACGAAGGGCACAAACGTGTGGTGCTTCTTGCCCCTACATGATTTAAGTTCATACCAGCATTAATGCGGAAGTGAGGAATGCTTTTACATGGGCTCTTAATGCAATGAGCGCAACCACTGTGAAAGCTTCCATGCATCCTTCCAGCCATACAACCAGCCAGCAACCTCTACTATCCAAGCACTGGCCTTTATCTTAATGAAAGCTTCTCACTCCATCAATTTGTACGGACACCTGTTTTCTTTTATACTTTGCAGACATTTGCCAGAAACATATTTAAGAAAGAGCAACTTATTTCACATAGGATAAAACACGCTTCAAGTCATATATCTAGACAAAAAAGTACAGTGGCAGTAAGCCGCAGCTCATTGCTGCAGACTGCTGAAAGTGTTCCATTTCCCCAAAGAAAATATTACTAGATTGAGTTTCTACTCCCTCCTTTAGCCCTGTGTCATGATAGACCAATAGTCTTTTGTTGTCATCTTTATTTATTCTGTTCCTTTTGCCATCTTAACTTTTTCCTTGCAAAACCAGTTTGCAGTTAGCTTAATTGCAAAATCACCTATAAAAATACATGGGGTTGGGTTGGGGTTTTTTTCATTTTGAGAATCTTTGCATTCATATTGAAAATCATTTCAAAGTTCAAGATGGACAAAAAAACACTGCAAGGTCCTTTGACAAAATGTACACTTTTCTCTGTGTGAACAGTATGTATTTTTTTGTGTATTGACTACATATTCAATGCCAAAATATGTTGTCCATCTGCAGAACTAGGCTAAAATACCAGGAGATACTGGGGTAAATTTCATTCTTTTCTAAGAAGCTGCATTCTGGTCCTGATATCTCCATAAGAGCCATAAGTAAAGTCCACAAGTTTGGTCTAAATCTTCAGAGGAAGGATTGCTGGTGGCAAAATAACAACCAAAATTCAACCCTCTTTATCTACCCACTCTCCTTCCAGTCGTCCCATGATTTTTTTCCTCTCAAGGTTTATATTCATAGCACAAGAGATTCTTTAAAAAGTCAGAGCACTGTGCTAATAACCATATGCTGCCAAACTCCATATCAGGACAAAAAGACAATCTTTTAAAAATATTTATGCTACTTAACATTTATTACTATAAAATTTATTTTCATCAAGGATAGCTACACAGTTAACTTACCCCTTCAATGCAGCAGTTACAATTTTGGTTCAAATAGGCTCTTTGAGAAGTTTCTAGTACTTCAAGGTGAAATCAAAACAAAACTGAAAATTAAATAGATATATTAGTATTCTTCCATTTTTCTGTATCTGAAAATTAAAATTATTTTAGAATTGTTAAAGTGCTTACCTTTCATTGTCTTGAAACCTTAATTAGATCTTTAGTCCACGATGTGTACTGCTTATCTGACAAATACAGAAACTACTCTGTGTGGAAGGCATTTCTATAATTCAGGAGCTTTCTAATTAAATTGAAGATGTGGCCTATGCAGAATTATCTTTCTAGGACACGATGCTATAAATTGTTATTTCAGTGTAAACAGAAATGAAATGCAACTTCTTTTATCATGCACATTTTAAAATTCCATTTTGCCCTTCAAGACTAATTATTTCTAATATAGTCCCTGACTTGGAATCTCTGTCAGCTACATACATAAAGAAAACAACTCTCTATTATTAAGACTGGATAGAACAAATCTATACCATTAAGAATTGAGTGGTTAGAAATGAAGACAAAGGAGTCATACATGCAATGACCAAGGGAAAAAACTGAAATAAAACCACTTTTCCCATTTTAAAAAGCTATTTCTGGATCTGAAAAGGCACGTAAGCGTCTTTGGTTCAGGAACCAGACAGTATCATAAATCGTGCAACAAGATCTTCCACTAGGAAAAAAACCCCCTTGATCCTCTCGAAAGTAGAGATGGGAAGAAAGCTCTTTCCCATGTCACAAAACTACTTGTTTGTTTTTATTACCTCCTTTTCCCACAACAGAAAACCCAATATGCTTTGAACAAGAGAGAGATAAGAGCATGCAAGTGAGCTGTGTCATACTACTCTGTACTATGATGTTGAGGGTACTGGGCTTGGGAGGTCTAAATAAATTTCTTGGCAGGCCAATATCCCAAACTGAGCACCACAGGCCTGCTGCAGGCACTCCTCTCAATCTCTCCTAACAGAGCAGACCCGTGCAAGGGATTAAGTATTCACCAGAGCATTGCTCGTTTCATCTCCTTGATGCGTTCCAGAGCTACCCCACACAAAGGAATCACTCTTGCTTGAGGAAGCTATGTAGGTCGTGAGAGGACCTAATTTAAGTTCCTGGTCCGAATAAAAAATACAGCTGATTAAAACCAGGGAGTCACTGAAGTTTCCCAGATGCCAAATGGAAGTCTTAATGGCCATGCTTTTCATCACTCTAAAGAATACATTTTTCTCTCTTACAAGTCAGTAATTTCGGTTTCTGACTTGTAAGTCAGTACAAACTTGTAAGCCCCTGTACAAACATAAGAGATGAGCTTTTGTTCTCATCTTGTGTATACACAGCAGCAGTTGCATGGCTCTTTAATTAACTGTCCTCTCCATTGGCCAAGGCTCCAGGAAATGAGCCCAAATTTTTCATCTCAAAGACTAGCTCTGGACATCAAAATCTTAACTCGTGGATGCTTTGGCAAAAACGGTAAATCTCCATTGCTGTAAAAAACTAGTATTTTTCAGTGACTTTTTTCTTCAATAATATCCCAACCTGAATTTTTTTTTCTTTCAAGTAAATAAATCCCATTATTTTCTTCTGATCATACTTACACTGGGTGTCTCTGCTGCTGTGCTCTTATTTTACTACTACAGAGAGTGACTTAAAAACATTTTCACAAAATAATCCATAGGGACAAGTTCTTGCAGCAGAAGAATGATCAGAAGGGAAGCCAAGACAAGTGAATAGTATTGACTCTGCATCATTTCTAGTTCACACTAGTTCTTACCTATTTTATACACATGAGAACTTGCACTAAGTATCATTCAATATTCCACCATGAAGTGAGTTAAACATGCTACAAGAGAATACAATACAAATAAATAACTTTCTTAGTGAAAACATAAGTCAGGAAAAGTCTCATTTTTAAAAATCCCATTCCTGTAAGCTAATGAAGCATGTTAGGTTTTGCTATTCGCCATTTCTTTGTCATCTTGCAGAGCATTGTCTCGCATGTATTTTCTTTTTAAACTCAGCATCAAAATTTTATCTGCTTCTAGAAAATTCCATCTTGTTTGTTATGCTAATTTTGACAGCCCCTGCTAAAAAAGAGACAAAACTTTTTAACTTACATAATCTATATACTTCATACATAAAGTTACAAAAGTATTCTTACTTGCTGACAAATCTATTAAAAGGGCAGAAAGTGTCGAATCATTTTAATAAAGAAAATACTTTGAGCATACTAGCTGAAAGCTGGAGAGGTGAACACACATTGCCAATGTGCTGTACAAGTCCATGGTATACAGTTACACACTTTTCAAAATCCGACATACACAAACCAATCACCAAAATCAGATTGTTCACTCGCACAGACTTCATCGGAAACACCAACAAACACGCCTTTTCTTAGACACACTATTTCTCCATCTACAATCACTTTAGGTTGCAGTCACATACATTACTGATTTGTTCCTGAGTCCTTTTCAGTCTTTGTAACTCGGGTGTATCGGTCACAATACTGAACCCTCTTCCTTTGCTTTCTTCAAAGTCTCTTTTGTATTTTACCTACAGAATAGAAAATACAGAAGAACAGGGTTGTTTTCATTTTCCACCATGTGCCCCTAGCAATATAGCATTTTTTTTACTGTAAACAAAGCACTTGTGAAAGGCTTTCAGCCTTTAAAGGAGAAGCCTGCCTTCATCCACTAACAGAGACAGGCAGCAACTGGGCAAAATTCCCCAGTGCTCAAGCAACTGCCTCCTCCAGGGGTGCCATGGGCTCACCTCCACGAATACTGCAGCTGTGGAAATATCACTCTCTGCGGTCATTTCATTCTCAGAGCAGTTTCCACAGAACTATAGCACTTATTCTCATACAAAGAAAAATACCTATAACTGAACCTGGAGGTCTTCTAACACACAGCTTCACATTCCATCCTCTCTTCATGATGATTCTTTCCCAGTTGAAACATAAATTACACAGTAAAAAAATATTGCATGAAAAGAGTATTTAGACTATCATGAAATCAAACCTTTTTAAGTTATGGAATGGCTGCCTGTACAAGCTTAATTTGTCCCTCTTGCACATATGCATTCGGACATTGTCTTTAATCAGGTACTCATATATTATCCTTTGGCAAGGCCCCCTGCTTTATTGTGCACACAGCAGAGATGGTTCCATATGTGGTGTATCTTTTTTTTTGGACAGACTACTTAAATCCTACCATCAAGGTAGGAATATTAGTTTCCCCAGAAGCTTTTATATAGCTCTCATCACAGCCATTAATCAATCTTCATAACACACCCTCGAAAGTGGGAATGGCAATATCCACACTACTAGGGCAACCTGCAAACTGAAGTAAAACAAGCTTAATTTCCCAAAACATACAGGAGCCTTAGGGTGTTCACTCTCAGATTACAAACAGTTGAATATGTTCAAATTATAGGCTTGGGTTACCTGTACAAATACCCAGTACTTCCACAGATCAGTCTCTGGGTACTCAGTTTCAACATAAAGAAACAAGACGAAATCTTTAAAATCTTAAGTCGCTGTTGAGCAACAGACAAAATTCTGCAGCAACAACAGAGACAGGACCCATGTCTCCATGGATGGATTCAGCTACCTTATCCATAACAACTTCCTTTTACTTCCTACAGCCCCTACTTTACTCACTACACACATCCAGATTTTGTGACACCCTGGGAGGGCAGTAGCACAGACAAAGCAGGACTCTCCTTCACGCAGCTGATGACCAGGAAACACCCAGAGCATGCACCAAATTCAAGGCTGGTTTAGGTTTATTTCACAAACAAGCACTTAATGTTATGATGGTGATGCACAGGAAGAAATACTTCTAAATCACGAAAGTTAAGTTTCACAAGACTACAGAATTTAGTTTGTTCTCCCCATCCTAAACCTCAATCAGTGAGTTAATAACTTTTGCTTTTTCTTTAGTATAGCTCACACATAAGCCCATCAAACAAATCCTTGAAACATGGCAGCAAATGATCACATCAACAAACTCCCATTTTTCCTGTGTTCCAGATTTAGAACTGGCTGTAGATTTCGCACAAGTACAATATTTTCATGCCACCCTAAGACAAAGGAAACAGACCCTTCCACTCGGGCTTTCGAGCAAACCATGGGCTGATTGGCCCATGTCTTTCTGTTCATCTCCCCCAGGTTCAACCCCTCTGCAACTTTCCTTCCATTTGACCACCGTATTTCAGATATCACTTCGTCTGATTTTGAGTTTCTAAACTAGTCTAGTCCATCTGTCCACAGCTTCTTGTTAAATCTCTTTACCCAAGTCACTCCAATATTCATTGCCTATTATCTCCCTTCTACCAAATGGCTCTCCATCTTCACACTGACTCTCAGAGGCTTCCTTAAACATACTGGGTGGACACACTATTCCAAGACTGTCTGGTGCCAGGAAAGAGGTCTTAGGAGTATCTCTGAACTTTCTATATTTGAAGTCATACAAAACTTTATCAACATTGGACATAGTCATGGCCAAGGACACACGACTAACATAAAAGACTCTTTCATTTCAGCAAGCTTCAACTCTTCAGCCCTACATGCTAAGACAATGGAGCTGTTCAACAACTCAGTCGAACTCAACTGCTCAAAACAAGCATACAATCTGCCAATAATTCCAAGCAAGGGAATAGTCTCAGCCTCAGAAACCGCTGAGTATTTTGTACAAAAATTACAAACTTGGCCTGAAGCAGGCAGCTGACATGGAAATGTTCAGCCTTATTGCTTGAAGTTTACCAGAATCATGAGCAAATGAACACATATTAGAAATGGGTTCAGCCCTACCTAAAAGAGAGATTACCTATTGTTAGAAAGAGCATTTCCTGTTATTAGTTCCAAATGTACTAGCCATTAACTTCAAATGACCTTTACTCATCTTACAAAGAAACAGAAGAAGAGAAGGAGGGAACTAGATAGTTTTAACTTAATATTATTTTAATCTCCCAGTCAGATAAAAAGGGCTCCTACTCTCTATCAATAAATCACTTCACAGGAATAAGGTTAACTACAGTTCCAAGAGCAGCTATTTTGAAACTATTAAAAAAGCAAATTATTTAAAATATTAACAGAGTTAAAATATGCATTATTGGATTTTGCTACCTAACTTCAAAATGTAGGTTTGAGTTATAAAAATCACAAAGTAATGTAATGTTTCATGAAGAACACAGCTCTGTGAAATGTGGCCCACTAAAACTCCTAGTTAGTGTAAGTTCAAAAGAAAAAAGACCTCAGTTTTCAGAAAATGTCAAATAATAAAGGTGCCAGCAATCATTTAGAACTGAAAAGAATTTTATGTATAGGAGCTGTAAACATCACTACAACAAATTATTTAACTACACCAAGGCTGTCTGGGATGGAGTTAACTTTCTTCATTGCAGCCATTATAGTGCTGTGCTTTGTATTTGTACCCCGAACAGTGCTGATATCACACCAGTGTTTTGGCTATTGCTGAGCAGTGCTTGCACAGCTTCATCCTCAAAACCATTCCCGTAGGCTGGGGGTGCATGAGGGGTTGGGAGGTGACACAACCAGGACAGCTGATCCAAACTGACCAAAGGGATATTCCATATCTTAAAACATCATGCTCCACAAAAGGAGAGAGCAGACATGAGTGATTAAGGCAGTCTTCTGAAGCAACCGCTACGTGTACCAAAGCCCTACTTCCAGGAAGTGGCTGGACATCACCAGCTGATGCCAAGGAGAGCATAAATCTTTATTTTGCTTTGTTTCTGAGTGCAGCCCTTGCATTTTTCCCAAAACACATAAGAGTTTAATGGTTTTTTGTATTTTCTCCCTCTGTCCCATTGAGGAGAGGGAGTGAGAGAGCGGCTTGGTGGGCACCTGGCATCCAGCCAAGGTCAACCCATCACAAACTGAAACCCGCAAAATTTAGGTTTGAAATGGAAATGTGTAACCCCTAATGACTGAATCATAAATGCAGTCATTTCCTACAAGGATGATTTTTAGTAACTCCTCACCAAAACCCCAGCCAGTGGTTCATAATGCTTTGCACTGGCTCCAAAATGCAGTCCCACAGGTGCAGAGAACCCTCAGTGGTGTCTGCCCTGAAAAACTGATCTTCTGAGAGATAATGTGTGGCATAAACATTAGAAATCAAACTGTAATAAACCACCATAAATGAAAAATTTTTAAATGAAAATACTTCATGAGAAGTAATTCTGCACAGACCCACAGTGAAAGGACAAAGTGATCCAACAGATCTTTCACAAATCAAACTTCTCAAATCAGCAAGAGATCTTTTAGATCTTTGAGAGAAAGACAGGATTGTGTAAATCCATTCACAGGATCAGCATGAAGCAGCCAGAGGGTCCATCTTACTCTCTACATAAAATATTATGCTGCAGAAAATGCTGCTCATATTTTTTTTGCAGGTACACTTGGCAGTTGGCAGCAAAGTCATCTATTAGGGTAACAAGATTAATTTTTCCTAGGAAAAATACTCTGAAAATATAAATGAAGCATAAAAGATTGATTATACTCTTGGGGGTTCTGGCACCTACCCTTAGTCCAGCCTCATTTGAAATACCAGAAGCACATATCAGTTGAAAAAACACCATAGGAGTCCAAAACCACCAAAGAAAAAGAGGCAAAGAAAGAATTCAACATGGTACGTCATCATGATCTTCTCATCACTGGAGAGCTGTGAATAATGCTGACCTCAGAAGTACTACCCATTCCATCTCCACCTTAAGATACTCAGCCACTACAGAGCAAATATTAATTCCCCAAAAGCTACAGCAGTGTTAAAGCTAGTTTCCTGTACAGTCTCTTCTTCACTTTCCCCTACAGACCGGGGAGCTGTGTAATTAAATCTCCTTCCTTATCTGATACACTGCATAGCCCCACAGATTGTGGCATCATCATGTCTCATGTCCAGCAAGGAAGGAGTAAGCAGGTAGAAGGAGGGGATGGGACCCCTCACACCCACATTTGCCCTGAGAGGAACGCTCATAGACCTACAGTCTTTACCACACCCTGAATATTTATGTATTTGTTTCGGTATGCTGAGTTTGAGGCTTGCCCAGAGCCATCTGCTCCTTCTGTGCCCAGCACACACAACTACTTCCCAAAGGTCACCATCTGCTAATACACTGGTTTTTAGAGACTGGCAAGAAATCCTCTCCCACAGTAAGGTCCTAGAGGCACATCTTGGCAAAAATGCCTTTGTTTGGATCTGCTTCTTCCATAGAGCATATAGACTATTGATTTTGCCTCAATTTTTCTTATTTCTTACGAAATTAATGGCAAGACATAAAATTTACTCTGTAAATTAGGTTTTTATGAACATGACTAGAACAAATGTTTACAGGTAAATCAAATGTAAAGAACAACTCTATACTAAATTCAGCAAGACTTTTTTAGGTGACAAATCCTTCTCAGGGAGTATCCCAGACACTGTCCTATCTGACAAAGCCAGGTTTCAGTCTTCGTATAGTTTGTCTTCTAACACTGCCCACAGCTCTACATCTCATTAATCTTCTGGTCATATTATAGGTACTTTTAAGTTCCATCTAAGACCCAACAATGGTACCCAATGAGCCAAAGCACTGCTTCTCCTAATGGCAGTAAAACATGGTCTTCCCACTGTCAGTCAATAAGAACTACTATCCACAGTAAACCTAAACAGGAATACAGGGACCGAAAATGGCATATAAGGCAGACCAAACTGTCCTCAAAATTTTTATATTAACTGGAAGCTCTAGGTTGGGCATTCCTTAGGGAAGTCAAGGAGCCATGGACTCCTAAAAGGTCACTGATGAATGAGTTTTGCTGTAACAGGGGACTGCAGGGTTACAGATTTCATCACTTTTCTCAGATAAAGTAAAATAAAAATTCCCCAAGATTGACGTTTGCAATTTTTTCAAATGGTCTTTAGAATGCACAAAGTCATATTTTAGGTTTTTTCCCTTTTATTATAGAAAAAAAAGCCATTTTCACAATTCATGGTTCTGAAGCATTCATCACAATAGTCGAAACTTTCTGAGAGAAGAGAGTTTCTCATTCAAAGATGATGTAAAACTGAAAGCATCAACACTCCAACACAACAAAAAGCCTTTGCTTTTTATATGGAGTAAAAATTTCAAGTGCCATCGCTATCATTAAATATTCTTTCTACATACCTCATCCAAACATTGGGCAAGCCTGTCTGTGCCACCCTGTGAAGTACAGCCTCAGCAAGTCTCCGACCATCTGCAAATCCCTGCACTGTAATTTCCTGAAGATCTTACCAGTTTTAGCAGGGAACTACTGCTAAAAAACAGAAATCTTGGAATCCACGTCAGAACAGTTAAAATGTTGGATGGGGGCAAATTAAAATATATAAATAGTAGCTCTAGAGAGAACATCTCTACAATGTGGTCTTTTTATACTCAGGATGATGCAAGTGGCTCAGATAAAATGCATGGGCAAAAGCGTTCCATACCCCAGGATGTGCAGGGACAGGAAATTGGAGGCAGTGAGAGATCAAAAATTTCAGAATGAGAAAAAGATGGGAGTCCTCCACTTGGATGTATGACAACAGCATGTGAACAGTAGCTGGGATCCAAGTAAAATTATGACAGAAGAGAGTGCAATCTGATACTGTTTCAACAGGCTTACATCCAAACAAGTCGACTAGGCTCCACTCCATCAAAAATCACTTCCATTGAAACTACACAGGTGCTTCTGCCCAAGAAATTATTTTTCTGCTACTAAGTATGCTCTCAAGTGCCTTGCACCTTGTTTTGCTATTGGGCAAAGTGGAAGTCAGTGAGATTCTATTCTTTTCTACTAAAATCTAATACCAATGTTTTCCAAAGGCTGCACACACAGAGAAGATGACATAAAGAACGGGCCAGTCTCAAAACAACTTGATTTTCCCCCATGTCCACCAGTGATTATCAATCATTCAACTTGTGCAACAAACTTTACATCCACATCTTAGAAGCAGTAAACAAATTCTGTGCAGAACTGCAGCTGAGGAGATACGAGGTTGCAACCTTCATGACATACTGTCAGATCTTCTGTCTGCTCCCTATCACTTGGTATATGCTGTGTTTGAACTACTTTATCTCCAAGGAACAGAAGTCTGGGGAGGTGACGGATTTCTTACTCTACCACAACAAAAAGAGATCTGACTTTACCATATCTCATCTCCAGGCAGAAAATGAAAGACTGATATATATAATCCAAATGCAGCCTGATAAATTACCACAAATTTTAATAATACCCTCAAAAGTGAAACCACTGACAGCAAACTCCTACAAACAGAACAACAATTATCCGACATAGTGGGGGGCAGGGGGGTGGTGGGAAGAGGTGGGAAGGAAACACATTTAAATGTCTCATGTATAGATTTGCTAAATCCTGGAATATTGCTTTTATCTCCAGGGTCTGAACTAAACATATAGTCCCTGTCTTACTGTTTTCATCACTGGGAAAGAGAACGGTCAGGCAACCACCAGGAAAACTATAAACTCAGGAGCTGTGTACTCTAAAGGAAGCATGCAGTAAATCACAAGCATGTGAGCTGCTATATGCCTACACTCCACAGCAGACAGAAAATACGTAGCTGTTGGTTGGCTAAGGCACCAAGACTGAGCTAGCAAGTCCTGCTGAGAGGCAGGATGTGTTAGCTCGGGCTCAGCGCCATGCAAACCACGGTCATGCAGCCTGTAGTTGGCTCACAGTACTAGCAGAGCTCAGAGGCATCTGGCCACTGGGTACCAGAAAGATGTAACACACAAATGCACATCCACACAAAAGACAGGCAGCTACAGCTATTCTGGGGGGATTAAAAAAAGAAACAGCAAACATTCCCTTCCTTGCAAAGCCCTGCCAAATAAAACCTCACAAAACCTACCTAATAAATATTCCAAATAACACAATGATCATTTTGATCCAAAGAGTATAGAATATTCACACAAAGAATCAAGCCAAAAACTGAACTAAAAAACACAGCATGGCATGTAAAGAAGATTAACCACAGAAGGGATGTAAAGAAGACTGACCTCAGAAAATTGTAATACAGACCAAGGGCACAAGTTGTAGTCATATGCTACAAAAGGTAACCAAAACAAACACTAACGGGCAACAGAAGCTAGCACATGACATGTGAAGAAAAAAAACCTGTAAAACTTTAATGAACAACTGCCAAAAAAATCAGGGAATGTTCACTGCTGTAGCAGAAGATAGTAGCTGAAACGAGTCCAACTGAGAGCCATCAGAATGCAGCCCAGAACAAAGTGAGGAGGAAAAGGAATTGAAAGATCTAGATTTGAGCAATGTAGACGTGCAGGCACACAGGAGTCACAGGAAATAATGGGACACGGTGCAATTCCACCCTCTGGCCTCTGATAACAGCTTAGCAAGCTTGGGGTCTCTCTGTCACTCAGACACCATGCGGCTGGCACTTTACATACCACTCACATTAGTAAATATCCTCTTGTCTCATTCATCTACAGCTCCTCTTGTTTATTTCCACGGTAAAGACACACCATCTCTTATTCCACAGAGTTAACAGATAATTTGACTTTAGGTGTTCTTAAGGAACCTCCTTACAACTGTTTGTTGTGCCACTTATGGCTTATTTCTTGAAAACTGGTGTACTAAGTGGGAGCCTGCAGTGCAACCCTGTTTGCAAAATCCATGCACATTGCAGACAACCTGTGCCCCCTTGGCCATATTAGTTAGCGATGTCTCACGCAGTCAGTTCCTCTGTCTCTGTGCAACCAAGTGCAGGGGAGAGGGACTACCTATCATTTCCACTTAACTGTAAGGAAATTCTGAAATCCTTAAATTTTGTCAGCCTTCCCAGTAATCTTTCTTCCACTCAGCAATGAAGATAAAGCCGAAGCTATTGAAGACACCATGAAGGTAGCATAGGGCTTTAAAAGGAGCTTCCTTTTCAAAAGTTGGAGGAAAAAAGGGAAAAAAATATGGAAGTCCATAAAATCAACTTCCAGTTAATACATACTGCTTGGCACCCAGAGCTTAGTCTTAGTTAAACCCTAGCCAGAACTTGACAGTAAACCCCAGTTTTCCAAGACTACATTCTCTATTTTGTTCTCCATTTTAAAGCAAGAAGAAAAGGAAGGTGAATGCAAAATGATACATGCAAGAAACGTATACAGAAAATACATGGTGGGCAGTTCAGCCTTTTATGTTTAGAATTTCATTCATTTTCATCTCTGAATGTCAGATATGTCTGAATGTCTTAATAAATTTCAGATGCAGAGGGAACAGACACAGAAAATATTTTGTCCCAACTAAAATTCCAAAAACTATCATAAGACAAATGTTTGTAAAGACGTTTGAATCCCTGCAAATGTTAATCTTTGAAGAAGTCCATTAGCTGAATCTCTTAAGAGGGAATAATTTCTTATACAATTCAGTATGTAGACAACTTCCTATAAAAGCAAATCTAATATCTACATCATCAGCCTCTCAACATGATAACAAGTAGAGTGAAACTGTTAGACAGACAGGGAACTCACATAATTTCAAAATTATAGCCACATGAACTGAGATCAGGAGATACCAAAGGTCACCAGTAGAATCAGAGTTGCAGCCTGGTTCTGACTATCTTTTCTTAACAAATGCTGATGCTCAAATCATCTAAGATTTCCAATACCTCCAAATTGTTTGCCTCTACTCCTAGCAAATGCTTGCACTGGTAAATCTACCTCATTCATGAAGAGGATACAGGCATGTGACTCCAGAGCCCCTGACTCAAGTTCATACTTCCCCATGCTCATCAGGAATTGGACCCCAGTCATGCCACAACTCACTGGAAAAGAGATACATGTTATCCCTTGGCTCCTGACACTAAAGGACCCAAGGGATACATACAAAAAAATCTTAGCCACATACTCAGGTTGAAAGTCCTATAGACAGAACATGCTAGCTTGGGGCTAGTTTTGCAGTGTTGATGGTAACAGGGAAATTAGGCCACTCCATTTGTCAGTTATTTAAGTAAAATGGGCAACAAAAACACATCCACTTCCCTCATCCTGCCCCCATCAAAAACATTTGCTGCTCAGACTCTCATTTTAACATCCTTAAACTGAGATCAAACAATTAAATCATCCTCCAAGCCTGGCCTTCAATTTTAGGATCTTCTTTGGGCACCTCAGCTAATGCTTGTTACAGTTAATAGGAAAAATTCTAACTACCTTCAGTTCATCCTTTATTACCATTATCCCAGGGAATTCTTGAGCTGGTGATACTCGGCCAGAAACAGTGGGCTTGTTGGACAAAAGGCAGATGTCACTACACACAACCTCATCAACCAACTCGCTTTGACAGTGAGTGGAGAGAAAAGATGTTTTTAGAGAACTCAGCTCATCCTGAAGACAATATTTAAAACATTTTTTTAAACCCTATATTTAAAACATCTTAAAAAATAACTTAAAATGTAAAAATACAACTTAAAACTACCTAAAATATCTTTAGGTATCCTGATAAGATATATAAAGATATCTTTAAAAAGATACATAAAGCCAGGTGAAAAGAACTCTATGCAGAGCTCCAACACTCCCCATTATATTGACCATACATCTCCTGAGATGCTGTATTCTTGCGAGCTACTTCAAAATAAATTCATGACCAGTTTCCTAAATGTTCAGAATTCTAGAGCTGCACACAGATTCTAGTACTGAGTTTGGTGTGGGATCAGTTTTCAGACACAGAAACTATCAGCTGCATACAGCAGTGGTTTTTAAATTGAGAGCTGAATCACCAGATTTTTTCAAACTGTGCCTGTAGAGCAATATGTAAAACCCAACTAAAAGAGTGGTTATTTATGATGTGCAAAGGAATGAGAAGGGCAAGTTACCCTTTAAATACATCCATTATTCATTCCTACTGAATACACATGACTTCTGCTTCAAACAGCGAGAGATATGTTGTGAGAGATGCCCTTCTAATAAAAACAAGGCATGAATGTTAGTACCAGAAGGTTCCCTGCAGGCTAAAAAGTGACAGTTGGCTGGGCTAGGATCAGAGAAAAAAGTGGGTGTAGCAGCAGGGCCTGCTTACATAGAAAAAAAGTGTAAAGAAAAGAAAGGGTCCATAAATTCAAGGAATTACTCCAGAAATTAACCGAAAAGTGCTGGGGAGGAAGGGAGGAAAAAAACAAAACAACACGACTGGTTCAGAAAAAGAAGACCAGGCATCCCGAAGGAGCAGACAGGGGCTGTACTTTCCATTTCTTATCTGAGATGTTAGCTAGCAATAATGAGCAAGCAGGAGGGGAGGGAGGGAAGAGAAAGAGGAGAACAGTTGCAAATCACCCCAGCTGTAAAAACTGCTCCCTTTGTTTAATGGCCCTTAGTGAGCGGAGAGAAGGTGAGAATTTAAAGAAGGGTCTTTGTTATTTAAATGCTATCCCGTGCTGCTTTTTCAAAACTTCCTTAGAAATGTGTAATGAAAGCAAGTATTTTTCAGTTCCAAGCTCAGGCTTGGGGTTTTTTTCTTTACTGACCAGGGAAAACTAGGAAAAAGGTCATTGCCTCTTATAAAAGAGACAAATGACATTCCTATATCTGATACATCCTACCTTCTGATTGTTTTTAAAGTTTTGAAAATATTACACGGATGAGCTTTATTACTACTGTACTTCTGAAACAGAGACTGATTCTGTAAAATTTTTCATAACTTTTAATGCTGTTTATTTTTCCTTCTCACCTCCAATATGAAGGAACTTATCCCTCCCAGCAGAACCTAATCTTTTTCTTTTAGGGGAGGGAGAGTAGTGACAGAGATAGTCTGACAATCGTGATACAAACTCTATGTGACATTTGCATGCAAGGAAGTAGACTGGCATACTATGTCAAAAAAACCTCCGAAAGATGCTAATTTTCTTGGATATGACATGGTTTGCATTTTTTGACAGATTTCTTTATCTAGAAAGAAAAAGTGTCAGCCTACATTCAGCCAGCATGCTATATCCCCTTTTTAATAACTCTGGAAACATCATACCCTACAAGTAAGATGCAACAGGAATTTTGGTCTGCCCTGTTCAATTCACCTGTTCAGGGAAGTATCTTCTACAGAAAGCAAATACAACTTCTGTGAGTAGTAATAGATCAAATCAAACAAGCTCAATAAAAGATGCATTTAAATTTAATGTTCATTAATTGCAGAGAATTTTGTCCAATGCCTACAGTACCCTCATGTGCCGGCATAATAAGAAAGGAACACAACTGGTGGCAATTGCACAATGTGCTTTCCAAGATACTTATTTGAATTACAGAGATTAGAAACAAGCTTCCCAGATTTCAAACAATGACTGTCTTTTTCCTTGACAATGTTTAGTATTTTCTGCTGTGGGGAAAAGCAGCAGTAAGTTTGATCTCTAGGCCTCCTGTCAATTAAAATTCACAGACTTTGAGACATTGAGAAATGGTAAATATTGCAAAATTATTTCTAGTGTAATACAGAATAGAAGTTCAAAGAAAAACACTGTCTCTTCACAACAGAAAAACCAAGAGAAGCTACATCCTTGTCACTCCATACATCTACCTCTGTAAAGCACATTTGAATCATTACGTCTCATTGCTTAAACAGACCATATAGGAGTAACTCTGGGCAGGCACTTCAAGGCCATTATTTCCACCACAATATTTCCTATCACAAAGCTTAAACGCACATTATAATTCCTGCCTAATGGAAAGGTATGAAGGAGTATTTTCCATTTTCCAAAGCATGGGAAATTTTGAAGGGAGGCCACTCTTGATATATTTTCCCTGAAAGGACTACTGCTGAACAGGACTGTGTGTGTTGTAATGGGACTGTGTCCAACCTACTGTAACCAGCAGGAACGGGGACTTCTCAAAACCCAGTTTCAGCTGCAGTCATTGCTTGGAGGGGTCTGCCCTGCATGATAGCTTGCAGCCATCTAGGGACACCGTGTTAGCAGGAAAGCAGCCACTGATAGAGCAACAGAGATCAAAACCTGCCAAAGGAAGAATGTCTTTTCTGACACCTGTAGAACATCCTGGAAACCGGTACGTAATATAAAAGGAAAGTGAGCAAAGAAATAGAGACCCCATATACTCAGCACAAGACAGAGGGCTCTGACAAGAAAGTTCAGTGCTGCCACAACCACTGTCAGATAACAGCAAGAGGAAAGGAACTATAAGAAATTAGTAGACGTAGGTACATTGTACACACAACATTAGAGACAGCTATTTGTTACATTGCTGAATACCAAACGTAGTATTGCTTTCATTTCCTCATCTGTTTACAGCCTTCTCCTGATTCTCACAGATGGAGTATAAGCTCTTTTCAGGCAGATATAGATTTTTTTGTGTTGAATTTGCATGGCTCCTAGCAAAGCACTCTAGGACTAGAGTCATTAGATACTGCAGTAATCTGGGTATTTGCGGAGAGCTGACAGCGGCAGCTGTTCTCTCTGCCAGAATTTGACCAGGGTGTTCAGATGGACACGTATACTCACTGAGCCACAGCACCCAGGGGTTCATGTCAGCGTTATTCAAGGGGTTTGGGGTCTACAAACCAGCGGGGTCCAGAAAATCGGCTACAAAGGCAGAAGGAAGAAGATGCAGAGGACAGGCAGCAGCTAAGTGAGGAGTTACACTCCACTCCCTGACCCAGACCTGCGTCACACTGCTTGTCTCGGAGATGTATCAATACTGACACAGGCACTGCCTATACCAGACTTCTGAAGAGTGTGAGAAGCACACGTCCGAGCAGCTCGTCTGTCACCATGCACATGGTGCGGCTCACATCGGCATACGGCACCGGCATGGGGAGCAGAGTGTGGATGGATTTCGTACCAGAGAAAAAATATTTTTGGTTAGCTTAGTCTAACTTCAGCCACTCTGAGCAAACTGTGCACTGTATGTGCACTATTGTATCCTCAGTCAAGGGTCAGGTCAGTCCCAGCTCACACGGACACGCAGCATCAGTTCAGATTTGGCGCTCAGATCAACAAGGCGTCAGATGGCAAGCCACAAGCTGCGCATCCAAAACACCCCGCTCTTCAGGGTGGCTCTTCATTTGTTTGCTACACACTAATAATAGCCCAAGAAGTGGGAAGAAGCTCCTGTAGCACTCCTGGCAGATTCTCCCTGTTGGATTCTTCTTGCAATGGGAACTGCTTGTCCCATCCTGGCAGAGTTGGTGGCTGCAGAGGTGATGGAGCAAGCAGTGGTCAGGGTCAGGCCTTCACCTTCAGCCTCGGAGGCTCCTCAACAGAGTAAGGTCTGCAAACCACATGTGTGAGAGTCAGCAATGTGGAGCTCCACTGGAAGACCCAAGTGGCACAATGGAAAGAGAGCGTGAGATGGAAGCACCAGAGAAAGAGAAGAACAGCAGGGAAGAGAATTTCAAGGATAAATTTAAGAGGATTTGGAATATTTGTCTGGCTGAACGCAAGAATTCTTGGGACCCTCATAAAATCCTGGACCTGTCTCAGTAATTTTCGAGAGAAAAATGGAGGGGAAAATATATTTGGCATTGCAAGAATACCAGGTGGCTTCACTGTTTGGCAACCATCTGGTCTCAGTTTTCTCTTTGTTAGTAGCACCAGCATCAAATGAGACAGAAATAGAAAAAGTTAACTTTTAAAATATACACAATTAGATGAATAAAAGCTACCATCAAGCAAAGGGAATCCAGCAAACAAATAGCAGTGTGAAACACATGGCAAACCATTTACAAGAAAAAAAATAAAAGCACAGCCACCCTGAATTAGAACTAAATGGTCATTAATTTAATGCTTGTAATATTGCACATGAATTATTACATTTTTGCTAATAGTTTCTCCTCTTCCCCTCCTCCAGTTCCTCCACATACCACATAGTAGAAGAGCTGCAGAAGCAGCCAGAAATGTTCAGATTACAAAGAAGGCAATTCAGCATAGAAGAAAACAACTAGAGGAAGGAGTGCCAGAGATGTAGGTGACTACAGAGGAGCAATCCAAAGGCCCACATCTATTGATCTGTCATTCAAAATTAAATTTAAAAGAAACCACAGTTGAATTTCACACAGAAATTTTTTGTCAAAGACAGTGGTAAGTGCACAAAGAATTTAAGGCTTCTCTGAAGTGTCATTACTTCAAGATGGTGATTACTGACCCAAATGAAGATCAGTGATTTAAAATATGAAGGGTATGCAAGGCTAATTTTTCAGATGGAAGGAGAGGAAAAATTATCTGCAGGTCGATTTGCCTCCATGTAAAACCTCGTTTGCTCACATACAGTAGGCAATTACATGACTTTGCTTTTGCACATTTACTAATATACTCAATTTGCAGGAAGAGTTTAAGACCTTGGCACAAAGTTTTTTTGCTTTTCTTATTTTAGAACTGAAATAAACCACCAAGTAGAAACAGAAAAATAACAACTATAGCAAACAAATCTAACTTGAAAATTAAAGAAGAAAGGCAGTTCAGCAACCAGAGACCTCCCGGCCTCTGCCACTTGACTTCATGGTCTTATTCCAGCTGTCAGAGAAAACAATAGATGAAAACACAGTGAGAAGATTGAATATTCTACAAAAATGCAACAAGGTCCTATAAATGCCAACACATACAATGTAATCATTTCCATCAAAGAACAGCATCTATTTATCATGGTATATGTGCAGAAACTTGTTATCACAATCATATCATGCACTAAGATTAAACACAGCTCTGCCATGAGATAACTCTTGACAAGTATCTTGATTTTTTAAATTATTTCTTTTTATTAACTTCTCCTACTTTTTAACAGCACTGTACTGGGAAACTTGCTTTGCCCATTTCCACCTGCCAGCTAAATTTCTGACAAATACTTTATCCTCTGAAACTATTAATTATGGGTAGATGCTAACTGAGGCTGTTATCAGTCCAGCCTAAGAAGAGGAGTCCTGCTGAACACACATTGAAGGACACACCAGGCACAGTGAGAAAGAATCCCCAATAAACACCAGGAACCCTAGAAACACAGCAGTGTAGCCACTGGGCTGAATCCCCACAGCATCCATAGGAAACCCAGTTCAAAATGGAGGACTCTGCACTGGCACTTTTTACCAAAAGCACTAAGCGTAAATTAGAGCACCACAGCCTCAATACCCTGTGTACTCTATTCAAATCATGACAAAAATAACTACCCTGTGGAAACATGGGTTAACAGAAAATCAATGATCCTGTCTCTTCTCAGCTGCCCATTACTTTGCAAAGTGAGTAAAAAATTCAAAATTACAGCACAGAAAATGCATGACTAAGTGATGACATAGACAGCACAGAAGAAGAACTGAGAATTTCCTGAGAAAACATGGTTGGTATAATTATACACTTCAAACTAATATATTACATTTCATCTCCTTTTCTATTACTCTTTAACAATCAATATAAAAGATATTCCAGTTTTAAGGGGAAAAATTAGACACAGATCTGTGTTGCCATAACTGTTACTAAATACTTGAAGACATAGAACTGAAGGCCCTATCTAAATTGTATTTTGGCAAGGATTTATAGAGTGTCATTTTGGTAACATGGAAATAATTGGTACATATCAAAGGTGGATTATTTTATAAAAACTCCCTATCATGCACACTTAATATCTTAGAATTTCTTGCTTCTGTTCTCTTTGATGTGATAACTATTACAAGACTACACATAAAAAAATTCTTTACAAACTGTTTTCAAACTAGGTGCATGTCATTCTCTCAGAACTATTCAAGCCTGACATTATTTTAAATGCTGAGAGTAGTATGTAAAGAAATCAGACAGGCTGAATTTCAGGAACAAAAATGTTTTGAGTTATTGCAAACGTATTTGTTACCAAGATGCAGTGTTACTACTGTGTTTTGGCTTAGGAAAGCCATTCCCAAGTAGCTGAGCATTGCTTTTTTTAAATGTCAGTGAGTATTTATATCACAGTTCATCATACTCATCTACAACAGTCTCTGTCTCTTTAAGAGTAAAATGCATGAATTTAATTTTTTTTAGCTTTATCCATAAATCAACATAAAGCTGGCAATTTTGACTAGGAAGTCAGGAAATCAGCTCAGCAAATATGGTAAACTGTTCATAATTTCTGTCATTAAGTGTAATATATTGTAGTGACTGTCCACATAAACCATTGCAGATGTCACAAACCAGGCTGAATAACCAGCCTGGTAGTAGAACAGTTTTCTGTAACATTTCCCACGTTTAAATCTTACATTTAGAAACAAACAAATTCAAGAAACTGTACCAGCTGGTGGAAGGAAAACACAAACAGATCATGTTCTGTTTTTATTTAAAAAGGGAAGGTGGTGATCAAACATCTTGTACTTTAGAGTTCTCCAAGTCCTTTCCTACTAATTAAATTCAGACACTGACCAGTGACACATTTCAGTTTGACCTCAGCCACCTAATGCTCTGAAAAGAATGTACAGGGAAAAAGGTCAAACAAATTCCAACTTACTTTTAACTACAGCCTCAAATCCTCTGTGAACTCCACACCACATCTTGCTTCTTTAAACGTCAAAAAAACCTTCAGCAGAGCCCAGAGAAACACCATCTTTCCCATGAATCTTTTTATGATTCCTTCAGCTCACATCACAGCAATTCCATGACTCCAGTAATTACATACATATCTCACAACCAAGAAAGACTCGGTAAGCAAAACAGGACACTATTCTTTCCCCCCCAAAAAAGGCAAAAATTACCCAAGCACAGCATATATTATTGACTCCAAAGTGATACACAGCCCTTAAAGTTAGCACTGACTTTACTGAGAGTTCCATAACTAAATCCACATAAATCTGGCTTTTAGGTCAACCCGTTTCTTTTACCATAGTGCGATGGAAGTGCCAGGTGCAATTCTAGCTGATTCAGCTGGAATTTCTGCCAGGAATTCAAGGGAGTGTACACGGCTACAGATGCTCAACCACATTTTGAATGGATGCAGTGTATGCTTTTCACGTGCTTAAGCTGCTCTGCCAGCCAGTGCAGCGGAGACGGTGCCACAATCCCAAACTCGCGCTTCCTGCTTCAAAGCAAATACTGCCAGATGTGCTACCTCCATCCATACTGGGATGCACAGGAACTCTTAGATGAGGTTGAGAAAGGCTTCTCAGACCCCTGCTGAGCCATCAGTCACTTTATTAGCTGACTCTCAATGTGGAGAAAGCAGAAGGCAGGAGCAGAGTTTGTTCCTGGATACCTTTTAGCAACACGTTTACAAATACCATCTATTTACTATTTTTAATTTGCTGAAAAAAACATGGACACATGGTAAAAGGCACGCTTAAGAACGATAACAATTCTTATAATTCACTTATCCAATTCTAGGTCCTAAATGTACAGGTTAGAAATGCACATGCAATGCTTGGTCTTCCCTTATCAAGTGGCAGAGAGCACTTCTCATAGCATTAACTAATTACAACTATAAATTATATTCACCACCCAAAACCTAACACCACAAAGAGTTCAAAACCCCCATAATAAGCCAGAAACACTATGACAATTTTTAATACACATTAAGCCACAAACCCTTGAGAAAAACTGAGTGAATAATAACTACAAGGTGGATTTAGCTACATTGTAGCAATTTCTCCAGCCTCTGTCACATTAGCATACAACTACCACACAATAATTAGCAATAACACAAAACATCTTCTAAAAAAGTCTGTTTCCCGCAACCTTTCAAGGCCCATTTTCATGATATCTAAAAGTTTAAAGTTTTTTCTTCTTAACCTCTTCCTTCTCCTGCGCTCTCCTGCTTTTCCTTCTCTTTTTCATCTCCCTTCCCCCCCCCAACCCATCAGCAGAGATGGAGCCTTTTTCTTTACGCTCATAATCAATCCTCCCAAGCTGGATTCCACTGCATCTTGACATAACAATCAATTACTTTCCACAACCAAGGGTTTCCAGAGAAAAAAGAGTCCAGCATAAAGCTTTTCTTATTTGTTTTACAAAAGCAAACATGAACCTTTGAACAAAATTTTAGGGATGAAATAGCTAAGAGTTTGATAGATAACTATGTCATTTGAGTACATGCAAAATTCTTTTTAGAAAAGATCAGAGAAAAAGTTAAAAGACTGTAAAGTGTGGTAAGGGGAAAACGGAAAATGAAGGGCATATCATTAATAGAAGACTGTAGAAACAAAAGGAAACTAACAGAAAGAAAAATTAACAAAGGGCAAGACAAAAAAATTTAATATAAAATAAGTAACAGATACACTATGTTCAGAACCTTCTCAGCATCATTCTCACTTATGAGTACATTTTCACTTGTCTAATTCACAACCCAGGCTTTTATTCAGTGAGTCAACTCCCCCCCCAGGACTGCAGAATAAAGAAAATGGGATAATAATAGGGGCAATATTGTGATAGCAAATGTTTTAAAGAAGAAATCAAGATCCAAAACCCATGGATTCACCCATTTTTAGGAAAATTCAAGTACTAATATGTAGTTTCCTGGCAAAATTACTATCCATATACTGTCTGATACCAGCAAGCTAAATCTGAAATCCCAAATGTATTTATAATGCTGAACAAGAAGACAGTGTTACTAGTTTCTCTTTTCTTCCTACATGTCAGCAAAAAGCCATCAATATTTTATTTCATAACTGCAAGACATTTTCTCACACACTTATTTTGTTATATCCTGAAACACATGAGGTCAGTACTGCACTATCGTAAGAGTTTTCTGACATCAGCTGCCATAGAATTGAAAAAAAGTTTTCTTATTTTCAAACACATGGTCTGATATATTTCCCAGGAGGGAAGAGGGCAACAGTTAACCCTCTTCCTTCTTTATTTCTATTTTGTGACTAAAATGATTTTTTTTTAAATTGCTTTAATCTGGAGTATTTTTTTTCTTTTCTTTCTTTCTTTCTGAAAGACTTCATCTTGACCCTCACAGTTTTTAAGTGTCCCTGTACAATTATTGTGCTGCATCTGCCTAATTCAGATGCTTTAATCCACTCTTCTTTTGATGAAGGACAGAACCTGACCTATTTCCCTGCTTCAGTTTATATTTTAAAATAAGACAAATGTTTACAGTAGATATTGTTTATGCAAACATATTATTGTCATGTAATTACATTGCCACAGCTTTTGCTTTTAGTTTCTCGTATTAATCCATGTAAATCTACACTTTTACATATGGGCTACAATAAATGCTCATCATATTTTGAAGGCAGAAAATCAACACCAGGGAATTTTTCCTCATGACACTCTCTGTGAACTCCAGCGAACTCCTCCTCCCACATCTGACAGTATTTGTGTGATGGTTTTTGTTGCATTCTCAATCTGTGCCCTTTGAACAGTGCTATCTTGAACTGCAATCCAAAAATCAATATATATCTATCAATATCAGGAATATAATTTTATTGCCTGATTTTATTGACTCTTTCAAAAATTCAAAAATAAATCTTTTTAAAAGCACCATTTGCGCAATTTCCCTTCAAAGAAATAAAAAACAGCTACAAAAATTTTACATAAGCAGTAACAGAAAAATATACACCTACAACATAAGTCTTAGGAGAGCTTGCATCCTATTTAAGTTTTAAAATTAGACAATTTTACAAGTCAGAAAAAACCTAGAAATTTCACTGCTGTTTAAACATGAATATATTTCAACCCTAAATGTCCTTGTCCCTGAGGAATATCTGCTAAATACAAGAAGAGCTTGGCTAAAGGAATTAAATGGTATCACAAACAGCACTTTCATTGCTAGATGCTTATTGGATATTATTCTTCTAGCGTATTAAAAATAAGAAAATTTTCCTCATTTTAGAGATCACAGAACTAGCAAATGAGGAGAAACTAAATACCCCAGTTACCAGAGCAGTGAGGAATAGACCTTAAAAAATCTTGATTTATATCACTGCTTGCTGAATTACATTTCTTTTTCAGTTGTAGGAATTCCACTAGTTTTAAAATCCCATGAAATCTAAACAATGGCACCTTATGTATTTATAACACTTCAGCTGTGTTCAGAAAACTATTTTTTAAAAAAATGACCAAACCAACAGTCCATGTTTCATGAAGAATCATCGCAAAGCAGGCTGCAGACCATCTCATCCAATCTTCTGTTCAAAGTCTGGGTTTAGATCAGGTTATTGGGGCCCTGTCAAGCCAAATCTTGAATTTTTCCAGCAAGGGAGATTTCACAACTTCTCTGGGCACTTTATTTCGATGGTTAATTGTCTGCATGGTGAAGTTGTTTTTTCTTATCTCCAGGAGAGAATTTCTCCTGAAGCAGCTATTCCCAATGCCTCTTCTCCTACCACCATGCAACCTTGCAGAGAGAGAACCTCCACTTTGTCTGCACCTATCTTTGGACATGGGAAGACTGTGATTAAGTTTCCCTTAGTCTCCTGTTCTTGAGGCTGGGAAAGCCAGTTCTGTCAGTCCTACTTCAGACATCAAGTTCTCCCCCCTTTTAACGTCTTCGTGCCTGTGCTGTGGCTGGCTGGGATGTAGTCCATTCTCTTCATAGCAGCTTGTAGGATGCTGTGTTTTAGACACGTGACCAAAACAATGCTCATAACACATTAATGCCGTAGCTGCTGCTGAACAGCAGTTTCACAGCTTGAATATTTCTCAATCTGCACCCTCAATGAATAGACTGAGGGTGTGAAACACTTTGGGAAGGGACACTACCAGGCAGTCATGCCAAAATACTCATTTTAAGACATCACCTATCCCAAGCATAATACCTGATTTTATGAAAATAATTACACTGACTTTTATGTTCTAGTTATCACAAAACTGTTTTTTACTTCTAATTAGACAAATCCAGGGGTCAGTTTGTATCAAAACTATAGAATAAGACCATTAAAATGGAGTTCTTAGTGGAACTCATTTGGATTTTTTTTATTTATGAGTTACAACTTAGGGCAGAACATGCTTTTCAAAAAGCTATTACATGACTTAGAAGACAAAGTCTCAAAAAGTAATTTGATAATTTGAATCCCTAGGACTGATTTAAATATTAAGGTGTTCCATTTGTGAGGAAAATAAATTGGGCTTAGGCACATGGGGGAACTAACTCTTGGTTTGGAAGTCAGAACGTAAAGGAGCCAGAATAAAAGAAAATCTTATCTTGTATTTCATTCCTCATAACTTTAAAGGTTACCAAACACCATTTTTATTTTTGTAAAAGCTCTTTCACCACCAAAAGGACAGCTGGTAGAATGCAACCAAAGAAATACAATCTTTATTAGTTTCCCACTTTCTATTTTCCTAAATTTACATCACATAAAATTAAAAGCTTGACGCATTTGGCTCCTGCAGCTTACAGGCAGCTCCCCATAACTGGAGAAGTAAAAGGAAGCCTAGGCTAAAAGGCAGGTCACCTTAATACTGTCATAATCTTACCATTAGGTCATAAACAGCAGATTTGGCTGCTCTACATACAGTGTTTCACCTTTCTATCCATAAGCTGGAGCTCTGGAGAGTTACAGGCATCAAAGCTTTCATCAGTTTGTGTTACTGTGACTGGACAGATTCCAGTAAAAGAAATTCAGGTACCACCTCAGACCAGATGGAGAGAGGCCCTGGAAAGATGCAGAGCTATTACAGAGGATGACTGCAAAGATAAAGTTCCAAAGGAATCATTTTGGCTTTGTCAATAAATTTTACTAATTTCAGATGTGGAAGCTTCCCAAAGAAAGGTGAGAACACAGTTAGGAAGAAGTGCTCCTGCTCCTGATTCTCTGTTGTTATTTTCAAAAGTAACAGAACACAATGAAAAGATGGTTCTTGAAACTAGGGAACAGAAGTATAATAAATTTTGTTGCAAGGTATTCTCACCTGTTTCTCACCATATCTCAGATCAGGCACATAAACATGAGGAAAAATTATAGCTGAACATGAGACTGACATTATTTGGAGTTCCGATGAGGGAGACTGGTAGAGAAATCTCAAAATGTGCCAAAACAACCCTTTGCACTGTAATGATCAGGTTTGCAAGTGGCACCTAACTATTTGGCAACAGCCAGTAGTTATTTTGCATACGGTCACCAGGGGTTTTAGGATTTTTTTGGGATCTGGACAGTGATCATGCCAAAAGCAATGGGTGATTTAGCATAAAGGACGTGGGCAAGAAGGCAGCCTGCTTTCTAGGAGTTACCCAACCGAGTCTAAGAAAAAACTGCATGTCCGGGGAACATGGGGTTAACTCCAGCACTATAAACAGGATTGGAAAAAGAGTCTTCTGAAAGAAAGATTAGGACTGGGATTGCAATGCAGCCACACAAGGGAATCATCAGCAAAACTACTTTCATGGAGGAAAAGAAAGAAAACGGGCATTTTGAAAACACAGCAGTTAGAGATCTTTCACTGGCACTGGATTTTCAGAAGGGCTGATTTTTCCAGCTTTTTGGCCCCTTGCAAGAGCTCAAAAGGATCAAAGGAAGATGCTGTGCTGACTCTGGCAGCCATGGTGACAACTGCAGCTGCTCCAAAAGAGGAAAAACTTAAGTTGTGTTAGCAAGGAGATCTCCAAAAGTCTCCTTGAACTCTATTAGAAAGCAGGGGAATGGTGTTCATGACACATCATGTGAC
Organism: Lycocorax pyrrhopterus obiensis; assembly: GCA_014706295.1. Lineage (NCBI taxonomy): Eukaryota > Metazoa > Chordata > Aves > Passeriformes > Paradisaeidae > Lycocorax > Lycocorax pyrrhopterus. The sequence goes on along the minus strand of JACSVZ010000002.1, from coordinate 19,056,196 downwards.
TTTAGGCCTCAGTGTAGTAACCTATACACAGTTAACAAAGGGTAAACTTCAGCATAAGAAAGATTCTGTTCTCAAGTTACATCATATTAACTTCCCCTGCATGTACAGGTGAGTTCTTGGCAGCGTAACGCTAATGTGGCACTACTGCATAGGGTTCAGCACGTGTTACTCTATAGTTTGTAAAAAGTGCTTGTTTTCATTTGCACTAATTCACAAAATTCAGTAATTGGCAATAGGTTGTTCCCAACATTAGTGCAAATTAGCAAGGTTCCACTTAATTTTCTCTAATTACTGGACTGAAAAGGATGATCATGTACATTGAGAGATAATTAGCTAAGTGGGTATTAACCAGGGTTTTTGTGTGTGAAAATCTCCAATCATTCAACTAGACACTGACTCAGGCATTTCCTTTTGAGATAGATGTTCCAAATGAACCCCATTAGCTCCCCAAAGCTGCATGGTAACAGCTGGAAATCAGCGCAGGCAACACTCAAAGAAAAATGGGCTCGAACAGGAGCAGCTATTCCCTTCTGAATTGGACTGCCTCAGACTAATTGAGAACAACTTCACTAGGCTGACAGAGCCTGTAGTTCCAACATGATAAAAATGATGTTTACACTCCCCAGGGGTACTGAGTAGAAGTCTGCCTTCTTGCATAGGAAACATTAGCAATTGCATCAGTTGTGAAAAACAGCTGCCTGACCACCCCCTCCCAGACCAAAAAGAACTCGACAGGGGCTGTTAGTTCAGGAACAGTAAGAACAGCCACACAGTCAAACAGAAAACATGCACAAATGACCAGCACTGGACTAAGCAGCATACGAGCAAGCAATGCTATGGTAACAGAAATCAGATTTAATTGAAAGCGAGATAAGAAAGAACTAGGGCAATAACCTCTGCCTTTCAATAGCATACATTCCTACTGTAATTGAAATATACACAAAGCAAACACCCTTAAGACATAATATGCTTCAGTAATTTATTTACAAATCAGGCTCAGGACAGTAGCTAATATTTGTTTCATTTCTGCGGCAAGAACATGTGCCTCAAAGAAAAAAAAAACTGGTAAGTAAGGGAAGATAGGATATAAAGCAATTGTAAGTCACGTGTATGTTTCTGATCTGCTCCTTCAAATAAAATATCAAGCAGGAAATACATTTCCCCAGTCCTTCCTTTCCTTTCCTAGGTGAAATATCTTTCTATTCCCTTAGACAGACAACATCTCATCATTGCTGTTGTAGCTCATTACCGAGGTAGTAACAACAGGCAGCTACTCCACCATTTCCACAGCAAACATGAATCAGCCTAGTGAACACAATGGACCTCGGCCATCAATTCAGTACAGAAACAGAGTTTGCAGATGAATAATTTACTGCTGTCATCTCAAAGATTACAAAAAGGAAACAGTCTATTTATTTGTAAAGCAACATTATTGATAAATGTCCAGTTTAACCCTGGGATTATATTTGCTAACTTTTTTCCCCTCATAGTGAGGAAATTTCAGTATAAAACTGCATTTATTTATGTTTTCCTTACAATATTATTATTCATAATTTAATAGCAAACTGTCAAAACAAAGGCTATTTACTTGACATCTTTGGCACTGCATTTCTGAGAGACTTGTGGTACCATAAGCATACAACTGAAAAAAGTAATCTCTAGTAAATATCCAATAAATAAACAAGTTCCTAGCTGATATTTTAACTTCAGCCACATAACTATGATTCCAACTGAAGGCTTTTGCAGTCAATTTATGGACAGACCCAACATCTGCATTGCTCCATCCGGCCTCATGGAGAGATATCCAAGACACCGAAGTGCTGTTGCTGAAGTCTCTTTGCAATACAAAATACTCAGCTGAATAAATTAGCTTAGCTGAGGACCCACAGCAGCAGCTACACTGCATCTAGATCCCAAGCAGCTACAGATGAGTACACCAGACAGAGCAGGTTCCTGGCTGTGACTTTATACTGTCAGCTTGTTTCAGCAAAAGGATACTGTCCTGTGATTTCAGTAAAATTCCAAGTAATTCCCATCAGCAGTGATGCACCCAAAGTTTTGCAGCAAAGAGAAATGAATGAAAAACATGTTATTTTAAAACTAAATATGAGCTTCCTTCAGCATATATTAGAAACAAAGCTGACTATTATTGAAACACGCCATTCTAGCCAAAAAACTTCTCTGCTTTAATTGCATTAAAGGCAACATTTATATATACTAAAAATACCTCAGTGGACTAACATATTTCAAGTTTACATGATTTACAGAGTCAAAAAACATTTACTAGGAATGAGCTAATCAGTTTTATTTATTTTCTATTGTAACTATTAAAAGCTAAGGAAACTAACTTTCGTTTAATAAGGATGATTATTTGCCAGTGAAGAAGTCCCCGAAGTACATAAACTCTTTACTAAAAAAAACACCATTTTCTTTCAAGTAGACCGAAACAATGAATCAGAAATGCTTAAACACTCCAGGAATTTATGCTTATGTTCAAGCACTAAACAACAAGTAAAATTAAATAGAAATGCCGGTTAAAACCATTTTTAAACATCCACTCCTCAACTCATTTGCAGCAGGCTGGGACTTCCCTCAGAAAAGTGCTCAGCTTGCAGATCTCTACTCATCCTATGGTGCAATTTAAAATAAATACCTTCAATACCCATGGTCCACCAGGAAGTTTCTTTCCCTTATTTCTGAACAGAAGAAAGCAGCAGAGGTAAAACATTAAACAAAAGAGTTTTTTGCTGAGCCCTGTCACCATGCTTCTCAGAACAAGAAGGTTCTATATGGTGCTATAAAATAAGATGATCAGCATAATCTTCCACAATTTGCTGGTTCAGGACAGCAGATGTGCTTTTCACTAGACGTCTGATATGCCCTATCTCTTTTCAGTCTTTGTTTCTTACATTTGACTCCAGTTTCCTGAAAAGCCAAATTTGGTCTAGTTATCATTCAGTACTCAAACACTGCCTTCTATGCAACCAGGCATCAGATTCTACCGTACTTTAAAAGTCTTTATCTGAGACAGCCATGACACTTTATACAGTGCTAAACACCAGGCAGAAACAGGCATTTTTAGGGGCACTGTTCATACCACCTTTTAGATATTCTGATCCATCCAGATCATTTTACACCTCAGGTGGCAGAAGAATACTACTCTATGGCCTTGGCATCTACAAAAACAGAGGGGATTTTTAAAGTTTTCACCTACTAACATCTACCATCAAAACACATATTCATAACTGTAACTCGTTCGGAGCACAGGCATGACGGCTCCCTGGAGTCCTGCCCTCCAGATCCCCACTCCACGGCTGCTCACCCACTGAGCCCTGCCACCTCTGGTGCTCTGCAATGCTGACAGCCTTCTAGGGCAGCAGCTCCATTTTTCATTGGTATCAGTCATTTCAAAATATTCCAGTTCCTGCCTGCTCAATTCACATCTTGTCACAAGAATTTGTCAGGTTAGATCGCAAAGGAGAACTAACACAAAGTAAAAGCGAAGGCCAAAAGCAAGAGCTGGCCTTTAGGCTGTAAAATAGGATGAGAGATTGGAAAAGGACAGAACTAAACTGAAGGAGTTAAATTTAAAAGGATGGAAAAGTAGAGTAGCCTCTGTTGCAGAAGCTGATGGAGACAACAGCAGTATCAAAAGACTCCAGTGTACAGTTTAGTCCATAAGGAGGGACCACGGGCTCAAGCTGGTGGCAAAGGCCACCATGTTCACGAGGCATAGTACTAACAATGCAAGGATACACACGCCAGCGATGCACCAGAAAGCCACAATTCAAGTCAAGTACAACATTATTTGATTTTTTTGATTCTCCTCTTACACAGATCAAAGCATTTTCCTTTGATCAGAACAAGCAACCTAACCTATTTCCCATTTACCTCAAAGGGTGCTGCACCGTGTGCCCACCAAGGCTCTATGCCGGGTGTTTGCATTCCAGCCTTATCACCCGTGCACTGGAGCATCCCGTCCTCATCACACATCTCTCTTACTCCTTTCTTAACAGGGCTGAGCAACCTGGACCTTTCTTCTGACCATGTTTACACATCTAAGTTTATATCAACAATTCATTTACTGATAAATATATTACACTATTAAAAATTGATCCTACGTTGCAAAAATATATGTGGTAGTTTCATTCATGTTTCCATTTCCTAAAGCTTTAAAGCAATTCAACTATACTTCTTGAAAAAAAATTAAAACAAGAAATTTATGCTTCATTTTACTCAGTAAAATTATTTTAAGTAGAATTCAACTACTTTTAATTCACATGATATTATAAAATATATATTAAATGTAGATATATTTATATAGAAGTGTTTACATTTTAAATAAAACTGACCTTATATAACCTAAGGTCATATAAGTACAAAATATTTAAATTTTTGTCACTGCTAGCAGTAAGCTACAAGTCTTCTTTTTTGCCTTTTTTTTTTTTGAATTAAAACATCTTATGCATTTTGTCCTTCAAAATTTTGAGTCTAGTAAACTACAGGAAAAAAATAAACCTGTGCTCCAAGCAGTTTCTAATGTCAAACACTTGCCCCTCCTCCACCCCAAATGTTTTCACCAAATACCTTCAAAGCTCTAACATTTGGTGCAATTAAAGCATTTAGTATTTTCTTCCACTCGCTTTATTTTGAGCAAGGTTAAACATTATACTAATCCTACTCTTTTTCCTTTCTCTTTTTTTCCTGACCCTTTCACTTGAAAGCCCATCAACATAATCTCCTGCAAGCATAGCACTACCTGACAAACTATCACCCCGAATAGACCTCAATCCATCCTGCGAGGCAGCAGTTACAAGAAATCATTGAACTCTGAATGGTCCCTGCACCATCTGAGAATAAATCAGGAGGACAATATATTTCTTGGATCTAAAACAGCCCCATCAATAAGTAACCTAAGCATCAGGAAAATGACCAACTAAAATGCTGACGAACGCTCATGGCCTTTTATTGGGGTCAAGGGGTAGGACTGCCCAGGATCCCCCCTGCCTTTCTTCTTCATCCAAATACTCTGAAAGGCCTAATACTATGCAATTTTGGATTCATGTGTTGTTTTGGCATTGCATCATCAGGCAAGCCAAGGCAAATTTCTCCTTTCTCCTTCTCGTAGCCACACTCAGCATATTACAAGTGCACCAAGGCCAGACAGCTCAGGCTACAAACTGGTCAGAAATTATGAAGAACTGAAAAACAAACTCAAAGAGAGAGACAGGCAGAGAGAAATATCCTCAAAGTTTCAAAGTGCAGAAAGTATCTCTTGCTGGAGCAGACAAAGCCCTTCTGCAGCTATTCAAAACCCAGAAGCCAGAATATTACTGTTGGGAAACGCAGGGAATGACAGAGATTTTGTTTATTCAGTTTTTAATTTCTCTGCTAAGGCTAAAGCTCTTTTTTTCATTTCATTTGCTTAAGGCTTCTGCTTTGTAAGACTTCCAATTAAGAGAATGTGACACTCTCACCAGGCTTGGATTTCTCCTATTAAGCAGCTTTGCTGGTCATTTTGTTAAGGCCACCTCCAGAACAAATGCTGACCGAAAACAGAATTAATAATAGATTTAAAGCATACTACTCAGTAGCCAATGCACACAATAGGAACAGCTGTTTCACACAAAGTAAAAATATGCATCTATATTGACTTCTTTGTTACACTCAAAAAAAAAAAAAAAAAGCCAAAGAGGTAAAGAAATCCAGCCACTCTCAATTGCTACATAGAAATATTTTTCAATTTAAGATACTTTAGCAGATACAAATAACTGCTAAACAAAATGCATACTTATAAAAGCTCTGCAAAAGCAGACTTAAATCACAGCTAATCACACGGGAAAAGCATGTAGGTAAATCAGTATTTTCCTTTTTTCTCAGTATAGATCTAAAGACTGGACGCATTCTAATTAAAAAAAAACCCTACATCAAATAAGAATAAATATAATCATGCTCATGGAAATTCTTTAATTCTACATTCCCATCACAATACAAATACGTAAAAAGTTTATTGGAAAAATATTCAGCTATGGGGCAAACTAACAATGCATTTGAAGCAATTTCCAGAGGTATGTTAGCAAAGGATTTGATCTCTCCTTGCTTTCTCCTTTGAAAGGGAATTATCGATATCTGCCAAACAATGCAACATTGTGAGCAATGATCCCTCTCAAGAATCCCTCGAACTACAGAAACTGACACAGAATCATAGAATCATTAAGGTTGGTTAAGATCACCGAGATCATCGAGCCCAACTTTTGATCAAATACCACATCAACTAGACCGCAGCACAAAGTGCCACATCCAGTTGTTTCTTGAACACTTCCAAGGATTGTGATTCCACCACTTCCCTGGGCAGCCTCTTCCAATGCTTAACCATCCTTTCAGTGAAGAAATTCTTCATGACATGCTGAGCTTGTAGCATCAGTAAGAATAAAAACCCTGATGTCTAAAGAGTAAAAGTAGCTCAACCTCATGGAAAAAAACTGAAACGAGATAAGGACCAAATTCAAAACATTTTCAGAGAACCAATAAAATTAGGAGAAATACAGCTGTTTATCATACTCTTTCAGCATTTAAGACCATGAGACTAAGAGAATGAAGGGAAAAATTAACATTGCGTCTATAAATTCTCTGTTCAGAACCTCTGAAGTTTGTTAAGATATTGCCACAGATGAACACAAAAATTGGTCTCATTACAACAAGACGGATGACTAGCTTCGTTCCTTGGTAAGAAACAGGTCAGTTCTTCTGAAAACATAGAAGCCTAAAATAAGGAACTAAATGGAAATCATTAATTGATACAATGTGATATGCCAAATGGATTTATCCTATGCTTTGATGTACAAAGAATTCACTCCTATAATCTCACATTGGAAAAAAAATTGTTGAGCTGTTACTCTGGATGAAAGTGTATTAACAAAAATACTCATATGCCAATTTCGAATTATTAAATATGCCAGCCACTACAATTTGCTGGGGGTGTGGGGGGAAGAGAGAGTTCATCCCAGCCATTACACAAACGGAAGTCTTAAGGCAAAGACTAAGAACTTTCTGGAGGAAGACACCAGCAACATCAAGAAAATAAAACAAGTTCTCCTAATACAGAGCATTGACTAAAACCATATTCCTGAAAATTTCTTTTTTGATATTCCAGAGTGAGTAAGTAAAGGCATGCTCCTCAGCTGTCCTTCCTTTTAATGACATTACCAATACTCCACACTGGATCAGACTGGTCACCTACTGAGTCAAGTTTCCTCTAGCTGGTCACAAGTACTGCCAGTTTTTGTGAAAAAACAGCATTGTCAGCAATAGGCAGCAGGACTACATGGAACCCCTTTGATTGAATGTGGCAGTCTGAAAGATGCAGATCTGAAGCCCAGAAAGGAAAGAAAGACTGACGTGATCTCATTTTGTGGGTTTGACAGACTTTCTCGGTACAAATACTCTGCTAAACAGGAGACGGCAAGGGGACAAAGTCAGTACTGACAGCCTCGATACCCAGCACTGCTGGGTGTCTTCCCCAGCCACTCCCAAGGCAAGACCTGGCACAGCTCAGTGTCTACTTCAGTGGAGGGAGCACTCCTGAAAGGCAGCAAGGACACGTCTGCACCAGTTTTGCTCCCTTTGACCTGACCAGTCACTGCACACAACCCAAAGGACACTGACCCCAGAAACTCCCCACTACCATCACGTTTCACGCATGTTCAGCTTCATGTTTCTCGAATGCCACTCTGATGGGCTGGTATTCAGCTCTTACACCATCTTAAACACTATGAAATGGAAAAAAAAATATGTATCCATTATAGGGGGAGAAGCCATACACAGTGTGGACATAAGCCAGTACAGTCTGTCTGTCTTTGGGATCAGGAACTTCTTCCTGACCCTCTTGTATTCTACAGTACGGGTATGTCCTCAGTGCCTGACTGCAGTCCTTGGAGGCCTGATTTATTATGACAATTTTTCTATTTTCAGTCTTTACTTTAAATTCTCTAAAACTGAATGCATTTTTCCTTCATGTGGGTTGAAATGCTGTGCAGTAATCCAATGAAAACATAACTAAAAAGAATCACAGCATCCAATTACCTGCAACACAGTTGCAAGCAACAGAGCAACCATTTAAAAAATCTAGTTCCAAAAATAAAAACCAGAAGGAAGCTCAAGAGAGTCTGAAGAGAAACTTGACATGAAAAAGAACATATATCTTCTCCATTCTGTCCTCACCTAGAACAAAAAGAACACTTTTTTTGAAGATTATAATATTTTGTGAATATATTTAAATCATAGAAATTCTGATATCTCAACTTTTAAGTTTTTATTTTTATTAATTGCTCCTCTAAAAAGTTATAGATATTTCAATACTAGTGTGGATGCAGTTAAGAATTCCACAACTTAATTCACAAATAACAGCTATGAATGTTTTGTTCCCTTTCTATTGCTTGTGATTGTACAAGTAAAAGTAGTTGGAATCACTTTTGATTTTATTGATCCTAAGATTTTCTGTTAAGGATGTCCTACTTGCCCATTGATTTGATGTCATAAGAAAGCCTATAAAAATGGGTTTTTCAGTAAGTACTCTATTAATAATAAATCATGATCACTCTTTTCATGTAAATAGATTATCCTGGCACTTTTTACAGTTAAACATTATGTGCATCTGAAATACACGTGAAAGAAAATGTATGATTTTTTTTTCCTCGTTAACATATATTAGAAAAATTAATCTAATTATATTAATATATTTTGCAGCTTACTTCTGAGTCTTGGCACTGGAAGATGCAATTTTTGTCCTATGCACTTTCTAGACTTCCTAACTTTTTAGCCAGCAGGAAATTTGCGCTGCTTGCTTCCGAGACTCTGCAGATACTATTGTGCTTCCTTAAATGCAGTTCTGTTCTGCTTTTCCCCTATCAAATTACATAAGGTTTTCACATCACTGTGGTTAATAACAACAGGGCAAGAACTAATGCAAAAAAAAAATTGCTGGCACTTTCACTTTTGTATCATCAAATCAACAGCAAAAAGCTGAAAAGCTAGATAGGTTACCATTTTCCATAGATGCTCATGTGCCAGTCTATCTAAAGTTTCTTCTGAATTTTGGGAAAGTATTCATCTTTGCTTTGTAATGTGCTCCTTTCATCATTATCTTTGCAGATCTTTTTTCAGAGAAACGAAGCAACAGTATAAAAAGAGTAGTCTGAAGCAGTTGTTTTGCTCAGGCACTGAAACCTGTAATTTTGCCCTTAGATATAAATGCGGATACACATAATTACATAGGTTCAGAAAAAAAAAAAGAATGTACTGCTTCTATCTACACGGCTTAATTTACTGATTATCAAGGTGTGATGTGACCCAGAAAGAAAACAGGGGAAAGAACAGTCAATATCATAAGAAAAACAGTTCTTTTTATAAACAAGTAAAACAAAAACAAAAAAACCCACTACTATCTAGACCCCTTTATCCAAGTAATATTTCCTACACTGACCAGTACATTACCATTGGAAGTCAGTATAAAATTCTGTATAATTATACAGGCCAATGATATCAGATTTAAAAAAAAAAAAATTAAAAATTAGGATATGCAGTCAGTACCAGGAATCAGATTTAAGACTTGTCTTAACAACTTAAAGCTAAGGCAGACAGCTTTTCTATTTCCAAAGTAGCCCATAACTGTATCTTATGTCCCAGTAGAAGATTTGCATTCTCACATATGAAATCTAAGAATTTCAGGGTGCTACAAATGTGTAAGTAACACAGAAATGTATTCCACAGAGAAACTCCCTCTCTGCTGCACAGTCTGTTTGACTATTACAGTACTACATCCTGTTTGGTGTCTTTGCCTCATGTTCTGATGTCTCCTGACCACATGGTTATGACATGTTTATCTCCACATGCTGGTTTGGCACCTATGACAGCAAAGAGCAGCAGACGGGAGAGGAGAGGAGTGGAAGCAGTACAGACACATTCTGAATCTTACAGCCTAAGTAAATGCAAGGGGAAAAAAAACCAAACAAACAATAAAAACAACAAAACCAAAACAGTGTAGATATATGGTGTCACAGTAACAGGAGCCAGTCCAGAGCGAACAGGATGTAGACAGAATCCCTCACGTACTTCACAAGATAAAAATCAGAAGAGGTGACAACCATTTTCCCAGAAAACTGAAATTCATTCTGCCTCCTGCACTCCTCTGGAGCTTTGTATTATTCACATCAAGAATGATTTTTATGTCTTATCATGCAGATAAAACAAGCCATTTACATAGTCTTCAGAGGGAAAGTGGCAACAAACCAGGAGCTGAAAAAAAGTCACATTTAGTAGATGAGCATGATTTAAAAAACACTACTGTGAAGGGGTTCACAGGGGGGTAGGGCAGAGCTTTCTGCAGGCCGACTGGGTTTATTTCAACTCACCAACCTAATCAACGTCTCCAGGACTTGTCACTCACAAATAATAGCAAGAAGATGCCTAAGAAGCCTGCACTCTCCTTGCTCTCTCACCCCTCTCCTCATACACATATGGTGGATTGGGTTCAGATCCTCAGATAACGGGAGAGAGGAATATATGAATAATCAGCTCCTGATGGCTATCTAGGAAAGTCCCATCTTTAAATTGCATTCCAGGGTCTTCTTACAAAATCACCCAAAAAGGTATAACAAGGTCTCTCTGCTTGCCACATCATATTGCCTTCTCTTTTTCTCAGCTGAAGGAGCATATTTTTATCTCTGTCTCTAGCTCCAAAAACTGTTTTCTCCATGACTTCTCCAATGAGCTCACTCAGGGTAGCCCAGGAAATCCATCCAATGTCTGCTTTAATAATTCATGCAGCATTTCATTCTCCTGTACCACTCACTGTGGCAGTTCATTCCAAAGATTTCATAAAAGAGGTGCATATAAATTGAACAGGCTTTTTTAACAAATCAAGCTAATGAAAATAATCTGCCTGGAAGTTTGCTAAGATATATTTTTGAAATAGAGAAGCAAAGAGAAAAGGCAGGAAAATGAGACAAATGGTCAAGAGGACAGGACAGAGACAAATCACTGAATATGAAAAGACTTGAAGATGCAGAGGAACTCTGGAGATCATCTACTGCATCACCCTACTCAAAGCACAGTTGACTACCACAGATTACTTAGGACTGTGCCCAGTCCTCTTCAGAAACTCTCCTAGGATGGTCACTCCACAATCTCTCCAAGCAACTTCTGCCAGTGTTCAGTCACCTTCACACTGGAAATGGTTTTCCCTATGCATAAATGCAGTCTTCCGTATTTCAGTTTACACCTGTCATCTCTTGCACTTTCACTCGTTATTGCTATGCAGTCAATCTCTTCTTCAGCCTGCATGAAGAGGAGCATGGCCATCCTAGAAGCAAACATCTAACCATAAAGATTTTTTATTCCCTTTTCTGAGGCTGACTCTCTTCCAAAAGCTCAATAATGCCATGATTATCCTGGTGAGAGTTGGCAGATAAAGATACAAACACAAGCAATTCCTGAGAAAGTAAAGACTGTTAAAATATAATATTGTTAGGATAACAGTATGATTCAACCACGTATGTCTCATAAGACATTATGGTACTTCTTGAAAATCAACACTTTATCAATTCTATTTATCAAGAAAAACTGCAAGTATGTTTCTCCCTAAAGAAACACAGACACACTTTCAGTTATCCAACTTCCTGTAAGGGAAGCACAAGAAATTTTCTCCCATATGAAAAGAAGCACTTGGAGTTTCCAAGGACAGCAGCCTCAGGGTGTGTCACCACAGGCCAGGACAAGACAGTAGGACAACACTGGTGACTTTGTATCAAGTTCCCCACGAGTTACCAGAAAGTATATTTCCTCAGAAAGTGCTGGAGTAGAGCACACCTGAAACATCAGCCCTCTCTTTGATTTGACACTTGGATATTCTTCCTGCCAAGAACTGCTGCAGAACATCTCTGTTTCTTTCTGCAAGTTCAGGTGGAGTTGCTGCTTTTGACGTACACAGCATTGCCATAGATGAGGACTAAAGGCCACAGAGCAATTTACACTGTTATAAAGTTAGAGAGATCAGTAGCTAAGGTACATGAAGGAAATTCCCAAGTAAACAAAGCTGAGATGAGCATATCAGTAACTTCTGTAGCTGAGTTTATCTAAGAGAGGCAAGTGAATGTGGATTGCATGCTATGGAGTAAGAAAATGTGCTAATTCCCCAAAAAGCCAGGGATTTTTCATCAGAGAGGCATAAAGAAAAATCTTGTTTGAGATACTGGATCTCTGTCTCAACTCTTTATTTAGAGGATGAAAGACCTTCAAACTCATTTTTCTCCTGTCAGGAAGCACACTGGACTGTGGAGTTCTCCAGAATGGAAAACAAACACTGCCTCTCCGAAAATGCATTTGTATCTCCTTCCAACCACAGAGCAGAATGAAAGCCCATGGAAGGGAAAGGCTAAAGAGGGGAAAAGCTCTGATATTATATAAAATAGAAGAACAGAGTTCTCTGGAAAGCTTTCAAATGTTGTCCTTTGACTTCTTAACAACATAATTTTTCAAGTGTTCAAAAGAGCTATCATTTTCCTACTGACTCCACCAGAAAACAGTATTTTGTTTTGTTTGTTTTGTTCTTTTCATGTTATGTCAACATGACATAACACCTGATGCTAACCTTAATGGATTTTTGACAAAGGACCCAGCACTGCAACTTAAAACACTGTCAATTGCTGCTTAAATGAAAATAAAAACAACATATTTACAAAAACATGTGTATTTTAGCTTACTCAACATTTAATGGTGTTTCCTTTACCAATTCTTCATGTTTTGCTGAGCAACATAAAGAGTAGTTCTAAAGCTACAGATTTTGAAGAAACACTTGGAGTCCTGCAGTTAAACACACGGTTGTGCCTCTTCAGAACTAAAAGTATTAAAGATGTTTACTTAGAAACTAGGAAGCAGCTATTACTTTAGAAAAGCATTTCTTCTTATTCAGTAGTTAACATAATTTTTTACATTACATAACACAGAATTTGCTCAATCCCAAATTGCCAAATGCATTGGCAGAAGGCTTAAGCAGCTCTGATGAATACTGGAAGGTAGTAATAATGTGATTCTATACAGCCAAGTTTGGTTTCATATGAAAGGCTTTTCTTGAACCATGCACACACTTTTTTCTACTGCACAGCACTGACCTAGAATGAGACCTGAACAATGCCAAATTATATCCTATATATTTGTTTCAGTTGGGAGTCTTTCAACTTTCTCTGAAAAGATAGGACAAGGGACTAGATGGCCAATAGGACTGATCAAGGATGGCAATTTCTGTGTTCTTATACTCTTCAAAGTATTACAGAAACTATTCAGAATTTACAGTCCTATTTTATGACAAAATAGATTTAAATGGGATAAGGAAAAGTACCAGGAATCTTTAGTTCAGCACTGAAATGATTTACAGGTTAGACTACTTAACACAGTCGAGATGTAAATCAACAACAAGGAAGCAAATGATGATCAAAAACATTATGGCCTTTCTTCCCAGTAGGCAATTTTGTGCTCTTGTTATTTAGAATTATATTTGGATCTGCAAATCTTTTGTTGACTAACAATATTGAAAAAAGGCACATTGTACAAATTAAGGGTTTCTCTCCGTTTCCACGTTTTGAGTAGGTCCTTATCTAACATTTTATGACAGCGCATTGTGAACAGTTTCAGCAATTTTATTTATAGGCAAACTCCAAGTTTCTTGCTGATACTGCTTATCCAGTCCTAGAATACTAAGTTCTCAGTTTACAAATAGAGAATAATACGAAAAAATGTTTCCTTAGGCTTCCACAGTGTCACCGAAGCATGTTTCACACAAGTTAGGGAAAGCCACTTCTCCTATATCCTCTGCAAAGAGTAGTAAATTTTTTTTATTCTACTGAATCACAGAATTTTCTGTCAAACCCCTAAAAAACAGTGGGCTGAGAATTTATATTATTTTTAAAAGACCTGTAAAAAGTACTGGTTTTAAGTTCCTCTTAACTTTGTGACACAATGGTTAACTAGTACACAGAACTACTAAACTACAAGAAAATGAAGCAGACTCCAATCTGAAATCCACTGAAGTCAAGAGGAGACAGAGTCCACGAACTGTCCTCCTTCTAGATGGCAGAATTTCAGCATGAAATAATTTCTCTAAGTTTTATAACCAATAACTGTAATGGCAAAAGGTAAAGAATTTTTAAGACAACACACCAATATGTGCTACCATTTCTATTTAGCACGCCTTCAATTTTACCCATTAACTTATACAGAGGTTCCCAAAAAAGAAAGGTCTTGTTGTCTACCATCTGGTTTTTGCTACAGGTTTTTATGACATTGACAATGATAGCTACAAAATTATAATGAGAGATCACAACTAAAACACAATAGATTAAAAAATGGAATTTTCATAAAATAAAATGCAATCAAATATTATCAATCGTCTTAGAGAGCCAGGACAACTTCCAGCATTACATAAATTAAAATAGTATAAAGTGATACTGGAGGGTGGGGGAGAGGAGGGATTTTCAGATAATCATGAATTAATATCAATCAGAACTTTACATTATGGTAGACAGCCAGCATCATATTTGGGCCACCTACATCTTCTTTGACATTTTCTTCTCTTGTTTTCCCCTTTTCATTTTACATTTTAATTTAAATATATTTCTTATTAACCTACATAAGTTTTGATTGATAATGTGTTTATCACAACTGGCTTACAGACTGCCTCATTTATTAGTTGACAGAGGCCATAACAGATCCATAAACTGATTATTCAGTCACTTCATTGTTGATAAATATTAAAGGCTTCTAAATATCTGCTAAGGACAAATTCATTGTTTGTTAATCACACCCTATTTTATGACTAAGTTTAATGCAAGCTAACAACAGTAGTTTGTTGAAGGAAAATGAACCCTTTGAGTTAACCTATATCACTTCAAACATTAAAAACTATTTAGACACTTCATGTACTGTTGGAAATGAAGGATTCCAGTGATGTCAACAGACTTACAAAAGTATGGTAACTCGTATAAGTGAGAACAGAAATAAAACCTTGAGTTTTGCAGTGTTATACCAACTTACAAATATTTTTTACAATTGCACTGCAGTGCTACTATGTAGGTACAAAGATATACTACTACTACTTTGAAAAACTATAAAGAAGTGGAATGACAGTGTAATACTAACATGAGAAAATAATTCTTTTATTTACCTGACTTTGCAATTCACTTTGTTGCTTCAGGCGAAGATTTTCTGGTGTATCAGCCACTGTAGTGAAGGACTGCTTTGGGTAATGTCTAGAAGAAGAAACACAAAGCCAAACAGTAAATATTTGCACATGCTAGAAAGTCAAATGGATCTCAGCACTCTTTCCTACAGTGTACAAAATTCTTTCATAGTATGCTATGAATTACATGTATTTACTCTGAAAATATTGTGTCAGACATGCCTTACAGAAACAACATGAAGGAGTTCCTGTAAGGCATCTAAATCCCACCCATTCATCCTGCCCACTGACTTCAAAGACTGATCAGCCAAACTTTGCTTTCAACAGAGTGATCAAAACTATGTTTAACTGCATTGTCTAGGTATAGTTATGTGCTGGACAAAGACTAACCTAAAAGCCCTTAAAATGTAATTGTTTTACAGAAACGGACGCTACATAAGAGGGTACAGCTGGAGTACCACGGGTCTTTAATCCTTTAGTGTAAGAAACAGAAGGATCAAGGCAGGTACTTTCCGGGTAGAGGAAAGTCAAATGCTTTAACAGTAAATACGTCAATACAGGACTGTAATATCCAGTACCAAAGGCTGGGGTGTCTCAGAACCGCAATCTATCAGGCATCTCTCTTTCCATGTGAAATTTTACACCTTTACAATACCTTCCTACTATTTGCTTTGGCATTTTATGGTAACGCGCTCTAGGGAAGACTGCTTGAGCAGGGAGGTTGGACTAGATGGCCTTTGGTGATCTCTTCCGATCTTAATCACTTCATGATTCTGTGAACTGTAGCAGTCAAACCCTCCTCACTTACAGAACCACTAATTTTTAATTTTCATGTATTTATCCTGCAATTTTGCAGTCAAACAACAAGTTCTATTATAGGAAAGACCACAAAAAGAAGCTAATAACAAAACGAAACAGCACATCCCAAAACAGATATATTATTATGAGCCATCAACACTACAAGCAAACTGATTCTTACTAATTACTTTCAATCATCTTCAGTCTGAAACCAAAATGTTCACCTTACTACTATCATGTAAGGCACTCATGTCAGTTACCATTTGCAGCTTCCCCATGTCTGCCAGCTCCCCCATTTGTGCCTCCAACACTTCAGAGTACAAGACAACAGGCACAGCATTACAGACACAGTAACATTTGCAGCATAAGGTCCACAGAGAGAGTAAGCAGTAAGTCTCTGAAGGAGGATATGCAGTATTAAACATTTCCATGTTCAAACTCCACGCTATCTCTAATGCGCTCTTTCAGCAACTAGTTGTATGTTGTTGCTATGGCTTCATCATAAAATTTCCATGCTGTGTAAACATTATACATATTTTCTATCAAAATCATATTTTATTAGAAAGTTTTCTGTGTACAAGTTCTATTTCCATGAAGTACATGGTTTCGGTAAAAAAAAAAAAAAGAACAAACTCTCTGAAAAAAATAAAACAAGCATGAAAAATTAAGAAGGATTTCAGGTTTTAGCCAAAAGCTGAATATTTCCTCCTCAGAAATGCAAAATCAAGAATTGATGAGAAATGCTGCCTGAACTTCAAACAGTCGACTGCTCCAGGCCTGATCCCCCCATCCAATGACATCTTGCCTTGCCAGACTTCTACACCATAGCACAATGGAGCAGACTCCTGCACCAAGAGGCTGTGGAACAACCCCTCATTTATGGTGTCATTGCACAGGGAAAACAGAAGAGAAATATAGGACCACCTAGGGATTTCAGGCTCCCAAGGGCTAATAACTGCATAGAAAGAGCAAAAAATTAAATACCTTGATGAAAGCAAGATTTCCTCACAGAAATGTAAGAACCATCCCAGGCTGGATACTAGCAGATGGGCAAACGACGCTACTCTAAGTTTATGGTGAGACACACTCCCACCCATTATGTCAGCCACTTGTCTCAGAAAGCTCATGCCACTGAAAACTAGAAAACAAAATTTCTAGGCATGACACACTTCAGCCTATTCTTTTGGAGTTACAGACAAGTCCTCCCAAAGTCCCAACCAAGATGGAGCTTTGGCCAGAGGGAGCACCAAGTTCTGAATACGCTGTTGCCTCTTCCCTCCTTTTCAAATGAGGGGCTCCGCCACCGGCACCCCCCTCAGAGCCAGACGATGCCAGCCAGCAGAATGGCTCAGCCACAGCTCCAGCAACACACAGGGAGGCAGAACTAGGCTTTGCCTAGAGAGCACCAGCTCTTGCATGAAGCAGATGGTGTCAGCATTGTGTAATATATTGGGACAAGGAAGATACTTCCAGAAGGGCTTCTCTTTTTTTCTTTATTTTTTCTCTCTCACACTTCATTCTTCCGTATAGAGTCAAAAACAAATGCCAGACTGGCCACAAGGAGGGTCATAAGCCCTTTTTGGAAAGCAGTAATGAGCAGATGGGGAAGGCAACAAGCCACCTCACAGCCAGGGCTTGCTGATGCCCAAGGAAGATTGTAGCAATGGTGCACAATTCACACCTTAAAGCATAGCAGCCTTCCACATAGCAGCCATGAGATATCCACGGATAGCTCCTGTAGATGACAAAATCCCTGTCCCTAAAAAAATACCAACTGCCACACATGCAGTTAAAATATTACATTATGCACATGATGAATGCAGAAAGCATAAACTTTCACTGCACTGCTTTACACCATGGTTATATACCATGACCCTGGTAGTATAATCACAGTAATCACATGTATTCATCCTTTTTAACATGGAGAGCACAGAGTGTGAGCCAGCTCAGCCAGGGTTTTTGGCCTGGTCCCCTAGGGAATTGTGTGGACAACACTGAGGCAAGTGTCTCAGCCACAGTCCCCAGGGAGCCTGTTAGCAACGGCAGCAGAGAACTGCAAACCCAGGTTCTCAAATTAAACCTCTCTATTCTGAAGCATAAAAACATACACCTTGTCCCTATCATTCACCAGCTCTTACTTCTGATCATTTGCAAAATAAATGCTTTCTTCCACAATTAGAATTCAGAAGCTCAAAGGTATTTCAACATCCCAGGCAAACCACTTGAGAACCAATGTATCTAAGATAAATAATTATTTTAGAAGCACTAGCTCCATACTTCAAGTAAAAGAGATATCCCTAGTCTTGAACAAGCAGTGCTTTAATATGCTTGAAAATACTATGTAAACTGATTTTACCAATGAAAAGTATTTACACTTGACCATGAAAGCAAACAATACACATGACAAGGGAACAAAACTGCTGAAATTTAAATTGGTTTTTAAACTGATCATCTAAACCATTTATCAAAATGTATTACAGTGATTAAAATAAGAATCATTTAGCAAAATTAAATTAGCAGTGCATTCTACTATGGGTTGTCATTTTAACTGCAGCTGATTTATGAAACCACTCACACAGTATTTCAAACCAGAAAGACATGGGTTTAGATACATCCCTTCTAATTTATGGAAATTCTTGCCTCAAATGCATTAAAAAGACTAGTGTTAAATTTAAATCCTATCTTCGGCTTTCCACATTTGTTTTAAGCTTACTGATAGCATGTCTTCAGGACAATTACCAGTATTTAAGACATTAAATTATGTGAAAACTAAGATACATCATACCGTTCGATATTTTTGTCTGAAATAGAAGGCTGAAACACAAGTGTTAAAATTCACTAATCTGCTTTTTTAACTATCACTTTAGAGCTATACCACATTTCGTCAAAATATTCAGAATAAGGATAAGTAAGTGGATGGCAACAGCTTTTAATTCAAAAGGCTGACAGTGGTTCTTGGTAATCCGTTGCTGAGTTTCCCCTTTGTCCAAGATGATGTTTGAGAAAGAGCCAGGAATTGGTTAAAGAGGTTGATCTCATGTCAGCTATTTAACAGCAATGTCCAAAGGATTTTTTTGTTTGTTTTAAGTCTTTGTTAGCTGTCTAAGTCTACTTAGCAATATGTCTTACCACACTAATGCTATTAGGATTAATCCTGTATAAAGATCTATACAAGAAGTTCCAGAACAAATCAGGATACACAGTATGGTGTCTCTGCTGCGGGTTACTGTATTGCCTGCCTCAGCTGCACAGCATGATTAATAAATCAAACCACAACTCCATCTCCTGCTGCTTATGAGGAAACTCCTTCACTTTTCTGTGTTTGGAAACAGGATCAGAAAAGCCTCCGAGAACTCAGGAAAGTACCTGAAAGTTACCTAGCTTTTCCAATGACTAAACATAGAAATTTTTCCAAATACTATTTTAGCTGTAAAGTTTTCATCAGTTTTTTCATGCTCTCAAACCAACAAAAGGAAAGAAAAATATTCTGAGAGAGAATGGGATGAAGATTCAGCTTTGTCTCTTTTGTAAAAGGTCAGATTCAAAGATGGAGATAAATTCAAGCATCTACTGAAATTACCTTCTTCATACCTCACTCTGACTTAATCAACATTTACAAATGATTAAGAGATTTGTGTGTGTTTTCTAACTGTAAATTAACTCTTACTGTTTAGTTACAGAATTATAACCCTTGTTAGAGTTACTAGATTTTTACTGAGTTATGTGTCCCCTAAAATACCTATTCCTATTTGTCCGCAACATTAAATTTGTGACATCTTTTAAGCAGAGAACAGGTACAAAACACACAAATCAAAATTATTCCCCCAAGCAGAGAGTCAGCTCCATCACATCTTTTCATAATTCCAGTTGCCATCACTGGCTGTCACATTAGGATATCTGTCCTCTCCTAAGTTTTGTCCGAAATAACTCTTCTTCTAATTTAAGCAAACTCTAAAAAATAAGGAGGTTTAAAAGAAAAAGGAAAAAAAAAATCACTTATTTTCAGTTGCAGCAATGCAGAGTTGAACAAAATAAACCTGTAAGACAATATAATAAAATTAAACCAATCTCACAAGAATTATAGAAAACTATGAAAATTAGTTAGCCTTTTAAAACTAGCACTTCAGTCCAGTGTATGCAAAAATTGCAAATTGAAATTAAACACTGAATAATGATGTTGCAGTCTAGATGCAACCCAAGCTCACAAATGATGGAGAGGTAGGGAAGCTCCCTCTCAGACCTGCAAGGGCCCAATCTGGTAAATGTGATCTGAGCCCACATCAACAAACAGCACAAAAACAGAGAGGAGAAACACAGATCTCCAATTAAGTCTCATGCAGAAGACACAAGACAAAATAATTTTTCCAGGATAAAGGTGACAAGGTATTAAGCTGTGCTCAGCCAGGGAGTGTTTAAACTGGCAGTTTGAAGAGGCAGGACTGCTTTCATCTCCCTACCTTGAAACCGTGTCATTCACAGAAAGACATGTAAGATGCACAACAGCAGAGAAAGAACCAGCAGGAGGGAAATCTTGCCCACAGCTGACTACTTGATTTGAAATTCGTGCTCAGTTGCACTTGCTCCTCTGAAGTTCCAGGAGGGATTTCTCTGGGTTTTCTCTTTTGTTTTGAGCTTTCTGTGCAAGATCACTTATTTGCATGCAATTATAAAGGCTTTTGTACAAGGAATAATGTAACTAGTGGATAATACAGCCTTGGTATGCCAGCACTTGGGCAATGAAGTGAACAAGAAATATATCACAATTCTCCAGAAATTACTCTGAAGATGGCATTCTCTTTGGCTACCTGAATCTACCCCTCTGTATGAAGAGCTCTGGCTGCTATTAGTTTGCTTTGGAAAACATTTTTCAATATTTGCCTTCTGTTTTGCACGGAACTTACTTTTTCAAATATTTAATTTCTGTATCTGTACTTCTTATTTGAAGTAACAGAGAAAGTTCCTCCCATACGCTAGCTAAATGCAAGTTCCTTTTTATGAGAAAAATCCCCTAGAGAGATGAGCTTGTATTGCTTTGCAGGAGATTTAGCAAGCAATAATATCCATTAAAAAAAGTAAGGATATTCCACTTGCTTGTTGGGGTAAGCCGTAGCACCCTAGGGCTCCTGGAGTGAGTGAAAGGCCACATATCACATAAAACCAGGCACATGTTACACATCGTGCATTGTGCTATTGGACTGGACCTTGATACACAACCACAGAGACCCATATCTGGAGCTCCCTCCAAAATCTAAAGTTAGGGACTGTGGGAGCCAGTGAACACGCCTTTGTGTGGGTGACCGGAGTGGGCTCCTCTCGGGATTCATTGTCCTTTGGTATGATCTGTCCTGGTTTGAATTCCCCGGTTGGCTTTCGGCCTCGTCACTCCCCCAGGGCTCTCCCATTGGTCCCCGTTCCCTAATCCCGCCTTTCCCCCGGCCCCAGGAAAAACCCTCGGTGAGCCATTGTTCATGGTATTTGCTTCCCTGCCCTTCGAGGGTGAAGATGTAATAAACTCTCGGAATGAAGGAAAAGCAAATTCCCTTCCCGCCTCTTTGCTACTGACTACAATACCGAACCTGCCTGTGCATTCACGGAGCCAGGCAGGGATGGTATTTATTAGATGGCGCCAGGACGTGGAGCAGCCTCAAACTGACCATGAAGAGCGTCTCCAGGATGGCTTCACCGCTGGAATTGAAAGTCGCCTTTCTGAGCAGCCATTACTCCAAAGAAACCTCTGAGTTTTATCAGGGATCTCGGCGGGGAAGACCAACAATCTTCTAGAAAAAGAAAAGACTGGTCTAAGTCAGTAGACCGCTCTCGAGACTTTTATTTGACCGTGTAAGGTAATATGGGTCACTTTTGTATCCTTTTCTGTTAATTTCCTTTTATCTCGAGGGTTGGGAAGAGAGGGAGATGGGGGCAAAATTCTCTCGTCTCCTATCGGAAATTTTTCTCCCAGTTCTAAGAGTTCTTGTTCATGAAAATTTTCATTATACTAGGGAAGGTTTAAAACATTTTGTTCAGTGGCTTTTTAAACAGTGGCTAGTTGAGTATTTAAAACGTTTTGTTCGATGGTTGTTTATGTCGGGAAAAAGGTATTTATTCTATAAGCTAGCAAAAGCTATTGATAGTTTTGTGAAATGGTCAAAAAATGTTAACCCCAGTTTAAAAAACTCTTTACCGCTCCCCTGTGTTCCTGTTCCCCCTCTCCTAAATCAAGGGAAACCGAGAGAAAGACCCTGCACTTGTGCACAGGCTTGCCACCGTCGTCTGCCTGCTCTCTCTCTGTTGCCTTTGTTTCCTGCCTGGAGTAGCGATGGCCAGGCTACTCCAAGTTCTATCCCAAATCCCTTCCCTATACCTAATTCCCCAGTTTTCCCCACTTTAAATTTGTCCCAAAGCAATAGCAGCATGGTCCGACCCGCAATTCCAGCTGTTCCCTTTGTTTTCAATTCTCCCGCGTCCACTCCTCAAAATGGCGGCAGCCACATGGTGAGAGCGGCGCATTTCTCACCCCCGCACGCCGCCCTTCCCCCATCCGCTTCCGCCCACGTTACCACGCGGCTCCTCCATCCTGGGCCCCTCCCACGCGTTGATCGGTGCTGCGTCGGGTCCCTCTCCCCTCGTCGGGACCTCTCCCTTTTGTACCCCCGTCTTCCCCGTCAGAAGCCCACAGCGCCCGCACCTGCTTTGTCGAAAAAAATCACAAAGCGTGTGCACCCACCCACTCCAAACCCCAGCCGAGCCGGCTTCAAGCCCCGGCCCAAGCCTCGGGCGGGGGAGCAGTGAGCTGCAAGCGGGGCCACCCCAGCCTCACGACCCCGGTGGGTCCTGGCAGCAGCTGGGCGAGCCCCAAGCCAAAGTCCCAAAGCGGCGCAAAAGCCGAGCTCAAAAATGTGTGCCAGAATCATTGCCCAAGAGCACCCTAGAGCTGAGTCCCCGTCGCCGCCGAGCCCAGCCCCAGCCCCCACCAGCCCCTCTGCCACTTTGTGAATGCCCTGGGGCTCCGAAGTCTCAGCTGCTGCCGCTACCCTGCGCACCCAGCTGCGAAAACTCTGCCCAGGTGCTGCCTCTCGCCACAGCCCTACCCGCATCTCCTGCCCCCGTGCTACAAGAAAAGCAGAAAAAGGGAGAAGACAGCAAAAGCAGAGCTGCAAAACCCCAAGAATTCTTCGAAAACACGGTGAAAGAAGCAGTAGATGTAAGCAGTCTGCAGAAGCAGCCGGGGAGACAGAGCAGTGACTTTTCGAGTTGTCGTGCTGAGTGCGAGGACAGGGGGCAGCCAGAGCAAGCAGAAGAGAAACCAAGAGCCACAGATAACACCTGGAAGCTGCCAGAAAAGGGCAGATCCTGCTCCAACTGGCAGTCATCACTGCTGCAGACATAACACCGA
This sequence comes from Lycocorax pyrrhopterus obiensis, assembly GCA_014706295.1. Taxonomy (NCBI): domain Eukaryota; kingdom Metazoa; phylum Chordata; class Aves; order Passeriformes; family Paradisaeidae; genus Lycocorax; species Lycocorax pyrrhopterus. The sequence goes on along the minus strand of JACSVZ010000002.1, from coordinate 19,032,776 downwards.
CCAAGATGAACAGGGTGCAGTTAAAAGATGAAACCACCATTGCTTGGAAAAGAAGACTACGCAAACCAGCACAGATATCCAGGACAGAAACAGACACAACATTCCAGGAACCAGAACTGCAGACAAAACTTCAAATGTAAAGTCAAAACACCTGTAATGTCTCCCCAGATCCTACCCCATTCTGTTATTCCCCAAATCGTAATGTTCCCTATTACCACCCCTTTGTTTTGCCTTTCCCACAACCACACCCCCCAATATTCCTATTGAGAAATTTTCTGTTAACCTGTACCCTTCTCTTTATTTACTATGTTATCCATTCCCTACCCACCTGTTCCCATATCCTTGTTACCTTTATACCATTCCCCTTTCCCCACACTTGAAGTAAGAGAAGGGGGGAGAAGGAAACCCCCCCCATTTAAAATTGCAAAATTTTAACTCTGTTTGAAACCCCAACAGAAGCAAATGCCTGAGCCTGTGCCTGCATTCACCACGATGATGTCCAGCACCCAACACCTATCACCCTGCTGTCCTCTGGATGCTCCTAGTACCATCAGCAGTGAACACTTGAACTTTGCTGCAGCCCAAAGAAAACTGTGCTGCTTCAAGTCACCTCTGCCTGTAGGAGCATCCATTCCAGCATCCAGAGAGAAAATCCGCTGAAAGATTTGAGGACTTGTTGGGACACTGGGTTGGGGGTGTTTCTGATTGCTATTGTTAGTTTATGTATGTTTGGTTTGTTGGGACATTAGGCTTTGGGTGCTTCTGATCATTTTTGTTGTTCTGTATATGTTCAGTTTTTGGGATGTTGGGTTTTGGGGTCCTTGGGGAGGAAGCCTCTTTGTTTTAGACGGAAAGGAGGAGTTGTGGGAGCCAGTGAACATGCCTTTGCGTTGAGGTGACTGGAGTGGCTCCTCTCGGGGTTCATTGCCCTTTGGTATGATCTGTCCTGGTTTCAATTCCCCGGTTGGCTTTCAGCCTCGCCTCTCCCCCGGGGCTCTCCCATTGGTGTCCCGTTCCCTAATCCCGCCTTTCCCCCGGCCCCAGGAAAAACCCTCGGTGAGCCATTGTTCATGGCATTTGCTTCCCTGCCCTTCAAGGGTGAAGATGTAATAAACTCTCGGAATGAAGGAAAAGCAAATTCCCTTCCCGCCTCTTTGCTACTGACTACAATACCGAACCTGCCTGTGCATTCACGGAGCCAGGCAGGGACGGTATTTATTAAGGGACCCCATTAAATATTCTGACTGTATCTGGCCCCAAGACACAGGTTAGTGCCTTACTGTTCTCTGTTAGAGGCTGAAAAAATGAACTATTAACTGAAAACAACAGCTCTTAGGTGATATTAGCTTTTACCCCCTTTCCTTACGTTTTTCCTTTATCTCTCTTTTGCAATTTGATATTTATTATACATAGAAAGATACATTATTAAGGAGACAGGTGAGTCTTGCTTGAGAAATTCAGGTCAAAACATTTTAATTTTAAAGATTTGAAAAAATACAGCAAGAGGAGGACACAGTTCATATCGTACCATATAATACTAAGAATTCTTATAATACAGATCTCAGCCAAGTAGCATCCAGATTCAGCAAAAAGATCAAAAAGAGTAAAATCCAAGCACCATGGATGTCAAAAGTGGAACTGCTAGAATTTTTAGTGGAGCCAGGCACTCACCCTTTCAATAATTTACCCATTCCTCAGCTAGGGGATTCCAGTGCTTGGGGAAAGAAAATTAATCAGTAGCAGACCAAGAACTACAGGGTAGCCTGGAGCTGTGTAGAAATCTATTGGCAGCACACTAGTAGGTATTGACAGTAGATCAAAAAGTGAGAACCACTGCTGGAGAAGGATACGCAAAAGATGCACAGAAAGTTCAGGGAAACTTGAGAGGAGGCAACTGTGGCAAAACAAAACAATGAACACAAATCTGACTGCAACAGCAAAATCTGCTGAAGATGTACATACATCTTAACATTTGCCACTGCTAGACTGCTCCCAGGACATCATCCAGTGCTCACCCAGAGCTCATCCAGGCTTATACATCACCTAGACAGAGAAAACTCCACAAAAGTTTCAGAAAACTTTGTAATCACCAGTGGCACAACAAAAGGCTGATGATTCCAATATTTCCAAATTATTTTCTTCCAGATACTGTGATCATTACTTCTTTCAAAATAGCCAGGAGACAAAAGGACATGAATATGAGAAGGAAAAACACAGACTGAAGCAGAGTTTCTCACTAACTTCATTTGTCAATTTACAGCAGCTGATCTAGAAGAAACACACTGTATGACCCAGAGTTCCTATGGGCTGTTTTTTACCCATCAACATCTTGCTGTCCCCTTTCAGGATGTCAGAAAGAGGATGTCAGATTCGTGCATACAGCAATGGCAAATTTTCTTACAAAATTCCTAAATTTTCTTATTATTTATTTTACACTCAATATATCAGTATCTCAAGCAGCACGACACTGAATTACACAAGTGTAATTGCTCCCTGGCAATTGGTAGCACTCAGTATGGGGATTTAAACACGACCTCTAAATGGACGTCTAAATAGACGGCTTTCAGATACAATACCAGCCGCAAGCAAAAGAGAAATAAAACTTGAATCTATCCTAAGAATGCTTTCTTCTCTGCCAGCTTTTCAAGTGCAAGAAATACAACACAAGTTGAAGTTTCATTTTAAAATTTTTAATCCCAAAAATCTATGACAATGACATCAGAAATCAAGAACAAGTGATTATCTATTGCTCAACTGCTTGCATTAGGCCTTCCTCTTCCAAGGAACTATTGACTGAAAGAATATTTGCTACTAAAAACTGAAATTCTTATTCATGCATTCATTCATTCAAAACCTGTTAGGCCGTACAGCACTAGATCACAGGGGTAATGAAACTGGAGTCCAGCTGTTGCGCTCTCCTAAAACTGAAGGTATAAGCCAAAACCTGGGAAACTAAATATGTACTAGTTCCTAGCTTCCATTTTTTCTACTTCTTAACTCTTCTGTGTAAGTTTACTAGCTTTTATTCTTTATGCTTTTCTTCATTTCTTTAGCAAAGCTATAAAGCCAAGCTTTATTGGACAATTCATTGGTGCTTCTGAATTCCAAAGCTGTCATACAAGACACGGCAAATAGGACCACAGGGACAGTAAAAAGCCATCTGTAAGACCAAAGAGAAATGAGTGCTAGAAAGACATCATAGGTTTTCTTGACCTTTCAAAAACTATTTAGATGGCTATCAAGAGAGTGGCAGACCTAATACCCCTAAAAGCCAAAAGGCATTTGCCAAGTCATCAGTCTACCAAAGCTGGAGTCATAACTGACTGAACTCCTCCAGAGCTGTGGTGTCATCCTGGAGAGCTCAGCCAGCTCCATCCTAGTCCCTTCAGAGGGACCATTTTTGCAACTAACTATGGAAGCAGACCTCAGATATTGCAACTAAAGTAATTTGGACTCTATTAAGAATTGGGAGAGGAGACCAGAAGGAAGGTGGAAACAATTCATCTTCAATGCCTTCATATTGCTACCTGTTTAACTGTAAAGTGTGTTAAGCATTTGTCCTCTGAAACGGTGCCATCATCAGCAACTCCAAGCTAGAGTCAAAAAAAAGTACATTAAACAGAGTTACGTTTACATATGTGCTAAGGGTAAAAAAAGGAAAAGCTGCTTTTTTGTCAAGTGAAAATTTTACTAGTTGCTTATTCACATACTGTAAATTCTAAGCAGCTGTGTTAACTGTGCAGCTTTATAAAATGTCTCTCCTTTAATGTATCCATTTCTACAGAATTAGTATTAATAGAAAAAAGAAGTTTATTAATTTAGTTTATATAAGATAGTTTATGCTAGTATAGTGTAAAACAATTTCATATTACAGCACATTTGCCTATAAAAAATTATTAAATGATAGATTTTGCTTTTGCTCAGAAATGAAGAATACTCTTGGTAGAGACTGCTTTTGCTTACTCTGCTGAAAGGGTACAAGGGTGCAAAACCAAACACTGTAATTTTTAATGTAAATCCTCAGCAAAAGTCAATGTATTACCAATTTAATTTAATATAGTTCTACTTAAGACACCCTCACGATGTGGTGTAGGATGTCATACTTCACAGAAGATCTGGTCTGTAAGCTCCAAATTCTAAAACCTGTGTAATTCAATCAAATCACAGATTCCTTTTTATGTATTTATCATGAAAAAGCAACAACCACGTCATATTTTCACTAATACCCTGCCAACACCTACAGAATTTCTCTATACATTATGCTCTCAGCTCCTCATGGACTGTTAATTATTTTGACTAGAACCAGGTGCAGTTGCCATTGCTAATTAAATGCTCCATCAGTACTGTTACAAAGACTGTCCTCTCTCTTCTTTGCTTTCTCTCTTTTCTCCCTGCATGAAACAATACTACCATGTATCTTCCAGTTATAGTACAGGGGTTTCTGTCACAGCTCTTATTATTTTCAATTAAAGACTTAGGCAAATGAATAAGCTTTATGTAATTCATAGAGCATGGGCTTTCTCATCACTTTCTTGGACACAGACCCTAAATTCCACCCAAATACGGTTCCAGAGACTGAAGCAACTGCACTGGATGTCATCCAAATGGTTTCCACAAGTTTCCACAGAGAAAGTTATTAAAACCATAGAATCATAAAATCATGGAAAGGCTTGGGCTGGAAGAGACCATAAGGATCATCTAGTCCAACCCCACTAACATGGTCAGGGATGCCACTCATCAGATCAGGTTGTTCAAGGCCACAACTCGGCCTTGAACACTTCCAGGGACAGGGCATCCACTTCTCCGCAAACAAGCAGAACTTGGTAACATCTCCTGAGTTTTTCACTCTTTTAGGCTGAAGATCTGCCCCTCAAAAACTCCAGATCAAAAGGCAAAGAAATGTTTTCCATCTCCTCACTTGGACAGAAGAGAACAACTGATGAATGGCTGCTGACATCCTAACAAATTAATCCTTTAGGATGTAAAACAGGCACAAACAGAATCACATATAAGAGGAATGCAAGCAATTCCTACGCCAGTTTACAGAAATGGCCTGCCCAAAGCATAAAATAAGTACTTTGACTACAGCAAAATGCAGAGAAAAAGCTATTTCCATGAGGTATGTAAAAATCCAGCATGTCAGAGCAGATACGCTATCACACTGCCAGATCAAATGCAAAAAGGTGAATTATGGGATAGATGGAGAAGAAAGGAAGTCACTGAACTAATAGTGAAAAGACATGTGATATGTGTAAGATGAAAGGGAAAGCTCATGCTTCAGATCACACAGCTTAGTCATTAAATAGCATTTACGCCACAGGAACACAGAAGACCTGGGAAGGTATTCATAACCATGAAAAAAAAAGAAAGTGAAATGTCTCCTAACTCTCCTTCTTATTCCTAAATGCTGCAGCCACAGATCTGTCAGATGTCACTGTCTGAGCCCCTTCTACACCTATTATTATATTTCTGCAAACCCATCAGCTAGATCCTCCATGGCCAGAGCCCTCAGAGGGCAACTGAATCCGTTCAGAATAAAACTGAATATGTGCCTTTGAGTAACAGATAAAGAAAGATGACAGGAAATGCAAAGCAAACTATTTTCAGCTGCTATACTGAAGCTCGCAATTGCAGGAAATATGTTCACAACTGAAGCTTGCACGTGAACACCTAAAACTGGCCTTATGGTTGAAAAACTATTATTTATCCTGTCAGTGCATGATCAGTGCCACATCTTTGCTAGACTAACAGACACTAAAACCATTAAACTATCATCTTAACAAGTCAATAAATCAAGGTTTCAAGACCACAGAGATTCCTTTGAACTGATGGAATATATTTCAGCTGGTACGTTTTGACAAAAAAAAACTTTTTGTCAAAAAAATGCTGTTTCACTACAGTCCTAGTGACTGTCGCCAAATTTTGTTACAATTACACATAGATTATTACTTACAAAGCCTTTCATACATGCAAAAATAAAATAATTACAATTATATAATGAATTATAATAATTCACTTTATAAAAATGAAGAAGACATCAATTAGTTATTTCATTATTTATAAGCAACTTTAATTCAATTTCCACAGAATCATTAAGCTTTCCATTGAGAGTTAGATTCGTTTTGTTTCCTACAGATTTACTAATAATCTATGCACACAGTGATCCAGCCAACCCTGTCTCTTCATAGAAATGAAAAGTATACTTCCACCAATTTCTTGCAACTCAGCGAGGAAGAAGCCTGGAGCCTCTGAAGCAGTTCAGTGACTAACAGTCCCTGAGTGCCAGCCAAGTCACATGAAATCACTGGTAAAGCACATCGCTTCCTCTACAGGCCTGTTGAAATTTACACTAAAAAGATATTTTAGTTTCCAAAAACTGTATTTTCTGAATATTTCAGAAAAAAAACCCAGTATTTTAAAGCTGAACAAGCCATAAGTCTTTTGTCAAAACTGAACTGTGCTGCAAATGTCTCTTGGATACGTAATTATATTTTCTTGCCTGTACTGAGATTATTCCTGGGGGCTTCATATGGATATTTACAGGCTGGTGGAAGCATACTACCAGACAGGAGCATAGAGTTCCTTCCGTAAATAGCTTTCAACACAAGAACAAATGCACAAAATAAAAACACTTTCAATATTCAAACGAGAGCATTTCCAAATGCTCAAAGCCACTCCTAAGCATCTGCTTAAAACTGCAAAAATTCAGAACAGATTTAAATCTTCAAACACATTGCTCAAGTCTGCAAAAGAGCAAAAGAGCTCAGTTGTGCCAGGCCCCTTCATCTGTCTGTCCTCCTGCACCAGCACACGTGAGCCTCTGACTGACACAGCTCTGTCTGCCTTTTCATCAAAACCCAGATATCCAAGGTGTCGAGCATTGTCACTTCCACTCTACTCAAGAGTAGGAAGACCTCACTTGAGAAAGCGAAGGCATCTGTGGAGCACTGCAGTGGTCAAAAAAAGCAAAGAAAGAAAGATCTCTGCACACCATAGTCCCAGTTTGCTAAGCATGTTTTTCAAGTGAAAAGTAAAATACCAGAATGACAGTTGCCCACACTGAAGACTCAATGAACATCCCCAGTTCCACTGAAATCCAAATGGTGAAAGGCTATGCTGGAGCCCAAAAAAAGTACCTGAAGAAACAAACTATCTTCACAAGACAGAAATTCTACGGAGTAAAAAGATATCGGGGAAGAAAAGAAAGTTTGAGGGCATACTGAATTAACCTGGTTTTGTCAAAGTAAAAAATACACAAGTTGTGCATTGCTCAAGAAAGACTAAATGTTCCATTTTGATGAGAAGTTGGATATATTACAAAGAATATGTATAGGGATTACTGTCAGTAGAGCTGTTTAATTTCTGCTTTAATAAGAAATAAAATGGAACAACAGAGCATAACTATTTTTGCTGTTCAGCATTTAAAATATATACCTTCTCCATGCAAATACTTTTATGTCTTTTAAACTCTTTTTTTGCTCCCCCCAGTCTTTTAATATGCCTGTTAATGTCTTCTTGTGTCTTTTAATGTTCTTGAATTTTTAATAAATTAGGCTGATACTTGGAGCTCAATCTCTGGGAGTTTCTGGCTCAGACAGTGTCTAGTCTCATGGCTCCCTATCAGTTATAGAAGATTGATGAGGTCCTGCCCTGAAAATCCAGTTGATCCACAAGCCTAAAAGCACAGGAGCTAGAGCTGTGGCAAAAGACGTTTCTTCAGGTTGCTAGCAATGGTTCCAGGCACTTAGACTTTAACACTACATCTGTGCTAGCAAATTAAAAACATCTAGCAACGCTCTCTGGTAGTGAGGCTGACTGCCATAGAGCAGCCCACATACTACTGCTCAACTGTCCTACTGTCCAAAACAGGGTTACCACATCCAGACTGCCTGAGTAGAGCAGAAGTTGGCTTGTCTGTGAACAGAGCTATACCAAGGAACCGGCTGGGAGAGAAGTCAAGCACAGGCTAAAGTTATTGTGCCTATCAGCATTTTAGCAACTTAACCATGAGTTTCATACGTATCTCTAATTTGCTAATACAGATGAAACAAAGGAGTCTGAGCTGCAGTTCCTGTATCGCTGGAGTCCCATCCCCTCTGCTCTCCAGGAAGAAACTTCAACAACTTCTGCTCCAACATTTTAACCACGTGAGTTTTTCCGTGTGGCTTTCCTAAACCTTCTTGCCTCCTTATTTCTAAATCACAGAACCACAGAAGAGTTGAGGCCAGAAGTGACCTCTGAAAATTGCCAAGGCACAGAAAACTAGAGCAGGTTGCTTGCGACCATGCCCAGTCCTCTTCTGAGTATCTCCAAGGACAGACCCACTCCAGGCAACCTGTGTCAAGTGTTCAATCACTCTCACACTGGAAAGTTAACCTCAAGTTCATCTATGTGGCCCTTTGCTTCACTCCAGTATGTCTCAGTACTCCACTCCAGATCCCCACCAGGGCTGAGCAGAGGTAAAAGATCACCTCCCTTCACTTGCCTTATTTGACCCTATTTTTCTATTAGTGAATTAAATGAGAAAGCAAAAGACATACATGTTTAATATTTAAACACTCAAATTCTGTTATGGTAATTAGTTTCTTGTCACTACTATTATTTGCCTTAATGGTAAATTGCCTGCTACTGAGAACTCTCATACACAAATCAGGCAGCTTTTTTCTCCCCAAAGCCAACAGTTGCTAAGTAAGGTAAATGAGGAAAGGACAGCCACAAATGTTCATAATCAAAGTAAAACCAGTAGTGGGATGAAGGCAAAGTCTTTCCAATGGCCAGCACTGCAACTGGCCAAGGAAACAAAACTCACAGTCTCAGTGCATTTCACTTCTTGTCCCTTTCTTTTGTTACTGACCTCATCTCAAATCTCTACCCTTAAAATTCTGCCTATTGCTTCTTGGCTGAAAATGTTGGGAAGGAAGCAACAAATGAACAAGGACTCTGATATGCCAGTAAAGGGTTCTGTTTCCACCAATAATTCTTGCACGAAGGGCCTTCAGTGTACAGTTCTCTCTATGTGGTGCTGCATACGATAGCCTTGCATATGCCCCGTCAGAGGTGACTCCACCACCAGCCTGACAACAGTTGGAGCCTGCAAGAGACACACCATGGTGACATAATGATTGCTACTAGAGAAGGCTCCACCATCTGCCTTCTGCTACTCACATGACAATGCACACTGCAGTTTAAAACATCCTTGTTATGTTAGATAGCTTTAAGCCTCTCTCTGCTCTTGCCCTGCGTGGGCAACAGAGCTTCCCTTTACACAGGAGGATGCCTGGGCCGCATGAACAGGAAGACAGCTAGCAGATTGAGGGAAGCAGTTAGTCCCCTCTGTCTAGCATTCATTAGACTACATCTACAATTCTGCATCCAGCACTGGGCTTGCAATACCAGAAAGATCAATAAACCAGAGCTAGATCAATGAGGGCTACCAAGATGGTCAGCTGGCTGAAGTCTTGCCCTGTGAGAACAGGCTAAGGAATCACAGCTTGTTCAGCCTGGGGAAGAGGCTTTGAAGCAACCTAACAGCAACCTTCCAACACTTGTAAGGAGTTGGAAAAGAAAGAAAAAGAGAAATTCTGCAAGGGGTATCAAGTATAGAGAGCCAGGCTTTTCACAGTGGTGCCTTGTGGGAACACACTAGACAATGAGCATAAATAGAAAAAAGAGGGGTTCAGGCTGGATATAAGAAGAAACTCTTCTACCATGAGAACAGTCAACTAGTGGAAAAGATTACCTAAAGTTACACAGGCTCCATTGTTGGACGTTTTCAAGATTTGAATGGTCACAGCTGACTCTCTTTTGAGCAGGATCTCCTGAGGTTCCTTCAGTCTGAATTATAATATGATCCTACGATAGCAGCCACTCACATTTCTGAGGTTCTGTAGAGACATCTTTGAACTGGGGTTGCTCATACATTGAGGATAGTGGGGTGTATGCCCAGCAGAACTTTAGATCCTTAGTAAAATATGAGTCTTACTTCCCCCTTGAACTATGGGAAGATAGTGCACCTGCTTGCACTGTAGCTCAGCACACTAGAAAAGGAAACAGGTATCAGAATAGGAAATGTACTGTGCCAGTGCAGCAGCCCTCAGCTGGGTTTTCCCTGAGCTTCATTAACGTCAAAGACAGACATGTAACAACCAGGTTGAGCACGAGGAACTGGGTGCAGAAGTTAGGAGATGCCAACATCTTGGTTGTCTTGACGTGAGGTAAGCAGTGAGAATTTATCCAGGTATGTATTTATACATGAATCACATGTATAAGCATGTGCTTCAGACCTCATGGATAAAGTGAAGTCGAACAAAATAGATTTGGTATAATGAAAAACAAGTTCAATAAATATGCTACAGAGTACTCCTGCATCATGATCCAGCGCAGTAACCCTCAGCAGGAATCTTGTCAGTGCACAGAAATGGGCCAGTAAAGACCTGGACTGAGCACAAAATATGGCATATAGGAAAAATTTACAACATCCTTTACAAGGTAACGGCCATTTTTTCTGTTTTCCCAGGCTATAATAACTAAATATTCTCACATGTCACTGTTACCCTTATACTGAATAACCTACCTCATCCTTGTTCATAGCACATTCCTTTCTACGTTGCTGCTGTGTTAAACACATGCACACATATCTACTACAAAATACTCCACTGAGACCCCCATCACTCCAAAAGCACTCAAGCCACAATTGCCTTTGAAGGAAGCAAAGGTTACCCAGGCTAAGCAGCAGCTGGTCTTGATGCACACAAGCAGCAGGGGCTGTCACTGGAACAGAAAGACAGCGAACAATTGGGTCAGCACATGTAAGTGGACTGTCTGCTGTATGTGACCACAACAGAGTTCCAAATAGCTCTGAGAAACACTTCAGTGGGAACACAGTATAGCTTTGCAGCCATAGCTTTCTATCCTAATAACAGCTGAACTTGGCTTAAGGATGGGAATGCCTGTTAAGACTTCACTGCAGCTCCGCTTGTAGATTATGGCCTAAGAAAAGACCTCACTGTACCAAAGTCTAACAGCCTAAAACATCAGACATTTGTACAGCACCTTACTTATTCTCCGTAACACACCCAAGGTGCAAGCAAAAGGCAAAGTATTAGAAATATGCAATAATTCAAAGACTAAAAGGGTGACCAGTTGAAACAATTAGTCATTCAATTGAATGACTTCTTCAATTACACTGTGCTTTGAATGTGGATCACAGGCCTTTCAAGATTAAGAGGAAATTTTTGTAACTTTTAATTTCTTGATCTCTGCTAAAACAAACAAACAAACCAACCAACCACCTGATATAGCAGAAATTTTTAAAAACCCATCCAATTTCAAATGTTAAACCTGTATATGCAGCCAGATCAGCAAATGCAATATTATCTCCTGTCTTTGGTCAATGTTGTAACTTTAGGTTCCACCAATTACTTTCCTACTTATTTTTCCAGCGAGTCTGAGAACATGGGCCCAGTTAATAGAAGCAACTCAGAGATAGACACTCTTGCTAAATGTGACCCAATCCATATTAGCCTTAGGTATAGGTTTTGAGTTAAAGCAGGTTTGTACTTTCCATTTTCTTTCATTTGAGCTGATCAGTTCAATTTGATCTTTGTCTATTTTTAAAAAGACAGGTTTCACTTAGATTAGGAAACTAACCTTTCACTGAAAGGCAGGACCATCTGAATTGAGAGCACGCAAGGAAATATTGATGGGGAAAAGACAGCACTGTGATGAAGTACTCAGCTGTATCTCAGGGAAAAAAAGAGGGAGAGGCTGAAGAAAAGGAGAGACTCAAAAACGTTTTGTAACAGAGGGAAGTGAAAGAGAGCAGCTGGAGAATAAGGTGTAAACTGTTTTCTTTTCTGCCATTATGCTATTAGCTGACAGTGACAGAAAGAGAGGGAAAATGCGTCAACCATGCTAGACAAACAGAAACTCCACATTGCTCTCTCTGTCCCAAAGAAAAGAGGACAGGATGGTCTTTTAGAAACATAGAATGAAATGTGCTCAAAGTACAAGCAGGTCTCTTATGCTTTCTATCATGCAGTCTGCCCTGAAATGTCAAGAGATCTGAACATGACCATCTATCTCTGTCATTAGGAAAGAGAATACACTTACAGATCAATGGGAGCCACTCCCTGATTTATGAATCTCATATCCCTCCTAATTCTTCTCATAAACATCATGAATCCATATGGTGTCCAAGTGTTACATTTTGTATTTGATTTAGCTAAAAGACATTTGAAATAAATAAAACCAGACCCAAGATGTCCTTATGCAATTGAAGAGTTACCCACGGACTCCCCTTCTTAGCTGAGCCTCAGGAATGTAGAGTGTCCTTTATAATTCAAGTGCATTAAATCAGATGTAAAGAACCTTCCATTTAGAAGATAACATAGAAACAAGAGGCTTTTTACGAAAAGATTCTTAAAAAAATCATGTGTGGAATTACAAACCTGCTCTATCTGCACTTTTTTAGTGACATACACCCTGAGGTCACTGTTCCCTGCTCTGTAAAGGCTTCACTACCATTTTTAATTGTCTTTTTTTTAACCACAGCTGAGAGCTCTGCGTAAAGAGCCTGATGTCTGCAGGTAGACAACAGTAAACCTGCAAAAGCCAGCAGCAGGGAAAGGCAACTTTACCAGTAGCACACAGTGTCACCATAGAAATCTAACAAAAAACAAAAAAGTGGGGAAAAAAATAAAGCAGGCGAGGGCAGCCAGGCCAAGAAATTAAAATACAGACACATACAGAGTTTCATAAATATGAAGTGACAGAGGAAAAAGGATAGAAAAGAGAAAATTAGTGAGGGGGTAAAGGCAGATGAAATTAAAAAGTGATTTTTTATTGTGGTTTGGGGGAAATGACTCAGCATTCTGCAGGCCTACCATCCAGAGCCTGCAAAATTTTTTAAATCTCTCAAGATATCGATTAGGTTATAAATCACAAACAGAGGAACTGCATAGCAGGGTAAATTACTCCCTCACAACTGCCTCAGAAAGATTTGTGGGGAAGGAAACATGGAGGAGGGCACAATCATCTTTAACAAACAGCAGCGCTGAAGCAGTAGCTAGAAGAAAGCGTGTCATTGTCAGCACGACTGTTGGCTGAGCACAAAAAGAACGAGAAAACTGTAATAAGAAAAATTGTCAAAAGCTGATCTTCAGACAATAACATAATGGGAGTCAAAATATGGACTATGGGTATTGACTAGTAATTCAGTGGACAGCAGCTACAAAGAAAGACAGGAAATTAATATGCAGTGGGGATTTTGTTTGTTGGGGGGAGCAGTGGTTGTTTTTTTACTTTTAGACTGTTACTTTGATGATAAACTATTATCCTCTCTAAGAGGTGTGAAGCCAACTGCAAATACAGTGATGTTCTGCCCCCACAGTAAATAGTAGCTGTCACTTTGTTGTTGAGCTGAAGCTTGGGCTCTCTGCTCTCCAGAGAAGGCATCACATGATGGGTCTGCTGCCCATAATAGGTATAGTCTACTGCCCAGACATCTCTATATGGAAAAAATCACTAACACTTTTTGAGGTCAATGAAAAGAAACAACTCACATTGCTATAGCCAACAGCCAACAACTATGTAAAATTTTGCTGACAGATCCCCAATGCTGATATCTAAACCAATCACCAATAGCTGTGTTTGAATAAGGACCACCTTAAAGCATATGCACTGCTTATGCTTTCTTCAGTGAAAGCTTAATGGGCTTTGCTGATGGGATCTGTGATAAATCGATCCACTCAAGGGACTATCTGCAGCCTCCAGCCAAAAAGACAGTGTCCTGGCCGGCCTTGAAGTTGGCATGCTGCCTACTGCTATGTGAACCATGGCAAAATTACAGATGGGGCATAAACTAAAATGAACAAACCTGAACACATTACACAAACACCTCAGTACAAATGTACAGCTCTGTCTGTGTTACTAAAATGCTGCCAGTGCATATTTTGGTTTTGGAGACAGTCTCCATCTGTAATACAGCCTCAAGAATGTATGCTCCACCCAAAAACACTGCATGGATTTCACAAACTTCTTACCGATTTCACTATCAAATTTGGCAAAGGCATAACAACATACAGGTGTTGAGAAAATTAAAGTTAACACAGAAATTTTTTCACTCAAAGATATGCCTCATCTTCAAAGTACATGGGTATGTGAGAATTCTTTATGGTGTTTCATGTTTTGTTTCTTTCTTTGTGATCTCTAACCAAAAATCTGACACTGGTTTAAGTTTCAGCTGAACAATTTCTGGTGACAGATCTACTTGGGCTATATAACCCTTCTTCCAAGAGTTTTCAAGGCCCAAGTGCATCTCCTGACCAGTACATCACTAATGGTACAATAAGTTGTATCAGTGAACTAAAACAGCAGTGGATTGTGAGTTGTAAGGTGACACAAATCAGGCTTTCCTTCAAAAGAGGAAATAACAGACTGCAATCAGTTTGTCACAATCAGCATGGAATTTAAATTAGCAATCTCATTTCAGTAACCAACAAGGTTGCCTCTACACATCAAGGAAAAAGACAGGCACCTCTAAATGGTGACCCATCGCCTTCTGTAAGAGCTAAGATACTCTGTATAAAAAGTAGATTCAGCAGTGACCTTTGCAAACAGCCTATACAAGGCAAGCCTAAGAAAAGCCAGAACCTGTCACCACTCCCTCCGTGGAAGCTTTTGAAGGGGGTGGCTCACACCAGTCAATGGATACCACTCCGGTTTTTGAGAACTTCCCAGCAAACAGCACTATTTACTGAGAATCCTATTTAATGCCAAAACACTGCAAGGTATTTATCAGTTTCCTCTTCCACTGTCATCAGGCCATCATTTATCCTATCCAATCTCTCTGCACATACCTTTTGCCTCTTTGAACTGAGAGCACTGACATGTAGCTAATGAGATAATCTTCATAACCATTGAGAGCAGAGTAAATAACTATACTGCGGAAAGAAACCTGAAAATACTCTCATCCTGAATTTCACTACCTGGCTGGAGACAATGAAAAGTATAGTTGAGAAAGAATAGACCAAACACACATTTATGCATTTCCACATGCATATAAGTTACTGAAGTGCAGCAGATAGAGGAGTTTCCTCCAGGCTCACCCTCCTCAAGAGTCCTCTATTCCTAGGCACTAATGATATTTATATTTCACTTGTGAAAAATATACTAAATACTAAAAAATATTTATGTCTCCAGTTCACTCAGTAATTTTTGTTCAAGTGTGATAGTGAACTTTGAAGCATTGCTGTTAAATGGAAATACAAAAAAAAATACATTAAGAAGTGAGAATTTTCTTTTTATAGCTGTTGATAGTCTAGCTGCAGAGCTATTACACACAGAGTAAGTGGAAATATTGCTGTTATTAGGAGCCATGATATTTTAAAATTGACTAATCTTGGTTATATAAAATGCTAATGTGTTCTACCAACTTTTCACAACAAAGATACCTTAAATCAAGAAGGTCCAAAATGGCACTAAATGGAGCACACCTCCCTAGAAACAACTATTAGGTAACTATAGAAAGGCACTGGATTTTGATTCATGGGGTTTAGTGCAACAAATACCTCACAGTTCATGTATTAATAATACAGATACTTGCAAGGTGGTATACAACTGAGTTTGTCAGCTCAGATTTCTACATCAGGCAGAAAAAACAAACAAGGTCCTTGCTGCGGCAAACTATTCCTGACCTTCAGCAAAAACAGGGGAAGGAGTTCCGGTCGACAGCAATCGGTACGAGCAGCCCTGGGAAGCCCAACAGTTACTGAACCTGAATTAGATACTAATGATTCCTGACACTCCTTCCTAAGCAAAAATCACTGGATCTTATCACCTATGCTTGCTTTTTAGCAAAGAATGCTGCTGCACAATATTATTTTGGCTTCAAATTGAACCTGAAGAACGCAATATAGCATATGTTGCCTGATTTGGAAAAATCTATACCACTTTCTATACTTGGGAAAATTACAGTCTTCATCACAAGAAAGCATCAAAGGCCTACTGCACATGTAACATATTTGTTTCCTCTCTTGTATGAAAGAACTCTGGTTTAAGAAAATAAAAATTTTAGAAGTCTCTATTTATCCAGATGTTTTTTATAAATCAAAGCACTAATGCATGTTTTACCTTTTGTCACATTTCTGGCAAAATTTTCCAAGTATTTATTTTTTATTCCAAATATAAGTGACTATAAAGGTATTCTTAAAAAAATAAGAACTGCAAGGAAGCTTTTCAGGACAATGACTGCTTCCTATACAGAAAAGTAGTGAGGCCTTATCATGCATTTCATGCAGCATCTTACAGTTTTTTGAACCACTTCGATTAATTTCCATGTACTTTTCTCTGAGAAACCATTTTTCTATTGACTGCAAGTCTGATAAAATGAGTAACAGGGACAGAACAATTTCTCTTACATTCCTAGAGTCAGATCACAGAGAAGTGAACCAATTTTTCTCAATAGTATTTTACTCTTATTCCAGTATGCAGAATAGCCATGAAGTCTCAGCTCCTGAGGTATTGAAAAGTCCTACTGTAACATGCTTGAAATTTAAAACTAACTGAAATTCATCTATTTGTAGGTTCGTAGTACCTGCACAAACACCACACACACTATTATAAATTTTTCACACTGGCAAAATTTCTGGTTTAGCATCAGATTGTTTGATGGTCACTATAGTTTCAATTTCATTTTTATGGCTGAAGTCTAGAATTTTTTTAATTGGTTTCTCCAGCTGAAAATTCATGACTATATCCACAGAATTTCTCTAGATCTTTCTATTTTTCACACGTTCTGTGAGGTTGTCCATCATGTTCTAGCTGTGGAAGAGCTTTTGGGAATATTTTTCTAATCTGTTTATGAGAAGATCTTATAAGAGTGCAATCTAGAACGGTAGGACATTTTCCCAAAGATTTTGAACCATAATCAATGACAAGCAGTCAAATCATCCTTGATGCTGGCAATTTCTGGTCACCTAGAGTTTGTGACATCTGATTTTGCTTTTGGAACCATCTCCTAGGCTGCTGGGTTTTTTTCCTTACGCTCTAAACACACTACTGAAGTTCCATCCAGGATTTTCTCCCCAGGGAGCAGCCACTTCCTTGTGGCAAATTCAATGTCTCCATCTTTGGCCCTTTTTCCTCCCTCTCTCTACACAATTTATACAAGCAAATTTCCATTCTGCCCAAAACTTTCAGGTGTGACTTTGCTGTCATGATCCAACCTGTCAGGGAGTGGTCAGAGGGCCCTAAACCAAAGATGTCTTTTGAAAGACAAGGGGGGAAAATACCATTAACAGCACAGTAAGAAGACAAATTTTAAAAAGAAGAAAATATAAGATCTTCTGCTCAATAAATAACAGCATATGACCTATTTTTCATGCTCTTAATATCAGACTAGCTCAATGTTTTGGAAGGGGAAGAAGCTGACAGCAGAAAAAGAAGAGCTGGCATAAAATCTGTACCTGCAACTCATTATTTGGACCCAGGCTAATAAAAAGCCTGTTTTAAGTGTGTGAGGGAGAAGCCAATCAGGATGTTTGCTCCTGGGTGCATGTGTGGCGTTCCAAGGAGTTAGCAAAAGTACACTTTTGAAAGGAGCATGGAGCAGAATGCTCAGTTAGCATAATTTCTCCTAGAAACAAGCTCAGTTTCTCAACCACAAATCCAACATCCCTCAAATTCAGACTCTTCCTCCACACCAACCACTGTCTTCATTTTCTTACTTCCTTTTACCATACATTTGCAAGGGAAGGACAGAAGGAAGGACGGAAGTAAGGATGGAAGGACAGAATGAAGGAAGGACAAAAGACAAATGGTTAAATTTCTCCTTTCGGGTCAGGTTGTTGCAGTGCAGTAAAATACAAAATACATGTTTGAAAATTTAAAAGCTGCAAGGGAGAGAGAGCATTAAAAATACTGTCTAGACAGTCTTTTTAATTCTTAGCAAAGCACAGTTTCTTTTCAAAAGGATTATAATGCAAATCTGACTTTGATAAGCAGTATAGTCACTGACTTTGCTTCAATACAAAAATACAACACCCTGAAACAGGGGCTTTGAAGAAAGCTCAAGATGCCACCTGGTTCATCTCTTGCTTCAGAACTGCAGTACCAGAAACAGACCACCCAGCCTGTTTCTGACAAACAACTCTTCTTCAAATCCTCCAGTCACTGAGACTCCATGGCATCCCTCACCAGCACTACCCCTGACTACCTACCCCTTGTGCACCTATAGCACGGGTGGGATGACAGGGCATTGCTTAAATTGTGAGGATTAAAGGATGGAATGAAAATTCTTAGGCTGTCCTCCTGCACCTGAGCACAGAGCTCCTAACTGAGCCCTTCTCTGTTGTGGCCGGAATAGCAGGATACAGTGTCTAAGAGACGGCAGGATGAGTGAGAGGCCAGAATGAATGGCACCTTAAGCTCCAGCTCCAGGAAAGGTCTGAAGGGACGGGGGAGAAGGCCAAGCTATGCGATATGACAATCACATGGGTGAGAGCAGGCTGCTCTCACTGCCAGAGTCTCTGCAATACAGGTGGTTCGTGTTGTGAGACTTTTGTGGCCAGCTGGAGAGTAAGGGGGAAAATGCAGGAGGGGACTACTCTTTGTACCAAATTGAGCTGAAATTCTGCTGCACAGGGGTTTCTGTGCTTCTGAAGACAATACTCTGAGATTAAATACTGTTGCCATGCTCAAAAATGCTCATTTCCCACAAGACTTTAGGCTACAGAACATTAACTTGTGATGCTCCAAATCATTACTACCTCTAAACTCAAAAAATCCAAGAGCAAAAGTTGGCCACAAGAATCATCAATACAAATATTGACTGCCTCAAACAGCAAGGATAAACTGCAGTGCAATGTAATGCTCTATAATGCAATTTATAATAAATGTGGCATCAAATCCTGGCATCAGCTTAACTCTTCCAAGCACTTCATGATAATGTGCGACTTTATTTTACTGCTCTGTTATTCAAAGTGCTGGACAAGTATTACATTAGTGTTTGTGGAGAAGTTCATCTACTAAATACAACTATGGAAGAACTAAAACATATTTAGTAGCTTCCTTTCAGAACTGCTATAACAGTCCCATAGAAGAGCAGAAGGTAGAAATGACACAGTTCCAGAGTGTTATACCTTTGGAACAAGTGACCAGCTTACTTGCTCCCCGAGTTTCTTCCTAAGTTCCATCAAAGCACAACAGTACTTTCCGTAATAGAAACTGTTTTGTTCTGTGTCAATTTTACAATGACATGTCATGAAAATGTCATTTTTCCCACTGGGCTTCTTTTATTATCATTAGTTTAGAAACACAAAGCTTGCCATTACAATTTTAAACCTCCCATAGACTCAAACTACTCTGAGAATTTAACACGGTATCTAGATATATGCAAAATTACAAAAATTTTTCTTAAAAAATCAATATTCTGGTTTGACCTATCTGTCCACTCTCAGTTATTTTAATGAATTTCATTGGTCTGCCTGGTTCCCAAAAAACAACACCACATTTTGCCATCAGAGCCAAGTACTATGCATAACTTCTTTAGTTTTTTAAATAAAGAAAAGGTTAAGTAGGCTTTTATTCAATTCAAGTGTTATTACCTAGTTTTCATATAGGAAACAACAGTGCCTGGGCAGCTGACAGGATCCTGGCCTTAGGAATCCAGCTCTTAAAGCTCACTGTAGCGTATTGTATCAAAGGCAAATTCTGATACCAGGGGCTAGGGCAGCATCAAAAAACAATTTATGCTTTCAGGATTTTAGGACTGAAGTTTCCTATATGCAGAACACCTGCACTCTGAGAATTTATGTTCAACAAAATCATTTCCAAGATTACTGCTGTTCCAAAAGATCTGAGCCCTCCTGGGGTTTCTCTTACTGATGGTGTGACTCCATGTCACATTTCTAGGAGTCTTCCACCCTTGCAGGAAGAATTGTGGTTTCACTGAGTGTCTAAAATCTGCAGCACGACAGGGGCCTGTTGCGCCCCTTACTCCACAAAAAATATTTAATGATTATGAAATGTACCACCCAAGTGGATTTCATCGGTCCTGTTCTTTTAAAACCCACACCAAGCTCCCAGGCAGCATTTTAAATAGTTTCCATGTAAAAACACTTTGACATTGGTCTAACAGGCAGCTTCCACCTTAAAAAACTCCATGCTGTACATACAAAGCACTTTTACCAACACTCTCCACAGATACTTCGAAAGCTTTGTGCAGGGAGCAGGACATTTGAAATTCATTTCCAGAAGATATTAAATCAGTTATGGTCCTTTCTTAAATTTAATTGTCAATGCTAACTCTGTACCCTTCTTGTAAAGCACTAAAAATTAACTTTCACAACTCACAGAAACCTGAGATACTTATCAAAAGAAAAATCTGTACATCTTTATCCTATTTTGCTGCTGTTTTAAGTTATGCATTATCAGTATTATTCTATCATATCTGCAGTAAACAAGTCCCTTTATAATACAAATTAACTTCACTTTTTCTGAAGTTTGATTCACCAAATTAAATAAATGAATGCAGCACAAACCATACCAGAATAATCAATTTTAATTGAGAATTTTGTTCTAGCTTAACTAAATAATAACAAAACCTAATAAAAGTAACTCAATATTGGAACAATAATAGAGGGTACTGTAGTTCAGAGATATCTACCAGCTCCATCACCACTACCTCTCTTACAAAACATTAATAATAATAGAAAAATAATTTAGTAATCTCTCTAAACTTGAATTACACATTGTGCAACAGATGAAGCTTCAAACTACCAAGAAAAGCCAACAGGTTGTATGATTCAGTATTTTATCCAACAAGACACCATCTCATATTTAGAAAAGAAATGTGCCACTTCTTCCAAGTTTCCTCCCCTCATTCTGCAGTTAAAATTAGTTTCCCCTAAGCATCCACCAGACATTTCATCACAGATTTCAATCACAACTTATATTTCTCATGCAAAAAGTATTTGCATTACCTGCACACAAGAATATTATGTCAAAGGGCAAACAAACATCCCCCATTCCATCATACCCTTCCATGCAAAGTGCTACTCTGGAGGAGGATCAGCACTAATATACACCCAGAAGAGTGCTGCAGCAATGGCTAAAAAAAATATTTATTTGTATTATATTCCATGTATTCACTACAAACTTCTTCAGTAAAACTTTATTCAACTATTTATCAATCCACTGGTAACCTCAATGCAACTATCCTTGCTAGCTTATCTCTTTAGTCATATATCCATTTATCTTGCACTTACTGGCCATAACAGCTGCCTACAATGACCTTAAGTGTGCAGAGGGATCCTGTTGCTGTAGAGGCAACAGAAATTTGTGGGCACTGCAATGAAAACGCACTACCAGACCTAAATTTAGAGAAGTCAGGCAAAGCTTCACCATCTCAGCCCTTTGCAATACATTGTGACTGAAACAAGATCTGGTCAGTAATTAAGCCTCTCTGATTCAGCCACCTCACATTCTTAACTGTTCTTTGGTGAACAGCCTTTCCTCACTCCAAAACTTAAAAGCCAAAACCAAAGCTAATGATTAACATGCTGATTAAATGAATGCTTAACACCACCAAGTTACAGTGTGCTATGTTTTTTCTTTTCTTTCAACAACTGTATCAAGAATATTTATTCTTCAGTTGAGTAACATTCACTAAGCACTTCATCAAACAAAGCCAACAACATTACAGCCCGTTAATTTTTCACTTTGGTCTAACGCCAAAAACAGTTAAAATACCTCACTATCTTTCATCCTGCAAGTAATCACGTTAATATGCATCTCCCTTCCCCCAATCCAAACAGTACCACATACATACTTCGCATTGCTCCTTGGTAATATCTATTACAAAAGACACACCACCACTCTCCCCAAAAAGAGAATAAATTAGCCAAAAAAATTCCCCTGAAATCTCAGAAATGAGGTCACAGCATCTCCTGTTATAGTCTGAATTTTACCAAGGCCTTTGTCAGCAACTAAGGAAAAGAACACACATATTTCAGAAGACAGTTTTGAGATGAAGTTTTTTAGTGTAAAAGAAACCAAAGGAAAAGTTTCAATGAAAAAAGTTTAAGAGAAAAGCAACACTGAAATGTGACCAAAAACAAGTACAGAACAGCTGACATTCGGGGTTCTGTAGATACAACTTTGGAAGATAATAATGCATACAGATACCCTGATGAGAGGCAGTGAATTCAGGACTTTCCTTTATTATATGCTTTTATCCAGGTAAGCTTTTCCTCTTCTCTCCCTCTTCTCTTTATGTGCCTTTTTGGGAAACTCACACAAACCATTAACTTGACTTAACTCCTCCAACAAATTTGGTTGAAACCAAACAAAAACTTAACAGCTGCTGAGAAATGACAAGACATGCAGTATGTGCTCAGCATAAGGAGGAAAGCAGACTGGCATCACATTTGTCTCAACAAAGGGAAAGCAACAGCACAACTAAAAAGTCAAAAAAGCATCAGTCATATTAGCAAACACAGCATTCTCACATCATGAACACTGTCTATAGCTGTAGTCCAGAGTAATCTCAAAGTCAGTCCTTTAAATTAGCTGACCTATTTCCTAGTGTCCCCCAAATGTCTTGCAAGAAAAAGCAATCTTCTCAGTGCCCAATACTGCAGTCTTTACTGTCGTGATTTAACTTTTGCTAAAGACTTCTGTGAACGAGGTTTAAAGATTTATTTTCATATTCTCTTTAAATCCTTAAATTCAGGAGCTGTTTTCGACATGAAACAAAAAACTTTTTATGATTCAAAATGAAACCTTGAACAATATAATGTAATGGTAGAGTACTACAGGAAGGACTCAGACCCTCAGCATCGGCCACAGGCCAAGAAATGCAGTTTTCCTAAAATCCTGCCTGCAAAAGTCTTTGCAATTTACAGAAAGTCCTTCACTGTACCTGTCAGTATTCTGCTTTCTGCAAAAACACATCTGATGAGGAAGTTCTCCTAAGTAGGTCTTGTTGCTGGTTTCAGATGACAATTTGAGGAAGAAATAAAAATCACTATATTTACTATGATGCCAATGCAAAATAAATAGATATAACTTCCTATTTTAGAGATCTTTCAACACCTACAAAGAAAACTACATTTTAAAATATTTGCTATTATATATAGAAATATTTTATACACACTTATGTATATTTACTACAGTTTTAGCATAAATCAAAACAATCAAAGAAAATATGGTAAGAATTTGCCAAATAGTCAAGAATGTCTTTTATATGCAAATGGTGGTTTCATCTATACATCTTGCTGGTGGGATATGCTTGATTATGTAACAGGCTTAAATGGAAATTATGGTAAAATGTTCACTTTGGTGCTCAAAAAAATAGACTCAACAAACTATAGCTTTCAATGTTTCTTTTTTGTATAATCCACTCCCCTCTTTAATAGCTGCATATTAATTTTTTTCCCAGACAGCTAATACACTAACTATTCCTTCCCTAGGAGTTGCTCTGGAGGGGAAAAAAAAATATTTTTGTAGCTCTTTGACAAGACAGTTGATTGTTGTGGCATGTTTACTCCCAACATGAACTCCAAAATGTCATATTGTGCCTCATTCAGCCTTGCTTGTTTAAAACCGTGCCAACATAACAACTTGCGTGCTTTCAGCAAACTGTTGTATTTCTCATGGCATCACTGCATGTGCACAGTCAAAAATATTTTGCTTTTGTTTTAAGTTGCTAACATGATTCAGTTCTGCTTTGATTAATACATGTTTGATTACATGTCATCAAGAAGCTACACTAAAGTGACAGGACTCAGAGTTATAGAGACACATTGTTCTGTGTTTAAGATTACGTATTTTTACACTTGAAAATAAAATTTCTCAACCCTATGTGCAAAATATACTCTTAGTAACAAAAAAAAGTTTTAAGCCATTTCTGAAAACACACAAATTCATATATCTAAATTTAAATTGATGGGGGTCGGGGGGGAATTGTAAATCTCACTTTTGTAGTGACTTCCTCAAGTGCTCTTTGTTCTGTAAGATGCAAAAAACACCCTCTAGCATACATGGAAGGCAGGGCTTGCCCAGCACACATGCAGAGGCAACCAAGAACAGGGAGACAAAAGCTCTCTCCCTGTCTACTTCCTATGATCTCAAAGCAAATGACACTTTTTCAAGCCAGTCTTTCTCAATATCATTGATTTAAGCACAGGAATAAAGAATTTAAAATTAGCCACTACAGAAATTAGCCAGACATGACTGATTTTCCATTGTTTGGAGAAAGGACCATGCCCTTTGAAGGAAAGCTCAGAAATTATAATTACTTTGTTGTATCTATTTTGCAGTTAGTGACTTGCAGAAAGTTATCTTTCATCTGTGCCTCACTATACCTTTTGCTATGAAAAGAGGCGGCCTGTCAATGATCATTGCAAACTCACCACGGGTATTTTTAGTATCCAGAACAAATCCTCAAAGCAAAAAATTAAAAATATTCTGAATTATTTCACTGTTGTTGTAAATGTAAGGAATTATGTTTCCTCTCTGAACTCTCCATGTACAATACGTAAATAATTCAATATTTAAGGTTTTTTGGGTTTGCATAGCTGAGATAAGCAGCTGTGACTTTTTCTCAAGGGAAGGGTGGTTCCTTCCCAGCAAAACAATCCAGGTCATCTGTCACTAAAATGGCATCAATTCCATGAAGCAGTAATTTATTTTTAAAGACTTACTAATTTAAATTCACTGTACTCGACAACTCTGGGAAAAAAAAAAGAAAGAATTTATTTCTGTGAAAGGCAGATTATACAACTCTCTCACATCTCTAGTTCTGGTTCTGACCCTTCTATCTAGACTTACTATTTCAGTGACATGCCAGCAGTTGATAGCAGTATCAAAGAATTCAGCAATTTTGGGATCCTGAAATACTTCAGTAATGAATCGGACTTTTTCTTTCATTCTGCTATTCCTTTTTTTTCCTATTACAGCCTTTCCCTTTTGCCTTTACCCTGCAGCTTTCATATCCTCCACAAAGAGCTGTGCCCCAGCAGCCCAGCACATCTGAGCCTCAGCTCATGGCAGGCTGTCTTCCTCCCCAGCCATCCTCTGGGCTCCATCCGTCCCTGCTGGAGGATCTCTGCCACTTAGCAGAGAGGAGCTGCTGCAAAAGCCATGGAATGCAACTCTGAGGATCAACTTCAAGGCAGCATTCGACTGCAAGCAGAGTGCCACTGATTTCAAACGTGATTTTGTTGCTGCTGCTGCTGCTTCCCATATTTCAACACCTGGAATGTACAATTCTATTTGCATCTCTGAAAGCAGCGGCCAAAAAACCAACAATTGTCGATTACTTCAATCACACACCACTGGTTTTATGTGAACATGATTTAGCCACTAGCATATACAGACCCAAAACTTTTCCTGCTACTATTTACCTCTTATCTGACGGCAGAGTTAAGAGATAGGGTAGGTGTTAAGTCACTGGTTATTAACTATGAGTCACTCTGCTTGCACACAGAGCAAATACGCCTTAAAGTAAGCAGTTAAGAGAATGCTCAGCTCTGGTTACAGCCCGTGTGAAAAAGATGAAAAGAAAGGGACAGAAGAGATGCATTAAAACTGTACCAATAATGTCATCCAACTTGAATCTCATACACAGCATGGTGCAATGCTCAGGGAAGGGCTAAAATTGCTTTACCTCCCTTCACGAGCAAAACCATGCCTGGTCAGTCTAGATGAAAGATGGATGGCTTATGGTCTTTGACCAGACATTACCTGTGACTTTATTTCATAAAATTCCTAGAAACATGATTTTCTTTTTGCATCATTACCACATAACTCTATAGCATACACATAGTAATTTAAAAAAATGATCTAATAGCATATTCTTTTCCACTAACACTGCTCTGCAGTGTAACTATAGCTCTCTACCACGCTTATTTTACCTAGTTCCACTGCAGGGTTAATTACCTTGGGCAGATCTTTGTGCTAACCCAGCAGTGTTGCTTTTAGTATTTGAACAAGCTTGTTTAGGGCCTCTTGAGTGCCTCTCTGCACTGTGCCTCAGGGACATGTTCTGAGAGCTGTATTCTTATAAGTACCTTGAAGTTGTGCACCAGCTCCCGAGATGAGAACTGGATGTCTAAATTCATCTTTTAAGCACTTTTAAAACACTTGCTCTCAGCTTTGTTTTACACAAAATAACAATGATAATAGTTTTTACTTCAGTAGGGTGCAAAATCCTTAAACAGCAGATGAGGAATTAGAGTGAGGAAACCTCTGGAAAAGAGCAGGCACAACCACTGAATCTCAGAAGCAACTATAAAGGTAAACTGGGACCAAGTTCTCAAAAATTTCATACACACCCCTAACTCCATATGAGTAATATAGGGTTGGTGCTGGAACAGAACATAAAGGAAGCCAGATGTTGGATTTAACAAGTTATTAAACAATTTAAAAAAAAAAAATCCATTCAGAACAGTTTAACATAAAGACAGAACTTTAACTGAGGAAGCACTATATCACAGAGCGCTGGAAACTAGGAATATATGACAAAAATCTCCAGAGTCCTTGACATATTCAGACAGTCTTTCCTCAGTCTTTCCTGGGGCTACTGTTACAAATAGGATACGCACTACATGGAGCTCTGGTTGACTCCATATGGCTGTTTCCATGGTCTTTACTCAACACTTTAGCACAGCCTCCAGGGAAAGAGGAATCCCAGGTAACAACACAGTCCCCTCTTTACCCCCTGCAAGACTGTAATCCTCAACTCTTAAAGCAGAGCTTGGTGAAATACAGGAGCTGACAAACAGGGGTTTGGAGGCATTCTTCCCATTTATAAATATATCCATGAGGAAAGGATACACAGGGTATGAATAGTATTTATAAGGGGACAGATAAACAGAAGAAAATACAGCTGGGACCTACACCGCAGTCTCTGTTTTATTAACAGACAGGTAAGAGAACTGATGTGGTTTAATACCTCAGCCCTGGATACAGGCTGCTGTTTCAATATTGTCTTTAGTTTCTATAATTTTTTTTATGTAAGTATAATAGATTATTTTCACAAACTATTTCTCATGGACGTCCTTAATTTTGAGTTTAGCTCACTTAACTAACTCCTTTGGCACACAGCAATTTGAACCCTGTTCAGGTTCCTTTCCGGAAAAAGCACAATAGGTAATCTTCGTTCAGACAGAAAGAAGCATAAATCTTTCACTGTTGTGCAAAGCCAAATAGGGAAACAATCGTTTTCTTAGTATGAGACAAAGTAATATCGTACACAATACATATAGGGGCGGAGTCCCAGCTGGTTTGAGTTTGCTTGTTTACAATAACAGCAGTAGAACAGTGTCAACTGAGACACACACAACATGCACCAAGAGTTTCCAGTGGAGGCTGCATGAAGAAACATCAGCAGTGCTTTTCTCTCCCCCGCCTTACAATTGTAAGTCAACAAATCAAAGCAATTATTTGCAGCTCTAATGCCAGCTACAATCTGCACCTTTTGCACAATGATGTCTCTCTTGAACGATGTAATTTCCTTCTAATTCCCTACAAACAGAGCATACCCCTAGAATTTTGCCTTCTGAAGCCTGTGAATGGAGCTCTTACAGGAATGGCAACTTCAATCAGTGGTTCAGCTTCTTTTAACTATCAAAATTCAACACTTCCTTTTTATTAACTGATGAAGTGAGATGTGTGGCTGCTCAAAGCAAACAGAACACAGTCTCCAAAATCAGCATGTTTTTTGGAATGGGAGCATCTAATTCCTAAAAGCAGAAAATAAGTCTGTGAACAAAATATCACTATTATTGCTAAAGAAAATCTCTCAACAGCTATTTTAGGGCTCACTCCTCGAAGATGCCAAGTACACTGAATAGCCAAATGATGGGGTATAATTCCAGCCCCCTTATCAGCAATATGTAAGAGAGAGGAAATGGATCAAAAAGACCCTGAACCAGACAGCGGCTTAGAAAAGAGGGCTGAAAAGCTTAAAACAGCCACAAAAAAAACTACACAACTCCAGCTCTAATAAACTCAATTCCATAAGCCCTGGGTCATGACAAAGGAACAGCAACAACAGAAGAGGTGATAGAGAGCCTAATTTCCATGTTTAGACAGTCATTTTTGTTGTCATCATGAATGTGCACGAAGATCATAAGGATTCATTACTCACAGAAGAACGACATACCAGAGTCCAAGCATCAATATTAATGGTATAGCTGTTCAAGAAATAGTATTTCTCCTTTGGAAATTTAACCACCCTACTCAAAGATATTTTGTGTAATGTTTCCACAGTCTCCAACTAATAGCATGCTAGGGCACATGCCAGAGATTTACACCTGCCTATGTAGTCACTAAGTCACTAACAATAATCCAGTATAAGATACTGACAACTGGAGCCAAAGATACAGAAGCGGACACTGACCTGTAATGAAACAGAATTTGACACAACACACTGAAAGTTATCCGCACTTTAATTTAGATGAACGCTTTTATATTTTCACTTGACACAGCAAAATGAATGAAAATTTCTGATAACTGCCTGATATAGATATGTTTAATACTATCAATTATACTATTACATCATTATAAATAAAAGTATTTATTGCTTGCTTTATATTACAAAGAATATACCAACTAGATGTATTTTAAAAATACATGTTACAAGTCAATTCAAATGACTAACTATAATTCATAGTGTATTTCAGCAAAAGTGTTCACTTTCTAATGCATACTGCTGCTCTGCCAAGCTTGTCATAAATAAGCAGCAACCTTTATTCTATCTACTACACATTAAATGGGTTGTAGGGAGTGAATACCAATTCAGTGCCAGGCCTTCTCATCCTTTTTTTATGGCAGCATTTTTATCTTATGCACTTTAAAATCAGAAACAGCAAGACAGGTTTCTCCTTTCTCAAAACTTTGATTTTAATTGCTTTCCAAGCAAAGGGGTGATCTGAAGTCTAACAGCTGCAGTTGCTGTTGGTCTGGTTATTTAGCAGTAAAAATTAACCATTCCATATTAATGAGGAGTCTCTCCTGTCCTACTGCAAGAAAAATAAAGTCCTGCTTAGTGCAATTAAGGAGAGTCATCAGTATCCCAAATAAATTACCAAATTCTTTAAACAAGTCAGAGAAAGAGAGTTACACAGTGGAACACTATTCATTAGTGGCACTGTTTGATGACACTAATGATACCAATGCAAGGATACTGGCTTCAATTTGATAGATCTGAAGAGAGTCAGTGACCGATTTGTCCATCATCATGTCCATCAAGGAGAGATTTGCTAATCAGCTTGAAAACAATCTGGTCTGACATTTGGCTGAGTCACTAGCTACAGACAAATCTGCACTCCTTCCACCCAGGAAAGGCTTTTTAACTGTTTCCATGAGCCTCTTTCAGAACAGCCAATATCTCTGGCTGAACAGGGCAGTTAACTTTAAGGCAGACTTCCAGCTTCACTTCCAGCTTAGGAAGCTTAAAACAATGCTGTCTAGCTCCTCCTAACAGGCCTTCATGACGTCACTATTTAAAAATCCAGGGTAGAGAGACTCCCATGGCCAGCCTGGTAGTTGGGAATGAACTGGGAGTTACAAATTCAGTCCCATCTTTCCTCCCTCTAGGCATAGCTCTGCCACCCGTGCCCAGAAGAGACAACACAGACAAGTCCATGCTCCATTGCTCAGGAGCTCCACAGCAGCAAATCCCACCAGACACCAGTTCAGCCAGGCAGAGACCTCTTTGCTCCAGAGAAGTAAAAGACAATCCACTGAGTCAGAACTGACTGGATAACTGAATGTGTTTCAGTGTTTGCATTTACTATTGTCACTCCTTTGAGAAAAGACACGGTACAGATGCTGAGCATCAGTATTTTGTCATTAAGCTTAAGAGGTGTCCTGTCAAAAAATTATTTGCCCAGCTCTCAAACTAGCACAGTGACAGAGAAGAGTTAGAAAGTGGACTGAATTCTAAACACTCCAGTTCAAGGAAGTATTTACTTTTCTTAAGCCTAAATTCCAAATTCACACAGGAGGTTTTTTAGGCCACATGCCAACGAAATGCTGAAAAGATAAAAGCAGTTCTGTCTTGAAAAGTCTGTTGTGTGAAGAAAGATAATGAACTAGCATCTCTTTCTCTCACAGAGAAGGACACAAAAGAGTAACCTTGGTTTGTTGTTTTTCCAGTTCTCTAAATAGTCTTCTCCCTCTTCAAGAAGTTCTCTTTCTTCTTTGGTAGGATGTTAATCCCAGTGGAATTATTTAGAAGATCTTGTGGCAGACAGCGAAGGTCTAATCTGTTACTAATATCAAGGATGGTTGAACACATATAGACAATATAGGAAATTATGAAGGACCATCCCTACAAGACCAAAGTAATAGCAGAGCAAAAGATTTAAGAGCAAACATGAGCCAAGCTGCAGATATTTCCTCCAGCGTCATACAGAGCTTGCATAGAGTACTAAACACTTACACTAATGAAAAGCAGAGATACACAAAGAGAAAAGCAGCACAGTCTGATTAATGAGAAAAGACACTAATCATAATCAGACCACCACTTCAACACTACCTTTCTGAGACGGATGTAAATTCATGCATCACAAGCAAAGACACTTTCACGTTTAGAAAGCTGCTAAGAGAAATGCCTTCAATTAAACAAACAGAAAAGACACAAGAAATTGTAGTATGTAACAAATTCAGGACACTGAAAATATGGTTCAGGAATACTGTTCCAATAGTAGGCCTTACTTACATTTTACAAGTAACTGTCAACACTTGAACACAAAAGTAAACCAACAGAAAACACAAACCTCATTGATTTTCTTGCAAAACTATCTATAGTTACTCTAAATCGTTCCCATGCCCCCAATAACAAATACTGCAATTCATCAAAACTGCAATAAGACTGTTAGCAAGACTGTAACACAGAATTTTTTAAAAATCAGAAATCTAGTCAAGCTATGAGCATGGAAAAAACCCCCACACCTCCCTCATTACTGTATAAACACTTTTCTGACTATGTTACATCTTGGTAGCAGTCCTGAGAGATCCATCCAATACAGAACTGTAATCAAAAAGGAAAAGTGAATGTGTGGGCCTGCATTAATCCGTCTCTTTGTTACATACTGATGCTATTAATCTACAATTAGTTCTTAGATTAGAAACTTAAGATTTTATTTCATAAAAACCACTGGGAATTAGAAGAAACGGCAGATGGAATTAATTTGATTTGGAGGAGGAAAAAGAAGGATTCTGTCTAACTTGACGGCTCAAAGCAGTGCCATAATCTCAGTGTTTTCCACTATAACTGCTCTTAAGGTATGTGTATGTGGTCAAGCCAAGGCACAGTAAGAGAAGTCAGGGTAGTTAGAGCCCACGAGCTGCCTAAATGTTCATCCTTTATAGTCAGAGTGCACTTCACCATAGCTGCTCTTGAGGCTGTTTGGAAAATCCTGTCCATCTGCTCACTCCACACAGAATCTCCTAATGCGGAAACAATTCAGAAAGAGCCAGAAGCAATATGGTAGTTCAAAAACCTGGTCAGCAGGTGGTGGGGTGTCCAACACATGCATTGAAAAAAAAGAAAAGTTACTCCCTGCTAACACAGCACATGCTTTCTGCAAGTAGGAAATAATTGAGAGGCACATGGAAACAAACAGCAGGAGGGCCAAAGGGATCCCACTAAGATCACATAACTTTTATTTGCTACTGCTTTGACTGAAGCATCTTCACATGTACTGAAGTTATCTGGACCACTATTCCACTTGAAATTAGGGCGGTAACTACAAGCCACATACTCAGCTGAAATTACAATAATTTAAATAGGCTTAAAGTCTAGTTTCTTAATCAGCTTAGATCAATGCATGAACCTAACACCATGTTACCATCAAAACACGGGATTCATCACCACCTCTGCCTCACCACCCTGCTGTGTAATCCCCATGTCCCTCTCATTTCAGCACTGCCAGTCATGTTGCCCACAAGCAGCAGTACTGATCCTAAAAAAAGGTGAAAGTGATGGAAGCAGTAGAAGGGAGGACAAAACTGAGGCTTTCAACGGCAATGCAGTCTGGGATCAACTTAAAACTCATCACAAAGCAACACCCAAACTAATGCCACAACTACAAACAATTTGCTCAATGATTCCAGAACAATATACAGCTGAAAATTCCAACTTCCTACAGGAAAAACTCTTAAAATATGTGTACGCATAGGGATTTTTAGAAACTTAATGAGATTTATGAAAAACAAGACAGTTAATGTTTAAATAGTGTAAAGATACAGATACTGTTGGGGAACTACTGTGAACAGATGCTTGTGGTCTGTGGTGCTTGACATCCACAAACGCTGACGTTGTCTGGATAACCCATTATTATAGCTCAATTTCCTCACAATTACATGAGGAAAAACAGATTCTACATAGTTAAACAATAAAAGGTTTTGTTATTTCCCTTTTAAACAAGAAGTAAGGTGAATCAGAAGGCTGCTATAACAGAGTTTGCTAAAATGAATTTCCCTCACTCAAATATAAATAATGGGAAAATCAGTCCCCAGAAAATGTTTGTCTTCTCAGAACAGAGAAATAAAAGAAGAGCCAGCAAAGACAGCAGAATGGGAATTTCAAAACTTCTGGCATTGTGAAACAGACAAAAATGGCTACTTGTGACTATGAAGAAAGTGTAATTTGATAACTACAAAAACAATGTTTTAAAAATGTTATTTAAAAGCTTCACACAATTTAGGTATCTTTTATGTTCTTTTTAGAAGTATTCTAACCATAGTTACTACAAACGAATAATACAAAATTGTTTTACTAGCTATGTCTATGAAATAAGAAATCAGTAGTATTAGTCAAGATCCCCAATGTCAATCTCATTCAGATACTGTATAAAAATGCAACAATTACCCCGTATTTGTATGCTTACAAGTTTTTAAAAAACAGCAAGTAAACTGTCCCCTCTCTCTACTGTTAAAACAGAAAAAAATAATTCTGTTAGGTTTAGCTTGTGTGTCTTATGAGTACAGTTTTTTTCATTCCAAATCTATTAACTTTCTTCACTAAAACTGATGACTGCAAAAATTATTTTTTCATTTCAATAAGAGCCAATTTTTAAAATATAATTTCTGAGCAAACTGAATGTAAATATTTTTTTTTTAAGAAACACTTCCTCACCTTCTTGAGCTGTAATTTTCTTTGACACAAAGCATTATTAGACACCGTCTTGCCTTAACTGCTGCATCACTAAGTACTCTGGAGAGGTCTCATTTAATCTTTCTCTCTTCAGAGACACCTGACTTTTCATGAAGTATTTCAACATTCATTGAGTCAGAGATCAACACAGTCAGAATGAGTCTATGTTTTAGACTTTTACTTGGGAGGTAGGAAAAAACAAAAAAAGAAAAAAAACCACACACTGCTTAAGTATGAGAGCGTAGCATCCCAAATGTTCCCTTACTGGTACCTAGAGTGCACAAAGAGCGAAATATGGTAGCTCAGCTTGCTTTGAAACAGAAACCTGGTTTCCAAAATCCTTCTTGTCAGGATCAGAAATTGCCCATAGCATAAGGAACACCACACCAACTCTGTTCAGTATCTAGCTTCCATGAATATTTTCATTCACTGACAGATAAAACTTGCAGATCTAATTCTTGGGGTGAAGTAGGGGTGGACCTTTCTTAGAAATTGCATCAAATCTTTTTCTTATTTAAAATTCTATGGGCACATCTGTGCAGGGAAAATTGTGAATGCTGAGCCAAATTGAATTCAAGTGTGAGTTCAAAATGCATTAGTTAAAACATATTAAACCCCATGTGGACATTTTCATTCATAAGTAAAGTGGCCTAGTTTAATCTGATTTAATTAATATGTTACAAATTCACCCCCTTGTTAATTAAACTTCACTTTTCTGAGCATGCCCATACAGTCACTCTGCAAAGGGCTGTGAAACACAGGCCTCATGAGCTTCTCTCCTGAGTTAGGCACTGGGTTTTGTGCAAGCCAGAACCAGTTTGAGGGGACAGAATTGTGCCTGCATTTGGAGCACATAGCTGACAACAAGGGAGCTGGAAGTAGGAGGGAATTAGGAGAGTTTCCAACTCAATGTGCAAGTCTTAACAAGCCTGGACAAGACTCACAGAAAGAAATCTGCTGTAGAATAACTGGTGTGATGTGGTGCTAGACACAGGAACAATTGTTAAGAACATGGAAAGCTATACTACCTGAATGTTCAAGCAAACTAATCTAAACAAGTATTGCTTTTATCTTAGTCATGTTTTATACAGGATTCCAGTTTTCATGCTCTCTTCTGCAATGTTTTTTTCTTATTTCTATTTGAATGTATGCAGGACCAAGGAATTAAATTCAGGAACCATAACCAAACCATGAATAACACTGCAATTAAAACTGGAATGTAAATGCTAGTTCTAAGCCACAACAATCCTATTTTCTAGTGCTACATTTTTTAAAGCACTGGTACTACTCATATCAAGCTCATACAGAGCAGACAAAAGGACACTGAGAGAACACACAGACAAAAACTATTTCATTTATTATTTACTTATTACTTTACAGCAGCATCTGTAGTACAGCAACTTTAGTGTCTTAAAAATTATTGCACAGTGTGAAGACAAGTGAGCTAAAGTGGAGCTAAATGTTAAGATGGTTGGTGGTAAGACTAGGATCTTTCTGTCCTCCCTCTGCTCAACTGCAAACAGTTCCTATCTGCAGTGACACTAATTCACTGCTCTGACAGTTGTCCTATGGCCTGTGTGAAAGAGTTGGTAGTTTCTGTTCCTACTGGGCAGGTATCCAAGCTGTAAAGCTACTGTTCACTTGTCACAAATTGATACCCTTGGTAGTCCATTAAGGAAACTATGGAATGAATAAGCACCTCTCACTGGTAAAAATATGCTCAGGATATGGTAAAAAGATTGTGGCACACTGGCAAAAGAGCATGAGAAAGGCTTCACTGCTACTCGTGCTCCATCCATTCAGAAGATAAATAGAGGGCTTCATTCTTCAGATCTGTCACTTTGGCATCTTTCATTCCAATAAATTAGCATTTAAGAAAAAGCTACAGGAAAATGAATTCTTCTTGCTGGTGACAAAACCCAATTCTCACACATAAACATAACAAAGGACAATCACTTCATAAAATATTCTCTGGAAAATAATGTATTATTCATACACTGAATCATGCAAAATTTCTCTGACCTTTTGTGCTTGTCTTTTTCTGGATGTCATCAACTGTTTTATAACTTTCTTGGATTTTTCATTCTTTCAAACTCATCCAAATTAAGAAGTGATTTAATCTTGTATTTTAAATCATCATAAAATCATTCTACTAGAAATCTGAGAGAGAAGCAACACTTATCTTTCTCCAGTCTCTCCCAGTGTCTATTCATGCAAGGTTTACTAATTGTTAAACAATCCTGTAGTTGCATTTTTGGCTTCTTGTGCATAATGTGTTGTTAAATTACATTAACTTAATGAAAAAGCATTTCAGTAGAGATACTTCATTTCCTTTGTAACTGTTTCAAACAAGAAAGACAGCATTCTAATTTACAGCATCTAACAATCTCAAAAATTAATGCTCAATGCTAAACAGCTGGAAGCAGTAATACTAAAACTGTGCCAAACATACAGAGACAACTCAAGCATTTAAACTGCAGCCATTACAGTTTATACCATGGTGGCACATTCCTAGTAGACAATCATGCCATCTCACCACCATAATCACTGAATACTCACACAGACCAACATGTGCCCTAAAAGGAACATGCATGGTTTCCATCAATTTTGTGCATATTTTTTGTTAATTGTGTGATGATAGAATTTTGCATCTTTTTCCATGGGAAAATGCAGCAGCCAGTCTGGCCCATGCATCTAGTCACTATGCCAAGGCTGTAACATTATCTCATGCCTGAGAAACCTTGTACTCCTCTGACATCAGTTGAAAATGAGAGTAGCTGGAAAATGGTCAAATGCAGCTCAGTGAAGTAACACCCTTGCAATTTCTCATTGATACCCCCAGCCGGTATCGAGCCATGAATTGTTGCAGTCACCATAAATCACAGACATGCAGCAAGCAACATTTAACACAAGTTTTCCAACAATGCAGCTGATTACAATTACACACAGAATAATTTATAAAGATTCACAGAAATAACTTCTGAGTGTAGCAGACAAAAAGTTGTGAGATTTCTAAGTCATAAGCATTCAAAGTGAAATTAAGAAAAGAAAGACGTCATCTATTTTTACAAGGGAAAAAATGAAACAAAAGGAACTCAGTTTCTGTTTCAATAAGAGTGGCTTAGAAACTTTTACAAATGCCCTGCCCCTACTGAAATAATACACCCCATTGTCCCAACTGCTGAGCACCCAGCAGTAAAGCAACACCCAGCAGGAGCAACAGCTTTTCAGCTTTTCTCATAGCAGGGCAGCTATAGACATACCCACATTTTCTAAACCTTTACCATTCAAGG
Organism: Lycocorax pyrrhopterus obiensis; assembly: GCA_014706295.1. NCBI lineage: Eukaryota > Metazoa > Chordata > Aves > Passeriformes > Paradisaeidae > Lycocorax > Lycocorax pyrrhopterus. Next base: position 18,996,314 of record JACSVZ010000002.1, on the reverse strand, counting down.
CAGCTCAGCAATTGCTAAGACTTTCCAAGAACTTCCACTGCACATATGCAGTGTCTAACCTTAAAATGCAAACATCACATTCAAAAATGGAGTTAACTGTGCTCTAGTCTGCATTTCTTTGCTTTGTCTTCTCCCCAGGCTGTATTAGCTTTAATCTAGGACTAAGAAGAAATAAAGAAAACACTGTTGCATGTCTAAAGTCAACTCAAAATCACTTTCAGAATGAGAACACTAAAAATAAAACATAGAATCTTCCAACACTGCAGATAGTCATCCATAGTTAATATGTAAAAAATTAGTTTCTACCATCTTTAAAACAGGTGATGTTACCTTGGAGTACAATACAAAACTGCAAAACACAAGACTTTGAATGTCTTAGCTTATTTAAGCCACTGCTGGAAAATCCTGATTACCTAGTGGCAATTTCCCTCTGGGTGTGCACTTTTTTCCATGTATTATAAAGACAAATAAGTAGGCCCCACATTTTACAGGATCTTACACAGAGAATGAATTCTGTAGGACTTTATCTTACTAAATCTGTTTTCCACCATTCCATAGTTACGTTCTGTGAGTGATACTGGCACAGTATTTCAAGTCTTCCACAAGGGACAGCTCAGTGAGCCACAGAAACAATGCAAATCTACATGTACTTCTACAGTGACATCTAAAGCTCCACCTCAGCCCTTGTCTGAGCATGATGTGATGAAGGAACAGATCAGGCATATCCTGTGTAGGACTGTGAATATAATACTACTACAGAGTGTGGGAGGCAAGCTATTTCACTGCAAGGAAAATCTGACAGTGGAAATTTCCATTCCCTGCATACTTTAAAGGTAAACTTGGATCTTATACATGAAAAATATTCAAAACTGGAAAACAAATTCAGCTTGTGTACCTGTACCAATAGAAACTAAAGTTAAATCAATACCATGATTTTGCCTTAGGAATTAGTGAACCCCTCCACAATTCTCCGATGTACACATCTTACAGCCACAGCACACACACAGAACACTGGCTAGGAAAAAATACGTGTTTAAGGTGTGTTTGACAAAAAAGTGTACGTCAACACAGCTTACTGCAGATCAAAACAACTATTCTCACACGCTGCAGCCTGACTCCACTTCTGCCTGATTTTTCACCTGTTTTTCCCCTTGCCACTCTTTAAAATTCATCTCTAGCTTCATCTGTCTTGACCTCTAATACACACATTTGCTTCTGCATGTTTTAATGCCTACAGAGAGTATGTGGAAGCTCCGTTAACTTCAAGCTTCATGAACCAGTTGAATTTTGTGATCCTCCTCAGGTTTTATTCTAACATTTCTTGATGTCCTCAATCCAGAAGTAGCCTTTTCCCAGAATCTCTGCTCTATTCTCCCCAAACTCTGAACAGATACTCTGTTTTTCAGTAGGAATTACTGTTTGAAACAAACACAAGTATACAACCATATTAAACTGCTTATAATCCCATGTCCACGTCTAGTGAGAGCCATTCAAACAGAAGTTACTGTGAAACTCTTCCTTTCTTGATTCAGTGTGGAAGTCAAATACTATTTCATGTATCACCCAAGGACATCTCAGAGTTCAATAATGAAGTTACTGGACTTAATGTGATTTAGGAAAATTCAAAGCTTGAGTGAGGGGATTGGATGAGAACATACTGTTTGCTGCTATTAGCAGCAAGCTGGACAGAAAATTCTATTTATAAAAAAAATTCTAAGCAAAAAAAAAAGAGTTTAAAATCCATAGACTTTAATTGCAAGGTGCATACCGCAGGAGTCATCCTATTAGACTAAGAAAATGCTAATGGAATACTAAAAAAAAGAATCTGTCAAACACTAAAATAAAATCTCAAAATGTACTAAATTTGCTAAATCCTCGTCACCATCTTCTCTTTATAGAACACCCACAGTGTGCCAGTACTGTGCAAGAAAAACGCAGTCCTTGATACAGTTGTTTATAATCTATATAGACGACACAGGAAGAAGCAGTAATGAAGGTCAAAGCAGTTGGAAGAGAGACTAAGGCAGGAATGTTGTAGTCAAGGTTAGGAGTTACTTTTTGCTTACTTTCTGTATTTCCTGACTCATTTTACTTCTTAAAGTAAGCCTTAATGAAAATGCAACAGAAAACCCAGGATTTAAAAGCCCTTCTGAATGCTTGTTCACAAAGGAGGGGTTTGAATGAGAATGGAATCAAGACTGGAAAGACAAGGGTGGAATTGGAGGGAATGTAAAAGGAATTAATAGTTATGCACCATCCAGCAGGTAAAGTCAAAACCAGAGACAAAATAGGGCAACTCCTGGTCACATTTAGAGAGGTTGGAGAGAGGCAAAAGATGGAGAAATGGACATCCAAGTAAATAAAAGGTGCCAAACAAATCATCAAAGCCAAGACAACAGTTTCAAAACAGAAACAGAGACAAGGGGGACACTACTGGAGATGCAATGAGTGAAATGTGGTAGGAAATCATATCAAACTGGGGGAGAAAGAAGAGGTATGGAAGTTACATACAACAGTTTTGCTTACACAGGACAGAAGGTGAAGACAGTGGCCCTCAAGGAAATGCAGAAATACAAGAGCTTGGAGAAAAGAGGTGGACATGTTTGGCCATGTTTACATTTTGTTAGCAGAATGCCATTGGAAAAGTTTAAGGTAAGGAGGGAAGCTCATCTATTAAACCCTTATACACACCTATCACATACAGTCCCAATATGAAACAATGTTACCCAGGGATGGTACCAAGTCAGACAAGGAGAGGCCTGATGGAATTCTCTTCCCTACATCATAAATAAAACAGCATGTAAGGCACTAGAGGATGCCACAAAAACTGGCAAAACCCATGCCCAAACGTGGGGGGCGGGGGGGGGAGGGGATGAAAAAACAAACATTGTGAAGCCTGAAGAAAAAAAGAATTTTCCATACATGTGACTAATGATTCTCATGCCATCAAAAATACCCAGGTACAACAAGTGTTAAAGGTCTTTTATGACGTGGCCAGGTAAAAACTGTTGCTACAGAGTCTGAAGTGCAATTTCCAGGGACTAAAGGAGACTGAAGAAGAGACTGTCAAACAGAGAACTAGCAATAAGGTCAAGGGTAAGAGAGTAGACAGAATTTTCAAGCAGCACAGAAGCATTAGGGAGAAGGGAAGGGCAATTGCAGGTGCTAAGGAAACTGGAAAGAAAAACGCAATGTTGCCAACTCTCCAATTCATCAAATCAAAAAAAATCTGATGAAAAATTAAATTCTTAACTTGTCTGTGTCTAAGAAAGCACTTCTAGTGATACAGACTAATTCACTGCTGTCTTAAACAGAAGCAACTCTCTGTGAAGTTAAGAGCATAAAAACTTGTACAGAACTTGCTTATTTTTTCTAATTCTCTCCTAATAAGGGCTACTAAGTCATTTTGCTGTGAACGCTAACACAGGATAGTTACTGCATAATTGTATTTAACTATTTCTGAATTCATTCTGAAAACTGAATGAAAGAAAAGCAATACGGAAATTCTGTCATCTCTGTTGTACCATCTTATTTCAATATCATTTCACTTTGGTAATATTTTATTGCCAAACTTTCATCCTGAAGACCTCCCTCTTCTAGCAGTTTCAGTTCTGAATATCTGCTGTATTCTCTAATCACATCCCCTCTTGTATCCTGCAGTTTTCCTTCTCCAATTTTACTCTCTTATTTTTCCTTGGATCCTTGCTCACTCAGAGCCTTGACGCCCTTCCTTTATTTCTCATTCCTCCTCCGCAGTTTCTTTGCTTTCATTCTGCCTGCTGCCCTCTTTTCCAGCTATCTGTACACTGTAAGAAATATTTAAATAGAAGATCTCACTTTGAAAACTCGTCTCCCCTGGCAGCCTCCCCGGGCTGGGGCGGCCGCTGGCGCTGAGGCGCGTTGCTAAGCAGCTCCTTAGCACCCTGTTCGAGGGACTGGGACTCAGCTCTGCTCCGCGCTGCTGGTGCAGTGCCCTGCTTTGCAGGCACAAGGGGCCTGAATACCTCGTCAGAGGAAGATCAAAGTCCTGCTCCTTCCTGGAGGTGTGTGGGAGGACAGAGGCAAGAGCGTATTGTATTTTTTAAAATAAAAATGTAAATAAGCCTTCCCAACAATGCCCCTTCTACAGCATTCCCATCTCCAGAAGATGAGTGATATTTTTCAGCTAAAGAGCTTCAGGAGAATTTTTTTGAATAACGTCAGAGAGAAATATCTTTAAAACCAAAACCACCATCCACTCATAACCAGCTCACCAAACTAGGCAGCCTCTCTGCTGTTTTCCGGCTGCATCTGACCTTCTCCCAGGTCTGTTTAAAGCCAGGCATGAGGAGGCCCTGTGTATTTTGGTGCAGCGTTGATACTGTGCCTGCTGGGTAAAGCAACATAATCACAACCAGCCTAAGTATGCTCAGAATTGCTGTACATGCACAGGTAAAGAGCAGGGCATGGTCCTGCTGCAAGATCTCCATTTTGGTAGCATCAGGTGGTGTTACTGTCATTTTGTTGTCCAGACAAAATTTCTAGGTCCTCTCTGAGTTCTTCTCAAATCTCAAGTATAACTGGTTACCTAGCTATTAAGCCCTGTGCGGTATAAGAGCCATACCCCAGATCCTGTACTTCTTTTGAAACTGATTTGATGGCTTGTTGTACCAATAACCACAAATACCAGGTACCAACATGGTACCAACCCCAGAATAGCAGATAACCATTTTGAGAAAGAGATAGGAGGATGAACATTGATATGTCAGTGTCTTCTCACTGAGTGGCACTTACTACTCCCTCGCTTCATCTCCCTAGCCCAGACTGTATTCAGTGCCTCAGGTGTCATTAGTTTCCTTTGGATTCAGGTGGGTGAGATGGGAATGTTCAAGTCCTGAGGTGGCCAAGCAGAAACTACTGGTCTGGGAACCCATCATGGCAGGATACACACCCCTGGATTTCAAGCAGCTCAGCCCCTCAGACTAGATGACAACTATGGATGGAGCTCACACCTTCATCCTGGCATCCTGTGCATACCAAGTCACTAGAACATACACCATAGAGAATTACTGCACTTATTCTCAACATAACCAAAGAGACAGGCAAAGTACTTAATGCCAGGGTTTCTTTCAAGTATAAACCTACAGTAAAAGACAAGAGGTGAGCCCAGAAATGAAGGCCTGATATCCCTGTTTCTGTTTTGCCCTGAGACTGGCTAACCAGTCAGCTAATGGATGACCACACCACCAAGAAGACTTGATAGCATCTCTTACTTTGCCACTAAACTAAATGGAAAGAGATGCTATGTTTAACAGAAGAGGAAGAAACCTTTTAAATTACACCTAAGATATTTTCAGTGGAGAAAATTCAAAGAGGATTAAGAAGATGAGAAAGTTTTCCTGACAGTTGCAGGAGTTTATTTGATTTAGTGAAGATTTGCTAAGGGAAGTCTTGTTGACAATAAATAATATTTTCTTGACTTTTGCACAGTTATCAGCAAGATATGGGATTGATCTATGACATCAGAAAGATCATCAAACAGTATGTGCATATTTGTCCTGTGTATTAGGCAAAAGAGAGTAAAGACGAAAATATGTTTAATACACATGTATGAATACACACTAATATTTAATATCTATATATGCATGTAAACTGATCTGCAAAGTGAATCCAGAAGTTGCTTACATGACCAAAATTTTTCATACTCTTACAAATCTAAGAGCAGTCTTGTACACTTTGCTGATCAACCTATGCTCCTCATCACACAACAGAGACAAGCTGGGCAAGACGCTGGACTGAACACTGAAGGTATTGTAACTGCTGTTATATTTGCAGTCACAAAAATTTAAAGAATTAAAAAATATTTGCAACTTCATTTCCCAAGTTTTCATGCATACTTTGCGGAATGTGGGTATCCAGGAATACCGGCGGAGTTCTCTTCCTCAGAAACAGAGGCTCTGCCAAAAGTATCTTGACATTTCATCTTACACAGACAGTCTGATCCCTAATTACTCAGTATATGAAGTGAATTGTAATTCTCATTAGAAGGCTGCTGAAACGTTTAATCCTGCCAGCATTTTGGGCTGTTTGTCTCAGGGAATTTGGGGGATGTTTGGGGGGATTTAGCATTTTTCAGTACTAAACAGGAAGCTGATACAGGGCCAAATACATCCTTTAATTTCGGGTACTTCCACTGCATCTTTTACAAATTAGCAATTGTGCAATAAAACTGCCCTCAAAATGTTCCAACAATTCTTCAGTGAATGTACATTTTAAACAGAAAATAAAGGTGCCTAATAACTGAAGCAATGTTTCACACTATCTTGAAATAAACCTATATGCATTCAAGAGTATACCCTTTATTTATTTAATATGTAATACTATCCTACCATATAATTTCAAAACATTTTTGTAAGAACAAATAGAATACAAATAAGTTCTTACACAGAGCTTCTCACGAGCACAGTAAATCAGTCTCCTCATTTAACAGAATAAAAGAGCACTCAGGTGTAAAGAAACAAAGTAATTGTCCTGTGAAACAGCAGAACCAAGAAGACCTGCACAGAAATTAGGCCTCCTCAGATCCCACCAGTTGTCTAGCTGGACAGGACCACCTTGGGCAGCCCTGGCTCTTCCTAATGCCCTCTGACCCTACCATGACCACAGCCTGCTGCCCTACCAGCACCATCCACTAGTGAGGACTGCAGCTTCTGGCATCAGCTGCATTACAAAAATCAAATTAATATGACAGAAGCATTCACATAATCAGCTCACTAAGACAGTAAACAACTTGTTCTTTGGAGACGCCTGTTTCAGCCACCTGACGTGTATTCCTCCTTTTAGATACCTTCTCAGAAGTTTTCAGAGTCACATTTCCCATTAGCTCATTTTTGTCTATACAACAGCTGGGAAGAGAATCTCTGAAGTGATAAGAGAAGACAGCGTACATGCAGGTCATCAGTATAATATATAATACTGTTGTTAAAATGTAAATGTCACACTGAAAAAAAGAAACTAGGAGGAATCTGTGGAAAGCAGCAGGAATTATAAAAGTTTCTTAAAGTATTAAAAAGGACTAGAGGAATATAGGGGTTTTTCAGTCTAAAAAGAATGTGTGATGTGAGCTATGGGAACAGCATTACAATATACATAAAACATTACAAAAAACCAGAGGTAGCAACTGCTCTCAACACCCACTAGGAAAGAAGAAAAATAACTAATATAAAGGTACAGAATATAAGATGAATTTCAGAAAAAATAAAAAGTTATAAGGACATAACACAACAAGGACTCTAAGCAAACTAAATTTTAAGAACAGATTAGAAAAACATATAGTCAGCATAATTTATGTGAACACAGTCCTACTGCAGTGCAAGATGGGCTAAAATGATACAAAGTTGGTTTCCAGTCTTTAGCTCTTCCATGCACTACACTAAGACAAATGCATGCATTAGCTATATATTTATAAAAAGACACAGAGAACAATGGGAATAATTACATTTATTTGTCATTTAATTTTTATTAGTGCCTTCATTAATATTAATTTATTTCCACTTAGGGTAGACAAAATGACACTTCTCTACCACTAAATATTATTGCCTTATTTCCTTACTGGTGTGTGCTGAGTACAGCTTCCTACCACAGACTGCGTTGGGTACATATTTGATCACTCGTGCTAGAGAGCTGAAATAGCCCCGGGCACTTTGCTAGGTACATCACTTCCTTGTGTGCCAATTACTACAGTCATTTGTGTCCTACCTAGACTGCTCCTACGAGCCAGCTAAAGCAAGGACAAGTCTTTGGTGTCTCTTCCCTTGTAAGAAATAACAGAAAGATGCTTGTAAAAACAGTGAGTCCCATTTCCACAGAATTTCCCTTACCCAGCTCACCCATAACTTTCCAACTCTCACACCCTGGGCTTTTTCCCCACTACCATTTAGAGCCCCTCCAGCAGTGCATCAGGAAAGGATTCAATACCAGAAGAATAGGGCTTGCTCACTCTCATCATTACCTAAGGAAACACCCAAACATGAAGGGCACCATATACTTTTAAACAGATAGGATTTTATCATCAATAAAGAAACTTGGGGTTAAGGAGGTGCTCTCTTCTGGTTTTATACATTACTATATTAATTGACACTAAATGCTAGTCAGACCAATATGACATTCAGTATCTAACCAGATTCACTATTTTTCCATGCATTTTACTCACAAAATATTGATATGGAGCTGATGTATTTCCACCAGATATCCTTGCTGGTCAAAAATCTAATCAATATTCAAAGTAAACTAACATATATGTCCATAAATTATAGTTTTTCATTACATTGGAACTGTTCTATGAAAAAAAGAAAATGCTAATTTATCCATAGTCAGAAGGTATAAGGTATTATAAAGTATTATAAGGTGTACATACAGAAAAAAGGTATTATGAAGACTGAATAAGAAGCATATTCATAACTTCCCTTTCACTTCACAGATAATGTCAGAATAATATTTATGAGATTATGGGTACACTTATAACTAGGCCAGAAATTTAATATTAAATGTCTATTTTATGCAAAATTTAGCTCCACAACTGAATGAGAAGAGAAAGAATCCGTCAAAAAAGAACAAGTAACAACAAATCAAATGCAATATTTTCTCATTAATTAAAATATCTGACTATATAACAGTTTAAGTATTAAATGCTTAAGAAATAATCTTTTTAAATAAGGAATTTCATCTTCTTTCAAAGAAAACACTTCTGTGGGTTCTCTCACTGTGACAGACTATAGATTACTGGGCTCACCAGCCTCAAGGTTTTTTCAGAAGTTGGTTAATCAACAACTTGGTGAGTTGTTAATCAAACTTGGTGAGTGAAAACAAAAATAGTCACAGACAACAGCCATACATGGGCCAACTGTGAACTTCTCTTTCTCTGTGAAATACAGTTCCATGTTATTAATTAGCAATAGATCCATAACATCAACCACCAAACCAAACGGAACATTCTGTGATAGTGTTTCTTTCTTAGTAAAATACTTTATTCATATCAAAGACAAGTTGTACTGATGTAAAAGGAAATCTAAAGGTAATGCAGAAGGACCTGCATTTCCAAAATATTAATAAAGGTTTTTTCCTATCACAAAATAGTCATTGTTCACCTTTGTTAATCAAACAGGAAAAAAAATATCATAGAAATAACAGCTATTTGAATCTTGCTTTTTCAAAAGCTGTAAGAGCACATCATCCAGCAGGCCCAGGCAGACACCTGAGAGTGACAGCAGAAAGCACCCTCCATGTTTCAACACAACTGGGAAGTAAACACTTGAAAGACAGAACAAGGTGGGTACTTGCTTGATGGAAAGCGCATTACCAAGTGAGTGATTATACCGCCAGAAAGGCAGCATAATGCTTTGCTGTGGGCAGAAATATGCCTGGATAAAAAGGGGAAAATTCTGGTCTTTGTACAGGCAGAGTGTCACAATATGGTCCCCCTTTCTATCTACAGTAGATCAAGCCACTGCAAGGCCACGGCCACTGCTTTGTTCTATCAGACGTGTGGTCAGGGGAATTCGCTGGTGTTGCAGCCCTGACTAACGAGCATCCTAATGCCAACAACCACCTCCGAGAGACTGGTAAATAAAAAAGCCTCATGACTAACCAGCTGAGTGTTCTGAAAGTACTGCTTTCATTGCCTACAGAATTATCACCAACATCACCAAAATTTTTCCTTGAGCTTAGAAGCTAACAGAAAAAGTTACATGTTAACAGAATTCATTGAATAGTATTTGTACATGTGAGAAAGTTAAGGACAGATCTTTATTCTATACATTTAAGAATTACTAGATATACAGTTCCATGGACATAGATCTTCTGTCCAAGAATTAGTACATCTTCCCTTTTATTAAAAAGACAGACAAAGCATACAGGAGACTATAAAACAAATAGAGAGCTTGGAGAGAAGAGATAAATTGCTGACTTGGATTTAGCAAATTAATTTTTCTGTTTAATGAAAGACTATAGAAAGAGTTTCCAAACACTGAATACCAATTATTCAAATCATTCTGAAAGGACAAAAATTAACTGGGGGAAAAAAGGAAAAATAAACCAGCACTCCATCACATCTTAAATAAAAGAGTATGGCCCTTCTTTACTGTCTGGCTGCAGGAGTGCCCCAAGTGACTGAGATCCTGTGTCTCGGAAGATAAAGGACACTGCTCATTGGACAGCCTACCATACAGTGTCATCGTGGATTTCTGGATGTCATAAAAGCTTTTACCTCACTGTCCTCTGCATGTAGTCTCAGCGACCAATCCAATTCTATATAATTTGCTTCTAAGAGATGCATTTAGAAATGTATTTTCTAAATAGAAGAGATGCTTATTGCTGAGTTACTCTATATTTCTCATTAAGATTTAAAAAGGCATATGACTAAATTCAGACTTTTTGCAGTATTTTTAATTTGCTGTGAAACTTTTTCTTCCTCAGGCTGTATGACATTTTTTTAAATGTCAGTCTAACGTGTAGCTCAGAATTCATAAATGAGTTGAATAAGCCCTGCACTGTCAGTTTTAAGAGAGCTTATAACAAACCCAATCTCCATAAACTCATCAACAGAAAATAAGTTGTTCATTGAATTTGCCTAATTTTCCTCATAACCATGCCTGAGGAATTCACAACTGCCCTTGGTTATTAGACCCAAGACACTACTAACACAGATTTCAGATCTATCATACAATTACTGAACAGCCCAGGTTGGAAGGGACCTGTAAAGACCATCCAGATTGGCCTTTCATGGGACAGCTATCCCAGGTGAGATTACCTAGCCTCCTGTCCAATTGGATTTTGAAAACCTCCAGTGATAAAGGCTCTGCTACGTCTCTGGAGAGGATGTTCTTATTGTAATAAATAAATAAACAAATTCTTTCTTGTGGCAAGATAAATGTTCTCCCAAGGCAACCTGTACCCTTGTCTTCGTGTGGTTCCTTGCAAAGAGAGAGCCTCCTGCCTCTTCGTAGATGACCTTTCAGTACTGGAATACTGCAGTGAGGCCTTCCTTGAGTCTTCTCTTCTCCAGGAAGAAAATATCTAATGCCTTCAATATTTCCTCAAAGGGCAGTTTCTCCTGCCCTTTGATCATCTTTTTGGCCCTCTTTTGGACCTTCTCCTGTCTGTCCTTATCGTTCTTGAATTGTGGGGATCCACTGTGAACATATTCTTGAAGTGCAGCCTGGAGATACAGAAGCAGATCACCAAAAACAGAACGACGAGTATTTTTCTTCTAAAACCATGAGGTAAATATTTTGAGATACAAAATGCTGGATTTTTTGGTAGGTTTTTTTTTTTTTTTTTGCTTTGTTTTTACATTTACGATGTGGGTTTGAATAATACAAGAATGTGAAGGCAATGGTGCAGGGACGCAGTGTGCAATGAGGTGACAGGCAGAGCTCAAAAACAGGCTTAAAAATGGAGTGGAACAACTGAAATCTTTCCTCTCCCACAAACTTGCTCAAGTGCCTATGAAACACCAAAGAACTGGAAACCTGAGTTGGTATGAGCTCCAGAAAATTAAGATACTTGGTTCTGACAGCTGTCCAGGGACAGCTATCATAAGCTGGTTCTCTCACAGAAGATTCACTTCATGAAAGATAAGACTCTGTATCCGAGCCAACTCACGAAGATTAAGTTAACGTAATTAACGATGAATAAAGTCTGTTTCATCTATCATAAAGTGAGTCAGATGAACTGAAATCTTAAAGCATTTATTTCTCCACCAACTACAAAAACAGGACTATTACAATGATTTCAGCTTACGCACATCGGTGTGGGATATGTCAAAGGTAGGCAAGATGAATGCCACCCACAGTTTTCCAGTCAAGGGATATGATAATAGTGAAACAACCATAAAAGGTTACAAGCATTTGAAAGCAGGAAGCGACACATTCAACTGAGCTGAGGCCTGTGAACAGCACTTCTAAAATAATAATAATTATCTCTGCATTCTTGCATTACATACAGAAGAAACCTGAAGAAATCAGATGTATTTTGTATGGGTCTTTGTAAATTTTCTCAGCCTCATAGGAACCTGAATAACTTTATTTCACAAGGAAACAGGCAAATACAGTAGGCAGAGAGGCAAAACTATTATTATTTCATTATATAACACCAATATGTTTTGCCCTGCACAAAACCTCCTGTTATCTGGCCTCACAGTTATTTAAATGCTTTGAGTTTTATGTTCTAAAGCATATAGAACAAGAGACTAAATTCAGGCATCATCATACAAGACGTTTAGTTTGGTTTACTTATGAATTTGTTAAGTTCATTTGCATTTTTTCATGGGGTTGGGTCTGTGATTAAAGTAGGCTCCAGGATTTTAATAACACTCCATCTGTCCCAGAGGTCCTTGCTTAATTTTTGCTTTCACAGGCATTTTGAACAATTAGCTAGTGTTAGAAACTTGTCAATTTCTAAATTCTTCTGTAATATATTGCAGAGGAGGTAAACAGAAATCTTAAGCCCTGTTTGCAAAGAAAAAAAGACCTTTAACATTTCAGGAAACCTTAAAATACAGTAATTGTAAGTACTTGAAGACATGGAACATGCAACAGCCAACACTTCTCTAGATACTTCCTTTAGCTGTCAAAAAAGATGTTTTACAAGTCTCATGATGCTTAATCTCTAACACACTTCCCTCTCCTAGGAATGTGAGTGTAACATCATGCACATGAGCCTGTCTCTCACACACAAAATTATTCCTGATGTATTCCTGATATCAATGCAAGTCTGAGAAAATAGTTGCCATGTTGGAACTGCAGTCCAGTGGAAGTTATGTGCTAAATCTCAGGATTTCAGATTCACCTAGAAATGCTGTAAAACAGCATTATCCAAAACTACCACAAAACCTGGTACAACAGTGTGAGTCAGGTGAGTTACATAAAACACCAAGCCCTACAAAGACACTAATTTTAAGACACATAGTGAAAACAGAAGCTATTAGAAATGTACACACAGCTGGAATACACACCCATGTTGTGCACTTGCTTTCCTTTCAACATCTTTAATTATAAGGATATTGTAGATATATTATCATAAATCAACAAATCCGTTTTCCACAGCGTGTTACTAAGCAACTGTAACCAAGACCTTGTGTAAATTAGATTAAAATTCCAAGGTAACAGTACCCAAATACAACCTCACATTGCACAGCCAAAGAGAGTCGAATGTGTTCATATTAAAGGAAGAACATCTGCTTAGTTTTATGTTTGTTTAAATAGTTTAGATACATAGAAAATGTAAATCTATTTATATCAGCTGTAGGCATTTCCACCATACAATGAACCCTGCAAAGATCTAATAATCATGGTATATTTTTCAGATAAAATAACTGAAAACTTTTTCAAATTAATTTCATCATTCATCATATGCATTTCATTCTGCCATTTAACCATATCCAAACTACACAAAAATATACTACTTTAAATAATCTATTAATAGTAATTACTACAACCTTTTAAGAGAAGATCTCATACTCACATACACAGTGTGAAAGATGAATACTGTAATACAATGATTAAATTTTTTTGTTGCACTTCCAATAAAAAAACAACACTTTTTCCCAGTCATAAATACAGAAGTATAAGCACCTTTCTAATAACTGGCTGCACTTGGCAGGCACATCTCCATCTCTCCAGCACTCAGACATTCTATGGGCTTATCAAGCAACACGAGGAAGCTCCAATTCCAACAGAGTAGATCACAACACTCTCTGAGCAAAAGAGATTGTTGTATGTGAAATTTTCCTGCCACTGTCAGTCCTGCCTTCCCACAGAGTTTCAAAATTCAAGTTACCTGACCTCATAACAAATGTGACTAAATATTTTAAAACACAGCCCAAATTTAAACATAGAATCACAGAATGTTTTGGGTTGGAAGGAACCTTAAAGATCATCTAGTTGCAACCCCCATCCACCACAGACAGGAAGGCCACACACTAGATGAGGTTGCTGATCCAGTGGGCCCCATCCAACCTGGTCTTGAACACTTCCAAGAAGGGGGTATCCACATCTTCTCTGGACAACCTGTTCCAGTGCCTCACCACCATGAATAAAGTATTTCATCCTAACATCTAATCTAAATATCTCCTTTAAAACCATTCCCTGTTGTCCTATCACTATCTACCCAGGTAAAAAGTCACTTCCACTATTTTTTGTAAATCCCCTTGAAGTACTGGAAGGCCCCAATGAGGTCACGCCAGAGCCTTCTGCTGGCTGAATGACCCCAAGTCTCTCAGCTTGACATCACAGGAGAGGTGCTCCACCGCTCTGATCATCCTCATGGCCTGCTCTGGACTAGATCCAACAGGTCCATGTTCTTCTTGTGCTGGGGACCCCAGACCTGGATGCAGCACTCCAGGTGGGGTCTCAAAAGGGTAGAGTAGAGGGGGAGATTCGCCTCTCTTGACCTGTTGGTCGCTCCAAATTTGATGCAGCCCAGGATGTAGGTGGCCTGGAGGCTCAGAGACTGGAGTGATACGGGAAGTCTGGCTGCCAGCAAAGACTGAGGCAAAGGCATTGAGTACCTCAGCCTTCTCCATATCCATTGTTGTCAGTTCTTCCTTCTCATTTTTCAGGAGGGATATGCTCTCCTTGCCCTTTCTTTTCTGACTTACAGAATCCCCTCTTGTTATTCTTCACATGCCTTGCTAAGTCCTGTTCCTTCTGTGCCTTGGCTTTCCAAACCCCATCCCTACACATTCAAACCATATCTCTATACTCTCCACAAATCACCTGACCTGCTTTCATTAGCTTTGCATTTCCTTCTTACTCCTCAGTGAGAGGAGCAGATCCTTGCTCAGCCATGCCAGTTTCCAGCCTGCCTTGCCTGATTTCCTACACACTGGGATGGAGATCTCTTGCACTCTAAGGAAAGTGGCCTTAAAGAGTTGCCAGCTCTGGTCAGTTCCTTTGTTCCTAATGACAATTTCCCAGGGGATCTCATTCACCAACTCCTTCAACAACTGGAAGTTCGCTGTTCCAAAATTCAGGATCATGACTTTGCTCCTTGAGATCCCAGACTCACCAGACTATGGTCACTACAGCCCAGGCTGCCTCCAATGTTAATCCAATCTTAAGGGAGGAAGGTTGTTATTTTACTGCTTCTGGCTCACAAGCTGTCTCCAGAACAAGAACAGAAATCAGCTGCAATGGAGACAGAACCTTCATGGAGACACTTTGCTCCTTGTTCAGCCCAGTTTTCAGGGACTCAGTAATATCACAGGCCCTTTCTGCTCCAAGCACATGTTCCACTTATTTGACATTGCCTCCTTTTACACATATATGCATCTTTGCAGAGTTTTTCTTTAAACCTAAAAAAAAAAAAATTGCACTGCATATACACACCACCTGCTGGGGAGAAGATGAGAGAACAAACATGTGACAGACATTAGTCACGATGCTTAATGCACTCCTGGCAGGCTCTCTGCTACCAGAGCAAGGAGAATCATTTAACAAACTGTGTGGATGGAGCAGAAAGGAAAACTTGCCAGCTTTATTCATTCATGGCTTTTAAGTTCTTCTGCCTCTTTTAAGCATTTAAAGAATATATAATATGTGTAGAACCCTTTCCATTCCAAATTCTCCTGCAGTGATGACTCTGTCCACACCCAGCCTTGCTGGAATGGCACATTTCTCTACCTCACCATTCATCTTTCACCAAGAGTGCACTTTAATACACCACTGCTCTGTGCCAGTGGTACTGTGCAGTAAGTACTTCTCTCCCCATTGCTTTACATATTTCTTCTCCTAGAGAAATGGTTATGAGTCTTAATATTTTATGTCAGTCAAAATATAAATTAACTACATAATCCACTATACTAATGTGTGCATCTTCTTGTAAGGTCAATAAAAGCTGCTCTACTTACAGCACAAATGAAATCAAACCACAAGATATTCCATTGAGCACATCTCTCCTGCTGGGAAAAGAGTGACAAATTGAACATTCAAAAAAGTACAAAAGGCTGTATTTCTTAATTCCTCCCATCAAGAAAAGAGAACATAGAGTAGCCAGTGGCCTACTTCAATTATTTTTTTCAATTACTTTTCAGAGACATCACGTACACTTCTGTTTCCCAGTGATGAGAGCAGCTTCGGAGATACAAGCAACAGTTCTAAGATGACTAGTAGCAACCACATCTAAAAAGCACATCTAACTTTTAAAACGTCCCCTTCAATGCAGTGTCTGAAAAAACAATAACACCATACTACCGTTTACAAGGTATGCTTGAGTATTTAACTCTTTCAAACTTCCTTCAATAGTCTACACTCATGGCAAGGCTGTTTTAGTTACTTGTCTTCAATTTACTGGTCAGTCCTCAAAACAGTGTTCCAGGACATGCAGAATTCCAGCCCTGCATCAGAGACATGTATTGTTTTACAATACACGGGCCCATCAACTTTATATAACACCCCCTCGGTAAAAAAAGTATTCAACCACAACAATAACAGGCACTCCACAAGCAAATTATATAATGGATGATAGTACTCTTCAAGTCACTTTAAAATGACAGTAGAAATGATGTTCTGATTCTGCAGGCTCTTTTCCTTTCAAGTGTTCAGTGCATCCCTACTTTAAGGCATGACTTTCTGGGGGAACTACAAGTATTTTCTGCTTTTCACCCATCTCTATTGCAAGGCTAACACAGCTGAGATGAACTCCTATGCATCAACAGAATTGTTTACGAAGCTCTGCTTAGTACAGCCTTCATGAAGATTGCAGCATATGGAAAAATCTTTTCAGCTCAGATGTATATTTCTAACATTACCCAATGGTTTCATACCCAGCATCTTCCACTAAAAGATGTGATTAAGCTTCCCCTATTCAAAAATAATCCCATCGCTTCTTTGGGGAAATTGATAGGTGTTTGACTCTTTGTAGAGCTCTAAATGTTGAATCTTTCCCAGCTCTTGCCCATTTACTACTTAATTTACTGTGACCAAAACAGATGATTTTTTCATATAGCTGCTTTATAGCAGATAAAAAAGTGGGGCCATGAAGGCTTCCAGTGCTGTTAATTTCTTTACAAAAAATGCCAGATTACTTCTTTGACCTTATTTTTCTCTAGAAAAAGAACTTTTGAAAATTAACATAAGCATTCTCACAAGTTACATTGGGACAGAAAAAAATCTGTTACTGTTAAATTCTCATTGACCTGAACCGCCCAAAATAAAAATTGCAAGCAATATATATACTGAAATTACCAATATAGCTCTTTCCAGAATAAGCACATTTCCACTAATATACAGTAAAGATGGGAAAACAACACCATTTATTAATTTTTGCTTTGCATTTACAGTTGTACTTTTTCAAATCCAGAATTTTTAAAAATTGGTTCATGTGAAAGTAGGCATGCATACAGTTGTGAGGAAAAGTAAAGGAATCATTTTAACCTTAACTTTCACAGTTGCTATGCAATTATGTTGCATAGGAATATGTACAAAGACATTACTGGTCATGTTACTGTGAAATAACAACAAAGCACCAAGGACACAAATCTAAAATAACCCTAATTGTAATAGACTACACTAGAACTATCAAGAAACTAGTCAAAGTGGTATCCTTTGTTGTTGTTGTATATAAGAGATATAGATGTTCCTGGTAACGTAATAAAATTTTAAATTAATCTCTCTCTTGGGTAATAAAACCCAAGTGTGCAAATATAAGAGCTCCTCTTTTCTTAAAGGTTTCTCTCAAAAACATATAGCAAAAGAAGCATCATGCATGGGGAAAAAAAACAGGTTTCTTAAATTTTAAATTACTTTGTTTAAGGTCTCCATTCTAGCAATATATCCATCATACATGTGAGTACAGAAGACATCAAGTTCCAAATGTCACTTGGTTCACAAGACTAAGTTTGATTTTGCAACATCATAGCAAGACTAAAAACTTTGGCAGATACACTATCAGTTTTAGAGCTTGAGACAAAACCTTCTGGAACAACGATAGAGCAAACACAAACCACAGAAGGTAAGGAATTAAATTCAAAATAAGTTAGATCTATATTGAAAGACTTTGTAAAGCATTTTAACAGTCTTGGGATTGTTTGGATGACTCATGACTGCTTTCCTGAGCAATAGTCAACATACTTATTGTGGACAGTCTTTCTAACACACTGCTTGATATATTAAAGTAATGGGGGCAGAACCCAAAATATTAAGTCAAGTCTATATAAAAAAGAAACAACACATTTATCAATAAAGCCCTAATAAAATTTTAAAAACATATGCCTAAGAAGAAGAAAATTAAAAATGGAGACTACAACGACTATAAACTCTGTGTGTTAAAGTGCTCCACAGGGCCATCACTACTGCAAGCTTCTTTTTATTTTTCTCCCACATCTCAGGAAGCAGCAGAGTTTCTCACATCCAGTTGCATGAATATGCACACCATTTTTAATATTATGTGTGATTGAGAAACAACTTGGTTTTTTTGAGAAGAATTGTGATCAAACTTTTCTCCAAAAAGAACATTTTCTCTCTAAAATGACTATTCTTTACAAGCTATAGGGGAGAACCCCAGCTATATTACAGCTCCATGCTCTTGAAAATAATATATTTTATCTGTTTCCACATTCATAGGTTCTTATTTGTAATTTGTCATCATAACACCGAAAGTAAACTACAAATAAAATAAAATTAATATATGAAAACACTGAAATATTGTCTGTATTAATTACATAATAGTTGTTTTGGCAAAATACATGTAAGCAAAATAAGCTTAACTGACAAAACTAAATACTTTGTCCCTGAAAGCATTCTGCTACTATAAAACCAACACAGATAAAATATAGATTCTTACAGGGGAAAAAAATTGTTGAAACTGGAAAATTCATGCAAAATATCTCCCAGTAAGAAATTGTTCCATTGGAAAAAAATCTAACAGGCATAAAATTAATTAGTAATAATTATTACTATGAAACATTCATCTACTAGACCGTCAGCCTTAAAGATGTGTTACAAATCTGTTCCTGAAGGTCCAGTTCCAATTTCTTTGGTATGAACTGTTATGGTTACTATTAACTGTATGTATTAGTTACCAGTTATCCCAGTTGTGAAGTAGTGCCTTGGTGGCAGCCTTTCTGCAGATACACATCAGAGAGACCCTTAAGCATTTACACAGCATACCCAACATGTATACAAACAGTGCAACAAGGGAGAGACACCTGTCCCACAGCAGGGGCAGTGGTCACAGCACATCAGATGCTGAATTACTCACACACCTCGTGAGGCCTGCAGTGGAGATGAGAAACCTGCTGGAGAGATCTGACTCCAAGCAGCCAGGTGGCTTTGCCAATGCACAAAGGAAAATGGCAGAAAAAAACGAAAGGGCCTGTTTGCTCACCAAACTAATTCTTTCAGAGCCTGTGTCTCTTCAGAACAGAAGTGACAGGATGGAGAAGGCTATGAAAAATGGGGAGCTGCCATTTTCCTCAGGGTGAAATAAGTAATCAGAGAAAAATAATCATTTTTACCCTGTTTCCTTCAACTTCTAAAAGCACATTATAATCTCCTTCTCATCCATACCCAGCCTAAAAAGCTTAAATTTTTCTTTTGTTAATATATTGTATACAGAGTATTGTTCTGCGTAAGAGACATAATCTGTCATTGCCTTTTGGGCAGTAAGAGAGACTCCTGCTGCTGACCCAAATGAGGCTTGAAACAGCAGCAGTAGCATGGTCATGAAAGTTAAGCATTTAATCAGTGTAAGAAATTGAATGCTGCTCTTTCGAGTCTCCGCTCCACAAAGACAAGAGTCATCCTGAAAGGTCTTTAACACAGGAATAAATACACAGCTTGACCAGCTTGTATTCAGACTTCAGAATGTCTTTCCAAACTTCCTGAAGTCACTAGTGGAGAAAACAATTATTTATCAATAGGGCTAAGTTTTTCAAGTTTTACAAAAATATCCATAGGTACTGAAGCAGCTTGGTAGCCTATAGAACCAAATGATCTCTTACATTTCAAGACAAATTCCAAAGATACATCTTTGGCTATGCTAAGTTGCTCATAATTGATAAATGCAAAATGTTAACAGCACCAATCTAAATTATGACTGCTCAGAATACCCATCTTCACCTCAGTGGGAAAAAAATGAATGTTTACAATCTACCCTTGCTTGAATTAGACTATCAAAAAAACTAATCACGCGCTGTTTTCATTTTCACATGACTCTCACTGCACTTCCTAGTTTCCCCTCAAGATTTTCATCTTTCTAGGGGCACTATTTGGTAGCCTAGCTCAGCGTACAGAAATACTTTTCAGGGGGCATAAAACTGAGAAACTGTATTTTTTCCAATTGTCATGATCTTTCTCGTGAATTCCTAACTTCATAACAATCACTTCACTGCATGTTTCTCAAAGCAGGATGAAGTCTTCAGTACCTGCAGTGCCAATAAACAGAGTGACATTTCATATAACAACAGTGTCTCCTATTCTGAATATTCATTTATCATTAAAATAAAGATAGAATTAAAGGAATTCAGACTGAGCAAATATTCTGCAAGAACTGAGACCTGACTGTGTGGTGAAGCACAGCATGGAGCAGACTATTAACTCAATCCAAGCTCATCTACTTGGTCCTCCTTTTCATCCTTCCATTCTTGTTAATATGGATTTCCAACATTTCTGACACAACTATAACAGAAGCAACAAAGCAGTATGAAGAGTGAGGTATCTGGAAATGTCTGTTTAATCTCCATTTTGATCTTCAGATCAAAATAATTCAAAAGCTCATGACATGATTCATGATGATAGCAGCCCATTCCTAATCAAAGACCCAAACGTGCAACCATCTCAGAAATAGTTTGCCATTGCTAAACTCAAAAGTTCAATTAACATTTTTATAAATTATTTCTCTTTCCCATCTATCCTTGCTTTCTCTGCATGCATACTCTTCCCCTTGTTTAAGCAGACATCATCACCATTAAATGAGATAAATTCTGGGAAAATTACTAGAGGTGCCATATTTCAGATAATATTATTCTTCTAAATATATATTCTGATGTGTTTTTTTCTTCCAGACTGTTTTTACCTTTCTCCATTACTTCTAACAATTTTGTGCTAATGACCAGTAATGAACAAGTAATGCTAATAACTGTTCTAACAAGCTTCATCTCTGTTTTCTGGTAGCCTGACAAATCCCTACCAACTACTTCAAGATATAACTCTCAGACCTTCCTGTGTTACAGCATAATTATAACTCCAAGCCCTCTAAGAAGCTTTGCTTTTCAACATGTATGTTTCCAGGCAGGTTCTTTAAAACACGTACTGGCACCTCCCTTACAGCAGCAACACACCAAGCATGCTGCCAGTTCTAACAGTGTTAATCATCTCCTGATCAGCAACTTATTGAGCACTTCTGCTGCTAGAAATCCTCATACTGGTCCCTTTTCTTTTTGTATGACTGAGCAAATCCAGTCAGAGATGTCCTCCCTCTTGCATTTGCAGATACACACAACCAATACTATGCAACATAACACCCTACTGTGCTGAATGTACGCCACTCTACACTGTTCAGCAGAAATAGTCCATGCTTTTTTATTTAGTCAATTTATTTCCTCTTGCCACTTTTTCCCTCCACAAACTTAGCCACTTGCATTTTAATTAAGTCTGAAATCAGCATCTTTTTTCTTTTAATTTTTTCCCTAAGTATTTCTATTTACAGTTTTCCCATGTCAAAAGGAATTGCGTTACAAGTACTGAATTCTTCCAGAGTAAAACTGGAACAAAACAAAAACAGCTATTATCACTTAGTTTGCCAAGTTAAAAAAAAAATATCTGAGGTATAACTGAATTAAAATGCAGCACGATTTTATTTTTAAATCTGTGAAATTGGCATTACACCAATACACCTGTGTGAAAAATGCTGCCATTTAGAGAGGAAGAACATGATGGACTACCTCCACACATTTGTTCTCCTAAAAGGGGAAAAAACATAGTGTGAATTTTTGAAACTGTGAAGCAAGGAAAGAAATGGGTCCAGTATCCATATAGTTCTACATTTTTAGAAATCCTCTTTAAAGAGTAACTATGCACCTCCCAGAACAGTCTTTGCAATATGTGCTTAAATGGCCAAATTACAATTAGTTTTTCATTTTTAAAACTAAGCTGCTGTAGTCTTCTCTCAAGTGTGACACTAATGGCACATTTTTGTGCCCTCTTCATGCTAAGATGTGATGGGATCAACTACCATAACACAACTGCAGCACAACCAAGAACAGGAGTTTTTGGAGAAGGAAAACAGGAGAGATGGGGAGGAGGAAATTTGAGACTAAAAATTCTGCACTACTTATCATCCAGACTTTCCCCCTAGTACAAATGAAAATTACAGAGGCAAAGTGAAGAGAAAGCAAGGGAAAATAGCTTGGCCAACTCTGATGTAACATCTACTCCAACATCAGAAGACAGAGGGAGGCAGAGAGAGAAGAAATTAATTGATCCGCAAATCAAGCAGAATTAACTGCAGGGGTTTTGTTTTTCAAAAAGTTGCAATGTGAGGTGACATAACTAGAGGCAGCATGAACTGGCTAGTGTCATTTATTTTGAGACAGACCAGTTATTCAACAAATATTTCGCCCACCTCTTCTTAGGGCAAACTTTTCCCTTGTGAGTCCTGCCTTCTGTCTCCTTTTCAAAGAACTTTAACATCACACAGCCAAACACTGCCCTCAGTGTAACTTCTACAATCACTGAATTTAGCAAGTTTCTATAAGCACACCACAATATTCAAAAATATTAAAATAAAATAAAAGTAATTGACCACTCAGCCGAGATTGTGTATTGTCTGGATAATTACAGTTATCTTTCACTGATGTTGTATGTAAACAGCAAAACACGTTTCTTGACACTGAGCTGACTGACACGATGTTGTCCTTCTCAACTGGCATCATCAACTCTAAAAAATTCAAAATTGTATGAAAGATTGCAGCATACACTTATTTTTCTTCAAGCTTTACAGAGAGCATTTCAGGACAGCAGGTTTATTTGCTACCAACAGCAACATTAGCAGAGCTGCACAGAAATTCAAATTCTGCCAGGTGAAAATACTTTTCTTAAGTTCTTTGGCAGATATGATGGGAATTTGTACGGTTTAGAACATTTAAAACCTGAAACAGTTAAATCACAAAGCTGTTATCAAACCACACCATCAAGACTTCACAGGCTTGCTACAACTGGTTCCAAAGCTCAAGCTATGCGTGGAATCACAAAATTTCATAAATTTCATCTATGGTTCTTGTTCTGTTGCCTTAATATTTTAGTAAATATAATGAAATGAACTTCATCAATCTTTAGGACTGAGTACAGAAAGCAACAGTAAGAAAACTGAATTATCTTAAGCATCAAGAGTGGCTAAAATACTTGCAAGCAAAGAAAATCCCGCTTACTGAAACTGCCTCAGTAATCACAGTCCCCTGAGAGTATATGTTTAGTATATTCTATGGCTAAAGGTGCTGAGGATATGCATGTGTTCTTCCTTGGAAGAATTATCTGCTATACACAATGACCAATGATTATATATATTAAAAACACACATTTACTTGAGCCAAGATATCAACTGGCAACAGGTCAGGATTCCAAACAGCAAAGATGTCTATGTTTAGTGCAGTCTTCAATCAAATAAAATAAATAAAATTAAATGTATGATATTCATGTGCATATTTTCTATTTACTTGTCCCAGCACCACCCTAAGTAATACTAAATTGTAATTGTCCCTTTGGAGCAACAACAGGGGCAACAACAATATTTCACCTACAGGTAAAATATTAAAACATGAATTCCAAACACAGTCCCCGCACTCACATCAGGAACTAGACATGACAGAACTGCCTCAATGAAATCTGAGAATTCACCTGCTCTGAGAGAAAAAGGTAACAACTCATCTCCCTTGGGGTCATTTTTCTACTCCACTTGGACCAGCAGGGAAGCAGGCTGGCTGCACTAAGCTGTGCATGAGCTGCACCATGGTGCTCTCCCCAGCCTGCCACAATGAAAACCAAGGGACCTGCTGGAGCTCACGGAGTCCTCTCCCTGCACGCCCACCATGCATTTAATATATGCACATCTTGACCCAACATGAAATCAGGACATGGCCAATTAAACATGTTGAAACAGAACCCAAGAAATGGGTTTGTATCCCATTAATCAGACACAGTCACAGCAATAAAAACAGCCCAACTCTTCCCAAGATCTGAGTGTCAGTGATGATTATTCTTTAGTAATTCCTTTGCAACTAACCACCATCTGCCTCATGCACGTTATTCAGCAACTCTGACGAAGTGTTCTTATGTGCCTTCTTGGAACAGTTTAAAGATATGCATCAAACACCTTTCAGAGACTCAAATATATTTTGCCTAAGAAGCTCCTTCAATTGTTCTAGCAAATAGGCTCAGCTTTACTTTACATTATTGGATACCACCAATAGTAATTTGGACTGAATACTGAATTAACCAAATAAGGTAACACAGAACCAAGCAGCAGGAATGCATGTTTCCTCTTACTATAGTTGTCTCTTACATTTAAGCAGTCAGCATAAATATCCACGATTATGCTATTTCACAATTTTACTTTTTCTCACACAGAACTCAATGCTTGATCTAGCACTCTATGAATAGGGAGAGAAGACAAAGTACTTCTCTTATTCATCACTGCTCACTACAGAAGGGAAGGCTGCATCACACCACAGTGGTACATACTGCTCCCAATACCCTTACAGGCCTTCAGGTAGCAACCTGGGCGATGAAATGAAGATTATACTTATTAAATTTGCAGTGTGCTTACAGGCTTTCTGGTGGGAGGGTTGACAGGTTGATAGGAGGGGGCTGTAAGCACATTAGAGAACAAAATTAGAATATAAAATGAACTTGACAAATTGGAGAAGCAGCTTGGGGAAAAAAGAGAGATTTAGTTCAATGAGAACCAAGTGGAAGATTCTGTGCTTAGCCAAAAACAATTAACTGCTCAGATAATGGATAATAACAACTGCTGAGGTTGCAATTCTGCATAAAAACATAGCCCACAAGAATCCAAATATGACTAAACAATAGCTGGGGTTTTACAACAGAAAAAAAATAAAAGGCAAAGACTGTACTGGGATTTAGGAGAAAAATTATGTATGAGTATTCTTGTTGTTCTACCAGCTCTGGTAATGTTCCACTGGGCACTGAAATGAGATATATACACTTTGGAAATAATTGAAGGCAGAGAAACAAGAATTATCATAAAATACAATTCATGAGGATGAGGATAGAGTCAGAGCTGTTTTGTTTAAAGAAAAGATTGCTGAGGAGAGACAAATGTTTTCAAATACTGGAGTTCATACTCATGCAATGCTGAGCAAGAAGTAATGGACTTTAAAGATATAGGTGTGGACAACTGGCTCCAAGTTGAGACCCTTACCAGCTGTCTTTCTAGTGATTCTATTATTTCCAATACCTATTTAATACAACATTTAACAGGAAAGTCTTCAACACACAAAGCTAATAAAGTGATAAAGTGCAGATCCTTGCTTTCTAGGAAGGGTTGCAAGGGAGTTTCTGGATTGTTCCTTTTCCAGTTGAAGATGAAGAATTTTAAAAGCCTGTTTGTTCTGTGCACTCTCTTTACTGCAACTCTTAGAAGTCACCCCATAAGTTTTCAGGATTATTCTCACTGCTTCTTACATAATTTTCTTTCTTCCTGACATATTTAAATTGAGAAACAACCACCTGCTGAAATCAATACTGAAAACTAAGATAATGCTAGCTATTTTTAGCAAGAATAATATCATGACAGTCCTAGTCACCATCTCAAAATGTTCTGACTGCTAAAAAAAAGAAAAAACACTCATGTTTTGCAGCTAAAACCAAACTTCTACACATAAGTTTGCCTTTCAAGACAATGGATTCCACTTAATGGCCACATTCATCCACAGATTAAAAGCAACTGCTTCCACTTTCCAGACCATCTGACTCTCCAGAAATTTGTACCATGTTCTTATTATTTCCAAGCTGATATAAAATTACTTTCACATTTTTTACCCCTCCCCTAGAGTATCCTAAAATGTAGGGTTTGACGGCACTTACGCATTGAAGCTGTAGTACTTCTAAAAACATCACAATATTTCAAATGTATTTGCACGTCTATTTCCTACTGGCACAACTTACAAAGAAATTAAATCTAGAAAAAAAATTAAATAAAGTGATGATGAGTTTTTCTTCATGTCAGTAATCCACACTAAGACTGATGACAGTAGATTTAAAATTTAAGTTATGTAATCATTCCATATGGTGGCTGTCATAAATAAAAACTTGAATGAAACTACCCTGTGTGCAGGCAATTAGCAAAATTTTAGATACTAAGAAGTATTTCAGAAGAATTTATTGCAATAGTGAGGTTGTTTTGGCAAGAGGGTCTATCAGATCTACAGAACCTGAAGCTACTAGGTTTGCAGAAATTAAAAAGTGCATCTCTGTTGGATGTGTTCACACATGCAGGAAGTCTGTTTGCATCAGCAGGTAAAGTTAATGCAGAGAGCATATTCCAAAAATATGCATTTCAGCTTCCACATTTTGCATAAAAATTAGTCTTGTGTTTTTGTCTAGTGAATCTGTCAAAAGAAGAATTTATATGAACATCCGTAAGAATAAGTTACCATATAATCATCCTACATGATTCAATCACTTAACAAGCCTGAGAACACAAATGGTTAGTTGCCAAAATGCCATTCCTTTCCTTGCATCATCTTGATTATTTGCAGCTGGAAAGGGTCAGCTCTGAGTTTGCAAATGACAATAATATCAACTTTTCTTCTTGACATTTCCATATATATTAAACAAGTATTTAATAATCTCTATCTGCAGATATTAAGGTGGAATGGGGGTTCAGACCTGCATTAAGCCGCTGTGATTTGATAAATCAGATTACCAAAGACATTTTAATTGTCTTAACCTTTTTTTACTACTTTTACGCACATTCAGAGAAACAAAGAATGGCTCATTTACCTGCTTCAGGCAATGCATAGCACCTGGCTGAACTGCAAAATTGGACTACAAGTCTGAGCCCTTCGTTTCATCAACATTATTTCACAAATCAGGTAGCAATCCAGAAACATGGCATATCTAAATCAAATAAAAGGCAAGACTAAAGTTGTTAAGGCGAACCCACCAGTGTCCACAGGCTGTGCATCTACAAGCCACAAGATGTTGTGTATGAGGCCTTTCAGATGAAATGTGAATGCAAGTAAAGTGAGAAACACAATACTGTAAGTTATTACAGCACTGTACTACTCAGAGGTCCCAGCTGAGATAAAAGCACTACACAAACAAGCAGAAGTAACTATCCTGACTCAAACAGTTGACAAATTATGTAAATAATAAAAAAAACAGAGAGGGGAGAGAACAAAGTTGTACACGCTTTTCTCTACAAGTAAGAGAACGGAAAGGTTTAAAGGAGACAGACCGTGGAAACTCTGTGATACAAAGACGCTTCTTTTCAAAGCCATACCATACACATACACATGGAGAAAAAGTTTTCCCTTTAACCTCGTTGTAAAATCTTACATAGATCTTCAACTTACAAAAGCTATGTCAGACCCCAGTCATTGCTTTTGGTATCAGTGTCTCTTTATCACAAGGAAGGTATACAATCATTTAGATGGAAATGCAGCAAGATGTCCAACAAAAAACTTGCCTTTAAAAAAAGGAGGATCCTGCATTTACAAATATTTCTGCCCTTTCCTAATAGTCACAGAATTAAAGTACTTTGCAATATATTCCTTCTTGGTTTGCTAGTTCCTGTTAATATGTCTGACCTGACTCTTCTCCACCAAAAATGTAGTTTGAACAATCATAGATGAACATCTTTTTGTTATATTAACAGAAAAACAACTATGTTTTACAATTAAATAATTTCTCATCTTTACCAGTAAAGTAACAAAATTCATTCATTTCAGCCCCTGAAGAAATGAAAGAGTGGACTATTTTAAGACCAAAGGTCAAAATATATTCAATAAACTTATCTGACCTGTGAATTATCAAAGTACATACAGATATTATTAAAGATATATGTTTTCCACTTGTTATTATGAAAAACTAACTATGGCTTCCAAACCCATTGAACAACTTCATGGTATTCCCCTCCCATTCAAATTAGGGCATACTTCTTCACTTTTTATCTAGAAATTGACCTCTTATCAATGGATGGCCTCAATGAACAGTTTAACAGTAATTGCTCTTTGTCAAGTGTTTGTAGGTGTTTGTATGAGTAAATTTACATTCTTTTCTTCACAGATTTTTTGACCAAGCAGCATTTAACATAAAAATGGATTTGCTTCTTCCTAATGAAAACAGAATAAGATACATCATAATCTGAAATACTGTAATGGTGTCTGCCTTGCACATTAGTAACCTTTGAGGTGCAAGATTTCTCTGTCAAAATTTAAACCACAAGTATTTTCAAAACACAGTTTTGCAAAAACATCTTAGTGGTCCTTTGAAGAATACTAAAGTTTGTTGAAACCACAAAGCACACCTTAGTCTTCCCTTCGTGGTTCCATAGAACACATAGAAATTATTTACATTATATGATTAAGGTTTCTCCTTTAAAAAAGCGGGGCATAAAAACCCACCAAACTTTAGTTTACTAAAAGTTAAGAAAAAAATGCACATTGTTGATATTACACATTACATTTTGTCTCTAATGGAAAAAAAATCTCAATTCTTTAATGGTTTTACATTGCTGCTTCCCATTTCATACACCAAGTTTGAGAGACATTTCAAAGGTATTTTTTCAAGGCTCACTCTCACAAAGCTCATTAAAGCAACTGCCAAGAAGAATAGCACCTGAATAGTACATAACAGATCCATCCATCATCCTTACTCCCCCTCATCCGTCAACAGAAGGACACACCACAAGCCATAACTGCATGTATGAAAAATTCTCCTGCAACAGAAGCTAAATATGCACAGCTTGGAAACCCCAAAGTATTAGCATGGACGAGATTTTATAAATAAACAATCTTATTAAGTACAAGTATCTGATTACATGAGGAAGATCAAGCAACCAAAGTATCATCACTGAAATTTACCCACAACAATATAGGTAAAAGGCACCTATGAGAGTTTTAATTACTGTAAAGGATGGAAGCCTGTACTTCAAGTCAAATAGTACCACATGCAGAGTCTCATCCAGGGCCAGCACTCGAGTTAGTCAGAGCTTATAGCACACCACCTGTCAGAGCACGACTCTTCCCTTCCTACACAGCTCTCCACAGCACGTGACACTGGCAGCAGACCACACTTTGTTACAAGAGGTCTAATATCACTCTCGTACACTGTGTGGAGCACTTTGAGGAAAGCTAGGAACTTACATATGTAACTCCATATGCTCCTAAAGCAATCTAAGTACAACTGTGCACACTGAAACAGGTGTTTCAAGTTTCAGCAGAACAGCAGATTTATAACAAAACTTGTATTTTAGACACTGACTGGATTCAATTTTAGCCTGAAAGAAATGACCATATGCTGTTGAACTTTTCTGTTATGGCCAGCTATAGACTGTCTATCTCAACATCAAACAAGTATTTTAAGATGAGTATAGGAGAGTATTTCTGAAGAAAAATTAAAACATGCCTATAGCTTCAAGACTGTCTCTTAAAACATGTTTTAAGTAGATAAGGGTGAAAATAATAACAATATACAGGTAACATATAAGATCACATTTGATTCCAAAATCTTAAGAGCCGTCCTTCTAACAAAGCATATTATAATGGTTTCTAAAGATTAAAACACACTGAAATGCAATTAGCAAATTTTAGAAGCATGGTACAAAGAACAATAAGCAACTTTTTTCTGCATATATCAAATGCTCTTCTGCAGTATTTAAAAGCCAAATACCAAAGCACTCTTCAAAATCCACACAACAAAATCTAAAAGCTGAATGCAACATGAGTATACTAGAGTATAATCAAACCAAAATTAATCCATTTTCTTAATCAAAACCTAAGAGAATAGCAAAACACCATGAAGCAGTAGAAGCAAGGCTTTTGTAAATATCTAGCTTAGAAATCTGAGATATGTGAAAAGCTAACAGTTTTAAAAACAGGCTGTCACGATTTCTAACAGAATACTGTCACTGGTAAACTACACAACCGAGAAGCACTTTGTTTTCTTATTACAAAATGCTGATCAGGTCCATAACCCTGAATAGAGAGCTGCATAATGGACAACTGTAATCCAGCATGCCAATAATGAATGTAGCAGGAGTCAGCACTAGATCCAACGCTTTCTGGGAGGAAAAGACCTGTATCCTCAGATCTGATATGAAAACAATGCCTAAACACATCATAATCAAATATTTTCTTCTTCTATCACACCAATGCAAGTAGAATACCCCATCTGAAAAGATACTGAACTGCTCTAGACTGCACTACTCTCTCTAGATTAAGTTTTTACAGCACGACAATACCTATTTGACAATATCCACAGCCAGGTTTTCTTTTCATGTGCATTTCTGCAAGACTTGACATTTACAATACTTACGCATTGCAATAAGGTTTCTTTTCATATCCTTTGTAGTTATTCATGTTCAGAGCCATTTTGCAAACTTCACAGTGGAAACATCCTTTATGCCAGTACTGTAAATAAATGTAAAGTAGAATTACTTACGGTACTGATGTTTTGAAAGCAGTGTTAGGGAATGGTAAACATAAAAACACAATTACATGTCAATATTTTGGCCATGCATTATAGGTCTCTTAACTAAATAAAAAATAATTACTTTCACATGAAACCAAAGGTGCTTCTGAAACACTCCCAGACAGACACGTAAATTCTGTGCTAAGGTGAATGCCAAGACCCCTGCATGCTGACCTTGCCATGATAATTTTAAAGACAACTGAAGCAGGACTTGGACGTTTTCCTCTAAAAAAAAAAAAAAAAAAAAAAAAAAAAACCTACGCCGCTTGCTAAGAATGCAATACTACGCGAATGCAATCACTAACTAATGTGACGGCTGGCTTTTTGGTACGCCGCACAGACACTAAATTTAGCACGTAATACGGCATTTTCCTCCGGTGGCTTCTACCGCCTCGCCTTGCCTTTCCGGGGACGGTAATTTGGCGCATCTGTCACAACCTCACTGTTGTTATTTACGGAGCGACCGCGCTGGGCCATAACCGGTACCACCGGGGACACCCCCGCGGGACGGGGCTGCCGCCGCCCCGCTGCCCCGGCCACCGTCTCCGCCGAGGCGGCCATGGTGCCAGGGGCAGCCGAAGCCGCCCCAGCTCGGGGAGGCACCGACAACTACAGCTGGGAAGGGGCCGCCTACAACTTCATCCCTCGGGGAGCCGGGGGGGCCGCGGGGACCCGCCGCCGGCCCCGGGCACCGTCATTCCCGGGCGGGCACCGCAGGGCGCCCCGGCCGCTGCGGCCCCCGCTCGCCCCGCGCCAGCGCGGCGACACGGCGGCTGCCCCCGCCGGCGCTGACAGCGCTGATGCCGGCGCCGCGGCGGCCCTGGAGACGCTGCATTGGCCACCTGCCGGCTCGCCCCGATGCCCCGCCGGCCCGGCCCGGCCCTGCCCGCCCCGCCAGAGCCGCGGGGAGCGGGACGGGCACGCCCGGGAGGCGCCGTCCCCGCCCGCCCGCGCCCCAGCACCTTGTCCAGGCAGTTGACTTTCTCAGTGGGATAGACCACTTTGCCACAGCGGGCGCACTGGGGGTTCATTTTGCGGCTCCTCTGGGGCGGCGGCTCCGGCGGGCGGCGGCGGCCGAGGTTGCGGTGCGGCGGGCTGGGCTGGACGGGGCTGCGGGAGGCCGATCTATCATCCCCTGCCCTGGCGGGGACGCCGGGGGTCCTCAGCGGCTGCGGGCAGGCGAGGAGGTCATCGGCGGCGGCTGTGGAGGAAGCGGCGCTCCAGCTGACTGCGGCTCGGCAGCATGTGCGAGTGGGCGGGCGGGGAGCCGGTGCTGCCGCCCCCGCCGCTCGCCGCCCGCCCCCGCCGCCTCCCCCGTGTGCCTGCGCGCTCGGCTCCCCGTGCCGCGGGCTGGGTGACTCACGCCGAGCCCCGCGCTGCAGCCGCAAGCCAAGCCAAGCCAAGCCAAGCCCACCGGCGCGGCCCGCAGCGAGGGGAGGGCAGAAGGGGAGGGCGAGCCCCGCGCTGCAGCCGCCCCCAGGGGGGGCGAGATGGCGGGGAAGGGGGGGTGGTACCCGCTGCGCCTCTGGGCGCACCTGCCCGGGGCTCGCTGGGGCGGGGCTGGCCCCGGAGAGGGGGAGGGAAATGGAGATGGAGATGGAGAGGGATAGCGAGAGCGCGGGGCAAAGGGGCCGCGGGGAGCTTGGGCGCTCCCCGAAGTGAGGCCCGAGGCCTGGCCGTGCGCCCGTGGGCACCTGCCGGGCGGAGCCGCGGCCTCCCGCCCGCCGCACACGCAGCCCCCGGAGCCGCCAGCGGGTGCGGAACGTCTGTGCGTTCCCGCAGCCTTGTGTCCCGATGAGTTTTCGGGCGAGGCGTAGCCGCCTTTCCGGGGCTGAGTCTCGCCGGGTCTCACCAGCGGTCCCGCGGGGCAACCGAATCGCAGCCGGAATGGCAAATGACCCTCCTCGGAGCAGGCTTTGGGCAGTCATTTCTGACTTGCTCCGCAGCGCTGTGGAGCGGTACAGCGAGAACTCATGCGGTTTTTCTTCGCTGAGGACTTCTTTAACTACCTGGAATATGAACCACGCTGAGGAAAGCACTTAAGCCAGTGCAGCGCAGCCTTTTCTGAGGATTATTTTCAGTATCGCAACACTCTGTGTGGCTCACAGCAAGGACAAATTCTGCACATACTTGGGTGTTATTAAGTAATCAGAATGCAGTCAGCTAAACTGGAATACTTGGCTATAATTCTGCCTTAGCGACCCAACTTTTATTCACTGGCTATTTAAAGGCACAAGGAGAAACAGTAATTTCGTTGAAATTAATAATATATGTGATTAAATGAGAAACACCTAATCAGGCTTTAAATATTACATGATGGAAGTTGTAAAGCTGCCTCTGCCTCATCTAGCCTGAAACATCTGGCACCCAGTGAAACTCAATGTTGAGATGCTGGCTGTGCTGCAAGCAACAGGAAAGCAGATTTGCAGGTAGTCCTGTAAATGTTTGTTGTCTCCTGTGGCTGTCCCGTGCAGTAGCAAATACATAAAGTGCTGACCAGCCTCGTTTCTGTTCCTGTGATCTACATGCTGGTCCTTTTCGAAGCCAGTGCTAGCAGCCTGCAAAAATCCTGAAACAGATTGTTTTTTATTGTTGTTGTTAAGCAAATTACCTTTGATACGGAATTTAAGATTTGTCTTCTCACTGTTCCTGGCTGACAATAGCATGATAATTTTTCACAAATACCTCTAGACCAAGTTGGCCTCAGTCTAAGATTTCCCAGACAGAAATAGGTGCATAGGCACCCTGCAGTTCCAATGCAGTGAGTCTCATCCTCTGCTACTTCTGTGCTGTACAGATTACCTTACACTCTCTCCTGGGCAGTCTGACTGGCTGTGAACAATGGCTTTTATTCAAGGAACTCTGAATGCTAGGCATCTGAGTATGTTGATAAAGGAAACTTGAATACATGGTAGCTCAGTGTTTTCTGTGGGAACTGTCGTTTGGGGATCTGTCTAAAATCCCATCTG
Source organism: Lycocorax pyrrhopterus obiensis (assembly GCA_014706295.1). NCBI lineage: Eukaryota > Metazoa > Chordata > Aves > Passeriformes > Paradisaeidae > Lycocorax > Lycocorax pyrrhopterus. The sequence goes on along the minus strand of JACSVZ010000002.1, from coordinate 18,962,653 downwards.
AGTTGAATTAGGCCCAATGCATAGGTAAGCAATCTCCATTCTGCAAAGGCTACACAGTGTGGAGGAGCAGCAAGTCTGTACTGGGGACTGGGATGGAGACTGATCTAAATTAATCTCAACTAGAAGGCAGTGAATGTTACTTAAATAGAAAAAAAAATCTTTCTTAGCTGACTTAGCTTAGATTCTACCGATGACTTGTAGGTGAAAACACTCTGTAGCCCACTGGAATTAATTAGAAGCATACAGCTCACCCAAACAGCAATTATGAAGTCTTTGAGATAGAGGCTTCTTTCCTGGAAGTTCCAGATTATGAAAATTCCAATTAGAGCCTTCACATGCAGACAAAAATCATTTGGATATTACTCTCACTCTCAATGTTACAATGAAACCCCTTGCCTTACTCTAGAAAGGAAAACTTCTATTAACCAAAATATCAACACTAAAAATGGAATAGTAAAATCAATAGGAATACCTGCAGTTGGATCTGAATTTAGTGTCTCAGCAGTATGAGAGCATTCCAATATTTCTCATTGACTCAGGATCCTTTTATTAACTTTTATTTGTTTTCTTCAGAAAGGGGGGAAATTAGTGTCTGAATCACAGTCTTCATTTTCACAGTACAGATCTCTTTCCTCGTCATCATAACTTTTATTTCTGCTGCTACTGTAGGGAAAAGTGGGTTCTTTTGCTCTATACAAACCAGTGGGAGAGAAAAATCTGCTTCACCCATGATAGTGAGAAAGCAGTGGAATGTTACTCATCAGTAGATTTTCCTTTTTCTGGGTAGGTAATTATGCAATGGTAAAGTCCAGCAAAGCAAAATCCAACAACCCTGCTATGTCACTGACTAAGGGTGTAAACCAAAGACTAGGAAGCACGGAAGGGCAAAAACCTTGCACTCTAAAAAACTGTTGCTACAAGCATGGACCCTGTGGTAGGTGGTGGACCTCTAGACAGGTTCGGCATTGATTCCCAGCTAGTATGTATTGCCAAGTTATAACTGGCATCCCAAGATTTCAGGCTGTTATACTTCTCTCATCTGGTACATTTCAGGGCTGTTTGTCTGGCCTAGATAATTGAAAAGTGCGTGTTTAGCTGAGCAGTACAAATTACCAACACTTGCAAATAGATACTTTTTCAGCATGCCTGCAGTGGTCCAAGTGCAAAAGACCTTCTGGGGCAGCTGTGTTACAGCATTAGAAATGACTAGGTAAAATGGTGATTACAAAAGTTCCTATTTCTATGAGGTAATACCCTCATCAGTTGCATTTTGTATTTGTTTGTTTGAGAGGAATGTTTTCAGTGCTCCGTTTGATTTGTTTGGTTGATAAATGTACCAATGTGTGCTGCAGAAAAAAACCTAAAACGTTATGGTGAGAGGTGTTTTCACACATTGATACTGAATTTTACCTGAGATAGAAAGGTTTCAAAAGCCTGTTAAACTAGAAAGCTAGCCTGTATTATTGTAGGTAACTTGACAACATTGAAGAGACAACCCACAGGCTTGTAGGTACCTCAGGTTTGTATCTAGTTCTTCTAAAAGGTTTCTTGGAACTTCCTCAGCTTTCTTTCCCACAAAATAGATTCCTTATAATCCATCTCCCACGGCTGGAGTTTAGATTTGTTGGAGCCATCAAGTGAACTTAAAGCATGAAAACATAACCTTCTCTCTTGCAAGTCACCATGCATTTCACAAGCCATACATAAAAGCTCAGAGAAAGTGTTTACTGCCTTTGGTGATCACATGAAGACATTGTCTTTTCACCCAAATTTCTACAAATTGAGTCTGCTCATGAAGTTATGGTTGTATAGAACCCTATTGGACAAAATAGGAGTTCATGTAAACATAGTGATGTATCTTCTTTCCATGGCAAAGAATGTGGCTTTCTTTTCATTCAGAAGCATATTTTTGAATTTCTATTTTGTGGGAAAAAATTCTGTAGGTAGTATGCCCCAATTTACAGCTGATGCCACACTTGCAGTGTCATTATTCAGTCATTTTTCTGGAATAAATATAACAATACATACTTAGACCCTGATGGACTGTTGTAAAAATACTGTTTGGTGTATTTCACTGATATTTCATACTTGGTCTGTTCTTTAAACAGGTATAAAAGGTGAGATAACTGGCAAATTAAGATAATGTACTAAAAATACTATCATCTGACTTGTAACAAGCTCATAACATTTGGGTACTAGTTCTAGCAGATAATAAGCATTGTGTCACATTTAAGTGGAAGGATGGTCTCACAGTTAAGGCACCCCATGGAGAATTGCAGATGAAGTCTCTAAGCAGTACTGCAGTACAGATAAATAATACTGGGAGAGGTTTTGTGAAATTCTGTGGCTGTCCTACATTATGTAGAAAGGGAAAACATTAAACCAAAACGCTGGTTGGCACAGGCTTAGGCAGACGATTTTTGTCTCTTGCTGTTTGAGCTTAGGTTTAGCCACTTAGAAGAAGAAACTGCATAGTTACGTTTCAAATAGAAACAATGTAACTTTAATGTGACCTTGTTTAGAGCTACCCAGGGTGCTTTTAGAGAAACGTGCTTTTAAATTCTCTACTGTGAAAAGGTAATTTATACTTTCATTCACATATACTTTTACTAATATGCAAGGGTTGGTGGAAGCATGTTTTCAACTTCAGCTATAGAAAAGCTCCCTACCAAAACCAAAACAAAGCCAACAATGGTTAGACTTTATTATTTTCTGCAATATGATCCAAAATCCACTCTGCAGTGGAATCTCAACATGCATTTTCAGAATTGCTCAATCCTTAGCTGCTCAGATTAATCTAATAGGGTAATGAAATACTAGAACAAAAATGGTTATTCAATCAGCAGCAGTGTTTTCTGTTCTCAGGATCTCCTTTCTTTGCTCAAAAAGTATGCAAAATGAATACTGCATCCCACAGTAGCTATGTGCTTAACAAATACGTAAAAACATAATAATGACGAGTCAGTGTGACTTACAGGATCATAGAACATGTTGAGTTGGAAGGGACCCATCAGGATCACCAAGTTCAACTCCTGGCCCTGTGCAGGACGCCCCAAGGATCACACCATGGGCAAGAGAGCATTGGCCAAACACTTCTTCAACTCAGATAGGTTTCGTGTTGTGACCACTTCCCTGGGAAGCCTGTTTCAGTGCTCAACCACCCTCTGGATGGACTACAGAACTGTCTAGAAGAAGGGACTCTTATTCTCTTAATATTTATGTTGCAGTGGAAATTTCTATTATTTTATGCATGGGGGCAAGATTTTGCCTTATTAGTTGAATGTTTCAGGATTCCTGAATTATAATTTCAGTTCATGTTATGAACAAAGCGTAGTAGAAATGGGCCAGTTACTTGAATTATGCTGAACAGAAAGTTGTTACTTAGCTTGTTTGGTTTTGTTTGACCTTAGAATAGCTGATATATGAGCAAAAAGTGGATTGAAGATTTCATTCAGGTGCAAATCTTGTTACCTTTGGGCATATGTATGTGTTTTAAAAAAGCATCCGGCATTAGTGAAGCATACAGCCTCTATAATTCAGGTGCACAAAGCAGGTGGAGTTCTGTGGATAGCAATACACCAGGTGTTGTGAGAATTTGGCAGTGCATGCTTGAGTGTTAGCTGCTTTGGCAGGCATGCCCAGAGATGGAGGCACATGAACACGCGTAGAAAACGGCAACCATACATCCAATACTTTTTAAATTGTGTCTTCAGTGACTTGGGAATGTAAAAACAGTCAACCTGACTTAGGGTTCAGTAACGTATTCTAACATCAGAGGCTGGGGTGCTGCACACCCTTCACATTAAACTTGCATGTCTGAGTGTTCTTCACTGCCAGGGCTGCACTGGTCCCAGTGCCTCAGTTCAGCCATTCAGTCTATCATTCCACTTACAGATCAAGGTGAAGAATAGCAGGACCCAAAACAGTGTTTGCATAGAAAGGAGTCTGAAGTCTGGAAGCCTCCAAACCAAATTTCCACATTCTGTGACAGAGCTTAGAATAAACATACATTATAAGTACTTCTTTTGATTTTTACAATTCCCTCCTCTTTGTTACAGTCACTGTATTTTTCAACCCAGTCACAGCTCAGAGGATGTTCTAGACACATAAATGAATATTTTTGGTTTATGTATATTGCACTGAATGTGTTAGGAATTTTTTTACCAGCTGTCATTACCTCTCTTCCTAGTCGGAATAACATATTCCTACCATGTTTTGCAGGAATAAAAACAAATTAATAAAAAATAAGAATTAGGGGGGATTAAAAGTCTACATATTTTGTTTGGTAAATTAACTATTTTTTCATCAAGTAATTGATACAGGAATGAAAAGCCATCATCAGAGCTCTTGGAGAAGCTGAAGAAGATTGTCTTCACTCAGCCCTACAGCCTGTGTCAAGAGTTAAAACTAGTTGCTTCATCTCAATTCCAAGATATTTTCAAAAACTTTACGACTACAGACAACAAATCCAAAACAGATATAAGTCTCTATGCTGGACTGTAGGCTGAGGAAGGACAGAATGTTAATTATTCATTCTGTTTTAGTAGTATTACTATTACTAAAGCTACTTGGTTTTGCTTATAAAGATTGAACAGAACGAAAAGGTTATTTATTAATTGTGGATATTGTTCATTAGTCTATGTCTAGCCTGAGAATAAAATCGGAATTTAGAGATAGAGTTAGGGTCCTAAACTGAATTTTAAAACCTAATGAGAGGGTTCTGGTAGCTTTGAATAGAAGAAAACAATGTCATTATTCATACTCTTGTCTATGCAACCACTTTCCCATTATTTCCAAAAATAGTAGTTCAGTAGCTTCCTGCCTAAATAAACAGTTCATGTAGACAGAACTTGGGCAGTAAAGCTTTTTTTAAAATAAGGTTTCCCTTTTTTTAAGCTGAACAACATAATGAAATACAGGAAGGGTTGGGCTGTGATTGGACCAGATTCTTTAAGTTAATGTTTTAAAAGGTTACGTGACCAGTTCAGAGTAACTAAATACACTCACTCTGTAGATGGCCTGGAAGTATAGCAGGGAACATGCTCCCTCCATTGCCAGCAGGAATAGCCTCTTGTAATAAAGACACATAATCATTAACAAGCTTAACTCCGGGCTTCAGAGAAATTCGAGTTTCCAACCCTTCTAGAAAGATTTTAAAATTCTGCGTCCACAGTGCAGACCTGACAAATCTCACACATCAAGAGGGAGTCTCACACGTTTAGCTCCCAAACTCCCTCCCCTGCAGCTTGACCTGTATCACACTCATTTGCAGCACTGTGCCACGGCTGCTCTCCCATTCTGTAACCCCACGCACCAGGCACAGCTGGATGGCCCAGGCTGCAGTCTGCCAAGCAGTTCCAGCTGCTGGGGGGGTATCAGGAAAAGATCAGCAAAGAGGAGCAGGATGCACAATGCAGCATGGCTGCATTGCTGAAAAGAACAATGGATTCCAGCGGAATTCCTGGAAATACTAGCAAAATTCCTTTCCAGAAAGTAAGAAGTAAAATCTCCTCATAGCTCAATGTAAGCATTTTTCCAGTTTATGTTACTTTTTAAGTTGTCTGTTTTGAGCACAGAGACTATGAGTTCTAAGGCTATTAAATAATATATTACAAACTTTTAAAATTATAATCTATAAATAAACAAATAAAAAAAATACAGATCAGACACACTACAGGCTAAGGTCAGCAAGACAATGAGTGGTGATATTCCTCTCCCAGCAACAACTTGGCTTCTGCAGCACCATTCCAGGTGCTGGGCTTGCAGAATATGCTAATGGAGTAAGAGAAAGGATTGAGGAAAATTCACCTTCCTAAACATACCTGGAGACAAACTGCTAAAAGTACAACAAACAGTACATTTAGCAAAGCCCATCTCGTTTTGAGCTCAGCGCAGACACTTTAAGGATGTGACTGAGTTCTTCCTTATACCTGAATTTTTAAAAACACATCTTCAAATGATGAAAAAATTGGGAACAAATGGCCAAGACAGAGACCCACCCTTCGTCCTCACCACTGTATGGCTCTCTGTGACCCAAAGGATACAGTTTGTGGCTTAGTGCATTGCTGCTTTCATTGAAAAGCCATGAATAATAACCTGGAAGCAGTGTCCTCTCTCCAGCATCTTTTGGATTGTATTTTCATGGGCTTCTTTACTGGGCACAGAACAAATTCTTATTTTAACCATCTTCCAAAACACAGAACTATCATATGAGCTTATATAAACCTTAAATAAATATACAATTTATTTATGTTGTTTATTTTAAATTAAGTAAAACTGCAATAGAAAATTAATGATCCGTGGAAGTTTCTCAAACATCTTGACTGTTTTAACTGATATGGTTGTGCTGTGAGTAGAAATTGTGTTGCACTTTGTTAACTCTATTTCATCTCTTTAGTCTGAACCTATTATTTTTGTTTCTTTCCTCTTTGCAGTAGACAACATAGGAAATAGCAGACCCAATGCCACTGTCATGGAAAAGATGCATGTGCCTTTCGTTGCATCTGATGTCTGCACTTACTCATGAATAAAAGTTAGAAGACAAGAAACAAAACTAAGTGTTCAGCCAAAAATTCGTCTGAGTAGTCTAGACCTTAAGGAAGATTCTCAATAATGTTGCATTTTGGAGGAGAGCTTTTTTAGACATGATACAAAGGCACACACAGAACAAAGAGGAATTTCGAAAAGGGACTACTTCTTTTCCTTCTGCCTTTAGAATCGCAGCTAGCGCATTGACTTTAGACTCAAAAAGTAAATGGAGAGCAACATTTGACATAAATTAAATATTCTAACGTGTAATTGAGTATTTTCAGTGTGAAGTTCTCATTTTTCTCTGACAGCTTTCTATGAATTATCTTAAATGTTATCTTAGAAAATGTAATTATTATATGGAGCATTAAGCAGAGCACAAATATTGGTACACTGCAGAGACGCCAGTTAATTTTCTTTTGACTACTGAACCATAAATAAAGGAAAACAGCATAGTTAAATGGTTCTGAAGTTACATAGTGGCAAGCAGCGAGTGAGTTGCCATGTGAAGAATACAGTTTTAGAACATGATCCAGGGCGAATTATTGTGAAGTTACACTGTACAGAATGTTTCATTCATTTTGTTCACCTTATAAAAATCCTAGTGATTCTGCTGTATCCACCCCTTCCCTGCTGTAAACTGCAGACCAAATAGTCAACCCAAACCGGGTTGGCTTGGCTGCAGAGTGGGTTTCACATTATCATAAGAGTGACGTACTTGGTCCATCAAGGGAAGGAGGAAAAACTCCAGAGATCTTGTTTTTCAGAGCCTCTGCTGGTGTGAGTGTCAGGCAGCCGGAGTGCCCCATTCCTGCAGCAGCAATTGTATGAGGCAGCATGTCACATCTCCTGCCTCAGAGCAGAGAACTCTCTTATGCAGGATTAGCACCACAGCCCTGAAATTACCAGTCCAGTCTTTCCAGGAGAGCTTCCCAAATTAATCAATGTGCCTATAGCACCTGATATCCCTGGACTACTGGGCTTTGATTCAACGCATGTTGAAACCAACTGAAACACTTATACTAACATCTGTGTGTGCTAGATTAGAGTTTCAATAAAATAGACTCTTTAATTTGCACTAAGGAGGGGTTTCAGCATAAACAGAAAGCTGTGTAGTTGGTTACGTGCTGGCACCATACACCACCTTTAAATGCCATGAGCTCCTTTCACAGCACCGGTTTATGGAAGTGGGCGGGAAGCTACTGAGATGATGTTTTGCATAGGTATTATCTTTCTCTTCGTCACAGTTAACTCTGATGAAAGAGAGGCCAGAGGGACTGGTGCAGGAGGTGAAGCTCAAGGGCAGACTGGACTGCAGTGGCCATGAAATGATGGTGTTTAAGATCCTTGGGGCAGCAGGGAGGAGGCACAGCAAGCTCGCTGCTTGGGACTTCAGGAAAGCAAGCTTTGGCCTCCTCAGGGATCTGCCTGATAAGGTACCATGGGATAAAGCCCTGGAGAGAAGAGGACGCCAAGGAAGTTCATTGATATTCAAAGATCACCTCCTCCAAACTAGGGAGCAATGCATCCTGAAAAAAAGGAAGTTCAGAAAAAATGCCAGGAGCTCCTGGACAAACTCAACCACAAAAAGGTAGCTACAGAGGGTGGAAGCAGGGGCAGGTAGCCCAGGAGGAGTACGGATAGATTGTCCAAACAGCCAAAGACCAGTTTAGGAACGGTAAAGCCCTGATAGAATTAAACCTGACCAAGGACATCAAGGGCTACAAGAAAGTCTTCTATAGGTACACTGGTAATAAAAGGAAAACTGGGGAAAATGAAAGGGAATGGGAGTCCTGGTAACAAAGGGCATGGAGAAGGCTGAGGTATTCAACAACATTTTTGTCTCAGTCTTCACTAGCCAGTGCTCCAGCCACATCACCTGCATCACAGAAGGGAAAGGCAGGGATTGGGAGAATGTAGAACCACCCATTATAGGAGAAGATCAAGTTTGAGACTATCTAAGGAACCTGAGGATGCACAAGCTCCCAACCTCTGTGGGACCTGATGAGATGCATCCATGGGTCCTGAGAGAACTGGTGGAGGAATTGGCTAAGCCACTATCCATCATCTGTGAGAAGTTATCACAATCTGATGAAGTTCCCATTAACTGGAAAAGGGGAAATATAACCCTCATTTTTAAAAGAGGGGGGGAAAAGGAAGACTCAGGGAACTACTGGCCAGTTAGTCTCACCACAGTGTTTGGAAAGATGATGGAACAGATCCTCCTAGAAGTTATGCACATGGAAAATAAGGAGGTGATTTGTGACAGCTGACATGGCTTCACTAAGGACAAATTAAACTTGACCAATCTGGTGGCCTTCTATGATGGGGTTACGGTGCTGCTGGATGAGGGAAGGGCGACTGACACCATCTACCTGGACTTGTGCAAAGCATTTGACACTGTCCTACATGATATCCTTGTCTCTAAACTGGAGAGATGTATTTGACGGATGGACACCCAGTGGATAACTCAGTTCTAACTCAAAGAGTTGTGGTCAATGCCTCGATGTCCAGTGGAGACCAGCGACAAGTGGTGCCCATCAGGGGTTGGTATTGGGACCAGCACTGTTTAACATATTTGCTGGCGACATGGACAGTGGGATGGAGTGTACCCTCTGCAAGTTTACCAATGATGTGGAGCTGTGCAGTGCCCTTGGCATGCTCTAGGGCAGGGATGACATCCACAGAGACCTTGACAAGCCTGAGATGTGAGCCTGTGCCAGCCTCATGAAATTCAACAAGGTCAGGTGTATGATCCTGCAGCTGAGTTAGGGCATTCCCAAGCAGAAGTACGGGCTGGGTGGAGACTGGATTGAGAGCAGCCCCGAGGAGAACTTGGGAGTGTTGGTGGACAAGAAGCTTGATACGACCCAGCAGTGTGTGCTTGCAGCCCAGAAAGACAACAATATTCAGGGCTGCATCAAAAGAAGTGTGAGCAGCTGGTGGAGGGAGGTGATTCTCCCGCTCTGCCCTGGGCTTGTGAGACCCCACCAGGAGAGCTGCATCCACCTGTGAGGCCCCAACATAAGAAGGACATGGATCCACTGGAGCAAGTCCAGAGGAGGCCATGAAAATTATCAGAGAGCTGGAGCACCTCTCCTACGATGGCAGTCTGAGATGGGGCTGTTCAGCCTGGAGAAGAAAAGGCTGTGGGGATTTGATGAGCATTTTCTAGTACCTAAAGGGAGCCTGAAAGACAGGCTAGAGAGGGATTTTTTACAAGGGCACGTAATGACAGGACAAGGGAAATGGCTTTAGACTGAAACAGGGCAGGTTTAGATGAGATGTTAGGAAGAAATTCTTTACTGTGAGGGTGGTAAGGCACTGGAACAAGTTGCCCAGAGAAGCTGTGAATGCCCCATCCTTGAAAGTGTTCAAGGCCGAGGTGGATGGGGCTCTGAGCAACCTGGTCTAGTGGAACGTGTCTTTGCCCATGGCAGGGGGATTGGAACTAGATGATCTTTAAGGTCTCTTCCAATCCAAACCATTCTAGGATTCTATGATTCTGTTATTTCTGGGGCCATTTCAAATACTATTGTACTGAATTACTTTAGAAAAACTTTAGAACTGTTTATCCATAAGATACTGATAAATAGATGTTAACCACTCCAAGTCAGCTTTCAAAGAGGTTCTCAGTAAAAAAAATTATTCCTGATTGCAGAAAACTTAATAGTGCAACACCCTGGAAATTGTACTATGGGAACACTTTTAAACAAAACACAGATAATAGTAAACTTCCCAAATTTGAGGTTATCAAATTACTTAAAGAGGAAAATGACAACACTACCTTTACACTTCTTTGGTGTAAAAAATGCACGCCGCACCAATTATCATTCAGAAAGGTTGTCTCAGTCCACATACTTAGGGCCACAACACCTGCTGTGTCTGGCTCTCCATAAGTTAAGCAAAAGCCCCATTTTGTAGACTTTTCTGGATTGGCACTTGGCAGATTTCCTTTGCTCGGCATGTATTCCAACTGGGGTAAATATTGAGGTCAATATATAAATATCATGATGGATAACTGCTGCAGCTACAGTACATCTGCTCTCCATAAATCCAGGTAAATAAGGCAGGATTGCTCTGCAGATCAAAAGCTATATCCTATCAGAAAACTTCCCTCATAAGTAAAACTGAAATTGCACCTGTGTGTCTGAACTGGTGAGGCTGCAGCGCCAACTCTAACATCACTATCATCTTGGAACCAAATCAGTCACTCAGTCCATAAGGTATTTTTAACTCATGTCTTTGTGCTCCCCCTTGTAACTTCTGAGTGCCTCTGCAGTGGGAGGGTGACTGGTGTGATGGATCCAGCATATTACTTATTATTCTGCAGTCCTACTCCATAAGAGATCACAACCCTATTTTTAGAAGAAAATATGAAATCACAATTCAACTGCATGCGTAATCGAAAGAAAAAAAATCAGGAAATCTGTATTTGGAAATTTGTTATAATTAATTGGTTTTCAGTTCAAATAAGCTCCTCTTACTAGACATAATTTTTCTAACGCAGCACTCTGCAAAGTTCTCTACGGTCCTGGAAAGGAAAATAATAGGCAAAATCATTAAGGGAAGAACTCAGGTGCATGTGAGTTGCAGTTGTAACTATTAATCCACTCAACTAATGATAGATCAGAAAACCCACAAGCTGTCAGATTTTAGAATTATACCAAAATTTGTCAAGTATATCCTCATAATTACACGTAATAAATGTCATGTGAAATTTCTTTTATTCTTTTTGCCATTCTTACAACCTAACCTGCAAACTGTTCCAAATGTAAGTCAAAACCTTCTGCTAGCCTACCAAACAGCCTGAAACACAAACCACGCATTTACTTTGGGCAACTTAATCCCAAAAATGATAATAACAATCAAATGTAATTTACAGAGCTAAAATATACATCTATAATGTTAATAAAGAATAACAGAAAATTCCAGCATAGAAATATATATGACACTAAAACATATTTGTTACAAAATAATGAGAACTAATTATAATGCAACCTCCACTGATATTCAACGTTCATGACTACAGCAGATTAAGAAATGTCTAAGCCTGGCAAGCTTTAGGCTACGTTGTGTGGAACTGGCTGTTCTTATAGCACTGAAAACAGATTTTTTTTCTTCTCCTGTCAACAGTGATTTCTTGGATCAAGGCAGAAAAGGTCATAAACTTTTTATGCTTTTATTAATTAATTAAACCCAGGTTAGTTGCTAAGAAGAATGTGTACGAGTGGGGACGGTAAAACACTGGCATAAACTGTCGTGACGGAGTCGCCGTCTTTGCCAGACATTACAAATTTTTAGCCAGTGCTGAAGTCAGCATACCTCAGGTGAGAGTCTGAATGGGGTCCCTTCCAACTTATATTGGTTTAAAACTGTGTCAAGAAAAACAGAGGTAGTGCTGATCCTGCCTTGAGACAAGAACTTGGGGCTGGTCAGTCTTTTGAATTATGTTTCAGCCCAATGCTTTGACGAGATGGCTCCTCATGTTAACTGTGTCAGCTTTCCATGGGAGGGATTTTCCTTTGCATTTCACGTGCCTCTCTGCTGGCAGTGAGCCAGGGTGGGCCTGGGCCGTCCCAGAGGAGAGCAAAGAGCCCCACCAGCAGGACGAGAGTCTGAGGGTACAGGAAAGGAAAACCGAGCTGAAGCAGGATTCTGCCTTGCAAAACTTACAGTGGCCTTTAATGATGAGCAATTTTGACATTGGGAAAAGGGATTTTTCAGGAAAAAATGGTCTATGTTGGAATGAAGATTGTGAATATCCTTTTTTTAATGCAATTGCTGAAATATTGTCTTCTCTTTAAAAGACTTCATCTAATTATATAAGATTACATCAGTATTTGGTTCTACTACATAAAAAGGGCAAGTGAAATTCAATCTAAATACTAGAAGAGCCTAAAACCCAACTGGTCTGTAAACAAGTCGTGTAGAGGTTCAGCTAGATAGCTTCACAATTTTCCAAGTCACTGAAGCAGCGAAGATATCAGTTGTTTGAAGGGAGGACTAACTGGCTGCTGGCTTTTTTTTTTTATTCCTATATTTTGTTGGGGTTTTTTTTAGTTATAAAGAGGCAGTGACAAAGTTACTTAGGTGATCCGAAAGGTATATTTGCATTTCTGGAAGCTTTAGTAAGTGTAAAGAGACTTTTAAAATGCATGTCTTCCTGGAAAAGATGAAAACACTTTATTCAGAGGGGAAAAATTATTTTAAATGTTGTTTTTTCCATTATAACCATAATGATTCATGTTTACAGTACTCCAGCAGCTTCCAAGTTTCACTGAAGATAATGAATGACTACTTGTAATTTAGAATTTCACACGACTTTGTTCTATGCACCATCCAGCTTTGAAAATTGCAGGTTTACTACTGCCCAACATTGCCACTTTAGCGACAGATTGGAACACTACTACTTAACATCTCAAGGATGGATATTTTTGATTGCTTTTTAACAGAAAGCATTTACCCAAAGGAAATGCTGGTAGAAGAGAACATTAATTGAGTATCTTCTCTATATAAGGAGAAATTGTAGTAATGGTATTACTCTGCATTGAAGGTCTATAATGGAGCTTGAATGAATTTATTTACCTCCCCCCAAAGCAATGAGTGCTTTCTGCATAAGATGTCCTGAATAATCCAGGAAAGACACATAAATTTGAGTACACTAAATATTTGCTTAGTAGAAAATGTGTGGCCATTAGATTTCACTTATTGTTTGATTTTACTGTGATATATAAAGCTCTTCTCCTTAATAAATTAAAACATTGGTGAAAATCAAGGGAAAGCGAGGGAGGAAATTTTTTTTTTCTTTTCTATTGTCTCCTGGAAAAAGCCACTCACTTCATCAGTCTGCAGAGATTGGGGCAATTTATATAATATGGAAATACCTCCATCTAAAATGCAGTAAACATTACAGACCAGTGTACACAAATTAGGGAAAGAGTAAAAAATCACTGCCGACCCTATCCTTTTATTGAACTACGTTTGTTCTAAGAAAGTAATGATACAAAATTTCAGAAAGGGCTTTTTCACAAAAAAAAAAATTGCGGTGGATGCAGAACCAACTTTTTATTCCAAGAATTTGAATTGATCAGCCTATTATTTGCCATCTAGCACATATATCTTTCAAGGGATAAAAAATGGCCATGGAACATGCTCCAAATGGAATGCTGGATTGACTGCTCAAAGACTGACTCAGAGTGTGATATATCAGCTTCCACTGTCATGGTCTCTCATACTTATTGGAAGTCTTTGAAAAAATAATGAGCTTTAAATGTCTGCCTCATAGATCCTGTCTTTAAACGATTGTTAAAAATCATTATCTCCTGAATAAATCTGTAAGAAAATTACTATCCTTTTCTTAGTATTTTTTGACAGCAGGAAATCTATCTACCTATCTATCTATCTATCTATCTATCCACCTATAAGACAAAAAATATTATTGTTTTTGTAAAAGCTTTGTATCTCTGAATGCTTCCACATAGACTGAATCAGCCATTTGCTTAGAGGAGCTGTCACATACTGCATAGAAGCCGTGTTGCAGGATTACCAACTCTTACGACTGTGAAGAGGACTGTCTTTCTTCACAGTCAGTTGAAGTTGGCTACAAGGGGTGGCTAAGCTGCAAAAATCATATTTTTGAGTCTGTATGTCAAGCTGATGGTAAATTTGAAAAATTCATTAAGTCTCAGTAATCCTTAGGGGAAGCTTTAAGGATGACAAAAAAGGACTCGGAACTTGTAACAGAGTAAGATTTGTTCTGAGTAGCTCTGCCTCAGCAAATAGGACAGAAGAACAGCCAAAGGATAGCCAAAGAATGGAAAAGAAGATGAAATCAAGGGTCTGAGAAGGCTGACAAAAACCTGGTAGTACTTCAATGGCTGAAGACACTTGGATGTTTTTGTTACCATGTATCTGCAATCCTTCTGTATTTTCTCTAGAAGTGAAATTCAGGTTAGAGGGAAGACATGCTTGCATAATAGTGCCCATGCTGAATCTCCATGTAAATAACTTGTGCTATTGTACATTTTCTGAAGAGTGAAATATAAGCACAAATTTCCAAGGGGAGGCTGGAAAGACCTTAGCCCCTGGCATGGACTCCTTTTCACCTACCCCACTGCAACACTGGTGGTTCCCATAGTGCTGAACAGTGCTGCAGCTTCTCTCTAATGCTTACATGGCCAAAGGGAAGCTACACTGTTGTGCTGCAGCCAGATGAATGTGCAAGTTTGTGTTTTCTTTCCTCTCCTGACTGTTAGGACCTGTGTGAGCCAACACAGACGCAGTGCCTCAACACAAGGGCTGAGATCACCCGTTTCAGGCTGCTTTTGCCCCTGAACACAAGAGCACATCCTTTTGCTAGGAGTCGCGTATGTGCTCAGCAAGGAGTGGGATTGAGAGGGTTAGTGCTAGTTTTAGAGTACTGGACTGAAAGTAATGCAAATGCTTCATTTTTGGTAGCAGCTGCAGGCTTTCAGGATGTCACTGCTAAAAACCATGTAATTACAGACACCCAACCGGAACAATGCCTAAATCCTGCCCAGTCCCAGCAAATCAGCAACATGTGCTCTCAAAAGTTGGGTAAAGCTTTCTCATTAGTCAACATGTGGAGAGGCAGGGGTATTCATCAAGGCCTGATAAGATACTGTACTGGACATAAACACTATCACAGCAAGTTATAAACCATATTTTAAAGAAGGCTTTTTTTGAAAAAAAAATCTTATCCCCAGACTGAAAGCTAAAAGTGTATCTTACTCTGGTCTTATAAATTGTGCCGAGAGACCATAAATACAAACAGCACAAGAAAAGTCTGTTCTTAAGCTCAGTAGCCAGCAAGGTTTGCCCTTTGCTGATCACAGATGTTCAGGTCTCATGGTTGCACTCAGCTGCTTGGGCAGGCTGGACCACCTGCTTCAAATGGAGACTCTGGAGGGATCCCAATTCTGCCCCAGAGATGGCAGGGCCACAGAGAGTGCTCTGCATGGGCCTCTCAGTTTGGCTGAGGAATTCCAGAATCCAGATGACTTGAAGACACACATGAATACCAATATGAAAACCATGGAAAGACAGAGGCAGAGCCTCTGCAGGCGCAGGGGAGCCATGTGAGGAGTGGCTGAGGTCACTTGGTCTGTTCAGCCTGGAGAGGAGCAGGCTGAGGAGAGACCTCATTGCAGTTACAACTTCCTTGTGAGGAGAATGAGAGCTCAGGCACGGATCTCTGTGGTGGCCGGTGACAGGACTCGAGGGAATGGTCATGTTGTGTCAGGGGAGGTTTAGGTTGGACATTAGGAAAAGGTTCTTCCCCTAGAGGGTGGTTGGGCACTGGAATGGCTCCCCACAGTAGTGGTAACAGCGCCAAGCCTGACAGAGTTCAAGAAGCATTTGGACAATGCTCTCAGGCACGTGTTGTGATTCTTGGGGCTCTCTTGTGCAGGGCCAAGAGTTGGACTTTGATGATGCTTGTGGATTCCTTCCAACTCAGGATCTTCTATGATTCTAGGTGTTTGGTCTGGAAAGCTAGAACAAAGAAAGAAAGAAAGAACGTAGTTAGGGAGCCTATCTCTCAACAGGGGTAGAGTCATGTATATTAAATCCAGAAGGATTATGTTTGCTCATTAGTTCCTCTTTTTAAAGAAGAATTAGGTCTAAGAGGATTTGTCTGCCTTTGAGCAAAGATCTAAATGTCTGCTGCAGACAGCCTGCATATTTTTTTAACCGAATAAGAATCCTGAGAATTATGATTAAAATAAGGATTGGGAAAGTTAGCAAAACACTGTGGTTTAATTCTGAACTGGTCTTCAGTCCAACATTCAGAAAATGCACAACCACATAGTGCAGTGTCGCTGTTCTCACCACGGACGAGTAGAGAAACGACACAGAGTCCAGGCTCAGGGATAAATGGAAGTGATTTAATAATCTTTCCGAAGGCTTTTATATGTTAGTTCGCAAAAGTGTGTTAAATGGCATAAGGTAATTGGTTTTTTGGCCATCCACCCCTTGAGGGGATTGGTCAAGTTCTAAGACACCCATTTCTAAATATTTATCTAGTTAGAACCATAACAATCTTGCAAAACAACCTGCAGGTGCAAGAAGTTTACAAAACTGTAAAGTTGTTTTGAGTTACTTGCATGGGAAAGACAGAACTCTCAAAAAATGCTGCAGAAAGGTCAAGAAATTCTCTGCTGAAGCTTTTTCAACATCCATAGTGCAGCACATCACAAAGGGATAATGTTTACATTTGTGATTGTGACTGCAGTATATATATTCATTCTGTTTAGCGTTCTAGATTCTGTTTTATGAGTTTCTAAACTAGGAAAAAAATCAAAAGACATTTGATTTCAAAGGTACTTGGCAATCTAAGGCAACAGACAAGAGATAGATAAAGGCATGAGAGAAATTAAAAAAACAGTATGAGAGGATGTTGGTAACTGTAATAATTTACACTTGCACAGATTCAGACTAAAGTTCTTAGACATTACTGGAAAGAAATGTTTTGAAAAGAAAAGCTGACCTTAAGAATATCTATGTGAGCTTCATTCCAGCGAGAGAGAAAGAACAAAGGAACTTTGTTTGAAAATCAAGTGGCCCACAAGGGCAGTAGATTGCTCAGAAGCTCATATGCAGCCTGGTAGAAACAGTAGTGTAGGAGCAGGCTGTGAAGAACCTAGACAGCAGAGAAAAGTAACTTATTATGCAGCTCACTAACTAGCCACAAGGTTTTGTCACTGATGCCTGTTCTCAGCTATTTCAGGGTGGATGAAGCACTACCCTGTACTCCAGAAGTGAAAAGCTGACCCAGATCCTGCAAACTGCATAACTGGAGCACATTCTTTTAAGCATGAGTTTCTCCTTGTTATAATGATTCACTGGCACATGTCTGAGAGACTCCATCTAGAAGTCTTTAATAGAACCTGAAGAAAATTCCAGTAAATTCATTTAAGTTCTTTTGAAGATGTTTGTTTGTTGCTTTAGATCTGATCTGCTGAAAGACCCATTGATCCAGCAGAGCCCATTACCTAATACTAACAACTGGTTCCAAGTGAGTTTACTTTTTAACTGGAGTTTCCAACAATCCAAAATTCCATTTTTTGTTGTTCTGATTTAGTTGGCAATAAATTAAATTAGTATCTCTAATTTTAGCCTGTTTTTCCTGTGATGGTATTTGGTGAGTGATCTCTCCCAGTCCTTCACCCATGAACCCTTCATTATATTTTTCTCTCACCAGTCCACTTGTGGAGGGGAACAACAGAGAGGCGTTGGTGGGTGCCTGGAATCTAAAAAACATCAACCCACTACAATCTTTTTGGTGGAGAATGTGGGCAAACCATGAGTATTTTGAGATAAAGGTAGTAATTGGGAGAGCTAATGGGCAAAACAAGCACTGAACAATGTTAGAGAGTAGAATGATCATGGGTAATTGTTGTAGTTGTGGTGATGGGTCAAGGTTCGTGAATCATCCATTTTTTGGTTTGTGTTGTGATGATGTTAGTTTGGTTTTTGTGGGGGGCATTCATTTTTTACAGTGTTTGCCTTCTGGAGCAACTGCTATGAGTGCTGAAGCTCTTTTTCCCAGGAAGTGGCTGAGCCACCGATGGGAAGTAGAGATTAAGTTTTTTCCCTTTGTTTATGTACACGCAAACTTTTGCATTTTTCTTGCTTTAGTAAACTGCCTTATCCCAACCCACTAGTTGTTTTCCACCTTATTTTCCTCTCCTGTGTCCCACTGGGAAGGGCAGTAATAGAGGAGCTTGGTGTCCAGCCCAGGCCAACCACTACAAACGTGCTGAGATAGAGGATCCATTTTTCACTTGCACATGTTGGTAACATTACATGTTGGTCACCGACAGAAGAAGAAAATCATAATGGTATTAAAGCCCAGAAAGGAACACGAAGACGTTTATTTGAAATTTGCTTGTAAAAGGCACCAGTTTTAAACTGAATCAATAGAAAAAGAGATTAAGAATTTTTGAAGATTTATTCCAAAATTGAATTGTCTCTGCCATAATAAATAATGCATCTAATGAGGTAAAAAGGACGCATGCCCATCCCCCAAGAGATTTCTTTTTTTCATCAGTGTTACTCTAAATTGCTCTGACTGTGCAAAATAGCTGCAAGTGAAGTCTCACTGAAGCAAGCAAATCACTGTGTGGCACACTTTAAAAATGCTAAGGACTAAATGTCCCTTTAGAATTTAAAGCAGGTGTTCGTACAGAGAAGCACAATATAGCAGAATGGTGATCCAATTCCAAATCAGCAGCCCTGCTTCCATATTCCTCCCACACATCCTACCCAAAACTGGGACACGAGGGGAAGCTGGTATTGGCCACCACTGCATCCAGAGGACTGTATTTGTCACAGGACTCCTAAAATGCCTCCTGTCCCTGCCCTCATCTCAGTAAAGTCGCCTTCCTGTCTGATGTAGGGAGCCAGCAGGAGGCTGTCACAAGGCGACCGGCAATACTGCATGTGCCACCTCCTTTCACCGGGCATTTAATCGGGTCACAACAGTTTATTTTTCACTCACAGGATAATAGAGTTCAAATTTGTAAGAAAGGACAGCACTTCTGCAACACAAAATAACTGTTTCTAGATAGTCCACAGCTGGGAAATACCTATAAAATAGTACATTAAAGGTAATGCTTTTATCCTTAGCAAGAAAACCTCTTTTGAAGTAACATGCTAGAGTCTTCCTTCTTAAAACTCCAGACACTGAAATCCAGAGATGGCAAGACAGCAATAATTTCAATTCAATTTAATTTTAATTTTTTATTGAATTTCTAGTCCTCGATGCTGAATATTTGTGTTATACAGATATCAAATATATAAAGTTAAAATAAGCAAATTTTTGTATTTCCTGTGTATTCATCTCATGCTCTGATTCATGACTTTGGAATTCTGCAAGAATTCTTAGGGATAGTATCTGTATGAATGGTATAAATAGAAAAAAAGTTGAAATCAAGTATAAAGAAGTCTTTCTTATTCTGAACTTATTTCAAATAAACTTCATTCTAAGTTTTCAGATTTCCACAGAATCTGCTTCTTTTCCACCATTTATGATTTTGGATTCTAACAAGGCTGTCCTTGCAGGCAGCCTGTAACTGCAGAGGACATACGGTACAGCACAGGGATCTAGAAGTCCGTGCCTTGGGTTATACACTGGATGGTGTATTCTTTTCTTTGAAGGATTTGTAATTAATCATCAAAATGAAGGTGACAAAACTAAGCGTTAGGCTGCCATTACCCAGAGTTTATTACAAAGTGTGAGTTCAACCTCACACATTATCCCAGTTTAGCTTCAATATAAAATTTTCAGCTTCAGGACCTCATAGATAACAAGATTAGCACATATTAATCCCTTAATCCTTTCCCTAATTGTTATGAAATCTAGAGTCATCAACAACTTTAGTCAATCCTGACCAGCTTTTTAGCCAGATATCAGGTTTTATCATCTATGCCTGCATTTGTAGGCATCAACACTGCAAATTGTGATAAAGTCCAGGTGAATATTACCATGAATATTACATGAGTGCAGTGCATGCATCAGTATAAATCTTTTTTTCTGAAACAGTTTATGAGAAGAAATCACTTCATTCAGGAAGAATCAGGGGAAAAATATTCCAAACTTACTATGCTTTATAAGAAGGTTTTCCGCTTACATGCATTTTTAAATGGGTTTCCTTTTGATGTTTTTTCTCGTGTTGTTTCAATACCCTTCTAAGCCTCAGAGCTTGATTTTGTAACTGGCTGGTTTACTACAGATTTGTTAATTGCTAGATAAGCCAAAAGTAGTTAACAGCTTTTACCCTTGAATAAAATATTTGCACTATTTAAATGGCCGAGGACAAAACTTAATCTAGATTTGGAGACCCTACAACTGGAAGTGTAATTTAAGTTTCGTGAGGAGGAAAATAAATACTTTAAATGTTGATGTTTCTTTTTCTTTGGAGGGTAAAAACAGCCTGGAAAATTACTGTGAGTTCCACACAGAAGAAAATTATTAAGCTAAACTAAAATTCTTAAATGTTACACAGTATTACACTGAAACTTTAATGCACATTTTTTAAAAAAATAGGTCCAGCACTGTCAATCATGGCATGAGAACTAAAGATATTAAAGGTATATGCAGAAACCATTTTTTGAATAGGTGCTCTATTTTTAGATTGCAGAGAAGAAACTTCACAGACTCAGTACTGGACAGGGGCTGCAGGATTGACCAGGGTAGTGCAGGAGTGACCTGTGTACCCATCACAGCACAGAGCAGCTTTGCCTGGGCAAGCTCGTTCAGAGAGGAAAGGCAAAGCTGCGAAGAACTCTGAGGGGGCTGATTTAGTATAGTTCGTTTTGCTACTCCAGCAGGCTTGGTTCAAAGGCAGCTCTTACATCTCTGCATGGAATTGGCATGTACACTGCACTTAAATCATTAGGCACGGCATCAGCTGATGGGTTCAGGCTCAGAAAAGAGGAAGTGTGGTCTGCTTTCTGCTCTAGAGGGTCATAAAGCAGCTGGGGGTAATGGAGATAGGAGGCTTGGAGGTCTGAACCTACGAGATGGATACTTTTTTGGGACCTATCTCGGATCTGTGGCGTGCCTTCCATATCCCTCCCTAGCAGCGTGGATAAGTGGCATGCTGCCAAACACTGAGTTTGGTTTTAATATACTGTTCCGCTTACTCTTCTTTCAAAATGACATTTGGAGTGCCCAAACACATTAGAATGCAATTTTTTATCCAGGTCGCAGTGATCAATAAATTCTTACTTAATTATTAAGGAAGATTATGAACTTCATTATAGGATATTATAAATTATTATAACACAAGGAGCAGGTAAGAAACAACCAGGACTTACAAGAAATTAGTCATCTGGTATTGTGTAGATGGGAAGAGATAAGACAGACCTCAAAGACAAAACTTTCTAAAAGCTCCTGGATATTTCTGGACCTGTTATGACAGGTGAAATTAAATGTTGTGAGAATCAAATCTAGGTTTTTTGGATATTGATTCATCTTGTGATAAGCAAGTGTGTCTGTGTCCTTAACATATGAAAGATAAGTAATTGTCCATTTTTGCAGTGGCTAGTTGCTTACAAGGAAAACAGAGTGATAATTCAAACACAGATGTGTTATCTGAAACAATTATGTTACAAAAAAATGTTACATCAGTAACTACCTTCCAAATACGGAGTATTTACAGGATACCCAATAGACAGTGGTTCCTGAGATGGGTTTCTAGACCATTTCTTGCAATAGGTGACCTGTGAAGATAAGAGTTCTGACTTGTTTGCCAGTGCCAGTGCAGAATTCAATCTATACATTTAAAAAATCAGGTAGCAGATTGGTTTTGAGGGGTGTTTGCAAGATCTGTGCCACACAATATGTGAATGCTATCAAAACTATTGTATGAGTTTCTGTTTGTCCACTGTCACTTTTCTTAAAAAATAGAAAAGGGATAAAACACCGTTGTCACCAGCAGTCCTAACCAAGTCTTAACCTGTACCATTAGCTGTGGCCTGTCTGCCATTCCTGGAGATTTACTGCCAAGATTACTAAAGCTGTGATATCTTCTGCAACCATGGGAATTCTACACCAATTTGACTTTACAAATCTTTTTCAGTTACTGTCAGATATTTTATTATATTTAGTCTATTTTACTCTAAAGCAACATATATACCTGTCCCTGAAGTCCGTAGGAACCCTTAAAGTGTCTTCAATCTGTATGAGATCAGACTCAGAAAGGAATATTTTCAAATAGCCATATACAAAATCAGATTTTAAATTTGTAAATGTTTCATAAAAGATCAAGCTTTCGACCATGATAGGCTTGAGCAGTTTAAATCATTTCTTCACTGCAGTAGAGCAAATACAGGCTTAGCCCATTGAATCTGTCAACAACCATGGATCAGTCAATAGCCATGAGTCAATAGCTACAAACGCCAAAATACTTGGAAAAATAATAATGTTGTCTCTTCAGTTTTGGATGATAATAAAATCTCCTCCTAAATCTGTTTTCTGTATATAGATGTACCTCCTGACTGGAAATCAGTGAACAGTCCAAGACTTAGTGATGTCTGGTCTCCCAGAGATGTGTGTCCTGCCTCAGTAGATCCTGCCAAAATAGCTATGACATCTCTGCAGCGCTTCCAGTTCTCCTTCAAACTGAGTAAAGCCCCATGTCCATTGCTTTCATGTTTTTCTCGTGTCTGTAAAATCCCTGCTCACCAAGAGGCAGCACACGCAGTGAGTGAGACACATTCCATGCTGACTGGCCAGACAGTGCCTGTGTTGATGAGCTACATGGCAACTAATAGAAGTAGCTCCGGAGTTCCCACTGCACGCCTTGACAAAACCAGGACAGTCATAAAGACTCTGGGTTTTGCCCAGACGCTGATTTTCATAGCTTCATGATTTCCTGTCAGAATTGATGGAATTTAGCCAAGTTCAGAAGTTACTGGAGGGAAACTATATAAAGATTGATGGATGGACAGACTGACAGTGCACTTCCATAAGTCTCACTTCCTCGGGAAACCAAGGTAAATAGGAACAGATTCAAAACCTACAGTTGTAGGCACTGTCAGCCTACATGTGTGTATCATTACTGTTCCCTGCCTCCACTCATCTCTGTGACTGATGCTCATATAATGAGGAAGGCATTTGATATTTTTATCCTTTATCTTTTAATTAGTAGAGCATATTTCTTTCCAGTGATCCACCCAGTGCCAGCAATTAAAACACAGTCACTTGTTTCCTCAAGGCCCTTCTTACACTACTCACATTTCTTTGTTCCTCACAAATGTATAATCTCTATCACAGGAGAAGAACATTACCGGTTTGATAGCACAAATGGATAAAATGAGCTGAATGTCTGTAGATACAACCTGATTTAGAGATGGGATTTCAAGTGAATACCTCCTGAATTGCAAACCAGTGTTTTGCTCTACAGCACGCTGACTGTCTGCCAAAGCTACCACGCAGCAACCACTACCCCAGCACAGCCACTGCCACTCGGTCTGGATGCACACACCTTATCTGGAGGGTGGATGAGTCCAAGGAGCTTGGCCATGCTCTCCCTCCCTGCTTCCAGAGAGACCATCTGTTCTCAGTGCCTCTTTTCTTCATGCTTGCACAGATTCGGTCCTGGACAAGGTTTTTCATCTTAACCTATTGTTTTTGACACGCTGCCATTATTTTGTTCACAATGCAACTAAAAAAAAAATCCTCATTTCCTTCGTGTCAGGCTTAATCTCTCAATCAAATCTAAATGGAAATTCATAGGGCAAAGACAATGCACTTCTCTAGTCACAGGACTTTCTCCCTCTCAAATTTCTAAGGGCTTCTACAAACCAAAACAGTTCATAAATATTTTTAAATGGAGAATTAGGAAACCTAAATAGAGGGAGAGCTGTGCTTAGACCAGTAATCATATTCAAAGGAGATTTAATTTGATTTCTTGGAAAGATTTCACCTGCAGCCACCATCTGGCTAACTGAGACAGTTGAAGAGTTTCCCCAGTAAATCCTATTAATCCTATTGAGTAGCATGGGATGATTTCGAGGACCTTTTCTCCTCCTCTTTGCAGTGTTTCTGAAGGCTGACTGCATCAGACAGAATTCATAATCTGATGGCTCCTTTCTGATGCTGGAACTGCTACAGGGCATGGTTGCCTCACTGTTAAAAATTATCACATACTGATGTGATACCAAGGAGGTTTACTGTTATAAACCTGATTTCTTCTTTTCCTCCACTGAATACTTTTGTAAAGACTAGAAGGGGAGAAAACTCAGTCTTCAAAATTTTAGCTCTCATTCTACAGTTATAACTTTTTACCTTAAAATTCTCCTGAGGAAAACAGGTTTTGTCTCTTATTTTTATTTTTCATTAAATAATCAACCAGTTTTAACATTTATTTTGTATTATTATTTTATTGATTTATCTTAATAGAATTGTTAACTCCTCTTTTACATTACTGAGAGTTAAAGGCTGCTGTGGAATGTGCTATGGAGGTTGGCACTTCCCCTTGTGTGGGGCAGGAGAGTCCTTCCACCACATGCGTGGTTTCCTCTGGCTCCACCTCAGCAGTACATTCAAGACTGCTGTGAACTCCAGGGCCAGAGTCCAGCAGGACTTACATCACATTTACCCTAGTTTAATTTCTGTGCCTTCAGAGAGTCTGTTCTTTTTTTTCTCCATTATACAAGAGCAGAATCATTCCTCTGGTCTCCCAGGAGTGTTTTTCCTTGTCTTTCCTCTAGCCATATGCTATTAGGAACTCCTACAATTGTTTGTTGCTTTATTTTGTACATAAATATCTGTGGCTTAAACAACCTTCCAGTGTCTTGCAGAAAGAAATGTGTCAAACTAACCTGAGAGGCCTCACAGTTTCTTCAAGAAACCTAAGGGAACTAATACTCAGTGTGACAAAATGCTTGTCAAATCCAGTCTTCTCTCTACTTCTTATTCTTCCCCAGAATTAGGGGAAAAAATATGTGCAATGATCTAATATCTAAATTCTGGAATTTGTCCTTTGAGGATGCCTGTCTGGTGGGGATACCTATCCATGGCTCATAAACAGTAACTTCTTTTCTTCTGCTCTGCTATGCGTTTGTTGTGATTGCTACAGAGAATCAGCATGTTTTTATGTAACCATGCTCCTGAAATTGCTTGTCAATTGTCAGTGTGTAAATCTCCTTTCATTCACTTACAGCAGATGTTTGTTTATCCCTTCCACAGACAGGCACACTGGTAAGATGTGTGTCTACGTGTGTGTGTACAAGAATTTGTATCTGATTTTAGCCTTCTCCTATTCTTAGAATAGCAGCAACTCCCCTACAAGAAAAGCAAAGTCTTACTTCAGCCTGGGATAAAAGGCAACCTACAAGGCACCACTCAAGTGAATTGCTTTTTCATGTAATTCTGTATTTTAAATAAAGGAGCAGTCTAGAGGCCTTGCTGTAATGGAAGGTTTCCCCAGCTTGCATAATAGCTCATGCAGACAGACAGTCCTTCAGAGGCTGCTACTGCAATTCAGACAGAACAAGCCCAGTCAAAAATACCATCCAGAATAACAAACTAACAGCCCCTGGATCCTGTGTCCAAAGCAGCCCCCAACCACCTTCTTTTTTTTTTCCTTCAAGGATGCTCCTAACTGTAAAGCAAAATCAGACCACAAAGGGAAAGAAATAGGACTGACTTTGTCTTATTAACATGGCACACATGCGGCTGGCATTTGCAGAAACCTGCTATGAGCAACTCTAAACTCTGCAAATAAGTGTCACTATGGAAACTAATCAAATGAGCAGAAGTATGAGAGAGACCGCCCCAGGAAAATGTCTGCGAGGGATAAATATTACTATAAACAAATTCTTTGGCTTAAAGGGCCCCACTGAAAAGGCTGAAGGAGCTGGCCAGGTGTGTCAGGACTCTGGATCAAGTTCATGACTTTTTCTCACCGGGTCAGTGGCATCCAGGAGCGTTGTGCATCTGCAAAGGGAAAACAGAGCCTGCTTCATTCCTGTGCGCCCTGGAGCTCTTGGCTCAGAGGAAAACCTTGCTTATATCCTCCAGGAGGATGGCTTCTTGGCAGAGTGATTCATCCCTGACAGCTCATGAGGATCAGGATAAATAGCCGGGGAAAGCGGCAACTCAAATTCAAATCAGAGTTAAATGTTTTGAACATGCAAAGCTTTTTACTCTGAAGCAAAAAATTTGTTTATTTTTAATAAATAAGTACAAAAATTACAGTACTTTACTTTTGCAGAATATCTCAGCTACTTCTCTAAAGCAAATACTGCATACCATCTTTTCTGCAGTTAACATAAGGAACTGTGTGTGCACACCTTACATGTAGTGATTTCTAAAATAATGCATAAGAAAAATTGTAGTAGTTCCAAAGCAAATAGAAACATTCATAGCTCCTATTAGCCCAGGGCATATGCCTGTGTATTCAAATAAGTCCCTTGCTATATTGTACTTTGTTACAACGTTGCAGTGCATTATAAACACGGAGCCTTTTGAAGGACAGAAACCGAACCCAGAGTTTGTGTGGAAGCTGGTGAATGTGCTCATCCAGGTTCAGGGGTAGAGCAGAAAGGTAAACATGTAGTCTCCTGACTTTGATCAAGCAGCACCTTCAGGCAGCTATGACTTACTACTCCTCAGATCACAGCAGTGGTCTTCAAAGCAGAACATCCAGCAAGTTTTGGAAGAGAACAAAAGGACAGTCAGTGGCTGAGTCTGATCAAAGTCAACATGAGCTGATTTAGACTGAAAAATCAGATAAAATGTAATTTTGTTAAACTCTAGCAATACCTGCTTCTCTATTTTGTCTTTTCAATAACAAATGGTATTACAAATGTGTTCCAAACTATCCACATTTACTACTTACTTAAGATGGATTTGGCTGTAAGTCACCCATAAGAGACGTGTAGCTGAATATTTGGCTCTTGGAATCACTGGGACAGATCACAACATGCAGAAATAATCACTGGTGATGTTTTCCTGTCAATGCTGAGCCAGCTCAGGGAAATTCACAGACTGCAGCTTTGAGAGGTTTATAAGCTATTTGGTTTCCAGCAGAATGATGTGGGGGGAATAATATGTGAATTTTAAAAAGATATTTAATCAGAGAGGTGATTAAAATGATAGAGAGACTAATATGCAGGCATTTTTTGTGAATAAAAGAAGGCTGCTCATTGGGCATTGGTCAGTGATACTGCAGGTCATTCTTTTGTAGCTGTGGCTGTCCCAGTCTCTTGGTAAATATGGTGCATGGCATAGAGAGCCTGTGCAAGCCTTTTTATGCTGCTGTCTTTACTGTCAAAAGCAAATCTCTTGATGACTGCTTGAAGCAAGTATGACTAATTCAGGACTCCAGCTATTGGGAGAGAGAAACTGCAAGAGCATTAAAGTTAAGAGATCTGGTGCTCATCCACGCATATATTTAGCTATGATATTTATTCCCTTTTAAGTGAAATAAATATTTCTGTTTCACTTTGTTCCACCCAATATCAAGTAGAAGTAGAGGTCAGGAATAAAGCTTTCCTTTAAAATGCTCTAATCCTGCTGTTAGTCACAGAATCATGGAACCATAGAATGGCCTGGGTTGGAAACAATCTTAAAAGATCATCTAGTTCCAGCTGCCTTGCCTTGGACATGGACACCTTCCACTAGACCAGGATGCTCAGAGCCCCATCCAACCTGTGCTTGAACACTTCCAGGGATGGGTCATCCACAACTTCCCAGAGCAACGTGTTCCAGTGCCTCACTACCCTCACAGTAAAGAATTTCTTCCCAATTTCTAACCTAAACCTACTCTCTTTTCAGCACAGCTTCAGGTACCTCTTCTGTGTCGAAGACATGAAGATATGTCCCCCTGGACATAAAAGAAAATAAATCTCCATTCCCCCTAAGTCTTTCTATAGTCTTTCTCCATCTGTCTTGTGAGCTTCCTTTAGGTACAAAAAGGCAGCAATTAGATCACCCCAAAGCCGTCTCTTTTCCAGGCTGAACAATCCCAATTCTCTCAACGATTCCTCACAGTCGATGTAATCTATCAGCAGTTTGCTCTGAAGCTGTTGCAGGGAGCGCTGGAGGTGGAAGAGAAGTGAGGGGGTTGTCCCAGTCCCAGGCACTGCTGGGCACTGAAGAATGGAGAGCTATGAGGCTGCTCCAGACACAGTTTTTCCTGTAACCCAGACATTTCTACCATGCTTTGAATGAACATTGTGAGGAGGGAGTAGACATAAGCTGACTCACACGGAATGGAAGGGACACATGGCCTCCCTATAAGATCATCCTCACAATTAAATGTCTTCTTTTGGCTCACGACAGTGAGTTGTGCTGTCAGTGCCATAAAATGTAGCCACATTGTACAGGAAAACTGAACAAATATCTAGTGCCAAGTTGGATAATTTTAAAATATTGAGTTTCAATAACTAGAAGAATCAACAATGTTCAGTTCATCAGGATTTTATCAGATCCTTTAGTTTTTTTGCTAACACAGATAATGGAAGTATCAGTTTGCTATGAAGGCCCACTCTCCCCAAGCTCTGACTTCTTGGTGTTGAATATAACTGAAGAGAAGAGTTTTCTGCTCTGTTTAAAAGCACGGAATGTATTTGCGTATCCAGTAGTGTGCATATTATTTTTAAAGTGAAAAATTATATCGATGGTAAATGTAGGTGGAAAGTAGAATAAAGTATCAACTGCTTGATGGAGACAGCACTTAAGAAGGCAGCTTGTGTAACAGAGCTTCTCTGCGATTTTTTTAGGGCTCTTGTTCCCTTCAGTTTCCATACAGCATAAAAATTATTTTAGGTAACTCAGGGAGAGAAAAAAAAAGGTGTAAAACCGAACTGGCTATTGTAGACCATCACACGAATAAGGCATGTCACAGACTGCAAGGTACATCTGAGAACCTGAACTCTGTTGTTGGGAAAAGAGGGAAACTTTCCCTTCCGTGGAGAGCAGGGCTGGGAAAGAGGGAAACTTTCCTTTCCTTGGAGAGCAGGGCTGGGAAGAGGGAACCTTTCCTTTCCTCGGAGAGCAGGGCTGGGAAGAGGGAAGCTTGCCTTTCCTCGGGGAGCGGGGCTGGGGCGAGGAGCGCTCCCCTCCCGGGCGGGCGGAGCGGCGGGTTCTGCTGCCATCTGCTGGAGGCGGCCGGTATTGCCGGCCCGCGGGGCCGCCGCCGGTGCCGGGCCGGGAGCCACCCGCTGCCGCCGCAGGCACGACCTTCTGCCGCCCGACCTGTGACCGTGTTGTCACGGGAATAAGCACAGATATTGTTAGAGCTTTCCTCTGGCACCGTTCTGCTTTGTTGTCCGGTTCATACAGATGCTTAGGTGTATCACGGAACAATAGAATGGTGGAATAGTTTGGGTTGGAAGAGACCTTAAAGATCATCTAGATTCAAACCCCCTGCCATGGGCAGGGACACCTTCCACTAGACCAGGTTGCTCAAAGGCCCGTCCAACTCGGCCTTGAACACTTTCAGGCATGGGGCATGCACAGCTTCTCTGGGCAACTTGTTCCAGTGCCTCACCACGCTCACAGTAAGGAATTTCTTCCTAACATCTCATCTAAACCTGCCCTGTTTCAGTCTAAAGCCATTTCCCTTGTCCTGTCACTACATGCCCTTGTAAAAAGTCTCTCTCTAGCCTGTCTTTCAGGCTCCCTTTAGATACTAGAAAATGCTCATCAAATCCCTGCAGCCTTTTCTTCTCCAGACTGCACAATCCCAGTTGACTTAGTCTTTCCTCACAGGAGAGGTACTCCACCCCTCTAACCAACTTGGTGTCCCTCCTCCGTACATTTTATATCAGTTTATAGTATCAGTATATAGGTCTAAGTTTGTCAAAAATGCAGTTTTATGCTGTTAACCTATTTAATTAGAAGGTGATGTTTCCATATGTGTCTCCCATTGACTCTGCAGAGCTGCGGAATTACAGGATACTAAGTTGAAGGTAGATTATTATTAGAGATTTTATAATACACATTACTAAAACAAGCTAACAATGGGGAGGGAAGTCTGAAGTAGAATTCTACTATTTGAAGTTCTTCTTTGTTAACATTCAGATTTTATGACTACTTCTTCTTCTTCTTCTTCTTCTTCTTCTTCTTCTTCTTCTTCTTCCAGTCACAAGCTTTTCTTCTCAATCATTATTTCAGAAATCTTCACAGACAGAAAGCTGAGATTGTCACGAGTCACCAGAGTTTAAGAATTTTGCGTTTCCGAAAAATACCATCAATCCTGAAATTTCCTGACAATGCTTCTAGTAAAATAGAAAACTATTAAAATCAAGAGAAAAAGCCTAGAGAGTTGTGGAGAATATCCGGCTCTATGCATTCAGTCCAAAGGAGTGAAATAAATTCTCACCATCAAAAAGAGCAATATTACTGGACCCCCTTTTTTTCTTTCTTTTTTTTTCTTTCTTTTCCCCATATCTACACAATCTGTGCTAGAGGCAACAAAGATTCCAAGACAACTCATCTGTACCTAAACTTGTACCTTCTCTTTAGGCTTTGAGCCAACTGTTTGAAGATTTTAGATGAACCTTACGCCCTAACATATCAGTGCTGTTGCCATTTCACTCATGCAATCACATGCCTTTCACTTAGCTCTTTTCTCATACTGACTTGGAAATCAATCCCAAGGCTAAATGAAAAGTATATGCTTCCTTGATGGTTCTATGTTTTTTTTCATTAAAGTTATTAAAAAGATAGCTTATGCAGGATACCTTACACTGTACTGGCTAGAGGCAATTTTAGGAGAGTTTTAGGACTCAGACTTAGGAAAGTTTTCACAATCTTTCAACCTGTGTGCTAAGCCTATCCCATGTACATGTTTCTTCTACCTCAGAACATTTTTCAGTAAACCTTGAAACACAATTGTTCCTTAAGTGCATTTGCCATATTGTTCTCAATCAATTCTCCAACAAACCCCAAAAATTAATGTAGGGACAGCACTTACTCCAGTGAAGCACAATTCAGTACTGAAACTAAATTCCAGATCAGTCTGACAGAAGAACCTAAGGACAAAGTAAAGGAGCAAAGGTTTCCAAATGTCATTGTAGAATAAACAAATGAAACCAGCACTTCACTGTCCTGCAGAAATGAAGAGAGGTAGGAGTCACTACCTGCCTTCCCAAAGTTTCAGAGCCATATACTGAGACAGCTGCTGCGCACATTTTCCAAACCTTCCAGATGTTGCATGTTTTTATGTAAAATCAAATATGTAACTTGCCTGCTCCTTTACAGTCTCTCTGTTCCCTTGGGCCACTCTGTCCCATGATGACCACCTGTCCCTGCAGGGACTGTCAGCTCTCTAGGGCTCAGGCTGCCCCCCAGTTCATTTCTTACTATCTATTCCAAGCACTAAGCTCAGCCACCTACTGGACAGCCACAAGACTCAGCTGAGCACTTGAGCTCAGGCTTCTTTCTGGAGATGAGAAGACAGCACTGACAGGTGCCCCAGCTGTATTTTGCTTGATCCCATCCATCCAAAGCTTTGGATCACTCCAAATGATGAACCGGCCTTGATAGTGACCCTGGTTTCCCCTTACAAGTATTTGATTATGTCCATTATGCTGTATCACGTGTTAGTTATTATCTTTTATTGTATGCCCATCGTACATTTCTCAATTGCTTAATGACTTTATCCAGACACTAAGTGCATAATCACATTCCAGTCATTAGCGTTGCACACTCAGTTGATGCCTAAGCCAGGTTACTATGGGGGCTGTATCTGGATGTCTCCCAAGCCACACACACTCACTCTCTCCTAGCCACAGCTGACCATGAGTAGCTCACGCAGAGCCGTCTCCTTCTGTCAGCCCTTCACAGTTTGTGAAACACTGATTTGCAAAATACTGGAGCTTCCATACTATAATTACTATTTCTCTGATTCAGAAGAAGGATAAACTACACCATATATATATTTACTTAAGATAATTATCCTTTCATTTATTTAAATACAGCAGTACTCACTTCCCAGCAATGCAGCTTTTGATCTCATTTGGTTTTTTTTATCTAAAACAGGAATGATCAAGAGGATAGGAAACTCTTACATGGAAATGGCAAAAATTTCCAAAGAGCTCTTCTCTGGAAATACCCTACAAAGTGAGTAAAAAAGAGAGAACATGAAAAGATGTAGATTCCGAAGAGTAGCACAGAGATGGGATTTCTGGTCTATCCATCAAATACAACAATAAAGGAACATTTGATGGGATGATGAGGTACTGCAAAGCAAAAAATACATTTCTAATAAACAATGTGTATAATTAAGCTGCATAACTTGCTGCCACAGGAGGTTAATGAAGGAAGAACATTATGAAATTCTGGCAGGAGCACTTAAGCACTTTCTGTTCAGATTCAGATTTCTTGCATGAGAAAATGGACTTACTGCCTAACGAGTGCTCTAATCACAGGGCTACCACATAAATATCCCTTTTTACTGGCCCTGTGGACCTCTGATGTGCATTTGTGGCTCTGATTAACTTACAGTGGTAGACAAACAAGCAAACACAGTGTGAGCACCTACAGAGTTGGATAGAAGGAACTGGAAATAGTGTTGTATGAATCAACACTCGCACTGGAACTGATGTCCCATGGTCAGCTTATCTCAGAACACAAAGGAGCTGCCGAATGGCTTTAGAGACAGATGGTAAAGGAACAGAAGCACAGGAAAAACTTTCTGAGATTGGGACTGTTTACCAGAGAGAGAGAACATGAGAGAAATGAAAAATGCACTGAAGAAACAAGCATAATTCTTCTAGTACAAGAGCAAGGAGAGAGCCAGTGACAGCAACAAACATGGATTTGATGAAAGAAAACACTTTTTTACTCAGAAAAATATCGTGTATTACCAGTTTGTGGAATTCATTCACAAGAGCAGGCAAAGTGCTGAGGAGAACTGAAAAAAATTGCTTAGAAATACTGCACATATGCAGTAGGAATAATTCACAAACTAGAAGGAAAAAACTTTATTTAAAAGAACAAAGCTATAAAGCCTTGCTCTTCAGGGAATCAGACTGATGAGGTTCTACAGGAAACTGAAAGGTAACTATGCAGCCTAGTTCCTTCTAGTTCTTTCTCTGAAGCTGGCCTTGATGTATGACATTAAGTTGGGCCAGATGAGGCTTTAATGTAGCTGCCAAAAGCAGGAACTGAATATTAGGAAAATATTTACCTTGGGAAAAGGAAATGGAAGCAGAGAAGAGGAAAGAAAGTGAAAGCAGTCAGAATACAAGAACAGCAATAAATGAAAGAACATGAAAAAACAAAAAATAAAACTGACAACAAATTAACTTCAGTGTTACACCAGTAAACCTGTCATTGGACTACTAAAATCAGAGACATGAGGGTACATGTGGCAGGCTCAAATTTTTATATTGTGATTTGCTTCTTCACAGAAATAAACGATTAATGGTCTGTTTTGGAAACTACTAAGACATATTGAAGCACACTAAAAACCACTTGTAGATAATGTATATGTACACAAAAACACTTCCACATTTTGCCATGGCCCAGCTAGTCCCTCGTAGTGATTCACTACAATGTAAGAAAATATTGTAGCTTTTCTGTGAGGGAAATCTCACCATTAAGCAATAAAATTAAAGAAAAAGCTTCCCAGTCACGTTTTTAAGTAGATAAATGGAGATTTTAAAAAAGGAATCTGGATTCTGATCGCTCACAGGGAACAAAAGCATCTCACCATAAATACGAATGAAAGAACCAGGTGTCAAGATATCATAAACAAATGGGAGGACAGAGTGAGCCATCTGCTTCATCAAAGAAAAATTTCATACCCTGCAAGTCTACAAAACATAAACACTCAATGATAAGAGAAAAATGTTGTTTTTTCAAGGTCTCGAAGGTAGGAACTGCACTGGGTAGTGGTAGGGCTTGTGCCAGCCAGATAATGAGAAGATGAATCCAGCCAGAGCTGCTGGCTCTTCCCAGCTCATGGCCTTCAAATAGAGTATGTTACACTGGGAACAGGAGTCAGCCCATAACTGAGGAATCCATGGGGTCCTCAGTCCCAGCAGTCGTTCCCCAGGTGCACAGGGAGTGAGTACCCCAGCCAGAGTGCATGGGAACACTCCCTGGAGTGAGGCCTGTTCGTGCAATTTGGCCTGGGAAAGCCAGCAGGAATGGGAAAAGCAGGCCT
Organism: Lycocorax pyrrhopterus obiensis; assembly: GCA_014706295.1. Classification (NCBI taxonomy): domain Eukaryota; kingdom Metazoa; phylum Chordata; class Aves; order Passeriformes; family Paradisaeidae; genus Lycocorax; species Lycocorax pyrrhopterus. The sequence continues at coordinate 18,928,469 of JACSVZ010000002.1, read as the reverse complement.
GGAAACATCTAACACAGAGCTGTAAAAAAGGAGAGGAGTCATGCTGAGAGAGGAGGCCGCTGCTGTCAGATGGACTGTGTCCAGGGCAAGGTGGATGGGCAGTGAGGCAGGAGACCAGCACAGAGCATGGTTAAGCTGGTGGCTGGTGAAGGAGACCAGAGTAAGAAGAGAAGGCAGACACCATGTGTATGTGAGGCTGTACAGGTGAAGATGGTCATAATTTAAGGAGGCACTTTACTTCAGAAAGGAATTTGGAAAGGTTGAGAAATCTGCATAACATCTTAATAATCATTAGATTTCTTTGTCTCGCTAATTCATCCTCTTGCGTTCGGTCAGGTCATGCCTACAGTTAGGATGTCTGTTCAGCTAATTGAGCACGGTCAGCTATATGTCAGACAGCCCAATGTATGTGGGGTATTTCTGTGCTATAAATAGTATGAAAACCCAGCGGTAAATATGGAAAATACCACTAACTGCATTAAAGGCAGAGGATGTCAGGTGTATTAGATTAATTCCCTATAACTATACAAAGGATTAGAAAGAAGTTGGTCAGCGCAGTTCCTTGACAAGTGATTGAATGCAGGGCCAGACAAAGCTAACAGTGCTTATATTTAACTTACTAATGCTTACTTACTAATGCGACATCGTGTGCACTGCAGGTGACCCCAAGCAATTTAATCAGAACTTAAGCTCTCTTTTAAGGATAAAAGGAAAAATCCAGCCCTCACAGTTGTGAGAATGGCTCCCTGAATGTGAATCACTGTAGTTACATCAAAGATTTGCTCAGTTCTACTGTCACCTAACAAAAATACAGAGAAACAATAACAACAAAATTATCATCTTGCTTTTTTCTATAATTTTCCTAGATAAATTTCCGTGCTGATTGTCATTACACTGTTGCCAGCTGGGCAGACACATGACATTATATGGAGAGGATGTTCTATTTGCTGGGGATGTCAAATGAAACAGACAGGTCAAACATGCCATAAGGACAAGATCATGAACTCTCTTAATAGTCCTCTAGCAAACAGACCATACAAACACTGGGCAAGGGGTTACTACATAGTGATTAACTGAAAGCTGCTTTTCACAGCTCCCCATTAAGAACAGGAAATAGCATCATAAGTATTTTCTTCAACTGTGCACCAAAGAGGGTAACAATTTCTCTAGGCATGAGTGAGATTTTTGGAAGCTACACAGAGCACACACAAAAAAAAAATAGGAAGAGAACTTTAAAAAGTAAATTAATCTGCCTAAACACAGTGCCATTTTAATTGTTTTGCATTTCCAAGACTACCACGTGAAGCTGTAATATATATCAAAGGCCTTGTATGAGATTCATGTGCTTCTGGGATGCAACAGTACACTAGGGAAGAATTCCTATTGCATCTAAAATTAAATCAGCACCTATGTTTAAGTAACCGAATTTGTCCTCGGTATAGGTTACATATGTGATTAGATGTGGGTAATTCAGTCCTGCTCACCTCCGAGTGTTCTAATTCAGGAACACCCTTTTGGATGTTCTCCCAAGGGGGAGCTCACCCTTGATATTGTAAAGGTATTACAATATTAATCACTCCTCTGTGCATATGCAATGTAACACCATACAGCTCTTACAGTCAAGGGTCCTTCAAAGGAATAGAAACGTTCTGTCTTTTTCCATCCAGGGCATTGTTCTTTGTATTTACCAACACTGAAGTTAATTTACCATCTTTTTCTTGTTTCTCTAGTTAGTTTAAATCTTAGTCAATTTCCCTTACAGTTTTTTTTTTATAACAGTTAATCTATATAAGTAACTTTGTCTTCAAAGTCCTCTCTCTCCCTTTGTTTCTCTTCTTCCCAGATTACAAAGAAATACATGAAAGAGCAGATGGGTTTGCATGGCATCTTAAAGCATTCTGCTGTTAATTTTACCATGATGGGAGTTGATTTTTCATTGCTCTCATTGGTTGTTGTCAACTGGCCAATATAACTGTTGGATGCATTATGAAATACAGGAAATCCTGATGTAAAAAAGTTCACCCTAATAATGCCACAGTATAAATTCTGAACATTTGTATTTTCATTTCAGGCACCACCAGACTTAATGAGCCTTTCTTGGTACCACCCAACCCCACAGAAAAGATTCAGAAAAGTAGGTAGGGAGCAGAGCTGGCTTTGTCTGCATCCAGCTCTCTCCTTGCTCTCCCAGGGCCAGAGAAGCAGAAGCTGCATGTTCCCCAGGCACCCCAGCACTGCTGCCAGTGCTCCATGCCTTGTCCCTCAATGCAGCTGCTCAGACCATGGTGGACAAGGCTTCAGCATTGGTCCCAGCCCAATCTTCACCCTCTTCTGCTTTCCTTCTTGAAAAAGGACAGTATAACCTCACCAAATTTATTTCTGCCCTGCCCTCCCATACGCTTCAGCCAAAATGCAGCCCTCCACCTGACTTTCCTCAAATCCTGGGATTACAGACAGGAGCCAAAAGTTTCTTTTAGCAGTTTTTTTTTAGTAGTTGTCCCTTTGTTCTCCAGATCATTGTGTCCCAGCATGGCTCACCAGGAGGTGCCTGGAGGGACAGCAGGGAGCTTACTGCTGAGGCTGAAACAATTCCATTGAGGTCTTCAATTCCATTTCCATTCAATCACCACAGTTGACTAAACCAATACCAAAACTTCATATGCATATTTCTTGATGCCAAAAGCATCAGACTATTGCCCTGTCTGGCAACTAGTTGCTTTATTTAGGTTTAATTCACTAGCAATTGGAAATTTGGCAGCGATCTCACCGTGACTGGTTCCAAGGGGCTATTTAAATACAGGAAAGTACTAAGGAATATTAGAGCCTAGATTTTACTTTTCTAAAATAACCACTTAAGTCAGACTCACAAAAAGTTTTCTACAGTCAACATAATTTTTTAAAAAGTATGAATCATCAAGTTAAAATAATGCTAACTGAAACATTAAATGATTGTATTTGTCTCTCATTTCAATATGTACATCAAGTTAATTAATTCTACAAGGGGTAATACCTTCAGTCATTATCTTAGTCTGACTATCAACTCATAATGAGTTTTTAAATGGTGTCAACTGAATTTGAAAATATGGCTATATTCTCTGTGACACATTAAATTTTTGTGTACTACTGCACTGATCTCCAGGTATGATGCAAGTATGAGCAGAAGGGGAAAAGGTTTGTTTCATTTCAATTTCATTCAAATTGCTACATAACCTCACAGAGGGATGTAGAATTGCTCTTTTTTCCAAGCTTAAAGCCAAATATTCAATGTATAATCTTGTACTATGTTATGAGGCAGACCACATGTAGAATCCTGCTCATGTGTTTGGTCATTTAATGTTTCGCAGGGACCGGGGGACAGAATTAGCACTTCTGCACTTTCAGATTACTGAGAAAAATGTGCAGTTTCACTGAATACTCAGATATTTTGAATGTCTGATTCAAAACAATGAGCAGAAGGCAAACAGGCTAAGAGCAAAATAACACTAGAAAACATGAAACAAAAAACATGGTCAGTCCACAAAGAGGTATAACTCACTCAGCAATGTGCCGTTGGAAATTTCTTACAATGGCAAAAAGTTTAGCTTTGTATGGTATCAGCAATTTTAAACTGTCGATAGTGTAACTCTGTGAAGAAAGAAGTTTGAGCTTGGTGTATACATACGTATGTGCTTCAGTATTAAAATTCAGGGACTGCACAAAGCTCCTGTGACCAATGAGTAGCAACACCAGAAACAAGCTTTTCATCTATAAATTTGAGTTTCTAGATTAAAAACTTGATGGTGTTACAAAGATTTACTGTCTGAAATAATACAGTCACACTGTCACTACAGACAGCTGGCCAAATCCTGCTGATTCCAGACCCTGCCACATCCATTGAACAAAGGTTTCAAATCAAAGTGCAAATTTTACCCAGGATCTTCTAAACAGACACTCTGACAGAGTGGCAAGTGGGAGTTTGTGCTTGCTGTTTCGTCCATCCTGCTTTGCTTCGCAGGTTCAGAAGCCATGTTTATATTACAAAAGGACTGTAAATCTCCTCTTAAAATCTGATTGACATTGCTGGAATGAGGAATTTCTTCTGACTGGTGAGAGGTAATTGGGTATATTCCAGTAGTTTGCATTCAGATGCAAGGAAAAGAGGAGATTAGGTAGATTAACCTCCATCATCTGGGAGATGACATTTCTTGCTGTGTTTGAAGTATTTTGTGAAGGAAAGATGGCACTGATTTTGAAGTTTATATTAATCAAATCTCTTTGATTTTGTTTGATGCAGCAGCTGCAGTGACACACCCCCACTCTTTGAAAGCCTTGAGCTGCAAGGGCCAGGATTTAGAAGAGACCAGCTACAGCTCAGACGTGTCACCTTCAGCCTCCAGGGGGAAGGAAAACACTTGTCTAATTTCTCCTCTTATCTTTTTAAATTTGCGTTAGAATTGGAAGCAAAGATGGGTGATTATATCCTGATACAAAGCTCTGACTGAGACGTAGGTTTCTGCACTAAAGAAAACTCAAAAATTAACAGAAGATGGTTACATGGAAAAAATTATCTTTTTCTTCATTTCTTTTTTCTTTTTCGTTTCTTCCTTTCTCTTTTCCTTCCCCTTCTTTCCTTCCTTGTTTTCCTGTTTTCCTTCTTTCTCTCCTTCTTTGTTTTCCTTTCTTTCTTTCTCTCTTATTATAGCAAGAAGTTGTAGACGCAATCTCCTGTTAGCAAGGTCTTCCTGACCTGAATTTGCAAAGCTGGAATTTTACAAGTAAAGTGACTACAGTTAGACAAATTTATTTTATCATTTCAGTTTATCATTTTGAAGTGGTATTGGGCTAAAACCCTGCAAACATTTCCAGGTGTTTCATCTGCTTCAGTCATACAGATACTGTGGTCTGTGTTTGATTTTGTGTTTGTGAGTAGTCCTGAAGTGAAGTGAGAGCTCTGAGAGTCTGAATTAGAGAGCATCAACCTCTGTGAACATCACCAAAAGTTAACCATGACAATCAAGCAAAACTGAAACATCTTAACACTCCATCAAGGGCAAAGATTTCTTCTCATTAACCAGGTACACAAACTATTTTCATTTGTATGAAAAAAACGTTTTTCAACAGTTGGATTCACTGGAAACCATTTCTGTGTACCCTGTTAAGATGTACAAGCTGATATGACCACTAAAACATTACCTAGGGAGGAAGAATGCTGAAGACACTTCTCCTCAGCCCCACAGCCCCAGTCGTGCCTGCTGGGAAGGTTGCACAGTACTGCAGGTTTAAGCTCACCAAGCCCAAAGTAGTTGTTTGTGCACATCAGCCACCATCCATCCCCAAACACGGGACCAGAGGCCGCTTCCAGCTGGGGTCCTCTGCAAGCGTGGTCCCACGAGTCTCATCCCAGCTGGACTGCTGCCTTTGCTTGGGGGAAATCTTCAGAAGGGACAAGGCAGGTAGCACGCTTTTCCAGCCACACTGCAGATGGGAATGGTGGCTCTCCATGTCTATTACAACTCTTATGTTTATGACTATTACAGGGGGACCAGGGGTGTGATCTGAATGAAGCCTGGAATTCAGCGAGCCCTGGAGAGAGAACTCTGAGTGAATCTTGTGTCTTCATTTTATTTTCTTTTAAAAAAATCAAAGCCCAGAAAAGGATAAGTTTTGACCTGTTGTTATTTGCTTTGGCAGTGACTAAAAGGGATAAGGCAACTACCTGCTGACAGGCTTTGACTACATTTAATTGCGGAAAATCAGAGAGTGACTTGAAGTGATAGGCAAGTACTTAATGAAACTATTCAGATCAGTAACTTTTCCAGTGAGAGCAAACCAAGGAGGCCAACCAAACATTTATTGAAGCTGAACCACTAATGAAGCAACCTATCAAAATTTATTTAATCACAATTTTAACTGTTCTATTCCCAAATAATTACTTAGTACCTTAAAAGGTGCTGACTTTTTTCTGTCTCTCTTCTGATAAGCCATCACCCCAAGGAAATCTTCTATTTCCACTTATTTCACTGCTCATCCACAAGTCAATCACAATATGCCGTACAAGACATCAAATATTAACTGAAAGAAGCAATATTACTATAAATAGCTACAAGGCACTACTGGTACAAATATCAAGTTTTATTCAGGTAGTATATAACAGCTAAGTGTTGGGAGAAATCCTGCAAGTTTGGGACTCAAAATCAGCATGCATAAGGCTGCTCTCTGACTGAAACACTTTCTCAGAAGAGATTCTGGTTGCAGATGTAGGTACTGGATCTACTTTTGAAGCAAATGTAAATATTACTCATTGTTTGATTTCACAAAAACATTGAGGCTTGGGTACCATATTTTAGCAGTGATTAGTAGCTATTATGTCAGAATATATCTAAGTCTTTTTTGTATGGTGTCACCAAAAGTGATTTTTGCCTCAGATATTATTCAACATCATTTTCAAGATGAATGAGATTGCCTAAAGCACAAACTCTGCATCAGACACAGATAAACACTGTCCAAACTCCTATGAAATTTACTTGGGAATTAACAATTGCACTTGGATCCCAGCTCAATGTTGAGTTTTAACAGGACTGCAGCAGTTTTCCAGCCAGCTGAAAAGAGAAATTGCTTTTCCTGAAGCCTTGCATCTTTTAACTGAGCCCTGGCTCCTTTACCTCCTCTGACTGAAATACTGCCAAAACCTGAATTCTCTCCACTCCTTTCATTTACACTATTCCTCTCCTTGGCAAATAAGGAAGAAGGAAAGCCTTAGTAAAGCATCTTCAGCAACACAAAAGAGCAGGCAGCACTTCCCCTCATAAAAACCCAGTCCAGAGGATGATACAGCATCTTTTTGACACGTGATAAAGTTTTATAGTTGTACTTACCCAGGCTGTTACTACTGCATGCTCTAACATTTCAGCATATCTGGGACAAAACAGACACCCTTGCACTGTCCCCAGTACCACGTGCAGCCCCTGAGCAGCCCCCAGGACACCAGCTCTACTCCACAGCTCTGCCAGATGTGGCACAGTGTAAGCAGCATCCACAGCCCACTTCTAGGGTGAAGGACAAGCAGGAAAAATCGATGAAGATGGCAGTAGGGACACAGGAGAACTGAAACTTGACATCTTTACTATCTTTCCGTCACTTAGCTTTTAGCCTAAGCTCAAAAGACAAGGCAAAATAAGCAGCAGCAATAGGAAAAATAGTCACAGGAATTAGCAGAACCACATTGGGCTTGCCTGAGTAAACACAGGCCATTAAAAAACAGGCTAAGGATTAAATCTAGGCTCTCCAAAACCGAAGTGGTACACTGAGTACATACACCACTTCTGAGATCAAGTCCAACCATGAACCTAACACTGCCATATTCAGCACTAAACCATGTCTCTAAGTGCCGCATCTACACTTCTTAATACGTCTTTTAAATCCATCCAGGGATGGTGACTTAACCACTCCCTGGGCAGCCCATTCCAGGAATGGATAGTCCTTTCTGTGAACAAATTTTTCCAAATATCCAATCTAAACATTCCCTGGAAAAACTTGACGCCATTTCCTCTTGTCCCATCATTTGTTACTTGGAAAAAGAGGCTGACCCCACCTGGCTACAATCTCCTTTGGGATAGTTGTAGAGAGCACTGAGGTCACCCCTCAGCCTCCTTTTCTCCAAGCTGAACACTCCCAGCTCTCTCAGCTGCTTCTCATCAGACTTGTACTCCAGACCCTTCCCCAGCTCCATTGCCCTTCTCTGGACTTGCTCCAGCACCTCAGTGTCCTTCTTGTAGTGAGGGGCCCAGAACTGAACCCAGGATTTGAGGTGTGGCCTCACCAGTGCCGAGTACAGAGGGACAATCACTGCCCTGGTGCTGCTGACCACACTATTCTTGATGCAAGATGTACTTACTTACAATAATGCAGCTTTATATTGGCAATCAGATGTAAAAGGAGGGCTCTGCCCTGCAGCTGGTTCCTCCAGCTCTGAGCTCTGCTGCAGCACTGTCCTCTGCCCACAGGTGCAGTGAGACTCCCCCCTGTCGCCAGCTGGACCCCCATGCCTGGGCCAGGTTTAGCCCTCACTGACTCTTGGCATGTTTCCTGTTGGTGTGTCTGACCACTTTACTTCTGTAAGTGTTCTCATAAACTTTTAAGAACTTCTGTATTAAGATTATTCTCTTTTTGCTGTAAGATTATACTAATTATGTATGTCTTCCATGTGATATTCATTTAAAACTAATTTGCCTTATTTGCTGTACTCTATTGTTAATTCTCCTGGTAAAGTTCTCTCAAAATCAGTCCTTTGGAATATTTCGGGGTTTTTCTCCTGGAACTCATTCCGCAAACTTTTTTGATTAGCAGTTCATAATGGGGACCAACAGTAGGAAGGTATGGAAAGAATAAAGAAGAATTACAGGATAAGCTGATCGTTCTGCCTGAGTGAAGGTGGTCTTGGCACTTTCTATTACAAGATTCTGTTTTCACTTGAACTTCCAGGCTAAAATTTTCATTCAGAGCGTTTGCCTTCACTTGACTTACTTGAAAACTTCAGGGAAAACAGCTCAGCCATATTCAAAGACAAAAGTGAGGAAGAAAACTGATCCAAAAATCTGGATCTGCTTCAGAAGGGTCTTTGTAGTTCTGGGCAGAGAACTAGAAACTTGTGCAGGCACTTATTTAAATGTCCAGGCTTTGTTTCTTGCTATTCTGGGAAGGGGCAGAAGCAAGGAAAACACTGGAATTGTGTACCACAAAATAAAAACCGGAAGTTCATAATTTGTTAGAAATAATCACTAAATTCTGTATTTGCAGTAAAGATTGTCTGGTTTTGAGAATGGGCACAGGACAGAGCTCTGCTTTGGGAGGGAGCCAAGGGACAGTGGAGCCCAGCAGTGACAGAGTGCAGGGGCTCGCACGGGGAGCAGGATGAGCGGGCCGTACACTGGAGCAGGAGCTGGCCAGGGGCAGCAGTCCCAGGCTGGGCTGTGGCCCACAGGCAGTGGCAGCTGCGACCAGCTCAGCAAGATGCCTGAGGTAAGCAGCCCTGGAGAGGACTGTGGGGCACGGAGCCTGCTACTGAAGTGGGGTAAGTGTGAAATAGGCGTGAGGCAATAGGCTGAAGAAAGCAAAGCCCAGGAAAAAGGCTCCAGGGAACTGCAGGGCACCCTGGGCTGCCATTCCCACTCCTGTAGCTCTGGAAGCCGCTGCCACAGCACAACAGCCCCAGGGCAAGGAGGACCAGAACCTCCTGCAGCAGCCGGTTATTCCGTTACACGCAGCAGCAGCGATCTGCGCGGTAAATCTGCAGCTTTCGACCCTGCTGGTGAGTGCAAGAAGAGAGAATTGGGGCTGTGGTTAAGACAGTTGAGCGTTGCCTTTCAATTCCAGCCCCGCTTCTGCCACAGGCTCCTTCAAGAGCTCGCCTAAAGCACAGGGCTCACACGCTGTCACCAACCGTAAGTTCCTCTTTTCTGGCAAGCCGAACCCACGCCCTGGGCTGGCGAACTTGCAGGGGTCCTGAACTCTCCCACCTCCAGCCAAAGTAAATCAGAGTTGGCCTCTGAACACAAAAATTTATCTATTCTCTGGATTCTCTGAAAGATCAGGTCCTGGAATCTCATAAAGGTTCCCTTAGTTTCTATAATAATGTTCCTGAGATGCAGCTCCCCAACACTGAGGCATTAATAATATTAATAAAATCAGACATTTGTGTGGTGTAAAGAAAAACCATTTTTATAAAACTCTGATCCTGTGATAGAGTGTCTTAGCAAAGACCTGGACACTATTTTTTTATTCAGATGTCTTTGAATGCACTAAGTTATATATGGCAAAGAGTGAGTGATGAGAAATTAAAGTACAGCTTAAGTCTTCATTCTCTGAGTAAAAGCTCTTCTTTCTGCTGGGAAACAGATTAAGTTTTTAGATTTTAAAAAATGATGACACAGAACAGGGACACTGAATCAATGTCTGCTGTAATTCTGCTACATGTCCTTCTTGCTTAAATCTTTGCTGAAGCAGGAGGCAGAATTCTGTTTTTCCAGGAAGCATTAAATTCCAGACCAATTGCATGTAAAACTGTGAAACAGGTGTTATTAGTATACACTTCATTTCAGAGAGATTACCATTAGTTACATTGAATAAACACATGCATGTCAAATACTAGAAACCAAAAATAGACATAATCCTTGGATACTACAGATAGTGTGAAAATAAAATTGCAAAATTTTGTATTGGTAGACCTTTCCTTTCCTTTCCTTTCCTTTCCTTTCCTTCCCTTCCCTTCCCTTCCCTTCCCTTCCCTTCCCTTCCCTTCCCTTCCCTTCCCTTCCCTTCCCTTCCCTTCCCTTCCCTTCCCTTCCCTTCCCTTCCCTTCCCTTCCCTTCCCTTCCCTTCCCTTCCCTTCCCATTAGGTATCTACACTAAATTGCAGGAGTTAAAAGAATCATTTCCACACTTCACTGCTTAGAGAAGCACCTACAAAGCACAGCGGCACTCACTTAAATACACAAGAATCACAGTCTTTATTCTCGAATGGATATGCATTACACACTGGGGCATATAGCTAAGATGAAAAAATCCTCTAAAATTTAAAAAAAAAAAGAAAATAAATAGGAATCCTGTCAGCAAACAACAAATTTTGACTTCTTCACTGTTAGCAGGACCAGCCCTTGGATTAGCACTGACTCGTCCTCAGTTGCTGGAAAAAACAGATGTGCTTCAAAGAAGTCTTTCAAAGTAGTGGAGGCGTTGGCGCCTGGCCAGACCGGCCTCCAGCCCGCATCAATCAGCCGAGGGGTCTGCAGCCCCATCCTCCCTGTTGCCCCCGCTCCACGCGGCACACAGAGCGGGACCTGCTCGGAGGCAGCCCCCGGAGCCGGGCGTGCGGGGCTCCTCAGCCTCCGTGCCCCGGCCCAGCCGCCTCCCCTGCGCCTGTTCCGGCCGCTCCCGGCGCTGGGAGCGCGGCGTGCGGAGCGAGGGGCTGGCGGCTGCAAAACGCGGGGGCGTGGGGAACGTGGTTCCATGGAATTCCGAAACTTTAAATCTTAACAGTATTCCTTACACCTGGTGGGTTTTAAATCGGAAAAAAAGTAATAAATAAAAGAAAGGAAAGGGGAAAAAAAGATTTATTGCCTTAATATGTTCTAGTATTGGGCTGTCCTTGAGACTCAGAGAAAGGGTGGCCTATGGATAAAGCACTGGGTTTAACCCCTGAGATCCAGCTTTTAATACTCAATTTGCTATAGAGGGCCATGGTAAATCAGTCCTGGGAGTGTTGACCAGCAGTAAAATTACTTCTTTGCAGCAGTAAGTCATCAGCTGGGGTCAAGTGAGATTGTCAGGTAGCAATATACAGCTTTATGTTATTTATAGGTAAGTATATAGATATAAATCAGGCATATCTGGCCCAGTCTTTGCATGCATTTCCCATCATTCTATCCTGTTTTAAGTAATCTAATTGCTTCAAATTGGAGTGACTCTACCTCCCCATTCAGAGGAGCTGTGAATCTTAATTAAATCCCATATGAAAGTGGAGGAAAAGGTTTCTCTGTACAATGCCCCTACATACAAAGTATTCAATGTTTACTGTTCTCATTTTTAAAAAAGTATTTTGAATATGGATCTTGAATAAAATTCTGCTTAATTAAAATCACGGCAGGTTTTCCCCTTTGATTTCAGTAAAATCAGATTTTCATGTGTATATAGTTTCCCAATTTAAAATTCAAATGACAACAACAACAACATAAAGGGCCCCATTGGACTAGGTTATATGATCATAGCATTTCCTCTTTCTGTAAATACTAATAAACTTATTCCACAGCCTGTTGGTGGCAATTGCTACAGTTTTCTCCTGCCAAGACTTACACAGAGTGAAAGTACTCCCAGGATTTGGCAAAAGAAACATTTGGTACAAGTCCAGGTTATCACTGCGTAGAGAAACCCTGAAGACTTTATTCAGTTCTTATGCGGTCCTTTGGTAAAATTACATCACTAAACACTCAATGGAAGCAATGGAAATGGGAGGCTTATTCTTTTTTTATAAAGTTAATATGCTTCCTTCTCACTGTTCATACTCTTTCGACAACTCTCAAAGCAAAGACAGCACATGAAATTATTCAATAGGAACAAACAGGGTTTCTTGCTCCTCTTGCAACACACTGGTTGTTAATAGTTTGGATCATTGCAGGCCAAATTTAACAAATTAGCAGTGCCTGAAAAATGAAGGATTATATTTCCAGCATTAGTTGTTTTCTCTGATTGATCTTCTACTACTGCAACAGACCAGCCTTATGTAGGAAGCAGAGCAGACGTTTGTCAGTAACCCAATCACAGTGACTAAAAAACCTTACAGAAAAAATAAATTAATGTTCATTTTTGCATTTTCTGCAGAATTATGTGTCATTTTCAATTAAGTTTCAAGTCAAATCTGTTTTGAGACAGCCTTCATATGAATTCACCCTAGCAGAGAACAACCTTGGTTTTAGCAAAAAACATGTGAACTATTTTGCCAATCTGTGTCCGTGTAAGTGTTAATTGGGCTTTGAAGTTGGTTCTATTATAAAGCACAACAGTATGAGAAGCAAACACTCAGCTGGGACAAGGCACTTGGTTTTGTTATCCCTTTTCTTCTTCCCACAAATATCTTTTTCAGGGTGGACTCTGTACATCCATTCTCCCAAAACAAGATTTCCTGTCACACAGCTGTGTTCACTAGAGCCATCAAAGGAGTTAATAGATTATTAATAGCAGTTAAAGGTTATTACTTGCAATACCCTCTTCCAGAAAGAAATCCCAGAAGGAATATGAATCCCCACTGGATGCATTTCATATAAATATCTTGAAGAACTGCAGTATGCCTTATTCTGCAAGACCCACCAGACCACTCCTTTCCTAGAGAGACTTCTAAAACAATAGCAAGCTTGCTTTTCTGTGCTTAGTGATAAATCTGGGAAGTAAGAATGTACTGTGCATATTGAACAGATTCTGAAGGCATACAAAAGACTTATATTCAATCCAAGTCTTAAATATTCAAGAGTCACTCTAGATTTTCAGGACAATATGAGTAAAGAATACAGACAGCAGGAAAATTTAGGTTTAACCCTTTCCAGAATGGTGTTTTTCCACAGATGTCCACACTGCTTTACAAATTCTGCACATCTGCACTGCCACAGACTTGCAGTTCACAGGGTTCTGTGCTTGGGAAGAGCTGCATTCCTGCAAGAGCTCTTGCAAGATCCATGCCAATAGTCATTCATCGTTTGCATTCATCACCTTAATTAAATACCTATTTGGGTGCATGTTCACTGCTTCACATAGTGCTATATTTTTCTGTGAAGCTGGGTCCCGGAACAATCCTTCAGCAGTGTTTTGAGTCCGAATTTGCTTCAGGATAGGGCTCAACATGGAAGTTCAGAAATACAGATACAGTTATTCTGAAGCCCTAATATTTCATCCCACTTTCTCACAGTGCACACATGTCTCAGGAGTGCTGTAGTAGACACTGATACCAACCCACTGCTTCAGGTAAAACAAAAATCTCATTTCCAAAAAAAACAGACGACTAAGCAGCCAAAATTACTTAAAAATATACTCCCGGGTAAAGCAGTTCATATGTTTCTGTGAATCATTGGTTGTATTTCTTTTTAATGTACAGAAATTCGTTCCCCTACAGAGATTCTATTCCTAGGGCTGTTTTATTGTAAGAATTCAACTTATAACAAAAGTAAATGCATATCCCTTCTCACATATTCATTTAATTTTCCCCAGATGAGGCTTTTAAACATACTATAGTCAACAAAAGTTCAAGTTCTTAGATATTTACTTGTTTCCACATTACATGGTTACATGATTGAAATGTAAAAGTCCAGTAAACCTTCTGCTTTGTCTCTGAAGTCTCTTAACCTTTACTTGATGTTGGTTTGTAGCACAAGGCATGGAATGAAGCTGGGAAATGGTGCATCCTTATGCTACTGTTAACCTGAAAGAATAATTACTAAGTTAACATCAAAGGTGATCCTGTTTTAAACCTGTGCAATGACTACATAGGTTGGTGAGGATCAGAGATGTTTGCCTATTGCTTACTGCAAAGTAATAAATGATGAGTTGATGAACTAATTATTCTAATGTCATTGGAACAAAACACTGAAGCACAGCTATGTGCTAAGGGTGAACAAATTCTTCGCTTCAAAAGGGAAGTAAATTCTTTGCTTCACTTAGCTCCTGAACCAGTTCTACATTCAAGCTTTCATCACTAACTTCCAGTATTCCAGGGAATTCTGCCAATGAGCAATTCAGGTTTGTTAAATTACAATACTCACTTGTACACAAGTAAAATAAAGGTCATAGAAGATTTTAGTTTGTTTTTTGCAGCATCCTGCAGAAACCCAATGTGAATGGTGATAAGCAATGCAAGTGATATTAATTCAGAGTTTCCCCTTTAAAAAAGGAAACGGGTCAAAGGATATACCCTCTAGGGTATGCGCTGGGATTACACACCTGTGATTAATCTAACAAACTGCTGGAGATGTGATTGTTTCTTCATAGAACTGCAGCTGAAACAACAGTTCTTTGGCAGTAAAATAAATGTAACCCCTTGTGGTGCCCCTAGACATACAAGATAATTACAACAAAGTACCTTCATAGGAAGTTAGGACACTCCTGCTGCATCATTAAAATAAACGGACCTGCGATAACTGATGCAGCCTTGGAAGTGCCACAGAGGAGCATGGTACTCAAGAGATGAAAGAGATCTGCCGTCCTCCTGGAACATGCATGTGACTTCCATTAGCTGTAGTGGAAGCTGAAATTTCTATCCAAATCTAGCAAGAATAAGAGACAGGTTTTATCCTTGTGAAGTCAACTGCAGTTTTGCCATGGAGTTCAGTGGGGCAAGACTTCTAAAGTAAAACTTAATTATCCCAAGGCTTTTCAAGGCCACTCTGTGTCTCGCAGTGAAACCTGGTGCAGAGAGATTTAAGCTTGCTGCAATGCAGCTAGCTGCAGGGGCTGCAGAGCTGCATTTCCCAAGCAGTTATCCAGGACAGGTTGCCTGGGAAGAGGCAGCCCTTGTCACACTAACACCCTCCTGCTGCAGCCAGCACTCCTGTCCAAACCCACACGGCCTGCGCCCGACCACAGCGCCGGACCAGCAGCGGCCTGAGGACCACCCAGCCACTAGATGCATTCCCCAGGGGATTTCCCAACACTAGATATAGTCAAAACACCATAAAGGAGAAACAGTACTGTGACTATGCTATTATATCAATTGAAGAATGTTAGCGTGTATTAATACCAAGTAAACATAAGGTTGGGGTTTTCACAGCTTGGACGATGACTTGCAAGCCAAAGTCAGTGAAAGGAAGAAAGGGCTCCCAATGACTTAGTGTGTCCAGCACCAATCCCATTTTGATCCATATGCCACATATCCATTTTCATTACAAACATCTCAACAACAGTGTTTCAACAACTTTCTTCAGGTAGTAACTTCCAAGTTCTCACACAATCAAACACATCTACAATTCAGAATGCAGTTGTTATAGATATACAATTGTTTATTTCAGCAAGTTTTCATAGCTATACCTCATAGTAATGCTCAAATTTCTCCACTTCCTCAGCACACATACCCAGTTACTCATAGACATATCACTCCAACGAAGAGCCTTCTAAAGCCCCATCTTAAAGACTTACTTCTCATTTACCAGGATATTTTAAGTCAACAAGTACACAACTCTATATCCAAAACATTGCAAATTTGCAAGGATTGGTAACAGGCTGCATTGCAATCATGCTGGAGTAGCAGATACTCACGTAAGACAGTCAGGGTCATTAGGAGAGCCAATTTACGTTATGTTTATCGTCATTTAGTGGGAAATAAAATATGTTGAGGATGCTTTCCTTCTTTTTTTTTTTTTTCAGGACTGGTAAGCCCAGCAGTGTCCATTTATTTGATTCCTACCTCTTCATCCTTTTCAGCTGAGTAGGTGTGCAGATAATGCTGTAAATCTAAAGGAAAGGTCTAGCCTTCAGAGAAGGCAATTTTTTTCTCTGGAAACAGGAAAAGGCAATGTAGTATTATATATGTGAAAGTTGTCTTCACCACTTCAAGAATGAAAAATGTGATTTTCACTTTTTTAAAAAGGTAAAACTGTACAGGCATAAATTCTGCATAGGTAAATGTTTATGTAGGAAAGTTTACCGTGTTACAGAATCCTGTTCTAAAACAACTAGGGCAGTATGACGCTTTAATGTAACTTCTGGCACAGTAAATTTGTCAGTATAAATGGGGCCCTGAGCTGAGCAAACACACCGAGATGTCTGTCTTGTGCCAATGGAAAAAGGGTTTAATAGCCAGGTTGCAAGGAAACAAGTGCCAGGTTCCAACTTATTTAGAAACACAATGAGAGCATGTGGGCTTAGCTTTTAGGGCAAGAGTAAAGGGACATTCCAGGAATATCTCTCCCCTTCCAGTCCTGCTAACTGATAGTACTTCTTGGCTAAGAGCAGATTCAATTCGCCATGACGTGAATCAAATGTTGTGGATAAGAAGCAAAAGGCAGATAAAAGATGAGCTTTGTTCTTGGATGTTCGTCTACTCTACCGCTAAAAAAAACATGTCATCTAAATACTGCCCTACTGCAAAATTGGCAAAAAACCCAGAAATTGAGATTGGTTAGAAGGCTAATAGCTGAAGAAAATCTTATAATGAGATTCAATCTTTTTTCAATGCATATCACATATATAAACAAAATAAACACTAGAAATTTAGAAGTCTCTTAAAAGAATAAAGTAACTGAAATTTTAAAAAAAATCTAATGTCATTAAGAACTGCTGCTTTATATGAGATTTTAAATAATATAAGTGAAAACAAACACTTTTCTTTTAGGAAGTCCAGTGCTGGACTGAAAGTTCTGAATTTACAGATGAGTTTGAAGAAAGATAATTCTACATTTTCATGCCAGTAATTAATTTCTTATACATCTTTATTTTTCTTTTGATTTGATAGTCATTCCTGTCACGATGCTCATATTGATATTCAATACAATCATTCCTAGCAAAACCAGTTAACTGACTACATGATTATCATATTATCTCAGTGAATTCTTCTTTTGAAATAAATGCCAATTAACCTAAGGTAACATGATACATAAATGAAATAACTGCATCTTAATAGTCTTCATAAAAGAATAATTCCCATGTGACATCATTTTTTAAATTCAGCAAATTCCCTATTTACAGTAATTATCTTTAAATATGAAACTGTTTTTATTTACTAATATGCAAGAATGCATCCATCTGAAAGTTGATGCTTTCTATTTTAATCACATTAACCAAAGCCTTCTTCACCATTTCTGTCTAAAGACCTGCTGCCCAATTGCTAGACTCTGTGAAATACCCTTCCTTACCAGGCTGTACAGATTAACAGGACTCTACAAGCTGTATTTTATAGCTGTACTTTCAGTAAATACCTTACAGATGTTTTCAGCTAGAAACTACCTTCTGTCTTTCTGAGTCTGCATCGTTCCACAGATTTATTTCTAAGCGTCCTCATAATTCAAAGTTCACATCAGACAAATGGTTATGAGCTTCTCCGCAGCTCTCTGGTCTTCAGCCCAGATCGAGTCACAGTCTGAGCTGCCCTCCAGGAGTCCCTCCTTTTTGTAAAAAAAGTAGGAATTTTTGGGCCAGATCTTCACTTCTGGTACCTCATATCAGTTCTCAGGACTGGACTCCGTTTTTAGCAAATGTCACATATCTGGGGTTGGTGCATGGACATCCAGGCCAGGGTCTCACCATCCCTGGCTGGAGAACCTCAGGTAACTTGTATTCATTTCCCTACCTAAACATTAAGTAAAGCCTCTCCTTTGTGTCACTGTTCCTCAGCAAGGAGTAGGGTTTTGACCAATGTCACACCCATTCACTGGGATATTTTAGACTTTTGTTTGGGGATCTCCCTGATTACTGCTCTGTAGCAAGGAGTATTTGGGTTAACTTAATTGAACTCTGACTGAAACTGTTAATTTCAGTCAATCTCTTACTTCAATAATTTCATTGTGCTTTAAAAAGCTCAACATAATATTTTTTTTCAAGTCACGAACAAAACTTGAGGTATGGGGTAGAAAATCTTCAGTAAAAAATGGAGATTGCTTCATAAAGATATTTCCCTCAAAAGCTGGAGTCACCATCTAGTTCAAGTCTCCAGCCAGAATAGATACACCAAAAACCAAAGCGAGGCAGAGAATAACATGTTCAGCCTGCAGTGCCCCCTGGCCCAAGTAAAATGAGTTTTGCAGTGAGATTTTGTTACCAAAAAGCTGGTTTCACTTGTTTTATTTTGCTGCTCTGGGAAGATATCCAGGAGTAAGACCACTGAAGGACATGATGGAAAACTCCTGTGTCTTGTCTCCATGTCAAAGCACTGTGGCAGTCTATGGGGTCATAAGGCTGCTACAGAACGTGAAAAGATGAACTCTCCAAAATATTGGCATTGCCTGCCATCTCTTCCTGACAAAACGATTGCTCAGACAGGACTGTGCTTTTCTCATCAAACTCCGTCCTGCTTGGGAATGTCAACACCATGCAAGGCTGCCCATAGCCCTACACCCTCTGAAGCTGGGAAGCACCATCACCCTCCTCTGCTGTCAGAAACATGATTTCTAGTCACACACTTGAGCTTCCAAGTTTCAAGGGGTTTGAGATGCTCTCCATGCATGCGAATTCTAGTTGGAAGTATAGAGATGAGTCTGCAGTATTTCCACGGGGCATCTGTACATTATGGCTTTGTTTTATAGATTTCATTTGACCAGGTTTTCAGTTTCAGAATAAGACAAAAATCTTACTCTGAGACCCTTCTTCCCCTAACCCTAGGTCTTACCCTAACCCATCCCTCTTTCAAGAAGCCTGTCTCAAAGCAAGAAGCTCATTTACTATTCAAAATGAAGTTTTACCATGGCTAAAGCCATTTCCCCTTACTGGATGGACAATTCTGGCTGAAGTTTTCCAAACTAACACAGCACAACCCAGGTTCACGCTGAGGAAAATTTCAGTCTAAGCAGATAACAGATGGTAGAGTTATAAACAACTGAGAACCGAGTCTTTTAGTAGAAACTAACAGAAGACCTTAATAAGAGGTCGTGCTAACATGTCTGCTCATAAAACTTAACTTTTACGTGGCATATTCTTATTTCAAAGTGGACATATGAATAGTTATCATAAAATTGTGTACTTTCATAACTTTATGGTTTTCATCGCCGATTTTAATAGCTCTGAGATAGTCCATGCTACACTTTCATATGGTATGAGCTTATGAAAATAGTGATAGAATCTCATACTATAAATCATTTGCAAAGGAAAGGAATATTATTGTGGGAGGTTTTCTAAGAAAAGAGTCTATAGACATTCATATTCATTTAGGTTATTTAAGTATAGATAAATATTTACATTGGCCTTTAGTATTAAAATGTTTTAGCATTACTTAAAACATAAAAATACAATGATAGGGGGAAATCCAGAGACCACTTTTCAGGGAAGCACTGCCAAGGGTGTGCTGTGGCTGCAGAGGACAGGAGAAGTGAGGGCTGGAGTCCCAAGCAGAGAAATTACATGTGCACAAGGCAGTCCCACAATTACCTGCAAGTATGAGCTGGAGCTGTGGTTCCAGCCACGGCCACTCACTTGCCTTGAAAATACCAGAAAGGTCTCCTTCTGTGTGCTTTTGCTATGAGACATCATTTTTGAACACATAGGGCCTAGGACAGGTTGCTAGGTCTCGGGATACTCATGGTATGGTTGTTCACGGGTCCATGCTGGACAATAACCTGAAGTGCTGCAGCCACCCCAACCTCAGCGGCAAGGTCAACCCCTCTGCCAGTGACAAGGAGATTATTTATGACAAGTGCTTGAGATCTTGCCATTCAAATGGCAAAGGACTGAGAAGGAAGAAGCTTCCAAAGCCCTGAAACGTATTTTTCTAAAAAAGATAGGATTTTGTTTCACTTTTCTGAATCATGGCTTATTGCCCACCAAACAAAATGTTAACAAGATAAACTTGTAATTTAAATTACTAGTACTTCCAGTATACTTAAAAATGTATATTCTTTTCATCTATCCTTATGATTAAAAATGCCTTTGGGATCATGCCTAGAATAATGTTTCACAGTATGGAGGCCAATAAAGAGTCTTTTTGCTAAAAACTTGGATCAGATACACTGTTACTGTTCCCACCTCTTAATCAATTAAAAATATATATCGTAACAGCATATGCCTTGTTAGAAGGAAAACACAGAAGTTATTCTCCTCTCTGAGAACACAAATAACTGCTACTCAGTTTAATGGGACATATATATGTACACCAAATGAAAAATATCTTACAGAATATGAAGGACTCGTACGTATCTGTAAATTATTACATGGTTAGGTGCAGGCTGGCTTTTCGCCATGCTAGACTCAATGCACCCAGTTTTGCCTTGTCTTGGAAGCTGAACAGTCCCAGGCCTGGCTAGCATTTCATGCAGAGACCATCTGGGAGTTCAGTGTGCCACGAGCACAAGCCAAGGAGCCACAAGGTGGTGAATATTAGGCCATAGAAGCTGGATGACTGGAAAGGTTTCATTCAGCTCCCTCAATACTGCTGAACCAATGAATGAGAATTTCACCATCGCTCTCCTGCCTCTCTTTGCCTTCCCCTAGTAAGGCAATATTGATTTTGATGGGAAGGATGCTGGAAGAATCCAAAGGGAAGGATACAATGCAAAAAATATCTATAAATTTAGCATTAAATTAGAAAGAAAGTGAAGAAAATCTGAATAATATAAGTGAGGTTTGATCACTCAAAGTCAAGTGAAATCTGTCAGATGAAACAGATGAAATCTGTTTGCAGAAATCTGAATTATTTTTTTTATTCACTCACCCAAACATAATGGGAGGTATTTTCTTTAACAAAGCAAACAAAAAGCCCTATGGCTGAACACATTAAATCTGTGTGCTTGTATGCACTGTGACTGGTACCAAACCAAACAGAAAGAAACTTTCAATTTGCAAGCACATGTATGTGTAAGTTGGACCTCACAGCCATATTGTAAATTACAGGGATGCTTTTGACTGCCAAAACATTCAACATTATGCTTCTAATTGAGAGATCTAGCTAATGCCTGAGGCCATTGCACAAAACACTGAAGAAATATAAAAATTAGTGTGAACTTTAGCAGGAAGGCAGGAGGAAGGAACTTCAGCAAGTCCATTTCTTTGAGGTTCAACCCTGAGAAACAAGACATCCTCAAAGCATCAAGAGCATTGGCAATCGTCAAGACATGGTCTTGGGGAGTCAAGTCTTTTGATCTTTTTTTTTTGCTTTGCTTTCCTTTTGATTTTTTTTTTTTTGCTTTTCTATCTCTTCTTCCTACAAAGAACTGAAGATTATTTAAAATGTTAGTTAAATACAATTAGAGAAAGATTATTTGTACTTACTAGTACTTACATAGAAAACGTTTGATAACTTGATGCCTAGAGTTTGTTTTACTTATACTTGAGAAACTTTCATGTCATTATTTTTTAAAGGAAAAAAAACTGAAAATTTTCATGTCGTGAGTATAAGCATGATAAAAAAGGAAAAGAAAAGAACTTGGTGAGAACAGATGTTTTGTAAATAAAACAAGCCATTGATGGCAAATTGCTAGTCATCATCATGCTAATTCTTCTCCCCTGAGCTTCCAGCATCTATAAATCCATTATATATATATAATCTATCTATATTCTAGCATACCCAGAAATGGAAGGAGAAAAGCTGCCTGAACTACTGATACACCACTGGAATCAAAGGTCCCAATTCTCCTCCCGACATTATACCATAACTCCTTGGTTACAGCTATGCAAATTGAACACGTGGATAAGTAGACCAGAATAGAAGCATTTGACAACAATTTACAGGGGTGTAAAATTTCTGTGTCGTGTTCTAGGCAACAAAGAACCACAGGAACTATAATCCGTTATCTGAAACTTCACTATCTGCAAACGCAGACAGATACAAGCAAATCCTTCATTGCAAGCAGCAACGGCCTTGCTGTCATTAATCACTACAAGGAGGCTATTGAAGACAGACTCTGGGATGGATTTCAGTGGCAGCCTGCAACTTTATTAGCTTAACATTTCCAAGCATTTAAGTGGATTCAGTGTAAGAGTTAAGGGACTCCCACCATACAAATTATAATTCATGGTTGACTGTCCTCAGCCTACCTATAGAAACCAGTTTCAGACATCTGACATCTTCTCACCTTAAAGAGAAAGATACCATGGAGCGGGGAATCAACTTGCAGGGGCCCTGGGTCTCCTTTTTCAGCAGTCTACCAGCAAAACCCCAGCTCTTCACTTCTGGAAGCTCATACTGCAAACTCCTATCCATGCTAGATAGCAGCTCCAACTTTCCAAGTAATTATTACACTAAACACAACAAAGTTATAAAATGTACTTAGTATTTATACCCTATTCCTATGCCATATTTATTGATATATTGATGTATGAGTGCAAAAACAGACAAATAAGACATAAAAATACCTCTCCATCCTCAGTTTTAACCTAATAGGAAAATACGTTATTCTGACATCAAAAGAGGCAGCCTATTAAATCTGCAAACTCCTGAAAATGGTTCCTAGGTTACAACTAGAGGGCAAGAATGAAGATAAAGTTTAAATTAATCAGAGTTCCCAATTGCAGCACACATCATGTCACATAACCTCAGATGGAAACCTTTTAATTTCTGCATAAGATTTATTCACTGGCAGTCTATACCCCACTTGATCCAACACTGTCTGTTACCTTAAATAGCTCTTCTTCTTCTGGCATTTGTCTCCAAACCCCTCACAGATGTTAACTGTGTCCGTGACAGAAGGAAAGCCAGGTTCTACCATCTCCTGACCCAGCCAGTAGGAGAAAAAGCCAATGTAAAAAGGAGGGGAAACCCTTTTTCTGCCCTGTCCTGCCTACAACAAGCTATTCACCAAGGCTCTGACCACAGTTCTCATTTCTTCACTGGGCAAAAACACAGTGTAACATGTTCATTAGGCATGAAACAAAGAAACAATCCCTCTCTAGGAATTAACAGAATTTGACAGTAAATAAATCTTGTTGAATACACTTTAAGTGATAGCTAAGGCAAAGAGCTTTGGGAAGCTGAATTAAAATGGATAAAGGGAAAAACAAAGATATTTTGGGAGCCATGAGTTGTGAGGAATACATTGGAAAGCTTTCGTGACCTGGACACACCTTCCACTTCCCTGCTATTGATCAGCAGATTGAATACATGCATTTCAACATGATGACGTGATCCTGAGTAATGCAGGCTCTCAAAAGAGCCATGGTCCCAGTATATCCAGGAGGTCAGCAGTGGATGCAGTGGACCACAAACACATCCATGCACAGGTTGCATTTCTTCTTGCACAGAAAAGACAATAAATGTATTCTCTGAATCACAAGGAGGAAGAGGAGTCACCCAAACTAAAACACAAATTCAATTCTAAAGGTATATCATATGGATTTGGACCACTGGCTGAAGACTGTTTCTGAGGGCCCAAATGCCTGTGCCACTAGCATCTCCCTCTGTGGAGCAGGAAGAGCTGGAGCTGAAGGGCTGGAAACACAAAACAGGGCTATCAACTCACTGAAGGTTTGTCTTGGCATTTGTTATTACAGATTTACAGATGCAACAAATGTTCTGTTTAAAATATCCACCCAGCCGCTTTTTATCACCTTCAGACAATTTAGCACACACTGGTGCCCTTCCCTCCAAGACAGCCAGCGGCAAACCGGGGTTGGCCCTGCCGGGTGACAAAGAGGGGCCGATGGGCAGCAGCAGGGCTCGACTGGGGACAGAGAGGGGCGGGAGGAGGGGGCTTGGCCCCGTTCTCCCAGGGCGGCAGAAGATCCTCACAGAGGAGAGCCCAGCAGGCTGCGGGGTCTGCATCACCCCTGGCACAGGAGGGCAGGGGGCCAGGGCAGTGCCTGGAGCAGGCCACAGCCAGCTTGGTGCTCGCACGAGGGAGGTGACAACCTCTGCGGTCTGGGCACAAGCTGCCCAGCTCAGCCCAGCAGGGGTGCTGCTGCCACAAGAGGCTACTGGAAAAGGGCAGAGCTGGCCGGAACAGCCAGCAGAACAGCCCGGACCCTGGATTGCTGACACCCAGCAGAGACGAGCAAGGAGCAGCACGAGTGCTGCCAGGGGCTGCCACCCTGCACCAAGCTGAGCTCCTGTGCTTTCCCTCAGGAAGAGAAAGCAGCCTGGCGTCCCATGTCTTGGCATAAGCAATGTCCTGGTCACAGACTGGGGCCGGGGCTTAGCGCTGTGTGGGCGTGGCCCTGATGTTAGTCTGTACCTTCCACCCCATCCCTGGGGACGTGGTTTCAGGAGGAAACGCTGAGCACCTCACTGGAAGTGCACCATTTTTCCTCCCTCTCTGCAGCAGGAGGGTCTCAGGATCAGCCTCTGCATACCCAGTCTCTGCTTTTGTCTCTCCCTTACCAGAAGAGGTGGTAGGAAAGGAGAGTGGCTTATTTGGGGTTTAATTTCCTGCTGGTGTTAAAACACCACAGCAAAGCAGGCTGCAAATCCCTGACCATTTTGCAAGTCTTCAGTAGTTTAGTGCCCTGGCAATTGTCTGCTTACTACAGTCACAGATCCTGGTCCAGGTTACTGCTGAAGAATTAGAAGTGTAAAAACAGAAATGCAGTTACTTTAGAGAGATTTGCGGTTAATTCTCTGCCAGAGGAGGGCTCCTTTGTCAAACTTTTATGCACTTGGAGAAATAGTGCCTAGTGGAGCAACTACCCCATTACAGAGGGCAACAGGCCAGAAGCTCTGACCTACAGTGGATAAAAGAAACTTTTTTCCCACTAGGTCCCAGGCCAGGTTGTGCCCACAGGCCATACTTGGCAGGCACTAAGCACAGGCTGTCCAGAAGCAAAGCTGCTGGTAGACAAGAGCCACTGCCAGGAACTGCTGGTATGATCCATGCAAAGGGCTGTGCGAGTTCCTTTGGGTTTGAGGACATCAGTAGCCAGCACACCACAGTGATGGCTCAGACATCTGAAATTACTTCAATTCTTGGATAGACTGATGTGCTGGAAGGAAAGAGAGAGTGAATTATACAAACAAAAATAATGGCTGTTACTGAGCACCCACTGTAGGCAACAGTGGAAATCCAGCTCTTCCTGAATGTGGTGATATCTGGGTTCTTGTACAAGAACAAGATTGCTGTTCAGCACTAAAATGTCACAGGCTGAAGCAAGGAATGAGCTGTGCACGGGAGCATCACTAAGGCTGCGCAGGAGGTGCAGCTAGCGAATAATCAGGTGGTGGAGACAGCGTCCCAAAACCTCCGACAGCAACAGAGGAGGAAGGTGTTGAGGCAGCCTGGCCAGTACAAGCTAGAGATTGACTTAACAGAAGCCTTGGTGCAGGGCAGTGACAGGAAGAAATCAGCACAGCTGTGGTAATGCCAATGCCACACCAGTCCATCCTCCGGGAGTAACGGGGAGCTTGTCGAGGTATGATCAAGTGCAACATCGGATTGCTATTAGACTGAGGAGTGCTCCTGGCAGGCAGTTTCCAGTTTTAATTCCCTGAATACCAGGTAAGAGTGAAGTTACGTAATATTCTCAAGGTTAGTTTAACTGGACAACATGCCTAGTCCTGGAGAACTCTACCTGCACACCCTCAAAAGCCCAAAAGAGACATAAAAACATGCACTAGCTGCATGAGATGTAATGCACAGGCAAGTCAAACACATGGATAAAATATTAGGAGCAAGACATTTCAACAATTTTAATTTGTACAATCTTGGGTAAGGATGGAATCAAAGGACCAAGAAAATAAATTCCATCTTTGGATCACTTCAGTCCTTCAGAGTGTCTTCTCAACCTGGAACAAATCGGGCACAATTTAGAAATTCTGAAGAATCTACAGAGTTTTTTAAATTAAAGAACTAACCAGGTTCAGTTCAAGGTATTGTTTCTGAGTACTAAAAAAGCCTTCACATATTTCATAAGACACATTAAGGATGACAAAGATCTTTAAGCTTTTAGACTTAAACCTCAAGAAACAATTAGTAGCCTGTAAGGAGCTGTATCCTGAGCATAACATCAGCAAGGACTGGCTAAGGGTTTCAGAGCACCACCAGAAAGAGTACAAAACAAAGAAAGAAACCAGCCAAACCACAGGTTTCTACACAGAAGATACCACATCTATAAAACCTTTGAGCACATTATCAAAACCAACAGCACTATCTTGTTCTTTAAGAAAATGATTTTTTTAGACAAAGGAAGAAGAAAAGCTGATGAGTAAAACAAATTAACAGTTTTTGAGACATGTTTTGTTCAGGTTTTCAATACCACCCCTCAATGTGCAGGAGTTTGCAATGCCCCAAAGTCTCCTGGTGACATCCAAACTGGTGAGGCTGGTAGGTGTTCTTTGATGAGTTTCACAGATTAAATGAGGTTTGCTACAGAACTGAAGAGTTCAATTGTTGTGGAAGTCCTCAAATCCTCTCATTTACATTTACTCAATAAGGAATTCAGTGTACACAGGCTCAAAACAGCCTGTAGCAACTCCTTATCAAGCACAGCCTAGCAAGACATCCATGGAGTTGGATTCACAAACTAGCCGGATAAACATTCTCAGTGCAAGAGAAAACAAAAGGAAAACGTGACTGCTGTTTGCAGGGCACGAGTGTGCACAGGCTCCCTCTGGTTTCTCTGCACCGGACAAGACTGACCTGAGGATCCTATTTACTTCTTATGTACAACAATGTCTATCAAAGGAGACCGCAGTTCAAATATAGTTCAAGAGAGTAACCACCTGGAGTTCATATAGATTAATTTCAAGGACTTAAAAATCTGGAAATCACCCCTTTCTTGTGTATAACTTGTCTGAAAGTAGGTAACAGCAGAGCTGCTGAAGCATGGATTGTTACAGACACATTGATGAAATCCATGTTGCTGTGGTTCAGCCCATGGTGCCGCATCTGTGGTGGTACAGTATGAAAGTAGGAACTTCATCACTGTTGTTATATCTTCCTCACTCAGACTTCTTTGTTTTTGGAAAAAAGTGTAACATGTTTCTGACACAATTAAAATCTATTCTGCTTTGATATGTTTAATTTTTAGATTTGCAGGCAATAATGGAGCAGGAATACACAGAATTCCTATTTTTTAATTTTAGAAAAAATCTGACAAGGATGCATAATAAAAGATCTGGGGAGTAATTTGTCTCTGTAACCTAATTCGTGCAAGTTTTAGCCAAGGACGTTTATCATTTGCTTTCTACCTCCTCCAGGAAACAGGCAGGGGAAAGCAGAGCAATAAGTAACGCCTTGCAGAGCACGCCATCGGTTAGGCAGGAAGAGGCATCCTTCCTTCCTCTTTAGGGCAGCATAAACTGCTCCATTTTAGCTAGCTTTTTTTTTTTGTTTTGCTGAATACTGATCTCCTTGCTACAACATTAAAATAAGGACCGAAACCGATCAAAAATGACAAGACGGCAACAAACAAAAGACAAGGAAGAGAGACAACAGCTCTGACAGACCCAGTTCATTTACTGATGTCTATCTCTGTTAGAGTCACAGGATACTCAGTTTCAACAGCACTAGAACTTCATTTAAAAAAGCCACATTTTGCTCAAGAAAGAAAATCAATTTTTACTCTGTAATATGCACAGCCATCAAGCTATCTCTGCTAAACAATTTTTTCAATTATTATTAATTATCAGAAGAAAAGAATTTAAGCAGAACTTAAATGAGAAACCTGTAAAAGCAGTTTGAGTGCCCCAAGGTTGCATCATAACGGCTACACAGAAAGGAGACAAAGAAGGAAGACAGCACAGGAAACATCACTCTGGCATTTCCTAATTCCTGAGGACTTGACTTTACAACCCCCACTTATTTTTGTATAAAACTTCCTAATGGGAATTTCCTTCATGGAAAGGATAGGCAGCATCCCATAACCCCTCTCCTCCCAACCCACCTGGCCCAAAAACATGGGATGCTCTGGGGTGCTGTCCCAGCCCATCCAGAGACCTCAGCTCCATGGCATCCTCTAAGGCTGGGAAGAACAAGGACTCCAATCAGGTCAAATTCTCGGGAGACTGGAGCGCAAAAGCCCAAACACACACAAGCTGTAACTGCTCCGAGGATCATGGCCCAGCTAAACTCCCACACATTTTCTCAGGAGCAGCTAGAACTCTCTTTCCAGATACTGTTGTTCTCCCAAAGACTGGATTGTGACTCTGCTACAGAAAAAAACATCAGCTTTTCTGTAGGATTTGGAAACTTTTTTCTTTATTTGCTTTTTAACATGAGCCAAACAAACAAATTTCTTTCTGTTCTTTTTAGAGAAATCTAAAATGTTTTAGCTGAAGTTTTCCATTGCAAATTCTGCCTCAGGCTTAATATTTCTTTGGAAAGTCTCAGTCCCAGTAGTTAAAGTTTGGCTGAGGTATAAGCATGGCCACATAATGGAAAGATTTAGATAGCTTAAGTTATAGGCAGTAAGACTGGCTCAGCCACTAAAGCACATATAAACATATATCTGGCAAACTTTCTCAAATTATGGAAGATGCATAGCTAATGGCTGAATTTCCAAATAAGTACATGATGTCCAAAACTTACTCATGGGAGTAGCTTCTTTAGCATTACTCATGTCTATGCAGTGTCAGCATATCTAGGTCAAAAGAAACATTTTTTTTAAAGCAAGGCTGACTCTCAGGGGAAAAAAAAGAATTGTTGCGCCTATTTGTTTAATATATTTAGGTTATTTGATAAATTAGGGTGCAGAAACTTGGCAAAACATTTCATTTTCGTAGCACTCTGTCATTTCATTTTGAAAAGGGAGAGCATTTCTCTCATTTTTTCACAGTTCTGCGTATATAACTTGTATAATTGATAGAATAACAAGGTGTAAACAAATGTGTGATCTGCTGCTGGGTCTGCTGCTATAACCAACAACAAGACATGGATTCACACAAGACTCCCTGGCCACAAACTGAAGCTGAACCTCCACCCATCAGCCTTGCAGTGACAGCTTGAGCTCCACTGGAAACCTGCAGTTTTCTTCACATGACGCCAAGACACACGCATGGATTTTTTTTGCTCTTCCCTTGTTCAAAAGAAACCTCGATTGACACTTCCACAATATTCCTTCACATACCTTAATCCTCCTTCCTCATCTGGGGTAATTCCCAGGCGATGTGGAATACAAAGTCAGGACAAGTGGAGAGACAAATTATCACAAGGAATTGCATCTAAGAATCTCTGGGATAAAATCACATGGCTTTGCACGCAGCTCCACAGTTACTTAAATAAGCCTTATCTGCTACACTGGTGGTGGAACAGTCCTACTGTGAAACAACAGTATTTCAGTTTTATGTGCTTATCATCCTTGTTGTTCTCAAATTGACCTAGACAGGTAAGTATTACAGCTCAACTTGTAGATGGATTTTCATGCAGATCCCACTGTGATCAAGTACAGTCAGTTTGATTTTCAACAACCCTGCCAGATGAAAACTTACAGCCCGCCTTGAAACAAAGATGAATGGGACTATCTTTGATGTTGCAAGCCCAGTAGGAGGGAAAGTAGACAAAAGGTGTTTATATGCCATCTTCTGCCATTAAAATAATGCACAATGCAAAGTCAAAGTAAGCATTTCAGTTTTAGTAAAATCAGCAGTAGCCTGCAGAAATCTGACAGGAAAGAGTAGACCTGTTGCAAAGAGCACATAGAAGCAGTCTTCCCTATTTGCTTCTCTAAAAAAAAGAACCGGTCTAGTAGTTGATTTTCACATACAGACACAGCCAGTAATAATAAAATCTGTCCATTATCATGCCAGAAGTGGTAACAACTTTAAAGTAAGAATGGAGCCCACAAGCAGCAAACAACTTGTCCATTGTGCCTTGGAATTTATAAAATTCAATTAAAATACTGGTAAACTAATTAAGTGGTTATCTTAGTATTTGTGCTGCCAAGCGCTTTGCTTTATAGGATACTTTAGGAATAATAGGGAATTTATAAGACCTTTAACTTGCTTGCAAAAGATTTGAGAATTCTAGCAAAAGGAAAGACTCAGAACCAGAAAAAAAAAAAAACTTTTCTCACTCTCATGACTTTATGTTATGATTTGGCCAAGATACAAACTACGAACATTCCCGTCAGTCACATTCTCAACAAAAATGGTGGCGACACACCAAAAATAACTGCACATTTCAACCAAAGGCCAGGCCAAGAGACTCCTATGGGAGCAGCTGCAAGCCGGGAGGATGACAGGGGTAACGGGGGGTGCACAGCACAGCCTGACACCGGGAAGCCCTTCTCCACACCCGAAAGAAGGCTGTGGTCCTGGATGGAACTCGCGCGGTTAGTCCTGTAACTCAAGCTGTGGTGCCCGGCTAAAGGTTCAGGTTTCAGATCCTGCTAACGAGGAATGCTGCTGCTGCCGTCGCTGGGAATTCCACTTGAGGGGGGTGGAGAGAGAGAGAGAGAGAGCGATTGTTTTCACCTTTAGAAAACCCAGCCTACAATGAAAAGTACTGAAGAGTTAGGATGCTGGCATAAGACTGCTTGTGTGGTTTTCATTTAGTTGTTTTTGTGCGCACCCTATAAGACAGTCTTTAATTAACTGCACAATCACAAATAGGATTTGTTGGGTTGGTTTTTTTCTTTCTACGCAAGGCTTGATTCGGTAGTCATTAAACAGCTAAAACATTAAGCAGGTTTGTGCAATGAATTAGGTTGTTTTTAGGGAAATATTTATCTCGTTGAGACTCTGGGTTAAATTTAGCTGTGGATACGTAACTCCCAGTTTTGTGTCATCCTTAGTTTCCCAAAAGGAGTCTTCTGAACTCCTGGTGAATACCACAACCGGTACTCCTGGTTCATTCGCTGCATTCACGACACTGGATGTATGGAAGGAGCCGAGGGTGGGTTTGGGGAGGGTCCGCAGAAAAGCGGGAGAGGGAAAGCGAGTGGGGGGCAGCTGACCTGCAGCAGCTCCTGCCGGAGAGCCAAACTGCCCGCAAGCAGCCTCTTCGGGAGCCTGGGCTGCTCGGGGACAGGCGGGGACGGGGGGAAAGTTCCCCCATGTGTGTTTTTAAGCCCGTGGATCAAACCGACGGCGCGGTCCCCGCAGGAGATGCCCCCGAGCCACCGCAGCCTCTCCGGCCTTTGAACCCGGTTGTTGCGGTTCGAGCCCGGTTTTCCGCAGGAATGGAGCCAAGCGCTCCCGCGCCGCCCGCCGCTGCCCGGAGCTCCCACGCGTGGGCGGCTCCATCCTCGGAAAACGGTACCCGCAGCCCTAAAGACGCGATGTTCCTGTAAGAGATGGGCGAAAGCCGGGGCTGCGCTACCCCGGGGCAGGGGTAGGCGGTGCCGCTCCCCCGGTCACCCCGCGAGGGGCTGAGCAGGGGCCGGGAGAGCCGGGGATGGAGCTGGAACAGCAGGCGGACTCGTAGGGAGCCTGGTCTGGAAAAGGAACACGTACGAGGGGGTCCTGATGGGATAACTTGTGTTCCCGAAGGACGGCTACAGAACCGTGTCCTGCCTGCTTTGTGCCCGCGTACCGCGGGGGTCTCAGCATCCCTCCGGAGCATCCCTCCGGAGTGCCGGGCTCCCTCGCAGCCCAGGGAGACTCCTGCCTGCCCGAGAAACTCCCAAATCTCTTGTAGGCCCTTCCCTTAAGGCATGGTTCATTAATACACAAAGTGACACCAAACAAAGCTTTTTCCTCTGACCAAACAGTCGACACAGCCAGTGGGCTTTCCCTTCGCACCCCTCTGTGCTTAGAAAAAGGCCACGCTCCTTCCTCTGCACCCACCCCCTCGGAAGAGGCTGGAAGGCAGGCGGCTTAACCCTTCCCTGCCTTCTCCACCCCGGAAACTTTCATTAAGCCGGGTGATTAGAGGCCCTGCCATTTTGTTATACCGCTGAATGAGGAAAGTAAATGATCCACTCATTAGGGAAGGGTTTTTTGCTAAGACGCAGATGAAAAATTCCTGCTCTGAGTTTGTTATGTTGATCTGTATTTATTGGTAACTTGACTGCCTAAATAACAGTATATAAATGCATATCATTATTACCTAAAAGGTCTTATAACAGGACTCACACCTTGCACGCTTCTGATTACTAATACTTACAGGATCCTACAGAAAGACATTTGGAAAATCAACCACATTTTCCCAGTACTACTTACTTTTGTCCTGGGAACTAAAGGAAAAAAATCAGTGACAGCTACATTAGTTAAAACCAAAGAATAACTGGGTAAATGTAGAGCTGTCCCTCTTGGCAGCTAATAGAGTTAGACATTCATGTAAACAGCCATGAATCTTACTGTGGGGATGTTTCCATGGGGCAAAAAAAAAGGGGGTTACAAGAAGGCAGGAAAAAAAACCTGTCCCATGTAAACCAGAGAAAATGCACATTTTTTCCCCCTGTAGTGCTCATTTGAAAATCAGTATGTTTCATTTTGTTAAAAAAGGAGAAAATTTCCTTTTCTGTGAGCCCAAGGTGTGATCTGTGGGCTCCAGGGTGGCATTTTAAAACAGAAGATGTAATCAAAATCTGTGTATTTGCCAGGTACTGGCACTCACATTTCACAAGGTGATTTTCTTTTCCGTACAAAGTGCATCAATACCTGGGGTACTTAGAGCACTAGGGTTTTTTAAAGTCTAATTGATATTTAGGTTGACCAAGAGCTGTCTGGAGATATTTTCATTAACATTTTTTTTGACTAGGCTGAAAAAGGGTTAAAAGTAACTATAGTCTCACAGTCAACAGAAAGCTATTGAAATGTTTGATTATCCCTGCAGCAAAGGAAAGAGGATAGTAATACAACAGCAACCTCTCTTGGGGTAAAGTCAAGATTTAATAACCTAGGACCAAAGCAATTGTTCAAATCAAGCAAAAGGAAGCTCAAAATATTTTCGAGTACAATCTATTTCATTGTGTTTATTTTGATAAAGATGCCCTCAGATAAATAGTCCTCTTCCAAGGAAGGCAATAGAAATGTCACCATTGACTCCAGGGAGATCAGGATTGATGCCTGGACATCATGTGGGAACATTAATTTAATATTCCACAAAATAGTGCAGTTAAAGAGTCAATATTTGCTGTCCGTTCTCCCCGTTTTGCCAGATTTTTTTTGTTATTACTATTTAATCAAATCAGTGTCATAGAATTCAGTGATGGAAAAGATCCAGCAGATCGAGTAATCGTACTTCCTTTGAATGGACTGTTTCTTTCTGTGTTTTTTACTGATGTCTCTTGAGCGCAATTTTTAAATGTCCCAGGTGATAAGGGCTCCTTAAAGAGCCTTGCTGCATGTTGTAATGGATCTCCGACTATGATCAAATCCTGCTGTTTCTTGCTATGCAGGAAGTCTTTCCAAATTAGTCTAACACCAAGGCCGAGCACTGTGACTAATAGGCATAACTGCACTGTTCATGCTATCTGTAAGGCAGGTTCAGCAGGGAAAATATCAGCACCGAGAACGTGCTTGTTATTCCATGGATAAGGGGCAAACTCCTCAAGGAAAAAAAAAAAAAGACAAGGGCATGGATTTGAGACTTTAAACCTGAACATAAATAATAATGCAAAGATGCTTTGCTCCGGAGGTACTTTGTCAGTAACAACTCCAGATACACGGAAGGAAAATAAAAAACTGAACAGCAGCTTCAGGGGAGTGTACCCGTGCTTCTTGCTTCACATGCTGCTTGACCTGTCACTGAGTTTGGACTAAACAGAAGAAACTGTGACCCTCAGTGTTCAATTCTATGAATCTACAAACATACATTTTGTTCAAGATTGGCCATTAGATTTCACCCAATAACTTGTGTCTGACAAAAGCATAATTTCCAGGAAGGTTTAAAACCGGCAATAACAGTGAATTAGCCATTTCCCTGGGCAGCATCCTAAAAATGTGTGCTTCCCTCACACATGAATTTGTCTTGCTCCAGTTTCTAGCTATTTTCTTAGACTATTCCTTTCCCCAGTAGGTTAAAGAGAGCTTCTACCCTCATATTTCCACCTCTTGAGGGTATTTCCTGTTGTAATCCACTCCCTTAAGAAATTATATGCTCCAATATGTGCATCTTGTACAACATTTTTGGGTTTCAAACTGTAAGGCTGGGAGGGGATGGTTTCTTTTCCATGTCCTTCAAAATTTCAATACCCCTTAAAAAATGAGAGGGCAACAGGACATCGTTATTCTGCCTGGCTATAAAGTTGAAGGAATGGCTTGTATGGGAAAAATAGGAGAAAAGGTATGAACTGAGCAGCTGTGAGAGAAAGATCCCAGAAGCCTTTTGGCTGAAGATGAAGTTTTATTTTGTTGGATGCTCACACAGAATTTGTTGTTATCTCTTTGAATAAATATTGCTGTAAAGCTTTCTCATTTTCTTCCTAAAACTAGCTTTCAAGATGTAAAGAAAATAAAATACTCTTAAAGAGCAAAGAAAATTTCTGAAGTCCGTTTGCAAGAAAGTTAGGAGTGCCCTGTCCTTTAGTAAGACACTAAAGAAACCTATTGCAGACCCTTCTCTGTGATGCCTTGTGGATGGTGAGTGGGAGAGCTGCAGCCTGTAGACCAGCCTGCCTGGGCAGCTGTGGCCAAAGCTGTGCCCTGAGAAGTTCCAAGGGACAGGGAGGTCCCCAGGACTGGAGGGGCCTCCAGAGGTTCCTCGAGGTCCTGGTAACAGGAGCTGTGTGTTAACCTGTCCAGCAGCACTCCAGTGGTCGTGGGTCCATAGGTGGATCATTGGAAGGGAAATTGCACCTGAAAAATTAATGCAAACTTCCTTCCCAGTTTAAACCAGACATTGGTTGCCAGCGTGTGGTTCTTATTCAGATTTCACTGCTGGGAAACTATTAATCTCTACAGTCATGTCCATTTACTGTGACACTTGTTTTAGCCCCGGACAAAGAATGTGTTTGATAAAATG
The DNA here is from genome assembly GCA_014706295.1 of Lycocorax pyrrhopterus obiensis. Taxonomy (NCBI): domain Eukaryota; kingdom Metazoa; phylum Chordata; class Aves; order Passeriformes; family Paradisaeidae; genus Lycocorax; species Lycocorax pyrrhopterus. The sequence goes on along the minus strand of JACSVZ010000002.1, from coordinate 18,893,544 downwards.
AGGGCAATATCTTTTTCGTTTATAGAGGCAATTAGCTACACACTCTCTGTTGTCAGAGCGACACAGCATCAATCACAGGCAGAGATCGGTTTCTTTAAAAGTTAAATTTCCTGCTGTTGGCCCTGCCAGTGTGTTAGTCACATGCATTATGTTTACTTTGGGGAGGAAAATGTGTTTCATTCTGTCAAGGGGAACAAAATGCTTTGGATGAGGGCTTCTTTGTCAAGGGAAGACAGAATATGCTGATGCTTTAGATAAAAAGGGGAGATAAGGTACCTGATTTGCTGCTGCCGCTTTAATCGCGGTTATTATGGCTTATTGTGACACGGTCCGCTGAAGTCTATGGGATTGTTGCTTTCTCATGGCACATCTTACCCCTTCAGGATTTTACAGTCACCCGCTCCAACACTAGATTGATCAATAAATCGCCGTGTGCCATTTTTGATCCAGTTGTGTGTGAACCCCGGGGTGAAATACCGCTTCCCCCCTCCAGCATTTGGGTCTCTTGGGTAATTTCGGGGGGTGCAGATTTTTGCCTATATTTCCAAGCTTCCAGCTTTACCCTTCATGAAAGCCTACCAGCAAGCTAAACACATAATTGCTAAATTTTGGGGCTCTTCTCTGACCGAGTGAGCCCCAGCGCTAATTTCTTGACTAATCCGCGGAAACTTCAAAACCAAAAAATCAGGCGGCGAAGCGTGGAGGACATGACAGTCCCTTCCTCGCCGCGTTTCAGAGCTCGGCTGGGCTACTGCGCTCCGAACAGCCGGCGGGGCAGGTCGCGGCCGCGCCGCGCAGCGCCAGCCGCCATCCCTCAGCTCCTGTGCGCGGGGAGCGGGGACAGAAGGGGGACACAGGAAACTGATTTGATTTCGGAAACATTTCACTGCTATTCCGGCCGGCTTGGTGTAGGCTCGGGGTCTCCAGCCACCGTGAGGGCGCGGGCGCTGTGCGGTGGAGCCACTCCGCCGCTACCGCCGTGCGCGGAGCTCACAAATCACCGCTTAAAAACACGAGAGGGAAACCTCGTCGTGCTTAATGGCCTGTGTGGAGTAGCTCTAGTGCAGATTTGTCTTCATTAGTTTCCGTCACCACCAGCCCCCCAAAAAACCCATCCCCCGTCTGAAAATGTAATTCAGCCCTGAATTTTCAGCACAACGATCGCGCTCTCGCGCAACCGAGAGGCATTCCCCGGCACCCCTCCTGCCTTTCAGGCTTCATTTTGGACGGTAAAAGAGGTGCGGATGGGGGTGTCCCCGGAGAGGTTCGCCGGTGTGTCTCGCCCCGCCGCGGCGTCCGAGAAGCCAGAGCGGAGCTGCGAGTCCCGGCCGGCCCCGCCGCGGCACCGCGCCCTGCGCCATGCGGCCCCTCGGGGGCTCAGCGCCGGCGCTTCTCTGGGAGGACCCTCCGCGCTGTCACTGCGCCTTCTCGGTAACCCCAAGAGACAGAGTAAAATCATTGCTCGGTGAGGCTCGTGGATGGGGAGGGGTCCACAGAGAAGCACGCACGCCGGCGCCTCCATCCCCCGCTGCCCCAGGAATGGCGAGATGGAGCCGCAGAGCCCTTGTGGGGAGCTGCAAAACACCATGTAAAGGGAGAATAAGGAAGAATTCTCCTCCCGGCCTTTTTTTTTTTTTTTAATTATGTTTTCTAAATTAAGTTTATTTTGTTTGCTCTAAGGACGAGTGTCTCAGGGCATGGAGAGGACGCTCCGCGGCAACAGCCTGCCGGGAACGTCCCGTCCGGCACCCACGAAGGCTCGTCCCGCGGCCCCGGCGCCCCGCTCAGCTCCACTCCGCCTCCCACGAAATGGAGCTGCCGCCGTGGCCCTGTGCACTGGGGAAGCACGGAGCAGGCATGGAGCCTTGGGAGAGCATCTGCCCTGACAGCCGGGTGATCCTTCGCTAAAACTGCTCGGGGTTGGCAGGAACTCTAAGCGTCTCACCCGTAGGGCAGGACCACTTCAATGGGCGCTACTTCTCTTTTCTCTCTTTCCCTTTTATTTTCTCCTGCCCCCACTTGGGGCCAATGCTCCCAGGCGAAGAGGGAACCCAGTGCAGCCGCCGGTTCCGCGGGATGATGCGTGGGCAGCGAAGCCTGTCAGTACCCCGGCAGGAGAAGGGTGCTCCCCGCCGGTAAACAAAGCACGAAGGGCCGGGGGCCGTGGGGACCGAGGGTCGGCCCTTTACCAGCGCCGCGGCCGTCGGGGAGGCCGGTTTGGCCCTGCTGGATGCACCGGTACCTCCTTCGAGGATGCCCCCGCCGCAGTCGGCAGCGGTGGCTGCCCCGACACCGCTGCCCCCGGCAAACCCACTCAGCGCGGTACGGGCCGCGTGTCTAGCGGGGAAAATCACGCCCGCGGGAGCACTGCGCGCTTCACTGACATGCATCGTAAACACTGCGATGCCTTCACGGGAGCGGGGGTCATGGACTGAGACGGCGGCAGCACCGACGGTGTTTCCGGACGTGGCCAGGGGTAGCCCCGTCGGGCGGGACGGGGCTCCCGGCGCGGAGAGGCCGCCACCGCCGCCCCATCCGTTCCACCTTAAGCGCTCCTGCCCCTTTAAGGGGCGGTGCCGCCGCCGAGGCGCCGCCGCGCCGCCGTGGCCCTGCAGGGGGCGCTGCCGGCCCGCGTTTGGCGGGGCCGCGGCCCGGGCTCGGCGGGGCGGCCCCTCCCGGCCCCGCGGCCCCGCGGCCCGGCCCGCCCGGCACCCCGGCCGCCCCCCGCCGCCGCCTTTGTTCCCCCGGCGGCCGGGGACGCTGCGCTCCACCGGGAGCTCCCGCTGGGCCCCCGCGCAGGTGCGGGGCCGGGACCGCCGCCGCCTCCCGGCCGAGCGCAGTGTGCCCGCCGCGTCCCCGCTGCCCCGCAGCCCCGGTCTGTCCCCGCCGTGCCCGGGGATGCGCGGGCGGACGGGAGAGCCCCGGGTTTCCCTTCTCCCGGCTGATGTGCCGCAACACGCGGGGCTCCGCCGGGCCCGGGTTTGCAGCGCCGCGGGGCCTCCCGGGCGCTCCGTCCCCCTCCTCCCTCCGGGGGGCACCGGAGGAGAACACGGGAGAAGCGGGGAGGCTCCCCCAGCCCCGGCTCGGCGTTGCACGTTACCGGCGCCCTGCCTTTGTTCGGACTCCCCGACCAGTTCAATCGCCTCTCCCTCGTAATTCGAAATACAATTAGAATGATTTTTGCTTAAGAGCGCAAATAAATTAAAATAATCCTAATTTTAACGTGACGTGACACCTATTTTTTCCCAAGAACGGTGAGAATAAAGCAGTCATTAATTAAAGCCAAGAAGTCTCTGTATAAAGATTATATCTGGATGTGCGGCGGCTGCGAGTCACTGGCCGTATTAGCAAATGTATAATTGAACATTTAGATAATCATTGGGTTTGCTTGTGTGTCTGTGTTTTAACCTGAAAGCACTACATTCATTTGGTGGGATTGCCAGGGTCCTAATTATTTCTATTTCTGGTCAGAGAATGAATAAATCCGTCCTATTGTGCAAAGCAGTAACTACGCGGCAACCCTCAACTTCGATAACTGATCGAAAATTTGGTAACAGGGCAACCTCTCCTTGCAGCCACATTGAGAATGGCATTGGTTAACCGTCTCATCCTGTATCGCAACCTCGTGAGCATTTATTTTCCCAAAGATAGGAAGGAGCCAACACAGCTCTAAGGCGCGCCGGCCCTGTGCTGGACCCAGGGACTGTGTTTTCGGTGTCAGGACGCGGAGATGGGTTTGAAGGTGGTAAAATTGTGATGACCACCGACTCTGACTAAGGCTGCTCCGCCGGGAAAGGTCGGTCACCGGCTCCCAGAGACTTCGCCCTACTCTGGCACACACCCTGCCTACTTTTTCCTTTTTCTCCCAATTTTGTGAGAAATGGACTTTGTTCAGAAAGAGTCGGTCTTCCGAACAGACTCCCATACCACCCCTGTCTTGACTCTCCAGGCTGACTTGAACACATTTTTCCTTACCCTTTTACTTGTCCCCTTTTTTTCCCCCTAATCCTTACTGTACTTTTCCTGAGAATTTGAAACATAAAACGCGTAGGGAAGGAGAATGGAATCATGTCTAATTAGTTATTCATATCAATCTGTCAAATATCCTTCTTATTAAGTTATTCCTGCACCGTGCATCCATTCCCACCCCGGTTCGGCGTGAGATCCGCAGGTCCCAAAAATACCTGTTTTCTCGTATTCGGTGCTCTGTCAGCAGCCAGATTTTTGGTCTGTAAAGTTAATTTTCTCTTCTTAAACGCTACCTAAAAGCTTAAGGCTATTTCTTACTCTATTTGGGGGCTTTGAGCAATTAAAGGGGCATAAAGGAGTAATTTCTTCCCCCTCTCTTGCTTTTTTTTCTTAGAATTGGTATTTTCCCACTATAATTTAGAATGAAATGGGATTTTTAAAAGATCCACAGTTCTAATCTCGGTTGATGTTTTGGTGTATTCACGGTAATGAGTCCTATTCCCTCGGGTCATGAAGCCCCCAAATGTCAATCAACCAAACTGATTCAGAAATGCCATTGTTCGACTCCTACGTCACTCGCCTTCCTCTCATTTTACTTAACAATACCGGAGTTCTCTGATCACTCATTCGGAATATGGGCATTATCTGTGGAAAATGCACAAAGTGTCTTGATCTTTGGCTGGCAGATACTGCTGGAGGGTTTCCGCCGAGCAGACGGTGCGTGTTTATACTTCTGCACCCTGGACTTTATTACAGCTCGGAGGAGCCAATGAATATCCTGAAAGCAAACCGTGCCATAAATCCGTCAAAAATTAATTTGTCTGAGGAGATGTTACATTTCTATTTCCGCGCCCACAGCCGGCCCCGGCAAGGGCTACGGCCCGCTCCGCTCTCCGGGCAGTCCCCGCCGGAGTGGGCTCTGTCTCCCCACCGAGGGGCCGGGCGTCCCGCCGCGCCGGACACGCGTGGGAGCTGCCCCCAGCCCACCGCACCGCAGCACAGAGCTCATGAACATCGGGAAGGGGCTTCTGAGGTCGCGTGTCCCCGTGGGAAACGCCATCCGCTCTCAAATGAGGGTGAAACAACCTTCTCCAGAGCAGGGCGTGGAAATGCCCCATTTCGGAAGCTGCCGCAGTGCGTGGGGGCATCCCCCAGCCACGTCCCGCCAGTCTCCGGCGCTCCCCCCGGCTGGCAGAGCTGAGGTCCCTCCTAAGAAGGGAGCCGACGGCGTTGCTTTTGCGGATCTTTCAGTTCTCGATCCCAGCGTTGTGTCCTCGGGAGGCGAGTGAGGACGCGGAGGGCGGCGAGCCCTGCCCGGAGCCTCGCAGCGAGCCCACGGAGGAGAATTAGTGCTATCCCTCACCCAGCCCGAGCACGGGCTCGCCGCTGGCCGCAAGGCGTGAACGTCGTCTTCATTTAAAATTAGTGGCATAAGCTCCCCAGCCCCCAGCCTCAGCATTTAAAGTGCCTTTTGTCTCTTCATTTCACTTAAGCAAGGTTTTTGTTGCGGGTTGCCAAGTTCTATTAATGCAGAATTTAATCGGGAAGCGCTTTTCCCCGGTCCCAGCAAGACGGGAACAGCAGATTCTGAGGCCTGAAACGGTACAAAACAGATCCCTCGGTGATTACTGCTAATACCCTACAATTTAATGTCGTCTTTAGTAAAAACCACTTATGTGGCAGCAACTTTTTGCGCTCAAAGGAAAAACTGGTCCTTTATGTTTTTTCTCTCGAGCACGCAGCAATCACGCCCGACACTGGAATACGAAACCGAAAAGGTTTTCTCTAAAGAGAAGGGCCTTAATTACTAGATTCCGTGTACAACTAATCCAAAGGCACACTTAAAAGGAAATTTAATAGCGCCAGTTTCTATTTCACTCTGACTCGCATGTGTCCTCTGGCTGGATGCTCCCAACCCTCCTCTCCCAGCGCGGAGCCTGAGGACTTCCCTCTCCATTTTGTTCAGGATCTGTTGGTTTTTCTCAATATCCCCTTCTCCCTGTAGTGGGAATAAATGGAAAGCCTTCCTCGGGATTAAACCCTTAGATTTTCCCCTTTGCTAACCAGTAAAGAGAGAGAGAGGGAAGAGAGGAAATGAAATTGTTATGGAGATTACAGTGTATGTCACCGGCTCTTTGGCCAGTCCTTGGGTTTTGTCGCTGAACGGTTAAGTGCAAACTTGTATTTCCCTTCACAAGAATGGACAATTTTTCTCGCTTGTTTGCAGTTTTCCAAAGTTCTACACACAAATCAGTGAACCTTAAGAGACCCTTTCACTCTTTTATTGTGAATATTTGTCAGTGCTCGGGGGCAGTGATTGCAGTGACAGGTGAATCCAGGGGCCCAGCCATGGCGTCCCAACTTCATAGGTTTGGGAATGTAAAAGACTACCGGCCCTTTCACTCGGGACGTGGCAGTCAACAGGTTCGCATTTTCTGGGATGTAATTCCTGTTCCCTGCAGCCGAAAGGCAGCGGAGCAAACCCGAGCCCGCGGCCGCTGCCCTGCCAAGCCTCAGACCCAGCTACCGCGAACAGCCTTGTGCCGGGCGGCCACCCCGGCCGGCATCCCGGGGGAATAGGGGGAGGAGGTGGCCCGGAGGGTGCGGGAGGACCCCCGCCTGGCAGCCCCGCATGACGCCCGGCCAACTTCTCTCCCAAGTCCCGCACCCAGGCGGGCTCCCGCGGGCTTCTCGCTCCTCCTCTGCCCCTTCTTTAATTTTCATTCCGCCTTTTAATTATTAATTAAAGCCGAGAAGGGCTGTGGCTGGGGAGGGAAGGGGGAAGGTATGCAGGCAAGAAAGGGAAGAGCGGGCTGGGGGCAGCGGTGGGAGCGAAGGGTGGCTGGAGCGCAGCTTTGTGTGCCGCCTTAATTGGCCTGGCCACAGAGGGGCTGCGGCGGGGCCGCCCGGACCCGCTCCCCTCCCGCCGCCCGCCCCATCCCTGCCCGTCCCGGGCTCCCGGCTGCAGGACGCCCTCGCCGCCCCCCTCCAGGCGCCCCGGTGCGCAGCCCTGCCGCGGGTGGCAGCCGCTGCCGGGGGGCCGCTCCTGTCCCGCGCACCGGAGCCGGGCTTGATATTTAATCCATCTCTCTTCGGACAAAGACCCATCTTTTTTACCACGGAGAAACGCCACTGAGATGCGGCTAACCTCTAGGGTTATATCCCAAATCGCGACCCAAGAGCTTGAAAGATGCTTGCCCGGCCCTCTTCTAACCTGAACGAAAAGGATCTGGAAAAAAATCTCTGCTTTTTTTTTCTTTTTCTTCCTCACACAACAAAGAATTCTTAATCATTTCATCTTGGGGGTGAATTTTTATTCCCGTGTCCACTCAGGGTATTGAAATCGATCGCTGCAATATTTAATATATTACTGTCTTAGAGTCCTCTCTCTCTGTAAGGCTGGGCTTATTTCTTCTCTGACTACGTCCCCTCCTATAATAGCACATTCTGTACATCTGTCTGCGGTGTAAAATAATCGTAGTCTTCATTAAATACACAGTCATTAAAGGCTGCGGTCAGTTTTCTAATTATGTGGAAAATCAAACGCCGGGTAAATAAAGGCATATTAACAGAATAATCTCCCAATAAATTCAGAGGCACATGAACAACAAATTCAACAAATATCTGAAGACATAACCACAACATTTGAACTAACTATTTTTTAATTATGTGAGGTTTATATAATGTACCCTTCATTTTTTTTGTTTAACTTTCCTGTAGTGACCTGTCCCATAACCTTGTAATCCACTGTGGGATATTTCTTTGTGGCCTCTTTCCTTTTGTTATGCCCCCACAGGTTTCCAGCTTAGATGCTTTTTTTTTTTCTCTTGGTAAATGCGTCTTTAAAAAATATTTGACCTGTTTGACTTAGAGACGTGCATAGACATCTGTGGACTGGGTTAGGCTTAAAGTTTCTACGTGATTTCATGATCTTTGTAAAGCAACACCTGAAAATTAAAAATAATAGTCCTTCGACGTTGGGGAAAATTGTTCCATTAGCAGCATTTGTAAATGGCAATGACTCTTGAGTATGAGTTGATTCTCTTTTTTTCAGTACACGTAAATACATAGTTTAATGATCTCTTTGAGATCACATCCTCGTTTATAGCATATGTTCCGCCACAACCAAGCTTTTGCCACCCCAGTTTGCTATGACCGGGTGTTGTTGGACAGCCCTGGGGAAAACCAGGGAATTTGCCAAAGGACCTGCAGCACCTTGATAGAAAGTGTGGGATAGGGAGCGGGCTCGGGAACTAAGCTTTTCCCGCTTCCCCGGGAGCGAGAGAGGCTCCTAGAAAACGCTGCCATCACAGCCAGAGTTCGGGGGAACTAGGCTTCAGCTCTTTATCATGGACCAGCTCTCCTCGCCGGGAATCAGCGAGCTGTTTTTCAGGGTGAGCTTTGCAGGTACTGGGGAGCGAAGTCATTGCAAAACAGATAAAGACGGAGCAAGGGTGCTGCTGCTTCTCCATGTCCGTCAGTGGAGAAAGAGCGAGTCCTGCTGAACCCGGTGATGCCTGCGAGGAAACCCTGAACACCTTAGCGGGCAGAGCCACTCAGTCTCATTGGAAAACTCTTTTTCTTTCAGCACGCAAGCGTTCCTCTTCAGAAACCTTGGGCTGATGGAAGCAAAAATGTTAATCGCTATCATGCCTATGCAAAGCTATTAACGCTATTGATTCTTAACTTTCTCAGCGAAGACAAATTCACCATATGTCGATGTGTAAACACTTTGGAATAAAATTAAAACCAGTTCTGGGCAATTGTCACTGTGCTTGATTCTAATACAAACTATCAGATGTTTATGCAGTTCGTCTTTCTAAATGATCAGACGCCATCGGCGTTGATAAACCAAACACAAGCAGTAAATTCTGCGTGGAGGGCAGCTCCGGCTCGCAGGTTTCGTGAAGACGGAGCAGCTCGCACGAAGCCACAGCAAAATCATCCTGTACTTTTGTGCTGGCGCTGGGGCCGAGAGCCGCTGAACTCTCAGTTACCCTCTGGAGCTTTTTCCTAAAGCCGGTGTCATCCGTCTCCTGCGGAAAACGGGAGGAACAAATGCAGCAGCACGGCAGGAGCTGGCAGAGGAGCCGGGCTCCGGGCTGGAGCATTCCCGGGAAGCCTCGCCGCATCTGTGCGCGGGTGTTTACAGAGGGGAGGGAGAGAGGGAGGCAGAAAGGCCTCGGGAAAGGCAGGACACTCTTTTAAGTCCGCTGATGAGGAATTGCTGCCGGGTATACTCCTCTTTGCCCCACGAGCAATGCAAACACGTATATAAAGATTCCCAACTTTCATGTGTGTTTTAAAAAGTTCACCTACTTTCAAGCCTGTTTCAGAAGCCCGGGTTTCCGGGACGGAACAAACACCGCCAAGTACTCTGCGCGGAGGGCAAGAGATATCAGCGATTATCTGGAGAGCCTTTCTATTTATCGGCCTCTACGCAGCTAGATAGGGAAATACAAACGTTCACGGACTTGATGAATGGCAGGGCTTGTGCAGAATGGCTGTATTTTACAGGCCCCTTTACGGGAGAAGGGTACAGAAATCATAATGGAATTAATGAGATTTTATCAGCAAAAATTGGTAAACCCCAGGTAACCTTTTATAAACTTACTCTAAAATGTAAGAGAGACTGCGAGATCCCAGCCGGGGAGATCTGACATTATTTTATATGGTGTATTAAACGCCGTTCCCTCTTTTCTTCTACTACATCATTTAGTATGAACATCTTTTTCCCTCCGGCGAACTTAGCCAGATTTTGACGGGGACGATTATGTCATAGCGGGAAACAACCTGAAAATCCTTCTTCTGGTTATAATATGCTACTTCAAACATCCCCAACAGACACAGTAAAATTTTTCAAACGCTCTGGAAAACTGTACACGGAATAGCACGCTATTGCTATTTACCCTTACCAAAATGTCATGTCCACGAAAAAAGAAAAGAGCTTTTCCAAAAGAGAACAAACCCATTTCTTTCTTTTCTTTCTTTCTTTTTTTTTTTTTAATAATATTTTTTTCCCCATGCACTTTACTAGATAATAATTCTACGTTTATTATTGTCCCGGGCAGTTTACCCTTGAATCTCAGGAACACAAAAGCATCGCGGGTAAATATAAAACATATGTTCGCACAGGTTATGTGGCAGCTTTAACACTCGCAGCCCCATTCACACGCATCTTCTCAAACGCACAAAGACCCTAGAAATCCCAGCAAAACCGCTGTTCCCGGGGCAGCCAGGCGAGAGATGGTCCAGGAGAGCGGGGGGTTTTGCTCCGGGAGCAACACCAACCTACAACAAACAACCGGGAGGTCGGGGAGGGTGTGTCCGGGACCGAGCCGTGCCTCGGCCGGCGAGGGGATGGTGGTCGGCCCTGCCGCTCCGCCGGTCCCTGCCGATGCGGCGTCCCCGCGTTTCACCATCACCAGATGCTTTTCCAAGGCTGTTTGTTTGTTAGTTTATTTATTTTTTTCCTCGGGAAGGTAGAGAAAGAGGAATGACAAGATGAAATATAATACAGAGATGTGAAGTGACCCGAGTGGCAGCTGAAGACGAGGTCTTAGCCGGGACGTGTTTCCCAGCTAAACTCGCCGCTGCTCTTTGGGGAAAACCAAATGCAGGTTGATGGAAACATCCTGTTTTGAGGGAAATGGACTGTACAGCCCTATCTAGCAGCTCCGACACTACTAATCAGCCTGGAAAAGCGATGCGAGCACAAGTCCCGGGGAAGAGGGAGCCGTGCATCTGACACGATTGCAATTCAATCCCGATCCTGAAAGGCAGATTGGAAAATCGCTGAGCTCTGAGGGGCAGAGCCGGGCTGCGGCGGCCCCTCCGCGGCTCGGCCCGCCGGGAGACCCGCGCCTTCCTCTGCCTGGAGCAGGAGCAGAGCCCCGAGCCGCAGAGGGGAAGGCAACAGATGTGGGCTGTACAGAAATCCGTGGAACAAGTGCTCTAAACCCAGGGGGATTTCTCCTAATAGCGAAATCAGAGGGGCAGAGATTTCAGGAAAGAGAATAGCCCAATATAAGTTTCTAGAGTAGAATTTACATTTCATCCTGATTTGTATGTTACAATATGCAGACGCGTGCACGCGGGAGGGGTTTGGGTGCCAGCGGCGGGGGAGTCCCCGCGTCCCGCTCCTTCTGACCGCCGAGAGCATCGGCGAGCCTCTCTCCGCGGCCGGGAAGGGGGGCCACGGTGCGGAGTTTGGGGAAGTTCATTGCGATACCCCTATTGCCATCCCCTCCCCCGTCCCTCCGGAACGAGGGAGAGGGAACTGGAGGTGCTGGCTCCTGTTTATTTGTCTAAGGGGAACGGCGGTGTGGGAGGCCGAGGGCCGCCTTGGAGCCCCCCTCTCCATGCGGACGTGCCGTTCGGCGGGCAGGGGCACCCGGCCTGCGGGCCGGGGCGGTGCGGAGCAGGCGGGCAGGGGCACCCGGGGCAGCGCGGCCGCGAACAAAGGCCGGCAGCGGCTCCTGCACGTGTGCGCTGCCGCGGCGGGGCCGGCGGGCTCGGCCGTGGGCAGGGAGGGTCCGGCCGCGCCGCTGCTCCCCGGGCTGTCGGGCAGGGAGAGCGGGTCACCCCGGGCCGGGGTCCCGGCGCGTCCCCCGCCGAGGGACGAGGCTTCAGCAGGGTCTGCCTGCGGGACGTCCATGTCCGGCCCCACCGCCCAAAGGTCACCGCGGCTGGTCCGGCTTCTCGCTACGGGCCACATTAGCGGAGCGGCCATTTACTGCCCCGGGATTGCAGCGCGGCCCGGGTTAGCCCATAAAGCCATTCACACTCAACAATGGGGATTTTCTCAACAATTAACAAGAAACAACATAATAAATCCATTTACAAAGCCCTCGCTATTTACTATAAATTAGCCACTCTTTAAGAGACCGGTGCGTAATTTCACACGCTTTACAGCCCCGGCTACATTTTAGACGCAAGAGCAAACAGCCCTGTTGGACCTTCTGCGCTGACCCCGCTCCCCGTCCTCTCCCGGGCCGGCTCCGCGGGGGCGGACGGCGAACGGCCGAGCCTGGAGCCCCGGGCCTCCGCCGGCCGCTTCCTGGCCCGGAGCCCGGCATCTGCCCCCAGGGCCCCGCGAAACCACCACGGGCTTGCCCCCTGGCTCGCCCCCAGCGCGGAGCGGGAGGCGGCGGGGCCGCGCCACGGGAGAGCCCGGGAAGATGGACGCCCTGGCGGATGAGCCGGAGGGGGAGCGGGGTGGGAGCCACGGCCCCGCTTTGAAGAGCGGGAGCTCCCGGGGACCGCCGCGCCGCCCCCGCCGCCCGCGGGAGCCGCTCCGGGAGCGGGGAAGCCGAGCCAGGGAGCCTGGCCGGGAGCGAGGGAGCCGGCCCGTGGAGCTGGGCCAGGGAGCCGAGGAGGCTCCGCCGAGCCGGGCAAAATGGCGGCCCGAGGCGAGCTATGCCCCGGGCCCGCCGCGCTTGGGCAGCCCCGCCGCTCGGGGGCCCCGGCTGCGCTCCGGCATTTTTTTGACCTCCCTCTTCTCTCTTTTTTTTTTTTTACTTTTTTTTTCTCCTTTTTTTTTTTTCTTTTTGCGATTTCCAGGCGGCGGGAGCGCGGAGCGGGAGCGGGGCCGGCGGCGCTCTCGCCGTCCTCCCCCCTGTTTACAAACACAGCTGTTGCCGTGTATTTGCAATGCTAGGGGTAAAGCCACCAGCAGCGAGGAGCAAACGAGAGATGGTGCGGGAGAGGGGTCCTCGGCATCTGGAAAGGACAGGGCGCCTTGTTTTTGAAACTGTCAATTCCCTCAACCCCTATTGTGAGCGCCTCATGCAAAACATCTCGGGCCTTTTAAAGCGGGGGCTTGTGAGGCCGCCTCGGAGAGAAAGGGAGAGGGGGAGAGAGAGGGGCCTAGGGCACGGGAAATAATTATATCAGCACAGTGAAAAAATGCAACGTGTAAGGCCTAAACCCGGCTCGCTGTCCCTTCCCCGAAGGTTTTTGGTCAGGCCGGAGCTGTTAGACCGCGGCTTGCAGGGCCAAGTACCAAGGGAATGGGTAATGTCTGCAAGCGTGACTTCGGGAAGGTAGATCCCAGAGCCTCCCTCCTGGTTTTGCTAGCCAGGGCTTTTCATTTTCAGGCGCTCGTCCTCCTTTTGTGCTTCCAAGCTGACCAAATAGATCCCAGGATGAACCATTACATATTCTTCCCAGCAATCCTCTTAACCATAAAAACCACAATTAACAAGGTTATCCGTGTTTCATGTTCTCTAACATACTGCATATGTAGAATATTTTCCTGCAGATTACCGCCGTGTGTCAAAAATGCCACTTTTTTTGCCCTTTTCTGTCTCAACCACTCGCACGTGTGAACAGTGACAAACACAAACATGATAACATTGCTCTCATTTCTGCAGAAACTTTAATTTATTGGCAACTAAATCTGTTAGAGAAAAAGGGATCAGAGACCATGTAAAAAATCACCATGTGAATTGATTAAACAGCAAACTTAATACAACGGCTACCACTATTTTGCATTATTGCTAGTAGTGGCGTTTTAAATAAACAACCAGTAAAGAGATTATCCCACTGTAGTCAAGTAAGTGTAGCTTATAGAACCATCACTTCTTAAAGTAAATTGCTGTAAACGGCAAGTTACATCTTTTAAGGCAATATACCTCGTTGCTGAAGGCATTACACATGTTCCCTTTTTAATGTTCTAGAGAATTAAACAGAGTCCAAAACTTTCTTTTGTCTTCCATCTGGCAGCAGAAATATTCCCAATAAATTTACCGGTGTACTCTGTTTGTGGCAAATACCTACAGAGTATAGTCCTTACAGTATACACACTTCCTCAATTGCTTTTTCCTCTAGAAAATTCTGTTGATTTTTGTGTACACCAGGAATTGGAAAATGGTGGCAATTACTAACACATTTTAAGTTTTATCTCATGTAAACATCATAACAAAATGGTAGCCTGTCTCCCTTGGAAAACCTTGAGTTTTCTTCATTATTAGAACTTACCTTTATGGGAGAAATTTGGTTATTTTTATGTAATTCAATGCTAAGACTTCACATGTTTAAGGCTGAAATGATAATGAGCTCTGATCACAATAATAATTACAATGTCGTCAGAAACAGTTACCAAAGTACCAGAATTGGACCGAATACCATTGCCCCCCTCTTCTTTTTCCCCTGGTGAGTTATTGTACCTGGCTAATTTCTCCAACGGTAGTAAAAACATGAACGTCCCTGCTAGTGACTTGCACTAAACTGAGGTGTGCACGTGTGAAAATTATTTGGCTGTTTAATTCCTTGCTGTTTGCTGCTGCCTGGATGGAGGGGAGCCCAGCGGAGCAGCCTGCCGGGGATGCCCGGGGGTGCCTGGAGCTCCCGGACTGCTGGCAGGGCTGCGCGCCATATTTCACGTCCTCAACTCTGCAGAGCCTATTTGGTATAAATTTATGCTTATACCTTCCCCTCCCACCCCCCACCCCCCACCCCGGATTATTTTGGAACCTGAAAAGGCACCTCTGTAATTTACAATTCCTGGCCAAATCAGCATATCTCTAATTGGAAGTAAACAGGGTCAGGGGACAGAGTTACTTTGAAAGTGATACGTTGTTTAACTGACAAGGCGAAATTTTAGGTTTCAAGTTTGCATATTGCACTTTTGCAGCTTTTGGCTCTTTCTTTTTCTTTTTTTTTCTTTTTTTTTTCTTTTTTTTTTTTTCTGTTTTGGTCAAGGGAAGACCTTTGTCAGGCAGACCCAGTTTCTAACAGAGCAGGGGGCTTTCCTGAGCAGTACGTTTTGTACGTACTTACAGTTCTCTGGAAATAAGGCTGTAATCTGTGCAGCTCTAAACACACGAATGTAAACATTCATCTCAGAACAACTTCAGCAAGCAGATTTTTCATGACCATCGTAATTTCAGCAGAGCGGTTAAGTATGCAATGCACCTTTTGCAATTGGCAGCTTAAAGTGATGTGTGTGCATGTGTGTGTGCGTGTGCATGCAGGGGGGAAGGGTAACTCCACTGAAAGGCAATTGTTTACTCTTTCTAAATATATTTGGCTGCAGGTATTCTTAGACTAGGCCTTTTACAATGAGAGGAAAACTCCGGTGTGGATATAGTAAACAGAGCTGAAATCAGTTAGTGACTGCTTGGAATATTTGGAGACACGAGGGGTTGGGACAGGGCATCACAAAAGGCAGGAATTAAAAAAACTGAAACCCAGGCAGTGAATTGCCAGCAGAAATGTTGACTTTGAGTCACACAGTAAACATTACATTGTTGCTTTGTTTTCCTTTTTTGATTTACGATAAATTATTCTCCCGGGATTGATCGATGAGTGGAATCCTTAAAATTTAATTTGTGAATGATCTAGTATAAATAAAATGCTAATCCAAAGAAAGAAACCAGCAATTATTCATCCTAAACTCTGCTGATTCAGCAACTCAATTATTATTGCCTTTCTCAAGCTGCAAACTTTTCAGGCTGTTTTCAGAGTTGCTGTATCCGTCTTCCCCCCGCAAGTGATACCCCGTTCTCAGCTCTGCCTCCACCTCGGCCTCCAGCCTTCTCTCTTTTTTTTTTTTTTCTCTCCTTCCCTTTCTTTTGCAGAGGTTGGGGGGGGGGGGGGGGGGGAGAGAGGGAGTGAAACAGTTAACCTCTTGAAGCGTATTTCCTCCAAATAAAAACAGTGAACTTACAAACGGAGAGGAAACCACGGATAACTGCAATAATTCAAAGTGTTTGGAATCAGGATTTTTTTAAACAGTGTTTTTAATTGAAAATAAAGCTAAAGCATGCTTTTCAACAGTGCAAATTTCCATAATTTTGATTTACTGCTTCCATCATCACAATATATTATACCAGCATGTCTTACCAAGGGCTAGACTCTAGAAGTCTGCCTGTTCAACTATTTCGATATTAAGTGCAAATATAGATAATTGCCTCTGATTGTCACGTGCAGTAGAAATGTTTCTGCTACATAGAGAGGATGGCATGGCAAAAAAACCCACAACAGCAAATTTCAAGAGATGGGAATAGAACCGGGAAGTGTAACATGGTTGAAACGCCTGAGTTTTGTTGCCAAAAAGCTATGAATAACATGGTCTTCTCATTTTGTGTAATCTTTCCACTTACGGCCTCTCATTTCACTTTCTGTGTTGTATTTACTGCTTTGCTATTTCCTCCAGCCAGCGTGAGGGGCTGGACCATAAATTGTACTGCTGGCCAGGCAAATATTTTAGTTGCTTTGCAAGTTTGTAAGGGGCATGTTCAGACCACAACTTAAGTATGACATTAGTGGATAACAGTAACCTTATTTAAGACCTCTGGGTGAAACAAAAAGGCTTCCCAATTGCAAAGAGTGGCTGTACAAGTAAAAAGACACCCTTTTACCAAAAATAGAATTCCACATTTATTTACTGGTTTCAAATGAGGCAGCTTTTCCCAGCGCTGGGGTCACAGGCGGACCCCAGTCTTTTCCAAACCGGAGAAAAAGGAGTAAGTGCAACTGCTCTTTGAAAAAGACACCCCTGCACCCGAAAACAAAGCTCCCAAAAAGTAGACTGCTGCCACATTGAATTATAGTGAACCCTTACTGTGCAACCATGTAACTTAACAAACTTTAACTGAATTAACAGTTAGACTTCCATTTTCAAAATCTAGTGCATAAATTTAATGGCTCATTCTAATATTTATTATTCAACCTTTTGACATTTATTTGCAGCAGTTGAATTGAGGTACTGGTGCATTATTAGCATTTAAACAGTAAAGTGTTCCAGCTCTACCATAATAACTGAGTTTAACTTGAGTCTTTAGCCTGAAGTACTCTGTGGAATGTAACATAATAAAAAAAAACAAAACCAAAAACAAAACCAATGCAACAGAGAGAAAAAAAAAAAAGCCCAAACCAACAACAACCAAAAAAAACCCCACCAAAACCCCAAAATAAGAAAATCCCACTGTTGTAATGGTAAATAAAATAGTAATCCGGTTTCTGTCTTCACAATGTGATAAAACAGGATTCCAAAAGTGTGTATAGCATTAATGGGTTTGTACAAACCATGCTGCAGAGTTTAAAAAAAACCAAAAACGGTAAGAAAGTTAAAGGTGGTTCAAGAAAATATTTTCCAAACTACTTTATTAATTAAATTTCCTGAATTTGTGGCTAGGTGGAAGAGGTATTGCAGAACCGCCCAGCTGCCATTTCCATACAGGATGGGCCTTGTGAGGTGGTTGGGAATCCTTAGTGGTGTTTAAGGAATAAGCTGGCAACAAATCCCCATCATTGCCAATAATTAGTGATGGTGGACAGGGAAAATTTGCCATGAAATTAAATGGCCTTTTCACTGCTGATGCTACATTGCTGGCTACCCTTTTGCGTCTATTGTTAACTGTAAAATCATCCAGTGTTCCTTCATGTGTCTCGATTTTACCTGTAGGACGTGGGCTTCGAGCTGATTTCAAATTTGGTTTGACTGGAGGAGTCTGCAGTACAGGTCGCTTTCCCAAAACCAGTGTCCTGTAATTTTTTCTCACCCTTGCTCCAAATTTATACTCCCCATCCTCAGGTTTTGGAGTACCTAAAGTGCATGAGAGGACCTGACTCTGAGTCAGTGGGTTTAAGGAAGTGGTTTCTTTCTCAGTGCATGCAGAATCTTCCTTGGCTGTTAATAAAGCGTCCTGGTTATTACTCTCAGTCACACCGTAAAACTCATCCTTAGTATCATTGCACTCACACTTTAGCTTATGTGTTGTAAGATCAGGCTCATACTCGTCGTTCGCACTGCTGTCCTCTATTTTGATTTTAATGCTGTGCAGGAATGGCAATGCCTTATTGCCTGTATCAGTGCACTGGAGCTCAGCTGCTGCTGCTGCCCCTGGAGAAGCAGCATCCTCCGCAGGATCAGTTTGTAAAGAGGGCAAATCCGTGGCAAATTCAATACAATGAGGGATTTTGGAATCTTTCTCTGAATTTGCTGCCGCTGATGAAGAATCATTATTTAAGAACCTAGCAGCTATTGTATTGTTATCTGCACGGTGTGTAGTAGTTGCTTGAAGGCATTTCCTTGCCTCTCTGAGTATTCTTTGTTGTGGAAATGCATTGTTTGTCTTTGGGCTAGGTGAAGAGGCCCCCTTTGCAACACAGTTAATTGTTAGGTCAGTACTCTTGGCATTATTGGAAAATTCAGAGTGTGGGAATGTGAGTTCGGATACCCTATCATCTCTTATCTCCGCGAAGCAGCTCCCCAGGCCTCCGGAGCAGCGCAGCGCCGGGGCGGCGGGAGCCCAACCGGGGCGGCCCCACTCCTCCGGCAGCTCCGGCTTGACTCCGCCGGGAGCGCCGCGGAGGGCGGGCAGCCCGCCGGGCTCCGCCGAGGCCGGGGACCGGGAGGCGGCGGCGGCCGCCAGATGGTACAAGAAGTTGGCGTGGACCACGCCGGGCGGGCTGCAGAAGCTGGTGCGCCTGAAGCGGATGCTCTGCACCGAAACCTGGCTGGAGACCGAGCTGGAGTCGGAGTCCGAGGTGCTGTCCTCCTCCTCCTCCTCTTCCTCCTCCTCTTCCTCCTCTTCCTCCTCCTCCTCCTCCGAGCTGCCCTCGCTGGAGTCCGAGGCGCCGCTGCCCTCCTCGTCCTCCTCCTCCTCGTCCTCCTCCTCCGAGCTGCCCTCGCTGGAGCTGGAGAGGCTGGAGCCGCAGTCCGAGTCGTGGGCGGCGCGGCCCGAGCAGCAGCTGGACTCCGAGTCGCTGCTGCCGCTCTCGGGAAAGGCGGGCGGCCCGAAGCCGCGGGGCAGAGGCAGCGGCAGCCGCGGGGCGCCGCGGGGCCGGCAGGGCCGGGGCAGGGCCAGGGGCCGGCGGGCGCCGCCGGGGGGGCCCAGCGTGCCGGCGGCGGCGGCCGCCCCGTGGCGGCGGCGGCGGCAGCGGGCGGGCAGGGGCGGGGGACCAGCGGCCGGGAGCCGGGGCCGCGCCGCGGCGGCGAGAGGGCGGCGGGAGCGCAGGGGCACGCAGCCACCCACCGCCGGCGCCGTTTCATAGTTTACGGGGGATTTGCAAGGCGCCCGAGCGATTTCTGGGTAGCTGTGGCCAGTGTATTTACTAAAAATGTGAGGTAGATGAGCGGCCGGTAGCAAGGCTGTGTCCCCCGGGCGCAGAGCTTTCCTCCGGACGGGCAGCAGCGGCCGAGGAGAGTCGCTCAGACCCAGCCAAAGTTTGTTCTCCTTCCAGAAGCCGGAGAAGGGGTCGGCGGGAGCGAGCTCCGGCCGGAGATCGGTGGCAGACAGCGCCCGGCTTAGTTTCCTCCGTTTCGTTTTAAGAACCCGTTCGGTTTTGCAGGATGTGTATAGGGCTTCCACGTCCTCTCTGGAGATCAGGGTGCATTTGGCGGCGTGGAAAGCGATGGAGTTGATGGCTTTGAGTTTCCTCAACTCCTCCAAGTCGCAGTGATGTTTTTTTACTTTTAAATGATCCATTCGCTTGTGCACGGTAGTTCGCGGGATGTTTTTGAGCAGGTCTGTAAAAACCTGGGAGAGTGCAAACATTTGCTTTCCTTTAATGATGAGGTAGCCGAGCCTCACGCCATCCACCTCTTCAAAACCCGACTTCAGGTCTCCCATTTCGTGAATTAAATTATTCCCAGCATTTGCAGAGAGAGAGAGAGATGAAAAAAAAAAGAAAAAAAAAAAAAGAAAAAGCCACACACACACAATCCTCAGCCAGATGCTGTATTTGTCTCAAGGCATCCTGCTAATAAAATATAACAAAGGCTGTTATTCCTGGTGAATGAAGTGCCAAACTTTAGACAAAATTTAAAAAAAATAAATTAAAAAATACCGTGAGGCTACAATCAATATATAATCTTAAAAATCAGGTTTGCCAAAGTGTTTCTCTAAGTTGCTGCTGAAGATCAGTACCTGTTCCCTTTCATTCCCTGCTTTTCCATTGGAAACTATGATAATGGAATGTGAAGGGAGGAAGAGAAAAGAAATGCAGCTGCTATTCCCGCCGCTGCTTTAGCTACAAATAAAATGACAGAGTGAAGTGAGCTCGTCCGGAGACACCTTCATCAATTAATTCCCCTAAAGCCAACGCTGATTGGACACTCCTGACAGGTGATGCAATAAAAATTGATATTCCACCCCTTCCCCCAAAAAATCTCCCACTAATTAGCATACCCTTATACTGCCACCTCCCCTCCCAAAGTAAATAATACAGTTAGTATATAAATCTTTCTATTAAACAATCCGAGCTCAAACACACTCAGCCCTCTCAGACTTCCTCGTCGCTAGCTTCGGAGGAAGGATTTGTATGCTTTTTCCCCCTATCGTTCCGTATATTTTCAGCCTGTTTTGGACGAACGTTGCTCTTTTGTGCATGCCGTGAATTTAAAGGACATAAGTCTGATCGTAGCGATGGAAAATCCTTCGGTAACGTAGCCGCTTTAAACCAGCGTTTTATTCTGCATTGTGTGGAAAATGAAGCTTAGCGAAAACGTGCAGAACAGCCTGGTATTTCCCCTTCTGAGGCTCCAAAGTTAAATGTTCGGTTGTTAACAAGAGGGAGTACTTACATTTTCGAGTTTCTCTTGATTTTCCTCTTCTGCTTAATTAGCTTTTTATAGCCGGGGACTAAGGTTTTTTTGCTGTAGGAATATCACGGGTTCCCGGACCGTGATACTATAACACTTTTAACTGAAATTCTGCCTGTAATATTGCAGGAGGGGGGAGGAGGACGTGAGCTCACGTCAGACCCATAACAAAGCATAGATAAGCCAGAAATGTATACACTTTTCACGATTAACCGTGCTGGATCACGAGCTGCAATGTCCTATAGTCCCAGAGCCCACGTCAGGATTCCTGCGTGCTGATTGCTTCCAGCAGAGAAAGGAGAACGTAAAATATCCAAGGTGCTTCCAAGAGCCTTTACGTAATAACAAAAAAGTGCTGGAACACACAATGTACGATATTGCATCGGGCTAGGATGCTTCTGGCTCGCAGTTTGCATGTTCCGCTCGGACTAGCCCTGACGAAGCTTTTTGATGCTCCATTTATAGCAGCCCCTTAAAATCAATTTGAAGAAGCAGCATGAAGGTTTAACCTCTTCTTAGGAACGTTAAATTATTCGAGTGTCAAGAACGAGGATTTCGCAAATGTTGCGATAGCTGCGTGCCTCTCCCTTGTCACGTTAAAGTGATGCTTGCGGTTTGCACGTTAGGCGCTGCGAAAAAAAAAATCACCAATCTCTGCCGTGCATCCAGTGTTCCGCTGGATATAAACACCAGCACTTTTATGTATCACTGCACATCCAGAATTAGACACATCCGCGAGATTAATGAGACATCTCATATTGCTGTGACTTGGCAAAAAAATCGACGGAGGAAAAAAAAAATAAAAATCTTAAATCCCAAACGTCAATATCCACTCCGCGTGTTGGCAATATGGTGCGTGGAGTTCGTGTTACCCCGTCAGGTACAGCTAAAAGAAAGCGCATAATCACTCTGTGAAAACGCCGTTTTGCATGCCAAGGCGAAATGCAGGCAAGCCCCCAATTTCACAGGAATTCGAGAGAGAAGTGGGAATTTGGAGAAGTGCATCCGGGAATGGAGGAAGTCTATTCAAGGGAGCCTCTAACTCGGAGGGCTGAGATTTGAAAAGTCAGCCCTGGACTACTGTTGCTCTCAGCGCAGATGTAATCGCCGCTGTTCAACTTAATCCATGTGTGTGCGAACCGCGATGCCTAGTTCTTCCCTCTGAAACCTAGGGATAGTATTCCCATCCGAGAAAGCAGAGCTACAGCAAATTACATTTTGTCCCTCGAATTAGAAAAGGATCATTGAGTGGATCTCGTGATATTTCAGCCTTTAAACGTAACCGAGAGGCAGCAGTGAACAATGCCTCGGCACAGCTCAGACCATCCGCCGAGTTCTCCTTCCCTCTCCTCGCATCCGGATCCCCCAGCCTTGCCTTTCTCCTGCTCGTTCCTGTGAGAGGCAAAAAAAGCAAAGTTTCGAGAGAAAACAGCTGCTGGCGCTAGAAAGAAATCATCGTGGTCTTTCTAGAGCTAGAGACAATAAGGTCGTTTAAAAATTCCTCCTGATGTACTTATATGCTGCGAACACCCCCACCCCCTCCCTGCTGCTCTCCTCCCCCTGCTTTAAGGTTAAGGCTATGGAGTCAACAGTAAAGGAACAGTAAACTCCGAGAAAGCTGCTCAGAAGACGTTACCCAAAACCCCGATGGGCTGAAAAGTCCTTTAATTGTCAGGTAGTTCAGCCGGGTCGGATTCCCGTGTAAATCCACGCGTGCGTTCGCACGCAGGGAGCCACGGGCACCCAGACCCGCACCCGCGCGCTGCCGGTGATAGCCTGGCAGTGGGATTCGGCAACTATTTAAAAAATGTCCTTTTTTTTCCCCCCCTTTTTTCTTTTTCTTTTTTCTCTCTTTCTTTTTTTTTTTTTTTTAATTCCGGCGCTACCAAACATTTAAGAGTAGTGACGGCTCTTCGGCAAACCTCGGGTTCCCGAAAGGTGCGGCCATGAGCACCGGGGTCGAGGCAGCGCCAGATGTCGGCAGGGAGAAAACCACGAGAAGTCTTGGGAAATGTCAGGCGCCCAACCTACACATCCCCACCGTATACTTACACACACTTTCGGTTGCATATCTTTCTCCGCATCTCACACAGAGAGCTTTGTTTCTTTACTTCTCCATCATTTGGTTTGGTTTGGTTCTTTTTGTGTGCGTGCGTGCGTGTGTGTGTGTGTGTGTGTGTGCGTGCTTTCCCTTGGCCATCGGCACACGTTGTGTATCCGGGGTCGTCTTCAAGCAGGCTGGGGGAGATCCTGATAAACAGCCGTCAGAGGCCCCTTGCACACGCACATGCACATTAAAGGCAGGGGACTTGAAAATGGATTTGCACGCACACAGGGGATTGCGATCAATAGCCACCAACATTTATGGCTTAGATTGTTAATGTGAAAGCTGGTCAAAAGAATGAAAATGAAAAATTAAAGGTGTCTGGTGTCAATTACATGAAAAGTTATGCCATAATTTACTTACTGGGATGTATGCCTGTGTGTTCGTGTGTCCATGTGCATGTGTGTGCAGACCCAGATGTACATGTAGCTATCTCTCAAAAGCAAGGGAGTTTCTTTGTTAATTTTGTGGACTGTGTCACCCTTGTTGGTGATCAAAGATGAACATGATTAAAGGAATGGATGTTTGTCTCACATTTCTTAAGATACGGATGCCCAGAGATGCCCGGTTTTGCCAAATACATACATATGCAACTACAGAGAGTTGTGTGTATGGGTGCACACACACACAGAGGCGATCAATCAAACATGCTCCTTTTCACATTGAATAGCGTGCAATCTGCAATCTACACTCTATAGCCAGTAGTATTTCAGTATTAAAACTGTCTGGCCGAAGGATAAACCTCATTAGAAAAGAAAGAGCAAAATAATATTCACAATACTTCGCTGTAGACCTATTCCCATTTGTTGAAAATCATATACTTTAATTTTTGTAAACTTGTGTTAAAATATATATGCTCACAGGGAAGTGCTTAGCCATGTCATTCCAGATAGAAAACGTGTGTAACATTTAAAATACTCCTTTTACGTGATGTTTTGATTTATTTTCATAGTATGATTATGTTTAAATACCAGTGCAATTTAGCCTGACCCCTTCCTTCTGCAATGTAGCAATGCACACACCATTTACAGTCTTTTAAACGTTTCATTGGGAAATGCAACAGCAATGTCCACCACCAGTTGTACTAATGGGGAGAATTCTGAAAATCTTCAGGAAAACCTAAGGGTCATGTACATTTTCACACTAGGATTGCCACATTATTAGAATATTATTATTATATATTATTATTTGTTAATGCTGGACTATGTCTTCAGGTATTGACAAGTATTAAATAAACATTTTGCTTTCATGACACTGGGCAGAAATACATATTTCACATGAGAACTTGATTTCTAACACTACACTCTGCTTCTAGTTACTGCTGGGCATATTTTGCTCAAGGAGGACACAGATAGAAAGCAGCTAGAGGCTATCACAAAGAGTCCAGTAACGTAAATATAATAGGGTCAAAGAACAGTATAATAGGATCCTTCTGCTATTTTAAAGTCAGCCAAATGTGACTGTAGCAACTAAAATTTGCCATAAATTCTAGTCAGACAATGTATCAGAATGTATAACTGAATCTCCTAAATGTGTGGGACAAAGAAATACCAGCCATCAGTCTGGGGAAAAAAAAAATCATAATCTGGCTAGCACTCTTATGCCTAGAAGTTTTGGGGTTGGTTTTTTCTTTTTTCCATTTTTTTTTTCTTTCCCCCGCCCCCTTTTTTTTTTTGCTCCTTTCTTCTTCTATTTTTTTGTTTTTTTCTAATTTTTTTTTTTGTAAACAGAGATGCAATGCAGAGTTCTACTAGGTGTTTTTTAAGTTTGTGGTTTTTTGGTTTTTTGGTTTTTTTTCCATGGGGGCTGAAGTGTTTCTTGCAGACTAGGATTTTGTGCAATTTATAATCACTACGGGCTAAGACTATTTCTTGAGTTTAATACTCATGGTAGTTTTAAAATACTTTTTAGCAGGAGTTTCTGGACACATACTACATGCCATGTTGTTTACTGACCCATAATCAAAATGCAGTGACCTTCTACCCTTTTTTTGCCCCTTGACCCATGCTGAATTCAATGCAGCCTTTATAAATTTGCAAATCCTTGGACGTAAAGGGGATTTGGTGAGGCTTTGTTCTGAAAGGATCCTAAAAGTTTGCATTTTTAATTAGACAAAGGTAAAGCAACAAACATTGGGAAATAAGATCCTTTCCTGCACATAGGTGATCACTCTTAATGTCTACGGTGGGAAACTACATCTTAAAAAACGTACCCTGCAAACTGAAAAGCAGTTGCAAACGAAGGAGATCAGGAGGTTATGAATTGCACCAAATTAGCAATGTGGTACAAATCACTTTCATGACGTAAGGGATAGCCAGGCCACAATCTTCCGGCGCTCCTCATCTCCAAGGACCGTGTGGATCCTGGTGACCCGGGGAGAGGGGAGAGCCAGCGATTTGATCTGGAGCTACAGGCGCATTCCCTTATCTCCTTTGCTATCAGTCAGTTTAAAGGACACCGTAATTATGATGGTGATAAAACAATGCCCGCTTATGTGTGCTGAATAAATAAAGAATGTTTACAGCCCCAGAATGTTTCAATTCCAATTAAACGCTATCAAAGAAAAGCCCCTCTTGCTCCCTCCCCCTCCCTCCCTCTCCCCCACGACTCCCTATTTACCTTGTTGGTTGTAATATAGCCCTACAAAATAAACCGGCCTTCCAGTTTGCCATTAAGGCCACATCGGGAGGAGGGGGAGGAGGAGGAGGAGAAGGGGTGTGAGACAACATGCTCTCCCGGTCCCACAATTACTTTGGGTCGCCTGCATCCTCTCTCTCTCTTTTTTTTTAAATTTATTTTGCTATTATTTGTTTATTTTTCAATTGGCAAAGGCGTGATGATGCAGGGGGAAAAGGCACTTAAAGATCCTGCTCCAACCACCGGCCGAGGGAGTTGAGCTAAATTAATCCAGCGCCCTTGGGCACAGGAGGAGGGGGCTGTCCCCCTCACCCCCGGCTGCCACCCCGCCGGGGCCTCGGGGAGTGGGGTCTCCCCACTGCTCCTCTTCCCTCTGCAGCGGGGAGCCTTGGAAACGGGAGCCTGGAAATGCTTCCCACTCACTAAGACACAAGGATCATTTCAAATATTCATTGTATCAGCAAATCTCATCATAATCAGATTAAAGCAAGGTTTGGGGGGGAACTGCCTGTGTTTCTGGGTGCGAAATGCCGACTGGACTACAAAGAAAGCAGAAAATGGGTTCCTCTCCCCCTGCCTTGGTTGCATGGGGAGAAAAAAGAAAAGCAGTAATTTTTGCGAAAAAAAGGACACTTTAAAAAACTGTGATTCTCCCCATTCCACCCCGGGTACCACATTCCTCTCAGAGGTTGTTTTCTTTATAACTTTACGCTTAGCATTTCTATATGATGCCCTTATTTACTTGTTTTAAACTACAGAGACTATTCCCGCTGTGGAATACACTGAGGTAGATTTTCTTCAGGCCAATTTGCTTTTAGCTTATCTCAGCAGAGGGAACATCTTTTCTACATTCAAGCTTTAAAATGTATATTTCATTGAGTTGTCTGGGGTGAGATGTTTATATCCATTTTGTGGAAGTGAGTGAGGAACTGAGTGCATTTTCAGGTCTGCTCGACAGACGCAGACCCTTTTCCTTTTGAAAGTTTAGACCTCCAATACCCTCAATTCTACTGGCAGAATTAGGATGGACTTGGAGGGTCCTAAACGTGACCATTCACTAAGGCGGGGGGCTTGTAACAACGTGCTCGGCAACTTAATCTTACGCTAAAAAGAGCAGAGTGTAAAAGAATGGAATACAAACTCTCCCGACATTTGTAGTCGCTTCCAAAGTGGACCGTGCATTTTAAAGCTGATGGGAACGTGTGTGTTTTGGAGCAAAAAGGAGAGAAGGTAAGTGTTTATCCCTTGTATCCGCCAGTTCGGGTAGAAACAATGAAAGAACAAAGGGAACCACTTCTCCGTGTGAACATTTCACATTTTCCTCCTCCGTTTGAGCCTCACTGCGAGGGGCTGGCGAGGGGACTCGCTCCAGCTTTACCTTTGGCGGCGGGTCGGGGGTGTGTGGCACGGGGAGAAAGTTGCGGGGCGGTTGAAGTCACCCCCCGCTCATCGCCGGAGCCCGCCACGAGCAGGAGCTGCAGATTTCATGGCTCTGGACTCACCGGAGAGTCCCCGCGAGCCGCGGCCGGCGGGAGAGGGATCGGGGCCGGGACCTTTGTGTGCGGGATCTGCCCGGCCCCGGGCTGCCGGCGAGGACGAAGCTCCCCGGTGACTGCCGAGACGGCGGGAGAGGAAGCGGAGGTTAGGAGCCGGGGTAGGAGGGGGTGCGGAGAGAGAAAAACCCCTTGGAATTATTTGCAAATCCCATAAATCGCGTGAAAGAGCGGTGGGGGAGGGGCTGGGGGCCAACAAACACCGCGCGCGCGGGGCCGCGCGCGGACCGTTACAAGGGGCGGCGGCGGCGGCGGCAGCAGCAGCAGCGGCCCGGGACACACAGACACGCACGGACAGACACACAGACACACACGGGCAGACACACTCGGTGTTTACAGCCGCGGAGAGCGGCACGACCTCGACTCGCCGTGCGGGACCGGCCAGGCCCGCCCGCCATTGGCGCGGGGGCTCTCGGCCGCTGACCTTTCACCCCCCCCATCCCCGCCCGCCGCTTCCTTTGCTGCCCCGACCACCTTCCTACCCACAATCCCCTGCGCCGGCCGCGCTCGTGCCGCGCTCGAGCCTCCTGCCGCTGCTTCCCCTCCCCCCGCTCCATTCCCCCCGGCATTCCGGGAAAACCCGGGAGCGGCGGCGCCTCCCTCGGGAAGCGCCGGGGCGGGATCGGGGTGTCCCTGTGGCGGCGGTGGTAACGGCCGGGCGGGGGCGGGGCAGAGGCGGGCTCGGCCGCGTTTGAACGAGAGTGCCGGCGGAGCCCCGCGCAGGGCGGCGGGTGCCGGGGGAGGGACCGGCCAGAATCCTGTCACCTGCGGGGGAGGGGGATCAATGACCACGGGATGTGGGGGGAGCCCCCTTGGCCGAGGGCTGCGGGGGGCGGTGGGGCAGAAAGGCGGTCTGAGGTCCCTGCGTGTCCGCGTGTTGGGGGAGCCGTGGCGCTGGGAAGAGGATTTGCCTGTTGAATTTCATCGCTGGTAGACGTTAATCTCGTGTTTTAAAGTACCTTGTCAATGGCTTTAAGGAAATCAAACGTGACATTAATCAAATCACACAAATGTAAACATTTATAAGTTAAATCCTAATATTATGCAATTATTTAAATCGAGCCGTGGTTTTTCCTAAATGTCATGTTGTAGCTCCCACTCTCTTCCTCACATGCTTTGAGTTTTCTGCTGGATCCTGGTGTCTTGGTGTCTGCTCCATGGTGTTCTGAGCGTGGGGACAGGAATGCACTGGGCTGCAGGTGGCAAAGGACTGTAGCTTAAATATCGCCTGGTCGCCTAACCAGGCCCATCAAGGTTAAGAAGAAGAATGCTTTTGTGAATTTGAGGACAAAATCCTCAAATAATACCTTGCATTGGTACAGTTGTGGAGTTTTTTCCCCCCTGTGGGTATGTGAAGCGGGTGATCCCGTGTACAAGCTCGAGAAGGATGCTTGGGTAGCTGGGATGTGGGCAGAGGTTCCTTTGCCTCCTCAGTGGGATTTTTAGGCGAGGTGGCATGTGAAAGACCCATTACATTGCGAGTAGGGAACGAGGGATGGTGGGCAGGCGGGCTTCGACGGCAGGCACAGCACGAAGGCGAATTTGGGGAAAGTCGAAGATGGGAGGCAGGATAGGCTGGGAAGCGGCCGGCGCCGCGGGCAGTTGGCCTCTCCCCCTCTTCGCCCTTCGTCCCGGCCCTTCCCGTTCGCCTCTCCCGTCGGGGAAGAGGGGATTTGGGGGTCAGGGAGGAGAACAATGCTGAGCCGCCCTTTGTGCACAGCACCGTCCCCTGAAGGGAGGGAGCGCGCAGTGCAGCGGGGCCGCGGCGCCTCTGTAGTGCTGCCGCTCTCCTGCGGGCAGTGCTCGCGGCATGCGGGGCAGGAGCCCGGGGCAGCGGGATCAGGGCTCCAATAGGCCGCCCACCCGACCCCGGGATAGGCTCAGGAGCGGGGCTGGCGCCGCGCCAGCCGGGCAGCCCCGCTCGCCATGCGGGGGCGGGAGAGCTCGGGGGCGAGCGAGTGGCTGCGAGAGTAAACTCGTGGGTGCCCTCGGCAGCGCGGCGCGGGCACGGGGGATTCCAAGGGTGAGCGGGGGTCTCCCGTCAGCGGGGCGGGCTCCGGGCAGGCTGCCCTAGGGAACGGAGCGGCGCGCGAGCCCGCAGGAAGCGGCGGCGGGGCTGGAGGAAGCACGGCCGGGGCTCCCCCTGCTCCCGGCGCTCCCCATTGTTCCCCGGCCGCCTCTTTTCGCGCCGCTTTCCGCCGGCGGGGAGGAGGGAGAGCCCCGGGCCCCGCACGCTGTGTGCTCGCAGGCAGCGGCGCGGGGGGACCCGCCGGGAAATCGGGTTCATGAGTAGAAAGGAGCCTTTAGAAGTGCCATCCACTGAGGGAGCTCCGTGAGGCTGTAGCTCACGTGTTACTTGAAAGGTAAAAACCCCTCAACTACCGCAGCGGAATTGTACATAAAGTAACATCTGTTTCTGGGTGGATTTTAGAGCAGGACTTGTTAAAGAGATTGGGGAAAAACTGCTCCGACCCACTGGATTTGGATTAATAAATGTAGCCAAAGAGAATTTTGGAAGGAACTATTCTTAGTTCTGTCTATAAAACCGAAGATTAATCTTATCCTGTTTTTCATATAAGTACCATGATGGATTTTTCCCCCCCCAAGTGATTGTTTTAGGTTGGTTTGAGATTTTAAAAGATTTGTTTTATAGGAAAAGTGTTTGTTGCCTTTTCCCCCCTGAAAATAATTAGAAATTAAATTTTTTTCAGTACACCATTTCAGACTGAACTTTCTCATGTATTTACATAGGGGAAGAATTAACTAACTTGATGTTCAAGAAAATTTCCAACAAGTGCCCTTAATCATCTAAGGGAAAAAATATGCATTTGCCCATTATTTCTGGAAGATAAAATTAAAACGGGTAGGGACTCGTATTTGTGATGTGGAAAGAGTTTCTAGAGAGCTGGTTATTTTAAGAAAATCCTTTCTAGGAGAATTGTGATTATTTTTAGCAAGTTATCTCCGAGTGCTTGTGAATTTATTTTAAAATACTAGAAGTGATGTCTAGACTTTTAAAAAGAATTAAATATATGCCAAGAAATTAACATTTTGCATAGATTGTGATCAGTAAGTAAATGAAATAAAAGGTTGATGTTTATGGATATCACCTAGTTGAAAATAATTCTGAAGTGACTTTTCTTCCCCCATGCACACTTGAGAAGTTGCATGCTTGCAGTCATTGTTTAAGATAATACCGTTTGGGACTTTTCTTTCACTCTTGGAAAACTTGCAGGCTTTTGTTGGACTCCTCCAAATAAAAACTCAGTTTAGATGGTAAAAAGCATCCATATTATTCAAAAGCTGAAGATGCAAGTAACATATAGAAAACACCACTCTGGTAATATTTAAAGGCATTAGCTGTGAGATCGAGGAACGAAAGATTTTTGTTTTGTTTTACTTGTCCTACTTGAGTATTCCGGAGATGCATTTGCTCTTGATTGCTGCTTGGGAATTTTCAGAGGGTTACTACAAATTTAGAAGGCGTCATTCAAAATGACATTTAATACTGTTGTATTTACTAAAACAGTATATCTCTATTTGAAAACTATCTCATTGAAATGGAAGATTTAAAAAATCGGAAGAGACCTTTTGTTGCCATTCTTCACGAATCTTTATTTTGTATTTGTGTGGAATGTGTTGATGTATTTTATATATTAATTTTTTTTCCACAGAGGAGCATTGTTGTTACTTTTAATTGGGAAGTACCATGTTATAAAAATTACCCACATTCCCGACTCTCAAGTACCGTAGTAAGATTGACAAAAAATGATCCGAGGCTTGTGTGCTTAATTCACCAGGAATGTTAAGCTTCCCATATACACCCTATGTGGTCAAGTTAGACTTTCGCTCTTAGACAGCTTTTAATGGTCAAAGTTGTACCTGGAGGAAATGTATCTATGTATATCTATATGGAATTGAAATGAGATGGTAACTAGCAGTGGGAATGCAGCTCACTGATCGAAAGACCCTTTTTTTTTATTGCATTTGGCAACCTCTTTCTTTCAGAGACACAATACAATTAATTAACATATTCTGGGGCGTGTTTTTGAGATTGGGAAGTGGTGGCCCCTTGTTGAGAAGAAAACACTTTAAATAAAAAAGTAACATTGTCTTGTCCAAATGGTAGTGGGAAAAGCAGAGTAGTATTGCTTATCCAGCCCACGGATGCGGTTGATTTACTCCAATTTGCTTTAGTATATAACAAACCAGCTTTTCCTTTCCCACGCTTATATTAGATATATGTGTTTTGTTTATACAAACCCATCTAAAATAGCTCTGCATTTAACAGATTTGATGGGAAATTCAGCATGTTGTTTCTCGTATTTAATATGTAGTATAGATACCAGTCCTGAATTGAAATAAAATAAATGTGACCTATGACACAACACAGTATCACAATGCTGATCGTAACACAACAAACATGAAAAGAAGGCTATTAATTTATATGGAATGTTAATTTAGCAAATCCTACATAGAAATATGGCCATAGAAGTAACCCGAGACTTGGTCTTGGAGTGATGCTATGTACACGTATTTAATATAAATCCAATGAATTAATACATACCTCATAAAAATCCAAACTTTGAAACGAAGCATTCTTCTTAGAAGAAAAGCCCTGCGCTACATTTAAGTTGCATATAGTCTACATTCCAGAGTTTACTAACCCAGCTTTTCCGGGCTTAATACAGTATTAATATTCAATATGGTTTGCTAGAAGTTTATTTCGGGTTCTTTTTTATCATTCTGTAATTGTCATTACTTTGACTTGACTCATATAAAAATGTGGTTAGCATTTAAATGCTTTTTTAATGTAGAGTATTATAAATTAACTGTCACATTTAACTTCTTTAACTTCTATCACTTACGGAATGTTAAATCTTTAAAAGGAAATAATCACTGCACTTAAAAACATCCTGTGCTAGGTTTCCTTTATTTAGAATTTTGGTTTGAGATTGTTCATTCAAAGAAAATCCCTTGTTTCATGTTTACTGTAAACCTCAGTCTGAAATTAACATTTAAATGCCAACACTAGCAACAGAAGCAGTACTTGAAAACCACCAATTTTATCCATTGCTGCTAGCTAAGTGGAATTTACCAAAGTCTCCAAAAGTGATAATACAATTAAAAGCAAGAAAATGAATGCAATAGTTGGCGGAATTATTTTCCCCTTTTTTGCGGTCTAAAGAACTACAAAATTTGTAAATCTGTTCGCATAAAAGAAAATAGCACAACATATGAAGAGGCATGGTGTCCAGGAGATGCACTGACATGACCTCCAATGCTGCTACCTGTACTTGCATGACATGTAAATATACAGAGCAATGCAAATTCCTGATCACCAAGTGACTACATGTAAAATGTTGAAATGTCTAAATTATTCAGTACATTGCATTTGGATAGGTGTTAAATACAGATTTTAGCAGTATATTAAAGAAGAGGAAGAGGAAAAAGAAAACTTTACTCTTTCTCGATATAATTTAAGAGTAAGCATGTAAAGATACATTTAATTTATTAATGTGGGTTCTGTAGACGTGCTATATCCTTCATAACAGAACATGGATAGAAAGAATTTGTTGGATCTTAGGCAGACTGCCATTTAAAATGCACTATGTGCAAGGGTCAACACATAAGAGTCGCATTTTATTTTGTGTAAAGTGACCATTTCACTGCTGCCTTCCCAGAAATGAAGCCAATACCCACGATTAGAAGGTATTTCAGTGAATGCTGTTAATGATTTAAAACCACATAAACAAAAGGCAGACAAGCATCAATGTATTTTAAATGGGTAATCGAGAGATAGATCATTCTACCTATTGAATATCACTAAGCTACTGCAATTTTTCTGTTTTCAGTTGCATCTGTTTAGCTGCAGCATGTATCCTTTTGCACATAAGTAAAGATCACAGCATTCTCAACAAAGACCCAATCTGAAAATGGAGTAAAAATTACTGTGAGAAGTTTGCTTTCTGGAAGGAAGTGAGTTTTCCTGCTCTACAGCTCCAAGTCCCAGTATCAATTTATGTTTTCTAATATAGTATGCTTTTCATATGAAGTCTATGCTTTTTCTGTTATTTTTGGAAGATTCTTCTGATGATTATATACAACTGGTCATGTGGCTTTGTAAATTAAAGACTTTTTCTTGTTCAATGCTTTGTTTTATTTGCTAAAATTACAATATGATTTTGCACATTTTAAGGAAAAAAGGTGACATTTAAACCAAGCGTTCAAAAATCTTAGTTTTACTGTTGCAACTGATTATATTTGTAGTAAAAATTTGTGACTACGTCTTTATTTTTGTTTACGAAACTGAAGTGCTATTCACTCATATATGCTAACGTTTTCTTGAAGAATGCCTTAAACTTTTAAAAACAATTTGCAATTGGAGAGTGTAATTTGCTTTCACTTACACATTCACTCCGTTTGTGAGAATATCTAAGAAAAATTGAAACACAGAATCTTCTTTTAAGTTTCTTATATTCTAACTTGTTTAGCTCCTAGATTTTGTAGGTTCCTTTAAGCAAATTGGATTTTCTCCTTGCATTTAGATTAACAATAAAATTATTCATTCTTACTCACTGAATAATATTCCTTTCTAATTATTTTAATCTCTTATATATCACTATAAGAAGGACAGCCTTCCTTTCTTAAAAAAAGAAAATTGGCCTTCTGTGTCATATCAATGCTTATTAAATAGTACAATCATAAGAACATATATGCTACAAGATTTTATGTTCTGATTCCATAGCTGTTATAGGCTTAGTGTTTGCAGTATTTATTTAGTGGTAATGCATTTCTTTTCCTATTTTGCATTTCAAAGGTCTTCTCTAAATGATTGTTTTACAGAACTATCAAGAGGTTATCTAAATTTTTCCATCAAATATTACACAATACCATAAAGTGGTAGTCATGGAGTTTCTTCCAGTCTATGTACATTCTTTCTATAGAAAGAATTAAATAGAAATCTATAAGAAGACAACAAATGTTTCATTAAATAATTGAATGTATTAGGCTTGACTGGATTTTAACCAAAACAAAATTTCAGGTTGTTCAATACTGAGCTGGTGTTATATGGTGTGAGATTAGAATATTTTTATTTGAAAACTATACAGTAGGTTTTTCATGAATATACTCTTGTTGCTATGGTGCAGCTTTAATCAAGTTGTTGCAAAGTAATTAGTTTTTTCTTTGGTGATGCTTCTTTATAAAACTAAAGATTGAGCTTTAAAATAGCTAACATTAAAAAAAATGCTTGGGAATTGATTGTACTAGTTGCTTTTCAAAGAAGAAATTGCAGGAAGACCTCAATGAATTAAAAAAAAAAAGAGTGGTGAGAAAAATTTACAATTGTTTGTTACAAGTTTTACTAAATGTACAAATTCATCCTACAAAATATATTTACTATATTTTCATTTTAAAAGGATATTTATTTTAATTTACGTGTCAGGGAAATAAAGGATAGATTTGCTGCTGTACCATGACTTTTTTTTCTTTTTTTTTTTTTTTTCTTTTTTTTTTTTTTTGGTTAGGGTTAGCAGAATCATTGAGAATGCTTTTTAAATTAGATGTCATTTTCTTGACAAGAATGAAGAAGGGCTGCGACACTGTATCTATCAGCTTCAAATAATTTGCGGGTTTTTTTAAACACCAGGATATATTAATTGCTTTATTTTCTTACAAAGTAATTGCTTGCACCTGCAATTTTCACGGTATTTTTATGAGCTTTTAAAGTAATAAAAATAGTGTTTTAAGTATGTTTAAAACAAATAGTTGTATGTTCAAATTTGTGTTCTTCAGTGTTGATAGGACATTTGGTGCAGGGTGGGGTTTTTTTTGAGAGTGCAGTCTTTGATTTTACACAACTGAAAGATACTACATTCCAGCCCTCTCCCCCTCCATTTTTTCACATATCTTAAAAATTTCTAAACTCTTATGGCTATTTGGAGCATATATTTACAGAGAAATGCTTAGAATGTGCCCCAAATGGCTGCAATAATCTCATGTTTGCTTGGGCCTTGCATGTAGGAAGCTACCTCCATGATTCCTTTTTGCCTGCCTACCATTCTTCCTCTACCGAAATAATTTCACTTAAAACTTTCAAGGAGAGAAAAGAGCTTGACCTAAGATATCCTGCATACAAACTGCAGACTCGGATGTCTGCAGGGGGTAGAGTTGTGCACATCCCACCTCTCCCTTCCATGTAGCAGTTTGTTAACTAATAAAGCATCTGCACTTGTGTACAGTACTATGACAATGTATAAAATATAATCTGCATGTGTGTAGGTCTAGGTAGTGCTGTGTCCAGGAATGTACATAATTCAGTAGTGATTTGTACAGATATCAGCTAAGCTGCCCTTGCAAAATCATTGCAAAAAATACAGCCCACACACAAATTCTGCTTCTCTGCCTTTTAGCATGATAATGAAGATGAATCAGTGATATATCTTCCTTGCCCAACACAAAATAAAATAAACAAACAAACAAATAAATAAATGCTAGGCCTGGGGCAAGTGAGTGACCAGAATTTTGCAAGGCTGCATTTAATTTCTCTATGCTCCTAACAATCACCACAATTAGTTCCTTCTGCTACAGGCATACCTGCTTACAATAGAGAATTGAATAGGCTGAGATTTTCCTCTCTGCTGACCACCTCAGCTCGCTCCCCTCAGGTTTTTTTTTTCTTTTGCCCCCCCCCCCTTAATTAAAAGAGACAACAGAATTACAGAATTGTTTTATGAAAAAAGAAACCCCAACTGCTCAACTTCTAGAAAGACATGTCCACCTCTGAGTAAAAGTAGAGAGCAGCTGTATTGAAGAACATGTTTGTTTTCGTGTGTCTGCGGCCTCCCTGGTTTCTCTGTTTGTCAGATCTCCCGTTCGGCATCACTTTGGCTGCCGTGGCAGGAATAGCCAGACAGCGCTGCATCCACCATGCAGCCATGAGTTTTGAGGGAAGAGGAAAGAGCGGGATTAATAATGCATTATCTTTGCAGCCCCATCGCAGGGAAAATAAACAAAATAGTAAAAGTTGCGGTGAGGGCAGGCAAGTGGCGTAATAGCGAGAACGCATTAGTCCTGCAGGCACACCGAGGGGATATAAACAGGATAATAAAAGTTGGGAGCGGGAATGCATTAGTCCTGCAGTCACATCAGGGGGAAAATAAACAAGATAGTAAAAATGATTCGGGGGGGGGGGTGGGGAGGGGGCGGGCACGGGGCGCGTCCTCCGGCCTTCCAGAAGGGGGCCCGCGCGGAGTGGCGGCGCGGGTGGGAGCGGGGCGCATGTCCGCCGCCTCCCCGCCCCCGCGGCTGAGGGGCGGGCGGGGGGCAGCGCGCAGCGCGTGCGGCGCTCGCGGGGGCGGGGAGGGCCGGGCGGGACGCGGCGCCGCGCGGGCTGTCCCGCGGCCCCGGCGCGCGGGGGGGCCCCGCCATGTCCCGCGCGGGGGACGGGCCGTGGCCGCGCGCCGAGGTGGGTGCGCGCGCGGGCCGTCAGGTGCGCGCGGGCGCGGCGAGGGGCGGGAGCGCGCCGCCGGCGGGGCGCCGCGCGCGCTCCCGCGCACGCTCTCTCGGAGGGGGCGGCGGTGGGGGGTGGAGGGGGCGCGCGCTCGGGCCGCCGCGGCGGCGCTCACGTTCCGCGGGCGGCGCGCGAACCCTCGCGAGGAGGCCCCGGGCCGAGGCCTGCCCGCCCCGCGGGCGCGCGCGCAGTGCGCCTGCGCGCCGGCGCCGCCGCCGTGCCCGCCCGCGGAGCCGCGTCCGCCTCAGGAGCCGCCGCCGCCGCGGCCCGACCGACACAGCCTGGCCGGTTGGTCGGGCGGGGGCGAGTCGAGGCGCTCAGCCGGCGGTCATGGGCCCCGAAGCGCTGCCGCGGCGGCGGTGGCGGCGGCTGCGGCTGAGTGACTGAGGGGAGACCCCGCCGGGGGAGGGGGCAGGCGGAGGGCGAGGCGCGTGTGGCGTGCGCGGTGTTGACGACGGTGTTTTTAACCCTTAGATGGTCTCCAGCGAGCCGCTGCTGCTGCCGGTGTCACTGGAGGGCGAGTTCTCCAGTAGCATGAAGGAGATGATCGGCGGCTGCTGCGTGTGCTCCGACGAGCGGGGCTGGGCCGAGAACCCGCTCGTCTACTGCGACGGGCACGGCTGCAATGTCGCAGTGCATCAAGGTGAGCGGGCAGGCGAGGGCAGCGCACCCGCTCCGGCCTCCCAGCCTCGCCACTTCCTTCTTGGTGCTCCCTGTCGTCTTCCCTAGGGCCTGCTTCCTTCCCCCCCGCCACCCCCCGGCCGTTTTTCTCCCCTTCTTTCCCTCCCCCTCCCAGCTCCTTCTTTTTACCCATGAAGCCTGTTTCCCTGTTTCTAAGGCCACGTGCTTTCTGGTTTGACTTGCTCTGTCATCTTCTGCCCTACCAGTCTGTCTGTCTTTTCCCTCACATGAGACTTACTATATTATGTTCTCCTACGTCATGGCTGTGAGGAAGGAAGAACTCACCTTTCCAATTTTTTCCGCTTTCCTCTTCCCCTGTATGTTTTCTGTGTCTATGCTTCCCAGTCTGCTTTTGCACCCTGTTAACAACCTCAGGTGCAACGTTCCAAAGACTATCTAAAATTGCTTTCGGTCTTTGCAGAACTTGTTACTATACTCTGTTCTGGTAGTTACTGCTGTATTTCTTCCTTCCCCTACTTGATCCCTGTTGTCCCTGCCTTTCCCAAGTTTGAAAGTTATTTGAGGGGCAGCCAGGAGACAAGAAAGGTTTAGGCTTGGAAGAGAGGGGCGTGTAGGAAAGACTTAGCTGTCATGTGATTTCTGTCTCTGCTTGCCTTTCCTTGAATGTCATTTGGCTGATGTTTCCTGGTAGATGAAGAGACTTCCTGTTGTGGTTCTGCAGGGGGAGTGTGCTGTTTGGAATGGATGATGCTGGATTTGTTTGGCTTAGTTGAGGCTGGTTGGTTGGTTTCCAGCTCAGTTCAGGAGCTGGCATGTTCCCTCTGTGTGATTGTTTTGTTTCTGTCAGTGGGTTGACCCTTCGTGTGAGAGCAGAGACGATTCTGCTGCTTACATTGTAAGAAAGGAAGTCATAACTTTTGCTTTATAGTAGCAGAAATAAGGAATAAGATGGTAGTTTTTCTGTACTGACTCCTAAGCAGTCATATGAACTCCGTGACTGGCTTTTTGTCTACTTACAGGTGGTGGACAAATTGGAGGAGACAGAAAATCCTAAATCCAGTTCATTAATCTGAATGCCTAGTGCATGTGAAAATGCTACTAAAGTGTGTCTCATGCTTGGTCTTAAATTGCGCTGAAGATGATAAAATATAGTAACTGGTTGTTCCAAGTATATGCTCCCTTGTAAGTTGACAATTAGTGAGAAATAATAGTAATTTAAGGAGATACACGAGAGAATTTAGGTATTTCTGTTAGCGTTGGATTGAACACAGAGGGGAGCTGACAGGATCTCTGAAATTAATCTGGTTTTAAATTGGTTATCTGTCGTCTTAAGAGCTGAGTAATGTTAACCAGTAGGTTGACTGCTCTTGTGGAATCTTAGGATCATGAGGAAGAACAGTAAAACATGAATACTTCTAGAAGTCATACCTGAAACAGCTATTTGTTTTGCATTATCTTGGACATATTCCTTTGTATCTAGAGCCTTGCTGATATTTTCAGTGAGAGAATTGGATGATAGCAGCAGTTGGAGCTGAAATAGCAGGAATAAAAGTCAGTTATAGAAAGTATTCCTAGTATAGCGAGACATGCTTCAGTAGGTACAAGAAAATGAACTTTTGTTTTTAAAGTCATATCCAAACCTGAATTGGAATCTGTCAGGAAGTATGCAAAGTACTGCTTGGTCTAAATCAAGAAGCTGTTGTAGAGATCTTAAGGAGAGAAGAACTGCGTGTTTTGATTTACTGTACCATTGATGCTTTACATTTCGTATTTGATACGTCATGTGAGCAGAGGTGGTAGAGGATGCATGTCCACTCTTTTTGTGGCCTTTCTGTAGTGAATGTAGTAGTCCTCATGGTCAAAGCTGATGGTCTGTATTTGAAGTGCAAACAGCAATATTACCCATTAAGCTTTATTAACTGCTTTGGTTTTGTTATTACAATTATTTTTAGTTCAGAGGAAACTTCATTTTAATTGTTAAGCCATTGGCAAGTTGTGAAGGACAAGATCTCTTCATGTGTTTAAAGAAGCTTTGCGTAATAGTGGACGTATAAACGAAAGGAAGCCCTGAAACTCTGTAAACAGTATCACAGTATATCAGAGCACAAATCTGTGATGGACTCTTCCAGGGTCTAGGTGTACTCTGTTACCCTGGCAGATACAGAAGTACTTCACTTCAACTTTGGTCTTTGCCCAGCTCGTGTTGCCTTTGGATCTCCTTGCCAGCCGTGTCTCTGAATTACATTTTATACTTGTTTCTTACTCTGCCTTGTCACTTGCTAACCTAAATGTATGACTGCACATTTAAAATCTTCCCTCTTAATATCTAAAGAGAAATTCGGAGTCCCCCCAGTCTGTGGCTAATATAGATGCAATGAAAACAAGATTTTTTTTCTCATGTTAAAGGATTTTATTGTACAGTAGAAAGGGCTTATCAGAATAGTTTGGCCTGCACGTACTTGAATAAAGTATTTGAAAATCTGACAACTGATCTTAATATGACTACGTGTATGTATATAATAGGAAATTATTTCATTGACTTTCCTTCATGGAAATAAAGCTGTATTAGCCACATGTTTTTATACTACTATTGCATTACTATTTTTCATCTCCAAGCTATCACAAAATCAATGTATTTGTATAGTATAACTACAAGTTATAATTTAATTTCAGCTTTCTTCATAACTTTAAATTAATGGGTTTTTTTTTTCTACTTACACACTTAAACCTGAGTTTTGTATTTAAGTAACATATGATCGTTGAGAATTGAGTCTGACATCATAACTTTAATACTTTGGGATTATCTTTAAGCAAAATGTTTGGGTTTTTGGTTCTTTGTTATGTGCTATACCCATACAAATATTAGAATATGCTCATAGTACTTGTGTTCTTGTATTTTCATTCCCTCAGTAGTTCTTCAGGTTGCTTGGTGTGTGCATTTCAAACATGAGCAGTATTGCCAAATTGCTAAACTCTTTTTTTTTCTGTGGAATTTCGTACCAAACTCCTGGGGTTGCTTTTATATACTATAAAAATATAGATGACTGTCTTGCAGATAAATCTGCATGTCTGAAAATCTCTTTCCTAAGAGTTTATATTGTAGCTTGGCTCAAGTTGCAACTAATCCAAGCCCTGATGCTCAGTTCAGTTTATATTTACAGCTCTGTGAAACATTTTCTGGGGTAAAAAAGCAAATTTTGTTCATTTCACTCTGGATTTTCTGCTTAAGACCAGTTATTTTACTTATAAAAGTAAGAAAACTGGATAGTAACTGTATGAACAAATGTCTTATGAAGAACTCAGATTTGTTATTTACTTCTAGCTTTCTCTTAAGAAAGACCTCATTATAACGAGCATGCATCATTTATAGTGAAGTATCTCACCTGTTATGCAGGTAAATAAATAGCAAAACAGGTCACATGAAACATTTTTGCTTTTGAATGGTTATGTTACTTTTCAAGCTAATGTGGGGTTTTTTTCATTCAACAAGTTCTGCATAATTTTTAAAATGTAAGCTTGTTGTACTTAATTTCTTGTACTTTTGTGATAAGATTTCATGTGCAATGTATGGATGTCAATTTGACTTTCTTGATAGTTAAAATTATGTGAGATCAACTAATAGTAAGCTTTTAAAATAACATATTATTAGTATTGCAGTGCTATTTATGTTTGCTGAAATGTTTTGTCTTGTTCAAAACAGCTTGCTATGGAATTGTTCAAGTACCCACTGGACCATGGTTTTGCAGAAAGTGTGAATCTCAGGAAAGAGCAGCCAGAGTGGTATGTGTTTTATTTATTAAGTAACGCTAGTTATAATCCTTGTGTGGATAATATTTACCCAAGTGTTACAGTAACAGTAGAAAAGAGCTTTGCTTTCTGTTGTAATTCATCTAAATGCTGTTCAGAAAGACCATTTGTCTTCTTATTTTTCTAAAGTGGAAATATGTAATTGTCTCTGAAGTATTCTGACAGTTTCAGGGTATGGGTTTTTTATTTTTTAGGTGGTGGGCTTTTGTTTTAGTTTGGTGGTTTAGTTTAGGTTTTTTGTTTGTTTGTTTTGGTTTTGGTGGTTTTTTTGTTTGTTTTCCCCCATTCTTTTGTCCATGGTGTAGGTTTTGGTTAATTTTGCCTGTTCAACACTTACATAGCTAGGTACAGGAAGTAAATAAAATCTGTGTCCAATTTTCTTTTACAGCAGCTTTAGGTTGCCACTTAAAAGCTTCAGTCTAGGAACACTCCCAATAAGTAGTGTTGTTAATTTCAAAAATGAATTCTAAGTACCACTTGGAATGTGGTACTTAGAATTGAAGAAGTATTTTCCTTCTCGTTTTTTAATTTATTTTGTGGTAGATATTGGGGATTCAGATAATGCTTTTCTTTTTTTTTACTATGGTTACATGAGGTTTTGTTTTGGTCCTACTTGTGTGTTGTTAGATTGAGACTGGGTGATGTCAGGCATTTTTAGAAAAAGACGATCACATTTCTCCCTACTTGGCACTTTTTAGTTTGTCTTCCAGCAAAAGATAAACTGAGAGAAGTGAGAGTATTTAGAAAGACTAAGCTGTTCCTTTGCCTCTGAAAAAAAATTTCATTGGAAGAGAAGGTGGTGCAGCATCTTAGAGCAGTGTGTAAACTGTTTCTAACCTTCATATCTAAAAACAAATGAGGAGTCAGAAACCAAATTTTCAGTTACTCTCAGTGACTATCAGTGTGTTTACATAACCTGTTGCTGTACCTATTTCCTTTTCTAATATAAAGTGCTGTAGAAATGGTGGCAAAACTAACTGTTGCATGAATTTTTGGCACAGGTCTAAAGAATCTCATTCCTGTACTTTTCCCCACTCTTTCCACTAATGTTTTCATAATGCCCCGGGTAATTGAGACTTAGTTCTTCCAAAGCAGACCTGCTGGTCGGAGCAAGAAGGGATTGATTTTTGTATGCTCTTCAAGTATTTGTCAATAGAAAATCAAAACCCTTTCTAAAGAAAAGCTGTTTCTTTTCCTGGGGAGACCATCAGCTGTGTAAAGTTTTAAGAGTAACATTTTTTAATGTTGCTAAGTTTGATGTGTACAGGTTGAGAGCAAAGTTAAAAATACGGAGGAGAGGGAAAGATGGCTGGTGGCTATGAAAGGATTTTCCAAGAGTATGATAGGGAATCCTCATCGTGGTTTAGAATATAGTTAATCCTGGCTTCTTGTGACACAAGGAATGAAAGAGAACTGTCCAGAGTTCTATAATAAACAATGTCTGACTGCATTATGATAATTTCTTGAGTTTACCAAGAGAATAGCTTTGATAGACTAATTTACTTTGCTGTTTGAAGTGAAGAAGGAATAGTGATAAACTTAACTGAATTCTCTTCCTGTTGTATTCTGTTCTTGTTTCCACAGTGTCTGTTCAGTTCAACAGGTTGATTACTGATTTTTTTTTGGAAAAAAAAATCCCATTTGTAATGTAGTGTAGGTTTGAGTGGTTCTCAGGTGAAACCAATTGCATGTGAGATATAACGGCTGAATTTTTAACAACTACTTATATGTTAGTGAGTGAGAAACATGGTGGCTGTATCTGAGGTGTCTTGGAGCAGCTCTTGACATTCAGAAGCTAAACTCCAGCCCTGCCCTCTGTATGGAAACTGGAACTTTACAGTAAGCAGTTTACCAGACCCAGAAGTTTTAACATACTTGCTTGCAGAAGTGTCATCACTGTATGAGACTGAAGCTTAGTTTTTCTCTTGGCCTTTTTGCCTATAAACAAAACCAGAATTAAATTAACCATATTACATTGACTATGCTTCTGCTTACTTACTTTTAATCTTTAAAAAGATCTCAGTATTGCACTCAAGGCATATTTTTCCATGCTGATGGCTGCGTTGTGTGTTTTTGGGGTGTGTGTTTCTTGGTTGTTTTGGTTTTTTTTTAAGCTTCAGTTGCTGGGCAAATAAATTCATTCTGATAAGCAACTGCAGTTAATTGCCCACACTAAAGTTAGTCTTGCTTTATCAATGAAAAAAAATGGACTAACTCAGAAGCACATAGTGCAAGTTGGTGGGTTACCAGAGAAGGCCACTTAACAGCAGACCAGGACAGTTGGCTTCCCATTACTATCATGTGTTACACGCTGATGTATATACTGTGTTCCCTTTCTTTTGTGTGCTGCTTCTAGGCTGGTACATACTGGGTGGGAGCAAAAGCGGTGGCTGGTTGACTTCTGCGTGTTTGTTGGTGAGCTGAGAGCCACTGTCTTGGCTGTTGAGTTGGAAAGCACTGCTCCATGCCAGACAAGTCATACTGAATTTTGGTTCCAGGAGGGTCATGTTTTTCTGTGTGTGTGAAAGAAACTGACTTTTTATAAACCTGAACTGTTTGCATAATAGATATATCGAGGTGACTGGTAATTATTTGACTTACTTTATAATCATGGTTTTGTAGTACGTAATTGAAGATTGTAATCCCAGTATGCACATTTTACAATCACTGTGTAAGTTTTTAACTATTGCTTGAAAAATCTTAGTTTTCTGTAAATCAGCTCATTTATCTTAGCTGGCCTGTGGTGAGCTGGGAATGCAAGTCTCTTCAAGATGGGTGGTGACTGCTCCCGGCTTTGCCTGTGTCAGCACCAGCTGTTACTGCCCTGCGTAGTGGGTCCTTTTGGTGTCTTCAGATGTACCTGAACTTCTGAGTCAAAAAGCAGGGCAAATACATGTTGATGTAGAAAAAAATAATTTTGGGGTCTGTGTGAGGTTGTATATATATGGACTACTACGTAAGTGACTTTGGGTCCTGGCTTGAGAAATTGCATGGTGCATGTATGTTGTCCAAGGGCTGACAATTCTGGTACCCAAAGAGAGACTAGAGAACTGAGTTTAGGATTTGTAGCACAGCTGTTGTTCAAGACTTTTTTCCCCATAATCCTGTTATGTGTCAAACATCTTCCTTGATGATCTTATGTTAAGAATAATTTAAATATAGTATATAGTGGGATAAAAGTAGACAATTTGTTTGTGGCTTGCTACAAGCTCCTACTCTTCATACTCCTCATGAAGGAGCTGCAGTAATCTGTGTGGTGGAGATACCAGGCAGCCAGGAAGAGTTCACCATTTGTACAGGTAGCTTGGTCAGGCTTTCTAGCTATGTGTAGGTCCCGTTCCTTGTGAATCCAACTTGA
This sequence comes from Lycocorax pyrrhopterus obiensis, assembly GCA_014706295.1. Lineage (NCBI taxonomy): Eukaryota > Metazoa > Chordata > Aves > Passeriformes > Paradisaeidae > Lycocorax > Lycocorax pyrrhopterus. Next base: position 18,849,408 of record JACSVZ010000002.1, on the reverse strand, counting down.
TTCAGAGAGAGCAGGGGATCTCAATACTGAACGTCAGTGTTAAGAATTGTAGGAAGTTTTACTACCTCAAAGCGCAGCTCAGGTGGTAAATGTGAGGAGCTCAGATGCTAAATGTCAGGTTGGATTGCTTGCATTGCAGGTGTATCGCTATGCTGTTGATCTGTCTCACTGGAATATGAATATTGTAAGCCTGTCCTTGCATCTGGAAAAGTCAGTTCGGACTTGGTACAAATTACTCTAATGTCATAGCAGTGGTGTTTTTTTTTACTTGGCATTTCTGTGTTAGTTTTTTTTGTTGGGGTGGCTTATCAAGTTAAATGCAGTCATGGTCCAGAACTGAGTCAGCACATTTGTGTGACACTACAGCTTGTCTAATAAGCCACCTGGATTTTAGTCCTGTGGAATGTGGAGAGGGGGCTGTGACTCCCTGTGGAGCTAGCCACATAAGACTTGAGATAGCATCCATCTGGATCTCTGCTCAGTCTGGCATAACTGGAGTCTCTGTGTTTGCACATGTGTTTCTTGGAACTTGGTGTGGAGACAAAAAGACTCATTGCAGAGTAAGTTTAGATCATACAGTGCTCAGTACTTAAGGTTTCAGGGCAGTAGAAATGCAGCTATACTGTTTACCCATTTCAGGTATGTTGTGTGCTCATAGCGATAGGTTCCTGCTGGTTATTCTGCCAGACCTGAGCTGCACCTGCATCTGCTGGACAGATGATCCAAAGTCTGAACGCTTGAATTTTCATTTTTTTTTTAAATAGTTAATATAACAGGAATTGGAGCTCTCTCCAAATTCTGTTTTTTGAAATATCTTTCTTCACAATTTTTTTTGTAGAGTTACTCATAAGAATTGTTTGATGTATCCATATCCTTACACGTCACCCCCAGCATTTATGTGGTATAAAATAAGCATAGGTGCAGTATTACTTGCCTTTTGCCTAAACAGAAAGAGGCAAAGAAGGAGGAACTAGGAATGCAGCCTTTGAATATGCAGACAGGTTTGTGCTCAGAGCTCTGACACCTCTGGCTCAACGGGCTGCCTTCAGGGGAGTGGGAGCTCTGCACTTATTACATATACATCTGTAAACTAGAATGAATGTTGATAAATACGGTCACAATACAAGTAAACTGAACTTTATTTTAGAAGAGGAAAGCTTGCTGGGGTTTTTTCTTCAATTTGAAATACTGTCCACCAATAAGGACTAACATACTCCGCAGTCTCTTTGAAGATATCTCTTGAAATAATTCTTAAAGAAATGTTGAAATGAATGTTTCTTTAGTGTGTATCCATACTTTTCCTTAAAGGACACTTTATGTAAGAATATTAGTACAACTACTTTAAGAATATTGTAACTAATATTACTAGAAGAATTGCTTTGGTTTTGAGCGCACTACAGAAAAGTTGATCTGTGTGCTTCTGTTATTCATCTGGCTTTCATGAATCACTGTGCAGTCTAGAAGGCATTGAATATTAGTTCGTAGCTGGATATCTTGAATAAAAAGTCTGCCTAAAGATACTTAGGTAGAACATATTGCATTGGGTTTGCATGACAGGTTTTTGTTAATAAGGGGGCTACAGGAGGGATTTCTCTGAGAAGCTGCCAGAAACATCCCCTGTGTCTGACAGAGCCAGTGCCAGCCGCCTCCAGGACAGACCTGCTGCTGGCTGAGGCCGAGCCGGTCAGCAACTGTGGCAGTGCCCCTGAGATAACATATTTAAGAACAGATAAAAAAGCCCTGCTCAATAGAAACTGCATCTGGAGAGAGGAGAGAGAATGTGTGAGAGAAAACAACTCTGCAGACACCAAGGTCAGTGAAGTAGGAGGGAGAGGTGGTGCTCCAGGTGCTGGAGCAGAGATTCCCCTGCAGCTGGTGGTGAAGACTCTGGGAAGGCAGGCTGTCCTCCTGCAGTCCATGGAAGCTAACTGGGGAGCAGAAATCCACCTGCAGCCTGTGGAGGACCCCATGCTGGAGCAGGTAGATGCGCCTGAAGAAGGCTGTGACCCCATGGGAAGTCCATGCTAGAGCAGGCTCCTGGCAGGACTTGTGGACCTGTGTAGAGAGAAGCCCATGCTGGAGCAGGTTTGCTGGCAGGACTTGTGACCTATGGGCGTTCCATATTGGAGCAGTCTTCCTATGGGACTGCTCCCCGTGGAAGCGGGGCATGCTGGAGCAGTTTGTGAAGAACTGGAGCCCGTGAGAAAGACTTGTGTTGGAGGAGTTGTTGGAGGACTGTCCCCTGTGGGAGGAACCCCATGCTGGAGCAGGGGAAGAGCGTGAGGATTTCTGCCCCTGAGGAGGAAGAGAAAATAGCATGTCATTAACTTAGCACAGCCCCTATTCCCTTGTGCTGTTGGGTGGGAGGAGGTAGTGGAAATGGGGAGTGAAGTTGAGCCTGGGAAGAATTGAGGGGTGGGGAGAAGGTATTTTAAGATTCAGTATTTATTTTCTTGTTATCCTACTCTGACTTGCTTGGTAATAAATTAATTTTTCTCCAAGCTGAATCTACTTTACCCGTGATGATAACTGGTGAGTGATCTCTGCCTGTGTTTATGTTGACCTAAGAGCCTTTTCTTCAATTTGTCTCCCCTGTTCAGCTGAGGAGAGGAGTGACAGAGAGCTTTGGTGGGCACCTAGTATCCAGCCAGGATCAACTCACCATGGTGTGTCTTGGTGCCACAGATGGGGCATAAGGACGTCAATATAAGGAAAGTAATTGGGAGAGGTAGCAGGCAAAACTTGAACTGAACAGAATTAGAGAGAAAAGTGGAATGATTGTGGAGACTTTGTGTTGTTCGGATTGTGGTGAAGGAGAAAATTTTTATTTTGGTTCTGTTGACTGAGTGATGTGTGTTCCATTACAGAGATGCGTGTTTCCATTACATAGATATGTGAGTGTTATTTGCATTTCACGAGTATGAGAAAATATTTTTTCCTGTGCATGTTTTGTTGGTGTATGTAGTGAATACAGACCCACAACGTTATTGTACCGCAGCTCAAAAGATGACAGAATTGCTTAGCACTGCAGTGTCTGGTCATCAAGGTTAGGAGTACAAGTGCGGCGGGTGCTGCAGAAGTGCGGTATAGTTTCTGTGTACTTCCCCCACGTATCAAAGTGGGAGTATTAACACCATTTCTGACTGTGCTTCCTTCATGCTTTTATTTTTCCTTTTTGTGTGCTGTGTTTTTCCCTGCTTGTAGGCATGCTTGTTACTTGGTTTCTAAATACACAGATGAGTTCATAAACTTTTCTGAAGCACTTCCCTACAGCAGCGAAAAGGTCTACTACTTTTCTTTTCAGTTTTGATTAGCTACAGTTTACTGAAATGTACATGTGATTTGTGCAGTAATTTATGATTACATTATGCAAATTATGGTTACATAGGGTATTCAGGCTTTAAAACAGTGTTACCTCACTCAAGTACTTCTTGATCAAAAATTTTTTAACAAAGATGTCAATATAACAGGTACTTCAGTAAATACTCTAAAGGTTCTGTGCAAAATTACTAACCAGAGCAAGACTAGAACAAAACATTTTCCCTTACAGGAATTGCATAATCCTTATGTGGAAATGTTTAATGACTATTTGTTTTGTTGTATTCACTGGCAGAAGAAGTCTCTAAAGTAAGCAGGGAGTTCCTCAACTTGTGAGAAGCCTTACTTAGAACTGATGCTAACATTTTATAGCTAGGAATTTTTAGGATGAAGCTGTGGTGTGGTGCAGAAGAACATTGAAGTGAACCATTGCATACTGTATTTTCTCCATGTAGATTGAGTTGAGTCAGTAGCGTACTTTCAGGCTGATAACAAAAGCTTGGATGTTTAGTTGGAAATGCAGCCGAATGTGACAGCCATTTCTCATAGCCTTCTGATGCTTTCCATTAAAGATCAGTGTGAATCTTAAACTTTATATGTGTTTATAATTTGGATTCGTGCAACATCTAACAGGGCTTACTAGTCTTAAATATGTAGTGGGAGATTTGTGGTTTTGGACTTCCGAAGCTGGAGTAGCCAGATCATAATACACATTTTGTGTCATCACTGTGTTACATTGTACTCTGTTATCTCACTTCTAGTTACCTTACATACACTGAGTGAAAGTATGACTAAATGTCACCTGTAGTACTTACTGAGTGGATGGTCTTGGAAGAATGTTGATTTGCATGTTGAGTGCCTCTAATCTTCTTGTCATAGTCTACAAATTTATTATCTATAGTAGATGTTTTTGACAGAGCTAACTGAATCTGCATATATTTTTATCCGATGCATTGATGAAAAGAACTGGGTTGAGTCTCTTTAATTTATCCAGGTATAAACCCCAAAATGCTTCAGGTAGTCAGTCTGTTTTTCTTCTACCTGTCAACCGTCTGCTTTAAAAAAAGTTCTTTCCTTCTCCTGGGACAGATGACTGAATAGAGATGGGGCAGAGATTTGGCAAATTTGTCAGCATCAAGAAATGGTTATTTGAAGATGAAGATGACTTAATTTCTTAAGTTGTCAAGTTGCAGAACATAGCACTTTGGAAGAGAAGTACTGACAGCATGCATTCGTTTGCTCTATTAGTGATGTCAGCCAGTTGGGGATTTGTGGATGTGGCACGAATTCGTGGATGTGATACTTAGATTCCTCTTGGTTCTTCGTTGTGGTTTATGAACACTGGAGTCTGGTGTGAATCATAGGCTGGAAACATTGCAACTTTAATTTGCTTCTTTTTGGGTATTTGGTTGAAAAATTGTGTAGTTAGTTCCTTGCCGACTTCTGCTTCAAATCCTGGCATGGCTGCAAGCTATCATTTATAGAGCGATTTGGATCAAAATAGTGAAGGTGGGTATTTTATGAGTTTATAATGTCTTAAGATACCATAGGTTGAGAATATTGATAAAGTATATTGCTGTCCCACTGTAGTTTAGAAACTGGTAAATAAGAAAGTGTGGATTTGGTTTTGTGGCGATAGCAGCCTCTTCTTTGGCTGGGCCATGTGTTCCTAAAGCAGCTCGTCCTTTTTGCTGCATTGAGCAGGGGAAATGAACTTTTGACTTTTGCAAGTACTACAAAGCATGGATGTTAAAACAGAAATAAACACTAATGGGAATTTTCATAGTACCTAACTGATTTTGAAGAAAAAATACAAAATATCAGAGTAAAAACATTTGATATGAATAGATAGCCTGAGTTTGGTGTGAGTAGAGGTTCAGTAACTTTCAGCAGCTGCTGGAAATGCTTGTGAATTTGACTGGATTTTCTGGAGACTTCAAGGGCTGAGATGTTGATCTTCCCTGGTTAATCTCTGTGTGTTGGCAGTAGTGATGTTGCTTCATAGAAGATGGCTTGAAGTAGTGAATGGAAAGATGTCACTGCATTCTGAGGGCTGGGGTAAGCTGTTGCGAGCAGATGTAGATGTGGTCAGTCTGATGCACATCCTGTTGCTGGATCTGTTCTTGTGCTAACTGCCTGTTACACATCTATTGATAGAATTTATGCGAACATCTAAATTTCCAGATAAAAATGTCTTGGCAGCAGTGTACTGGTTTGCACCACTCTGCAAATTGTCTGTGGGTTTTTCTTTTTGTTGTCTAGTCCTGCAAAAATGGCTCCTTTGTAGGCTTTGAGATACTTGTTTTTCTGTAGATAGCCTCTGATTAGCTAAATTTGAGTTCGGTTTTCTGTTATGTGTTATCTAGTTGTCTGTGGTTTTTAATTTCAATTAGCACACTTTTATTGAAGTGTTTTTAGAATATAGTATCTCTTATAGATGGTGCTATGTTTACATTGGTTGTTCAGTACCGTATTTTCTGAATCTAACACAGATTAATCATTAAAATTACCCCAGATTTTTCCAGGTTTATTAGGGGGAAAAGAGAATTTTTCCTGTTATCAGTGCTTTCATTCCAATGTACATGTGTTATTTTTTTACTTGTATTTCTTTTCCTATCAAAGAAAACACACTAGGGTGGAAAGTATAAAAGGAAATCAGAAAATATAGGATTCTTTCCTGTGGAGAAAATGAAATACTAATTTCAGATCCTTTAGGGGGGAAGGAAAATAAATAACAAGAACGTTTTGAGCTTAGAAGATAATTTTTCATCAGAAGAAGTGACTGTAACTTCAAGCAGTTATGTATAGGTTGGATGATGTATGTACAGCATTGGCATAACTGAAACTCTAGACGTGATTTTTAATAAACTTTGTGTTCAGAGCTGTTTTCTAGATGGTCATTTTTATCAGAATATTTATGTTTTTGACAGCAATAGGTATGTGCCTGCCAGCATTAAATTGTTTTGCATTAACTAAAATAGCTACACATATCAAGATCTTTACCTTCATAAACCAGTTTTAAAATCTGTATTAAGATATTATTAGGGTATTATTATATTAAAAAGGTATTACTAGAAGTAGGTAAGACTACTTAAGCATATTTGATGTCTGTAGGATTGGGAAAGATCGTCTTAGATATAATAAAGAATATTAGCGGTGACTTCTGGAAGTGTCTTTTTTTCTGGTAACACCCAAGGGTGAGACAAAATGGTATGGAATACTGGTGAAGGCAGGTGAAGCTGTACCACAGAACTTGGGACATGAGTATCTGGACACAGTCAGTTTTGCTGCAGGCTTCTGCAGCTACTGATAAATGGGAGTCAGGACTGCTAAGAGCATCATGGTCTGCCAGCTGGAAAGCCATCAATGAGAGACTAACCCTCTGATCAACTGCTTTGCGTACCTTTGTAAATCTGTCCATGTACTTTGGGAAAGTGTGTTGAGTTAGTGCATTTTGATATACACAGAAATACCCAGTAGTGTGGCGTGCTGTAAAATAGATGTATTTGAAAGCAAATTCAGAAGTAAAGCAATAAAAGGATTTCTGCTTGGCAATTGACTCTTTCCTCCTAGGTTAATTTAAAAATAGTCCTAAGAATTTGAAGGATTTGTAGAATCATCTAATGGTTAAGGTTGGAAAAAACCTCTTAAGATCATCGAATCCAACTGTTAACCTAGCCACCACTGTGTTCACCACTAAACCATGTCTCTAAGTGCCACATCCACGTGTGTTTTGAACACTTTTATGGATGGTGATTTTGCCACTTCCCTGGGCAGCCTGTTCCAATGCCTGACCACCCTTTCAGTGAAGAAATTTTTCCTAGTATCCAATGTAAACCTCCTCTGGTGCAACTTGAGGTCATTTCCTCTTGTCCTGTCGGTTGTTACCTGGGAGAAGAGACCAACACTCACCTTGCTACACACCTCTTTCAGACAGCCAGAGATGTGGAGTTGTAGATAAGCTATTTCCTGGGCCTCCTCTTCTCCAGGCTAAGCAACCCCATCTCCCTCAGCTGCTCCTCATCAAACTTGTGCTCTATACCTTTCACCAGCTCCGTTGCCCTTCTCCAGGACCTCAATGTCCTTCTTGTAGAGAGGGGCCCAGAACTGGACCCAGGATTTGAAGTGTGGCCTCACCAGTGCTGAGTACAGGGGATGATCACTGCCCTGGTCCTGCTGGCCACTGTTGCTGATCCAGGCCAGGCTGCCATTGGCCTCTTGGCCACCTGGGCCCTCGCTGGCTCGCGTTCAGCTGCTGTTGACCAGCACCCCCAGGTCCTTTTCCAACTTGCACCTTTCCATCCACTCTGTCCCCAGCCTTTAGCACTGCAGGGGTTGTTGTGACCCAAGGGCAGGACCAGGCACAGGCACTTGGCCTTGCTGAACCTCAGACCTCTGGCCTCTCCCCATCAATCCAGCCTGTCCAGATCCCCGTGCAGAGCCTTCCTGCCCTCCAGCAGATCAACACTCGCACCCAGCTCAGTGTGTCTGCAAACTGACTGAGGGTGCCCTCGATCCCCCCATCTGGATCATTGATAAAGATACTAAACAGAGCTGGTCCCAACACCGAGCCCTGGGGAGCAGCACTGGTGACCGGCCACCAGCTGGATGTAATTCCATTCACCAACACCCTCTGGGCTTGGCCACCCCGACAGTTTTATACCCATCCAACAGAGCACCTGGCTAAGCCATGAGCAGCCAGTTTCTGCAGGAGATGCTGTGGGAAATGGTGTCAAAGGCTTTAATAAAGTCCAGGTAGACACATCCACAGCCTTTCTCTCATCCACAAAGTGGGTCACCTTGTCACAAAAGGAGATCGGGTTGATCAATCAGGACCTGCCCATGCTGGCTGGGCCTGATTTCCCTGGTTGTTCCGCATATGCCATGTGATGGAACTCAAGGTGATCTGCTTCATGACCTCCCGGGCACTGAAGTCAGGATGGTAGTCCTGCAGTTCCCTGGATCTTCCTTTCAGCCTTTCTTGTTGATAGGTGTCTCAGTTGCTAATCTTCAGTCAACTGGGACCTCCCTGGTTAGCCAGGGCTGCTGGTAAATGGTTGAAAGTGATTTGGCAAGCTCTTCTGCCAGCTCCCTCAGTACCCTTGGGTGGATCCATCTAGCCCCATAGATTGTGGCTAAGTGGCATAGCAGGTCACTGACAGTTTTCTTCCTGGATTATGGAGACTCCATTCTGCTCCCCTCTTCTGTCTTCCAGCTCTTGTTTTCACTAAAATGTGAAGTAAAATTTGCAACAAGTGGATTTAACCATTCTGTTTGAGTAATGATTAGCAGGAGCAGCGGAATAAAATGTTTTGTCTGACAAGTTTTAACTCCTGTTGATGAAAAAACTTGAAAGAGGTTGAGTGTTGGGTTTCAAGAACTGTTATGCTGATTGTAACTCGCTATTTTGTTACTTGTAACTTCATGGATCATGTATTGCAATCTTGTAGAGTTGTTTCTTTCAGTTAAATACTGTTGGGGCTTGGGGTTTTGGTTTTTTTTTTCCTGTTGTCAAGCGGTATGAAACAGTAATTCTGTGATGAAAATGTACTTTGGAGAACAAAAACTGTTCTGGAAGTGTGTCATGCTGGGTATATGCACCTTGACAGGGAATATAAGCTTCCAAAGTGAACATTTTGCGTATATGGCTGATGCCTGTTCAAAATCTTGAAATATGTGAATGTCAGGCAAATATCAAAACAAAGCTGAGCCTAAGAAATCTGTCTGTATTACTACCAACATAACATTAGGCTGTTTCAAGTGTATGGTGTATTTATTTATTTATTTATTTATTATTTAAAGTAAGGCCTTTGGTTGGACTTCCGCTCTGATTTGTAGCCAGTGTAGATAATGCCACCTCCCAAAGAAGGTAGTTATATCCTTTATATCCTTTCCTGACTGCCTGTGTTCCTGTTACGTTTGTTATCTGACATTTTTGTTTGTGTCGCCTTATGGAAAGGTGGCTCAAAGAAGTAATCTGACTGAAAAAACAATACTTATTTTTGGGTTGCTGGTTAGGATTTCCATAAAGTCAATTGAGTGCTTTTCCCAGAGCAAGGAAGGCAGTAGAAAGTACACATCAGGGGATGGCCAGTGATCATCTTCTGGCATCACAGTGCAATTATACTACCTTAAAGTGAGCCGGTAGTAAAGGCAGCTGGAACTGCAGCCTGATTTCTTGTCTAACTTTAAGGAACTGTGGTCTGTTTAATCTGCTGTAGATCTTCTTGTGTTATTTAGGTTAACAGGTCACATTGAAAGAAACGTTTTATTGCCTCATTGCGATGCTGGGAATTCAGTCCTGCAGGATTTTACTTGGTTGACAGTCATTATTCAGGTGAATGGTTCCAATGGCCTAGCTTGGGCCACAATTCAGTAAATTACTTGCACAAGAATTCTTTGACCTTTGTTTTCTTATAACGAGAGACAGCATATAATGGATGTCTGCACATGACGCTTTATGAATGTGCTCCAAATTTTTAGAACCCTGAGGGAAGAACAATGTTATATTCCTATTACTATTTTTTTTCTTCTCTCTTGCTTGTATAGTCTTGTCCCTGTCTCTCTATCTTCCCTATTTACCATGTGCCTTTTGCTCTTTCCCTTCATTTCAACATGAATAAGGTAGTCTCTTGGATTAAATCAGCTTCTCTATGCCTTTCCACTCGAAAAATTGGTTAACCAAAAAGACTTGAATAATTATATTTGTATAAAGTTACCTAATGCTGGTTAAGGTAGCTCTTAGTCCTGGTTAAAATGGAAAGGCATACTTATCTAGAACAGAGGAAGAACACTTTATGCCACAATGCAGTGGAGCCAAGTTGGATCGTAACTGATTCAGTATGGGAAGATGGAATTAGTTAGCTCCTTGTTTTACTTTGGTCTTCCATTCTTGCAACTTTTTTCTGATGAGTACCTTTAGTGGACACCTCTGTTCTTTTTTTGTTGTTGTTGTTGTTGTTATTATTTCAGTTCTTTATTTCTTCTTGGTTATTTTTACTTTTTAAATAATGTTGGGGGGATAAAAAGTTTCTTTCTTCTTCTGCATGGATCTCTTATGCTTCTGACTTTAGTTCTCCACTGGGTGATATTTTAAAGACTGGACTCCTCAGGAGGCAGTGGGTTTTTCATCAGACTCAGGCAATCTCAATTTGCCTGAATGCTAAGGTCACAGGATCAGTCTTTGTTTACTTAATTAAGTTGCTGTTTATGTAGCTCAGAAGTGAGTTGTGACAGTCACACTGTCAGACTCTTCCAGCTTCACAGCTTTGAGATTGGTTTCACTTTAGTCCTCTACAGGAGACCTCATAGTCCAAAGCAATTCCTGCTGAGAGTTCACCCCTGTTCTGCTTGGACAGAAGCTATATCCATGAACTTAGTCTCTTCCACCAAAGAGCTGCAAAAACGAGATGTCCTTACACTCTGTAAGGAGAGAAAGGAAAAGGGTGATGTCATTTTCTACAACTTCATTGCGTTCCTTCAGCCAGTATTTGTCTCTTCACTCTCTTCAGATCTAATTCAGCTGCCTGTACCTACAGCACCACATGTGCTGCTGCACCTCCCTCTGTGGGACTAGTGCCCTTCAGCACACCAAAGGATGTGGTAATTCTCTAGGGTCACAATCAGCCTCTGTAGTGTTCACATTTGCAATGCTTAACCTGATGATGTTTATCTGAATTGTTGATCAGTCATAGCAGCTTGCCCTATTTGTGCTCTTGTATCTTGTAGATGTCATGTCCGTCCCGGCTACCCACTCCCTCTGCCCCCCACAGCTGGTTTAGAAGTTCCTCACAGTGTTTTTGAATGCTCAGACAATAAATCTGTGTCAGAAATCCTTTGCCAGAGACAAGACTTACAACATACAACTGGACAAAAAGAGCCCTGTAATGGTCCGTGTGCTCAAATATTAGAGACCATCTGTATGGATCATCACATTATTCCATGTACTGTGTTGCATCATCAACCTGCATAATAAAAAGATCCAAATATGATTCCATCCATTTTAGAACTAGTAATAAAGTGTTAGTTTAAAGAAAAAAAATTCTCCGCTAGCTACTTGTCTCAAGGCATGAGATTCACTGTTCCCACCTGGCAAAGCTCCTGGTTTTATTATGTGGGATCTATTGAAACTTGGCAGAGCAGAAGTGGGTGACAGAATCTTAGAGTGTGGAGGCTGGGAAGGAGTTAGGTTCCTAATGCAGAGAAAGAGAATAGAAGGGGTCGGGGTCGCTGTCTGGTCTGTTAGCTTACTAGGGTGCTACTTAATTGCAGATTGTAGCCAGATTTCATGGCACCAGAAGTGCTCTGTGTCATCAAAGGGCAAATATCTCGGCAGCGTTAAGGATCGTCAGCACCATGAGAGCTGAGTGCAGTTCTGCACTCAAGTTTTCTTCCACTGTCAGAGCTTCCTCTTCCACTTCAGTTTTCTGTCTTTCGTCTTCTCTGACTGGTTGCAGCCAGGACTGCAGAGGATTAGTGAGGGACCTGAGTCCTTGTTGACATAGGAGACAAAAATAGATCAGGTGGAGCTGATGAGACTGAATGGAGCATGCTTAACTCTTCTGCAAAAAGGCTAGGCTCAGGTCATTGCAGCTTAGTGTCCTGTGATCATTTTGATTTATTTTGTGGTAAAGTTTGCACAAGAAGCTTGCTAATTTTTTAATTACTAACACTACAGTGCTTTGGCTCCCTGTCTTCAGTTTTGCTGATGCAGCTGTTTGTAGGATTATACTTAAATTGCATCAGTGATAAGACCTGAATTAAAAATGTTAAAAAAGTTTATTTCGTTCCATTTCACTGATCTTTTCTAAGGGGTAGCCCTACAGATAGTTGTGTAAGCAGATGAGGGAGTGGTAGAGGGAGAAATTAATGAGGGGGAGGTGAAGGGAAGAAGAGAACCTCCTAAACTGGTTTTGCCACTAGTGAAAATGTATGTCAGACTTCCATAGGCTTGCAGAGGTGGGGCAAGGTAGAAGCTGTTAACAGCTTCTCTTCTCTCAGATACGTCATCTCTTCTCATTGTTTTTAAGCTGCCAGCTTGCAGCTTTGGGGTGGGAGCAAACTTTATTGCACTGTGACCACCAGTATATACCAGGCTTCTTGCTTTAGGAATCTGGTTCAGTGTATGAGAAATTCAGTGAAATGAAACTATTGTTTCATTTGCTACCATGTGTCTCTCAGCACTTAGTATTTAATATTTGGAGAGCTGAAGTGTAAAGATACAGCTCACAAATATACTGCATACGTAGGATTTTGTTTAAAATGAACTGATCAGTTCATTTGTGTCTTGACCAGAAAAAGAAACCAAAAAGATGTAATGATCCCAGTCTGCAGGCAACTTGAGAATGTTTTCAGCCACTTTTATATCTAAATTTCACCATAGACTTAATGCTGACTTTTAGTAAATTGCTGATCATTTTAGTGAGCGTGAGAGAGAGGTGAGTGAAGCAAAAGACAAAAGGCTTTACAGTCCTAAAGATTCTTCTTTCTGTGTGCAGCTCTTTATACCAGTGAACTGAGAAAAAATAATGTAAGAATTTTTCTATTCTACCCTCTGTGAAAGCCTCTCTGCTGCTAATGTAATTTTTTTTACAGGTTAAGAAAGATAGTCTTACAAATTTCTTACAGGTTAAGATAGTCCTCAAGATATACTTTAGCCATATGAATTTCAGGAATGGAATTTCTAGTTCCTCAAATAAGTTTGCACAGTCTGTTTCTGAGGCACTTCTAGCCTCATAGGCTCCTTTGTCTGCTGTCTTGTGAGTCAGCTGGTAATGGAGAACAGCACTGTTCAGGGAACAGGGAGAAGAACAGGTGTCCCACTCTGTTTGAAGGATATGGTGTTAAGTTTGCATCTGATGATGTTGATTTGCTTAAGAAGGTTATTAGGTTTGTATGCTTTGAGTTGTCCCTAATCTGGAAATATATAAAGGTTGTAATAAGGTGATTCCTATGTATAGAAACCTGTATAATGGTGCTCCTGTGCTTGTAATTTGGAGCACTTGAAGTGGAATGTGTGTCAAATCTGTTACTTTCTGTCATCTCTGGTTTGGAATTGGTTCACATGCTCTAGGACACTTAGAGATAAATATGTTATTAGGAACTTGATAGGAGGCAGTGATAGCAGAAAAACTGTTCTGTTGTGAGCCTGTTGTATGTTGGAAGAATATTACATCATAGATGGCTTGGACCCAGGACTGGAAGGGACACTAAGCAAGTTTGCAGATGATACAAAACTGTCAGGAGCTGTTGAATCCCTTGAAAGAGGGAGGCCCTGTAGAGAGACCTTCATAAATTAGAGAGCTGGGCAATCACCGACAGTATGAAGTTTAAGAAGGGCGAATGCCAGACACTGCACCTGGGATGGGACAACTCTGGATGTATGGACAGACTGGGGAATGAGAGGCTGGAGAGCAGCCCTGTGGAAAGGGACCTGGGGGTCCTGGTCAGTGGCAGGTTGATCATGAGCCAGCAGTGCCCCGGCAGCCAGGAGGGCCAAGCGTGTCCTGGGGGGCATCAGGCACAGCATCACCAGCCAGGCAAGGGAGGGGAGTGTCCCGTTCTGCTCCGCACTGGGGCGGCCTCACCTCGAGTGCTGGGGGCAGTTCTGGGTGCCACAATATAGGAAAGACATTAAACTATTAGAGAGTGTCCAAAGGAGGGCCATGAGGGTGGTGAATGGTCTGGAGAGGAAGCCGTGTAAGGAGCAGCTGAGGTCGTATGGTCTGTTCAGCCTGGAGGAGACTGAGGGAAGACACCATTGGAGTCTACAACTTCCTCATGAGGGGAAGGGGAGGGGCAGACAGTGATCTCTTCTCTGTGGTGACCGGTGACAGGACCCAAGGGAATGGTCTGAGGAGGGGGAGGTTTGGGTTGGATACTAGAAAAATGTTCTTCACCCAGAGGGTTGTTGGGCACTTAACAGGCTCCCCAGGGAAGTGGTCACATCACCAAGAGTGCTGACAGAGTTCCAGAAGTGTTTGGACTATACTCTCGGGCACATGGTGTGACTCTTGGGATGGTGCTGTGCAGGGTTAAGAGTTGGACTTTGGTGACCCTTGTGGGTCCCTTGCAAGTCAGCTTATTTGGTGATTCTGTGATCAAACTTATTATTTCCAGACATGCAGTCTTGCTACAGTTGTAGGGATAAGTCAACTTCCGACTTTTTTCTGAGACAGAAAGCGAGGTTGATTTTCGTCTCTCAGGGTAAGTGGGAGTCAGCAGAGACTGTGTGGTCAGCCGTAGTTATGTGCTTGTCATATCCATGGCACGTATTTGTGATTGACCACCTTGGAAAACACAGAAGTGCTAGAAGAAGGAAATACAGTAGGGAGTTTTTGGACTGTGTCCAAGCTTCTTGGCATGTAAGTCTACCCTATTCTATAGCTTTTGGAGGTTTGTCTCCAGAATTCCAGGGTGTGGAATCCAGGAATAAAATCTTGGCGGTAGCTTTAGTAGTAAAGCAAGTAGCTTTAATGTGTGTCACAGTTTCAAGATCTGGAGGAGAAAGCTTTATTTTTCACAAACTAACATTAATACTCAAGTAAAGGTTAAGGGAAAACACACCCATTCGCTCTTGAAGAATGGTTGCTTCCTTAATATCAGATAACAGTTTTAATGTGTGTGGTTTCTTTTTCAATGCTTCTGTGATCATTCCATTTTTTTATTTTATTTTTGCTTTTTTTCCTAGAGATGTGAATTATGCCCTCATAAGGATGGTGCTTTAAAGAGAACAGATAATGGGGGTAAGTTTTATTCTTGCTTTCTGTGAACTCTCTTATTTTGTATGAGGCAAATAAATCTGTGGAAAAAAAAAATTATAGGGATCCTAAACATAAAAGAAAACACTGACTGCTTTGGAAAGAGATAACTGTTTTACAGTAACACTTATTTGTCCACTTTAGGTTCAATTTAGTTTGCGGACATCTATCATTATTCTTAGTTTCATTTTTAGGAAAAAAGTTACAATAGAAAAACTGCATTTTAACACAAGATTTTAATGGGTAAAATTGATGAATTTTATATGTAATTAGTTGGAGCCTGAGCATTTGTAGAAAGCTGTTGAGAGTGCACCATTCATGGAGGAAAGTGGAATTTTTATGTCTATAGTCCAGACTGAATGCACTAGTGCATTTTCAAAGGTTGGCTCTTTCATGCCTGATTTACTAATAGGTTCTGTAACAAAGAAGTTAGAGCTGGAAAGTTGCAGTAGTGATTACCTCTCCCTTGCATCTTTCTAATTTCACTGTTCAGGTTATCATCAGTACTGCTCCTGCTGAGCAGAACTACTAGAGAAAGTCTCCAGTGAATATCCTGTCTTGATTATGTTTATACTAGTAGCTGGGTGATATGAGTGAAAAATTTCAATTAACTTTTCAATCGCTTTTGGAATGCCGCCTTCTCTCTCTAGTAGATACTTCTAAATTCCCATCCATCATCTATCTGTATAGCCTGGTCATTTTGATACTGAGCCCTTTCTCTTGTGAGAGGAGAAAGTATGATCGGATTCTGGATTTCACTTGGACAGTTTGTGTAAATTGTATTCTGCAGATTCTATGCTGTGTACAAAATATTCTAGCTAATTTATATCTTAGCTTAGTGTTGATGCAGCTTTGCTATTTCTGTTGCAGTTGAGTAGCAGGAACACAGGACCTGCTCGTGTTTGTGCTGATCTACCCTTTGCCTTGTATACCTTTGACTGCTCTGTTCATACATATATATATATGCTCTAGGTTTACCATGTCAGTGTCAACTGACTCAAACACGTTCCTGAACTTAGTAGCCAGTACTTAAGTCTTATTCCTCTTCTTTATTATTCCTCTCATGTTGACACATGCAGTGTTGAACAAATTTCTTTAGAAATGGCAGCTGGATACTTTCGTTTTTAGGAAATAGTAATAAGAAAGCCTCAGACTTCTTGAAATACAGAGTAAAATTTGTGAGGTATGAAGTAGCTGAAATGTTTTCTGGTATTATACTTAAAGTAGTATTTGGGAATGCTTTGCTCTTGTCTGTGGTGGTGTTGAAACTTTTTCTTTGAATAAAGTCTTGAGAACTTACTTTGATCGTGTGCATCAAACATCTGAGCCTCCTATTAGTTCTCTCTCTTACGGCTCTATTAATTGTAATTATAAATTCTTGTCTGAAAGTGAATTACTCTCTAAGATTGAAATGTTTTAAGTTTAAATAGCAAAGATATTACACTGTACTATAATTTTAATACCCAAGTGTTTTCATCAGTGAAAGCTTCATATTGAAAATTTCATAGCTGAGAGGCTTAAGAATTTATATTTTCTTCTGTAAACACTCAGCCTCTGTAACAGATCCTGTCTATGGTGTTGAAAACAGCAAATTCTACTTTGTGGACCAAATGTCCTTTAAATAACACCTTTACAGAAGGATGTGCACCTTAGAAAATACTTTGACTGGTGTTGCATTTGAGAAATTTTCAATCTTACCTGAAGTTTTCGTTTCAAAGAGTCGTATAACGAGATTGTGCCGGAAGATTTTTAGACTTAAGGAAGTTCTGTTGAAGATCAGGTAATGGGCTTGCCAGTTGAAAATGGCATTTACAGTAGGTTAATACTTAATTTTTTTTTAATGCTGTTACACCGTTCGTTGCCAAGCGAATCATAAAAAGATACAGGTATTTGACAAGAAACTTGCAAACAAACATTTGTGATAAAACCTTGTAAGGATCCAGCTTTATAAACTTGTAATTATGCAGTCTTTCTCTAAGTATAGAAATAATTAAATGGTCTTAGCTTTTCAGAACTAGAGAAGAAATTGCTGATTCAGAACAAGAGAAGAAATTGTAGAGGTTTTTTCTTCTCTCTGCCTTCTGGCAACAAAAAACTTCGTTTTGTAGCCAGAAAAAAACAGTGCGCTTTTTATTTTGAATATGCAGATAACTTAGCCCATACATGGCCTGCTGCTCCTGTAGTTTTTTTTTTAACTGTCTTCTGGGTATTTGCTTTATAATAAGGTGAAGAACTGTTTGGAGCATTGAAGGTGCTGTATTTTCTTTTATGTTAGGAAGCTTAATCGTCTACTGAGCTTTCACTATAGGGTTCCATGATTTTCTTAAACTGCAGTAAGATGCTGTTACTGTCGTGAGGGTCTTTGCTATACATTGCTTCCTCCTTCTTTGTGATGGTACTAGCATTTAAAACTTCTCTTTTTTTCTGCCCTTGCATTCCGTTTCAGCTGCATGAAAATTACCCTGACCCAGCTGCCCATGCTAATGCTGGTATAAGGAATGGCCAGGAGTGTTCTTTTAACAGCAGCCTGTACATTGGCTGTCTTAAGTCAGTTGCACAACTGTAACTGAAGGCAGCCTAATCTTAGAGCGCTTCTGTAATGGTGTTATCTTGCATTGAAGAACTCTGGGGCACTATATATATTACAAAGTAGTCTGGGAATCAAACTTGTGTTGTTTATAAGTATTATTAACTTACTATAAGTATAATTAATTGACTATATAGTATGGTAGCATATGGTGTGGTTGTGTTGGTATTTCATCTTTTGTCCTTCCTCCTACCCCCCCAATAGTGCGAGGTTCCTTTGTGTACATTCTTCCTCCTGCTCCCTCTCATTTTACTGGCCTGTTGCTGCTTATCTGACCTTTTGGAGATCACCATTTTTTTAGATTTGCTTTTTAGGTTTTATATTTCTGTTTGGAGTCTGTTTGACTCTGTTTTTGTTGTGCTTATCAGGTTAATAGGGGTTCTCTAGTGTCATCCATGGCAACTACAGAATTACAGTGTCTTGGTTTGAGACAAATTTGGAGGAAAATGTCCAAAATGAACATCCCTCTGTTAGAAGGCAGATTTCAGCAGCCCCTCCCCCACTAGGTTCGGAAAGAAATTCCTTGGAGGAAAGTGAAAAAACCCCTATTTATTTAACAAGCAAAGTGCACGCAGGCACGGAAAAAAGAATGAGTAATGTTAAATAATAAAACCTCTCGCTGTGGAGAAGAAGCCTGGGTAGATTTCAGAGTCCTTTCTGTGGGTGTGGCTCTGCCCTCTTTGGAGCTGGGGTTTGGTGTGGGCCCCTCGGGCCATGATGTGGGGCCTCCCAGTGTTGTTGTTCTGGACCGGAGCAGAACAGTCCCAAGAAAAGTTCTTGCCTCAGCTAGCAGGCTAGCTAAAAAGCAAAGAGTGGTAACTCTCCATCTCTCTCCTGAGAAAAGGAGCCAAGAGCTGGGAAAAAGCAGGAAGGTGCTTTCCTCGGCTCTGTAGCAGCAGGAACGCAGGGGAGTGTGTGTGTCCTTGAGCACAAACCACTCGGAAAAATTTGCCTGGCTTTTCTCCCGTGTCTCCTGAGAAACAGCTTAAGGACACAGGAAGGCACAGGATTCATTTCTGGCATAGGGCAGATGATAGGGAATACAGTATCATACAGTCACCCCAGGACATACAGTTTTCAGTGATTCCTTAAATACGGCATTATTGGAGCAGTACTGTCATGGATCTTACAGAGAGCTTAAGAGTGACAACCTGAGATAGTAAGAGGAGGGGAGCATATCGTGGAGGCCGAACTTTTGTCCGGCTCTCTTTGTCACTATGAACTAGATTCTTGAGAAGGGTCTTGTGTGCCTTCTCAGAAGTTTCCTGGCCTACAAGCATTTATGTTTTGAGACTTCTTGATCCAGACATGGTATTTTTGTGTTTAATGGAAGACGAGTGCATCACAGTGTTCCCTTCTGTATGAAGTTTCACGTCCATAATGTGCAGCAAGGCATTTTGCAGTTGATCAGTACGATGTGTCCATGGGGTTTCTTTTGATCCTGTTACCTCATGGTTTTATTTGATGCCACTTGGTATTTGCCGACTGGGGTGGCAAAGGTCAGTTATTCTGTTCTCACCTTTCCAGTACCT
This sequence comes from Lycocorax pyrrhopterus obiensis, assembly GCA_014706295.1. Lineage (NCBI taxonomy): Eukaryota > Metazoa > Chordata > Aves > Passeriformes > Paradisaeidae > Lycocorax > Lycocorax pyrrhopterus. The sequence continues at coordinate 18,830,212 of JACSVZ010000002.1, read as the reverse complement.
TTTCCCATAACCTTTTTGGGTACATGGGAGAGTACACAGATGCCTGCCTGTTCTTGGCTTGGTGGTGGCGGTGTCTACTGGTGCTGTAATCAGAACTTGTAGTGAGCCCGAAGAGATAATTCTGTCTGAATTTGTATGGAATATGTCCTAGTCTGCTTCAGTGTCCCTCCTGTGCTTTCCATTGTCAGTGACCTAAACTGACCTTGAACAGGAGCAGCCAAAGTCCATTTGCACATGCTCATTCAGTCTCTGCACTGTGTGGAAATGGTCATTCTGCTCCTGCACTTGCACTTGCACAGATCTCAGAAACAATACTCTTGGGTTTAGCTGAATGGAGTCTGGACTAGTATCTGTGGTGTGGCTTGCCTGTCAACAGGTTTATCTGTCCTAAGGATTGTTAAGAGTTGACTGTATTTAGCTACACATTTGATTAATTAATTTTTAAGAGTAATAGGACATTGCACAGTTATGAGCAGGGTGTTGGTAAGAAATTTTAGGAATTAGCTTTGAATAAGTTTTAATATTTTGTCTGCCTAATATCTGTGACTGTCTTAGGGCTATGGTTAAGTTTTGTGAACAAAAAACAATCCTTCCTGTATGTGGACTTCGTTTTTACATAAACATTAGGACTTTTTCAGTGTTCAGAGACTGGAATTATATAAATTCTGTTAGGCTATTTACTGTTTTTTAGAATTTTTTATTTATTCTTTTCTTATTGATACTAAAAGTAGAAAAGTAAGATTGAATTGGAAAAGGAACTTTTCTCTCTGAATATATTTGTTGACAGATTTCCTTGATAAATTTGGTATTCATGTTCATTTAGGGGAACCGTTGTGGTTTTAAACATGACTGAATATAAAAGTTTTTTAAAATTATAAAACCTGATATGTATATGAGTTGCTTATTGATTTGCTGTCTTATATGTAAGAAGGCTATTGAAAGATTAATTTTCCTTTAGCTTGGTGGATTGGTAAGTGGATTAGTAGTTGGATAAAATATAAACATGTTTTTTGAGAAACAGAGAAGTAACAAGTGAGCATTTGCTTGAAGATACTTGAGAACTGTTGGCATTTGACAGTTTTGGGCCTTTCAGTTCAGTATTATTGCCTTAACTGTTGCAGTAATTTCCTTTGGATTTTTGACACTCAGTGAGGAGGAAATAAAATCATGACCATTTGAACTGATTATAGCTTTTTGAATCCCAATTCTTTTATCTTCTCATAATACTGAGTATGCATTCTGTTTTTTAAGCAAATTGTTCACTTGTGTCTAATATAGTGCATCTCCCTTTTAAATAGTTTTCTTGCAGTAATCTTTTTCCACAATTTTCTGTAAGCTTAAAAGGTTTGATTTTGCTGTGCAAGTTGTTACTTTGAAATCTGATTCCAGTGGATGATGATCAGGAATGCTGTGTAACAGCATTCTTTGTGTGACTTTTCACCAAGACTTCTTTCATGCAGCTGCTTGGGGAAAGGCCAGCTAACAATGTGGTGGTTTTGTCATGGTCCAGGCCCTCTTCCCACCCCCTGGGTTAGCGGCAGGATCTCCCAAGTCTATAAAAACATTATATGCTAGTTTTCCTGTTGCTGTTGTTATTGGTAGAGTCTCACTGTCTGGTTTACTGTTCTGATGAGTTTTCTTGGTGTTAATGTCTAAGAATGTGGATGGTATAATGTTATACGTCCACACTGAGACATATGCATTTTGCAGGTGCTTACCTACAAATGTTCTGGCCTCTTTGAGCAGATTTACAGCAGTGTGTGTATTTTTTTTGTACTGGGAAAGAGAAAACATTGATAATAAATTTAAATACTGCAGTAATATAAATGCATGTATTACTATATATTGTATATTTATGATTTACATTACTGATAATCATAATGTATATGTAGAAAATTTTTTTTTAGAGTTTTAGGTGGTTATGTGTACATTTCTTCCTTTTGTTGTATGAAAGGATTTCTTGAGGGAGGTGGAAGAAACTCATTAATTCCATAGCATTCCAGCTAAAATTATTAAAGCTATTAGCTTCCTCAGTGGACCAATGGAATTTCATCTGTAACTGTTTCAAAAAACAAACTATTTGTTGTGCTGCGGAGTGATGATTCAAAATGAATCAATTCTTTAGTTGGGGAGCAGATTTTTTTAAATGGAGAATTTTGTGAAATTCAGTAGTAGGACTTCATAGGATGAAGCCTTTTCTTCATAGACAAAGAGTATTTATTTTACCTTTTTAGCAAATTGGCCTCTCTATACCAATGATGAGGTTGACTACCATCACAACAGTGAGAGCTCTAGTGGTTAGTGTGGCACCTTCCTTTTACCCCTCTTCAAAGAGTGGATCAAACAATGTAATATGAATAAGGCTGTATTAACTATAGCAAACTCTGAATCTGTATTTAATAGAGTAAGGAAAAGACAGTAACTTCAGCTGACAGATTTCTTATCTGCAAGTTTTCTTGTTTTTACAAGAAAGGAAGATCAGGGTTAAAACAAAAGTATATGGAATGTCTTAATGAAGAGACACTTAACTAAAGGTTTAAAATAGTACTTAATCTTTCCCTTTGGCAAAGAGTAACAGTAATGGTCTTAAGTACATCTTTGAAAGGTGAATCCAGCAGAGTTGGATAGCCTTTGGGTCAGTCAGCAAATCTGATAGTTGTGGAAACAGAGGGTGCAGTTTCATGTAATCTAGGACAGCTGTTGACCTCTGCTGAAAGGAGAGGACTGTGGTTTTCCCCTGACTGGGTGTTACTGCACTGGTGGTTTTGTGTATGGTAATCATATGACCTCAGTGTGGATTGCATCAACCCATTGACTGATCTTGCTTGAAGGTAAACTTCTAAGTTTCCCACAAATTTAGTAATGAGATGAAAAAAATTATTTGCCCTGCTACATAGCAAACTCCTACTGCAAGGAGGGGGCAAAAATGTACAGTTGAAAGTGAAGAGTAAGGTGAGATCAGTGACAGTCCACAGATGAAATGGATTGAGGTGTATCCTTAAGTGACAACTGAGAGCAACCCTCATAAGAAACTAACATATCAATAAAGAAAGATTTTTCTGTGCTAGAATAATAAATACAATTCTCTTGTTTTGGGAGTGAGCTGTAGTTAGAAATAAAGTAAGACTTCTTTAATGAAACATAATGGACTCTTTAGGAACTTAGAACGCATAAACAAATTTTGCTCTGACATTGATGCATGGTTAGGGGATGGTGATAATATCCCAGAACTCTTGTGCTGCGAGGTTGGCCCTGTGGATGGAGTTCAGCATAGCTTCACGATTCTGGCCTCTACAGTGCATTAGTGCTTTGCTGCACAGCTTCAGCACTGACCGTGGGTTGTAGTGGAGTCCCTACTCTGTGCCTCTTACTTCATAAGCAAGATGTGAGCTTCCCTTGTGGTGGATGATAGGATGGATTACAAGTTTGTTGCTGTTATTTTATTATGAAGTCAAAGCAAGCCTTGAAAATTTGTACTGGAAGGCAATTTAAAAGTACCATGAGTTTCTTTATAGGGAAAGTGCTTGTGAATCAAGTTTTGGGCAATTAAGCAGTAGTTGTAAAGGAGGAAATGTAGTTAGGTGGGTAACATACTGTGTATTAGTTATTTATCTTCCTGGGTTTTCTTTGTTAATTTACTTTGGTAGAGTTTACTAATAGTTATAGAGTTCTTTGTTGGCAACAGTCTTGTGTTTGCTGATGGTGAAATTGCTAGGAATTACTTGTTCTCTGTCACACTGGGATAACAGATTGACTGTTTATTTTTGGCTAGGGTTCTGAAGTCTGAGCTTTGTTAACTCTGAACATTAGTGAACAATGTACATTAAAATTATACCTGCTAAGTGTGTACTGCTAGGTTTGCACTGAGTTAAAAATCAGTAAGGCACCAGAAATAAAAATCCCAATGAAAGACTGGTAACATTTGGATGGATTCTGTGGTGGTAATTCAACATTTTGTGAACTAGAAAGAAACATAGAAATTGGGAAAACTCAATAGTTTGTCTTTCTAAGAGATAAATGAAAATAAAAAAGAATTCATTTAGGCGAAATGCTACAAGTCTCTTATGGTGTATTTAAACTTTGAAGACTTTTCAGCATGAATTTCCAGTTTTTGATATTGGAAAAAATGGTTTTCATTACTGTTATCAAAGCAGGTCTTGGACTTGGTTTATATGTGGTTTTTCATATTGTTTTAAAGTTGGTAGAAGTTGTTTTCTAAGATCTTTGCAAAGGAAAATGTCTTAGTTATATTTGTGCAATGTTTTCTTAGAAAGCACACTGGATGTTTTTTTAAAAGGTAAGCAGCATTTCCCGAAGTTACTGAACTTGAAAGTACAGTTGAAGTGAATATTTTTAACTTTGTCTATCACCAGTAAGTAAAAATTAAAAATGATGATGTTTTACAATTTCTGGATGGAGACATTGATTGTTGTAGAATATTAGGTTTTTTTGAAGCAAAAGAGGCAGTGAATCTGTCAGCCCATGGTAGCCTGAGGGTTTTTTCCCATCAATGTCGGAGAAAACAATTCTGGTAAGAGTGCACAGAAACAAGCAAACTTGGTGGCTGATTTGAGTCCTTGTGATATGTTTCTTAGGCTTTAATTTAAAAACAAGAAATTAAGTTTATTTTAAGGGTAAGCAAGGCAAGCAATATTATCTGGTAAAAATACTATTATTGAGAAGACACACTTGTCAAAAGGCCACCATCTCAAAGACTGAAAAATAAATGAAATTAAAAAATCTGAGTATAAGGGAAAATTTTAAGAACATTTTGCAAGCTGCCAGTACCTCTATTTGCAAAAACATGTGTCCTGCCCTCACTTCCAGTTAAAGTTGTCCTGAAACTCAGATGAAACCAAAAGTAAATTTCATATAAACAATTCAGTGGGAATAGTAAGAGTTTGTTAGCAATTACAGCAAGTTTCATAAGCAAAATTTAAAAAGCGAGTAGTAGATCTGTGGCCGTTTGTCTGGATTCAAACCATGCACAACTAAACTGAATGGAAGCTTATCATTGATTTAAAGAGTAAATGATACGGTTTATAGAGATGGGTTTAATGAACTCATTTGGAACAAAAAGTCATCTCAAAAATGGCATGAGTTCGTGGCTAAATTTGCAGAACAAGTAAGAAAAAATAGGAATATCTTGCTGTTATTTCAGTGCAATGTTTGGGTGAAGAGGAAAGGTGGTAACAATTTCAGTTGCAACAGAAACTACGGAGAATATTTTAAATGTTTTTGAATGTGTAGAACAGTGCTGTTGGGGTTTTTTATTTTATAATCTAAAACATGAGTATACAACAGTATTTTTCACAGTAAAACATTGGTAAAGCTCAAAAAGATTGGATTTAGTGATGTTTTTTTATTCCTGGTTGAGAAGGAGGGAGAATGTGTATAATTGCTGATGAAGTTTTAGTTGCCCTAGAATAATGTAGTAAGTGATTTGAATAGGAAGTTTATAGTGCAGACTTTATGGCTTAGATGGAGTAAACGGAAAAATATGTATTTTAACGTAGTCTTAAATACCACACATCCTTTTAAATGCTTGCTTCTCATATGGGCTTCTATGTACAGTTTGGATGGATGTCTTTAGAATGTTTCATTATCCCTGCAGACAAAGAAGGCATTTGTCATCCAGTAGGAAACAGTAGATAAAAGCACTCAACTTTGAACATGGCAATAGGTCCTTTATTCTGCTGGGATTCTGAGCTCTGTGCTCAGCCTGAGTAGTTGTCTAAAAGAGAAGGAAATTTCAGCAGAGGATCGGGAAGATGTTTCTGTACTGCGTTATATAGTCAGGAGCACTCTCAGTTGCACAAAACGTTACAAGTAAAATCTGTGTATAGGTTAGTAGCTCGTTCTCTCATCAGCGAGACGGAAGAGATCTATCACACTTTGGCTCTGGGTGTCCTTACTTCCATGCTTATGCTTTGCAGCAATAGTGACTAGTCTCTTGTTCTTGTTTGCCTGGTCCTCGTATGGCAAAACTAAATCTTCATTACCTCCCTTAACTATAAACATTTTGTGGAGGAGTCTACAAACCTTGAGTTCTCAAAAGGTGGAGATTGCACAGCAACTTTAGACAACCAGTTCTTAACCACACTTGTTATGGAAAAGTATCTTCCTTACTCTTCCTTCAGGGACGGCTGTGCCTCTTTTGACACTTCCATGTCAGCTGGGTGTTGCTCTCAGAAAATTCTGTGTTTCTTCACCAGTTAAACTTTGGACAAAAAAATATTTAAGAACTTGTGTACAGGGTGTCTTGAGTCGAAGTGGGAGCTGGTGCTGGAGTTAAGTTTCTTTTTTAGTGTAGGCATTTGAGGCTGGTAACATAAGGGTGCTGCAAAAACCCCTATGGTTAGATTATTGTTGGACAGATTGTGACTTTTCAGCAATGTCAGATTATCTGGGATCTGAAGATGCCAGATGGAAACCAATGGAAAATGTCCCTTGTCCTCATTTCCATGGGCACTTATTAACTCATGTTCAAAAAGTGTGTTAGTGCTGTGGTGCTTCATTTGTTTCATTGTATAGATCCTGGTTTTGGTCTCATGAAAGTTGAAAGCCTGCTACTGCGCACAGCTGTCTTGGATGTGTGCTTTTGTGCTTTGTATTTGTAAATAGGGATATATTGTACTATTTTGATTTTTTATTTTTTCTTTCTTTCTTCCCCCCCCTTTTTTTTTTTTGGGTAGTGATGCAGCACTATTCAGTTAAAGTTACTCCTGAAACTGGTTCCTTGTAGTAAAAATTCTTTACGTACCTAAATTTCAGTTTGCTTAGTGATTTTTTTCCCCCTAATGTCTCTGGTATATTTTGTATATTTACATAATAATTTTTCATTATATGTAAGTGTAACTGGAGTACAGGCTTAATTGCATCTGAAGTAAAAGCTTTTGCCATCTGATTATGTGTAGCCAACTGAAGAAAGTTTATGTTTTTCAAACTTTCAGTGTCACTTTTTTATTGGTTTAATGGCTTTATTAGATGAATGGTGTTTCTGTTTGAGTTAATTTTTTGAGAGAAGAATTAAAGATAAATATTCACCATTAACACCATGTTAACATTTATTTGCCTTTAGTAAGATGATTCTGGCTTAAGGCAGTTTGCAAGTCTTTGAAAAGTCCTTATAAACACTCCTTCCCTGAAGATATTTCAAGTAGACGAGAGAACAAAAAAAGGTTGTGGTTTTTATAGGGTTTTTTTTTTTCAGTCTGTCTGTTAATGATAATTTTAAAATGGTCCGTTGGAACAGTTTTTTAAAAGCAGCTCCAGTTGGCAGTTTATACTTTTTTTCCCCTACTCTTTTATTAGTCTCATGCCTTTTCTGTACAGAATAATTCTACAGACTATTTGTGACTAAAATTATGAAGCAGCACAGATACTGTATTTAGTTGCAGTTGAAATACTAGAACAATATGTGTGATGTTGACTGTGAATGTTGGCTATTACTGTTGTGTGTGTGCACTTTTTGTTTTCCATAGAAATTAATTATAACTACCGATTTAGTAAATGGGAAAGGGGGGACGACACCAAATCTGTTGGAAGAAACTGGAGAAGATCTGTGCTTTAAGAAAAGTATCTGGAATTGCATATGTACTTTTTATTCTAAATACCATTCCAGAGTCTCAACAATACTACTGTGAGCAAGCACAGCTTTGTGTTTAGCTGAGTTTGAGTCAAAGTACAGTTCGGTGAAGAAATTAAGAACCTTTAGATTCTGTAGAGCAGTTGAAAAGAGAAAATCCAAGATGAAAGCTCAGAAAGGTCTACAGTGAGACAGTATATGGTGGGTTTTGTGTTGTGGGTTTTTTTCTGGGTTTTTTTTTGGTTGATTGGTTTTTTGTTTGTTTGTTTGTTTTATTATAGCATGCATTTGCACAATGATAATTTACTTTGCTTGCCTAATGTAATAGTCTGCTAGATTATTTAATTATGTAAGTCTGTCATTTTATGTCCTTAATGTTTGCATACAAGTAAGTCTGGGTAGGAGGAAAGCAGAATTATTTTTAAAGTATACTGAGGGTCTTTTGACAAGAGGCTTTGGTTTTCCTCTTGGGGAGGAACAGAATTCACACCTAATGATTAGACACACCAAATTCACTTTCAGATGAGGTGATAGTACTTTTAATAATTCTGTTATTAGTGTCAGTATAGCAATATGTTGGGTTAGCTATACAGCAGCTTCTGCTAAATTTACAGTTATGGCAGATGGTCCTCCACTGAAACAAACCAACAGCTCTCAGGATCTTTGTGTTGAAAAAAGGCTTCAAATTAGTAGGTTTATTTCTGACTTGGTGTTTTCCTCCATCCCCATCCGACCAAATATCAGACAATTAAGAATGTTGTCTTTCTCAAAATGTTGTTAAAGCACAATATGGTAAGTAACTAACCATTTATTGATGACCCCAAGTTAATGAGTTAGAATAGGACCGGATATAGTTATTAGTATTCTTATGAAAAAATGAGTTGGCCACATGATTATAGATGGAAAAGCAAGAGATTTCTTAGAGGGGATGTGAGGATGTGTGTATGTGTTGGGATTTCTTTCTACAGAAAGAAACAGGAATCTGTTCAAGTCAGAATGACATTTTTAAAATAAAAATTATTCACAGAAGTCTTCTATGATGGTAATGCTTATAAGAATACTGGTTTGGTCAGATGATGCTTCCTTTTTGCAGGACTTTGCGTAGCTTTTGTGCAATGACTGTGTTAATCCAAGAAATTTAAAAAGAATAGTTTTTTTCTGTTTGTGTGTCACTGTTTGTTTAAATCATTAGTATTTGAATTTCATAGAGTATTACTTGTGTAAATTCTCCCTGACTACGTTAAAAAATGTATTACTGATCATCTAAACTTTGGATGACAAAAATGAAATGTAAACATGACTTAAGGGTAACTTCTGTCCTTGATATTCTAAACAGTTAAAATAGTCCATGGAAAAAAACAGTGTTGTAAAAGGTTCTTTGTACTATAATTGTACTACATTGAAATGTCCTTTGAGCTTCTAGAAAACATTAAATACAATTATAACTTTTTGTAGGTTGGGCTCATGTGGTTTGTGCTCTGTACATTCCCGAGGTGCAGTTTGCAAATGTTTCTACAATGGAGCCTATCGTGTTGCAGTCTGTTCCTCATGATCGTTATAATAAGGTATAATTATATGTCTTTTTATATCTAATGTATGTATTTTAAAACTTGTGAGCTTTAATAACATAAAACTACACTTCTTAGAATGCACTTTATATAAAATTCCTAAATGTGTGCAGTAATGCTGTAAGTTTTCTGCAATGTCTTTATGGTAAATTGAAGAATTAAGAAGGCTATATTATTAAATTAAGCTGTAAGGTTATCTGCCATGTCTTTTTAGTCTTTTACGGATTAGGGACTGTTTTGTTAATTAAAAATATCGTGATCTTTGAATAACAGTTTATTTTGAAAGGAATCTGAAATATTTCCCATAGGTTAAAATACTGTTGCAGCTTATATGAGATGTTATTATTAATTACCACAAGATCTTAGTGTTTTAAGTGTTGATATGAACATAAACATGTTCATAAACATTTCTTTTAGGACAATAAGGTATGCTAATATATTAAGGCAAATGCTTGCAGACTTTTGCCTTTGTAAACAACATTCGCTTTAGTGAGATTGTTTGCTTATGGAAGAGCTGCTCCTAAATAAGTGTCCTTGAGATGGAATGTTTTATAAAGTGTGGTGAGAGTTTTAATAAAAAAAAACCCCAAAAGGCAAAGCAATAAACCAGTAACTTGTTAGTGTTCTGTATTGATAGTTACATTTTTCTTATTTCACTTGTGCTACTTTCTCCTCACTTGACTCCATCGGTCTTTGTATGTTCCCTTTTGCAGATGCAAACTGTCTGAATTTCTGATTAGTTGTGGTACATATTTTTCTTGTGTTGTTCTTTTAACCTCTAGTTTATTTTTTTTACTCTATTTTGTAGCAGTTTGTGGACACTAGAGTGAAGTAGGAATAGACTGTGTTATAAAAAAGAGAAAGAAGAAAAAGGCATGCATCACCTTTTGCGTTCTTCCTACAGGGAGACCAGTCCTGTTCACGTTGTCTCTGTGACTTCTCACATCCCCCACACCCCCTTTCTGAGTTTCCATCTTTGATTTATGGGCTGTCCCTCCATTTTTCTAACCTTTTTTCTTTTTTCTTTCTTTGGTCTTTTCCTTGTCTGTGTTGGTTTCTCCAGTTGCTATCAATATTTTGTCCATCTTATTTACCAGTGTAGCTGAAAGACCAGGAGTCAAAGTCTAGGTTTTTCTCAAGCTTTCTCATTACGTTCTACCTGAGCATCTCTATTACTTCTCACTATTGGCTTCCTTCTGCATTAGCACATGCAACAGTGAGATTCGATGCAGAACTAATAAAATGTTTGTGCTTGGACATGAAGCAGTAAAGATTTGCTATAACAGTTGAATTTATTTTCTCTCTCTCCTCAACTCTGAGGAAACAAAATATCTGTTTTCTTCCTTTCCCATGAGTAGTAGTCAGTCATAATTATTTTTTAATTGATAGTGGTTCTCCCTTAATGTACTTCAAAAATTTCATGGAACACTTTAGATTTTGTTTTATCTTGCACCATTTCCATTGATGGTAATTGGATATTGGATGAGTGAAACCTTCAAAAAATGTACTTCAAAAAATGCACTCTACGTCTTTTATTATTACTTGTTGACGAAATCCATTGTTGGTCTCTGTCTTTAGTCTTAAATTCCTTTTCACCATAAGTAAAGTTGCTTCTTTCTCAAACAGTTTTTGTTCTAAATATATGACATATAGTTGTGTTTTGCTGCTACAATTCCAGTTTCCATTTTTTGTTAGTCTGTAGTTACTGTGATTTTTTTCTCACTAGATAGTTACTAGCGCCATACAGTTCATGTAGAGAGAGTTCCTGATGTTCTCCAGCTCTTAGTTTTCTGTGCTCTTGGCAGGTGTTCTGATTGAGGCCTATTTTTCCATGTTAGCAGTCAGCCTAAAACTACTTTCATCAGGCCACTACAGTTTATTGTGAAGTACAATGAGACCTGTGTCAGAAATGTCAAGGTTTGAGGTCACACCCCTAGCCTTCGAATTATTATTATTTTTGTTTTCTCATTTTACAGAACTCATATTTCATTGACATTATTTAGTCTGTTTGGGTCAGGGAGATAGTGGCTGTGGATTTCAGGGGAATCCAAGAAATGCCTGTACTGCAGTTACAAACCTTCTGAAACCAATGTAACTTCAGTGCCAACAGCAGTCTAGTTGTAACAGTACAGAATTTAAGAGGCAATGGCTGACAGGGGACTCTCAACTTTTTTGCTAAGTCTGTAGCTGGTGCTGAGTTTGGTACTGCTGTGGCTAAGTTGCCATGGGTTCCCAAGCAGGCTATTCTTGAGCAATACTCCCCAAAACCAATAAAACTATAGTTCCTTTTTCATGTGGCCCGCAATAATTTCACCTTCTCCTCCTATTGCTATTCAAGATAAATTGTGTTTATTTAAATGATACATTTTTTTAGATCAGGAATTTTGTAAAGCATTTCACTCTGACTATTAATTTGAGGAAAAGTGGGAAAGAAAAGCTGTTTTTTTGAGAAGTAGATACAACAAACAGTTCTTGAAACATTTGTTGCACATTGAGAACAAATGTAAACATGTAATTAGGAAAAAATGACTGGAGTTGTTTCTTTTTTAGAGAGGCTTAGTGATAATTTCATTCTGTTTGTCAGCTCAGGTTGGAACAGGAGATATTAAGTAAGATGTTATTTCCTGTGAAGTTCTAAATAATTCTCTGTGCATGACTGGATACATATAGAACACTAGCGTATGGAATTGGGGGAAAATAGAGGCCAAAGAAAATTACCATGAGGGAGAAATTATGCTGTAGTCTTTAAAGTAAATATAGTTGAAGTTTTGCCAGGAGATAGTACTTAATTTAGTGTTTGGAGTTTTTTTCCCTATGCACTTGTTTCTTTACTAAACACTGCAAAATATGCAGCATTACCCAGTACAGTAATCTTAAATGGAAGAAGAAATGCAGCAGATGCCAAAGCATGGGGCTTGTCCATATAGAGACATTTGGCTGCTATTTCCCTGAAGTTTGCCTGCTTCTGGGATCAAAACCATCACATTACAGAATGAATCCACTGAATGATTTGATTAATGGGTTACCTATCAGGAAAGCTCTTCTTACACAATTGCTTCAAAAAATGAAATGGACTGTTAGTTGCTCTTCTTTTTAGAAATAGGTTTTTGTTATTCCTTGGATGTGTGGATACTATCTTTTTATTTTATGTCAGCTTTATTTGTTTCTTTCAGGTTCATTCGAAACTATGTGATAATTGTATATAATTACTGCTTTTAGGAATCTCTTTTAAGAACTGATGAAAAGATAAGTGCCTTTGGAGTTTCTTGATTTGCCTAGTAGTGAATGCAGCTGGTAAACTTCTCTTTCAGTACTTGCTGCAACAATGAGAATTTTCTGTACAATTTCTAGGTTTGAATTTGTGATCAGGGAATGCCACTGGGTAGCTGTTATGAGTAAACTATTGCTGAAATTAATTTTTGCCTTATAAATTTTTTTTTGCCTCATCTTCCCTTCTGTCTTTGCTTTTGCAAAGAAGGTTTACTCTTTGAATCTGAAGGGAAAATACTGACAGTAACATAAAGGCAGCTGTGTGAAATATATATTTTGCCTTTAAAGGAAGTAAGGTATTTATTGTGTTTTTGAGTAATGTGTCCTTGTGGAGTCAAAAGCTTTTGCTTGTTTTCCAATGAATTTGGGAGAGTACTCTCTTCCGTTAAGAGCTTTGAAGAAGAATGCAGCTGTAGATGGTGGGACACAGTTTTAAACTTCCACATTCCAGAGGCTTCAGAGGTGTAACATTTGCATGGATTTGCAAATGCGTGCAGGTCTTCCTTTGTGAAAGAAGGACAAAGGTTCTCAGGCTTCTGGAATTGTTTGTGTGTCTAAGAGAAGGTGCAAATATGAAAAGCTCAGTTACAGAGAATGTACTGTCCGTGTTGGAACAGGAAGCTGAACCTTCTTTGTTTCATGTGGAAGACTGGGAAACAGGTTTAATGTTTCTCATGTCTATTGCAGGAAAGTTCTTTGAGCTTGTTAAAATGAATAATCAGTCCACCATGTTGTGTTTAAACTTATAATGTAGCTGGTTGTTTGTTGTCATTTTTAAGTCATTTTACTGTAAATTGCTTTAAGAGGTCCTGAAACACAGACCCTATGTGTAGGGTAAATACTGAAAAATGGAGTCTACGTCTCTACCAAGTGGAATGCTTGTATTGCTTTTCTTTCTGAGCTTCAGTGAGGAAAACACTTAAAGAACTTAAAGCAAAACTCTGAAAAAAACCAGAAAGTAACTGGAGATTGAGTTTTATGGGGTTTGTTGAACTCTCTGTTTATAGAGGTATCTTACTTTGAAGTTACTTACACTTAATATAGTGACTCAGATGGGGTCGATAGATCGTGACCTTGTTTGTTCCTAAAATCTAAATGTGTCACGTCATGGTATGGAAAGCTAAAAAGCAGCCAGTCTCAGACCCTGTCAAACAACTGAATTATCAGTGTGCACCACCTTGATGTACAAAAGAAGCAAGGCAAAGAATTAAGTAGGATTATCCTCTTTCTGATCTTTCAGATGTTAGTTTATAGGGTATGATTTTAGGATATATTAGCTTTTTTAAGTCTTGTGGAAACTGTACAAGAATAACTTGGCTACCTTCAAGCCATGCATATTAACAAAAATGCTTCAGTTAGCTGACATCTCCTTTTACATGTTGTTCTAAAAACCTCTGTAAAAGGCTGTTCTGATCTTAGAATTTCACTCATTTTCCTGTCTAAGTAATACTGGTTTGCATTATATAATTTTTTTTTTAAATTTCAGTGGTCTCTTGGTCCATTTTTTCCCACTGTGTTTTCTACTACCCATGGCTGATGTTATTTTTATTTATTACTCTACTCATTCTCTGCCTCACTGAAAGGAGGTTGTGGTAAAATTGTAAGTCAGTTTGTATATAGACAGTTTTATTTTTTGGCATAAAAAAGTTTCTCTTTTCTCATTTAAGATCTTGTAATGGGGTTTCTACAGAGGTAGGAGTGTCCTTAATGTTTATTACTCAGTAAGGTTCTCTCATTTAAAAACAAACACTTAAACCACCTCAGTGCTAGATGATACTTTCATTAAGAATCTCTTCTTAAATTGTTAAATTTTACACATGAATGTGATATGATATAGAATCTCTCTGAATGCTGTTTCAGTAATTAGGAAAGGAAGAAGTGAAAACAGATTTAGTTTTGCCTGATGTTTCTCCCTGGAATGCTGGTGAGAGATTGTAGTGATGCCTAGTATAGTAGCGATTTTCCATACAGTATGTATCCATATTTATTGGACATGTGTTTAAAAAAAAGAAAAGGTATTGAATAATGAGGAAGAATTTGGATTTTTTGTCTTTATTTTTTTCTTCTGTTTTACTAAGAATGTTTTTGAAAAGATTAAAAATTGCCACAGCATCCCAGTAAAAGAAATAAATTGACAGAAGTATTATGAAAAGATTTCCAGGTATTAGATAGGTTGTTTTCATTTTAGCTTGTTTTGGAGGTTAAAATGGGTTTGGTATACTGATGTAAGCTTTTTTACAGAAGGTTCTTGCTTGATTATTTTCCAAAATATGGGGCTGTCCAAGTCATGCTGAAGTAAAGTCATCCAAGTAAAGCAGAGTTCTGTTAAACACCAATTTAATTAAAAGTAGCTGAGCATCATATGAATATTGAAGCATGCTATGACACTTCTGAAAATTCTTTGCACCAAATGTACAAATAAAATCTCAAGTTTGCAGTTTTTCTGTATGTAATTGTGTAGATATATATGTATACCCTATGGTATATTGTACCATTAGGCACTCAGTCTAATTTGATGTTTCTGAATGCCACCAGTACAGGTTATGCTAAATGAATATGAAAATGATTGCGACTTAAAAGGACATAAACACAAACTTGAAAGCAAGGACAGTTGGAAAGCCTAGTGCTATTAACCCTTGGCTGTTTAACCCTTTGGCTAGCTGACAGTGGTATGAAATGCAAGCAAATTAATATTTGTACTGCCTTAACATTGAAGTGTTACTCAAATCCCAACAGTTTACCAGGTGGTCTCCTTTTGCTAACAAGCATGATTAGACTTTCATAAAGAAGTTCTTACACAGGCTTAGCTGCAAAATGCAGTAGTTCTCAGCCTAGAATCTCCTGTAACACGGAATTTATTTGTATGCTTCTTATCAAGTAAAGTATTTTCTCTTTGATAGACATGCTATATTTGTGATGAACAAGGCAGAGAAAGTAAAGCAGCCACTGGTGCTTGTATGACATGTAATAAACATGGATGTCGACAAGCTTTTCATGTAACATGGTAAGTGTATTTTATTATTTAATATATCTGATGTTCCAGAAAGAATCAACGCACACACTGTAATGAATAAACTCCTTATTTGAGTAAAGAAATACAGTAAAGTGGTTTGTTTGTATAATAATAATGTTTACTAACAGTATGGCAGTGGCAGCATAGATTCTGCTGTTAGCTGCAAAAACTGTCTGATAATACTCCCTTGGGTGGTATTAAATGGTGTATGCTCCTGTGAATAAGTATTGGAGGGGGTTGGGTTTTTTTCTTGGTCTTAAGTTATTTTTCTTAGAGCGTATTTAATAGGATATGGGAGTGTGAAGACATTGTTTGTTTGCCTACTAACTGATTTTGATGTTTACTTTTGGTAAATCACTGGGAAAATTACTGAGCTCTGCGTAAAAATTCACTAGACTTACCCATTCCAGTACAGATTTCCAAACATTTGGGGGTAACTCACTTCACTGGTTTTATCTAAATGGTGCAGATCATCCTGAACTATTCAGATTTCATGTATTACTGCTGGAGACAAACAGCTGTGTCCTCCACCATCTGATTCATTCCACTTTAAGATATTTAGTTTTACTTGCATTCAGGAGATGCTTGTTTCACTTTATGGACTTCTAAAAGAGGCTGGATAATTACATTAAACCACATGTCAGCAGGTGAAAGGAAGCAAAAAGAATTCTACTCCAAAATTTACAGGCATTATTTGTTTTTTCAATTTCAGCTGAAGTTATTTTACAGTAGATAGCAGATTTATATAGACTGTCTAGATACATAATCTGTGGATTTTCCTGTGTTTTATCAGTGCCCCAGTACGCTGCTTCATGACCAGTTTAGTCAGAGAGAAGGTACTTGCACATCAACTCAAATCACTTAAATGTATTTTCTTCAGTCTTGTGCAGGTCTTAAAGGATTTAATCCTATTGTTTTGGTGCTGATATCTTGGCAACTCTTAATTTATTTTTTTCTTTTAATTGCTTGACTACGTTGCAGGTTATATTCTTTCATAAGCATCTAATTTTTCATTGAATGTGATCAATGTCAAGTTTCTTTTTTTGGTGAAAATGGACTGTGTTCCTCAAAGCGTGCAGACCATGTAAAGGGATTACTTACAGATGTGAAAAAATGTATACGTCCAAGTGCTTGTATGAAAAGGTCTCTTTCCTTTCAAACACTTGGATACATGCAAGAGTCCTTTTCATCTTTTTACTTTATTCCGAAGCCCTGTTTTCAGTGAATGCTGTGAAGAGCATGAGACTTACGTTCAAAATTAAAACATTTATCTTGCCAATTTTTAGAATGTTTTGGTTCAAAAACGTGGTCTATACTACAAAATTGTATCTAGCTGGAGAGTAGTATAACTGGAGATAATTAGATGCTGCTGTAATATTTTAAAAAAATGGAAGAAAAATGTGAAGACTACAGAAGGCAGAAATCCAGGGCAAAGTGTATCAACTTGGGATTATCAAAACTAATGTCTAATGAAGAATGAGCTTGAGTGCATCTGGTTTTTGTAAGACAAGCTTAGAACAATAAATCTTTGCTTAAAGACATCCTCTTAATTACTTGTTTTTTTCTAGTTGATATCAGCTGCAGATGTATTTCTGGATTTCCCAAGAATATGTTTTTAAAAAGCAGTGAAAATTAACCACATTATATAGTCTTCTTTCATTTAAATACTCCCATGTATCATTTTGACTGTAACATTGCATTATTATGGGAATGAAAATTATATGGAAAATGTAATATTTGGTTTGTCAGTATCTAAGTTGGTTTTGATAAAGAAAATGTATCAACATTACAAATGGTGAAAAGCAAAATTGTTTTGAAAAAAATGTGGTAGAATAAGGTAATAATTAGCCCAGTCAATGCAACTTGTAAGTGTTTTTCTTTTAAAAGGAAATTAGTCTGCCACAGTATTTTAAAATAATAAATACAGTTTGATTTACTATGTAATTCAAGTTAGGTTAAAAAAACCCCAGTTATATTCATCAGAGAAGGATGTATGCAAGTTTTGAAAAAAACTCTTCTTTGGACCTATAGTATGGTTTTGTTAAAAACTATACTTTCCTTAGATGATTTTTGGCTTGAATTTGAGCTAAGAATAATTTTAGATTGCTTTGTTTAATTATTTGTGCAAGTAGCTGCATAGTAATTGTAGATTTGCAAGCTATAAGCTCGTTTGAGTGGCTTAAAGACTCTGAAAAAAGGCAGCAGGCCAAAGTATGAAAGATACATGTTTTTCCCTGGGCTACAAAGGTTGGTTATGTGCTCACATGCCACTGGAAGTCATTTGTGTGGAAATCCCTTATTAATTGCAGATATAAGCATCCATACATTTTCAGCTGTGATATTGTGGTACAAACTGGTATAAAATGGCTTTCCTTGAATGTTGTTTGGTTTATTTTTAGTGCACAGTTTGCAGGACTTCTTTGTGAAGAAGAAGGCAATGGTGCAGATAACGTCCAATACTGTGGCTACTGTAAATACCATTTTAATAAACTGGTATGTATTTATTAAATTCTATAAATAAACGTTACTGACTTATTTTTTTACTCTGAATTGCCATTAGTGCTAGAAATAATATTTCCATGTAGTTCAAAAAGTAGATTGTATTTCATTAGAACAATGTTTTAATCACAGTTACAGAAGTACTAGCTGGAAATGTTTTTATAAGTGGTTACTTTATAGATGTGTGGGTTTTCCCCCTCTGCCAGAAATAGCATGCACATGTAGTGGGTTTTTTTCATTGAGTTCCTGGAATGTTTTCTTTTGCTATTTGTTTAAGTGCCTTCAAGAATTTCAGTCCATTTTGGAATAAACTAGAAAATACTACTCCTAGAGAATAAAGAATTTCTCAATTTCTTTCTGCTTCTGTTACTCTTCTGCCCCACCTCTTTTGTTCTATCTCTCACTGTGTAGCCAATGAATATTCCCTGTCTGTTAAGTTCTCTGAAACACACCCTTCAAGGAAGTGACTTGAGGTTTGATTTTTATAAAACAAACAAGCAAATGAAAAACATTGAAATTTTTCAGTTAATGCAGTAGGTTTTGGATCAGACCTCTGGAGTCTTTCTTATCGCTTCTTACTTGTCAGTTCCAGATACCTGTTTCTGTGTACATGTGCGAGTGTGTGGACTTGAGGGACTTACTGACGTTTAAAAAACGTTATTTATTAATACTAAAATATATAGACTTATGTTCAGATACTGCTGTAACTATTTTTTAACTATTAAACTTGCAGATTACTTGTTTTCACTGCTAAAAAAGTTGAATACTTGGTGTGACTACTAGGTTGCAGTGAGGTAAAAACACAGGACTAGTCAACCACTTCAGCTTTCTAGAAGATAAGTTTGGTGAGATTAGTTCTGTGCTCTTGTGAATACTGATGAATTTGCTTCATAATGAAGATGCCAGGGCTTTCTAGGCCTTTACTAAGCTAAGATTTTTCTGTTTTACTACCTTGAGCTAAGTATATACAAAAAGAGCGAAAATGGTCTGTTACTTAGCAGTGAAGGCAAACCCTTACACTGTTATGCCTTTGACTTGACTGTTGCAGTGCTGCTATGATTGAGAACAGGTATATTTATTTAAAAAACAAGTTTAATGATAAAGACATAACTCTATATTTGACATATAATTAGTTAGCTTTCCATTATGAAGCTGTAGTGGTAAGAACAGTAAAGACTGGCAAGATTGTTTTTAAGTGTTTCAATTTTTCTTTAGGATTATTGTGACTGTTAATGCCTGGTAAATACAGGTGCTTAGTATTTGCTGCTGAAGATGGTGGGTGTTGTATTCCACTATTCCACTGAAAACTGGTTGACACAACACTGACCTGAAGTGTCTTTAAATGCTACCTCAGTTACGAGAAAATAACCAATATTTAGAACACTGGCCTAGCATGAAGTATTCGCAGTCTTGAACTAGGCTCTCAGACATTACAGAAATACAGGCAATTACATCTGCCACTTCTAATCACAAACATGACTGTAGCATTCTGTATCCTGGTTTTTAATCCATTTTAATGAGAATATACCAGACAGATAGCTTGAATAATAAATAAGTCATGAAGTCACCTTACAATGCATTTCAAGCATGTGTCAGGGCATTACTGTGGCTTCATGTGATACTCATTTGAGCAGCATCTTTTTGTTTCATGTTATGAAAACTTGAAAATGTGTCTAGCATCTTTTAACATTTAAAAAGTGGCATATTTCATTTCTCTGTGGAAAGCATATCTTGCAAATTCACGGGAGGTGTAAAAGTTGATACAGGGCCAGGCTTTCTTCCTGGTGTACATTCAAGTCGTCTTGTGAATTTTAGTATCAGTAATTAGTCAGTTTCCCATTAACTGAAGCATTGAAGTTTTTTCCTCAAACAATAAGGCATCTTGTCAGTTGAAATGCTTTATACTTTTTATTTATTCAAATGGTTCCTTTTCTCTGTCCATAAATATATTTTCTCTTTTTAGAAAAAGAGCAAACGGGGATCTAATAGGTCATATGATCAAAGTTTAAGTGATTCTTCCTCTCACTCTCAGGATAAACATCATGAGAAGGAGAAAAAAGTAAGTGGATTTGTCGTTGCTAATTATGTGGCACATCTGCTTAAAAGTAGCACTTTCTGATAAATTTAATTTTTGCTGAAAAGCGTGAAGAAAATCTTGTTCTGAAGCACTGAATAATAAATAACACGTGATAAACCCTGGGTACTGGCATCCAATGAAGAAACCTCTTCAGGTGCATTTGTGTATATGCACTTTCCTGTTTCTGTTTGTATTCAGTTTTGAGATACACACTGAAACATATCCATTGGGAAGGCTGTTCCATGCAACTTCCTTTGCCTTAGTTTTCTGTTAGAGCTTTTCTTGTATACCCTTTGTGACTATGTGGGTAAGACAGTAGACATTTTAGCAACTGTGTGGCTAAACACGTGCATCTGATTCCTTATGTTTCAACCTGTTATATCTTTTTCTCACATCAAAGAACTGACATCTCTTCTTGACACATTTTACTAGTACTGGTGGTCAAGCCCACTGTGCTGGCAAAATACCTTGTTACTCACCTGGGAAATCTTGCTGTGAGGGTACAAAGAACATAACCGCTGATTTCTAATGTTGGTATATTCTTTCAAATAATTTGACTTCACGTATTATTAAAAAAAATTTTAAATCTATGATTATTACTATTTTAAGTTTTTATTACTGCTGAGTTAACAGTTGTCTGTAGGAAATTTGTCATCTAAATTCAACAGAGGGTGATAACAGACACAATAATGCAAATATGCTTTGGCACTTTTTTTAGGCCTCTAAGAATATGTGCAAAACTGCTCACTTGTACACATCCTGTACAAATAGTTTAATAGGATTTTGTGTGGATGTGGGTAAACTTAGTTCTACATTATTAAAAATCATTACATAAGAATTGGAATTAAAGAATCTTTTGACCAAATGTGTATTATACAAAGGAGCTATTTTTATAGAAACAGGAAATTGAATAGCAAATGTCAGTCTTTAGACTCTTAGTCTCCTTAATATTTGATTTGGATTTTAAGATCCCTTCCATATTGGATAGATGTTGGTCACCAGTTATTCTTGGATAATCTTCTAAAAAGTATCTTTAGACTTGTTTAATGGTGTAGGTGAGTCGTTCCATCTTCATCTGGTAATGCAGAAAAGAGTGTGCACTGTGATGCAGTTGTACCTCTAAATCTAAATGTAGGGCTAAAACAATAAAAGTATGGGGTTTTGGCAGACTTGTTTTTCCCTCAGTAACACACTGGTAGAAAAAAAAATTTGAATTACAGACTACAGAATTAGCTGCAAGGTAAACCCTTACTAATATTTGCCGTATTTTTGTCTTAGTTTTTCACTACTGTCGTATTTCAGGTCACATTTTATCAAAGTACATGCATGGATTTTTACTCACATTGCCTAAACTTGTAAGTTGGTGGGTTTGTGTTTTTTGTTTTGTTTTGGGTTTTATTTTTTGTTTTTCTTAAATGACTGACTGAAGATGCTGTGCTTCCTAGGTCATGATACCTGTGAAATCTTCAGGGTGCACTTGGAGGAACTTTCAAACTGAGTGTGTTCACTCAATGTTGTCAGCTATTTTTTCAGCTTATGCTGTATATACTGTTTTAAGTATCTTGGAGGAGTAGGCAGTTTTTTAGGGTGACTTTCCTTGTTTCCTCTTCTGTAAATCCCTTGAGAATCTAGATTTTTGTCATATTACAGTAAATATTTATATCTTTCCTCACAGATACAGTAGCGTTTGTGTGTGTGTGTGGCACCCACAACCCCCTCAAGGCCACTGTAGTTTCTGCTTTATCTTTCATCTTTGTTCTTTGGAGATCTGGATAATTTGATCTGTGGGCATCATTAAAGCTTTCTGTTTTTCCATGCAGTAGCCGTATGAGTTGTGGTTTGGAACCACTTTTGTTGCTCATACCTCAAAAGCTATCCATTTGTGCGTGTGAAATATTACACTGCAGTAAGAAGAGGTTGGTCTGAAAATGTTAATATAGGTAACTGTCATTTTTACAAACAGACTCAGCTGAAAGCCTGTTTCCCTTCATAATATGTGTTCAGTCTCTTTGGGGCACTCTGCCAACAAAATTGGTAACAAATATGTAAGGGTATAATAATAAGACCCTGAACAAATCTAACCAAACCTTTTGTATGATTTAATTTTCATGATGATGTTGAAACTACAGAATAAATAGCTTCATTGTATTCTGATTACTGCTGCCTAAGCATTGTTAGTTTCTGTGGCAGAGATGCTATATAGAAATGATTAGTGGTGAGGCTGTGTCCCTCGTAGATAGGATTGGTAGTATGTTCCTTGACATTCCATTATAATATCTCTTTTCTTCAGGGCCCAGGTGTTTACCTCAGGCTTTCTTGGGACAACTTAGGATGCCATGATCCTGTGGAAGAGTGCCTTGCTTTAATGTTACTGGCAGTCTATATTTGAAAGGACTAAACAGGGAACTAAACATATCTCGAACTGACCTTTGTATAATATAAGTCTTTTTTGCCACTAGCATGAAAACTAGGCTTTATATGTTTATGACTTCTGAAAAATGTGACTATATTATGTAGTAAGTAACTACTGTATAGCAGCTGAATTACACAGTTGCCTTTTCTACTAAAAGTGCTTTGGTCTGAGCTGAGCAGGAAGGGGAAGTTTAAAACTCTCTGCTATAATGGCTCATATAATGTAAATTAAACAAAAAAAATGGTCTTGTGACTGAAGACTGCAGATGTCTTAGGAGTTGTGATTGAAGAGGCAAAAAGAACAAAATAGTGTCAAGGAGCCTCGTGTCACTATCACAGAAGCTGGAGAGCGTCAGAGGAGAGCCTAAAATGCAGGAGCCAGGATTAGTGTTCTAAACACGGAGCTGCTAATGCATTATGGGCATCTTTTTGCTGCTTGTTTTGTTCTTAAAGAAACCTTACAGCTTTTCTGATTTTGTGGATAGAAACTTGAACACCTAAGAAGAGGCTGTGGCAGGGCCTCACATTCTGTGTGTTCCACTGTAGGAGTTTGGTTGTTAGGCCCATGGGAAGGGAACATTTAAATCATGTCTCTCTGCATTGAAAGTTTCCATAGGCTGCGTGTTGGTTTGTGCATTTGGAGCTGCATTTGGAACTGCCTGGACTTTCCCAATATGTTGTGAAGGAGCCTATGCTCATGTGTCAGGGCAATGAATTTCATTTGGGAGAAAGATGCTTGATGATATTGAATGTATTTTAATGCTGTTGTAAGCTGTTAAAAGGCAAGAGGTAAACACTCAGATCAAGTGTTCCTGAGGCATTTCCTCACTGTCTGAACAACCAACTGTGAAAAGGTAAAATGCATCACATAAGATGCTGTGGTAAAAATAGGATCAGATTGCAGGTTTTTGGGTTACTATTCAGCTGCATAAGCAATGGTTTCTTTTTTCTCTTAAAAAACAAAACAAAACAAAAATCTGATTTAGTCACGGAGTCACTTTATGGTACTGCATAGAGTGTTTTAACGATTATTCTAATTGTGTCATTCCTCTATGAATTGCCTCATTTCATAAACTAAGTGATGTTACTTGAACATTGGGAGTTTTGTGTAACTTTTTAGGGAAAAAAGCTCCAGACTCATCTCAGTAATGCAGTATCCCATTGCATGTAGAATTTTGTGAGGCTGCCTAAGTTACAACTGTCTTTTTCCATCTCAAAGTACACATTTTAGTCCTTGAGTTTTCACTGTGAAAGAAAATAACTCAAAACCCCAGCCAGCAGCTCATCCCCACACAGCCACTCACTTGTTCTCCTCCCTTATAGAATGGGGGAGAGAATCAGAAGAGTAAAAGTGAAAAAAACTTGTGGGTTGACATTAAGACAGTTTAATAGGTAAAGCAGAAATTGTACATGCAAGCAAAGCAAAACAAGGGATTCATTCACTGCTTCCCATGGGCAGACAGGTGTTCAGACTTCCCCAGGAATGCAGGGCTCCATCACATGTAACTTTACTTGGGAAGACAAACGTTATCACTCTGAACATCCCCTCTTTCTTCTTCTTCCCTGACTTTTATATACTGAGCGTGATGCCATATGGCATGGGATATCTTTGGTCACTTAGGGTCAGCTGTTCTGGCTGTGTCCCTTCCCAGGTTCTGGTGCACCTCCAGCACAGGTGCTGGTGGGATGAGAAACAGAAAAGGCCTTGGCCCTGTATAAGAGCTGCTCAGCAAAAATGAAAACATTCCTGTATTATCAACACTGTTTTCAGCACAAATCCAAAACACAGCCCCACACCAACTAGGTGAAGTAAATTAACTCTATCCCATTCAAAACCAGCACAATTTCAATTCTATAGCTATTACTGTGAGAGATGCAGAGGCAAAAGATGCTTTAAGATACTCTCTTTCTTGGCTTTGGATCCTGGATTAATACAAGATTACTAGTACTTTGTAACAGTTTCTAGAAGGTAATCTGGATACTTTTTTACACAGTTGTATATGTATGCTGTTCACCCCTAGCGTGCTTTGTGTGCTGGTAGACCATATGCAGTTAAAGATGATCTATGATGTTAACTGACTGAGCCAGGAAAATTGAATGGATTCCTTCTGTTTGCCATTCTGCTCGCCTATTTTGTGATATCTATGTGACAGGTATCTTTAAGTTATCTTGCAGACAGTGGAGCATTTCGCAGTTTGTAACATAATACGTATTTTAAACTTGTAATTTTTCTGGGAGTTAATGAAGGTGAGCACTGACAATACATAGTTGCATTGATTTAGTTAATGTTGCACCATTTTTGAAGTTATAAAGTGCTACTCAAGTGTTCAGCACTGCATATCCATTACTAACAATTAATATTAAACTGTGCAAATAACAGAAGCATCGTATTTTAGTGTTAATTATCAAAGGAGTAGCTCATTCTGGATAAGAGTTGGTAGTCTTGCACCTCATAGAAGCTTTGGATGGCATTTTTATAATTGATTCTTGAGTCTTTTTAGCTTTGACGGTTAAAATGACCATTATTTCTGTATTTAAGTGAGGCTTTTGGGTATTTCGGTAATTGAATCAAGAACTGGTTCTTACGAACAATTTTATGCTTAGAGCTGTATGTGTTTGAGTAATGCTGGCAGTAGTATCCTGCCTCTCCCTATAAACTATCTCTGGTCTGTATCGTTTTACTACTGTGGCTGCAGCAACAGTGCTGCTGCATTGAATTTTTCTGCTGTGGGTTATACCGTTTAAAATGCTAGCTAGATGAATGCCTGAGCAAGGGCTGTTCTTATAAAAATAAGAGAAATTAGGATTTGAGTTTGAAGCTTGTGAACTGTGGTCATCTTTCATTCTGCAATTATTATGGTTATTTTGCTAATAGCTGCTAGTCCCAAGTAAGAGGCTAAGCAGATCTGGTGTTGGGGATTAGCAAGAGCTATGCACAGCTTTCCATCCAGGATGTTAGTTGTGATGTGACAGCTCAGGATTTACAGTCTTTGGTGACACAAAGATAGTGCAGAAAATCTATAAATGACAAAAGAACCAATATGAGTACTCTGTGCGAATAGAACATTTTGATACATTGGAATTATTTGAGGGAGTCAAACAGCAGCTGAAAAATTAGTGATTTAGGCATTCAGATGATTTTGCTTACAATAATCAATAAGGAAAACAGATTTAAATGTGTTGTTGAGGTTTAAAAACTTGGGACAACCAAAGGTAGTGGAGGATAAGGATTTTTG
The DNA here is from genome assembly GCA_014706295.1 of Lycocorax pyrrhopterus obiensis. Classification (NCBI taxonomy): domain Eukaryota; kingdom Metazoa; phylum Chordata; class Aves; order Passeriformes; family Paradisaeidae; genus Lycocorax; species Lycocorax pyrrhopterus. The sequence goes on along the minus strand of JACSVZ010000002.1, from coordinate 18,804,549 downwards.
TAATAGAGAAGGCATAAAAATGCAATAATTCTAGGTCAGCCTGAACAGTTTTGTCTTGAAGGACTAAGCAAAGGTAGTTGCTGATAATGTGCATGTGTTTTAATTCTTCCGTAACAGAAGTTAGTCTTCTGTTCCCTGAGCCCATGAGCTCTTGCCTCTCTGTTCTGCATCTTTCTCTTGTGCCTCTTACTGTCCATCTTTCATGTTCCTTCACAGAACTAATGTAGCTTACTAAAACAACAGAAAACTCTCCACTTGTTTTTTTGTTGCTGCTGTTCAGCAGTTTGAGTGGGCAAATGAAAGGTCTGACAAGCTAAGCACTCTAAGAAAGGTGAGAGTGGGGTCAGAAAACCTTTTTCTTCCTTTGTAACAGTGAACTGTTAAATGCTGAACTTCAGAACATATTTTAATGAAATAAAGTCCTGTAGAAAGCCCTTTCAAGAAGGCTGTGCATTCCTGAGACAAAAATGAATTGCAAATAGGTGTAAATACCTTCAACAAGTTAAAAGATACTTCCATGTGTAAATGTTATGAATTATTAATGCCATTTAAAAGAAAAGCTGAACTCATTCATTTCTTCTGTACTAGAAAAAATTCTAGTTCACTGGAAGTGAACTATTGCTCACTTGTATTACTCAGTTTTGCCAAACATCGAAGTCCAAAGTTTGAAAATATATATTTTGTAACATCTCTTCTGTTGGTAACAGGTCGGAGCTAAAATGTAGTTACACATGTATCCTTAATTTGATATTTTGATGAGATGTTGATTTTTTTCAGTAGTCTGGCAAATGTTTCTCTGAAAGTACGTTAAAGAAAATGAATGAGCAAGTGTTAATCTTTAGAGTGATGAAACAAGTAAATGAGCTAAAAAAATGAAGAATTGGAACCCAAGTGTATTTGTGAAGTCATATTATGTAATAATTTTGTAGATTGAATCGTTGTGGGAGAAACAGAAGCGATCAGAATGTACTTCCTTCCCCTTCTTTGTCCCCCTGCCCCCTGCTCTACAAGAAAGCAGAGTACAGGAGGTGCTACAGAATTCCAGCAATCTTGCACCATATTTGTTATCTAGCAGCATGTAGCTGTTGGAGTTAAGATGGGATTACATAACTTTTTAGATGAGAAACTGTCCTGGGGTGATGTTATGAAGCCGCTTTATTCCTTAACCGTGCGCTCAATGCCCAAGGGCGCTGTCCCTTTATGATGGGCCCGGGGGGCGGGGCCACGGGACCGAGTGCGGGGCAGTTTAACGGGGCCCGAGGGCTCGGCAGGGCTCGGGAGGGAGTGCGCCGGGAGCGCTGGGCTGCTTTTTGGGCTTCTTTTGCGTTCCGGCTGGCGGGAAAGAGGTTCTATTGGGTTTTTTTTCTTGTTCTTTTTTCCCATCCCTTGCCTCACTGCCTTCCTTCCCTCCTCACCGGTCCCGGGAGCCTGCGGGTGGCCCCAGCGGGCCCGCGGGGTGGCCCCGGCTGGTCCGAGCCCGTATGTCCATTCCCTCTCAGGGAATTTATTGTATTTTGAGGTTTTGGGGTTTTTTTTTTTTCCATGTTCTACCCTGTTTTGTTCAGTGTTAATAAACAGTTTGGTTTCTTTTTCCCACTTTCACTTGTGACCCATTTGTCTCATTGACGGAGGAAGACGGGAGGAACACTCATTCCGGAGTGTTTCCTCCTGAAGTTTTGTCTGAAAAACTGAGACAGAAACAAAAACCAAAAATGGGATTTTTGGTGAGAAATAAAGCTTTCTGATTAATCATGATGTACAAACTCGAGGCATTTTGTATTGGTATTTAGCTGCACCATAAATCAGGGCACTTCAAGTTATTCAGGATGAATATTGTTACAGGTGTTTACCCAATGGCTGTATGGCAATCATACCTTATTTTTCTTACAGTAAGAAAGATTTCAGGAGCTGCCTGAGTCTTCTCTGCTCAGCTATGTTACTTGTGAACCAAGATTAAAGTTCCCTTTGTCAATTTTGTAGTTGGCCCTGTATTTTTTAATATATTCTTCCTTGGAATTGTGTCTTCTGCTAAATCTTGGTTTTACAGAATGTACAGATTGCATTTATCTGCTCTGCACAGGAGTTTGGAACATCTGAACTCATTCCTAAGCATATAAATGGGATATGTGCATTCTGCTTGCCCTTAATGCTCCCTTAGCTTTCACTTACTGGCAATATTATTTTCAGTCCTTGTTAAGAGTAATTTTTGTCTTTTATTTTCCTTACATTAAAGCTTGTAAAAGGTCAGACATTTGATATCATTACCTTCCCTAGAATGGGGGGGTTCCCATGTCGTTTTATGGATGAATGTTCATCTTGGTGAGCTGTTGCTAAGTTTTTTGGAGTTTTTTTAGAGCTGTGGCTGAATAGAGATTTGACAAAAGTGAAGCATGCAGAGTTGTCCATGAGGAGCTAACCGTTCGTTGTTTTTCTGGCAGTAGGGAAGATGGCTAGTTTGTGTGGCCCTTGTGACAAACTTGATTGAAAACTGTCGTATTTGTTAAATATTGTGGGAATTCTGTTAATCCCTCTGTTAATCCTTTTCTGGATTCCAAAGTGGATATTTCAGAACTCTTCTTATACTTTTTATGCGTCTTTGTGGTAGAAGAGGGTGCAACTGCAAGAAGTCATTTTGCGGGAGCTACATCTCTTTGTCTCAGCAGCTTGTTGTCGAAATTTTTATTCTTATCAGTGTAAAAGCTGAGCATTTCTTATAGAGGTTTTTGTGCAGTGAAATGTTCTCCAGTTCTTTGATGTTGTATACATTTGAATTCACATTCAGAAGTAGCATTTCTCAACTTTCCTTGGGAAGAAAAAAGAAAATTAAAAAAAAAAAAAGGAAAAAAGGTGAGAGAAGGTATAACCTAAAGGAGGAGGGAATGTAGAGTTACGGACAGCAGATGTCTTTTTAATGAGATATTTGTATGCAGAAGGCCTTTGGATGTGTTACTACTGCAGTGGCTTTGAGTGGAAAGCTGTAGCCTTGATAAGCTGTCCTGGCAAACTTAGTCTTGATGGTTTGGATCTGGGAGAGGACTTTGATGTAGCTGCTGATGCTTCACTTTACAGAAATGAAGCTTATTCTTTCCAGATGTGTAGTCGTTTATGCCCCCTTCCTTCCTGCTGTCCTTGCGTCCCTTGTCTTTCCTGACACCTCCTTATGTGTTGGTACTACTGTTTATTTCAGTACGTTACGAAATGTAATTTGAAGTCCTCCTAAGTGTTCCTTTGATCAGAATTTTATGTTTCTTTGCCTTTTAGATGAAATTAATACTGGAAGTAAAAGAACACTAAAAAGTCAACAGAAAATATCGTAAAACATGTTCATTTAAAAGTTTTCTTACTGGTTACTGATATTGTTGTGAAGTTTCATCTTGAAGTGTATTAAAGTCACTGCCCCTTGGCTCCAAAATGATGTGTAAAAAAATTATTTAGGATTATTTGAATTTCCCAGTAGACTGATGAAAGCTAAAGAAACTCAGGCAGCGGTTAGCCATTTCATAGCTTCCTTCTTGAAGCTTGTCTGGGGTTCAGTGAAATTGTTACTCAAGTTTTTCTAAACACATACACTGATGATATAGTAACTTTGGTAGCTTAGCACTGGTTAAAGTCTTTTGTATCAACAGATTTGATGGATAATGTGGCAGCCTTGGTGTAGACACTTCTGTTTTTTCTTGATCCATGCTTGCTTTTCTGTTAGTATGGGTAGCACTTTGGGGACTGTTGCATTTAAGATGTTATTGAAAAGACTGTGCAGTGCATTTGAATCCTTCCTCTCCATATTATTTTTTTCTTTCAAATATGTTTTCCAGGTCTAAAAAGAGATAAACAAACAATCTCCCCCCCAGAAAAACACAAAAGAAACCAAAACCAACATCCCTAATCTAAAGCACCTTTAACAAACCTGTATTAGATTTTAAAAATTTAAGACCTACCTTATGGTGTACGTCATTGTAATTATGACACCTGCGCACGTTATTATGAAGGGAAAAACTCCGTATTTCTATCCATGTGGCAGAGTGGAAAAAAACCCCCGAGTTCACTTGAGTGTGTAAAAACCCCAAATCTAGAAATCTCCATCAGCTTTTTAAAGTGTTCTGTTGTGTCTGTCTTTGAGTTTTAAGTGTACAAGAATTAAAAAAACGTTGTATATTGTATTCTCACAAGTATAGTTTTACAGGATATTTTGGTGATGATAGCTTTTTTACTTGATTTGTGAACTTATTTAGTTAAACTGTATTTCCTTCCTGGCAAAATTGGTTTGTAAGTTTAGTTTCATGGATTTGAGCTGGTTAGAGACAAGGTGATCTCTAAGTCAGTCAGCTGGTGTTTACAGTTCATAAAGGTAGAGATAAACATGTTTTGCTTTCAGCTTTGCATCTAGGTTGTCAGTTAACAGATTCTACTTCATTAGAGAATTTTAGGACCCATTCTCTTACTCTCTCAGGCTGATTCCGTGAAATAAGTTTCTGGTATTTCTTTTGTTGTGACAGAAATAGAAAGGTGATACTTGGTCATACCTGAATAGAGTATGCACGTATTGCATCTCATCCTGGTGCTTGGTGAGAGCAGCTGTGCAGTCACTGTTGAACAAATGATGTTCTGTTGAAAGTCTGGACAATCATTTTAATAGTTAGAGAAAGATCAGCATGGGTAGATTTTAAGATTCAAAATATTTACTGAGTTTTCATATGGCTATTCAGACTTACACATCTTTTCAAGCTGCTCAACAGGTTTTTTATACCCCTTGTGTCCATCCACATGTATGAAGCACTCAGTGTGAACAAATAGCCATACATTGTGCTGTTCTGCAGAATTTTGTGTTAGTTCACAAAAATTCCACAAATACATAGTTAAAGAAATAAAATACTGGAGTGCCAGTAGCTTGTAAGTAACTTTCTCTCACAGCTGCAGTTTCTTTGCATCTTCTGACACTGACTAAGTAAACCATATTGTATTGCTAAGGAGAAAATGACTTGTTTATGATTAGACTGGAAAAAATACTGAACTCCTGTATCTAAGTTTAATTGTTAGTTTTGTCAGACTGTCTGTTTTTGTAAAGTATTTGTCTAAACTGTTCAAACAAATACTGATTCTGTATTCCTCCAAAAATTTATTTCTGCCAGTATGAAAGACTTCTGTTGTACTATAAAGGCTCTGGGTTAAGACGTTATTTTCTCTCTGTTTGCACAATTTTGTTCACACTGCCAATGCTTCATTCATGTTTAAAAAATAAAAACTAAAAAAACCAGCTATTAAATTCTCAGCTCTTTTAGGAAACACGTTTGATTTGTATAGCTTTTGATATTTTATTCAGTTTACCATGGAAAATACTTATTCTCTAAAATGTATGCCCTATTTTTGGAAATGAAATCTAAATCAGATTTCACATTCTTATGCATGGAGATGTCAGTAGGGGAGCTAAAGCTAAAACCTTGCATTAATTTACATTAGTATCCCAACAAAAAATACTGTGCTGGTGCAGAGATTCAGGAAGATAGAAATAGTTGGTGAAAACTGAATGAAGATCTCTGAAACAGAAGCCACGTCTCTGTTTTTAATCCAATTTCTTTTGTTGATTAAGTGATTATTGTAAAGATGGATTGTACTAACAACAGTGCATTCATAAATGCTGGTTATAATTGAAGAATTTCAGTTTGTGCACTTTGAAAACAAATATAAATACTTGATTTGCCTTTATGTAATTATATTATAAAACATTCAAAACGTTAATGTGTTTTTCAAATAGCACAGGACATTATTGTCATCTCTGTTAAATTTTGATAACGCTTGATGCAATATAGAATGGCTTATGTTAAAGCTGAATCTGAACTTAGTTTTTATTGTCTTTTACAACTTCTAGAAATATAAAGAGAAAGATAAACACAAGCAAAAATATAAGAAGCAGTCGGAGTCCTCACCGTCTTTGGTTCCATCTCTTACTGTAACTACAGAAAAAGTAAGTCAGCGTGTTTTTTCTCCTCTTCCACTTCAGTTACTTACGTTGAAATTTCATGATGTAATCATTCCACTATATATACAGGAGCTTTATAATGGTATAAATTTTATAATTATCAAGCACTCTTGGTATTTTTTCCTATAATGTAAAATCCTAAAATACTTTGAGGTTTAACATATGGAGAAAGGCTTAGAGTTTTGTATTTAAATTGAGAGTCAGGTGCCGGTGATACTCAAGTGAATTTTATTTAATTGAGGTGTATTTAATAATTGGAGAAGTTTTAGAAAGTCTGTCCTTAAAAATTCACTTGTGTATGCTGAGCTGACACTGAACCTGTATGTTAAAACTGGTAGTTAGGAAATTACAGCTCATGCTTCATATACTTGTAATATGCCTTATTAGCAGGTTGTTCTGTTGGGTTCTGTGACCTTTCCTTCCTGTTGATGTGCTAGAAAATACCTAATTCCAGGGGCAACATACAGGATTAAATAATGACAGTTCTCATTGTACTCAGCAAGAATCCCTTTTGCTATCCACCAATAAAATTACACTAATGTTGGCATTACAGAGTAATGGGCAGTACTATTGAGGAATGGGTTTTATGATTTCAAAGTTGGAAAAGATATGTCCCATTCATGTGGGGATGTTTGACATCAGAGTTGGAGAATCATGGTTTGAATTCATTTGTGCTCAGTACACAGGTCATCGTGTTTTAGCAAAAGTGTTGAGGCTTGTGTTAACTGTGTGTGGTTTGGTTGCTGAGGTGTTATATTCAACAAATGTGTGTTTGCATATGGTGCACCAAGACCTTGTCAGGACAGGGTGAAACTATTGAAATACAGGCTTTCTCTGGTCTCTGGCAGTATTCTCTCAACCAGTGGTATCAATTTCTACAATAATCTCCAAGAAAGTTAGATTTTTAATATGCTTTGCATATTTCTTTATTCTCAATAGTAAGATTATTAACTTGAGAATGCATACCTGCTAACATCCCATTATTTGTAACTCACACTTCTGTTAAGAGTCTTGTTTCTGATTCTACTGTATTCTGTTTGATGCGGTTGTGTCAAATGAGACTTAGTGGTTTTCTGAAACTCTCAATAACTATTAAAAAAATAGAAGAAAAGGTAGAGTCAATTTACCACTTTGCTGTTTTGATTTAAGAGCAATTAGAGATTGCAATCAGTGAGTGTGACAGTTTCTATAGAAATTAGGTTGTAGAACACTTGGAGTAGTATTGACTGGTCCACATGATTTGTTATTTCATTTTATTAATTTGCCCTAAACATACTCCTCTTGAGTCGGAGACAACTTCTAAAATTCATTGCCTGTAAGAGAGGCTTCTTGTGTGGGAACTTCTTTAAACTTTTCAATCTTTGTTTAGGTTTTACACTATGTATGATCTTATCTTTCTTGAATTACATCCCTCTTGTACTTTGATTGTCTAATCATCGTAAGTTTTTGCAAAAAGTGATATTACTGTGTATTTTTGTAAAAGTTAAAGAAAATATATGGAAATATTGATTAGCTTTTGCATCCTGCCTATTAGAACATGCTTTTAATGCCAAAGGCACAGTTGGATTCTGTTTTTGTGCTAGACTTACTTCTAATTGCTTTGTCCTCCTTATCCTTTTCCTAATTACAAAGTTTACTCCTACGGATAGTCACAGGAATGAGCTAGAGCAAACACTAAAGTGAACAGAGAATCTCTAATTCTAGAACTTAAATTATAACTGAATTAAACTGAAACAGAGTATTAATTGTGGAATTTGAATATCATCATGCCCTTTTAGTTTTTTTATTTAATCTTTTGCATGTGGATTTTCTTTACCTAACCTGTTTGCTTCATTTATTGCCTTTTTTTTGTAGTGCTTCAAATCATCAGGAAAATTGGTGTTCAGTTTTTTAAATGAGGTTACTAAGTGTGATTATATTTTTTTAAAACAGTATCTACTGGATATATGGAAGTGATTTTTCTTTTTGTGGCTAGTTCCTTCCGTTAATTTTTTTTCTTACGTCCTTTTCACACAATTTACATGCATTTGCTTTTCTAGGTTATAAACTCGTAATGTGCTCCTCAAAACTTTGAAATTTTAGTAATGAAACAAGCTTTATTTTTTTCTAAGATGAGTATTTGGTTGAGAATATTGTGTTAATATATTACTTTTATGTGTCCTTTTACATAGAGTTGCTAGAATTTATTTGGACCTGATGTCTGTTTCACAGCAGTCTTTTGTACTGAGCGCATGACTTTATCATGGTATATAATCACTTCTGCTACCATGATGTTCCTGTGGGGGGAACTGAAATATGAAATGAAATTTGGTTTTCCTTTTTAAAGATGTTAAATCCTTTGTAAATCCAGTGGTAATGACCATTTATACAGGTGATGTCTTAAAGCATGTTTTTATCTGGATGGATGGTTTCTTAAGATAGAATCATGAAAGGCTGCACGATAAACTGTGGATTTACCTTCTGTTAGTGTACTTGAATTGCCTGTTTGTTCTGCAGAATTTAGTTCCAAGAAATTTTACTGATGTTTCGGTCCCTGCTATTTTGAGAGGCATTTTTGTGCATCCCTGTAATGTCTCAGCAAATGTTGTTCAGTCTGAATCAGTTAAGTTTGAAAAAGTTGGAAATAAGAAATGCCTGACTACTCTTTGTAGCACTACATTTTTTCACTTTTGGGACGTAGATAGAAAATGTTTCAAGAAGAACTACAATAACTTAGGAATTTGAATTCTCTTGCTGCCTCTTCTGCCTGCTTTCTTAGTTGGGAAGAGCCATCAGCCCCGTATTTACTCCTCGTAAAAAAAATCTGTCTTGGGTTTTGAGTTTTGGCTCCCATGAGCAGTGCAAGGGAGATGGGGAGTGAGGGTTATGAGCAGTTCATCACTGGTTGTTCCTGCAGCTGCTTAAGGAGAAGAGTCCTTCCCCCGCTCCAGCATTCCTCCCGTGGGAGACAGTCCTCCATGAACTTCTCCAGCATGAGTCCATCCCATGCTCTACAAACTGCTGCAATGTGGATCACTTCTCCACAGGGTGCAGTCCTTCAGGCGCAGCCTGCCTCTGGTGTGGATCCCCCACAGGGTTACAAGTCCTACCAGGAAACCTGCTCCAGCATGAGCTCCTCTCTCCACAGGTCTCCAGGTCCTGCCAGGAGCCTGCTCCATCATAGACCTCCACGGGGTCACAGTCTCCTCTTAGACATCCATCTCCTCTGGCATGGGTTTCCACCACAGGCTGCGGGTGGATCTCTGCATCCCCATGGATCTCCATGGGCTGCAGGGGCACAGCTCCCTCACCATGGTCTTCACCATGGGCTACAGGGGAATCTCAGCTCTGGTGCCTGGAGCACCTCCTCCCTCTCTTTCTTCACTGACCTTGTTGTCTGCAGAGTTGATTCTCTCACATGTTTTCACTGTGCTCTTCTCTGGCTGCAGTTATATCTGCCCAATAGCCCTTTTTTGTTTTTCCTTCTTCAGTATGTTGTCACGGAGGTGTACCACCATTACTGATGGGCTCAGCCCTGGCCAGCGTTGGGTCAGTCCTGGAGCTGGCTGGAATTGGCCCTGTCGGGCATGGAGGAAGCCTCTGGCAGCTTCTCACAGAAACCACCCCCCACTACCAAAACCTGGCTATGCAAACCCAGTGTTCGTTTTGGGAGTTTTTGGGTTGGTTGGTTTTTGCTTGGACTCTGCTCTTACCATCTGGCATTTTTATGGAGAACTACTTGCCATGGTCCTTCCCCTCTCTGTGCAAGGCTACTGCCTTATGCATCTGCATAGGGCTAAAGGCTACTCAAACCTTGGAACGTACTATGTATATTAAGAGTGATTATTGCACGTTTACCATAAATCCCCAGAAGGTTTAAGAGCTGCTGCAGATGGATGGTGTAACTCTTCAGGGTGCACGGAGTGATAGATGGAGACCGTAAAAATGACAGTAGCTCTCTGTGCTTTGGGTATATTTCATCGTGTTGGTGTTCATGATTCTCTGACTAAGCATGTAGATTTCAGTACACCTTATAGCACCTTCTGAAATGCAAATGCCTCTTGGAGCAAAATTTTCCAAAGCAGAGCTGTGTTGTGCATGCATATTCTTCAAAATCTTCCAGGAGTGGGATTCAGGCTTGCAGTCAAACCAAATCACAGCACAGCGTTTGCAAATTAATGCCTACTTGTCATTGCCTAGCCCTGGTATGCAAATAGATTGAAATATTTGCTTTCCTCAAAGCTTGTATATTTAGTTGTCTTCTGTCATTTGCAACTGAAAAGTAAGGTTTATGTAAATGCCTTAGCTATTTTAGTAAAATATGGAAAACTTTGTATAGCTGGTATACAAAGCTTTATGTAAAGATGAAGAAAACATTCTGTTGTAGGCCTAAATTCAGCAAGCGTCCTACTTGGGTCAGGGAAAACGTGTATATATGCTCAATTTTAAGAGGCATGTGTTTGTGTGGTCTTTAATGGAGATAACTGTAGATACTATTTTAAATTCTATTGTGTAAAGAACTGAAAAACAGACAAGCTCGTTATGAATGGATGAGTAGCTTCTAGGTTTGATCCATATTTTTTTAAAGAAGCTTTAAACAGCTATTTTACTAAATAAACAGAGTATAAATAGAGTATAAGTATCAGTAGAATGTTTTTTTCGTTTTCTTGATTTTGTTTTTGTTTTCTTTCTTATGTTATTGAAATTCTGTTATCACAACTCCACATTTTTTTCAGTCATGAGAACAATAATATTCTCTTGTATGGTTTCCTAATGTTCTGCATGCAGTTTCCCTGCCCACTTAATTACTTTCTGCGAAACCTTTTTTGACTGTTGTTCACCAATAGGAACAATTCTGGCAAAATGTAACAGACGAATAATGGACCTAAAGATGAAATTTCTGAAAGCCATGTGGAGAGTGTAGGAGAAGGGCCAGAATTCTTGGGGTTGGGTAGGGGTTGAGGAAGAAATTTGCATTGGGAGCTCAAGAGTGTTTTCCTACCTGTCAGAGAGAGGGTTTGAATTAAGTGTGTCTCGGTCAGCTCTCTCATGTGTCTTCTTTACTTGATGGTTCTTAAGGAATTCGATGAATGGGGGATGGGTCACATGCCAGGGAGTTGATTTTGGTTTGGTTTTGAGACTATAAATTCTTAAAAATCCAAGTTCTTAGGTTCTGAAGTCTTCAACAGTTCCACTGCTGCTGGAACAATATTTCCAGTTTAACAAAAGAGGCATAAAAATTGTATGTTCAGAAAAGCATTAAAAGCTTAGTTTCTAATATTTGATTTTAAGCATAAAGAAACAATATCCTATTTAAATAGACTATTAAGACTGTAACCATTAGATTTTTCCATTTACCTCAGTGAAGTAAAAATTTCAACCAAAGCCACTATGCATTGTTTCCCACAAAATGATGTTTTATGTACTTCAGTTTGCCGAGAATCTTCAGAGTTCAGCTTCTGTAATTCCTGCTGTTTCTAGTTACATTAGTATTTGAACACTTCTGTGTTTGTTTGAAAGAATGAGATCTTTTAAACAGTTGTTACAGTTTTTTGTGTGACTTGTTTCTTTAATTTCTTCTCTCTTTCAAAATGCCAGACATACACAAGCACTAGCAACAACTCCATGTCAGGCTCCTTGAAGCGGTTGGAAGATACCTCAGCTCGATTTACAAATGCAAATTTCCAGGAAGTTCCTACACACGTTTCAAGTGGAAAAGATTCTTCAGAGGCTAGAGGGTCAGAGAGCAAAGGGAAGAAATCTGCAGGTCACAGCTCAGGTCAGAGGGGAAGAAAGCCTGGTGCTGGAAGAACTCCAGGAACAACTGTAGCTGCAGCTAGCCCTTTTCAGCAAGGTACTGATTGTTATGCTGTAACACAACTTCAGCTTTGACATGAATTAGAAATTTTATGTGTGTAGAACTTGAAAAAAAGATTAAAAAAATTAAAAGTATTTTTAAGATTCCTTAATTAATAAAACATGCTATTTTGAAACGCAATAAACTAGGCTTTCTATAAAGTAAGTTTCAGTAGTTTTCACTGTGATGTCTAGTAGCTGACTGTCCTTTTAGTTTGTGATGTTGATTTTCCTTTGAGTTTATTTAGGCAATGAATGCTTGTAAATTTGTCTAGAAGTCTTCCAATATTTCAGGGTTTTTTACTTGAAAGAAGAGGAAGTATTTTTTTGTTTAAATTCTCAAAACTTTGAAAATTGCCTTCTGGAATTCTTCATTTAAGGAAAAATCTTATTGCAGATGGCAAAATAGATCTTTACTAAGGGCATGTATTTTCTTTTAGGCTGCATTAAGTGAAGGTGATATAACTTATTTAAAATACAAAACAATGATGTTTCTATGTTTTTTTTTAAATAGCTGTATTTATGTAAATTGTGTTTTAAATTGAATTCTTAACAACGTTTAGTGGAGTACTAATGATAAAGCACTAGTTTTTAAAGGACGTGGATTTTTTATACCTAGTGTCATATTTAGGAGTATTTTCTTGATGTTGTCATCAGTCTGAATTCTGTGAAACAGTACCCACATACACCCACCTGTATAAACTTAGTGAATTTCAGTGCAAGTAAATGTTTGTATTTCCCGAGAGTGCTTCGTTTTCTGCCTTGAATGCACTAATACAGTGATGAAATGACTGCATTCCAAATACTGAAGAAGGAATGTAATTCTGTTGCACAAAAGATCTTTATGGTTCTGTGACAGTGCTAAAGAAGTCTTAAAATGCCAATTTTGTACACCATTTTTCACTTTCTCTCTTGTACTTTTGAAAAACATGTCTTCTCTGGAACTCCTCCTCAGCCAGGGAAAACTAAGCCCAATTGTTGTTCCCTTGACCTGTGTCAGACCCTTGGTTTTAGGTAGAATGGCAAGGAAGATTGCAGGCGTAGTGTAGATGTGCTCATAGCACATTTCTATCAGGCTTCTTTTAATATTGTGTGTATGTTCAAAAAAACCTGCTCCAATTTGCACCAAGTGTTTGTTATGGCTTCAAAACATGATGGATGTCAAAGTTCCTAAGCAGCAAAGTTGTTACTCTTCTATTACTCATTTTCACCTTGTTTGTGCCCCAGATTCATATCTGAATCTCAGACAAGAATCTGAGAATCATATTCAGCAAAGTGAAGATCAGCAGGAGAACCAATGAGTTATTTAAAAAATAAATTCTTTAGCTCTTGGTAATGCTTTTCATAAAGTCCTTCCACATTAAAGTTTTTTATTCTAAGATATTAAAAATTCCCATCAGTTTTCATCAACTACATGGAAAAACATAATTGTACTTCTTCTTTCTTTTTTGTAGGAAGCTTTTTGGGCACTCCTGGGAGCATAAAGTCATCTTCTGGAAGTTCAGTTCAGTCTCCCCAAGATTTTTTGAGTTTTACAGACACAGATCTGCGAAGTGACAGTTTCACGCATTCTCAACAGGCTTCCTCAACCAAAGATGTACATAAAGGAGAGGCTGGGAGCCAAGAGGGGGGAGTCAATTGTTTCACTTCCTTAATTGGTCTCCCTTCATCATCAGCAGCTGTTTCCCAATCTAAAAACTTTGACAGCTCACCTGGAGACATAAGTAATTCAAGCCTTACTTCTACAGCATACAAACGAGCTCAGACTTCTGGAATAGAAGAAGAAACTGTAACAGAGAAGAAACGGAAAGGAAATAAGCAAAGTAAACATGGGCCTGGTAGACCTAAAGGAAATAAAAGTCAAGAAAGTATTTCCCATCTTTCAGTTTCTTCTGCTTCCCCAACTTCATCTGTGGCATCTGCTGCAGGGAGTGTGACAAGCTCTGGTCTTCAAAAATCTCCAACTTTGCTCAGGAATGGAAGTTTACAAAGTCTTAGTGTTGGTTCATCTCCAGTGGGTTCAGGTAGGCATTTATTGGATTTGTTTTCTTACCTCAAAATGTGTTTTTATTACTTTATTATTATTATTATTTATTTATTATTTTAGCTATAATTCTGAGTATGCTTTTCAAGAACATAGTATCATTTAAAATATCATGAAAATTACACTGGGGGAAAAAGGACTGTTGGAAAAGTAAGTTTTGTTCCATGTATAGGTGCCACTGTGGTGTAGGTGGCTGTCGTAGATTGACCTGTGTGTTGACCTATAGGCTGTATAAATGCAGGTTTTGAAGCTGTAGGGGGAAAAGTTGCATAAAAATAGGTTCTTTGAAAATTACGTGCGACAGGTTTAGCAAAAAAAGAAAAAAAATGATAGTTATATGGACTTCATTGTCTGTGTGTTCTGTTACACAGAGAAAACAAAATTGGTACTCAGGTATGTCAGCTTTGCTGAATGTCTCTCAATTACATTTTCCCAATTTAGCTTAACTAAAAATCAAAATATCGACATGGAAAATGACCAGTTTAAACATGTGAAATTGTATTCTGAATCTGGACTCCTGTGCAGCTGGATGACATTTTCATATTCTTGTGTGCTGTTTAGCAATTGAAATTGGCTGGTTTGTTCTTCCTCTGTTCTAAATGTTATGCGCATCTGGGGCTGTGAGAGGCTTTCTGTTTACTGGAAACCTGTGTGTGGAATGGCCTGGCAGAATACTCTCATCTGCCGAAGTCTTTGTTGCCCTGAAGTTTCTTTCAAAGCTTTGGTGATAAAAAAAAAATAATGAATTACCTCACTTTTGAAACTTTGAAGTGTTGTCCTTTTTGTTGTTATAGTGGGGATTTTTTTTGCTTAATTTTTCTATTTTAGGGGAAAAGAGAAATGGAGCTTGAATACTTGCTTGTGGGGAGGGTTTTATGCTTTTTGTATTGTATACTTTCACTCTATAAGCAAGAGATACTTTTAAAAAATACCTAGTTCAAGGAAAAAAACCTCTGTATTTCTTTCAGAACAAGGCTGGTTCTTAAAAACTTGATGTCAAAGCCACATTGTTTTAAGGCAGTTAGATACAGGCAAAGGATCGTTTTTACTATGGAAACTAATGGCAATAGCAGTAGCAACTATGTTAAGAAATACTTTTCCTGTATTAAAATTAATGAAGAGAAATGGTATATGAGAAAACTTCCTGGTTCACTATTTATCTGGTTTAAAATCCAGTTTTAGGAGCATGTTCACCCCTTACCTGTTATGAACAGAGACCATCTAACAGACTTATATCAGTGTTCTGATTTTTATAG
Organism: Lycocorax pyrrhopterus obiensis; assembly: GCA_014706295.1. Classification (NCBI taxonomy): domain Eukaryota; kingdom Metazoa; phylum Chordata; class Aves; order Passeriformes; family Paradisaeidae; genus Lycocorax; species Lycocorax pyrrhopterus. The sequence goes on along the minus strand of JACSVZ010000002.1, from coordinate 18,789,440 downwards.
TATGAACTTTCTTATTCCTTTATAATCCCTTTGAGGTGGATTATGTATTGTTGTAGTTAGGGTAAGAAATAGAAGTACAAGGTCTTGGTTTGAAGTGAATGACCTACGTTTCCCCTCTTATATTTGTCTTAGAATATTCTGCTCTTGTCAGCTCCTTGAACAGGCCTTTCCCTATACAGGTCCATTCTTGCTTCCTTTGTCCTCTTTATTACATCTCACTTTTCCTTCTAGAAAATGCCAGTGATAATGTTAAACTCTTTGTAAATAAATACATGGATGGAAATACCGTGTAGGTTTTGATTACTTTTGTCCTGATATTCAGCCTGTAATTTCACATCTATTAAGTATACTTAGCTTCTTGGTAGCCAGCATTAGACCTGTCCTCTAAAACAGTGATATTTTCTGAGGATGCCAAAGAACATGAGTATAAATAAACAAACAAGCAAACAAAATTTGTGAACAGAATCACCCCAGCAAAATCAAGAAAACCCAGAGATTCAAAACCAAATGCAATGTCTTCGTCTTTGAGCACAAGCTCTAAATTTATCCGGAAACTTCTGCTTGAATCAGAGCATGTTGTTGTAATGTACTCTTGTCCCTCCTCTCCCCTGTTTCTTACGGTTGTAGTGCTGCTTTTCTCACTTCATCATAAGTATTTTTTGGGTTTAGCAACCCAGTAATCCAAATTTACAGCTGTGTTGCAATGAGAAAGGACATATGAGTATTATCACTGTTATCAGAAACATGTATTCTCTCAGGTGCAATATGTTAATGTTTCTCTTTGCAATGTGCCCACATTGTCCAGTAACAAGAGCCAACAAGTGAATCTAAATTATTTGACCCGAGCCCCCAGATAAGATTTTGTGCACGTAAATGTAGTGAGTGAAAACACAGGGTACTCAAACCAAAAAGCTTTTATCGCCTCTTGGAATTGCCTTGATGCTTCAAAGAAGCAGAATCAGGAATGAGCTAGACCATACTAAACAAAGCTTTTGAGGCACTTTTGCAAGAATCTCCTCCTCTTTTTTTTTTAAATAGCCTTCCTAACAGCAGCTATCTGAAGCTGTCATTCTCTTTCAGTTTTCTTAAGAGCACTTGTTGAGATCCATAAAAATTATGAAAAACATGACTTCACAGATGTATGATAATTGTGTTCGTAGTTGATGTTCAAATGAGATGAAATGTGAAGGGAAGCTTATTTTAAAAGGTAATGCAGATTCATCATGTGCTATTTATATACAATTAAATGTCTTCCCAAAAAGTTTTATTCGGAATAAGTATATTCAGCTCATTTTGTAAAAATATTTGTCATTTCCAAACTTACCCTGTCCTTCTCTTTTCCTGCTTTATAAGAACAGAGATGTACCATTAATATAGGTATAGTCAAAGGATGTGTAATTAGAAGCTGTTACAACACATACACTCAGGTTGTATTTCAGTTGCCATGCAACTGATCTGATGTGTTCAAGGTTTGATCACTTAAGTGTTCAATCTTTATGCTCTTTATTATTCTTTCTGAAATGTATTTATAACCTGATAGGAAACATTGTATACATTACTTTAACATTGTATTCAAAGGAATAAGATAAATTCTAAAAAAATTAAGTAAAATTTATATTGGTAGGGTGATACAGATTTTTTGTAGTAAATTAACATTTTGCTAGTACATCTGTCCCTCTTTAAAAAAACCCCACCAAACTTCTTTAGATATCAGCTCATTTACAAACCATACTTCACTTTTTGTTGAGAATTCACAAGCAGTGTAAGTTTATTGTCTAAAAAGGTGTAAATCAGTTATTGCAGGAGTTTTTATATAAAGCTGATAATGGTTCACCCCAAATAGGGCTGGTCTTCGGAGTGATTTCAGGTTCCAAATCTTTTAGTAGGAGGTGTGTGTGTGTGCATTTCATCTGAACTAAACAATTTTATAGAGCAGTCTAACTTTCCAGGTCACACGTGCTGTATTCTCAGGATTAAGTTCATTCTCAGCATCTTTCTAGGGAATAATATTTAAAGATTTCTAATCTAGTATTGTAAAGCATTGAGAGCTTGTGTCCCAAGGCAATAGGGAAAAGAACGTTTTATGTGACATACGGTACCTTCTGACTTTTCTGGAATAATGTAGCAATGTAAAATGGAAAGCAATCAGGTATCAGAAGTTAACTGAAACTTCTGTTTCATGGTAGATAAAGTTCTTGTGCAGTTGTCTTCCAAGTTCAGCATGGATAATTGCTGCTGCAATTATTACATTGCTTCAGCCACTTCTCTGCCTTTCCCAGTTCTGCTCTTGATTTCAAGTGTACAACAAATAGTATAGTATCAGCTTCAATAGCTAAGGACTTCAGGGGATTATTTGCTTCAATATTTTAATTTTTGTAAAATGGATTTTGTGCCCTGATGTGTACTGTAAACCCTAAAAGAAGCTTATAGTTTTTTTTTTCTTTAAGAAGACTGGAAAAGATTAAATTCCCAATTGGGCCTTGAAATGGTTAGCCCATTGTTTCAGCACCCTTGTGTCCATCTTCTGGAATTCCTTTGTCCTGACTGAGGCAAAATTAGAATTTGTCTTCCTACATTTTTATCTCTGCCTCTGTATATCATCATATATATTCTGCCCTTAGCCAGTCTTCTGCTGTGGTTGGTAACACTAGACACTTTTTGGAATAAAGGATTCATCCAAACCCAGTATTGTACTTCAGTAAAGCAGTATTTCAAATTCTGAGAAACCATTAGTGTTTTTGGCACAGGTGCCTCTGAGTTGATCTTGTGTCTTGTGCAGTCAAGTTTCAGCTTCATATACAAGTTTGCTAAATGCTTCAGATTAGTTTCATGTATTTTGTTCTCCTTTTCCATCTGATTCAAGCGGTGCTGAAACCTTTGTCAATGTTACACACGTTATGCTGTGCAAGATCATCGTACTGTTAAGCTCATTGCTGCACTGATGATGCAAGAGAACTCTGAGTTTCAAAGTAGAAGAGTAACTTGAAACTATTCTCATTGAGATACTAAGTCCCTTAAGTACTTACGTTAAATCTTCATGATGCTGTGTTTAGTTTGACTTAGTAGCTGAATCTACTGGGAGAAAGAGTTTAGAAAAAATTGTTCTGAAACAGTTTGTGCTATTTGCAAAGTGCACCAAAGCAGAAGTCTTGCTGTGTTAAAAAGCCAGTTTGTATTCAGAGGAGATAAAATATAAAGAATAAATTGATACTAATAGATATTAATGGCCTTTTAGGACTAAGCAAATGGTGTAGAAAGCACACAAGGCAAAAATCAATGTGCAGAGAATTTCATTCGTCAGATTTGAGGCTCAACAGAAGTGGTGTTGAGATTGGTGAATGGTGTACAAGATTAAAATGTTAAAATTGATGATTGTTGGTGTAGAAAACATGGAGACATTCGTCAGGTAACAGGGAAGAAATCACATGAGGTAGTAGCTTATGAAAATGGTGATTATCATGAAATGGATCAAAGTTCTTGAGTAAAACGGTTGTTATCAGCAGCTACAGCCAGAAGTATTGACATTTCCTGATGATGAACACATCGTATTTCCGTGCTTTGTCAGTGTTACATTTTAGTAAGTCTTTAAAACTCATGAAGTTGTAAGGGACTGGCAAGTAGTTAATGTTATGCAATTAGGACGTGTCTGACGAAAGAAAGATGTTAAGACTTACAAAGGTGTAATGATTAGTGGTGGATATTGAGAGTTATGGAAAATAACTTACTGGACTAATTTTATTTTGTTTCCTATTTTTTATTTAAAAGTGGCATAGTAGATGTCTACATTTCAATTGATACAGCATGACATTTTAAGTAAAGGCTTGTAATGATAGGAAGTCAGCTAATCCTTGCATTAACTACAGTTAATAGGTAAGTTTCAGTTTTATTTTGATTAGAGAATTATTAAACTAATGTTTACTTTGTTTTATTATTTCCCCTTGTGCTCAGTTGGTCAGAGCATGGTGCTTATAACACCAAGGTCATGGCTTCGATCCTCAATTCACTTAAGAGCTGGACTCCGTGATCTTTGTGGGTCGCTTCCAATTCAGAATAGTCTGTGAAATCTATTGGAAAATTCTGCAATTTTTGAAAAAGTCTGGTTATGAGGACAGGGTAAAACGATTCTCTTGGTCAGCAATACAAACTAAGAGTTCTGTTGGTGGAGCTAAAATAGAAGATTATGCCTTAGAAAGATGGATGTGTACTTGCAGGATAAGGATGGCCTTCTGGGGAAAGAAGGGCTGTAGAGAAAAAGGATAAAGGTGATTAATCGGTTGTGTCTGAGTTTCCAGTGCTGAGCTGTGTTTAAAAAGGTTTTAATGCACAAACAGCAAGCTAATGAGAAAGGCAGCTCCTTGTTCAGAGTGTCTGGTCTTTGAATACTATGTGTGGTTCTGTGATTTGCTCTGTGTAAGGAAAAGAGCCACGAGAAGGATTCAACGACTGGGAAAAGCACGTTATTGGAGAATAGCTAAGGAGTGAGTTTATCAGACTATGGATATCATGTGAGGAACTGAAAACTGGTACTACAATGATCCTTAAGCTACCAAGAAAGTAAAACATGACCAAGTCAGAGAAAGTAATAGTTGAACAAATCTCAGGTCTGAAAATTTGCTTCCTAGAGGATACAGTTTAGTTGACCATATTTATTTGGTTTACCGGTGCAGGAAGTTCTAGACCTAAGGAATCAATGTGCTTGCAGAGATGTTTGTTTGGTCCTTACCAATGAACCTAATTCTGTGCTGTATTATCTCTGTGATTTTTAAAAGAAAATTTAGCATGGTGCATCAGTTTAGCATATGAATTAGTTTGTAACTGGGTAAATAATTAATTTTAAAATATAGTAGTTAGTAGTAAACTAATTTTCAGGCAGCGTGGGTCTGCAAGAATTGGTTCCCAATGTAGTATGTTCTATGCTTTTATCAGAGATTGAGAAGTCATCTTTGCTGCTTGCTCTGAGGGTTCAGGGTGGTTTCTAAAAATGTATGTTGTAAAAAATGAACTTGGATGTAATAAATTAGAATTCCTTGATTAAGAAGGCTGTGGACAAAAAAATACTGTACAATGAGATGTGTTTTGAAAACAGGTATGAAAAACTTCCGAGTAATGATGGAGAACTGAACATTATTATACTTCAGGGGGAAAAAAAGGCTATTGTCATCACTGTGACACTTATTTCAAGAAGGGGTAGAAAAGTTACATCATAATTAATAGAAATTACTCCATACATGTTGCAGGTAGCAAAGTGCCATCTTTATTTATGATACTGATTTCCTCCTAAAATATGACTATGAATGTGAAAGTTGAGAAGAGGCATACGATGATTGATATTTTTAAAACATCCTTTTCAAAGAGTCTGAAGCTCTTTGCTAGATTGAAATATCTTTCATTTGAGAATATTTCAGTTTACAAAAATGTTTAGAAGCATGATCCTAATTGTGATACAAAAAGAATTACTATTCGTGGTCAAGGTTTTTTTTTTTTTGGTAATTGCATACAGGTAATTGCCCTGTTTTTTGTTTAAAAAAAAAAAAAGGTCAATGGAAAAATACAGACATATAGTGTTTAATTGGATGGGCTACTGAAAACAAGAAATACTCAGACTGTTCCACTCTTGAAGACTCCAAGCTGCCCTGTGAATGTTGCAAGACCAGAACCTCTTGGAGCATCCCTTTGAAAGGAAGCTTGATTTAAAACAAGGCAAAGTTTTCCTTTCTCAAAAAAATTGTAAAGTTTTTATTTTTGAGTGAAAACAGGTGGGAGGGCTTTCTGAAGTAAAAAAAAAATGTCCCAGGGAAGGACATGGATAGAGCTTCCATGTCAAGCTGCTAAGGCCTGCTAATATCAGAGAAGATCTTGGCAGCTATGGAAGTTATGTGACTAGTTAATTGTTGTATGAGAATGTGTCTGTCAGGTTAAAATAGAAATTTTGAAGAATTTATATCTTTATCTATATATGAAATTTGTATCCTTAAACTAGGTTCCCAAATTATGGTGAGTCTGGGCAGTAGCTTCTATTTAAATTTCAAAAGATGTCATAATTTATTTATTTGTTGTTCTCTGACAGTCAACAGCAAATAGTATGTTTAAATTATGGCGTAATACATTTCAGATGCTGAAAGAACTCACAACAAAGCAAAAAAATTAATGCAGGAAAGAGAATGTGTATTTTCTTGACTTCCCTTTTAGGTCTTTCATGTAATAAAATAAAGTTTTGGTAGTTACTAATTTTGGGAGAAAGACACAATTTTAAACAGCTTAGCAAAAAGATGTAAATATTTCTAAACTGTTTGAAATACTGTTTTAATCAAGCTTTGTGAGTCTTCTACCCAAATATTAATTTAGTAACAATTACAAGAAATTCTGCAGGTCTAGATTTTTGCCCATACAGAATTATTTGCAGAATGAGCATCAAAATACAAACTTTTTGAAACATAATAAATATGTGTATGAATACAGATTAGACTATTAGTTTGTTGTATCTGTACTGGCAGAGAAGAAAATGGACTGTGGAGGGCTTAAAGGCTACTTAAGTTTCTGAACTTACTACTTTCCAAATTTAGCTATAAATCTTTTTTGTTTGGTAAGGGAAGGTTTTCAGGGAAGTCCGTGAGCTTTTTGTAAACTGCTTGCTTTTATATTATATTTGACCCATAAGCCTACAAAGAGCCTTGTATATATTTGGTGTTAGGTTTGAACTCCTAATAAAAACTAACTTTCTTTAGGCCTGCATAATCTGCATAAACTATGGTGTATGAATGAGATCTGGCTGACAGCTTTGCTACCGATGTTGTCTGCATAGTGAAGAAAATAAATTGCCTGCTTTTCCAGTGGCTGATTGTCTTTGCAGATACATGGAGTAAAGTATGTGATATTATCATTATTACATTAAAAAAAAATAAGGGCAGAAAGAGAAGATGTACTGAAACTTCCAGTTTTGTGCTTAGATTATGTTAGTTCTCTCTTATTACAAAACTAAGAATTAGAATTTTAAATAGAGCAGGGGAACAAGGAGACACTGTGAAGCAATTATGATTTCTATCCTATCTGATGTCTTTGTTGCAGAATTTGATATTTGCTTTAGTGATGTATCCCTTTTCTGAAGATCAAGGATATATTCCTTAATTCTATTGCTGCATGGAAAATAAAGTGAGATACAAGTGTTTTCTTACTTGTAACTGTTTAGTTCCCAGAAACTCCTTTAAAATGGCTTAACTTAAAAAAATGGACTTTCAAAATGGTATCAAATTAAGAGGTTTTTTGTATATGTATTTTAAAATTAAAGTATTCATCTTCTTGAGTGTGAACATTTTTCAGCATCTGGAGTCAATTACTAGAGTATGGCATTCTTTGTAAGTCAAATGTGAGATAGCAATCAGTCTTTTAACTCCATAAAATCTGTTAAAGGTGACATGGGAACATAAAAAAGTGTGTGGGGGGGAGGGTAGAGAAGAGGCTTGACTATAAAAGGAGCAGTAGGGTTTTTTACCCTTCCTTGAAAATTGTACTTTTCAGATCTTACAGACTTTCAAGTCTTTCAGAAATCAAATATAGCTGAAAAATAAGTGATGTGTATGTGTTGATAGTTCTTGAAGCATTTTTGTCCCTCTGAAGACTGTCCAATTCATATGGTAAAATTCTTTTTTTGTTGTTGTTGTCAGTCAGAGGTGACAGCACTACAGTCAGGTTTTTAAAATCAGAAGGAAGTGTGCTTGGCTTTTAAACTTTCCATTTATTTGATGTGAAGAGCTGCAGTAGCAGAAGTTAAACTGACTGAAGTTTGTCTCAGGATTATATTTGGGGAGAGGCTGTGATGTCTAGAGCTGTTGTTGATTATCATAGTAATTTCTGCAATTCCCTTATAAAGTTTCAAAAAGAAAACAAAAAAAGTTAAATAGAAATGCTAACATAATACAGTGGCATAAAAAAGACTGGTTACCTTAAAATAATTGAGCTTTTCAGTGAAAGATGTTGCTCAGGGACAAATCCATTAAGACTTAGAATGGAGAGATTCATGTGTTGATGTATAGGAGCTATACTGCTTTTTAAAACAAATATAGTAGGGCCAAGTGCCTGATTATCAAGTCCCTATGCTTCCTTCTTATGTAAGTAATTAATTTTTCTTCCTTAAGCAGGTTGTATGGATGTGATAGGACTAAGAACAGCAGCTTTCTGAAGATCCAGGCCGCCTGTGCTGTGGTACTGTAGTGTGTCACTTGGCACAATGCTGCAGCAAGTGCACCCCAGCGATTCTGGCTCTGTAGTGGAGGATTTGCAGTCAGGTAGTCCCCTGGTAGCTGCATGTGCATAAAGATGTGTCTTAGGTACAGTAAGTGACACTGTGTCCCTGTGCCTTTTCACTGTATGGTAGTTCCTGATACTGTACAGACATTACCTGTACCTGCAAGATCTGCATGTAGATTGATCTGAATGTGAGCTCATTTTTGATAAATCTCCCCAACATGATTAAAATGCACAAAATTGGCAGAGGTAAGCCAACAATGTATTTCCAGAAGGTTACTCAAATAAAACTCTCTTTCAAGAGTATTAGGCACACCTGAAAAGGTATTGTAGGAACTTGATATACAGGTATGCCATATGCACAAAGTGTGCTGTCAGAATACTTAGCAGGACAGTTCTTACAAGGGCTTTTGTGGTGGTAATGCAGGAAACAGTAAGTGAAATAAACTATTTTGTATTGTTAGAAAAGCTACTTCTTATCTGATCCTGAATGTAAAGCCATTTTTTGTCTATTTGAGCCAAACTTGGATTTAACACCTAGTTTAGATGCAAACTCATTACTTCATATTGCTCTTTCTATACTTTTTATTCAGCTTTTAAATAGAAGTCTTCATCTTTCAGTGTCAGATTTGGTAGATATGTGAGAAGGCCATAAGGATAGCAGGAAGTAAACTGTTCATTTTGACAGTGATCTTGCTTGCTGCATATGTTTTTGTGAGAGAGAATTACATGCAGTGGTAAAAGGTTCAGAAAAGGGTTCTCTCTAAACTAAGTAACAGGAAAAAATGGAAAAATTTTGTCATAAAAAAGTGAGTGAGCATCTATGTTCTTTGGACCAGTATAGCTCTAGAAATCTGACTTGAGAAAGGGATTCGTGGAAGCTGCTAACAGAACTAAAGAATATGAACATGCAGCTGGGACTTGTGCATGAGTAATCCTGTTAGATCCTATGTACTCGACTTAGTTTTATTTCTGTTTCCCATTGTTTATTTTTTTTGAACATCTGTGAGATAAGAATGACTAGAGATTCCAAGTAAATTTAAAAAACATCAACAGACCCCCCCCAATAAACAAAAAACCAAACACCAAATACAGCTCCCATTCCCTCAAACAAATGAAAAAGCAGCTCGTAAGCTATCAATATAGTTAGCTTTCACATAAGAATGTCAAATGCAAATTGTTGGAATTTGTTTTGTTTGGGTTTTTTTAACTTTTTTTTTTCTTAAAGTGTGATAACTTCATGGACAAATGCCTAATCTCATGGATTTAGGGCTTGGTTACAGCAAATAACATCCTTCCTAGGGATGGAGTCACTAGGCTTTTTTTCTGTTGTGGAGTAGTGGTGAGCTTAAGATGGAACTTTAGTTTTTGTTGGCATAACCAATTCCCTTAAAAACAAGTAATGAACAGCCAGAGAGTGGTGGCTTGGATGTAGGTATTAATACCGAGTCATTTCAGAAATTGAAATGAATGATCTGGAAGCATCAAAGTTTTTTCTGAGCAGAATTGATTTTGAAGAGGAATAACTGTAAGGTTCTAAATAAAGCAAACAATAGCAGCTGCTGTAAGGAGACTTAACCAAGACTGAAAGTGCGAGAGGCAGCAGAGATGGCAAATAAATGAAAACAATGAGAAGTCCAACTATTACAGTATATAGTTTTTTGGCATCTATATCTGTATCTATATCTATATCTGTATCTATAGTTACCATTCACCATTCCTAATCTTTCTTGATACCTTAGCGTGTTGGATTTCAATAGTTTGGCTGTGCATTGTAGCAGAAAACTGGGTGGCTGGGAAGGGGTACTTCAGTGCAGGAGTCAGGAAAGATGTAGCTGCCAATAAAGGCAATTACACAGGAACCAAGACAGTAGCTCTTTTTTCCTTCCAGAATAAAACACCTTTTTTCATCTGCCTTCTACTAATTTATGGAGTGTGGAAGGGAGTGGTGGTAGGGGAACAGTTCTCCTTCTGTTCTGTGGAGAGGCTTGGGGGGAGTGTAGAATTAGCTCCATCACTCACAAGCAGGACTGATCTAGTGTTGGCCCTTCCTTGTGTAATTGGATGAGGTCTGTGTTAGAACAGCTAGTGTTTTGTTAGCTCTTTAACTGCATCTCTTCCTCATTTGTCTATGAAGTGTTATCTGATAGTAGTAAATTTTGCATTGGGACGTATCTAGTGTATTCTGCTTTGAGACTTTCTCATACCTCTTGAGTGATGTTTGGGAATACATTGTATGTGATTGCTTGGATTAGTGGTAGCTCCTGTGTGGTACAGTTTTAGAGGAACAAAAGCAAAAGGTATAGTTTCAGCAACCTAGGACTGAGCTTGTTTGAATAAAATAAAAAATAAAGAAGAGAAAAGAAAAAAAACCCCATCACCCCAAGCCTCCTTCCAAACCTACTCAATGGTTCCTTAAATTTGAAAGGGACTTTCTTTAGTGTTGAAAGCAATGATGGATCAAAATGGCTGCTATTTCTGGTGCACAAAAAATTGAGCATAAATGGAATGAACTGATATAATTACAATAAAATAAAGGCTGTGGAGAGTAGGTGTGGGTGAAATGATTCTGCACTTAAGAGTGGCAGACTGCAGTTGCATTGTGTCCTCTGCACCTGAGAAAGAATTCGTCTGTACAGTATAATGTGATTCCAGTCATATTAGCTCTTGTGCATTTTAGTGATTTTTTTTTCCTTGTAAATTGTAAGTGTATTTTTGTATTTTGTTAGTTCTCTGAAAACTGCTCAGAGAAGGTTAATTAAAATTATCAGTTTCATTTATTTCAGGTTAATGCACTTCTGTCAAGAATCATACAGAATTTTATGTATTGTGTGTTTTTTTCTGTACCACAAAATTTAAACCCCCCAACACTAGTATTTATATTTTTTGGAGAACAGTTTGTATGTAATGCTTTAATTAAAATATTCCAAGTTTTCCAAGTATTTCCATTGAAGTACCTTTGGCTAGTTACTCAGTTTTAGTCAGTAGGTAAAAGTCAAGTCTTTTAAATTTTTTAAAACTGCTTCTGAATTAGTTTTGTAATGTTTGAGTATGAATGACAGAAGTTTAGATGTCTTTGTTCTTCATTAATTTTTTTGAAATTCGGATGTTCCGAATTTAACCACCTGCCTGGCGGTTAAAAAATGGCTTATGACAGCAATGTTTAGTAGCTTCTGGTTGTGGCAATAGTAAGGAAGAGAAAAATAAAGCATAAAAGGCAGTTGCCCTGTTGGAACCCAAATAGTTATTGCAGTCAGATCTCAGAGGCTGATGCAGGTAGAAAGTTCCCCCGTGGAAGTATGACGGAGGTGTTTGCCCCACTCTGGCCTGTAAAGTCATTAATTCGATAACCTTGTCAAATCAGATGTGTGAACTGAGGGCTTTGTTCCTTACTAGTGTGAAAGAGTGAACGAGCAAATTGAAACTAAAATAATTCTATAGCCATGAGATCATGATCCTAAGCAGGAATAAGCTGTTGGGATAAGTGGTAGAGGGCTGGCAGTCTGCATGACTGCCACCACTCTGCATCTGGGCATTACGATGTCGTGGTGCTGTGGAGGCTGCGCTAGAGACTTCAGCTGCATGGTAGAGGATGTGAGTGTGTTCTGGCACTTCAGGATTAGAGATCAATACTCTATGAAAACCCCAACCCGTGAAGGAAAGGAAGTTCATGTGAGCATCTCCATTGGTGTACCACTAGTTGGACATTGTTTCTATGTAACTGAGTTGTTCTTGAACTGAGCTCTCTAAAGTCCAGGAGACACAACCGTTTTCTGTTCAACTTGATTGCTTGAGTTCAGTGTATCAGTGAAGCAAAACAGATGCCTCGTGATTAAAATTAGCAAGGTAACTTCTGTTTGAGTTTCTAAATTTGTTGCAGACAATGCAATTAAAATCAGTCTTTTCTTGAGGGGACTGATTGCCACTGGAAAGAATTTGAATTTTTATTTGTAATACCAGCTTTAGAATACAGCTAATTGGCGTGTGCCAGAATGTTCTTATACTCGACATTTAAAATCTAACCAACACTGATAAAAGAAATATAAGTAAAAAATTACAGTGGATAGAAATAAATCCATTTTACAATTTGTGCTACTGTAAATGATCAGAGCTCTAATACAAGAAAGATGTATTCAGGTATATTATTGTTCACTGAAATTCCTGTCTATACATATGTTCTTTTGTGCGTCTGTTAAACATGATCTTAACATGAAGCCCTTTTTCTCCTAACTCAAAAGCTTTCTCGAAGTTGATGAATGCCATACATAATGGTAAGTTATATTAGAATCTTTTGCAGAGGTTCATTTATCACAAAGGGTAGCCTTTTGTGGAAAAGCCTGATTGAAGGTCTGCATATTCTATGGATTGGGTGAAATACAGGTCTGCAGTGCGTCAATTGTTCAGTACTTGAGTGAAAACTTTTGTAGATTGTCTGCAGGAGCCTGATAGGTCAATAGTTCCTCAGTTCTCTTTTTATGATCTTTTTGTACGTGTGAAGTAAAACGGTAACAGTTTTATTCCAGTTCTGAGATCCTTTTCTTTAATTTTGTGAATAGTGTTTTCTAGTCCTTCTTCTGTGCTCCATTCATAGGTGTGTTATAGTGGTGTCTACCTCAGGCATTCTCCCACTTCCCTTCCTGACTACTTAAATTACTACAAGTAATGCATGTGAAGGTAGCCTTGTTTTGTCCATTCTTTGTTCTGACAGCCTGATGCTGCTCATTTGTGTCACTGATAACAGAACTATCAGTTTCAGAGGGAGCAATATTGAATCTTTAATGTATCTAATGGCTGTTTTCCTTTAGTATTCAGCATTGGCTTTGTACCCCTTTTTCTCTATTCACTCATAGCCAGTGGAAATGAAATATCTTCTTAAATTAGAGCTTGGTTTACTTTTTCAAGGCTATTGTTAGTTTGTAGGAAACAATCATAGCTATATTCACAAGTTATTGAAAGATTGAAAACTCTCTCATGAGGCTAGTTTTGAAGATTATCAAGTTTGTTTCTCAATGTGATATTTAATTGGTGTCAGGTGATCTGTTAATAAAAAATGGATTTTTTTTACCCATTTGTGCCAGCCAAATAGAAGTTTTCTTACTGCTGTGCATGTATGTTAGAAGAGCAGTGCTGTATGCATTGCTAATTGTATTGACTTGAAATTCAGAATATGCAAAAGAATTTAAATGTTTGAAACTTTGCATGGTCAAGTTTTTTGCATTTAAAGCTAGCAGTCATTATGGTTTTGTAGAACTTTTGCTTTTCATACTGTCAGAGCCATGTATTACACCTGTTAGGCAGATGTCTAGAGTGGTGGGTCTCTTAAATAATAAAAATTTTAATGTTACATTACCTTTATGTTTCATAGTCTACATGTGGTGAGAAATAATGAAATTTCTCTAGATTTGCTTTGCTTTAGTAAAATAGGTTTAGCTTTTTTCCTTTTGATATAGGGTTTCCCTCTCACTCTCCCAGGTATACAGTACTCTGAACCAGCTTTGAGATGAAGGAAAACAAGCTCACCATTTTTCTGAACAAAAATAAACATCTGAAGGGTATCTGACAAAGGTTGCTGAATTTGGACTTGGTGAGTTTCTGCTGTTTTATAAGCAGAGCCTTTTTGCTGTTTAATGTTGAAGAGGTGTAGATTCACAAGAGGGTGCAGAATAGAAATTGTTGGAACGCCATTTGTGACTTCTTCCCACGTTGCACTTTTTGTTTTTTAAACTAATGACATAGATAGTTGGAAGGGCATGTGTTGCCAAGCAATAGTAATGCTTTATGTAACATACTGTTGTGGAACAGCATAATGGTAGCTACATGTTTGTTTTAGAATGGTGTTTGAACAGGATTTATCATCTAATTACTTTTTTTTGGGGTGGTGGGGTGGTGGTGGTGATGTTTCATGGTACCTTTTGAGGTGAAGTTGGTTACTTTTTTGCCCCAGTATTGCCTTTACCTCCTCCCTTCCCTCCCTCCACCCCAGTATTGTAGGGCTCTTGTTTTGTCAGAAGCATATATCTGGGTGAAATCAATGAGGGTAGGTAGAAATTTTGATAATATGAATGGCAAGAAAAGATCTTGTCATGTTTGTTTATACAGGATGAAAAGAAAGTATTAAAACTTGAGATAAATATTTAATAAAGGAAGATCATTTACTCCAAAATTTACTCATATTCAGATGATGAATCAGATAATGCTGAGGGTTGTAAATATCACTGTCAGTAAGAGTTTTGGTGGAGTTTGTGTCAGGAGCTTGTTTTTTCATTGCACTGAGTTTAAGCTGGCTGCACATCAGCAATAAAGTACCGAAAAGAAAACCTGTGAGTTTTAGTTTGAATGGAAACAAGTACAAGTTTGGAGCAGAGAAGTTTATTATTGATAGTTTTGCTATAAAGGTGGTGGGCGAAGCCTGTCAGTTGAAATTTGGTGCTGACAAACTGTGAAGGAGGAAAGATAATAGCTAGAATATTGAACTGGTTTGAAAGGATCTAGTCCTAAAAAAGAGAATTAGAAAATGGAGTCATGAAAGCTGTTCCGTTAAGATGCCTGCCTTAGTAGAAAGGAGTCAAGGCACTTCAAAGCAGGCAGTGGCACACTGCAGTTTAGCCAGTAAGAGACTTGGTATACTCAGTGCTGTGTTTTCCAGTTGTATAGTCAACTTCTTACATTTTTCATGCTTTTTTCAAAACCTTTTTCTAAAAAACCACAAAATTTGCAGCTGAGAGACGTAAAGTTGTCACTGCTATTCACTGTGTGATAAGAATGTGCTTTGTCCTTCCAAGTCGTACTCTGGATCTTACAGTCAAACTTTTTTGACTTGACCTTGCAGTCTTGTCTCTTCTTCTATGGGTCTGCCACTGAAAAGGAGCAAGAGGATATACATACCTGTATATGCACACATATACGTATAGAGCATACATATCTCTTAACAGTTTTAGTGCATACTTTAAAAAAAGGACTATGGGAAGCGATGACCTGATTATTTTCTGTTAGAGATAGCTGTTAATTGTAATGTTCACTTGTTGCCTTTCTGTGGTTACTTCAGTTCTTGCTTTTTCTGTCTTCCGTCTGTTTTATTTCATACTCCTGTTGCTGTTTTTAGGTCTTTGTTATTGATTGTTCTGTCTTATGCTGATTTTTGAGTTGCAGTAAGGAGAGTCATAATACAGAACAGACATCCATTGTGCCAGTATCAGTGCTGTGATTGTTTTTAGAAGACAACATGTTTCCAAAGAAACTTCAGTTCTATAGCCTTGGCCTCTGCATCAATGCAGGCGAAATTCAGTATATATGGTATGATTTTTTTAACAAGATAACCTAAAATATACAGAATCTGTGCATGAATTAATTTTTTTTTAAACTAGCCCAACTTGGGCAGTTTTTCAGTTTTGATAAAAAGGCATCTGCCTGTATTGAAGCGTGGAGACAATAGTGCTCAGCTAAACCATCTAAATTGATAAAAACGAAGAACAAGAGAAGGGTAAATTAAAAAGTTAGCCTGAAATAGTTCTGTTATGCACATTTCAAAATACTGAGTAGTTACTGTTTGGTTGTCAGATATTGCAGACTTAAGGATAACTATCTGACCATGAGGTTCTAGAATACCACTGTAAAGCTCTAACTGTTGCTAGTGACAGCTATTTGTAGGCCTTCAGAAATTGGACAACAGCTGTCCCATCTTCCCCCCTCCCCCTCCCTTGGAAGACACCAGCCTCAGATCACTGGAACCCAAAAGAGAGAACTTCTGAAGTAGAAACTCCCGTAAAAGACTATATTATGTTCACAGTGAAGAGGAGTCTAGTGCTTCCAGTGACTCACCATTTCAGCACCGAGGTAGATTGCTGTCAGAATGGTTTGAAGCTATGGTATGTTTTCAGAGATCTTAAGCAAACACAGTAAATTTTCTCTGAAATCATTAAGAAATGTAGATCACAAGTCATGCTCCTATTCATGAATACTCATTAAGTGAGCCTAAAACTGCTTTGGTTTTAGTTTGTCATGTTTAAGTCACTTAGGCTTGTATGTATTGGCTCACTGTTACAAAAGTGAACTTTTAAACTTTAAACCTTAAAAAGTTAAGGTCTTTATCAATCTTTCTTCCATATCTGTTTACTTCTTCTTTTACAAAGATCTTTCTGTGCTGTGACACACTTGAACTACAGGTCTTTTTTGTGGTTATGAGCATATGTGTCTCAGATATGATCACGGAGCTCTTTATCTTAGTATTCTATTCTAGAAGAGTACTTGAAAACTTTTTGACTCATGGTAGAACAAGCACGAAATTCTTAACATGTCCTATTTCATACAGCTGAATTAATTGTGAAACGTAAACAGGCAGTTATAAAGCATTTCAAAGATTATTGTGAGAAATCAGAGTATCTGGAAGAAACAAGTGAAAGGAGTTTTGCCCCTGTGTCGGCCATCTTCCACCCCAAAAAAGGACCTCACAGTTTAACTGAGGTATAACCTTTCCATGAGATAGGGTATGAAAAGTTACAACTGTTCAGAAAGGATTGGAAGATACTCATTGGGGCAAGTCTGGAAGCAGATTTAAGGCTAATAATTACAAAGACTGTTCCTCACACTCAAAATTCATACATTATAGATTTCTAGAGGCTGGGAGAACATTTGAGGAAAGTATTACTACATGCTTGCCCTTTTTTTGTACTTTTCCTTGTGTAGCTGCTATTGTTCGCTGTTAGAGTTGGATATACTGAGCTAGAAAAACAGTACAGTTCTCCCTGTGTTCCTAGTCCAGTGCGTCATTCATCTGTCTCCCAGTGGCACATTCAGACCTTTTCTCTCAGAGAGAAAATTCATCTTGGGTGGGCTACGAAAAAGTGGATTTGAGCCCTTCTGCAGTGGAGGGCTGCAGTGTGGGACCTGTATCAGCTTGGATTAATTCAAAGTGGGAACATTACTGCTGACATGAGTGGTCATCAACGAACATGGAATCAAGTGTAAAATACCATTCTTCACTATAGCAGGTGGGACTAGCTGAACACAGTAGACCATTTTGGTAGCACATCAGTTCTGATCCTTCACCCCCACCCTGTTGTTGAATACATTTCTGATTGATTATAGATAACTGTACAGTCAGGGGTTTGAACATAGGGATGGGAGTAGACAGAAGAGATTAACTGAATGTCTTTTGCTGGCTGAGCTGCCGAGGATTCGGGGTTAATTTTAACAGAGTTTGATAGCAAACATCAGGTCTTTGCTGTATATGTTGGTGATACAATCATGGATTCACCGTATATATGTCATATTGCCATGCTGGATTGTGTTCCTCGGTTGTGTCAAGGTTCTTGTCAAGTATTTTGGTCTTTGACTATAAATCTGCTCTACAGAGTATTCTCAAAGGGAATAATTGTGGCAGTCTGCCTTCTGTCAATAGATACCAAACTGGAACAACTGTTTCAAAACAGTTAGAAAACCAGTTTTTGAAAACATGTACACTTGTACTTTGCATCTTCCCTCCTCCCCACCACCCTTCGCGGTGTGTGTTGGATATTTTGAGTCTGTGGGGTTTTTTAACTTCTACCTCAGTTATGGAGAGTACTCCGAATGCCCTTTGTGAAAGGAAGCCATTGACTGTTGCTCTGTGACAGGCTGCTGCGCCCCCATCAAAAAAGGATGCCCAGTCACTGAAAGGGAGGGAAATGGTAGCTTGCTATCCAGCTGCAGATCGGTAACTTTCATTTCCGTGCACTTCTAGAACTGTTGCTGCAGAATCTTGTAGAAACCTATCTGAAAGAGAACTTTACTGCTTTCCTCATCACCAGCAGGAAAAGAGCAGGATTATTTGATTCTTAGATTTCAGATTTCTTTGTGAAGGAAACACATTGGCCCTAGCATCCAAGCTCATTATCTCATAAATTGAAGTGAAATACTGTTGCTAGCTTGGCAGTTTCAAGTGCAACTTTCTTCTCCTTCTAAACAACTGTCAAAAATAACCTGTTTTTATTTGCATCTGTTTTGCATTAGATTCACTTTAGTTTATGTTTATATTACAAAATAACATAGTGGGATGCTTCTTCCACTGTTAACATTGTACTGGAATAGAACATGTTCTTTCTTGTGTAATGGAACTTCATCAGTTTTTTATACATGCTTAGTTACTAATTAATGGACTGCTTCATGCAAAGACACTTTTTCATTTTGCATTGTATTGGAAGTTGCCATGGGTTTAGGGGAGACTTTTTGAGATTACCACATGAAGTGAAGGTACTTAAAGCATGTCTATAGCTTCAGTTTGTGTAAAGAAGTTCTTGTTCTTATAACTCAAAATTTCCTTTTATTTCTTCGAATTCTACTATGAATTCCCTTGAGGTTATTGTCCCCATGCCCCAAGTAGGAACGTTTTTTAGTTCTGTGCAACTTTTGTAGGTCTGCAAGTTTACATTTGAAAAACAGCCTCTTTAGCCGTATTCTTCTTATTCCTGAAGTTTTGACAAAATGCTAAGATGAGCAACCTATGACAGGTATCTCAGACAACTTCCTCTCTTCAAAATTGTTGTAATAGTTTCAACTTACTGACCTACGAAAGAAAATACACCTTTAGGGAGACAATTTTACAAGCTTCCTAAGGAAACAGTATAGATGGTATCTCTCTTGATTTTGGCCCACAGTAAGCTTTAAGTCTGTTGTCCAGTTTACAGGAAAAAAAAGTCTAAAACATGTATGTTCCTGTAATAGGAATGGATGGTGTATGGCTACAAAAGTAACCACTGCCTGTTTTTTGTCTCTTGGTGAGCTAGGCAGTCGCTGGCATAAGAAGGGAATGTAAGAGAGCTGGGTAATGGAGGGGGCTGTAGTACTAGAAAATAAGAACTGAGGATTTCATAGCTAGATACAGAAATTGTGGTGGTAAAGCTTAGTGTGTTGATGTAATCTGTGAGATGCAACACTCTGGAAATCCAGAATTTAATCAGTTTTGTTAATTCTTCTGCTCATGGAACTACTTACTTTTGAGATTTTGGATAAAACCACTAAAAGTGTTCTGTGTGCCACCTGGTGTATATCGCTAGTTTTGATTTGAGGCTATTTTGTTTTTCACTATTCTTAAAGTGCTTTTATTTCCTCTATTACTGATTTTGTCATTGATGGTGCATAAAGAATGCATTTTTTTCCAGTCTGCATTATCTGATGTGTTCCCTGCTCTATAGTACTACCTTTCTGTGCTAAGCAGCAGTTATTTGTTGTCCAGAGATTTTTTTTTTTTTTGCAGTTGCCTTTTTGTTAAGCCTTTCACTCCAGCAGTGCAGGTTACATGTGCATTTTATCAGTTAGAACCTGAAGTCAGTGTTCTGCAGCTGTGTTAGTGGTGTCACACACAGTTAGCCTGTCACACACAGGCTTTACCTGAACAGTGTTACATGTCTGTTTCCACCGTGAGCTGAAGAACTGTGTTCTGGTTAAAATGCTGAAGATTGTATTTGACCATGCTATTTATGCCTCTAGCAAATTACACAATGCCATTCATCACAAGGTACAGCTGTTTGGCTTTTCAGTAATATGGCAAGGACTTCAAGGTGGTTTGTTTGTTTTAAACATTAATGTAGTTTACAGAGATTTGTTCAGGTTTTTGTTATTATTCCTTCCTGATCCAGAAAGTGATTTATTTCTCCCCAAACCCCAAAGGATAACTTAGTATGTTAGAGACATTTCAAATGTGTATTGTCTTGGCTTTCTAATATGATATACACCTAGTTTTTATACAGGTATTTTTGAAATGGTGTGAAAATCAAGACTTTATTTGAATGTTCAGCATACAGTTCTTATTTGAATGCTGCATGGAGTGATATCTTGGTTGCATGAGTAGTTTCAGAAGGTGCATGTACTTTATGTGTTAAGTAAGGGATTGCTAAATGGAAATACTTATCCCAAACAGGGTCTGCTGATAGGTCATATTTGTCCTGTATTTTGCAACAGCAACAAACAGTGTTTTTAATACTACTGCAACAACTGGCAACAAATATTAGCTTACCTCATTCCACTGGCAAACTAGTTTACTGCTTGTCTTTCTTTTGAAATATTTTTTTGCCTGTGATTTCGTAACTATCCGCTTGTATTCCAGAATTTTATTTTTAAGAGGAAGAATAAACCTTATCATTAAAATAGAAGCAGCAGAAGCTCTGCAGTTAATTAAATATGTAAGATTTTTTAAAATTAAGAAAAAAAATCTACAATAGCTTTAAAATTTCGAAGTTGTTTTCCCTTTCTGGCAAAATATCCTTCATTTTTAGTACTTGTCTCTCACCAAAAATTTTGTTTTCTCCTCTCATTGCTATTGATGTTTTATGAGAGTGATAGTGTTTGTGGTGATGAGCTCTTATGGTTTACTCATAGGTGTTGTGATAGTTCATTATTTTTACTCTTAAAACTTGTGGTTCCTGAAGCCTGATAATTCATGAGAATCTCATATTTTGAAGAAGGTTTGTATATTTAATTGTTTTACTGCATTCAAAAAACAAAGGGTCAAATCTCATCCTTTTTGTTAATTTGAAATTGTTGATTAAAAGCAAATTGAAAAAATCTTTTGAGGACCTGGGTTATATTTTAGTTTTTGTGGTCGTAATTATGTCACATTTAAGAGTAGACTCAGTAGCAAGGCTGTTTGTTAATCATGTTCATTTTGGTGGTGTATAAGGACATATTAGAGCAGGATCCATTAAAAGTGCTGTCTAGTTAGATGATCCAGCTAGAACTGGAAAAAGGTCATAGCAAAGCGAACACTTAAAGGATCTTAACTGCTAATAAGGCGGTAACTGTAGGTTTTGGGGATGGTGACAAAAAAAAGAAAACCAAGGAGGGGGAGGTGTACTAAATGGAAAAATATACGAAGGTCAGTAGAAAAGCAGAACAGGTATGGAATTTCTCTATGATGAAGAGACCGGGGAGAAGATAAGTCACTAACCTTGGTTAGGCAGGAAAAAATGTTGTCGCGATGTGTCTTCAGCTGCTTTTTCGTATCTTCTTTCTCTAGTGGGTCTGGCTGATTTTCTCTTCCATTTTTCTTGACAGTTAATAGAGTCAGGGAATTTAAGATGCATCAGTGTTTGCATATTATGTGTGGGTTTGGATGATGTTAGTCTCCCTTGACTGCCTGTGCTCAGAGGGTTATCTGGGTGGCGAGTGGTGTTTTAACATTGCGTATCTTCTTATTGTCACTGCCTTCTTCAAATCATTATTTGTATGAGTGACAAACTAGCTCCACCCTTTGCCTTCTAACTGGCATTTCAGTTCTGTTGCTTTTTTTGATCTAACCATGTTCATTCTACTTCTGTTTACTCCCTGTGGCACTCTTCCTCTAACTGCAGTTCAGTGCTACCATGCTTGATATTCCTTGGCCAGCTGACAGCTCACTTATCTAATGCACGTGGAGCCTAACGGTTTCATAGACAGGTACTACTTCTTGTCCTGGGCTTCTGGTCAGTAGGGTTTTTTTTCCCAACCTCTATAATGAACTTTACCCTGCATGTAGATGAACAGAAGTAATGGCTTCACAGAGGGGTATGAACTCTTCCTATTTAAATTGCTAACTTACAAGTCTGACTAATGTTAATGTGTTTAGTTGTTTACTTGTTGGCTGTTCTAGCAGAAATGTTAGTCAAGCATTTGTATAGATCATGGATGGAATTTTAGTTTGTGAATAAATGAAATACCACGAGCTCTATCGGCAAATCTGAGTACTTTGTCCTCAGACTTGCTGTCAATATTTTCCTGAAAAAGCACGAGCAATCCTTAGTTGCCAAAATTACAGTTTTGGACAAATGTATGTTGTTTAGTAACATTTATTTTAAAATGAAAAAGTATTTTTTCCATTTGTGTGGTGTGTGTTCAGTTACATAGCCCAATACTTCACTCTTTACTTAACAGTAATACATTGAAAGAACAAACTCTGATAGCAGACTCAGTTGAAGGGAGGCATTTTAGCCAAAAATTCTGCCACTGTTAATGTTTGAGCAGTTTGTAATGCACATAAATATTTGATTTATCACACATGTTTTACAAAAACTTAAAACTGAATCAATCTGTGTTCCCTGAACTGTAGAATGTTAAATGACAAGAGCACTTTTATCAATCAGCATGGTTAGAATTTCTACACAGAAGCTTTCTGCATTACGTATTAAGTGATCTTGTTTGTCTTGATTAATTTTCTACTGCATATTTACATGGTTACTAGTAAACAGAGGGGGGGGAGAGAGAGAGATGCATGTAATCGTTTTTGTAATTTTTTTCAGGTATTTTTAGCAGCAATGATGTAGCAGTATCATTTCCAAATGCAGTATCTGGCTCAGGATCTAGCACTCCCGTTTCCAGTTCTCATTTACCTCAGCAGGCTTCAGGCCACTTGCAGCAAGTGGGAGCTCTATCACCTTCAACTGCGCCTTCTATAACTACTGTTGTTGCTGCAACTCAGGTAAACTATCACAAGAGTTTAAGATAGAAAACCATGTTACTGACCTGCTTATTTTTAATGTTAAAAGAAACCGTAATTTGTTTGGAAAATAGCTTAATAAACGTTATATTTGTTGTGAAACACTGTAGTGGCTGGAAGTTCCCCATAGTATTACATAGTCTTATTTTGTAGAGCACATAGATTTTTTTTTTCAAATGTAGTCTGAGGAAGTGCATATTAATAACTATATTATGACTAGCAGCATAACTGCTGGTTGCAGTTCATCAGTGTTCTAACCAGTCTTTTATCAGAACATAAGAAAGGATTTTAAAAAGGAAAGTATGTAAAGTTTTCTGTGTTTTATGCAAAAATGATGGTATCAGTTAAAGAGTGGTTTGTTTGGGAGGTTTAAAAAATGGACAACTAAGCTAGCCCTGGCAAAGGGATGGCCGAGGCTGACATCTTCGTAACAAATGAATGTTGACATACATGTTTTGCATTTGAAAAGTCATGCAAATGAAGATCCATAGTTCATGTTTGATGGTGAAGGAAAAAGGGAGGCATGGGAGAAGTGCAGAAGGGTGGCATAGTTGAAGTAATGAACCAGAAAAAATACCTTTATGGTAGTATTTTGTATGAATTTAAGTTGGACAAGATTACATTTATCAAGATACGAGAGTATGAAGTTATAGTTGCAGAAAGTCACCGTGATTAGTGTTTAAGTATGAAGGAATACTACACTATACATGATGATTTTATACTCCTTGTTTCTTGCATTTTCATTTTCTGATGGGAATCTCTCTTACAATGAATGTATCAAATATATCTCTTTTTGTGTGCTTATAAGCAATGAATTTGTAATTTATCTACAGTGATCTAAGATAGTGGATATAAACATGAAGAATTAAAATCAAGCTTAATATGTGTGTGTGTGTGTGTGTGTGTGTGTGCACAAGTGGGTGTGTATAGTTCATGGATAGCAGAAATACTATGTGAAGACCAACACAGATTACATTTCAATATCAAATAGCAATTTGTTCGTATAGGTGGCAGTTCATATTTTTACATCATTCTTCTGGACTGGTTTTCTAAAGAAATAAAGTGGTTTCACCCAAAATTGAGTGATAGCTCTTTTGCGCAAATTGATCAAAACTACTTTAAAGAAATTAATTAAAAATTTGGTATTTTAGTAAGTTCTCCTTTATTTTTCATTTCCAAAGATCATTACGCACTCTAACTCACTGACAACACTTAAATGGAACAGTTCGGAGTTAAGGGGAGGGATTGTGTCATAGTTCAGTAGCAGATTAAAAGTTTTAAAAAACCCCAAATAAGTCAATGCTCATTTTTCACAGAGGAGAGGTTTGCCGTGAGAGTCTTGGAAAGACTCGGCCTTTTGTGCAGCTCAACGTATTCATAAATGATTTGGGGGAAGGAGGAGGAGGAACACACACCAAGTTTGCTGATTATGCTGGGTTATGCAATGAGCCCTTATGACGATCAGCTGTCACAAACTGCTGAAAGACCTCACCAGCCTGTGTTGACAAGGTGGTTAAGAGGGCAAATAAAATCCATGTTAAAGGGAAAGGACAGTTTCTATTCAAAACAGATACGGTACATGCCAAAAGAGGTACAAGAAGAGCCATGGAAGTGAACAATGGCAAAGAACATCTTTATAAGGAGTGAGTAAATAGTGAGGACTTGTGGCTTCAAAAAGAGACACTGAGATGGGATAAGACAAAGGTCTGTAAAATCAATTGACATGGAAAAGTTAAATAAGCAAGAGCTGTGCACCATCACTTCTATTTGTTAACCTCTGTCAGAAGATAAACAGATTGAAAAAGCAATGGGACAAAACCCATATTTATGAGTCAGGAAGAGAAATACCATAGTATTTTTTTCCTTCAGGTTGTCACAAAAAAAGAGAAGTATACCCTAGGAGATGGACCTTCTCTTAGTATTTAGCTGAACTAGAGAGCCCTCCATAGGTTAACTGCTTAAAATTCCTGTCCTTCCTTTGGCTTTGTTTCTTGGGAGTTGCCTTGGGGGCTTTTTTTTTTTTGTCAATCCCCAGAGAAGCAAAGGAGTTGTGTATCTTGCCTCACTACTAACTTTGTTTTCAAGTGGTCGTAGATTTACTTGTCAGGCTCTTACTCACAGGTACTACCATTTAAAGAGTTGTTTGGTTTTGAGATATACAGGGAGATTGAAATTGTGAGTTTTGGTTGACAGCCATAAAGGTGAGCTCCTCTATTTCAATTAACAAAGTCTTCCACTGCTTCAGCGAGTCTTGTTCTAGTGCATAAGGTCAGTACTAGTTTGAAGAGATTCAGTCAGGAGAGACTAGTTTACCATGCAGTGGTTCTCCACTTGGGTTTTTTTTTTTTTTAATCTCTTCCCCTGCCCCCCACCCCCTTTCTATTTAGCATAAATGACTGATTATATGTCAAGGGTTGGGGTTTATGTACTTACTTCTGCAAAGTTTCATCAGAGTGCTGTGTCTGCTTACTGGGCTCTTGTGGATGTATTCTCAGTGTTTACCCACCTCTTGACCATGGGAGTCTTCAAATAAGAATGTGCTAGTATGTTTCTTGTGTAGCGTTCTGGTTAAAAGAAAACCATCATCCTAGGTTATAAGATAAGGTAAGCTTGTACCTCTGTAGCAGGTGAAAAGTAATAGTTAAAAGATGAGGTTTTACTTAAACTATCAGTTAAGAGAGCAAGCATGACCAAATCTTGTCTGCTCACTTACTCGGTCATGTTAGCAGATGTGCAGTCGGAATAGTGCTAACACTTGGAATAGCCTCAAAGATGTGCTGCTGAGGTGCATCCTGTAAGATTTCAGCTGTTTTCTTAGATCTCTGTTGGGCATTTGTAATTATGATTTTGGGGACATCATAAATTTGTCAATTTTTGAAGGATTTTTTTTCATGTCTCTTTTTTTAAAGAAAGGGTGTTAAGAAATTCTAAAGAAAAGGTCTTGGGAAAAAATATGTTCCCATATAATTAGTCTCAGAATTACCTGATACATTCTGATTAGAATGGCATGATAGGCATCTAATGCAGAGAATTTTGTTCATAGCATTAAAAAAACTTGAAAACAGTTGAAAGCAACTGCCCCAAATTAGGTAATACTATTATTAAATACTGCTATTAAATTAATACTACTCAAAATGACAAAGTAACTTCTGTTATTTGTAGTAACTTACAGGCCTGTGTAAAGCTTTGGTGATTAAAACTCCGAAGTGCTGTTTTTTCCTTCAACAACTAAACAACACTGAGTTTAAAACTTAAAAAACCCCACAATTTGAAAATCCTGGGTTTTGATTTTTTCATTATATTGACTAGTATGGTCATTTCTGTACTGCGGTGTTTGTTTGTTTGTTAAGACAAAAACACAGTATGGACCTTGTTACAATCCCCTCTTCTGCCTCATTTTCTTTTCTCTCATGCCACTCGTAATTTTTATTCCAAACTAATAAATCCAGAAGAATAAATTATGAACTTTTGTTCCATGCTGTGCCATAACTGCATTGAAGTGGTGGTGTTCCTCACCAGGAACCAGTGGACTAGTAAAAATGCCACATGCAGATTATTTTGCATGCTGTTCTTTTTTTATGTCTTGGGCATAGCCTCAGATAGGTTACACTGCTTAATTCAATAAGGCTTTATTAGCTAACAATGCATTTAACAATTGCAAAAATGTAGTAGAAAAGGAATACAGGAGAGAAGGGGTACCGTCCACACAAATACTTTCTCCTGCTTTTCCATGAATTCGTACTCTTGACATGGTTATGGGTACTGCCTGTTTTGTATGTAGCAGCAAATTGCTGTATCCTAAACTTGTGTCTTTCCTCTCAGAAGTGTGTTTTTAACTTTCATATGGTTATTGATATGTGCTCTGTTATTGAGAAAAATCACTTTCTTCCATTTGGATTTTGAATATCATCTTCACTTTTCCCTTTTAAGCCAGGTCACAAGTTGCACCACTTGAATGTCCTATGCTCAGTTTTTATCTCAAATATTTCATAGTGCTTCATAATTATAGCAAAAATGTTTGTCAGTCTGTTATGCTGTTCTGTAACAATTTGCCATACTGCTGTTTCTGATAAGTTATTCTTTGTGATTAACATAAGTTCATAAAAGAAGTGGCGACCTGGGTGCCTCAGTATCTTCTGGTGCTGTACAGCAGGATTTATTTTTATTCATTTAGTACTGTATAATTGAGTGTTTGCTACTCTGGTTGGGATTGAGATTGAAATTGCTTGAGCTGTGTGTTCTTTTTGATGACTTAAATTAGTGAAATTGCCCTACTAGAGCTCTGTGGCCAATTGTTTCTGGGGTCTCCAGGTTCTGAATGCAGAATCAAACTGCAGAATTGGAAGTAAAGGTTTTTGACAGGGCTTTCTTAAGTCGTTGATTGTTAAAGCCATTTAATGGTTCAGACTGTATTGCTTTCAGGAAAAAAATGCACTTAAGTATCTTGTAATCTCATTTCAATAGTGCTTTTAGTGGGAGTAGAAATGGCATGTAGTAGTTTGCTTAAATACACAGTCTTTTACTTTAAAAATTTGTATATCGTCAAATGTTGGGGTTGGTATTGTATGATCCAGTAATGTATGATCTTTACATTATAGTAATCGCAGTTTATTGAGAAATTTTCAGGATTTATTCCTATTGAAAATTCAATATCAAATTTTGACTTTGTAGTTGATTTTTTTTTCATTCTACTGTGCGATGGCATCTCTGCTCTTGGTGACTGTAATAAGCACATCTGTGAGGCAGTTTCAAGCAGTACGGCACATACTTGTTACTAACCTCTCCTACAGATACAATCCAGAAGATTTCCTTACGGTGGGATTTTTTTGCTGCTGCTAGGTTCTTCTATCTTTTCTAAGCGTTTTTTTCCCCTCTGCAGCTTCTGTTTTATTTTCTTCCTAAATTCCCAGCTCTTACTTTATGCACTGTGCTTCCTTTGCCACAGAGGCAGATAATGAAGAGGGAGAAGGACAAGAAATATCTGTAACAGCAATCCTTGTGGCTTGCACAAAGATAGGGAAACTGAATAGTTGCTGTTTGTTATTCTTTACGTCCAGGATTTATTTGTGATGGCATGATAGGTCCAGTTCAACATAGTGTAATCAACTACTGCCTCCAGGGTGCAGATGTGATAATTGGGAAGGTAGGTGCTGCTGCTCAGTTGCAATTCTGAGTGAAAGAAGTTTGCTTTTTATCACTTCCATTGTCCTAAAGTTCCTTTGGCTTTACTTCCCTTAGGAGCAGTACAAAAGCTGCAGGGTTTTCTTTAGCATTCATATAGAGGTGTTTATCCTCCTTTGTCTGATCCAGCTTCTAGGGGAAGATAAGGCTTATTTTTTTCCAGTAGATTTGGAGTTATTTGTTAACAACAGAGGAATGTGAAAGCTAAGGAATTCTGAGATCTCTTCAGGTTCTGAATGTAGGGCACATGACGTTTCAGATGCATCTGTCCTGTGGTTTTTATTTTCTCATTTTCTGAATTAATGTAGTCCCTAATTTTGGATCTCTGTAGTCCCCTGCTCTTTCTCCAAATTACTAGTCTACACTATTTTCGGCTTCCTGTTTCAGTGGTTTTTTTCCTTGTCATAGTTTAAGTCTGCTCATCATTTTGCATGCTATCAAGGGAACTTTCTTGTCCTTTTTATTTTATATTCTGGCACTCACGGGAAAATAAATGAAAAGACAGGAAATAGGATCTCTATTCTTAGTTTTCGTTCCTTTCAACAGAGAAGTTAGGAGCAGTTTTGGGAGCAATGTTATTTATACCTTCCACAACAGGGGTGGAATTATGAAGGAACTTAATAGTACATCTTAAACAAGTAGATGTTCCTTTGCTGAAAATTGAAGTTGAGAGGCGTTTTTGCAAGTCTGCAGGAGGGGGGTTTGGGCATTTTCATGAGACAGTCAAATGCACCTACCTGATTGATACTGCTTCCAAGTTTACAGTTGTAATCTCAAATTATGGATATCGCATTCTTAAATTCAGTATGGCCAAGGAAGATACTCCTTTGTCCACTTTTGTTTCCCAGTCTTGTTGAGAAACATACCCTGTTTCCTGCTGGTTTGGATTTGGGTTTTTTTAAATTTAATATTTAGCACAAAGTAAATGTGAGGAAGGAAGGAAGGAAAGTTTCAAGTTAAGCATCTGAAGTTTGCTAGAGCTGGGCAGACTGCAGTCTTTTAAAGGACATTTCTGGGCCATCCTCCCGGTGGATACTCTAGAAAATGGCAGGTCTATCAGCTATCAGTGTTTAATCAACTTTTCTTTGGTGAGTAGAATAAGTACACAGAGAAAAACCCAAGCTGCCTTCAGTTCTAGGACTTTGGGGTGTGACAGATGTGACCTGCATTAGATGGTTGGCTGCTTAAGTGAGTCCCCTGCTCCCTCCCAAAGACGCACATCACAACCGTATGTAAGTTTAGAGTTAGTGTAATACTTCTGCAGACACCTTTGGATCAGAACTTCTTAAAACTAGGAACTTCGACATTATCTCAACAAACTAATTTAAGGAATAATCCTTTTTTTTGCAATGCAAAGGAACTTAGCATAATTATATTAAACTGCATTAGACATGTAATCAGAGATGATTTCTAGAACTTAAGAAGAATTTTACTCTCTTTTTACATTTTTTTCAGGCCACTTTCGCAAGTCTGTTCCTTAACATAGAAATCATTGAGATACTGAATCCTATAAGAGCTCTTAGGAAGTCAGCTCCTATGAAGTTCAGAGTGTAGATAGTGTAGATTTCTACTGCATATTTGGTGGGTGCCTTGTGGTGAAACCTCTCACTTATTAGTAATTATTCATTAAGGTAAAGCATAGACAGCAATTATGACAATATGTTAATACATTGCTAAATTTCTCCAAAACAAGTAAGTTGGTTCATTTTTTAAGTTCAGTTTATACTTTGCCATATAGTGTATGTTGTTGGTTTGGGGGGCTGGGGGTGGGGTGTTGTTTGTTTGTTGGGTGGTTTTTTGGTGTTTTAGTTTTTTGTTTGTTTTGTGTTACCTTTAATATGAGTGATAATTAAAAAGAGACTAATAAAACATCTGGAAGTAATGATGTTGCATGGTTTAAGCAGCATGCTTCCAGAAAAAGGAAATTAGATCCTTACTGTGGTACTAGAATTCTCTAATCAATAGAAATGCTGGATACATGAAAACCAGTTAACTTACTTTATGTTACTATCAAAACACCTCTTGATGATAAAGTCTCTTGAAAGAGGCTCCTACCCACTGGGTCAAAGGTAAAATATCAACATGGATCACAGGCTGTTTGGATGCTGAAATTATTTGGTTCTCCTTATCTTATAACTTAACAAAAAGATACAAAAGGAAATGTCAGCATATCCAGAACAAAAAGAAATCGTTCTTAACAGAGTATGCTGCTCATCTTTGAGACTCACTGGCACAGGAAATTGCCAGCGCTTCTAGATTTGGAAAGTGCTAAATGCATCCTTCATTATGTTGTAGACAGAGGGGTTTGATATTGTGGTGTAGGATGTCCGTGCAAAACAGAGACTTTCCTTCCAAACCTACTAAATCATATTTGTGTCACGGCCACTTAAATTTGAGTCTTGAAAAATGAAAAATGTGAAAGAACTGTACTAGCAAAAGTTTTTCCATCAAAATTTTCTTGTTTCTCACTTGAAAGCTGTTTTAATTTCTAGTTACTTCTGGGCAAAACGGGTAAAAATCTAATTTTCTTTTCATGCAATCTAACTGAGGATTTTTGGGGTGGGGGAGGAGGAGAGTAGCAAGGAGGAAGAATTTACAGCCAGAGGGAAAATTCCTTCTAACATGTGACTCAAGTAGAAGAACAAAGGAATCATAGTTGCAAGTAATCTTGTATTTAGCCCAATGAAAATCTTGTTTTCCTCTTGCTTCAGAAAGCTTGTCTTCATGTAGACTTGTGCGATACAGAGGTAGTCTGAAAGGCAGTTGCCTGGTTTTGCACAGTGCCGCATGCTGAGACAACTGCATCAATGTTTCGGTCCAGCAATAAATGTTTTCTGCCTTCAAGCTGAAGCTTATTTAGCTTGGCTTATCTGGTGCTGCTGTAGCAACCATCAGTCTCCAGGCAACTGAGGCACATTGACCCCTTCGTTGAACTGAGTGTAGCACTAGTTCAATTTAGCTGCCTGAGACAATAATAATGGTGTTGAATCTAAAAAGTGTGAAATTTTCTAGTTTGTATGCAATGGAAATAATAAAACTATTAAGATGAAACTGAATGTTTAGGTCTTACTTGAAAAAGATTTCAAGTGTACATGGTGTGTGTTTGTTGCAAGCTGCAGAGTTGGTTGCTGAGGCAGTGTCCTTATAGGCCTTGTATAAATGTTGAAAATCTTGCAAGCATTTTTGCACAGCAGCAATTCTGCTCCTGAAGGTGTTTGTTTCATCACTTAAATAGCAAAGACTGTTGATGTTTATTTAGATAGCTAAAATGTCCATGCTTGTGAATAAGTAGGGTGCTTCTTTACTATTACTCTTTTTGAAATTATAGATGGTCTTGAAAGTAGTTACTTTTCTCTCAGATCCGTTATTTGCTGTATTGCAAGTGTCTGGCTTTCTTTGGAATACTCGTATGAAGAAAATAGATTCCTCTATTCCTCTGAATTTGTTGCCTAATAAAGTAGTTCTTCTGCTAGTCAATTGAGATTCCTCATACATAGATTAAAGTTCTTAAGTAAAACAGATTCTTGGGCACGATAGTGCTTCCATATCTGTGTAGAGCACATACAGTTTAGGTGCTGTGAAGACAGAGGTAGACGGAAACGATAGAGCAACCACCTTAAAGGTGAAAGGGCTTTGTGTTGAAATGATAGCTCTGTTTTCAGTTAGGTCTGTGGACGAATCCCAGGGTCTTATCTCTGCAAAGCCTCCTTTAAAAAACAAAACAAAACCCAAAACAAAACAAAACCCCCAAACAACAAAACCAACCAGACAAAAAAGGCCTCTTAATGAGGTAGCATTCTTACAAGTTTTTGTACAAGTCTCTTTTTTATGTCTCCTATATAAATAAATAGATTTTAATTGGTTAAAATTTTATATAATATCTAGTTAGTTAACATGAAAGAGAGGAGCAAAGTGGTAGTACAGTTGAGGTTATAGTGTTTTCACATTATTGGAAGATAGGCCTTCTATCCATGTGGTTTTTAATGACTTTATGTGCCCTTGTTGTACACTGGGCAGAGGTATAAATTAGTTTCCGTAGGTGTGCCATTAATTTTTCATTTTGCCTTTCAAATCCCACTGTGTTTCCCAGTTGTATTCATTCATGCCTTTCTTGGAAAACACTTGAGTGCTGCTGTTTGAAGGTTAGATGGTTTCATTTAATGGAAGGATTTATTTGTACATTTAATCAAAACAATTGATTCTCAAAGACAGTATTTGATTATTAGCTTGTTCATAAGCTAGAGTCTGAATTACAGCTAGAAGTTCACAGGATTTATTTTTGCTGCAAACAGGAAAAGTACTAGTGATGTGAATACTGTATCTATGGAATGATGTCACAAATACAGTTTTCCTGACAGATTTAAATTCTGACAATTTGTACACTTGTAATTAATGTTCTTCTTCTTTTTGAATGAAAAGTTGCTCTTTTCTTCTAAGACATAGTAAACCCTTTATCTGATTTCATTTTAACTTTTCCAACCTCCTAATTATACTTTTCAGTTAGTTCTTTTATTTCAGCCAGGTAGTGAAAACATTTATTGTGTAATTGGACCTTGATTATCTGTTTTAAAAAATTCCCAAACTTTAAGAAGTTCAGAGTGCTTGGATGGTAATGGTGGCAGTATGGGAGGGCTATCTTTTCAATCTGTGTTGCTTTCATAGAATGAATATGTAAAAAAACTATAGTGGATGTTTGGGTTTGATTTGCATTGGTGATGTGTGATAGCAGGTGAGGTGAGGTTTGCTTTAAAAATTCACTCTGATTCCAGTCATCAGTAGTGTAAGCTGTTTTAGTCAAGTGGTCAATATTGTTTGCTTGAAATTTGGTTGTGTTCAACTTACAATTTATGACAGCCAAAACATATATTAAAAAGATGTAAATCAAAGTACCAGTTTAGTTAAAATACATGAATAGTAATTATCATGCTACAGATTAATATTGTTCTGTGTTGTGCTAGTTGTTTTGAAAAGTCAGATGATAACTTTTAGAAGAAATGTGGAAACAGTATTTTATTAAGGATTTTCTGTTTTGTCTTCCGTCTATGTTTTTTGGCATATAGGCAAATAAACAGGAATTTAGATTTTTGTTCTTCCATTGGAAACAAGGTCTTGATAAGCATTCTATGATTTCTAAGCAAATTCCATATTTGTGGTGAAAATTTTCAAGGGTTGTGTTGCAGGAAGTAATGCATGAGAAGGTGTTGATGTGGCAGGACTCCTCTTTGTATTGAACAGCTGATGGTTCACAGGAGGCAAGTGATGATGGATATTGGTGGTTCCCTCACCTCTCCTAAATGCAGTTAAAGGTTGTACCATAAGTACTGGAAGAAAAAAAGGAAGCAATAGCATATTCTTCCCATTGCCTTCAATACACAAGCAAAGGCCGTAAACATTCTAGGGATAAAATAATATTTCTTCACTTGCCCAAATTAATCTAGGAAACACAAGGCAAGGTTGCTTCTGCTTCTGTCACTTGATAGGCAGCTCTTTTCACCTCTCAAGAAAAGAAAATAATTTTTATATATGCACATTATACATTTTTAATTATAATTATGTGTCTAGAATTAATGTGTTCATATCTAATCTCATTTAATTTCAATGCAGGTTTTAATTAATTAATAAATTGTTCAGATAAATGTTGCTTGCCATAGACCAAAATGTATCAGCTTAAGATGTCTTGTAGATGAAGTAAACTGATGCGAACACTTGGTCCTGTGCTTGAATCTCCTTCCATATTTCATGAAGCTAGACATGCATGGAAAGTGTTCGTAACATCTCAGAAGTGTAGCAGAACAGCTTGCTGAAAATTTAGCTTTAAATTTCATCTGCATTGAAATTTTTTATATGATTTCAGTAGTTCAGTGGACATAAGTAGTTGTTAATGGCATATCTAATGCTCTTTATTTCTTTACTTCATATTGGTAGGAGCAAGGGGGAGTTCTGCACTTCATCTCACAGCATTGTGCTGTGATGGAGAACCTGGTATGATTGGTAAATGGTGTGACCCCAACCACAGGAACAACTATATGTTTTTATTTTAAACAAGAAATAAAATTAACCTTTGAAATTATTTTTCACAAATAAATATTGGTGGAAATTGGTAATTAGGTGATGTGGCACTAATTGTAAAGCATTATGATGATATAATACAAAGCTACAATATAGCAATGACAATTTTTAAAGCAGAGGGGAAAAGGGGTGTTGATTGGATATAAACTGATTAAGAAGCTGTCTTGGAATTGGTTGTTCCAGCCATCCCTGTTGCCCTATCATGAAAAGAGGAGAGTTCAGTAATGGTTTAACTACAATTAAATCCCTCCCCTTTCTTTATGGAAACTCAACTGTAGGCATTTCAGCATTAGCCTAAACAATGGTTTTGAATATGTTAAGCCTCTAACAATTAGGGAGCAGTTTGGGGCATTGAATAATGTGGAATGATGCAATTGAACCTGACAGCTTCAACAGTCAGCCTACTCATGGGACCCAAAAGTTGTTCACACTTGGTTTCATCTCTCATCACACGCTGAGTATTAAAACCTTACTGGTGTGGAGCTGAGACAGAAATGAGGCCTGTTATCAGAAAATATTTCATAGCATAAAACTTGAAAGGAATGGGGGAAAAGGCATGTTCAAAGAGTCTCAAAGTTTTTGAGATCCAATCTGATTGCATACAGCTAAGTATTGTCTCATTTTTCTCCCCTTTGTTTTTTTCTGCTTAAAGAACATGTAACTTTTGATTGAAGAGACTGCTTCCCCTGGAAATTTCAGATACGAGTAAATGTTCAGATACGAATCCTTTGGAAACTTTATAGTCATACTGTTAAATAATTCTGGAGTCATGCAAACAAATATAAAACTATTCTAAATATTTTGGAGGATATTTATATATATGAGTTAAATGTAGGTAACTTGCAAGTCTTGTTCTTTAGTTAGAAGAATATGCTTGTACTTTGTCTCTTGCTGTAGAGGAAGTGTTTTTAAGCATCAGTCAAATATCAATCATTTCTTACTGCACGTGGGCATTCTCTGAATTACAATGCATCGTCCCTCCGTGCTGCTCTGCTGCTTATGGCTTTACTGATTTACTGAACATGCCATAAAGGAAAGCAGTGTGTTGTATACCTCTAGATGGGCTTAAATCCTTCTGCTAAAATATTTTCAGGAAAATTTGCTGCCTTTTCAAAATAAATACTTAGTAGTCTTGGGCTTTTATTAGTTCATACATTTTGATCATGTATTGTGTTGAGTGTTCAAATAGAAACAGTTGAAATAAAGAATAATACAGCCTTAAAAGTTCTGCATTTTAGAACATGTGTCAGTCCTGTGACCTTAATATGTATTGACAGGATGATTGCGCATTTTTAATAAATGCTTGCTACAGCTTGTTTCGACTGTGAGTGAAACATGAAGCTCCTATTTCACCTTTAAATAATGTAGCACTCCTCCACCTTCTCTACTTCCTTGTCAGATGAAGTCATCACACCTAAGAAAGCTTCACAAATCATTATTCTTGTCATTTTACATTGCCATTTAAAAAAGGTATTTTCAAAGGTTTTTTATTTGCCTTCAACTTACTTGAACAATTTTACTGTGTCTTTTTTGCTTTGAGAGTTGCATAGGATGCAGGATAGCATTGGAACTTCTATAGTTCCAACTTGTAGGACACCTTTACTATTATTTTAAAGTATAAACAAGGGTAAAGTTTAGGGTGAAACCACCACTTGTGAAAAACTCGAGTTCTTAGATATTGTTTAAATCCTGCTAAGTCTTTTGATCTGTTATATCAACCCACATAGCAAACGTTTAATTCCTTTGATGTCTTCTGTTTTGTGATATGATAGTTACTCCACAAACTTTAGCAACTCCCTTCAAGATGCTTAGGTACATTCAGAAAGTTCTTAAAGCTATTTGTGCATGTTTCAGTCAAATAAACATGTGTTGCCCTTGCTGATTATAGCTACCCTGCCATCATAAATTAATACATGGTTGCTATTGCACAGTTTTAAGCAGCCTTGCAGTGAGTTACATGGACAGAGAGCTAAGTATAGAAGCTTCTGTGTAAAATGTGAGCAGTATTTACACTTACTAGAATTAAAAGAAATCTTTTAGGGAAATATTGTATAACTAAACAGAAAAAAGGACTGGTGTTTGGAGTTTAAACACCACCACTCCCCCTGCCCCCCCCCCCCCCCCCCGCCAACTGTGTTAGTGGAACTCATAGCATCATATAAACTTTTATTTTGCTATTCTGGTCTTTCAGATATGGTTGAAAGATAATAGTGACTGAATCTCTTAGTACTCCATTCTGTCAGGTTTTATCAGTGAAAGGGTTTGACTGAAGTTTGTTTGGTTTTGAGGGGAAAAGAGCTGAAGGTTGCTAGGAACAATAATGGTTGAGTTGGAACTGCCCTTCAGGCATTTGTTAAGGAAAAGAGCAGGAGCTGTGCAGTATTGCTGCCTTCGTCTGTCAGTGTCACAGTACTAATATGTATTTTATTTCTGGAAGGTGTTGTACCTGGGGAGGTGGAAATGCCTGCATTATTTTTAAGACTTAGAAATAATTCAGATTAATTCTACTAAAGATATGCAATTCTTAAAAAACCCCCAACAAACAACCAGAAGTAACAGCCAGATTTGAAGCGACACTGTGGTTCCATGTCTAGCAATCTTGCACATACCTATAAACTGAAAAGTGAATAAACCCCTGATCATTGTAAGCAATTACTTGTGGCTTTTTCTAACTTGGTGACAGTAGAAGAATGTAAATATCAGGCACAATTTCTCACCAATATATAGTAAATAAAGCATCATTGAAAACAGTTGTGTGAATTCATAAAAGTCCATTCATCAAGTTTAATATGTTGGCAGAAAGCCAGAAATTAATGGTACTGTGTGATTCTTTCCAGAGACATAGTTTATACTCTGTAATATTTTGCTGTAATAACCAGTATGTTTCCCCTGTCTCTTGTGTGCAGTTATGCATGTCAAAATGTCCCACAAATTGAGTTCCTTATGGTTCACCTTTTTTCGTTTTTCAAAAAAAGTTTCATTTGTAAAAATTGTTTACGTTTTCTTAGAAGATTGATTTTAAAACCAGTGATCACACAGGTTTGTGTATCTTTGATTCCACACCCACCCCCCTTGAAATATTTTCTTTGTTCGGAATTTTTTTTTTTATCAGGTAGGAAAATGCCTTTAAAATAAGCAGCTGTGCCTTTATTTCTTTGATTGCCTGTCTCTGCAACTTAGCATTTGACACAAATCTTTTTTTCTTCGAAAGGGAAAAAGCATAAGCAGCCAAGGAAGAAGGTATTTTTATTGCATTGGATTATGCAAGATTTTGGCCAGCCTCCTTAGCTTCATCTGTTTAAGGGTTCATTTTCGCTTGTTTGGCACAAGTCCCAGCAGAGACCTTCAGAATTGTGGTTAGCAACATGAATGAACACAAACTTTGGGAGCTCTTCAATAAGTAGAGCTGGCCAACTGCCAAAAATACAGTTCCTTATATGGGGTCAGGGCAAAGCTGTGGTTCCCGGAGCCCCCTATTGTATAGAAAACATACTTGTAATGGCTGTTTGCGTTCTTTAAAATAAAAACAAAACAAAACAAAAAAACACCAGGCTTCCAAGTCTATCAAAATAGGAAGTAACAAAATACTGTGCACGTTTTACTAATGACGGAGTCGAGCAAAGGAAATATGGCTCTGTGTAGTTAAACTATAGAGCTGAAAGTTGGACCTTTTGACCTCCACAGCCGGCTTGTGATGTAAGAAACCCAAGCATTTGTGAGACATCTGTTGTCTACCTGCCCTTATTTTGTAAATGGTTTAATAAGATTAAATAATTAGTAGGATAACCACATGGTCGCCATGCTACTAAGTCCTAGCATTGAGCGCATACTTCAGGATCCAAGGAAGTCTGTCTGTTCTGCAAACTGTGGTTGTTCTAAAATGCACTTTAGGTATTAATATTTGCTACAGTAGTTTTTTATTAGAAGGGTTTTCTTCAATTAAAAGATCTTGCCAACCACAAGTACAACACACTTTAAAACCTGATCTATTTTTCAAAGCACTGCAATTCTATTTCTATACTTACAAATGGAAAACATTTTTTTCTTTTAAATACTTTGTTTTAAAAAGCATTCAACTTACAAATATAATAAATGTGCATCAAGAAGGCTTCTTTAAAATACATTTAGCATTTCTCCCTGTTTTAAAAAAAGGATTCAAGTTTTAATTGGTTTCTTGCAGGCAAACACCCTACCTGGATCTTCTCTCAGTCTGCCTCCATCCCACATGTACGGCAATAGGCTGAATCCAAATTCAGCCATGGCAGCACTTATAGCTCAGTCTGAAAACAGCCAAGCAGGTAAGCTTCCTCTGCTGGTGCAAATGCGCAGCTTCACAGAACTCCTTGTTTTTAAAAGGGTTGTTAAATTGTATTTTTGATTTCTGCTCAACTTTTGGTTATTAAATGTCTGTACAAAGTTGTTCTGTGTTGCAAGTAAATTCTCAGTTGTTCTGTGTAACAGCGCGGGTTTTCTTCCCCCTTTTTTTCCCCTCGGTGTGTGAAATGTAAATGTTTAAGCAGAGCCATCAGCAGGCAGGAATGCACCAGTGTCTCTTGTGACTTCGGTGATTGATGCGCTCAGTTCCCAGCTCTTTGCAACCGGAGTGACACAGCTCTGGGTTTTGTCGTGAATAGTTGAAACCTTTATTTGCATAATTCATGAAATTGCATTACATACAAGTTCGTGTGAAAGAGATCCCGTTAGAGAACTTGTGCAGCATTTAATAATCTTGTGAATATTTACCGATTGGCATTTGGTACCGCGGGCTCTCTGTTGCGGTTTTAATGAGCCGCTGGCTTTGCTTTGTTTCATTCCCTCCGTAAGGATTTGTTGACATGTCGTAGTAGTCATGCCTGTTTGGGGGAAGGGAATGAGTTTAGCAGTTTACCAAGAATGGATCAGTCATGTCTTTGCCCTCCAAGGGGTCGGAGGTCGCTTGACTCAGAATAGGGGGAGGGCAACCTTGAAGGGGGCAGATAGGGTTATTTTATTGAGAGGCCATAGGGAAAATAACCCTTTTGAGTCCTTCCAAGCAAAACGTTTTCGTATATTTAATGAGGCCTTTTTTGTTTGTTTTACTACCTTTTTAGCAAGGGGCTTTCCTATGCTTTGCTTATAAATAGGAATTAGTGAATTATACGCTTTCATAAAGTTTTCAGTAAATTTGCAGAATAATGTGTGCTTGTTAGATGGCAGCAATAAGTTTAATACGTTATATATTTTATGAGTTGTTTTGGGATGCAAAGTGTTAAAAAAATACAGAGCATCAGGATTTGCTGTGATAAGCATACAGATTAGCTGTCCACAGCTGTGATTCATTACTTTCACCGTACAAATTAAAAGTGGCTGAGGGGAGGGTACTGCAAATGCAAACCACGCTTCTGTGCTGTAAAACTGAAAGGAATGAAAGAAGTGAACATAATCCACGGCCTGGTACAGCCTCAGAAATGTGTAAGGACAACACCTTACATGCTACAGTTCAGCAATCTTAAACTAGTTACTTATTCACTCTTCAGCAGTAACTACAGATAGAAGTTGAGATTGAAGGTATTTTTAAAATATCTACATCAGATATTAAAACTCTTATCTAAGAAAAGGCGATTTATCAGCTGTGAAATATTTACACTGCAGATCAAGATCTCGGAGATAACAGCCGAAGCCTTGTTGGCAGAGGAGGATCACCCAGAGGAAGTCTCTCACCACGGTAAGCATTATTTACATTGGAGAGTGCAGGCAGAAGGAAATGTTTTAAGATTTGCAAACTTCACTGTCTTTTTACCAGTAATACCAAAGTGTTTTAAAAGCCCATATATATAAAAATATAAACACACAAGTATAAATACATGTATTTTTACATTGATATATTCTTCTAAAAAAAATCCCTAATGCATCCAGAGAGCTAAAATTATGCTGAAATGTATTTTTGTATCAACTGAAATTAGGTTTACAAATTAAGGTTTGTAGGTAAGTTAGTTTACTCCCTTATTTAAGAAATGGAGTCTTGCTTTAGAGGGATTTATCTATCATTTTATCTGTATGTACCACTTATCTCCTCAGATTTGTTACCACAATTCTAGTTTAGTAATATTTGAAAAAATTCCAAAATCCCATATGCTTAACAATGATCTCAAGAATAACATGGGGTGAAACATTAAATATCAGTAAAAATTCCAAGCAAATATTTTCTTCCTTTTCCCTCACAACTTCAAAATTTGTAATAATTCTCTGTAGAAAAAAAAAGTATTTTTTTGTTCTGCTGCAATTCACGTCTGCTAGAAAAGTTTGAGATAAGAATTATGCTGAAACTATCACATTATTTTGTTCTAAAGTAGTTGCTGTTAAAATTTCAATATTGTGTTTTAAATACTTCAGTAATATTTTCTGTATGTTTTAAGCAAATCTTTGTTTTAAAGGGCTTTATTTTCTATACTGAATCCAATATGAGTTAGATTTTATGGTGTTATTACTGTGTTTTTTACTTAGGGGCTAACCATGAAAAAGATGTATCTGAAAAAGAGATTTATCCTGAAAAAAGATTTAGATTGTAGGATAAAATGCTAAAAAATGCTAGTTACACAGAAATAGCATTATAATAATGAATGTTATTGCTATAGCATGTGTTTACTATGGTAATTTATAACAAGTATCTCCAAATTAGATAATTTAATGTACATGCCTGGTGTTGTTGATCTTGTATTATATTCCTTAATTAATCAAAAGACATCTTGCTGGATGGGATGAGATTATCCATTATAAATTCTTAGGTGTTATTACCTAGTCATGAACTTGTTTTTAAGTTTTCCAGTATGTGTTGCTTCTGAAATAGTAAATAGAGAATTTACACATCAGTTTAGATGGTATTCTTAGTATAAATATGTATACTTACATTAGCATATAAATTGATCTATACAGACAAGGAAGTTCAGAGAATTTTGCAAAGGGAAATGCTCAACAATTAGGAAATTCCGGAACTTTTGATTATATGTTAAATAGTCCTCTTATGCATACATGTTGTGGTAATTATGAGTTTTAATGCCTTCTTAGTTAATATGCAAAGACCTGGTCTTCACATGATTTGCATAGGTCATAGTTGTGTTCAGTCTGTCTTTTGGTCGAATACTTGGGAAGGTAAACTTAAATATGATGCTTCTACAAAGTGTGTATGTTCAGGGTATATTCAGTCCAGCACTTGCAGCATGGTAAAATCCCAACTGGTGTTGATGGGGATGCTAAAGGAGAACTGGATGATACAAAGGCCACCTCAATCCACAACTGAAAAGCTTCCTGCAGTGTATAGAAGCTATAGCACTTTGCAAAGAGGAGAGAGCTTTTGCTTGGCAGTAGCGTTGTTCAAAAACAAGCCAAAATGGGGGGGAGGCGGGGGTGGTGTGAGAGAAAGCAAGGGGGAGAAATTGCTGCTGTAGTAACAGAATTGAACGGTGGAAAAACTTAGTATGAAACACCTAGCATGGAAAAAATTTAGAAAACCTACTCATTCAATTAAGTTCAGTAGTAAGCAAATTTCACCCCTGGTTTGTGCGACAGAAAAGATTACACATATGTCAAGGTTTGTAAAACGTGCAGGTAACTCCCCACCTTCCCCACTTCAATAAATAAGTAACTCTGGTTACTTAAAATATGGTTTGTAGTGAAAACTAACTTTAAAAAATCTGCTATCTGGAAACTTTGCAACTCCGAATGTTACCTGCTTTATCTATTAAAATTATTTAGCTGCAAGTTTTGACTCTGTTCCCTTTGAAGCTTATGAGATACATAAATAACACAGTTCTCCGAAAGAACCATGTGATTTTCAGCGAGTTGCTTAAAATAAAAACACTTGCAGAACATTTGTTTGCTGTTGATGACGCAGCTGATTGCAGCTCTTCGGGGAAGACATATGTGACTCATGAGCTTGTATGGTCATTTCCAATTCATATTGTTATATCTTTGTACCCCAATATAACCACAGCGTTTGATGTTTAAGCTGTCGTATTTTAACTTTTAATATATATATGAGAAATATAAATATACCTGGTATATGTGAGCTGTTTCCATTTTGCAAAGGAATCGCTGCTTTCCCCAAGGTAGCACTTAAACTTTTTTTTACCCCATACTTAACCTTAGATTTAAAAATGTGTTACGTAATACCTGCAGTGAAATCTGTAAGTATGCTTATATCTAAATGCAGTATTGCTTCTAATTAATGCTCTATAGTATGAGTAACTGTACCCCAAACTTAAACAAAAAACAGTTGTGAAAGCAGGCAAGGTGTGAAACAGGATTCCCATCTCTGTGGCAGGATTGGACCAGTGCAGACAGCACATTTATAATCCTGTTGGAAACTCTGATCAAATACTATTTGGAATAAGGATTCAACCCTAGCATGCAGGAACCATATCGTGTCTAGAGGATGAGCTAGGGGTTCAGTTGGTAGAGAGGAGAGATTGAGTAATGTTGCAATACACAGAAATCTGGATTTTATTTTTTTTTACCCTTCTCTTGTAACAGGCTTCCAGTGAAGGATTGCAGAGGTTGTACCATTATGTACTGCATTGTTTCTACCTTTTCGAAATTGATAGGAAGCAGTCCAAAGTCCAACAAGAATTTTGTTGGTGATTTATAATTCAAATGGCACAATCTGTTAAGGTAGCATTATGTGCCGCTCAGGAACATGCAGACAGAGAGAAGTTTCTGGGGGAGTTATTCAGTGGTTTTATGTATTTGTTTTCTGGTTTTGTTTTGTTTTTGAAGTGGGTTGTTTGTGTGAAGTGTAAGTGTAGTACCTCTGTGCAGAATGTTTCTGCATAAACTTCCCTTCTTACTGCTTCAGCACATCGTGTAAACAGTCCGTTTTAAGACTGCTTTTGCTGTCTCTGTGCTGAACTGTTACATGCTGTAGAGTTGTCATCTCTTGTCAAAAAACACTACCTTGGTTACCCATTCATCAGGGCTTTTTGTTTTAACAAGTGCTTTCCTTTCTTCCGGTATGCAAAAAAGGAGCTATTTATAAATACTTAACAGAGCTCTTAAGTCACCTACTTAAAACCTTTTCTCGTAAAAAATCGCTTTGCTCTGGTGCCTGCAAAATGCTCGACACTCATTAGGTAGCTAATGTGCTGTGACCACTGCTTATTACGGTAATCATAATTAACACACTGATTTCCTAAGCTCTCTATGTTGTCCTGTACTGGGACTGTGGTGGTCTTCTTGGTAAGGCTGCACTGTGGGTGGAACTGGACGGCTGTGATCCCATGATGGCACCAATTGCTTACAGTAATAACTAATATCTGAGAATCTGACCTCACTGGAATTGATTAAACCCCCCACAAACAACCAACAACAAAACCAAGAACCAGCTTTTAGTGGGCTTTGGTGGTCCTTTAGAAAAATGGGACCATGCATGCATGAGACCAGAAACCTGAGTCAGAAATACACCGAATATCTGGCTTTGCTCATAAGTTAAATTGTGCCCCATCCAACGCAAAAGAAGCCTTCTCCTAGGGCCTGAGAGAGGTAGCCAGCTTTCTCAGTGGCTGTGTGCTGAATAATTAATTTTCTCCTGAATGAGAAAAGACATGTGGCAAGGGGATTATTCTTTGAACTGTGTGTGATCATGAGTAAAAAAAGAGGTATATTAAGTGTTCACAGAACAGGCAGAGGATAACTTCGAACTTTCATTGCATCCCTTGTGAAATAATATTTTCATGTAGTCCCTCAAAAGTCTGGGTTTACATGACTGTTTTAAGAACAAGTTAATCAGTGGAATTATATATGGCCATTCTATGTGACGCTTTTAAGAAATTGGTTTTATTTTTCCCAGTTTTCTCAGGGAAAGGTTTGAAGTTTGGTGTGGGTTGTTTTTTTTGCCCCCAAAGTTGATGTGTATCCACATATAATGGTTTCCTGCTGTAGAAGTGTGTGTTGTATCATTTAATTCAATGTTATTTGTCAGTTACTATCTTGTTAGTCTGTATGCAAGAAGAGGTTATATGCTTTCTCAGTATAAATTCTCACACTGTAATAATATGTCTTTCTTTTATTAAAGCCCTGGCAGTGAGAACCAGGAGTTCGTAGTGATTTTGATGAATTAACTTGGTCTTGGAAGCATAAGATACATAGGTGCTAAGAGCTGATATAAGATAAGAAATTTCAACAGCCTTTTTCTAATACATTTCCTTTCATCCTTTTCTTTAAACAATAAATTGCAATATTTTCAACAGATCCCCTGTGAGCAGCTTGCAGATTCGCTATGATCAATCAGGAAATGGTTGTGGGGAAAATTTGCCCCCAGTAGCAGCCAGCATAGAACAGCTTCTGGAGAGGCAATGGAGTGAAGGACAACAATTTTTATTAGAGCAAGGCACCCCCAGTGACAGTAAGTACTCACAGTCTGTTTATTATGACTTTTGCCAACTGTTACTCAGAACTGCTGTTCTGTGCTTGTCTAAGAATTTTAATAAAATTTATTTTCTGCTGTGAATTGAAATATAACTGTAATGTACAGTTCTAGCATAGTTCTTAGTGCAGCACATGGCATCAGTAGATTACAAAAGACTTCTCTATGATTATCTACATTTTTATAGATGGGGAAATTGTGTCATACAAGAGGAAGTAACTTGCAGATCCAGTTGCAGAGTTTGGAAAATTCTGAGGTCT
Source organism: Lycocorax pyrrhopterus obiensis (assembly GCA_014706295.1). NCBI lineage: Eukaryota > Metazoa > Chordata > Aves > Passeriformes > Paradisaeidae > Lycocorax > Lycocorax pyrrhopterus. Next base: position 18,744,850 of record JACSVZ010000002.1, on the reverse strand, counting down.
TAGATCCACTACTGTAAATATGTAGTACAGTTCCCCGTTTATATTGTATGATATAGATTGGCGTAATAATTTTTTATTGTTCTATTTTTTATTTTTAAATCTGAATTGCCTACTTCTGTTGTTGTTTGAAAAGAAAATATTTACAAATGTTAGTCAGGTGTCCTACTGGGCTTTCGTGTCTTTATTATGTTCTGCCTTTCTTGGGAGTTCCTAAAGCAGGCAAATTATTATTTTCTCAAGTTATGTTTAATAGAGTGGAATAGTCCAAGAATGAGTATGTTAAAAGCATAAGTGATCAGTAGATCACGTGGATCTCCATATTCAACAATGTATCAATATCAAAGACAATCACTGAATATGTTAAAAAATTTATTTTATTCCAGGTTATGGTTTGTGTTATATTTTATTGAACGCATTATTCTTCTCATTGGTAGTGTAAAGAGGTATCTAGTTAGTATTTTTATGAATGGTATCCTGACAAAAATGCTAATTGTGAGGAAATTCATGCAGGGATAATCCTTTAAACATGATAGCTGGAGGACAGGTTTAGCTAAGTCTTATTGCATCTCATTTGAGCTCACTGAGGGTTCCTTTGTATGTTCTTGAAGAGGAGGGATAAAAGCTAAATCCTTGGGAAATGACCAGATGTGCCTATACCAGTAGACTTATGTCTGTAGTAGGCCCAGAGGTCATGTTAAACAAATACAATTTAGAATTTAAAAAAAAAAAAAGAAAAAAGCAAGAAAAAAAAGGAGGCTATCCCTGTGGCTTTACAGTCACACTCTAGTACTGGTTGGGAAATCCGAGTTCTGAAACCAAATGGGAGTTTGAGAAAACTGTGCTTGGTAAAAATCAGGTCAGTAGAGAAGGTGATGCCCTCGTTATGCAAAACGCGGGGGGTAAGTGCGGTGCTCACAGAGTGCTCCCTGCTGGGGGATTCCGAGATCGCTGCTCGCAGCTCCCGCCAAGGTGGGCTGGGACAACTTCACGTTGGAGGACTTCTTTTTTTTTCTTTGTTTCTATAGGTTTATGATTCACTGTACAAGTAATTAAATCAGAAAAACTCCCTTTTCATAAACTTGGTTGTTTTTATATAAATGTTGTTGGTTGCTTGTGCTGTTAGCTGAGCATATTTTTGTCAAACTTCTCTGTTTTCTAAGGTTTATAATTCCTAATACTGCAGCTGAACTGGATTTATCCCAGCTATCCTGTGCTACTGAAATACTGTTACTTTTATATTCTGATTTGGGGCTAAGTCATCAGGTACTGCTGTTTGCTTAAAATGTATGCTGGCCCTAATGAGGCTACTTTATCAGTATTTAAGCCAGGGTGTAGAAGTATTCCAAAATTACTATCACAGCACACTGTAAACTTCTTTCTGCGCTTTAAATTACACAAAATTGATCTTGAATCTTTCCACTAAAATTCAGACATCTGTAATAATTTTGTATTTTCACGTATATGCTAGTCTTAATGTAATGCAGAAATTTAAACCAAATGAAGGTGTTATTCGTTCACTGAATGTGGCTGTGGAATGTAACGTGTGCCTTTTTGTCTTAGTTTTAGGAATGCTTAAATCATTACACCAACTTCAAGTTGAAAATAGGCGGCTGGAAGAACAGATAAAGAATCTGACCGCAAAGAAGGAGCGACTTCAGCTTCTCAATGCACAGCTTTCGGTGCCCTTTCCAACAATAACTTCGAATCCCAGCCCTTCTCATCAAGCACATGCCTTTCCAGTACAAGCACGTAAGTAGAGGGGATTATTAAAGTGTCAAAGTAATTTGAACATGTATTTATATGAAATATCTATTTCATCCACACATGCCATTGATGGAGATGAATATAAATGTAGGATGAATATAGACCAAGTATTTGCTGATGTGTTAAATGTTTAAACATCAATTGGTTTATTTTTCTGAACCATTACTACTTTTTTCAGTGCAGTTTCTCTTTTACTTCAGTTTGGAGCACATCCGTTTTAATCTATTGATTCACCAATTACTTAGTTAATATTTTACTATTCAGCAATGATCTTAAAGTTGACTTTACATTTTCTATGTTTAGCTTTGTCATAATTTTGAAATAATTATTCTGAATCTTTTTGCATGTTACAGAAATTTAACCATTGTGTGTTTTTTGAAACAATTACTTTAGCACCTAGCACTGATTCTTTGAACAGCAGTAAAAGCCCTCATCTGGGAAACAGTTTTTTACCGGACAATTCTCTTCCTGTATTAAATCAGGTAATTTTTATTTCTTTCTTCTAAACCTAAACTTGTTACAAGTTAACTCATCCCAGTCCTTGCATTGTGGTGTTAGGTGAAATTTTATGCAGCTGAGGCGGCTTTGTTGTTTGTTTTGACACCAGGAGATAACCTCCAGCGGACAAAGCACCAGCAGTTCATCAGCGCTTTCCACTCCACCACCTGCTGGGCAGAGTCCGGCCCAGCAAGGCTCGGGAGTCCCCGGAGTTCAGCAGGTCAATGGTGTGACAGTGGGGGCACTGGCTAGTGGTATGCAGACTGTAACCTCCACCATTCCTGCAGTGCCGGGTGTGGGTGGAATAATTGGAGCACTGCCAGCCAGCCAGCTGGCAATCAATGGAATTGTAGGGGCTTTAAATGGGGTAATTCAGACGCCAGCAACAATATCACAGAACCCTTCTCTCACTCATGCAACTGTGCCACCCAATGCAACGCATCCTCTGCCAACCACGCTAAATAACAGGTAAGAATTCACTGATTTTATGTTTTTCCTCATAATGCCTGCTGTTCTTCAGGTTAGCTGGGTTTTTTTGTCTTACTCCAAATATACTGTTTCTTCCTTAGCCTATAATTGTCAAAGTAACTTCTGCTCCTGGTCTGTTAATGAAAGTGAGGGAGGCATTTAATGGAAGCACAGATAGTCAAGTTAAAGAAAAGATGTTTTCTCTAAAGCTTTTGGGAATCCTAGTGGATTCCTGTTTTTTAATCAAGTCACATTTCCAAACAAATGTAATTATGTAAATATGCTTCAGCTCCATTTTTTAGTACAGAAAACAATATTCTTTGTCCTGCCAATTGTTCTTCCAGGATTAAAGGAGCGCTGGAAAAGCTACCATTTGTTGCAGTAAGAAGGGGGGAGGGGGAGAAGGAGGAGAAGGGTATATGGTCATGTAATTCAAGATGTAACAGGCATAACTGACCACAGTTGTAATACAGTTGCACGGTGTTTTCAGTTGCCTGCACTGACTCCAAACCCAACAAAATTAGTTTTTCAAGTAGTGTTCCTAAGGATTTCTAAATGCATAAAAAGATTCATTTGTGAGTATTCCTAACAGCCCTTCACCAAAGCCAGGTACCCTCAGTAGCATTACTGTTGCTGCTTGAGCTGCAAGGCAAATGGGTAACAAAAGGAGACAGCTGCTTTCCAGGAGGAGGAATGGACTTCTTGGTTTGGAAGTATTTTGGGATAGAGCAGAGCCTGGGCTAACTCCTCCTCACCGCTCCCCTTCCGCACACCCCTTGTCCTGTCCTTCACTTAGGAAGGAGAAATACAGTTCTGTGTAGAAAGAAGTGCCTGTAAATAAGGAGTGGATTACTTGTCTGTAAGTAGAGTTTATTTTCGGAGATTATGGTGGATTATCCATCAAAAAAAGACATACGTGATTGGAATGATGCAAGGGATCCCTAATTTCCTAGCTTCCTTTTCCAGTTTCTTTGCTTGCTGTTGGTTTGGCAGCTCCTGAATATTGGTGTACTGGATCATTGTGTGGTATTGCTCCAGTAGGCTCATAAAATCTGATACTTTCAAGTGTATCCTGTTGTTTGCATGAGTCATGTTTTTGCTGAGGAGCCTGTATTTTTCATAGTTTATATCATATGTGAACATGAGGTTTCATATGTTAAACAAAAGACATTCTGTTAATGAAAAGTTTTCTTCTTCTTGAGTATCAGCGGTTTGCAAAAAACACAAAACTTTTGCATTACTCTCCCCAAAAGTGTGAGAGAGAGTGAGAAATACTAGACAAGATCAATCATATTAACCAGTTGCATAATGCTTTCCACTTTCAGGTACTGCCAGACTACGTCAGTTATGCTAAATACCAGTCATGCCACTGTTTTCTCAAATGATTTTGTTTATACGCAGATGATTTGCTTCTGACTCTTTGTATTGCAGAAGTTCTTTTGTTTCTTTTTTAATATCCATCTTAACTGCTGCAACTCTTCATTGTGTAGCCTAGTAGTAGAATGCTCCAATTCATGCAAAATACTGCGGCTAGTATCCTGTTCTTAAGCTCTTATTCTAACCTTTAGGAGAGTCTGGAATACTCCCAGTGACTCCCTATTTTCTGCTACAACAACAAGCTTATGCTGTACAAGTCTGCCACCACTTCCACTTCTCTGTTTCTATTATGGCATGAACTCCTTCTGCACTGCTCCCTCAATAATACTAATTTAAAATTAATGTTTATATTAAATTTAAAAGTGCACTTCTCACACAATTCTCTGCTTTATTTGAGCTCATCCATATTTCCCAGGCCCTCTTCCTTTTGAGGTGTTTTACAATTACCCACATTTTCTCTTGAGTTTTCAGTATTTCTGGTTGTATATTTAGAAGGGAAAAGTTCAGTAATGTTAGTTAGTGCTAATATGATTCTGGTAATGACACGTGCATTCCTCATTCCTGTTCGTCCCATTACAAATGCTTTAGAGAAAAATATGAAAAAATGTTTTGTTATGGGAACTAAGTTGCAAAAAGGCTCTGGGATGATTTTGAAGGAAGGAAAAAAATAGACAAAAAAATACTTTCCACTGGTTGAAATTATTGGTTCTGGAACTCTATGGGACACCTGCCAGGCTTGAGTTTGGTGCTGCTTCAGTGGCAACCAGCTGACTGTTTCTTTAATATTAAATTTCCCAGAGTATCCCTGCTCTTTGAACTGCCTTGGTGGGAAGGTTGGATGGTACCAAGCACAGGCAGGCCCGAAGGTTTGGTGCTGTGGTGATGTGAGCTCTCTGATCCTGGTTAGATTGTGTGGTGGGGGTCAAGTTTGGAGGTGGTTTAAATCAGTATTGGCAACATGTTGGAAGGCCACGTGAGAACTCAGCCCTGCTTTCTAACTTCAGGGTATTGTTCTGTAGTTTTAAAAGACTTGTCAGATGTTCCTTTAAGTTGCTTGTTACAGTAACTTCCCAAGCTTCAGAATCTGTTCCAACAGCTTGATGTGAAAAATAGGCAGTGTTCACCAATACATGAAGACTTCTTTATGCATATTGTCCTTATTCATATGAACTCTTTAACTGTGGGGCACAGGGAGGTGAGAAAACACTGATTTGCACGCTGTTTTTGGAGAGAGTTGCAAGTTGTAGGTAAAAGAACTCACATTCATTCAGCAGAGAAAAATACTTGATCCTTTTCTGGGAAAAAAGATGGCTTAATACAGATTGCCAGCAACTGGGAGATTAAGTGATTTGAGGAAAGAGATAGGATTGTTTCTTTACATTCTCGCAACCAGAGAAGACTGTAGGATGGAGAGTTTCAGACTGATCATGTACCTTTTAATGAGAAGCTAAAAAGGATTAAATTTACATTCCAAGCTGATCTGGTTTAGAGAAAGCTCTGTGGTGGAATCCAGTGAACTGTCTCTTCTGGGAAGCTTGGGAGCTGCAGCATTTTGTCCTCTGCAGTTTGGTTTTGTTTCTAGACACTGAGATCTCAGCTGCTGACTGAGGGTATTTTCTTTCAAGTGCCAGTGCAGAGCAAGAGAGGCAGGCAGAGCAATTAAAGAGAAGGGAGAACAACAGCAGAAAAAAGAAGTGCAAAGGTAAAACATGATCTGGGAAAAAAGAAAGAATGGGATAAAAGAATGAAAAAAAACCCCAACAAAAACAGCGGAGAAGATTCATTCCAGTATAAAAGAATACAGAAAAAGTGAGGTAAAAAGAGAAGAAGGAAATAATGGTAATATTAGTCAGAATACTGTAGGAAATAGTGCGAAAGGCTTTACCTAAGTCCAGGTAGATGCATTCTCAGCCTTTCCCTCACCCGCCAAACAGGTCACCTTGTCACAGGAGATCAGGTCAATCAAGTAGGACCTGCCTTTCACAAACCTGTGCTGTCTGGGCCTCATCCCCTGGTTATCCTGTACGTGCCGTGTCATGGCACTCGAGAGGATCTGCTCCATGACCTTCCCTGGCACTGAGGTCACACTGACAGGGCCTCATGCCCAGATCCTCCTTCCAGCCCTTCTTCTAGACAGGCATCACATTTGCTATCTTGTCATCAGCTGGGATCCCGAGATCCCAGTCAGCCAAGGGCTGCTAGAAAATGGTTGAAAGTGTCTCTGTGAGCATTTCCATCAGCTCCCTCAGTAGCCTTGGGTGGATTCCATCCAGCCCCATAGACTTCCCTTTACATAGGCTTCCCTTTCCCCTTAGGAATGGTAAGTGCAGCCTATCAGGTGTGTCCCATAGTGCTGAGACCCTGCAACAAAGTATGAGACAGAGTTTATCTGTGGCTTGCCCTGTCCCAGTAGGAGAGAATGGTGAGGCTTTGGGTATTTTCATATTGGCTGGTTAATACAAAGTCAAATTACAGCAGAGTTGGGCTACACTTCGCTGGCTGCTGTAAAAATGCAAGATAAATGTTATGCCCTGAGGAGCCACCTGATTGTAGCCTAATGGTGTGGATTTGTGACTGATTTAAGTGAGTAATTCCTTACTACCAATCCCAACAAGCAATCCTGTCATCCTATGCACACCTTCTTACCAGAACTTCTGCATCACACCGTGACCTCATCTACATTAATAGAGAATCTGTTAGTGTGTTTTGTATTGGTTTAAGTTTCAGCTCAGTTCCCACAGGCTGCAGCCCACTGTGCAAGACCCTATATGAGAGGAGGGGACAGAAGTGTACAGCTGAAAGGGAAATACCTAATTTTTCAAGAGCAGGATAAACCTATCATGAAACTACACCTTAATATTTTAATGAATGTTTTAAACTAGTAAAAGCTAACACTGTACTGAAAAGCTGTCTTCCTGGTCTTCTATTCCCAACACACCCTTGTTCATGCTGTTGGTCTTGCAGTAAACTGGTATAGCTGAAGAAACCCTTTATTTACAGCCTAGGTGTCAGCTGGATCTATTCCCTGCCCAATTTCCTAAATATTTGCAGACAATTTTATGTAGGCATGAAAATAGGGAGTGGGAGTGAAGTAGCTGGCAAAAGCAGAGGCAGCTTCATTCCATGGCAGCATCCCTTGGCTCCCTGCAAGGCTGAAGGTGTTGGTGAAATTACAGACAAGGTGTGGGCAATATGAGTGGTTTGAATGACACAAAAGATGGGAGTTAGAAGGAAACCAAGGCAAAGTAAATGGTTGGTAACTAAGTGTTAAAGGTTGGCAAGAGCTGTCTTGTAATATAAAACCTGGCCTTTCTGTACAAAGTATTTGAAAAATGCTTTATAATTGGTATTTATTATCTGAGTTTCAAATAACATGGAGGTAGTAGGCATGTTACAGGCAAGATGTTGCTGTTGCTCAGCAAAAATGAGACTTGGGGGTGGTGTCAGGAGTTGGAACTGGACGGTCAGACAATATTTGCAGTATGAAATCAAATGCTAAATAGTGTCTGTCTGTTTGTGTACATCTTTTCTTTAATGGAAAGCTGAAGTAAAAAGTTCCCATACTTCCATATAAACCACAGTATTACCCTGTCAAACCCTACAGTGCCTCAGGACTAGGATTGCTTTCTGACCAACAGAGACAACTGTTACTCCATCAACAGCACCAGCAATTTCAGCAATTACTAAGTACCCAGCAACTCACATCAGTAAGTTTTTCAGTTAATTATGATTTATTCCTCTATTGTATTCTAAGGCATGGATAAACTCCTCAGCTTAATATAAATAATAGTAATGCATTTAACTTGGTATTAAAGGCTTTGATAATATTTTAGTCTTTCAGTTGCTTCAGCCTTTTTTGGAAGATAGTCATGTAAAATAATAAGATATTACTGGGCTGTGTGTATGGCTAGAAGAATCATTACCTAGTGCCTTCAGTTCCATTTTGTCTTGTGTGGACGTGGAGGCTTGTCTCTCTCAGCATCAGCTGTGGGCAGCAGAGTTTGGGACCATGTGTGGATTCTAACAATATTCTGAGCTATCTCTGATTCCACTAGAAAAGATTTTTGGATATCATCTCGTGAGCTGTCTTTGCTCTGCTTGCAGTATTTATACAGGCCATTAGGTAACTGGTTTAACTATTTGTATTGTTAATTGTGTAGTTTTAGTACATGGTCTTCTCAGGTATGTTTGTTCTGACAGAGGCCTCATGAAGCCAGCAGGCTTAGCTGATTTTCTGCTGAGCTACTGATTTCAGGAAGTCTGACAGGAACTTTCTTTCCTTTCCCACAGTCTCATGGAACTTCATTAGTGTAACCTAAATTAGCTGAGATTAGTGTAAGGGTTGCACTGACTGAAGAGCTGGATAAACAGGAACCCAGGGAGGAGCTATTTTTCAGCAACTAATTATTGATCTTTTTTTTCTTCCTCCTCCCTTCTCCTCATATTACTCAAGGAACAACATCAGGCCCTTTTGTATCAATTAGTACAGCAACAACATCACCATCACCAACACCATCAGTCTGAAGTACAGCAATTGCAGATTACTGGAGGAGCACAGATACCCATAAACAACTTACTTTCAGGCACACAGGCCTCACCACTTAATGCAGCTGCTACCAACCCATTCCTTACAATTCATGGAGATAACGCAGCTCAGAAGGTGACAGTAAGTATACTTCTCACCTCACTTTCAATGCAGTACCTCCAGGAGGTAACTAAAAGATAAGAAGCAGGTTATGTACCTGTATTCACAAATCAAAGATGGTGGATTTTTTATCTTTATTTTTCTTGAGCCTTGGGCTGCACTTAAATGAGGCTCAGAACTCTGCGAACTGGTAGTCACACCAAAATGTCTGCTGCACACTCTTGCTTCTCTGAATCAGGACATCAATCCAGTGACCCTTGCCTTCCTCTTGTAATTACAACTGCAGCCCTAGTCCTCCTCACCCTGCTTCTTCCCCAGCATTGTATCAACTCTTTTGTGGGTCATTCCTTTTACCACCTTACTGGCGAGTTTGCCTTGGCCAGGCCTCAGGCCCTGTGGTGCTGGGGGGATCAGTTGATGCCTTGAGAGGTGAGTAGCCCGTTGCTGGGAAGGTGCAGTCTGTGTTAGGAGAATGGACTTTGTGTCTCTTGGTTCTGTCCTGGGAAAATGAGGCTGTACATTGGGACACTGAGCAGCTCTTCTGCTTTGTAGAGTAATAAAACCTTTCCTAGGCAGATAAAGAAACAAGACACGTTTTTCTGGCAAAGATGTTCCATTATCTTTAGTATTTGCCCATAATCTCTGTCCCCAAGACAGGAATTTTTTCTTCAAGAAGTCAAAGATTAGGCTTCATTCTCTAAGGGTCATACAATTAAGGTGAGAGGATAAAGGAAGGAGCATATGAAACTTGGAAAAACAAAGGATGAATAGAGCAGGAAGACATAAACTTTCATCATCCCTTGGAGAAGACAGCAAGTGGTAGTGGTAGAGAAGAAAGGGAAGCTTGTCTGCAAGAGCGGGTGGGGAGAGTTTGGGCTAGATATGAGTCCCCTCTCTGTTCCCCAGTCCCAAATCCTTGTGCTACTTGAGGAGCACTGTGGTGGAGGACTCGGGCTGGGCTTCTGTGGTACTTCCAGGAAGTAGGTGAGACACAAACCACATAAATGATGAATTTTCAAGACAATTTTTCTTGGAAACAGCTCCCTTCCATTCAAAATTGCGAGCACTTAGTTTTGTTCATCTTTGTGCAGGGTCACTGTCACTTTGGGGTTTGGGCAGTTGTGACGTTGCAGCTGCGAATTGTCCAGGCCTTGCCTTCCTTCAGAAATGTTCACAGTTTGTTCTCATATGTTTAAAACTCATCTCCCCTCATTTTCCAAAAATTAGTAGTGAATGGAATTGAGACCCTATATTTGGTGTACATCCAAGCAAAATATTATATGTGATCTTGTTTTGATTTTTTTTAATGGCCATTACTAGGTCTGTACAGTGCAGTGTATTTTTACAAATATGCCATTACAGTTTTTGTTTATGTTAACACTTAGCTGTAAATAATTCCAAGAAAGAACATCTTTCGAACAAAGCCCAAATTTCTTTTGAAATTGATTTTTTTTAAAGACTAGAATTGAGACAGGTTGCACAGATTGTTGAACTGTTTTTAACAAATTCTCTATTTGCCGGAGTTCAACTGTTTTAATCTCATTTGCAGTTGAAACAGGTTTTCAGGCATTTTTGAATGCTCAGTGATGAGATGAGATTTTTGCTCAGTCCTGTTCAATACTTGCAGGAAATGTCTTTGTAGCAATATATGAAAGAAAGAATTGTGATGGGGCAAGTTGGAAATTGTATTTGTTCTGATAGGGAACTGTAGATTTCAGCCCTCTCCAGTAGGCAAATGTAGCAGAGGTCACCTGGTGTTTCTCTTGACCATCTTGCGGTTCTAGAGACCCACGGCCAGGAACAGCCACTCTTGGAACAAAAGTAGAAGCAGCGTTGGTGTTTTCTAATGCTGGCTGTCATGACCTTAGCATTAGTTGCTTCTTTCCTTTCCCGCTTTTTATTCTACAGTACATGGTTATTTTTTACAGTGCAGAAGTTACTATTTATATGGCTCTAGTGACTGTACCTCAACTGCTTTGTCATATTTATGAATTGAATTTTACGTAGCTCTGTATGTTATAATCTGATTTTTAGAAGTATTTTCTCTTACACAGAGGCTCAATGATAAAACTGGACCAGTTGCGTCAGAGAAGAGTTGACATTTGAATGACACTTGAGCCCTGCACGTCCTGCTGTTATAGCACTTCATGTGGCGGCAAACCACGGGTTCCCTTTCTGCAGACTGAAAAAGAGCAACAAGGAACTCTTACTGCACAGCAAGAGGTTAATAATTTTCATAAGGATATTTTTGGTAGGCTTTCATTTGCTTTCTTGTTGCACTAAAATGGATGTACTTTTTAATGTCTCAGACTGTGAAGTAGATGAAGCTCTGCAAATCATAATTATTTTGTCAATATGATGGTACTAGGTACAAATTCAACCACGGAAGAACATACACTTGACTCTTCAGTCCTAATCTCACGGATTTAAAGGCTATAAACTGTCTGCAGTGATGCATTGCTTTGGTTTCAGAGCAGTAGTTTTACCAGCCCAACCCCAACCCATCTGATCTGCTGCTGCAGTTTTAATAGCTCCTTTTAGACTGACCTTCTAATGGCAGCTGGGACTTGCTGTTCATTGTTTCTTTTTTTACACACCTGTTTTGATACCTGACTCATAAGGGAATTTACTTCTGAACTTTTTATTCCTTTAAATTCCTATTGTTGTATAGTTGGAGTTTTTCTTGAGTAAGAATTACAGTATGGAATCCAAAGTTTATTAATTTTGGTGTAGGTTTTAGAGTTCTGAGGTTTTTAAAGGAACCGGTTTGGTTCCAGTGACAAAGTTTTCTTACCAGATGAGAAGGCCACACTGGAAGAAGTTTGTGCAGTGTTTGGCCTAAACCAAGTGCCTGTTGCTACCTCCGTTTTGTTGAAATGGCTGCAAACAGCTGATCATGCACTAGACGTGTCCTTGTTAGCAGCGGGAATATTCTGTCTTGCACCAGCAGCCTTGTTCTGCCTTTCCTAGAGGTGTTTATACCACTGTAGAGAGCTCAGGCAGATTGTTACCTGGGTCACTTTTCACTAATAAATTACCAAAAAAGTGAGTTGCCATTTCCCACTAAAATTTCCCAGTGGTTGAAACGGGTGAACTTGTGTTACAACACTTCCGGCAGTTGCTGAGCTCGTGGCGAGTCTATGCAGGGTGGTGAAGGACAGTTTAAATGGGGGTAATGACCACTAATCAAGAGTGAGGTGGGAATTATTAGCGGAAAAGACCCAGCTGTAATTAGACCTCCACTGTGTACTTATTTGGAAGAACATGTTAATTCTGCAATATGTTTCTTAGTTAAACATTGCACAGTTCTTACCTCATTTCTGTAAATAAAGTTTTGTGAATCTGTTTTGTATTGTGAAGAATTCATAAGAAAACATTGATATTTTGATTTGTAATATTTCTAATTAGTAGATTTAATTGAAAAAGTAAAAATAATTTATTTTTATATGTTCTGGGGAATTTTTAAAAAAATGTCACAAATCACTTTTGTAGATACTTTACAAAAGTAAACCAGTGGTTTATTTTACTTACTCACCCCACTGGTGGATATTCTGTAACAATTTGTACAAAAGGTAAGATGGAAATGTGCTGTTATTTTGACTAGATGTAAAATTCCAAGTGTATGAAAAGATATGTACAAAGCTTTTGTTAATAAACTTTAATAATGTTTATCATTGTATATGAGTAGTGTGAGTCTTGTAGAAGAATGGAATCTTTTTATTAACATCACACGAAAGGAAGGATTTAATTTGCACGTGGCTACTAAATTTGATTACAAGAAGTTTCTAAAAATGCTTTTTCATGTAAATTTCTGCTTTCAGGAGACACTGATGTAGCTGAAAAACTGTCCAAGGATATTTCTGCTTACTAGACAGAAATGCCCATTGCAGCCCTGGGTCTGATGCCAGTTTTTTGCTTTCACCCTTCAGAGAGGAATGACTGGAATCACAGGAGCAGTGGCTGTTGTCCAACGGCTCCAGTTTGTTCTGATGTAACTTGGCAGGAGCTCGGTGGGGAGGAGACGGTTCCTTATCTGCACCTGCCTGGGTGAGGGGAACAAGGTTGTTGCTGTAACCTTTGCACTGTACTTTCTGTAAAACCAGCACCATGGTTTTTTCCATGAATTTTGCTTATTGTCCATGGGAAGGTTGGTAAATAGCTAAATACTGGTTTTTTTATTTCCCAGGAAGCAAAGAGAACTTGACCCTTCCTGTACAGTCACTTGAAGATAAAATGTGAGGCTTGTGCTAGTCAGGGGTTGATAGACAAGAGATGCATTATGGCTTCCTCACAATTTTTAGCCCCTCTCTAGTCAGGGGCAGTCTGAGGCTCGGAGCAGCTTCTGGGACAAGCAGCAGGAAGATGGTGTTGCTGTGGGCTGTGCCATTTGATTGTTGTTCCATCTGCTCAAGACCCAAGCACTGAATGTTTTTGTTTTATTTTCCAGTGGGGAAAACTAGAAGCCTGAAAGAAGACTGGTAAATGAACAAGCTCAGAACTAACAGTAGGGAAATGTGAAACATCACCTGGCACAGCAAAGGGGCATCACTTGCTCCCACCCTCCCCAGGACTAGAAAAACCTCCTGACATTTTAAGGGTAGTTGATGAATGTTTTATGCTTTGAGGAAGAGGTTCAGGAGACTTCAGCATTTCTACTGATTAAACGTGTACCAGGTCCAGAGCTCAGGAGCTGTCGGTGTTCTGGCCCTCTTGAGCACTGGCTGTTGGTCAGTGATGAGAAGGGAGACTACAGAGCATAGAAGGCCGGGCCTCAGAGTTACACTTGGTACTGCCAGAGCTGGAGGCAGGGGAAGAAAAGTCCAGTCTACACCTGGCCCCTGGCACAAGGCCTCCAGGGAATCCTGAGTGCCACTTCTGCAGTCATGGACTGCTGCTTCATTCATGGACCTAGGCCAAAGCCAAAACTGCTTAGGCAATATAAGTCACCTTGCTCCACCTGGAGCAAGGAATCAGTGAAAGTGCTGAGTCCTGCCTTTCCTTGTGTATTTCTTTTATTGGGAAGGGACTGCCCAAACTCTGGTACCTGTCTCCTGCTAAGAGAAGTGTGAAAGGGACAAAGTTAGAAATACTCAAAATTGTCAAGAAATTGGTGCCAGAAGCCCAAGAGAGCAAGGGGTGGTTTACAGTACCACAGTCCTGGTGGACCAACAAGAAGCAGCAAGGAAATAATGAAAAGGACAGTTCTGACACCCAAACAAAAATTCAGTTCACCAGCCTTTTAAAGAAAGAGACCACATCAAAGTCAAGTTCACATGAGGGCCAGATGCAGTCAAAACCAATCTTGTTTCAATGATTTTGCAGGTCCTGACATCAAAGATGATGGTCTGTGGCTGATTTGGCACCAGTCCAGTAAAGCCCATAGTGCTGTCCCTGTGGAATGCCTTGGATGCCAAAGCAGCCCAAGCCCCTCCGCAGATCCCTGGCAGCCAAGTTGCTGAGCTCTCCTCCTGTGTTGGGAACTACTCTGGGCTCAGTGTCACAAAAGCAGCACAGACTAAAGGTGCTCCATTCAGATTTTTCACCAAAACCCCACTTCACTGAACAGTGACAACAAACGGTATGGCTTACAGAAGCCAAGTAATTCTGGCTAGCCTACATCTGAAATCCTGCTTTTATCAACTTTTATCCATTCAAGCAGGAGCAACTCTTTCAGCAGTAGCACTGTGTGACATTTAACTGACCAGTTTTCTGATGCCTGTTTTTCATAAGCTGCACTAAAATCTTACTCTTGGGTCCACCTAAAGGAGAACTCTTCAGTGTTCCTGTTGTTTTCAGGCCCCCTCATCTCACAAAGAGGTCACATTGCAAAATCGTTCCTGAAACATCTTTCATCTTTTTTTTTTTTTTTAATTTGTTCAAGCACTGAGAACTATAAAGTTGAGCGTAATGCAGTCCAAACATCTACATTTACAAAAGGACACTGCAGACTAGGATTTGCTGGTCTTTCCTCTAAAACTAAACAGCTTAAATGTAAGCATGATTAACCTTCACGGCATCTCATTCATATTCTACTTACTTGTGTATGGTTGTCAGGATCCTTCAGCTTGGCACTGGGACTGGATCCTCAGCATGGTAAGGGAATATTGCCCTCCCTGTCTCATCTGCTCCAAACGCTCCTTTCCATTGTGTTCTGCCCGTCCCATCAGCAGAGACAAGCAAAGATCCTCAAAGTAGGCTCAGATCTGACACATTTAAGTGCAAGTCAGAGTATAGAACCAACACAAAGTTATGGTGCAAAAGCACTGTTGAGCTACAGCTCAAAACTGCCCAGGAAAGAAAATATATTTTGCTAGCAGGCAAATTATTAACCTTACTTAAAGGAAATGTGCATTCCATAATACAACAAAAGTTGGACGAAGTTGCTTAAATCCCAAGCCTTGAGTGACCTTGGTTTTCACGGACAGAAAGTTTTAGAAAAACAAGCTCTGGCATTGGGTAACAGACCCATGAGAAAACAAAGCCTGGCTACAGTCTTCCACTTCTCCAGTGAGCATCATGTCTGACCTCGGTCACCACAGACTAAAGGCACTGCTAATAGGGCTGTGTCATCATCCACAACACACGGCAACCCCAGGAGAGGGCCTTGAGAGGCTCTGAAAGTCTCAGACTCTTACCCAGGCCTCCTTCCTCCCCACTGCCAAACGCTAAAGCTAAAGCTAAGGCTGTGCCAATTCCTTTGGCCCTTGATGAACTGAACATGAAGTACGACTGGATGCGCTCTGGACAAAGCCTTCACTACCTTGCTCCATGAGGGATGGCTCCTGGATGGGGATCTGAGCATCTGGGTGCAGAGATCAGATCCACTGGTGCAGGGCACTGACTCACACTCCCTGTCCAAGACCTTCAGTTCCAAATGACCCACCAGTGCTATGCAAAACCTTCCCAGTTCTTGATGCTGAGACAGTTGGGCCTGTCACCAATTCCTGGTGCAGTGCCACTGTGCAAGAGACCAATGCATTTCTCTTACACAGCCAGCTTGCCTCTGCTTTCAGGAAGGTTCAGTCTTTAAGCAGTAAGGATGCAATCCATTAATTCCCTTCCATCCAGGCATAAGCAGCACATCCAGCACTCAGATGTTCAACCTGACAAGTGTGACAGAATGGCACGTACAACCTTTGCCCATCCTTAAACTTACCTTCCTTCAAGTAAACTGGATTTGTCAGGAGCATTGTTTCAGGTTTCTCAGTGTGAATGGTCTTACAAACAAACAAAAATTCTTACCAGTCAGCAGTGCTTGTCCTTCTTCCTTTGACCCCCATCCAGAAGGGCTGTGGTGGAGGGGAGCGGAAGGTGTTGGGAGGCAGCGTGTGACTATTGATTGCCACACACGCGGTGGGGATGTGGCCAGTCTTGAGCAGGTGCTCACATTAAATTTAGATCTCCAGCAATAAAGGTGTCAAGAGTCCTCCCAAGCCCTAGTTACATTTGCCACTGGATTTTTTTGCCTTGACACCTAACTAAGCTATTTCTCACACCAAACTGAGCCCATTGTTACTCTTCACAGCCACAGCAGATTTGTAACATTTCCATATGGATCACATCAGGGAAACAGAGATCATGCAACTGCAAAGCTCCCTTTTACATACCTGGAAGATTTTTCTCCCTCTCTAGAGCAAATACCAACAATTCCTTCCTAGCAAATCAGGCATTGCAAACACTGGATCATTCCATTGCTCTGCTCTCTTCTGGATGCTCTATATCTCGAAGTGTGATACACTGAACCAGGCACACCATCCCAGGTAAAGTCTTGTAAATCCAGACTGGAAAGGAAAGATGGCTCTCTTCTCCTCACAGGCTAAACTCTCCCATTACTTGCTTTCTTTTTTTGAAACTGCAGAAATATTCCCATTACCAGTCTATTTTGTTCATGAACAGTACATCTCCATTTGCTGATGTTCTTCTACCCCAGCTCCACCCATTAATTTTCACCAATTCCCTTCACCATTTTAGCAGCTTTTCTTTGCAGCCATTTCAATTACCTTGCTTTATAGCTAGTCATCTCTCATTGAGTGTTCTGGATGACTAAAAGCTTTTGAAAGTTAAGATTTCCTGATATCTCTTGAAAATACCTCACTTGATCTCACTAAGATTCTTCCTTCAGAGTAGCACAGAATTCCTGTTCCATCGATTAGCACCCACATCACAGTACAGCTTCTAAATATGTTTAATTTCCAATGCAGTTAAGCTGTGAAGTTCTCTGTGAAAAAAAATGAAGTCCATTATTTTGTATCTGTCTATGTTTCCATAATATCATTATTTCTACCAACTAAGATTTTTTTTAATATGAGACATAAAAACCCCAACAAAGCTCCAACTGGTAAAGGAACACATATGGAACACTGTTATATTCCCTAAATACTTAGCCCTTAAAGTTTTATGGGAATGAGATGAAATGTTGTGAAATGCTGCCCTGACAGAAGGAGCACAATCGGTAGTTACTGGGGAACTCAGCAGTGGAAATGGCAGGAAGGTAACGGAGACTTTCAGCCACCAAGTTTCGATTTTGAGTTCAGATATGTGAGCCTCTAAGTTTTCATTCTGATTTTGAATTAAAGCTCAAAAAATTTTTAGAATCCTGGTATAAATCACAATTTGAATGGTAAATAATGCTTTAAAAAAGTCCTTAGTGTTTCTTGTAAAAGACTGTGATCACTGCTCTGATTTATTGCTGTCATTTACAGCCCATTAAGTACCCTTTATTCCAGCATTTTAAGCTTTTCATAATTCTGGAAAAGTTATACAAAACAAAATTACAAGTAGGGAATAATATAACCCTTATTACCTGTTCTTCAAATTGAATCCAGGGTATACAACCACACCCCAAATATGAGAACTCTTAGCCCAAGAATGTTAGCCATTCTGTACCTAAAAAGTGGTCCTGAAGTACCTTGTATCTCTTAATTTCAAATTTAAAAATGAAGGCCTTTAGTGTTTTTACCCATTTCAACTTTACTGAATTAACAATGCTATCAAATATCACTGTGTACCACTGCAGGGTTGGCAAAAGAAAGCATTATATTGCAGGTGCATATAAATATACGTGGAAGTTAATACTAGAAATACTACTTATTTCAAAATACGGCTAGGTATTTTTAAGAATAAGGTGTTTATAAGCATATGGTCTTGGATTTAGAGGTGCAAGAAAGAAAAATATATTTTGAGTGCAGAGTTTCATTACTCTTGCTTACTTAAAAATTTCAGGTCAATTCTCTCTTTCAAAACAAATCTAAGTTATTTGTACACTGTATATCCATTGGCTGCAAACCTACCAGATTCAGTATGTGATTATCACAGGAAGTTTTCCTGAAGGTCTGCTCACTTTTAGACATTATTATCACACATCTGCACAAGCATCTCTTCAATAGAAACACACCTTCATTCTTCAACACACAAACCAGGTAAGATAGTGTAAGATTTATTAATATTTTCTTTTGCTAAGGCACATGACATATAGAAATACTGAGGTACAAAAATGCAGTTTCCTGCATATGAGATTTAAAACCCCATTTTGACAAAGATGAGCTACATCTCTTCTTGCTCACAACATTCAGCTTTTAGCCATTTTTTTCTTTTGTACCAGTTCAACAAGCAACTTGTATCTTGCTATACACTCCTCCTGAAAGGAAACACAGAAGTGTTATTCAAAGGTTGAAATTTTAGTATTGCTTTAGCTCTATACATGCTACCTTATTCTAGAAGAAGAGCTGTGTTCTTAGGGTTGTGTAGGGGTTTTTTTGGAGTGGTTTTTTTGTTTGTTTGGGTTTTTTTCTTGGTTGGTTGGTTGATTTCTTGTTGTTTTAAAGTTGCATGCTGAATTTGAGAAGGGGAATCTACATCTAGGGAAGAGGGGATTAGAAAAATGAACTTGCAATTTACATTTCTTAGTGGCTCATTTATCTGTTTGAAGAGTACACAAACCTAAGAAACAGTTGCCCAGTACTTCTTGACAATGACTGCAAGAGCAATTATTGAACAGCTGTATTGCAATATTTATCTAAAACAGTTACTCTGGTGTGAGCCCCACTGCAGGCAGGTTAAGCCAAGCCTTCAAGGTCACTGAAGCAGCACCTGCTGACACCAGAGACTGCAGAACAGCTTCAGAGCCAGAGAAAAATCTTTCCCCACTGCACTTCCTGCTCCCTCACACTGTGTTTGGCACAAATACTACAGGGCTTTTCTGCAGCTACAGTGGCTGAAGCAAGCAAACTAAGCTATCACAACTATTAAGAGATCTAGCACAGGCCATCTATATCACTGACAATGAATGCTGTTTTAAAAAGATTATACTTACAAAAAGAACATTAGATAGATTACTGAGCATTTAACACTTGCAGATGGATTACTTATTTTGTTTGTTCCTTGAGATGGGTTGAGAAAAGTATTGTGAAAGTGTAAGCAAAGCAGCTCACCAACATTTGGTTACTAACTTTGAATCAAAATTTGTTTTAAAATCTAATTTGTCCTGCAATTGAAGATCTGAAAGGCAGAGGAGAGGTAGGTATTTTAAATGAAACAGGAGTTACTTCAACATTTTCTGTATTAGATCAAACAAACTGAAATGAATGAAAAAGTGTTTTAAATAAAACAACAAACATGACAGTAACGCTCTTTAGGTCACCTGAGTCTAGACTGAGAGGCCAAGTAAAGGCCTCACCTTTCTGTCTGGACCCTCATTCTTAAGGTAATCATAAATGGGTAGCAAGTATGCTTCCCCTCAATTTATACTATAGTTCAGTCAAAACAAGTCATACCTTGCTTTTTCCAGGAACACATTTTGCTATTTTATCCCAGCGGTCCGATGTTCCCTTTGGATACTGCTGCAAGGCCATTTCAAGAAGTTTCTGTTGATTTTGAGTCCACAGTTCTTCTGGTGCACGGCTTTTCTCCCTTCTTCTGCTCTCATCATCACTCTCTTCCTCTTGCTCAGTGTTATCAAAATCTTTCTGACGTCTCCCTCTGCCCTTCTCTTCTGGTGCCTCTTTTGTTGCCAGCAGAGCCATTTCAGGTGCTTTGACAATTTTTCGTCTGCGGTGTCTAGTTTCACTTGCACTGGTCTCCTTTGGATCTGTTTGGACATCCATCTGCTCTGGTATAAGACTGTAGTTCCCCTCCTCCTCCACTTCCTCCTCCCTTTCTCGCTGGGTGATTATATGATCCGGCAGATTCATGTTGACTTTGAAATTTTTAGAATTGTGGGCCAGTGTTTTAAGCTCAGCGAGCCTAATGATACCTGTTAGAAGCACTGCTGTTACACTTCTGAAAAAGTAAAACACCCCACAAACAAGCAGGGAACTGCCCACAAATTAAAGGTTCTGGGAACAGCTGAGTGGACAAAAAGCTCTTCTGGACTGACAGCTTAAGAAATAAAAAATTGAGAAATCAAGCTATTCACGGTGTTGAACTTTGCCAATTAGGAGCTTATATGATCTATGGGAAGTGCTACTAAATTCCCACACTGATATAAACAAAGAGAGTAGCCTGAACAAATGAACAAACCCCACAATAAATGGAATAAGAAATCCTGGGAAGATATAGCTAAAGGGAAGTGTTCCCTCAGAACACCCAGCAGTTCTTCTCTTTTCTCAAAGTTAGTCAAGGTTGCAAAAATCTCTCTGCAGAGCAGACTCTGAAAGGCACAGCTATCACCCAAACCCAGTGATTTTCATAAGCACACACCTGGTGTATATGTAACAGAATCCTTCACCTGTTTGGCTTTCAGAGTAACCTGCATGAAAACAACAAAAATAAAGGACTATTAAAAAATTATCTCATTGGGGCTATTGAAGAATTCATTATTAGCTTACCAAAAAACACCTACATTGAAGACACATTAAATATGGGAGGCTGTTGTTCTTTGGCTGCCTTTGCTCACATGTGGAGCCCAAACTGGCTTAAAGTGACCTTCTAGATTTTGTTCTTTCTAAACCATTCCTGCCTTATTCAAATAATATAAGTGATGCTACACATTTCTGTTACTATCACCATAATACACCACAGCTGATACTCAAATTTTATTTTCTTTCCTTGTTAAACCCTAATTTTCTGACCTAAAAATAGAAACAGATGAGTTATCTTCCATATGTTAGCTTCTCAATACTGAACAAAAGAACAAAATAACCCACATAGGTCCAGATGATGAAGCACACGAGTGGACAGGCATTCGGTCCCCAAATGAAATGTAACAGTTTGACTACCAAACATCAGCAAAGACACCTCCTAAGTCCTGGTACTGCAGCAAAAAAGTTATTACTGATAGTCCAAAGGATAGAGAGCTGCTTGATTCAACCTCTCCATGTATACTGAAATCTCTGTCCTGGGAGAAAAATAACACTTGATTTAGCATTTTTGGTTTTTTTTTTTAAGTACAAAGTGATTGTTTCAAAATTTATTCTGTTTGTAAGCAAACAAGCAGGCTTTCTCCCCACCCAGAAAAAGGGGCTTCCTCATCCCAAATTTCTAGACCTCACTACAGATAACAAGACATGCTTCACTTAAGATTCTTTAATTACATAGCATCTTTTTTATATAAAATGACCGCAGAATTACAGAATGGCTTGGCTTGAAAAGGACCTTAAGGATCATCTGATTCCAACCCTCCTGGCATGGAGACACCTTCCACTGGACCAACCAGGCCTTGAACACTTCCAGGGATCAGGCATCCATGATTTCTCTGGGCAACCTTTTCCAGTGCCCCACCACCCTCACAGTAAAAAATTTCTTCCTAATATCTCATCTAAACCTACTTACTGTCAGTTTAAAGCCATTGCCCCTTATCCTATCTACAGGCACTTGTAGAAAGTCCCTCTCCAGCTCTCTTCTAGTTCCTTTTAGGTAGTGGCCTACAGCCCCAAATTCAGGTACCACAAAAAAGGCATCTTAAAAGGTAGTATTCAAAGAATTATACAATCTTTTTAATTACTGAAAATGTTTTATGAATACTAAATATCATTTTTTTTTCTTTTTGAACGTGAGGACTTTGTAAAAAAGCTAGAAATTGAAACCAAGTAGTCTGAACCACCCAAATCAAACTTAAAATGTGAACAGGCAACACACTGAATCAAACTTGATACTACGTGGGATGGGTTCCCTGTGTTCCCTGCTCTCTGAACCTGGGACCTCAGATGTTAATATCCATTTAGTGAAAGGTGTGTGGTAGTATGTTGCTCAGAGCAAAAATAAAAAATACATCACTTACTAAGTCAGGAATTCCTCTGTGTGGGATTTACCCACAACAGGAGTCATTTAGGCCTCCTGAGCCACAGCACAGACTTCTGCTGTTTTAGCTACTTAATGTTAACAATAACAATTATTCCCTACTCAGAGCAGCACTAGAGAGCAAACCTGCCAGAGGGTTGTAAAGCCATTTGCTGTGAGAAGAATTAAATATTAAGATTCAGGATTTTTGTTCTATGACAAGATTCATAAGTGAGTACCTCAATAGTTAAAATACCTTGGTACCATCTGCTTCTACTCTGGTCTGTTTGGTTCCTCCCACCCACCTTTCTGCCCATGAAATTGCAGCAGTTTGCTGTAAAAATAGGCTGGTGCTGGATCTCCTTAAGGAAATGACAGCAAGACTTAACAAGGCAAAGTGGTCTATTTTCCCTACAAATTAAGCCTCATTTTCTGGGATGATTAAGTTCAAATGAAAACTCTGTGAACAATGAAATCCCAATCCTAATTAACCAAAACCTTTATCCAGAGGTAGACATCTGGCACAGAAAACTCCAGTTTCTACTGTTGCAATATGATAAAGTTTTAATTGATGAAGAAAAATCTCAGAATACTGTAATATGAACATATAATTTTAAGTGGCACCAACAGTTCTGGGATCTGCGTGGTCCCAATTTTGAAACAGCAGAATGGATCCTCCTTGAAACACATGATCCATTAATAGAAATAGCCTTCCTTAAAGAATTTATATTCTAAAATAATCAAAATTAAAATGTTTGTGTTCCATCTTCAGCAGAGTGTCTCTATGTACCAATGATTTAAAAGGCTGAGAGGAACGGAAACCATTCTTGACTGCTAACAGAATGGATCCTTAGTGGTGTCCTGCTATGCATCTCTAAATCAAAATTATGTTATACAAAATGGATTACAATAGATTATTTTCAAAAGAGGAAGAAGAATTTGCCATGCAAACAAGTAGCTTTTAGAGCTTCCTGCAATGACACAGTGGATTAATTATAAATATGACAAGGCCCTATCTATCTTCGTGTATTCCAAAAAACTGTCTCTAAACCATTTTGCTATCTTTAAAGTAAGTCCTTCAGACATTTACAGCCTGCGCATAAGGACACGAAGGCAAGAGAGCAGAAAAGATTCCCTGAATAAAATAGAGCAGAATAAATTGCCAGCAAAGACAGGTACCATGAGCTGCTTCCTCAGTGCCAACTGAGTTCAGTTTTCTCTCAGTTGAACCTCTGACGTTTTCAGAGGTCAGCAATTATCATTTTATCTTTCAAGCTGAGACTACACGTGCAACACAAGCTTTGCTTTGGAAGTGGTGTAAATCAGCTGGATTTCAGTTTCCTTTACAAGACAGGTGTTCCCAGACCAAGTTAGTGTAGGTACTCCATAACAGATATAAATTTTGTTGCATATTACATCTAATTGGACTAGAATCTAAACCATCCATCTCCATTTGAACAGTGAAGGATTTTGGCTTATTCCCAGATCCTGATTGCATTTCGTATTTCCCCTTACATGCAAAAAATTCAGGAGTAGCAGTCTTTCCATAGGTTATCTTACGTTGGCCAACTTCAGTCATTATAGCTTGGTGAACCCAGATGTAACATTTGTAGTAAGTTACTCCATTCATCACATCTAATATTTCCAAGACTTTATCGTTTGAAGGCTTTATGATATCTGTTCATATTTTGATGGACTTTCAATTTGAACATTTACCAGGTAAGCTGGAAATAACAACTGTGTGTATGGTTTAGATACTGAAAATCTACTATTTCAAACATTGAACAAGCACCTTCAGTTGACATAAGTTTGACAACTCATCAAGCTTCCCACAGCTTTACTACCATCATTCACAGGTTACAGGGGAAGATTATTTGTCTGTTATGATTTTTGTCATCTTTCTTCTTCATATGGATGTTTGCAAGTCCTTTTCCAGGTGCTATGTACAGTTCATGTTTACTCCAGCTCTTTTCACTGAGACTTCAGGTATCACTTATTTAGGCTTCAGATTTATGTGTCCATCAGCCTCAACTGTCATTGTCATTCCAGATGCTGACACAGGGCAAGAATCACTAACATGTCAGTATTAAACTGCTGAGGATTATTAGGAATCCAGCCTATGGAACATATGAAACTGTATTTCAATTTGATCTGTTTGAGTTTAATCATTGTTCTTGCCACTCAAATCTGCAGACTCTTCTGCTGCCTGTTCCTCCATGCTTTTTGACATCCTTAATATCAATTTAAATTTCCTCTCCAGGGGTGAATAGTTATTTACTAGCTAGTTCCTAACTGATTCATAAAAAATTCACTAAGTTATGCAACGTAAGTTGCTCCATTGCTTTCTCTACTCACTTACTTATCATAGCTTGCTTATATGATATTATTACTTTTTCATTAGTTAACAGATAACATACTTGGAAAAACTTATTCGAAGTATGAAGCAGTTGTAGGATACTCTCTTGTAGTTATTACTGCTGTTTGTTCCTGCATAATTCTTTAAAATTACAGTTTTCATGTATATTAAATTATGAGTTTTATCCTGACTCTGAGAAGGTGTGCTAAAAGCCTGCTGTTACTGACAACAGCTTTCACCAGGGTATTAGCCAACCCCCTTAAGAAATCCTGGGTCTGGGGACACCTTAAATAATAAGGATCAAGACTGTGAAATTGATTTAAAACAGAAGACAGAAGATCTCATATTCCTGCAAGTATTTGTACTGCTGAACAGACATACTGCATTATTTTATAGGAATCAACTTTAAATGTTGTAGTCCACCAGGGATAACAGAAGTCACAAATAAAGTCAGGTAAAATCATGTACAGTGAAACAGATTTCCTTAGACAGATAAAGATGACAAAAAAAACCCTGGATGCAAGCAATCAAATTGCTGGAGTAGAAATCAAACTATCTTACTATGAGACCTACAGAAAGAAACCACAGGAACAATTTGCTTCTGAGAACTCCCTTCTGAACTCAGTTTCAATAGCTCTTCAGCTATAAAAAGATTCTATCGAAAGCAAGTGGGATTAGTGGGATGATTTTATGTGATGAAAGCCAGACAGAGCTGGTTTCCTCCTGTACTGCTAACAATTAGTCCAGATCACAAAGACTAGTTGCTACTTAACAACACACCTAGCAGTAAAAACATTCCTCATCATGACCATCCAGATGTTAAAACTCTTATTACCCTGGACACCTGCCACCTCTTTCAGATGGGACAATTGATACTTCAGAGATATACAGAAAAAAAATATTCAGAATCAGCTTAAAAAACTCTCAGATGCACAGGCAAAAGCAAATTTTGCTATCACATGAATGAGAGGGTACTTTTCACCCTGCAGGGAAGGCAGACATAAAAAAAGCGCAGAATTGTGACAGACCTAGAGGGAAAACCCTGTAAAGTCATGTACAGTGGTCCTGCTGGTGCTAAAGAGAGAAACAGAGCCCTTTTGCAGAAGATGAAGAGCAATTCCCCATTCTCACAGCAGCAGCCACTGGCCCGCCAGTTCAGCTGAGCCCTCCAGCACCACCCCCAGCCCAGCTCCACAGGGCCAACATGCCATTGAAGCCTTCACCATTCACTGTCTGCTGGGAATCTTCTGTGGGCAACAACCTACCTTCCTTCTCTAGGATAATATTTTCATTAGGATTGCAGCAGATAATCACACAAGTACAAACTTCTTGGGTTTTAATGATATTTTGAGAAAATAATGTGGGATTTGTAGAGGAAGAAAACCTACATCACTTGGCTTTCCAAATGTATATAAACTTGAAAAAAGAAGGATGACATGTTATGGTGCTACTGAACACTGGAGGGTCTGGTAACATTTTTTATTTTTTATTACTCTCAGCATCTTCCTGAGCAGAAGTTCTCTAAGTATTTACTAAAGATGTCATGGTTTCTCAGCATTAACTATCAGAAATTTGCTGTCCCAGTACCAATCTTCTGCTCACCCAGTTGTTATCTTCCTGCATGCTCCCCATCTACTTATGTCATGAAAAAAAAGCCAAGATCTGTGGAATTATGGAAAAAAATAATGTGGAGACAGCCTGTGAGTAGTTGAGTAGTACTATGAAGTAGTGAGGAATTTCTCGAATCTTTGAGTGTGAGTAGTAGAATCTTGAGCCTGTGAGTAGTACTATGAAGCAATGAGGAATTTCTTGAATCTTTGAGGCTAATTTGAGTTGTAATCACATTTTTTCTCACAGGGGAAAGCCAGATACAGAAAGATTTTAATGCCTTCCTGGCTTTGTCAAAGTAGTAGGTTTTTACAGATCTAACCTTCCAGAACCACACAGAATAACTTGCCAAATTTAAAGTTCTCCCCTTATAAGCAAAATACTACCTGCTGCACTAAATTTTCTTCCAGTCTAGATCTAAACAGCTTTTTTCACGTCAGCCACAACTGTATCAAGCACTGTTTGACACAAGTCAGACAATAATGACCCATTCTTTTATTTCCTTGTGACTCAAAATTTGTTGCTTTA
Organism: Lycocorax pyrrhopterus obiensis; assembly: GCA_014706295.1. NCBI lineage: Eukaryota > Metazoa > Chordata > Aves > Passeriformes > Paradisaeidae > Lycocorax > Lycocorax pyrrhopterus. The sequence goes on along the minus strand of JACSVZ010000002.1, from coordinate 18,718,391 downwards.
TACACTGCCTTCCCTTTTAGACACTAAAAGAGCTTCTAGAATTGTCTTTCAGTTTTACCAGATTGGGGAAACTTCAAATACTGAGGCATTGAGCCAAATCATTCTCCATTTTTCCAAGCATCCTAATTTGCAACTTTCAAGACTGCTTGAAATTAGTATTTTAAATCAGATATACTTTTGTTTTGGCACTGCTTGTAACAGTTTGTTTAGTAGAGTGTTACAAGCTTTCCCAAAAGTTGGTAATGTAACTAATCTTTAGCCATTGTGTAGGTTGAACTTGATACTAACACAGCAAATATGTATTTTAAGAACAACATTCTTGAAAGAACTACAAAACATGTTATGAATTCAACTGAATTTGCTTAGAACCACCAGTTGCAGCCAGCAACAACACGGTTTTCTCATGCTTATGGACTTCAAAGCCATGTGTGATTCTGAACTTGCCACAGCAACAGAAATCCCCAAAACAACCATGAGTTTAATTATGAGGCAGTTTAAGATGCCTGCAAAAAAGGCAAATTTGGCCTAAATCACCACGTGTAGAACTTCCTCCAGGTTAAGTACCCAAACAGTTAATTTAAAGCAGCAAAAGAACTGCTTCTTTTTTCAGGACACAAGTGGAAGAACTTCGCTATTTGGCTTGTGATAATGCTGGAGATTTCATACTGTGCTTGTTTTTTTTCAGTCAAAATCCATGAGAGAGTCTTTAGCTCTATCCTATGGGCACTCATGCAGGAGAGGAGTTTGGCTCAAATGCCCACTGCAACAACTACTTGGACATCTTATTTTGTTCCTGATGATGCAAAATGCATTGCCTTTCTTGACAGTCAGAAATTTGAATTCTGCAATGAAATTCAAACCCAGCTCACTGGGAGCTTTGTGAGACATTACACTAATTTAAGACACTCTATAAAACGTTGCAGCATCACTGGCTTAACCCCTTTGCAAGGCATCTATTTGGACCAGAAATTGCTGTCCCACTGCCTTCTGTAAAAAAACTTTAAGTGAGAAGAATGTTCTGGTCATGCTTTATGAGATGAAAATCCGTTTTGTTTCTAAGGGGCATTGTACTGCCCAATCCTGTAAAAATGGCAGGCGCAACTGCAGGAGTGCACAGAATAAAACTGTACAGTGAGAGTACTGTGAACAGCAACCACCTTTTCCTCCCTCCAAGTATCAACAAAGTCATTCTGGTGTGTCTGTGGCATTAGACAGGAGATTTGAAGACTCGACTCTCAGGCTGAGGGATCTACATGACCTACATATGATCTAAACCCCATCCTAGATATTCAAAACCTCTCTTGGACCTCGATCTAGGTCTTTATACTTCAATAAGCAACTGGGAGAACTACTGATTACATAAATATATGCAAACCACTATGGGTGAATGTTTCAGACTACCCACAACTAGATTAGACTGTAACTGAGTTAACACAGACACAGCACACAAAATGAAATTTAAAACAGTCTTAGGAAAACAGTTAATCTCCAGAAGCAAAAGACCTAATAAATTAATGAGCTTTTACATATGGACCATTTCTTATATAGATGTTTTCTTGTTGGCAAAGTAATGAGCTTGCATTTGTCAAAAATAAGAAATCTATTTTACAATGAGTAAAAAATCTATTTTATAATGAGTATGAACTCACACAGTCAGACTTACAGGCTGAAACTGTTGCTTGGGCATACAAAAGATATCAAAAATAAGCACCCACCCCCCCAAACCTTATGCTTTCAGGTTTCATGGTAATTCAGAATGTCTGCCACCTGGCTATTGTTTTGCTGTCTACCTTAGTGTTCTTCTATACAAGCAGCAAATCCCAATCAAGTCTGTTTTTGCAACACAAATGCATGAGATTAGTGACTGCAGGAGAAAACAGAATCAGTTTAAATCCTGTAAGACAAGTGAATGATATTACTTCACAAGTATGAAATCTGAGATCTCTTTGCCTTTAATTTAAAAAACCTGTACCTAATAATCACATTAAAGTCTGTTTGGCATGCCAGACAGCTTTTACTTCCTCTGTTATTTTTACAATTTGAACATCCTTTGTAGTTACTGAAATTAATTTATGCCTTTCAGCAAATATTTTTTTTTAAACTTTTTATCTATGAAGGTTGGCATTGTCAATTACAATATACTTCTATAATTTCACATCTAAGTGCTTTTTCTCAATTTCTGAATTCAGCAAAAGCTGACAATCATTATAAATCTTCATAAGGATTAGCATTTGTCAAATCAAACAATATTAATTTTTGCAGAAATAGTAGTATTGCAACTCCACTCCATTCATTATTTATACTATGTTGTGGAGTGTTCACAGTGCTTAGGAAATTCCAACATAACTTTTTTATTTTGTTTTAAAAGGTCAATTATTTCCTTAAGTATTGGCGGACAGGAACGAGAACTAACCCTGGAGCAACAAATTCAGCAAGGAAAATGGGTCAAAGAACAGATGTTTGGAGGATGACAGAGAGCAGTAGTACAGGTAACCAGGTCAGCAGGCAGGAATCCTGATTAGAGTTAACTCCATTTCCCTTTCATAATCAAAATACTTGAAGACCTAATTTACAATACCAGCCAATTGCAATAAAAATGACTTAAAAAGCTGCAGAAGCTTTCAGTTGTGAAAGCAATAAGATTTCATTATACTAAGCCAGCTGAAAACCATCTTTATAGGAAAAGATTGCTAAATTCCCTATATGCACATATTCAAGTGACAATTGGCAATTTAAATAATTTAAATAATTAAACATACTGATAAAGTGAGCACAACTTAACCTCATCTATTTTGGGTTGATTATTCATTGGCTGTTAAAAGATGTCTTCCCAAAGAGAGACAAGATAAACACGTCCTACATTTACCATGAGAGAAGTTAAAGTAGTAACCCTTCTCACAGTATGACTGTACCACGGCTGCAAGCCTACCCTAGCTCTGAGCTGAAAAGCACAGGAATATGCTGCAAAGATACTTATGCTGGTATCACATGAGGCAGCACAAATAGAAACAGTAGATCTGAATGAGCTCAGGGGCAGTACAGCACGGACGTAGCTGTTTATTGCTGGATTTTGCCTGGCACTTTCCCAGCAGCCTGCATCACACTGGGTGGATGTACTTGTTTGGACAGGGAATCTGGTAGACATACCCATAGAATAGGCCTTACAGGAACCATTATTTGGGCTGTACATTGGTAAATAACAAATGTCTACAAAATACCAACTTGAATAGTAGTAGACAAGAAAAAAGCTGAAGGGACACTTTATTAGGAATTACTGAATTCAAGAAGTCAAGCTAAGGTATATGCAGTGATTACTGACCAACTATGGTGACTATCTGGCTTTAATTCTACGTTTTTAAAAGTGAATTCACACATGCTTCCAATTGAAAGGAAGGTTTTGTTTCCTCCCCTTTTCCTCCCCAATAGCTTGCACTTGCTAGTGTAATCACAGACCACATGAAGAAAAGGACCTAACCTCAAGCAGAACCACTACATTGATGTTGTCTCTTGCAGATGTTTGTGTAACCTGTTCTTAAAGGCCCACAAGTACAGAGACTCCACAGCAGCTTATTCCACTGCTTTATCATCTCCATTGTAATTCTTTGTCCTTCAGTGTCTAACTCTGCAGCCTCTGATTAAATTTGAGGTAATAACTTCTTGCCCTGTAAAACTAACAGAGTGCACAAGACCCTTCCTCATTATGGTTTTCTTTTAAAATCATTGAATACTTATCTCCTCAGTTCATTTTTTTTAGTTCAACAACATAAATTCCGTCACAATCTTCCCTTGTAGATAACATTTTAGGACCCTATTATTCTCATCTGGACTCTTTCTATCACACCACATGTTTAAGTGCAATACTGAAAATTCAACACAAACTAAGGATGTAGTAAGTAAAAACAACACCATGAAGATGAAAAGTTCAAAAAAGTCAAGAACACTCTCCTCAAGCTGCTGCTTCACACTGCTTAAGAATTGCAAGTGGAAACATAGTTGGACATAGGAATTTATTTCTTTAATAAAAGAAGAAATTTAAGACAATTTCTTTGGGGTGGTTAGAGGGAGTGAATTTTACTGATGCTCTTCTGACATATATGAATGGTTTCAGTTTATTCTTTAAAAAGTTTTGAGACTTTTTTCTAACTTTTTTTTTTTTTTTTGCTGAGGAAGAAAGCCTTGAGACAAGCAACAATGGAGATATAATTTTGGACTGGATTACTCTGAGCTATTTTTATTAACACCTATTTAGCTAATCTACTATTAAATAAGGTTTGAATGCATCAAATCACTTGGAAACAAGCACACCATACCTTACCAATCCTTTCTATCATAATTCTCTAACTGTGAAAGGAAAACCAAGCCTTACTGCTCTTGATGCTTTGCAAGAGAAGAAAGAAGCAGACATCGATTTCAAGTTTTAAGAAGCATTTCCCATACTAGAAAATGTTACAAAAACAAATTCAAATTTGCCTTTGAATGCTTTTCTTTTTTAAGATCTAGTGCGTTTGCTAGATAATACATACTTCAAACCCTCTCTGGCTAGACTCCTGTTAAACCAGCTGTAAGCAATGCATTCCCCAACTCTGCTTACACAAGCTGTCTCAAAGCAGCACCTTGTACACCAAAACTCAGCTCCTTGCACTGCTCCCAGTAGAAACATGGAACAGCTGTTTAGGCAACAAATGCTGCCTGCACATGCAAACACGTTTTTACTGCGCACAAAGTTTAACAACCCAGAAGTTTCTCCTGCAGCTTTACTGTAACATTTCTTACCCAGTTATGGTGGTGCCCAAACAAAATAAGAATCCTTGCTTTAAACTGAGATTCTATGTTATCTTCAAGAAATATACAGGATAAGTTGTACATCTTACTGAATACTGAAATCTTACTGAATGGATATATCTGAAGTAGTTTCCAGTTTCACCATTTTTAGTACTGATGCAGTAACAGTCTGAGACCTAAAGAAGTTCCCATGAAGCTTTTGATTAAAACATTAATTTTATAAAACATTCATTTTTGTTTCCTTGTAATACCTAATTGCTGCAATTCTTTGTAATGCAATGATAAAAGTAGCAGAAACTCTAATAATTAGTTTGTGTCAGGAAAGCTGACCTAGCGTTAGCAGCAGTTGGAAATTTTTAGAGAAGTAAAAATTTGTGTGGAGAACACTTACATTAATCATATAGTTGGAGGTTACTGGAAGCAAAAAAGATTACACTCAGACCTTTCTCCATACATAAAAATCCTGGAAATTCCTTTTTTCATACAAGAAAATGACAGCTCTTAGAACAATCACATTTCTTTCATTTCTCTTTCCTACTCATTGAAACAAAACAGCAAGTTGCTGAGGACCTCTCATCTAAAGGAAGAAACAAGTGAGCTCTGTTTTTTTCTTTCCAGTACTGGATGTGTGCAAGTAAGACAGCCAAATATATTATGCAAAGGATTCTTAATAAAGAATGTTATTTACACCCAAGTCAAGGAATAAAGCAGTCAGTGGGTGCAAAAAGCACTCTGAAGATAGTGTTAGTTTTGTGATGGATGTATGTAGAACCATTCCATGTGTCTGTATTATCTGTATCAAGATAATCAGATTTTCCAAAGCAATCTCAGAAGCTCTTTCCCATGAACACTGTATACTACCAACACGTGAAATATTTTTGCTGTTAGTATCAGTAAAATGTAGCATCTTTCCTAAGAAAATCACTCCAATCGTATGAATACTTCAAGAAATATAATAAACAATACTGAACACAATAAACCTTAAAAACCTTAATTTCATTTGATTAGCAGGTTAGTAACTTCTTGCTTACGTACACTATTTTGCAAATAATGTATTGTTCTAAAATTAGAATAGCGCAAAAGACTTATATGTATCAGAATGGTATAGGTGTATTAAAACTTTAAAAGTAAGTTCTAAAAATATCTTTTTGTGATTATATCAACAATGAAAAAAAACTTAAGAATTACACAAATTTCCCAGAAGGCTGTAATATTTCACTCTAGTCAGTGGCTTTGTTTCCCATTATTTAAGATAATGCCTGAAATATAATAAATAAAGAACATCTAATCTCAAAATGTACATGAACAGATTTAAACATTATTCTCATTAACCCCTACAGAGCCTATAAAATAGGGTCAGCTGAAAGGGCTTTCAAATGGTCCTCAGCAGACACTACATCATGTTCTAGTGATCTATTGCTTGAAAAGGAAAAGTCTTTTACAGCCTAGCCCCTAAGGGTTTTAAGATCATAACACTTAAAAACCGTCAGTACAAGCTTGCTTTGATATCTGGTACAATACTATAAAATATGAATTGACAAGGACATTAATTATTTTACATAATATAATTTTTAAGCATGCTGTAATCCTGAAAAAGGCACTGAAATAGTATCATACACATTAGCCATTTTAAAATTTGTAAAAATATTTCTGCTTAATTAACGGAAACCACCTGTCTAAACACCATTAGCTCATATGCATTTTTTATGGACTGGCTTGAAACAGAAATGTAATCTTTAACCAAGTCACACAAACATTCACTTGCAGTGAAAGAAGGTTGCTACAAAACCTGCAGCGCATTGTTTTTCTGTTATTGGGTTACAGTAGCTGAAGTCTGTAAGCACCAGAATGCCCCATCCAGCTGATCACTTACAGCTGTTAATTGTGGAGAGAGAGACTGGCTGACATCTGCTTCTTGCATAGTTAGTTAATGGTTCACTTCCAGGTCCTAAAAGGATTGTAGCTTCTCTCAAAAGACAATGTCGGCCCCCATATACGTCTGCATTCTACACTGCCTGTCTTGTTCTGGTTTGTCATCCTCTACACAATGCAAATCTGAGTGAACTCACATCTGCCACTGATCGACCCAATTCGTGAGCAATCTTTTCCCATCGACCGGGGGTCCCCCCTGGGAACTTAACCATACTTCTTGTCAGCTGGCTCAGGTCCTCCTCTGTCCATTCAGGTGCCTGTAAAACATTTGTAAAACATTCATTACACTGGAATATTGGACATTTATTTGCAAGGTAATATAGTGAAAAAAAAATTTTAAACAAATTAATCTAATAATGTAAACAAATTAATCTAATAATGTAAAAAAAAAAAATCTTGGTATCTTCTCTCTGTATTGCTGCTGAAAATGGATAAAAACAACAGACCAACAGTAAGATACCAAAAATCCTGGACACTCAAAAATTGCACTTGGTGTATTATGTAGACTAACACATTTAATTTCCATTAACTTTAATACAACATACACAACACAACATTATAAAATGCAGTAAAGATAATAATCAACAATACTTTTATTAGATTATGGGGTTATGCAAAAATTAGATGGGTCAAAGTCCAATAAGAACTTATCTGACTACTGCTGTAAAAGGCAAAAAACCAATGTTTCTGCAAATCCATGAGCAACAAAAGGAGGGCTAAGGAGAATCTCCCTCCTTTACTAGATGCAGGCAGAAACACAATGACACAGGATGAGGAAAAGGCTGAGGTACTTCATACCTCCCCTTTGCCTCAGTCTTTAATGGAAAGATCTGTTGGTCTCCATGTACCCAGTCCCTGACCTGGAAGACAGAGCACAATGAAGCCCCCATTATCCAAGCAAAAATGGTCAGTAACCTGACACACACAAGTCCATGGGGCTGGATGGGACCCATCCAAGGAAACTGAGGGAGCTGGCAGAAGTGCTCACTCAGCCCCTTTCAAACATTTACCAGCACACCCAGCTGACTGGGGAGGTCCCAGTTCGCAGGAGGTTTCCAGACGCAATACCCATCTGCAAGAAGGGCTAGAAGGAATATTCAGGGAACTATGGGCCTGTCAGTCTGACCTCAGTGCCAGGGATGATCATGGAGCAGATCCTCTTGAGTGGCATCACATGGCACATGCAGGACAACCAGGGGATGAGGCCCAGTCAGCACAGGTTTGTGAAAGGCAGGTCCTGCTTGACTGACCTGATCTTCTGAGACAGGGTGACCTTCTTAGTGGATGAGTGAAAGGCTGTGGATGTGCCTACCTGGACTTCAGGAAACCCTTTGACATCAATTCCCACAGCATCTCCAGCTCAGGGCTTGGCTGGATGGGTATAAAACTGTCAGGATGGCCAAGCCCAGAGGGTGTTGGTGAATGGAATTACATCCAGCTGGTGGCCGGTCACCAGGGCTGTTCCCCAGGGCTCGGTGTTGGGACCAGTTCTGTTTAGTATCTTTATCAATGATCAACATGGGGGGATCGAGGGCACCCTCAGTCAGTTTGCAGACACACTGAGCTGGGTGGGAATGTTGATCTGCTGGAGGGCAGGAAGGCTCTGCACGGGGATCTGGACAGGCTGGATTGATGGGGAGAGGCCAGAGGTCTGAGGTTCAGCAAGGCCAAGTGCCTGTGCCTGGTCCTGCCTTTGGGTCACAACAACCCCTGCAGTGCTACAGGCTGGGGACAGAGTGGATGGAAAGGTGCAAGTTGGAAAAGGACCTGGGGGTGCTGGTCAACAGCAGCTGAACATGAGCCAGCGAGGGCCCAGGTGGCCAAGAGGCCAATAGCATCCTGGCCTGGATCAGCAACAGAGTGGCCAGCAGGACCAGGGCAGTGATTGTTCCGCTGTACTTGGCACTGGTGAGGCCACACTTGAAATCCTGGGTTCAGTTCTGGGCCCCTCACTTCAGGAAGAACACTGAGGTGCTGGAGAGAGTCCAGAGAAGGGCAATGGAGCTGGTGAAAGGTCTGGAGCACAAGTCTGATGAGTGGCTGAGGAAGCTGGATGTGTTTAGCCTGGAGAAAAGGAGGCTCACAGGAGAACTTATTGCTCTCTACGACTACCTATGGTAGAGGGTTGTGGCGAGGTGCGGATTGGCCTCTTTCCCAGGTAAAAAGATAGTAAGCAAACAGTAATAAGATCTAGGATAAGAGGAAACGGCCTCAAGTTGTGCCAGGGGAGCTTTAGATTGCATATTAGGAAAAGTTTCTTCACTAAAACGGTTTTTGAGTGTCGTAACAGACTGCCCAGGGAAGTGGTGGAATTGCCATCCCTGGAGGTATTTAAAAGACCATGTGGATGTGACACTTAGTGGTGGGCTTCGTAGTGCTGGATTAATGGTTAGAGTCAATGATCTTAAAGGCCTTTTCCAACCTAAATGATTCCATGATTAAACACAGTTTAAGATACAAAGTTTCAAACATTTACTTAATTGCCTATGTAATATTTTTCCAGCAAATACACAGAAAATATCTCCATTTTGACATATTAAAAAAGCCTCTTAAGGAAACAGACCAGTCATCTTAGCTTTTTGTCACTGTTATCATCCTGTGTTTTAGCACTCTGGCATGATCCAGGAATGAAATCTGTTGACTCTAATATTCCATGAAGACAATTAAACAACACCCCTCCCCCCTCCCTAAAATGCAGTTATACCACAAAACCAGACCGGATGCTTCTACTACCCAATAACCAAAAGATATAAAAATGTTTTACTCTAACTACATGCCAAGCTGTTAACAATGACTGTCTTCATAACGGCTGAATAAAAGTGAACAAAGCAAGGAACACACAATTAGAGCAGTTTAAGGCATGGAATCGTGGTTGCCTCAGAAGGCAAAATGCAGTGACCGTCTTTGACATTTGCAGCACCTTTGGAAATGACCGCAGAGCCAAATCTTTGTTACCATCAGTAGTTTGCCATTTTATTTATTTTTAAGGAATTCTTGATGACATACCTCTTCTAATCACCATTTCTGATAATGAACAGGCACATATCAAGCGGTTTGCATTACAGAGCCATCAGCACAGAACAACAGTCAGAGGTGAGTGACCCCAGGGACCATCTCCACAACTACAGCAAAGCTTCTCCCTGACACTAATCCTGCCTGTCATTCTCCCACTGTGCTCTAACCACACTGACATCCGCCCGCTGCACTGCAAGCTTAACGGGGCCCTTCCTGACTTTTTACTGTCTCCCCCAATCAATGGTTCAAGCGTGCTCTTTTCACCATGTCCAAATGGCAGCTTCACTCATAATCAAAGTGCATTGCTCCTGTTAAAGGGCTTCCCGAAAGGCTTCACCATTTGCATTCATTTGCAAAGCAAACTACTTTTATTCACTTTGTTCTGCTATCAAGAGTGTTCCCTGAAGCAGATAAATTGGCATAAATACAACCTGCCACTTAAAAGACAGTAAATAATAGCCAATAGTAGCAAGGATTTTATCAGTCGTCCTGGTTTGGATCCATGTAGTCCTTTATTCAATGCTGAAAGCCTCAAACATTCATAGTTTTTAATACAAGAATAAAATGAATTATCTCTGATGATTCAAACACAAGACGTTTAAGTAATGTGTGTATGTGAGAGAGCTCACACATACATTGCATGCATTATACAACTACACCCTGGCCTACAGAAGAAATGACAAATACATAGAAAAATCTACACATTGCACAATAACCTTATTACTTTTACTGGTTTAAACAAGTTAATATACTCTATACCTTTATTATATTATACTCCATATAGATATTTTATATGAAGATATTTCTCTGGGATTTTTATAAAGAAAGATTTCCAGTGCTTAATGTTCTACATATAAAAATTTTATCACTGTAATTTAAATAATGAATTCTTCTAAAGAGTTCTGGTTAAAAGCCTTTTGTTTAAAAATCAGCCAAATTTCATACTTCAAAATTAGCCTTAATATGTAGTTTATTGTAATTTTCTATTTAATTCATACTAAAACTTGGGAGTGGAGGGAGTTTATTTGTTTGTGGAGTTTTTTAAAATACATTCAACAGCTATATTCACAGCTTTTCTCTCTTACCATATCCAAAGCATATCTAAGCAATTACACACGGAAATCAAGATGATCTTTCCAGTGATATACAGATGTCGGAAGCTTTCTGCTAAGTTTTATTTTCAGACTTTTTTGGTAAACTTTGATTTGTGCTCACAGTTTTACAAACCACTTGTAAATATTACAGAACTCTTAAGGCTATCTTCCTAAATAATGGACAAAACTACAATCATTCTGTAGATCTGTACTTAATTACACAGCTAATTCAGGGCACAAGAATTCATTAGCTGCATTAAAATATCAACTTCTTAATCTTATTTCAAGCTGACAATAATTTTAGAATGTGAAGATCTAAAACACTTATACATTTGGAAAATCTCTGAAAAAGCTTTTAGAAAATCCACTCTCAACAGCAAAAGCTGTAAAAGAGCTTTTGTGAATTTGCAATTCCTCAGCAACAGTTAATTGTGTCTTTAGATGCAACAGCGCCTACTGTGATCCAAGTGCTACAAGCAGCTACGAGGGTGGTCATGGTGTGAATGTATTCTCCCTGTTCTAATCTGTAGCCAACTGTAACTGCGAGAGTCAAATGAATGCATAAACATACTGCTTTGTCACCTAAAACCATGTGTGTCCAATATTACTGAAACACTGGGCCAAAATTCATCTCTACAGTAAAGCAATGGAAGACACCACATGGTGAGGGGACAGCTGTTGTTACTACACAAGCATTCAGATTTTGCATCCAAAAAGCCCCATTCTGGGATTAACTCCCCATACTGAATACAAAATTAAAAGTGCAGAGTTATGGTCTAAAGTCTTTAAAATGAAAATAAGCTACAAGTGTACATATAAAAAAAATCATAGCACTCCCATCAAAAATAATCCTTTAGCATGATTTATCATACAGAGCTGGCAGTATTGAAGGATTAGTTCACCCAAACTGCCATGCACCTTCTATAGAAAAGACATATGAATGTGGTTTATTGTTCAGCATCACTCTTATATGTGCATCTGCACTGGGCAATTCCATCCCACCTCTTTCAGCATGACAGTTTTACACTATTAGGATTTTTTTAAATATGAGCAACACTATTTTCAATTACATTAAAAGCAAGTTTTTAGACAACAAAGCATTTCTTGTCAAGATAAGTATGACTCATTTAATCCTGTTAATAAGTATAAAACTATATATGCTTTTATTGATAAAACGGGAAAGTGGCTGGTACTTGAGAGTTTTTAAGGAAACTTTTAGAGTCATTTACAGTGCCTTGACATTGAAATAATTTGATTTTTTTAAACTAAATTTTAGCTTTAGATAATTTCTTCCTGTCACCAATATACCATATATTCAATTAAAATCACTGTTGTATGGAAGTTTGGCTAATGTTTCAATCTATTTAGAACTTTGTGCTACACTTCATTTAATTTTGGTGATTCACTGATTTTGAGCACATCTAGTCCATGATCTTGCAAATAAAGCATGAGGCAGCATCTATTTAAAAATACCTGTGCAAATATTTTTAGACCAAGGGTCCTAGTAAAATCACGGACAATTTTGCAAATCAGGAAGCATTTAACCTACAAGATGTTGGTGTTTTGGTCCAGTAACTAAAGACAGAATGTTAAAGTTTTCCTGATTTAATTTTTTGCTCATAATGTCTTATTTTTATTACAATATTCTTCTATATTGCTACAATTTCTTGCTTTACCTACAAGAAGTCTGAAGTCAGTCTTGTTTTACCTAGTGTAATACACATTTGTCATTGTGATCCAGCTGTTGCTGAACACGATGGATCTTGCTCCAGTTCTAAAGACCTGCTGTGAAGTCCTCAAGATCAGCTAAAGGGTATTAATGATCTGAACTCAGATTCAAAGCCACGTGTTCATATATAACCCTTTGGTCCTTCAAAGCTCCTACTCAAATCCAACTTTCTCTAGTACTGTTTTTATTAAGTGAGCCAACAAAAACAAAGACAGCTATGCTGTTTCAGAGCAATGGTCAAAAGCAGGTCAGTAAGCTCATCATTTGTGCTCAGGGAGTGCTGTGGCAGAAAACTTTGTGATAACAAGAAAGATTATGTTTATCATTCATTCTTTTCAGTCCCACCCTGCTCTGAAAAAACAGGGACCAAATGCACATACAAGAGTTAGATGAAGGCAAGCATATAGGTTACCTCCGTTTCCCCATATATTCTCCTGACTCCAGTTATTTTCATCTCAAGCAACTTCTCCAGCCTGATATATTTTATCTATTTAGATTTATTTATCTCAATGAGTCTGTTTTTCAGTTTTTTCCAGTTTTCCGTGAACTATGTAAACTTTCTGGATTTGCAACATCACATTCATGAGGAGCTGCACGTATCTGCTACTCATTATACAAGAATTCAGCTTATTTTGTGTTTTGAACCTGGCTCCCACTAGCTTTGATGACACCTGGCTCTTGGCTTTCAGAGAGTCACTTCCGAATAGTCTCCAACTACTGACTTCCACATCACTTACAAATTTGTTCAAAATACCCCTCAAAGGTATTCCTCTGTAAGTTGTCTCTTCCTGGCTAAAGAGTTCTGATCTACTCAGCTGCAAAGCCATGTTACACATAATACTTCCCATGATGCCTTTTTCTGAACCACCTGCAATTCCATTGTAACCAACATCTTTGAAATGAGGTACCAAACTGCACAGAGCAGGATTAATCGCAAGTTATACAGTGGAATAAGGATTCTCCTGTTTTGCTCTCTATTCTTTCCTTAACAATTTCTAACATTTGCCTTGGTTTTTGGAATGATCCTGAGCTGATGTTTTCAACGAAGCCAGCACTGATAACTCTTCAAGGAGTTCTCCCATACCTCAAGGATCAAGGTCAGCTCAGAGCTCATTATCTTGTTCATGAAGTTTGGACAGTCATCCACTGTATCAACCTTGGCATCACTTTGTACTTATATACTGGGAAATTTTTCTGCTATTTTATTGCCCAAGCAGTCAAACTCCTAAGATCACTCTGCAGTTCTTCAGTGTCTGTTCTCATGTTCACTGTTCCACACAATACCATCATTGATAAACTCTCTCACCTCAAGAATTATCTTTTTACCATATTATCATCTTAACTATATGAATACATTGAACAGCATGATTCCTAGCAGAAATTCAGCCAAACTGCACTGTTAACCTTGTCTATTGAAAGACAGATTTATTTCTACCCTCCATTTCCATTTGTCTGGGAAATAGCCTTCCTCTTACCCCATGACTGTTTTCTTTCCTTAAAAACCTACAAGCCTCATTAAACCCTTCTGGAAAATCAAGCAGACTTTATCAATCAGATCACCTTCTCCCTGCATATTTGTTAATCTTTCTATGAAGTCCAAAGGGTTTAAGGCAGGAACTTCCATTATAGAAGCAATGTTCAGGATTCCCTGCAGGTCATATTTACCTGATGCTCATGAATTCTTCTCTTTGTATCAGTTTTTTATTAGTTTTCTTTAAAGAGTTGTTGAAAGTACAGGCCTGTAAAGGTCCCTGAATTCCACTGACAACTTAATAAATACACAGAATGACACATTTGCCATTTCAGTCCCCAGGCACCCATGAATATAAACAGTTACTCGAATTATTTAATCCTTAAATTTTCTTTGAACTCTGTGTTGCATATCCTCTGGTCCCAGTAACTTAAATAATTTAAATCTTAAACAATACATTACAGAGGTTTAAAATAACATTAATTTTAGAATTTTTCAAAGCCACTACATGTAAACATGAAGATGTAAGTAATTGTCTTCTCTTATAAAGTTGTCAAAATAAAAACCTAACCATAACCATTTTTTGTTTATACTATTCCTCAGACAGGAATGCCTTTGGCATTAAAAGCATTAAAATATTAAATAATATACATAAGTAGACAACAGCTCTTAGAGAAGAGTGAGAACCTAAGAACAGAAGCATGAAGTTTCATCTGCCTCAGTATCAGGTCTTCTACCACATGCAGCAGCAAATGCTTTAGGACAGTTATTCTTTCCTTCCTCACAGCTACCCCCAACATAGTTCAGGGATTTCCTAAGCATGAAGTTGAATCCATTTCGGTTACAAAGCCAATGATGAAGCTGTCCACTCTCCTCATACCATTTTTGCTCTAAATCAACATCATAAGCTGGCTTTCTACACATTCAGTTTCTCACTTCTTACCATACCCTGCTGCCTTTTCATTTCTCTGTCCCATATATTTCTGATGTGCTCTACAGCTTCAGATATAATATAGGAGGGAGAAGGAAAAAAAAATTTAAAAATAAAACTCACCAAAAACCCCACTACCAGGAAGCCATGTGATTTCTTTACTTTCTAAACACATAGCTGAGGAGAGTTCATAGGAAAAGATAGTACTCCTTGGAGAGCTTTTTCTAAACTTTGCCTGTTTGAGAATGAGGATTTCACAGACATGTCAATTAGTGCTGCCCTGAATAACTCTGTTACCCCTTGCAATTCACTGCACTACAGACAATTTCCAGTACTGAACAGATCCTTGCAGATATGAAACCCCTCTAGTGACACTTTGCAATAACAAAAATGTATGTTTCCTGTTCTTGATAAGCATTACTCTAAAGATTTTCCTTTCCATCTTAACATTACTTTGTCTCTATAAGAAGTCTTGCTGACAGAACCTGTCAAAACCTTTATAAAATCCAAGTGCATTGTAAAGCTCTAATAGTAAGGCATAACTTTTTTTAAATTCACACTGACTTCTTACTATTATTTTTAAATTGGCATTCCTAATAGTACCATTCATTTCTTAACTTAAAAAAATTACCCAGTATGGAATTCATGCTAACCAGTCTGTACTTCCCAGAATCCTCAAGCAAGCTCAAAAATTGGTATCCTATTTCTATCTTTCATTTCAAGGCTCATTTAAGTAATTGCTAAAATATTAACAGCAGTATTAAATGGATTGGATGTTAGAGTTCTTTTCAGGTCAATGAATGGTGAACACCATTGTTCCAAGCAATTTGTTATTTATCATCCTCAGATGAACACTTCAATCTAAAACATTCCCTTCTCACTTGTCTTCAAAACATGTCAAAACTCTCTAAACTTCCTTGTAGTAAACAGGGGTGAAAAGGACTTTTGGCCCTAGCATCTTCTTGAAACTGCTTTATATTTAGATCATCCAGTATTTCATCAAAATCCTTGATAGTGTTCCTTTCTCTATTTCTTGGGGGAAAAAAAGTAGTAATTTTTTTTCTTGGGCTTACTTTATTTTGGATTTGCATAAGCCTTTCCCTTTCTGAAGCTCCTCAACACACTCACCCCCCAAAACAGTTATCTCCACTTTTTAGTCTGAGACAAGAATAACTTAATTCCAGTAAAATGGTTATATTTGTGGTTCCTCCACTGGCTACCATATTGATTATTCATAATTTTGACAATTTTGTTTTACCTTCAAGCCATATGTTAACCCATCCTAACTGCATGTCAACAGATAAACTGTAAACATTGAAACAAACAAACAAAACCAAAAAACCAATTCCCTCGCCCAGAAAAACAAAACCAAAATTCAACTCTGAGAGTTTAAACATATTACAAACCAAAATGCAAATATGTCCATAAACATATCATGCCAATACAACAGATCCAATATGTTTTTGGGAAAACAAAACCAGTTGCCATCTATTCAGAAACAATAACTAAAATATTTATTTACAAGTACACTTCACAGCTAATGCAGGTCAAAAACTAATTATTATTCAGCTCTCTCATTCCTAAGATGTGCCTCTATATAAATATAAACAAATGTATGTATGTATGTATGTATGTATGTATGTACATGTATCTTACTTAACCTCACCAGGAAGCCTTAATGAATAAGAGATTCTCTCACCACCATCTTCAGCAGTATTATTTGGTGCTGCCAGGGTATTTCTAGACTTAGAATAAGCCATACCTTAAGACTGAAAAATCTGTGTTCAGGAAGACGGACAAAAATCAGGAGAGGAGGAGGAGAATTAAATATAAATCAAGTTAAGAACCAGCTACACGAAGCAGTAAGACAATTTTTAAAATTTATGACTATATTCAGAAAGTTGCAGATACTCGAAAAACAGTATTAATCAGTCACCTTACACAAAAGGTGGCAAACAGAGATACTTGAAAATGAAGCACAAGATGTGCTATATACTCACAAGATGAGTGCTACTACTCTACATTCATTCCAACATCTCTGCCTTTCATTTCTAGTCAGTGGCCCTTCTCTGTCTTCCTCCCAGACCAAGCAAACGTTTAATAACAAGTATTTTCTCCCATAAAGGTCATTCTCCAAGTACCAGTAGACACCATTTCCAACCCTTCAGTAATTTCTACAGATTTTCTTTATAACTATTTTACACCTTTTTTTCACGTAAATCTCTAAATGACAAAAAGCCACACAGAGCTGATTTTCCTTCCCCTTGCCTATTCATTATTTATTCCTACTTCAAGAATTCAGAGCCAAGAGGAGTTTTTAACACTGACTTTAAAAATGCTCCAGTTCTTCATCAATAATCTGTAGAAGGCACAGCTAAGCAGTAATTCTTAGGTTTTGCAGAACAAGAACATCTCAAAAAACAACTTTATATTACTTTAATAAAAGTATTTTCTTGTCAATAGAGCTAAAAGTGCTGAAAAATAATTACTTGTTAATGCCTAGTCATTAATATGAAGTAATCTGGTTAAAGCTACATCACCTTGGAAAAACAGGGGATGTAAAAAGAATGAAAACACTTCAGTATTTCATTTCAAAAATCTTTAGAAATATGACAGGGAAAGTGAGAATTTTTTATTAGCTGACTGCAGGAAGAATTTTGGTAGCCAAGGTAGCCTCTCTGAAAGGAGGTGAGGGGCTGCCCTGTGCTGGACACAGCTGGCTCCAGCAGACCCACTGCAGGACACAGCTGAGCCTGTCAGCCAAGCTGGTGGAACCTCTGGGAACCTCAGGTGGCACTGTATTTAGGAATGGGCAAAGTGGCACCTCTGGGAACCTCAGGTGGCACTGTATTTAGGAACGGGCAGAGTGCTGCGCAGCAGTGTGAGGGGAAATGTGAGAAACAGCCCTGCAGACACCAAGGTCAGAGAAGGAGAGGAAGGAGGTGCTCCTGGCACCACAGCAGAGACTCCCTGGCAGCCTGTGGAACAGACCATGCTGGAGCAGAGGTCCACGCTGCAGCTGGTGGAGGACCCACACTGGAGCAGGAAAAAGTGTGAGAAGGAAGGAGTGGCAGTGAGGAACTGTTACAGACTGACCAAATATCCCCTACCCCAACCCTCTGTGCCACTGGGAGCAGGGAAGGGGGAGAGGAATTGGGAAAGGAGTGAAGTTGAGCCTTCAACTTCAAGGGGAGTGGGAGGAAGGTGTTCTAGGTTTTGTCTTTATTTCTCACAATCCAACTCTATTTTACCTGGCAATAAATTAAATTTTTCCCAAGTCAATTCTATTTTGTGTCTGCCAGCAATGGATTACTTGATCTCCATACCTTTACCTCAATCCATGAGCTTTTTCATCTTATTTTTTTGGCCAGTTGTGTTGAGAATAAGGAGTGAAAGAGTGGCTGGGTAGAGACCTGGCAGCCAGCCTCAGTACACCCACTGAAGAATTATGAAATACCAAAATAAATGGTTTGTATCTAGGAGAAGTTCTGGGGAACAATTTTTTGGTGATATCCCCTTAAAACTACAGGAGATTACCAGCATCTACAATTGCTGCTGTTGGTTACAACAGCACAAATACCAGATTTTAAGTAAAACTCTTCTAGCAATAAAATAGTCTGCAGATCTACCTCCACAACAAATAAATATAAAAAAATTATTCCTTACTGGTATGGTTGAATTTCCTACACCAACTAATGATAATTTTAATAAAAAATTACTCCCTCAGTGATTTAGGTGCTTCTGAAAAAAAAAATTATTCACACTTTTTCTTTTTTTGACTACCTTATAAAAAAGGAAAATCTTCCATGGATGTCTACATCCTAAAAATGTTATTGTCACCTCTTTTAAATGGCAGAACATACTGGTTGACTTCACCTAAATGCTGAAGCCCTTTCATGATCACAAAGGTTCAAAGAGATTACAGATAAAAATTACAATCCTATAAAACACAGATAAAATGAGCACATATGAAAAGGATACACAATCAAAAAAGGTCGTTAGACCACAGATGTCCTCATTTAAAGTTAGAGAACAATTACTCCCTACACAGTCCTCAAATAGTATCAGAAGCCTAAATTAACTAATGAGCTTTCTACCCCTGGTTTTCTTTAACTAGAGGTGTTTGGAAGAATCAGTTCTATTTCAGTTTTACTTGATCAGGAAGATACAAGACATAACTTATACCTGATGATTAAGATATTTCTCTCAGAATACGTTCTTATAGTCAATTAGAAAATGATATCACCCTGGAATTGTCTGAGACTAGGATTAAAGTCAATGAATAAATGCACACAATAGAGTACAGAACTGCAGAGCGGCTGGGATTGGAAGGCACCTCTGGAGGTCATCTGGTCCAACACTTGGCTCAAGCAGGTCCACTAGAGCCAGCTGCAAAGGGTCATGACCAGATAGTTTTTGAATATCTGTCTCCAAGGAAGGAGACTCCACAACCTCTCTGCGCTACCTGTGCCACTGGTCTGTCACTCTCACAATAAGAGAGCACGTCCTGATGTTCAGAGACACACTCACACTTGCAACCATTCTTGTATCCTGAGCCACAAACCCTGTTAGAACAGTTAAATTTGGGTGAAAGTGCAAGTCATTTATTGATCAGCAAATTGTTAAGAAAGATAAAATGTTTTTTAAAGTTATACTTCCTAAAATTCTACAGTTTGATAGGAAAAATGGTATCTATCAAACTCTATGTAGAAATGCATCCAAAATCCCACAACTCTTTAATGAAGTAACAAAATTCACACAGAGATACAGCCTCCTATAATCTGCGGTTGCACTTCTTGTAAATCTGAGGGGTTTTTGGAAAGGTCATCATTCCTATGGTATGAGGGATAACATTTCAGGAGCTACAGTTCTCATTCATCTCTCAGTACATACTCATCACACCATTTATTGCCTTCCTTCTCCCGCAAGTGCACCCACATCAAACTTCGACAATCCCACAAGTATGTTTTTCTTACATTGTACTCTTCCTCCTTTCTTAAGCAGATCCACCAGTTGTGCTGACACTGCTGTATGAAGACACTAAGTTATGAAGTTGGGACTGGAACTGAAAGACTGTTCTGGTTCTGGCCAGAACAGGGTTAATTTTTGCAGTAGCCAGAAGGAAGCACGCTTAGGACACAGAGGTTATTCTGTACCACCTCATGTCATCCTCTGGGGATGGGCTCCCTTAGAGAGCAGAGGTTGGGTATGGTCAGGGGGTTTCTGTGGGAGTTGAGCAATCACATGTGAATCGTTGGCCTTTTCCTGTAAACTCTGTCATTACTATTGTTGCTGTTGCTGTTCATTTTCTTATCTTGTTGCTATTTCCAGTAAATTGTTCCTATCTCAACCCATGATCTTTAACTTTTGTGCCTCCAATTCTCCTCTGCAGTTCATCACAGGGAGAGGAGGAATGGTCGATCAGCACATGGTTTGGAGCGTTTCAGTGAGAACCCTAAATTGGGAAATAGCATTCCAAAACCACAACACTGTTCCATGATGTCCTCTCCAGCAACCGTCTCATTAAATGATACTAAGAACCCTTCTTGGTAGTAAAGCTGCTGTGTCTTCACCACAGCATCTGAGTTCACGGCAATACCTGAACATGTGTAACAGAAGGAAACACAACTAGATGTCTTAAAGTTCATTCCAGCCCTAAGATACAATTTTTCATGAAACAGGATTGAACACCAGAAAAATAGATACTTTAAAATTCTGGTTCTTTGCAAAGATCAGCATATCTTAAGAACTTTATGAATCTGATAATATAATTGGAATGCCATTAAATAAATTGCACGATACTTTCAATTTATACATAAGCTGGAAACTCATCAATCTATATCACTGCAAGTGATACAGAAGCAGGTTTACTGCTGGAAGGGTGACTACACTTCCAGTGTTATTCAGAGATCAAAACCACAAAAGGTACTACCAAATGGATGAAGTAAGGTCCTTCCAGACACAGAGAATCTCACTTGAGAAAATAAAAAAAAACTTTTTAGGCCAAGTTTTGTTTTGCTGAATCACAGTTTTCTGATTCTGTTCACACCCCTGCAGCCAGTAACCTGAACAGAACAGAGAAACACATCACAGAAGAGGGACATGAGCACTGCGGTTATTATTATTTACCCCAAGTTTATTCTGGACATTAGAAAATGCTTCAATGTGATTTTCAGCATACTAAAAGGACCTGGAGGGTTCAGGGGGGAAAAGAAAATCTTAATCCATTCTAATAAGGACCTTGTTCCATAGCAAGTTCTCTCTAGTATTAACATAAAAATATGTTAACTAGCTGTTTGCAATGCATCAACTCATACACCCTTTTCTTTTTAAAAGAAGGAGCTAAAGCCAAATTATTAAAGCATCTGTCTTTAACAATACACACCTGAAAAAGGCCACTGCTCTACAATACATGTTTTCACACTTCAGGTTCTACCAGGCTTTGGGTCTATACTTAACAAAAAGCTTTAACTTATTGCTGTTAACATGACCAAGTACATGCTTGGATGTTTCAAATTACCATAAAGCAATCTGAGTATTCCTCCTATGAAGTAGATAGTTTTTAAAAACACGAAAAATAATTTGAATGCCAACATATTTTTATGGCTTTTGAAATTAAATTGTTCGATCATATTTACACAATGCCCAGGTAATTCTGTCTTTTTGTCATTATAGCAAACCATGAGGGGGAAAAGGTTACTTCTTGCCACATTCTCAAAATCAAATCTACCTTTGCATCACGCATGCCAGAGGAAAAATGTCACAATTAAATGGTTCATAAGTATAATATTAAAATTACTATTTAAGTCAATGTAATTGAACAGAAATTAAAATGTAGTTTTTAATTGCATATTACAACTTAAATGGTAGCACTTAGCAGAAAGTGTTAACTCATTTATTTTTTAATTGTTAGCTGCTTCAAGGCAATTGTTTTAATGCAGAAAAAAGTGAGAAGCTCTTCAGTAAATTTGATTATAGGACACTCAGGCATGTAGATCAAATAAAATATAGGTTGAATAGGTAATTAGGTTTGGCCTGTGATACATTAACATGGAGACAAATTCCCAAAGAAAGGGAATGCATGTTTTTCATTTCATTCTCTCTCAAACACCACTCTATTTGGATTCTGAAATGCAGTTTGAAAAGTATTTCCATTTGATAGAGAACACGAAATTGAAAATCTTCTATAGTACAAAGGTCAATGAATTCTTCAGGAGAAGAGTTCCGCAAATTTCATAAACTTCAAAAAATAAGTGCATAGAGTAGTAAGTCTCAACAGACCGCAAGTGGCAACTTATTCCATAATTACTTGACACATTAAAAATCTTTAGCCATGCTAAACTCACTGGAGAAGACGAGCCCAAGGGCATGCAGATACATTAAAGCATATGATTAGTCCTTACTAATAAGGAGTGTTTTTCCTTGCAAGGTTATTATTTGACTCATGAAAGTGTCAAATATTTAACAGCATCAGGCTGTATACTCCTCTTTTATCAACTTCAGTACAATATGCCATATTATGGGTATTCTGAAAATATTGACATATGGTATTTAAGTACCATTCAACACACTAAACCATCCTTTGATGGTGTCATAATGAACAAGATACTATTACACGGCTAATCCTGCTGACTGCTCTGCAGTGCTGTCCTCTCCTCTGTCTTCTGTCCTTTGTCCAGCTTTTCTGTCAGGCTTCCTGGCACCATTTATCATAAAATAGAGATCTTACCTCAACAACTTTTAGATTACTTTGGTTTTCTGTTTTTTTACATTGGTCTGTTGCAGGCAACATGTTTTTCCTACCGTCATTCATCTTAAATAGCTTATCCAAAATCGGGGGCTTTTTGTGTCCCTTGACTTCCTTGAAATATAGTTTTAATTGTCTCACTCTGAAGCATTTCACCACCACAGATAATGTCTAAAATAATGTTCTTTCTTTCACACCAAATGCAACTAAATTCTTTTACTAGCAATACTATCTTGCTCTAATGCCCTAAACCAGCCTGGATATTTTGATCTCTTAATTTTTAACTGAAATGCAGGAGGTACTTTGCATCCCCAAAGTGTACAGACATACTGTGGAATGCAGTACCATATAAGTATGACTCAGGACTATCAGTATGCTAAAACCCAAAGGAAAAATTCAGCACCCTTCTCCAAATGGACAACATGTCCAAAGATGATAACATTCTGCTATGAAGAATACCAAAACATAGAGATTTGCTTTCAACATGTAAGTTTGCTTTGGTAGAGAACAAAAATAGAGAACGGTATCTAGCTGACAAACTAACAGATGTCCTGACATGGCTCAAGGCAAGTGTGAATTTTGGCTACGAAAGAGAAAAAAAAAAGAAAAGGAAAGAAAAGAAAAAAAAAGCTACTCTCCCAGCAGAATACGCCTGAAAGAATCAGAAACAATATATGCATTTAGGACCCTAAATGGGCTACCTGGAAAACGTCATTAACATGGCCCATACTAAACTCAACTTCAGTTCTGTTTTCCAATAGTCTAAGTTGTCAAGTAATAATGAAGGGGGTGTGTGTGTGTGAGGAATCTGAGAAGGTATCTTGTATTCATAAAACACAAATCTGTGATGACAACCTCAAGCAGAGCACTGCCAAAAAACTCCCAAATTTCAAAATTGTTAATTATCAAGAAATAGTATGCATGTAATTGAAAATAAAGGCAACACTAGTGAAACTAGTTAAACATATAAACATTGAACCTGCCTGTCAAATTCCCAAATATAACCTCAATGTTTGGGTTAAGTAAAAATCAAAGGTAGCCTTTTTTCATTCACACAGATTTTCCTTCCCATAATTTGTTGCCATTTGAAAATGCACGATTAACGCCAGTCTCATTCTTCCTGTACTCAATTTCTCATTACCAGGCAAGTTCTCCAAACAAGGACTATAAAGAAAATGCCCAAGGCAGTGACAGATTGCAGTTACTGGTAAATGTTCAGTCATTGAGACCAGTATAGTTAAAAAAACCCCGAAACACACACATACACTAGAAGTTACAAACTTAGATCCCCTAGTTACAAACCTAGAACCTCTATTGATACATTTTCTTTCTAGACCTATTCTGATCCAGATTTCCAATGTGAATTAGAAATACCACCTAGAAAATAGTAAAAATTGAAGTATTATGTTTTCCATGTTCGTGTTTGTATGTTTTTTTAAAAAAACAAACCCAGGCACACAGTTTACTTCATGATTAAAAAGAACACCACTAGGAGGATTTTGGATGGTCAGAATGCTGATGTTCCCTAAAGAGGTCTGTGTAAAAAATCTGATGCTATACAACACATCAAGTAAATGCATGCTGTAAATGCATGCTTACTTTGTGAAAGTCTGGGGGCTGCAACAAAACACAAGTTTTCCATAGTACTCAATTGAAAATGATGCAAGAACATCCACTCCTTCACAATTTGCATCTCAAGGATAGCCACTGTATTAAAAAAATTCTGCATTTTGGAAATCATAGAAAGTGCCATCACCAATATGATAAACTAACCTCACTACAATGTACCATTTCGCATACTGCGCCAACTTTAAGAGTGCTCTCCTCTTTTGCAGGTTTGGGTAAGTAATATATTATCCAGTAGCATTTTATAAGAATGGACATGGACACAACTCCTATTCCTTTAAATGGAATGCAACTGCATGCTCAAGTGTGCTGAACTGAGAGTCTGAAGACTAAACGTGATCTTTTCAAAACTGCATCCTGCCTGACAAAACCAATACAGAAAATAGCTAATTAACTAGATTGAGATTCTCTGAAAATTTTGAAGCGACAAAATGCTTATGTCGGTAGTATTAAATGGTTCCCAGGCAAGGCAAGACTACGTATTTATCTTTACTATAAACAAAAGCCGAACATCTCTCACATGGTTCAGTTTATTTTTAGTAATTGGAGTTTAACACAGATTGTAGTTCCTGGGTAATTTCTATAAATAAATTTGACCAAACATCACTATAGTCATGGCCCCAGGAAGAAAAGGAAAGGAAAGCAGCAGCACCATGCACTGTGAAAGAAGGTAAGATGCTGAATCTAACCAGATTTTAATTGGTTTGTCTGGAAAATATGATATAGAAACATCTCTATGTATTTACACTTATAAATTAAAACTGGATTTATTTGAAGCTAACTTCATTCTCCAAATTAAAGATAGCTAAAATCATACCAAGAAAAGTAAGTAACTATTTTGCAACAGTTTGCACTTTTCAAATTCATGTTAAAAAGCCAAAAAGAGCAGCAGTTAATTGAACTACAGAAGTCAGTGCTATAAACTGCAAATTCTTTCTGATCCCTAAGTTGTGGATCCTGTGAAAATCCCATTTCAGGGATATTTAACATCCTTGCCTCTCATTTGTTGCCAAAATTGTGAGGATACAGGGACTGATGAATTGCTCTCTCTCCCTTCTCTTGGATGGGCAGGCAAGTGGAGCAAGGTCACAGTGATTAACCAGCTTTCACATCTTCTTCCAGCTCCTACCCCTGATTTGTGCAACTACTCCCTTCTGCTTCTTTACTCTTCCTTCCGTAGTCGAGACAGGAGTGACTTTGTTTTGGGAAGTGAGTGAGGGAACTCTACCTAGGAAAACTAGGATTTCCATCACCCCCTGACTCCAACTGGGCTAAATCAAAGCAATCCCATCAGATGTTTTTCTACATCTCTCCCAGGCTGAGAGGAAAACAAAAACAGTGCAACAAAAACTATTAATTACAAAAGCACTGCACAATTTCTTGCAAATGTATGTTAAATGGATATGACCTTCAGGACAGAAGAGACACCGCCAATGACAAAAGTTAGATCTTCAAGGATTGACTGGGAAAGATCAATTTCCAGTTTCTCCTCACAGGAATGAGGTTTCTCTTATGTCAGCTACCATGTTTTTCTGTGATAGACAACTACCATGTCAATCTCAGAAATGCAACAGGACTTGACCTGAGCTAAATTAACAAGTCCAACCAGAGTTATAAAAGTTAATGTAAAAAGCTATACAGCCCTAATTTGGACCCAGGCAGGTGCCTCAACTGAGATTATAGTACTGCCCAGTACAGAAACAGAGCTGCATTTTAAAAACCCTGTGTTTGTCCCCACAGGTTAATGCTTTGCACAATTAACTGGAGCTCTTTGGTAGTTTTCAACTGACAGACTCAAAAACCTGAGGACTACATACTGAAAGTACGTGTGTGAAACTAGCCAGATTGAATTACAGCAGCAAGTCACATCAATCACTTCTTCTGGAACACAGATTCTGCTGGAAAACTACTGAAAGCTAAAATTTGACAGCACAACATCTATAGCATGGTGTTGAAATCAGTGCATTACTCTTCTTGTCTGTACAAGACAAGAACCCATGCTACTATATTTAATTAGAAGGAAAGTTTAAAAACTCAATGAAAATCAGGAAATATCAGGCAAATGTCAACTGTACTGCCTTAATTCAACACATATGCATGGCTGATTTATGTTTTTAACTAGTGCATAAGTGTTTATATAACACATTGTTACTATCTTTAGGAAATGTCCTCAGGGAAATATGTATTTTGGTTCTTTGTTTTCTTTGCAATCTAGACTGAATTTTGGTTGTGTTGTGAAACATATTGTTTCCAAACCCCCTTTTTTTTTTCTGGCTGTCATTTCAAATAATTTCTCTGTATCATTTAGGTAAGTTTTAATATTACCTTTAAATGTTTATAGCATGACTTTCCTGCTTGCAGTTCTAGCTGGCCTGAGCATGGTATATTTGAAAGCAGGACATTATTGAATTATATATTCTAAAAACACACCACTACTTTCTATAAATACAAGAATAAAGAAAGCAATAAAGTTTCCTATGCTTTGATCAATCTAACCTAACTAAAGGTCAAAGACAGAAAGGCAAAAAATGAAAGACATAAATTACACATACTTATATAGCAGTTATTCAGTTAGTGTTTATTCACAGTCTTTACATATTCATGACCTATTTCAGGCAAAACTCTGTAACTCTTGGTTTAATGCTTACTACTTGTGGCATTTGTCTCAGTCATAAAAACTATTTTCTCTGAATCCAATGATACGAGAAATTAATTTCTTCATTATGTATTTACAAATACAATTTATTCTTCGATGTATATTTGCCATAACATTAAAACCACCAACTTTAGATGCTAGTTAAAGAATATATCACCATCATCCTATAATTTTATTCTTCCTTAAGAAAATATGAGGACTAAAAAGTCTTGCATGTTTAATACTGCAGATTAAATTAGATTCCTGACCCTAATTATTCGATATTCACAGCTCAAAAGCAGACAAGCCTTATTCTAGATTTAAATATGTGGGTCATCCTCTCCAAGGAAAACTTAATAATTAAAAATAAAATTTTTTTAGAATCACATTTATTCTCTCCTTAAAGCTATTCAAGTCCAAAGTAAAGTACTTAGAGGCTTAAATACTCAAGACAGAAGCTTGAAAAGAAGCTTATTGTCTGCATTTAAGGAAAGATGACTCAAAGGATACATAAAAGTAAACAAATTTATTGTTTCTAAACAAAATTAAAAGTATACCAAATGGAGAGAAATATGCCAAATACACTAATTTCCTATAAACAGACTGCTCTGGTTCAACATTCACATAAAGAAACAAACAAATTAGCCATAAAACCAACAAAAACATTGGCTATCACTTATAAAGCTTGAAAAATTGAAAAGGTCTTTCTGGTTTTCTTTTGTTCATTAGGCTGACCGACTCAGTGGCCAGCAAAAAGGAAAAGAAAGATGAATAGAATCACTAATATGTAATCACATTTTAGAATAACCAAGGTGCCCAGCTATTTTGTTGGTATATCAAGTCCTGTTCCATACAACAACATAACGTGTAACAAAAGGATGCCTTCTCCACACTCTCCCAGGGTGCCATGGAAGGTCACGGAGCAGATAATCCTGGGAGCCATCACATGTGCAGGACAACCAGGGAATCAGGCCCAGCCAGCAGAGGTTTGTGAAAGGCAGGTCCTGCTTGACTGACCTGATCTCCTTCTCTATGATGAGATGACCCGCTCAGTGGATGAATGAAAGGCTCTGGATGTGTCCACTGGGACTTCAGTGAAGCCTTTAACACCATTTGCCACAGTATCTCCTGCAGAAACTGGCTGTTCATGGCTTGGCTGGGTGTGCACTTTGCTAGACAAAAATCTGGATGGAAGGCCAAGCCCACAGAGTGATGGAGTTACATCCAGCTGGTGGCCGGTCACCAGGGCTGCTCCCCAGGGCTCGGTGTTGGGACCAGTTCTGTTTAGTATCTTTATCAATGATCCAGATTGGGGGACTGAGGGCACCCTCAGTCAGTTTGCAGACACACTGAGCTGGGTGGGAATGTTGATCTGCTGGAGGGCAGGAAGGCTCTGCAGGGGGATCTGGACAGGCTGGATTGATGGGGAGAGGCCAGAGGTCTGAGGTTCAGCAAGGCCAAGTGCCTGTGCCTGGTCCTGCCCTTGGGTCACAACAACCCCTGCAGTGCTACAGGCTGGGGACAGAGTGGATGGAAAGGTGCAAGTTGGAAAAGGACCTGGGGGTGCTGGTCAACAGCAGCTGAACATGAGCCAGCGAGGGCCCAGGTGGCCAAGAGGCCAATAGCATCCTGGCCTGGATCAGCAACAGAGTGGCCAGCAGGACCAGGGCAGTGATTGTTCCGCTGTACTTGGCACTGGTGAGGTCATACCTCAAATCCTGGGTTCAGTTCTAGGCCCCTCACTTCAGGAAGAACACTGAGGTGCTGGAGAGAGTCCAGAGAAGGGCAATGGAGCTGGTGAAAGGTCTGGAGCACAAGTCTGATGAGTGGCTGAGGAAGCTGGATGTGTTTAGCCTGGAGAAAGGAGGCTCAGGGTAGACCTTATCACTCCCTACAATTACCCAAAAGGGTCAGTCTCTTTTCCTAGGTAACAAGCAATAGAAAAGAGAAAATGGCTTCATGTTGCACCAGAGGAGTTTTAGATTGGATACTAGGAAAAATTTCTTCACTAAAAGAGTGGTCAAGTTTGGAACAGGCTGCACCAGGAAGCAGTGGAATCACTGTTCTTGAAAGTGTTGAAAAGGCACACAGACATGGCACTTAGACGTGGCTTAGTGGTGAACATGCTGGTGCTGAGTTAACAGTTGGACTTGATGATCTAGAGGGGTCTTTCCAAACCTAAGTGATTCTATCATTCTAACTGTTATCAATATTTTATCACTAGAATTCTGTTGTACAGAAGAAAAATACATACATTGTTCCATACCTGTCCACTGACCTCGGACAGGAGCCAAAGAAAATAGGTAGATTTAAACACTTATTTTTAAAAGCACACGTATAATTTTTCATTCATAGTAATAACTGTAATGTAAATATGCCAACTGTAGGAGTAGCCTATGCGATATAAACTGTAGAGTTTTTTTAATATGCAAACCCCAATAATCTGCTCAGGCTGAGTCCACAGTATTTGCAGTGATACTAAACATAAAGAAAACACAGGAAAGTCCGAACTCTTAACACTTTCAGTAACACTCTAATGCAGCTTTTTTTTTTTTTTTTAATGAAGCATCTTTTCAGTAACACTACATTTTTAAGAGTTTGGTAATAGAATACTGAGATTTTCACCTCAGGGTTACTAAATTCAATATAGCCCAGATCAATAGCGACTCAAAGTCATCACCATTTGATGTGAATTTGGAGCTCAGATTAAAATGTATTATGAACTTAGACTAGCTCCAATGAATAGCTTCATAACTGACACTAACATGTATGGTTACTGGCAGTCTCAATACAGAGCCTTAAATTCACTGGAAACACAAAGAGATTTACTTTCTAGACCTACAGCAATCCTTCTGTGTCAGGACTAAGGCCCACGAGATGGACACTATGAGGAATCTCAGACTGCTAGCTGCTTACTTGTACCTGTCCCAAGAATAGATGAGCATTAGAATCCAGATACACTTTTCAAATAGCATATTTGCTTCATTGCTTTGAAAGAGAAAATAAATTATTTCAAAACTAAATGACCTCAGGCTGCACACCAGAAGAGAATAACTCTTCCCTTCAAAGACCAATTTATTAAAACATCTGGTTTACATAGCACCTTAATCCTGCTAAGATACAAACTGCTTGCTTAAGAAATTAACATTTTTTAAAAGCCTGGAAACTGTATTCAGGTAATCCGTCATATGACATCTGATTAGAACAAGCACCACATTATTTGCTACTAAAGAAAAAGCATACTCAGATTTCAAAGCAGCACAGATATGGGAAGATCCAAGGCAGAAGAGAGCAGGTGGCAGGCTAGCTGGCAATTACAAAATGTACAAGGCTATAAAATGACTAAGACTTAATTGTCAAATCTATACATTTTAAGCTAACAAAATAGTAATTCAGCATTTGTATGGCATTTTGCCTTTTAATGTTAGAAAGCAGAGAGATCTCTTCGTACATTTAAAGTTATTTTATACTGCTGTTCCACAGCCAACTTTCAAATGAAACCGTTATGATTAAAAAGCTCACTCAGTTATCAATATCCTATATCTGAAACACAATGCTTTGATGGCCCAGGCTGAGAAAAATAAAAACATAAACTGCATTTTAACCAGAGAAGAGTTCAGCACCAGAATGATCAGAGTCTACAGTTCAATAATTAAAAAAAAATGGTAACTACTTCCAGCATCTACAATAAACTGTGTAAAAACAATGCTCATGTATACTTTTATTTCACAGTATTTTTATTAATCCTAATTTAAAGGTAAAAAGTATAGGAAATGCAAGAGATGCATACTAAGTTTCCCATGCCCTGTGCACAAAAATAGTTTTTACTACTCCTGCCCTAGTAAAATCAAGCCAGGTGCTCCTGCAATATCAAAAACACCCAAATGCCAAGAAGTGCCGCCGGATAACATGAAAAACAAAAATAATGAGAAACATCATTTTCTATCCATACATCTGGTCCAGCTGGAAGGGATCAGGCACTGTCTTTCTCCACCTTTATCTCCTCTTTACAGAGCAAGCAAATATCAAAAGGTCAAAAGTATTCACCAGTCATTGAGACAGAACTTGGAACTCTATCTTCAGAGACGAATGAGTCAAATAATGATATGAAATGGAGATTCCAGTGGAGACGATGGGGAATCTGTAAACCAAAAGGAATTATAATCCTGGTCCCACTGAAGACAATGATAAATCTCCCAGTGATTTCTTAAGGGCCAAGATTTTCATGCAACAACAATATTCTTCATATAAGCAATGAACTCTCATGAAAACAACATGTGTTACAAATCACATAAAATCAAATCAGAACAAAGAGTATGAGAGAAATTCCACTGAGAGAAATGATTCATCAATAGCATGATTCCAAAAACAGTGAATACATAAATATTCCTGCATGAATATTTGCAGAAATGACTGAACAAGATCAGATGTAACAAAACATGTCCTCTAATAGCTTCCTTTTCTTTCTTCCAGCTCCATATAATAGGTTGCTCCACAGGGAAGTAAAGGGTTAAATGGCTACTAACTAATGCAATTGTGGCTTAACAACATACTCAGGCCACAAAATATATCTCAAAGGAAGTTCATTCCCTCTAAATTTCCCTTTATTACTAACAAGCATACACAGAACAAGTTTTCCAGTCACCTTTTAGTGACAGATAAAGAAAAAAAAAACAAACCAGAAATTCGAGCTAAGTAAATTAAGATCTCGATAATCTGAAAGAAGATCTTGCGGATCTTCTCCCTTTTAGAAACAGAGTACAAACATTCAGTGACAAAACAAAAACAATCTTTGAAATAAACTTTTTCTTTGCTTGCTTTGAAGAGTTTTGTTGATCAGCATGAGAAGGAGCTTTTAGCAATTTCTCCCAGGTTCGTAGTCATATGCAGTTTGCATGAATGGTATAACCAGCACTATATTAACATGCAATTTAGTCCTACCTAAGTATATTATTTCCTATATATATATTAAAAAACCTCTCTAGAGTCCCACTACTTCATTTCCATGCTCTCAAATACAACTGAGTCAGCTCGCACTATTTCCAACAGATTGAGTTCAAGAACAGAATAGATGGAAAGGTTTACATAAATGATCCAGGTAACAGGCTCTCGGTATGTGCTTTCCCCTGCATGCGCTCCCACATATGAATTTAAGCATCCTGGTTGCAAAACAAATTTATTTCTTTCTCTCTGAATTTATGAAAGGTAGTAAGACATAATAAAATACTGTAATTTTACCTAAAACAAAACTGGAATGGACTGGAAAAATGCTGTATCCTGTTATTTACCCACAGCCTCTCTTTTTTTTTGTGGTCTAAAACTCCAACTATTTAATCTTTCCTCATAAATATGATTTCCTAAATTTATTTTTACTGTTGACTTAGTCTTTCTGGTTTTTTTTTTTTTTTTTTGAAAAGCACAACGATCAAAACCACATAAAAACGGTTCTAAAGGTGGATGGATCACTGCTACACAGAAATACAGAAAAATTACCTCTCAGTTCTGCAATACTGATATTATCTATCTCCCCATAGCTTGCTTTCTTTTATTACTTCATTTAATATTCAGTTCTAAGTAAAGAGTAAAAACATGGCAAGACTAGCTCTTTATGGACATAAGCTCAGTGCATTCTCAAACTTGGGCAGAAGAAAAAGTTTACTATGCTATAAGCATATTTTCATCCAGCTATGTAACTTATGAAAAAAAAGGGAAAACATTCCTCTTTCTCCTTCCCTTCGTAGATCATTTTACAATGCCTAAGAAGGAATCTGTTTTCTTCTCTATAGCCTGTTCTTTATCTACTTCAATACTTAAATCCTATGGAAGCAGTAATCAAAAAGAATAAATCACAAAGAAAAAAAGAACTCAAAGTATTCAGAAAGAATAAATCGACCTAAGAACAGAACATAATCTAAACTTTCTATCAAATTAGGCACTTTGCACAGTACAGCACTTCCAAAACACTAGTTCATGGATTACAGGCACCTCTATAAAAGTACAAATATCAACAGTGTAGAGCAGTTGATGAACAATATTAAATTATTGTAATCATCTACACTTGGGATACCAATAGCAGGAAAAGCAACTCCAGTTCTTACTCCTGGAAGGATGACAAAGTAACATATTATTTTATCAAGCTACTTTGATTCTACCACACAGGTAACTGGTTGGCTGGGACAGTCTGCGTCCCTGAGCTACCACAGAAGACAAGGAAAAAAAAAAGCTAACAGACTTCCTTATGAGTGAAGAATGACAATCCCAAGAAAAGGTCTGATGGCAAAATGATCTATGAAAGAGTAACTTTTTCCTAAAACAAGCAGAACTGAGAGGTGAACATTACACACCACTTGATTTCACATCCATGCAAGAGGCAGAAGAGGGATGCTGACCCAGTTCACATCTGTGACGTGAAGTGAAGAAAAATATGTATTTCTAAAATGGAAAATATGTCAAATGACAGTGAGGAACAATTCACTTGTAGTACAACCATTTTCCCAGTGAGCTTATTACAAATCATATGACACAGACCTTCTCCTATTACATACAAATGGCTCCTACAGGCTACTAGAGCCAGTGACATATACTCTCCATGTCTTTATGCAGTTTATGAATCTGTTTCCCTCCACTATTGTTTTAAATGTCGATGTTGCACCACGATAACATATTAGCTGTCAAACAAAGGAAGCACAGCTCATTGCAGTTTTTCCAGGTCAAACACTTTACCCAGACAGTATACCTACAAACTGCCTGGTTGTCCCTAAAAGGTTAACCCTTTTTGTAACAGCATATAATTTAAAAAATACACTAATTTATCAAAGCAATGAGTTGCAATACTGAACATCCAGATGGAAGTGTAGAAAACCAAGTTAGTTTTTTTTGAGGACATCTGAAAGGATGGACCTACAACTAGTTCTCCTAGCAGTGTCTCTGAAGATGCAACTTCTATATATTCTGTGAGGAGGTGCAAATTTCTAGATGGAATGGGCCCAGTCTTATTCAAGTTCTGAACTTTCATGGAATTTCAAAGACAGACTCAATTTCTGTCAGGGGAAGATGAGTTTGTGGATCCAGATGATCAAGCATGCAACCAACCCAGCTTCACTTCAAACATGCCTTTCTCATCTGTCTTCCAAGGAAGGCAGATTTTCAAGACAGCTGACTAATTTGCAACATTTATTCTCAGTTCCAACATGAAAATTATACATTTTCAAGCTAGTATGATTTAATAAAATTTACCAGAAAACAATCATACTAACTGCCACTAAGAACCCAAGCCACTAAGTAGAAAGAACCTTAACAATAGGCCTAAACTGAATTGTTAGAACCTTCCCATGCAGCAGATAAAATGCACAAAGTACGTAATCAGTTCTAAAATCAAAAGATAATACATCTGCATATTACGAAGCGAAGGTCTCTTCTTTTTCCTTTGCTTTTCT
This sequence comes from Lycocorax pyrrhopterus obiensis, assembly GCA_014706295.1. NCBI lineage: Eukaryota > Metazoa > Chordata > Aves > Passeriformes > Paradisaeidae > Lycocorax > Lycocorax pyrrhopterus. Next base: position 18,683,993 of record JACSVZ010000002.1, on the reverse strand, counting down.
TTTACTAGAGAAGAACCAATTCTTGCAAGCAAAATGTTATTAACTGCAATTAAGAGAAAGAACCAAGCCTCATACAACTTGACAGCATCATGTTCTACTAATTTCTAGAGAACGAGAATAGTATTTATATTAGAAACCATAGAGAGCTTTCATATAGCTTAATCAACGACATCCTATTATAACAACATTTCCAGTACCATTACACAAATTACACTGAACACTGATATAATTTTTTTCTGTTACGTCTCTGCCAGACAATTAATACTTCTCTACACTTTAATGGTATATGAATACTGTGGTGGTATACACACAATATTCTGTTTTCCTGAGAGGCAAGCAAATGAATCAACATTTAAAATATACAACAACATGAAAGATTTTGAACCTACCTTCTTTTTCTGGGTTCTGCTCCTGCCTCCCAACCAATCATCCATCTGCTCCTCAATCTCTTCAATTGAAGCTCCGTGATCATAGGATGGTGTATACACACTTGACTCCAGAGCCGTGTATACGGGGAATTCTGATTTTGGTTTCTTGACTTTAAGCTTCTTCTCTTCTACACAAAAGTAAAAAAAAAGAAAAAGTAATGTTGCTAGTACTGTAGGGATGTATAATTCAGAAGCAGGTTTAGCTCCTCAACTCTCAACCCTATCTTAAAATTTCCATTGAGGAAGTGGCTTCAATTTCTTTGTTAAAAAGAGAATCAGAGTTTTGCATAATAATTTTATTTTTATTAAAAGTAAATAGCAATGCACCCACTTAGCACCTCTTCAGTCTGAACTATGCCTGAAAGGGCCAGAGGAGTTAGGTCTTGTTACTGCTACACCACTTGGCAAAGAAGATTAGTACAGGCAAAAGCACAGGAGCTGTTAAAAGGTTTTGAAAGTCCAGCCAGCTTCAGAGAAATTGGCAAAGGTAGAAAGGTGAATTTTAGACAATTCTGTATTACTGTATGGTCAGCTATGCTAAGTAGAAGCTTCTGAGTCAACAGATGGCTTCTCTATTCCCACATTTCTCCAACCACGAATAGCTCTGTTCTAGCACTTACACATTTAGGAAGATTTAGATGTTGGACCTCATTTCTCACACTGATCACTGTTTTCTACTCTCTCTGCCCTTCAAATGGTATTAAATGGGAGCAGCAAACTCATGGGATAGGAAGGAATGACCATAATAAACTAAACCCCAGCACATAAAAATGCATCCACTATATAAGATGTAAGATTTAAAATGGACAATTGAAAGAACTTTAGGAAAGACGAGAAGATGAGGAGCAGAAAGAAGCCTGAACACTCAGAAAGCATCCAGAAACCTCACATGTGCCCAGTGGGACTCTTCTGTTTTTTCCTCTTGTTTTCAAAATATACTGTATTCACAGCAAATAAAAGCTCCTAAAGTGAAAGAGGTGATCTAACATCCACTGCAACCAAGAGGGAAGTTCTACTCTTGACTCCACCTTTCCACTCTCCACTGCATGTCTTTGTGCTCCTCTCTCTTCTATTGTGTTTCTACAATCATCCAATCACTCAGCAAACTACTTCAATTTACTAAGCTAGTAGAAAATTACTCTTAATACCCAAACAAATAGAAAAAAATCCAAGTCATTTAAAGGTAGTGGGCAAGGAAAAGAAGAATCACGCTTGTCTGATCAGCTCATCTGCCTTTGCAACCATGCCCTAATACTTCAGAGGAGAAAAATCTGTTTGTCATGGAAACCTTTAAAAAACTACTAAAGAGGACAGAGGACTGTTCCCTACAGACTCTCATGCAGAATTTCTTTTCCTAAAAGTATATGTGCAGAAACAGCACAGTGAAAAAGCTCCGCAGATTTGACAAACTCCTAGGAACTGAATATTCTAAGAAAACAATAAGAGGAGAGAGAACTGTTTCAAGCCCAAAATGACGAGAAAATTCATACAGATCTTGAAAGTTAACAGAAAGACCAATGATCTTTTAAACTTTTCACTGTTCAGAGTTTTCACTGTGCATTGCTCAGAGACCTGTTTTTGTAAAGAATCTTTAACTTTGCCCGTCAAATTTCAATAAATGAAATATTAAGTTAAATTTGTATTTGGAATTTTTTTAGCATCCTTCTATAGGGATGTGTAGAAAATATAATGAAATTACAGATATTCCTCAAAACTAAATGAAAATCCAAAAGTGTTAATTACCAGCATTTGTCTCACTGCGCAGATGTTAGTAAAGGCAACACAGGGACATATTTTTTTGTCTGTTTCAAAAGGTAAATTTTATAATCAAATCACATATATTAAGTATTATCTCATTTTACTCCAAAACTGCCATGTATAACAGCTTCTGGAATAATTTAAGATTTGTATGGATAAGTAATAATGGCTTTACCAGCTCTTTACCACAAACACGTATACTGGCAAAAATATTCTAGGAAGTTAACTTCAATGACAATTTTCACCACTGCATTTCAATCCCTCAAAATAATCAAGCACACTGTGTGTGTTCACATGGAATTACTCACAGTGGAGACACCTCATGACAGTTGGCTTTTCCTATATCTTGTACCCTATCAGCTACTGCTTATTAATTTTCCCTCTCAAAATACGCAAATAGTTAAAGCCTGAATACTTCTAACCAACACTTAAAAATGAAGAGCATAGCCTGAAATAGGTCATCCAAGCTCTCGCTGTAGTTTTGGAAGTAATTCCGTAACTATTTCCAGAGGATACTGTGCTCCACTTTAAAATGAGGTATCAAAGACAGTATCTAGGCTTTCTTCGGGCAGTTAAGTGACAGAGGAAGACCTAACATAGATAAGACACCCTGCTGTTTGCTGACTATCAAAGGAACAAGAAATCCCACCTAGAGAAGATGGCTGTACAACCTCAAACAAGCACTCAACCAGAATTAAAAAAAACTTATCTCTAATGTCTCCCATGCATATACAAAAAGATGAAGGAGTTCAGCATATCTCTTAATACCACAATGGCTGTCATACTGAATTAAAAAAAAATAAATAGAATTGAAGTCACAGCACCTTTGACATAGGGCTCCCAATAACCCATCAAGAACAGTTTCACCTCAGAATTTTCAAAGCCATTTTTTAGAACAGGAAAGCACATAAAAGCAGTTTAATGGTAACATCTTAAAGGATTTTAGACAGAGGAAGTTCAGAAGTTATGTTTAGTGGTATGAAGCCTCAACTGAAGGCAGCCAAGCACTGGTGCTCTTTCACGTGAATATGGAGAAAGCATAACAGATCACTGGAACTATTTCGCCCAAACAACAATAGTCCACAGGAGATACTCAGGAAGAAAACCTCCCTCTTTCATGTTATCTTTTCACTATCAGCAATTCAATTGGCAGCCTAAAAGACACTTCCGACCTGACTGGGCACTTTGCCCTGAAGAGAATATGGATCAGGTTTTCCAAATAGTAGATGATGCCTAGACAGCTGAATCCTGTATCTGCTAAGGCTTGACAGACAGCCAGAAAGTTGGTGTAGCTGCCCACCACCATGACCTAAAGTAAGGATGTGTTTGATCATGCTGACAGTAGTGACAACTGCAGCCGTGATTCAGAGTTTTGGAATACAAATGTTCCCTTAATATTCAGGGTCACTTTCTAACAGTGCTGGTTTTAGGCCATCCACTGTAACCGAACAGGCTTTTAAAAGACATTTTTCTCCTCCAATCTCAAATATTGTTTTAATACTGTTACATATAAACCTAACTAAAATGCAGGAAAAACATAAAAAAAATTAGAAAAGATTTCCTAGGTTCCTCTCAGTTCTGTGACAGCGAGCTCAGTGTCTGCCGGAGACCCAGTCAGACCACTGTGCCCTGTGTGGGCACCAATATCTATATATTCACCATAATCACAGTTACTGGTACTTGTACAATTAAACACAAGGGAGAGAAAACAATCTTGGTAAAAACAGAGCCTGACTTCAACAGGGTAAATGAAAAGCTTACTCTCATTACTATTTTCTGGGAACATTATGTACTTTAATTGCCAAATTATAGTGTAGTAACTTTTTTAGTTTATTAAATAGAATTAAAAAAATAGGCAACAGCAGCAAGTAAATGGAATCCAAGATCATAGGCACAACGGAAATTGTTTGATATCTACCATTCCAATGTAAACTGATCAGTGTTTTACATGATCCGTAAATTTTAGAGAGTTCTAGTCCTTTTTAGCAGAAGGAATTTTATCATTTGCTCAATTCATACTGCAAAAATACTGATTTTCTGTGAGTATTTTCCACCTTTAAAACTAACAAGTTCTTCACCAAAAGAATAAAATCAACTGTGTATTTAACAACTTAACAGTTAAAAAAAGATATGCAGCTATGTCCCCTATGTTTGAACAGCATATAAACACACCTATCACTGGGATGCCCAGACTTTAACAGATAATAATTAGCCAACTCTCCTAAAGTACAGAATTTTTTGTTTCTAAAGGCCTCCAACTATTCTTCTACTGGCTATACATTTTACTAGTTTATGGTGTCATGATCTGGGTTTTGAAGTCTGATTAATTACTTGCACATAATCAGATACTTTGATCTTCCTTGTTAGTTCTTCCACCTTGTTACCACATTAATTTTATCAGCAGCAGAATTAATAGTATCTGGCTAGTGGTTATTTCCTTTAAGATACATCAGCTGTCAGATAAGGAATCAGCTAGACTTTTTGGACCAAGTGCCATGTAATAAAACAGCGATGCTTTTTCCATAACAAGTATCAGAGGTCCTGTATTTTAAAGTTTTCAGAAAAATTTATATTGATTTTATATGTTAGCTGATGTAAACATAAAGAACTCAGAGAATTTTTACACAGAAAAAAGCAACTGCTTCATAGAGGAAGAAATACAACCAAAACGAAGCACTGAACTTCTGCAAAGAAATTACAACACATCAAGTCATAGCTACCTCTCTCTGCAAAGGCTTCTAAGCTTTAAGCATGAACAAGAATTAACAGAAAATACAGTCAAAAAAAGACAGTGATATCTTGAAAATCAATGGGACAAACTGCCTGATATCTCATGCATTAGTAAGCAAGAAATATGACCACACAAAAAGGTAGACAGCAAACATCTTTTTGGCAAATCAGTAAGATACTGCACTGAGATCTCATTTTTCAACACAGTTCTCTTACCTATGTAACTATGAAAGACAACCAAAACATTTACAGCATTAAAATTTGTTGAAAACATGACAAAAGAAAAATTCACTTACACATACAGTAATGCAGTCAGACAGAACACAAAGAACCCAGAATTCCAGAAAAAAAATGGTACTAAGGTTTTGACAGTCTATGGATAAAATTGAGCAAATTATGTTCAATATCAATGCAAAAAACGGGGCAAACACACATATGCTTAAAAATGTACACATTTCTATACTCAAAATAAAGTCAATGGGATTATATGACTACATCAAGAATTAGAGACAGATACACACGTCTGCTGTACTGGGACGTACAAGCTAGTTTATTTTTGAGCAAATTGACTAAAGACATGCCCAGGGATGAATGCATTCTCAGCTACAAAAAACTTCTCACAAGTTGTAGCTTTTGATGACTTTCATCTTTTTTTCTGAGTATCTACCCTTGCCAAAACTTCCAATTCCCCCCAAATACAAAAGGGTTAGAAACAAGGCTCTAATATTTGAGAGCTAATTTGCCTTCGAACAAACATATAATGAAGCACGTATGCCTCTCTCAAATGAGCCTCATGCACTGTATGTTTGTGGAATATTTTCCATAAAGTCTGAAGCAAGTTTTGTGGGAAGAGGTATCATACAAGCCTAGTTGAAACAACTGGGAAAAATACACAAGCCTGAAAGTTCAAAATCCTTTCAGCAGGCCTGCCAAAGCAATCAGTGAAATGGATGATACATAGTTTGCCATAATTAGGCTTCAGAGGTAACAATTAAGTGATCAGAACATTCACACCCACACCAACCAAAAAAGCATGCATTGCATAAATTAATTTTCTCTGAACCTGCCTGTCAGCAAATCATTACTGAGCAGCCATGTCAACACTGCATTTTGGCAGGGATTAATACTAAACACAATTACTCAAGATATTTATCAATTATTTGGAAGTAAAATGAAAGTCACCTTCAGTATAATGCTAGATTCCATAAACTTGGCCCAAATGGTTCACAGTGAAGAAGAAAGCACAGGAAGAAGTAGGAACATGGAGTGGCTGGTAGTCTGGGACCAATCAAAAGCATTTTTGAAAATTACACAGTTAAAGGCCTTATGCCATATCTGCAATTAGGAGGGACTTCGTGCAGGAACCTTTGATAGCAGGGCCTGCAGTTACAGTAGACAACCAATCCGAAACAAGCTATCAGAGCAATGTGAACTAATGTGATTCTGTAATAACAACAGAAGAAACATGATTTTATAATCAAAAGATGACAAACTTTAGAACACTATATACAAACCCAGGGCACAATACTTCTAGCTACATTGCAAAACTAAATTGAGTACAGAAGATCCACAGAAATTAAGGGCTCAAGAAAGGCTTTATATTAAGAAAACCTGCAGATAAATAAAATTTTTTTTAGGCACAGACATGATAAAAATGAAGAACGGAAAGCTACACCTGGAGAAATCCATACTGAAATTAGGATATAACTATATAATAGTAAAATTAATTATCTGAACAAACCATGAAGAACAGAAGGCATCTCAAGGTTTACTGATCAATGTCAGTAACGTATCTTGAGTAACAAGGAAGTGCAAAGACAAAGTGCACCACTGGTACAAGTCAAACAAGACAAGTCAGGAGAATCAGTATTTTTCACTGATTTTCACCTGTAAGAGTCTGAAATAAACCCATTATACTAAACGACCTAATGATGCCTCCTATCCCTAGGTTTCATGAAACAATATAAAAAGCTACCCAAGCAGCATGCTGTATTCCAAGCTGTCAGCAAAGAGTGACCAAACAAGCCTAACCAAACCTGATCAAATGTATTAAAGGTTTCACTACAGCCCTGGATGTTTGGTGGCAGGCACTTGGGTAAGAGTGCTAAAAGATCCTATGGAGAGACATAAATACCACATCATAAAAGCCCAACACAGAAGGGCAGCTCATCAAGCAGCCGTAGGACTCATAATTTCATATTTCAGTTAAAGCTTGAATGATGGGGGTAAGGAAAAAGCAGAAAAACCCACATACTGTTCAACATGGTTTATAACTAGAAACAAAACAGTTTCTTGCCATAGATTGTTCCAGACGCCTTGTACATCATGGCAAGAATTCTGGATTTAGAATGCAAATACATTTCGTAACTGGGATGCCAGTGAAGAGTTCACCTGCAATACTTAGCAGGCACCATTTTTTTAAAAAGGCATTATTTTAAAAATAAATTTAAGTCTTCATACTGAATGTCAGGGAAAACAAGCTAAGAAGAATGGAAAGTAAGAGAACTGCAAAGGCTAAGTATAAAGAAAGAAAGACAGATGTGTTTCCCACCAAAATGGACGTCATTGCAAGAAGTACTCTATGCAAAAAGAGCTTGAGAGGTGCTAGAATTTTTCCTGATAGCTACTCAAATCTTGCAATTTAAATTTAAAAACTGAGTCATCTGTCCTGATTGTATGCCTATGTCATCTTAGTTTAATAATGCCTATTCAGTGCAGCAAATACCTACTGTACTTTCCATCCCATGACTACGAAGAACAGGGCTATCCATTGTGAAAGAACCATTCCCTGATGCAGGGATCACACACGTGTGACACAACAGGAGAAGGTGAAGTTGGAATAAAGTTTATTAATTAAAGCACTTCCATTTAAAAATAAAATTTTGTGTTCTGACATCTAAATGTGGAAAATGCATCAGAAAATGTAATGCAAACCATTTCTACTTTTGTCCCTAAAATACACAGCTATCTGTAATTCCATACAAAACCATATTTCCTAGAAACATAAGATTGTATTGTAAGTTACTCTATTTTTGTAAGGTAAAGTTGCTATATTTTATTAAGGTAGCAATGACGGCTTTGAATGGATTGAGAAGTGATAAGAAACACTGCAAAAGCGCCAGAAAAATAAATCAAAACTGTATAATATTGACTTACCAAGAAATTATTTTTTCACACTTCTTCCCAAAAATAGAACTTTAATGACATCTCAATACTGTCCTCTCTTTCCTATTTAGCAAATTCTATTTTCCTCCTCCTGTACCCTACTCTGGTTTTACTTCAAGCTGCCTACAGAATACTGCACAGTTTCAGCAGGAAAGCAGACAGACAAGGGGGCAAACTAGCAATTAAGGCATGAAAAAACAAGCACTGTAAAACAGCTATTGCTAATCAGCATGAGATATGTTTACTCAATTAAATAGATGGAACCTTTATTAAGACCTAGCATCCCAGGGATGGTGTCTAAAATTAAGAAGAATGGGGGCAAAAAAAATGCACATTTGGTGATTTACAGCCTTTCTACACTAATTGTGAAGTGACAATGCAGAGCAACATAATGAAATAAGCAAATTTAGCAGATGCTTTGCATGCAAGCTTCAGGAAAAAATGATATAATTTTTTTTGCCTACAGTAACATGGATGCATCTCTTGTTCCTCTCTTGGGAGTCTTATTTATTTAAAAAAAAAAGGTAACTGACAGCTTATTCAGCTGCCCAGCTATAGCACTGCTACGGCTGACCAAATAATTCCATACCAAATATCACTCTGCTAATTACAGGTGGTGATTCTCAATCCTCCTTGCTCCCTGCCAGCAAGCCTATAAGGGGAGGGCAGGATGCCAACCAGAGAGACTGGTGAGGACTGGCCCCTGCTCACATAAGTGACACTGGGTCACCTGGCAGACATGGGAGTCACACCGTGGTGCACCCAGCAGCGTGACAGGGGACAGGGTGGTGCTTCTGTGAGAGGTCAGGGGTGACCTGGAAGGCCAAACTCTCCAAACTTGTGCCTCTCAGGGGTGGGCACTGCTACTGGAGGTAACAAAAAAAAGTGACTCTCACAACACACTTGGCAGCAGGGAAATACTGAAAAGTTTACACGTGGCCTTTCAGCGACACACAGGAATGTGCACACTATGATTTTAATGACTTTATACTTTCATCTGCACTTCAGTTTTCAAAAACCAGTCCTTTTAAAACAGTAGGTCATAGATTTCAATGAGGAATGCATGCCAGCTATTTTGAAAAATGGCAATACATTACTATCTGACAATTTAACAAGTTTTTAATAACCTGAGTCAAGACCCTTTTCAAGGGCCCATTTTGTGGTAGGTATCTCAAACATAATGGCAGGCCTTCCTAACAAGCATTAAATACACTATTTTGCTAGATTTGGCCTGGGTCCACGATGCTCACTGAGGTGCTGAATGTTATCCATTTTCCCAAAATAGATTCAGTTACAGATAAGTTGGGAATTATTGCTCGAACTGTATCTCTTTGCTGATTTTACAAAATTAAGCTATTTTGTAAATATAAATAATGCAGCTGTATTTTAAGTACCTAAAGGCATATGCATACTCCAAGGTAGTAAATTATCACAAAGCACTCAATGCACTTGTCAGAATAAAGGAACTTAAAAGCATGCACTTAAGTACAGTAAATAAAGCAAGCATGCACATACAAACACAGACAAAAAACTGTTGAAATTGTCTTCAGAAGAGGGCAGGTTTAATCATTGTCAAAAGCAAATAACTGAAAGAAGAAAAGGAAAAGTCACCTAAAATTATTCTGAATACTTTATGAGAGGAAATGTTAATTGCCTTCTCTGGTCTTTTATAAGAGTGTAAAGACTTTAAAGCATTTATTTCAACAACAGCATGAATCCATCTCTGAAGTCTGCATCCATGCTTTTGGAAATTCAAATTATTATCACTTTCTATCACAAAAATCAACTCAATATGCACAAAAGAATTATTAAACACATTATTCATTAAAAAAATATTTACAAACAATGAGAATACAAAAATGCTCAAAAACCCAAGAGGACACTTCTGAAAATATATAGTACATTTGAGATCTTCCCCTCCTGTAAAGCAACATTTCTAGCAAGGTATGTTCTTCTTGCTACAATATAACTGACCACCTGAGTTCTATGTTTCTATAGGAACAAACCAGCAGCCTACTGCAAAATTAGTCAAAAAATTAAAAGCTTATTTAAATTTAACAGCAGTAGAGAAATATATAAAGCATGTATTTTAGAAGATTATAAAAATGTTTGTTCATATATATCCAGTGTAGAAGGTATATCGTATTACATCTTTGTTTATTAAGACAGTGGTAAAAACTCACTCTGAAGTGTTTCAAGTTCAGCCTTAGCCAGGGCATCTTCTTTCGCCTTCATTTTTGTTTCTTTATATTCTACATATAATTGTCTGGCATCCTTTAAGAAAATGTTGCAACGGCATTAGCATCCTTATACAAACAAGTAATAGCAATGGCTTTGTTTTAAGTTCTCACTTAACCTCACAAAAAAAAAAATTAAGATGTATTCGTTTCCTTGAGTTACAGCAATTTTCAGTCTAAAACATATAATTTGTGTAATAAAGGTTCAAATGTAATACCATTGATATTATAGACTATGATGCTCATTGACAACCTGAAAAGCAAAATGGTTAGAGAAACTACCTACAGCTTTGCAGAGACCATGTACCCACTTTGCTCAAATCAGCAATCTGGAAGTTCAAGGGAGAAAGAAAAGTTTTCAATTAGCGTAGTGTGTGCAGGGACAAACAAAGGCAATTGCTAGGCAGCAATCACCTTAATGTGAAACCATTAATGTAACACTAACTGTATTTTCCAAATTGTTCCCCTTTTTTTTTAAACCAACTTCTAAATTGCTATTAAAGTGTTGAAAACAATATACTTCTTTTTTCTCCAAGGATTAGATTCTAATCTGAAATCTATAAAGCAAATGTACACATAAAACTAGAAGTCCTGTCACACACATGCCACAATAACGTACACCTTCCCAAAATCTGATGAATGAGTAATCATAGATTTCTGTTGAAAGCTTTCCAATATGAACAACCAGACTGCTGAAGTAAGTATGGAGAGTTTTCTTACTCTCACCAGTTTAAGAGATTTCTATACTCATTCAAAAACAAGGAATCTATAATAGAATGCTGAAATAGAGAAATTGTTATTTATCAAGCATGCAGAATGTCTATCGTATTATATAAAAATTAATTACAGTATTAGATAGACCTAATCTTAGTTCTTTTTACCCAAAAATACTTTTTGGTGTTATTACACTAACAGTACCACTTTTTACAGATAAAGGTTGATTTAAATTTGAATGTAGAAGGTAATGTAAAACTGCTAGTAAATACTTTTTATAATTTCAACTATATTTGCACAAAATCTGGTATCATCAACATGAAATAAGACACCTTAAGAAATCTTGAAAACAAAAATCTGCGCTAAGAAGTCATTATCACTGCCTCTAATGGTAGAAATCATCCCATTCTTCCTGCAAAGATACATACAACAGTTGTTCTTCATGTTACACCTGCATCTACCCTTTCAAAGATACTTGAGGGAGGTCGGAAAACATGTGACAGGAATCGTGACCAAGCTCTGAGCAGAACTTTGTAATAGTTTGGAGCCATCTCATAGATATAAGTCAGCACACTTGAAGAACAACTCTAACAAATTCCCATAAAAGATCAGTGAAGTTCCATCTCCTTCCAAAACACCTCTTCTTACTCTCCAGTTACGTTTTTTTTACACTGGGTACAGGAAATGGAAAGTTATACTTTTTGCCAGTTTTATGTAGGAAATCGCTGCACACAAAAGTAATTTTAAAGGGTTTACGTAACTTTTTTCTTCTGGAACATAACAGAAGAGAGCATCTTACATACTAACAGCACTAGGATTGGGGAAAAGGGGATTTTTTTAGTAGAGCTGTGGCTAAAAGAAATGTAGTTACAGGAGGACTAGCATTAACAGCAGATATGTAAGCTTTGAGGAGGCATATTTGAATTACAAAATTAGGATTACCACTGGTTCTCTTTGGTTTACCTGAAATAAGAATTCCCTACCCCACTGGAAACTTTCCTTATACTCTCAAGGTTTGGCCTACTTGCAAAATTAAGAAACAGAAACAGCCATAAATGCAATAGTTCATTTCTGCTACAAGTTTGAGACATTTGGGTTGTGTGGCATACACAGGACTCAGGGATATCCAAAAAACGCTTTTGTTTAAGGCTATGATTTCAAAATGGCTACAATTAACTGGCATTTAAATTTAACCCATTTGACACTGAAAGCCAATATTTGATGCTAAATTCTGGTGTAAAATCCATTATTGCTTGTGGGATCTCCAGACAGCAGGCACTAGGGGGTAACTGTCAATCTCTCCAGCACGTCAATCACAGAACAATTGGAAATGTGGCTCAGATGAAAATGAGACACAATAGCTGAACAACAAAGAAAACTAGTCAGAAGCACGTAAAAGAAATTTGGTAGTATTGTTGCTTTATAGATATAGAATGGATTATCACTACAAATGGAGTAATATGCAGGTAACAAAAGCAACATCAGTCTTTTATCTTACCAGTAAGATTATTATGGTTAGTACCATAATAACAAAAAAAGGGGAGACCGCACATTTTGAAGCATACACAAATGCATACGTATAAAGAAAAGCAAAGAAAAAAAACAACAAAAAGCTCCACTCAAAATGAATTTTGAATATTTGAAAAGCAAATCCTTCCCACAAAAGCATAAGAATGGCTCTACAGGTTGTAAAGACAAATAAAAAGGCATCTCTCAGTAAAGACTTAAACCACAGACACAAATTTTATGGGTATCAGTCCTTATAGGTCAAAATGAAAAAACACCGGAAAACCATTTGACATAGGAAGTTCTTTGAAGAAAACTTCTGCCTAATGCAAATAAGCTCCTTTAAATTTATTCTTCATTAGCTTTCAATCAGTCTAAACAGGAATATCCATTTTCAAGAATATTCAGTTTTGGTAGTTCAAGTATTTCAAAACAGATTTATGTTCAGATTTTTTACTTTTCCAAAGTGATAAATTTAAGCAGTCATTTTGTCTCAATACAAGCATTTTAGTGCCCTAAAGACACTGACAATATAGATACAGTGTCTTTCAATCTAATGCTCCTTCCCTAAGATTCGGCAATGATTTTATAGCTCGAAACATCAACATTTTATACTTAATGTACACTTCGCCTTCAAGAGATAATAAACATAAGAAAAAGCAATATTTTTCTACTTCTAGGGTGGAAAGACACAGAGAAAAGAGACAAAACCACAAAGCTTGGAATGATTCTAACTAAAACTCCACCTTACCTAATCAGAAATATTATGCTCTCATTTGCAGGAGTTTAAGTTTTCAAAAAGAACATGAGCACAAATACATTATTTCTTCTCACCATCAAAGCAGTATAACATGTAATTAGTTAAGAATAAAGAAGAGGGCTGAAATATGCTGGTTTATTGTACTATAAATTCAAACATATACTTTCCAAAAAGGAACAGAATGAAAGAAGAATGTATTGGAAATGCAAAATTCTGCTATTAGTATTTCCAAATTGTATTTAAACTGCCATATATAGGAAGATCCTGTGATTACCCTCATATTTAATCACAAATAAGAATGAAGAATACTGAACACTTCTTGAAAATATAGTTTCTTTCTTTATATCAGTATTGTCTCATGTTAATAAATTGAGATTGCCAAGACAAGTTACGCAGCCTGAGTTATGCAGAAATACAGAAATTCCTGTTACTGAACTTCCAAGGGTTTTTTTCCTTTGTTTGTTTTGGGGTTTGGGATCTTGGTTGGGGTTTTAGGTGGCTTTTTGTCTGTTGCTTTTAAATCAAGAGATACAGCATTTATTCAAACTGTACTAATTCTAGAAGAAAAAACTTCCATTCTGAGTAAGACTCAGTCATTTTGGCTTCTCCTTGACTTTTGGGGAGGGTGATGAGGCTTTGTTGGTTTGTTTGCTTTGTGGTTTTGGGGTTTTCATTGTTTGGGTATTTTCCCCTTCAGTAAATATTAAATCCTCCTGGCTTTCTGGTCTACCTCAAAAAAACCCAGAGATTAGGAGAAAGAAAGCAAACAACTTGAAACAACTTGCTGTATGAGAATCTTAATTTCAGATTTTGTGATAGAAACAGCTTCACATTTTAGATCTTTGGGCAAGGGACTGATACAAACAAAATTCACAGTTAACTGAAAACTTTCTCAAAGACATACTTAAAATCAGTAGATTTAAATAATTTTCTTTGGACCAATTTTTGTTACATCAAAAAATAAACAACTGTATGGAGCTATTGAACCAGTTTTTTGTCTTTTTGAGCACAGTATTATTGTATACAGTTTATATTAAAAAGCGAGAACAGAGAGTTAAATTAAATTTACTCCACCAACCAACCTTCAATTTGCTATTTCTATGCAATAAAAATTCCAGCCATTACTCCACAGCAAAAATACTCTTTGGATGGGTTTCTGACCTAGTGATATCAATATGTTATGGTAAGAAATAATGTTTAAAAAAAGACTTGAACATTATGATTTATACTTCTCTTTGGCATTTTTACCTCTTCGCCTGAAGGCAATCTAGTAAATAAATAGGAATTACATTACTTCCTCCTTTATAATCAGAAAATCATGCTTTGCCCGCAGAATAATCCCAGGTGTGGGGAGACTCTTCAGCTGTGTACAGCCCGTGGGCAGTTGTGGCGTGGTTCCCAAGCCTCGGGTGCACCATGTGACCAGCAGCTGGCTGTGCCATTGCAGTCTCCGCTGGGAATTCCATGTGCCCAGTGGTGAGACAAAAGCAGCCAGCATGGGAAGCAGGTCAGTGCTGCAAGGCCTCTCTAGGACCCATTTCACACCCCATGAAGCCTCATACCACAGCAGACCAGTAGCATTAGTTGAGAGCCAGTATTGCCTCGTACACACAAGCTACTTGCACTTGTGTGGTAGGACATGTAGACTTACAGTAAGTGATAGAGAGAAGCTGCCACAGAACAGCAGGCAATTAAAAGCAAATTTCTTTACTGTCTTACATTTACTTAAAACTTTTAGTATTTTTGCAGCACATTTTTCCTTCAGAGCCTCAAACAGTACCCTGTTAGACACGAGTTATTTTTGCTCACTTGCATACACTCAGAATACTTGTTTTACCATCCGCTCTCCTCTGACCTGCTTCTAAGCTTCTAATTGACCTCAGGGTCAAGAGCTTCATCCTTACTTTGGTTCTCCCAACAGCTGCGAAATAGCAAGAAACAGAGCAAACGGGCAATCACTCGCGCCACACATCCTGCAATTGCTTGCTCCCCACAAATTATACCAATACTGGTGCTGTACAGTAAATTGGAACATGTCAAAATCCCGTAAAGCTGAGAAATATAGAGATATTTAACCTTACTGACTTGAATAAACCCCTTATTTAAAAAAAATAATCTTTTTTAAGGCATATGTGATTAAATGCAATAAATTTTGTTTTAATCTCACACAATTTTATATAAAGTCACATGTGAAGACAGAAACAACTCACAAATACATTCGCTGACCTAATCAAATCTTGCTTAGAAGCTAACTTGCCAAAGGAGATGCCCTGCTGGCAAAGCCTCTTGAGTTTAATGACACACTGCCAATCCGTTTAAGGCCAAAGCTGAACCATCTCTAAACAGGTGTTGAATTGTGATCATGGATTAAAAGAAAACCTGAGGAAAAACTGCCAAGAAATTAAACACCTCTGGGTCACTAGTTTGAATCTATTCCAGACTACTAAATCAGCTACAGTAATTACCATCTGGTAGTCTACATAAAAATAAATTACTGGCTTTTTTGTTTTAATTCACTTTGTGCTACACAAAGGTCTTTATAAACACAAGTTTCAATTGTAATTGAAAGCTTTGTTGGTAATCTCACTTGGTTATACCCAGTGCAACTATGTATTGAGCTCAAACTGCCTTCTCATTACTGGTGAGCCACCAGTTCTCTCAACAGCTCACTGCGAGGGTGTGTGCGCTACACCTACAAGATTACAGATACAGGAAGGAAACTTTATTTTCTTAACAAGAAACCATTTCTGTCCAAAACAAACAAAAATGCTTTCTGCTCCATTACCCTCAGGACAACAGCAGGCTCATAATTCAGTCAGTGTAAAAATAAAGACATTCACTGCTAAACTTCACCACATTGGTGTGGAGGGAAAGTCGACAGGACCACTAAGAAACACACCTAACTTCTGTTTTCTGAAGGAAATACTTTGCAAAGAATAATTAAAAACATTTTTTTAAAAGACCACTTTTCTTAAGTTATGTGTCCAGACATCCAAAAAAACCCACCCTCTAGTCAGCTGGTTTTGGAATAAACTGCCATTTACTTATGGCAGATCTCCCACAAAACATAAGTAAACTTAACACAACTGTCTGTTCTGTATTGCATACACAATTTGAACTGAAATTCTTGCACACTACACGTAGTTAGTTTCTTTCATTCTAAGAAGAAATTTCAGTTCCAATAATTTGGATTTTAATTTTAATTGAGTTTTTGGGGGTTCTTTTTCTCCCCCCCCCTTTGTTTTTAATACATTGCCTTTTCCCAGGTCATTCTCATGAAAGCGTTAACTAAAATGATCTTAGAAACCATTTTCATTCTTTTTCTATTTTTTTCTTAGCCTACACTACAAGAATTAAACTTGGTAATAGCCAATGTAATTTACACTCCACTTAACATTTCTTTCACAGCACAGATATTTGATTTATGATACATTTTATGTATTTTTCTCCCTTTTCTTCTTCAAACAAACTTAAAAATGCTGTTTTCACCCCTAAATTTAACTAAATTCAACATGTGGATATAAAAACCTATGTAGTTTCTCTCAAAATACAATCATAAACAGTTTAAAAAACCTGCTCATTTTCTTAGTTTCTCTCATCCTCCTCTCACACATTTTTCTTCCAGTTCCTTGACATAAAATGCAGGCTACAATAAAATGGCATAGGCCATCACAAGGGCATGCAAACAAAGCATTTTTCTTCAGTGAAGGCCCACCTTAATTATTTTAAGTGCCTCCTTCTGAAATCTGACATTTTGAAGGAGGAATGGAAGTAGGAGAAAGACACTCAATCGGATAAATGAGAGCCAGGCATGAGCAGAAGCTCAGCAACCTGAATCCTCAGACACAGCTGTTGCAAGTAGAATATTCACATTAACTAATAGGGAGAGAGATGGATGCTAGTTAAAAAGAATTCAATACAAGAATGGATAAGAAGTTTCATTTGCTGCTGTTGTTAGGCTGTTATGTTTGATATGTTTTGGGGTTTTTTTAATGAAGTCTCCTCTAAGGAAGAACTTGCGTCTGTTACAGGCAGGTGCTTCTGTTTCATTAGTTTGAGGAAACATTGAGCTGTTTTACTGGCAGGGCTTTGAAAAACTCAATGGCAGAGCAATATTCAGTTAAAAGTATTGCCAACTCTTCCCCTTTCCTGTCCCAAACATCGTTCATTTAAATATGGATGCATTTTTAGAAGTTCATCTACAACTGGATAAGTTGCAGCTGAATGACAGATTTTGAAAACTATTTGTTGGCTCTTAAAGGACTGGAGAAATCATTTAGATCAAAACAATAAACAACTAAAATCTGTAGCATGAATCCTGATGTCAACTACTTGCAATACCACAAGTAACACCACTCAATATCTGTAGTATCCTTTTTTCTTCTGCCTTAGTAATTTTACTTATATTAAAAGCATTAAGTACCCTGAAATCTTAATCCTGTGTATTACTGAAGAGAAAAGCACTTAGATTTAAAACAGGATCTCTGTACCAGGGTATAATCTTACAAGTACAGATAACTTTTTGCTCCACGTTGGTCATTAAGGCAGACCTTGCCAAAACGTTAAATATACATCAAAATCAAAAAGAGCCCGAGGTCTCTCTGTCCAGGTAGCTACAACATACCAGCTATATTTCAACTGTCATTTCAGAACACAGCTCCAACATGAGGTCACTGCTGCTCTTACGCTCTTCAGAAGAGGCGATACTTCTTTAAGTATCATTAACTAATAAATAATAAGCTACAATAATTTATTTTAGTCACCTGGAATTCTGAATAGTTTTAACATTGAAGATTATTTATGGTTTATTGCATTTTAACTCACGTAACTTGCGGGTCATGTTCAACAACAACAAAACAAACCCTGCAGTTAAGCAGTAGTGTCGTTTACATATAGGCCAATTTACTCTAGAACCCCTATCTCTTTCCTTCCTCTTTGCTTCAAAGCCTTCCTGCTCTGAATTCCACTACAACATGCTTCCCCTGCCACCAAAGCCCTGCTTGATGGTCCCCAATTCTCCAGGAGTTACTGGACAGCTTTTTTCCCAGTACCATTAATTTAAAGGAATAGGAATCCAAACTAGGGCTAAGTTCTACAGAGCACAAAACATCACTTTTGTTGTATTTTTTTTCTGCCAATTTTGACAGGCATAGGAGCTGCTTTTTGAACAGCAAACCTGAAACCTGTTATACTGACATAACACCACCTTAATATCATAAAAATTGTAAGAAGCCCATAAGAAGTTCTAATTTTAAATTATTCACTAATCTTACTATATTGTGTAATTTTTTAAAATTTTGCACTTAAAGCAAAAAGGAAAGTACTATAATTATGAATAAAGTTTCAAAAATGCTGCAACAGAGTTTGCTGACCTTAATTATTTTCTGTCTGACTCACCTCAATGAGGAATGAACATTAAAGCTTAATTTGGACACAACAGTTGATTAAGCACAATCAACTTGCTTTACAAATTTGCAAAAAGAAAAGTTTCTTTAATAAAACAGCCCCAAAGTTCTGATGAAATTTTTAAAAGAGAAAGAGATATTAACTTTTGCATCTGTTTGTAGCAAAAGTTAAAGGCTATAAAAATGGATGCTGAAAGACCAGACATTATTGCATTTATAACTTTTACAAGGGTTTTGCTAAGAGAGTAGGAATTATAACTATAATTTTTTTCTAGCCTGAACACAGGCAAAACCCAAACACTGATGCCATTTCTACTACTTCTGCTTTAAAATTAATACTCAATATTTCTGTAAACCAAAGTAAAATCCACTTTGCATTCCCTGATCCGTATTACCAGTGACAAAGGTATCAAAAACAAAACTGTGTTCAAGGAAAATGAAAAGAAAGAGCAGGGGATATAAAAAAGTTATTCTGGTAACTGATCTGACAATACTTTCATTGGTTGAATACCAGCTAAATTTTACAGTTTATAGTATTAGATTAAAACATAACTGTGAGCAAGTCTGCCACATTGATGTGGCAACAATTTATAAACTACAACCATACCTTCGTTATTTCACCTTAGCAATTTCAGATATCAATCAAATTAATCATTATCCAATGAATTAAAGAAAGAAACTCCATCATAAAAAGTAATTTCACTGTTCCCCCAAATTTAAATGGCATATTAAAATTTGCTATGGAAGTACAGCATTTGCTGGTTTGAGATCAAAGTACTTTTGTTAACTTCACTTAAAAAACATTGCTATTCCTAATTAGATGGATATATATCATCCCTCTCCCATCATTTATTCTTGTAGTTTCGCCTAACAGAAACTGCTTCCCTAGCACAATAAGATTAATATGCATTTAAAATACATTCATATTTCCATGAACTTACGATATCAAATTTGCCTCCGAAGAGTAATTTTTGAGATATATATATATATATACACATGCCATGTGTTTGAGCCAAAAAATTAATTAAGAACAACTGCTACACATCTGATTATGCATAATAACACCATCAAGAAAAATTAAGTAACACATTTTAAAATCATTACTGTTACCTGGAATAACTGAGGTAAAGCTTTCACTGTGAGACAGAACCATATTCCCAGCTTGCATGGAAGTAAGTCATGCCATTGTGGTTTGTCCAGTACTCTGCAGTCAAATAAAATTGAAGGTTTTTCATTATTGCCACACAATCTCAAAGCCAGAACTTCCCCATTATCCTCTAAGATGATTAGCACTTGTCAACTCCCATAAAAATGTCTAACTACATAATAATAAAGATACATTTTAAACACTTAATTCAAAATATGTAACAGCAAACTTCTAATCAATGCCGTATTTTGATCTCCTAAAAGGACTTTCCCTCAAGAAAATAAATTCATAAGCCACATAATCACTTCAGTTTAAATAAAAAAACAAACCAAAAAACCACTCAAGCCTCAACCAAGTGCTCACAAGTGCTGACAACCAGATATGAAGACTGTAGCATAAACAAAACAATACATAAAAATTAATGTCATTTGCAGTTCACTGGGGCATTACTCACTGATGTCATCAGGAAAGACGACAGGCAGAATGGTCTCTGATCTCCATCCCTCATTGATCCAGTTCATGCCCCTGCTGTGTGAACTATTTAAACCCTTTATTTCTTTCTATGAATCAATAGAAGAAATAGTGGTATCTTTTGGAGTGTCCTGAAAGTCACTATATCCCTGTGTGTTCCTTGACAAACAATGTGTTAGAAGCCTTTACCAACACACTCATTTTTAAGTTAATCAGATAAAAAGCATTTAATCATACAAGCATTAAAACCCCATAAAAACTCCTTGCTTGGTATAGTAATAAATTAAAGCTCAAATAAATTGAAATTTGTTAACTGTAGTCAAAAACCCTTAAAGACTGAAAAAGTTCTAAAATCTTCTAAAATCAACTTGTAGAAATAATATTCTTTTAGAAGACAGATGCCTTTAATTCAGTCTTAATCTTTCAATGATCATTGATCTACTGAATAAACACCACGTGTTTATTTACAAATCCAAACCTGAAAACACATCTACACCGGCACACTTTATATCAGCAACGGCTGTTACTACAAATACAGTTATTTTTCTCATAGAGTATTTCAAAGATGAAAAAGAAAATGAGAGAACTAAATCAGTAGCTGACAGAATGTTTTAAAATGTGGAAAACAAGAAAGTTCTTTCCCACCTTTCATTTTTGTCCAGAGAAGCAAGTTTGGCTTCATCTGTACTCCTGCCGCCTGTTTTTTTCTTCTTCTCCCTCTTTTTTCTGCTAAGCAGTTCATCCTTGATGTAGAAAGAACTACGGTTACAGGTTATCATTAGCATGTAAACCACAAATGTTACTGGGACTCTTCTGTGAAGGGTAAACAGTAGAGTAGCATTTATGCAAATGTATCTGGGGTCCTACATGATTAAGTAAAATGATCTATCTTAACAATAACTGTTGCCATGGTATCCAGTCTTTAAACACACATGAAGTCCAGTTCTGTCACTCATGTGTATCTCCATAGCAATCAAAGTTTTCTAAGAGGAGAAAGCATTCAACTTGCCTCCTTTCTCATTCATCAACTTCAATAACGCAGTGGAAAATAAAAAAAGTAAACAGATGCTAATGCATGAATATTTTTCAAGTTATGCTTATTGTTCTTCTTAGTCTACTAAGTGCAATAGACTTTTATATGACAAAAAATAAAATTATCAAAAAACAATGTGATTTATACTGCTTACCAATTCAATCCACCCTGTTAAGAAAAATACAAAAAATACAAAACCCAATACAAAAAAGCATTTAGCTTAGAAGAAAGGTGAAGCAAGTACGACTTTTAAACAAATAAAACCTGATTATTTTTAAACCATAGATATGACAACAGTAGCATATGATTCTTCATCAACAAATGATCGAAGATTTTTTATTTCTTTTCTTCCTTCCAGCTAAAAATCTAGGACCAGCTTTGCAATTTATTACCAATTCTAGAAAAATTAAATAGTTTTTGATTACTATTTCTGAGATGCTGAATATCTCATTCTGTAATTATCATCATCTTAAATATAATAATTTTAAAATATGAAAAATCCAAATTCAAACCAGGGGAAGTGGTAGAGATCTCTATAATATGCAAACTTCTGCAGGAAATTCAGTACTAATAATTGAAGCAAGTTTGATTTATTACCAATACTTACCAGCTGTTTTTCCAGGTAGATTGACCAAACCACAGCATAATGGCCCACTGTGAGTATAATGAACAAGAGTAATGCCAGCTCAGCATTGCTCATTTTTCTCACCCGCCTGTAGTAGAACACAGGCTGTCGCCAATCTGGTAGTCCATTGATCAGAATATCATCATACCTACAGTAGCAAATATAACAGGCTTTCATGGAGAGCTAAAAACAAAATAAGCCAAACCATACAATCATAAAACAAAAGATAATCCACAGAGTGCTTGAATAATACACACACGAAAGATCATTTAGTGATTTTTTTTTTTTTTTTTTTGGAGAGAAATGCCTTGTTTTGTCAGCAGATAGGCTTGCTTGTGGAAACAAACAGACTCCAGAACCAAACGCTGGGGCAGGGAAAAAAAAAAATTTAAATTGCTCCTGCAACACTCACCCCCATCCCCCTCCAAGTTCATTCACTTTTGAAGTAAGAGACTTCCAGAAATGTCGATGTGTTCTAAGTGCTCAGTAATCAGTGGGCAGGTCTCCATGATCGAAGTAAATAACAACCCACTAACAACTAAATAGGTAGCAAGAACAAACACCTCCAACACTAGAAACCCTTTTTTCTTTTACAAATTAAAAGTACAAGTGCTGGGGGGAGGGGAGAGGTATCTCTGCTTTTTGTTTTTGTCCTTTAGTACTACAAAATCCATTAGGTAAAAACATGCCAGACTTATCATCTCTTCTTTGCAAGATAAGAGTTTAAGTTAGAGGCTTGATATTGATGTCTGAAAACAAAGTTCACCAGTTTTTGATTTTCTACTTGAAACACTGTCTTCAAAATCAATCTATTTTAAAACTGTTTCATTACTAACAGTACTAATTGTACAGAAACTATTTTAAGACAATGCCTTCTCCTTCACACAAATGTCTTGAAATATCTTAGTCTGAGGTATTTTATTTAAAGTATTTGATCAATTTAAAAATAAACCACAGACACGCAAACCAGATTTTTAAAAATTAACTTTTCGGAGTAAAGTTTCAAACAAAAAATCTCTACAGTAAACTCAAAAACCTGTATGTTCAAGATGCACAACCTGTTAATCTTAAATTGAACACAACTCATTATATATTCTAATCACACCATTTCCAGAATTAAATCTGCACTGAAAGGCCTAATTTGGTGCAACACATTGACCAAAATATTTTAATTAAAAATATTCTGAGTTAGTCGCAGGCCTAATTACAGGAATAGAAATAGGGCCTATATTGTCATGCAGGTCAGTAGAACTCAGTAGTAGGTTTTTCTCAAGTAAATTGACCAATCCAGGAATAATAGCGCAGCTGCTAAACTGCCAGTCTTGACATGTAAATCAATTTAAATGCAACAACTGCACTAGCTACTTTGATAGTTATTAAATTGATACCTTGGAGATGTACTAAAAAAAAAAAATTTCCACAAGCAAATTCATTTTAAGCAGAAAAAGGAGCAGTGGTTTTCAATTAAAAAAATACACCTTAATATAGTGCATATCTGAAAAGCTGACTTCTGATAAAACATTTGTTCAAGTTGACACCATTATTTCTGCATAAAAGATTTAACACCTCAGGATTCTGCTGTGTTCTGAATGATACCAGAAGTAAAATTCATATTACAAAATTCTATCTTCTATTACAACTATGAGAATACTAAGGTTAACATCTATTATTGTAAAATTTGAACTAATAACTTTGTTCCTTTCCCAGTAAGTCAGAACAAATTAACTACTGATACCTTAATACAAACTCTGTTCAGAAAAAAATTGCTTAAGATGTTATTTTAAAATTAAAACTTCTATTTAACTTTTGTTTAAGAAATAAGTAGAAGTTTAAGGCTTTAAAAGTAAGAAGACATTTACAAGATTTTAGTGACAATAGAAGAGAATATTTTAGAAACAGAACCAGTTTTAAAATAAATTAGGTTGATAACAAGGTTTTACTTTTACATACAATGTTCTTCCTTTGAAATCTTCAGAGAAATACATGTAGAATCTAATTTAATACTAATATACATTTATTAAGTAGTTGCCTTCTTATATTCTACGGGTTGTTAATTGATGTACTGAAAAAGCGGCTACTGATTAAATAAAGTCCATATATGCTGATGGTAACAATACAGAAATATGTAAACCAAGATTTCAAACTCACATCTGGCAACCGCATTCTATTATAAATAATCCGCTAAGAAAAAATAAATTAAGACAGCAGAGCCTCTTGCATTAAGTGCTTTAAACAGCACTCGGTATTTACTAGGCTATGTCCGCTGTTCTGAACAACAGTCTCCAAGGATTAAGTCTCAGAATCAATGCTCTATTGATTTTACTATCAATGAGCATTATGGCTCACACGACTGGCCATTTTAAGGGAAGATAGCTTCTATTATAACCCACTTTTTAGAATATATACTGTTAAAAGATAAATCATTGCTTTCAATAGTAATTAAGCTCTGTATTTGAAAAATAAAGATATCAATGATTTTTCAGTTTTCAACTGGAAAATGATCCTACACAAACTCAGAAGCTTCCATAATTTTTAAATCTTGATTTTCAAATTTAGAATGTGATTTAATTAAAAGCAAGTTTCTCATTAAAGAATTCCTGTATAGACACTTATATTAACTATGAAAGACAGTTAATCCGTGTGCATCAAGCACTACATTTGAAATTTAATTACAAAGCATTCTTTTGGCAACCTATATTAACTGTAACGCTATGTAAGAAAAAAAACCAAGCTGAAAGGAAAAGATACATCTGCAGGGCTTTTTCCACAAACATATGCACATAGAATACAGCAAATTTTTCACATGTGAGTATGCCTACCAGTCGTCTCTGAAATGTAGCAGTCAACAAGCTACAAAACCCCTCTCTTGTACAGTACAGAAACAGAAAGCCAAAAACATTCCCCATTTAAAACTATGTTGAATATTTATTTTAAAACTCAGCAGTCTATAAAAGACTTGGTAGTCCTGTACTAAAAGTAACAAATTGCAAGATTATTAACATTTCTTTTTTTCTGTAAAGTTTCATAAAATAGTTTTTAGAGTTCTTTGTGAATCAATTACATTGCAAGCAAAAAATCCCTTAACTGTAGTAACTAATTACAGTATCATAAATCTTAATATAATTATAATTTACTTTTCCCTTTAAGAGAGCCACTGCATTTCATATTTCAAATAATTTCAGAGACCTGATATAGTTTATATACTATAATCTTGAATTAATAAGGACTATTCTGAACTACGGAAAGATTGCACTGGTGGTTTTTATTTTGGGGAGCCTATTTTCTTCAAGCTGTCAAAGACAACCAGCACAACATCAGCCAGAACAATTTATGCCTAAGAATACAGACACATAATTATTAATGAGAACTAAGATAGACACCTTTCTTACTCTACACAAGTGTATTTTGATGCCTTTGCAAATGTTTCCTGTAATCAAGCCAACACTGTTACAGAGGATAGGCCTGTTAGGTAAAAAACGCTCCTTAAAAAGGTAACAAACAATGAAATTAAGATCCATGATTTTTTTTTTTTGTCTAACTACAATTAACAGAAGTGCACAAAACTATCCATTTTTTCATAAACTAAGATAATCAAAGCCTAATAAAATTTATCACCGTCAAATTGATTTACCAATAAAAGCCCTAAAGGTGAAGTGTATTTCAGGAAATGCACCTATCTCGACATACCCTAAAGATAAAATTTTCTGTAGAATTTCACACTGGAGTGTGTATACAAAACATAAAATATGGCGTTCTGCTGCAATATTTTAATTGTTTAATTTAATGTTAAACAGTGCTACATTAAATGATGCTGCACGTATGTTTATTGTCAGAATATTTGAATGTTTTGATCATGTATCACTCATAAGTGTGTAAGAGAGAAGTGGTAATATTACTACATTATGTAACACTACTAATGATACCTGTATACTTCATGAGCAACTATATAACTTCCTAAAAAAGAAAACCACATTTTAAAGCCCAGTACTATCATTGTCAGTAGAGGAACCATAATATTTTAAGAAAGGCTTTTGCCATCAGATAAAGTAAAAATTCACTGATAAATAAGAAAATGCAAAGGTTTTAGCAAATTTATTACATATAGCTGGCCAACAGATCTGCCTTTTTAAAACACTGTTTCTGTACTCACACAAATGAAAAACACCACTGACATTCACCAAGAATGACATTCACGGAGAAGGGGTTTTATTATTTCAAAATGAGTTCATCACTCTCTCATACAGTGCAGGACCTTATTCCTGCCTTTGCTGGCTCCAGTCTCTGTACATACACCGGGAATGATGCAGGATTACATCACTTTTGAGACAAACAGTAAGAGGCAGCTGACTTCACTGACCGCACTGAAGTAGAAGCCTGCAGCTCGCTCTTCTCTTAGTGGTGTAAACCCTTGCCCCAAACCATTTAGGTGTCCAGTTGTGAAGGGATTCCCAGCTCAACTGCCAGTATAAGGCTTCAGCACAGTTTCTGCCAGTACATGGGCATGACAGCAAGCTTTGAGCCTATTCCACTATGTCCATCACCTCACACAATTCAAAGCGAAATACTAACATTTAAAGTAGAAAGATTCCAAAAAGTAGTAACTCCCACCCTTTGCTGCACAGTTGCAAGTAAGCCTCGACTTACCTTACAACAGAAGAAATACAACAGGGGGAGCAGCTCCTATCACACTTACTAAGGACTTGTATTAGACACATGCTACAACAACACCTTACAGGAGACATGACAGGCCACCCTCCGCTTACGAGCTCAACTGAGAGATTATCATTAGACTGTGTAATAAACCTGATCAATACAGGGCTTCTCAAAGCAATGAGACCATATAGCTCTGCTCTACAGGTTACTTCTAAACTCTGCATATTATTTCCAGAAAATTCTCTGAAAGTAAACACTGTTTAATCCACTACAGTTCTATTTATTCAACTGTAAAATCAGTATCAACCATATATCCACAATGTGTAAGAAAAATGTGACATTGTCTATGTACAAAATAAGTTAGTGACAATTAGATCAATCTAAGATAGAACAATCTACTGCTGCTTTAACTTCTCATCTGTAATCACTGACACACTAATTAACAGTATTTGAGTAGGTTAGTCACATTTGTAATGTATGCAAGGCTTAAACCATAATTTTTGCAAGCTACTGCACCATAGTTTCATGCAAAAAGCTTCTATTACAGCTGCAAGGAAATTCCTACAAGTTCCATGATAGAACTAAGTTCCAGAAAGGCAACACTCTGAAGTGCATGCAAACAATGCTGTAAACAAAAAATTGGGAAGATCTGGGGGATAACTCACTTTAAGTGGCCTGAAATCATTTAGCTAACGTTTTTTTAAACTTTTGTTAAGTGCAACTTCACAATGAAATTCTCCTTAGACGGATGAAATAAAAAAACCCCACAAGTTTCCAAAAGTGCTTCTATGAAGTACATTTTCATGACACTTGAAGAGGGGATTATCAAAAAAGTAGATAATCTGTACTATAAACCCTGGACTCCTGCCAAGACATCTACAAAGCCAAAATCCCTTCAAGAAATGTCTCATAAAACCCCGTTTAAAGACTTGTAAGCTGAAAGATGATCTACTAAAACACCAACCCAAAAGCAATAGTCTTTCAGTGTCTCAGTTTTTCTGATAATCATTGGTTGAAATTCCTATTTGTTTAAAAAAAGAAAAAAAAGTTCAAAATAATCTTCCAGAAAGCAGATTAGCCCCAGGTTTCCAGTTCTTTATCCTACCCCTTCACGTACTGCTGGAACTGCTCCTGAAGCAGCAAGAACAACTAGCATTTACTAAAAATACACACTCTGTACATCAAAGTTTGCCCCATTACAGATAATACATTTGAAAGAAAAAGAACCCCTATGAACTAAGCAACAGAAAACAATGCTGAAGACAACATACAGTGGAAATAATCTCTAAATATCATGCAACAAGCCTTTTACTGATACAGGGAGGTATGACTGACATTTGAATAAGTGGCCAATATTTTTTAATGACAGTTTTTAAAATTGACAACTGAGCAAAAGAGCTTATATAATTGTTAAGTATTTTAAAAAATTGCTTGAAATAACAGCTAGCATTCAAAGTTCTTTCAAGTATAGTTTTAAAGGAGAAAAAACAGTATGTCATGCAAAAATACCACCTTGCCCTTTAAGTCACATACAATCTTTAATCAAACAATTACACAGAATATATTAAATTATGCAAAAAAATAACCTAAAGTGTTACAACTAAGTCAAATAGGGCTTGAATATAGCACTGGTATGAATGCTTTATTTAAAAATCTGTGCAATTTAACTCACCTCTGTCTCCTTTCTTCATCCTTTAAAACCTCATAGATGGCCACCAACTAAAACAAACAAAAAACCGAAAACACAGAAAGATTTTACTTTATGATTGAATTTATAAATTTTGAACAGCAGTATCATATTTACACTTGTCAACAAATGACCTTTGCTAGTTTTCACTTTTCCCTACACCACCAAGTAGCAAACCCAGCGTGCAAATGAAACAGTAATATATTCATTTACAAAGTGTCATCAGACACAAACAAGCAACTCTTATACAAGACTTTCTTCCCATCCTCAGATCCATCAAACTGAGTCTTGGCTCAGTTATACCTTAAAAGCAGGTATCCCTTGTTTCATCCCGACGATCTTACTAAAATTAAGTAAGCTGTATTTAGCCTGAGGTACATTTTAAAGATAGAGCTAATTAGAAAGTCATCTTATTTCACTCTATAAATATTCAAAAATAACTAAAATTAATTATTTTCATTAAATTACGCCTACCTAGGACTTGTGTTGAGAACTGATCAGAAATTTTCCCCACTGCTTTTGAAAGTGCAAAACAAATTTTCCTCCTAAGAGTATAAGCATTATGTTCAAATTATTTCTAATGTACAGGTAAATACTAAATACAAGTTATTCAACAAGTTAATTCCAAAAAAGTGGACTTGGTTTTAGTCTAGCTACTTCAGCAAAAATGTAATTCAATGTTTAACTTATTAATTTCAAAGGTGTACCACTGTTCTTACTAAAACAACATCAACATAAAAATTCTAGTTTCCCCTAAAACTTTTATTGCCACATATTGCACTTACTTGCCTAAACTGTATTTCTGCATTTTCGTCTTTATTCTTGTCTGGGTGTAAAATTAGAGAAAGCTTTCGATATGCTTTCCGAATGTCTGCAGATGAAGCATCCTGAAAAAAAGGAAAACAAAGCAAATTGTGAGAAACCGATTCCCTGAACTTTTTTAAGATTTGAAGACAGCCAACCAAGTGTAGGAACTAAGGCAACATAATTTGAGACATCGAACAACCAAACCCGCAACCAGCCTAGCCTAAATGACTTAACAGCCATTCAGTCCAAATCATCTTTCATCTTAACTCCCTTCATTACCATACATCCATTACAACGACATTTGCTGATACTTCCTAACACTTTCTTGCTTAAAACCTAACCCAGGCACCTTCTGCACCATTTAAAAGTTCAACTGAAAACTGAAAATTATTGCATCTGCATATCTTCAAGACAGACACAATTTCAGCAAATTATCATGCTCAATTTCCCAAACTCAGGACTTGCTAGGAACTCTTCCCTTATTAATATTTACATGCAATTCACTCCTAATAGGACTTCCATTCAACTTCGGCTTCACCATGTCTAAAGAATTGTATTTTTCTTAAGTAGCTTCAAATTGCAGTCTTGGAGCTCTATATACTGTAGCACTGACATCAATCCACACCTTAACCATTATAAGAATTGCACACATTTTGGGAGAAAAAATAAAACTCAAAACACAAAATGATGTACCAACTAAGCTGCACAAATGCAAATTTCTGAATTAACGACTGCTATTTAGTACATACTGTAAATATATGCAGAAATGAAGATATCAAGAGTTGTATTCTATGTCATATAGGTGTTATCCTCACCAGAAGATCCAAAAAGCATAACATTTGAACAGAACTACTTGCATTTTATTGCTAACATGTCCAAGGCAACATTTTAGAAATCAACTGTTTATCTGACCATTTTTATTTCTTGATTTTATATATATTGTTCCTAAATATACTCTCTCTCTCAAAATTACAGTGTAAATAGGGATTAAAAACCCAGACTTGAATTTGCCTGGAACAGAGTGAAATAAGATAATAATTAATGCAATACTGTAATTAGTCTGTCAGGATTTTTATTTCAAATCATTATTTTAATTTTAAAATTTTCAGTTTTATAACATAAGGCTACTAAAATGCTGGATAAAAGTTTGAGCCCAGAGTGAATAATAGAGAAAGACTGAATGAGGGGAAGGAGAAAAGCAGGGGAAAATGCAGAATTTGAGAAAATTCAGCATTGAAATTTTATTTTAAGGAAGTTAGTAATTTCCCCGAACACAAGACCAAAATTTCCATAGTCTCTTATCTGCCAAAGGAAGATGTTTCTATTACTGAAAGATTTCTCCTGAAAAGACCACATACGCATTTTTAAATTTTTCCATTTTCAACAGCTACTTCTAAGGCATGTGCAAGCCAAAGCAGAATTCCTCTGCTTAAACAGCAGCTTGCTTCCAGCTTGATTACTGCCAATGAGTTGTTTCGTATTGCCATTGTTTTATAGGTTATTTTTAACTCTCAGCTAAGGGGAAGGAAGAGACAGTGACTAAATATCTATTCTAAGCTCAAAGAAACATTAAATCCTTGAGACGTGGACTTACTAGAATTATATGAAATACACGTGAAAATGAGATGTAAAAATATCTTTTACAAATTAGGGATTGAGACCATGATAACCGCGACAAATGAGTAACTCCAGATTTGTATTTTGGATAAACTACAACTTATTCCTTCTCTA
The DNA here is from genome assembly GCA_014706295.1 of Lycocorax pyrrhopterus obiensis. Lineage (NCBI taxonomy): Eukaryota > Metazoa > Chordata > Aves > Passeriformes > Paradisaeidae > Lycocorax > Lycocorax pyrrhopterus. The sequence continues at coordinate 18,653,136 of JACSVZ010000002.1, read as the reverse complement.
CCACACATTTAGATGTGCTTGGTATTAGTTTTGGAGCACTCATGGTTAACAGTTAAAAACATGATAAAAGCATATTAAAGAGCTGTTCTGGAGTATTCTTCCAATTACTTCAAACAACAAAAAAGCAAAAAAAAAAGTTACAGTGTTTTCAGTTGTATCTGAAGAACTGAAACTTTAGTTTTATTTGGGAGCAGCAGGATTATTTGTGTAAGAGATTAGAACAAAAGGCAGTTTATCTGTTCAATGCTTAAGCAAAGCAAAAGATCCCTAGACAACTCTGAAATAATAAAGTTGCTTAAATATTTATGTTGTTTCACCTTGAGAAGTTAAAATAAAAATGTATAAATTTACAAAAGCAGATTGTCCATCTTAGTTACCAGAAATAATGTAGAGATTGTTTTGTTTCCCCTCATCTACCAACCCAGTCAGCCACTTAATAAACAACATGGGCTTGTCTTCAAACAAAATATAATTATTTAAACACTGCTATAGCCTCTAAAAGGTTGAAGAGGGTATTATAATATCAACAAATAATTAATTAATGGGATATTACTGTCAATTATTTCATTACAACTGGCACATATCAATTTCTAAAGCAGCAAGCCTGCCTGCTAACCCATTCTCCACAATACCACCGAACACAACACAGGGGAACATTGTATATTCCAAACATTTTGCCAAATAATGCTACCTAGGGGTAGTGTTAGGCATCTTCAGGCAATGTTCCAGATCCTCTAGGACTGCCCTGAACAAAAGCTGTTGGTTTTTGAGAAAAGACTCTCATCTCTAGAGAACTTTCTACCAGTGTATGACTCTAAATAAGCTATAAAGAATGATTATTTGCCAACCAATAAAGAAATACCTCCCCCACTGATGTCAGCTGTTCTAAGAAACCTGACTCTTCTGCCACCTTCAGTAACATTTCCATAAAAATTAAGGCTTTTAAACACAGAGTTAAGAGTCAGTGTTTTCTGCAGACTAAGACATCATTTTACATATTACAGCAGAAGTCCAGAGACTAGAGTAAGACCACACTAAGGCTTTGTTTGTTTTAAAGAAACAACATGTTGGATTGCTTTGTTTACAGTTTAGAAATCTTCGTCTCAATTACATCTAAGGAGGGAAAAATAAAACCTGCATAGGCATCTCAGTTAACAGCAGAAGGAGCTGGTAATGTTACAGACAGCAAGTGCATTCACTGATTTCTCCAACACTGCTTCAGGTTGGCAGGTTTTGCCACCAATTATGGCAAATAAGCCTGTCACACTGTCACCCTTATGTGGATACAAATATCATGAGTATAACCCTATTTCCTGATAACTACTCTTCCAAAGCAATACTGTCCCAATATATTTCCAAGGTTGAACATCTCTTTGTTTTGTGCAAGAATTAGTTCTCAGAAATACAAAACTGCACGTCTACACTTAGGTAGGTCACAGTCTAGCTTCTTATGCATGGAAATATGCAAGTATTCATTTTTTAATCCCTAACACGTCATCAAACAGAGTGTCCATGTGTCTAGTTATATGACCTCTAGGCAGAAGCTTAGAAGTTCAATCTTGTACATCTTTTAAATAATCCCTTATATTTCAAACAAGTATTTTAGCATAGAAACAAAGTTACCATTTGAAGGAATCAACAGAATGTCAAAAGTTAAGCACATTTTTAAGGTTCTCTGTAGGACTCTCATATTTTTATCTAAAGAGCAATACATGTCAGAGTCAAAGAGTGGGATAGAAGAGGAAACATTCTTCTCCCTATTTATGATGTACTTTTGGCAGCTTGTTGAATTCTGACAATGAAAAACACATTACTAAATTTTATTTTACTCAGCATCATTTCCATATTCTCCAGTATTACCAAGGAAAGTTCTCATACTACAAATACATAAGTAGGAACACAGAAATTTTTCACAACAAAAAATAAATGAAATATATAAATGCACTTTTGCCTTCCATTCTTTTAAAATTAAATTCCTGCTCAAGACGCACAAAGTTTTAAATCTGGTCCCCTCCTCTTCCTCTACAAATTCAGACTACCCCAGAGTTCACGTCCACCTTTACAATAAATTGAACAACTGGTGTAGTACACAGTACAAGTATATTACTCCATTGCCTTCTATTCCTAATGTAACTATGATTACTAATGAAGCTAAAAAAAAGCCTCATTGTGGTCCCAAGACAATTCTTGGTGAACACATAACATATCAGATATTGCCATAGGCAAACAGTGATTAGGTCAAGGGGAAAAAAATAATCAATGTCTACATAGTTTTCACTTACCAACATACACAATTCAAAACCTAAATTGTTCCCTTGAGTGCAATGCAGTTATACAACAAGACTTAGTTACTTACAATTTAGCAACTGCTTCTAACGCAGTAAATGTGCTCAATTCATCTTGGGTTTTAAATATGCCTGCCAATATCTTCAAATAGGTGGCAGTATCTTTATTAGCAATGGGAAGGCACGTGGTCCAGGAACCAACTATGCAGATAGAAATCACGTTTCTATTCACTTGCAGTTTGTCCAATCACTAGTTAATGGGTGAAAGGAAAATGACATCAGTATATCTATTTCATTGCAGTGCTGCTGAATGACTGTGTAGAATTTTCCACAGCCATGTTACTGAAGCTATATGGCAAAAAGTGACAACTGTATAGAGCACCAGATGACTGTATTTCAAGTCCGAACTTTTAAGTAACCTCAGTGCAGGCAAGACTTCATGAGGCTTTTTTTAGCCTTCCCAAACTATAAATCAAACTTATGAAACTCTTGTGTTTGGATTTTTTTTTTTTAAATTCTAGAGCAATTCAAATGTATAGGGTTTCTTTGATAAAAATATTTCAGTTAGTACTTCTGAGTAGAAGAGGAGGTATAAGTCACTACTTTCCTTTTGGTGAGCATCAGGCATACAAGCTGAAGCAGAATGGCACAGAAAAAGAAACAAAGTAAGCTTTGTAAATTCACAATCACTTGGTTTTTTACTGTGATTTGAAACTGCAGGATGTACAGCCTGTTCTACAAAATTCACAAACAAGCAGATGCAGATAACTGGACAGAAGCTACCATCGCCTATTAAACATTGTGTCAATACTGATACTTTCTACTTGTTTGTCTTCATGTGAAGTCCACAGAAAACTAGTATCTAAGTGTCAGAGAACAAACAAACGTGACTGTAGGTCAACAATTAAATATCCACTGTCCTCATTCCTTAAGCAGCATCAAGGAACTCAGGGTGATCGCCTCCATTATCATATGGGGACCGAACAGTGATGGCTGTGACTCCACAACCCCTCTTCTAGGTAACTCTTAGGATGGAAACCATATAGCCGTGACTCTTCTTCCCAGTTCTTTACCCTGCCTTTGGCTTAGCACAGGCTGACACAGACCCCCTCAATACCACTCCCAGATGTACTTCACACATACTCACTGCAACCTGGTCCTAATTTAAGCTCCTGTGACCAGATTAGTTCCAAGAAGTACACCTGAATTTGCCAAGTCTGCATGTGGAAAAACATTTATGAGGGAAATAGAATCTCGAAGAAAATTCCAGAGGTGGGAAGGACCTGCTGGCAATCCTGAAGAATGTAACTCTAGGAAAGGAAAACAAGTGTCTCCCAGAAGACCAAGCATTATCTGTGAACTTTCATCGTTAATAGACACCAGCTGAGTTTTGGCTTAAATTTCTCACTGCATAACCTTTGTTCAATCACCCTTTATTTTTACTGAACTTCTTTCTAAGACACTCATCTTTTCCAAGGATGTAAAATGAGTTAAACTCAAATTTGTTGGTTGTCTACAGATGAATGCTCCGAGCATACGCAGGCAAGAGGAGAGATCTGCTCTGCTGCAAACCCAGCCATGTGTCTCACAACATTCCGTTGATTTAAACTGAATGACAGCACAGCAGGGAAATACGTAGGAACTAAAAATAATGCTAAAAAGGTGTTTTAATGCTTTTTTATGCTGCTAAGTTTTAAAGCAATTCATGAAATGAAAATGAATACAAACCAGCACAATGTATTCCTGTAAGCTTCTGATAACTGGCACAATCCCTTCACTGGCATGTTTGTTTCCAGGGGAGTGTGTCAAATGAAAGAAGACTCTGTTTTCAGCCTAGCATGCCAAATGAATGACAATTCTGCTGCCTCATGCTTGAGAAACCAAAAAAAGTATTCTCCTCAGCATATGTGCACAATTATATGGGGTTAGGTTTTCTTGACCAATTTGAACAACAGCATTTACATGTAATTTTTTTTCTTCCTTTCAACTATTTTACCTTCTGCACTTTTTCAAAAACTGATTACTTAGGAAAAATTAGATTGTCCGAGAGAACCGTGTCATGTAGAACCCTAAGTTTATATTTTAACATAAACTTTGTCTCTGAGATGCAGACTCATCAACTCTCAGCGTTTTTCGAATTACTCTTCAAATTCACAATGGATAGAGGCTACCAAACAACAACTGAGGACATTACTCAAGAACAATATTGACTAATTAAAAATTCTGCCTACTGCTGTATTTTATTTCCGTTTAGTTTTCTATTCTGATAGTTCAAAAGGAAGGAATTAGTAGACATTCTTTACTTATTGCACATGCTTTTCCAGGAACACTATTACATATTTATTTTTATTCTATTTGATATGTTACATTTATTGTTTACATAATTACATGTGTTACAGATTTTTATAATATATAGTTGTATATATTTTTATATGTGTGTGAATATACCTTATAGGCTAAAGAAAGTTGTTTCTCGTGAGTTCTCTTAAAAATCTGCCTATTGCATCCGAGATTTCCAGCCTACAGTTCTCACACAAAAACATTACCTATAAAATTCCTAATCCTGCAACATTTTCAGAGGAACTAAGTTGCTACAATGCAAGACTACTGCTTTTGCCGCCCAGGTTGGCAGGGAAAGTAAAATGTGGTGTCTCCTGCAGTGCATTTCTTGCTCAATACCTTTGCTCTCAGACAGCACAGCCCCTTGATTGACAAGCGGTGACACTATACCCAAGGACAGCTGCATGCGGTCCACATTCACCACCGCGGAGCACGAGTATAAGGCAGCAGAGGTTTTGGGGTGTTGCATCTGACAAGTTCCAGCCCTTCCTATGATGTAATGCCAAAAATATGCTGCTGTTTGATTGTTTATATAGTTTTCTTGCTCCATTCCTGCTTCAGTATGTTTCCAACTTCTTTTCTTAGGGTAAGGAATTAAAAGAAAACTAGAAAATCAGCAAGGTTACATCCATACCAAACCTTTACCTCTCCCTCCTTTTGCTATTCCTGGTCTCATTACATATTTCCACCAGAACTGACTTTAATGACCCATACACTCTGAGAGACCTAGATATTTTTTCAAAAAACTGCTTGCCTGATCCCAGTTCAAGTGTAATTTTTTGGAGGGATATTTCTAACAACTACAGATTTAGGTCTTAACGAAAACTAAATACCTACGTTAAAAAGTAAACAATAAATTAATAATCCCCCTAAAATTGCTTGAGCTTCTAATCACTGAATTTCTGCATCACCTAAACAGTTACTGTCACTTCTGTGACTACTACTTTAATTGCTAAAACTTTTTGTATTTTTGAAAGGTATTTATTACCTTCCTTCTGATGGCCAAAAAATGAAGAAAGGGCATTTGAGAGACAGGATATAGGAGGTATGACTGAAAACACTATAAAGCCATACAAGAAGCCAACAGAGCACAATTATAATTATCTTCAACACAGAAGTTTTCAAAAACCTACCCATTATCCTATGCATCAACATTTACAAGGTGAATAATCCCCACAGGAATTAATTTCCAGAATAAACATTAACTATTTATTAGCAACTTCCTCAGCCCTATCAGCAGTAAAGGACACCGATTCATATGCCCATACACCCAGTCACATCCATCATATATCTTTTCATATATATACACACTAGTTTCAAAACAGGTGTAAACAACCTTACTTCTCCAGCAGTCCTTAATGTTTATATAATGCTTTAATTTATATTTGTAATTGTTGCTCAACTTCATGAAATATTTTAAGAACACAGTTAAATAAGGTTGGAAAGAATACTGTGACCATTTTTGCATGCTGACTTTAGTAATGCTTTTAATGTACAACCTTTTTTTAAACAAATGACAAAAACATGGATATCATAAAGCCTCTCTTGCAAGTGCAAAATAAAATGGAAAGAAAATAAATCATACCTTGAATAGTTAAAGGCTCTAGCAGTCAAAAATGAAAAGGTGTATCAAACAGGATTTTATGAAGTCTGTCCCAAGTCCACACTCAGTATTTTAACTAACTAGAATTACAGAATCATGATTAATCAGGTAGTTAACACTAACCTGAAAAACCTATGCAATGCAGTCAAAGAGAACCAGAATATTAAAAGATCTGGACAAAATGGAGAATTGCTGTAAAAAAATATGACATTATTTCCTAAGTGAAAGACTAATGGTCTACATCTGGACAGAATTCATCAACTACAAAAACATAGGATAGAAAAAAGCAGTTAGGCAGAAATGATCAGTAAATCACAAGCTGAGCATGAGTCAGAGGCATGATGCTGCCTTTCTGCGCAGCACAGCACCGTGACATGAGCAGTATGGCAACAAGCAGCCGTGCCATGTCACGCATCAATTGTAAGACCTCAGCAGATTGCTGCATCCAGTTCAAAGAATACAATTAAAGACAGCCAGGAACATGTTCAGATGTTAAACAAAAAAATCTTACTAATAAGAGGTCTAGAAGAATAGAACAGCAACTTGTTCAGAGAAACCAAAAGAACAAGAGTAACTTAAGCCTGCAGAAAAGGCAGCTGACACAAGGAAATAGCATTTGTAAATATGCAAAAGGTAGCTTTAAAGGAAAACTTTAATTATTGCTGTGTCTAATCTACCTGGGGCTAAGCACTACCAGTCAGCTGGCAGCATAGGAAGATTCAAGTTAGCTACCAGGAAAACATCCCATAAGCATCACTAGCATATCACTGGAACAGACTGCTGAAGCCTCCTTTACAAGCAAGTCTTGCATACATTTATCAGGCAGGACTTAGATTTAACCGGCTCTGTCACAGCAGGGTACAGTAGGTCACTAACAGTCTTATATTTTAGAATTTAAATATCCTTTTGATGATCAATTTAATAATTAGTCTGAAAATATTCCAACTGGATTGACTGCAGCTGTTTATGTAGTTTAAACAGTCCTAGCTGAAAGACAGTATTCTTGTCACACTGAAGATGACAGATGTTCGTGCCAGAAGAGTCCATGAGATTTTCACAAAACCTAAAAGGGCTTCGAAAGGAGTGGCAAATAAAAAGGGGTGGAAAGCAAGAAACACTTCTTTGCTATGAAAACCCATGGGACCCCACCTCCATGACTTGCACCACTAGGCATTAGGCTTATTTTTCCTATTACACAGCAGCTGCTCCGAACTAAGAAAGTCATCCTGTAGTAGATGATCACGAGTAAGGCATCCATATAATTTGAGTTTAGAATACCTCTCCATCCATTACCAGCTTTAACCTTGAAAGATGGTAATACAGAACAGATACGATAAGCAAGGTTCCTTGACAATGTCAGACGAAAATAAGGACTACACTGAACAAAAAAAACAAGCAGAAATTTCTACAAATACAAGTAAAACTTTTTTAAAAAATTAAACTATTTCTTTAAAAATATTCTGTATCTGGTTTATTATAAATACATCCTTAAATCCTGCAACAAAAACACATAAATTAGGATAGGGTAGAGCTGCTGTAGCAAACCACATCCATGCACAGCAGGCATAATTTCTTCATTTAAGACAGAAAGCAGGAGCACGTCTCTCCAAATCTTAAACATATTATATATGTTTACAATATATTTATATATTTTTCATTTAATATATTTCATATTTGCATCCTTTTAATACAACATTACTGAGGGGCTCATTTTGTAGAAGCAATGTTATTTTTCTTAGATTAAGGACACTTAGAAATAGCTCTGCCCACTGAACTTGAGCTGTGAGACCCAGGTGTACCTGAGTCTACAGTCTTTCATTTGCTTGTTTATCTTCTAGAGCCCGAAAGAAGACATGAAGCATTTACTGAGATCAAGAAGTTTTTCATCTCTCTGCTACAAAATCCACGTTGTTCAGTTTGGATAAATTCTTAACACCTTTTTCCAGAAAATAACCATAGTTAAACAAAAAAATAAAAAACACCACCTCATGTGTGAGGTGGTTATATTTTCCATTAACAAAACCATATTAGGGGAATGCCACACTCCTCCTACCACAAGGCAAAATTGTTCCACTATTTATTTTTGGCATATAAACCAGAAAATGTCTACAAATCCTGAGCTGTGGGCTATTCATTTAAGAGTTGGACTTGATGATCCTTGGGGGTCCCTTCTAGTTCAGAATATTCTGTGATCTTAAAAAACCATCCAATGTAAGCAGCTACGAGGTAAAATAATTTTTCTCTTTTTTTTTAACTACAAACCCAACTGATCAGAAATGGCAAAACACTGCATATTTTGAATCAAAGATGCTTCATTACACTATGTTATGGTAACTTTGAGATTATACAAGATACTAATACTTCTACCCTAAAATACATTTAAAATCTGGTATTGATTTATTCAAAATTTATTTCTATGAGTATTTTTCTCAAAAATACTGCTTTAAATAGCTAGGTTTATAAAGAACTACCAGCAGCATTTGTTAAATTCTTTCCTTCTTTATTTAGAATACTTTCTACTGAACTAGTTAGGATTTAGCCCTACCCGTCATGTAGGAGAGTCGTATAATGATCCCTTTATACTCATTAACTACCATTTTAATGAGCTATTACTACCTCGGGACTCAGAAGACCTCAGGGAGGTTGTAACATGCCACTACCTATATAGTAATTCACTGCTGAGTTAGTACATAGCCTCCTTGAAAGAATATAGGAATGCCCTCCATCATTCTCTTTAGTTCAGATGCCAGCATCAGCAAAATTTCTGCATGTAAGACACATCCCAGCCTAAAACTTAAAAAGCATCTCAGTTAAATTCCAATAAGCTTAACAGATTACTGTTACTATAGCCCACCACGTTGCTAAATGTTAGCACACTCCTAGCAAAATGAGCTGAAAGCATGAGCATTGTCTGATCACTTCAGCTCACAGTTTGATGGCATAAAATATTGCAAATCTGATCAAGGGCCAGGGTAGGAGGCAGGGGACACTATCATCCCTAAAGGCTATTGGCAAAATCTGCCAGAATCTGTATGAGTCATAAATTAGGCAGCTGATGTCCAAAGGTACACAGATAAAGAAACCAAGTTTAGCATTAGAAACCATCAATTAAAATTCACACAGAAAATTAATTTAAAAGCAACTGAAGCCTAAATAATGTTAAAATTGAAAAATTGTGGACATATTTTAAAAGCCACATATATGCAACGTCTTACGATGGAATGGACTTGAAGACAGCCTTTCCCATTCAGCAGCAATTTTGTATGGAAAATTGGTATTATGGTCTCTAAAAATGCTTATCTGACATTATTTCTAGTGAGAATGAGCCAAATAATCCTTAAGGCAGATAATTACCTCTCAAGATTTATGGCAGCTGTGGGCAGACACTGTTACACACAGTGGCATGCTGTTCCCTGAATTGCCCTCTGTGTTTTTCAAATCAAAATGTTTTAACTGAACCACACAGGCCCAAGCAAGGGGCAGAAAGATCACTTCCCTGCTTTTCATAAAGCCACTCCCTGCAAGCAGTCACTGCTCTTCTCTTCCAGTACCTTGGAGGCACTTTTTGCATCAGGGAAGGAGGGGGTAATTCATGCCAATCCATAAACTGCCTCCTCTCTTGGCCTGCAAGAGCTGAAAGAGCAGAAGACTTTACCCAAGCTGGGAGACCCTCACAACAGGGCATTCTGCTACAGAAGCAGCATAGGGAGCAGCTGGTAGGCACACGATGTGCCGAGCTTCTACTGTCCCAGCAGTATCCACAGAAAGGCTGGAGCCGAACCAGACACTCTGAAACACAGACAAGTCTAGAAGAGACAGAGCACAGGTCTGCACAAGGAAGAGAAGCAGAGAAGATGAGAGTGAAGGAGACATTTCTGATCTACTCTAAGCGTTGTTCAGTTAGCTGAGTGCAACACCCAGCAGCCCCACCACTACAAAAGGCAGTGGGTATCAACCACATGTATGTGCCTGCTTCTCTCCGTATACATAAAAACAATTCAGCAAAACCAAGCCTTTTGTGCTGGTAAGCTAGATAGCCCATCACCGCCCTCAGAGCACTGAGAAAGGCACAGTCATAGCCCTTACCCAATACTCCCCCTGAAGTCATGACTGAAACAGATTGGGAAATGCTCCCAGCTCCTGAGAGAAAAACAAGTAAAGGGGCAAATGTAAGGTCAGTTTTTCAGCCAGATATTAAAAGGCAGCAGTTGTATGGATTGTATTTGCCTCCCATCATGTGTCGCCCACCCAGAGAGACCTGTCCTCAAGTCATAAAAGCAGAGTTGAAACTGAACTACTAACAAAATTTCTTGCTTCCTCCATCTCCATTTCCATTTCTTCACCATCATAAGCAGAAGTAACAGATAAGAGGAATTTTCTTCTGACACCTGTATTTTAAGGGTACCTCCTCAGTCTGGAAGGATTACAGAGCAGAAAAGAGAGCAACAGCCAACTGCAGGAACTACAAAGTTGGCTGAGCAGAGCCGGTAGCAAGACAAACACTGCAAAAGGCAAAAAAAACCCCAAAACAAAGAGGAGAAGTATGCTTTTTTCTATGCCTGTGGAAAAGAAGAATCAGCAGTTGAGTGAGCAGCAATAAAAACTTGGCACAGGTTATATCCCATTAACTGTGCTACCAGAAATCTGTTTCAGCCAACTGACTGCAGAAGATAGTGGCTACTACCAATTCATTACTTGCCTCTCAACATGGGATTACAGGATTATCAGTATCAAAGATAACAGTGAAAGTTGGGAGATAAAACTGTGGTCCTGCTGCCTCAAGTAGAAACACTGGCAAATGTAGAATATTTCAAATGTATAAGATTTAAATGAAGCAAGGATAAATCCTAACGTGGATTCTCATCCAAGTTTTCAAGTTATGAAGTCAAGACTAAAAGAAAAATCAACATACAAGCAAAAATATAATTAGTAGGTAACTTTTCACAGAGGTGGAGAGGAAAGGACTGAGACTGCAAGTCCACAAACTACTACATGGAAATAAGCATTCTGTTACTGACAACCCTGCAAGTAGCAATAATATGCCAAAACTGCATTTCCCTCTGTGTCATAATCCCAGCCATGGAATCTAATCCATGGAGAGTTTTTTCCTATTAGATTCAATTTCTTGTTCTCATAACTGGACTGTTTTGGAAGGAAGAAAACTTAAACACAAAACAGTGGTGGAACACAGAAATACTGCAAAACTAGTTCTGAAAAAACCAGTCACAGTAAGTACCACTGGACAACATAACAGAAATATTTACTTCAGGGTGAAGAAACTAGGAAGCAGGAAGAAAGGACTAGAATTAATGTTTCCTTGTCTAGCTCCTCTCTTTCAATTAGTACCACACAAACCCTGAGCCAGCTTTAAGCAGATGCCAGCAGTGGAAGCTGTATACCCTGTGGCAATGTCAACAAAGAGCAAACAGACCTAAAGGATAAAAATATTTGCCCAAGTTCTATTTTTGTTCTTTGAATTAAGAGAAAGGGTGCAACTTTTTAAGTAGCAAGAGAAGGTATGGTTAAAAAATAATGAGATTGCCAAAAGAAAAGAGTTCAATTCGAATTTAATTCCCATCTAAAATGTAAACTTACAGTTTAAAAACTAGGAGATAACAGAAATATGATAAAGATAATACATGCTACAAATAATAATGTTATATATTCTGAACAGGTAAAGGGGATTTGGGAAGAACTCAGTGATTCCCTGAAAAGGAACTACAATCTGTCGTTGTTACTCCTGCCACTCTGTCTTTATGCAACACACAGAAGATGACTGCTTACCCAGTGAGCAGCTATTCAGGATTTTTCTCCACGCATTTATTCATGTGTGGCCTCATCTGCTCGTAGCTGCATGCTGTTCAAACATGTTTGGAAGCTGTGGTTATTTGTTTTGAAGCCCATCTCGATGGCATCAGAGTTCATCAATATTATTCACCATTGTAGTATCTTAAGAGACAAGCAGACGTTACTTGCCTTTTTTAATATATCGTAAAATGATGCACAGATTAAGGTAAAATCTTCAGTAAGCTCAGGTGCTAATTTTATCTCAGATATGATTTTTCCAAGTGCTCAGTATCAAACAACATTTCATACATTCAGGGCACAGACTTTAATCGACTTCAGATGCAGCTGCAAACCCTCAGCATTTCTGCATATAAGCCCCTAGTATCTCAAATTATGCAACCAGAATTGCAGAGCACTCAAATCAATTAGTCACCACTTGGGAAAAGTTTCGTTTAAACGACTTGCCGAGCATCACATAGGAATTCTGTGGCAGAGAGAGGAACAGAATTCAATCCTCAAGGGCACTTTTCGTCTGACTAGCTTACCCATGAAACCATTTCCCCCCCGCCCCCCGCAATCTTCTCCCCCACTCTCTACATACCCTCAACATCTACAGGTTAAACAGTTTTTACAGACAACAGTCTCTTTCAATACATAAGCCTGAAGCTGCACTGGGGCCAGATCTCTCCCTGAGCCTGAATAAGTAAAGACCCTGTAGAATATAATGTAGTGAATTAAAAATCATCACAATGAACAAGCACAAAGAAACCAAATTAAGATTTGAGACATTCTGAAAACTGACATTCCCTAATTTTAGAGTATGCAGTACCAGAAATCTGTTACTTGTCTTTTAAAAGTGATATTAAGGTACATGGCTGCTGTACAAAAAGACAGAGAAACAAGCAGATTCAGAAAGGAAAAAAAATTTGCATAACCAATGCAGACCTGCTTTATAATACTAACTCACAAGCAGTGTTTTTACCCCTCCCTTTAAATAAACCCCAGCTCTCTGAAGCATCATTTTGATTCTAACAGTATCCACTAAATTGCAGAACGATCTGGCTAGTTAACAACTTGCCTTTTTCAAATTACAGATCTTAACACAAACAGAACATAAAATGGATTTTCCTTAAAAGTGTAACGTTTCTGTGAGATGTGCAATAGTACTGGGGTCTGCACAGAACTAAAAACCAGAATATGCTATATCATTGTGGAAGGGCTTGGAGAAATCAGTAAAGCAAGTGCATCAATTAGGAAAGGAAAGGAGACTGCATGTATTTGAAGCAGATGCACCTGGGCATAGACGGACAGGTCTGAAACACACAGTGTCCAGGCAACTGATGATTCTCTAACAGGAAACTGTACTTTTTGTCTCAAAAGACCCAGAAGTATTTACCAAGCACTTTCTGCAAGGATTATGTATTTTTATCACCTATGACAAAGCAGCCCAAGACCCAGAACCTTACAAAATCTCTCAAGTATAATGAAAGTAATGAGATTCTAAAAATAATGGCAGCCACATGAGAAACTGGTAAAGTGTTTTAATTACTAATTCTCTTATGGTACAACAAAGTTCTTCCTTGATAATTTAACAGAAGCTCCCTACACGAGAGGGTACTCCAGAAAAACAAATGGAGATGTCTACTTTTAGAACACAAATAACTGCAACAATTTTTTAACCAAATGACTTGGAATCTTACTGAAATATAATTTGTGAGGCACATTTACAGAAGTTATAAATAATCCAGAACTGTTTTACTTATGTGAATGGCATTGTTAGCATTTATCAATACAAGACATACTTGCAATACTTTATATCACTTCTATCTCAATTTATCACATTAAATGCAAAACATTTAACTAAGAGTTCAAAAGCTTTATATACCCTGGAAGACAAATTCCATCAAGCTGAATAAACAAGACTAATCCAAGCCTTTCTTAAAAAAAACCCCAAGACTCTAAGTATTGTAGCAATATTTTTGAAACAATATTTCATGTATTTTGCATTTGATGTCATTTTCTTGCACTATATAAAAGAATAACTTAAAATATAGAACCATACTATTCCCACACGGGACAATCAAAGTTTGCAAGCAACTAAACCAACATTGTTTTAAATACTGAAATTCCAACTACACAAGTTTCCAGGAATCCTAGAACTCATGCAGGTACTTACATGGGAGTCAAATATGACTACTGCCTAAATACTGGTGGAATTATGCTCTCAAACTGACAGGCATGCTACACTTTTATTCAGTGATAATATTTACAGATCTCCAGTCAGACTCATAGCTATAAACTGAAAAATTTTGCTTTCTTTACCAAATGAGTCTGCAGAAATCTTTAGCTGGCTCTGAAATATAAGTGACTATCAAATAAGGGCACACAAACAAAAAAACTTGCTGTTCACTGCATGAATAAGTTGCAACGGAAGTTCAAATTCTGAAAGGCTCTCTTATGGCAAAATAAAACAAAAACATGAAGAGTTAATTCTATGAGCAATTTTAAATTATTCATATTTATTCTGTTCTCACTAAACACTTCAACAAGAAATGCTAATTATTACACAGTTTTCTATGATCAGTTTTATCATTTTTTTACATTATTCTACAATTATAACAAAGTAAAATAGAATTGTTTAGAAGGTCTCTTCATTGAAGGGAAACTTTTGATTATTTTCAGTAATTCGGTAGTTTTAAATAGTGAATCTCCTCTATCACTATTAAAAAGCAAGCAAATGTGAAAAAGATCTCCACAATAGTCTTCAGTTCTGGCAAGGAATTTTTATTTATAAATTACAAAGTAAAGTATTGCCTACATAAAGGGAATTAATTCTTTGTTCAAAATACACACCAGAGTAAATACAGGAATATTCAAGGAAATTAACTCCATATATTGGTTGGTAATTTGTTCAATTTTATGCCTTTTCCAAGAACTGACTTGTTCCTTCTGCCCACACAGGAAGTAACCATTTGGGATTTGCTCAGCAGCCAAGGATAAATAAAAATGCCATCAACAAACCTCAAAGTTTTAATGATAAAGTTAAGATATAACTACGAGACAGTTTCAGGGCAAAAATTATCCCAAGTGTTAGCACAGTAAAAGAAAAAGGCCAGAGGATTTTTAAAAGATCAATATGAATTTGCTGACTTCCACAGAGATAAAACCTAGAAATTGAGACCTTTACTATTATCTGCAACTCTTTATCAGATAAGGAGAAATAAAAGTAACACATTGCTTCTGGGGAATTGCTACTACTGCACTGATTAATATAGAAACTATTTAGCACAAACTAGTTATCCTCCAGGAAGCATGAGAGCTGCATTATACTCACAGCCTTTTTTCCCCCCCCTTTTATAAAATGTGATTTCTTGCACACAATATTTAACAATTGTATGCAGTCATATAACATGGACCCCTGAATGAATAAGTTACCCATCAGCTAGATAAGTTTATCTCTAGGATGAAAAAAACCCAAACAAACCAGTTTTTTTTTAAAGTTACTTTTGCTAAAATTCTTAACAATCACCTAGAAAAATAATATTTATTTTGCACAAATACGTGTATTCTTCTCGTATCTGATTTTTGGCACTTATGCTGTTCATCCTGGCAAGCAAAACACAGAAAGATTAATGCTAACTTCTTAAAACAGATTTCATGTTCCAAATGCTGTCATAATTTTTTTGTATCTTTCAAATTTCAGATTCCCCTAAACTGAACAGTAGAAAAAGCTGGAAAAGCTTGCACCACCTTATCATAAAATTGTATTGCACTACAGTAGCTAGGATCTTCCAATGACGTTAAATGCAGCCATATCATGTCATGAAGAAAAATTACATTGTTTTCTAACAAATCTTACTGAAAACAGCATCGACAAGAAACCCATTTCAATACCATTTTATGCCACACAATGAACTATGCCATAGATGAAATGCTATGGTCTCACAAGGGCATTTCCAGCAAATGAGTCTCCACTGACCGAAACCATCATTCTAAATACTACACTATCTTTGACTCTATCTTCTAACCTTTTCTTTCTACCACTTGACAGAATTTGTATTTTATATTTATTTGATAAGATAAACTTGAATTTCGCCCAGTAAGTATACTCTGGCTGCCATTACATTAAATCAGCACAGCTATCCATCAATTCGAATTGCTAACACTAATACGAGGAATAATACTAATTACAAGAAATAATAGGCTTAAATGCTTTCTAAAAATAACAATGGCATCTGAAACCAAAATAAATATTTGATAGCTCTGGCAATTTTCACTTATTTTCAACTGTGAGTTCATATAGTACTATTATAGAACTAGAATAATGCTAATAATAATTAAAATATTCAATAATTATGCAAATTTAGAGTTTGCTTTTCGACATTCTCCTA
This sequence comes from Lycocorax pyrrhopterus obiensis, assembly GCA_014706295.1. NCBI lineage: Eukaryota > Metazoa > Chordata > Aves > Passeriformes > Paradisaeidae > Lycocorax > Lycocorax pyrrhopterus. Next base: position 18,636,730 of record JACSVZ010000002.1, on the reverse strand, counting down.
AATTAGTAACAGGCTGCACACACAGAAAACTTAACAAACCAAGTTCTTTATTTAGTATGCAACCAAAAATATAACTGCAAAATATTAGCTATGTGTATTTTAACAAAAAAGTTCAGTCAAGTTGCATCTGCATGGATGTTTTTGATACTCATTCAAAATCACTTACAAGTCAAAGACACTGCATGAAATTGAAACCTTTACTAATGCCAAGGTTTGACCCAGGATCCAAAATAAATCTGCATGTACAGACCCTTGTACCTACACAAAGCACCAATTACTTCAAATAAGGTTTTGTCTGTGCACTAGAGTCCACCCATGTGGAGCCAATTACTACGGCAGGGCCATTATATGGTTCATTTCCCCATACCAGCTTGGCAAGAGGTGTACATGGGTGTAGGAAGTGCAAAAGAACCTTCACTAATAAAGCACCTCAAACACACATCCGTGCACTGTAATATTTAATGTTACAACAAACACTTCGTCAATGGGACTAGACCACGCACAACAATAAATATTGCAGGGCAGTTTCCAGTCTGAACAGTATTTTTCAAGTTTCTCTTTTTGGCCACCAGTGAAATCCAACTATCTTTTTTTTACAAAAGCTCGAATAATTATGTAGATCACACATTTCTAACAATACCTGAGAATTCCTAAGAATGTTGAGAGGTTGTAGGATTTGAACAGAAGGTGTGAGAAAAATGTCAGAATTGCATGTACTTCAAGTATTATGCTTATAATAGTAGAAGCACTGATATTATTTATTGATAATGTCTGGTATCATTCCAGGTCTAAATGGGAAAGTTGTTGTTAGAAATAATTATTATAAATAGGAGGAAACCACTTGAGTATAAAAATCTCTCCCCCACTGAAAGTACTGAAGCTCCATCTAGAGGCTTTTCTCCATCTACTGTCATTTGTGGTATATGTAATATCACCTAGAAATGTGAACAATATTAAATGTCAGAGGCTTCCTTTGTACCTCCTCTTTTGTTATTCATAATGGGTTCTTGCCCTGAACCTTTGCCCAGCAACACTAGCTCCTTCACTGCCATCAAGTGGTAAGAAACCCAAACTGAACTTAAAAATGTAAAATCTCAACCATCAGATTAAACGATCAGTATGGTAGAGAGATAACTATAATTACTGAATACTGAAAATCTTTATGGCTCTTTTCATTGAAGTTCTGATATATCTACTCCAGAGCACTACAGTGCCTCACACAATGAATTCAACATTGGTTTCAAATCTCTTTTTGTAAGCTTTATTTTTCCTTCTAATTGCACAGAATAAAAATCTACATCCATATTCCCCAACACTAGATTTAGAAAAAGAAAGGTATCACAATAAAATATTTTTAAGGAATAATACATGTAATGCTTAACACTGTAAAAATATTTTATTTGGCAATTAGGAGGAATTTCATAACATAATTAGAAGGAATAGCACAAACGTCTCCTCAGACTTTGTTTTGCCTATTGGCAGTATCTCAAAAGAAAGGGCAAAACAGCAGCTCATCTCTCCAGCAGTGTCTAATGCAGCAAGTATGCAGCTATGTCAGTCTCTTTGTGCTCCACAGCTGTAATCAACTGTGGACATTTGTTACGTCAGTAGAAGCCTTAATGCTCTACAATCACAAATGACCTACTGGGAAACAAGCACACAACACACTAAAAAATTGGGAGGGTTTGTCTAGATCAAATAAATAGGAAAAAGAACTAACAAAGTAACAGCAGAAGGGAGCCAGGCTGCAAGACCTTGATTATTTCAATTTCAACCCCTCAGTGATTTATGGTACAATTACTCCCACGGTTACCCACCACTCCCACATAGAGCCCTTTGAGTTACAAAAACCCCACAAGGTCTCCACCATGACCAGGAATACCACTAAAATAAACCTCCTAGCACACACCCAGCGTCACTGCACTAAGAGCTTCTATGTGCTCCCGCATGCACACAATCTTGTTCCACCACACTTTCTTCTCAGCTGTTATTCCAATTGGGTATTTTGCCCATAGCAGAAGATAAAGTACAGACTTCTTGGTGTTGTCCTGTTAGACAGGATAGCGACCAGCACATGCAATGGAGCTTAGGAATTCAACTTCTGTTACAGAAAATTAAAAACAGAAAAAGGAATAGTTATCAAGTTAAAATGAAAAGGGAAAAAAACCCCAGTTTTGATAGCAAAGATATTCTATACCTTATAATCTCTTCATTGGTAAAGAAAGAACTATTGATCTATTTCTATCAAATCCTCTGTCCACCAGTCCACAGATTGAATCTGATCTGTGTAAGTAATGGGTGGCCACTTACCGACTTCTAACTGAGCAGAGTGAGCTCTGCTGGAAAGAAGGCTCACCCAAAGCAGTCTGCTAAAACTTCACTATTGGAAAAGCAACCTCCAGACAGCCAAACTTTCCAGCTGGAAGAGGTCAGTCTGAAAGATCTGACTTCTGTGTTTGCTTGTCCCTGGAACCCAGCCTGCTCATCCAAAGACACTTTGTTTCTAGACCAGCAATTTTCAAACACAGTTGTAAAAAATCCTCCTTCAAAATAATAATTGATACAACACCTACATATTGAAATTTAGACCACATCAAGTATTTATTTGAGAATGACTTTTAAAAGCCACAAATAATAAAAGTATATATTGGGAAGATTAGGACAATTATTTCTTCCACAATGTTGGGAAAGGAGGGATAGAACTGATACTGGCAGGCAGGAGTAAAAATGGATCTTCAGAAATTACATGAATAAGAAGAGACTAAAAACTGAACAGAAATCAGTGAACTAGCAAAGACAAAAGCCAAATAAATAAAAAAGCACCACCAACAACATCAAAGTACATGAGGATTTAAAAAAAATGGCAGGATTAAAAAATGGGAATACACAGGGCAACTGTAATATGCAGCCTAAAGCCACATGCAGCTTTAGTATCAAGGCAACACTAAGTGCCTGTTGCTTGGCAATTCATCTCCAGGTCCAACTGAAAAGCCAAAACCAATTTTAGACAGTCATTTTAGTTACAGAAAGCATAGGGATTAGACAAAGAGGGTGTTCCTGAAGTAATTGAAATGTAAGTTAACCAGGGTGCATGCAACCACTTTAGCTCCCGAGCTGAAAGGGTGGACTGAATTTATGATGAGCAGTGAAAGCCACAGTAAAATTTGATGGCAGCAGGAATACATTTAAAAACAAACCAACCAACCACACAATAAAGAGAAAAGATGACCTCAAAGATTAGGAGTGACAAACAGAAGATATTGGAGATTAAAAATAAATAAAAAACTCCTTAGTTTTTCCTCCCAAACACGATTACATTTAATTTGAGCTGATTGCAGATCTCTCAGAAGAATCAAATACATTGATAAGAAAAAGTAACCAGAGAACCGGTGCTTTAAAAGTTACAGATATCCCTGTAAAGTATCCCTGATTGATAACTCTAGCTCTTAATGAGAGGACAAAAAAAAAAAAAAAAAAGGGAAAGGGACTCAGGAGGCAAGGTACAGCATAACTCAAGCAGAACAGAGAACTGTCAGACTGTTCATTCTTTCAGCCTCTAAAAATTAGAGCAGAAAAAAAACCAAAGAACAACTAGCACAGAAGCCATGGAAAATGTCATCAAAGAAGAGAGAATAATTATTAGCTCCAGAACCACATTGCAGAAGGTTCCTAGGATGTACTTACAAAGCTGTAACACTACTCGAGCATCACAACCAGCACAGCAGTTCTCAGCTGTGGCCAGAAGGGACCTCGGACACCGCCCTCATTAAAGAAACACTCCATACTGGCTGGGTGAAAAACAAAGCTTTAGGCATACCAAAGAACAAGAAACGATTTATTTAACTGTCTCATACTCCATAATCATTCCAGGATTGACAGTTTGAAGAAAGGGATTTCATTTGGGGGCAACAGGATGCAAAAAGGAAGAAAAAAAAAAAAACCAAAAAACCAAAAGCAAACTACCAGGAAGTCCAGCAAGCTAATGGCAGCAAAAAATGCAAGCCTGTTGCCAAATATTAATCTAGAAAATGAAGTCCGGGTAAGCAGTTCTAAATAGATCTGCTGTGAAGTCTAGAGAGAAATGAAGAGACTGAAGAAAAAAAAAATTATCAGTATAGGTAATTTTGAGGTTTTGTTTGCAACTTTTCTGGGTAAAGAATGTAACAAAGCTCAACTAAAAACACGGAGGAAGTCTACAAGGAAGCATCATCTTCCTTTTTGGGGCCACAGGTGTTATCCTAGTGGTAACTAGAAGGAAACGTGGCTTTGCTCTTCTCTTTCAAGATGGGACTACCACTGGGACTCTAAAAGAAAGGCTGTGGCCTACAAATTGAAGATCAACTCACCCAAAACATTGTCTGAACCAGGCTTTGTCAGAAAATGGGGTAGGCATTCATACTTTATCCAAATAAAACCACCAAGGTCCAACTTAAACAGAAACCGAAGGACAGCATAATACGCAAGATGCAACTTCGAAATGTCATCAAAAGACCAGCAAAGAATCTCTTGAAGATTAGCTCTTTTCCTTGGGCTATATTAGAAACTGCAGCACTTTTCCTGATGCTTGAAAAGAAACACAATTTTAGAACAAATATACCAGAGCACATGCAATTATTCTTGCTAAAATCACCAATTCAATATCTATCTTAAAAATTTAATACAGAAGACCTCAAGCCTGTTAGGCAATCAGCAAGAGTGACCATAAGAAACTTCCCTGGAGTAACTTGCTATTCCAAGTACACGCTGGCTCACTCTATTCTTCTGCTCTCCTTCCTCTTGTCAGTGTTGGGCCTCAGCAAAGCATTATCCTGCACTGTGCATCAGCTTAACTAAATGATAGATTTTACACTAGTATAGCCCATCTAGAGTATTTTTTCACCTCTTGCAATGATGTTTTTCCTTAACCAAGTCATTGCAAGACAGAGCCTTGTGTAAACAAATCCTGTTTTCAAGGTGCCTACTGCCAGTGTACGAATCTGTTACTACCAAAACTCAATAGATCGCAGAGCACAAGCATCAGGCTGAGTTAGAACAGCATTTTCTAGACTGAAAAATTATCTCAAATACACTTACCATAGTCTAGCACAGGAATTAATACCTTGCGTATTAATTCAGTCACACACAAAAAAAAACCCCAACAGTTAAGCGGGGAGGGCAGGGGAAAGATCTTTTAATTCCCATATTTCTCAACACACACTGGATTTTTTCTTGTTTTAGAGTATCTGAGAGATCAGTGTCCTTCATGGAATCTTAATTTTTCTTTTTACCACTACTTCAGGATTCATACCATCTCACCTTTAACTGGCAATACTGGTTTCACTATATAACTGAACAAAAGACCAGATTTTTATCATGACAGTTTGTTATTTTCCACCTTTGCCAACTTATACAAGATTCCATCTTTCTAGGCATTCTTACCTTCATGCCTAAAGCCATTAATAGATTGGGAGGGGGGGAGAAGGGAACACTGATAGTCTTTTTGTGTGTGAATCTTTTTATCCATCCACCCCTTGCCAGTGGAGAGTCCAAGAGGAACCTCTAGTTGAGCAAGCGACCCCTTTAAGAACAGTCAAGATAATCATCTTACTAAATCATCCTGTGAATCCCATACTCAGGTGAAGCATGGCAATGACTACAATATATGTACTCCTTTCAGGCTTGCAGCCAAACACTCTGAGACTCCACAAGCAAACCTGGTGTAAGCTGGGGGTGGGGCAGGTGTTTGGCTGTATGATAACAGCAAGTTCAACACTTGCGGCGGGAATGGGAAATAGTTTGTATATTTGTCTTAGCTGAATTGCAAAATATTGAATACTTGATCAAGATACAATTCTATCTTGACTGAGAAATCAATTTCAGAAAGCAACCTAGTCCAGTACTGTCTTTCCTGGCCATAGTATCAATCCAATCACGTCTAACTAGCTGCCATGTAAGGCTCTCATATCTCATGACAGCAGACAGGATTACCAATACCCTGATAATAATGGGATACCATTAATTCAATGACAGTGTCTTCGAGTTAATCTATTAGAAAAGACCCCAGAAGCTACAGGAATGCATCTTATATATTCCAGAAGTGAAGAAACTCATATTTTACAGCCTTCTGTTTCCTTTACGTCAGAAATTTAAAAAGATATGTCCCTGTTAACAGTTGTCTAAATACCAGTCATATTTTCTTTCACAAAAAAAGTATTTTTTGTGTTAAAAATCTGAACTTTGAGGAAGTCAAACACACAGAAGGCAAACGAAAGAATGTTTCTTAGAAAGAAAACATGGATATCCATATTCAGTGTTAAGCAGTGTTTATTTTCACAAATACATTTACAAGGGAAGTGAACATTCTGCAATGCAAAATGGCAACCTGTGCAAGAATGCTTTTCAAATAGGTGTCCAAATTTACTTTTTAAACTTCAGATATTACAAAACAAATGCCAACAAATGTTTTGTACTGAAAATTTTAAAACAGCATGATTTAAAATAGGAAGTATAATATCAGGATCAAAGTTCTTTATTGCTACCATTAGGGCATGATTTTTAATTTAAGTGTATTTTTCTCCAACTCTATCCCTTTTTATTGGAGAATGTAGTATTACCTAAAAATTTTGGATTTAAATACAGTCCACTCAAACATACATCTTCGGAGACTGAGAGAATTAAATATTACAGTTTTACGTAAAACTCAAGATAAAACTAACTATCTATTGCAATTTGCTGTCACACTGAGACAAACTGCAGCCTTTAAGGAACAATCATAGGTCCAACTGTTAATGGAACCCAAACCAAGAAGTATTTACTACCAACATCTCTGCTACAAAACTCTCCATCTGAACTCTGCAGCTAGTACACCGTACCTACAAAACCACTGTTCCCAGAAAACAGTGTGATTTCCTCTTTCATTACCCCACACTTTTTTCTAGATACCGTTTCTTTGTGTTCTCAAACTTGACTTCTCAATGTACCACATCAGACACGTGGATGCTAGCAAAGAGCACAGTCTACCCTAAATTCTCATCTCTTGATGATACTCAAGGTGCATGTACAGCATGGAAGCAATGCAGAGGATTAGAGAAGGGGTTTAATTACCTTAAATAGGACCTAGAACTATGACTTTATTATGTCCCTAAACAATAAATAGATCAACTTTATTTAGAAGAAAAAGAAAATTGATTATACAATAAAGAACTGTACTAAAACCTTGAAATTCAATACCTTTTATCTGATACAACTTTCAGCTTTAGTATGTCCAATTAAAGCTCCCCCATTTCAAACAAGTTCCCTGCTGCAAAATTTCTCAGCAAGTCTCTACCTTTTAAAAACTTCTAGAAGTGAGAGTATTTCATAAAACCCACCATGTTTCTCCTCACAATGTCAACATCCGACAGAAAAAATAAAAATTGAAGTTTTCACTGTGATTTATACAACAAACAACACAATAACAAAATCTTGCCTAAACCAGTAGGAATAAGCCAAGACATAGCAAGTAAGTGCTACTGTCAAAATTACAATAACTGGATTAAAATAATCTTATTGTCTCCAAAATAATACATTTAAGTACATCACAGTAAGAACTTTGCTGCAGAATTAATAAATCCACAGATTTACTATGGTATAAAGGAACTGTAAGTCAAAAAGGAGGGAGGGAGAGGGATGACAGGACACAAACCAGCTCTGCTTAAGTCCCAACTCGAGTAGTAACAAACCCAAGCCCTCCATCTTACCACCTGAAAAGAGAACTACAGTCCATGACTGAGATGTTACAGAGTTGAGGCCAGTAACTAAAGCAAAGTGACCAGAAGCAGGTGATGTATTCCTGAACTCCCTAGGGATAGCTCAGTTAAAAGCTTGGGTTCCTATGAAAATGTGCTTAATCATTCATGTGTAGCAATTAATCAAACAGGAAAAACTGTGTAACAGCAGCTATTCTTCCTCCTAATGATAAATAACCACAACAGCAACATGGTGGATTTTTGTGCCGGTTCCATTAGAATTCATGGAATGCATAGCTAAAAAAATGTATTGCCTACTTCTTTCCAGCATGTTACTGAGGACTTCTGTATTTGTCCAAGCAAACTAGAGTGGCAATTTATTTGATTTTTAAAACCCTTTTATTTCTTCAGATGTAATCAAAACCAGGATGCTAGAGACTGCTTGACAAAACTATGAAAAGTTTCATTCAGGAACAAAGCTACGGCCATGTAATTTAACAATTCACTTAATGAATCTTCCCTGTTGGAGATGTTCAAGAGATTCCCACACCAACATGTTCTTTGCAGGTCAAGAGAAGCTAATTCAACTTGAAATATATATTAGATACATTATCCCAAACAGACAAACTAGATGCTAAGAAGTCAGGACCATGGCTTTCACCTGAGACTGCTGAACAAAATTTATATACAAAGCTGCACACCTGCAGGTGAGGAAAGTAAGCCAGTGCTGCAAAGAAAATGCCACCAGGGACCTGGCAATTTTGAAAAAGCTCTTGACAAGGTTCCATACCAAAGGCTATTAAAGAGACTAACTCAACACAAGATGGGAGGATAAAGTCTTACAAATACAAAATTAATGAACAGGATACAAAAAGCAAAGTCTAATGGCCAGCTTTCAGGGCAGAGAAGAGGCAGCTGAAAGGTCTCCTGCTGGGGGATTGGTGCTGGGACTGGATTCATTCAGCATTTTCAAAGACAACCTGAAGAGCCAAGCATGCAGTGACACTAAATGTTTTGGGTAGGTACCAGACACAAACAAGGGAATACCAAATCAAGTGACCTAGCAAAAAAGTGAGAAATAAGATTTAGTGTAGGTAAGACTGTTGCCTTAAACTACACCTTTCCTACACAGAGCTTGCAGCTGGCAATTATAAATCATTAAGTGATCCAAGACACATTGCTGACAGTTCTACAAATCCACTGTACAGCACCAGACTGAAAGGTACCACCAGGAATGTACCTTTGAACATTGTTAATCAAAAACTGTGGCAGCTGAAAGGTACAGGGGGCAAATGGACTGCAAAACACGGTTAGGTTCACATGTGCTCCCCAGTGACACCATCTATTGCCACTGGCTTTATTGCTTTTATTAAAGAAAGAAGTGCAAGGATAATACAGAAGCGCATAAATAATAAGAAACAAGTAAAAACCAGACAGAGCACATTGACAGCATTCAGCGTTCCTTGAAGATATCCAAGGAGCTTACGGATGACATGGAGGGGTGCCCTAACTGGAGACCAAGAAGACTACAGAATGGAAACAGGCCCTCACAGACACCAGGCTGCATTGCTCAAGACAATACCAGTCTATTATTAAACATCTGCAACCCAGACAAGGCAAGTATGTTTAGTACTCTCATATGCAAACAGCATGAAAAATCACATTATTTTTTAACTGATACAACAGCTATTGTCCTTAAATCTAAGTACACTAAACAGAGGTCTGCACCGCCTCCAGAAAATTAAGGTGTCTACAGATCATATCTGTTTGTAGGTAAGAAAGGTAAGTATAAGTGTATGAAAGGCCAAACTCATCATGATTGATGAAATTCTTAAGTCAGTAACTCCTTGATAGAGATTTAACCTATATCTCCAGCAGACAATTAGTTTCATTTTCATTTCCTTTAAAACAAAACAAAAAACCCACACAACTGCTTTCTAATTAAGCACCTAGTATTACTCAACCAGAAAACAAAACCAAAAATATTTACTAAATGGAGTACTGGTGCACTCCAGCATGGGAACTCTGTACCATGTAAGTGAGAATGAATGTAAGTCAGCTACAATCAATTTTCAAATACAGCACACAACTTACAAGAACAAACAGAAGAGGTTTGTTCTTTCATCACTGTAAGCTGCAAAAAACAACTGATTGGTTGATCCCCTCAGTCTGTATTTCAACTATGGAAACTGTTCTCACCAGACACAATCCAACATTCGAATTCATTGCTTTGTTTTGAATGTTGCTGGCTTAGCTTGGAGTGTGGAAAAGCTGCTGAAGTAGAAATAGAAAATTCTGAAGTAGAACAGAAACTATAAGCCACATGGGTTACAACAATACCGAAGAAATACTTTTTATTCAATAGATAGGTAGACTCAGTCTAGAAAACACATTTATTTCAAGTTTTTAATCAACTGAAAGACATTCATGAATTGAATAAGATTTTTAATAAATCTTAATAGGAAATGGGAAGAGGCTTTTACAGACTTTTTTGTACTGCAACATTTTAGCAGCCACAGTTAGACACAACATCCAGTAAAGCAATTCAAAATATGACTTAGACTGTCACAAAGTTAAACGGCATACAAACTCTTTTAGTCTCCCATCACAGCATTTATATCCCATAGAAGAACACTAGACAAATCATGGAGTATGAAATGGTGATTACTAAATATGAAAGCTAGCCTAAATCAGTTTGATAAAACTGAATTAAAACTGATCAATTTGATAAACCCAATTTAGGCTAAATAAATAAATAAAATTTAATAAAGCATTGATCACACTAAAAAAATAATCTGCAATATTTTTAGGGGTAGGTAAAAACAATCACTGCCCCTTAAAGGAGACGCTATTCACCCCAAATCAGTGCAATAAGGCTATTTCACAGCTGTCTCATGTCCTCATCAGCACTGAATGCTTCCTTCAACAAGTGAAAGTACTTTACAGTGTTGGAGACAGCAGCATTTCATAATTACAGCCCATGTGGCAAGACCCCTCTAGTTCTTCCTTCTCTCTTCAGTCATAAAAGGATTGCAGAGTGATTTTATTTCAACAGCTCCTATGCATCATCTGGTTTCCTCCACAAATTTTCCAGATTAACACTGATAAGGATGAATTTCAGATCTATCAGAGACTGCATATGGACCTTCTTCACTTCTCATCCCACTGCTCATTCGACACCAGTAAGAACAGTTTGCAAGGCCTGAAACCAGGTCATTTAAGAAATCTGCACTTAAGCAAACCCTCAGATGAGAGCCCAGGAATACACAATCCTGCTTTAAACTGTTACTGTTTGCATAACTGTAACATACACCACATGTACAACACATTGCCACATACATGAGACTGTTTAAAAATCAGTTTTATACAGAGCTAGTAATAACCGAACAAGACTGACATACAAACAATAAGAAAAAGAAACCCAGAAACTCCAAATCTCCTCATAATTTAGGGAAACCAAACAATTTTACACTGTAAGGGGAAAAAAAAAAAGCAGCAAACTTTTAACCTGCACTGCATCTAGCTAAGCAAAAGCACAAAGACTAAGAAGCAAATGAAAAGCAAATCTGAAGGATTTCACATGCTGCATGAATTTTGTTAGCCCACTAGGATTCTGTGGAAAACCAAAACATTTCAGATATTAAAATGAATAAAAGGAGGAAATTAATGGATATCAGACCCATTCTAAGAGACAAAAAAACCCCTTTGTTATCACTTATACTCTCATTCTTACCGGCTCAGCTGCACAACAGCACCACAGACTCTTTGTTACCAGCTCTGCTGAGAGCACAAGAAGCACCAAACCAATTAAGGGACACCTTATATGCTGAATTTTCATTTTATTTTTTAAATTTTACCACAGACTTAAAATTAAAATAGCACCATAGATACCTCCAAATACCTCCCTTAAAGCTACAGTTTTCTCTAGATCTGTTTAGAAAACCACATTAATCTTAATTGTAAAATGACTCTAGATGGAGCATAAAAGCTTTATCATTCCACAGAATGAAATAAAGGCTGCCTCTAAGATTATTTTTTTTTCTACACGGCTTTACAGACAAATATGATGGCTACAATCCACAGCAGTCAAGTAGTAAATGGGAAGTTGTTTACAAAATTCCATGTTAGATCAATTACGTATCTGCTTCAGATACCAACATAGGTACATACTTAGAACTTCAGCAAAGGAGATAAATTTTGAACAAGCATAAAACATAGAGCCTTTTGTGAGCACCAAAGGCCACCAGCACAGGTTACCTACCCTTCTTCACTAAGAAATTGGTCAATCCCTTCAATGAATTACCGGTCAAACACAGAACTACTTGGGAAAAAAACCAGCCCATTTTTTATTTCTGCAATTTGAAGATCAAGCTATTATGGATACATCCTTAAAGGATTAGTGAAGCAAGAAGTATAGAGAGAAAGAGCTGAAACATTACTGCTGCTGCAGACAGAAAAAAAACCAAAACCAAACCAATTCAAGACTGCTTGTTTTATCCTTTTTACTGCACTTTGCATACTGTTAGTTCCCTTGGGTTCCCAAACATAGTAGTTTCTTATTGCTCTATGTCCTTCTACACAGCAAGAAAGAAAAAAAAGATAACCTGAAAGAAATCAGGAAACTACTATATGAATGAATTGTCAGGGAAAGTTAAGAGTAAGTGTCTTTAAAACTACTTAAATTGGTAGATTCCAAAGCACTTTTGTGTCCTGAAAAAAGGAAACAAAAATGAAAGAAAAAAAAAATTCTTGAACAACATCCAAGCAGAAATTTAATAGGCAACAATAAAGAAAACCCATTTTTATGGAAACACAAGCTTTACGTGTCTAGATGTCTCAATCATTTTTATATGCAACAATAGTGAACAAAGTTATGGGCAAGGCATTTACAGAATAGAATACATTATCTATCAGCAGTTTACCTGTAAGTTCAGCAAATTTTAAAAATCCCAGAACACACAGAAACCTGTACCCTGCACCATCCCGTTACAAATGCTGCAGTTATCATTAGCACTTCCCTACGTTGACTCATACAAGCAATCAAATTACTCAAAATTGAACAACTTTGTTCTGTAGGATCCAAGTGGATAATCTCAACAATGACTTCACACAACCTTAATAATTTACATCTTTTGGGAAGAGCACAGTTTCCAGAACTGCTGAAAATCTCAGTTCCATGTATAACTTACAAGTAACAGATTCAGACAGGAAGTTTTAAGTCATGAAGGGATGCAGAATTGTGTCACAGTAACGTACTGAGAAAAAACACACAATTATTTTTATGGAATGAACTGACATTACAGCTAAAGCCACTGGAAACAAAACTAGATTTTCTATTGCTATTTTTGTTTGAACCAGTGCAATGGACTTTTACTGCCTCAATGCTGACAGCATATTCATGGGCTTAAAAGAAACACCGTTTCAGGAATTACTAGAATCCTTCAGTGTCCAAATAAAGGTCTGCTACTACTATCACCCAGTTGTGTATTACGAAAGTTAATTATTTTTGAAAGCTTAGAGCAAGAAAACTGAAACATTTCATCTTTCCAACTGAGAACTCTGATGTTGCAATTGACAGTGCATTGAAATCTAATGCCTTCAATTTAGATCTCCTTCAAGTATACTTTGAACAAGAAGCAGAAAGCAATCTCAGAACAGGCTAAGACCATTAGACATGATGTTTAATCACTAGCTGAACAACTTTGCTTTGTCAGAAATGAGTGGATACCAAGGTGCTACATGGCTCCATGTCATTTCACAGCACAACACTTTTGAAGGTCATAGCAAATAGCTTACTTGCTATGCAAAGACGAAATAATCTTACAAAACAAAGCAGGAATAGCTTACAGCTCATAGTTTTGACACAATCATCTGAAAAAGTGATGGTATAATTGCATATGAGTGAAGTTTTGTCTCACTTGATCAAATACTTCCAAAGCTTGGAAGAATGAAGCACTATCACCAACCTAGATTTTCACTAAAACTTTTGCAGATGATGCATGCTCCATGATTTTAGCAACACTGCACCCACATATATTAACCTTAAAAAGCAGCAGGGAGGAGAACAGTCTGAAGTGTCAGAAGAGCAACCAAAATATGCCTACGGAGTGCGATCCAGCTTGTCGTTGGGAAGAACAAACTGCTGAGTTTCTGAGCTACCCCGCCTTTTCCCCCCTTCCTTGCTTTAGTTATGTGCACCTTGCCTGCCAGGAAAGACAGAACTGCACGGGTATAGGTAGGCTGTCCTCAATGAGGACTTAAAAGAATTCCTTGGACAGATACACATGAGGGGGAGCTGTTTATTCCCACTTAAGGGGACCAATCTATGTACTCAAAGGTCTCCAGAAGGTCTATACAAAAAACAGTTTCAACTAGATTTTTTTCTGGACAATAACCCATTCAAAGCCAGAACTATGGCAGTGCCACACAAAACAACACTGACAACTTCCAAGATTGCCATTATTTCTGAAAAATAGGTTACTAAATCTACATCCAAGAAGTTTACTTATATAACATACTAATCCACAATTTTTGAACTGTGGAGATGTATGCATTGCATGCCATCAGTCAATGCACTTGAATAAAACAGACCACATAGAAACAGCTTACTGAGAATTTTCTTCCATCTCCAGTAACACTTGATAATACCATAAAAGCCACACAGTTTGTTGTGGTGTTCATTCCTGTTCTTACAGAGCAATGCCAAGAGGTAAAATTCAGTGTGAGCCATTTACTAGAAACCATAGTCTTAAAGGTGCAGTTACCTCATATTTTTAGTGCAGACCAGGAGTGCAAGTGTAAAGCAAGCTTCTTTATTGTACCTACTGACTGCATATCATGAAGCAGTCCTGGAGTGGATGAACAGCAATCCTTTTGGAGAGAATTGAACCGTAAGATGCGAAACCAAGAGCGCAAACAGCATGTTTCAACACAAACAAGCATTGAGTCCATGCAGCCAGCCTGGAATTAGCTCAACAAGAAAAAAAAAAAACCTGAAATGCAAACAGTATGGACATCAATTCCACAGCACCAAACATTGCATTCTACAGACATAACCCTGTCAGATCCTGCTACTTGACACAGTACACAACAGCTCATCTGTTCCAGCGTTCTGAAAGAAGCCTATTAGCCCAACATATCCAGCTCATCTGGAAAGGTTGTGGTTTCCCACAGCTATAGAAAGCCAACTTCCTGGTTTTTGTGTCTTGCGCTTTCCTGGAGTCGTTAACATACTAATGTCTCACAGGCTGTCAGACCAAAATCAGGTTCTGTACATGCAGTTCTGACTTTGTGCTGCAGCATCATCTAGCAAACCCATCATCTTGCAATGGACATAGCGCTCTTAGTTCTCAACAGTAAAGCCACACAAACAGATTAGAGCCTAGCTCAATATAAATCCCATGTGCCATAAGAAAGTCATAAGCCAATACTGAAGAAAATACCCCTCCCAACATTTTTCAGGTTATATATTTACCCACCATGTTGGACAGCAAGTCCTACTTGTGTTAACTCTCCCTCAGGGAACCTGAGCTCCCAAGGCCTCTTCCACTACCTCACAGAGCGCTCAGAGAACCTTTCTGTGTTTGTTTCCCTATACTGCACAGGCCTAGCAGAACTTTCAAGACCAACCCCTTCCCTTACCTGATTACCAGTGGAAGCCAAAGCCTCATGCAGACCTTCCATGGTCCTAAGGGACATGTGACACACAGCTCAATTCCAGCAATACAGCTCATGCATTCTAATACATCTTCACAAACAACGTTACCCAAAAATTTGTTGATCAGATCCTTTGTATCCAAGAACCATATCACAAAGTTTCAAAAGACACTCAGAGGCTTGTAGTGCCTTCCTGGATGCAAGCCAAAAAAAGTGGAGGAACAGATAATTCCCTTGAAGCCTTATTAACAAGTTATAATCAAAAGCGTATTTTGGGAAGGAGATCCACAGGTTCAACTGATGCCAAGTTGATTCTTTAAAAGCGTATCGTATTCAGGCAGGTATCAACTATTAAAAGCTGTAAGAGATAACATTAACTTGACCCATTCAGTTGTCCACCATATAAGCTTGTATCTCCTCAGACCTTCCTGGAATTTTTCCAAAAAGTTAACACCATATTTCCATGTTCTCATTCTCAGGTAACAGGTCATCATATCACTGAGTCTCCATAGCCTCTGAATTAATTCTGCTGCTTCATTTGAGTTTTTAGATGAATACTATTTGCTCCTGATTCCCTCGTCACTTTGAAACTGGCTATATTAAAGTGATTACTGAAGTAATTATTACATCAGATCTGTCAAGAGTTTATGATTCTATTTTCTTCAGTAACCACTTGGGGGACAGGGAAATGCAACCTTTTCTCAAGCCAAAGGTTATGTCCCTCTTCTGCTAGGTCAAACTTCTTGAGAACAGCTATGTTTTAAATGAGCCGTTTAAGTTCATCACATCATCAGTTTAAGAACCACCAACGAAAGGGAAAGTAGAGTAATTCCCACATCGGTCAGAACAGCAATAGTAACAACATAACAATAAAAGACTTCCTCTTATGTGATGATACTATTAGATCTGAAAAAAACCCAATTAGATAGATTGTGTCCTTGTATAAAAGTCAGATACTTCTTAATCTAGGTGCTCAGCCCTTACACTTGGACAAGAAGGGACCTTCCAACCTCAACCATTCCATGAGCATTTGGAGATTGCTCAGCCAATCGCCAATCCCCCTTTGAAGTCAGGAACAAAGGTCAGTTATTTAACAGCCAAGACAGTCACAATCTTACTCTTTCTTTGTCATTCCACATTCAAAACCACAACAAAAATCACTTCCCTTAGATCATCCTCAATCTCTGCCATTGACACTAGAAAACACTACAGCAGCTCAAACCTAACACCCTACTAGAGCTGGGTGAGTTATCTGACAATGCCAGGAGGCTTCCACAAGGCCCTCAAAATGACAAAACGCAAAATCCATACTCCTGCAAGCATAGAGAAGCAACAAAACAAAAACCCAATCATTTCTACCCAACTTGAATGAAAAAATCCACATGCTAGAGGCTTCACCAAAGCATGTTTGAGAGCTACAGCACTTCCCACAATGCCTTCTGCATCTTGTCAGTTGAGGTCAACATCAGCTTCTGACATTGTGTATGAGTACAACAACCAGTGCCACAATTCTCCCATCAAAACCTAAGCCGCTTTAATGCCTTAAGGAAGCACTGGAGTCATTCCCTATATTTTTTCAAAACACAAGATGACATGTTTAGAAGAAATCTGGCAGCCCTGATACACTACTGTTAACAAACACAGTTGAGCATCCGTATCTCAGATGTAGAAGTTACATTCTGCATAATGGAGAAGTACTCCCTCTCCCTGAAGTACCTGAAGGAAGAAGGGATTATCAGGACGTGATACAAGGCAATGAAATAGGAATGGGTGGGGGGAAAAGCAAGCTTTGATGAATGAAAGATAACTAAACAGTTCAAAGGTGTGGCCATAAAGGCTACTGTCACACACACTGTCAACTCTTGTTGACAACAAAACCACCTGAACACAGGGAAGGAAACCCTAGTGAAAGAACCGGTAAATCCATACAGCACTTTCCAATCTTACAAATTCCTATTGAAGCTCAATTTCCAACACTGCACACTCTATTACTGCACTCACAGGTCTATTCTGCTGCATGTGTAAAGCATCTAACACTATGTACTCTTCCAGTCTTGGCTATAATGACATGATGAGTGACCATTTAAAACAAAAGTACACTTTAAACAAAAAAAACCTTGGTTTCATCTGTGTTGCACTTCGATCAACTTTTTCCCTGCTCCCACACTGCAACTGATAAAAGTTTTTTGTTATGATTGTAGAAATGTGAACCAGCAGAATATTTGCTTGCTAAAATTAACATTTTGCTAAACATACAGGGCAAGGTACAGATTCGGCCCTAGAAAAAAAGGATTGTGGAAGATGTTAACAAAGAGTTGCATACCAGACCTAGATATCACTAACAGAAACAAAGTTTTGCATTCCTAAATTATCTAACACTAAAATTGTCTTTGAAAATTAACACCTAGATTTTTAGGGTCTTGAAAATGAATCATGAATAGCAGTGCTTGCTGTATTGTATAGATGACGGTATTCCATAGTATTTAACACTTGATGCTTAAGAAGGACTGAAGGAAAGAAAGAGATGAAACAGAGTCAGAACAACCACAGCCAGTAGTTTCCAAAACTGAACCCTTAGATATTGCAGACATCTTCCCTCTCTTTTTAGACACAGCCTTAATGAAATGCACCTGAAAATACAGTCATTATTCTCAAAATCTACAAGAACTACATCAGAATAAACTTCAAGGTTGGCAGGGAAGCCATTTAAATAGGATCACTCACCAGAACATAGCACTGGAGAGAAGGTACTAGGGGTACAGAATGTACTAGGAGACAGACAAAGAGCAAAACGTCTTTTGGGGACTCTGGGTGAAGTAACAGATTATAAGGAATTGTGTATTTCATTACTGAGAAGAAGAACACCAGCTGGAAGAAAGTCAAAAAGATTGTTAAGATGCATGTAGAGACATTGAGCAAGGCCACACACAGAGCAGAGCATCTAGATAAGGAAGGGCATCACATAGGAGCCCGGACAAGCGATACAAGTTGAAGATGCCAAGTGGCAGCAAAACCAGCAGCCACAACTAAGATGTACACAAGAACCACGGGATAAAAGTGTTCCTAACAGGAGTTCCCGTCTTGACTACACTGGCATGAAAAATTAACTGAAGGTGCATAACAAGCTCTTTAAGATAATCAGAGGTGTTACTTATCAAGGAGAGGTGAAAACCAAGCACAATAACCAAGATACGTGGAAAGTAAACAAATATAAAAATCTACAAGCCTTTTACATAGCAAAGGGTCACAGTCTACCACATGGCATGAGTGAGAGAAAATAGGAGCGGCAACACATGGTGATGCACAATCTTAAGAAGATAAGGAACCAGCAGCTATGCAGAATGAGGGAAAGGTGAGAAACTGCCATACCGACGATACGAATGGGAAGTGTGAAAAGCCCAGAAGCTACTTTTGTCTGGCTGTAGATGCATTTGGAGAAAATGAGATATATTCAGAAGAGCAACAGGCAGTAGGAACACACAAAGGTACAGTGGGAGACGAAGGGCTGATTTATGGTGGGGCAGGAAGGAGAAGCAACAGAGCAGTACCTGAAGCAGAGCAGAGGCCCCGCGGTGGGAGGGGAGAGGCTGGAAAGGGACAGACGCGTTGCCCCGAGCCTCGGGAGCCGGAGCCCGGGGGGGCCAGGGCAGGAGGAGGGTGACAGCGCCAGCCGAGCGGGCGAGGGGCCGGCGGGGGAAGCCGGGCAGGTGTGCTGGGGGTCAGAGGCGGCGGTGACCGGCGGGGCCCGCGGGAACGGGCCGGGGCAGGGGACGGCGGAGGGCAGGCTCGGTCCCTCGCTCACCTGCTGCACCCCCAGGAAGTCGTAGAAGTTCCGCGGCACCTCCTCCACTAGGTCGAAGAGCTCCAGGTCGCCGCTGTCCCAGCCGCGGGCGCGGGGCGCAAGCAGCGCCAGCAGCGCCAGCAGCGGCAGCAGCCGAGGGCGCGGCGCGGGCCACGGGCGGGCCATGACCCCCGCCTGCGGTGGCGGCACCGGAGCGGTGGCGGAGAAGGAGCGCGCCCGGGAGGCTCCGCGGAAGCCGCGCTCGCCGCGGCGGCCGCTCCACACTGAGGGACGCGCAAGGCCCGGCCCGGCCCCAGCGGTCCCACGGCGGGGGAGGGGTGAGGGGGGGGCGCTCCCCGCCCGGCCAATGGCCGCCTCCGCGGGTCGTGACGTCACGCGCCCCGGCAACCGCCTGCGCTCGCGCAGTG
Source organism: Lycocorax pyrrhopterus obiensis (assembly GCA_014706295.1). NCBI lineage: Eukaryota > Metazoa > Chordata > Aves > Passeriformes > Paradisaeidae > Lycocorax > Lycocorax pyrrhopterus. The sequence continues at coordinate 18,617,159 of JACSVZ010000002.1, read as the reverse complement.
CGGAGGCCGGGGAGGGGGAAGGGCGCGAGCGGCGCTTGGCGCGAGCTGTGTGCGCGCGGACGCCCCGCCCCGCCCTTCCCCCCCTCCCGCGCCCTTCCCGACGGGAGCATCGGGAGCGCCGCCGCCGCCGCGCTCCGCCCGCGCGGGGACACGGGGACACACACAGGGCTCCGGCGCCCTCGCGGCTTTCCCCGGGGGCCGCGGAACCCCGGTGGCTGCGGGGCCAGCGGTGCCCTCGGGGCCCGCGCGCGCTAAATCGTCTTTCGATTTTCTGTCTTTATTAACTCCTTAAGAGCGAGTTTGATTCCTGTAACCTGTTTCCCCCTAAAATCATTCCACCCTGTTGTCAGTATCAACCCGATTTTTAAGGTGTTTTCCCCGGGCCTTTCGTTCTTTCCTTGCTTAAATTAGTGTGAAATGTTTCACGTGGGACGCTAGATGAGGAATTAGATGGAAACTTAATGGCTGAGCAATACAAATTATCAGTATTAAATCACTTTTCTCTGGCACGGGCAGACTCCTCTGCACACCCCGTCTGTTTCGTCTCACTCAAAACTAGGCCTGGTTAATAACTCACTATGGGAATCTTTTTGAGAAAAGACAGATTCAGTCATCCGAAAAATATCTGTGAACTAAAATTTTAATAATAGGGTTTGCAATTTCAGAAAAAAAAAAGTCCCAGATGCCAAGCTTGTCTGCACCTGAATTCACCCAAGAGGAGCTAGGCGCCATTTACAGAATCACTGTACAGTAGAGCGCTTCCTTGATACTCCACGAGAATAGCAAGATGTGGCTTAAAATACACTCTGCTTAATTCAGAGTAAGGACTTGAACCAACATAACCGTTATCAATTTTCCAACTCATAAAGTATAGAGTAGTCTTAGGTATTCTCTACTATTGAAACTGTTCCCTTTTGTATAAACTATTTAAATATTAATTAGATTGATATTTAAACTCGTGTTTCCATATCCCATATGCATGCCCACTGGGCTTTTAGGATCACAATTCTGCCTCCGGCTCTGCTTTCTGAAAAGACTCCTAAACCCATTTGCCAGGAAATTATAATTTAGCCAACAGTGTCTTATGTAGACCCTTTTAATTTATCCTTCACAAAAAGGTACGCTTAACTGTTCATTCTGATCACCTTAAAAAAGCTTTCTCCCACTTGATCACAAAGCCAAAAAAAAAAAAAAATCCTTTTCTAGAGAATGACAAAGTAAAGAGAAAATCATGGGCTAGTTAATTTATCAGCTTTTATCAGCTGCTTTGTTTGGCTGGAGTAACTGAACCTGGTATGGATCAGTTTCTTCCCACATCCTTACTTTGTTGATGTGTTCCGTTTTGCATGCCAGTATCCATAGTATAAATTTGTTGCCCAGTATATTTACATTGTCTTTCCTTTCGAGTCTCAAGCTTTATTGCACAAAAATGCCAGCTTTGGATTCAAAACATTACCTACCCATAAGGTTGTAGAACAAAGTTTAAAGATGCAACGTATACTCAGAAACCAGGCTCAAATAAAGAGCTCAATAGGGTAGCATTATTTTTAAACCAGGTGGAAGATTTTTTAAGATGTGAGATTAGTGATCTTTCATTCCCCTTAATAAATACTTTCAAATTCTCCTTTCATTCTGACTCATTCTGTATTTTCTGTTTCTACTTTCTCTTGCCTCATCAGCTTCTAAGCCTCCTTAGTCAAGCTGATCTAGTGCGATGATCAACCTTGAAGAGAAGCATTTGTTATTTTGATCTTATTTTTCACCATTTGGAATTTGTTATGAAAAATTACTCCTTTCAAAACCCACCTCTGGCTGCTGTTGCTGAAACTGTTAAAAAAGCCTTCAAAAAACCTGCTAAAAACATGTCACTTACTCCAGTCTACTGAGACCAGGGAAACCTGTCCTAACACTGATCATAAATTGCAGGTGGCTTGTGGCACCAATCCTTCTGAGAACACAGCTATTTTGAAAGAAATGCCTCAGAATTCTTCAGATAAATTATGGCTTATTTTAGTCAAGAGGAATGTGAATTTGGAAAGAATAATAGAAGAAAAAAATGCACTAATGTTAATGGGATAATGATTACCTAAAACACATATTTAAGAGATCTCTTACATTTAAGTCTGCATAGTTAAATTATTCCAATTGGTTTTAACAATGTGAGAAATTTGAAACTCATTTTTATTCTGCTCCTTAAACCACTGGAACAGAAGGCCTAATACTGCATGGAAGATTTCCAAAAGGGATTTTTTAAAAATTCTAGACTATGAGATTAGTTTAAATGTTTCCATTTGAATTGTTCTCTAGTCCAAGCATAAATACTGAAATTTTGGGAAGAAAATGCTGAAAATGCTATTAAAATGCTATAAGCACCTCCACAATAGTGACATCTCCTCATTCTTCAGCTTTCTTCTTTAAAGTTGTGAGGGTGAGTCGTGAAGAGTAGTTCCCCCTTCTCCAGCACTTCAATTAATCCAAGTCACGTTAGGTTTCCCCAATATAAAATAAATCAGTTAAAATACAAGTCAGTTCTCTCTCTTGGCTTCAGAGAAATACTTAAAATATAAAACAAATATAATCAAATTCAGCAATACTTGGTCTCGCTATGAGCCTGCAACTATAAATGAGACATCACGGGCTGGTGAGTTGGGAGACTGGTGATGACAACTTAAATCTCACCACTGCAAACGGACACAAAGGTAGAGGGGAAGGTAGAGGATTACACATGGCTTTTTCATCATTGCCTAAAATTACTCCTGCTGGGAGGTATTAGTGTTTTTTCCTGTGACTCAGCCATGACATTTAAATTGCTAGAGGATCAGAGAACGGATTTTAATCCTGTATGTGATCTCGGCAGCTGGGCAGCTCCTTTAACTTAAGAATATAGAGAGCTATGAAGGCAAGGATGGCATTTTCTTTCTGTGCCCCAAGTTTGCCTGCATACGCAGACAGGTGTCACTGAAACAGGTCCACTTGGTCATGGAGCTCTACTTTACAAAGTGTAGGGGAAAGAAGCATATACAGAAATAATTTGTTTAAATAAATGTCTGTTCTGACACTAATTGACAGTAGCACCCAAGACCCGAGGCATGAACCAGTTATTATTAGCGTTTTTAACAGCGCTGAAAGACCAACACGCTTCATAAGCCCAGTAGGATTCACACGATCATATTCTGAATAGCTAAACAGCCTGCGATTTCGGTGTCTCAAATGAATAGCAGACGTCTAGGGGAAAGAGCTTATTAAGGGACCACCCCTTTTCTTCCTAAAGATAAAGCCTTATCTCCAGCAATTGAAGAGCCTGACTGCTCTGCAGTCTATTGCAGTTCTCTCTTCTGGCTGGTTAGTGTAGGTGCTCGGCATGGTTTTGTACAGTCACAGTGTACTTCTCTCTGCCAACAAAGCTGGCTTAAGAGTTTCCTGCGCCCTCCCCCCAGCCCAGGCGCTTGTTCCCACCTCTGCGCCAGTGTTTGCTGCCTCCTCAGCTGTGCTAATTCAACTCTTTGAGGGCCACATTATAAATCAAATGACTGAGATAATCCAGCTTTAAAAAAAAAAAACCAAAAAGAAACCAGCTACTCGCGCACACATATGCACACACGCACAGGAAAACTCGGATGTTTTACTGATCCAATTTACAGCTCAACCCACAAACAGCTGCACTCGCACAATCCCGGGGACAGCGAGCCCCGACGAGGGAGCAAGAACAAGAGGGCAGAGCAGGCAGGAAACAGCTCGACTCAAACTGGCTTTCCCACTGGAAAAAGCCGCGCTGTACGACTAGAGGCGGAGAGCCGAAGGCGAGCTGCTCCCCGAGCAGCGGGGCCGAGCGGAGCGGAGGCAGGAATTGTCTCACAGCTGGCAGGAACGCTGGAGGATTCGCACCGGAAGAGAAGGGTCTCCTGCCGAAGCGGCGAGGCAGCAGTGACCCTGCTCCGAGGAGTGCTGCAGTGCTCCATCCCGATAGGCGAGTGGCCTGAGTATTGCCTTTTTAAGGGATTTTTTGCTAAAGTCAGATCATTTTGCGAATGCAGTTTGGCGTTTAGCCACGCGGACGGGCGAATGGAGTGGAGACTGAGAGTAGGTGACATCCAGTGTGGCAGTGGGAAAAGAAGGGGGGACAGGACCGCTTTACAGCAACCCTGCCCACTGAAAGATTTATAAGGAATATGCCGTTTGTGTACACCAGCTGTTACCTTAGGCCAGACATAAGTCAAAGTAATGAGAAAGAAATGTGGGAATGGAAAGAGAAGAAAAAGCAACAGAGCTAAAAACAGAAAGCTATTGCAGTCCATCAGACATGAAAGAATATTATTTAGGAAATAGCTCATTTGTGCCTGGTCTGGGCAGCTCAGTCGTCTCTTTTAGCTACATTGCTCTTTTTTTCCCCTTTTTCTTCATGTTACATCATTAGTGCCAAAACCCAATAGTGCCTGCTGAGTATGCCATACCTTTGTTGCTGTTTTCCAAACTCAGAAACAACCTGAAGCCACATTACCATCATACAAGATATGGTAATATACCCGGAGTGTGCAATACGAAAAGGGAGATAATCTTTAGAATATCAGCCATATCCCAATAGTATAAAGCCAACATCTGAAAGCCCTGATCATTATAAATGGCCTTTTCCCAGCATAAATGTATAATGTTCTGCTGCATGACATGACAATAGTCTGTCATTAAATTTTAATATGTATTTCTGAAGAAGAACATCAACATGGGGAAGAACTCTCAGGCAGAAGTTTTGGAGGCACAGTAATTAAAAGACAAAACAAAACAGTGATTAGAAGTCTAATGCCATATTTTTAAGCAATGTATTCTTGACACCTTTCAAAAGGATCTGTGGCTAAAATTTCAAGTGGGTGACTTCCAGTATCAATTTTTTTGTTATTATTATTCCAAGAATGACATCCTGGTAGTCTACTCACATATGGAGATGCTCAGCATATGCAAGCTGAAAACCTCTAGACAACTTTTAGAAATATGTACAGCTATTTTAAAATTTTCATCCAGGGAATGTTATTCTAGTGGCCCAGAATGAGGGCTCTCAATGTATGGACAACATACAGAGAGGGGCAGATCTAAAGATGCTGTTCAGATGATAATTTTCATAGTTCGTTTTCAGTAAGAATGTTGGAAATCAGGTATTCTCAAGACTACACTACATTCTCAAGGAATTTCTGTTAACCTCCCCCCCCCGCCAAAAACCAAAGCAAGAAACATGATTTTGAAGCATTGAAGTTTTCATGCAGTTTTCAAACTATTTTTAATCTATTCTGCAGTGAATATCGAAGACTGATGGAGCTTGCTCATAATAGGATTTTTCCTAATTATGTTTGACACATGAAGTGTTGCTTCGCAGTTTATTATTACTTGTATTCAATGAAGCAATTAGCATACATTTTTCATTTCAAGTAAATTTTCTTAAAAGTGTTTTGCAATATTTTTCAAAATTAATTCACCACCAGGGGGCAAAGAACTATTTCTCCGGAGGGAACATTTTATATCGGTTTTATAGATGCATGACCCTTCCAAGGTCCTTTTCTACTTCACAGTAATGGCAGATGTGATTAAAAACAAAAGGTGTGCAGACCTAAAAATACATCAGAGAGACATCTTTACCTTTTTTTGCCAACTTTGACTGCTCTAAGGTTAACACAATTGTTGGGAGAGAGAGCAAGCTGGAGGACCAGAAGAGGTGGTACAAGATGGCTGTGAAGTGAGCGCTGCTTTGGTCCTCTGTGCGCATGGTTGTTCTGCACCTCTGTCAGGAACATGCTGTGCTGTGTCTTGTGCAGAAAAAAATGAGAACCATCTAGGCATTAAACCAGGTAACAATAGTAACTCAGTATTGTAACCAGTATCACAACACTTATCACCAAATCACAGAATCATTCTTTTTCAACTGATTTTAATTCCTTGCTCAATGCTGTCAGTGCTGTTTTGTTTCTCCTTGATCCCTCCTTCTATTTGTTGCTTTGCCAGAGAGGACCTCATGCTAGGAATAATTAAAAATAGAATTTGATTTTGCAAATTAAAAGAACCTTTAAATATCATGCAGGAATTTTCTATAAAGATCATACAATTCCATTTGTCAGGACATAATACTCATTTCCCATTTGTTAATGTGGTAGGTACGTATGTTAGAGACATTTGCTAAGGCACCCTCCTGAGAAAGGAAGTAGCACCATAAAATATTGGAGAAAAGAAAAGAATCAGACAAATCCAAAACCAAAAATACATCACCATAATATAAACTAGTGTGTGTAAGTATGACCATGCATAGAGAGACTGTGCAACCAGCAGCACAACATGCCAACAGTATAACAGAAGAGCCTGTTACAGCAAACATATGTAGGAATTAATCATGAACAGCATTTCGTTTGTGGGATATCTTTTCAATAAAATGATTGAGTCCATTCAGAGAGGAAACTGAAAGCTATGATGGATGAACATAGAATACACTATTTACTCAAAACTGCTGTTTCTGTATCACAGTTTTTTTTTTAAATGTGGTAAAATTGCTGTCCTGTTCAAAATCGAGGATAATACTTTGAAATTTGCTCAAGATGTTCAAAATACTTTCTTTATAAAATAAATTTCAAGTTAAATAGTTTTCACATTTCAGGATTGCATTAACAAAGTAGTCATACTCTGATTATACAGTGCAAAACCAGGCAGAACTAATTAAATACAGGAAGACCATTAATATGATGTATGTGTAGAAGTGTCTTTCTAAGAAAAGCCTATAAAAATTCTACAAATTCCATTTTAAATTTAACAGTGTATTTAATTGTGATTGGAAAAAAAAATCCATTGAATTCTCATCCACAAAATTCCAGTCTATACAGATACGAAAAAGAAATTCCTAGGAAGACTAGTCTGAACTGGATAATCACCACTACACAGCAGAAAAAGTGCATCGGTAGAAACCAATATAAAGAAATGAGGTTTGATTATTCCAAGGTTATATTTACCAACGGGCACCTTTGAAATCCTACCCACATCTACAAATGCAAACACGTATCTGCTAAAACAAGCATTAAAATGTCTGATATAGCTTTTCTTACATTTCTATCATATCAAGTAGAGATATATTTACTTCTTGATTTACTTGCTTTTATTAAATTAAAAGTTCAGTGTTAAACATGTCACAGTATCTTGCTGCTGGTGGATTATATTTGAGATCTCTTCAAATCACGTAAATGGCCAAAATCCTTCCTCTGCCTGCACAGTTGTGACTTCCATTTGCTCTCAAGGAATATATTTCAGAAAATAGAGCAGGGCATGTTACTTTTACTACAAAACATTATTAGCAGAAAAACAAATTACTGTCCAAAGCACTTCCTTTGTCAAAATTCTGCAACATAATTTCTCACAAAATCCTATTAGTCAATACAATCTCTCCAGTAAATAGTCTTTAACAGAGCTTTAACAGCTCTCAGCGACATGGGCATTTTGTAGTTGTTTTGACTAGGTTTTGTTGTGGTATGAGTTTTACTCACTGCATCACAGACTAAAACAATAGAAAACTAAAAATAAAGATTCCTCATACTAAGAACCTGTCATTGAAGATAAAATGTGCCCTAAGCACGGAGAACCCAAATGGTCTAGATCTTATGAGAAGTGGCTCATTTCTGGAGTTCTCTTGAAGCAACACATTTTTAGACAAAGCATGAGTGCTGTTAATAGTCATTTACAATCTCCTTAAACATTTTTTTCTTAAAACTTTTGGCTTTTAAATTCTAAAACCTACACAACAACTTCTCTTGCTGCTTACTTTATTTCAGAATCACTGCAGTCATGTAGAAGTATTTCATGTTCTGTCTGTGCCCTTTAATCACTTTTTCTTCCTCTTCTATTTGCATTCTCTCTCATCTCCCCTGTATCTACTATATTGTGCTACCAAATAAATATTAAATATGTTGTACTCATTTAGTTCTTAACTAGGCGTTCAACTCACATAACAAATACTTCTTCTGTGTGCAAATATTAGACAAGGGATATGTAATATAGAGTGTTATTTAACAAAATATATTTAATGAATTCTATCACGTGAGAGGTATAAATATTGACTTCTCTTCCATGTGGCACATACAGGAGGAAATCACTTAGTGGATGCTCCTGGTACATATTCTTGGTCACTGGCAGGCTGAAGAGGTGGCTTGCAGAGCACGGAGTAGGAGCATACACATTGGGATTATCTGGATCCACTTTTATGTAAGTAGTACTAATGAGTCATACCTTCAACACAAAGTATCAAAAAGTTACAAGACAAAACCCCCCTATTTAGTAGCTTGTCAATAGTATGGCAATCCTCCCAACATCAAAACTATCTGTGAAAACTGGGAAAAGCAACCATCCTTGATAGCTGTGCTAATGGAAGCGGTTAGTCAAATTACAGATCCACTAATTTGTTTCCCTTGTGTTGCAGAGGCCAAACAAATACTCTCTTCTTTTTTGACCCGTAATGCAAGCTTCAAAACTCTGTTACATCCTGCAAATAAAGAGGAATTCGATGTCCCTAGTGTGCCTTTAGGATATCCTTGAATACAAAAATTAATGTCAAAGAACAGCCCACTTGTCCTTATTCCATTTATCCCAGATTTACTTTTATAGCCAAATTATATTTTTCATCTTTGCTTTTTTGCAAAATATTTTTTTCAAACAGTCAACAGACACCCAGCTAGCAGAATTTTAATCAGTGCTAGATCAAAGTGCTGTTACCTCTGTCCACAGGCCAGCCAAGGGCTCCATTATGTCACTTCAGCACCGTTTAAACTGAGTAGGTGATTTATTCTTGCAGCACGTTAGAGGACAGGGCAGAAGGAATTCCCCCCGCAGTACCTCCTGCTGGTCGCAGGCTGCCTTCCCACAACTCTCATGTCAGTGACAGATCATTTAAGTGCAACCAGCCATCGGTGACTGCAGTCCTCCCAAACCCAGGGCTGGAGATGGTCGGTGTAAAGCCAGGAGGGTCCCAGCTGACGGCAGTGCATGTGCACACTCTGGTGCAGGCACAGCAAATCAAACACATGGCAGGTGAAGCAGTAAACTGAGCTGCTGGGCTGGGGCTGATTGTCCATGACCATCATACAAGACGCAGAACTTTTATGCTGGATGCTGTGTGTTCCAAGGGATGTCTGTCAGTCCCGGCTAAGGAAAGGCATGGCACTTGCCCTTCCCTGCAGTGTGTGGTGTGAGGTTTGTCTGCAGGAAGGTCCTGAGAGCACAGGGGTTGCCATTCTGCCTGTCCTTCAGCCTTAGGGACCACCAGCAGCTCCCTGCAGCCATGCAGCCCCTTCCCACTGCTTTGTGCAGCCTCCTCTCCCTCCCACTCCCATCCGCCCCAGACTCTCTGAGTTCCCCAGCTGCTGCTCCAGCCTCTGCTCCAGCATCCATGCCAGCCTCAGCCTCGGCTATGGAGAAAGGACCTGAGCACGTCTGTCCTCTCTTGGCACATGCACCCGCAGAGCGACACCCAGAGCTGAGGCCCCTCTTGCTCCCTCCTGTTATGTGCCACAGCCACTCCTGCTGACTTTTGCAGGAGAAAAAAACTGATTTAGACCATGCAGCTTGGGAACAAGTATTAGGTAACTTTCCAAAGGCTAGTCATAATGGACAAGTTCTAGCCAAATTCATACATCCCCACCCAACTTTCCTTTAACAAGTTACCTTTTCCTTTAAAGGACTTTGGGGCAAACTCAGCCTATTCTGTCAGCAGATCCAGGTGAGAATGGATCAAGTACTCTGAATTTGGAAAACAAGCCAGAACATGTCAGTGGAGCAGGAGATGCATCTGTGACCATCTGCCCTCTGAAGACCTGACAGAGACGATGAAGAGCCCTCTGGATGCTGTAGCTCCTGGCAGGAAAAGGAAGAAATCCATCCTTGTATTTTTCTGAAATTTGACATTGAACAATGCAGTGCATTGAAACACAAAAGGTAAAAAATAATTAGATTTTCTGTTTAAAAAGATTAACTGTGGGGTTTTTTATCTCTGTTTTGATTTTGAATAATTTTTACTTACACCTTGGGTACATATGTGATTGTGGTCTGGTTTCCCAGGGGTATTAAAAAATGTAACCTAGGCCTTTCTGCAATTACAAGCAAGTGAACTTGCCACAGCTGTGTGCCGTGTTCAGGCCCAGTAGCAAACTCTGCCCCCACTCTCCACACTGCTTTTCCTATTCCCACTGGGCACAGGACTAAAATTCACCAAAATGAAGTACCTCCATAACTACAGTACTTCCTGCTGTGCCGAAATCCCATCATCTCTGCAGTCATTTTTAAGTACAGGAATATTGAAAGCAAAAGTGATCTGGAAAAAGGCACAAGTGCAGCAATGGGTCCCTTCTGAGCTGGAATTTCTGTGTGTTTTTATAGAAAGTGTTAAATACTGTTGTAATCAGAAAGCTACTGCTGTTGTAACTCCATGGCTCACTATTGAAGATAATAACCTGTTAATTTACATTTAAAAATATATTTGCCTAGTGGAAAACAGTATTGAGTGACTATTTAGTAATAGCATGTATAGGACAACACCATGTACAGACACACCATCTCCTCCATATTAAGGACTGTACAAAATAACAATGGCAGTCAAAGTAAACTGTAAAATGGTGGTCATGATACTCTCCTGGCTATCATTTAAATATGCCTCAGTTATTGTATTATTGATTCTTTAACTCTTTTGCCCGTATTTTTGAAGGCTGTCTCCTGAAACTGCACCCCACTCCAGAAAATCTTGAATACACCGTCAATCTACATGCCTGTTAATAGAGTGGTCTTAACCTAAAAGGAAAGGAATGAGACTGGTCAGTTTAAATGTTTAAATTGCCTTTAGCCATCAGCTCTCTCAGCCAGAGAGCTGTAATTACCATGAAACACCCAGGGAGGCACTTACCATTGTTGCTCTCTTTTTGTACTCTGTTATATTTGGAGTTATGACAGATTATACTACAGTTACTATAAAGTAGCATTTCCCAAGTGAAAAGGCTCTTCACAAACTATTGTCTTTCCTTCTGTTTTCATTTTTGCCAGTAAGACACCAAAACATTTGTTAGAAGGAGAAAGAAGCAGCATAAAGATTTGTTTTGGAAAGAAGATTTTGTAGCTGAGGAATAAACAAATTGGATCTTACTGTTTTCTGATTGCATTTTGCCTTTTCACAGTAAGTGAAACAAAATGGTGGTTTCTCAGCTATTATGATTTTAGAAATACAGTATTTAATTAAATCTTTTTATAGCAAAGTATTGTACCTGCACTCTTTGTGTTTCTTGTAGATCTGAGGCTTGCCAAGTTTCACTCGATTAGAAAGAGATCAGTCATTCCAGAACTGAAAGCAGTTTTCTGGAATATCTCCATAAAAAACAATATTGAATAACTTAACTGGATGTAAGAACTTCTAAATAGTAAGGCATTACAAGCCGATTTTTAACCTTGGTCTTTTAAATTTGGTGCCTAAATATACCATTTCATTTCTTCCTCATTTAATTTCAGAGACAGTCTTAAGTACATAACAACTCTGAACATTAAATAACACTCACAGTAAAAGGCACTTTAAGAAGAATTTTGGTCTGAATTAGCTTTTGCTGCACTCAGTCAGTGCTGAGCACCTGATGGAGTAAAACACACGGATCTTTCCCCAGCATTAGTTTCTCTTTAGTTATGGTAATGATTTATTGTACTTCTGAGTCCTGACTTGCAGCTCTGTTTCATTGTCACCTCAGAAGACAATGCAGTACCAGCAATGGAATAGACACACAAGTAGAAGAAAAGATAGTGAGTAAAGGATATTTTAGAGAAACCAGTAAAAACTGCATTATGCATCTAACTTTTCAGAAAAAGCCTAGAGAACTGAGCAAAGCAGGACAACACATTTTTTTCCTATTCCTAAGAAGATTAAAAAGTAGCCTAAAAATTGCTGCTGCTCAGATGCACCAGATTAGACAAATAGACTATGTGAGATGAGAAAGAGCAAGACAGCTGTTACACAGCACTAAATAAATGAAGAGTATTCTTCAGTTACAGAACGGTAAAGCTGCAGAGGGATCAGTTTCCTCTAAGAAATCAAAAAGGAGATGTGTGATGCTTTATATGTATTAAGTTGTAAATCCATAAAGAGATGCAATTGGAAAACAAAACGGAAGGCTCTACAGAGAAGTCCACAAAACACAATCAGACTAGATTTGCAAGAAGTCACATAGAAGATTGCACAAAGGATTGAAATAAAATACAGAGCAAAGCAGCCTTTGGGCAAATCCATTATGTTTGTAAGAAGTAAAATAATTTCGCAAAAGTCTGTGGGCAACAGCTGAAGAGAGGCAAAGAAGAGCTAGAAAAAATCAAATGTAGCAGAAATTCTGCAAGAGCAAAGACTGGATAACCACTTTGAATATGAAAAGACTACATATGATTTACACTTGGACACAATACACATGTTGTACTGTATTTGAAGTCACAGAAATACTTTTGAAATTAAATTCTAATTATATTGAGTACAAACAAGCAAAGCTGATCTCATAGGACTTGTGCTGTGGGGAGTGTGAAATGCAAGCCTAGGCAAGACGAAATTCAGAAAAGCTAATATTTGCAGTACTTTCAAAAATGAAACACTGTATCTTTTGTAGGACTGGAAATGTCAGTGACTAGATGATAATGCAAATTATGAAGAAAAACTCAGGTCCTGAAAGCAAAAACATAAATTGAAAGCAGAACATGATGAAATGGAATATAGAAGTAACATAGGAGATGTAGCTTATCTGTATCCTTTTCTTTGAGGTGTGGTTGAACGTCACTCATGCTGTCAGTGTAATTATACCCAAGCACAGTTAAACAGATCATTTATGTCTTGGTGCAAGAGACACGGTATCAAAGGTATGCCAGACAGTTCAGTCCTGGATACTTGGCAACAGCTGATAGAAGTCACTTTCCCATCCAAGGGAGAATGCTGACACTGCTTACGAAGGTATTTAGGATGAGTATAAAGTGTAAACTCTAAGAGATGTAGTACATGGCTGTCTGTTAATAAAGGCCACTATCTCTTTTTACCCTCCTGACCAAAATAACTGTGAGGTTGATTTCACTGAGACACGAAGAATGGAGAAAGATTTGGAAAGTGTACTACCAAAGATATGAAGACCATCTCACACGGCAAGGTGGACCAAGACTCCCACGGGAAGAAACTTTGTGGAGTTTCAAGAGCATTCAGCAAATCCAAGTGGAAAACCCTTCTCTTGTTGACACAACGTGGCTATGACTATGAGGGCCATTTCAAACAAGCTGATCAAAACATCCTGTCCTATACACCATCATCACACATCAGCACACTTGCTGCATGTGCCTGCTGAAATCTCCACTGTTGTTTATCACGGTATCACCAACCAGAATAGACAGGTAATCTGTAATCCAGAGAGACATTGCCTACTGCTGACTAAAGGCAAGATCAGTACCAGGAGGCCATGGCAATCAGTGAAATCAGCGTTTTAGGGAACTATAATGAAAGCTTAGGCATGGTAGAGAAAAAACTGCCCTAGGTCATGGAAGAATCACTACAGTCGTGTATTGTCTTATCTACTGGATGGCTATGGTCATGGAAGAAACTTCTGTGAACAAATACTCGTCTAACTGACAAATCAAGAAAGTGGCTAACAAGAGCTATAGAGATGAATGAGCTCCATGGCAGAAAGACTGATTCTTCCAGTGGACATCAAAGGCATAGGAGACAACCTCTAGCAGGTGGTAGAGGATATTCACCAAGTTGATTCAGTGGGCATCTTTAAAAGACATAATTTACCATTATGTATCGAAGAAAGACTTTTAAATTAATGACAGGCTAAAGGGCCATGGTCTACACAAGGAACAAGTCAATTTAAGTCCACACAAAACCCCTCTGGCCATGTTAGGGTGGAGGAGTAATGCTCTTGTGTCTTGAAGAGCATTGAGGAAGCAGAACTGTTTCAAAAGGACAGGTCAGTGTTTAAGAAGCCTGTGATCTTTGCTTTGTGCTTTTGCTTATGGAGTTAGGAATTTCTCCAGGAATATCTACTAAAAGAGTGGAAAGCCTTCTTGCCTTCCAGGGAAGATAAGGAACAGATTACAGGTCTGATTGAGTCCTCTGATTTCTCTTCTGCACTCTAAAGGAAGTTATAAGGTAAAGGTAAATACTGTTGAATCGATCTCCAAGTCTCATAATAATATAAAGGAAAACCTCAGGACACAAACAGAAGCTGTTTGAAGAGAGAGTCAGCATTCAGGACCTCTCTAAGAATGACTCTGGAAGCAACAAAGTGAGTACCATTTTGGATCTCAAAAATGTGAGAGGAACAGCTGTTCCGGAGAGTCTTATGAGTTGCTGTTCCAAACCAGGGGGTCTTGGAAGACATGGCCTGAGCTAACGGTGAAGACCCAACCTTTGTAGGCCTACACCTGACCACACCACATCTTAAGAGCCAGCAGTCTCTTTGTCAAAAGGTTGTTTCTTCTTTCCGGTTGTAGAAACATGAACCAATTCAAGAGCTGTCAGTCAGACAGTCCGTTCTCTGACTTTGTAGAACCTTTGGATTTGCTCCTTAAGTGTTCTCAGAGATAACACCAGTGATCTCCACATGGTCTGAATCCAGCTTTGAACATCTTGCCAGGGATGTGCACTTCCCTAAGGCATTTAAGACAGCAGCAGCCATCAGAAGTGGAAGAACAGGTTCCCCATGGAAAAGTCCAGCAGTCTATGCCAAGTAAGGGAAGCAGACAACAGCTGGGGAAGTTTTGGCCAAAAAGAAGATGAAAAATTGCCCAAAGTTTTTATCTACGTGTATTTATATTGATATGGAATTTTAAAAATCCATACTTCGTATTATTTACATGTGTATTCTGCCTACATATATATACATCTATGTGTGTATGTATACATTCTGTAGAGAAGCTATTTTTATAAATAATTACATTTGTACAGAACTTTAAACAAGGATCTAGGGTCCTGATCCAAATCAGATGGACTACTAAGATGGGGCAACAAAATCCTTCAACACTGAATGCCCGGAATGAGGACAGGGCTGCCTGCATTTGTGCGTCTCCCACTTGGATCATTTTGCTTCCTCATCAGTACATGACAATGTGGAGACATACGTAGATAGGTAGTCAAAAGAGAAAGCCAAGTTCACAGCAAATTGACAAAAAACATAGACACAATAAGATCATAAAACACTAGTAAAGTATGCCAAAGAAAAAGAAAGACCAGAACCTAATGCTGGAAGACCAAAATGCTGAACACAGCCTTTTCGCATTGTAATCCTCACTGATTAGAAAATTGTATCAAAATTGTTAGTTCTTTATAAATATCAGTATGTGTATTTAAGCAACCACGAGATAGCATGCTATATATATACAAAACAGCAAACAGAGGCTCAAAAGGCAGCACTCTCTCACAGAGACAGTGCTTGTCACACACAGACTGCAGAAGGGTGGGAGACGTCTGCAGTTTGTGATGGAAAAGAAGGAGAAAAATTAGTAAGATCCTAAATTTACAAATTCCAAAGCAGAAGAGACTGTCAGGAGGCCAAAGGATGATCAGCTATTACGAGGAGAAGACTATGCACAGAATGACACACAAAGTGAAACCCTGTGGGTGTTCACTCTACAAGCATTCAAGTGCAGACTCCATAGGATGGAGACCAAACTGACATTGACTGAGAACTATTGAAATAGTCTTCCTTCTTTTAAAGGGAAAAGATATTTGGATGGCTGGCACTTTAAAGCTTTCAGCATCCTGCTTTCAAACCATAAGTTAGGGTCACTAGTCATTAGATGCCTGACAGAATGGGGGTATTTCTCTCTCCCTTGCAAACTTCTTCCCCCGCTCTGTGATAGTTTAACTTTCAACAAGAACTAAATTCTTCTCTCTTTCACTAGCATGTAGAATATGGATTAAGTTGCAAAATTTAATACACCCAAAAGATGAAAATGTCAGTGTTCACTTTCATATTTCTTTTTTCTTAGCTGTAAAATAGGGATAGTAAATTTAACAATACAGCTCACATGATTCATTAGGCTTCATTAAGATTTCCACAGATTGTATTATTTAGCTACTGAGTGTTATTATTTTTATCTCTCTCTCTCTGATAAAGGGATTTAGAAGGTCTTTCAGTACATTTCTTACCACATTGGCCTTTTTTTTCTTAAACTCAGACATTCAGGAACTGGTTCTTGAAAGCTCTGTATAATATCTGGGTTGATAAAGCATCTTGAGACTCTAGGATATTTCCAAGTGTTTTACGCATACACTACAATTAACATTCTTTGGTTTAAATTACAATACAACCCCAAATCCTACTTCCTCAGCTGAGAACCACAAGTGCATTTGTGCAGATAATCTGGAGGGGCCTGCAATTTATGAATCTAAATTCACATTCAGTAAAAGCTGTATGTAAGGAACACTGTTAATGTTGTGAAGGCAAATATTCAAAGGTTAAATACCAGAATTAGAGCCAATTCCAGAATAACTTACTTCCTGTTGACTTGACATTAATGTCTAGATACAAAAGTAGGAGTTCTGCACTAGTCACTTAAAAGTTGCTTTACAGGGCTTGCTCACCTGAATATTACAGTACCTTCATGTATCAGTGCAGATTTTTCCATTCTTTGTGAACACTTCTGCTTAATTCAACACACCCCCCCCACCATGAATGCCATGACAAGTCCACTGTATGCCCTATAGATGCCTTTCTCAAATAATTGAGTTTATTATTTTGATGCTAAAATGGACAGATACTGTGGAATTTATGCTGTGGAGTTTCCTTTTGTATGCAATAATATTCTAGACTATATGGACAATTTAAGGGCTCTAAATCACCAGAAGAACAACTAACAACTCTTTATGATACCACAAAATGACTGTATTGTGCTCTGGCTTAAAAAGCTGATGTGAAAATTACAGCTGAGGTTTTACCTTGGTTGGTAAAACTTTTCATTTGTCTGTTTTCAGGCTAGTCTGAGATGGATTTTCACCATGACATAACAAGCAGTGACAGCGGTTGAACAGAATATTTCTTTACAATGAAAGTTTATATCCTTCAGTTTTGGCTAATTTTGAACTCAAGAAGGTTCCTTAGCAAAATAAAAATCACAATAAATTTTTATTAAAACAAGTTTAAAAATATATAAACATTTTATTAAATATTTTTAGCTCCTTTTTTCCTACTTCGTTTGCAAATTTTGGTCTAGTAAAAGCCTTTCATAAAGGAAGCCCTGGCAGGCTACAGGGATAAAATATTTCCCCTAATTACTGGTTACCGTCTCAGCACTATCAGGCTGCATTATCAGTTACAGCTTCTCTTTCCCCACTGTTTTTTAACCCTAAAATTTTCGCATTATGGAGCACCCAGTGATGCTCTATGAACCACTTGTATTCCCAATTAAGCTCTACTTCACATGCTTTAGCAGGTCTTAAATGATACACAGATGCCAGCTTGACCTTTTGCCCATTCTGTACATGTGGGAGCACTGGGTGGCTGGATTGTAAAAAAAAATCACAAGGCCCTACAGTGCAGAGAACCTGACCCACCCTTCCTCCCCAGCCCAGGCAGGAGGACCCTGAGCAAGCTCCTTGTGTGCTGTCTTGGCATCCTACCAAAGGCACAAGGAAACGGACAGTAACTGCTTAACAAATGGCTGTAAAAACGTGATCCAAGACGAAACTTGGAATGTAACATTCAAATCTATATGCCATTTTCTTTTGTTTTCTTTTTTTTTTTTTTTGGCAGGGGGAGGGCGGAGAGAAATCAAGTCACCCACACCTGGGTTGTTGAGTAAAAGCACCTTTTTGGCATTCGTGAATTTAGATTTTTTCAAAATGCTGTTTTCCATCCCTAAATTTATAGGGCAAACTAGATACTTCATTTAGATGAGCAGCTTTTGGGCATGAATGACAACAACTGTTCATATGGATTTTTATTATGCAGATTAAATACTCTCTAATTACACATAGTGGAATACTTCATAACAGTCTGCTGTGTTATGTCAATAATCCATTAAGATATGAATAGATGCTTGGTAAAACTTCTGCTGAAAGCAAATGAGCGTTTATAATCTTATTGGAGAAAGCACAACAATCCTATTGACAAGAGCCCGATGGGATTGCAGGGACACAGTCTCATGAGCTGCACTTGAATTCCAGGGGAAGGTCCTGTGATGCTGACAAACTGTAAATACTAAAGAAAGCACAGAACTTCAAAAGTAAACTTCTTATTTTTCTAGATTCATTTCTCATGTGAGTAGGAACAGCTCCACTAAGCCCTGCGATGCTTTCTCTCCTTCCCATAAACAAGTTTAGACCTAATTTTCAGTGTTTTCTGTCTTCATCACATAGATAACGAAACAGTGATAACTTTTGAGATTCCCTCAGTTCAGAACTAGAACAAGGACAGTTTGAGTCAGAAGATGATTCTGGAAGAGATCAGAAAGTATCAAAAGGTACCCATGCTCTCTTTCACAGTTTCACAAAATCATAGAATATCCTGAGTTGGAAGGGACCCACAAGGATCACTGAAGTTCATCTCCTGGCCCTGCACAGGGTGCCCCAAAAATCCCACCACATGCCTGAGAGCATTGTCCAAGCACTTCTGGAACCCTGTCAGGCTTGGTGCTGTGACCACTGCCATGGGGAGCCCATTCCAGTGCCCAGACACTGTCTGGGTGAAGAGCCATTTCCTAATATCCAACCTAACCCTCCCCTGACTTATCTTCATGCTGGTTGCTCAGGTCTTGTCACTGGTCACCAGAGAGAGGAGATCAGCATTTACCCTTCAGCTTCTCCTTGTGTCTTCCGTGCCTGCTCTCGCCGCCTCTCTGACACTGAGTCAAGCAGTCAAGGAAACCAATTAAAAAGGGCCAGGAAGACTAAATCAGAAAGGATGGATGATGTTCAAAAATCATGATGATTTTAAAACAGACATTTTAGAACACTGACCTGAATCCTAAGGACAAAGAGGTACAAAACAAACAAATCAAATATAAAATTATTTGTAGTTTATAGTGGCTGACCCAAGACCAGCAAGAGATATTAACTTAAAAACACTAGAACATATCAACTGCTAATATAACTGTCCTGTAATTTATGAAGTCACGGCAAAGTCACTCTACTGCACATCCTTCTGTGCCTCTCCACCATCCTCCTTGTCCATCTAAAATGGACAATTCCTTGGGAAATTTTTTTAGAGTAAATTACTGTGCTACAAGGTTGAGCATCATGGGCTGTATCCCAATGAATGTTTTTGCCACAAGTAGCTCTTAGTACTGGTGTAGACACAGGGCCCCAGACGAAATTTTACACTGCAGCCACTGTTCCTTGGTGATCCTGAACCAGATCACTGCTGTGAGCCAGCTGACAGGATGACCCTGTAAGGACTTGTATCAGCCCAATGTGGGGAGCAGTGAGTTCGCACCTTGGCAGGAATGGATGTCTGGGGATCAAGAAGCAGGGGGAACATCAGGAGGACCTTCTTGACGCAACTTTGCCTGTGCCTGTGTGTTTACTTTTTCTTTTCATGAAACTACAGATCTAGGAATTAAACAGATCTACAAAACCCAAACATTCACCTTGCAAACTGAATGTGCTCCATCTGCTTGTAGTTCCAGTGTGGCTGCAACATAGATGTGCCTTCCCTCCATGCCACAAAGTATTCTCCTTTGCTTCCAGAATCCTATGTGGCTGTCGCTGGAGCACCTAAGCATGCATTTTCCAACAAATATATGCAGGGGAAGTTGTACTTTCTCAACATTAATTGCTCTGAAGAGGTAGCAAGAAAAAGCAGCACATCCTTTCTGTGTCAACAGTGACTGGTGCAAGAGGAAGGAGCCCCTTGACTCAGGGCACAGAGAGGTAGTGGCTGGCGGACCTGGAACCAGCCAGACAAGAAACTTGAGGGCAGAAAGTCATGACAAAATGGAGAATGGGAGGGAGGAGAAACTGAATTTAAAGATTAATTTGCTTTAGCCTGTAGGGAATGTACTGGTATTTGATGAAGAGCTACATGAAGAGGAGTGACTAAGTGCTACACGGTTTTTCAGTGGTATCCCTAATTAAAGACTATCAGAAATACTCATGAAGTGAGATTTGGAGTCACAAGTAGTGCCTTTCATTAATTTATGATGGTTCAGAGAAAAAGGGGTTGGACAGACAGACACTTCTTCAGGTCTTAAATAGAGCAATCTTCAACATTAGGTGCAAGTCTAAGATTTACTGGCCATGATAGTCAAAGCTTAGATACAAGCTCATAAAAGACTGGAGTTACACAAAACCACATTTGTGGCACTTCCTAATTTTGGGGAGCTTGATTTTTCAAACTCAGTAATGTTACCATTATTTATAGGTGTGTTATATACCTGTAATTCCTGTACGAACCCCAGAACAGATCAGTGTGAATGCTTAGAAGATACCCCAATGTTTCAAAAGATTAAATTTGGGATAGTTCTTGAAAAAGACCCTTCTTGTTCTTTGATGAAGTCACTCAGTATATTATGCAAAAATAAAAGGGGGGAAGAGATTATTTGTCTGTTGATCCATCATTTATTGGGTCCCTTACACACAGCTGGTAACACATGTCAGCTGTATTTTATTAGTTGGAAACACACAGCAGTTGGGTGGATCTTTTCACCAGCATTAAGGGAGGTTACTTTTCTGCTCTAACCTCATTAACCTTTATTGCTAGTGCTAGTGCTAGTTTACCAGGATAAAGTTTGTTACTCTGCAATCCTGTGTTAGATTAAATAGGATGCTTTGTTGGTTGTCTCATTTCACTATATTCCTCTCCTTAGCTCAGCATTGTAGTTTGTTACTCATTTTGAATAAAGCAGTCTCCAGATGAAACAAATAAAGCTTATTTACAATCTATTAGCAATAAAAGTCTACACAAACAAAAAAAATTACAGGTTGCTTTTATTTGTCTTTTGATTTCCAAGTCTTTAGAGCATACATGAACATGGCTTGTAGCATTGCTCTGCAGGCAGAGACTCACTTCAAATTTAATTAAAGTTGGAATTCCCACTGTAATCATATGAATTTAAGAGTTGGGGCTGTAAAAAAATTACTGAATATTTTCTGACTCTCAGCTGAATCATGAGTTATCAACATTGAACTGCAGAGCTGCATGATTCACTGTGAAATTGATTTTATCACATGATTCCACAATGCATCCTATGGGGTTTTTTTTCATATTTTCCCATGCATTTTTAATGCGTTGCCTGATCTTTGGGTACAAATTCCTTTCCCTTCAGCAAATTCTAACTTTCTAAACACCTGAGCAGTTTCAAACACCAGATATTTAATTTTCATCAGTCTTCTAGAGAAATATTTTTCTCTCTTACATGTGGACATTTTTCTGCTAAAATGATGTACTTCTGAAGTACACTGTTCAATCTCAAAACATGAGGAGCTTAAGGGCTAAAAGGTAGATCTGTATCATGATAGACAGAAGTAGCTATAATTTTCCTGTAGAACTCAGTGCTTGCTTCTGTCACTCGCAAGACAGTAACAGGTATTCACCATTTAAATGTTTACACTTTCATTAAGGGAAGAACCATACAAAGTTATTTGGGAACTGGTTTAAGTTCTGCTACTTAAATTCACTCACAGGCCTTAAATACATTTCTTCAGGCACATTCATTCTGTTGACACCAGTGTAATTCCACGCTGTAACATGTTTAAATGCTTTGCAGAATCATGGCCCTACAAACATGGCCCTATAGGTGAAGGATCCCAAATCATCTCAACTCTAATGTAGTTAAAATTTTATTTTTAAATAAAAGTGACTGTGATTCCAGATATATCTATGTGTGTGCAAGTGTACAGATACCTATAAAGGTCATATGACAAATCAGTTTTTATTGTTACTTGTTTGGAAGGATATATACATGCACACATGACTAGCTGAGTTTTATAGAGGCTGTATTGTCCAACTGTACAGTGGCCAAAACACAATTATTTTTTAATGATCAAGATAACCACACTCCCTATTTACTTGGGTAATTGGCTAAACGACATAATTCAGCTTCATATTTTAAAAAATAAGGGGTCTATATTAAATAATTTGCGATAAATCATGGACTGCTTGAAGGACTGTAAACAATTAATAATGATAAATAGGCTGCAATCTGTTGAAATAGATGCAAAGAGGTATCTGGGGAGATACTGAAGATGTCAGTGTTGAAACAAATTTACTATAAGCATAAATGTTCTAAAAGGGGCAGTTGATTAAGTGAGTAGATGATATATCTTTAAATTTCAATGTAAGTGAAGATGAGGGGAAAGAACCATAGTAATCAAAAGAACGTAGCAGCATGAGGTTACTTCAGCTGAAATGTAAGATAATAATATGAGAAAGATTAATTACAATCATAATTATCTTCCCCTCACACAATTATCTTCCTATATAGTTGTTTAAAATAGATTCAAGAACTTAAGGCACTACTGGCTTCAGGAGCCTGATACACAGGCTGTTAAAATGAAAGGCAGCCTTCCCTTAATGTCAGTAACTTTGGATCCAGCCTTACAAAAAATTCTGGATTTAGGACGGAGTTAATGTGAAGAGTAATAGAACCCAAAATATGTTAAGGAATACAGTTAAAGATTAGGTGATCGAATAATGGCAAAATCTCCCTGTAGTGGCACAATAATACCATAATGATAATTAAGTCACATCAGTATTTGTGGACACAGGTTAGGGTAAAATGCTGAAGGTAACCTTACATTGTGTAGTTTTCTTCTTCCATCATAGCATGAGCACGCACAGTGACAGTTCTGGGATTATTACTTAATATGCAAACTTCAGAAAAATTAGTCATTTTTTTCTATGCATTTTCTTAATGTTGGAGGACAGAGCTATAGGAAGTCAAACAGCTGAAGAGAGGTTTATGTTAAAATAGGAAGGTATGAAATTTAATTTTCAAATAATATAATCTTCCTGAGTCTGATGTGCTAAGCATAATAAATGAACAAGCACACAGTACTTTATGCATAAGCAAAAATAAATCAGTGCAAAGTCCCTGCAATTCATCTGGTCAAGAAGACTTATTAGACAAGGTCAAATTATATGAAAATCAATCTTCGTAGACTGAATCTGATTTGCATTAGTAGATAAATGTTTACCATAATTCCAAATCAAGAACAAGACGATACAGTAATTCCTTCATCCACGCTCATGGTCCGTCATACCTAGGAACACACTGTTACTTACACAGACTGTGCTTGTTCTTGCCTCAGCCCAGGAGACCTGTGCAGAAATGCAGCTCTAAGCAGAGATATGGAAGTAATTTTTGTCTGACTTTGGAAAAAAAACCTGTCCTGAGTTAACCTAAATCTATTTTTTAATCAATTAAAAACAAATCTAACAAAATGTATTGTTTTCCTATGTCCTCTATCTCCAACAGTAAGGAAATCTGCCCTCCAGTCCTTCTCACTTGACCAGATGAGGAATTTCACTTGAACTCCCATTTCAGAGGACTATACTAGACATGATCTTCAGTCTGCAAGTAGTTTGTCACCCTGCAACAGACTCATCTTCCTCCGTTTTGTGGGCTGTACCCAGGTGTGCCTATGAATCTAGCCTGAAAGGGATTCAGGAATAAGTTCAGAAAATGCCAAACTAATCTAATTCAATTTTTTTGTTATCTCCTTTCTATGTTCTTCTTCTTCTTCTTTTTTTTTTTTTAATCCAAAGGTATTTGCCAATTTCAGCTCACATTTGCAAACAACTTTGGTTGCCCTCAAATTTCTTTTGGTGGCCGAATAAATAATTGAAAATCCTAAATCCCAATCTTAGTTCTAAGCATGTATTTATCCCCCCGACCTGCCCTTCAGTCCTGGTCTAGGCAAAGGCCGAAACAGCTTGTAGTGCAACTGTAGTATAACACCAAGATACCACTTCCTGAACTGCTCTGTATTATGCTGCAGCAGAAGGCTGAGCTCTCTATTTCAAGCATTAAACTGCATTGCACAGAAGGTAGAGGGCTGGTGAGGGGTACTCACGTGAGGGAACACTTAGGTAATTTTTAAGACGTCTTCAGCACCCAAAGCAGCCATACACCAGGTCCAGAACAAAACTTCCACATCCAAAGTGCAACTGGAGTAAGATTTATGACCTATTTACACATTCTAGTAAGTTTCTCCACATTGGGTTTTATTCTGATTTTTCCTACGGTGGCTTTACACTGATGTAACTCTACTGGTGGGAAATAGAGTTGCTCCAGCTTTCACCTGGCATCAGACCTCCCTGAATGATGCTCTGCCAGCAGCTGTAACAGAATCCTGGGTCACGGGCAGGCATCCACCCTCTTGAGTTGTAGGTTCAACATGTCACATGAGGGTAGTGCTAGGAGAGGCTGCACACTTGCTCTCAGGGAAGCCAGCGGGGCTGGAGGGTGCTCATCACCCTCGAAGGATGAGGGTTGATGGAAGCACTCCCCTGCTGAATGTCCACCTTCCAAGCCCTGTCTGGATTCAGCAGTAACAGCTGTACTGAATTTTCTGTCCTAAACTTTTATTAATTAAAAAGCTTTAAAATCTGAATATGACTCCGTATTTCTCTAATTCAAATAAGAAGGCTTTTCACATTCGGGCCAAGCTCTAATGCAAGCTGTCTGGCTGTGACACAAACAGTGGACCCACGCCAATGAAATGTGGTGTGTGTCGCGCTGCAGTCTGAGCTGTCTTCCTGGGAGGCTGGGAAAGCCTGGAACAGCTGTGTCATTTTAATTTTCTTACTCTTTCCAGAGTTTTTCTAGCACCATAGCTACTTTCTGCTCTATCAAATACATGATAAATTATTAGAAACTACTTTAAAATTAAGCAAAAGATGTAATGGATGCTGGAAAATTGGTGCCAGAGAGCCCAGTCCACTGCAGGAGTGCAGATGTTGACCTGATCAGTACTTCCTTGCCACCTTTACCCTTTTTTCCTCCTTTTTTCTCTCCCTCTTTACTCTTTTCTTCTGTGTGCTAAAGAAACGAAGTTGATGACTTGCTATTCAAACTCACCCCCCGTCTTGCTCATCTCCCAGGTCAAACTCCACAGACCCTGCCATGGGGTCATGCACTAAACAGAGCCACCTCCTCATGATCTGGAGAGGGCTTCTCTGCCTCCATCTGTGACTGACACTCCACAGGATGCTGTTAGATTACAGTTTTGTAATTAATGGAACTAGAAATTGCTTAAGAAAAGATAGTTCTCACCTACAACCCGCAAAGTACCCCCTCCAGAATCAACCCTTGTAATTAAGGGCCTCCTTTGTTAGCTGTCTAGAAGACCTTTCCCGAGGCAGAGGAATCAATCTATTTCGCCTATAAAAACAGACACCCTGTGAAAAAATAAGAGGTCCGGCATGGGAGCTAAAAAATATGTGACATCTATGCTGTTCTGCTAACAGTGTATGTGCCTCCTCTTCCCCATGCCACAGGAGAAAATTGGGATGGGCAGGGCTGGAGAAGAAAAGTGGAAAAAAGCCTTTGGCAGGGCTTATAATGGTGATCCCGCCCATTTGCTGCTTAGTACAGTCATCCTGGCTACATCCATGGTGTTTAGTTACTGCAGCTGTGTTCAGGCTTAGGTGTGCTGAGCCAAATGGCAAAGATCAGGTACCTGCAAACTGTCACCTTGAGCTGTCTTTGCTGGTCTGGTTTTATCCGTGTGTACTGGTTTCAGCCAGGACAGAGTAAATTTTTGCAGTAGCTGTGAGGGGGCAGAGCCTGGAACTGTGTGGTCATGTCTAGGCTGTGATTCTCTACCGCTGACATCATTGCCAGGCGTGTAAGTAAGGGACTCTTGCTTCCAAGAAGAGGGACATGGCTTTGGGCTGAGAAAATCGTGGTTCAAGTGGGAAACCTGTCTGCCATTGTTAATTGTTGCTGTGGGATGAGCATTTTGCACGTAAATCACCCTCTCTTTTTGTACCCTTTTGATAGTAATATTGTTGCTGTTAACTGTGTTTTTCTAATCTCATTGCTGTTTCCAATAAATCGTTCTTATCTCAACTCATTATCTGTGCCTTTTGTCTCTCTCACCAGAGAGGGGAGGGAGTTGCTTGTGGTTCTTTTTCAGTTGGAGTACTAAATTGGGGAATACCGTTCCTAAACCATGACACCATGCTATATTTTGGCAGGAACAAACCTAGGCTTATCAGTCAATACTCTTTTGTATGGCCTTTGGTACTCACAACATTTTGAAAGCATTGTCAAAACTTCTCTGGGTTGGCCGGAGAAGGCAGAACTCCGCCAGGTGTCTCCTAAACAGGAAACCAGCAGAAGGTGGGATATGGCTTAACATCTGCTCTCCATAAAATCCTTACAACAGGGAATACACACCTTGCACTACAAGAGGACAATTTTGGGTCCTGAGCAACTTAGGAGACCAATTTATAGTTTTTATTTAATATTTCCACTGACCAGACAACCCTTAAGGACCATATCTGTCATGACAATGAGATATCATGGGTTTGTTCACACAGAACATTTATCCCACAAAAAACTTCCAGACAGTGACAGAGACTTATACCTCCTCTGCTCTCCAGATTTCCACTTTCTGGGCAGCAAACACAGCTCCCAGAGATGAGCTCTGGAGAAAAGAGAAAGGGAAAACCACGGAAGAGATGTAACGCTCCAGCTGGTGGATGTAGCAGTGAGATGCTGAGGGAAGGAATGTACTGAGAATGGGTGCAGATGTACCTGAAGCCCAGCACATTGTGGCTGGGCTGATCCAGCTCCTGGAGAGATGGAGCTGGGCTATGAAAACTGAACTCTGCTCTGGGATCCTATTCGGCCTGTGCCTGAGTTTCTTGACCAAAGACCCCTCGAGATCTCTCTGCCCTGGGGCTGGACTGCCAGCCAGGACCCAGGCACCATGTCAGCGACAAGTGAACTGCCAGTGCAACTCTGTATTTCAGGTATTGTTTTTCCAGATCCTCAGTTCTTTCACAAAATATTAAAATAAAGATGTCTTGAGAGGAACCAGTACTTTACCCAGACCATCTCCTTAAATTTTAATCCTGTGGCAGTTCTTTAACTAACCCATCCAGATAAAACGAAATGAAAACTCCCAACAGTGTCAATGTCCACCTCTGGCCTCACGCCTCTGCCACTGCTGTCCAGTTAATTTATGTGAGATGAAAGGCCCTTGGGAGCTGGCCTTTAATACCACAGCTGTAATCTTCTCTGAGGCCGGGAGAGAATCCTGCTCAGGGATTTGATGTCTGCAGAGCTGTGTGGTAGTCCTGTCCGGTCCTATATTGTCTCTATGATTTTTTAAATTGTTTCATATTGTCTTTCTCTTATTATTTCAAAAAACCCATCTTTTTTTCAAATAAAGAATAAAATGTACATATACATAATTTGCCGAAGAGATCAATACAAATTATTAGATTACATTTCTGATGCATATTAGAAAAATAAAGAGGGTAATTAATTAGGTTTAAAGGAAAAGACAGAAGTGTTACTGAAGAATTAAAAATTAGAATTGATGATTTCCTGTTGTTGAGGTATCAGAGCACAGGAAGAAATCACAATTCTCCCCAGACTTCAACATTTGAGGGACTGCAATTGCATTGCTGAAAAATTTGCTGTTCAGCCCCACTGCTTCCACTCTGAAACACAGTGAATGAACCCACCATTAAATGTTTAAGACAGAATTACTTTATCTTTTTTCCTTTTTAGCTAATCAAGATCATTCTGGTTGAAAACCCACATACCTCTCTAACAGTAAAAGTTCTGTTCAGATGTCTTGAGCTTCTGCCATCTCCTCCAGATTTTCTGCATGGCTTGAGTGGTGGGCTGTATATTCAAACCATGTACAACAATATTTCTTACAGATGTCAAACATATGCAGTAGGAAAATGAACAGTATGGCAGACTTAGTGACTGTGTAAAAGTGACTTTTATGTTAAAGTCCCCTTTTACAGTGAATAGAAAGAACTGGTAAAGGACTTGGAGCTACAGAAAAAAAATACCGCTCCCTGCTGTCACATTCCTGCTGTGTTCAGGGACCAGGACTGTCTACGCACGGTCTTTGAAAATAATCATAACAGCATCAAAGAAATACATGATTCCATCAGCAACTTCTCATTACAACAAAATACTCTTATGAGGCTGATTTTTGGTTAACCACTCAGGTTAAGTACATGAGTAGCTTTTTTTTTCTAGGTCTTGTCTTATTAGATGACAAAATGTCTTCTTGATTGCTCCCTTTGACCACAAGTAAGGGCTTTTCAGTTTCCTTGCTTTAGTGATAAACAGAATCACCGAATATTCTAAGTTGGAAGGGACCCACAAGGATCATCAAGTCCAACTCTTAAATGAATGGCCCATACATGGATCAAACCCACAACCTTGGCATTATTAACACCAGACTCTGACCAGCTGAGCTGATCTCAGGTCAGGAATGGCTACATTTCTTCACGTTCTCATGAGATGAGAGTAAGCCCGGAAGCAGTTGCCTGGGGAGGCAAGTCATGCTTTTACGTCTGATGGCTGCAAAGTTCACAGCCTCGCATCCTTCCTGAGACATGGATACCGTGGCCTTGGCCAGGTGCTTCCCTGAAGTCTCATGCTGGTTGGAACTCCAAAGAAAAAGACAACCAGCAGCATACAGGCTTTTGAGAGTGCGTGCAGCAACTTTTAACCTAAACTTATGATTTAAGACATGGGGCAGAACAGCACAAATTAGCATGATGTTTCCACAAGTAGGTAAAAGTACTGCTAATGGTTTTTTTCCATAGATTCTGAGATAAGGTAGCTCAGTCTTTCTGTCTTTGAACCTTGCATGAGTTTCAGTTTCTGCTGGTCAATCAGGCTAATCCTCAGTTTTCCACACACACCTTAGATTGCATTATAAATTATGTGCACCTCTTTATAAGGGTCTCTTATCCTCACTCTGATTTTAGCCCTTCATCACCTTGTAAATATAATAGGGTCTGTATTACAGTTTGCTACTGAATTTCCAAACTGTACATGACTTGCACACTATACAATTGAATTTCCCTGCAAATTCCTGGCCTTTTTTTAAAAATAGTTGATTCAAAGAGAAACAAGAGAAACAGAAACATAACTTTTGCAACATAATATAATTTATATGCATACATGTATTACTTGACTCTATTGAATGTCTTTTGTGTGCTAATGTGCAGACCGTACCTCAGTCATGGTCTTATTCTTGCATGAGAGCAAACGAACAGTTGAGTGCTACGTATTTGTGTGTTTCTCTAATAAGTGACTACCTACAGGATATTACTAACACCTATTTCTTTCATACTGACTCGTAATTAATATCCCACTGCCTGTTTATACTGAACGCTTGTCTGCTGGTGATTAATTTTAGAAGACTCCACCTGAAAATATGGTGCTTGCCATGATAGAGTGGACAAAGAGGCAGCGCTGCTGGCATCCACACTTCTGCCCTGAGCGTCTCTGTTCTCCTTCAGCCAAGGACCAGGAAGAAAACCTTCATTGCAAGACCCTGCACGATCACACCTAATCAAGACGACACAACTCCCAAGCACGGATTGTGGAATACATACAGAGAACTCTCAAGTCACTTCATAGCAATTACATGAGTTATGCAAATACAGGAGAAAATGGTAAATTTATCATAAATGATATATTTGAAAAAAAATTGAGCGGTTCTCATGAGTGCGATGAAAAGGCCGGATCAAAGCAGCAGCCCGTGAGCCAGAGCTGCCTGCCAGGGCTATGTCAGCTGGCATATTACCTCCCCAAGCACCTCCACATGCCCAAACACTTACTCTGTAAACTGTCAGCCCACCTGTGTTGGAGGAGAACCCTGTTCTGATGGAGCTCCAGAGATCAGCTTACAGAGGTGTCCCAAAGCTGACTTTTGGCTCAGAGCACTGAAAAGGCTAAGCTAGCCTAGGCTGGATTTTTATAAATGACTGGCTTGGTTTCTACACCTCTTTGTCACCTCCAAATCAAGAATTTTTATAATCTTTAAAGATTATTTATTATTAGTGCAACCAGAACCCCTGTTTAGAGACCCAGACCACCTGGCACAAACACAGAACAAAAGACAGTCCCTACTCCAAAGTTTATGTGTTAAGCATGTTCCCTGGAAACAGCCTTCCAACCGGATGAATGTGAACAAGCTGACTTGTGTTTCTCCCTAAATTCCATGCTCCAACAAGAAGAAAAAGGGACCCATAAGTGGTCTGTATTTTGCTATCTGTCAGCGGTAGAATTCTACAACCAATGTAGCTGACAGAAGTCAGACCTGACGCAGGAGTGTTGTACTTACGGAAGAACAAGGAAATACTAAAAATGCAAAACCTGGCCAACATTCTTTGTATATTTATGCTCTTCAGATCTCTATTTCTCTGAGGTGGCAAAGGACATATGGTGAATCAACATAAATTTTAGCTCTTTATCTGAAAACCATTATTTTTATATTTCCTTTTGCCGATTTAGTTGGAGCAGCCTATTTTGCATAGTTACAGCTGAAAGCAAGTGAGTCAGCTTGATCTGATGCTTGTAAATCTGTCAGAATCACACTGTTATATATTTTAACCCAGCATTATCCTTGGGCAAATAATGGTTAAGTATTTTATTCTTCCCAGTCTCCTTTCTCTCCTCTGATCCCATCCCTACTCTCCTAGCTACTGCAGCCTACGATGAGCTGCTTTTTCCTCCTATTCTCTACTTAGTACTGATGTCCTGTTCTATAGAGTCTTCTTTCTCAGTTTCTCTCTCGTGGGGTGCCCTTCCCACTCTTCTTAAAAGTGTGAGAGTTGTTAGACTGTAACTAAGTTGATAGTGATGGTTTCATAACTTGCTATCAATATGAAATATACCTTTGCTTTTTGGATTCTAATGAGATATGGGTAAATAAGGTATCTGCATTATTTTACCTCAGGGTTCAGGCTTCTCTGAAGTTTTCATTTCCTAACAATTGTTCTTTCAATACCCTCCAAACAGAAAGCTATTACTCTGTGACTGTGACATTATCTGCACATCACTAGACTATATGACTCCAGCACCAAATAATGGAGACTATGGCGATAGTGTTAAGTTAAAATAAGTTGCAAATAAGACTGTTAGCTTTCAAGTGTATGTCTAGCTTTATATTTTTGTATTAATTTGCTTCCATTCTTCAGCTATATACTAACACCTCCTATTGCAAATACTTCACATCCTACTTTCTCCAACAATAATGCTTAGATTTATGGAAAGTTCTTAAATTTGATTGTAGATAAAATTTTAAAGCATGGTAATTTTTCAAATGGAAAACAAACAACTTTGAAGGAAGTTATCTCTGATTTTAAGTAACATGTCTTAAGTTTCTGTGTTTTAGCTGAAATTCAGCAGCATCTGAAGTTCTGAAGGTGCCGAATTGATCCCACATCCAAATGAAAATCAGTTATTTGTATTCTTTATGGACTAATTCACTGTTGATACAGTAATCCAATTATCATGACTAGGGAACTGGTATTGAAAAGCTCCTCAGCCTGTAGCTCTGGTCATGCAATTGTGTGCAGCACAGATGTGCTCCAGGGAGTGCCCTCAGAGAGAACTGACACTGACCTAGAAGATCGTCTCCATAGCCTAAATCAAGGGAGCAAGAACTTCTATCATCCTAACCAGGAAAATAAGCAATATAACCAAGACAGGAAAGACTTGTATTTTCTCAATATTAAATTAAATGTGTGTATCTACATTTTCAGTTTCCAACATGCCAGTCTATACTGGCAACTGAAAACAGCATCAGAAGTTAATAGGGTGGAAGCTGAAAGTTAACTTCTGAACTGGAAGTCATTATCATGACAGAGAGAACCGATAGGCTCATGTTTTTAACATGTTGCTAAAATGCTCAGGTACTGAAATAGTTAATGCAAATGCAGCTGTCACAATTAAGTTTCAGATTTTAGCATTCTGCTGAAATGAAAGCTCCCTATTTTCATACCATCTGCAGACTCAGGGAGACAACACAGCAGCTCTGCTGTCTGTTGGTGTTTTGATGGTTTTCTTCCCAAGAGCATGGAGACAATATCCAGCTCTCTGTAGCTGCACCACAAGTGGCAACAGCACTGTCATGAAGCTTGGTTGAAATCTGTTGAGTGTTCATCAGTGAAAAGCAGCCTGTGAGCAACTGTGACAGGCATCACACTGGTAGGCAGAGAAAAACACCTGGGAAGTTTGTGGCCATACTTCAGGCTCTGATGATTAAGATACTGCTGTTATCTGTCAGGTTGCAGCTAGCACAGCTCCTCAACTCCTTCTTGAAGTTCTACCAGGGATGGATGTAGAGCAGGAAGAAGGAGAGTAATAATTAAGGGAGCCTCAATGCCTTGGTGAGCCTCTGTTATAAAGCTGGAGCTGTTTGTGATGCTGCAACAGGAACGAGCTACCTGCTACCATCTCTTTCTCTCCAAAAAAATCCATCTCTGCCCCATGTCCTTGTATGCAATAATGCTCATGTGCCCTGTATGTGGCTGGTGCTCTGCCACTGGAGCTGAGGGTCAGAGCTGTGCTCCCTGGGAGGAGAGGGTGTTAGGACAGAAACAGTGGTCACGGTATAATAACGCAAACTGAGCAAAGGGGACTACAAACAACAGGGGATTTTTTTTACTTCAAAGAGATTTCAAAAGATGAAGCAAAGTTCTGCAGCATGATTGGATTCTGCAGTCAGAGGCCCTGAATACTTAGGAAATGCTTAATACAGTCCCTGCCTCAAGAAAGACATGAGTAACAATGAAGATGTCACTTGCCCACCTGTAAAGAAAGATTTCTCCATCTCGTATAAAACTCCTCTCAAGCAAAGATATAAACAGCATCATTGCATGAGCAAGAGGGTTCCCAGCAAATGGCTCCATTTGCAGGAGGCAAAGTCCTTCTGTCCTGCTCAGCTGTGCACCAGTGACCAGGGCTCAGCACGTGCTCAAACCTTCCCAGTGAGATAGGAGAGGCAGAGCAAATCTGTGAAATAAAAATTATGCCAATTTTATCCCATAGCTTTTCCGAGTACCTTGCGCTGTAATACCGACATTTGCATCCTATGCTCACAACCTGATTTAAAGGTCCTCTGGACAGAAGACTCCCTTCAGCCCTAACCTTCTTTCTTTCTCCCCTTCAAGCCCTTTTTTCTCTCTTGATCCAATTCAAGGATCTGTCCCACAGTGTTTGTTATCAGGCTCCATCCTGTATCCCTCAGTGCCTTCAGGGTGTCTTCTTTTTTCTCTGTTCCGATGGCTCCAAGGTCATTCACTGCTCCTAAGGGAACCTGGCTTTTTTCTTCAATCCCCAGACA
Organism: Lycocorax pyrrhopterus obiensis; assembly: GCA_014706295.1. Classification (NCBI taxonomy): domain Eukaryota; kingdom Metazoa; phylum Chordata; class Aves; order Passeriformes; family Paradisaeidae; genus Lycocorax; species Lycocorax pyrrhopterus. The sequence continues at coordinate 18,583,870 of JACSVZ010000002.1, read as the reverse complement.
TCAGACATCTCTGAACCCCTCTGTCTATTCCTCTGTCTATCTTCCTTCATGGTTCTCTCTTCAATTTGCAAAACCTTCACTCTATCAGGTTTTAAGCAACAATATTTCAAGGGAATGGACAGGAAATTCCCATGCCCATAATTAAATTTCACATGTAGGGCTGTGCGTGCCTTAGTGCCCACACTGACAAATACTTCTCATAATGAGCCACAGCTAGTACAAATCAAGTGACACAAAACCTGAAACGATTGGAGAGAAAAGAATGTGACTCAAATACGTAGGACCTTTCTTTTAGCACAGAGAGCTTTTCATTGTTAAAAATATGCTTGAATACAGCATTCAAAACCTGAACAAACTGATTAACCAGGGACCAAGTCAGTAAAGCAGCAGTGGCACTCTGTGTTATCATGTGAGAGGCCCCGGTTTGGGAATGACAGAGGCTGATGATAAATGGCTGCAACACGGCCATGATGCCACAAGTCTCTGTGGAACAATACTGGCTCTGCTGCCCTTCCTTGACAGCTGCACTCAAATCTCTGCAAACGAGGATTACTCCAGAAGGCCATTTGCCCTTCTCCTGTTGAAAAAGTTGTCTGGGGAATACACATGGTCACTAGCTATGAGGATACACTGAACTGATCTCTGGGGCACAGCTTCACTGCATGTCCCTGTCCCCTTCTGTAGGGATTAGGGACCTCTGTACCAGGGAATGAGCACAGAGACCTTACATTGCCAGTGGAAAGTCTGTCTACCAGGTGATTTAGAAAGCAGCCTATTCGGTTGTGCTAGCAAGCCTGTCTCCTAATACATCCCCTTAGGTAAAGGTCATGATGATCAGATAGAGTGTTGGAAGTGAAAAGGGAAAACATTAGTCAACCAATGAAGTGTTCCATTTTATTTTCCCCGAGTGATATTTTGTATTTGAATTCTTTGTGAGCAGAGGCAGGAGGAGACAGAGTAAGTGTGCTTGAAGTCCACAGCCATCCATGTGCCATATAATCTAACCTATGGAGCTGACTTGAAACAAAGTTTTCTTTAAAAATAATTGCAGTTTACAAAAGTTTCTGTTTTCTAGTTTTAAGAAATTTTGTCATTTCTCCCCCTCCCCTGCCCTTGTTTTAAATAGATGAAAATTATTTTATGAAACAAAAGGAATTTTAGATGAGTCCTGGTCTGTCCAGTGTCTTAGCAGAGTGATGTTTTAGAACTCTTTGCAGGGTTGTTGTTTGCTCCCTTACAGATTAACACGCCTGGGACCAGCTCTCTGTCCCAGCCCCAGTATTACCACATGGCAGCCTCAAATACACCTTAATAAGAACGTATTTTCCACTCTTTTAAGTTCTTCAAGTTGCATCTTAAAAAGTACATGGCACCCTATATAGGGATTAAATTGGGGGGTTTAGACATAGCCAGTGATTAAGGTGGGCATTTATGACCTTCTCACTGGCAGGAGCCAATCTGAAGGAAAGCAATCTGCAGCACAAGCTCTACAGACAAGGCAAGGTATGATGCTGTAAACCAAAACCCATTCTGTCGTTGTGTTGTTCAAGGAGCCCCATCAAATTATTACCATTATTTATACCCTAATAAAATGTAGAGGTCTCTTTCAGGTTTCAGGTTCGGTGGTGTCTGATTCCCTCCAAACACACAATGAAACGTAGCTCTAAGACTGGTAAAATGAAAACAGTTGGGAGAATTGAACAGAATTAATAATGAATTATTTTCTGGCATATGGTTGTTTTAAATGTTTTCTTGTAGCTGGTAGTATTGCAGGGAAAAAAAAAAAAACGGGCATAAAACCAACAAGGAATTTCATTGTCTTTAAGTAAAAACCACAACATAAATATAATTTAGATAATCCCATGTTACAGTGATGATGGTAACACTGGTCCCATCCCAGACTGCCTCTCCCAGTCCCAAGACAGGGACAAGATACTCCCTTCCTCCAACAAAACAGAAGGAAGGATGGGTGTCCCAGCTGTGGTATGGCCCCACACGCCCTGAGGTTTTACACATATGGCAACACTTTGTATAGGTGCTTGTAAACATGATACAATTTATTACTGTTTCTCCTTCCCAGTAAACTAGAATCAGAACAGTCATTTTCAGAAAAAATTCCTTTTTTCCTAACAGCTGCAACACTTAAAAAATTTAACTGTAAGCTTTTTTCTCCTTCTCATTTCCAGAACTAAAGCTACTCCCAAAAGTAAAGACATGCACCCCTCTTTCAATTCACTTATGAATATGAATATATGTAGCATCTTCTCTGATACCTAAAAAGGGGTTGCTAAAGAATGTATTAGGAATCTCTGATGCTGAGCAGCAGCTTTCTCTTAACAAAGAAGAAAAGACTTCTCCAAAAAACCTTATAAGCATGGATATAAGTATTGATAATTAAAAATATTATTTTATAATGTTTACAATCTTGATTAAAAATAAGAAGGAAGATAGATCTCATTTTTAAAGATCAAATATCCCCCCAAAATTTAATGCCTTTTTCCAGTAGCATGGGAAAAAAACAAAAACCAAAACAAACAACCAAACCCAGTCCCCACTTTCCCTTCCTTTCCCATGTTATTTTAAATGATTAATGCTAAATCTTTATGTACAATTAGTGCCCACTTAATAGGCAGCTTACAAAAATATAGTCAGGGTTTTAGCTTGATTTTGGAATACAAAGAAAATTCGAGGAAAGCATGGGGAAAATATTTCAAAACATGAGGGAGTGGGTCAGTTACAGGTAGCTCCAGGGTCTGCATTTGCACCCTCTGATTGATATTCAGGAAGATATTCCTCCAACAGTATCCTGTGAGGTCTTGCATCTTTCCATGATGTGACACATCCTCCAGTCACTTTAGAATTTAGTTGAGATACCCTGAATGGGGACTGAGATACAAGAGAGGCTGATGAGATTGCTATCAAGAAAGAAGGCCAGCTAGCCAAAGAATCACATTTGTATTGTCTGCCTTTATGTTAGATCTGACTGGCACAGTGCAGAGCAGGAACTCTGGAAGTCCTGTTCCCAAACCTGGGAACTGTGCTTCTCTCTGGACACTGCCAGGTGGCCCAGCAGCCACAGAAAGCCAGCACGGCTTTTTCTGGCTACTGCAGGAGTTGAGGAGCTGGAGTATATTTTAAAAACTAAACCCTAAGAATATAAAAGTCTAGGCTTCAAGTGCTAGAGCTGCTCAGTTTATATGTTCCTCCAATGCTGACCTTGTACCTATGACTGTACCTTCAGCCATTGACCCACAAAGTTCTCATTCATGGGTTTGAGACCAGAGCTCCACACAGTCCAGAGACCAGGCAAAGTCCATCACAGGCTCATCACTCAGCAAGCAAAGTAAGTGTTCAGAAAAGGGCCACACAATCACCTGTACTTATCAAAAACCACTCCTGATCCCACCTGCAGGGAATGCTGGTACAGTGTGGAAGGCCAGTTTCCTTCAAAGTCTTGATTTGGGTTCACTCACTGAAAGAGCAACAGAGAAGACCATGGCCATACCCGCTTATGAGTTGCTCTGTGTTGAAGTCAGCAGCTTCTGGCAGACAAGCAGCACACAAGGACAGTGTCCAGGAGCCAGGCCCAGGACTGGGACTGCAGTAACCACGCAAGGGCACAGACTTCACACACAGGATGAAAAATGCAAAGCCTTTATTGTGCAGTGAATATTCCCCACATACCAGCACCTAACAGGATATCACATCATATAAACAGGAAAGATGTTCACCTCAGTGACCCCCAATCACCTGGGGTATTGCACAGATATTACCTATTATGGTAACAGGTAAACAATACCCTATAAGGTCACAAACTACATTTATCACTTCTCATAGGCCCAACACTGTCCACAAACCCACAATCCTCTCTCAGCCCATCCCTGGTGACCTGGATGCACTCCCAGGGTCACCTCCAGGCTCAGGAAAGAGGCTCTCTCTCCGGCCTCAGTGCACCCCAACATGGGACAGCCCTGCTTCACTCTGCTGCATGCTGGCCACACATCAGACGAAGAGGGAGAAGCTTATTGGAGAGCATCCCAAACTCTGTTAACCCTGAACCAGCTGGAGAACATTTCAACTTTGCAGTAATTATAGGTTGTCTTCCTTGAGGCTGATCCAAAATAAAGTAAGAAAAAAAAGTGTGCAAGATGCTACTGAGTAAAAAATGGCCCTGAATAGGATCAAAATACAGCCAGACACTGGGTGACCGCTGCCACCAGAGTCACTTCATGCAACAGGTGATGTGGCTGCACATGCAAAATGACTCCAGATACACTAGGAATATGCTTCCTGCTGGTGTGTGAGTGTGATGAGTACGTATGACATGGGAACCTGCAAGAATGACATTGCAGACTTTCATCACCGGTGTATTAATGGTAGAATTATGCTAAATTGTTTGTCCAGCACCGATGCTGAATATCTTCCTGTCTGAAACATTCCTTGATTAAAACAGTGTATGAGGAAACTCATGTCTATAGGAAGGTAAAAAATGCTAAGTAGATTTAGTTGTTTCTACAATCTTGTGTACTAGGCATGTTTATCTCAATACAGCCAGGCATGAAGCCTACATCAGATGGATAAAGAGGGGAGTATAGAGTTGACTGAGAACACAGATTGCTGTACTACCGCAGATTTTACTCCCTTCTCAGGAATAAAATTTAAGCAATATGCTGTACCAGTACCTGAGCTGCTTAGCTAGCAGATCCAATTTGCAAGCAAAAGACATGCAAGAGAGATCAGCAGATGAACTGAAGCTTTATGGCTTTGATGCAGAACAATATCTTAACACTCACGTCTCTTTTGCACTTTGCTTGTCCAAAGGAATAACCAGTTCCTTCAACAGCTCTTCAGACCATGTGTTGCCAATGCAGGGACCTTGCCATCCTAAGTTTATTAAGAAAACCTGGTTTGTCAAGAATACGCCTGGGAAGCAGCTAAGTAAACAAAACAAAAACATAACACATTGCTGCCTGAAAATATGCTACAGTTAATGCTTGCAACAGGAAAACTCTTATAAACTTCAAATACTTTAGGACTCTTTTACCTCCACTTGCTGCAGCAGTTGTAGCCTCCTGTTATAGCATCACCCTGCTGCTGGAATATTACCAGCAGTGGTAGCCCGCACTGGAGTTTTATTCCTTTTTCTGGGCCAGTCCTTTCATCTTTCTTTTTTTTTTTCCCTCTGAAGGTTATTTATGCAAGTGTGACATGCAGTTACAGTAAAGTTCCTTGCAATGAATGGAGTGCAGGCAGTGGTAAATTCCATTCCAAAATCATTTTGAATTCTAAAGGTTCCATTTAAGGGATAATGATGGGAGCAAAGGGCATTTCTCCAGGATTAATCACTGGCTGGGTGAGATGATAGCCCAAGGCAAAGCCACGGGCCATTAACCCCTGCAGGTCACCTTATCCCTACAGGAAATGCACTGGGTCAAGTTCACTGTTGCTATTATAAACTCTTATTCGAGAAAGGGGTTACACTTCTATGTTTATATATGTCTTCCATTCCCATGTTTGTAATGATAGTGGATAGCTTTTGGCAATGCCTCTATGTTGTACCACCGAGAGATGTAAAAACAAGTTCTATTGTTATATTTGATGCCAAAGACACAAGTGGATTTTTAATATTTACAGGGAAACATATAAGATTCTTGGAAAAGAATGAAAAATGAAATGACAGGAAAACACCACATGAAAAAGACCCAAGGAAATGACATTAGAAAGAGGAAACCTCTCTTCAGCTGGTGTAAATCATCACATCTCTAAAGCCAAAGAAGCTACATGAATTCACACCAGCTAAAGAACTCAGACAGAAGTTGAGGTTGAAACACGCTGAAGAATAAATTTTATGCTTGGCTCCTATACCATCACAAAGGGAACATCACATAAAGGAGCAGTTTGACAAAAATACTGCTAAATGGGTTTTATGTGCTTGTGAAAACAGCATTTTAAAGTGCTGCCTGAATCCTCTATTATTTACATGGCTCCCAATCCCACAAACCTTAGTCAGGTTCAATAGTTCCTAGCCAGAGCACCAGGCAAAGGTCTTCCAATCAACCCATTGCAAGGGAAAAGCTACCACTGTAGTTCCACGGGTTGAAGCAGCAGGAATTTTGCTCACTGTGAAGTTTTTCTTTGCTCACATGAACAGTAGCCACAGAGTTCAAACTCAGATCCAGAATGAGACTGTGCAAAATCTCCAGGATATGCACATTTGAAGATTCTCCTGAACAATGGGACAGCAGACAAGGTCAAACCAGAGCTGTGTTTGTGAGCTTTCTGCCTGCCTTCTGAAGCTTTCTTGAAATGTGTTAAACATTTTCAACTTGCATTAAAGAGCAAATAGTCCTTAGCCCTCTGCTAGAGAAGTGCTCTGAGGACGTGGGCAGTTCTTTCTGTCTCAGTTCTTGTGGCAGCCCCTCTCTTCCCTTGGGGCTGCAGTACCTGTATCCTTTTGGGATGCACTGTCTGAAATTCTCTCTCTACCTCCAGCCTCTCATTCCAGAGGTGGAGCAGGGATCACTGGTTCTATGATGCCCCTGCAGTTAGCAGCAGTAATCTCATCTATAAAATCGTTTCCTGAACGAGGACTTGCACAGAAACAGCAGACTTAGACTACTTCTCCACAGACTGAAGGGAGTTCAAACACACCTAGATCCCATCTACAGGGCAAATCTGTGGGGAGTGCATTTAACCACTTCATTTTGAAGTTGTGCTGAAGTACAGCAAAGAAGTGAAGATCCACTGAGCCGCAGAAAGTGGCCAAGAGTGCATCTCCACACCTAGCAGTGGAGGTGGTGCCTACGACAGGGAGCCTTCAAGTCCATCAGCTACTCCAGCAACATTTCTACATTTATCCAGTTACAATCATATTTACAATGCACAAGCAGCCCTGTGGCAGCCAGGATGTTACACTCTCCCTGAAGTAATAGAAATTTCTCTTCAGTACAGGATCTTTCCCCAGCAACACGCCTTTCCCTTGTCCTGATGCTTCGCTCCCCTGGGAAAGGAGCACAGACCAGCAGAGCTGCTTGTTGCAGGCTGCAGGTCCTGCACACACCAAGGAAGCTCCTTCCTGACCACAGCCAGCTGCTTCACTTCTGGATAGAGCTCAAATTTCAGATGGAGCCCTGTCTCTTGCACTCCCAGTTTGTGAGTGCAGGTGGCTTACAGACCATGAGGTTTTTAAATCCCACTTGGAGGTGGCTGCCTCTCCTCATGCTCTGTGTACAGTGTCCAGACAGCTAACCCGCAGGTCTGATTTCCCTAAAGTGTTCTAAAGTTGCACAGGAAAACACCATCATTTCATAATTTCAGAATACTACATTTTGCAGCTGTAATGTTCTTTTAATGGAGTTTGTAGGTGCAATACAAAAGTACAAACATATTCAGCATGGGGTAATAAACTGAGAAGTAAATATAATTACAATAGCTCTCACCAAACTGAAACCTTTTCATTTTACTTTTAATTGACTAAAAGGATTTGCAAATGTTGAAAACAAAGCTTTGGCATCAATATTTAATAAAATACAGCAACAAGATACTAATCATCTGACAGGACGAAGTAGATAGTTTTAGATCATATGATATACGATCAAGTGTAGAACTGATGATGCTCATTGCTCTCTAGTTAATGCCTAAACCAACATTCAAACAACATAGAAGATCTGGGTTAGGAAAGCTGTTATCACCATTTGCTTTCTTTACACATCATATTGAGGAAAGACCCATTATGTGAGTGAAAAGCAATTGTTCTCATGGCCCTGACCCCTGTGAAGATGGAGACAAGTGTAAGGCAGACTTCAAAAGGAAAAGTCCAGCAATGTCTCTAGCAGGGCCAATCAGGAGAAGCAGTGTAAGGCTGCTGGCTACCTGAAGCAAGCACGGGGAGTTTCCCACTGCTTGCTCTCCCACATGGTCATTTCATGGCACCAAAGTCTCCAAAGCAGGTAGAATTGTAACTCAGGAGTAACTGAGGTACCAGACATGATGTCTTCTCCTTCCCTCACCTTCCCACTTGCTTAGAGAGAGCAAGGGAAAATTCTTGCAGAACAGGAATGGAAAGAGACCATTGTTGCTAAACCTGGGCCACCTCCTGCACATGATCCAGCGTAGGAGGGGAAGCAGTGAGAGGACTGGGCAGGGTGCTCTGAGTGCTGCTCACAGGTACCAGCTGGCATCAGGCCCCAGGGATCTTAAGATGCTGCCACGTCCTGTGCCTGTTCAACTCTGCACCCAGCGATTACTGAGCAGTGGTCAAATCTCACCCTTCACATCTGCACGTACAACAAGAGATGCTGTGACACGGTCTTCCCTGCTCTGTTGTGCCCACATGCCCCCTCTCTATATTCTTGTATTTGGCAGCTTTCCGGAAGAGATTCTCTTTTTTGTTATATGGAAACAGTAGCTCTCGATTTCCAGCCACTAGTGCCTCAGTGCTGCTGCACTACATAGCAATCATTACTGTAACAGAAAACATCATGCTTGGAAGATGAAAGAGAGGCTGAGGAAAAAAGTATCATAGTCTTAAATCTAAAATAGTTAATAGGAAAAATTGAGAGAAGCAGAATGTAGTTTGTTGCATACTTGGATGGCCAATACTTGGAATGCTCACTTCAAGTACTCGTCTCTTGCAGAATTATATATATATATATGTATATATTGCAGCAGTTTTTCATCTAACTGTTGAAATATTGTAATGATTACATGTTTCACTTTAAATACAGACTCTTACTGAAAAAAGAACTGGTAGGTAATTTTCTTCCACATCTGTGATGGGAGATGTAGTATGCATTTGATGTTTGAGCCAGCATTTTCTCTTGCTATTTTTTTTTTTTTGCTCAGAAGAGCCAGCAAGAAAGAATGCCTCATTTTACTGCTCTGCAGTTTTGAAAAATGAAATGGGTTGGACCATCATGAAAAGCTGAATAGTTTGATCTATCTGTGCTTTGGCTAAGTTTTGCTACAGCATGAGGAATTCAGATCTCCCCACAAACAGTGCTCTAACGACAGGGTACCACAGCCTAGCCTCAGCGGCAGGGGAGCTCTACTTTGGCCCTTACTCACTCTGACATATTTTTTCCAAGTTTTAATTCTTTCAGCAATAAGATTAGAAACGGTGTGAGTCTGCATCTCTGCCCCATGGCACCAGCTTTATGCTGATTTAACCATGTTACATGTACACATGTTACATCACGCCATAGGGATCAACACTTTTTTATTGGCTGCCTTCATTTTATGCTACGTTTGTTTAGCCTGCAAGTTCAGGCCATGTTGAGAGCAACAGTTTGTAACATCCATCAAATTTGGGTTTATTGATCAACTATTTCAATTTGCAATGAATACAATAAAGAATGTCATCCGTATGTTCAAGCAGCAAAGAAAAAGTTCTGTGAAAAAGACAATTCAGCAGTTATAGCACATACAGAAGGAATTTCCTTCCCTCTTTTCTAGGACTTCCAAAGTCTTCATTAAAGCATTTGGGCCCCATCCTTGACTCATGGACATTGGTACAACCTCATGAGTGTCAGTGGAAGTCAGGCCAATTTAAACTAGCCCGGAATCTGGAAATGAGAAATGGCTTCTTTTTATGCCATGAACAATAGTTGAGGAACAAAAACTATAGATAATAATTTATATAAAATCCTAGACTAAAAAATATCCCCTTATATGGAATACTTGTTTGTTGTTTGTTGCATTACTTATTATGTTGCTAGATGATGTCCAGCTAAAATAGCGCCAAATATATGTTTTATGAATATTTTCTGTCCTGCTTTTATGACATCTTATTCTCCAACTATTAATGTGCTTATTTAAATCAATAGGTAGTGTGGCAGAGCTAACACAAGAGATTACAGCACATGGCGAAGGAATTCTGCTGCCCTTCAATAATGCTTCTCGGTGATCTTTGTCTTTAGAATGTTCAAGAAAAAAGCCAACAGTGATAAAGGATTGCATTTACATCGCTGTGTTTACGTTTATATTCCTATTTGCAAACAATGGGGACTGTCTATCTTCAAGCAGTAACACGCTTTATAATGTGAGCCAAATACTTTATCTTGACTTACTACATAAAAATATTATAGATCATCCAACAATATGAGAAAATGTCACCGTATTCATTTAAAATAGCTATCTGTGAAATGTGTGTTACCGTGTTTTGCTTGGGGCAATATATTTCCATGCTTTATGAAATTATTAATTCTCATTAAATTCTAATGATCCCGTCTGAAAAGAGCAGAACTAATTAACTGCTCCATTAAAGTTATTACTTACTCCTGATGAGGCCTGTAAGTGTTTCTACTTTGCTAGGCCAGTGGAAGTTTTCTGAACCACAACTCCCTGCCTTACAAGGAAAATTCTCCGTTATTCCATAACAGTAAAATTGCCAGGTCCTAACAAAACCCATGTAGCCTCTAAGATTGAAGCCTTACACCCTGAAACAAGCATTTTCCTCCTCTCACAAATAAAAGAAAATGAAGCTCATGCTGGCAGGAAGGATCTGCAGAACCTGCATCAGACAGGTGATGTCAACTCAGGGCTCGCACCTATACAGAAAGTAGTGGTTTAAATATCTTTGAGGATTTGGACTGCAGTGGCTCTGTACCTCTGCTGCCACTTGTAAAACCAAAACGGCTTTGCTACCTCACCAGAAGGCTGTGAAAAATGACGACACCTTTGAGATTCTTACATGCCGTGTCTGTTGGGGTTTCATCCCTGCCCCATGGACAGACTGCAGAGCCATGAGTAGCAGCAGAGCCTGGAGAGCAGCACTGTCCCCCCAAGTTTGCACACTGAGCTGGAGTGTTCAGCATAAACTGGTAATTTCAAGAGGATACAGGGTCATCTTTTTAATCAAAAATGGGATCTGCTTGAAGACCATCACGGCTGCAAGAGGTGAGTTCCCAACATGCCCTAAGGACAGGTGAAAGAGCTCTGGCAGTCTCAGCACTGCTGGGGCCAAGGTCACAGGGACTCGGTGAGATGTCATCTGTACCAGTGGAAATGACGGGGGAAAAGCATTGTTCAGAGCTGATAAGAAAAGCTTGCTGACTGAAACAGCAAACAAATTGTGACAGTTGCTTTCATAACCTCGTAGTGTACAAAACATCCACATGCGAGGGAGATTTTAAACACACACGAGTAAAAATCTCCCATGATAAAGCTGAATGCTGATCTGACCACAGAACTGGAACTGAGCCTATTATTGCTACTACAACTCTGACCAAGAGCTACTCCAGACAAGTATCAAATACTTTAATCCATCAGATAATAACTAAAATAGAGATATATTAGTGAAAGAATTTGAAAAAAATGTTACTTTTGTGATCTATTACATTATTTACATACTATGAACAAATTACATTTTCGATTATTTGCTCAGCTTCATTATTAAAGCATTTTTCAAAGTTTGATTTTTTGGGGGGTTTTTTCAGGGTTTACTCTTTTCTAGATAAAGGCTGAATTTTTTAGGGAAATTAAGGACTTCTTAATAGTGCTCCTTAGATAGTAAACACAATTATTTTTTAACATTCTAGTCCCATCACTCCCCAAGAAACACTTCAGATTGCAAGGGCTTCTACCACAAAACCAGTTTTTATAATGGCCATTGGTACTTAGGAAAGGATCAGAAGTTAGATTTGCAACCCCAAGAAACACTTCAGATTGCAAGGGCTTCTACCACAAAACCAGTTTTTATAATGGCCATTGATACTTAGGAAAGGATCAGAAGTTAGATTTGCAACCTAAATTGACAAATATACACTGTATTTTGACTCATTCTATGCCAATCTCTGCTATTTAAGCACTGAGGTTTGGCTGAGAGTTTTGGATGCTTCTCTGCAACAAATACCGTCTGAAATACTGGCTGCTCTGGAAATACTTTTCCTGTGCTATGTCATCCCTTTCAGTGACAGCAATAAAAAGATCAATTCTTATAATTAGCCCCTTGTTCCAGCCCCTTGGAAAATGTTTTGCCAAACATTTGCAGCTGCAACATTTGACAGCACAAGCTTTCCTTAAACCCCTCACCCTTCCCAGCTTTCTCATGGCCTCCACATGCACTGGGCATTCCGAGGCAGGCAGCTGATTCACCATTTGGGACAATCCCAGTAGGCTGGTGACCAACTGCACTTTGTTCAGTGATGGTCCCACATCAAGGTCAGTAGCAATATTTTGGGCCCCAAGGCAACTGTGCAAGGAAGTGTTTCCAAGCAAGGAAATTCCAAGTGATTTGAATTTTCTCAGCAGCAGAAACAGCAATAGCACCTAAAACATGATCACGTCAGTCAGGCTGGACTCCTCTGTGCAAGCAAGCACCACGCACAGCCCCAGGCTCAGCTGCTTCCTGGGAGAGGCTTCACCATTCCTGGGGGGACCTGGCTCCATCACCCACACCAGCGTGGCATTTCCACCACCCACATGCTCCCTGGAGAGCTGTGCCACTTGCCAAGAGCTTCCAAAATAGCAGCTTCCCAACCAATAACGTTAGAAGCTTTTGAAAACATTTGCAACCAATTTTACAGTTAATTAAACCCAGATTTGCTCTATTCAGTCATTTGTTCTATAACTTTTAAATCTTTTTTGGTTTAAAGTTTAGGGGTTTTTTTCTAAGTCATGTGCAAGCTTTTGCTGTAAATAGGTTAATTGCAGCTCTGATCTTCCTCCAGCATCTGCCAGTAAAGACAAACTGTTTTCAAACACCCAGGCCTTACATGGATCACATCATTTCAAGGTGGGACCAGTCCCACGCCTCTGCCAGCAGAGAATCCCATGCCAAATCATACAGCTAGTAAATAGTATGGCATCAATTCCTCAAAAATTTCCGTAGCAAGAGTTTGAGGAAAAGATCCAAATCCCCCATCAGTAAACCTCGCAGGGCAGGTGAAACCGTTGCAGTTGCCATGTATTTCAAGAGGTCTTTCTCTCATATGTGGCTGCAGTCAACAGACCCAAAGCTTACACAAACTAGATATGCCACAAAGTTTGAAGCTCTCCTCTCTCCTCTGCTCAGAACAAATGCAGGAAAATTGTATGACGCGAAATCATCACTTACTTTTTCTCAACAAGACAAGAAACCGTTATTCATGCTTTTCTTTTAAAATCAATATTTCTACCAAGAAAGGTAAGTAAGTTGTTGTAAGAAAGACTGTCTGGCTTGAGTTTAAAGGCAGGCTTGTCCTGACTGGTGAACAGTTCCCCCAGCAACGTGCCTTTCTCTGGCTCCAAAGCAGAATCTCTTATGTCTCTTACCTTGGGTATGTAAATGAGGAAATACCAGTTAAAATTAAGCTCCTGCTCACCAGGGACCAACTATTGATTTTCTTCCTCTCTTTACTCAATGAATAGAACAGACAAGATTTTTAAAACCTTTGGAAAAAAATTACCTATTTAAAAACATCTACAGTGCATTGTAGATATTAACAAAATACCAACCACTTCTTGCACCCATTTCTGCTGAGTGCTATAATTTTTTTTTGAGAAATAAGTGATCCACATTCACTGAATAAGATCACAGAAACACCCCTGTGCCTCGAAGAACAACTGGAATCACAGACATCCTTGGCAGCTGTGAGCACTAAGTCCTAGTCCTGGACAAAGGAATTCATCCTACAAAATCTGAGGTAACCAAGTGCATAATGTGCTGGTATGTCCCAGAGAGAGGTAACAGGTGCTATGGGACCTACAGGCTGTCCTTTACAGAAAATAATGACTGATTTAGTCAAAATGAGAGCTTAATTCCTTCCTATATCAACCTGGAAGGTGTGAACTGATGTCCAGTAAAATCAAAAACCATCATATGAACCCAGATTAATTATCTGCTTGGTTTTGAAAGCAAACAGTGATTTATTTATTCCTACAAGCAAAGCCCATGTGTGCCTTAGAATTACCTCAATGCCTTAAACAAACTTTCAGAAAAGCTTTCCTATGTAGCAGCCGGTAAAGAAAGTGAACTGTTGGAAATTTCATTTCCGGCATTAAAAAAAAAAAAACCTCTGGTGTCTAGTACCTTCAAATTGATATTAGATAGTACTATAATTTTTTTAAAAATCACTGTGCAATTCCTTAAAACAATGATATTGGTGTCACTTACCATCATCTGCTGCTGCTGGTAGGAGACCACAGGGAGGGAGCACAGATGTCAGTGAGGGTCTGACTCAAGGCCAAAGCCCCACCCCTGCAATCCTGCCTGTAACAACAACCAGGGTGAGATTTCCCAGACCACATCCAAGCACTGGGGATCAGAGATCACTTGTCAGTCATCACATACATTGGAGACAACACCTACTCTCTGAAAGCACTGCTGCATTCTAGCAGTTTTCGTTCTTAAGTAGCACACCTTCATATGCCTTGTCTGTGTTTTGCAAAGAGCACCCTGTGTGTTTTAGGCAAACCTGGACCACAGTAATGTGGTGTGAGTCTAATAGACCAGAGGTATGAGTCAGATACAACCCCATCAATCTGTGTAAGTACAGGCCATTCCCTTAATAGTTGGACTTGATGATCCTTGTGGGTCCATCCCAATTCAAAGTATTTGGTGAGTGTGTGTGTGAAGTCTGACCACATATACAGCAGCTTATGTAAAATGTGCAGGAAATCCAAAATCCATATCAATCAAAAATATCACCACAATCTTGATGTAAATCAAGATCCACAACTCAAAATCCAAGACTCTGGTTTAAATAAATTGGAGTTCTATATAAGGATTAAGGTCACAAATTCTCCTTCCTCCGATTTGAGGAAGTGTGCAGGGCTAGAAGTAAGAGAGTCATATAGAGGGATGTTTAACCTTAGTTAAAAAAAAAAAAAAAAAAAAAGAAAGAAAAAAAAAAGAAGGAAATCTGCAGATTCTGTATCCAGAATAAATATATTATGCCACTCTCATAAATATTCACTTTTTGAACCCATTCCAAAATTCACCAGAACTCATGCTAGTTTTTTCTCCAGTTGCTTTCTGCATCAGTGAGACCCCTGGCCTCACACAGGGCCACTTTCCTCTTTGGCATTTTGACATCATCATTTAAAGGCTGTTGTTATGATGGCAGGTTCTTTACAGCTGGAGCAAAGAAACAGTACGGTTTTACTTCTTGGGAAAAACATTTACTGAACATCCTGCAACCAGCCTGCTCCTAATCTGTGAAAACCAGTGGTTTGTGTTCCGGGGAAGTCAAAGGATTTGTGGCTGCTTACTGTATCAATCAAGAAGGAAAAAACATACAGAGCTTGTTGCTGAAATTGTCAGTGATTGCAATTAAAGATGAATTAAAGGAGGGACACAGTTCAAGAATCACCAAAGAATGGAGTATCAGGTAAAAGAAGAGGTAAAACATGCCTTTTTTTTAAAGAGAGAAGTATTCATATTGCCTTCAAGCTGCTGACCAAGATTCCTCTGTACAATGGATTATATGTTACTGTAACCCGTTTTAATTCCTGCCTAATGAATAAGAATTCTACTATTCTTCAAATGTGTCCTTCTCCTCTATTTAGGATTCTAGTTTAATCAATGAAAAACCTATTAAATTTTGAAAAATAACTAATAGTTTTATGGGGCATGCTTCATGAAGTACTGTTTCTTGTTAATTCAGGCTATTTTTTTCAGTTTCGTTGTTTTTGAAATATTAACAATTTCTATTGATCAGAGACGTACAGAATTCAAGTTGCTGAACTAATTTTAAATATTTTCTCTTAAAACAAATCAATTTGCATTTCTATAAACATGATTTTCTGGGAAAACCTGATAAAAGGAGACTTTCTTCAAAGGATTTCCTGGAATCATTCTGGCTCATTCAGGTGCATTTTTCTTGTTAATAAGTTCAAGGTACTATGGGCTAATTTTAATTTAACCAAACACATGCTTACTAAAATGAACATTGAGAGTTGTCATCGAAAGTTCAAAGTTAATTTTTTAGAAAGCGTTGTATTTTTAAATTTCAAAGCTACATTTAAAAGCACAAGAAATCCAAACTGTAGACAAAAGCAAAACTGTACAAAAAAAGCAAAAAACCTCATGAATATATTATTTCTAACAAGAATGGGTAACATAATTATATAATTGTATTTTGAGGTTATCTTTAAACAGCATCCCTGCCCTTAAGACCGAAACTGTGTCTAGAAAAATTTATCAGTAATTTATGTTGACATTAGTAATTAAAACATTTCATGGGAATGTTAATTTTTTAATTTTTGTCATACTGTATTCAGACTCACTGATACCCCCCCAAAAAAGAAAAACCCCTAGAGAAAATGCCTGCTTACTCCATTGCTCTTCAGTATGTTTAACAACCACATTTCTGAGTGCTGTCATATAGCCAGACATACAGGAGCTATGAAATGCACTTACAATTTATTGCCTATAATTAATTACACTCACAATCCTTTACAAGGAAAAAATTGTACCAATAAAATGGAGACCTTATAAAAAGAACTGTGTATTACTTCGAAATGACAGGCTTCTCTAGCAGTTTCATTACTGCTTTTTGGCTAAAATGGTTCTTGTTCAAATAGTGAACTCTGTGCCTGGGCCCGCCCCGGCTCTCTCAAGAGCTCTGACTCCAGACTGGCAGCAAAAGCTGCATTCTTCGGCAGCAAAGTTAGCAACCCCCAGGATTGTCTTGCAAGTCTTAAGTCTCGGTATAGCATGGCCTCATGTTTTGTTGGGGGTTTTTTTAAGCTTCACATCTTTGAATCGACAGAGTGCATGAAAAATTTAGCTTCCTTTTAACAAAGCTAATTTTCAACTTCACCGGAGAATAAGTTGAAAAATATTTTTGTAAAAATTGGGGGACGCAGAAGGCAAATAAAGCCAAGGGGTTTTTCCACAGTAGAGATTTTCTAGGCTGGCATGTTGGATTTCCGTCGTATTTCATATTTTTAATGCTCAAGATTGACAACATTAATAGTGGTGTTTTGTATCAAATGTTAGACACTGCAGAAGAGTAGCCACCCATCAGAACGAGAAGGACATTTACAGGTTAGATGAGCCGAGTTCCTCCTGCATCCCTATTAATATGCAACTACAGAATCCATTGCTTATATAAATAGTTGTGAAACGGGAAGGGGATTAAGTATAGTAAGGGCTTTGTTTTGGTGCATTTGTTCGGTGGAAAGCAAAACCGTAGTTAGTACCAATCCACTTACTCAAGAAAGTGAACTGGGACAACAGAGTCCCCCAGATGAGGAAACGTGTTTCCCAAATGATTTTAGCCTTTTTTTTTTTATTAATCTAGTTATAATTTATTTTAAAATGTGATTCCTAGCTTCCCTACTGCAAATCCTAGGCAATCTCAAGCCCCTTGCTGTTGTCCTCTTGAGTCTGTAAACAAGCAGAATTAAACAACGGCATCGCTAAGTGCGAACTTACTCCATTCATCTTAATGGACTGTTAATTATGACCACTTAAATGCCCACAGTGTTAACCCTGTCACCGCTGGCTGCATTTCACCCAAAAAGGCAGTTTATAGATGTTGATTTATCCACAAACAAGTAGATGTAAAACTCCCCATCAATGCACTGTTAACTGAACTAAACGATTAATAAAGTTATGAATATGGATTATGAAGCCAGTTGAAAAATCTAATAATCATCTTCTGAAGTTTATTCCTTTCAAAGATTTGACCAAGGTGCTGCTTTCAGTGCCAACACTACTGTGCAATTGTTTGAGGGCTGAAGAATTTCAAATAGGATGGTGTTGTGCTTGTAGTGAATTTTCATGTAGTGAATTTTCAAGGGCTGGTGAGGTGTAGCTAACTGATTGACTTTGCACATCCTAAGTGATGTAGCAATAATGCTAGTTGACTATTCTTAATTTCAGAAATATTTACAGAGCTATATTAGATATGAAACTATTTATTTTAAAAAACAGGTAAATCTTGAAAAAAAAGTCATGGATTTTATATATTGCTGCCCATAAAGCTGATGCAATTAATGGAATTAACACGTATGACAAATATAATCAATTTTCTGGGCACAAATATATACCCATTTGGAGGGGCACAAAAATCACAGTGGTTTTGAAGAATTTAACAGAACAATACTTGGAGTACAGTCGTGACAGGAATTGTATTTTTAATATTGTATGTACTGCAAAAATAATAATTAACAAAGCCTTAGGTTTCATTGTGTCCCTGGTTCTCCACCAGCATCCCTGGCTTCTAGAGGAAAATCTTAGCACCAAAAGGGACCACATCCATTTCTTCTGTCACACCACAGGTTTTTCAGTCATTCCTTCCATCAAACCCTATGGTTGCTCCATGCTTGTACAAATCCCAGAAACTGGGGGTATGTGGTAAGCTGGTTAGCATGGGGAAAAGCAAGAGCTCACAACATTCACAACATGCAAACCCCTTGTAAATATTTTCTCAGTCTGTGCTGGCAGTTACAACCACCACCACTGCAGCACCACTGGCCGCCCATGCAATGCAGATACTCATTTTTGCACCATAACCATAGTTTCCAGAGTCCACGAAACAGCCAATGTGCCACTCCACAACGATTGGAAAACAACAGATCCACCAAGTAAAGCAACTCTGAAACCAGAAACCATTTTCCAAAACCTTGAGAACCCAACAACAATTTGTGCTCAAGCGTGCAGTCTGTTTTCCCCATTTAAGCACTTTGGGGTATCAATATTTTTTTTTTAAATAAGAAGTAGTTGTAAATGAGCAGTCAGGCCCATGTGGTCAGCACAAAACGCTGGCATGAACAACAGTACGTGGGCCGATGCCTTGGGTCTACCACCACTCTCGAGACCCCCCTGATAGTTACCATAGAGATAGTAGGAGCCACAAAGAGCTTCGATCACATTACTGGCTGGGAGGGGGTCAATTTGTATGCGCGAGCCCTGCTGGGATTGAAAGAATGCAGAGGAGGACAGGAAAGATAATAGAGAGAAAAATAAGTGAAGGGAGAATATAAGAAATGAGAAAAATGAAAGAAAGAAAGGAAAGGAAAGGGGGGCAGGGGGAGATGGGAAAGCGACCAAAGGGAGTGAAGGTTCTGAGAAGAAAAAAATCCAGCAGAAACACCAAGGGAAAATGAAGAGAGAAGGAGAGAAAACACGAGAAAATTCATCTTGTGCAGACAGCACTCGTGTTGCTGCCTGACAGGAACTGCTGCTCCAGAGGAGCTAAGCCAGTGCCATGGCTAGCTGCAGGAGGAGCAGGGATAGAGGGATGGATGGATGGATGGATGGATGGATGGATGGATGGATAGATGGATGCTTGCACCCACACTTGACCCACGTCAGAAAAACTGCTCCAAACACAGAACAGAGGAAGGAGATGGAATCACAGAGAGGAGAGGAGGGTTTGTTTCCATATGCCCACATGTGAACATCCTGAATCTATTGCCAACTGCACCAGCACCACAAAAGCAAACAAGTTCGTTTCTTTCTTCTTTGTGCTCCTCAATGAAGGGCACTGAGGGCTCAGGGCAGGACAGCTTTTGCCTCTGAAAGCTGTCACTGCCTGAGCTGGTGGGGCTGGAGCTTCAGCAAATGCTCTGGGGTCTCCATGAGAACCACAGCAGCCTCCACATTCCCAGCTGCCTCCTGCAGACAACACCTAAATCCCTACTCCAGAAAGGCTGAGAAGAACAGTTTGAATCACTAACTAAATCAGCAGACTGTCCCAAACATCAGACTTGGGAAATGATCTCTTAGGGATGACTGTGACCACTGTAATAAGTGCACTGTGTTGTTGCAAAAATCTGTTGTTCCTCTGCAGGTTAGTAATGTCACAGGCAAATCTGCTTGTCTGCCGAGAGGAATCTTAGCAAAGTCAGAGACAGAGATTTAATACATAACCAGTAACAGTTCAAGAAAAAAGTCTTATTTGGTGGAGTGTTCCTCAGCCCTGTCCCTCCCAGAAGGCAGGGGTAACGAAGGATGTCTTGCTCTGGTGGCCTCATCGATGCCATCGTGCCGCAGCAGCTCACCTTGCAGCTCCCAGGACACACACAGCTTCACAGCCTCGTGCTGGTACCCGGCTGGGATTTCAGTTTGCTGCCAGAGGAATGCCCCAGAGGTTGGCAGAGCACCAGACTGCTGCACCATACTGCAGCCTCATGGCTGAGTGGCAGGAGAATCTTTCCTGGGCAGAATGACCATCTGCTGAAAGTGCACCTTTTTTTCCTTAGCAGGAGCACCACAGTATTCCTCACCTTGAGGGCCATCCCATTCAGCCCTGTGAGAACAAGACAACATCCCCTACATTTTCTTACAGAGAAACAGATTTAAATATGTTCAGTGAAAACTGAGCATGGATTTCAGAGACAATCCCCAAGTGTCAATAGCACCAATCGGCCCAGCTGTATCATGTGCTCAGTACACACAGACCAGCCTAGAACTGAATGTGAAGGTGGGTTGTTTTTCTTTTTAATGAACCAATACCGGGTTTGTATCATCCCACTTTTCAAGCCAGCTGCCAAACTGACCATAAAGTAGATTTCTCCCTTGCATATTAACACCAACATCAAGTTGCCCCTAAGATCAACGGCATTGCCTTTGAGTTAAAAGCACACAGATGTCTGAGTAACAGTAAAATTACTGAAGTATGTAAAAGCCTCTGGAAATGCTGGAAAGCAGCTTTTCCATATATAACAATGTCACCATTTAAGTCAAATACACTGTGATTTTAGCTTAAAAAGCCCTCCAAAGCAACACAAACTAAATTGAAAACAGTTTCTATTCAGAGGAATATACTCTTTACATAAAGCTGCAAACTAAAGCAAGAAAATGGCATGTATAAAACTGCAAAGTGCCTTTGTAGGAAAACCTGAATAGCTTTATGCACAAGTTTCCAAACTGTCCTATGCATTAGAGCTACTATATTTTTTAATGTTATTTATAATATGGAATCATTTCTAAAAGAGATGGTACCAGTCCAACCAGTCCACTCCAAGATTTCAAAGCCTTTTTTCAGTCCTTCCCTTATCACCACCACACATGTAGGGAGGGGATCCTCCAGTAAGCCAGTCCCGTAGTTTCCATCCAAGCCCAGCCCAGCCTCAACAGCCTCAGGCTGCTGAAGTCATTAAGATTTTTATGAACATCTACTAGCCAGATGAGTCCTCATTTCCAGATCCCTTGCAAATTTTTCCACCACAAGAATACTTTCCAAAAGCTGGGTAATAGGCCCCAAACAGTTCTTTCAGTACTGATGTGACCTGGAAACTAAAAAACCATCCAGCAGGTAATTTGTACAAGTCTCTTAAATCTTGAAAAAGAGGGTATTCATTTTCTAATAATAAATCTTTACTGCAGATAATCTTATCTTCCTTCCACAATAAACTCCTAATTATTACCTTTCCAGCCAGCATATCTGAGATTTTAAAAGTATGTGACAGCAGTAAAAGTGAGTGCTGGATCTTAGGACTGAAAAAAAGGGAATAGTTAGGCTAGGCATATGGAAGATCCTTGTTTTTCAACATCCAGACAACATGATATAACAGAACAAGTTACAAGCAGGGAGCAAACTATTCATATGAGGGAAGTCAAGGACAGCCACGGCCCCACCAGCTCTGGGGAAACTCCACCTTCAGTTTGACCAGGCCTGTGCTGCCCAAAGGAAAACAAAAGAGGAAAAGTCCTCTTTATTTTTTTTCCTTCATTTTAAGTTAGACCCTGTCAAACCCAGAATCCATTGTTAAATATTAAAGGAAAATGAATAAATAATTTTTGCAAATATTTGTCTAAACTCATAACTTTGCACATCATTAATTACAAGTTTTATCTCTCATTTATACTGGAAATACTTCAGGGCTGGCAACCCCGTAAGGCCCAAGAGTAACAAGCACATTGTGTGCCACGGCACAGACCTTTTCTGTATCACTTTCACTCTGCTGAGGTAAAGCAAATTACAGAGAGCATTTGTAAAACTCAAATTTTAGAGTTTCAGAATATTTATGTCACCCAAGAGAAAAAAATCAGATAAAGTATGTTCTCACATTAAACTGAGGATCTTAATTTTGAGTAGTAACCACTTGTCACTGCCTATTTTCAATCGAACCATAGAAGAGGAAATATTTAGAGACATGATCTGAAGAACACATCTGTCTTACAAAACCAGAAATGTTTGCAGGGAATCTGTAAAGTGAAAAGGACACCAAAAATTATCATGCTAATCCTGCTATTTTACTTCACTGCTTTACAACCATCTTTTAAACAGTACAAGGGATTTAGCAGCACCAACTTTTAAGCAGATACATTTACAAACAACTCTCAGTTTGTTAAACCAATTATTCCTTACCAATATATGCACTACACTAGCAAGCACTTAACAGTTGCTTGCAGAGTCTGATATGCCAATGACACAATGAGAAAATAAAGTAACCAGAATATCCTGTCCATTTGGAATAAAATGTAAGATCACCAGTCCCTTGGCCTCAGTTATTTGGAAATTCCCAGATACTCCTTGCTCTTCTGGAAGGTGTAGATAGAAGTATTCCCACACCTTTCCCTGTCCCTTTAACTATGAGGGTGCAATTTAGCTCTCAGGTTTTGCCAAGAAAGCTACGATGACAAAGGAATACAATACTTAACAGAAAAAAAAATCTGAGCCTATCTCATGTAACAATGTTTTAAGTACATTAGGGCAAATGAACTTCATGAATCAAAGTCATATTCTTCACAGGAAAAATATTATACTGGTATTTCTCTTTTTGTGAATACAGTTCTTTGGGGGAAAATATATATTTTGAGTAATCATAAAATAATTTTAAATTGATTTATATTTTATTGATTTATAAGTTACAAATAAATTTATTTTTTCTATTTATTTCTACAAAATTTCTTTGTCCTTCACATCTGTGGGACGAAATACAGTGTTATATCTCCTTGATCCTTCTTCACACCCTGTTTCCTCCCTGGAACCCTGCATACCTTTCCCACATAAATCGGATTTCCATGACATTTAAATGCAGTTCCTTAAGCTTTCAGCAAATGTGACACAGCTTTCCTCTCTGGGCCCTATAGCAGTCCCCAGTATTACTCAATCTAGTTGAAACCTTCCTGTTTCTTAGATAATATTAAAAACTTGAACTGAGTGTCACTTCCATTTTCAGAACAAGACCTGCCCATTAAGAAGTCAGTGCCTGCTTTTCTCGGTTATTGTTTCTAGTCTATGCATTTTTTTCTCACAAGCACAAGCTTGTAATTTTAGCCTTTGATGGAGCTTGTCATTTGCATTTTAGTAATTTTGCTCACTCTGCTTTTCACAAATGCTATTCTTTGGAGATTCCTGTGTGCTACAATTGTAAAAAAATAACTAGGAAGCTGCTTGGTTTCATAGTGCCTTTTGATTCAAATAGTCTCAAGAAGTGCTGTACAAACATCGGGATGTCTATGAAAAAGATGTTAAATATATTTTTATGTATCAATCCATGGGGGGAAGTATGGAACCGAGAAATTAAAGCAAAAATGCTCAGATACAAAAAGTAAAGCTGTACCAACATGCTGAAATAATCAGGAAGTGCATACGCAGTATCTCAGAATTTCCTTGAAAAATTAGAATCTTTAATAAGAACAAGACAGTTCTCAACAGGAACATTATCCTTAACAATTAGGACAAGAACTGCTGCCCAAATTGACATTAAAGAAATCAGTAAGTGAATAAAATCAAGCAGTTCCGTCTCAAAATTTCTATTCTTTAATCTTCAGACAATGCTCTCCAGCTATTCCTGCACTATATTTTTTTAGCCGTCTTTGGTTTTTTTGTTGTTTGGTTTTCTTTTTTCTTTTTTTTTAAGTGCGTTGTTTCTGCTGTGCTTATCTGTGAAGGAGTAGGTCCGAAGTAAGCAAACAGCAACGAGAAAATAAATAAATAAATAATCCCGGGGAAGGAGCCTTTCTGAGCCTGTGTAGCTGAACCACTGACTTATTGTCTCTGCTCTCACCACACCCCCCACTTCAGTCGGTTGTTCCTCTGTTAAAAAAAAAAAAAAGAAAACCAACAACAAAAATTTAAAATTTGTGAAGGCCTAATTATGTTACAGCCTTGCAATTCTTAGAGGGGAAAAAAAAGATGGAAAAGGTATTTTGCAGTTAAATGAAAACAAAAAGCATCTGAAATCAGCATGTTTTATTTATTTTCACCATCAGTTTGAGATGGGGGAAAAGGAAAGAAAAAATAAAGACAGCTGTTAACCCATTTTAGTAGAAGTGGAAAAATGCTGGGGACTTTTTAAGCCTAATTTCAGCCTAGAGTGATTTTTATGGCCAAACAATGAATCCTTAGAATAATAGGTTCATATCATGAATACACAACAAACTCTGAACCCAGGGCCTGATTCAATTTCCAGGGTAATTGGTAGGAATACCTCCTTTGACTTTGGTGATGGTAACAACGTACAGTATCATAAAAAATAAAAAATCTTTACCACCGTGTTCTGGCTGAACACAGACCAATTGTTTCTTTATGTTGCATGAGCTCTAAGAGTGTTTTTGCAGCATTACATGTGACTTATGTCGATGAAAACAAATCGATATAAATCGTGGGTAAAAAAAGCACCATCACTTAGAGAGGTACTAAATTTCCAGACCACAGTATTCAGATTATGATAATTTATTGCCATTGTAGGTAGATGAAAGGCTGTGGCGTTCCTTCCAGTCTCCCCGCTTCGTGCCAGCTGAATTCTGCGAGAGGGATGGTGTTAGAAATGGAAGGCTACAGTAATGTTAACTATGCTGTTTCCCTCCAACATCCATTTTGTTCCAAAGAAACACTTGCCAGAGATTAAAATATTCAAGATGGCTGTTTTCTGCACCCTTTCTGCGAGCTGTACAGTTTTTCATCTTTCCAATACTCCGGGTCCCCGTCTTTATTGAGACCATGAATATTTTATTCCCCATCTTATCTGCCTCCCAAGTCATTAAATATTGGCCAAAGTTCAAAGGGAGTTGCTGCACCACGGCCTCGCTCCCAGCCCGGACACCGCGCAGCCCTCCGGCCGCCGCTCCGGCTGGACGCCGCTCCCGCGCGGCCGCTCGCCGCCGAGGATGCGCCCCCGCACCGGGACACCCCCGGCCGAGCCCCCGCCCGGCCGGCCCCGCTCGGCCCCGCCGCCGGGAGGCAGGGCCGGGGCAGCGCCCGGAGCGCGGCGGCTCCGCGGGGGCGGCGGGGCCCGCGCCCCGCACCTGGACTTCCGCGCGGGCCCCGCGTCCCCTCCCGGGCGGCCACCGAGCAGCTGCGGGGCGGGGCCGAGCGGGGGCCGGGGAGGCGGCGGGGCCGCGGTCCCGCTGCCGCCGGCGGCTGCGGGGGAGTCCCGGCTCCGCGCGGCCCCGCCCGCTGGCAGGAGGCAGCGGGAAGCCCCGGCGGAGGGCGGGGGCGGCGCGGATCCCCCCCGGCTCCCACGCACAGCCCACCTCTCCCCTGGGGCTTCCCGTGGCGGGGGAAGAGTATTCTTTTGTCCCCGCGTGTCCCCGTGCTTGTGAGTGTCCCGAGCAGCGGCGGGGGTCCGCTCGCGCCGGGGGCTCCAGCAGTGCGGGCAGCCGTGTCCTCCCCATCCCCCAGGGCTCCGCTGGACGCGCGGGGAGGGGACCGGGACCCGCACCCGCGGGGAGCGCCGGGCTCCCGCGAGTCCCCCATCCCGCAGGGCCGGGCCACGGGCGGCCGGCGGCGGCTCCCCCTTCGCCGAGTGCGGAGCCCCAGGGCGCTGCCCGAGGCGGGGAACCGCGGCAGAGCTGTCCCCTGTGTCCCCAGCCCGAGCCACCGGCCGCCCCCAGCCCCGCGTCCCCGTCCCATCGCCGCGCGAACAAAGAGCCGCGGCGCGTTGCGGGTTGCTGGGGTTTATCCAGGCGCTGGTGATGCCAGGTTGAGACAACTGGCGGTCCGCTGGTTCTGTGTTCTCCCAAACATCTCGACGGCGAGTCTTCCCCAGCTGCCTCAGAAATTGTTTGGAATATCGGTTGGAAATATTTACCCTGGAATTTATCTCGGTGTTGGTTAAGAGGTCACTTTGAATACGTCAAGTCTTTTTCCTAAAAGCATCAGACGATGCAGTCCCCCATTACATTTAGAACAGCGTTTATCCGAGACTGCATATAGATAAATGGATTAAGGCAAGAACCGGCTGGTTTGTCTGGGTACATTACACAGCTATGAGAAGCTTTTTTCATGGCTGAGAACTGAAAGCTTCACTGACCTCCGAAAAAATTTTACTTCATACAAAGAAAGCTTCGATTCCCTGTCTAGTCCCCAAAATGTATCAGGTTTCCCGTTCTCCACAACCTTAATTGTAATCAGTTAGTGAGCAGATGGGATGAGGCACTTTTCATGCACAAGCTTTCCACTTCTACAAAATGAGTTTATCAAGCACTGCCTAAACGTCGCATTGTATTACCGAGCCCATGATGTGCCTTTGGAGGAGCCTTCTCCTGCACACGTGTCGCAGGATCGCGGTGTGGATGCTCACACCCCGCACCTATGTTAACAGGTTTGACAGTACACGTTTGCACAGCGACGTGTAGCAACTAGAATGAGCGTTAACAAACCCCGTGGTCAGCAATAACCACCCCTATAAAACGCATCTGTGACTTGCTAAGGAGAGCAAGACTTGCTTTATCGGAGCAGAAACGCCTGTCCTTCCTCATGAACTATCAGATAATTTTAGGTTCTAAATTGTTACTGCTTTTCCAGCCACTGCTGCTTCATCCTGACACGACCAATTTTTGCGGGTGGTGGTTCCTGTAAGCTCTTGATGCCTGCCTGCTAGCGCGACGGTCCAAGCACTGGCAAATGCAGATTTTTAGATTTCAACCCCTGAGAGGCTTTGATGTCTGCAGTGGATGCAGTGCTACCGGGCTGAATCCATCCTGCACTGCAAACAGAGTGGAAATACCGAGGAGGGAATTCACCGGAACCACTTTAGTTAAAATAAAATTCTCCCTATCAGCAGGAAATATTTACGGGTTAAGTGTGGCTAACGGTGATAGGTGGGTCCTGCAGAGAGCTGCACCTCCCCTGATGCTCAGCACACGGCTGCCAGTTTTTCAAAATGTTTTACCGAAATGAAAAATACGTGGATGATAGGGAAAAAAATATACGGTCACATCAACGATTTAAGGTTTACTACTTTCAAAAGATTTTTCGGTGTTTCTAAATACATGTCTTTTCTCTGTTATCCTGGCTAGCGAGGGCCGTATCTTGTCATCGATGGTAAATCAATGGCACAGCCTGACCTTTGTGAAAGGGTTGTATCCCTTATTCAAACCAGGCGGGTTGAACAGAAAGATCTGTGAAATACAGCTTCGCTGGGGAAGGGGCATTTTTAATACGGATCCTGTTTTCTCTAAACTGTAAATAGATCCTCTCAGAGCTGGCAGAGGTCGGGCTGGAAGGCAGCCGGATTTCACGCGACCGGAGCGCCCGTTGGAATCGGCTCTCGGGCTCGGATACGGCGAAGGTGCCAACTTCTAATTGACACGTTTAGGCGAAGCTCCCAGCGTAATTGCTTTTAACATTCATTTATGCAAAGCGGCTTCGTGCGGGCAGGGCGAGCCCGGAGCGGCCGCGCCGCCTGCCAGCAGGGAAGGGGCCTGGAACACGTCCCGCCTCGGGCGGAGAGGGACCCGCAGGGCACCGCGGTGTCCCGGTCCTGCCCGCCGGGCCCCGGGACGCGGCGGGAGCCCCGCAGCCGCCTCTGCCGCCAGGCTCCCGTGCCCCCCCGCCTCTCTTCACCCGGCTGCGCGGGCTTCGTCCGCCGCGGAGAGATGAGGCCGCCGGTCTGCGCGTTAACACCGCGCTGCGGAGCGCCGGCCACAGTCACACTGGGCAGCGATTGCAATAATCCTCCTCGCAAGCGGCGTTTGTCCCCCAGTCTCGGCTCCCTCCCGGAGCAAACCCCAGTCGCCCGGTAGCACCGCTCGTTATCCCGGAGCAGCTCGAAGACCGTATTTTCCTTCGCACCTCCCGCCGCGGGAGCAGGGGGTGCAGAAACTCCGGGCACTCCAATCTCCGCCAGCCTCAGGACAGAGCCGGCCTCTGCAGCTGGCGGCGCTCGGGGCCGCTCACAGCCACCGCATCGCCACGTACCGGGAGGAGCAGGTCTCGGGTGTCCCACAACCCTCGCCCGGGAGCGCCGGGGCACGGCCGTGTGGCCCCGCAGGAACTGGGGCGCCGTGGGCAGGGCAGCCGCTCTGCGGCGGGGCTCCGGGCTCAGTGCTCGGGGCGGGCCCCGCCGCAGCTGCGCTCCCCGCCGGGGGCCCCCGTGCCCGGCAACACGCGGCGCCTGCAGGGCCGCCGGCGCTAATCTCACATCCTCCCCCGGCGCACACGCATAAAGCGACGGCCGGCGGCGGGGGCGGCGCCGAGCCCAAAAGAGGAAACCGTCCCTGGGTGGGCTCGAACCACCAACCTTTCGGTTAACAGCCGAACGCGCTAACCGATTGCGCCACAGAGACTCCGCTGCACCGCCCTCCGCTCTACTACTCAAGTGCTGCAGAGCCGCCCTGGCCGCGCCCCCGCCGACTCCTTGCCCCTGCCGTGGCCACTGGTGGCCACCACGGACACGCCGAGCCCGGTACCCTAAACAGCAAGTCTCGCGACACGCAAACAAACCACTGAGGAAACAGCGAAAACGGCGGCTTTTCTTCTACCCAACAGGAAAGACTAATTCCCAAAATCATTGCTCGCAGCAATGGTCTTTATTTTAGGGAATAAATTCACGAATCTGACTTAAAACTGCTTCTTCTTGGATGCTGCTAATTGATGAGTTACACACGCAAACCAAAATGTAATTTCCAAATATCATGGCAAAATTGTCCTATTAATATATCTAGACGGTAATTTTAAATGACTACAGGGAACAGTTAGACTGTCTAAAACAGGCAGCAGTCCTCTGCAGTCCTCTGTGGGTGCAGGGTAAGTGTATTTACTGTTCTAAGTGCTGGAAACAGCCGTGAAGAGAAGCTAACGTTCCTATTTATTATTTTATTGAAATCTTCTTCCCAGAGTACCTTACAGTAAATCTATACCTACAGCTCTGCAAGTACAAAGTTTCACATCCTGACCTGAGCAAATGTCTCCTCTTTGCTTTCACACACCGATAATGTTTGAATCTCTTTGAAGTCTTACAATATTGTTTGTTTCATATTGTCCCTATGTCTCCCTGAAGCTCTGCCTGATGGCTCTTCTGCCCATTAAAAGCCCTTGGAGTCGAGCAGGCACATGGTATCCACAACATCAGGACAGGCACTGACTGCTTTCCAAGCAGTGCTGCTTGTCTCCTGGTATCCATCCATCCATGACCAAGAAGTCCCAGCTCACTCCTGAAACCAAGGAGTCTTATATTTTGCACAATACCTTGCTCATCAACACTGTTTGACTTCATCCCTCACCCCAGTGGATAACTTTAGACTGATCTATGGACGCTGAAAAACTCCAGCAGAGAATTTCTTCAGCTCTCTGCAGCATTTTTGTGAGAGTTCTTTCTTTCTCATGCAAGCAAGGCAAAACAATGTTACCGTTTTGTAAACTTCTTGCAGCTGCGGATTGTTTTGGTAGAATTGTTATGGTTCTAACTGGAAAAACACTCAGAGACGGGTGTTTTAGAACTTGACCAATCCCCTTAAGGGATGGATGGCAAAAAAATCAATTACCTTATGCCATTTAATACCCTTTGCGAACTAACATATAAAAGTCTTCTGAGAATTCATTAAACCACCATCCAATGATCCCTGAGCCTGGACCTCATGTCGTTTCTCTACTCATCCGTGGGGAAAACAGCGACACTGATCATTTACTGATCGTAGCTCAGACCTTCCAGTTTTTCCAATACTTTGAAAAAACCTACATAAATGTCAGCATTATCTCAGGATGGCTCAATTTTCTTTTGTTGCGTATTTTTGGTACCTTACTGACCGACAGAATTCAAAACCTGGAAAAGAAAGACAAGACATGCAAGCCCTGAAGAGTAATTAAAATAATTATTTTAAAGATTGCTTTTTGGGGCACCATGCCTCCTGCTGAGTATTTTCCTACCAGATATCTGCTATTCTCAGGGTCAGAAGAATCAGGTCACAGGCTGGACCACTTCTGTCTGCTCTGTGTAGGAGGAGAAGCAAACAGTCCTGTGATTTTATGCACAGGCCAGTGAGTATTTAGTGGAACAAACAAGATTTTGGTCTGACTAAAGGCCTAACCCATAGATCCACAGACCTGTAGGTTGGGTGTGGATTTTGGGCCCTGAAATGTTTTACTTTATACACATGAATATTCACATGACTTGTAATGAATGTAGGCTGTTTTCAAACGCTGTGTCTAGAGGCCAGATCTAAAAAGGATATTTGCTATGCTGATACTGAACACAAGCTCTAATTCTGAGCTGTCTCACCTGCTGTTAGACATCCAAGGCTGCCTACTCAATGCACTGGCACAGTGAGAAGAGTGCTGTAGGTGAGGCTACACAGTCACTTGGCACCTTTCTTCTCAGCAGTCTTCCTCACTGAATCTCAGAGTCTGTCATTTAAAGTCTTACGAGGTAAAAAAGAAAATAAAAAGAATATACGCAACTGTGAATTACCCCTTCAAGCTTGAAACCCACAGATCAGCAAAAGATCGGAACATGGATGTCTTGGCTGACTGTCGAAGCACTAACCAGTGAGACTGTACCAGAGGGCAACATTATCTATCACTGCTATGCAAACGGAAAAGATTCGCTATCTACCCTTGGGAGAAGGTGTCTGACTGTATCTTTAGTAGAAAGGAAGAGCCCAAGTACTGTTTAAGGCATTCAGAAACCAGAAAGGGTGGCTGCTTCAGAATAATCACCCTTCCTATCAGGGTTTTGTTCTTTATTTCTGGACATCTCTGTTCCTTGATATGCTGTTTCTTGTGGATTGTATCTGGAGGTACTCAGTTCTTTGCAGTATCTAATGTATGTAATATCAATACCATTATTGCATTCACTAATTATGAATCGTATTGTGGTTTAGATTTCTATAAAAACATAAATGAATAACAATACATTACATATTAGTATATTAAAATACAATGTTATGTAATGTGAACTAATTTATAATTTATATAGTAAGTTTCTTTTTTATTCTTAAATCCGTGAGCTTAAATGTTCATTGCTATGACATCTGTGACCTTCTTCAGATATAGTCTTTGGTTCTTAAATGTCAGAGAAAGTTACTGCAGGACAGAGGGTGAAACCGGTATTGTTTATGAGATTTATAAACATGCCATATATTCATCTGCTGCTCAGAAAAAATAAATGTAATTTTTCACCCTGACCAATTCCTAAAATCAATTCAACAGGATATAGCAGAAACAAAAGAATCTTCCCACTTACATCACAGAATTACTCATTAAAGGCCCTATTTCTACAATTTCACATGGGAAAGGACCATTTTCCCCCAACAAGCGCATGAGTCTACTTTATTTATTATCTTGTGTCATTTTTGGTCAGCTATTTGTCAGCTCTCAAGTTACCACTCAGCCCGAACAGCAAAAATTCATAGTCACAAAAAATTTTGCAACAGCTACTCGGTCTCTGCCCAGATGTATTTCTGATTCCTTACTTTGTAACACAAGTCTCTAGCTTACCATCCAAAGATTTCTTGTGTTTTCCTCGGAAACATACGATTCTAATCCTTACAAGAACTGGGACATTAAGATAAATGGACAGACAATGCAATTAAACACTGCTATTAGAATTATTACAGGCAGAGAAAAAGATTTCCATGACAAAAGATCTTTCTTTATGGACCTGCAAGCCTCAAACCATGGAAAACATTGTTCCTGAGGAAGGATTCAAAAGGTTGGAAAAAACGGGTATTGACAGTTTTTTCTTGACCAATTGCAAGACTTCTATTCTTTTATTCTTCCAATGAAATGCATTTGTATGGGTTTTTTTCAGTTGTTTGTATACAAATTTGCTGCTTTCCAGATACAAAGATGGCTTGTATTTCTTTAAAGGCTTTATCAATGAAGCACTTCTATTCTTGGGTCTCTTAATAAAATCAGAAAAGTGTTAAAACTGAGAGGACATCCCTCCAAATCTAATAAATTTACCCTTAAAGCAAAGAGCAAGACCAAACAATAGTATTTTACTGAGCTATCTAGTACACTTAGCTCTGGCTTCTCTTCTGATACAAGTCACACAAAAGATGACTAGGTGAGAAAATCCAGAAATCATGTCAGCTGCAGACTGTTGGGTAAACTGAAAGTCAGCCATACTCCCAACCTCCATGTTTACCAAAAGGAAATGGTATGGGCTGCCTGGTTCTGGATCACAACACATATAGTTGCACTTATGTCCAGGAGAGACAAAAAGTTGTTTCAGTGTGACTTGTGACAAAATTAGAACAGCCATTGCTACTATCAGTAATTTGAAATACAGTCTGCAGTAGTGGAAAAAAGCCACCAAAACCCAAAACCCCACAACAACAACTAAACCAAACAAAACAAAATCAAACCCCAAACCAAATAAACAGGGCTGCATTCAGAATTGATCTTCAGATCTCAACTGACATACTGTAAGGGAATTTTATTTTGCCATTCCCTGCAATCTATCTGTTCTGAGTGACTACCGAAAAGAGTGCAATCACCGTGGCAGTCAGTTCAATAGTTTACATACACACACACACACATACACACACACATACACAAAAACCTAACTAAAACTAAAAGAAAAAAGGAAACAAAAAACCACACACACAATCTAAAGTGAAAAGAAGAAAACTTTACTGGCATAAGAAATGGGAAGAGCAATAATGATGCTTCTCACATAGCACTTATTTATCTCAAGCTCTTCTTATTATCATGGTAAGAAAGGGAGAACTTTCCTGTCCTTACAGGGTTTTTGAACTGCACCTACTAGGAATGCTTAAGAGCTCTTAAAATAATAGTGAATATTATGAAAATGAGTCTTATGAAACTGAACTTTAATGTTGTCTCTACATAACACACATAAAAGCACAGGAACTTCCAGCCAGTGTTTTCAGAAGCAGCAACCTATTTTACCATTTTCCGAGGGCCA
Source organism: Lycocorax pyrrhopterus obiensis (assembly GCA_014706295.1). Taxonomy (NCBI): domain Eukaryota; kingdom Metazoa; phylum Chordata; class Aves; order Passeriformes; family Paradisaeidae; genus Lycocorax; species Lycocorax pyrrhopterus. The sequence continues at coordinate 18,550,894 of JACSVZ010000002.1, read as the reverse complement.
GAATTCACATTTAAGTTCTCAGCATAGGCCTCAGCTCAGGAAAGCAGCTGTATTCAGAGTAACATGAAAGCATGCGTTACCTTCAAGTACAATCAGATTACTAGCATGGTATAAAAGTGTTTTCTTAAACAGGTTAAATTTCAGGGGGAAAAATAAAGGGCAAATTTTAGAGTAGACCCAAACCCGTAGTTTGTTAAGAGATGAGAAGAGCACAAATTTCGTATCCTTGCAATGCCGAGGAAAACACATCTCCTTGAAAGTCTCACCAGAAAATACCAGTTCTAAGTTATTTTGCAGGTCATCACACTAGTCAGGTTTACATCTGCCTAAGTGCTGTAATTCAGCCAGAATGTCTGACGGAAAGGCAGTGAGAAAGAAAAACCCGGGTAAGCTTTGTGGATCCAGTCCAGATATTTCCAAACAGGAATCCAACATGTTTGGCCAGGCTGCAGGCTTAAGAAACCTGTGCTGACAGGTTGTATCGGCAACACCACTTTTCAAAGAGTAAATAATAAATCAAATTCCGGTATCAGTGCTCTTCTCAGGATGCATTTACAGGCTCGAAGTGTTCTTGCATTGACTTCTAGAAGAGCTCTGTGTGACAGATGGCACAGAGGGTTCAAAGAACCATGGAGAAGCCAGTACATTTTAGTTTTTCCAGCTATGTTTATTTTCAGCTAGCAAAATATCAGCAAAGGTCTTTAATCCTATAACTCCATTGCCTAAAGGGAGGGAGGTTATGATACTCCATTCTGAAACCAAACTTGAATTCCTATGGTTATTGTTATCTCCAGCAGAATTCTAACCCTCTCAAACTGCTCTGGTGCAAGGAAGTTTCTTCCATTGCTGTCCCCTAGCTGTCCCTTGCAATGTGAGCAACATCCTGTAGGACCTCGGGATACCAAACCTATTGGTGGTCTGAGCCTGCAATAAAAACCTCCTTCTTGAAGTTGTAATAGGAGTTATACAAGAGATTCATCTTGTTCCTTTTAAATGCTAAGTGAGAGATACTCAGAATATTCTTAGTAATACACAGCAGAGAGAAACTAAAGGACGCATCTCTCTACGTACATTATAAAAAAATCCCTTTTCTTTCTATGGTCTCAGACATGGACAAGTTTCACAATGATGCGGCCTCAAAAACTAAAAGCAAAACTAAAACTAGATATTAGTCTCCTCCAATTCAGTGGGAGAGAGAAAAACTGAGGAGGTTTATATCTACATTGGTTGAAATAATGGACGATGTACTTCTACTGTTCTATGATAGTTTATCATCACTTAACATGGACGGGAATTCACGGGGTGCTGGAATATTTAAAGAAAAATTTTTAAAAAACCCCAAATCAGTCACCTTTAAGCCCTCAAATTAAATATACCTATCCTTATCCCAAATCCTGGAAAGTATGACGTAGAGGAATATTAAAGAAGGGAGAGTAAAGAAAAAAGAGACAGATTAGGGAGAAATGAAAGAGGACAATAGGGAGTGTGAGGGAAACGAAAGGATAAAAAAATCAGAAAAGAAAAAATGAATGTAAGTCTGAATTAGCTAATTTTTGAGTCAGGCCATATTCCTGCTGCTTTCAGAGATTTTACAGTGGAAAGGAACCACCATAGTTTTGCAGTTTCAATAGCTTGCAGTGAGACAAAAGGCAAAAGCAGAACACAGAGAGAACTGACCTGTCTCCTGTTGCTCCTGTCCTAAAGGATGGAATAATCTCCACTATAGCAAAGGAACAGAGAAGGCACTTGGAGAGTTACTCACAGCCTCCTGTCCCCTCCTCCTACTCTTGGCCCCCAGTTTCTCAGATCTTTCTATTAAACTTTAATAGTGGGGACCCCCTCACTCAGGGCAGCACTGCAGTCATTCATTAGTGTCCACCTAGGGAGCAAATAACTCTTTAGCTGCACTGTAGGTGTCCAGCTTGCTTTGTGCCTGGAGGGCGATTTGTAATCGAAACAGGGAAGTGCAGGAGCAAAGAGGAAAAATGGGCGGTAATAACCTGTGAACTCGCCTTTCATTCAGGTAACACACAAGACACATGTTAATGATTTCAGCTTAAGTACCAGGCAGAAAACTAACTGTACACTAACCAGGCAGAAACCACCTGCATGTGCCAACCTCCCTCCTAAGCAGGCCCTTCCTGGAGAACGGACAGCAAGAACTAACTTGCTGAATTTGCAGAGAATTGTTTTGTTTTGTATTTTACGGCTCTGCATTCACAAAGTCCTTTTTCAGCTCTCACCCACATGGATCAACAACCTAAGATTTTTCTCGGGTCTTGTACTTTAGCTTGTCTGCACAGTGTTCCTGTAACTGGATTAGGGGAACCCGTGAGTCTCCAGACAGAATGCGCTGGGATTTCAGCAGCTCTGTTGTCTGATGGGACCAGAATATCAGCCAGTTACGTGCTATCTTAGGCAGGACTGCTTCAGGCCTCATGGCCTGGATCATTAAGATAATTTTTAAATACAAATTAATGAAAAGATAGACAAACAGGAAATGGGTTTTGCTTCCTATAATTTCTGTCAAAATGCACGTGTGTGCAAAAGCAATCAAGCAGTCTTTATGTCAGCATTGTCCTTCGTTTGCGTCTTTCAGGTTTTCGGTGGCTGCCGGCCCCAGCAGGGTGAGGCAGCTGTTTGCCCACCTTCCCAGTGCCCTCGGATGAACACATCAGCCTCCTGTACATAATAGGTAGAAGACAGACAGAGAAATACAAGGGAAGAAAGATCTCTAACAGAGGAGAGAAGACTGCAAATACCTTTGAGGACAATGTTTCCCTTTTCATCCCTAAATATTTGCGATCAATACAGCTTCAGTATTTCACAAGCTAATCAATAATGCAGTGACAGTGAAAGAGATGTGAGGGTCTTCTTGGCGGCTACAAACTGGCAATGATGCTTTGATGGCTCCTACTGAGGATTTATCATTTCTTGGATAATCTCTTGCAGAACACTGTGGGGTCTGAGAGTATAATACACAATATGGCTATAGGAAAGAAACTGGACAGATGATTGCACTTTATCTTAATTCCCTACAGCGTCATCTGCCAAGGAAATGAAAGGTAAAATAAAAGCATGATAGATGTCTAAAAGTATTAATACAGTGTACAAAGATTGTTGTTTGGACATTTAATATAGCTAAGGTGGTCCATAGAAGGTAAGACAGGGCAAGAGTGTTATGAGGATCTACAATCCTTTTTTGCCATTGTCCTTGCCATAAGCAACTTCAGAAGGACTTTATAATAACTAATATTAGACTATACTAACAATTATTTCAGAAGCATACACAAGCTAATTCTCTCTCCTTTTCCACATGCATGCAATTCACTAAGTGTGAATAAGATGAAAAATTGTCCCTAAATACAGAATCACATGCGCTACTTAATAAAAAAAGAACAGAAGAGGTCACATCTCCAAAGTTTAATATATTTTGATCAAAATGCCCCTGGCTCAAGCAACCAGAACATTTAGTGAGATGTGCCACCCCTGGGGGAAGGGGTCTTCCATTCAGATATCTCTACTGCTATGCAGAACACTGCCCTTCACACACAACATAACCCTCTAAGGAAAAGGAAATACAGGCTGTGCACAGCAGCACATTCTGACAATACTGAAGTCCTCCTCCTTCTCCTTGAGGCTGTGATGTAAGGCCCTAATAATAAGTCCAAGAATAGTAAGACAACGTGTAAAATCTCATCATTTCACCTGCCCAGAAACCCTCTAGGCCTGAAAGGTCTAAAACTATTCCTTTTCCCGTCTCCTTTCTCACTTTTCTTTCCTTACATAAAAGCCTTTCTAGATTTCCTCAAGTTTGTTTTGCAATTATTTGCTGTCTCCAAATCATTATTGTAAATATTTTCAATTCTAGTTCATGAAAAAATGGTATATTAATAAACATCCACTGCAACACATCCCAGTTGCTACTGAAGAGACTCCTGATGACCCAGCATTACAGCTTGTTACAGTTTTTCAAAAGAACATGATCCAGCATTTTCAGTTTTCCATACAGCCAGCCTGTAACTGTAGTACCATTAGCTTTTCCTGTATTTCCACACTCTCTGCTAATGCACTGTACATCGCTTCAGCTTCCACAACTACCTACCTAAGTGTAGATACAAAATACAAAGATCATGTGATTGTGTACAGCCTATTTCTAAGTCTTGTAGCCCTTCCTACTCTTGTCATTACCACATTAATTATCCTTGGTAAATTCTGTTAACACTTGGAGCACTTTAACAATTGCTTTCCTTAGGTATTCATGTGATTGGCATTTCCAAATTCTCAGAGGTTTAATCCTTTTCTTCCTTGCAGTTTATTTAAAAAAACAAGAAAACAAACAAAAAAGCCCCCAACCCCCACCCCTCAAAAAAATTCCCACAGGTGTGCATGATTCTGTCAGTGCACCTGGAAATTTTCAATATTTTTTTTTTAAATTAAGATAATCAACAAAATTGTAATGTTAAAATCATTCTCAATTAAATTCCTAAGCAACCTTAAGATAGATTATTTTCTGAAATTCTTTCATTTTTTAACTCCAGATTTTTAGAGCATGTTAAAATATTATGCCAAAACCATCAAGCTAAAACATATCAAAAAGTAGGATGATATTAATGATTAAAATTGTATTTACGCTCTTTTACAAATCACAGTATCCAGTTCAATGACACACAAGCAGATTTATAACAAAACTAATCTCACAAGACTCCAGAAGCCTTTAAAAGCAGCATTTCTGCCATCTTCAACAAGCTTTTTCAGCTGGGTAGGTACAGATAATTCGTATTTCATCAGCTAATGGTCATTAAAGACCCCTCCCCTATTTCTCTTAAATTGCATAAATTAGAAAATTGTTCATTTCCTCTTCCTCCAGCTCTGTTTTCATGTATGATGAATTTAGGGATGTTTTGCTGAAAATGGGAAAGAGATTATGCTACATAGAGATATGCCTGCTAAAAACAATTCAGTGAATTAAAAATAACTGTGGACTGCAACTGACCTTTCATATAACCCATATATCTCTATATTTTTTACATGCTTTAATGATTATTAGAGTTTGGCTCTATGAAAGCAACCAAAGAGTACAATATTTAGCATTTGTTTTATATTATTTATAATTTCTGTGTTCTGTTTACAGATGTTTACAATCCCCATCCTGGCAATGTTACTGAGATGAGTAATCCAATCTCTTGATTCTATTACTGAATGGAAGATGAATACTCAAGTACTCTGAATGTAAGATGCAGGAGTGACTCTTTTATTCCGATATAAACACGAGATAAACAGGCAGACACACCATATAGATCAGCTTAGGTGGGGGATGCCTCCTTGCTGGAGACAACGAGCCTGCTGCCCGTGCAGGGCTTGTAGGCAGATGAGCACAGCAGTGCTGGATCCTGACATGCTCTCAGAGCTCTGCAGCACTTCTGATGGAGACCTATTACAGTCAGCTCTGTGCTGCGTGTCCCCTCCTCCCCCAGCACAGAAAGTTCACTATCTCCAGCACCACTGTGTGCATCAACACATTGTTCAATATTATGCTTCAAATGTTACTTCTAGTCAATACAAGGATCACAGTCTAGGATGTATTAAATGTGGGCTTACCTCTATGAGGAAAAGGGATATCTATAACGTCATTTCCATCCTAAATCCAGCTTTTAACTAAAATTACCATGGAAATGTATGTTTTGATCATTCTGGTATTAGATAAATGGAGGGTCACAACTGTGAAAAATAATTCTGTGCCTAGCATCTAGCTTAGTTTCAAAAATTAAATTCTGTAAATACATATTAAGATATTACTCATGAGGATTTTTAAATAACAAATCTTAGCAACACATGGCATACGTGTATGTATAAAAATGTGATAGAAGTTATATGCATTTCTAGCTCAGAGCAGATGCAATTACGGCTACATCTTCCTCACTGATGATTTTTGGTTTCAGTTCAAATGTTTGCACACGAGTTTCATGCACATGGATTTTCTGACATTTTCAGGATCTGGCCTTACAGACACTTGAGTAACTTTCTCCAGAGGTATAGTCCAACTCTGCTCCAAAGCTCCTCATCTTAGCCAAGCCGCTTATACATTTGCAGAATGAAGCCCCCGGTATTGACACAGATACACGTGGCTAAATGAGATTTGGCTGCCAATTTCACAATGTGGTATTCTGTATCAGACAAAGCAACAAAGGAAAGGTGACTTGTTCCCCTGTGTGAGCTGTAAATACCAGCCATCACACCACTTAATAGGTTTATTTTATTAATAGCATATATTTAAAGACTTCAATGCAAGTTTCTTTTGAACGATGAAAGGCTGGCAAATTCTTAAAAGATAATAATCAGCAGTGCAGCGGTTCTTTGATGGTCTGTAATTACCCAACTGTCCACTATTTGAATGACAGCAGCAAACTACCACTCGCTGTTAGTTTATTTTTATTTATAACTTGTACTTTAGGTAAGAATCCATTAATTACAAGCAAAACAAATTGCTTACTCAAAACACTTCCCACAGAGGCTATTTTTTTCACATGCATTAATCTAGCTGAGATATACATGACATTTTAAATGGAGGTTAAACTGATGTAAATAAATGCAATTATTTGAAAGCAAACAGGATTCAGTCACATTTATTTCTATGCGGGATTACTGTACTTTCTCCCCTTGTGACCAAGCACTGAACCACAGGAAATCTGGAAGGCTGAGGATTTTAAAACGTCCTACCAACATGAAATTTGAGGATGTATCACTGTACCCTTTATTTTAATTTTATACGATTTGCCTTAGGTGGCATCTTGTGTAATTGTTTTTCAAACAGAACCACGAAGCTGGAGGGACGGCAAAGGGTTTGGATTTCACGCACTTCTGTGCTTTGCTAATAAAAAAGTTACAGATGAGCCCCCCGCACAAGGAACTGCTGGTCCCTGCTGGGAACACACCCTGATGGTCACCACCACCCTGGGGGAGCCGCATCCTCGACAGACTGCAGTGCCCACCAGGTCCATCCCACCGGGCCACGATGGCCATCCTGGGAGCCTGGCCTTCAGCCAGCCCTAGAGCACACCACGGCCCTCGGCCACCCCCGTGGATGCCACAGCACCAGGGCTCCTTCCCACTCTTCTCCACAGGCTCCATCCGGCACCGCCCCATTCCTCTTGGCCACCACCGAGTAATGCAAAGCAAGTTCCCCTGATCTAAGGCCAGGGTCGCTTCAAAGGCGATGACCAACCCAAGAGACACGCCAGAATTGATAGCTGTATTCTTTCCACCTTTTATAAGGGATTTAAATTTCAGAAGTGAATTTGTACAGCTTTGGTGTGCTTTTCTCGTACTCTGAGCTGTGTTAGTTTCACTGCTGTGGAGCAGCCCTCGATGCAGCTCTTTGAGACAAAGAAGAGTGAGAAATCACTGTACACCCACAGGGACTCTGAGGAGCCACCCAATTTCTATGCTGCAGGCACCGGGCAGCCCAATCCTGATTCTGAAAAAGACAACAAAAAAGGGATTTTGCCACCAGTATCACTGGCAGTGAGATCAAGCTGCCCACAGCAGCAAGGTTCCAAAAACCAGTTACATGGTATGATAAAGACTCTGGGACACAATGACCTTAATGTAGTCAGTAGGGACAAAAACCCCCACCCAATTTAATGCACCAAACCATTTCAGCCTATTTTTGCCTTTTGCCATGGCAGAGGTCTTCTGAAAATTGTTTAAAATAACATGTAAATATGAGTTCCAAAATGTCAATTTTACATCCTGTCAATTTCAGCTAACGTGCCATTTAAGGGACAATGGACAACCTCATAAAATCTAATCAATAAAATCAAAACATGCAGCTGAACGATTAGCCTTCCGTGAGCTGACCAGCAGTCTTGATGGTGGTTGTTCCAAACTACACAAGTTAGAAGTCATTTCAAAAGAGTCAATCTTTCTATAATCAGACAGATGTAGAGATGCTGTTGTCTTATAGCACCTTTAGGAAGGCTGTTCTCACTGCTTTCGTGTCACTGTAAAGGCATGAGCATGACCCTGGCGTATTCTTGCTCCGTTGGGAAGGTTATCCAGAGGGTTGGGGTGCTGGGCTCCCAGAATCTCTCTCTTACCAGACTGGATCTCACGTGCATTTTCAGCTGTTACTGGGTAAGGAGTAGCCATAGGCACAGTCTGGCCCATGTAATCCATTAACACAACCAGAGATCAATTCCTAGGAGAAGTCTATCCCATTTTTTAAGAATGACTTTGTCGCCAGCATTGTAAATCTATCAGTAAACTGTTGGGAAATTCTATCCTCTCTCACATTTAAAGAGCTTTGCATAAAATGGATCCTGAGGGAAGGGAGATGCAGGGATATTTTTCTGCAAATATTTCAAAGAAGAGCTTTTCTACCTGGGACTAAAAACATTTTTGTATTTTCGACCATTTTGGCAACTAGTACATTTTTAGAATGTTATTTTTATCATTATTTCTACAAACCATAGTTTTGTATTGTCAACTCCAAAAAACACAGGCAGGAGTATCTTTGTCAGAGTTCCATATTATCATCAGACATACATATTTATAACTCTCCATTTCCTAGAATGCTCCACATAAATAGATGCTCAGTGCTTGTCATGTAACATGTCTTGCAGATAGTAAGAACAAAAGAAAAACAACAAAGAAACAATACCAAAAATAGTTTTCAAAAATCTGAGCTGAAAACATAAAAGAGAAATGCTCAGGCATTCACTGGTAACAACCACATATTTGCAGCCAGTGAGACTGAGCTATGTTTTGCTTTCCTCATGCTTATGAATATAATTGATGTCGCATGAATGGGAAGAAGATTATTTAAATCTAACAATATTCTTTATGTAAGTGTATTTTATACTGATAGACTAATTCAAAACCCAGTCACCTTTACTTGCATTATGAAGTTCCAGCCTGCAGGAGCTCCAGTGACGGGCTAACCTTAATTTCTTCACTTCAGTCACATGAACCTGGCCAGGGTCATGAACAGTTACATACACCCTGTCATACGGCACAAGGGTCAGTATCTACTAATTCCAGTGGCTACTGTTACAATTTTCAACCACCAAAAGTTTCAGATCAGAAGTTGAAAGTTTGAGACATTTATGAGTGAGAACAGAGGGCCCTAATTTAAAACGTGTGTGACCTTAATATAGCATTTGGGGGTTCAGGATGTTCTTATGTGCTTTGTCTAATACTGCAGTTTTACAACACTCCCTTGCTTCCAGTAGTAAAATCTTATCTGTAAATTTTGTAAAGATGTCTGAGAAAAGCAAATTTACGTTGACTACGTGAACCAGTAACAGGCAAAATAGTTTTTCTTAATGCAAAGGCAGAATAAAAAGAACATGCCTCTAACCCTTAATTCCAGACGTAAGTTGGCATTTTTCACAGATGTGTACATTTTTCAGAAAGTACTATAAATCAGAATGATTCTGTACTTGTCAATGATAACTCCCTTAATGTAAAATAATCTTATAATGGGACACCAGAATAATCTATCTTAATCAAAGACAGATTTATATCCATACAGTCCAGTTACTCACAGACTGTAACAAAACATATAAAAATGTAGATCTGACATCACTGTAAGTCTTCCATACACAATTGCCTTCTTCATGTATTATATAACCATGAAAAACTAATACCTACCCCTGCTCCCATTGCAATCAGGGACACATTCCCGTTTGCATCACTGCCAATTGGATGAGAGATCAAAACTAATGTCCAGCTTTTGAAAACTCCTTAAGACTGGGCATCACAAGTATTAGAATAACTCTGATTGTTCCACAATGTACTGGAAATATACATTTTTTCTTCATAATTAGCCCAAAGAATTAAAACAAATTTCAGAAAAGGGTGGACATGCACAATATTTTCCATAACTCTATCCATATGTTTTTCCATAATTACAGCTTAGATTGCAAGAAACCAAGTCAGAAACCTGGCTCATCTAAGCATTTTCTTAAGGAAATTACTTAATAAACGGCAGTATGAAATAGAAATAGAAGATCTGTAGGATGTGACATATTTCATTTTCTCTGGTGGGAATTAGTATGTTGTGCATGAACAATATTTGGAGAGAAATCTTTCTTTATTTAATCATGTGTACTCTTTCTGAAGCCAAAAGTCATTGTATCTACAACAATATAACTACAAAAACTGTGTCATCAAATATGACCAAACCTACAGTCCTTATCCAGCCAAAATATCCATTATTTACATGGTGCCTTTGCCTACGCTTCCCAGTCATAATGTTTCAGCAGCTTTTTTGATAAAAGCATTAATAGGTGAACTGACAATGGAATCATTAAAGAAACAGACGAATATATTTTTAATAGTATGCAAAAGTTTAATGGGGGTATATTAATTACCTGGTTTCTGTATCAATGTCAGTGAAATTTCAGAATAGGTAGGTAAAGTCAAGAGAAATCTGAATTCTTTAAATGGGTTCTGGTTCAGATAAAAACAATTACATTTTATTCAAAGTATAAAAAACCCACAATAAAGTTTTAGTGAGACAGAACAGTGCAATAACTCAAGAAAATTAATGCCATGAGCAGTTTTTCCTCTCTTTTTGACAGCAATGGTCAACAAAATAAATGAAGAACAACGGAGAATCAATGCAAAGGCCTAGAGAGTAACTCCAATTTTTTTAACTATCAATTTTGTGCTCGGTGTCAAAGGCAATGACAGTAAGCACTGAATAAATACAAAACTTCTTTGGGATTGCTATTTTTTTCAAGATGAAAAATGCACTGGCTTGGAATGTTTATTTGAACCAGCTGTACGGTATTACTATAGAGAGTCAGGAAGTTAATATATTCTTTGGAAGTCCAGTATCATAACATGTTATTCTAGCAGGCACAGTGCATGAACAGAGGACATGTGATGTGCCTTGGCAGCCCAGGCACGGACACTGCGGACGCTCCTATATTCAAGCTACACGGCAGCTGAAAGTTACCAGCACCATGTCTTGCTGCTAATTAGTAGAGTGACTGGTAGAAAGGGGGCAGAATCAGAATTAATATCCACATTTCCTAGCAGACATCATGGGACCCATCCTCTCTGAAATTTACTGAATGAAATCTTCTGCCTGAGATCTATCATGTAACAGGATCAAGCTCATAACAAAGTACACCTTTTTTTCATTTACTATAGTACTTTATTCTGGGCATTTGTCTCCTGTGGTTTATGCAACCATGTCCTCATTTTTATAGTCCTGGCAATACAGCAATGTGTTGTGATAAGAAGGGCTGGAAAATCAAAGAAATCTCTATTCTGCCAAAAATTTCCAAGGCGAGCTGAGTGTTGTAGAGACAGAAGGGTATATATTCAGATACTCCAGTTAAGAATAGTCATGAAACCTGTTTATATTCTGAATCTCTCTCATAAAACCATTAATTGTGAAATCCTTCATAACACTACAATCAATCTCTCTGTAACCATCTAATAGCTGTATTGAGGCAAATCAAATTATTCTCATAATCAGGGATAAAATGCAACACATTTTGCAATCTATCAAGTAGAAGATCTCTTACTCGTACAATTAGTGTCTAAAGACTGCAGTGGGTTGACCCTGGCTGGATGCCAGATGTCCACCCACTCTATCACTCTCCTCAGCTGGACAGGGGAGGGAAAATATAACAAAAGGTTCCTGAATTGAGATAAGGACATGGAGAGATCACTCACCAGTTACCTTCATGGGCAAAACAGACTTGACTTGGGGAAATTAGTTTAATTTATTACCAATCAAATCAGAGTAGGGTAATGAGAAAATAAAACCTAAATCTTAAAACACCTTCCCCCCACCCTTCCCTTCTTCCCAGGCTCAATTTCACTCCCCATTTTCTCTACTTCCTCCCCCCAGCACAGGGGCATAGAGAATGCAGGCTGCGGTCAGTTCATCACATTTTCTTTGCTGCTCCTACCTCCTCAGGAGGAGAACTCCTTACGCGCTGCTCCTGCTCCAGCATGGGGTCCCTCCCATGGGAGACAGTCCTTCACCTCCCATGGGCTGCAGTTCTTCACAAGCATCTGGAGTATGAGTCCCTTCCACCAGGCACAGTCATTCAGGCACAGGCTGCTTCAGTGCGGATCCCCATGGGCTCACAAGTCCCGCCAGCAAACCTGCTCCGGTGTGGACACCTCTCTCACAGGTCACAGGTCCTGCCAGGAGCCTACTCCAGGGTGGGCATCCAATATGATCACAGCCTCCTTTGGGCACTCACCTGCTCCGGCGTGGGATTCTCCATGGGCTGCAGGTGGATTGCTGTTTCACCTTGGATCACCATAGTCTTCACCACAGACTCCAAGGGAATCTCAGCTCCTGCACCTGGAGCTCCTCCTCCACCTTCTTTCTTCACTGATCTTGGTGTCTGCAGAGTTGTTTCTCTCACATATTCTCACTCCTCTCTCCAGCTGAAGTTGCCCAGGATTTCTTTCCCCCTTCTTAAGTATGTTATCCCAGAGGTTCTACCACCATCACTGATGGACTCAGCCCTGGCCAGTGGCAAGTCGGTCTTGGAGCCGGCTGGCATTGGTTCTGTTGGACATGGAGAAAGCTTCTGGCATCTTCTCAAAGAAACGCCCCCGTAGCCCTCTCACTAAAAAAACCTGTCCAGGCAAACCCAACACAAAGATCAACTGCTGCATTTCAGAGTATTTATTTTATTATATGAAATTCAAAGCAAATAATTCAAAGTTAGAGCTGAATTTCAAAGCTAGATGTATATTTTTATGGCAAGATGATGTAGGAATGTAAGTTATGACACTGCAACAACTAGAAATAATAGGGTAATTTAAAGTTACCATAACAGATGTTTTGACTTTAAGTCTGCATTCCCTTACTCTAGCTAATGTTGTCACAATCTTCTAGTTGCCTAAATATGGATTATTGCTATCAGCCATATCCCATCATCCTTAGGCAACTTTCCCTAAAAGGGAAAGGGGAATTTTCTCTGAGTGACAGATGCAGAATACTGACAGACGTAGAATGCACCATTTTTTATCCTCTGTCTGCCATGTAAAATACAATGTGGAACAGTTCTGGAATACCTCTTCATTGTAGACAAGAACAAAAGCCTCTTCCACAAAGTACCACTTCTACCTAACTTTTTTACCTTCATAGAGCAATAGAGACATTAAAAATTAACTGACATTTTAAAATGTGTGAAGACTCTGTCTGAATCTATTTATGTATAAAAATGGGTTATGCTCTAAGCTACTATATCTTCACTTTCTTTGAGTTACAGAAACAATTTATTTTCCAAAATATGAACAGAGACATATATTAGTTTAGTAATTTAAAGCAGTGTAGCCAATAAATGATACACCTACATAGATCCCAAAAGGGTGTTATCAGATTGTGCTAGGAGATGGTTTGGCTGATAATATTAGTCTAATGCAGTCCTGTACATAACAGAATAAGTGAACAAGTACTCCGGAATGTGCTTACATTTTAAAACACGTTATCTACCTAATACAAAAACACTTCTAAGTTAATCAGGTATTTTTCTACATTCTCATATTATTTAAAAACTGGACTAGATAACAGTCCAGTACAGGATATTCTGAATTCTGCCTCTCTTTTTTTTTTTAGGAACTACAACATTACGATAACATCTCATCTTAAATAATTAGCTTACTGCTATAAAACACATGCTTGTTTCCACTTCTCTATGCTAAACACTTATGGCATTTTTCTAGTACAATGTGGCACAGTGATCCTAGCAATGTGAGTGGATGGTGGGAAGCACAAGGCAGGACTCTACCTCCAGGCATGAGCAGCATGACTTGCCCAGCCTAATCAGCTCCGTAACTTCACTTCAAGGAGTGAACAGCTTTCAGCACTCAGGAGTTCCATCACTAGCAAAGCTATCCCCAGCATTCATTCTGGGCTAGCCATTCAACCCCAGCATTCTTCCCTTCTCCTCTGACTGTCATTCATCACAGCCTCATTCAAAAAATCTTGGACTTTCTGCCAAATGGTGGTCTCCAGTTTTACTCTGCCTTAAGAGAACCAGGGGAAATCAAATAAATCCTAATATTAACTGGGGGAGTTTGCACTTAGAGTCAGGCCAGTGGCTGGGAAATGAAGGTCACAGTGAAACAGGGCAGGGGGAAAAAGTTTCTGACAGTTTTCCCTGACACTGGGAGGACTCCACAGATGAATGCACTCTTTTCAATCTCATCATACAGCATGAGAGAAAATCCTACCATAGAACCTCCCAGGGTTTCCAGCCTCTCAGATGAGCTTTGCCTCAGAGAGGACGCCTTGACAGGAACAGATGTGATAACAAATGACCTTTAGAATTGCACCCTGAGAGCTGTTGACCGTTTCCTGAAAGCTGTTCATCCTCCTGAGTTCCTGGCTTTAGTTTGGAAACCTTGAGATACTGGCATATAACTAAAGAGGGTCAGCAACAAGAAATAGAAAAGTAGAGTATAAGACCCAAAGAAAGTGGGGACAAAACCAGAGTACAGACATATTTAACGACTCTTCCTTTTCTTTTAAAGATAAAAATTGTAAATATAAATGCAATGCCAAATCTCAGCATCATCTTCATCCCCAAATCAAAGAAAAAAATCTGAGATGAGACAAAAGGCTATCCGATGATAATATAATAAAAATTGATTCAAAGCTATTTAATTTTTATTCCAATTCAAATTAAACCAAATATATCATATTAAATAACATAGTATTTGTATATTTCTGTGAGAATACTTAGATTTTCTGTGGAATACACAAAACTGTCTTTCCCAATGACAGCTTACAGGGTAAGTGGAGCACACAGAGGGCAGTGCATCTCAGGGAGTCCAGAGGAGAGGCTGCACATGCAGATGTGGGTCTACAAGCATGAGAGAGGAAGATGGGAGATAGTTTATTTGTTCCTCTTTGACTTCACCAACCAAAAAGGGAAAAATTTCTCAGCACTGACTTCTTGTAAAGCTCCTAGAAATCAAGACTATGACTATATCCCATGACTGGCCTGGAGCAAAAGTCACATTTCACTCATATGCTCACTTAGGTTTCTGTTGAGGATTTCAGGCTGTCTCCACTGAGTCTTGGGGGAAAAAAAAGGCTGAAAGAGTAACAACATACTCACGGGCATTCCATTTTCAAGGCAAGTTTGGGAAAAACTTGGCCGTGCTAATACAGTGATATGCTACATCTCATTCATTGCCTGTGAGAGGCAGAGAAGAGAAAAAGGGGAGGGGTAAGCAGGAGACGGAATGAGACAGAAAGCAGAAGCAGAAACAAAGATGCAGCATTGGGAGACAAAATGAAAGGAGGGATGACATGGGGGAATGTGCACAAGATGCCTCTTCTTGCATTTGTTAAAACTAAACACCCACACAGACTATAAAGCTGAAATGAAAAGCACAGGGGAGCTTATTTGGTTTAATCCTTTCAAGCAGTGAAATGATTTTCTCTATGATTTTTTTCCCTGTGAGTTCCTGTCATTTCCTTGTGATGCCTTCTCCTTTCTCACTTGTCTTTTCTCCTTTTCCTTTTCAATGCCATCTTGCTTTGTTCCTTTTTCTTTGCTTCTGTCTGCTTCTTTCTTCCTCTTCCTTTCTTCTCTTGCTCTCTCTTGTCTTTTTTGTCTTGCTCTTGCTCTCCCATGTGTTCTCTGAGCACATGAAGAACACGAGCACAAATAGTCGAAAAGCTTTTTTTTTCCTGATGCTCCTTTTCTATCCCCATGTGGTTTTGGCTGTTGCAGCTCTGTTAGGTTTTAAGTGCACATGGGGAACTCACTTGTAGTCCCATGTGTTTTAGACCTATCTACAGTAGCACACTGCAGGAAAAACATGTGGGAAGGGAATGTGTCAGAAAAGTTTCTTGTACTCCCTCCAACACGTGGGCCACATTTAACAAGGTCAAGGGACAAGTGTGGCTCACAGGCATTAGTTTGACCGGTACAATAAAAAAAGGATCACACATTCTTTCTTTTACCTGCACACACTCTGCAGTGAATCACTCACCCAAACACAGCTTATGGAGTATCAATTGATCTACTTTTATTTTTGGCTAGATGATCAGCTCAACGTATTTTAGGAAGAGATTATTATATCTTTTTTCCTGATTTGATGATTCCAAGATAATGCAGAATATAAATGTAACAGAAGGAAATCTTTTTTCTTTCCTTTGTCTTCCCTCCTGCATGAGAGCATCATGCACAGTGTGATCGAGCAGACAGGGGTCTGCCTGTTAAGCTGGCTGGCTGTTCCTAAGGCAGACAATCTCTGCTGAGGGTTCCTTCTAAACTTTCCTGATACAACACCAAATTCACACAAAATGTCTGGGAACTGTTGGTTCATGTTATGCACATTTTGACACCTTTCAGCTGGCTTTCACAGATTTTCAAAGCACCTGTTCCAATACAACCTGTCTTCTTGGCAGCAACCAGTACCAGTAAACCCCTGATTTTCTCTCCTCTCTCACTTAACCATTTCTAACAATGTACACATCAAAAAATATAATTAAGTGGAAGAAGGCAAATGCTGTCCAGCTCCCCTAGATACCAGACCACACTTCCTGCAGGAAAGAAAATTGTTCGCATTGTTACACAGACCAACTAAACTGTTCTTCCCTGTCACTCATTTCTTAGGGGAAAGGTCCAGCTCACTTGCAAATGGGCTGCTTGCCATGTGAGCAGATGGGCACAGGGTTTGACAGCCAAGAAATGATGGATCAAATTTTGAAATTTGTTGCTCAGTCTCCACTCTAGTAGTTCCTAATTGGCCTCAATGGAACTTTATTGCTGTAAAATGGTATAATGGCAACAACATTTGACTGAACAAACACACATCCCATGTAGGTGCTGCAAGCGGACTTCCTGGCTGACAGAATCAGAATGACGTCGTCAGTGAATATCTGCTACAAGCTGACGTAGCTCTCCAAGGCTAAGGTGTTCCTGGGTGAGCACACGGTGGAGCTGAAGGGAGCTTCTAATGCTTATTTTGAAAGGTGGTCTGAGATACACTCTTTTGTCTGCAAAGATCCTTTTAATAAATATAACCATATAAACAAAGAAAGGGTTTACTTATGTTTTACAATAAGCATAAGGCAAGAGGAGGGAAGAGGTTTTTTTCAGTGCTGCAGTGTTTACAAAACTTTATCTAAAATTGTTATCACCTGTATAACATACGTAATTCAGGATTTTACACAGAAAATTGACCAAAATTAAATTACATTTGACTGCTACTAAGAAATTAAGAAAATAAATTTGCCTTTAGAAAAACATTGTTTCCCAGATTTCTAAGAGCTGCTATGGTAGTATGCATTCACCTTACATTCCTGTGTACTCATAGGATGTGAAAACAACATAGATTTATCATTTATCTCATTGATGGACTTGTATAGTTCCGGTTTCTATCATCAGCAATTTGAATTATTACTGATTAAGTGTTCACTTTACCTACCAAATAGAGACTTATTAAATTTCTTCATATTGGTTGTACATAGCTTTGTAATTTTAACTCTTTCTGTTGTCATTTTAACTGTATCAGCACTGTATTAACTAACACCAGCAGCTGCAAGACAGGATCTTAACGTTTTGTTTATACTGTAATTGGAATTTCTCGCCTTGTGCCGCTTTCTTCTCTACATTTTGACAGCTTACTGATGCATTTGCAAAAACAGTTGAATTCTATGACTGAATAAATAAGAAGTGATTATGATTATAATTAGTGTTATCTTTAGGAATTACATTGTATTTTTAATAAAATTGCAGATACAGAAAAGATGATAAAAATCTTTATAAGAACCTACACAACACATTTCATTAATTTTTTTCAAGGAAAAGAAAGCAATTTCCCAGGGTCTCTTCCAATTTTTCTCCACCACCTTAGGCCCAGTGCTATTTGGTACAGGAAGATTAGGGTAGCTGATGATTCCTATTGATTTAAATGTCGTGCTAGGAAGCCTAAATCCCCAAGAGCAATAGAATCTCCCCTATCGCTATCCTACTGCTTATTGACCTAATTCACTAACCAACCATCAGGGTTTTCTCTCACAACAAATAAATCTTGCATGAAACAGAGAGTACATGGACACTCGTAGTTTTCAGTGGTGTTGCCAGTATAATAAATTTAGGGTCACCAAAGCATTCCTCTTTGTTTTCTCAGAGTGATCATAATGTCATTTTGCTATTTAAAATGACCAGAAACTACAACTGTATTTTTAACAGCAAAACTATTTCTACAGCCTGAAGCAAACTTGATGTAATATAAATGATGCAGACCATTCAGCATGTGTAAAATTCCATGTACTTCAATGCTTCGATTTGCCTATAAGTTATGGCTGGAGCAGCTGCTGAACAGGTTTAATGGTTGCAGCATTATTTCCACTAATTGAGATACTACTTAGTCCCAGTGTTTACTGCTCAAAATTCTGATAACTAGTAAATGTCCTCTTTCATTAATTGAACCAAACAAACAAAGAATGAACCACGGTTTATTATGTTACTCTGGGTATCACAGGATAGTCATTTAAACTAAAACTTTTAACTCGGAACTCTGCAGATGCCTCTGCATCTGAAGTCACTCTTGGTGATTTTACTGAGTTGAATAACACATTTGTTTATACGTAAAAGCCAGGACTCTAAACTTAGTGGTTGTAAAATGTGGTTGTCACGAGATATGAAGTACGTGCAGCAGGAGAACGCAAAAAAATACACTATAGACATAAAAAAATTCAAAAAGGAAAAAAACCTAAACCACTTCATACTACTTTGATAGGAAGATTTGTTTCAGAGAAGAGGCCTAATTCTGCTCCCAGTAAAGTTAATTAGAGCAACAGCAAGATCCTAAATTACTAGTCCTCTCATCAATATCAAGTTAAGCTTTTATCAATGTAATTTGAAGCAGCATTAAAAGCAATAAGTGCTAATTTATAATTGTTGATATTATCAAAGCAAGATCCTTTGCAACCATACATAACTGTGCCAGATTTTTATCACACTATAAAGGTTAACATAAGTGTTACAAGAAACATCAATGAGCTACGTACACTACGTTTGCTTTTGGTTAGATAAGTATGCTTTGTAGTAGATGATATTCCCTCTAGATAATGGATATGGGCCAGATTCTCTGCTGACACAATGCAATATAAGTAATTTGAAGGCAGATATGCTGATTCACACTAGCTGCAGACCTAGCCCTAATATCTTTAGATGCAATAAACCATCTTAAGTAAGTCTGTTTCCTAACTATTACTCAGCCATTCCTCACTGCTGCCAAAAAGGAACTGTGAATGCCAAGGTCTGCAGGACTTTATTTATCAAAGCTTCTTTTAAGGCATATATCATTTTGGCACACAAGCCTTACTTTATGACCAGAATCAAACATTTTCATGAAACAGCAAGTATAATTCTAGCAAAAAATGCCATGTGGGGCTTGTTCTTGCTGCAACATTACAACATCTGTTTCAACAAGTTTTTTTATAAAAACTGTTTATTACATTAGCAAAATTAGATAATTTTGCTGCTTGATACTGTGGAACTGTATAAAGAGAATTAAAAATGTTATATCCGTACCTCTAAATACTGGATAACTCACTTTCTGTATTTCTGCTTTTATCTAATCTGGTAGAAAACTAAGTGCAGAGCTAAGAAAATCACATTTCTGTTTGTTATATAAATACAAAATTATTTTACATAGCAAAATTAGGTGCTATGCTAAATAGCATTTTAGTGCTGTGATATTAAGTATCTGGAGACAAATAGTACCTAAGCCACACAGCTTAATTTTCCTTTGAGGTTTATCTATTTTTACTTACATTTCCTGGATGTCAGCTTATAATAATTACTCTTCTACACACCTCTCTAGCACTAATGTGACAGACTGTGAATGCTTCTTGACAATGGAACATAATATCCTCCTTACAGGTTTCCACCAGCAAGGCTACAATCTTACCATCAAGTGTATAAACACATAAAAAGCCTTACTTAAAACATTAACAAGTTTCAAATGTATTTGGCTTACTGCTAAAAATCACATACAGAGTAGACTTTTCTCAATAAATCTAAAAATAAAGCTAGATGTAAAGAACTTTGGGTACAATGTGTGACATCTGTATCTGAGAGCTGCCTCAACTTTGAAGCATCTGTAAATTATGTCAGGTCATTTGAAAAGTAGCAAAAATTTCCTTTTAAGACCTGCTTCTAATAAGTGTTGCTTACAAAGACAGAATACCAATATAATAACTAAAAAGCTGTTTCTAGTATTTTTGTGAATATGACAAACTGTTCATCTGTGGCACAGGACTAGACATGGAATTACAACAGTAATGCCAGTAAAGCAGCAGGAATGTTTGTATTTCTCCATCTGACATTAAAAGCAGCGTGCTTTATGTAGGCCTCATTTGTAAACTTCCATGAATTTAATCAAAGACATGAGGGTTTTATCCTGAGAAAGAGCAAACACATTATGAACTACATAGCTTTACTTCTCTGTGAAAGGATAAGAAGGAAAGAGAACAGAGAACGACTGAAAAATCAGTAAATACAGGACTTCCATTTAATTAGAAGGGCTTCGATATAAGTCAAGACATATAAAAGGACAAAGCTGCTGTCCTGGAGGATGTACTGTCTAGAATATCACAGTGACTCTGGCTCATATCCACAGGTCTTTACATTCTTTTATTGCTCAGTTTTTTGCATGCTCTTAGACGTAAAGTCTGCAAATTATCCCTGTGATTTTTTTTATTTGGCAAGAAATTATAAAATACAAATTTGAATAAATTTTGAGTGTTTCGATCTGTGTTTTCATAAAATAGGGGGGTATATGGAATTTTTATAATATGTAAGATTTTCCTGAATTGTTAGAAATCAGAGGAACTGTAATGTTTTAAGCAATGGTGCTTCTCTGGTTGCCTCTATTCCTGAGTATTTAAATAAGGACTAAAATATAAATAGCTTGAAAGTGTATAATTAAAATGTGAAAGCTCTAGATTTTTTCCCTTTTTTTTACAGCCTAGGAATATATGGCTTATTTCATGTATGAAGGGAAAATCAGAAGACTTAAAGTTTTGACAAAGAGAAGATAAAAGCAAGTAGAATAAAGCTAATCAAAAGGTAAATAGATAAGACCATCTTCTTTTTTAATAAATTAATCTCACTTAACTCCAAAAATACTCCCTAGTAGAAAAAATGGTTTTCAGGTTAAATAGAACAAAAAATACTAAATACCTGGTAAAAAATGTATTCAGCTACTATAGGTTTTACCTTACTGAAATATATTAAGTACTTTCACATATTTAAATAAAAATCTAAGTTCCTTAACTGTTAATCAGAACTATTTGTAAGCAAACAAAGCATGTTTTATTGAATAGTCCTTGTCTCTAGACAAACAATGCATTTATTGAAATTAATACATACCAAAAAATTCTGAAAGCAAATATTTTCTTTTTAATATGTGACAAGCACAGCACTTTCAGCAGATATGAGGACTGCCCACAATAATCATACCAATTAAATAATCCACATAATTGCCTGGTTCAAGGCAGTATTTTATCTATTATATTG
Organism: Lycocorax pyrrhopterus obiensis; assembly: GCA_014706295.1. NCBI lineage: Eukaryota > Metazoa > Chordata > Aves > Passeriformes > Paradisaeidae > Lycocorax > Lycocorax pyrrhopterus. Next base: position 18,529,358 of record JACSVZ010000002.1, on the reverse strand, counting down.
CACTTTCATGCCAGTGATTATGAGAGAAATTTTCCTGGACTTTCTGGGGTATGCAGACTCCTTTTCTTTATTTCTATGTTCATGTCAGTGACTGGTATATGAATATCATGTTTTCTCTTAAGATACTAATCCAGCAAGAAATAAATTTTGTAGAAAATACTGACTTCTTTTTACTGTTTTGATCTGGTTAAAATATCTTATTCAGAAAAAATATAATTTATAATAAAGAAGACCTGATACTGACTTAAAAGAAAAGTTCTAGGGGCATTCCATTAACGTGTGGAAGAAACTCTTGGAATTCAGCAATCATTTGGCAGAAAACTGATATTAGAATATCATCTTATATTACTGTCTCTTTAACTCTTTGAAGAGCAGTACACAGATGAAAAAATGCTAATCTGAGACTTTTCAGAAATACTTATGCCAATGCTTAAATTTTATGAATTAATCCTCTGGAGATGCTAGTGATTTCCCTTCATTTTGAACAGTTGCATTATTTTGTTTTGACTAACAAAGCACAAGCTGTAAAAATTACTATCCAGCATGGACTGAGGTAGTTTGTTTCCCTGATTACTTATTATTCAAGTATTTATCCATTTCCTTCATAATTTCTTTATTCAATATACAGGTTAGATTTCTCTTGGAAATTTTAATGAACAGGTCTTTAAAATGTGTATATGCTCTACACAAGTTGTAAAATCTCATAGCAATCTTTCCATCTGGATCCCCCTCATGTCCTTCTTGGAAGGAAAAAGAAAGAAAAAAAAGGCAAGCTCAGAGACTGGGTAGAGGACTTGATATTATAAATTTTGTGATGAAATTGTGATGAGATTTACATGTACTACATAATCTTGCAATGAATCTTTAGCAGTTGTCTTGCTTTTAAAGCTAGATGTTAATTTATTGATTTCAATATGCTATAAATGATAAGGGGATGTTGAAGAAGAAATTTCTGTAATGTGGAATCATAGCCCATTGTGTACATTTTAACATATTTTAGGTGATGACCCTTTTTTATAGCCCTGTTCTCTTTACATTTTTTAATTCTACATCTCAGAACTCTGTCCTCTCCTCCATGTTACAGTTTTTCTTCTCCTCCATTTTATGCTGGCTTTTCTTAGGTATCATGTCTATATTTGACAACCATAGCGAAAAAGAGAGAAAGTCTTATTTTGTCAGCCCACCTGCCTGTCACCACCCCTTTCTTGTTTCTGGCAAAAAAAAAAAAAGAAGACTGGGACTTCTATCTGCCAGACTCTGAAGCTTGGACTTCGTCAATTCAGTGATACCAATTTTTATGTATCAGACCAGAGGTAGTAGGTCAGATCATGTTCTGTGTTTGTTCTTCACAGTATCATGAGGCCTAATATTGTACACGAGAGTTAGAACTGAGATCCTGATCCTGCAGCCAGTGTGATTTTTCTTTTTACCTTAATTCGGGCACAAGTTTTATACCACAGTGGCCAGACAACCCACAGGAGGCAGGAAACTGGAGGCAGAATCTTTTGATAGCCCATGCTCCGCATCCATACTGAAGGAGACACATGCGCTGGCTGGGTTTGTGGAAAAGATTAATTAATTAATATCACAAAAATATTAAAATCACAAAAAATGAAAGAGAAAAGAAGTTGATGGATGATCTCATATGTAGCACGACTCAAATAAACATAAAAGGTGTTGTGGTGAGATGTGATAAAGTCTAATCTTACCGTCTGTACTGGACAAAGCTGGAACTGGCCTCCAAAGCTGGACCAAGCTTTTAGATGGCAGATTGTAATTCGTGAGAGTAACGGATCCAAAATTCCAAACAGCTTTTTGATTAAATCAGCTACCAGTCAATTACCATTAATAGTTCAGATGAAATTAAATTTTTTGTTCTTTTTGACATTATATAGACATTATTTTAAAATAATAAATCTGGTAAAGGCGTTTAGCTTTTACTAACATTTTTTTTAGGCTGAGCAGCTTTCAGCATTGGATTTCCCTTTAAGAAATGTTCGGCAGAAATGTTTGCTCAATAAAGAGTGCCAAGTAACACGGTAATGTTCTTGACCATTCAGAATAGACCCAAACAAAGAAAAACATTAAATCTAAAATATTTTCTGTACATGAACTCCAAAGGTCTTATACATCATGATTCATGTAACATACTAAGGCCTTTACCTTTTTTTATTACATCAGTCCTTAATTGGTCCGTAGCTGAGATATAACCACACACTATTTCATTGTTTACTTCTAAGTTATTAACTTTAGTATTTTTGAGGACTATGACAATGTTTCAGTACTTAAGAATAAAATGGTACCATAAGCGGTTAATACCTCATGAAGAATTTATTAGATTTTCATGGAGATGTTTTCAGATAGCAGTTGTACGCCTTTCATAAATCACCACAAAAAGCTGTTTTGTCTATCTGTAACTATTAGTTGTATGTCAAAATGCGCAAAGCCTTTTGCCAAAAGACAACAGCAATCCTGGTTAGAAAATTAGTTTAGGAAAGAAGAAATTAGTTTAGTAGTAAGTTCACATTTCAACTGGCCATAACCACAGGTAAAAAACGTGGTTTGATATGCAAATCTATACCCGTGGGGAAATGGAATATCTGGTGATACACACAGACATTTCGGAAGCAAAATAACATTCTTCACTGAAAGAGTGGTTAAGCATTGGAACAGGCTCCCCAGGGAGGTGATGGAGTCACCATCCCTGGAAATGTCAAAAAACCCGAGTAGGTTGTGGCATCTTGTGGTATGGTTGAGTGGGCATGGTGGTATCCAGTCGAGGGCCGGACTTTATGATCTTGGTCTTTTCCAACCTCAGTAGTTCCACGATTCCATGTAACGAAGGGATAAGGCTCTGTTCCTGAGGATTTGAGATAGCCGGCAGCACATTCGTGGGCTGTAAAACTTCACACCGACACATGCACTTTAGACATCTATTGAGATACAAGGGCTTTGGGGATTTCACGAGACACGAGCATTTTAAGATTCATTAGGAGCTAATTACACCCCAAAACACGCCCTTGCGGCGCATCTCCCACGAAAACAGCATCACCTCCCACTTCAAACCCCAAGGAGCGAGGAGGGACACAGCGGATGCGCGTGGAGAGGACAGCGGCGGGGGTGGGTGGGGCAGGAGGAGCGGCAGGAGGCGCGGACCGCCCGGGGCTCCGCGGCCGCGCACCGGCACCGGCACCGGCACCGGCACCTCCTCCCCCTCCCCCCGCCCCCGCCCGCCCCGCGCCCGCCCCGCGGCGCGGCCCCGCCTCGCGCCCGCGATCAGCTGCGCGCGCGTCACGTGGGCGCGTGTCGAAGGTCACGGCGCCCACAATGGAGCTGTCGCCGTACGCGCAGGGCGGGTGGCGGCTGCTGGGCGACCCCCGCCGCTTCCCCCGCCGCCCGTTCGCCGCCCTCCTCCGCGCCGCCTTCCGCAGCCTCCTGGATCACCCGGAGGCCGGGTTGGGTAAGGCGTGGCGCGGAGAGGGGTGCGGGCCGCGCCGCTCCGCGGAGCGCGCAGGCGGGCGCGGGGCTCCATCCGCCTCCGCGAGTGTACGCGCGTGTCCGCGCTGGACCGGACGGTGCCCCCGCACACACACGGGGCTGCTCCTACCCGAGGACGGCTCCAGGGTGCCCCTGCGCGGGGTGTCATCGCTAATGCGCGCCTTCTTCGTTAGAGCTCCGACCTGTCCCAAGTAAAGGGGCGGGTCGGGAAGGGTTCCCCCGCGCGTTCGTGTCCGCGGGGCGGGGTGGGCTATGGAGGCAGTGTTCCCCCGCCGCTCCGCTGCGACCCTGTGGGGGGTTTCGCGCGTGGACACGTCCTACGGCAGCCCCGGCGCGAGGGTGCACGGCCGTGCAATTAATTTTGCGGTGTTAATGACTCCGCCGCCGCCTCCGCGGACGGAGGGAGCGGCCGGTGCTGGGCGGTCCCGGTGTCCCTCCCGGCCGGTGGCTCCAGTCCCGCTCCTCGCCATTAAGAGGCTGCTGAGGATCGCGGACGGAGCTCGCAGAGGAAATTGAGGTTTTCCTCCTTTCTTTCTTTTTTTTTTCCCCCCTAATGGAAAGGAGATGTAGAGGCGGCGGGGCGCGCCGCGCCGCACAGCCCCGCCTGGTACGGCTTGCCCCAGCCAGTGCTTCAGCCGCTCACCTTCGCCTCCGCCTCCTCACACCTTGCCTACTTGCTCCGTCCTTTCGCTCTGAAACACCAAATGTGTTTCATTTCGAAGTTTTTGTGGGAAAGATAGCGTTCAAAGGGCGAGCAGCAACCTTTGGTACCGTGTTCTGGGGTTTGGCCAATAAGTGTGTCATCAGTAATTCATTTATTTTAGACGATCCAGACCTGAAAGATATTGACCCTACAGTATTAAAACATTGCCATGCTGCGGCTGCAACGTGTATTCTGGAGGCAGGGAAGCAGAAAGCTGACATATCTGCTATAAGGTACTCATACTTGGAAGCTACACCATTTTTCTAGTGGTTGCTACTTAAAAGTGTACTGCTGAGTTAATGTTAACAGAAAACTAATAAATTCTTTTTCCCCGTAGCACATGCCTAGAAGACTGTAAACTGGATAAAGAAAGAATAGAACAATTTTGCACCGAATATCAGGTTTTTAAACCAATTTTAACATATTAATTTTTCTCCTTTAGTAGGAATTTATTGAACGTAGCAAATTTTTTTTTCTCTCACTCCAGAAAAACAAGGATGCATTGGAAATCCTGTTGGGAAGGTAGGTCAGTCACTCAGCAGAAACATGGTTTCACTTACAGTTAGTTTGAAACTGTCCTGGAAGACACTTCTGCGAACTTTAGGTGATTAAAGTAAGTAATATTGTTCCATTAAAAAATAAAGTGCATTTCAAACAAACTCTAGAAAACAGCTGTTGAACTTTTCTTCATTTGGAATTCTACTCTAAAAAAACCTTTTTGAGCTTCCCAAGAAGCATTACCAGGATCATGAAAAAGTTCTTTATTGATGGACAGCTTTAGAAAATGACTTTTTCTTTTAGCATAAGGAACTTGTAACTGTTTTGTCTTTCAGCATAGGCAGATCTCCTCTCCATATAACTGATGTGTCTTGGCGCTTGGAATATCAGATCAAGGTAATTTTAACAGATCAAGGTGTTTCTTTAGTCTGTTTTAATGCTGAGACCTGGCTTTTTTACATGTTCTTTGTTTTTAATGTAGAACAATCAACTTCATAAAACTTACCAGCCTTCCTATTTGGTGACCTTAAACGTAGAGGTACTATACTCCCAGCACCCTCAAAGGAAAAAAATGCTATTTCATTCTTTTTTTAATAAAATAGACATTGCTGTTTCTTTGCTTTTTTTCCCCCTTCAGAGCAGTGATTCAGGATCACACCCAGATGTTAGTTTTAGTTGTACAATGGAGCAATTACAGGTACTTGTTTCCTTCATCATTCTATACTTAGCCCCAATTGTGGATGTACATGTTTTTAACAACTTGCCAATCAAAATGAAATCATATATACTATTACTTAAAAAAAAAAAATATCCAGTACTGGGAGGGTAAGAGAATTTTCCATGAAGGTTATCCAAGTGTATTTTTACTGTCTTTTCAAATAAAGTTGCAAAGTAACTGAATTTAGTTGCATGGGGAATATTTTACATACATGCATAAATATTTTGTCTGTTTTCATAACTGTAATCCATATGTATATGTGGGAGGAAATTCATCATTTTGTGAAACTCTGATTTCCCGTGCTTTAGAGAAATGATTAAAGAAGCTAGTTCAGTGATTTAAATGTGTCATGATTAAAAATAGAGAAGGAACTCAAGGCTCTTCAGTGGTGTTAATGACATGTAAGAAATGTCCTGAAACAAACGTTGATCTTTGTTTAGCGATTTAAATGTGTAACTGAACAATAGAGGTATTGTAATGCTTGGAAGTGACCAAACTGTGGAGGATCAGGAAGAGGGGTTTGGTGGGAGAGGAAAAGCAAGATATTAAAACTTAAGGTTTACACCTCGTCTTTTTAAATATGTCTCAAAAATTGCCCTTTTGTCAGTAATGAGTGTTTCTAGTCGGTTTGCTGGCATAGCAAAATCTGATGTGCTTTGTCTGGAGAATGGTCCTGGTACAAAATTGCATTCAAAATATTTTCAATGTTTTAGAAATCCATGTAGCACTTCAAAGCCTGAAGCAAATGTCAGTATTAGCCATTGTGGCAATACCAATAAAATCGATGTGTTAATAGTAATGATGTATTTTAGGAGCAAATACATTTTAAAAAGTGTTTTCCTTCAGTTCCCACTTTTCTGACTACATTGTAAAATACAGAGCTATTTAATTATTTGCTTGCATTGTTCATCAGTTGCAACACTTCTTTGTGCTACAAGGTGCTGGCTTCACTTGCGTCTGTGTATAAAAAAAGTATTCTGTTCTTCTAGCTGACCTTTTTAAAATATGCTTATTCTAAGACTCTATTTCATCTCTTAGGACTTAGTGGGAAAACTAAAAGATGCTGCAAAAAGTCTAGAACGAGCGACTCAGATGTGATTGAAGGAAGGTGTCAGCCTGCTGAGGCACTCTCCTTCCTAAGTGTCTCCTAAATGACAAATGTCTTTCATCTCTTGATGCAAACTGGGGTTTTTTTAAGCCCTTGCATATGAATAGTGAAACAACTTCTTTTACGTCTGCACTGGGTATTACTTGCTCATGTAATTTTTTTTTATTAACTTCTGTTAAATATTTGCTGAACTGTCTTGTCATCAAAGTATTCCTTCTATCTTATTTTGTATGTTTTTACAACTGTCACTGCTTATTTTTCTCTGTGATCTAATAAAAGTTTATTTGCTCCTGTTGTGCAATTTCTATTGACGAATTAGCTGTACCTAAAAGTAACATGCTAAACATTAAGATCAGCTCAGTGAGGCGAAAGTGCCTTCTTCCCGTGCCGCGGCTACGGCGCGTTTGCTTAATCGCGCGCCGCGCTTTGTCATTTCCAGCCGATCGTACATGTCTCCTACGAGTAAAAGCTGGACCCCGGCGCAGGGGCAAGAAAGGATTCGGTTTAATCTTGTGGACCCGGGGCGCCTCACAGAAAGCCGGCAGAGTCCGCGGAACGGAGCGGAGCCGGGTGGCGGCTCCGGCTCGACGGCGGGGCTGCTCCCAGCATCTCCCGGATCGCCTTGGGCTGCGCGCGGCACCGGTGGTGTCCGCGGGGCCGCTCGCTCCCGCGGGCAGGTGCGGAGGGGCGCCGAGGCGCGGTCCGTCCGTACCTGCCGGCGAGGGAGAGCTGCCCCGCGGAGGATGCGCGGCGGCGGCCGGTCGCTCGCCGCGGAGCCGAGCTTTTTCCTCTCCGTCCCTCCGCGCCCGAGCGGCGGGCGGCGTCTTGTCCTCGCCGGAGGCGAGCACCGGGAGGGTTTCCCCGGTTAGCTCCCTCCCGCTCCGGCGGCTGCCCGTCCCGTCCGCGGGGTGTGGGGACCCCGCGGGTCCCCGCGACACCCGCTCCCGCCGCCGCTCGGGGCGGAAGAACGTCCGCGCGGCCCTCGAGGGGACGCGTCGCCTCGACGCCGGCGGCTCCGCGCGGCCCCGGGCGAGCGCGGCGGGGCGAGGGGCGCGCGGCAGCGCGCACGCGGTGGCGGAGGCGCGAGGCCGCGGTGCGGATCCCCCCGGGGTCCCTCCGCGGCGGGACGGGGCGTGCGGGGGTGGGAGCGCGCAACAAGTGCGCGGGGGGAGGCGAGGGCTGCGGGGGCAGGGTGGCGGGAGGCGTGTGGGGCCGGCGGGCGTGCGGGCTGTGGGGCTGCGGCGCGGCGAGGATGCAGAGGGCAGCGCCGGGCAGGGCGGGGAGCGCGGGGAGCACGGGCGCTGAAGGGGAGCCGCGACGCGGGCGGAGGGAGCGCGGGGAAGGAGGGCGGGAGGCACTGGGGCTGCGGCGGGCGGGGGGAGGCGGGCGGCAGCCGCGGAGCGGGGCCGGGGGTCGGGGCGGGCGGTGAGGAAAAGGAGGAAAAGGAGGCATCGGCGGCGCGCGGGCGAGCGCGTGCAGGGCCGGGGGGAGGGGAGGGAGGGAGGAAAGGAGGAGGGAGGGAAGGGAGGGGGTGGCGGGCGGGGGAGGGGAGTGAGGGGGGAGGCGGAGGGGGAGGAGGCGGCCGGGTTGCGGGATTGGGTCACGGGGAGGCTGCCGGGCCCCGGCGGCAGCGCCGCTAATTCCCAGGCCGCCCTTAAGGAATGAGGCGCCCCACGTGACGCTGGCGGGGCGGGCGAACTCCGAGCCATTTTGGGGACGGTGTCAGTTTCCACTGTGTGCCTTCAGCGTTGCATTCTTCCCTCCTCCGCCCTCCTCCCGCCCGCCCGCCCGCCCTCCTTCCCTCCCCGGGTCCCCGCCACCAACTATGAAATAACAACAACAATAATACTCGTAATAATAACAATAATAATAAAAGAAGGAACGCGAGCGAGGCCGCGAGGCGGAGCGGGGGGCAGAGGGAGAGACAATGGGCTGGTGGAGAGAGGACCCATCCGGACCAGGGAGACTGTGCGCTCCCAGCGCCTGAGCCGCCCGGGCGGCCAACTCGGAGGGAGCGAGAGAGCGAGGGAGCGAGCGAGAAGGGCCCGCGAAGAGCGGAGGAGACCCGGGCGTTCTGTAACTAAAATGAGCGGAGCGCAGCGGCGGCGGCGGCAATAAGCTTATTGCAATTGACAGCGTCTGCAGTTCATTTCAAGATGGCCGCTTGGCTCACATTCATTTTCTGCTGAACGACTTTTAACTTTCATTGTCTTTTTTGGCCGCTCCGATCATCACCCACCGGCTCCGTTTTCCGGGTACGTATGAACCGAGGTGTCGCCTTACCAAGGGCGGGGGGCGAAGGGGGCTCGGCGGCGGTTTTCGGCCGGTTTGGGGGCTGCAAAGGGGCGCCTAGGTGTCCCCCGAGCTCTCCGTATGGGAAAAGCGCTGACAGGCTGCTCTAGCCACACACACACATACAGACACGCAGCAGCAGCAGCAGCAGCCTGTGCACTCGCTCGCGTTACGCACCCACATTTGCAAATTTTAGTTCCTTTCTTTCTCTAGACGCCCCCTAAAACCTTTCTGTGCACATGGCCCCCGAGGAGAATATTTATATTTCCCGACCCTGCTGCCAGCCCGACCCGAGCGCCCTTTGTTTAAAGGCAGATTTTGATTAAACAGGGACGTTCGTGAAATCTGGAGCTGCCTGGGTCAAGTGATTTCAGTCCTCCCCGAAAGAAATGTGTCTGGGGGAGGTTAAAATGTCAGATAACGCACCCATTTTATAGAGACGGAGCCAGCGGGGGGTAGCGATCCTCCTGGGGGGGTTGTTAGGCGCCGGGGCACCCAGCAGAAAATGTTATTAACTTAAGTTGGACAAGTACTTCTGTGAAATTGGATGGGTTGTAAGATGGCGGTTCCCAGTTGTTTCCAATGTCTCCTCTTACATTTCTGCTCTAAATGCTAAACTTTGGGGGTTTGTGCCTACTGGGAGAGGCAAGGGGTGGTCAACGCCGAGAAATAACTTTTTTGGGGGGTAAGAATAGCACTTTTAATGCCGTCTTGGGGAGCTGGGGCGTGCGGTTTGCTGGAGCCTTTGGAGCAAAGGTGATGTGTCTGCGGGACGCGGAGGGGGGGTGGCGTGTGTGAATTTCTTTCTCTGGTTGGTATTTTTTTCCCCCCCGAGCCCGGGAAGGGTAGATTTACATTAAATCCTTTGTCAGATCTTAAAGATGTCACGAGTGGGCTCCTCGTGCTGCTTATGGGCAGTACTTGAAAGCTGCTGGTGTTATGTTTTTATAATTGAATGGCCTTGGCAATATATAAAGCGGGATGTTTCTATGTGATTGCTGTAAACATTTGCAAATAATCAGGTGAAAATAAGCAGGAAAAAAATCGCATTTCCATAAAAGTGAGGTAGTAACTTTTCAGCCTCTAAAAACTTTGATTCACTCCTCCACTCTCCAGAAAAGTTGAAGAAAACCTGGGCATGTGTGCCCATTTGCAAGCTTGGCACTAAAAGAATTTTTTTTGCGTAGTCTGTAGTGGTGAGAGCAGCTTCTCTTATGGGACTGTCCCTAAGACCAGGGACGTTCAGTACAGTCCAGTAAAACTACTTTGAGTGACTCTGTGCAGCCCGTCCTGGAAACTGAGACTTGTGTTGCACTTTGCCAGAGACACGAAGTCTTGACCTACCTGATCGCTTAGATATTACAAAATTAACATTTTAGTGTATTTTTTTAAGTAGTCAGATTGTGTTTTACGCCTAGTCCCAGGGAGGTGATTTAAGAGTCTGGGGTCCTTTTGCACTCTGTTGCCAATATTCAGGTCTTTTCTCGCTGCAGCGAGTTGGGCAGAGATACTTGAGCTTCGTGTGCCTTCTCTGAAAGAACTACTGTCCTCTCCTTTAAAACATATGCGCCCATTCTTAAGCGAAAGAGTAATAACAGGCTCGATAGTACAAGTGGCTCTGGCTGATAATGGGTGAAGATGTAGAATGACGGCTGCTTTATTCCTGATGAGAGTTTTCCGAGAGGAGATGGGTGCAAAGTACACAAACCTACCCGAGCGATGCTTCTATTTTTTATGTATGTATTTTTTGTTAGAGACCTGTCAAGCAAGGTTTGATAGCTTATTGCCTTTATGGATTTTTAATAATGTAGGTGATTCTTAGCAGGAGAATGCACTTCTGTTTTTCTTCATTTTGACATAACTTGTTTAAGGCCTTTGTATAATCAGTTGGCTGGCAGTGTTTACTTCTAGCAAGTATTATCTACGTATATTTTATGTTTAGTTGTTCCATGTGTCAATGTGTAAATATATATTGTCCTGGCTAAGAGGCTGTTTGTATTTCTGTGAAGTGTTGGCATTCACCGTGCAATCAGCAGGAGCAGAAAAAACATCTGAAAGAGTTTCCCTCGTACCAAGATATTAAACTCAGGATGCTGTAGTAAAATGTGCTGCCTTAATGTTACATCCTCGCAGGCACAGACACGCGTGTGCCCGTGCGGGTGGCTTTTGGGGAGAAAATGGGTGCCTAGTTCAGCTCGCTGGGGAAAATCACTGATTGTCAGGATAGCTCATAGTGCGCTGAAAATGTGCTAACTTTGGGCAATAAATAATCCGCATTTAGGGGTTGCTTCGACAAAACAGGTTTCACGGTTGAATTTAATCCCTCTCCATTTAGGAAGGGGCTACGCCTGCGTGAAATAAACGCGTTAATGTCTTGAAAGGTTTGTCCCAGTCTGTCAGGGCTGGGAAGGAATTCTCGGTCAGCCGGCTTGTGTGACCTCGGTCACTGCTGGGGTTTTTTTTTGGTTTAGATATTTATGAATTATAAGGTAGTGACTTGAACAAATAAAACACAGGACCGTGAAAGCAGCCTGTCTATGTGTAAGTACCTAAAGAGACTCCAGAGCCGCCGGCTTCAGGGCACTGGGTTCTTCAGAGAGGCGTGCAGAAACCCCGTCTCTGCTTTTTCTGGGAAAAGCAAAACCTCGGTATCAGTTTAAAAGGAAGAAGCAGAGGGTCAGGGACCCTGGAAGCGACATTTAAACCGCAGTACAATGCAGCGAGGGTCTTGCTTTCCCGCACGGTGCTGGGAACAGCTTTGGGGACCTGATCTGTCTTGGTGCTTCTGGCACTTTGCTTTTCTGTGTGCTGGCCGGCTGTAGTTTGATGCTGGGGAGTTTTATCTGCTGCTCACTCGAGGGTTCTCCTGCAGCAGCCAGAGAAGTTTCCTGGTCGGGGTCGCTCGTTGGCGCTGTGCACACTTCTGGCGAATATTGTACCCCTGTCCTGGGCAGTTTGGCCGACGTTCAAAGCTTTTAGAAAGCTTAGTGTGTTGCCTCTTTTTTTTTTTTTTTTTTTTTTTTTCGCTGCCTAACACTGAAGTTTGTGAGTGGCTGCGGGAAACCTCGCATCTTGCGCATACGATGCTGAGGTGAGAGGTGGCTCGCTAGCTCTGCCTCGGGAGGAGAGGGGACCAAGAACGGGAGTTGATGTGCTGGGAGCACTGACCTGGGGGAATTAATAGCTTGGACTGGAGCAACGTTGTTACATTACATTTTTTAGGATCTGGTTGACAGAAAATAATTTACTCTGCTATTGACGGGTCTGACAGGTTTTTTTCCCCGTGTGTGCTTTTCCCTTTATCTCTTATTCCCTCTCATTTTAAACAGTGTGCGTGCATCTAGCGTTGGTGCCAGTACATGCGATGGGGTTTTATGGGTTTCAGACTGTGAAAATGACATTTGTTTTTCACTCTTGTCGCTGCATTGTGTTGACAAGGTGTTGATTTAGCTTTAGGAATGATCTGGTCACATGGTCCTTCGCATGTTGTCACTAATGTACCGTTTAAAGTCGGTTTGGGCTTTTTCCCCCCTCTCAGTGTGCTTTATTGCTGAAAAGGGGGGTTGCTTAAGGATCCGGAGACTTGTTTTCTCCCGTCCAAGCATCTTACTCTGGTGCTGCAAATCTCTTTACACCTTTTGCAAAACTTTGCACCGCGCTCGCCTCGTCCCCGGGATGGTTTTCAAACAAGCGTCAAAAGGTGGGAGAAGGAAATAAGGAGAAAGAAAAAGAGCTGGGGGGGAGAGAAGGCTAGGAAGGAGAAAAGTGAGGAAAGCAGAGAAGGAGGGAGCGGGGATGCCGGCGCGGTGGAGCGGGAGCTGGGGCTCGGCACCCCATTGGCGGTGCAGGGGGCTCGGTCCCCGGGAGCGCGGCGCGGTTCTGCTCGCCGGAGGGAGGGAGGGAGCGGAGGGGGAGAGGAGCTATCTCAGACCAGCTCCTCGCACCGAGTCGACGTGGAGAGAGGCCCCTGAGAGGATCCGAAATGGCCGAGGCTCGGGAGGAGCCTCTGGCACTCGCCTCCGCCAGGCTGAGACCCCAAAGCCCGGGGCCGCCCCCGCCGCCCGGGCTGCCCCGCACCGCGCCCGGGCACCCTCCGGGCTCTGGCACCCGACCCCGCCCGGGCCGCTCCCGCCCTCCCCCTCCCCTCCCTTCGCAGCCGGGCTCCCAGACCCCCGCGGGCTCCTTGGCTCCTCTACCCCCTCCGCCAGCCCCCGGGCCCCGCGTCCCACCCCCTGGCCCGGCCCGGCACGGCCCGGCCCGCCCCCCCGGCCGCCCCCCGCCCGGCTCTCGTGTGTTCCCAGCGGTGGCAGGATGCCAAGTGTAAGTGTAAGTTGCTATAGCAACCCCCTCGGAGAGCGGAGCAGATCCGGATCGGCACCGAGCCGCAGCGGCAGCCGCCCGGACCCCCCCCGGCGGGCCGGCCCCGCCGCCCCGGTGCCCGGCCCCGCTCCGAGGTGCGTGTGCCCCCCCCCCCCGTCCCTCCCCCCGCCGCCCCTCCCCGCGCTCCGGAAATGCCAGGGCAGCCGCACCGGGAGGCGCTGGTTCCCCTTTGTGCTGCTCGCCGGCAGCCCGGTGCCCGCCGTGTCGCCCCCGGAGCTCCCCGCCGCATCGCCGCCGAGCCGCCCGCGCAGCCCGAGCCGGCTGGTGCCGCCGCGCCGGGGGAACGGCCCGTGCCCGCCGGGGAACGGCGCGGTGGGTGCCGCGGAGCGACCGCCCCTCCGCGGGGCTGCGCCCAGGCCGGCCCGGGGCGGTGCGGTGCGGGGACGCCCCGCCGGCCTCGGGACCGGCCCTCGCCCGCCGCCCGGCCCCGCGCCGCCGCCGCCTTCGTCTTCCGCGCTTGGTCTTCCCCTGCGCCGGGGAATGCGATGCGATGCACGGGGGAAGGGGACGCGCCGGACCGCGGCACCTGGGACGCCGCCGCGTTCGTCCCCGCTGACCGGTCCTCTGTGTGTGTGTGTCTTTCAGAGCCGCTCCTCGCCACGCCAAAATGCACCGAACAACCAGAATCAAAATAACCGAGCTAAACCCCCATCTCATGTGCGTGCTCTGCGGCGGGTACTTCATTGATGCAACAACCATCATAGAGTGCCTCCACTCCTGTAAGTACGACCGGGCGCTCCGCGTTTTTCCCCCGCCGCTTCCCTCCTTTCCCAGTATCCCGGGAACACACACGAAAAAAAATCCTCCCAAGCCCAAACCCCCCGAGGGGCTCGGGACCGCCACCCTCCTTCTCCCCGACGGGAGGGGAAGTAGGTGTTCCAGCCGCGGTGCAGATTTTCTGAGGACGGCCCTACGGTCTTTGTTAAAGTAATAATATATGTACTATAGGCGTCTCCTTTTCATGGTAATTGCAGCTTATTTGGGTAGTTGTTTAGCTTAAGCAGCGTATTGCTGACAATGGACGATTTGCTCTAGCTTGCATAGTTTAGAAAATCGCACCTTTATCTATGCATATCTGAGCGGCACCTAGGAGCATCACTAAAAGCCTGTGGTGTTTGACTTACAGTCTGTAAGACCTGTATCGTGCGTTACTTGGAGACCAGCAAGTATTGTCCTATCTGTGATGTCCAAGTTCACAAAACTCGACCGCTTTTGAATATAAGGTAGGAGAAAGTTGCGAAGTACACACTGCATCTCTCGTTTTGCTTTGTATGGGGAGACCAGCAGTAGTCGGTGTCAATGTTATCTCTTCGCCTGCAATTTAAATCTGGAAAGGCTTGTCAATTTACAAGCTAACTCGTGTGTATGTGCTCTCTTTGGAGTTTCTCTACTGGTTGAAACTGAAGATGCCTCTAGATGTGAGACAGAAAGTTACTGTTGGTCTTTTTTAGTAGCATACACCAGTCACTGATGCCTCTTCCCTCTCCCCCATTCTCATATATACCACCCCGACAGTTCTTGCCTCTACTTTCTGTATCTCCAAGACATGCATCACTCCAAACACAGCTCTTAGTCATGAAAACTCCTGTTGCAACTTTCCAAACTAAGAGGCAAAAGCCTTTAAAGTATCACTTGCCTTTCAGAAACATTTTTGTTGTCAGCACTGCATTTTGCTCTCTGTACTTTCTAGGGAGGACATGTAGTTTTTAAGGCCTGCCTTCAGTCTGAGAGAGTTCTTTTTCAGTTGTGGTAACACGGATGAGTTTTGGTTCAGACTGGTATTTAGAGCGGGGTTAGTTTGATTACAAGGTCCTGTAAGTTAACTTTTTATGACTGGCCTCCCACTTTGTAGAAGATGCCTTGTTGTTGTGAAAGTTTATAAGTGAGGAGCTGCCATTTGGATTAAAACATTGCTTCATCTGCTTAATTTTATTTTGGGGTTGTTCTTTTTTCAGGTCAGATAAAACTCTCCAAGATATTGTATACAAGCTAGTACCAGGCCTTTTCAAAAGTAAGTAGTTAAATCAGGTATTTTCTTAAGAGCAGAAAAACAAAACCAGAGCCGCTATCCTATATCAATACCGTGAGTTACAGAGTAACTACTAAAAGAAAAATATATGCTTTTCCATCTAGATGAAATGAAAAGAAGAAGGGATTTTTATGCTGCTCATCCGTCAGCTGATGGTAAAAGCTTCTCATTCGCAACTTTAATATATGTCGCATTGATCTAGATGTTTTACTGTTTCCTTTTAAACTTACAAGTGATGTATTACTGTCACAGAATTTTAAGAAGTTAAGTCAGCATAATAAAAGTTTATTGTTTTAACAGTCAGGTAGCTTTCATTCATTATCTTACTGTGAAGATTTTTTTTTTCTTGTTCCTGAGAATTGCCATTCTTCCTGATTTGAATTTCAAAATGTAAATTATTGTGGAAATTTCTGTGCAGCTGCCAATGGCTCTAATGAAGACAGAGGAGAAGTGGCTGACGAAGACAAAAGAATTATAACAGACGACGAGATAATAAGCTTATCCATTGAATTCTTTGACCAGAATAGGCAAGTTCCAGAATGGCAAAATTTTATGTTTACCTGTTTGGCAGCACCTGTATTTATTTTTTGTTTTAATTGTGTAATTTCTTCTCACAGACTGGAGCGAAAAGGAAATAAGGACAAAGAAAAATCAAAGGAAGAGGTAAATAACTTTCCTTTACTCCAGGGGAAACATATCTCACACACACACACGCGCACACACACACACACACACACACACACACGCAACTTTGGGGCAGGTCTGTAGCTGAGAAAAATATGTAGGTATGTGTATCTAGAACAAAGGAAGCACACCTCCTATTGTGGCACTAGATACAGAAGAGGTAAAACATTTTCATACAGCTGTATATGCAGGCAACTTTTTAAAATTAAAAATACCTGCAGTATTATTTTTAAAGCAGCATCTGATTTTTTTGTCAATGTTCGGGAAAAATATTTAATAATTTATTAGAAAATTATATATATTGCATATGTGACCAAAAAAGATATTAAATATAATACAAATATTTACATATAAATTTAGTTACAATTTTAAATTACTTTCTCTAGAACTGTAATTTGCTGCTTATTTCTGATGTGCCCTCTAAGACAGCAGGCATTGTTGTAATATAGTTCATAATTAGTAAGGTGCACTTTTTTCAACATGAAACGTTAGAATACAACACTGGTGGGAGTAGTTGCTTGTTCTCAGTAGACTGATTTTCTTTACTATGCCATTAGGTGAATGACAAAAGATACTTGCGCTGCCCAGCAGCAATGACAGTGATGCATCTAAGAAAGTTTCTTCGGAGTAAGATGGATATACCTAACACTTTCCAGGTACCCATGGGGAAAGAATGTGTTTGGGTTTTTTGGAGTTTTTTTGGTAGGACTCATTTTCTCATTACAGCCAGTCCCAGCAAGTGGTAACAGCCAAGTATTTCTGGTGTGTGCCATACATTATTTGGTTTATTTTTAAAATATCTGTCTGTAGAGTTTGGTGTCACTGTAATTTTTTTAGTGCTGTAAATACCAAAGTATTAAGAAATTGCTCCTTGATGTATTTGTGATATCTGTGACAGTGGGGCTACTTTTACCTCAGAGCAATCACGTGCTAGGGGTAAATGCCTGGATGCTCTTTAATGCAACAGTTCGTATCTTGAACAGATCGATGTGATGTATGAAGAGGAGCCTCTGAAGGACTACTACACTCTAATGGATATTGCCTACATCTATACCTGGAGGCGGGTGAGTATTTCCAGTGTGCCTCCCGGGAGGGTGCAGATCATGGCCTGGGCAGGGCACTTACCAGGGTCTCCCTTTTGCTTTGCAGAATGGGCCTCTGCCCTTGAAATACCGAGTCCGACCTACTTGCAAGAGGATGAAGATCAGTCACCAGAGGGAAGGCTTGAATAATAGTGGGGAGCTGGAAAGTGACTCTGGGAGCGACAAGGCGAGCAGCCCAGCAGGAGGCATCCCCTCCACCTCCTCCTGTTTGCCCAGCCCCAGCACGCCAGTCCAGTCTCCTCACCCCCAGTTCCCCCACATCTCCAGCACCATGAATGGCACCAGCAGCAGCCCCAGCAGTAACCACCAGTCCTCCTTTACCAACAGAGCTCGGAAAACATCAATAAATGGCTCCTCAGCCACTTCATCTGGTTGATGCGCCAACCAGGCTACCACCTTCGCCCCTCCTTTATATAGATCTCTCCATGCCATTACAGCTTTATAGATGCTAATCCATGTGACTATCATCCAAATTGCTTTCTTTTGTAGTAACACTGAACTTGGCTATAAAAGGCGGACTAGGTGACATTCAGGATGGACGTTAATGGAAACGCAAGATTGAAATGTAAATTGTTTTCAGAGGACTGGGAAGCAAACAAAAGTTACACCTTCACCTGTTCTGAATGATGTGGAGTTGTTTCTGTCCCCATCATCTGGAGCCAGGAGTCTCCAGAAGTCAATACAAATCCTGGGAAGTAGTTTGTTAATCCAGACTAACTCCTCCATTGCGTTCTCTTCGATTGTTATTGTTCTTATACTGTTTTGTGAACCTGTAGAAAGCAAGTGCTTTTTCATCTTGAAATCCAACAAAATTGAAAGAATATGCATAGAAAAATGCATATATGTAGCCATGTCACTGTGAATAACAATTTTTGCGTATTAGCCATTTTGATTCTTATGTTGCATCTTTTACTTCTCTGTTGCTGCGCAGAACCGATCAAAAGAAAAGTAAACTTCAGTTTTACAATCTGTATGCCTAAAAGCGGGTATTACCGTTTTATTTACTGACTTGTTTAAATGATTCGCTTTTGTAAGAATCAGATGGCATTATGCTTATTGTACAATGCCATATTGGTATATGACATAACAGGAAACAGTATTGTATGATATATTTATAAATACTATAAAGAAAATATTGTGTTTCATGCACTCATGATATGGTTGTTAAATTTCTAAACTGGTTCGACCCTTGCAGATGCCGCCTGTTTGAGCTTTGCTCATACTGCAAGAAACACGTTGTGTGTGAGAGCTACAGTATTGGGAAAGCACAGTCAAGTCTCTGATAACCTGGAGGCAATTGGCAATCTTAAAAGGATTTTACTCGCTTTGTATTTTTTTTCTTCCAAATGGAATATTTTTACTTTACCAAATGTTGAAGCGATACAGTGAAAAAAAAAAAAATCAAGGGACATGGAAGTTTTAGACCTGTTTGATTACCTTTTTATTATTTGGTGTGGTGGGACTGTGTTTTTAAAAGCACATGGTATCATTATAGAAGCCATAAACTATTTGATATAAATTTTAAGGAACCAGCAAGTGGCTGGATGAAGGCATTTTATCTAAATTTGTTTTAATATATATGTATATGGTACAGTACTAACTTCATTAAAATTTAACTGGTACTTTAATATTTCCAATAAATTGTGGAGAATGCCTTCTCTTTAATGGCCTGCAAGTAGGTGCATTTTATTAGAGGCTTCTAAGGTGGGGTTTTTTCAATAGGAGGAAATTTTCCACCATAAAGTATGAACAGCCCAGAACACTTTTCAGTTTGTGCTTTGCTTTGGTCGAACTTTGTGTGTGTTCATCACCCATCAGTTATACATTTGTGAGGGTGTTTATTCTATATGGATATTGTTTCATGTTTGTACGGAAAAATTGTAGTTAAACATTTCATTGTCTCCAGTCTGCAAAAGAAGCACAATTCTTATTGCTTTGTCTTGCTTATAGTCATTAAATCATTACTTTTGCATATAAATTGCTGTTACTTGTCCTGCTTGTTTTTATAGACCAGGTGATTGCAAATCCTCCACAAGATTATTGCTTATTGATGTATGTCTTGTTAAACAAGAGTTGATATTTTTTTCCTGTAGTAAACATGTACAGTTCAATTTCAACAGTAAAAACTTCAGTTTTATATACACGAATAACTTTCATTTATAGCTGATGAAAGAAATAAACAAATAAAAGGGATAATTCATTGAAAAGCAGCAAATTACCTCTGTTGATAATGTGGTGTTAAAGGACAAATATCTTGTTCTTATGGGAAGTATTTCTGGGTGTACCAAAGATTTTAGTGGACAGAACACTATAGCATACTAAAATACCAAAGAAAAGAAAAAAACCCCTAGAAATTGTAGTGATTTGTTTTGGTTGCCTGTCTTGAAAGCATTTGCTGTTCTTTATTTGACCCCGATTTATTCTTGAAAATAAGCAAGTGGTGCATCCTCATATCCCAGTTAGCCACAGGTTTTACCTCCTATCTGTTCAAACTTAGCCCCTGTTAAACTGCACTGCCTGGGAAGGGAAGAACTTGATTTTTGTGATGGCAAGGGCCATGTTCTGCCTGTGCTGCCCTGGATTACTTTTTAAAGCCCCAGTGGAACTAAATACGTTTTAATACAAAGATATCTCTCAATGGGACTGAATGTCTATCTTGGCACGATTCCCTCAGCTACATGAGTGAATCGCACTGTCCTGGTTGAATTCTTTCACCCAAAAAACCAGCCCTGAACCTGCTGCAGAGTCTTGTACGTTAGCACACTGATTAAAATGTGCTTAATTTTACTGGAAGTAGCCGTTAATCACGACTTCTAGCATCAATACGGAACTATTCTCGGTCTTTGTGGAGTGCCCGTGAAGCACTCGGCAGTGAAACAGGAGTTGGATATTTCCCTTCGAGATTTACTAAGCTCTTACAGTATTTTCGACATCTCCCAATTTGCTATCTCCTGTCTGAACAAGAACAAACGCTCTCGTAGCTCTCTTGCCTAGCTGCAGAAGCCGCCGAAGATGTTTGTGCTGCCATGTGAAACTTTTGTTTTGCTGCTGGCCCTGCGCAGATGGCACTGCGATGCGTATATACTGCTAAGCACAACTGGGAGGACGATCAAAGATAGCATCTTGGTGTTCTACTTGTGAAGCTGCTATGTCAGCCTTCCCGGTTTCACAATATTTTCCTTTGCATATACATAGTGACAGGTTTTCCTTTCACAAGTACCTAAATTCTTCCTGACAGGAAAGAAATCTCCGCTCGGTACGTGTAAGAGGAATCTTCATCATCCGACCTTGCGTTTGTATAGATGGAGGGATAAAGGCGGAGTCTGCTGCGTTTTCCTGAGCTTGTTCAACAAGCAATCTGGTCAAGGGTAGAGGCAAGGGTAGCCTGTGCCCGCTGGAAAACGGTGTTTTTCTACCTTCGTCCGACCAAATTTTCCGCCCTGGTTCAGCTGCCTGCAGCCCCAAGCAGCGCTTTTGTGTCCGGCACGAATGGGGATCCAACCCCAGGGAAAGCAACAGAGCGGGAGCATGAAAATCTCCATACGCATCTGGAGAGGACGGGCAGAAACAGGGAGAAGGAATGCAGAAATATGTCGGGAGAGAAAGGGGAGCATGACGAGCTTGGTGAGCCGAGATGGTTGTTCCCCAGCACTGACCATTTCTCTCAACAACCCGCGCCCATGACTTCCAGAAAACCGATGCTGGCGGACGGGTACCGCCGGCAAATTTCCGACACCGGCGGCGTCCCGTGGGGAGGAGAGGGGAGCGGCGGGCGGCACCGCCGCGGTGCCGGGGACACGGGCAGCACCGGGGGAGCTCCCGGAAACGCCACGCGAAGACGACGCTCCCCGATTTTTGAATGATGGGGGGCACAGAAGCCCGACGACGGAGGCAGCGGCAGCGGCGGGCGCCCTGCCCTAGGAGGCGATGCCTTTGGTCCTCTGGCCACGGCCGCCGGGCCACCGCCGTCACCTCCGCCGCCGCACCGCTGCCCCAGGAGTCGCTCGTTTCGCTGGGGATTTTCAAAGCGCAGCCAAAGAAAGTCTTCCCATGGCCGGTACCGGGGCGAACTCTCCTTCCTTCCGCCTCCGCCAGCCCTGCGCTTCTTTTCTTCTTCGCCGCGGCTCCGAACCGCCGGTTCCTTTGCCCCGGCGGCAGAGTGCTCCTGCCTTCCAAACATCACTTCTGGACTGTTCATCTCTCACCACGCAGGAACTCCTGCAGTTCCGATCTTTGCCACCAAACCGGCTGACGAGGATCGGGTTGTCTTGGCGTGCCGGGTTCCGATTTCTGGCCCCGGCGCGGGGCGGTCGGCGGCGGCCCCCGCCGCAGGTACCGCAGCGGGAGGAGGGTTACGGCGGCCCCGCCGAGCACCTCGCACCCTCCCAATTTCAAAACGGTGAAATTCTGAGACAATGTTTACTCAGATAAGTGTTTCCTGTTTCCGTTGTTAATTTTTAACGTTCTTGCTCCTACTCTGGGTACTTGAAACGGATTTCCTTTATTTTACTATAAACAGTTTCTTTTTCATCTTTTCTGCCCGTCTCCTACCCGGAGGACGCCTGGAGAAGAACCTGCCTTCACGTCCCAAGGGCTGCGGATCTCCGCTTTCCGCAGCTCAATGTCGTTGCCCCGTTCCGGGAACTCCGACCCACGGTTGATTTGTGTTTTATTAACTCAAGGATGGCAAGGATTCTGGCAGCGAGGATTTTTTTCCAGCTCCGGCTCCCTCACTCTCTTTCCCCGCGACCAACAGAGGAGTCCCGCCAGACAACAGAAAAACTTGTAAAGCCCGGTGTGGACCAGGCAGTTCTCGGTCTCGCCGTCTTTGGGGATGGGATATTTGTATTTATTTAACAGTGATGATGTGGGTTAAAGAAAAAAAAAATCATCAATGTCAGTAACGGGTACAGCACGAAGGACACGTAACACCACGGCAAAGGAGGTTTTCCTGCCGGGGTTGGGCAGGGAGAGGGACTTCCATCCCCGCTCGCTGCCGCGAAGCCGCGGCCGCGACGGGCAAGACAGCGGTAGTCACGGAAAGGCCGCGAGCGGCGGTGCCGGAGGCGGGCGCTGCCCCAGGGGTGCGAGGAGCCCGCGGGCCTCCCCGCCGCCGGGCGGGCGGCCGCTGCCCGCCCCGGGAGCCCAGCCGGGAGCTGCGGTTCTGCCGCGTTTCTCTCCGCGTCGCCTCCGCCGGAGGGAACGCGGCTTCCCGGGCCGGCGTGGAAACGTGGCGCCCGGTGCCGCCGGTGCCGCGGGCGCGGCCGGGCCCCCGCCGGCTGCCCCTCCACGGGCGGGCCGCCCCCTCCGCGCCCCCCGCGCCCGGGCAGAGGCCATCTTGCGCCTGCGCACCTCTCGCGCCCGCGGAACTTCCCCCGCGCCGCCAGATTCGAACTGGGCTGCGCGGAGCGGGACCCGCGGGGGGACCCGCCGGCCGGTCCGCGCCGCGCCCGCCGCGCACGGGCCCCGCCAGCGCCGCCTCATCCGCCCCCGCCGGCGGCCGCGGCGGGTGCGCCGTCTCGCCTTTTGCATCTCTCGGGCCGTGCGGGGTCCGGCCGGGGGGCGGCGGGCACGCCTGGCAGGCAGCACTCCCGGCCGCAGCCGCCCTCCGCCGAGGTGTGGTGGTGCCGCCGCAGGCTCCGCACCGTCCTGTGTCCCGTGTGCCTTCCTTCGCCTCCTGGCCTTTAGAGTGCTCCAGCCAGCCCGGACATTTGGGGATGTGCGCACCGGGACGGGAGCATTCCGGGTTTTCCAGCTGCGGGGCGCCGCGGTCCTGTATCCTCGTCCCTCCTGCCGCAGACACACGGCCTCCCGCCGAGGCCGGCCGGCACCAGCCCTTCCCGGAGTACGGTGGGGCCCCGGGGCGCGCCCACCTCCCCGAGGGATTGGAGGGGGTCGCGGTAGCCATTTGGCGTATCTATTTTCATGGCCCGCAGCTGAATATCGCACCTCGTCTAGAGAGACAAAGGGATGTATGTTCCTATCGCCGGGGACAGGCAGATGCCTTCCCCGTTCCCCACGCAGATGCTCTCAGCAGTGTGGAGGGGGTACATTTTCCGGGGAGCGGCCGGGTGAGAGCTCCGCAGTGGCAGGGAGGCACTTTCCAATAGCAGAGGCAGCCAGCAACCCTTCCCCCTCGGCGTCCGCCGCCGGGCTCCGCGCCCCCGCTGTCTCTCGGCCGCCGCATCCCCGGTGGAGGAGGCCGAGGCCGGGAGGAGCCGCCCCGCATCCTGGGGCCTCCGCTGAGCGCAGAGCTTCCAGGCACTGCTGCCAGAGATGGCATTTCTTACTCCTCCTTCTCCATGTACTGGGGATGCTCCAGAGTTGCCTTCTCAACGAGGCACTTTCTGATCTCTGAGACAACATCGTGCAGCTGATGGAGGCCTCCGAGGTTGACTGAGTCTACAAAAAAAACCCCAAAACCAAACCAAACAAAAAATTCTCCTAAAACTCCAACACAAAAATCAGAAAAAAACCCAACAAAATAACAACAAAATCCCACGCTCCACCAAAGAACCCCCAAAAAACTCCACATACACAATCCCAAAACTTTGAAGGGGAAATGAGGAAAAAAACCTCCAACAAAACAAACAACAAAATGAAAACCAGAAGAAAGCCCAAACAACTAAAACCAAGATACCCAAAAACTATGCTAACAGAGTGCTGAAAGGAAGGAGTTGGCATGGCCAAGGTGCAGGGATGCTGAGTGAGTGATGCCCCTGCGAGGCAGCTCTCACTGCGCGGGGTGCGGAGCCTGCGCACACCCTCCCTAGGTTCCCGACGCTGGCAGAGCGCGAGCCGAGCTGGGGTGCGCGGTGCGCGGAGCCGCAGCTCCTCCCGGCCAACGGGTGCTCCGATGGAGCCGGTCGGGACGTGTCCCATTCGAAGGGATGGCACTTCGATTTCTAGGTTGGGTAGGCTGGCTGCGAAGGGCGAAGAGCTGCGGCTGGAGCCCCGGGGGACACCGCGTTGCTGCTCCCCGGGCTGGGGCTGTGCTGCCGGGCAGGCGGGGAGAGCCCCCGGGTACGGAGGAGCTGGCAGCAGGGGGGACCGGCGGAGGCGAGACAAGGGCTCAGCGCCGGGAAGGATGCCTACAAGCCATGAGCTGCCATTTTGTCTCTTTTAAGAGGGTTGGCTTTCCCCTCTCCTGGAGCTCGGTGCGCGGCGGTGGCAGCATCTCCCCTTGCCCTGCCCCTCCTCGGCCGTCCGGCAGGGAGGCAGCTCGGGGCGGCACGGGAGGTCCCCTCGGGAAAGCGCCCATCAACCCCAGCCTTCCCAGCCCTGGCGCTCTCCCTGCCACCTCCGCCCTAGGTGCTCGGGGTTTGCAGGCTGTTCAGCTGATTTGTTGCTAATAGCAACCACACGACAGCGATTTGCAGCCTTTGCTGCTGCCAGCGCCTCTCGTTACACCTTCTTCTGCAAACCGGGATACTGTCGTCTGGCTGCTGCCTGTCCCCACCCCTCTAACCGCAGCAGCCAGGGACAATAATGGTGTCGGAGGACGGGACGGCCGCGGGGCGAGCTGCGGGCTCCACTGGGCACCGCGCAGATTTGGTCCTTCCACACCAAGAGCTAAATACTCGCTTTCAGCCGCAGCCGCGCAGGCTCCGCGCATTTCGCATTGTGTGGCAGCATTGTTGAGAGCTGCAATCCGACCGACGTGGGGGGGGGGGGTTGGGGGGGGAGGAAGAAGCGCTGCTGGGTTTACATATGTAGATGCGGGCAGCGTTCAGCGCCAAGCCAACACACATCCTCCCCCGGAGCATCAGACACAAAGGAAGACCTCGTTCCTTTCAAGTCCCCAGAATAAATTAAGCTCCGGCTTTCAGTTTTGGAACGTCCCAAAAATATTTTTTTTAATGGTACTGCACAAGCGCTGACGGTTCCGCAGGAAACCAGAGGTGTAACCATATGCACGTGGTAAAAAGGGCTCAGCCCTACCAGCTAATATTTCCTGGTCCCATCCTGCAAGTCAACCTGACGCGTTTTGCCCTTTTCCGACTTATTTATCCCTTAAATTTTTTATTCAGCCTTTCCTAGTGTAATGGTGATACACCAATCTCCACTAGCCAAATCTGTACCGTTTACACGTTTACAGTTACAAATATCTGCTCAAATGCCAGCGTCGTCCTCTTGGGTGAAGAAAAAGGAGAAGTCCTCTTTCTAGTGCGTCTGAAGTGCCTCGACGATTCTGTCTGCGCCTCACAGAAATAATTTACTCTATATGAAGGTCTTGCAAACTAAACTCGCCACCGAAAATCCGGAGAGGGGATCCCAGAATAGCGTGAGTCCCTGCAGCCCCGAGCCAAAGCTCAGGGAGAAAAAAGAGAGAACTCTCCGTTCCTATGGTCTCTCTGACAGAGTTTTTGCTAAAATCAGGTATAGCCCAACTTAAATCTGAAAAATAAACTATTCAAGGATTCAAATTAATTTTAGTAGAGGCTATACGTGGATCTGGAGATTCTTCACTCAGTGTACTCTTCGAGAGAGCACTTCAGTTGCCTACATCCCATTCGCTCCCACTAACCTTTCCACGTTCAAACTCCTGGCTTTCAAAAACCCAGCACTTCCAACTCCGATCCGTGGGAGAGTCTGCGCGTTGCTCTTCCCACCAAATGAGCTGAGTCGTGCAAATACGGGATTAAAAGCCCTAATTTCTGTAGCCCTGTGAATATCTCCTCAACGCCTTGAACAATTTGCCAGGCGTGTGGCAGGAGGAGCAGACCCTCCAGAGGCAGATGGGGCGACCCAGCGCCCCGCCGACGGGCGCGGGGGGCGGCCGGGGGCGGTCCGGCTGCAGCCCGTCTGACCCGCAGTCCCAGCGGGCTGTCCCGGGGGGGTCTCCCGAAGCCGGTGGGGAATCCGCAGCACCGAGGCGCGGGAAGACCTCACCTTTTAATGGGCGTCGTGCAGTTTTAAGCCGTAGTGGAACATCCACGGCTTGACCAGGCGAGGCACAGCGGGGCATGAGCCGTCGAGGGGCAGAGAGCCCGGCCCTGGACGGGGCACCCAGTGCCCTTCCAGCCGCGGGGTCCTGCGGGGGGGACCCAGCAGCTCCCGGAGCTGAGTCACTTGTTGCCTCGCACCCGCGGGGACGAGACGGAGCCAGGAAAACCCACACCCTCGGCACTCCTCACCCCGCAAAAAACTCCAGGAGCAACTTCGCCCTTCCCCATCTTGGGGAAAATGATGCTTCCCCGCCCCGTTCCGGGAGTATTTCCGAGTGAATCAAAGCCTGAGATTAAAGAACACCCACCAGAAAGCGAAGGCACATTATTCATTTGGATAACTGTTGCCTAGTCCCCTGGTCTCCGGTTTATTTTTTAAGATGACGTGTGCGGTAACGCAGTCATTACTAACACCACCCGTTTAAGGATACAGGTTTCCTACTGATGAGCACCCCAGCAGTAGGCAATGAAGTCTCATAGCTACGTCATTTCCATAAATGATTTTCCGTCTTCAGTACTTTTGCGAGAACCGGTGACATTTCCGTAGACCGCATTTGCATGGTGTTTATTCCTCTTTATTATTATTAACCATGTGAACAGACTTAGTATCAAGCAACGAAGTGTAACAGCAAGTCTTGGTGGTACTCAGGGTGCGTTTGGTTGCTCCTTAACCAAACATTAGACTTAATTAGACAGATAAATCAATTTATCTGTAATCGACACATCTGCTTTTTAAAAAAAAAAAAAACAAAAAAACCTCTGGAAGTAATTAATCACCATTTGTTTATTTTTTATTTAACTTAGGAACAGAAATAAGTATAAAGAAATGTGTTTAACAGCTGTTCCCTTCTCAAGTACACATGGTGATAATTTCCTTAAATATTTTCTGTGGCAAATAACCTTCTCACCAATCTGATTTTATTTGTCTCCTTTATTTGTAAAGAATAGCACATCGCCTGTTTAATTTGTTTGCTTAAAGAGGTTGGTTTTTTTTTCACACAAAATACTCCTGGAAACACGTAGCTCATTTTAGACCATGATATTGTGTATATTAGCCCCTCTCTTTTCAGCTGAGCACAGACATGATTTTTTAAAAATGTAGACGTCTCTCTTACACTTTTCTAAACTTTTAAAAGGCAGCTGAAGCAACTTCAGCGTTCCAACTTTAAGTTATGAGACAAAACTTTATATTACCTATCAGATAATATGTTTATATAGTGTCAGTCGTCTGATTTTGTACATTTAGAGCTTTGCAGGACAAATTACCAGCCTATGAAATCCTGAAGCCACTATGCAATAGTGTGTGACTACAGAAAGCGACATTCTTTATTGAATATTAACTCTGATTTTCTGTTGTGGATCACAATTTCACTTGGAGCAGCCTGATCGATAGCAGAGCTAACTATTACCTTCGTTCACAAGTATCCCGCGTCTTGGGAATCGCCCTCAAAAGATACTGAGGTAGTTGTAGAGCCTATTTCTCTTCAAACCCCGATAACACTGATGCAATTTTCCAGTCCCACCGTTTGCATTAGTTGCTATACAGACCTCCAAGGTTGTGTTTACTCGTAGATGCAACCATGTCTTTGCCGACCAGTTATGAAGAGAATTATTCGTAATTAGTCCTTATGGCCAAGATGGGAAAGAGTGGAAGGCAGTGCGCATCTTATCTACCAGAATGATACGCTGTTGGAAAAAAAAAATTACACCTCCCCCCCCCCCCCCCCCCACTATGGTGCACAGGAATAACTTGTGTCTGTGCCAGGCAGAGCCAGGGGGCTGCTGCCGGACCATCCTTCCCCGCCATGCCCCTTCCTGCGCCGCCTGCACGGAGAAAGCGGATGCTGCTCCCGGCCACCTGCGGCCGAGCGGGGCGGGAAGCTGCCGCTGCGCGGGTCTTCTGCGCGGATGGGTGCGCTCGGGCAGATCATTAACTGCGCTGTGTATCGTCTGAAAAAAGCCTTTCCGTCCGGCGGGGTACGGAGCTTCTTCTGCCGCACTTCTCCCGTGCCTCCCGGCGGAGGCGGTGGCTGTAGCCCACGGGCTCGACCCTGCACGTCGACGCTGCCCACACCGCCCCGGCGCCGCCGCGCTCCGTGGCCGTGGGTGGAGGGGGGCTCCGCGGCCCTGCGCGGGACAAGTTTATTCCCCGTGCGGCGCAAAAACCCCCTGCGTGGGTCGTCGCGGCGGCGTAAGGCAAGAGTGGAGATCCCCGAGGAGGAATTGCGTCGGTGTTGAGAAAGGAAAGAAAAAACTGAAATCAAAGGACCCCACTTTCCGAAGAATAAAGACGCGGCGGGGGGCGAGCAGCTCCGAGCTGCCCTTATTTTTCTTTTTTAATTTTTATTTTCCCTCCGCACCCAGGGAGCGGAGGGAAGCGGGAGCCAGGCAGGCGGACCCCAGAGGACCTGCCGGGAGAGGCGTTGGATTTCACCGGAGCGGCGACGCTCTCCCTGTCTGCCCGCTGGGCCCCTGCCAAGTTGCGCAGCAGCGGAGCGGGACAAGGGACGCGCCCCCGGCGGAGCAGCGCGTCCCACCGATGCGCACCGGCGGGGCGGCCGCGGCGCCGCTCCCAATGTCAGCGGGGACGGGCAGGCCCCGGCCCGGCCGTCTGACAACCCCCCGGCAGCCTCCGCTGCGCGGGACTCGGCGACGCGCCGCGGCTGTGGCCCGGACACGTCCCTGCGATGAGCCCGGCACAGTTCCGCGGGCGCTGCGCGTTCCCTGCCCGTCCCCATCCGTTCCCCGGCGCTACCGAGAGTAGCAGCTGCCTGCCGGTGAGAGGTGAGTGCGTACACCCGCTGTACGCGTTTTCATGTTACTTAGTGTTGATACACCCCCAGAGGTGCTATGTGCGTGCTACAGACGTGACACAGCGGCGGTCCCCTCTCCGCGGAGCTGCCGGTCCGCACGCCCCCGCGAACCTCTGCAGTGCCGACACCCACACCTGTACCGGCAGGGAACATGTGACACACGTGTGCGACCCGCCGCCAGCCGGGCACAGCCCGCCGGGCCGCCGCTCATCCCATCTCATCCCATCCCAGCTGAGCTCGTCCCGTCCCGTCCCGTCCCTACGAGCAAGGCCCGAGGGCGGCGCGCGGAGCCCCGCGGGGCGGAGCGGGACTAGGCGCGGCGGGCGGGCGCGCTGACGTCACGAGCGAGGCCCCGCCCCCGCCTCGCGGCTTCCGCCCGGTTGCCGGGGAGACGCGTCCACAGCGCGGAAATCCCCGCGGGCGCGGAGCCCGCCCGGCGCCGCCATGAGCCAGCGGCAGGTCCTGCAAGGTAGGCTGGGCCGGGGGCCGGGGCCGGGGCTGGGGGAGCGGGGGTGGCGCGGCGCCCGCCCTCCCGCCCACTGACCCGGCGCTGCCACCCGCAGTGTTCGAGCAGTACCAGCGCGCCCGGTCGCAGTTCGCGCAGGCGGTGGCCGACCTCGCCGCCCGCCCGCAGAGCATCGACACTCTCCAAAGTGCAGGTACGCGGGAGCCGGCGGGGCCGGGCCGTGCGCGGCCGCGGGGTTTTGCGCGCCGCGGGGCGGGGGCAGCGCGGGGCCGCCGCGGCCTTTCCTTGCTCTGCTTTTTTTTATCTCCCTTCTCCCCCGTTGGCCGCTCGGTTTCCGGAGGTTTTTTTCCCAGTAGGATTTGGCCCCCGCGCTGCTCGTCGAGTCCCCCTCGATGCGCTGGCAAAGTAAATTGCGCTGGTCAGCTGCGGGCGGGTGCCCCGCGTGCCTGTGCGGGGCTGGGTGTGTCTGGCTGTGACCTCCAGTTTATTTCAAGGAAAATTTCTCAGTATAACCTTTTTTTGAATTTACTTCCTCGCGCTTCCGATATAGCTTTATGTAAAGTACAGAAATTGGAATTCCTGGTGAAGCCAGCACTGAGTTGCCAAGAAAATCCTACTTTTAGAATAAACTATTTTTATACTGGCTTTACAAGTTGTTCCTAAATTCTTCGATGCTTTCTGCCGGCAGATTGGCTCAGTTTAGGAGGGATTTGCTTTTGTTATACTGCTGTCATGGGATGTCGTGAACCAAATTGAACGTTTTTAGAAAGAGGAGCTGCGGGAGCACTTCTACCAGCTGTTGTGCTGCTGGCATCTGGCAGACCCACTCCGCTCGGCCAAAGTTCCTGAGCTTAAAAGAGGAAAAAGAAGTGCTTGGTAATTGATTACCTGAATGACAGTTTGAAAATATGCTATAGATCAGTGGTTGGTTTGCCATGTGGTATTCATGAATTGATTATGTTTTGGTGTGTCTAGATTTTGTTTTTAATACTTGTTTCCCAGATCTAGTAAAGCTGTCGGTCGTTTCTCAAATACAATGGCATCTAACAAGCGAACGAAAAAGAAAACCAATGGTGTAAATATTTACAGCTTTCTGTTATTGTATTTACAACTGTTTGTTAAAATTGTTTTATTAAAAAATCTAGCACTTAAATTCTTGCTAAGGAAGCATTTCATTATGGGAGTGACATGTTGACACCAGGCCTTTTGCATTACCTTGCTGTGGCTCTTGATTTTTTTGTTTTGTTTTCCATCTTTTGGTGAGTTAATGCCACTGCTGTAGTGTATACAAGTGATCTCTGTTTGCCAAAGGGACGTCTAGGCTAAAGGAATAATTTATACCCTATTTGTATTAAGAGGTCCCTCTGTGTCCTTTTACAGTCCTGGTTTTAGCAGCTGCCAGAGAGAGATCCCATATAGGCAGGCTTCTTGCAGCTCAGCATTTTAAAAATGCAGAAAGTTTCTATTTTAAGAAAGCAGTCAACGTGCTAAGCTAACTTTAATTGCATTGTATTTCTTTTAAAAATAACTGTTTTGATGTAATCTGGTTGGTAACTTTACCTCAGAACTGATTTGTTGCTTGTGCAGAACAAATAATTGGTTCAGAGGCCTGAAACTTTCTTCTGCACACAGCTGGTGTTGGTCTGAAGGTTAATTTTGCAAGGATCAGGCTCTGGGTGGTAATGTGGAAATGTGCATTTGTGTAGATTGTCCTGCTTGGCTGTTTCTGGTACTGAGCTGCTTTTCCATAGGCTTTAGTTTTTCAGATGCTGGACAAGAGGGGAATGTCTGCAAATATGGCTGTTAAAATTTATTTGTATGGCCAAAAATATTTTACCATCTTTCCCACCTGTGTCTTTCAAAATACTTTGTAGTTATATAATTGCAATGAGAGCTGTT
Source organism: Lycocorax pyrrhopterus obiensis (assembly GCA_014706295.1). Classification (NCBI taxonomy): domain Eukaryota; kingdom Metazoa; phylum Chordata; class Aves; order Passeriformes; family Paradisaeidae; genus Lycocorax; species Lycocorax pyrrhopterus. The sequence continues at coordinate 18,498,219 of JACSVZ010000002.1, read as the reverse complement.
CTTTTTGGCCCTTTCTGGATGTGCTAGATACAAGTTTTAAAACCTCCTCCTAAATTAAATGTGATTGAGTGTTTTTCTTTAAAACCTTCCACCAAATAAAATGTGATTTGGTCCTTTTATTAAAACACACAAATATTTTGGGACATAGCTGTCTAGCAGATAACTGGTGTGCCTTTTATGGTCTTAATCTAGTGAGTGCTGGAGCCGTGATTTAAGAATGATGTCTGTCTATACGTCTTTCTCTGTATAAATCCATATTTTAAAGGATTTGGGGCTTGTTTCTTATTCTGGTGGATAAGAATTCTAGGCATCCCTTATGGAGATCACTGTTTTAAGAAGATGAGGGAAGTCTTTGCCTGCTGTCATTTTATGTTAGCTATAGGAGTCAGGGACACCTTGCAGGGTTCTTTTGTTGGATCTCAAAAGTTGCCAGGGTCTAGTATTTTTCTGGCAGAAGCAGAAGGTAAGATTACAGTGACTTGAATCTGAACAAAATTAAGTCCTTAAAATGTACTGTTATGTACTCTTGTATTAATGGCCTCATACCTCTCTGGCCTCATTCCTCACCTGGAATAAGAATGAAAGATGAGTGCTCAAGGAATAAAGCATCGGATCCCATTTTAGAAGCCCTTTTGATAAATACTTAATGTCTTATAAGGAAAATAAATACCAGTTTGAGACCTTATTCTTTGTGGAGATATCTCTGGACACCATGCTAACATCATGAAAGAAGGAAGTGTTGAAAAAGTAAGTCTTTACTACCCTCTAAGCCCTGCTTCTATGGTATTAAACCAGGTACAAGCAGTGGTATTGTTGCAAATTCGGAGACTGCAGCCTGGAGGGGAGCAAGCAGCCAGGATCAGAGGCACGAGTTCCTTACGCTGGCTTGACTGTTGAGAAACCTTAAGGTACCATTACTGTGGAGACTCCTATGTATAACCTGTAAGGAAAACTGATGAGAAGCTGCAAAGGAGGTCAGAGAGGGCCAACAGGAAACCCACCTTTTCAGGATATCTGTCTTCTGAAGCTTCTGTGTCTCATCAAGTTCTGGAACTGCTTTGCCCACTCAGCAGAAATCTCGAAGATGTTGTAACCAGGGAACTGGAATCTAGCCCTGGACTTTGACACATTTGCATGGCACTCTCTCTTTCCTGGTCAGGAATGTCCTGGGGGGTTAGTGCCTGGGAGCTCAACAGCTTTCTGGTGGCAAGAAAGTGCAAGGAATGATCAGAGAGATTCTTTTGTCGGAACTCATTCCTGTGTGTTTTCCAAGTCTCTGCTTTGATAAAGTTGTTACTTATGATTAAATACTACCATGAATAATTGCAGGATTTGTCATTTGAATGTTTAATTAGTTGATACTTGGAGAAAAAAGTCTGCTCCAAAACTCCTAGACCTTTTCCATTTAGGAAATATACATGTGAAACAATGACAGACATTTTATCGAATCTTGTTTCTTGAGGGCTGCTGACTAATGGGAGAAGCTACTTTGGTAGTAACTACTTTAAATATACTTTTTAAAAATAAGTCTATTCATTTGGCAGCTACTGCTCATGAAGTTTGGTGCTGGAATGCATTATTCAGCTCACACCCCCTCATCCTTCCAAAATTTAAAATCCCAGAAACAGGCTATTTTCAGTTATAATGGCAGATGAACTTGAGCTCTCATTCTTGTACTGAGATTTAGGCAGCTCTCTGTTTTTTGGAAGAGCTAGGTGAAAATCTGAAGTTCTTCTAGTATGTTTATAAGAGTGGTAGTCACTGAGGGTCTAATTCTTCATTTTTTTTCTTTGTGAAGTGCAGCGCTCTGTAAATAAACTACCCCTTTGAAATTGCATTTTGTTTTGATTATTTTGGAGGCATTTACAATTGAGGAGTAATACATGTATCAGAATAATTACTTTTGGGTATTGGTTTCTGATTGATTATTTTTTATTTATTTATCTTGCATTAGAACATATAGTGATGAGAATGTTGCTTTGAATATGTGATTATTATTTAAGGTTATCATTGTGATTAAGAAACAGTTTAGTCTTGCTACTTTGACTTTAAAGATATTGCAAGATCAGCTCTTTAACCCCTTTCTTGGGGCTAGTCACATTCTTAAGCATAATGGCTATGGAAGTCATCGGGAAAGCTGAGTATGGAACATGGAAAAACAAATCTGAAGCTGTGTGGTGCAGCAGCCTGTGTGCTGGGGCCCTGCACACCTGGGTTCCCTTCACATTGCTGCTGAAGTTATCTCGGGCAGATAACTTCAACTGCTGTTCCTCTGCCTTGCTGACTTGCTGGCCAGTCTGCAGGGTTCCAGGAAGGTTCCAAAATGTCACTGTAAATGAAGATCCTGTCTCAGTGAATCTCTTCCAACTGTCCTCCCACTCCATCAGCCCATAGCCCTGAGCCCAGGTCTGCCTTCCATTGTGCCTGGTATCAAGCTGCTTCTCAGGCCTTATACTCCAGAACTGAACTCTCTCCTTCCCTTTTACCTCTGGGCATTTTCTCCTGTGCCTGTTCCTCACAGTCCACGTTGGCAAAAGGCTAAAGCCTAGAGGCAGGGCTTATCTGAATCAGACTAGGGCTCCACCACCAGCCCTTGTGGAGTGGCAGATTTTCCCCTATTTCGTGGTCTGTCTTTCTGTAGGTAAAGAGTGATGTCATCAGTGTTAGTTCTCTCCTGACTCCAGACCTATTCCACTGGTGACAGATTTTAAAAGCTGTATTTCCAAATCTCTGGATTGCTTTTAGGAAGCTTTATTTTTAAGAAAATGCTGTTCAAATTGATTTCCCTCCTCCAGTTACATTAAGTCTTTTTGCTCATGCTTTTCTCAAATTTTGTTTCTGGTGTATGTATTTTAAATGTACCTTTTTTGAATGTGACAGACACTTGGCCCTGTGTAATTAGAATCAGACTCTGGAAAGGGATTTTAGGATATAGTTTCATATTTCATATTATATTAAAGAATGTTCTTTGATAGCACAGTGCCTAATAGAAAGCCTACTGGGAGCATGTGGACCTTGCAAGTGGATATGCATGGACAGACACCAGTGCCCCCATGTAGCCAGTTTCAACACTGGGGTTTATGTACCCTCTTTTGTAAAGGATGCACACAGCTTTGGGGTGTTTTTTTGGTTGGTTGTTTTGTTGTTGTTGTTTGTTTGTTTGTTTTGGGTTTGTGTTTTTTAAAAATTTTGTTTTTATTTTGAGTTAAAAGCTTCACTGAGCTTTAGCAGCAGGAGAAGTGGGAGGGGATTATGCAATGTGGCATGAAAGGCAAAAGGTTGCCTTTGCAGTTATAGTAGATCAGGTGTGGAGAGTGGCTTTCCCAAAGGCTTGACATTGTGGTGCCTGATGAAGGGAAGAAGGAGGCTGTTTTAAGGGAATCACAAGAGAGATGACAGAGAAGGAGAAAATAAATGCAGCTGAAGCTGGAGGATTGGCTTTTTCTATAACTGAATCAACTGAAAGCTCAGCTGTTCCAGGATACCTTCTCTTTTCAGTCTCCTGGCCTGTCTGGAGATTTGCAAGTAAAATGTCAAAACCAGAATTTCTTAGAAACTTCAGTCTCATCTTAATGAGTAGATGTTAAAAAGAAGCAGCTCCTTGTGACCACTTTGGTTTTGGTGTGTCTGTGCATGACTGCATGGTGGCCACTAATAGCCCTGTAAGGGGTATTTTCAGAAATTTGTCCTCTTGTAACAGGATTAGTTCTGCTTCATTAATGCAGAAACAGGGTCTGGCATCTAAGGAGGAGAAACTTACTGTTCCTTGATCCTTCAGGAATCTTCAGTGATACTGTCAAACTGAATCTTCGTTATGTCCCCCACCATCTGGTAGTTGCTGTATGAATTACTTGATTAGCCAGAGTGTGTTACCAAACTGAATTCATGTTCCCTTTGATCTTTGGAGGATTGTAGTTGTGCTGTGCATGGAACTGTCGCAGTGAGGAGTTCTTTCTCATGACGAGTCATACTTGAGGAGTATGTACTTGAGACGTGCATACTCTGCTGTCTCTGGAAGAGGCTGTGTCAAGATGAGTGAGTGTGAAAATTCTCTCTCACTGCTCTTCTGGGAAATTTGCTTTAAGTAGGGGACTTAAAACTCACTGCTATGCAGCTCCTAGAAAAGGGTAGTTGAAGATAGGGTTTTGGGGTGAGGTAGAAATAAATTTCCATTTTATTTCCTTGTTAAGTCAGCTGAATTTGACATGAGGAGCTCTGAGAAATCAAGCTGATATGATGAATGTTTGAGTGCTAGTGTTAGCTCTGTGAATGTTCTAAATGTAATGCAGGTAGTGCACAAAAATGAGAAGATGTTGTCTTGGTCCAAAGCATGAATTAGAAGGACAGCATCTTCAAGACAAGAGTGTGTCCAGAGACAACAGTAATGCAGAATGGCTTTTTTTCCACATTTTAAAACAGAAATTATTTTTACTTTAAGGAAGGATGATAAGGCAGGAGTAGTCATCTTCAGATGCAGAAATGGAAAGAATTTCCAGTGTAGTCATGTTTCTCTGATTTGTGACTGGTCAAGCTTGACAAAGACTTGATGGGGATGGGAGGAGGGTAGAAGTATTCTGCATGAATTCCAGGTTGTTCTCCCCAAGAAATCAAAATGGCCGAGCAAAGATTGCTATCTCCAGAATAGTGCCTGTTTGTTTGCTACAGAGACTTAGAAGGAAAAAAATTGGAACCTGCTGCTGCCCCGAGTGATTTTTTTTTTGTTTGTTTTCCAGATAGGCAGCAGCCAGCACTTGCTTGCTAAAAGAAAGTGCATCAGGCCTGCATGTAACAGCTCCAATTGAGAAGTGTGTGTTAAGAGTGATTCAGCTTCTAAAGTGTGTCATTCTTTGAAACAAATTTGAGTGGGAAACTGAGGATAGAAAGGGGAATCGTTCCTTGCCCGGTGTCAGTCAAGGTTCTGTGATGCAACAGAGAATATTTGGCAGTAATTCTCTGTTACTCAGTTTCTGAGTGCTAGTGGGAACTCTTCCAAAACAAATCTAGTCCAATAGTCTAAATGCCTTATTTTGTAGTTTACTTTCTGTGTGGTTGCTTTTGAACTAGAGTTAATGAATTTCCTATTTCTGTCACAACAGACTTATTTAGAAGAAGACCAAAGAGTTCTAAAGTTTTCTGCAACAAGACACTGCTACTCCCTGATTTGTATGGCCCTGTTCACTTGAGTGAATGGTCAAGATAAAAGGAAGTTGTTGGAAGGTTCTTGCCTGTTTTCCTGGGCTAAGTAATGTTAAATACATTTGAATTTAATTAAAAATGCTGATAGGAATCCTGGCTTGGACCTCTTTGGAGGAGTAGACTTTGCTGTAAACAGGATAGATGAAAGGAAGAGATCAAATAGAGGAGGTGACCAAATACAGCTGTCTCTGGAACAAAGAGCTGGGTTGGGCCCAGTGCAGGAAAGCGTCATCCTGTGTTGGGCACATCTGTCCTTTACAGCAATATGTTCAAAAGTCATAGAAGAAAAGGTTCGATATCTTGGCTTTCCTACAGGTGTTTTAGTGGAGACTGTAGAATCTTTATGTAGCTGTTTTCACACTCTGAGAATTAATTTTTTTTTGTAAGTGCTGTAAAGAAAGAAATACTAGGTTTGCTGAAGATGCAAAAATGATGACAATAGTGAAAACTCCTCAAGCAGTTGGTCTTGCAGAATAATTGGAGGTGATGGAAAGCATCTTGACACAGAGAAAGAAAGTGGTTTTAAGAAAAGGTGGAAAGTAGAGGTAAAAGCTTTTAATTATGTTCAATGTGCAGGCATAGTCCAGGCCTATACACTTCTCTCAATTCTCAGTTAATTTGATGTCAATATAAGGCTTGTACAGCAACAGGAATTGATTTTTCAATGTCTTGTTTATCCAAAACTCTTTCCATTATAATTATTTGTACACTGTCTCTTCTTACATTCAAACATGACTTTAAGAAAATATGGTCTCCTTGAGGACCAGCACAGTTGCTATTATTTCTAAACATGCGGGTTTTTTCTAACCCTCTTGCAGCATCTTGTGTCTTTTCTTCAAACAGTAACTCCCATTTCATTTTTCATCTCCTTCCTCAGTATAAGTTGTACCAGCTAAAGTAATTCTCAGTAGAACATTTTGTGCTGATGCTTACATGTCATCACCAAACTTTACATGTTTTATACTGTCGTGAAATGAAAGGCATTGGTCATGGGGAGGCATGCTGCTTGGGAGCATTTTCAGATTGAAGGCTTTTTAGGCTGTTCCAAAAATGAAAGCTGTATCAGCTAATCTTGAAAATACAAATTATATAAATCTCACATTTGGAACAACTCAAAGCATATATGTATGTAAACCTTGTTAAATGTGGTTTTACATTTTGCGGTGCCTAGGTATGTCATAAAGGTCAGAAATGTGTCACATGGTCTGGACCTAGCTCCTGGGTAAAGTGATTCTAGTCTGTTCAAATTTCACTGGATTCAAGATCATCGGAATTGAACTGTCTGACACATCCTGGTTTAATGTCTCAGCCATCAGGCTCTTCGCTTTTTTAGGGTCAGGGCACTGCATGCTGAAGTGTTCCATTTCCTCTCCCCCAACCACTTCTAACAGTCTCTTATATCAGTAAAACTATTTTACCTCCTCTCTTTTTTTCTTTTCTATTTATTAAATAATCTTGTTTTCATATTATCTCAAGCCAAGGGCTCAAATGTAATATCTGTACATTAAATATAAGCGAACTACTTCTAAGTGTTCCTGCTTCACTGAAATACCTTCAATCTAGATAGCAAGAAGAGTGTGAGGTCCCCTTAGAAATTTCAGCAGCTATTTGACCATGCAACTGATGTTAGAGTGAAGGACAAGAAAATACCCTCCCACAGAGGGTGCAGATGACTGGCTAGAAGATAACAGATGACACATGGTGTTGGCCCCAACTCATATGTTTTTTTTTTTACTTTTAATTTGTCATATGAAGTGTTTAGGGGTTTTTGACATGAAGCATAACATGCTAATGACACCATACCTGCTATGGAGAGTTTGTGAGAAGATGTCAGTGTGATGACCACATTCTGAAGCAGTGATTTCTGCAAAATGCTAAAGGAATTCACATTGATCTTACAATACTGGAGGATCTATCTTCTGTCATTGGGTACACAAGAGGCCTCTTTCAGCTCCCAGTGGCTTTAACCAGAAGGATGAGCAGGCCCCAGCTGTATTACAGACCTGTTTCCATCGGTTCAGTTTACTATTCTGCTTTTGTTATGTGTCCCCCTGAAACCTGTGTTATTTTGTCTTGTGAACATGCTGGGAGGCTGTACCTCTCATGACAGTGCAGCTTTTGTCTGGAGTATTGACCTTCCTACAAAGTTGTTAATGGATAGCATGGCCTCCATAGTTAGTTTTTGTGTGTCCTCCTTCCCAGCCCCTTCAGAGCCATGTATAGATGATTTGGCTCTTTTCTTCTTGCTGGGAGCAATTTGGTTTTGATGTAAAATAAAGGTGAGAATTTAATTGCTGCTGAACTTACTTTTTTTCTTTTTAGGGAAAGAAGTATGCTACAGGTGTAACTTGTTATAGTCCCCATCTCTTTGGACTATTCCTTGCTCTGAGGTCCTCATCTTTTCCTTGTCATGGAGTGCCTGTTGAACACCTGGGTGTTTGTTACTGGCTGTTGGGCAGTGATCCTCCTGTTGTGGGACTGTTGCTCTAAAAGGCCTTGTTCAGTGCTAATAACCATAGGAGCCCTTGAGAAGGGAAGTCTTGCTTTCTTTCACTGCCACTCAACTAGATTTTTATATTAGTAAAAAAATTTAGTGGAAAGGGCTGGGGGAGCTGATATGAAGATACCTGTAGCTCTGAGTGTTTGGTGTTCTGTTGTAGCACATTTCCATCTTCAGAGACCACTGCTTTCTGGCTGAGGTATAAAGCTCTAAAGTATTAATTCATGCAGCTGGCTGCTACAGGGACAGCACATTTGCAGGATCACAATACAAGTAATTTTCCCTTCCCAGACCTTACAAATCACGTTTTTTATGTAACCATTTGGGTCTCATTTCTATCCCTACTGAAGAATCTTAGTTTAACAGGAAGAGCTTCCATATACATATCGGTCATCTTTGATCATCCTTGTTTCCTTTCACTGAACCTTTTTCAGTTCTACTGTAGTGGAAGGTATTAAATGTAGGATATTGATGACCCCTGCTTTAGCCTCTACCCCTTTCCAAAGAGTCCTGAGCACTCTGTATACTTCTGTGGGTAAAGTTTCTTCTCTACTACTGAGCAAGAGCTGGCATCTCTATGAAACTGTCCATTCTGACATGGAGATCTTTCTCCTGGCTGGTAGTAATCTCTTTGGGGTCCACCACTGCATATGTGAGGTTGGAGTTGGGTTCCTTGCATGAGCTCCATTTCACTTGCCATTTTGTTATCCAGTCATTCAGTCTGTAGATGCTTATAGTTTCCCTTGCTGCTACTTTCACATTCTTTATGCTTAGCTGATACACTGTGAACTCATCAGTGAAACACATCATAAATAATAACACGGTAAGAAAATCTACAAGTCTTCTATCTGGAGTGTAATATATTATGGATATTGGTCTTCAAATCAGTCATTGCTTATAACAGATGAAATGTAATTTGGTGTAATTCAATGTAGAGGTTCTTCTGGCATGATGAATGAGGGACATGCCAATGTCTTCTCACCAGGATGTCCAGATGGAATTTCCTGTGCACATGGTAACACATGCATTTTATGTGTGTTTGAATATACGTTATTTTCTCGTGTACTTTAAGATGTATTTTATAGATATTTGAATACACCTTATTTCTACATGTGAGTTTTTTTATGTTTCAGAATTGTTTTGTACCATGAAAAATGGGCAGAAACATTGCTATATGTCAGCAGTGCTATCCAAGTGCCGACTTCATTTCAGTGGAACTCCTGGATTTCCTACATGTTCTTATTACCTGGAAGAGTGATTTAATAGGTTTTTACGAGTAAAGGCGAATGTTTACAAAAACTTCCGCTTACCAAATCAGCTTTTCTCTTCCTGCTGCAACTCAGGTGTAGTGTGTTTGCTGAGACCTCTTTTGCTGGATGTCGTCCCAAGTATTCGACAGACTACTGCCTTGGCTCTTGGGAGACTTGCTGATTGTGATGTGGACCTGGCAGAGGCAGTCGTGAAGGCAGGCATTCTTCCACAGCTCATATGTGCATTGCCTGAGGAGAATGTAAGGCATGATTGTTCTTTTAAGTAATATTTTTTTAAACTGTTAAAGAGGGAAAGGAAAATCTTTCTGTGTCAGCATCTGCTGTTATTCTAATAGGACATTAAATGTACTGAAGTCAGAGCAGCATGTATGTTTGAACCCCTGAGAGATCACTGTGTACTGTATGCCTAAGTCTGACTTCAAATAAGCTTGACTTTAAAATATCATATTACCGTTTAACGCACTATAGGAAATACATTCATTGCACTGTAACGTTTTTAAAATGCTGAGTGATGCTTTGTAAAAGGCCCCTTTTCAAAAAGGAGACAGTTTGGAATCTGTGGTGATAATTGACTAGGTTTTGTCGATAATAGCAGACACTTGTAAAATACATATAAAAAACCTGAACTTCTGTAATGAAATACCTAATATCTCCAAACATAGGGTTTTGGAAATCTGTAGCATGAGAAATAACAAACCTCTGACACAGGGAAATATACTAAAAGGTTTTCACCTTCATATTTGTCAAAACCAAACAAAGTACACTCACAATTGCAATGCAAATAAGTGTTGGTCTCTTTCACTCCCTTCCTTACATTTTTCTTCAAGCTCTGTGTCTCTTTCAGTTTTGATTTTTCCAATGATGCTAACCTAGATTAACAGAAAAACTTTCAACTAAGGTTCCTAACAGCTGGAAACTGACAGCTGAAGGGTTAAGTGTACTGATATCACAACCATACTTATGTTGCAGCTTTGATTTAGGAAAAGTAGATTTTCAATGGAAATATAATTTGGCAAACTATGTATTTTCATTTTCAATCTTTTGAGGAAAACGAAGATGTAAATGTACTCATTGCATACTTTTTGTACATATAGAATCATTGCCTATACAATTAAAAGTGAAAAAGCTAAAGAAAAGCTTTGATGGCAAGATACTGGTATAGTATGAAAAGAAAGTAAAGATTTTAATTAGTCAAGGTTATAAGCATTTTGGTTATTTTATTTCTATTTTTAAGGGAAGATGTGGAACAAAACTCTACTCTCTGTTAGTTTGGAAACTGCCCCCTGCTACAACTTGAAACCCTCACTAAATTAGCTCGAGTACCCTGAGATAGCTGTAATTAGGGGAAGCAGCAGCAAGACTTGTGTGAGGTCATGGAAAGCCTACTATGCCTTGGTGACTGAGGGCAAGTGAAGGAAACTCATCCAGTTCATGCAGAGTTTAGCAAGCAGACAGTTTGTCACTTCCCACAGGCAAAAAAACCTTTTCCATTCCACTCACTCTTAGTGTATCAAAATCTATATTTAAGGATGAGATTCTTTGAGCACACAATGAATACTATTTCTACTGATTTGTGGGGAACAGTCACAGGGTAACATCCCAGATCAATGTTGTATCAATTAAACGGAGCAAACATCAGTTTTACAGTGTGTTCTGACTGTGCCTGTGAATATGGTTTGTTTGTAAATAATGTGTTTTGAATAATGAAAACAAAGAAGTGTTTTTCTTTGCCAGGAGCATAATTACTTAACAGAAACAACATACCCATATTTGTACAGACATAGACTTATGTAAACAACTATGGCTCCATTGAGTTCAGCAAAACTTACAGTAACTTACATTATCTAGGGATTTGACCATTTGTCTGTAGTGTTTCCCTTAACTTCTGTTCTCCCTAAATGAGGTTTAATGCTTTGCTTGTAAATTATGTTTAGTGTACCTGCTTGTAGGCCTTAACTTAGAAGACTGATTTTTGACATTAAGGAATTATATCAGTACTGGTAAACTAAGGAAGGTAAGGGCATGTGTTGGAAGATGACTGTGCTTGTTAATCAGTAGCATGCTCTCTGATGTGGTTTTAGCCAATGCCAGCCATCAAACTACTCAACAATGCTTGGACGTGGTTTAAGGCACAAGGCAGGGACAGTTTCCAGTAGAATAGATGAGGCCATTTTGCTTTGAGGAAAGAGGAGTTTAGGTGGATGGATGTGTTATGCTGTGTCACCTTCCTTTAGGGCCAGGGTACATTTTACTTCCTGGGGGGCCATTGCAGGTACTGCTCTGTTGCCATATTTTAGTACTTTAGATCAGGCTTTTGAAGGTGTTTGGGTACCTTACAGGATGCACAAAAGCACTCACATGGTTCTTTGTTTTTCTGGACTTGATCCAGAGGGGATGTGGGCTTTGCATCGTTTAAATTTTGGGTACCTTGACAGTAGAACTAGTGCTGTAAAGTGCCAAGGCTCTCTGTGCAGAGCAGGGGAGAATCAAGCATCTTGGGATGAGATCAAAGCCAGCTGGCATACGGAGAGAGAGCCCTCTAGAGCTTGTCCATGGGGATGATCTGTCAGTACCCAGGCTGGAGGGCATACTCCAGGCACATAGACACAGCAGCAGGTTACTTGTCTCCCCGTGAATCTTGTCCTTCATGAGGGAGGGGAACTGTCTTTGTCACAACATGGTTTTCTCTGGCCGGAGTACTTTAACTGGGCTCTGGATTTTGAAAATGTAAGGCAGTAGAAGAAACTTAATCTTCAGCTTCCATATCCTCATGGCAGCTATAAAACTGCAGGAGGAGACTGAAATGTGACTTTTTGAGGGAAGACAGTTGTGCTTTTAGAAGAAATCACTGCTGCAGTTTACGTGGGAGCCCCATGATATGTGCAGTGTCGTGTTATATATACATGCTGAAAACATGTATTTGGTCCAGCACTGAGGGAGATGGGTAGAATTGAGACAAGAGCTTAGACTTCGCTTGCTCTTATGATAGAAGGGCCAAGGTTCTTAGTCCTGTTCAAAGTGAGCTTTTTCGGGACACATGCAGGAGTAAAATTGCAGGCTGCTTGGTCAAAATGGAGGGTTACTCAGTATTAGGTGTTGGTGGGATGGGTTTTCAGTATCCTAGCTGTGGGTTTTAGGCATTTCAGGATTCAGATCCTGAGCTCTTTTATTGTATCTAATTCTCTCTGTCTCAGTTTCCTGTTTGCAAATGTAAGTAGTGTTTTTTCATAGAGATGTTGTGAGGGTATCTATATTAGAAAGTGTAAAACCTTTCAAGTGTTACAGATCGATAGAATTATTTTAGGATCTTGCCCTGCATAACCTGTGTAATCTGGTTAAATATGTTAAGAGTTACTGTTTTTGCAGCTCTTGTTGTTCACTACTCGTTTAAACAGACTTACCTAGACTACTATCTTTTCCCCTCTTAGCTCTCTCATTTTTTCTGTTTGTTTATGCACTTACTGCAGATTTTATATCATGAGCTGTTGTGCCGGAGCTCGCAGTCTTCTGAGTCTTGGATTATGATTTCTCAGAGCAGAGCTCCAGCAGCACACAGCAACCAGGAACAACCACCTCCACCTTGGCTCCTCCCAGGGCTTGATTTATAGGGCTAATGCCCGTCCTGCATCTGCAGCTGTTTGCAGGAGGTTGATGAGCACCTTAGGTTAAGGTAGTCTCAATTAATAGTTGGATCCTGGTGTGTGGATCTTGGTCTTGAGTGAGAGTTTGGCTAGTGCATACCATCAGGGTTTAAATGCATTATACAACAATTCCCCCTTTTTCTTTTTGCACTAGCCAAACTATATTTAATATATTTTTTAATCTTTTTAAATAAATAACAATTAAATTAATATTTTTTCTGACTCAATTTCTTTTCAAGACCTTTAAGTTAGTTTTTCTCAGTCCCTGGTTGCTCACCTCTTCAGGTGTTTTTTATTTAGTTATTTTTTAAAGATTTTGAGAGGATATGCTGGAGGGCTTTAAATATAGCCTGTTCTTTGTTGACAGACTCTTTTCCCTCCAGCCCCTGGTCTTCACCTCTTCTGGTTATAGTCGGGACCTCCTTTTTTGGGAGCATTTTCTCAGCCTCCTGAGCTCCGAGGGAGCCATCTCGCGACTTCCCCCCCCCCCCCCGCTGCGGTCTTGCTGTCACAGTCCTCACCTCTTTGGGTATGGACCGCTGAAGTCCCGCTGCAGCAGTTCTCACCCAGGTATAGATCCTGGAAGACCCCTCTGGGTGTTTTTGACCAGGGCCTCAAAGGGAGCTGTCTCGCAATTCCCCCCACCACAGTCTTATCATGGCAGTCTTCACCTCTTGGGGTATGCTGGACTGCTGGAATTTTGCCACAGTGGTTCTCACACTGCGCATTGGTATCACATCAAGGTCACCACTTGTGCCAGAGCTCACAGTCTTCTGAGTCTTGGATCACAGCAGCACACAACAACCAGAACCACCCACCTGCACCCTGGCTCCTCCCAGGGCTTGATTTATAGGGCTAATGCCCGCCCTGCAGCTACAGCTGTTTGTAGGAGGTTGATGAGCACCTTAGGTTGAGGTAGTCTCAATTAATAGTTGGATCCTGGTGTGTGGATCTTGGTCTTGAGTGAGAGTTTGGCTAGTGCATACCAACAGGGTTTAAATGCATTATACGACAAGCTGTCCCAAAGAACTGTGGCTTCATTGTTTGCGTGATGTCTAGTGGTCCTGACTTGGATCTGTATGAGATACTGCTTCTACTAAAAAAGTCTAATTTAGGCATGTCTGTACTATATAATGCTTTGAACTTCTTAATGTTTGTGAAAGTTTGTTTGTTTGTTTCTGATTTGTCTAGCGTTACTACAAGAAAACAGCTGCATTTGTGCTAAGAGCAATTGCTAAACATTCTCCACAGCTAGCTCAGGCAATAGTTCAATGTGGAGCACTGGAAATGCTGGTGATTTGCTTGGAAGATTTTGACCCTGGAGTCAAAGAAGGTGCATCTTGGGCATTTGGGTATATTGCCCGACACAATCCAGGTAACAAGTTTCATGTGTGTTATCTTTGAACTTAATGTTATGTGATAACTATAATAAATTGCATTGTTTTGGTAAATAGAACAAGATGCTTTTTCTTCTCTACTGTTAGAAAATTTTAAATTTGGGATAAAACCCTAGTGTAACTGTACCATTCCAACAATGCTGTACCTTTTTGTGGGAAACTGGCATACCTGACACCAGCAGTGCCCAGTTATGAGAGGTGCTTTAAGAGGAGATTGGGAGTTGGGCCTGTGGCCTGGAAAGGACAATCTGCTTTATTCCTCTTCATGAAGAGGTTTCTGAATCTTTATATATTGTGTAAGTGTTACTGCAGAACCAAATTTCTTTTGCTTGGCATTAGTTCTTGTTTTATATACATAGCTGAATGGAGAAGCTTAGGGAGAAGCAAGTTTCATTCAGCTTACAAGCAGTGTCTGCAGGATAAATAGGCCAAATTTATTGCACTGACTATGTTGTCATTAGCCAGTGGACCACACTACTCTCTGAGAGTCAGGAATAGATCCTAGGAATCCAATATTGAGCAGTTCACTGCTGTCTCTCAGGCAGTTGTATAACTCACTGGTGGTGTCATGTTCCTATTTAAAAGCTGATCCACGTGGTTGATAGTTCTTTTACCAGCTATTTATATAGTTCAAGTAAAAGTTTAGACTGTGAATGAAAGAACTGAGGGAAGAAACTGCTGGCTGGAAGGGGTGGGAGAAATGGTTAGTGTTCATATTGTTTAAACTAATTTTAGGATCATAACATTAACTCATGGTTTTATATTTGGTTTTGGCTCTAAAATGTACATAGACTGATTTTGGAAGTGATTTTCTTTGTTTTTTAATCAATACAGAGTGTTGGACTGCCGAAGGCATGGGGGATTCCCTCTTCCCACTTAGAGGGTTAGCTTTCTGGGACAGTATCCAAAGTTGTTAGCACCTTTCTAACAGACTGCATTTTCTGGGGAACAAATTAATTCTTGGGAGACCTCTCTGGTAAAGATCTTTTATCTTTTGGTCATCAGGATTGAATTCCACTCTTGGTGGAAAATAATTGTTCGTTCCATCTGAAAGATATTTATCTAAATATCAAAAGCATTCATTTGTATAAATCTGTGTAGTGTGTGTGTTACTCTTAACATAAACATTTCTGCAGTTTTGTTATGTCAGTAAATCAATATTGACTCACTTCAATTGCCCTTCATGCTATTCACTGCCTGAATGCTGACTGAGCTTTAGGGTGATCCTGTTCACTCTGTGACAGCGTTGTCTGCAAAGATGGAGGTGATGTGGGGGTATTGAAGACATATTCCTTGTACAAATTTTTATTCCATGGTTATGAATAATTTATTCGCTGATGGTGAATGAGTGCATACCTTATGTCAATTTACAACGACAATAAGAACAGCGTCCTCAGGAATTAGGTTGAAATTGTGAGTGCTACCAAGCTGCAAGCATCAGGACATAGACAGATCAGTAGATGTAATCAGTAAAAAAACCCCCAAATGCCAACAAAAACCCACCAAAAGATCCCTGAAAAGATTGCCTGGCTACAGCCAATTTAGGGGATTTACCTGCCTCTATAACACAATCACAGTATGTCTCTAAAATGATTATTGAAAGTAGAGGAGTTATACTGTGCATGATATGTTTCTTATACTGCTACAAGCATGCCTTGGCAACAAGATATTGTTGGAGATGGGATACAGAGATAGAGAAATTGGATACAGAGACTTTTTCTTATCAATAGCTGGTGTTTACTGTTCATAAAACTCTGGATTAGACTGACATGCTCCTGTTGACCAAATTTGGCAGTTATAATTTTCTGTCATTGACTGTCTGTGGACACATAATGCAGCTTTAACTTTAAAAATAGAGCTGGGTGCAAAATGGTTTCCCCCATCCACAAAAGGTTTTTCAGTTTTGAAAATTATTACAGTTCTGAACTGGGACAATATTAAGACAAGACTTTTTCTCTCTCCTGGAAAGATTGGAGAGTAGGGAGATTTGTTTGCCCCAGCAAGAAAAGTTCAATAATTAGGGCATATCTCTGGGGTTAAAGTCCTGATCTGTTTTAGGCAGGATGTGAACCTCTGTCTTTGTGAGTGCAATCAAAGGCTCTCGACATTCACTGATAACTGCAGTGGTGAGGGTCTCTCTCTCTGCTTTTAATCAGAAATGCATCCATGACCTAGTAAAGCTACTGTCTAAGAACTGCAATGTATGTTCCCCTGAAAAGGCTTCCATTTTGAGAAATCTAGGCTTTTTTTTTTTTTCCCCTCTGATGAAAACATTCTCTGGTTAGCAAGTTCTGTACTGACTTCATATAAAAATCTCTTAAAATGCAGTTCTTATGTGAACAGATGTCTCCAGAAGGCCTGTGAGATTTTAGGTCAAGACAAATGTCTCATGAGGTTTCAAGACACTAGAAATCTTGCCAGGTCAGATTCCAGAATTTAGGAACTGCCCTTGCAGTTCTGCTCTTTCTTTCCCGTTGAGCTGAATTTCAGATACTGATCTTACTCCAAAGTGTACAAATCAATGTGCTGTGATTTTGCCATTCATTATTTCTACAATTTGTGTTTAAACAGAAATGTAGGGTGTTTCAAATACCATAAATACCATCAGGTCCATGAAAACTATTTTGTAACATTTTACTTATACTATATTCAGTTACTTTTAAAGTGCAAAATTCTTTTCTTCGAAGTATGCAAATTATTTGGCTTTCCATTTTCTTTGTCTATATTAAAGGTGTAACTTATTGATTGTCTCATACCTGCTTCAGTATACTGTAAATTGGTAGGAAAACAAAAATAAACAATGCTGTTTATACTGAAGCATATTGCTAAGAGCAGAGTTTTGCTCATTTTCTGTCATACAGTGGATCATAGCTCAGCTTGGAAGGGACCTTGGGAGATCTCTAGTCCAGCTTCCTGCTCAAAGCAGCGTCAGCTACTAGAACAGGTTCCTCAGCTCTTCAGTGATTTGAGTCTAACCTCCATCCTCATGATGAAAGGTTTTCCCACTGGTTGCAGTGGAGTCTTTAGCACTGTGGTTGTAGTGGCCTGCATAAACCTCTGATTTTGAAGTGCAGCCTTTGGGCTACTTGTGGGAATTAGAGTCTTTCTATGTGGCCATAATATGATCACACAGTCCTCAGAAAAATACAGTATTGGTGGTTGTTTTGGTCAAAACCTGTTGTTTTCTGTGGATGCACCTGCTAGCACAGCAAGGTCTGTTTGAGAACTCTGGTCTGAACTGAAACCTGCATTTCCTTCCAGCTAGGGGTCTTGCTGCTGCTCTACTATGTGGATATAATACTGTATATTGTCAATACAATATTGAGCTGATTTTCTTTCTCTGGCGACAACCTGCATGTTCACTTTCTCACCTTCTTTTTTCCCTCATCTGGTTTTTTTTGATCCATACTATTATTGCCAACATGTTAATGTTAGTGGGGTTTTTTTAAACACCTTAAACTAGTTTAGAATAATCCTGTAAGACTTCCCATTGTTTTCAGTGGGTATGTAGGTAGGATCGTGACTCCACTTTGTTGGCTTTCCGCTCTTCCTGATCACATAAACTCATGACGAGGCTTCAACTTAGAATTAATTTCTTCATCCCTGATGAGTACTTTTGTATTAACACAAACCAGCGCAACTGTAGTACAACTTCTAGTTGAACTGGTGGCATCTCAGAGTCCAAAATCTGTCTTTATTAGTCTTTCTTCTACATTCATTTGAGTCTTGTCTGCAGTATCTCCACTTGCTAAAATCTTCCTCATATAAGTCTGGGTGAAAGTGATTAATTCATGGTCAGTTTTGATCCATAGTTCTCTTGTCTCTGAACATACAGAGTTAGGTTTCCTACTTCCACTCACGTAGGGAGAAGTTCAACTTTACCATCATGTACTTGGACAAGTTCCTTGAGTTGTACCCCAATGTGAGTTCCAAGCCTGTAGTTTTCATAACCTTCTGTGGAATTACATGAGGTTCATACATTAGCTTTTCTCTGCTGTCATTCTCCTCTGCAGCTATGGATCTTGTCCTTGCCCTTGTAATACAGCCTTGGCATAGTATTTGGAAGAGTCTTTTTGTAATTTGTTCCAGTTCTTTTAATTTTTTCTGACTGAATATTTGGTTTTAAAAATTTCTTCTTGACAAGTTTATTTTCTCTTCTAACTCCTTCTCAGTCTTAATTTTTTCCCACCTCTGTCTGTGTTTCTAGTTGGATGGCAAAGTTTCATGAATCCTTTGGTGTATAGTCAGCATTAAAGATGTTCTACCATTATCTAGGAAGATTAATTGAGCATTTTCTTGTGGGGAAAAAAAAAGAGTTACAATTTATAATAGGATCATTAATACTTAGAATTGTAATTTTGCACTGAATTTGCAGGGAAACATGATGGGAAGTACTGTATTTCCTTTCTTCCCTGCCTAAGCTTTTCTGTTTTTCTGACAGTCCATTTACGACTTGTCTGTCTTGACACATGGTCCAGCGCTCCATGTGGTAAGTTATTAGCCATGAACCTTATAAACACCACTGGAAGAAAAACCATTTAATTACCCATGACCAACAGTAACCATCAGTATTTAAATGATATCAGACTTCTAACATCAAGAGCTGATCTAAATTGCATCAGATTTAGTTTGTTCTTTTGAAATAACTTTTACGGTTGCTTTTGCATGCCTGAGTGTAGCTGTGACCTGAAAGTATTGCTCTTTCTCTCCCTGCTTGAACTTCATGATTTTAGCTCATAAGACATCAAAGAAGCCCATTCTTCTACACTGTGTCTCTCTTGACATCAGATTCTTGATACTAGCATTTCCCAGCAGTCTGTGGCCAATGGAGCTGGTTGGTCTGAAGTTCTGAGGCACAATGGGATGGGTTAGTCTGGACTGTTGGTCAGTAGATCACCAAGTATTCCACTTGGTCAGTGTACAGCAGCAAAACATAATCTGAAGAAACTGAGCGTGGCTTTTTCCACGAAAAGCTGACTGTAGCTTATACCACTTATATTGATTAGCTCGTTTGCAGATTTGTTTTTTACATACATTTCAGGTACATTTCACTTCAAACTGAAGATACAGCATTTGAATTTTGTTGAAATCTTATGATCTGTGTGTATTTTGAGGATGCATGCGATACATTTTCAGTCAAATAGTTATTTGAAAAATGAACTTTGTAGAGTTAGTTTTACAGATTCACAGGATGTTCTGAATTGGAAGGGACCCACAAGGATCATCAAGTCCAGCTCTTAAGTAAATGGCCTGTACAGGGGTTGAACCCACAACTTTGCTGTTATTGGCACCATGCTCTAGCTAACTAAGCTAATTTCAGGGTATTGTATTAGTTTAAAAATTACTGCTATATTTAATGTTTTTGATGTAATATTTATATTTTCTTTAAAATATTGTATCATAAAATAACATACAGTGTAAATATTTGACTTATCACATGTATTGCAGTGTGTGGCTATAACTCACTAATTGAAAACAAATCTGGTCTGGAACATTATTTGGATATTAACAATGTAATGATGACATGACTTACAGATTTCATGAAAAACTATATTAGTCTATGTATATTTAATGAAGTATGCTGTATTTTTCTTAGTATGAAAATCTCTTTATGGATGGACTATAAATCAAAAGCTAAGTTAGAGTCTTGAAATACAACAGCCATATGTTGCCATGGTACTGTAAGTCAAGATAAATGTTAAAGATAATAATGGATATGCATAATAAGGTGTAGCAAAACTGAACGAAGAACCTAATAGATTATTGAATCCCCTATGGTTTTTACCACTTTTTCAACACTATTTTAAAATAGCACAGCTTGGTTATAATACAAATTTTGCTTCTGATCTCCAGTAATTCTCATTTTAGGACTGTGATTAATGCTGCATACACAGAGAGAGCTAATGAATTTCTAATAGTGTAATTTTTGTCCATGTCAGCTAATCACATGCTCAGATTTTTTTTTTGTTTAAGGTGCAGTTAGTTAAGGATATTGTGCTAATCTCAGACACACAATATCACTGATGATATTTCTCATTTGTCTAATTGTGTATGATAACATTTTCTTGTCATTAAGGTATAAATTCTGTCTCATCCTGTGTATGGTAGCAAAGACTAGTTTTGATCAGCAAGTTCCATTTTTCCAATCTTTTATGTAAGATAAATCTTTTATGTATGTTTTTTGTATTTTTGGTTTTGGCATTTGATCTATGCTAATATCTGCTTATCATTTAAAGAGGGTAAAATGCTCTCTAATTAGCTGGTTGGTAAAATTTTGGTACTTTGGCTTTCTGTGTTGTTGTTAGCCATGCATAAAATGCTTTCCTATTGATCAGTGTAGAATAGCCAGGGTTTAAACAGCTGACATCTGCTTACTTTAAAAAAAGAAAAAGAAAACAGAATAACAAACCATTTCAGCCTAATCTACCTCAAATGTGTGCATGTAAATGGAGGTCCATCTATTGACCTGCATTCTTTTCAGTTGTGGATTGGTCCACACGGTTTATGAAACCAGGAGGGCTGATTTGAAATGCAGATGTCGAGACAGTGAACTACACCCTCCCCTTTTTCCTTTGCTGTATCTGTCAGGGTGAAAAATGGCTTGCACAAGGGTCAGTCACCCATACTCACTTAATTACTTTCCTTGGACCTACAGAACTGTCACAAGCTGTGGTGGATGCAGGCGCTGTTCCTCTTTTAGTGCTCTGTATCCAGGAGCCAGAAATTGCTTTGAAAAGGATTGCTGCTTCAACTCTCAGTGATATTTCAAAGCATTCTCCAGAGTTAGCACAGACAGTAGTGGATGCAGGAGCTATCGCTTACTTAGCTCAGATGCTCCTGAACCCTGATGCTAAACTGAAGGTACATTTAATTTTTTTTTATCTCCATTATACCAGTCATTACTTGAGATTGAATCAAAGACACGGATGTGCATATTTATTTAGAAGCTCTGGGTTTGGGTGTTAACAAAATGTAACTATGTAGTTAGTGACAAAGAGTTCTGAACATATTTACAAATTTAGCTACTGGATATAAACTGCAGCTCTGTGTGAGGAACAGCTAAACTAATCTTTAAAGTTGATAGTATGGGGTTTTTAAAGAAATACATAGTATATGAAGAATGCAACAGATACTTTTAATAGATAAAACTGGCACATTTCAGTTACAAAAAAGGTTTTGCATACTAAAGATTATACGATAAGCCAGTTAATAGTGAACGTATTGTATTTTAGAATGTACTATCTGATGTGAATAGCTGTTGTCAAAGGTTTAATCACTAGTGTTTAATTGACAAAAAAATTGTTTCTTATTATAAATTTTCTGTCTTGCTCTAAGAAACAGAAGACAACATAAAAATGCCACAAAAAATTCTTAATATAAGATCTGACAGATCCAATTTATGCAAATAAAAATACTTTCCATAGATTTTACTTAATTTTAAATTACAGTTTTAAATTGCATGTATATATATTTTCTTTTTTAATACATACAAGCTTGAATGGGATAAAACAAAAGAGAAACTTTTATTCAGGAACCAGCGAATGTTCTGTGCCATTATATTTGTGCATGAATTGACTCAGTGAATTGTGAAATAGCTGTAATTGTTTTCCCTATCCTTCTTTGTTTTCCTTGATGCAATAGATTTTTGTGTGCAGGGGGAGTGTGTGTTGTGGGATGTTTGTATACTATTGATTTTATAACAATTTTTATTTACTAGCGTCAGGTGCTGTCAGCTCTAAGCCAAATAGCAAAGCATTCAGTGGATCTTGCAGAGTTGGTGGTTGAAGCAGAAATTTTCCCAATTGTGCTCACATGCCTGAAGGACTCAGATGAATATGTCAAGAAAAATGGTGCAACTTTAATTAGAGAGATAGCAAAGCATACGCCTGAGGTAAAACCTTGAAAATGCAAATACAAGGTCATATCATTAGATTTTACACTTTAAATAAAATACAGGATTATTCTGTCATTTGCTTTTCGAAAGGGAGGGCAAATAGCTGTTTGGCATGTTCATTGGAAAATATGGAAATGCTTGCTGATATTATGAGATGTGTATTGAATATGAATTGGGTTAGGAAACTGGGAATCATAAAATGGATACCTAGCTACTTCATTCTATGAGATATCAGCACAGAGAGGGAGTTCTTGGCTGACAGTACTGTCAGTCCTAGATATTAAAAATATTATGAGAAAAGCCTCACAGAAGTTATGATATCAGCTAATAAATTGCAAGATCATCCTTTAACAATAATAGATGGTGTGTGTCTTTTTAAAAATCTTCAGGGGTGCTGGCATCACGTTTTAATTATTTTTCCAATGACAGCGAAGGTCAAAAATTCTCTTATTTATTATTAGCCTGATGGTAACTTGAGTTTGTAATTTGAGTTTGAGCATTTAGAGTGTTTTTGCCCATAGGAAGGTGGGGATGTTTGGCAAAGTCAATACAAAATAAATAGGAAAACCATATGATTATAACTATGTTAATCTGCCAGACCACAGAGATAATTAAAAGGCTCTAAATATGACTTTGGAATGAAGTATAAGCCATGTATTTGTGAAACACACTAATGCTGAGCATAGTAATTTCAAAATCATGATACTAACTTAACAACTGAGTAGTGTTTAAACATGAATGTTATGCAGTTTTTTCAGCCTGCCACTCTTTAAGCTGGTGATAAAAGTTTACAGTCTTGGCACATTTCCTGCTTTCTCTCTGTACCTCATGGGCAATGCACTTCCTCAAAAAAGTAAAGAAATTATCATTATCAAAGGGGGCCCTAGAGTCAGAAGCCAGAGACCAAACTCAGGACTGCAGGTAAAGTCAGAAGAGCTGCTAGCACCAGATCCTCCATGCAAGAGGAACTGGCCATGCGAGCAGCTCTCCAAAGGAGCAGTAGGAAGGATCTTGGTGACTCCCAATGGGAAGTCACAATCTGTGTCTGACTTCAGAGTGACAGAGATGATTGTCCATCTCTGGGCAACTCTATTCAAGCAACACGTATTGCAGCGGAGACAGGCTGGCAAATGGTATTTCTAGAGGACTTGGCTGTGTCATTTGAGACTCGTGGCTTTTCGATCTCGGCTCTCTGTCTGCATATGCAGTAACATTCACGTGAAGGTCAGCATCAGAGGGACTTAGAGCAAGCGCTGAGGGACACGGCAGCAGCTCTGCACATCCAGGTGCACATGGCTGTGTCCAGACATAGGACTTGGTTGCCACTGGCTATAATTCACAATCATGTGAACAGATTTTCCTAAGTAATAACTGAAAATTTCATCTGGCTGTTTCATGAAGAAAACAATCCCCTTTTAAAGGGTCAAAGACAAAGGTGGATTTCATATTTATAGAAATCAACTGGATTGGGAATTCACGTGCCTCAGTTTTGTTCATTTAATTTTGACTTTTAAGAACATGTTCCTTTTGCTTTGGAATCTGTAGGGAGGATGGGATATACCTAAAAATGTGGAAGAAAAGAATAATAATACTAAGAAATAGTTTTAATTTCTATGCATTATTGATATCATACGTATTCTACTGCTATCCCTCAGCTGATGTGAGAAGTTTCCTTTTGGAAAAAACCCATGTTGCAAAGCTTGTAAGCACAGCTGTGTAATTTGGCATTCTGGGGCAGACTCCATTGCCCATCAAGTGTGTTCCCTGGACACTTCCCCTTAGAGCATGCTAACATGGCAGAGTGGTGCAGCCCAAGTCGGTTTTGCACATCCAGAATAGTTGTCCTTGGCTTCATGCCTCAGTGTGAGGATCCACAAAGGATTTTATGTCACAGAGGTAATTTAGGATGCAGGTAAGAGGAGGAATGGGCCTTTCCCTCTGTAACTGCACAGAACATAGGATGTTAGCTTGGGAACGAGGGGGCACTAGGATGAAGCAGTATCTGGCTCGGTAGGTGCATCTTCAAGATCATTCATGTGATAGGCTGTCATTTGCACATTTCTCTGACGTGTGATGATGGAGTTGAGAATACGTCATTCCATGCTGTACAGAATCAAGAATTCAGAACCCTGATTTCCTTGCAGTAAAGTCATTCAAAAACACAGTAGCAAATTAGCTTCATTCCTGAAAACTTCTGCACTTAGTTCCCAATGATCTGTATGATACATTGCTCTTATTCGATCTTTATTTTGTAAATCAGCAGCAATACATTAAAAGACTTCTCTGATGTAGTACTTTATGCCTGTTGATACTTCACAGTATCTAATCTCTTCTGTTTATGTTTTCAGCTTTCACAGTTTATAGTAAATTCAGGCGGAGTTGCCGCTGTGATTGATTGTATTGGCAGCTGCAGAGGGACTGTCAGACTGCCTGGCATCATGACACTTGGTTATGTGGCGGCTCATTCGGAGAACCTGTCAATGGCAGTGATTGTCTCCAAGGTTAGCTATCACTTTGTTGTCTTCGTATGGTTCTTCAGCAGTATTCTTTGGTACAGATACAAATTAACATAAGCAGAGAATGTATTTTGTGACAGGGTTATATACTTGCTCTTGCTGAATGCACTTTCTCCTCGTATTGCTGCTTGCTATGAGTGAAATCATGTGGTAACCTGATAAAAGGGTGTCTTTATGGTGTTGAACCTTTTACAAAATATCCTGGATTAGTTGGTATTACAGTGCATGATTTTTCTGTGTCGCAATTGCATGGGTACAGAAAATAAGTCACTGAATTTCTGTAGTCTGCTTCCTCTTAAAATGTGTATTTGTGGCTACATCAAAATCTTCTTTGAAACAACTATGTTTAATGGCGTGTTCTTCATTGTACTAGCATGACTCTGCTAGTACTGCTAGAGTATCTTGCAACAGCAGTCTTCAGACTTGAAAAGACTTCCGTTTCTAATGTAGTGTGGTTTGATTCAGTTGTGCAAGTGACATTTCAAATGAGTAAAGTTAAGCATTTAAACATTTTCAGGTTTAAATAAATTCTTCTCGGCAATGATATAGAAGAGGGAGAATTTGCAGTGTTTGCAATAGGTGAAATTAGTGCCTGGCCTAGTAGTTTGATATGAATAATGCTAACTAATGACAGAAGGAAGGAAATAATTTCACTAACATTTTTGACCCATTTTCACACTATGTCAGTCATTTAAAATATACTGTATAAGTGGAAACAACAAAACAATATAAACAGAGGAACAGAAATACCTTCTAGTAGAAATGCAAGTTGAAAAATGACAGTTACTATAACTTAACATAATATAGTATGCAGGGAAAGTAGGAGTGATCAAAAAAATGCTCCTCTGTATTTTAAAACTAAAGAAATAGATGCTTTTTTCTTGCCGTCTCTGGAGGCCCTTCTTCTCTGGATGTGTCTGTCTTTCCACTTCCAGGGATGCCTAGAGCAAATACGCTCCGCTGTTGAGTGTTTTAAGTGGGATGAAGCCAGGATTAAGTTCTAGAGGAAGCCTCTTAAGTGTTAAATTTTTGAAGAGAAATAATGATTCCTATCATAACTGAATGGAACTGTCGTGAGAGCCGTTGGAGGGATCTGGGCAAACTTTGATGAAATTAAATATGTTAATGAATGATCCACAAAAGAAATAATAATAAACCTGAATAAACCCAAAACCCATTAAAAAAACTGCTTCAGGGGAAGCTAAGCTTGTGGAGCAGTACATAGTGCTGAGGACAGGGCTTGGTAATCTGGAACCATTTGAAAGAAATGCACTGTGGCATAGCCACATGCAGTTAGACACTGATGATGTTGTGATGTAAAGTGATAGCTCCATTCCATGGTACTCTAACCTAGAAAGGATGAATTTTGAACAATGATTTTTTGGGATCATACTGGACAAACACTTCATTGTGGTCTTCTGCTGTAAGGCAGTGGCAAAAAACCCCGCAACAATTTAGTCCTTTGTGGTATGAAAGAGTAGAAGATGAAGCATTAGTGGAAAAGAGAAGTTAATCTATCTGTAGTAGTAATATATATAGTTCTACTGTCTGTATTTGAAAAGGCTCTTGGGAAAAAAACCAAAACAACAAAGCAGAAAACTGTGCAGAAAAGAAGGATTCATGGGATGGAGAAAAAGGGTTTTTGAGATAGAGGTTTAGTAGCCTTGCCTTACCTAAAGTAGCATGAAATGTTTCCTATTTTGGCATAAAATACCGGTTGCTAAGTAGTTGTTGAGAAAATATAAAGACCCTGAACCAGAACAACTTAGTAACAGCTGGATGTGAGATCTCCATCTCTCGACGTCTGCAAATCATGAGTTGAAACCTTTCTGGAAGTGATTGGATGAGTCAAACATAAACTACTGGACTCAAGAAGAGGTTGATAAGTTGAAATTTAGTGCTGTGGGTAATAAAAAAGAAAGACTCAGTGATTGAGCCCTTCTGGTCTTAAACTGATTTCATAGAATCATAAGCACTCAAATTCTTTTATTTTCAGACTGAGAAATCTGCAACCTTTACTCAGTACAGTCTGAATTATGTTGTGTATTCTTTTTATACCTTAAATTTGCATTTTTTTCAAACTGCCTTCTGACTTAGAACATTGAATCTATTTCTCTTTAACTGTATCTATTAAGATTTATTAAAAATTCTTGCTAATCATGATGATGTAAAAATATGCTAGCAGGCATTCTCTTACAGCTTTTTTTAGAAGAAGGGTGTAAATAAAGAAACATTTTCTAACTGTCTGTATCTGTTTCGCATTGTCGTTCCCTGGTCTACATTTGTAAATATTGTGCTTTTGATTAATGCTACAGGGAATACCACCACTGTGTGTCTGCTTGATAGAAGAACATGAAGATCATATTAAGGCAGCAGCTGCTTGGGCCTTGGGACAGATTGGAAGACATACTGCTGAGCATGCACGTCATGTTGCAGTAGCAAACGTGCTGCCCACACTGCTCGATATCTATGTGGACACACGCAGCTCAGAAGATCTTAAAATGAAAGCAAGTATATTTGTAGTATTTGCAGTATGGTATATTAATTGTAATCAAGAGGTTTAAGTGCTTAAAAACTACTAAACTGTATGTGTTTTATTGATGCTCACCAAGTCAAAGCTTTCCTGGGTGCAGGGTGTCTGAAGGCTGTGTCATTTATTAGGGGACTGGCTGGTCCTAATGCATGTGCATATGGTGTATACCAAATCATAGCTACAGCCACCGCAGTCTAATCCCTTATTTTTTTTCCCAGTTTAGATCAGAGTTGCATAGACCCATAAATGCTGTAATTTCTTGTGACTCGTTTCTAATTATCTACTTCTTTTTTTGCAAGTTTAAGCTCTTGTAGAAAACATTATAGTCGTTTTAGTAATATTGCTTACATTTTTATTATTATAATAAAACTGTAACAGCTAATCAAGGCTCTGCTCTTTAAAACACTCCACTGCCCATGTTTAGGGCCTTTCCTTGTATGGGAGCTAGTGGAGTTGCAGTTTAGTAAAGTGTGCTTTTGAGCAACAGTAAGTGAACCAGCTGAAGAGTGTAATAGGACAGGATATGGTCTCCGATGTTGCATTATGCTTCTGCACATTCCACTGAAATACCACATTCCAGATCTGTAAAGTAACTTTTCTATGGTAATTTCTAGTGGTCCCAAAAATACTGAAGCCAAATTAGCTGTACCTGTAATCTTGTCCAAGAAGGTCACTACTGCTTGTATCGATCAACATTGAGTTTGTTTTCAGAAATATGCACAAATACACAGTTGTTTCACTCATTCTTTTCCCCCCTGCCTGGACAGTACTGCACTTTGCTATCCCAGACCAGCAGCCTCTCCTAGTAAGCCACTTCTAAAATACAATCTTTTAAAATGTGTTTTGATTTAACTTTCTTATTATATTAGAGACTTCAATTTACCTAAAGGGTCTACTCCAGCTTTCATTATAGTCAAAGGAAAATTGCCATTACTTTGGCTGTAGATAACATAATAAGAATATGATGCACTGTGGGTTTTGAGGTTTAATAAATCTAAGTAGAAAATTGATTCTTCATTAAGTGACCTGATAGATATCATAGTTTCTATTCAGAAATTGCTCATTGAAAATTCTGATCAATTTGCTTTTTTGATCAGACTTCAGTGATAGATATGAATTCTTGTTGTTTTCATTGGTGTCTTACTAGAGAAATTTTATTTTGCATTTCAATAGACTAAGAAAGCCTTAAAGAACATTCTTCAGAAATGCACGTATCTTCCAGCACTTGAACCATTGCTTCATGAGGCCCCTCCCAATATTGTGAAGCATATTATTGGGCAGTTTAGTAAGGTAAGGAAAGGCGCTGCTTGGTGTGTAATTTTACCTAATTAGTTATTTCCCATTTAGCAAGGAAGCTATCTTTCTAAAGAAGAAGTCGCTCTAAAGGTGTTATTGTTTTCTCAGGATCCTCAAGCATCCCCTTCAAAAGCAGTTTGGATCCTGTTCTTTTGTCTGATACAGCTGGATACTGTTTCAGTTGGAATCTGCCATAATTCATCCTAAAACTGGGAAAACAGTTTCTTATAAGCAAGGTGTTTTTTTCTTCCTTGTCTCTTGAGATTAAGTGGAATATTAACTCACGTGCAAATATTTTCGCTGAGCCAATGTATCACATAAATCCCAGTCACATCTGTTTTAGATAAAGTACAAGCTGTCTGTACAGGAGTGACTTAAGTCAGGTATTTTACAATAATATAAAGGCTTCACTCCTTTTATCCTGATTAATTTTCAGTCTCAAGTAAGTGTAAAAATTGCAAATCTTTTCTCATCCCTCTCAAAATTTTGAAAGTTAGTTGTTAATTACATTGTTGATTTGAACACAGCATGTAAAAGTGATACAATTTAATAAAAATATTTAAAATTTGTAAGTAATTGCTAACTAATTGGGAGATTTGCAGTGTCTGTCATGTTCAGCATGTGTTGGGAATTCTGTTCAACTGTGGACTATGTTTTGTGCAGTACTCTGCAGTGTAACCTGTTAGCAGGGTATACCAAGTTCCATTGGTGAGATGTTCTTTGTGGAAATGGCCAAGTAAAACACTCTTGATACTCAGTTCTGATTATGACAGATATGGAAGCCCTGCTGTTGGTAGTGCAGATTCCTGATTATGTTGCCACAGTTTAATTTGTCCTGTCTTCTTGCTAATTCTCTACAAAGAGTGGAGATTTGCACAGAATCCAGTCCCTTTTGCTACTCCATGCTGACTGGAGCTATTAATGAGCCAAGTGCATAGCAATGGGTTACCCAGTGTATATTTGAACATTGCTTGCTATTGAAATGGCTGTGTGTCCTTCATATCAGCTGATATTTTGTTTTGTTTCATTTTTCTCCTTTGCCTATATGTTATTAAACTATACTTGTCTGGCATTTGCTCTTCTGAAGTATACTTTTAAGATTAAGTTCTCTGTAGTAAAAGCATTTTTCTTTCCTGTACCATAGCTTGGGAATTTCCTATTCTTAGAGCTGTGGTCTATTACTTGTGAGGGCTTATTTATAGCACAGTAAAAGCCTTATTTCCAAGCTGTGCTTCAAAATGGGGTGCTATTTGTTTTTCATGCTGGACTGTACATTTTAGCATTAGCATTTTCAGGGTTTGTGCTATTCTGTGCTGTCTCAGGTTGGACTGGGGGAAGGGACTGTGTCTCAGAGGTGCTCACTCTCTTTAGGGCCCCTTCCAAGAGAGTTTTCTGCTGTCTTATCCAGCCTGGAAGTCACAGTGTGGAGGAGGAAGGCAGAGAAAGGGCCATATCCTGTCTCCTTGCTAGTTCCTCCTTGGCAGTTCTTGTTGTGGGAGATATGTGAAAACAGACGTCTGTTCAGTTCCCACAACGAAAAGATCACAGTTGCTCCTGACACTTCTGTGGAGCATATAATAGAGAGAAGTCTCTGTGCTCTCCTGCTTGTTCTTTACCTGTCTGTTGATTTTGTACAGCCTAGAGGGACCACAGAAATGAAGGTTGTTTGCCTGTATGCATGGAAGAAATCTTGTTCTTTTTCTTCATCCTTTTAGGCACTCCCTTCCTCATTTGAGGTTCTTGTGTTACACTGAAATACAGTCACACTTATGGCTTAATGTCTGACCAGTGTGGAAGCTTACAAAATGCTTTTGCCTTCATAATCTGTAAATCTCAGAGTTGGTTTTAAACGCATCTGGTTTTGCTGTAGATGCAGCTGACATCTTGCATTATCCTTCTGTCTTTCTCTCTCTCTCTCTCTCTCTCTCTCTCTCTCTCTCTCTCTCTCTTTTTTTTTTTTTTTAAATAATATTGCTGCCCTATGGGCCTATGGGCTACATGCTGTCATTCTCCCTCGCCTGGCCCAGCCCCCACCTCCCTCCCTTCATCCCTCCCTCTCTCCCTCCCTCCAGTCCTCTGGACAGAGCTGCGTATTGGCATCACTCAGGGAGCACAGAATGTTATTGTCTGATCATTTCTGCTTCTCATCCCCTTTGGCTGCAGAAACTTCACGTTTTTGCTTTGTGTGTGTGTTTGTAAAAGGCTTCCATGGCTACACAGTGTGTTAAAGGATTTTAATATCTAGAAATTTAATAGTAGCATGTAATGCTTCAAGGCTGTATTGTTCACTTGCAACAATTCTCAGTATTGTTTTCATGCACTAATCTATACTAGATCATTATAATGATATAAAATTCAGCTCTACAATTAAACTGTGGGAATTGACATAAAAGACCTGAATAACTTGGTTTAAGTGGAACAGATGCTGTTGTTATTCCATGTTAGTGTTCTGTTTTTATTATCAATTTATTCTCCACAATCTTATTGTCTCTGTAGGAATAATACAAGAAATATTATTTATGTAAGGATAAATATTAAATTCATTATTTTATGTATGTTATGTGTTAAAGTACATGTTAAATTATGTTGTAATCATAAAGGGCTGGTTTATGGTTTTTTTTCCCTTTACAATGGGGTGTTATAATACAGTTGTCATTACAGATTTTGTTTCTCTGATTTTCTATTTTATCTGTCCTCTGAATTAAAAACAAATAAGCAGTATTTGAGCCTAGTGGCATACAGATTCATTCAAAAGAATTTTTTTTTAATGTACTATTCTGTGTGTAGGTGTTACCACATGACAGTAAAGCACGTCGTCTCTTTGTAACAACTGGTGGACTTAAAAAGGTTCAGGAAATAAAAGCAGAACCTGGGTCACTTCTTCAGGAATATATCAACACTATTAACAATTGCTATCCAGAGGAAATAGTAAGGTAAGGAAAATGAAATTTAAAGAATTCATACTTATAACATTGTTAGATGTTTTTCACAGGAACAACACAAAGGAAGGATTTAAAATAGTAATTTAACTCCTATGTGAATTTTGTTTTTAATAAAACCAAAGCATAACAGTTGGTTAATTGCCCCAGTGGTTACACAATATTTGGACACATACATTAGAACACTTTCTCTTTTTTGCGTTTGGAATCAAATTTCTTTGTCTGTAGACAAAGCCCAAATAATCAGGCTCTTGCAGGAAAGTGTGAAGAAAAGTCAGTCCTGCACTGCCCAGATGGACTCTGAGTCTTCAGTACAACCATTCATATTTGTAAATGTCTGTGGGAAATATAGTTTATTTTGGTAACTTATTTGTGGATTACTTAGGCTCCAAAATACAGGTATTGGTGAATCTTTGGTTGCATCCTTGACTTTCCTAATAATGTGTCTGAACTAGTGTATTCAGAGGCTCCTTTGAAACTTCCTCTGATGTACAGAGGGTCCAGAGGCTCTCCTGCACAGTTGGTCTGCCCACAGCTGCCCTTCCTCCCTGAGCCTCATCATGAGGCTTAAGTGTTATATAAAAGGACCATACACCAGCTGTCTGCACCAAGTTGAACTTTGCCCTTAATGAATACAGAAACACTATTAAATAGCTTACAGTCAAAATGTCACCATCCTAAATTGTAATAATGAGAGAAATGCCCTCCTAGATTCTAGATATCCATTTACCAGTCCTTCACTCCATCAACACATCAGAAGGATGTTGTACTCATGTACTCCCTCTACAGGCTCTGAAAATCTGCATCATCAATTTTAATTATAGCAGCAGAGTTCTTCTGCTAATAGTAGCTACAAACTAAGTCACACAAAATGAAGCCCTGTTTGTCTCCACAAAGAAAAGCCAGTGGCTGTCAAATGGGTAGAAGCAAAGTCATAAAGAAATTTCATTCTGCAGCTAGTACTTCAGAGGGAAAGAGGACATTTGCTTATGCTTTTCTGGATATTAATACTGTTTCTTTGTTATAGCTATTTTTTCACCCCTGTAAATGAAAAAAGGTTACTCATCTAGCCTGGGATGTAATAAAGAAAAAGTCCCCTTTGAGCATCTCCTGCTTGCCTGTCTGTGCTACTGCCTGATGTTGGTTGTGCTGCCTGAGGCACAGCAGCTGTGATAGAATCCAGCTCTGGGTTTGTCCTGGAGACCTGTTATTTTAGTCTGTTTGCAGACTGACTGCAGTAATGCATTGGAAAGTTAGCTTTACAATCAGAGAAGTAATATGAGGTTTAAAAACAGTTGAATTATGCAGGAATTATCAAGATAATGAAAATCAACAAGATAAATGGATCTTCCTTTAAGGGAAAGCATTGGGGATTTTTTTGAGTATATTTTAGGCCTACATTACATGAAGGTGTGTTACTCTCTTTATAGTTGAAGCTTTCAGGGCTCAGAAGTGGCAATTTACATGCCTGCAAAACAAGAAATATACTGAGATGTATGTTTTTAGAATAATACAGTATTAAATTTCAGATATCCTTAACCTGTAAAACAAGAACTAAATTCAGCTTTGATGCTTGCATATTGGATGCATGTAGTTGGTCCATTGTGGAAAACTGGTTGAATAACAGCAGGACAATAATGGCACCATAGAGTCCTACTCTAGTGAAAACTTCTGGATAATGTCCATCCTTGAGTGGCATTAGAGAGAGAAGGTCACTGTGACAATTTTTTTTGTTCCAGAATCAGTGTCCCTCACACGGATTTAGACTGCATGTGAGTTTTGGGGTATGTGCTTATGTCTGACAAACAGCAGCAGGCTATTGTCATTTGGCAGCCCACAGTTCTGTGTAAACTCATGTTTTTTTATTGAAGACCATAATTTTAAAAGAAGCCAACATCTATATTTCTTAGTAAAGACAATGCCTATGGCAGCTGAAACTGAACCTGTCTAAAATGTAGCCACTTACGTACCTGCCCTAAAAGAAGCTAACTATATTTTTAAAAACCTGACTTCCAAGTATAAATGATAATATAAGTTGAAAAGCAGGTTGTTAAAACATTGTAGGGGAGTAACTGTAGAATTCCTTGACTGGTGTTTAATGCTAGGATTTTTTACCTGATCGGTAGAAATATGCATAGTGTTTCATTACTTTGCACAGAACATGCCTTGTAGTCTAACACACAAAATGTTTCTCTTTCAGGTATTATTCCCCTGGATATTCTGAGATACTTCTGGAAAGGGTGGAAAATTACCAACCAGTTTTATAAACTTCAGTGTTTTATTAGAGCTGCATTTCACGTTTATGCCTTTATGACTGTAATACAAATACAGCTGTTGAAAACCTTGCTTGATTCTCAAATCTCTTTCTACTGTTTGAACTACTGAAAAAGCTCAGCAATTCCAGCAAGCTTTATTTTGTTCTTTATAAACTTGTTTGTTGCTAAGTTTTTGTTCCTTTTTGTTTTTCTTTAACATTACTACCAGATATTCCCACATTTATGAATGGAATTTCATGCAGGGGTGATGATTTATCACAGAAGCTTTTTTAGAATCAGTCATTTCCTTTTCCTTCCACAAGAAAGGTTTGTTGTCTCATTCAAATTTTAGCCTTCTCAGTGCTATTGCCATTTTCCCCTTTTGCCTTTGCATATTGTTTAAAGCTTCCCAAGCTTGATGAGGGGAAGAAAGCTGGCCCCTGTGCTTTTTCTAATTATGGTGGTTTTTTCTGCACTGAGATATCTCCTACTGCTACCTTTGAGAAAGTGTTGTGATTTTACATCTCCAAACATGTTAGTAGCAGCTAAATAAAGAAATAATCAGATCTGAAGATGATACAAGGGCTGAATTCTGCATGATATGATAGTGTGGTGATCCTGGCCTGGTAGATAATAAATCTTCTGCACAAGTCCTCCTAATTAAGGCAGGATTTGCTGTGGCAGAAAGGAGCAATACACTGTTTGGCCTGTGCATTGTTGTTCCTCCTGAGAAGGACAGAGTGAAGTCAGAACTTTTGTGGACACAAAGGGAAGGACCGTAGGAGCTTTGGTTCCATGGGGGTCAGCAGCACATTTGTGTGGCTCAGAAGAGAGGAGATTTGCTTGGCTGCAGGAACACTGTTGGCAAAGTTCTGAGCACATTCAGAGGAAATCTGAGCACACTTAGGTCGCATTGAATGGAGTGATGGGCCTAAGGTGGCTTTAGGACTTGTCCTTCAAGACCTGAAATAGCCGAAGAGTTGAGTTGAAACACATTTGGAACTTAAGTCTTGAAGCTGCAGATCACATTCACATAGAGGTATGAGCTCTTTCCCATCTGTAGAACATCCTGAAACTATTTTTACCTTCTTGTGGAGAGTGAAAAGACTTTTACATTCTGCTTACTCCTCTGGTGTATCACACAGCAAACAACCCTCCCTAATATGTAACTGTCATTTACCATTTTTTGTTCTAACCATATGCAGCAGTTTGGGGTGTGTGGTTTTTTTAATTTCTTTTTTTTTTTCCCAAAGACTACTAAACAATATTTCTGGTATGGGATATCAAAATACTGGCAGCCACAAGGAAAGACAATATTTGAAAACCTCCACAGGAGAGAAACTTGTCTGCTTTCTTAAACATAACTGAATGGGTTTATACAAGAAGGATAGTCTCATCTATTACTTATAAAGCAGGAACAAAGACTGATTGCAGTTGGAAATTATTTAGAGTGGCTTTTCTTTGCCAAATTCCGAATTACTATTTTTTTAAAATTCTTGTCAGCATATTTTTCAACAGTTCACAGAAACATTGGTGGGCTATCCTGTGTTAAAATTTATTTCTACAGAGGGCTGTGCTCCTGCTGTGAGGTACTTGGTGCTCTCAGACTCTGCTTTTCAGGAGGAGCAGGGGATGCACAGTACCTTACTGTATGGAGACTGAGAGAAACTGTTGGTGTCATGAATGTTGGTATAGAATCCACACCAGCTGGGTTCTTTCCTTAGCTCACAGCTAAGTGAAAAGCCTTGGAACTGACTAGCTTCTACTAATGCCTTTTTGGTTTTAGTGTTTATATTCTGACATTATTAATGCTAGGACACTAGTGGAAAACCTTTGGGACTCTTAACAAGATTGTTGTTAAGAGTAATACTCAATTATTTTCTCACGTGCATTATGGATATTTAAAAATCGAATCTTGTACAATCTCTGAAACAAAATGCAATGGAAGGGCTTCGAGACAGTCTAAAAGGATCTGAAGCTTCTGTTTTCCCTAACAGAGCAGAAGTGGTGCAGAGGGCTGCGTGCAGATGGGAGGCAGCGGAGGCATGGAGCTGTGCATCCCCATAGCTGCCTCGTGTGCTCGGGGCACACCCACCCCACACAATGCTAATGTATATGTTTTGCACAGAGAGAGCAAAGAGGCTTCAGTCCCCTGACAAATGTGCTCCTGCTGTGTCACACTGTGCTACACTGTAAGGATTCCACAGGGTTAAATTTCAATGCCTAAACAATTTGTTCAGTCTTTTCACAGTCTTTTTCTGATTCCTGACAAAGGAAATGATTGCACAAGGCAAACCTTCAAAGCGATCTGATTGTGTAGAGCACAATCTAAATCAGACCTAGCATAAATACATCTTTACATCCACTGGGCAGCTCTGGCCTAGGCCAGTGGCTGTTTGGCCTCTTGTTGCAGGACTCCTGGATGATGCCACATCCCATTAGGCTGTGTCAGTGCAAAGTCCTCTCCCACGTAGTTTGAGACCCCCGCAGTTGTTCTTTGCTGGCAGGCTGCTTCCCTGCCTTTCCTCCACACCTTGTGGCTGGAGGCTTCCCCAGAGGTACATGTCTGCACAAGACAGATCTAGCCCTTTACAGCAGAATTATTGTTAATTTATATTTTACTAATGTATCTATGGCAAGAGTTGCTTTTTTCCTGTAGTGTTTCACAAGGTGTTTCTGCAGTGTTTCTATTCCATCATCTCGTTTGGTTTAAGTAATCTTCTAAAACTATATTAATGTTTGTAATAGCTACTCTGGCAGGCTTCAAGTGTGTATCATTTGTCTCAATTTCATATAATAAAATGTAGATTTGCATTTTAATTCATTCAAATGCTGTTTTCATGTGAGTGTGTGACTGTGGTGCTAGAGAAGATGAACAACAGGCTCATTTTGCAGCTTGGGCCTTACACTGCCTTTGGATGTTTGTCTCGGTTTCCCACTCAATGGTGCCTACTTTGAAGCTTAGGACGTACAGGCATTTCAAGTAAGAGTCCCTCTCACAGAGGTGGCTTATTAAGACACACAAAGAAAATTAAGCCAGTGCTTTGGCAGAAGTAAGTGTAAGCCCTTAAATCATTTTGCCTGTTCCTTTGACTGCAGCACTGGGACTTTTCAACTCAAGTCTCTAAAGATCTTCTCTAAGGGCCCGAGCCATGATTTTTGTCTGCATTACTACAGTTATTATTACATCTACAGTTGTAAACCATGGCCCTGAAAGAACATGTGGATGTGTAGAACATTTACCATATTTCATTCAGCGGATGGATTAACTGGCCTACAAAAGCTCCATTCTTTATCTGAATGACTGGAAACCTAGAGGATCTGAAAAGGGGAAATTCAAGGAGTTCAACTCTTGTGCATATAATATGTTCTGCATGTCCAGAGGGATTTACCAAGGCATTGCTTTGTCTCATCTGAAGTGATCAATCTGCTGGAGATCTGCATCTTAACAAACAAATTAACAAAATGTTGAAGGAGTTGAATGGAACTGGTAGGGGAAATGAATCTCATTTTGTGAAGTAAAGCATAAAGTTACTGTAATTAGGAAGTGGATGGAGTGTGAGTAGATCTTCAAGTGTTCTTGATTTGGTCTAGGGGGTTGTGAATTAGCTTGGCCGAAGGGGAGTTTTAGGCATGGAAAATGCCATAGGATGCTTTCAACTTTGTTATAAATTGGAGTCCTCTGATTTCTGGGTATGTAGGGGTGGCAGACAATTGTCTCATCGTGTGAGGAATCTGTGAAAGCGTGGTTGCCTCAATCTCTTCCTTAATGGCTGCTTGGTTTCCAGTATCTTGGTTGTTGGAATTTTAGATCTCCCTTCATGACCAGGGGAGAAAGGAAACATGGAGTAGGACTGGATTGCAAAGCCAGTGGTTCCACTTCTTGCACTGACATAGGATTGCTTTTATGGTCTTGGATAATTATTAGAAATCCCTATGATTCATCATCGTCATCTGTGAAGTATCTGTTCTACTCCTTTGTTAACTTACAGAAGTGCTGGGAAAATTAAATTCATATGAGAGACTGATGCAGCAGAACTTAAGTTCTTTATAACTAATACCATATTCAGAAAGAAATATTGTTCAAGAACCTATAAAAATTTACTTAGGAAATCTTGGAGATGCTGATTTTAGAATTGGAGTTGAACTAAAAGTCAGTGGATTTTGTGAGTTTCCTCATTTGACACAATTTAAAGGGATCATGGAGAAAGAGAAAATTATTATATCTTGTGACTATGCTAAAACTATTGACATTATTTTTGTATAATACTTCACTGATACTATTGATGCTACTATGCTTTATTCTGCAGCCAGCTCTGTAATTTAGCTAGTGAAAATACTAATTACGTTGTTACCGCTGTACTGTATTTCTAGATACAGCACAAAAGACTGAGTTAGAAAATACATGTAAGCAATACTAAGGCACACTTTGAGGGTGAGAATGCCTTTTAAACCAGGAAATGATTTTGTGCTGCCTTTCACGAGAAGTTACTCCTGCTTGGGTTAAACACATTTCATGGCTGTGTCCCTCCCGCCTGGAGAGCGGATCATGAGGCTCTGAGTGCTCGGCGAGGTGCTGAGGGACTGGGAGCTGCTGTCTGTAGCAGAAACCGGTTGTGTTCACTCTCATGCATCAGCAAGCCATGGAGAGGAACAATGCAAGGGTACTAATGTCATCAGTTTAGCAGATTTCCACGGAGATTTTGAAGGCTTGCTTTTTCTTCATAATTCTATGCTTTTTCCTACTTCCAAATTGAGTTAAAGTATAGGTACCCAGATTAACATTAGGTGTTCTGTATTTTATTCCTTTTGTAACAAAAATTAAATTTCAAGAGGTGAGAAAAGCGTGTTAGCATATTTCTTTAAAACAAAGCTTCTGATTGATTTTTTGTGTCAAAATTAGCAGTTTTGTGTCAAAACTCTTCATAATCTTGTGACAAGAACTGTGCCCTTTGCTCTCAAGGAAAGGGAAAGTTTTGTCTTGACTGATGCAGACTAGTGATGTATTTTATCCCTGTTGTCCTATTTATAATTAGGTCTGATGCCCTCTGTACATGTTCACCTTTCAATATTAGGTCAGTGCTAAAGCCATTATCAACCTAAAAGGTTGGATTACTACCAGGATCCAGCCTTTGTTGCCCCACAGTGCTATAAATTATATTACAATCTATTGTTAAAAATTAATAATATGCAACATAGAGGTCTGATGGAATCATGTTAATGAGAACACTGAAGCTTCATTGACTTGCAATATCATTAGAGCTCTGAGACAGGTTTATAGCCTTGTGCAAAGTATATTTGTGTTGGTTTAGACACAGTATTTATTTGGTCACACCCAGCCAAATGTTTCCTTACTAAATTAAAATAAATGCTGGTTAGTTCAATGAACTACAAAGATGTATAGTGTAATTTCAGGTTCTCAAGTCACAGAAAATAAGCCCCAACAATGGAAATCAGCAGAGAATCAAAAATGATGGATATACTAGAGTGAACATGAACAAAGAGGGAAGGGAGTTCACTGGGTTGGGTGCAGTTAATATTTTGTGACTCAAGTAATGTATAAAATTTAGAAAGAACAGCTCCCATTTGTAGTCTGCCCTGGTCTTTATGTAACCCCTCCCTGTATACACATATGTACACACTTGCAAGCATAGTCAACCAAAATTTAATCAAAATTATTTCTGTCTGCTTTCACAAGACTTGCCTCTGTAAAGCATCTGTAGGGGCTGGTGGAGAGCAGGTTACGGGCAGCTCCTCTGCTCACTAATGCCAGCTTTATGGTACTAATTTCCATCAAGGCCAGCAGCACACATCTGATTTCCATTGCAGTGAGAACTGGGCACTAGATCTGCATCACCTGTGCTCTGAACAGCTCTGCTTTTTGCTGGAAGCAAAGCAGAAGCAAGAAAATTACTTCCTTGCTTTCTTCTCCAACAGTGTGAGGGAACGGTAGGAAAATCCTTCTAGACTTGGGGAGTGGCTCATGCTCTGTGTTGGAAACATAATCTGCAGGCATGCAGAGCATCAGATAGAAAGGGAGGTTTGAAGAATCAGTAATGTGCTGGTGTTGCAGCTCTTACCTACTTTGGGAAATGGCTATTAAGGAAGCTTCAGGTTTCCCATCTCCTTTCATGGGTAACACCTCCTTGCTGTAGCTGTCCCTGAGTTCGGTCATGGGGCTCTGCCTCCTGCTCTGGGGACAGGCGATTGCATCAGTGACACTGTGGCAGTGCTCGTGCCAGCCAAGTATTGGATTGTGATTCCTACAGACATTTTTATTTTATCGAAATGGAAAGGAGGATAATTTAAGCGATTTATAAGCAGTTTAACAATATGAAGCTTTCTTGCTTTCAGTCACTCCAGAGCAAATCCTAGACCAGCTTATCTATGAAGGCTACAAGGTCTTCGAGCACACAAGAGACAGGGAAATTTGGCAGTGGAAGGCTGAAGAGGGTTCAAGGAGAGTGGGCCTTGTGCCTGCGCTGCTTGTATGCTGTCACAGCCAGAGCGGTGTAACTGAAATCTGTCCTTAATTTGTGTGGATCAAGACCTCACCCTGCCTTAGAAAAGACAGAGTATATCCATACTCAGAGCATTTGTCTACAGGGCAGAGAGATTACAGATTCCTCTCCCTTCCTCCATCCCATGTCCACTTGGCATCAGTGCACCGACCTTACCTGGCTGGCTCTGGCACAGTGAGGACTTCCACTTCCTCAGGATGTCCCAGGGGTGACGTTCATAATGCTTTGAAGTTGAAAACTGCTATGAGTGCTAAGTGTTGTTACTGTTCACCAGTGCCATCAACGTGTAGCTGACCATAACTCATTTTCCTGTGATTATTCCCTTGGTTAAACTGAAGAAAATGAGCTGTTTTGATGACTATGTTTTAAGAAGCTGCCATTTCAGAAGCTACAGGTATGCCCATGATATATCACCCTGACCGACAACAGGAGCAGAATCTTGACTTTCTCTCTGAAGTGTGGAGCTCCAGTTTGGACCATCTCCCCTTATTTTTGTATTTTTTTTAATATAATACATGACCTACTAGTAATAAATCTGTTAAAATTTTTGCCAAGGGCTCAAATTATCAAGAGGTCATGAATCACTACTTTAGGCCTAGCCCTTTCCCTCCTAAGTGTTATTTAAAATCCGGATTGGTGTTTATTCTAATGTAGTCGTGCAATACAAATGTTTGGTAAAATTGCTATTTAATTTACAATAGAAGACTGCTTTAGCAGCTGTTTTATAGCAGTTTAACTACTCTGACCTAAATGACTGTTCTTAAGAGATTGAAAAGTAATTGAAAATGTAAAGTCCAGGACCATCCTTTTTTTTTTTTTTTAAACATCTTTCAAATGGCTTATAAACAATTTGAATTCCTCTGCAGAATTCAGATCAGAGAGGAAAGAATGTCAGTTTACTGAGAATTGTTCTCTGACCACCTGAGAAAAATGAGTTTTTCATCCTCTTGAACATCATCTGGAGTTATAATAAAACATGCTCTCAGCTGGATTCCTTCTGTGTGAAAATAGACAGAGCTACATCATTGCACACCTAAAGGAAGGGCACAGAACTACAAAAGCAATCTAAAATCTGGATTTTTCCTTCTTCTCCGAGGCCACAAGTAATTTTCTGTGATCTCAATGAATATTATTTGAATCTTGAAAGAAGGATTTACTACTCCCTTCCCCTCAGTGTGAGCAGTCCAAATGAACAGAGCTAGACATCTTTCATACAGAGTTAAGTCACCTCTCAGGATCATAGTGTGAAAACCCCTAAGCAATAACTCTTGAAGGAACTGTAAAAATCCACAAAATGAAAAGGTAATTTGTGAAAATCCACAAGTAAATTAATAAAACTTCAGCTGAATGTTCATTCCAATCTGTAGCAGATGAATGAAATGTGGTGCTAGTGCTGTTGGAATCCTGTGGTGATAGACACATGAAGAATAGATAAAAGATGGTTGTTAGTTAGCTAATGGTGCAGACAGGCCATCGTACTTGTCTGGGGAGCTGGTCCTGAAAACCCTCAGCCAGGCAAAAGCTTTTGTTGATCTGAGGGTGACTGTGCACTGGTGGAAAGTTCCAGGCTGGGGCATATGGCAGTCAGATGACAATGGTGCAGCTCCCATTATGTACTCTGGACTGATGGGCTGGTTAGATGACAAAACTCTGCAACTTCACACAAGTGCGGTGTAATTTGAAGCTGTTCTGCAGGGAAACCGTAGGCAGCAAGGAAAATTTCTAAGCCTGATATAAATTCCATCCTGTTTAACTGCCACCAGTTCTACTGCTGCAGATGAGCAAACCAAGTGAAAGAACAAAGCAATGGAGAGAATTGATCCGGCTTCATACAGCAGTTGAAAAACTCTGCATTAGAGGAGCATTTGCCATAGCCCCAAAAGCACAGAACTCAGGTCTTTGCTGTCGTCTGTTGCCATATTGCTGTGCCCTGAGTGGGCAGCTGGTCCATTTGCTTCCTTCCCTTTCTGCTACTGAGCAAAATAGTGGTTCAGTCACTGTCTTCTGGATTTCCCTTACATCTTCTCTGTCTCTTTCCCCCCACCCCCCTTTCATTTCTTTAACTGAAATTCACTGATGCACATACCTCCTACATGATTTTTTTCTGTGGGACAAATGCAGGAATCTCTACTTTAGCTCCTTCCAGTATTTTTCCAGTCCTCACATACTCCCTCTGTTCTTTGATTCCAAGTCATGATGCACTTAAATAATTTGTCCCCTGTTTTTGTTTATTTGGCTAATTACTCTTCACATCTTCAGCCCTTCTGAATTACCACTCCACACATTGCTTGTCATAGTTCACACTCCTTTTGTTTGACTTTGCTTTGTCCAAGGCTAGTTACTGAGTGTTGGCAGAATTGTTACAGCATCTCACAAACAGCTGGTTTTTGCTGTGACAATAGGCTGATGTATGCTCCAGAGCGAACACACAGCCTGCATATTAAATACTTAGTGTCGTGATAAGCACAACCAAGTTTTCAAATACTTAAAAAAAAATTAAGATGGTGATTCAAAATAGGAAATAATTGAAAAGAAACATTCCCAAACTGAGGAGCAGGCATGCTTGAGATGAGACGCACAGTATCAGCTGTCAGGCAAATCTCAAATAAGATCTCTTGCAGTAAAAGACTTTGAGAGAAAAACACCGTGGGCCCCATGATGTCCTGTGCATAGGCAATGCAGTGTGTGGATGCCTGCAGTTTCTGCTGGGTTGTATCTGAGTAAAGGAATCATGGAGCAAATGCAGCTCTACTTACCCAGCAAAAGAGGATGTTCCTATTTTACGAAATTGATTTATTTATTCAAATAAACTTTTATCATACAACTACGTCACAATCACACTGAGAGGATATTTTAATGACTGCTTTGGTTTAAAGCTGTGTGGATTACACTGCTGCTTTCATTCTTCTCTCTCCTCTCTGTATCTTTCTTCCACCTTTCCATTACTTTTCCCCATTAATGTTCGATGCACGCTCTGAGGTATGTCTGTCGGTGGGTATTACTTTCACCAGCCTTTCCCTGCAGTAGTGTGTCTATAAATGGCAGACAGCATCATTCCTAATTACATGTTGCCCCCAGATGCTCCAAGGGTGATGCTGATGGATTGCTGTGTGGGTGGTGTTGAAGGGGCTGGGGGAGGGGAGCTGGGCTGCAGCTCCTTTAAGTGGTAGCAGAGGTCTCTCTTCGGGCTGGGCTCATCAGTCCTCCCTCGGTAAAGTGAGCTCAAGGATCTCCGAGATCATGGAACTGGGCATTGGAAAAATGGGACGCAATGCAAAGACGGCTTTCAGACTACAGCCCAAACAACGGGGGAAGCGGGAGGAGCTGGGAGACACAGAGAATTGATCCGTTACCTATCGGTGCAGGAGGCACACAGCACGGAGGGCTGACAGAGTTCACATGCTGCTGCATCTTGCTGCCCTCATCTCGCTTTCCCAGCCCCGGTTCCGCGCCGGGCGCGGGGCTCAGCTCCTTTCCTTAGAGGTGTTTCGAATAGGGACCTGCCGCGTGGGGTCAGAGATCCCTGGCGTGGTAGAAGGCAGACTGGGCTTTGGAACTGAATCAGGCCGAGTTTGGCTGCCAGAAGTGTGGCTACGGAACTGATTGAGCCACTGACTGCTACCAACTCCGCGGCCGGGCTGTGGAGGAACAGGCAGAGCCCCGGCAGCCTCTGCCCACGAAAAGCACCGCCCTTCCCTGGCCCAGGGACGGGCATTCCTGCACCGGCAGGCTGAAGAGGAAAAATGGGATGGTGAGTGATCCTGGCCTTAAAAGGATGCTCATCAAACCCCAGAGAAATCCAGAGAATGATGAAGAGCCGAAAGACGGCATCTCCAGTCAAGTGTTTGTCGGTTTTGAACAGACCTTTACTCTGCAGTGTCTGATAATGGGGAAGGAGGAAATGAGAGAATGCACGTGTGCGAAAGCACATCTGCAGGATCTGATTCCTTCTCTCTTTTACTGTTCTGTGGTCCCCGAAGGAGTTTATATTTAGTGTGCCTGGCAGGTCAGCCTGCCAGCTGGGCAGCTACTAGGAGGATGTGGATGGAATAGGCAGTACTTTGGGGACTGAATCAATTGGACTCCATGGGTTTTTACATCTCAGGCTTAGTGCCAGGCTGGGAATTTGCTCCATCACAGTGTGCGCTGAAACTGGGAAGTGTCTTGGGATGGCGTGCAGGAGCACATTTAAGAATATAAGGCATTCAACTGCTGCATCAGACCAGTAGTCCATCCAGCCCTGAGTCTGACAGTGCTGCCTACAGAGAGCAGGTGAGCCTGTCTTCTCTGCCCTCCCCCAGCATCCCCAGTGGCTGGGTTTGGATGTTAGAGCTCATCACTGCCTAACTCTTCTAGTCTCTGCTTATAGAGCCATTGCCAACTCACTCAATTTTATGAAGTCCTTCTAGAGCTACTTGCCTGAAAGAACTTTGTGACATACAAACTTAAGGACTTCGTTGTACACTCTCCTGTTCGGGTATTCACTGAAAATGTTGAGTAAAGCCAGTTCTGCCATCAATCCCACAACGTGGAGATCTTGCTGATGCCTGTTTTCCACCCTGAAAAGTGGCTGTTAGGCTTTATCT
Organism: Lycocorax pyrrhopterus obiensis; assembly: GCA_014706295.1. Classification (NCBI taxonomy): domain Eukaryota; kingdom Metazoa; phylum Chordata; class Aves; order Passeriformes; family Paradisaeidae; genus Lycocorax; species Lycocorax pyrrhopterus. The sequence continues at coordinate 18,453,674 of JACSVZ010000002.1, read as the reverse complement.
TTTGCTTCATGTCCTGCCTCCAATTTTTTATCTGTAGAGTCTTCCCATCATGCGATGAGTTAGTTTCTCTGATAAGCTTTGGTATAGAACCTAATCAGAAGTTTTTTCAAAATTGGACAGTTCTGTGTCTGCTGCACCCACTCTCTGTCTTTTCTGGTGCACTCTGAGGGCTGTGGGGGGTTGGTGAGGCGGGGTTTCTCTCTGCAGAAGCCACACTGCCTTGTTCTCAACAAACCATGTTTATCCTTGTCTACTTTAATTTTTTTCGACCCTGCTGCCATTAGTAAGGATGGATGGCAAACTTCCTGGTCTGCAATTCCCAGGGCCCCTTCTGAAGTCCTTTTTGTGGCTGTGAGTTGCAATGGCAGGTTGCCAGCCCACTGACAGCCTGGGCTGCCCTCCCCATCCCGTGCAGCCTGAGACTGAGGGGTGTGGATGAATAGTAGTCAGGGACAAAGTGGAGCTTTACTCAGGAGTGGAAACCACCATCCAGAGAAGTGTCAGTAACTCATTTATTTTAACTTCAAAACACATTTGCTCAACTTCTGAAGGGAGTACTTAGGTGCCAGTTATTTTTCCCCCTCTTCCATCCAGAGGGACAAGGCATTTTACATGGCTCCTCATACAATGGTCAGCAAAACACAGAGACGAGTAGAGATTAGGTGGCAATACAACTTCTGTCATGGGTCTCATACCTGCTATTGATATATAATTGATACTTGGTGGGATATTCCCTACAGTGTGACGGAAATATCTGCATTGGCAATGTATTGGAGTGAAGGGGGAAGAGAGAGACTATACTCTCAAATCATATAGATCATATAGATCAGGATTTAACAGAAGGCATGAGCACAAAACTGAATAACATAGTAAGTACAGACCCTTTGGGCTACGGAAACACCGCAATGAAAAGTTTTTGGCTTGGCTATTGATGGAGGTGTCTTATGTGACACCTGATGAGGGATAAATGCTGCTATGAAGCCTCTGAGAGGATCCAGCTTGTGAAAGAAACTGCAAGGCAGCAAAGAATTTTCTTGTGCCTGCTCACAGGCAATGCAGTTTTGCAGGTAATGCTCTTTACTGATCATCACCGAAACAGGAAAAAATGAAAATACAAAAGCAAAAGAGAAATAGCAAACAGTAAATAAAAACACAGGAGGCAGCAGTAAAACGTCAGATTTTTGCTGTCCTTGATGCAACTGCCAAGGAGCTTTGTTCTGGGAAGAGAAAGTGCCACAGCAGGATGGGAATGCTTGCATTGGATGGGTTGTCATATCTGTCATCATTATAAACATGGACAGATGATGATGATCTCTCCATTCTGTTTCTAGTTTTTCTTAGTCTCCAGAGATGCTCATCCAGCTGTTTTCACCAGAAAATTTATTCAGCTAATTTGTCCACTTTTCTTTCTTGTTTTCTTACAGTGCTTCTTTCCTCCGTCAAGCTGGTAACATCTTCTCTGTGCTCACTGCTGCTTTAAGCCCTTCCTGTTTCTGGAGATGCTGACTACTTTCCAGTGCCTGGAGATGTGTTAGTCTTCCTCCTTCACTGCTTTTTCTGCACAACGTGGCATCCCATGCTGCTTGAGGAGGGGGCAAGGTGGGGGAAGAGAAACAGGCAGTGGCTGGGGCTCTTTAAGTGGGTCACTTCTCATAGATACAGGCTCCTTCCTCTCCTCTTACACACTCATCCCTCGGGTACTGACTCCACGTTTATTTCCTAGCCTGCAGCAGCAGTGTGTCTAAACACAGGCAGCTGACAGCACAGCTTGAGAGTTCAACTACTGCTGTAAGATTTTGGAGACAAGCAGGTTTCACAAGGCTACAGCTTGAGGGAAAGAATTTCTAGAAGCCAGTTCCTCTCCAGAGTTTTCAGAGAAGATGTGTATGATCACTGATATTTTCCAGTCTTGGTTTTTGGTAACTGAGTTGAAGAAAGGTACTCTAAGTACCTTTCTTCTTTTTTTTTCCCCAAATGATAACTGGGATATAACAATCCTTCCTAATTATGTAGCTCTCCTCACCCTGAGCTTGTCACAGCCTGTGTCTGAGGAGGACCACTTCAAATGAGATTTATGTGCATTTGGTATAATTTGAAACAGACTGAAACTTAATGTCAGGGCATTTCATGATATGCAGAGCCTTAAAATTATGATGGAAGTCATCTGGGGACCTGCATTGGCAGCGTACAGCCCTTCTCACTGGAGCTGTTCCTACCTGCTGACCACAGCCTGCAAAACAGCCACCTATGCGATCGCAGTGCAGGGAAAATGCTGTGGTGATGGATGATGTCCAGGTGTGACCTTTCACCTGTTACGGTAGCCAAAAATCTTCATGGGAAGAGTGCAAGATGGAAAACTATGGGATAATAAAATTAAAAAAGACCAGTCAGGTGTAGAATTCTGTTGTTAAAAAAAGTATTAACCATTTTTGAAATACCCAACCACCTGACAGGCCAGGCCACACCTGAAAGGGTGACTGGTAGAGCCCCAGTTGGCTGAAGCAATTCAGTCCAAAGGGCAGCTGGCTGCTGGCAGGGGCAGAGCGTATCGTCAGTGAGCTGCTACAACGGATGCAAGAAACTGAGCACACAGTCTGTTATCAAATGCATGGTGGAAACTTGACATTTCAGCAATGTAATGTGCTTGTTTTTCCAGCAGAATGAGACTAATATGCTCCTTTTCTGTGCTTGATGCAGTGTCATTCACATCTGAGCAAAATAAATGGGGAAGAAGACAATTTTGGTATCTATTCTAAGCATTGCTAATTTTAGTGCCACTAAGGAGAGGGATTTTTTTCCCCCTCTTTTTTCCTTTTTTTAAAAAGAAAGTACAACAAAGCACATGAATCTTAGAATAAAAATAATTTTGAAGGGCAACATCTCTGCTAGTTTTTTGATATTGGCACCTTGATAGCTGCAGTACATCCGTTGTGTTGTCTGGAATGAAAACCAGCTGTCAAACTCTGACACAGTGGAGTTATGAAATCTTTCCAGCTTCTCTGAACCCCCAAAGCAAACCAGTGTTTGTGTAGCTGAAATAAATTGAGGAACACCATGAATGAAACCTTCTTAATTCAGTGCCATCAATACAAAAGATTACATCTCTAGTCTGTGTGCAAGAGGTTTTGAATCCCAATTTTTGAATCAGTCACCTGTCTCCCTTTTGCAGCTCCTCCTTCTACCATTGTGGTAGTACATAAAAAAAACAGATCCGCGTATCGAAGGAAAACGGTAGAGAAAGGCTTGTGCTTGGCCTAGCTTCTTTGAAATGCATGCAGACATATTTATTTCCCCTATGATACAGCTCCTATTATGTGCTTTGCATCTTTAAATGTGTGAAGCATCATGCCTGCCTGGCAGGACCCTGAGATTCAAGACGGAAGAGAGACAGGCTTTGTTTTCTCTCTCATGGAGATTTTGCTTTTGGTCTTTCTTTACCATTATGTTGGCTTGTTGAGAGAGTTAGTAAAAAACCCTATCGTGTTTTCCCAGTTTCTTTACATTTTCTGTGCACAAAGAGCAAAATGCACATTTTCCCTCTGCACAGGGAAATGCTGGGAAAAGAAAATGTACAAAACCTCAGTGCAAGAAGCAACGTCTCCTCTGCTGCAGAGCCTTCTCGCAGCAGACAGGCAGGCTGCACGCTCACATTGGAAACTGCAAAACAAAGAAAAGAAACTCACAGGCACACATTCTGGAGTGCCTAAGGACTATTTCTGTTCCTGCCAGCCTGCTCCCAGCCAGGACAATAAAGAAGACATGCTGCTGCTGGAGGCCCCATACACGCCACTGTGTTTTGCAGATGAGGCATTTGTCATCATAGTTTCAGATTCTTTCTTTTTTCTAACTGGTTCATCGATATTCTAGAGTACAAGAAAGTAAGAATACTATGGAAGTAAATCTTCACCTGTGGTCAATTACTAGTTAAACGGGTTAAGCACTGATCTGATTTAGTAAGTTGTTCCCCATGAGCAAGCGAAGGGGCTGCAGCCAGCAGGGAGCGAGGCTTGGCTGCATCCAGTGGGGGTGGCTTTCCTGCAGGGTGACGAGTTTGAGCCCTGAGTTTTTCAAGAATAAGTTTCCTTCTCCCCACTCCTATATGGGCTTCAGAAGCTGCATGGTGGCTGTTTTCTGAGAGGAGGTGAGTCTAAAGCAAGCCAAAGTGAGTGAAGCCGCATTAGCATTAGGGTTTGTTTGTATGGTCAGAGGTTTAACCATGCTGTCAGTCCTGATGAGTTCATGAAGAAGTTATGGCAATTTGTGGGGAGGCCTCCAGGCTTTCACATGAGGTGTGACTGACTGTGGTTGGAGCTGCATTCTTTTTCCCCCTGTAAAAGTGACCTCCTTGGAAAATAAACCCCAGGACTTATGTCAGAGGAGTATTCTGCATGCATTGAATAGTGACAGAGCTGTGGTGTGTGTAGCTGTGTGTGCACATGGAATAGCAGTGCTCATACCAACATCCTCCCTCAAGAATCCTGTTGCGGGAGGACAGTTATAAATAACTCTTTGGCCACTATAATTGTTCTGCCGGTACAGGCTGCCAGAGAAATACATTGACTCAGCACATGCCTGAACAAGGTCCTCTCCCAGGCAGCACCTCCCACCGTACAAACGTCCCTGCAAACTCCTGTAGGTGCCTGGTGGGGCAGCGAGCCCCATCTGGCTGCTGCTGCAAGCTGCCATAAGCCAGTGCTGAATCAAATTAATGTTTGTAAGGCATACTGAAGACAAAAAAAGCACTGCTTAAGCGCTAGTTAATATTATTTCAGTGCCCCCAGTTACAATTCTGTTGTTGCAAGAGCTGCAGGTGCCTTTCCCTGCAGTGGTACTCTGGCTGTTCCCCGTGCAGAAATGGATGTTCTTCTGCCACTCTCGCAGAGCCACACTGGTCTTTACTGAGCCACGTAAGATGGCCTGGCCTCTTCACTGACAAGAGGAACAAAACTGTCCCTCGTGCTAGTGTTCTTAACACCTACTGCTGCAATGATTTTTATGCCTCTTCTGGCTGCCACCAAAGTAAACTCCCTGGCCCTGTACCAGGTAGGAGGCTACAGTCGAATTTCTTTACTGTTGTTCCTGAAACGATGTGAATTCTTTTTGATAATTACATGGGAGACTCTTTTGCTTATTTTAAAAATTGCTTTCAAAATAGTAATTAGGAAGTTGTCATTCTTTTTTTCAGAGCAGGTTCTACATGGAGTAAAGAACCTAGAGATGTGATTTTCTTTTTATCACTTGGAGTACCAACATGGCTATAAATGAATCCAAATGTAATTTTCTTGGGAAAATAATTCCTCTGTTATACAGGCCCTTTTTGCTATATATTTCAGGGCCTGTTTTACTGGTGTAATTTGAAATTTTTCAGAAAAAATCCCTGCCTTTTTTCTTCATGCAAATATCGATTCTGCATTTTTTATTCTGCAAATCCTGTCTCTGAGACTGCTTTTTTATTAATGTCTACAAGTAATTGCAAAAGACTTATTATCTTCAGAATATCACTCTAACTTTCTAAGAATCTATTTGAACGTACACAGTGTGTTCCCTTAACTGCATGGCTCAGTTTAAACCAGTACAATTACTTGGAGGTACATAGGTCTGCTAGTGCGTTATTCTCACATTGCTGTATCTCTTTCCTGAAATGGTGATGCATCATACCTTTATGTGAGTAAAATTGCATGTACAGTAAATGTTTTACCAGTATAACTACTTTAGTAAAATAAAATTATACCCTGTCTAATTATAATGAAAAAAAAACCAGAATGTTGACCAAGACTCACCTGTTAGTTCTTTATTACAGTACATTTCCAGCTGCAACAGAATTTAAATATCGTATTTTCTCTTGTGGGTTATTTTAATTTTTTTCCATAATGTCATGGATTTATTATTTCTAAATGCAATAACACCATCAGTTACAATGGGAACATTTTTATCTTTGCCCTGTGTCCCATAGAGACAAACCTTGAGAAGTCAAACAGTAAGCTTTCAAAAATGAGCTTATCTGTGAGGTTAAACAAGGTGTGGCAACCCTGACATGGGGCTCCTGCACCAAGAAAATGTAATTTTTTCAGCCCCTTGAAGTGATCCTCATTCTGTAATGTGAAAATAGTTTTATAAAAGTGTATTTATGTATTTTTAGCACTGTCATATACTGTGTTTTCAATGGAGATGTTATATTTAGAAGTTTCTCAAAATGTGGAGCATGTGTTAAGTTTCTTTTGCGTAATCCATCAAGACTAATTTGATTTGAGACCGGTGCCTTTTTTTTCCCCCATCTGTTTGGAAAAGTGCAGTTGTAGAGACATCAGTCATGTAACACTTTCTGTAAAACAGCTTTACTGACAGTTGGGAGTTGTCAGTAACCATGTGGATTTCAAGCTCTCAGTCTGGCTACGATGAGAAAAACCCTCTGACACATAATTTCCACAGAGCCACAGAATTTAAGGCTGGAAAGACCCAGAGTGCTCATCTAGCTGACCTCTCGCCTAGTCAACCCAGAGGTAAGTCATGTTTCAAGCCTAATAGCTGCAGAAAACACCAGGTTTGGGGACAAACATACACTCAATTTAATAGCATTTGCTCACCAATCACCGTTGATTTATTTCAATAGTTAATTACGGTTATTTATTTCATATATATGTTGTGTACATAGCTGTGGCTTATCTCCTATTTCAGCTGGTCTAGCTTCAGCTTCCAGCTTTTGGGAAAGCTTTAAGAGATGCTCAGTCTGTGTTCCTTGTCTAAATATGTACAGACCAAACTCTGTGCTGGGTGAGGGTAGAACAGACAGATGCGTCAGGAAAGCAAATTCCTGGAAGCAGGAAAAGAGTTCTGCAGAGGTAAAACCATATCCCTGCTGCCCTTGCCCACAGTCCACTGAGTTTGCTACCCAGTGCTGGGGCAGAGGCAGGAGCAGGGGCTTGCAGGGCTTGGCACAGGCTTGGTGGGCTTGACCTGGGCTTGCAGAGCTCTGCCTTTGTGTAGGAGATGGAGGAAAACACATCAAAGTTCCCATAAAAGCTCTTTTCTTTTCAACTAAGAAGCAGCAAAACTCAGTTTTGCCCCTGTGTTGTTGAGAAACGTGGGATTGTCTCTTCAGACCAGCACAGCAATCTCCACTGTGTTCACCTTTGGGAAGACACCATCCTGAAATGTTTCCATCTCTCACTGTAAGACGTTTTGTACCCTCTAGGACTCACTCCTGTTCGTTTGTGTCCCACTCAGGAGGTGGCCAGCAGAACAGCCCGTGAAGGTCAGTGTCAGAGGTGACATAACTTACTGCAGCATAATTGGCCTATATTCAAGTCCTTTCCCTCACCTCTGCTCCTCAGCATGGGCTGTGAGTCTGCTGTGAGTCTTTCATCCTTCTATGTGTCTGAGCTTGCTTTTGGCTGCGTTGGAAAGCTTATGGCTCCAGTGTGCCCCTGCAAATGATGAAGTTGACTCTTTGACTTACAGTCTTTCCTCCTTGTTGCATACTGTTGCCCTGATTTTGGAGTTTTAAAAAATGTTACTCGGGAATCACTGTATCACATATTTTGTGCAGTGTGAAAACATGAAATGGTGCTACCTTCTTGCAAGTTGGAAATGGATCCACTTAATCTTATTTATAATCATATTGTTTGTAATTTCATACCTTTATAATTTTATTTAGTTACTTCTAGAATCAAGGAGTTCATCTAGGTCAACATCCTGCTTGAAATGGGGCTGTGACCAACAGTGGATGAGGTCAGCCACACTACAGCTAAATCTTGAAACACCTTCAGGAGAAGAAGTTCCACAGCCTCTCTGGGCAACCTGTTTCAGGGTTACCCTGCCCTCCCAGTGAATATGTCCTGTCCAGACCTCAGCATGTGTCCACTCCTACAGCCTTTAGCACTAAGAAGACAAGTTTGACTCTTTTCTATATAGCCACCCTGTTCCATCAGCCCTTAGCCTTCCCTTGATCAGATTAAACAGGCTCAGCTCCCTTAGCCCCTCTCATCTTGCTCCAGGCCTCTGATGATCTTAGCAGCACTTTACTGGCCCCTTTCCAAATTGACACATTTGGCCTTATGCCCTCTGTAATCCCCAACTCCTTTTAACCTGGATGGCTCCACAGTGAGCTGCTTCCCAGCGTGGAACAGATCATGTTTCCTTGTTGAACATCATGAGGTGTCTGTTGGCCCAGATCTCAAGTATATAAAGGAGCCTCTGCACTGAAGCTTTGCCGTTTGTCAGTGCAGACAGCTTAAGTCATCAACAAATCTGACTGCATCACCATCTGATGAAGATACTGAATGGTGTGGATTTTGGTACTGACCCCTTGGGTGCACCTGTGCTTGCTGGTGACCTGTCAGACATGACCAGAGAGTTTTCAGTCCCTCTTTCAACTTGTTTTTCTAGCCTACATCCTCTAAGCTTCCAAATGACGTTATGTGGGATGGTGTCAAAACCTTACAGGGTACGTTGCACCCAGCACTTTCATCTTCACACATTCAGTAATTTCATCTTAGAAAGCAGGCTGGTCAGTCAAATTTCGATTTGACATCAGTAAATCCATACTACTTGTTCCCAAATACCTTTTTGTCCTTTATAGCCTTAGAAGTGGACTCCAAGAGGGGCACACTCCCTGATCTTCTAGTGACCAAGATGATGGTGATCAGCAGATAGTTCCCCAGTTTTCTTTCTTGCCTTTCTAAAGATAGATGAGGTGTTAGACTTTTTCCAGACACTGGGGTCTTCCCCAGTCTAGACAGCTGTCACAGACAGCAGTGTTACAACCCCACTGGCCAGTTCTTTCAGGAAATGGGACTGACCCTCATGTCCATCTCTTGTATGTTCCCATTTTGCATCTGGTTTCATTAAGAAGATGCTTCTGTAGCCAATTAAGTATTCTGCTGAAATTCCATCTTCCTGCACAACAGGATAATTTGTTGCTGAGCTACTCAGTAAGTTGTCTTTAATAATCATTCAGAAGTTCTGGGCACATTTCCACTCCATGGTTGCATCTCAAGGGATTTTATTTAGCAACTCAGTCAGTAAACTGAAGTTTCTTCTTCTGAAATTCTGAGTAATTATTCTGTAGCTTACCTTCCTAGCCTTGTTCTGGATTCTGAATTTAATAATGGTGACAGAAGATAAATCCAGGCTGATACTGTGACCACATTCACCACTGGAAGTCGAGTGTAATCCCCAGCTGTCCCCTCCAGCATTCACATGATGGAATTATCACTTGTGCAGCATAAGGGGCTCCTGGATTGCCTGGTCATTGCTGTGTTACCCTTCCAGCAGATGCCTGGATGTTTGAAATGCTCCATTAAGAATCAGGGCTGAATAGAAGGACACTTCTGCCAGTTTTCTGTAGGAAGTCCTGTTCACAGCCTCCTCCTGGTTGGATGTGCTGTGAGAAGCTGCCCTGTTTCCAGGAGGTCTGTCTCCTCTGCTCCTCACCCAGAGGTTCCCTCCAGTCTCAGCTTTCCTGCTGGAGCTTGGTACAGTCAGGGAACTCCTTAACATGGAGCACAACTCATATTGTTCATGTTTGATTCACTGTGATTCACATCTTCTTGATTAATTTTGAATCTCTTGATTCGTATCATTCTTGTTTCCTAATCAAGATGTCACTGATCTCTAACCTTACAGTCAAATGCGGTCAAGGATAAGACATCTAACTCCTTTTCTTATTATCTGGGCTTGGTATAGAACTGTAATAATAATAATTACATATATTTCTTTATCCTCAAGCTCTTTGAACCTGACCTGCACAGAATTTAGTGTTCTCCGAGTCAAGCCACTTGCATGTGATGACATCAGATGAAGTTCTGTTTGCCATAGAGAACTGCATTTGTACCCTAGAATACTGCAGCTGTGAAGGTGGGAGGTATTAGAGGGGCATGTGAGCAAATCTTTGTGCTAATGAAAGTACTGCACCAACATTAACATCAGGCTGAACAAGCAGAATTTTTTTCTTTTTTGGTTAATCCCCCAAAGCCCCAAACAATCATGCGAAGAATAGACTCTTTTGAATGAAAGTCACACATTAACTTTAGGTTTTATATTTTGCTCCCACACCAGTTGAGGGTTTTTTTTGTCTTCTTTTCCCATTCATTCATTTGGCCAGATTTTTGTGTAAAAGAACTGAAGTAAAGTTGGTGGGTTTTTTTTTTATTATTTTTGTTTTTCATGGGGTTTTTGTTGGTGTTGGGTTTTTTTGGTTTTGTTTTTTTTTGTTTGTTTTTTGGGGTTGGTTTTTTTTTTTGTAAGCAGAAAGCTTGATGCCGATCTTGGGCTGTTCCTGTAGCCAGAAGGTGCAGCAGCCTGGCTGCACGGTGACCCATGGCCCTGTGCCACATCGCAAATAATGCTCTTATTAATCTCTCCAGGCTTTGTTCTGGCCCCCCTCCTAGCGGTGTCTGATTTCATGGTGTGGCGTAGCCAAAGGTCAGATAAACTACATGATGGCCAGAGTTGCTACTGCAGAAGGAAATCAGAAATGCCTCTCCCAGCAGTTTCAGCAATGAGAATGGAGAGAAAAATAATTTGTTTTACTACTAACCTGCCTGATGCGTCATCTTGTGTTGCTGTTTCAGTGGAGGAAAGCTGTGGTATAGCAGTAACCCAGGGAAGCAGACAAGCCCAGCTGTGTTGCAAATGCTTCTGGATCTGCCTGACTCAGTACATTTTTCAGCAAATATGTTCTTTCTTTAGGTGTTTGATCATTTGCAACAAATGACAGTCCCAAGCTAGAAGAGATACTGAGCTTTGTCCCTAACTGAGCTGGTGTCATTGACTGATTCATTAATTACCCACTTTCCCCTAGATTAGATTCAACATACTGTTCACAAAGAGATAACCAGTCACAAATTAGTCAAGCTGAAGTTTGATGTGCTTAGCTACAGGGCCATTTTTTTGTTACCAGTTTCAGATGAGTGATTACTCATGTGAAACTAGCAAGTGCCTCTTGCAAGTTGCTTCCTCCATGGCTACCCAAAGTGTTTTTATTCAAATGAAATGGAGCCCATACGCACTGGGCTGGGCGCTTTGTGAGCAGCTAGCACGGCCAGATCAAACACGTATGCTTACTGTAAACTGGTGCGTGGTTTTCCTTGCTCTCCTTTGAACCAAGCTGTCTGTGGTTTCTGGTGACTGCTGTCTCCGTGCTATAGGCTCTGGCTAATGCTGACACATAGAAGACTTATCTGGAAAAAGAGAGGGGAGAACAAGACAGCATCATTTCCTGCACACACGGTCCTGGCCATTTCTATCAAAGGTTGAGACCTTGCCAAAGCTCTTTCCAAGAGAAGCTTCCTGGGTAACATTTAAATGATTTTGGGGGCAACAGAACCTGCTGTTGGTTAGACAGATGCAGGAGAGCAAAAAGATTGTTCTCCTAAAACTCCATAATTTCATGGACAGGCATTGCAATACCAGCCTCGTATTATGACTTTAGAAATCACATTTGGGCAAGCCTGCAATGTGTGGGGCTCTTTTTTTTCTGTCACACAGAGACAGTGGCCCTGCTCTCCATTGCTGTGCTTGGGCTTTCCCATGCAGCAAGGCTCCCACTGCCTGTGTGGGCACAGGTCTCTGTTGGCCAGAGCCAGCAGTCATATGTTCCCATCTGGAGAAAATGCCAGTGATTGCATAAAGCACAGAAAAGGGGAGAGACAGATCCAAGTGGTCTGTGTTAAACCTGGCCTCCATGACCATCAGGGCCAGGTGGGGCTTTGCACTGAGCAGATTTGGGGCTTGTCAGTCTGTCGGCTGCTTCCAAGGGAACAGCCCCCAGCTCATCACCCTGTTTTCCAGCTGCCAGCAGCTGCCCCGGGCCGAGGCCCTGTGGGACCCTTACCCAGAGCTCGCCCTGTTTCTGCACCTCAGCACACTTGCTGCACCATGGACCATAGCAGGGACTGAGGAGGTGGCAGCCAGGGCCAGCCCTCCTGCCTCAGCCTCCAAAGTCCGCTTTGTCACTGCCAGCCCCTGCCTGGTCTCAGATTAACCTGGTGGCTGGCTGGTGGCAAATTGTGCGGGAGCCCTGCCCTCTTTGGCTCGTTTAGCCAGGAGGGTTTGTTTTGCGGAGTGCGGTTATTACTGCTCTGCTTTTGTTCTTTGTCATCAGTCCTGCCTTATTTTTATGTGCATTAACTGTTAATAACAATGTGAAGCGTTAAGCTTTGGCAACCAGCTGAGCTCTGCACAAATCCGAGGACAACACAGCCGCTGGCACAAGGCTGCTCGCTGCCACGGCGGGCGGCCGGACACACGGAGCGCTCGGTTTGGCGACCGACAGGACCGGACGCTTCCCGACATCCTGACAAGGCAGCAGGGCGGGCGGGGAGGGCAGAACAGCACATGGCGGCACAGGGCTCAGCACCGGCCTGGCTCCTCTTCAGCCCGGGCTTCTCCCAGCACTGCCCCTTGGGCTCCTTCCCACTCTCCCGGGCTCCTCGTCATCTCTCAGGAAGGCGGCGGGAGGAGGGAGGAGCAGAGGGATGAGAGCTGGCTTTACTCACAGATGCTGCTGCTGCAGAGGGAGGCACCACCACGGGAATGTAGACGAACAGGCAGAGGTGATTAATAGTGATACATATTATTTTAATTGAGTCATGTTTGGCCCCTTGCTTTGCCAGTAGTCAATTTTTTTACTATTGTTGTGGTCTGAATTTGGAATTAATTTAAAGTATAATAAGAATCCCTCAGCTGGCAAATGCAGGCAAGACTGAAAATTAAAATGCTATGTAAATCTCACAAGATTAGGGCATAAACTGCAGCAGGCAGTGGAATGGCTGAAGCTTCAAGAAGCTGGAAAAGCCTCTCTCCACATTATTCCTGATAATACAAAATCAATTTACATCGAATGAATTTTTTGCAAATAACCATCCACCACATTCTATTTGATATTACTAATGAATGCAGAAATTGGATCTTAATACGTTTCAGGGAAATATTCTGTGGAGGTTTTATTAGTTCTAAAAATATTTGGTGGCATTGCAGTACTTTGTCATTAAAATTGCCAGGTTTTAGATAGATGATATTGTGGAATTGTAATGAGAATGCTGCGGTGCTGGCAGTGGCATCATTTTGTTTTGAAATCCCAGGTCCTTTCCGAGGGTTTTTGAAGCAGCGTGTATGAGATGCTGCCACCCCCTGCTTTCAGCTCTGCCATAGCTGAGAGCACGGCAGCAGTGAGGCAGGGTGGGGATGGTGCACGGGGACAAGGGAGGTGTCAGCCAGACCCACGGACAGCACTGAGCTCATATACACGGCTCTGCCTCGGACCTGCCTTGTCCTTCGCTGACGCCCCTGAAGAAAAGGCAACAACAAACAATTAAATGAGTTTCTCCCAGCTGGGATGCAGCGGAGGCTCAGGGCTGCAAGGTTCCACCGCTCACTTCGTACTTTGGGGGGCTGCAGGGGCAGCAGGCGCTGCCTGAGGCTGCTTCTCCCAGGAATCCCAGCAAACCCCATCCAAAGGAAGGCATCGGGCATGTGGAGGGCGGGAAATCCCAAAGAGCCTGACAAGGAGGGAAGACCTCCAGCCCCGCAGCACACCCTGGGCTCACCATTCCTCTCACCACCTGGGTGGCTGGTGAGATTGCCAGGAGCTGGCAGTGCGGCTGGATGGCACAGAGCCTGGGGAAATCGCTGCCGAGCCCTCTGCGTGTAGGGCATCCGCTTCGATCTGCCTCAGGTTAGGAGGAGGTGGAAGTCCCCTGCCTTGGCTGTTGCTTGGAGCTCCATCTGCAGCACTGATGAGGAAAGTATCATTCCTCCTGCGCGGAAGCCATTAATTCCCAGCTGCGGGAGAGTGATCCGGCATGGGGCAGAATCCAGCCCGCTGCCTGGAGGAAGGTGCTGCGGAGAGCGGGCCTGGGGCTCCCGGCAGGTCTGTGTCACCACACGCTATTCCTGACCTGCCCAAAAGTGCTGCTTATCTCTGCAGATTAAGGGCAGCCCGAGCGCGGGGCTCCCCTGCAGCCTCTCCGCGGGGATGGGGCGACCAGGCAGCCCCTCCCCTCCCCTGGCTCAGCTTCCTCACCTCGGGAATCAGGATAATAATATCTGCCCGTGGAAGCTGCATCACTTACAGCCAGTGGCTAAAATTGTCAAACCAAGCGAGAGAAAAGGGCCATGCATTGTTAGGTTTCCCATCAAGATTCTTCCTCCCCCACCTTTTATTAGTGAAAAACTACGTGAACTGAAAATGAGACACCTGGAAAAGAAAAAGAACCCCATGGGATCTAGATAAGACTCTGTTTGTGTGAGGCTTCCTACTATCTTTATTCTGTTGTGCATACAGACAACAACGCAGCTCCGGCCAAGAGGAAGGAGAAGATCCCCAAAATGAGGGCTGTTGGAGGCAAAGTGGAGAGATGAGCTACAACAACAGCATTAATACTTTTTTTGACATCCTTTTCAGACATGGTTACAACTCCCATTTATTCTGCTACTGATTAATTTGATCAAACATTGTGAACAAATAATTTGTATTAAAAATCGTGTGAGTTCCACCCTTCCTGTAGTTGGCTTCAGGCAGGTATTTATTGGATAACATTGTCTCAGACTAGTGAATGTTGACATTTAATTAATATGGAAGCTTAGCATTGTGAATATGAAGAACAGAAAAAAGGCCCAAGAAAATCCTGTGATAATGAAAGGAGATGACAACCAGGTTCTGGTAGTCAGACATTTCTGTTGACATTGAAGGGTCAAATGTAGATATCTGGTGGAGGACTGCAAATAACACTGTGGGTCAGGGTTTGCATGTACAGATAGTTCCACACAACTCCTGCCTTACACTCGAGCTGCTTGCTAGGGTACAGTGCTAGGGTGGATGTTTTTGCCATGACTATGCTAGGAAGATGCTACCAAAGTTGGGAGAGTGGTGTGACGTACCAGTACAGTCCTACAGCTGTGAATGCCCACCATACAACCACAGGATTGCTTTCCACAGAATTTAGAGGTTAAAAACCCCCAAAATTAGGCTAGTAAAATTGAATCTGTGTTAGGGGATTAGGTACTGTGACCAAAAAAAGCAAAATTAGGCTAGTAAAACTGCATTTATATTAGGGGATTAGCCACCATGACCTACATGCCGACGTCAGCAGAACTCTGGAGTATCTCAAAAGTACTTGTGTCCTGTCTAACTTGTGACAGGTAACATCCATGCCCACGAAAAGCAAACAAACTGCAAAGAACTTAATTGTAATAAAAGGAGAATGGTTCATCATAGAAATGTAAGAGGAAGTGTTTCTCATGCATAAATCAGGAGCATGGGATTGCCTGAATTTTCCATTCCATTAACTCTGCACTTTTTGAGTTGAGATGAAAATAGCTGGAGAAAGGAAATATTCTCTGCTGTACACTGAGGATATCACAAGGCATGTTAAATTGCCCTGTTACTTTGTTGGGCATTAGCCTGCCACTAACTTCTGTTTATTATGTGGATTACCTTACAAAGTAATTGTGTTCAGAATCCCGTTTATTGCATATGCAGGAAGGACATTGTTTTTTCCTTACATTATTGGGCTTTATCCCCTATACTTTCATCTACTTCATGCTGAAATTTGACCAAAAAAATTAAAATGTGAGAGTGAGTCTTTTTCTCTGTTTCATGTTTAGATTCAACAGAGAAGTTTCTGCTTAGTGGAAACAGATATTCCATTAAAAGTCCACTGCTGCTGTATAATTCAAATGCTTTTTCAACACCACAAACTACCTCAAGCCAAACAGCTGGTGTTGACTAAGAACGGTATTTCAGCCTGTTACATGCTGTGATTATTACTTCCCAAACAAGAGTTTATACTTCATTTTCAGTGA
Source organism: Lycocorax pyrrhopterus obiensis (assembly GCA_014706295.1). NCBI lineage: Eukaryota > Metazoa > Chordata > Aves > Passeriformes > Paradisaeidae > Lycocorax > Lycocorax pyrrhopterus. Next base: position 18,437,870 of record JACSVZ010000002.1, on the reverse strand, counting down.
AGATTAAATTAATTAGGATGGCAATGTGATACGGGAATAAGGAGGTGAGTGAAATTAACAGTTTTCACCTACTCTGACGTTTGTTTAATTAACTATTTTCATTTGGAAGTGGTGGTTGGGGACTCTATTTTAGCAGTAATACTTCTTTTTGGGCAAACAGTACACTTCACAGGTCATGCAGGAAAACACAAGCTCATCAGAAAGCTGATAAATACCTCCATTTTGACTATGCATGATACACTAAATGCAAAAAATCCTATTGAACAGATTTAAAAATCTACCTTTTCATAGCATGTATTGAAAATGAGTAGTATTCTCCCAATAAGTAGGAACAATTGCAGTGTGTGAAGAAATTGTATTCTGCTTGTTTATTATATCTGAAGAAATTCCTTTCTCATGTTGCTGGAAAAGTGTCACACTAGAGAAAGCTATTAATTCCTCTTCTCTCCATTAAAATGTAGCGAGCATTCTCCTAAACCATCGGTATTATTGCAATGCTTCTCTCTCCACAGATCAGGGACTATTTGTTTCTCATCAATACTAAAGTTTAGTGTTTAAAATCTTATCTCTGCATTCATAATGAATTGTTGATAGAAAAAAACCTTCAGTATCTTTTCAGTTGTCTTAAGATTTCATAAGTCATTTAAAAAAAGAAATAAAAATGAAAAACATCTGCTTTAGAGACCAACCCCTAAGAATGTGATTCTACAGCAATGCTGGTTGCCCTCACATGCCCTTAATGACCACTTATTGGCAGTAACATAACTTAAGGTTTTAATTGATGTTTTAGCCAGGCTTTTGACTTCAGAGTAGTATTTGTAAAGATTCTAATTATCATGATATTGTAGAAATTAGAAGGCAATTTGTAAATGTTTAGATCAACGTGATTAATACAGTAAAACTAGAGCAGCCTGAACATATATATAGCTTTACTTAGGGGAGCAATCCGTGCTTAAAAAAATACCTAAAAATAGCTGCAGATTCAGGTCTTAAGAGATAAAACACTATCAGTCTGACCAGATTTTCATTGCTACAGAAATCTGGTGTGTAGTATGACTTGTATTCCACCAATCCCACAAATATAAATTTGTATTCCATCAATTACATAAACGAAATTAAGCTCTTCTCCTGTTTGAATTTCAACCACAAATGCATATTGAGAGATCTGAATATATGTGTTATTTAAAAATATATAAGCAAGTAAATCTTAGTGTACAGCTTCTTCATGAGTTTTTGAGAAACATGTAGACATCTGAGGTATTTTGACTGAGCCTTGAGGAATGTTTCTTTCCATGAAACAAAGCCCTGGAAATCTGTATTTCCACCATGTGCCATAGTAAATTCCAGATTCCCTTTCTGTGAAGATTTTCTCACTTTAAGTTAAAAATTACTGTGTTAGTGACAGTGTCACCAGAACTGGACAATATTTTATCCCTCTGAAGTGCATTTGAAAACACTGGATACAAAAGGAATGCAAACAAACTGAAAACAAATTAATTAAACAGCAGAATTGTTTTGTAGTAACATTCGAAGGCATTCTCAGCCTTCTGCCTTAACACTCACCATTCAAGAAAAGACCAATTTAGAGGTTGCATTTGCTGTTCCAAACAAGTGAGAAAAGCTTTAGCTGTGCATTACTTAGAGTTGTACAATTCCTTAAAAATGTAGTCATTTAACATTTCCTGACCCTAGCATTTTTGCTCACCTCACAAACTGTGCTCTTTGCATGCAAAAGCCAGCCATCAGGGTTTAAATAGGCTCCCCCCTACAATTCTTCTAAAAATTACTTTCCTTTCATAATTTTGGTACAACCTGAGGCACCTTTATTTCATAGAGGCAGAGAGGACAGAAGCAGTTTGTTTCTGGGCAGCACGGAGTACCTGTTTTGAGTTAGCTCTTGCTTGTCTGACTCCCCTGAATGATTCTATTGATTTCAAGGAGTCCACTTGCATGAGAAAAGTGAGCAGCAGAGACTGGATGCTCTTTTTATTGTTTCATCCAACACAGATTCATTTTATAGGATCAGTTATTCTGTGTGATGAATGGGAAGCGTAACTAAAAAATTGAGCCTAGAGATCTAATGTTAGCAGTGAGCGTATGAAAGTCTGATTGTGAAATATGATCCAGAACACATTTACTAACAGACAAAACTCAAGATTCATTTCTCACACAAGCAGGACTGTTAAAGTCAGTAATACTTTGCTTTTCCATTACAGCCAACAGGATTTCTGCTGCACAAAGGCTGAGCAAAGCAAAGATAGAAAGATCTGGTGCTGGGAGCAGTAATGCTTTCATTTGCTAAAACCTCGTGTGTGCAGAAGGTAGAATTAATTTAATTGCAAATAAATGTCAAGAAATAAATTAATGAAATAATACTAGATTTTGCTACAAGAATATGTTATGGGTAAGATATTCTTTTGTGTCAGTCTTCCTAAAGAGAGGGAAACAAAGGAAAATGGGTAGGGGAAAAAAAGGCTGTACTGAAAGCACATACAGAAATCAAACGCAGGAAAACTGTTGGGGACTTAATAGTGCTAGAGGTAAATTGGCCACTATTCTTTCTATCAGAAAGAGACCAGAGAATTTGATTAAATTAAACAGGAGCCATTTCTTTGTTCCTGAGAACACAGAAAGCGGCATTTTAACCAGACAACTGAGACAGAGAACCCAGAAAAAAAAATCTATTAAAGAGATAACAAAGGAGAAAAGCACTTATACTAATTCTGTCAAAACTCATGAAGCATCCTAAGAGGTTTACAAAGGTGATATTCTTCTAAGGAACATAGAGACAGCTATAGTAGAATATTTGTGGTAGGTCCAAAGGACTGGTGATTTCTTTACAAGTTAAAGGCCCAGTAATGCCTATGAAATAAGCTAAAATGCTACATCTGTGAGGGTCAACAAAACAGCACAGCTGTGTGGCTTAGAAATTAAATGCCATAAAGACAAAAGCACTCAACCTCTGTAACACTGAAATTATTTCAAGAGGCTCTGTAGAAAGGCAGGCCAGCAGATTTGATGAATATTTTAGTTGTTTTACCTAGAACAGGCACCTGTCATGTCCTAAAGAAGGGGCCAACACTAGTATTGGTATAAACAAGAAGACAAAAAGCTGTGCTTCCTTGAAGTTGGTCATATCAATTCAGCATCCCCTTATCTCCATGATAATTTATAATATTTACCAGAGTGTAAAATAAAACAAAACCCTTACCCAAACCTATATTCACTTAAATCATTGTTCACCCTCAAGCAGAAAATAATTCCAACTGTCTACTGTTATGTATTTGTCAGATTCTTAGATGTGAAGAAATAGTCAGTTATCCTGTAAAAAAAAAAGTCTAATTCTCCTATTTCTGATAAATCCACACAGAATGTATTTTACAACAGTTTGTAAACTAAACACATTTTGTGCAAATACAAAGATATCTTAGTAGAGCTAATTTAGGGTAGATACTGATTTGAGAGCAAAATATGGCCCATCAGCTTCCATATTTAAGTTAATGCAAAGATTTATTAGTCCTCTAGGTAAACATTGACCTTGGCTTCACCTTGGTCAATATTTACTTCTCAAGTTAATAAATCTTTATATTAACTGCAATTGAAGTCACTCTCTGCTTAAAAGATAAAGACCAAACAGGTCCTCATATGAAGACAGCATTCATCAGATAAACTCTGCAGCTTGATTTATCTTTTTGCCCACTTGGCTTAAAAAAATGGTAATCCATAGATGGTGAAAGATGTTTCTCTCTGGAGGGAAAGAGATTTGGGTTTTTTGGTTTTTTTAACCTGTAGACTTGTGCATTTTACTTATATTTTAAGGTAATGGCACCAGCTTTTTGTGTCTTGCACTTAGGAATCTTCAGATTTTCCAGGATGTTACATCCCTACTCAATCTATTTACCTATGGGTGAGCCTGGAGACTATTTTACTCAGTGGACAGCCCTCTTGCTCACTGACGTGGTTTCTATTCGGTTTCAACAAGATGACATGTTAAACTTTTTGAAATTCATAGCTATTTTGGAAAAAGGTGCTGACTGGGGGTGATGAGAATGGCACTGCAATGAAACCAATAATAAACAAATCAGCTAATATGTGAGGACCTTGCAAAAACAGGAAACTTTGAACTTATCAGAAGAGAAAAGACATCAAAGACTTGACTTAATCCAGCTACCAGAAATGGGAATCTGAATTACTGTAAAAGAAATTGTCTCAAGGAGCGTTAGGGTAAGTAGAAGATGAAGTTACAATTAGAGATTTTCTTGAAATTAAAAGTGAAAAGGAAAACCAGACAAGAACAAATTTACACATCTTCTCTTTCCATGATTTAAAACATTATTGCACTGATTAAAACCTCACCATGCTGTTTTCTCTGCATTTAACTCGTGCTTTTAAAAGCCAAAACAAACAACATATGTTTTGTCCATGGGTCTCTTTGACAGAGTCCGGATTAGATTATACCACAGTTCACTTTCTACTGGATTCTGAACAATATCAAGTCTTTCCGCTTACAGAAAAATTGAGGACTTGATGAGAAATACTCAATTACAGAGGAATTAAAAACTGAACTTTCTGAGAAAGAGAACCAAAGCAGAAGTTACTTCAGAAACTAAATGGCAATGCTGTTTCATTTTTTAAAACATATTTAAGATCTCACTTAAATAAACATCAACCACTTCACTTATGCAGGCATTCCCTCTGAAGTCAATGGGATTAGCCATGGATAAAATTCATCCTAAATTCTGTGTAGAAAGACAGGTACAAAGTCATGGAATCCCTTAAGTCCCACAGAGTCTCAGGCTTAAAAGCTGCAAAGGTTTCATGTTAGTCCTTTGGACTGGAGTGCTCAAAATGTGGAAAACTGGGGGGCAGGATTTGTCCTCACTGGACGATGCTTTAAGTCTCTCCAGTTGCGTTCCTCTGTTCCATCGAGCTGCATTTTCAGCATCCCCTTGTTTTCCCCATGCAGCGCTGATGAGTTTACAAAGATGCTGTGATGCCTTTCTGCAGGCAGTGCAGGGAAATGTCATGCAAACTCCATTAATAAATCATCCTATTGGCATAAACTCTTTGAATGGCACAGCCAGCTCTACTAGCAAGACAATGTATTTGCATGGTTGTGTGTGTGTAAGAAGTATATATACTCATCTCTCAACCCCAAAAAACCTGATCCACGGTTTTATTTCCTTTTTTTCCCCTTCGTTGAAAACAGCACCTTAGTCAGTAAATGACGAGGCATACAAAGGGATACAAGCTCTATAAAGCCAGTGGTGACTGGGATAATACACCTCTGGCTTTCATTGTAAATGATGTAACTATTCAGAGGTGTACTTCTCTCTACACTTTCTTATTTCTAGTTCATGAAAATAAAGCACAGATAGAATTTCAACATAGTTAAAAAATCTGCCAGGATTTTAAAAGAATTTTTAAAAGAATAAACATGAATAAAGATGGTTTAATTTATTGGCATGAGAACTGAGGGCTGGGAATGTAGCTGTTTGAAGGCTATACTGCGAGCAAGTTGCAGTCCTCAGAGACGGAAAACCAAACAAATTATGGCTGCTGACTCCCAATATTCCACTTTAATTGGTGGGGGTTGTCCTGGAGAAAGATACATGAGCCTTTCCCGGCGGCAACAGGAATGTGACATATATAAATACAGGGGCCCATTTGCGTTTGAGTCATTCACGCACCCGCATGAGACGTTCGCGGTGGGAGGCGGCCCGTGTGCCCTCGGTGCCGCTCCCGCCGCGGTGCCCGCGGCAGCGGACCCGGCCCGCAGAGCTCAGAGCCCCGGCTCGGGACGCGGGACCGCCCCCGCGCCAGGAGCGCTCCTCCGCGGCTTCACCGCACCCCGGCCCGCCCCGCCGGGGCGGTTCCGTGCGCGGCCCGCGCCCGTCCGCAGGCTGCGGTGCGGGGGCTGCGCGGAGCCCTCCCGCCCGCTGCGGGCTCGGCCGCCCGGTTGCCATGGGACCGGCGCCGGCCGCCCCGGGGCCGCCGCTCCGCCGCCGCGGCACCGCTCCGCGCCCGGCACCCGCCGCCCTCCCGGAGCCGCCGGCTTGCGGCAAGGGGGAGGGGGGCTCCAGGGCGCTCCCGCTAATTTAACAGCCTTCTCCTTTTTCTCTCCCCGAAATCAGGAGGCCGAAATTGCCGGAGAAGCGCCCCCGCCCCCGCGCCGGGGCTTTCGCCTTTGTTGTGCTGAGCCCGGCACCGGCGAAGGCGCCGCTAAATGAATGGTAAATTGTCTTTAAAAGGCGCTGGCGGGCGATGCCCGGTCCCCGGCGAGCCGGCGGCGGGGGCGGCGGGGCGAGCAATGCCTGCCGCTGGGACACAAGAGGCACGCTGGGGAGGTTTCACCCTTCTTTCCCCATTTAATCCCCTCTCACCCTGTCGTGCCCGGTTCCCCGACACATGGAGTACCGAGTGAGCCGGACACACGGGGTAGGCAAGGGCGCATGTGTGTAATTAATAAAGTAAATTAAAGGGTTTTAAAAATTAATTCTACTCATTTAGTCACGAATCTGTTAATGAGGCATGGAAAGCCCCCGGGATCGATAGTCGGGAGTAAAACCGAAGTAGGTAAAGGACGTGCCTGCTGAATGGTACAAGGTTTATAGAGGAAGTATCCGTATCTCAGGCGATGTAAATATATATAAAAGGATGTGTATAAATCTTTGTCTGCTCTGGCGGGGTCTGGATTCCATCGGCACGATGGAGGCAGTCGCCGTCTCCCTAGTTTATGGGGCTCCGAACTTTCCCTTCGCCGGTACCGCGGGGCTTCAACCTTTGCTCCGCCGTATCCTCCCAGCCACAGAAGCCTCTGGCTCCTACCATAAATATTAATACTCTGCGCTAGTGCGAGGCATAATTATCTCCCCTTAATTGCAAATTCAACCAAAAATTGAGCCTGCTGTCATTCAGGCACCTCTAAATTATTGTAATTAGGGCTTTTTTTATGTCAAGTGAATCCCTGGGCTGAATGTTAGTCCTTGTATGCAGTAGTGCAACATGTAAACCATATGCTGTGCCGCTGCTCGGGAAACCCCACCGCCGGGAGAAGCCGCCTCCTGTCCCTGCTCTCGGGGACGGGCTCGGCTCGAGGCAGGGGGTCCGGGCGGAGCGGAGCAGCTCTCGGGGAGTCCCGCAGGGTCTGCCGGCCGCGGCAGCGCCATCCGGCACCGGGGGCGATGCGGGGGCGATGCTCCGCACCGGCACCCACAGCTGCCGCCCCATTTCGGAACCGCAGGGAAATCCCCCCTCGGAGAGCCGACCCGCTCCCGCTGCTCGCCCCCGCCCTTTGTTCGGGGGCCGGAGGGGCCTCGGGTGGGGTCTTCGAGCCAGGCAGGACGGGCTGGGCGAGCGCCGCTTCCTCAGCTGGGTGTTGAACCATCTTCCAGCGCCGGTGTGGGGGCTGCCGTCTGCAGGGGCTGCCCAGACTCGTGTCTGTTCCCATCGTCTTTTGGGAGTGAGAGAAGGAGCCGGTCTCCAACACAGATCCCTTGAGTGGCCCGGCCCCGTGTCGCCGAGCCAGAGGCGAGGCTACCGGAGGGCACAGCGAAGCGCCAGGGTTGCAGATACAGTGTTCCAGCCGCGCCTCTTTCCTCACTTAACCAGCCCTCTGAGCAGCGGGCAGAGCGCTACTCCTGCGGCCTGCGGCCCTTCCCAAGGCACCTGGAGTGTGGGGCCTTCTTCAGGCTCAGGAGATAAGCTTTGTCTTTCTCCCCACTGCGGTGGTAGCTGAGGACTCTATTCCTGACCAAGGACATGCATCATTTTGTGTGAAGCTGGGGTGCTGTCCTGAAAGGAATACCAGGTTTGTTGGGCCAGCAAGACAGACAATAAGAAGGGAGCCCAAAGTCCATGCTGAGGACCTTCTGCCAGGATGAAGGGAGCCTAGGTCTCTGTCCCCTGTGAGATTTATGCACTTCATGCAGTAATTCTCATACAAAATACATAAGCAACCTTTATGTCAGATGCTGGAGTTGTCCGCTTGCATGTGATCTGCTAGTACTAGAGTTTGCAAGTCTTATACCCTGCCTTCCAAGCTGAAAGGGTGAGAACTAATAATTTGTATGGAAACACCGCATCAAACTTTCGGAAAACTGCTTAAAACCACAAGTTTTTAAATTAGTGCTCCGGAAATGATGTACCACAGTGCTAGGTGCAAGAGCCATGTGAGCACAACATCTTGTTACCCAGACAGGAGATGCTACTGGCTCTGGTTGTGATCTCATGTTTGGTGGCAAGGCTGTGTAATGAGCTCTTCCTCCCTTATCTCCAGTTTATTCATTCCTGTCCTTGTGCTGCCTGCTGTGCTGGACTTGCAGAGCTATTTGTGTGGCCGTGAGCAATGAAGACTGAAGAATTGTTATGGCTGTATTTTATTCCCCCCCAGTTCTAATAACTCAGAATTCTACTGGGAAATTGTGCACCTCCCTTTCCTACGCAAATTCCTAAAATGTGCCTTCATGAGCACAAGTCACACAGGACTCATCTGCAGCTTCTGATTTCCCAAGCCACGTGATGGAGTGCAGGATAGATGGAATTATAATCAGTGAAAAGTTTACTTCTCGTGATGTGTAGTGTCCTCAGTGGAAGAGTTTTTCTGAGTAAGAAATTCACACAGGAGAATTCACATCGAAAGAAACAGTGCATAGAATGGAGCACTCAAAAGTAGGAAATGACAGGATGAAACTTTTCCCTGTGAGTTAATATGGCCTTACTATAAAGGGCTTTTGGTCCATTTAGATTTTGTGATTTTACCTTATCTTTGCTGCAAGACTCTCTCATTTAATGCAGAAGATGCCACCTGCCCTGCAAGTGAGTCCAGATTGAGTTTCAGTCTTTGTCCTGCCCTGGCAGGGGCTGCAGTGTTGGGCAGGGAGCAGGAGCAGGCAGAGCTTTTCCTGAGGGGAAACCCCACAGGCAGCAGCTTTGCCTCTGATGAGACAGCTCATCTGTCACCTGCGCTGGCCCCTGCCACAAACTTTTCTGAGATGGCTTTTCTGTGCTCTGCTTAGTTCTGGCCTCAAAGAGCAGCTGAGACCTGAGATGAAGGGGATCTGATTCAGAAAAAGCTTCTGTTTAAGCTGTTGAGACCTATGCTGTGAATCCATGAAGTACTACAAAACATGAAGATATCACAAGACTCAGCTCCGAGGGTTTCCAGTTTGAAGATCCAAAACTCAAGGCACTGATGTGTCTCGCTGTGCCTCACCTGGGTCCTCCCTTACCCTGCCCATGGCCCAGGACCCCGTGCCAGCCCAGCCCATGACTGTCGGTCCCTGCCCCTGCCCTGCTGGCCCCAAGAGAGCAGCCAGCCCTCACTGCTCCCTAAAGAAAACCATTTGAGAAATCTGATATTTCAGCTTTAAATTTTTTCTTTCATTTTATGTCTTGCATATACAACTAAGAGAATAATGCCACCTTGCCTCACAGTGATGTAGTGCAAATGCATTAGTATTTCTAACAAAATGAGCTGGCAAGGTGGGAAGGCCAGAGAAAGCCCCACAGAGAAAGTGGTGGCAAAATGAGAGGCTGGAAAGCCCCCACTGGAACATAGCTACAGCAGTTCCCATTCTAAGGCAACCACATGGGAGTGAAGAAATGGATGCTTCTCATTTCATTCCTTCTTGTTGTCGTGAGCAGCTAAATTGCTTAAAAACTAAAAGGTCCTTTGAAAGGTACCAGACATGTTAGCTGTTCTGTAAATCGGAAAATAATATTATGCTGTGGTATTTTTCAGTCTGTGGCCTGTTACTTGCCTCCTCCCAAAATTTTACTTGCTGAAGTGGTTTACAGTGGCAGAGGTGACTCTGTTCTGGCCCTGTTGAAGTCAGTGGGAATTTCCCCCTGATTCATGAGTGCTAGTATTTCCCATGGGGCAAAAAAATTTGCATTCCTTTGCCTCCTTAAATTCGGCCCAGGTCAGTGCAGATTTGGTGAGTCCTAAGTGTTACAGAAAGCTCTTCCCTTGAGCCTGCAGATACTGCCCCTGTTTGAGGTAAACTGAGTTGTGTTTTAAGTTCCAATTTTAGAAACAAACACAATGTGGTAATTACCACCTATGAGCAGGAAACCAAGATGGTGTAAATGGGTCAACATGCTGCCTGGGCTTGAGCCAGAGAAGTGTTTTATTTATGTAACAGAAACCATAGTTTGTTTAGAAGGGAAGTTTTAGATTAAATCATAGTCCTTTAGAAACCGGGATAGTCAGTGACGCCTGTGTTATTGTTAGTTCTTGGTAATTCTGCAGAGTTAACATCTGCTGTGTATTTTATTAGTTTTGTATATTATTTGCAACAGTGTTAATAACATTGTTTGCAATACTAATAATACCGGATTTCTGTGAACTTGTGCTGAACTGTGTGCAGGAAAATGATTTGGGATGGTACTCATGGGGCCAGTAACATATCACCTGTGAATTTGCAGTTATTAATTAGCAGGCTTGGTCGGAAAGGCCACCATGCAGGAATCATGCCATCGCCCTCAGCCTGAGCTTTGTCCCGGGGGCAGCATCTCACCCCGATGGGCAGGCGCCGCAGCAGGACGGATCCCAGAGGCGTGGTGGTGGCTCTGCGGTGCCTGAAGTCGGTCTGACAGCATGGAAATGGCACTTAGATGTCTCTGGCCTGCTTGGTAATGGAGGAGGATGTGAGGGTGAGCTTCCAGAGGAAAGAGGACGTTTTTCCGGAGAGTATATATTTGCGCTGATGAAGAATTTCCGCTGAGTACCTTCGCAGCAAAGAAAAGCGGTTAATGAGATGCAGAGCTCCTCTTTGCCCAAGCTCTCACAGTGCGCTCCTTGCCAGGATCCAGCCCTTGCTAGCTGTGCTAACATAGTCTCAACCCAGATTTTCTTTGTGCCGAAAAAAAAAGCAATTTTGGGAAGCAAGCTTTGTGCCCCGCAGTTCAGGAGAGGAAGGCAGGAGAGGGACCGTATCCCATGGAAACTGCAGGGGGCACAGTGTCATTACTAGAGGGCCGGGATAATTAGATGCTGTTAACTTGCCTTCCCTAACGACGAGCAGAGTGGGGCTGTCAGCGGCAGAAAACCAAGCCCCGGCTCTGGTTACCCACCCCTGTACAGGTGCCGTGGTGTGGTGCCAAGCCAGCGCAGGGCCGGAGCCGCTGCGGAGCCGGGGCAGCTCCTTGGCACGGCTGCCCAGCGGCAGCGAGGCCTGTCAAGATGCCCCATGTCACGTCGGGGACACAGCCCGTGTCATCCCGTAACGCAGCGCTCGCTCCTGCCTGCAGCAACAGGGACGCCGTTCAGCAGGATGTGCGAAGCACCCAGCACTGGAAATTTAAGGGAATAGGTTTGCCTCGCCTTTCCAAAAATGTTTAAAAGCACTAAATAGAAAAGAATTCTTGTTAACAGCATGCTTTCTGCCAATACATAAATTGTTTTATCTTTCAAACATATTTGTTTGGAAGCCGAATACATTAACTGTTACTTTTGATGTATTTTTCTTACACGCAGCTGTGAGGGCACAGAGCCCTCTCACCTGTTCTGGGTCAGCAGGATGAGGCATTTGCTTTCAGTGTGGGGACATAGATAGGGCCATTCGAATGGTATGTTGTGGCTTTTTTTTCCCCTGCAGAAATGCCTTGTATAGCTGACATCACCGGTTCAGCAATCTACAGTGCTGAATAATCGTAAACATGTTTGTCCTACTTATTCCCCTGGAGGATTTTTCCACCTGAGATATTTAAAGGAATATATTGCTGTGACATAGGCCTATTTTAGAAATACTGTCAGATTATAGTACTGTTAAAGGTCATAGATTTAGTAATTGTGTTCCCACAATTAAAACCCAAAAGGTTTTGCCTGTAGATACAGAACTCTTTACCGGCTGAAAATGTTATAGCTGTCTAAGCAGAAACATTTATTTTATTTATATAAAAACATCCTCTCATATTAAATATGTATATGTGAAGTGACTGTTTTGTGGTCTTAGAACTGACAAATTAGCTCTAGAAACATTCGTTTCTCTGATGTGCCATCTCTGTGAAATATAGCTGGGTACATAAACAGTTTGATACTGCTTGAGCACTTGCTCTTTCTATACCCTTGGGATAGTGTTAGATTTTGTAAACTTTCCCCCTCTAATATTTGTCTTAAGGGATCAGAACAAAAAATACAGGTTGCTTTTTTCAAATTATGTCCATGAAAATGACAGTTAAACAAGAGAAAACTACTAACAAATTAAAAAAATATAAGGATTGCTTACTCTTATGTAAACTTAATCCTTAGGAAAACAGAGGAAAAGAGAAAATTATTGGGGAAATAATGTTTCCAGAGCTTCCAGGAAGCGCTGCTAACAGTTTATTAGAATTTGTTGTAGTAATTAATAGAATTTCAAAAGAAGCATTAGTATTATTTAATAATAATTATAGAATTATTAGTAATTATTAATTTTAGTAATGTCCTTGTTTTATTTTTATCTGATACCAGTGTTATTTGCGGATTACCAGCCAAATATCAGATACTTTAGTACAAAGCTAGTTAATTAAGGAAGTTTATGAAATGTTATCCAAAATACACTGTTCATAACAGTACAGCGAGTTGGACCATATATCCTCCTAGTAAAAAAAAAAATGTATCTAGTACTTCTGCATATATTTAACACCAGAAGGATTAATTTAAATTGGTAGAGGTTTCACCTATATTTAGGTGACTGCATTTTTAGCTAGTAAAGGAGTCAAGCAGGGGAGAACCTGCCAACTACTTTCATAAGTGGAATTAGGAAAGGAGTCCAGTGGAGAAGAATCTGCTGAGTGCTTTTCGTACATGGAGTTACTTATAATCTGTTTTTCAGCTCAGCAGGTTCCTGTGATGAAAGGGAACTGATCAGAGAAGATATGGGCAGGGGATTCCTGCAGGTGAGGCATGGCTCAGCTGCAGGGAAGATGAATCTTCCCCACAGTTTCTTCCCTCTGACATGGCAGCACCACCTTGCCCTGCCCTGGCCTGCTCTGCCCTGGTTGTCCTGGAGCAGTTGTGCCAGGCACATCTTGGAGGGACAGCTTTCTTCCCCTCCCTTGACTTCTGGCCTGTCAGCACCTTTCTGCATCTGGGGCTAAGCTCTGCTGTTTCTGAGGGGAAACAGAACAAATAATTCTGCCCATCTGCCTTCACCCCTTCCAGCACTTCCTACAGATTTGTGTTTTGCAATCGATCCTGAGTTCCTAATGGAACTTTGCCATGAGTAAATATTCACGCGGTGTCTTAGTTAGTGCCTGTTATCTTGCAGGATTGTACTTCCACTTTTCCTTGTGCAGGGTGCTTACTCCCCCTCTTCTACTCGAACTCCTGTTCCTCTGAAGATGTGTAGGGACTTCATAGCTCAAAGCAGTCTGTACCTCCCTATTAAATTTGGTTAAAGCTGGCCAGAGGATCTGCATGAGAACTGGATCATACACATACAGAGACACATGGTGCCTTTGCATCTCGGTTTCCTTAGGAAACGAAGTCAAAAGGACATCCGTATTTTTCCTAAGATCAGAAGCCAAATTAATACATCTGTGTCCATGGGGAAATCCTTCCTTTGTGACTCCTCTACTTAATAGCAGAAAACTTAAATGGGATACTTGAAGAAAATAATAGCTGGCTTCATGAGAGGCTACAAAACTTACAGGTCTGGCCAGTGTCCATAAAAGAGTTGGGTGGAAAATTAGTTCCAGGGTCAGGAAGGAGAACAGCTATCCAGCCCAACCTAGGCAGGCAGTTGTTCCTTGGCTCACACTTTCATGACTTGTTTTCCAAATTTTTATCACTTTTGTACAGCTTTCTATAAGGAAGCTGAGAGATTTAGAAAAGTGGGCATCAGAATTGCACATAGTAGTGGTCTTGGGAATGAATTGTACTGTAGCAAAATCAATTCCTTTCACTCAATATTTCCATTTGCACCTTATGCCACAGGCTGGTGTTCTGGATGGCCTTTTCAACTTCCCTCTGAGAAACCGATTTTCAAAATAGTCTTCTGTCCTTCCAGCATCCCCTGCATTTCTGATTTCCATTAGAGTTTTCTGAAATGTCCTGTAGGGCATTTATCAGAGCCTTATGAGCTCTGATAAACGTCCTGTGTCCATTTATCAGAGCTCATAAGAATAACACGTTCCCTTCACTACTTTCTGCAGACCTTCGTTTTAGTGCCATGCACAAGCTCTACTGACCAAGCTCTTACGACGTTGAGTAGATCATCGATGAATAGATGAAAAGGCTGAGAACTACTCCCAGGAGAGGCCCCTTCAGATATTTTCTCATTGAATGACATCTTACATTTTGATATTCTTCAGTAAGATAGTTTTTAATCTATATGTGCCTTATTATCTTTATATAAAGTATCATCTGTTGTGTGGTTCCAAGTCAGACACCTGGAGGAGATCCAGCTGTACCAGCACAGCCTCCTTCTGCTTTCTACTCAGCTGTCCACTGATGTCAGGCAAAATGGTCCATACCTTCTGAGTAATTTTTCCGTATTTTAAAGTAAGGAGGCACAATTTGGCATTTTCTGTACTTTTAAGGGAACCAGGGCTGTCCAGGCAGAGAGGTGAGAAGCTTGGTGTAGGTACAAGGGCTGTGGGTGGACCTGAAATGCAGAGTGGAGGATGGGGCAGAAAGGGGTCAATCCCAAAGAGAAAAGCTGGAAGTCTGTGTTGATTTTTAAAGCAGGGACAGGACCTATGGTTTCTAAACCTTGTCCTTCTTTTGCAACCACAAAATAGCTGAGAAGTTTTCTGGTGAATTGTGCCTTATGTTCCCTTCCAGCGCTGGTCCATGCAGATGTAACAACATACTCCTGCTGCCAGCTGCTTTCTTACCTCAAGTGGCAGAAGTGTTTGTGGTGAGCCCAAGGATGCCAGCCCCAGTGGTGGTGAGCCGTGTGGTTCAGCATCTGTCCATCTGGTACAATTGCTGCTTTTTGGGGGGTTTGCCTTCAGTAAAATTTCTTCATTTGCCGTAGAGGTGGAATAACCATTGTTTAATGATTAAGGCACCCAAATGATAGTCTGAAAAACAGGGGCCTGTCCTTGCCACTGCTGCAGGGCTCTACATTTTCCTGATCGTATTATTTAAGCCAAATCTTCTCTAGGCAATCACTGTTTTCATGCTTGTGAAATAAGACCTGTGGGAACGCAAGACACTCAGAGGTGGAGTTGGCATGGTGAGAGCTGTGCTTTGAATCTATGAAGTCCTATATAATGTCCAACGCTTTGAAAATAGGTCACAGGCATCACAAAATTATTATTTATCTTTTTTCCCCTAATCTGTCTCCAGTTCATGGTCTGTAAAATGGGAGTAATAACCATGTCTCACATCTAATGCAGGAGAAAAATAACACAAAATTATAAAAATTATACATTTGATGCAGTGATGAATGTCCATAAGGAAATGAGTAATTCCTTTAGGATAGTACCGTTTCAATAGCATGTACAAATAAAGTCTTGGGTTGTACCTTGAATAACAGGAAGAAAACAGAATTCTGGTCTTGTGTTTGTTAAATTAACACTGTCTTCTCTGCATGGAATAACATAGAGACCTTGTGGCTGAACAGTGTGCAATCATGTAATCAGAGATCATATATTAAAATCTGATAAACAGATAGTCATCTGCAGGCAAATCAAAGTTGCACAGATCTTTAGTTCTATTATTTTCCCAAATCCAGTGTCAGAAATCCACTGAAGTGCTAAATATTTTATTTCAACAGACTGCCTGAAAGATTGTTTATCAGAAAAACAATATAAAGAACATGACGAGCCGTTTTGTGTGTCCGTCTCCCCTTACTCCCTCCCTGCCTGTTGCCTTATACGTGTCGTAAATCCTCTACATTGTTGCTCTCTAAGGAACTGTGCAACTGGTTCATTGTTCGTTTGTCAGTTTGCATATGCAAATGGCACAGCGCCATACATTTCAGCAGCAGAAAAAGCTGTTTCTATAATCAGGAAAACTAGCAATTAATGAGGTGGGAGTAGGAGCAGATATTGCTATAGGCAGGAACAGCAGGCTTTTGTGCCATTCCTCCATGACTTTCTGTGTCTCCGCCTGGGTTTTAAAACTGTTACGTAGTCGAGGCAGCTCCTGGTCGCTGTCTTTCTCGTTGGTTCTGCCTTCCAAGGGCTCAGCACTCTGTAAACATGCAATTGAAAACACATTCTCTCTGAGAATGAATTCGAAGGTGAGGAGACTCGATTAGAAAAAACTGACGTAACTGAATTGCTTTTAGAAACGTTGTTTCCTCAGCAGTGTGTTGCTCCCTGGGCTGCCTTACCACTGAAGGTGGGAAAATAAGAAACTGCAACAATTGAGGCAAACAATGACCAGAGATGAGCATGTGTATGAGAGCTGGGAGACCCTGCCTGGAGGGACCATGGACAGGAGATGCTTCATTCTGGACATTTGCTCTGCTGTATTTTCTGTGTATACTTCCACATAACCCCTGTATTTATCTAGTAGCACACTACTCTGGTACAAACTGACATATTTTACAAATGGTTTGGATTGTAGCATGGTATTTAAAAGGAAACACAGATGTTAGAGAGCAATTCAGAGAGGAAATGAAGAGAGGAAGAGCATCTGGAGAGTTGAGTCTGGGCTGGAGCTCTGGTTGTTAGTTGATTTTGTACTCTGGGGTCTTTGCAATCAGATCTCACCTTTCTGCTTTTAAGTAGGTGCTCCAAAGTATTCCCCAGCATACCTGACTTTGTTCTGGGTATGGGACTTTGCACCGTGCGAGTTTGAGGCTCTGGAGAAAGCACAGACAGAGGAATTACTTTGATGCCAACTCCAGTTGCAATAGTCACAGCCACAAGTTTTAGCTCCCTTTCAGATCTTATCAACCCTCTAGTCAAACTGGTGTCCACAAACAGTTGTCTGTTTTATGAAAACTTAGGCAAAGGACAATCACTCAAAGAGAAGAGATTCTGGGGACTCTACCTAAGGGTTTTGTGTTTCAGTCACTGCTCTGAGTCCAGGTAAAGCTGGCAAGCCTGCTTCTTTCAGAGGTTTAATAGACAGGCTTGTGAGCATCTGCACAACAAACTGTTACACCACCTGTGGCGATGATAAATATTTTATACTGTGCAGAATTTGTGTCTTGGTTACAATTACTTGCATGTTTCTGTTGCGCTTGTTTCTGTTTGCTGAGTTTGTGCAGATGGTATCTGTGCATCTGAACAGGCTTGACAGAAAATTCTTGTGTTATTCATCTTCTCTCAGGCTGAGGAATAGAGAGTTCAGGAACAGTTTTATGTTGGAAATGTAGTGGTGCAATGTTATCATAATTCCCTGGTATTTGTTGGGAGAGGTGTTTCCTTAACATCCCCACGGCCCTGTACTTGCTCTCCCTCAACCTCTCTTTGTCCTCAATGAAACGTTAGATTTAATGAATTCTAAGGTGTATACAAAGCCAGTCTCTTTACTCAGTTAATTTTATTATTTAAATAAACATTTTTATATTTTGTACCCTTCTGTTGACTTTGTCAATGCATAGGCCTGGAAATACTGAGCAATTTATCTTTTACTATCAGGGATGTAGTTTATGTCTCCTAATAAGTAATATAGCTGTTATCTGTGTTTAATGTAGAAATTTCTTTCTTTCCTTGAGCTTTGGTGCTGTATATTATATGCTATCTAAATCTAGTCAGACTTAAAAGCATCATAGAAGACATTGGACGGAGATCAACCTCAGGGTCAGTTCTTTGTTGTCTTTGGAGTTTGTCTGGAACAGTGTGAAGGAAAAAGTAGAATCAGTGAGATGAGGAAATGCAGGGTTTTTTTTCTGCAGACTTTTTTTCCAACTTATATTTAAACTTACCAAAAAGTAAATTCTAAAGACAGAAATTCCTTTTTTTTTTTTTTTTTTTTGAGGTAGTTCTTCCTTCTGTTTTATTTTTTGTTGGGGGAATATTTTATTCTGCTCTGGGGTATTGACCGTTTTAATCCTCTAAACATAATATTCAAGCCTCCTGGATGTTTCTGCCAGTGCAGCTAATTCAGGCTCCTAGGACTGCAGTGAGAGAAAAGTATGAGCATACATACAACACTTGTGGAGGCCAAAGGTAGTAAAGGGTTCAGAGAGGGGTGGGTCCACTGAGGGCTGTTAAACATAATGGCCCAGATGTGACTGTGGTGTTAGTGGAGATGGGGACTCGAAATGCAAACTCTTTGGTTAGATCAGAAGATTTTGTAGTATTATACATGTGGGTTTGGAAATATTTTTATTTAGTGTGTGTCTGTTTTCTAGATAACTAAATCATGTATGTGTTGCAAGTGTATCAGGGTTTTTATTTCTCAGAGATAGAAAAGAAAATGTACCCTTTACACAGCTTCCTTTAAATAATATAACATGTAGGAGAGTATAATAGATTCAGCTCTAGGTAGGCTACACAATACTTGTTTTTGAGGAACTTGTTCTGTTCTTTTTGCAAATCCAGTGGAATATTATCAACACGAATAGGATTGAACCATAAATGCTTAAAATTATCAAAGCTAAATATGTGCAATTTAGCTAGCCACAAATTACATACAGTAACGAAAATACCACTAGCAGAACTTGCAAAGGAGTGTACATATGGGTTATGGTGAGCTTCAGCATTTAGGGGAA
Organism: Lycocorax pyrrhopterus obiensis; assembly: GCA_014706295.1. NCBI lineage: Eukaryota > Metazoa > Chordata > Aves > Passeriformes > Paradisaeidae > Lycocorax > Lycocorax pyrrhopterus. The sequence goes on along the minus strand of JACSVZ010000002.1, from coordinate 18,419,265 downwards.
AAATGATGAAAAGAAAGAAGAAAAGCAAGCTGCTTATGGAAATAATTTTCTGGCTATCCTGGGTCATAAATAATCTGTGCCAAAATGCACAAAAAGCACTAAAAACATTTCTTCAATGCAGGTTTGACTGTTCTAGTATTGGACAAAGCAGTTAAGTTTGCACAACTACACAAAGTTGCCTAATTTTTTTGAATTGTTGTTACCCCTTCTGGTGTAATGAAGTCTCTATAGCTAGGACACAGAAAAGTTTGCAGCCTTTAACGTTTTACAGAGTTAAAAATAAACTTCATGCATTAAAAAAAAAAAATCTTAATTTCTTGATAAAACCAAATGACACCATTGTTGACTTTAAGGGAACAGGAACGTGTAGGTTGTTTTTACCCCACATTCATTGTCTTTTAAAGACAGTGCAAGTTTTGATGGTGCCTTTATGTGCCATCGTTCTCTTCATATTGTGAAAAATGCTTTCATGTTTCTGATAGGGAAATGATAATTTGCAATCTTGAAGAGATTGTCACATAAAGGAGACTGCATGTACTGAGCTGCATGTGCTGCACAGATGAGGTAATGTCTGTGGTGCACACTTGAGATTAACCTGTTTGAAGCACAGAATACCATTTTAATGATGAACTAAAAACCAAAGGGATGTGTGTGTGTGAACATACTACTTCGGGCAAAAGGTGAAATCCTTCTCTAAGAAGGTTAAACGTGAAAGAAAAACACTATGCTGCAGAAATGAGCTGGAGAATTAATGCACTGTCAGAGGAAGTTTGGAGAAAAAAAGAGTATCTTCCCAAAATGACCTAAGACTTAATGAGGGGCTGAAGAAATGTAGTGGAGGTGTAGAGGGGAAATAGATAAAAATAATTCCTGTTTCCTCTTACCATCAGACTTCCGGGTGTTACATGTTTTCTTTGCCTCTTGAGTCTAATAAAAGACTTGTGGGAGTCAATGAAAATATTTTTGCCTCTGTATTCTATTTTCCCCAATAATAGATATTCTGAGAGAAAAAAATGAAACACCATGGTAGTCTGAAAGGCATTTCTTTAGATGATGTAGATTGCAAATTATTTCCTTCAGGACAAGCAGTGCAATCTTGGGTCATAGTTCAGCTTTTAAACCAGATTTGATCAATTTTCACAAAACCAAGGCTTTAAGAAAAGTAATTGTCAGACAGCTTCAAAATCTACTTACTGTTGCAAGTGATACGTTGAAACATAACTTTTTGAAAATAATTGAGATATCATTAGTCCATATACTACCTGAAATAAACTGTTTTATATACAAAGAGGGGAAAGAGCATGTTTCATAAACTACTACACTGAAGCTTTAGAAATGCAGCACAGTCTTGAATATCTAGACAGATTTCGTAATTGCTGAGACTTTGTAGCCTATTGATTGAGAGTTTTTTCATTTTCCAGATGTTAGGAATTTCAGCCTCTGTTGTGCAAAGAAACTTCTTGCTTTAATTATTATATTTCTTTCAAACTAAAATGGTAAGCTGCTCTGTTAACATGCTCCATTTATCATGACAGTCGTAAGGGTACACCTTCAAAAATGGATTTTGTGTAAATGCAGAAGTGGAAAGCTGAGAGGTAGCTTTAGCAATTGAAGAAGGTTAATCTTGTATGGTGAACTTTTGTGTGGATAATAACAAATGTCAGCAAAACTTCAATTATTTGCTGATGTCCCATTGCCATTAGTTACAATAATATACATTGTATTAACAGGACAATTATAGGAGTATAGAAGTCCTTAGATAATTTTTTTATAATGGTAGAATCTAATTCTTGATAAACAAGTGGAAGAAACACCTATAATTAAACAACTGTACATAATGTTGGTTAAACAAGTGTACATAATGTTGATTAAACAACTGTACATTATGTTAATGGTTTTATGCCAGCCAGGAAGAATCTTTCCCCTGGAAAGACAGCCAGAATACCAACAGAAGCATGATGAAGATCAGTGGACTTTAATTCAAGGATTAATGACATAAAGTGTGTCGAGGGGGTTTAGGCTGCATATCAGGGAAAGGTTCTTCCACTGGAGGGTGGTTGGGCACTGGAACAGCTCCCCAGGGAAGTGGTCACAGCGCCAAACCTGACAGAGTTCAAAGAAACATTTGGACGATATTCTCAGGCACAAGGTGTGACTCTTGGGGATGGTTCTGTGCAGGGCCAGGAGTTGAACTTGCTGATCTTGGTGGATCCCTTCCAACTCAGCACATTCTGTGATTCTTTGCTGTTTCCAGTGAAACTGCAGCTGCAAGTGGTAAGTGATTTCAGTCGATGCACCTTCCTGCACAGCATCTAGAGGAGAGGAGGGAGGAGTGGATTTGCTTCATATTACATATATTTCCTGGATTTGCTTCGTATTACCCTGTGGAACAGGGATTGGTGTCCTTGTGTCTCGCAGGCCCAGCATCACCAGCGACGCAGCGGCCGTGCCGTGTTCACTTCAACCGCGGAGCGAAGGCTGCTGTGCCATGCCCTGCCCTGCGTGTGGGGGCTTCCCAGACAGAAACTGCTACCCTTTTACTGTGCTTAGCCTGTGCAGTGAGCCTGAAGCTCCTGGGAAGTGTTGGATTCACTGTAAAAGTGCAATAAATTGAGCACTCGGAAGTATTTTGGGCTTACTGTGGATGTGTGAATCAGTTGTGCATAGTTAATGTTAACAGTTGTGCAGTCTGTCAATGGCACATCTGTAGCTTCCAGGCAGTGTCTGACCCATGGGGTGTAAATGTGCAGTCAGAATCACAGGTGGGGCTGGCTTGGGAGGGACCTTTGAAGACCAGCCAGTCCAACCCTGCTGTCGTGGGCAGGGTCACCTTTCACTAGACCAGGCTGCTGAGTCCCCTCTGGCCTGGCTTTGACCATTTCCAGGGATGGGGCTCCCTCAGCTTCTCTGGACAACATGTTCACCTCCCTCATTGTAAAAAATCTATTTTTTATTCCTAATCTAAATGTCCCCTCTTTAGATTAAAGCCATCACCCTCGGCCCTGTCACAGTTGGTCTGGACAAAAAATTCAGGAAATGCATTTCATTTCCAAATGACAAGTAGCTGGAAAAGGGGCCTTGTTTGGGAAAATCTGGACTAAGGCAGTCCAGTGCAGATTGCTGCAGAGCCGGTCAGCACCTTCTGACAATCAGGGAGATTTCAGCCTTGTCTTAGGCTTTTTATTCCTTTAAGAGGGCTGTGTAAGGCCAGAAAAATATAAAATAAGTGTGGTTTTTTTCATTATGGCTTTGCATTGTCTTCCCATAAGCTGTGTATGAGGCAGTGATGGAGTGGAGAATGTGGAGCTTCTGGAGATGAAGTATTTTGGGGAAACAGGTACAAGTGTGCATCCAAGAAAGCAAAGTGTGCTTTGCCTGTTTCAATGAATCAGCTGAAGAATGGATTTTTTTTCTTTTTTTTAATCTCATTGGAAATAATTTTTCTTCCTACTCTTGAACATGGAGGCTGTTTTTAATTTTAAGAGGACTTCTCTCTTGATGAGGTGATAACCTAAAATGGCACAGGAGGGTCTAAAGCAGCTCTGTTTTACAGTCAAGCCTAGTAATACAAAAAGGAAGCTTGAAAAGAAATTATTAACTTTATAGATACAAAGTTGTTCACTTTTCTGCACTTGTATTTATGGTTTTGAACATTACACTACAACTTACATGCCAAAGAAATATTTGGATCCCATGCGGTCCTCCAACTGCTTATATATATCCAGAATGTTGCTGTGTATGTAGAAATACACATATTGCATAAAAAGCATCTTGGAGAAGAAGCAAGAGAAGGCTGCCCAGCACAGGACAGGAGGGGATCTGAGAATGGATTCCTAAAAAACAATGAAGAAAATCATCAAATTGTAGAATTGTTTAGGTTGGAAAAGACCTTTTAGATCATTGACTCCAGCCATTAACCCAGCATTGCTAAGTGCACCACTAAACCATGTCCCTAAGTGCCACATCTAGTGTCTTTTAAATACCTCCAGGGATGGGGAGTTGTAAAAGACTGAACTGTTAAGCGATAATGGCTCGAAACATTCCCCCATTTGTGGGGTGTGTAAGGGCGTTTTGTTGAGATGGAGGAGAGCTTTTGGGCGTGTAATAGCTACACCTCCGATTTGATAAGACAGAGGGTGAAAGAATGAAGGCTATGAGTGAGATAGGAGACGATCCTGTGGAGACAGATCCGCGCCTCTCCTCATGCTAAATTGTCTTCCCTTGCACAAACCACTGGGTTGTGGGGCTGCCCCTTCCTGCCCCCGGGGAAGTACTGGGACACTGGCTGTGACCTGAGGGTGTTCATCTCGGCTGATGGGCCATAATAGACTCAACCGCGCTGATGGATGGGCAGCTGTGCTGTCTTACAAGGTGTCAAGGACTCCCGAGCATCCCATGACCAACACTATTGCATCAAGCTCCCTGCCCTGGAGGAGGCACCTGGGCGTTCCCACCTGAACTTAAGTGGATATAATCCCAATAGAAGGTGTGTTCCAGAGATTTTTCCCCACCACTTCTTCAGGACTTCCTCCTCCACCCAATGGATCCGGTCTGTGACCAAGACTACAAGCAGCCAAATCTTGTCACGGGGCCTGTGAGTGGTGAGATCTTCACTCTGGTCCCATCTCTCTCTTTCTTTATTTTGTGCTTCATGCTCTTGTCCCTTCTCTCTTTCTTTTCCCTTGTGCGTGTCCTTAGATGATGTTGTTGTACTTCCCTATTGCAATGCTTTTTTGTTGTTATATTACTATAGAAAATTATAACCAAAATGGCTACACCTGCTTTCCTTTGCAACCAAATTGTTCTACAACAAACCCTACATATGTATGTTCACAAACAGATCACTCAGGGTCGTTTCACTCTAATCTGCCCCAAGGGATCTATTAACAAGAACCTGGGTTACCCTCACCTTCTGTGGTGGGTTGTAATATAATGATGTAATAACTCCATCATTGCCCTGGGCAGCCTGTTCCGGTGCTTGATAACCTCTTGGTGAAGATTTTCTTCCTATTAGCCAACATGGAAACTGCCCCTGGTGCAACTTCAGGCCATTTCCTCTTGTCCTATCACTTATTACTTGGGAATAGAGACCAACTCCTACATTTTAAGTTGAAGTATCCCAGGAGAACCATGACTAGCCACTGCAGGACTTGTTCCAGTTGTTTATAGAATTTTTCATCTGCCTCTTCAGCCTGGTTGAGAGGTCTGTAACAGACCCCATCACGATACCTGCCAGGTTCTTAATCATAAAGACAATGCCAGTGGTTCCATCATTAAGCTCAGAAAATCAAAACTGCCCCTAATATACAGGGCTTCCCCACTTTCTCTCCTTCCTTGCATATCCATTCTGAAGAGTTTATACCCATCCATTGCAGCTCTCCAGTTGTGTGAGCCATCCCACCACTTCTGTCATGGCAAATATGTCACAGTTTTCCTGCTGCCCAACGGCTTCCAGCTGCTCCTGTGTGTTGCACTGGTGCAGATAGATTTGCACTGGTCACAAGGCTGAAGCCCGAACAAAAGCCAGAGGGCAGAAGGAATGTCACCGCGTCGGGAAATACGCACTCACAGCTAAAACTGTTGCTGCAGATGGATTTTTCGGGCACAATAGCTGGTAGCTGTCCCAGAACCAGCACAATTGGTGCTTCTGCCCTACAAGCAGCTGATTGTGGATGGTGAAATTGCTGCCTTAAAATCAAGTCAGGCCATGAACATCCTTTTTCTTTGCCCTTGTTGTTTCTCTCTAGAGTGACTTCCAGGGCATCTTTAATAACATTTCCTTGGCACATCCACCAAAGGTATCTATTTTTTTCACTTTGTTACCGCAACAGCTGCATATTTCTCCCTGTTGCAGCCCCTACCCTCGCCCTGAGGACATGATAGTAGGTTGTGAACTTCGGGAGTCAAGGATCAGTCCCTTAACTGCCATAAAAAGTAAAAAAAAATCAATCTCAATGAACCTTGGCATATTTTTCTAATTGATGTGAATGAGATGAAAGGGATAGCTGACTTCTGTGACCTCTGGAGGATAACTGTGTATCATGTGTTGCATGAATAAAGGGGTGTGCCATAGCTGCAAAAATGGGAATTGACACCATTCTGCTCTTTAACAACATCCACTGGTGTGTGACATCCAAGTACATTAACAGCTGTCACCTTTCATTTCTCTTCTGCTCACCTCCCACATACTTTATTCATTTGCATGATGAAACTTGGTGAGTGAAATAGTTTGATGCTTACGATTGTTGAGATTCTTGTTCCAACTTATTTTCATAAATGCAACTGTAATTATTAGTCTGCTGGTGCTCTTTCCATCTTCACCAGAGCAAGACAGCAGGAAGGTCAGCAGAACATCTGGGCAGGTTCTTCCGTATCTTGCTGTATCGGAACTTGGAGGAGGAGTGCCTTGATATAGGTCTACATTACAGATAAGATCCTTATCAAAGGAATAGGTTCTTCAGTGGTGCAAACTGACACGTACATTGTTAGGACTAAAATTTCTCTCCAATGTTTTTTTTCCAATAAAATTATTTTGAGTTGATTTTGTAGTATTTCTTTCTCAATCAAAAATGAGTAGTATTGAAAAGGTTTTGAGAAAAATTGGTTCATATTATATATTTGTGAAAGAAACATTGCATTAAATCTTTTGTGTCTGTCTGTAAACGAAGCTTCTGTCATGTCTTACTTCCCATGGAAGGTTTCGGAGCAACTAAAGCTGAAGAGCATCATCTTACTACACCGTTTCAGTCAACTTAGAGTTGAAATGGTCATGCTTGTGTTTTAAATTACGTATTTAAGCATCTTTTGGAATTGAGAAGGTCTAACAGACAGTGTGAGCTTGCTTTGCCTTCCCTTGGTTAGGATAGAGAGCTCCTGTTGCATAGAGAAGCTGCATGGTACTAATTACACTGTAGGAAAACTAGCACATACTCTGTGTGTGTGCTGGAGCTGGATTTGCTCTGCTCTCATCTGGTCTGTGGGAATTTATTTGACAGTTGAAAGGATGTTTGAGCTGGCTGTTAAGTACTACAGGAGCATTAGGCAAATGGGACTGAAGATTCTGTTCAGAAGGTCTGCTCAAACATCTGTCTTGCTAACTAATTATACTCAATGTAGTCATACTCAGTAAACCTTTTGGCGAGAAGTTTGACTCTCCTTTTTAAGCTGCAGTTATGCTGTAAAGTTTTTAGTACAAGAACAGTCATACTTCTTATGCTGGTACAAAGCAGAATAACTTCAATAAGCATCCTAAGGAAATACTGGGATGTGGGCTAACAACATAAGTACTTTTACCAAGATGTATCTAGATCCATGGGAAGAAAGATTGGAAATAGGAGTTTATGCTGGCACTGTTAAAACAGCAACACCTTTTAGTTTCACAGGGACTAATTTGCATGAGTCATGGATGATGAAAAGGTTATGCTTGAAGAACCTGCTTCAATAACTATTGAATTTAGATGGAGTCTTTCCTGGGCTTTGGATCAAGTTATAATTTCCAACTCAAGTTATTTGTAAGTTAGAAAATACTTAAAATGCCTCTGGATTTCTTTTGATGTGTTGAATGTGTTCCAAAGTGAATAATGTTTTGAAGGAATAACATGTGCTTGACAGAGTGAACCTCAGAAATAGTACAACTTGCTTTTTACCACGGTAAATCTTTGCTATAGGAAAGTCAAAGCTAAAGCCAGACCTGACTGTGACTACACAGGGGGCAGTGCAAAGGAAGTTGATGAGACCATTTTCTACTACTCTGATCAAAAACCAGAGCAGTGCACTCCAGGCTGTGAATTAGTTTGGAAGGTAACATTTTGATTTGTGGAATAAACAAGAAGGGGCTAAAGCAGTTACTGTGAGCAGCTTGCTTGAAAACCACATTAAGCTACATAGGAGGTCTGTTTAAAATTACTTCATTTAGCAAAAAAGCAACAATTAAAATTAGAAACAGTTTGGCTGTTAACATCTAAAACTAATTTCCTAGCTGAGACTTCATGGAAATATCTGTATAATATGAAAGACCTAAACCCAAACATTGGTCAAAAAATCCTGAAAATGTCTGGAAATACGTTTGTATGTGATCCTTGCCTGGTTTCTTTGAACTATCTGAACTTTTCCACCTTTTATTTTCAGGAGAAACTGTGAAATGTAGCCCTCTGGTTACGCTTGGCTGTGAAATTAAGTTTCTAGGAGCTGGCAAGTCCCCTAACTCTCTTACGAACACTCTCTTCTTTAGCTGTCCCGTGTAATGAGAGAATGTACGTTTGGAAACATCACAACAGTTTTTCCAACCACTCCTTTCTCCCAGACACAGCCTCTGTATTTATGTGGGCTGTGGCTGCAAAAGCTGTGCCTGCCCGGGTGTTCACAAGGTCCAGTAAGCACAATTCTCTCTGAGCAGGGTTTCAGTTCTACTCACAGCTTGTGCAACTCATTTACTCCCTGACTTCGGTTACTCTGATCCTACTATGTCCCAGCTGCATTCTTTACACTGTCTGCCTATAAAGCACAGATTAATTTAAGGTGATAATTTAGATGTATAAAGCATTTAACAGCATAAAGCTTGGCTGTTTGCAGATAATCTTCAGCCATCACCTTCTGGGTACCTGCGTATGTTTCTCACCCTCTTGCACTAAATTAGAGATGTATACTCCTCCTTACCAGGGTGCAACCTGCTTTGTTTCTCACCTGTTTGAAAAAGCTTATTTTTCAGTTCTAGTATGCAGTGGAATTTGACTAGTAACAACAGCTCTGTAACTTCTTTCTCTTCTTCTGTGAAGCCATGTTTGTCAAGAATCCAACGAATGCTGTTTCAGCACTAATCTTGGCAGTAAATGTACAGTTGCTCAGTGGTAATGTAGGGCACTGTGCCTTGGGAGAGGGTCTGGATAATGAGCCCTGTTCACCAGCACAAGAAAATATTTGACAGCAGCTCATCTCTGGATGTTTTCAAGTACAGAACCCCATTTTGGGAGAGCATTTTGTATTTAAAACATTTGTATTCTAATTCTTCAGTATAACCATACATTTAAAACATGAGCCTTGAACTGCAATGGATATTACCAGACTGGGTGACTTCTAGGACATGAGTTGTGATCTGCTCTTCCACTGCAGCATCATGTAATGAATTGATGAGACACATGATGCACCTTCCCCAAGAGGGCAAGTTAGAGCCCTGCTTGATAACTTAAAGGCTGAACTGAGGGTTCAAAGCTAACCCCCAATACTTGAGAAGGAAGAGCTGCTCCATAGTGGACCTTAAGAGAAAGACACTGTTTTCACACCCATCTTCTCATCTGAAGAGCCTCTTCCTTCTATCAGCTCTCCCTTGCCCAAATGCGCCCATGAAACAATTGTGTTAGGCCAGACAACTCAGTACTCTGAATGGAGCCACAAGGTGTGCTTGTGGAGACTCTGTCTGACGAAGAGGCTGAGTTAAAACAGTGGGAAATACAGGAAATGTTTCTGTCAGAATATCCCATCCAAACAAAGTGTTTCCACCAACCGGTTTGGGTCACAGAAACTTATTTTGATGATGTAAACGTTCCACATGGGCCATCTTCCTGCTCAGTCATTTCTGTATTAGCATACATATGATACAATATGATCCAGCAGTTTAATTATGTTTTACAGTGTTATCTTCTTAAAGCTTTAACTCTCTTGCTTTCAAGTATGCTGTGGGTTTTTTTTGTTCTTGTTTTTTTTTTTTAGGGTTGCTATTGTCTGCTTTCTAGGCTGATCAGTTCTCTCTGATTTGCTCCACTACTCTACTTCCAATCTTACACCACAGCACTTCTCCCATTATTTCAGGTGAGAAGGGAACTATTGTAAAATGCTTTTATGGTGTTGTCAACATAATATTTTATGCCTTTCCTTTTGCATTATAATCTTTATGGTCTGAGATTTTTCTCTGCTCTCGTATGGGATTGTCCTCCCTGACCCCAGAGCAGATGCAGACAATGCCAAACCCAGGGAATATGTTCTCTGTAGCTTCTTTGTATTTTGTTTCTCATTCTCAGCTTTATTTCTTTACTGGCCTCAGTACTGTCTCTTCCTTGCTGCTTTAGAAAAGGCTTATTGGTTTGTGATCTCCTCTTACCCTAAATCCTTGTTACTGCAATCTGTAGAACCCCACTAGTGACAGGTCCCCAGTCTGATGTCACCCCATTCACTGTAACCCTTTGTGCCCAACCCATGAGCCAGCTGCTCACCCACCACATGATGTGTTTATCCAGCTGTGAGCTGGACATCTTGTGCAGAAGGACACTGTGAGAGACAGCATGGAAAGCTTTACTGAAATCCAAAAACATCACATCAACCGGCTCCCCTTGATCAGCTAGGTGGGTTACCTTGTCACAAAAGGAAATCACATCTGATAAGCAGGACTTTCCCCTCACGAAGCCGTGCTGGCTGTGACCAGTGACTGTGTTGTACAGAAAGCACGTTTTTCTCCCTCCAGACCAGGACCTCCAAAAGCACTATTGTACTGCTGGGTCCAGTTTCAAGGCCACAGATGCACTCAGCTTTCTCCCTTTCAACTGACTCAGTGCCATCCCACTCTCCTGCATCCTGGGGTGAAAGAGCAGCCCAGCACAGGGATACTGCAGCTTGTGGCATGTGAAACACAACTTGCAAACTTCTGCTCCAGAGCACTTCACAGTGTTATCAGATCAAACACTGTAATTCCTTCCACACAGATCTTCGCTGACTGAAGCAGCACAGCAGTACTAAGCAGCCCAGCACGTGTCACTGCTCAACTAAAGGCAGATTCTCTCCATTCTACCCTATGAAGAGATGATCATCACTGCAGAGTACAATTTGATATTTTAACACCTTAAATACAAAGTCTTTGGTGCAGCTGATGTACAAATAAATTTTTACCTAAGAATTACTTCTGAATTAAAAGAAAAGAGTAAAGCCCTTGAAGGCATAAAATATTTAGTTTTGTTATGCAATTCCACAGTGTGAAGGAAGATAGGGCCCTGACCCAGAGTGTAAAGTTCAATTTAGCATTATGTGCCTGGTTAAAGTAGGCACTAATTAATCAGACATACTTGGCAGAAAGGATTCTTATGCATCACTCAAATCCAAGGTGCTGGGATAAACAGGCACATCTCGGGAACACAGCACTTTCTCCTAACCAGAATCAAACATGACCCTGTCATCCTCAGGTGGTGGAAGACAAACTAGAATTGTTGTCAGCCCAGCAACTGGAGCCAGCCCTTCTCTCTGCCCTGGTACGACACATGCACTCTAGACATTAGAGTGACTGAGATATTCTCGTAACAAAATACCTTTATGCATCCACTTAAAAATACATAAAATGGAAAAGTAGAGTGCTTTGGCCTTGGGCAAGGTGAAATACCAGAAATGCAATGAGTTAAATTACCTTCCAGGCTTTTGTGGAAGTGTTAAATGTCTTCAAAACGCAAGGTTCTCACACAAACGGCCATTTATTCCAATAGGACACACATTGCTAAATAAAATGAGTCACTACGAATGAATCAGATCGAGTTGGAACAAAGTAGAAGCTTTTTATAAGCTCAAAGCATATTGAGCAATAACTAAAATGCCTACAAATATTCAGAGCACTGGGTAAGAATGAATTTATGCCACCTTGCAAGAAGTATTTTTTGTATCTTAATACCTATGGCCAAATAATTATTTTATTTGATTATCACTAAAGGAGATGAGACAGGAAGCTGTGAAAAGGGAATATGATGAGAAAAGCTAAGATCATGATATTGTTTACTTTGGGAAAAAAGAAAAGCAGTGTTCTATTGCAGTTATAGCAACAACCACAGCCAAGCATTAGCTGTGCTCATTTTGAAACTGCATTTTGTGCAAACAGCAATTATGACAAATTTTTTATTAGATGGTAAATGAATGGCTAAGAAATTCTCAAAACAGAAATTCAAGAAGCACCATTTTACCTTTTTTTTAAAAAAAAATTAGGCATTACAGAAAATGGAATAGGCCATTCTGCCTTGCTCAAAGCATTTTGATAATTTTGTTAAATAAGAGAGGGAATATTCAATTTAATATGTGCAAAAGCTAATATTTACATTGTTCAGTACATAGAGGCAGGATCACATTAAGAGAAACTGCAAGAGGAAGAGAAAAAACTGTTCTTAGGGTCCACTGTAGACAGAACAAATATTAATGAGCTTAAAGCATAGTAATGTAATCAGGTAAGATTTTAGAAAAAAATCTTTGTAATGATAGAGCTAGTGAGGCATGGGAAGAGATAGCACAGGGAAGTCATAGAACTACCCTCCCTGCAAAAGATTAACCTAATTTTCACCAATGTTTATTTACAGCTGAGCTGCTCTGGGACACGCTACAACTACCTCTTCAAGTCCTCTCCAGACCTGTTTTTTAACGGTTTTAATAAAGCAATTGTTAATAATTTCATCTCACACAAATGGCCTTTGTCACTTGGCATTGTAAGGGACATGCTGACTGCCAGAAACAATTCCTGCCATACAGAAATCAGGACAGACAGAGATGAAACAGATTTCTCCTTTAAGTTTACTGTTCTCTATTTTTGTATTTTTTTCCCCATTAAATATATGAGTTTGAGAGAAACCAAATGGACAGCACATATAGAGAGCAGACACTGGATAAAGGTAGGCTTTGAGACCATCAGAATGCAATGGTCCCACTTGATGCAGGGACTTGCCAACTAGTATTACTTTGGAAAAGAAGTGTGCACAAGGGGAGGAGCTGGAAATTCAGATTATACATTTAGCTTATATAGTTGACATAGAAAATTATTGTTTCCAAGAATTTTAATTTTTCTTTTGTTGCAGTCTTGCATTAACAAGCCAGCTGGAGGATCTCCCACGTGGAATATCATCACTGCCTTCAGGAAAGATAACCTTCCCTTACACATTGCCATATAAACACTTCTGCTAAAGACAGGGTCCTGCAGCTGCTTGCTGCCCACCGTGGCTAATGGTCCACGTAACCTGAGCAGCATTCCTCGAGCACCATGCTCACACTAAACCCTCAACAGCTGGAGCAGCTGTGTGAAGTGCAACCTTAGATTACTACAGACATCATTAAGTGCGTAATTAAGAAGCTGAATCTCTCCACTCTGTCATTTCACCTACTTTTAATAGAATAGCTCCTCAGTCACCTTGTCTTTGAGGTATATCTACTTCATCATTAATTCAGTCATGTACTTTACAGGTAATACTGCTGAAAACTTTTTTTGCTACATCTGTGCAATAAACTGAAAAGACCAGAAAGTGACAAATGTATTAAAAGAATTAAAAGTTAAGACAGAATAAAGACAAAAAGACACTTTTCTGCCATTTGCCCACAATGTGCAGCACAGGCTGTCTCAAGCCCCGACAATCAAAGTCTTGAAATTCTAGAACAAAAATTCCTGTCTCCTTCCCATGAAAGTTTGGACTTACTCCCAAATACTTTTAAAGTAATTGTTTTAGCATAAGATCACAGATAGCACAGTTCTGCCAATCCTTCTATCAATTAACTATTGTGGATGATCTTCCTGTTTTGTTATTAATACTAGGATTTAGTCCACAGATTGGCCAATTACAAACCTCAGTATTCGCTCTCAGAGCCAGTCTCAGCCCAAAACCCCCGAGGCTAAATGTTTCAAGCCCCTTAATGTAAGCATGGAAGAAGCACATTAAAATTTAGTGAAAAACTTCAAGTTTAAGTTTTGTCTTACTTTTTTTCCTTTGTGATACAGGCATTTAACATCCAAAATTCACCTGTAAGCAATCAAAACCATAGGTGAAACACAAGAACAAAGGATTTACCTAGTGAGTCATCAAAGTGCTTTATTTTATAAAGCCTTGCTCATGTTTGGAGTGTAATCTAAGCACTAACATACACAATAATGAGTCTTCCTTGCCCTGTCCAAATAAACAGTTTATCAACAAGAATGAGTGACAAAAATGCTACACAGACAAAAAGAATGCTTTGCTGTAAATGTCTAAAATGGTTTAAAAATGTACACTCATTGGCCGCAATTAAATATGTACTCCAAGTACCTTATTTTTACTCCAAGGTCTCCCTGTGGCCTCATACCTTCAGAAGCTTCAGAAAACGAAACTTGGGTGAGAACGTAGACAACGGGGGTGTTTAGGGAGAGGACAAAAAAAAAAAAAAAAATCAAGCCACAGTACCAACTTATTTAAATACATACAATACAAAAGTATACACATACATCACAGTGCTGCAGACATCACTAAGTCAAACGTAACAAAAAATCCTGTGGGAAAGGTCAGGGAAAGGAAAAAAAATTAGTACACAGCAACAGGGATAGTATTGCCTTTGGCCGCTGAAGAGAGTGTAATTAAGGGGTTGCTGTTGTATGGGCTCCTCTGAAGTGAACCACAACATAGGTTATGCAGAGTTGCAGCAGAGCAGCACTGACATTGGTTATGGAGAAGGCATGCTGGCACTCCTGATCCCAGTTAGAAACGACGAGAGGGAGGTTTGACTTCTCTTACGTTGCCTACAAAATCTAACAATTTCAATAAAGAAATTTTAAAGGCACAGCTTTAGCACAGTGTATAAGTAGATAAACTTTTAAGCATATGTAAATTTGTCTCTTTCAAGCATGGAGTCTTTCAGGGAAAAATACAAGAGGAGAAGGAATACAATGTTTAAAAATTTTAAACAAGTTAAACATGATCAGCACAGTTTCAGGCAATGTACTATACAATCAAAATTGAGTAAATGGTAGGACAGGTCATTTTGATGCTGAAAGACAACCTTGGGAAAAATCCCTCTGAAATATCCTTTTGCATTTTATTGTAAAAGAGTCTATGATGGAGGTGAGCGAGACATTCACTTTAGTACACTACTGCACATTACCTCTTGGAAGATGACAAACATTACTTCATTTGTACTGCAAAATAACTTTACATGTAAACTCAAAAGTCATATATTGTACACGGCTCTGAAATTCAGAAATATCCCTGCTTTCCTAATAATGTAAACAGTAAAATTCAGGGTTCATTTTTCAAGGGATAATCTATAATAAAATACCGCTGTTTCAACAGTACAACATAAGCATTTAAACTTCAAATTCCCAGTAAATTACAAGGGAATGGAATTTCTATCAGTGTGCACATCCTTCAGGATGGGTAGAAGATGGAGCTACTATTGCCCAAAACTATGCGCTTCTTCAGGTAAGCTTTTTTTACACTTGTAACCTTATTAGCTCCTATATTGCAAGAATATAAAACAAATGAAAACTTCAGGTAACAAAGTGAAATAAGCAAAGTTTTCCCTTAACATAAGCTTACTATAGCAAAAATGCACACACAGCATGAATTACGTTAGCTCTTTGTAAGGTAAGAGATGCCAGCTCTCAGATGTCTGAGAGGCTGAACTTCCTGACGCAATGTGCTGAAAAAGAAGACAAAAACGGGAGAGGGAGGAAAGAAAAGGAAAAAACCCAACTGCTAGGAACCAAACGGGAAAAGCCTCTGGCACCAGCTGCTTTTTTTAAGGAGTGCCAGTGTGCAGGGTGTGTAACATTTCGCAGTAAGGTCTTCATTATTATCGTCATCATCATCATGAAGAATACTGTCATGTATCTTTTTTCAAAAAATAAACTGATCCACAGTTTACAATTTGATATCAATATTGTAGATTTAACATGCATTTACTCTTCCCTACCCCCACCCCACACCTCTTTGCTCATTTATTCCACTTCAGCTGGTAGCATCAGAGTATTACTGTCACAGTGCACTCTGAGTAAGCTGTTCTATTTATTTAAATTATTTTAAATTTTTTTTTTGCACACACAAAAGAGTCAGAAATAGCTAGAACTATGCTGGGAATATCAGGCAGCTGTTAAAGCGAGTACTCCACCCCACTTCAGTCATCTTTGCCAGCAGATGTAAACAAAGGGGTTTCTTTCTGTAAGATGAGTGCTTCTCTGAGTTCCATTTTTTCCCTACACTTGTAGCCACTGCTGCTGTCCCCAGGTCTCGTGTCTGTCCTATGTAACATGATAGGTTACGTCAAGATGTTGGCAATAAAGTCCAAGAAGCGCTTTGAATACTGTTCAGGATTAACAGTTGAAATTTCTGCACCAGCCTACACAGAGAATTGGGAGGAGAGAAGAAAGAAGGAAGAATCAGTGTTTTATTTCATGCTTTTGTCACTGAAGATGTTACTCAATAAATTTCATATACAGTTTCAGAAGCAAAGACTGGAAACACAGATTGTAATGGCCCTCAAGCAGAATCTTACTGGTGCCTTTTTAGGCTTCACAGGACAGTGATAGCCAGTACTCACCACTGTAACAGCTATCTTCCATTTCTGAAACATATTCTTTTTACTTTCCATACTTCTCTTTACTTTTATTGTACTTCAGTCCTCTATATGAATTTTTACAGCACAATTAGCCATGCTACCCACTGATTCACCAGCAGATTCTGGTCTCTTGAGCAGCAGTGCCTTCATACAGAGAAGACTGAATTGCCATACTTAGATCCAGCAGGTCAACACCTGTGTAACATGTACTGTTATCTGAATGCTAAATAGCCTGGTTTGAAATACATGGTAACAATAACACTTTTTCAATGTTTGTGCATTTAAATCTGGACTCACTGAATAAACTATACAATTGGTATTTCAATGAAGTCATGATTTCATTCATATTTTGAGTTTTTCAGAGCCTTACCCACATTTTTATTTATATTTTTCCTATTTTATAAAAGAGGAAAGTTGCATGCATGCAATTAATGAATGAACTTCAGTGTCATTGGCTCAGGATGGAGACAGTGAAATCAACAAAATGGATGTATGAAAGTAATGTTCTGTAATAAGTTCTAATCACAATCAGCTTCAATAATCATAGCTGTTGCTCACAACATATTTCTATCTGTTATTTAAGCTAGAAGCGTGAGTTTTTAAAGTCTGCTACTTTCAAAGTGCAATAATAATTGCCAGATAACGGCTGCATCAGGTCTGCATCAACTTTCAGCTGCCCAGAGAGCAGAGAGAGTAACGAAAGCATTGCTTTAGACAGACAAAAAAATACCTCCTACAGGCCTTTGCAGGTCACATCATTCTCTACTGTAACTAAAAAGCCCTGAGCCCTTTGCCTAAAACTTCTCACAATGCCCTGATCCTTTAGATACTTAGACACAGGAGGGATTTTAGCCTCATGAATGAATATGGTCTCTTTAAAAAGTTTATGAAATTTGAACCTTAAATCACCACAGGAGTGATAATGGTAGCTATAAATCATAAATTTGGAAGACTGGGCTGTTTTACCACAGTTCTTTGGTATCTGCTGCTACGCAGCAATTTCAGTCAAAATGAAATAATGGCAGTCAAACAGAAGCCTTCACTGAACAGTCTCTGAGTATTTAATATGCACATTTTATTTTTATGCCTGATTTTGCAAATTGTACTTTTTTTTTATGAAGAAGTCTTCTAGAGTGAGCCGCATTATATGCTGAAGAACTAACTTTCAGCAGGCTGTACCAAATAATGAAACCATCATTAGGGCTCTGCATCTGAAATTAGATTCATGACAGCTTTCATAGAGCAGTGAACAGCTCTGTTTGCAAGAATAAGGTGCATGTCACAAATTTAGGACAAAGTCTTAAAAAGCATCTCACTAGAGCTCTTTGTGGGTGAGAAAGCTGTGCATACAGATGAAAAAGGAGTTCCACTCTCAGTATGTCACGTGTAGCAGTTACTCTGTACATTTTTATTGCACATTAAACTTGAAAAAAATTCTGATCTACTTCCCCTTTCCCTAGAGTTATTGAACTGTCCTGTATCAGGGCACTAAACAAAAATGCATGAATATAAATGGAGTAAGAAGAAGAAACCAACCCAGATACTCACCCCATGCTTTACTGTTTTTGCAGCATGGGCAGCTTTCTTTTTTGCATCATAATGAGTAAGAATGTCAATAATGGCCATAAAGTACACTTCCTTCCTGGGCGCATCTGCAAAGGCAAACACAGAGCAGTAAGAATGACTTCTGAACCATCTTAACAATAAGCCCTCCTTCTAACAAAGGAGACTTGGTGAGACAATCAGCAGCTAAGACAGGTCAATGTCACTCATAATCAAGATCTGTAAAAACCACAGGCTCAAGCTATCCTTAATTGAGAGTTTAACTGCACTCATATATAACGCAAAACCCCCTAAATGAGCGTAAAATAAAAAAATAGCATACAGAAATAGGAATTATTGCTCAGTTTAAGTAATGTGGATTTCATCTTTCTTTGTGGAAAAATTATGAAGTTTTATATGAAAGGCAATGCTTCTGGGTCAACAAACAAGATCATACTTTCTTTATGAATAAAACCATGTATTTATCCGTGTCAACGCTTATGGGGGAAAAAAAAGGTAACTCTCCTGTCTTGAACAGCCACAGATAACTAGTTAGTTTTACACACTAACATCAAACTCAGTTTCAGGCTTCTTACACACTCCTTATGTTGACTTTCTTAGCTGGAACATAGAAATTGGGTATGAGTGCACCAATTTTCAAAAAGCAACCAAAAAAGTGAAATATAACCTGGAATGCTTCTTTTCTCATTCTTTTTAGACTGTGTTTAACAGTGTTATCTGCCAGAAAAGACCAATTATAGATACTAGACTTCCTGAAAGGGATGAAAACCCCATTAATTAACTGCTGAAGAACTGGTGAACCAACAGCTAAGCATTACAGAAATCTTCTCCTTTCTGCTGCACCAAAGAGCAAATTTCCTTTTCCACAGAGTGAACTTCTATTTTCCAGTTTACATTTGCCTTTACATGGTTGTGAGGACTTTAGGATTCTGATGCAAGAATCAAACCACCTTAACATAAAAATATTTCTTACTGCTTACTTTCATGGGATTTTATTCCATAAACATCAATAGCTGGATCAAATTCCCCTGGAGCCAAAGGCAGTGAGCTGTTCAGTGTATTTCCTGGACTGTCTGGAGGGGTTCCAATGGGGTGGGTCCCATCACTTTCACCTTCCTCTTCTCCATCATTCTCTTCACACTCTATTTCTTCCTGTTCAGCTCTTTCAACATCATGAATTCCAACCAGCAAGCTGTAGTCCATGAGTTTTAACTGAGCAAGGAACTAGAAAGTGATAATAAGCAATCTATCAATATTGCTGAAAAACATAACCTCCACTTACAAACAGAAGTTACACAAAGGTGTCACCAGTTGAGGAAAACTTCTAAGGCACTTCTGAGTGAGAGCAAAAGGGAAGATTAAGTGATAAAGCTGGCAAAGAGATACTTGATTTTATTAAAATGTAGTAAGAGCACACAAATGACTTGAAACTTATACTGTAGCCCACTCCTCCAAAATCCTCAGGCAAAAAAATTTGTGTGTAGTGAAGAGCAGTGTGCTTGCAAACCAATGACTGTTACTCCTGTCTTGTGTTTCAGTTAAATTACAGAGTCATAAAATACCACAGGTTGGAAGCGACCCCCAAGGATCATCGAGTCCAACTCTTGGCCCTGCTGCACAGAACCATCCCCAAGAGTCACACCATGTGCCTGAGAATATTGTCCAAACGCTTCTTGAACTCTGTCAGGCTTGGTGCTGTGACCACTCCTCATATGGCTTCCCCTCAAGGCCCTGCACCATCCTCTCAGCCCTCCTTTGGACAGCTTTATATCTTTCTTATGTTGTGGTGCCCAAGACCACATGCAGCACTTGAGGAGGGGACGGCTCTGCCACTGCTCAGTGCCCAGACCAGCCTCTGTGCTATCAGGCGTACAGTGTGCTGTGATCTGGTGCTGAACCTACCCTCTCAATCCCTTTTAATTCGTATTAAAGAATCATAAAAAGTGTTCAATTATTCTTGCAGTGGAAAGCTGCGAAGTTTTACACTCTGAAGACATGAGATGATGTTGTATTCTCTTCAGTGACAGGCTCATGAATTACATCACTTAAGCAAAACATGTATGTGAATGAAAGGGTGGTTTTGGATAAAGAGTAAGGATGGGAGATTTTAGAAAATTAAAAGATGAATACACTCTATGTACTAAGTTATATCAGTCGAGGAGAACAGGATAAGGCAGAAAGAGGAGGATGGAAATAAGGAAGGTATAAAAGCAGGAAAATGGGATAAACAGCTCAAGGGGGTGAGGGATAGGCAGGACAGAGCTGTGCTGCAGTGCAAAAGCAGTACTGTGATTTCAGACTTGTGAAGTCCATGCTTATGGTATGCAGAGAAAGTGGCTCAAAATGAAAATTGCTTCAGTTTTTATAAACTCTAAATGGTTATAAAAAGGAAGTTACAGCAGACCAGGGAAGAAGGCATTTAAGCTAGACTTTGGCACAGAGATAGTGATGGTGATGAAAAAGATGAGTAAAAAATACTAGGTAATGAGAAATTCCAGTTTGACAAAATCTGATTTTGAGAAAAGAGATGAGCTGGAGATAGCTGTAAATTCAAGTGCTAGAAGAATTATTGTGAGATTGAGAAGAGGTTTTTAGAAGAAGAAACTGTTTTTTAATGATTTCAATAAAATTCATTTCAGTATAATACAACAATAGACTCTTCACAAGACTGGAAGGGATTTAAGTTTGAAGAGATGATGCACAGCAAGACAAACAGATGAGACTGGCCAAAAGTGATGGGGTGGAAGAACTCCAGGCATATTATTCACTACCTGTTAAATACAGGGGGAAAAAAATCTACCAATAATAATATAGAACAGCATGAAAGACAGTGGACTCTTGGGAAGAAACACTGAGCTACAGATTAGAAGAGAATGGCTCTTGGAAAAAAGTGTGCTGCTGCTAACAAAAGACTTAGGGAGATCAGCACAAGGAAAAAAAAATCCTGATTTTAAATGGAAAAAATATGTAGTTTTTCTCAGGACACCTGCAATGGAG
The DNA here is from genome assembly GCA_014706295.1 of Lycocorax pyrrhopterus obiensis. Taxonomy (NCBI): domain Eukaryota; kingdom Metazoa; phylum Chordata; class Aves; order Passeriformes; family Paradisaeidae; genus Lycocorax; species Lycocorax pyrrhopterus. Next base: position 18,398,403 of record JACSVZ010000002.1, on the reverse strand, counting down.
TAAGAAGGTGGGAAAATAGACAAGGGGACATCAAAACAGCAGTAATAATTTGTGTTTGAACACAGAAAGGGGACATATGACTTGATTAGGAGAGAAAGATAGAAACAAAACTGAATGAAAAACAAAACCAGATATAAAGCCATATAGCTCAGAATAGTACTCCATAATACGTTTAACTATAAATACTGTCTGATAAGATAATCATATACTAAGTGTCGTGCATTTCTTTTCATTGTAGTGAAATGTGAGCGTTTACGCATTGGTTACAAAGTGTGTCTATCGGTTTTCTAATAAGGGCAAAAGAACCAACAAAAGAAAAACAAGGTTAAAGAACAGCTTGCCATTGTCAAAATCAGGAGCCAGATCACTTCACACTAGTGGTTTACATGGATATTAAACAATTCTCTGTGCAAACTTCAAACCCATAAAAACAGCCTTTCAAGACATAATCTGGAATTTACCATTATATTCTAATAAATGATATAGATCATACACCAACCACTTTTTGGGGTAAGAAAGTATATTCCACATTCCTTCCACACACTTAAGATATTATCTGCAACCTACTTACTGTAAAAGCAGTAGTCAGCAACAGCAGTACATGTTAAAAGAGCACAAAATTTTAACCCAAATAAACTTATCTCTAGAGCTGTGATATCAGTAGAGCACAGTATTTTAAATATAAAGTAAACACACACTGATATTTCACAAAATATTTATGTTTTCATCATCCTCACCACCATAAAATTCCCATTGTTACTATGATGGGAAATTAAATTTCCTCAGAAGCAAATTACTGGGTAAATTCTAAAGTAACAGTATTTTGTTTTGTGCAACTAATGAGATACAGATCTGAAGAATTCGAAAAGTCAATTCACACAGCTCTTTTGATATAAATAGCTGAAAGTCTTATTAAGTCACAAACACATTTTGCTACCAAGTCTCTTCCAAGTCTCTGCCTTTTTACTTGAAAACAGATTTTAGGCTTTGAATATAAAGCTGCAAAATACTCTGTTTAGGAATAATATTTTCAATTACGCAAACTAAAGGCAAGTTGTGTGAAAAAGTCTGATATTTATTTTATTAGCTGAACAAAATCAGTAAAAATAATACATTAAATACATACATTAACACTTTTCTTTCAAGTATTTACTATATTCAGCCAATTACAAATTTATATGAAAGACTACGTTAAGATAATGAAAATCCACTTGCTGTATTCAGATTACTGAAGTACTCTACTGTTGTGATACTAAGAATGATTTAAAACTGGATTACTAATATGAAACAAAAAGGACATGCACAGCTGTGAGTGGGGGAGAAGCCCCTCCTCTGTTATGGACTACAGTCTGTATTTGGCCTTAGCCTTGGTGGACCTCCACCTGTAAAGTACAACTAACAATACTCACCTGTCTCTCAGGGGCATTTGGAAGCACTAGGCTTGTAAAGCATTTAAGTACTAAGCAGTGCCATCATTTTAACATCACATCATCAAGGCAGGAACAATGTATGGCAACCAGCTATGGCAGCAAGCCATTTATCACATCAGCAAAGCAGTGAGCAACTCCTGAAAGTTTAAATTGTGTTTCATTTAAAACAGTCAGTGCTTAGTCTTATAAACAAGAATTTTCATTAATGAATCACAGGCATGATTTCCTGGGATATCCGTAATTTGCCACACATTTTAATCACATGCAACTGAACAGGCACATTCTTACCTCAACATCCTTTTTGAGTTTCTCAAGGAACATCTTTTTGTTACTCTCATCAATATGAATCTTTTGGCCATCATTAATAAAATCATTGTCTTTGAATGTCGGCAGCTCTTTGGCCTAAAACAAATAAAAATTCCTGTAAAAGCAGGATTGCAAAGAGGAGTGTGGTAAAGCTGCTGCCCTGGTGCAGCCCCCGCTGGCAGTGGGGCCTCCAGAGATACCCTGTGCCTGAGGGCACCCCCGAGCTGCTTCTCCTCCATGGCATGCAGCTCTCCATAACTGCACCCATGGAGCTCTTTCCTTAGTTTATCCCTCCTGGAAACAGCCTAGAAGGTACATATTTACTGGGCAGCAAACGCAGCTAGGACAAAATCTCCAGGTCAATATTGGATTTGCATTGAACACTGATTTGCAACGAGCTTCTTCCAAGATGTCATTTGTCACAGTGACTGGCAATAAGTGAAGTCAAAACACAATCTATACCTGATAACAAAGGGCCTACATCAGATCTTATAGAGGAAGCCAGACTGGATTGCATTTTGCACAACTACTGTGAATGTTTACAAGTGACTAATACCAAATAATTATTGGAAAGCAACAAATGAACATGAATTATGAAATTCTACTTAAAAATAGCAAATGCCAGAGAAGACCACTGGCTCTTCAATACATAATTAAATATTCTTGATGTTGGAGCAACTTGATTTTCTTCAACTCCCCCATGAAGTGATTTGCAACAGCACTAAGGAAAGTCAGAGTAATCACTGGATTCAGTACTAACACACCTCAAATGGGCTCAGTTTTTAAAGGGCAGTGACTGGAAGTTTACTCAAAAAACCACAGCAAACCGATAAACAAAAGAGCAGTTCCTTCAGGGCATTTGGTCAAGCAAACTAGTAGCAATAGTAACACCCGCAATCAGAGCTTTTAAGAAATTGGCCCATTAAGAGCAATGAACAGCCTTTCTCCCCACCCCAGCTTTAATCAATAGTATGGAAGAACAGGTTTTCTTTACAAAGAAAATGTTACAGAACAACCAGTGCTGCAATTCCTATGAACTGTCAATGGCCATGAACTAGTGAGTACCCCAATAAGTAATTTCCCCTTAATCTGAAAGTCCTTTTGCTAGGAATAAAAGGCAGCTAACATCAGCCTCCGGGAAACGTCCTCCAGAAGTTTAACTAGTCAGACATTGCTTATAAACTTACTGGAGATAATATTTTTCATAAAGTTTATTTTCTTCCTACGACACAGTAAGGAAAAGAATCTGAGAGGTTCTTTCCTCTGCTCCAAAATACATCTATTGGAAAGTACAGCCTTAAAATGCAAGCACCACAGCAGACTCTGAAAAGTCCTTATAGATCTTTACAATGGCCAAAAGTTCCTTTTGCTGTTGGGCTGTGTGCACTGAGGTGGCCAAAATACTCAGTACCCCAACTGTCTGAATTCATTTTTTAGACCTGGAATTCGTGAATTGCTTGAGATCCCACAATGATACCCTTGTTTAGAGAAGCAATCCTTTTCTTCCAATAACTGCTCAAAACCACTTAAGAAATTAGTAACATTGTAATAGTTATGAATCATTTATTAAATCCATGGCATACTGATACCTATGAAGTTTGGAAAAAAATAAGGTCCTAGTCTGGCTGCTCTGAATTATTATTGTCTTGCATCTAGAACATTCTGAAACATTAAAATACCCTCTAATAGAGATCCTCTATTTATATTTGAAACAAAAGGAAAACAAACACCCAAGCAGCTGAGATGGAGCTATAACCATTCATTCATCCCAGACTCCACCTGCATGGAGGAGTCGTTCAGCAGTGCTCTCCTGCTTTACTCAAAAACAATGCTGGACACTTTTTGAAGCTCACAATGAATTGTTTACCACAATATGATTGCACAGCATGCATTGATTTTCTTTCTGGCCTACTCAGTAAGAGGTTTAGGACACAAACGAGCAGGGGTAACACCAGATAAGCATTCCAGGCTAACAGCTGTAGAGATTATCACACTCAAACTAGCATACTGTCCCAAGGACAGGGCTAATTTCGCAGAGGCGGGACTGTGGATCCCGGGATGCTGCCAACACCAGAGGATGGAATCCAGTGCGTGGGATGCTTAAGAATGGAGAGGAGATTTGGATGAAATAATTTAAGATGAAGCAATAAAGAAAAGAATGCAGGAAACCAAGCTTCCTTCATTTTTAGCCCAAAATCACTTAAAAAAAATCCCCATCTTATTTTTCCACCGAGTATATCCAAGTTATTGATTAAATTAGGCAGAGGTTAAAGCAAAACAAACCCATTAACACAGAAAAAAGCCCCTACTAGTGCCGTTTAAAGCTGGGGGGTGAGCACAGAGGAAGGATGTGCTTGTGGTTAAGATGCTGAGACGTTTGTTTGCCTCTAGGCTCTGCCGCAGGCTTCCCGCAGAGCACAGCACCAGTCACCGGCAGGAGTGTGAGGGGAAGCTGCCTCCCCACTGAGGACAGTCCTACGGTAGTAAAAATAAACTTAAATTACAAGCAGTGTCTTTTTTGGAAGATGCTGGGGCTGGTAAGCCAGTTGTGCAGGTGCCATACTTCACTTTAACCTTGTCTCTGATCTATTTTTAATAAAAGTGAGCCAGCAAAGCTGACACTGCTGCAGTTCTTGCCTGTCATCACAAGACCCAAGGGGTACTCCCAAGGACGCTCAGGGCAGTGAGTCAGCACTCCCAAAAAGCCACTCTCCACTGCCTTGTATGCAGGTTCCCCCAGTCCATGATAATACCTCTGATGATATTTATCTGAGGTAATTTTTATTCACCCAAATATCCAGAGTTGTAAAGGCTTGGCAAGTGTAGAACCACGTAAGTTAAAAGCCAGTTCTGAAGCATGTGAAGAAAAAAGACAAAGTAAAAGCAGTGGGTCTCATCTACGAAACTGAAGCTAAAAAGCTCTGTGCCAGTGGTGGCCCTCACCACATTATTTGCATGATGCCTCCCAGCCTGTTCTCTTCCCTCTTTCTAGGTGTTATTAGACAAAGCTTTTTTTTTTGGTGTGCTAGGCAATATTATTCTCCCTATTTATTTAAAGCTCAATAGTCCTAGGATACTGTCGTAGTCCCACATATTACTAATGACAGCCAGTAGTAGTAGTGATTTTAGTAGTACTTGAACTGAAATTTGTCTTAAAATTGATTTGTGAATTTAAGAATCAAAACTTATGAAATATTCAACTAGGAGGCGCTCTTGTAGTTATGCAAAATTAATAATGCATTTATTCATGTTAAAAAATCCTACTACGTTCATTTTCTCACACACTGAAATAAACACAAATAGAACCACATTGTGGTAGTTTAAAACATTATCTGAATGAAAAAAATTGAGACTTTGCTTTAATGAAATAATCGATATGGTTAACTTTTACGATGTCTCAAATATTTCCAATGAAGCAAAATCCTTGTTGGAAAAAGATTCTCCTAGAATGTAATGCATTATAATGAACATATTACTGTCATTAAAGAACTAAATATTTTAAGAGCTGCACAGGAGATGAGCATCTAACTACTTCCACTAAATTAATAATAGCTTTTCTTTCTGAACCACCTCCACTGTTTTTAATCCCCTACTTAAAGATGCAAGAAAGGCATAACAGTTTTTATAAATATATTTATTTATTAAAAAAGCATGTTATTGGCACACTTCAGGTTTGCATTCCAAAGTTTGCCATGGTCACAGAGGACTTTAGAGGCAGGAAGATTTCACTGCCTTTGAGAGGCTGAAAATCAATAAAGATTTCTTAGTAACTAAGACGACAGAATGTGTAAAGCCTTATTCAAAATAAAAGTACAGTGTAAGAGCTGATACTGTTTTGAGTTAAAAAAATCTTGGAATGTAAGAACCAGCTGAAGCTTTATTTCTAGATGAACATGGAAATAGTTTTTGTATATTACTTAGCACGTCTCAATTCAGCACCTTATCCTTATGAGTTGAAAGTAATATTATCAATTTTGTTTCCCCAAAACGATTTTGTGTGCATCATGACATCAAAAATAACGGTCTTAGCTAACATTAATGCTGACATTTTAGAAGCAGCTTGCTAAAATAGCTGTAGGTCAGGTAAGTTTCCAAATAAGTGTTTGATTGAAAAAGGAAAAAGACTAATTGTCCTAACAACCCAGAAGCAATTTCTTGTCTAACAAAGGCAAAGTTTAGGTTTTAGGAGAAATGTTGCACAGCAGCCTTATTTTTTCTTTGGAACTAGTCACAAGTTACATTATTTGCACAGCTAATCATGGAAAAATTTGGCTTACAATTTATAACTTTTGAAAATCATGTAAAACATCTGCCAAAAGTGAAGGTCCATACCCTGGACTTCTTTAACAGCAAATGGCCTACATACACCTTAATTTTTAAAAGTACTGGGCTCATCAGCATATATGGAAGGCAGTATTTGGAAAAAAAAAGGCTATAATGCTAAATATAGTTTGCAATAATTTGGAACAGGTGATTTTGAATTGAATCAAAACTCTGGAGTCATTAGATACACAAGATGGAAGAATAACCTCCTTTGGAAGGCTGAATTATGCAGCTTCTTGCCTCCAACAGTTCTGTGAGCTGGGTCCAAGCTTTTGTTGTACAAATTGCCTTGCCCTAGACAGGGGTTTCTATACAAACAAGGGTCTGCAGCTCCACTTGACATCACAGATCTGTAAAAGGCAATGGCAATAGAGCTGTAACCCCAAAATAGGGCTTGAAGGGGAACACTTGAATGACTTTAGCCAGTAGAACAAGTATTTTTGTAGGAGAAAAAAAATCGTGCAGGATGCTGTAGAAGGGTTAGGTATTCAAGCATGCACCAAAATAGAAACTGTCTTTTCAATGCTCAAGGAAATGTATCCAGAACTATCCTTAGCATTAATGTCTTCCTGCTGCAAAATGAACTTGCAACACATAAAATGCAACACAAAATTCCCGTTACTTTTAAAATTCTTTTAACACATGGAAAGCAGACTTCTAAACAAAAATGAAACAAAACACCCCTAACCCCTTTAAAACCAAACAGAGGCAAACTAGTGATTTGTTTTGAAAAACTGTACTGGGGTTTGTGTCATGAGAAGGCTAAATGCTGAAACTAAGACCCTGAATGTCTATTCCTGTCTTTGCAGTGTGATGCTTTGAAAATTATAATCTCTCTACATTGCAACCTTGAGATTTATTTCACAGATATATCTAAGACACTTCACAAGTCTGTTGTGTGAGATCAGCACATGAAGCTGACTGAAATCACTAATAAGATAAGTAAAAAAATGCTGTTCTGAAATTAGCAATTCTAAAACAGCAGGAAAATATAGCTCAGATTTTGGAATGACCTACCTTGAATAAAGTTTTACATAGTGACACCAAAAGTAAAAAAAAAAACTGAGTCAAGACTGAGTGATCTTGTTGCTATGTTCCTCTATTAAAGCTCTTCTTCCTTGGGTTATACTTTCCCCTCAGAAATCAGTTAATCACTATATGTTGTAATATATAAAGTAAAACACAAAGCTAATGTCTAGTGACACCTTCCAATCTAATTATCACAGCTAAGTATTTTGCATACAATTTAATTAAGATGTAACATAGCTGTCAACTATGGCAATCTTTTTCCAAAAAGAAACTTGAACAGAAAATCCTTCGTTCAACTGTATTTACTACAATTTTTCTGCATTGATGGTGATTTATGAAACAACACACACTAAAGAGGTGGCAATGCAACCAGTTTTAGATAGTTTAAAAACATATAATCTCTGAAATTGCTCGAGAAAGATGAAATGTGGTGGGCATCAGTTCAGTTAGGTTTTATTTTTCTTCAAATTTCTTTCTGAGCTGCTCACTCAAAAGCAACAGCTTAGATTCTATCAGTACAAGTAGACTCAGCTGTTACTGCTAATTTGATGTTCTGCTGCAAGTATGGCATAATTGTGAGCAGCCAGACCACCAGGGGAGTTCTGCATTATCCTCGTTTCACTTAAGAGGGCAAAATTGTCCAAAGAATGAATAGAAAATGCCCACTATTAAAATAATAAAAATTTTAAAAAAGTCGTAAAGCCCGAAAAATAAAAAGGAGCAGCTGTTAGAATTTGACAACTGTTGAAACATACTGTTCTTTCAAAATCCAAGGCATCTGTAAGTGCATGTTACAATACATGCTGCCAAGAAAGTAACGACTTTATTATTGAAAGTATAATTTGTAACACAAATGAAAGGAATTGTGTGTTAAAGTGAAATTTAAAGGAATGGTGCTTGTTTCTGCACTGATTATCACAAAATATTGAAATGACAGTTTTCAGAGCTGAAGACAGTCAAACAGGAGGTAAACTGCAAACAGCATGGAAAAGTACCATTCTCAATCAGACTTTTCTTCCTAAAAACTGATTTTAAAAAATGTTTGAATACTAACACCTATTTTACACTACCAAACTAAAATAGAATATTTTTTCTCCAATTTCTTATCCATTAAATATTTTTGCATATTTGTCTCTTGTTTATTAATTAAATAAAATGTTAGTTTGACAAGAAGACTTGAGAACTTAAATTTCACCAAATTTGCCTTTACAAAGTCATTTATCTAAAATTTACAGCCTACATTAGAATGTGACTGAAAGACTTGCTCTTCTGTTTTCCGACTTCTGCAGCTTTAAGAGAAGTAAACATATTATTCTTGATATTCTGAAAACCATTTGATTACTTGAATGTTGTCATTTGAAACTCAGTATGAATTACTTAAAAGCCCATTTAAAAATTAGCCATTGCCAGACATTTTAGCCATACATTTAGCACCAAAAGCTTCCTTTCTTTTATTACTCTCTAAGATGTGAATAACCATACCTCTATAATAAGTAATTAAATAATACCATCATTAATTGAAATTCTATTAATATTAATGTCATTTCAAGATAATATTAATAAATTGATGATTTAGCTTGCATCTGGCTAAAAATTAGCTAATAATGTACTGCACTAGCCAAGGTTTTCAGATTGTCTGGTTTTGTTTAATCGCTATGGGCAATTTCTTCTATGACAGGAGATGCCAAAATCTCTTCAGAGAATTTGCTAAAATGCCTTTCCCCCCCCGCCTCCTTTTCAAGTCAGATTTTTCCAATTGTTTTCAAATCTTAAGATTGATTTGAGATTCTCATAGATGACATCAAAAGGTTTGAAATACTGACATCTACTTAAGAGAAAATGGAAGTAAAAAAACATGCTACAGGGCTCCACTTGCCACTCAGGAATAACGGACCATTCACGTATTCAGGTCAAGAGTTCTCAAGGTCCTGAAATGAGTGGCACACGTGCAGAGATACATCTCATGACAGCAGCTCTTTAGCACTGCTCAGTTTCAGAACCAAACTTCTGTTGTCTATTCATATAAATATACAACACCCTTTTTATTTAAGCCTAAAAACTGTGTGTTAGAAACATTTGAGCAGTTTAAGAGAGGAAATCTGTTGTCATGCCTACTGCAGGAGAGTCAGATCATAGTGATGACAACAGTTCTGAACATCTGCAATCCACAGGCAAAATGTATTCTGGCCCTTTCAAATCAAACAGCAGACTCCAAAACTTAAACAAAACCCATGTAATAAGAACAATACTAATTTTCCCTTGCTTGAATCCCTAAGAGACTCAATGTGTAAAACGTTGTTCCCTCTATGAACATAGAAGCCTACCCAATAATTCCCTCTCTTAGAAATCTTTGTTCTGAATGCAAGCTTGTCACTTCCCTGCTGCATTGCACTGGGGTTTGAGGGGAATGATGAGGGACAGAAAGCTGTTCTGAAAGCCTCAGACTGTCTGTTTCCAACATCAATAAGCATTGTGCAGTTCCATCCCCAAGAAATCAAACTATTAAAATAGCAGAATAAGAATTAGAGGGATGAGGTTTTTATATATATTTTTCAGAGAAGTACTCAAAATCAAAGGGAAGGTTCTAGATGTGAAGTTGATAAGAATTTTTGTTATCTGCCTTATGGAAGTTATAGTTTCACATTAAATTTAGAGAATAATTGTTGTATGCAGTTATATAAAACTACATAATTTCATTTCAACTTAGCTAGAAGCTAATTCAACAGTAATTTTGCCATGAACTTACACAGGAGCAAAATCAAGGCACTGTTTCTTTGAGGTTCTCACTCAATGTATTAACTACAATATATGTGTACTATTAATAATCTATTTATTATTATGAGGCATATTCCTAAGACTGCTCAAAACAACTTCAGTAAACATCTGTATAGTATCAGCTCCTGTATAGCTGACTATACATAATTTCATTAAATTTTATGTTACTATTCCAAGCATTAATGCTGCAACCTGAAGCAGTCCCATCCAAATAATGTCCTCCTAATTTCTGTCAGATTATTTTAATAGTACAGCAGAGGTTTTCAATGACATTAGGTATTGTTTGCAAGACACTGAAGGGTTAAGCCCTCCCCTTTAAAAACACTACAGTTGTGCCACTAAACAAGAACAAAAACAGATGACAAGGAAAGAATGGAGACCATTCAAGACATGATCTTGAGGGCCTGGTACAGCAAAAGAGAGCTAATGCTGACAATGGTAGCTGCAGCTGGCATGTGGGGTGTGCTATTGCCTTCTGCTGGAAGAAGAATTTTAAGTGTTCCATCATGCCTTAGGAAAGGTGGAAAAACTTGGCACAGAGTTTTTCATGCAGCAAGAACTGACAGCTACTGCATGTCCCTTACTCCTTAGTGTAGTTGTGTGCTCTGTAGAAGACTCAGAGAGGCAGGTATGGTACAACTACTGCTTAGGAAAAAAACAAATGATCTGAATGGAATTTGGGGACAACATAAAATGAAGTCTCTTAAAAGATCTGTTGAATGATATCATGCTAATTCAGGAGGAATGTGCTTGGACAAATTAAGAAAACAAGGGCCATGGATTGTTAGACCTTACCCAAATTTGAGATCTAAGAAGTCTTAGATGATGGAGACTATGTTCCACTTCCAATTATCTGCAGAATCTCCAGAGAAACCTCTCCTAAAATGCCATCTGGCTATTTTGCTAAAACCACAAAGAAAAACTGATTTTGAGAACATTAAATTTCCCAAATAACCTGAAGTTGGAGGTGAAGAAAAACAAAGCAATCTATTTCCTTTTAGAGCAAAGGTTCAGCCCAGAATTTGGAGGAGACTCTCTCATTATAGCTACATGTACATCCAAATCTGTCAGTCATTTGCTCATTTGTATGAGCTTTACATACCCAAAGGTTCTCATAATATAAGGTTTGGCTCATCCTCACATTCAGTTTATAAGTGGTGTCCCATCACATAATTCCATTAACTGACATGGAGTATTCATAAATCTCATTATTAAAAGAGGAAGAGAAAGAAGATGAAGCAGGAGAGAAGGGAACAAAGTTCTGATGTTTTCCTAGCACAGGGCAGGCCCTGAAGAAACTAAGAGAAGAGAAAAGGAAAAGGAGGAGGTAGAGGATTGGCTCACTTACCTCTGAAATTTCAACACCTTTGCAAACCAATATTCAAAGGTCTGCAGGAAATAGAGGAAAGATAAAGGAGGGATAAGGTAGAACTCAAGAGGGAAGAATATGGCAGAAAAAAGGAAAGAGGCAGAACAGCACTGGTTATGTTTGTTCTGAGTCTAGCTAGCAGGTTAATTAATTGAAAAAGAAACAGAAATGCACCATACCTTTTCTTTGTCACTGGCTTCTCGAGCCACAGTAGAGCCCTGAAACAGAAAAAATGGATCTAAAAATGTGCATATGTCAGAAACTAATTTGAAAATGTTATGATAACAGGTCAAAAAGTGGATGAACTGTTTCCTTTAGAACTTGAGAAACGTTTTAAAGAAAGGTGGTACAGTAGGTAGAACGTCCAGGACTGCTGAACTGCTGCAATCACTTGAAGAAGATGCATCATGAGAGAAGAAAGATGGATTAAATCCTCAAATGCTCTACATCTATTGTCCTCATAATTCCTGGAGCTTTTCCTCATCTCTCATCCTCATTTTGAGTGTATCATGCTGAAAGCTCAGTTTGCTTGGCAGACTTCTCATTTTTTGTGCCAGTTTAGGTGTATGGATATGGAATAGCCTACTCTGTGTAACTGTTTGGACATTTGTAATATACATTTGAAAAGGACGTCACACAATATAAACACAAAAAGTATTTAAAAGATCATAAAGTACAAACAAGAACAATGCATCTCACAGCAACATGGAGTAAAAAGAAGAGACCAGCTGTGGATTCACAAGACTTACAGTGCTTGCCAAAGACATTTTGGATTTTGTTTTTCAATTTATTTTTTAGATTAAAACTAGTAGACAATATGGTGCTTTCTGAATAACCTGGAGCTGACAAAAAAACCTGTATATATTTCCTTACAAATTTCTTGGAGCAGGACCACACCTTTAAATACCCAGCATTTGTTTATCACATAATAGCACTGCAAGAAATAGTAACTACAAATATGGTAACTGGACTTTGAAAGATGGCTAAATTAGCTCTGCTGTTTGTTAGAAAGTGTGCACTGCGTAAAGTGCTGGAGTGGAGTCCTACTGGTTTAAATAATGTAAGGATACCCAACCACATCCTCTTATAGCATGTTTTACTCTGTTTACAGAAAGAAACTTAGGAAACTCAGAAGGGATGGAGAGAAAAGATATATGGGACAGTATCTCTTGGTTATTATGTATGGCCCAGCAAGAAGGGATTTCATTGAATTATTCGCCACTGATAATAAATCCTGGTAAAAGCCTAACATTTTAGTTTACTCAGGAGACACCTTTTATATTGTCTTCTGTGCTCCAACAGACTATTAGGCCAGAAAAAAGATCAACTGAAAACCAAACTGAAGGAAAAGAAAAAAAGAGTCACAATAGTAAAAATAAGGAGGACATCAAATTTGACACTTGGCAACAAAACGACATTGAAATCATTGTAACAAAATGCATCCATGGTCAAGAAAACACCTTTGAATTCCTGTGCTGATCCGTGGTCTTTTTTTTCTTGTATCTACAGAGGCAGAGACTTGTGCTACAAAGTGAGTTCTAAGTTGGCATCAAAAATATTCATGTACAAAAAAGGACTCTGAATCTACAACTGCAGATGCCCTAGCAAAGAATATCAAGAAAAAGTAATTTATAATACATGCAGTGTCACTATAAATCTGTTCAGTGAAGGAGTTTGTCTTGAGGAATATGATATTCATGTTAAATTTGAATTGCATGAGAAGTTAAAGCAATGCTGTCCAGCTGGACAAACTGAATAAAGTGCAGAAGCATCCACAGAGGTAAATAACAGCAAGAGCTGCTGACACCAATGTTAAGAACATACTGTATAATTACTGTTCCTTTCTGTTGTGCTTTCATGCCCTTTTTAATGCATCTGGGCATTATGATGTTCTAAATCACAGTTCTCTCAAATTAAAAGAAATAACTTTCTCTGGTAACAACTGCTGCCAATAATACTAAATATCGGAAAGTAAATTGTTGACAATCTGGAAATCAGTTCTTATAAATCAAGTTCAGTCAACTATCTAAGCAATTGCCAAGGAGACTTGACAGTAGGAAAGGATGGTGCACTACACAGCATTACAAATCTCTTAATATTAGAATGATAAATGTACCTCTTAAACCAAGCTTGCAGATGCACTTAGTGGTTCAGCACATAGAAATTAAATGTATTAGAAAGAAGTAGGTTTCTAAGGGGATACTTTACCAAGGAAATTAAAATACAATCCCTTAGGTAGAAAGACTAAAAGTACATTTTGGGTATTTGTTGTAAGCACTGTATATTAACTATTGTCAAAACTACAATGAGCAGATAAAGCTTCTGAAACAAAACTAAAACAGATCTTATGATAAAAGCAGATGTTTTGGTTTTTTAAAGACTCTTCTCCTTTTCACTTGAATTATTTTTAAAATATCACATAAATTATTAAGCTTTTGCAATAGTGATGTACTTTGTTAGTAGCATTTATTGGTTTAAATGATGCTATATAGTTGTTTTATAAAAGCCCTCTGCAGAATCAACTGTGGCTTTCCATAATGTTGATAAAAACCTATAAGAAGCAGAATTATTATTGTACTAGTGTGAAAGGTTTTACCTTTAACCACTAGCAACATTTAGCAAACATACTTGGCTAAATTGCTGTGCTTAAAAATGCATAAAACAAATAAATTTGTATAATGTCTATAAAACCACCCTTTAGTTTTGCTAAACCTAGGTGTAGAATTAAATCAGTTATGCTGGCTCTTGCATAACACAATTTAAATTAATTAAAATTCTGAGCAATATTCAAGCATCAGCATAATCTAACATTTACAGTAAAGATTTTCAGCTACTTTGTCAGTTATTTAATCAGCAGTTATTTCTCACCTTTAAATCATATTTTCTATAAACAGATAAACGATGGCTGAACACATTTCTTGTAACAACCATATATACTTCAACTCCATCAACAGTAAGCCGGTACATGCCCAAAAACTGGGGAAGAAGTGTATTCCCATGACACTCCACAATAAACTGCAGAAGGAAAAGAAAACACAGAAATGAGGATTGACATATATTATATAAATCTATATTTAGATTTTAGATATAAAATACCAAGAAACAACACATTTATTTGCTGAATATTTGTGTGGTGACAAACCTTCAAAAAATTATGCAAAAACAAACCCCTTCATCAGAAAGTTATTCTGCTTTTAGGCCAGTGTTTAAAAATGAAAATCTTGAACTGCTTAACTTATAACTCTTGACTTCCACAGACAATCTCAGAAAGAGGAGACTCCATTTGACAGACCTTTTAACTTCTACGTTAACACAAAAAGCAAACCTAAGCCGACAGAATATTTGGTACTTATGTCAAAACCCAAGTATTTTTTTGAGTATCACACTGCTGTAATTTGTACTGTGTTGTCCCAGACCATATTTAAATTGTATGTTTCTCCATTCTCAGTATTTGTTTATTATGATGAACATTTATGGTGGTGTCACCAGCAAGGGGTATTATTTATTATCACCAGCTTTCTGCTAGTTCCTATGTGGTGGTTGCATTTCAGGGTCAACAGAGCTGAGCAATGAAGTGCAAATTCCCTGTATTTTTTTATTTACAAATCCTTATATTTCCTTAAGGTCACTATATTCCATTACAAATGGGCTATTAACCTTGAAAAAATTTGCCACCTGCAACCTGCCTTTTTTTTCTAATCACTTGCCTTACAAGTAATTGTTCTATTAGAAAGACCACTGGAGGAAGCAGAAAAAGCAGACACACACTGATGATGAGAATTACTGAAGGATGAATTTTAATTCCCAGAATAAAAATGTCCATACTATATTAATCCTACTCCACCACATTCACTTATATATTTTGTGGAACCAAGGAAAAGTTAAGCCACAATGATGCAAACCAGAAAAGGACTCACCAGCTTTCCTCTTTCTGTTAGTACCAAGTCTCAAATAGAGGAACTTGGAGAAAATGCAAAAATTCAAGGCCCAAATAGGAAACATGAAATCTAACCAACAGTCAGCTTTTAACTATTCATTGAATACTGAAGCTGCTGTTTCTTTTGTGCCAAAGTGACCCAGTTATTAGAAACACAGAATTTAGAAGCATTTAGAAAAAGTTAACCGAATAAGCCATTTGAATTGTTTAGAAAAAAGGCAGGTAGTATTTGGTAACAAATACTGTAACAAAGCTCTCGGAATCCTGGAGATTTTGCAATTTTGGGTTCCTCTGCTAATTCTAAGGAATTTTTCTCATTAACTTTATACAGGAATCTGCACATATCACAGACAGACTTTTTAATTGGCAAAATAAAAATAGAAAGACTTAAAGAGTCCTGAGACAATCCTGTCCACCAAGAAACAAAGGAAATGAACAACAAATACAGAAATTGCTGACTGTGAATTGAACCCAATTTTGACTGACACATGAGCCCTGTTGAATCTTGCTGGCACATTTTGGGCTGTAACTCTCCTTTCTGTCTGCCCTGGAGCTGTACTGGAGGTTCAAGCCCTGAAGCAGAGAACAAAGTCACAATGTAGTTGTGCCACTTCACAGCAAAGCACTTTTAAGCTCAAACTGCCTATGAATAGGCAAAATATCTTAAGGTGCTGTAGAGACTCAGTGAATACAAATCAGAATCTTAGGAAGGGAGTATGATTGTAATGCCCCAAAACGCGAACAAAAGCTTGGCAGTAAAAGGCCACAAAAGCAATGTCAGTCATGTGCAGTGCACAGAGATCAATCAGTTTGCACCTGAGAAGATTTCTGTATTTAAAAGACACAGAAGTTTCAAGTTGGAGTTCTCAAATTGGAGGATTTTCAGTCATAGGGCTGTTAACAACATCACAAAGCAGTTATAACACATTACAGGATACACAGCTTATTTTGGCCATCATTTCTGTTAAAGATCAAATCATTAAAGTACTAATCCATACTAGCAAAAATACATTGATTATTTTTTTATAAACATCAAGTACTTGGCATATATCCTAAATGTAAATACTTTTCTAAAGCTTTATAAAAAGTAGGAAGGGTTGTTTCTATAAAAACATTTACTGACTTCTGCTTTAAGATTATTATGTTCTACAAGAATGATGAAAATGCATATAGCTTCCAACATGAGTTTAGTGTCATAGAATTCATAGCTACTCAACTCTTTAATGGACCCAGCCATTCCTAATCTTACGGCTTTTAACTACAGAATTTGAATTAAAATAAATACTATTGTTCCAATTTTCCATATGAGGATCTGAGATGCAGAACCTTTATCTGAAATCATACAGAGTTTGTGCCATGTGAAGGAATGCCAGCTAGGCATCTTGAGTACCAGACTAGTAACCCCCTGCCCTTCCTCTCAGCCGTGACTGCCACAGTATTGACACTTAAACCATCCCTTCAACCCTAGCTGCTGCTAATGCTCAGATTTTAACCTTTCTGGTCCTGAGTGTATCCATCTGTAAAATGGCATTGCCATTAACAGAACACGAGCAACATACCCACTGTAATATCATAAAATAAATTATTTGGTCAACAGTATACAACCCCCTCCCAAACTGTTCTGTATTATGCAACGAGGACAAAAAGGCCACTAATGAGAGTTGCCTCAGTCCTATTTTTAAGTTAGGGTTTGCCATTTGTGAGCACTGTTGTTTCATTTTCATAGTGTGCAAACAAAGCCTTCTGAAAGGGCAGTGTTACCAGCATGCAACACAAGACATGAAAAGCTCTGCTAGTACCACTCCTCTTGATAAAAAGGGAAACGGCCGTGCTCTTGCAGCCTTCTAAGAGACCCTCTCAAAGCAGACCAGGTACTGCACAGTTGTTTCCTATTTGCTGCTGACTGGGGACACTCGTGCCATTGCAATTTAAAGAAAAGCCTCTAAAATTATTTCAGTGTTTCCTATGACAGTATTTCTTATCCTGATGGGAAGACAAAGAAAAGAGGGAGGAATGCCACTTGCTTTCAGCATCTACAAGGTTGGTCTAGAACTTCCTACCTTTGAAACTATCAATCCCCCATATCTGCATCACAGAGGAGGCAAAACGTGTCATCTGTTTGGGTGGGAGTCCAGCAGGACTTGCACTGGTGACTGTGGTTGGCAGACTTTCAATTTGTCCATCTTGATATAAAGGAAGTAGCAATTTAGTCACCTCAAGGTGCTTTTTAGGAATGATTTCCTGAAGTTTCCCACTCACAGCTGGAAAAAAAGTGAGCCTAGAAAATAAGCCAGTACAAGCTTAAAAGGACCGCTAAATTTCAGTGAAAGAAAAAGACCTTCACTCCTTTAATTTTTTCTAAAAAGAACATTAAAACAATTCTACTAAGCAGACTTGCTAAATAAAACTGTAATACTCAGCTAATACATTTACAAGTCTTTATATGCAGTAACAAAATCCATCTTTTTTTAAATGAGTGTTGCAATAAACACCCCATCATTTTTTTATTAATTCAAACAATTTTCATGTTTGTGCACAGCACAAGGACAGTATTATCATTAACATAATAAAGTAACATCAGCATATTAACACATTTTATCAGCTGTGCAGCACAGGTTTCAAATAAGGAAATTTCTGAGCTCTCTTGAACCCCATACTTCAAGTTGAAAATTAGGAAGAAATTCTTTATGATCCTATTTTCTCATTAATTCTTCTATAAACACAGCTGCAAGGTTCCTTAGTAAGAATAAAACTTTTCCTATCTCATTAGCTTCTTCCTTCCCTGTGGCAACGCTAGTAAGGTATCAGATACATAAAAAGATAACATAATGCATACCATTTATTGGCAAAGAAGTTATACTACTTTTGGCTCTCTTTGGAAAAACAGTAAAATTTCTGTTTCTACCATTTCTCCTCCTCCACTTGGAGATCATCTGTGGAATGATTTGACATCAGTGAAGATTAAATCTGAATTATATCTATCTTCATTCTGTGTGAAAAGTCAACATTCCTATTTCTGACAGCCCTATTTTGCAAATATTAATTCAGAAATACACAACACGCTCGTTCTCTGTTACCCCTTTACATACTATTTTCACAATTTTCTGTATCATGATTAAGGCAATTTTGCTTGAATTATCAAATGCTTATGCAACGAATCTATACATGCACCTGGATACTTCCAGTAAAGAAACCGAATAGCAAGTTACATAATGATTTAAAACCATTTTGGACATCGTGCAGGATTAGACATCGATAGTCATTTCTGCGCTCAACTTTTTCTTTTATATCCTCTTGTCTGCAACCAGAAATACCCTTCCACCAATGTATTTTGTGCACAAACATTGACATGTAGAGTCACTCCCCTCCAAAAAGATTGAGAACTTGTTCAGAGTTATAAATATTCCACTTATTGCCATTTTCCTGTACCCTAAAAACTGAATATTATGCATTGGGTACTTATGGGATACATTGCAAGGATTAATTAGCCAAACTACAGCACACACCAGAAAGTTACAGATTTTCAAGGCATACAAAGATGTTTTCTTCAAATAAGCCATGTAAGAAAGTAATTTCATTTAAAGAAATATTCAACAAATATACAGGTTTTTACATACAAGCCTGGTGATTCACAGCCTTACACTTCACATTGTTTCAGACATGGCCAGTTATTTTTACTTCTAAGTGCAGTGTAATCTCAATGTTACCACCACAGGTGATTACCCAGGGTGCAGATCTGTCACCAGGAATATTATACTTGTTATTGCTGCAATTGAGTCACTGTGTGGACTAATCTCTTCTGAAAAGCACTGTGCACAGCAGCAATAGCTTATATATACAAAACCCAATAAATTCATAGAAAATATCTGCTGGTGAAACCCAGGCCTCAAGTCCATTCTGCCATTTTGTGTAGTTATTTACCTATGAAATGTTGCATCTTTCAGGGAAGACTTTTGATGTGTTTTTTGGTTACAGTTCCAGTCTGTGTGGTTCCTTTGCATATCACCCCTCTGCAATTCCATCTGACAACCACACCAATGAGGGGTCATGTCTTCTATGGGAAGAGTGGGCCTCATGGATGCAAGTGAAATGTAGACTGCTTGGATGAGAACATACATTCTCATTTCTACTTTTTCTGCTTCTCCGGTTTTTTGAGATCAAAGCTGCTTTACAAGTCAGTTGTCTTAGCACAGGGCAGAGACTGTGTTCTGTGCTGCTTTTTTCAACTGCATTTCTTTGCAAACTTCCCAAAAATCTTCATCTCTATTTCAGGACATACAAAGTCAGGGTCACCATTACATGGCATATATCCATCTTCATGTTTGTGTTTAAATAACCTTACATTATACTGCCTTGCTTTGCCTTTTTACCTTTTCCCTTTTTTGTGATGCATTTGAATGCAACTCATGAACCAAAAGCAGAGATGGGGATTGGGAGGAAGCCACTGATAACCTGTGCAAGTACTGATGTGGAGGCAGGATGATAGAAACTTAAATGTAGCTCTGCTTCAGCAACCTACCAGCTTGACCAGCCCACGCCAATGCAAATTCCTAGGCACCTAGTCCCCACTTTCTTTTCTGGGATATTCTCCAGCCTATGTTGTCACCAATTCTTTGACGAAATTGTTTTTAGCCTACTATAATGTTCTTCTATTTCAATATTTATGTATTTATGATTTTAATTTTTCTCCTACGTTCCACACAACAATCTTCTGCTGTTCCTTGATTCCTGTGTAGCCCCGAACTCTGTTCTCGGTGCAATTTCTCCTATTTTCACCTGATTGCCTACATTTTCCCCCTTTCATTTGCTTTCCTGTTTCTTTCATATTTCTTTCCCCTCCAGCAGCTAAGGTCATATTTCTCTGCTTTTGTTTTGTTTTTTATGCTGCCATTTCCCCTTTTTTGCTCATTCTATTCTTTCCTTTTTTCCCATTCACTTCCCCATCATTCCACTGTTTGCTGCCTCTGGTAAACGGGCAGTCCCTCTCCTTTACCACTGTTCACTATTTCTGCTGGTTGCCAGGGAGACAGGCAGAGCAATAGGTGTCAGCTCTGCATACAATTACCTGAGCGGGGAAGAGAACTGTGCCATCAACAGGGACAGCTGCCTATAGGAAACCTAAAGGCTACCTGCACTCATGAGGAGCTTTATGCTGGAAGGTTTGTATGCTAACAATTCCCTCTTGTTCATCTGATGTGAGAAGGCTTCTCTTTGCTTTACCAAAGTTACTTGGGTGTCAGCACTAAGGAATAAGTCATCTCTTTTGAAGTAATTTTAATGAAAAAAAAGAGAAAGGGTTTAAAAGGTGTTAGTTTACCCAAGACACTAAAATTGCTTTCATTTATTTTTAAAAATTTCTATCCTGCCCATCATCTGTTCTCAAAGAGCACAGTACTCCTCTTTTAGACCAATTTACACCAATTTAAGATTTAAAACAAGTTAATGTCACTGGAAAGGGCAGGATGTCTTGATTCTGACATTTCAGATACTATAAAATCTGCCTTCAGAATTTTACTCAACTGTTACTGATTTCTGCCCTTGAAAATAATATTTGTACTTTAGAAAATACCTACAAATACAGTAACATATACAATACATATTTTATATAAATTAATAAACTTTTTGCACCTGACAATATATGCAAAAGAAACAGATAAACATAACTTGAATATATGATGAAATAGAAAGTTTTCCTTTAGGAGGAAGCAGGGTATTACCCTTTCCTTAAACACGGTGAAATCCTGACAACACACTTATCACAGATGACTTCGCTGAACTCTCCCTTAACAGTGTCAAAGGGAGCAGTAGGTTTAACCCCATTTTTCTGGTCCATGCTCTTGGGGTCAGGATCCTAGGTTTAAAACAAAATCGCACTAGATTTGGAGGTATTTCCAACGAATATTTGATTTTGCTCTCAAGTACTATTTAATATAAACATGCTTGATTAATTCACACAATTTTAAACAGTCCAACTAAATCTGTGAGCCCATACAGCAATAGTTTTCCTAATACTTGAAAGTCTGACCCATTTGAGCATATCAATGGTTCTACTGCATTTGATAAGTAAATGACATTCAGCTGAATAACACCTAAGAGTGATGAGAAGAGTTCTACTAACAACTGACAATATACCAATAATACAAGGAGTCCAAACTGATTGCAAATTATCATTAAAATGTGACTAAAAGCAGTATTTCAAACTATGTACCAAAAAATATTACCGTAGTTAGAAACTGGCTAGCATGGAGATGCACAGCGTAAGAACCTAGCATGTCACATATGTATTTGTATTTACCATAACACTTCAAAACCTAGCTCTAGGCTATTTTGTCTTACAAATGTAGAGAGAAGGCTGATCCATGCATGATGGACTTTACAGTCTAGTCATAAAACACAGGACACTTTGCCACTTTAAACATGGAAAAAGGTATAATTCCTCCTGTTTGCTTAGTGGTTTGTTTTGCTTTTTTTCCTTTTAACTTCGGAAAAGAAAATAATTATCTCTAGTGTTTCTACTCAATACTAAAAGTGTCAGACTCATCTGATGAGTTGACAGAAAGAGTCAGTGTTTAGACTGAAGTGTTCACCATCTGTCTGAGGTTGTGGGCCTGTCTGCCACTAAAAAAAAAGGCATCATAGACAGGGAAATGAACGAATGCAACTCAATTTTGGATAGCAAGTATAATTTACAATTGTCAAGACTATTATTTACAATTCAACAATTTTAAGTTGCAATCACTATATATACATATATGCTATTTCTATAACTTCTCCTGACACTTCTTCAAGCCCAGTTCACTTTTAGTTACTTACACATTTCTAGCATGTAGCCCTAGGCTTGGAATGTATCTTTGATCAGATCGTCTTTGATGATTTAAAAATACCAATCTAGATTTGGGATTTTAAAAATTACAAGTGTCTACAGGCCATGAACTATTCCCACTCCTTTTGTAAACCCCTACACACACAGACTGTATAACTACAACCTCGGTTCCTCTGAGCTCCAAAGAACTGGCAGGTTGTTATACCTTCAAACAGGTGGAGAGGGGAAGGACTAAAAGAACTGGATGGGCTTGTGAACTGTACCTCTCCATGATCTCCAGTTACTGATAAAATAACCTTCATTTTTACTTGCCAGTGGTAGTCTACATGTCTTTATCTAACCCTTTGGTGACTTCACAAAAAAAAAACTAGTACATGGAATTAGATTTCGAAGGTTCATGGGAAAAGCTGCTGTGCTACATTTCTCTGCCAACCACACAAACACCCAGATGCCTCATTGGTAGCTCTGTAGTTCAAAAAGGTGCAAGGAAAACAACAGCTTTTTTGTAAATGCCAGGATGAAAACTGTTTTGGTGAATGAAGGACACATCCAGCCTCACACTTCTGCCTTGTGATGGTCCCCTCTCCAGCATTCTTTGTTTCAAGATAGATGTCTCCTCCGGTGCTTATTGTTACGCAGTTCAAGCAATCTTGGAAGATATTTGATAAGGCTTGTTTGGTCCCTAAGCAAGGACAGAGGTGTCCTTGTCCTTCCATTCAAGGTCTGGAATGATTCTATCAGCCTGGCCCTATTAGCCTTAATAAGGAAACAGGTGAGTAAATATTATGGTTTAAATGAAACTCACACAGTTTCAGCCTGGGAAAGGAACCTGGAATGAATTTGCAGAGGGGAAAAAACAAAACCTGAAAGAGATCATCTGTCATAAATGGCATGAATTTCACTCATATTTATGTCAGAAGTAATACAAGATAATTACTGCCTTCTTGGGCAGGTGAAAGAGGGTGCAAGATAATGAAAGTTTACAAGACACTGTCTTAATGGACAGATGATCTAACTTCAGTTCCTTTGGGGGAACAAGGGAGAAACAGCCTAAAATTCACATGGATCACCTCCCTAGACTTCATGCACCTGAAAAAGGCTGTTCTTTTCAGGATGATCCCTGTATTACATAATTGGGTCTGCACACTCCCTTTCTCGGAAGGCTGAACCTTTCAAATACTGCTCTGCTCTCAAAGCAGACTGGCACAGGGTATGCTGCAGGGGCATGCCACCAGAAGTTCCAAACCATTCCCAATCACACTAGGGCTGTGAAACACGCTTAGCTCGGCCAGCAATTTTCACATATGTGGTGAGTGCTGCTGGCAATCAGTGAACTGAAATTGGAGAAAAGCTAACAAGCAGACTTTTCCCTAAAAATCCCGTATTTAGTATTCTAGTGTGCAATTATTAACAATCAAGAAAGATACCGGACAGTAAGGTATGAAAATCAATAGAAGGAACTTGACATGTCCTCTATTGGCAGAAAATAGTATGCCAAAATGAAACTGAACTCACAAGAACTTGTTTCATTGACAAAGATTTCTACAGGAGTACCAGTGCAGCATCTGAAAAGCCTTGTACTACTGCAACTGTGCCATCCTACAGAACCATAAAGTTACATCCACACCAGTGAAATAGACAGGGTCTTGGACTATCTTCAGGCATCAGTTCCAGCTGCAATGGAATAACTCACAACTAAATCATAAAGCTCCCCTCTAAAAAAGGATGCTTATATTCAAACTCCTAAGTAGAAATATTAACTCATCTTAATTAACGCCTTTATTCTTGCCCAGAATTATTTGGGAGACAGCGAACTGGCCCAAATCAAAACCACAGTAGGGACCACTAATGAGGTCAAGTGCCAGTGGATGGCATCTGGCATTGCATTGTTTGCTAGCAGAAAGGTAGAATAAGGCCAGTCTGTGTGGGACAACTTGGTCAAGGGAATTATTACCTTCCCATCAGGATAATGGGGGTTTGCTAGACTTTGAAAAGCAAGTGAAGATAAGCTTCACATGCCTGAAAAACATCTAGAGAAATGGGAGGACAAACTGCTGTATCTAGTGATCTCAAGCATTCAATTTCCAGCAGCAACATAGAAGACACTGTGTTAGCTGTCATTAGAGCTAGTGGATTTAACGTAGATCTTGTTCAGTACACTGCTGAAGATACTGAAATGAATTTATTTCAATAAAAAAGTCCAATTATTAAACTGTCTTTGTACCTGAGTGCTTCTGCATTTACAGTTTTGTACAGTGCTTTCAAGTTCCGAGACATAAAGAAATACAAGTTGTATCTTTATGAATCTCTTGGAGGCACCAATGAGAGCTTTTTTACATGAAAGATTTTCCAGTATAAGGTGAAATTAGGTGCCTGGTAGAGATAAATTTCAGATCATTATTCCTTGTAACCTAGCCTAATATGAACCCTGATGTTGGAAAGCATTAATGATAAAAGACTCCAAATTATTAAGTTCATTCATGTTAGCACTGTCTTCATTGATAATCTTGAAAGACTACTGTTTTGAAAAGCAAAATTACTTTTCAGCTGGATTACGTCTCAAAATCTGTATCATTAATATCAGCTTCTAACGCCAAATATGAAACAGACTAAAACTTTAATTCTGCTGTACAGCTTCACAGATCAAACCCTTTCATATCAAAACTAAAATGGTAAGTTTGAAAACTCACATAAAAAAAAAACCCCAAAATACAATCAGATAATGGCTTAAAAATTTCTTTGGTAAAACTGTCATTAGGAGATGTCTTAAGAATATTTCTGACAGCAATATTTCTTCACATTAGAAAAAACACACGATGGTCCTAAATGTTATTTAAACAGAAGAATTCCACAGGAAGAGAGAAAAGAGTTCACAGCTGACTTCCTTGAAGGCTTCCCAAGTTACTCTGGACTTGGAAGGCCTTCAGAGATCTCACTTTGAGATTTACAAAGACGGCTGGCAATACCTTCAGTTCCAAGCACCCTGAAAGAATGCTTCAGCCTCCCGCTTCAGAAGTTAAAACTGGTTTTACAAAAGTAAGGTATTAAAAAGAATCTACTACAAACAAGAACTTTGCAGAACAAAAAATAAACCACCTAAACAATAATAAAAAAGCCCTACCCCAAAAGTTCTTAAGTCTTTACCTGGAATTTCAACTCACAGAAAGGAGAAGGAAGATGGAAAGAGGGACTAAAACCCCTTCCTATTTCGTAGCATATTTTAGGTGATTTTTTTAGAGGCTTTTCTGACTTCTGCAGCTTTAGAACTTATTCAAACATGTAGGACTAAGAAAACTTCACTGATTTTATTAAGGCTTTTTGTAATTCCCAGGTTCTGCTCCCCTCTGTGCCAACCAGACAAACTATACACCAGTGCAGTATGGCAGCTATCAAGGCTGATTTGAGGGATCTCCACTGTTCACTTTTAACTTTACTGTTGTGTATGAAAATTCACATTATGAAAACCAATTTTTTTAATAGTACGAATTTTACATTAATCATATCCAATTTTAACTTCTTATATAATATAACTTAAAATCTTTGAAATCTGTTGTGAAACACAGAACATTCACTGATCAGATCAGAAAGAAGAGGTCACTTGCAGCATTCATACACATGTACACAGACATCTCCAAGCAAGCCCAGAATAAAGTACCTTCAAGCCTGGGAGTCCACTAGCCAAAAGAAAGACCACCTTCCTAGTAAGGCAAAGGACCCCACAGCCTCCAAGTTATCTCTACCATGTAGACATTCCTTTTTATGAAACGCTAGTGCAGATATTTAGAAAAGTCCATCCTTGTGAATTACAGACATAAAATAAATTGCTGATGCAAACGGGAAAAAGTCTGAAGTGACTGTTTTTCCATAATTATTAATTTAAAACTATTAAGACTCTAAAAGAGATTGGCATTATAATATTTAAGACGACATCCCACATCTTGGCAGAGTTCATATATTACCTGATGGTACTTCTTCAGTATGTTGTGCATTTCTGCTACATCTTCACTTGTTATAGTTTTGATGATATATCTTTTGTCGTAAGATGTATGAAAGCGGGCACCACTGCGTGCTTGGGAATCATTGGCAAGGGGTGCACTTCTTGTCAATGAATTCTGTCAATTGATTTAAAACAAAAAAAGCATCATGTCAGACAAAAGCATGTAATTTTTATTTAGAGCAAATATAAACAAATTACATTCAATTAAAAATATTTTTCAACACATCAGCACCAAGCTGAATTCCACAAAGCATGCATTCACAGACTACATTATCATGAGAAAACACTTCAAAAATACTCGGAGAAGAAAAGCATGTTTGAGGAGGAAGGTATTGCTCATCAGTGGTTCAAAACCCATTCTCAGCATTTAATGAGAATTTATTGGACTTTGATACATATACATTATCAGCTTTTGGGAAGAAAACATACAGTAATTAAAAATCCAGAAGGAACACTGCGTTACACCACAATAACTATAAATAGAGGATTCATCCATAATTACAGTTTCACTTTAAAACTAGCAGGATTTGCTCTTGAGACAGTGTGGTCTTTGTTATGTAACAGATCTTGGTTATGTACAGTTACATTTCTGAGTTCTAGCACCAGAGCTATTTCAATGATTTCATACCTAGAGTTAAGCAAATAGTATTGTACAATACCTCCTTTTGTAAAATAGGCCTACCTCTATACTGTCTCAAGAAGGGAAAATTAATTAATGACTGTACAGCATTTAGAAGAAAAACTGCCAGAGATTAAGAACTAGTTTTAGAGTGAAGTTTAAAATTACTGGTGCTTCAACAGAAGCAAGAGAAGACCTCTGCTTTTTTCAGAGAATAAGTAGTATTCAGGTAACATTTCTTTATCTTTATGAAAACAAACAAAAAATCAGGCTACGTATAACGACTTGTTTTTGCCTGGAAGCATCTTTCTTTACCAGTAAGAACTCGTGCCAATTGTTATCTACTTGAATTGCACTTAAAAATAAAAATAAGTAAGTAGTAGTAGCAGCAGCACAGACATGAGAAAACAACCATGTTCTTGGACCCCTTGTGTATTTCCATAAATATGGACATACTCTGAAAAGGTTAAACAAGTTAATTATAGACTACTGGAACGCTTCTATGTTTATGAAACAAACTTGCAGTAACCATCTGGTATATCCCTACTCATAGCAGAAAACCCTAGCTCCTGCTATCGTCCCTCATTGTACCATGCTGCACAAACAGCTCTTGCTAAACTGAAATACACCTCCCCTCTTTCCACATTCACACAGCATAATGTTCTCCCTGCTAGGTGAAAAGCCATTTTATTTTTAAAGATAATTTAAATAAAATTTTATATATAAATTCAAACATTGCAGATTCCTAAACAGCAAAAGTTCAGCTCCAACAGTTACAGAATTAACATTTGTGTGGTGTGGTAAGGCACCATGAACTAAGTCACAAAACAGATTTACACTAGAAGAACAATGATGCTTTGAGAGAGTAATTACCAATACACTTTATCTACCACGCTCAGGTACCAAATCCACACCATTTTATTTTTGTAGGACCTATGTTTTATTTGGAAGTTTTAACCATTGTTAAACCTGTTCACACACTCTATGGACTTCAGCAGGAGCTGGACATGCAGATTCAACCCCTGCGACAGAAGGTCAGTAATTATTATAAAGTAATAACCTCAACCAAGAAATTAGGACAACTATAGCCCCCAGTTTAAGTAGACACTTGAACACATACAATTATGTCTCTGTATTTTGGAGATCCATTGATTTCAACAGGCCTTCAAGCATTGCTAAATTTATCCCAACTGTGGGGTGCTTTCTGAAATCAATTTAACATGAAATAAAACCATTTTCCCACAAGGTTACTTAGTTCAGCAGAAATACTCAGGAGTAGCAGGAATAACAGTAAATCACCTAAAAGCACACAGCTCTACAAGGGCTTATTAGAATGGAAACTTTAATTATGACATGTAGGAGAAATAAATCTTTTGCACTTCTTCCTGTATATTTCTAGGCTTGTACAATGAACTAGAATAATTACTAATGTCTATGATAAAAAGTGACATCTTTCTCCATTATCCTCTCTATTCACTAGTGAAAGAAAGGATGGGGGTGCTTCTCTAAGGTTTATAAATCAACAATTTTCCTAGACTAATCAGAACAGAGCTTTAAGGACACCACTACAGACACTGCAGTTCCTTCCCTGCACTGGCTTTTGGACAGCAAAACATTTTAACAGATGTAAGTCCTGATACACCATCACCTCACATGATATTGAAGACAGTAGAGAATTTAAGTATTACAGCAGTTTTCTTCGCCTGTTTTCAGATGTTTTCTGTTGAATTTAATTTCCTGCCACTCCACCACTGAAAAGTTTTTATGTACTGAAGTCTATTCAAGGGAACAAGTATCATAAACCAATTAAATTTTCTTAATGCTACACTTGATACCAGTACTCCATTAATTTTCAAATTGAATTGTGGAGTTAGTGGTAGAAACCCTTTATGCTCTACAGTCAGAACTTGGTTTTGTTTCCAGGCCTATATTTAATAGTTCAAGATGAAGAGCTGATAATAGAAGTTAAAAGCCAAAAAAAGAGGATAAATTCAGTTGCCTTCATCACAAATTGAAAATACGATGTAATGTAATAATTATTTTTAATTTTTAAAAACGTGAATGCATGGGTAACCATTAGTGTACGTAGTGAATTAAACTACTGCTAAGTTATTAGGCTATAATTCAGTTAGTAATAATAAAGGCTACTAAGTAATTACTTGTTATTGTTCCCAGCAGAAAAGAGTACATTATTCTGAGGTTAACTATTGCAATAAAGCAGTAACCACAGTCTTCTGAATGTATTTTTCCCACAGAACTCTAGTCTTCAAACTGTAATCCATATAATATAAACCTTAAAAGCAATTAACCTGGCAGGAGATTTAAGTTGTTTAGCTATAAAAAGCTGCAAAAGAGGGTATTGGCTAGTCTGCCACTGAACATCTGAAGGAGGAGAAGGAAAACGTGAAGTACCTGAACTCAAAGTTTCAAATACTCTTAAGGTGTATTTTAATATGCTTCATGAAAACATTTTCGTATTTGAGTGAAATACAGGCCTGGGCTGTACTGGGTATGAAAGAGATGCCAGTTGACTGGACATTAGAAAATGTGATGCCCATCTGCAAGAAGGCCCAGGGAACTACAGGCGTGTCAGTCTGACCTAAGTGCCAGGGAAGGTCATGGAACAGATCCTCTTGAGAGGCATCACATGGCACATGCAGGACAACCAGGGGATGAGGCCCAGTCAGCACAGGTTTGTGAAAGGCAGGTCCTGCTTGACTGACCTGATCTTCTGAGACAGGGTGACCTTCTTAGTGGATGAGTGAAAGGCTGTGGATGTGCCTACCTGGACTTCAGGAAACCCTTTGACATTAATTGCCACAGCATCTCCAGCTCAGGGCTTGGCTGGATGGGTATAAAACTGTCGGGATGGCCAAGCCCAGAGGGTGTTGGTGAATGGAATTACATCCAGCTGGTGGCCGGTCACCAGGGCTGTTCCCCAGGGCTCGGTGTTGGGACCAGTTCTGTTTAGTATCTTTATCAATGATCAACATGGGGGGATCGAGGGCACCCTCAGTCAGTTTGCAGACACACTGAGCTGGGTGCGAGTGTTGATCTGCTGGAGGGCAGGAAGGCTCTGCACGGGGATCTGGACAGGCTGGATTGATGGGGAGAGGCCAGAGGTCTGAGGTTCAGCAAGGCCAAGTGCCTGTGCCTGGTCCTGCCCTTGGGTCACAACAACCCCTGCAGTGCTACAGGCTGGGGACAGAGTGGATGGAAAGGTGTAAGTTGGAAAAGGACCTGGGGGTGCTGGTCAACAGCAGCTGAACGCGAGCCAGCGAGGGCCCAGGTGACCAAGAGGCCAACGGCAGTCTGGCCTGGATCAGCAACAGAGTGGCCAGCAGGACCAGGGCAGTGATCACCCCCTGTACTCCGCACTGGTGAGGCCACACCTCAAATCCTGGGTTCAGTTTTGGGCCCCTCAATTCCAAAAGGACACTGAAGTGCTGAAGCATGTCCAGAGAAGGGCAACGGAGCTGGTGAAAGGTCTGGAGCACAAGTCTGATAAGGAACAGCTGAGGGAGCTGGGGATGTTTAGCCTGGAGAAAAGGAGGCTCAGGGGTGACCTTATCACTCTCTACAACTGCCTGAAAGAAGGTTGCAGCCAGGTGGGACTCAGTCTCTTCTCCCAGGTAACAAGCAATAGGACGAGAGGAAATGTCCTTAAATTGCACCAAGGGAGGTTTAGATTAGGTATTAGGAAATACTTCTCCACCAGAAGAAATTAATAAAGCTGTATTTTAAATCATCTTGAGAAAACCTTGAAAAGACACTGACTTTTTACAGATCCCTGTTTTTCCAGCAGTAGCTTTTTTCCCTAATGAAAATTTATTCTGCCTGATTGCTAACTATAATGAAAGTCAATTTGCAAATACAACTATCATACCAAAAATGTCGTTAACAAGAGAATATAATATATATCTGGATAATTATTTATCTGCACTTTAGTTTTTCTTAATGTTTTAGCGGGTTACAAATAGTGATGCATTTATTTTTTAGTAGATGGCTACTTTATTATGAGTTGTCTATATCAAGGTTAATTAAGAATGCACACAGCTATCATTTTACCACATGCATATTAATTTGTCAGAATAAACCAACCAACTTTATGCTAAGCAGCATCTTTCCATACATGCAGATAACCCAAGTGCCCTCTCTACAATACTTTGACTCTAGTAATAAATTAAGATCAGATGTTTAAACATTAAACATGCTTAAATAAAAACAATTAAATAATTAAATCGAATTAAATAACCTCTTTGATGCTTTACTTTTACTAACTCCGCACTCTTGAGATAAGTTTCTCAACACAATGCACTTTTCAGATACAGAATGTAGTTACTTTGAACTTCAAAAGCATGTGGAACATGGAAGACATTTAATATTACTATTTTCTGTGTTTTCTTTTGATACGTGCTCAAGTTTGTTAAATAAGCATGGTTTAAAAAGCAGAAAAAATAAATCTAATTATATCATGTTGTGCAATTACTGGTAATTGACACTTTCTTGTGTTGACAAATACATAGCTAAGTTCTGTATGTAAATGATTTTATTTGTAATGGTTAATTCTCACTTCTGTGAGCTGAGAAAAGTTCAAATTCCTTCTAAAGTAAAGCTTCCAGGTACCTTGCAAAATACCCTGACACTCAACTATACTAGTTATATTTGTTTATAGATAGAAATCAGTCTTCAGTAAAATACATCTACTGTTGCCTGGTGATGTCAACAATGAATCTTTAAGCAGAGAGATGACAAGAATTGGCTTGCACTGGTAAATCATCTTTAACAAGTAAGATCAAGAAACAGCTTCACTGAAAGGATCAAACTAGGAGATTTTAGGGGCTTCAAAGAGGAAATTATATGGCTTTTTAAATCCACTGTGATTCTTCCCTTTTGATCTAGGTGAAGCTAACTTACTGTTGGACTCAGACTGTTCAGGCATCTCATGGAGCCAAATACTAACAAGTTAATAATACATATATTGGAATTGAAGAGATTCTTCACTAGAAAATGTTTCTTTTGTAAATTAAGACACAAAATGGCCAAGAAGGTCCCACACTTAAGCCGCCTTGAAGCACAGCCATTAGAAAACCTAACCTTAACCAGTAAGAAGTATCAGAAACATCACATGCGGTGTCAAATTCCACTTTTAAGTTAGACGTTAGATATATCCAGATAAGTAAAACAGTTTAACTTATTCTGGGGTTATCTTGTGCAAGTTTTTGAGTCAATGAACTTTATCTTAATGCAGACAATAATAAGAAGGTTATGCAGTAGTGCTCATTAGACAGACTAAAGACACCCGTTTATTTGAATTGTACTGCCCTGTTGTTCAGACAGCTATTGGACACACTGTATAGACTTTTCTCCTACTGTTGAATGCATTTTTGAGGTGATACATGGTAGAACATTCCTGGGATCCAGACAGCTTTTGCCAGAGCATACAGATAAATTTCAGTGATGATTTGTACAAAAAGTAAGAAAGATAAGTTGCATGGTAGACATCTGTGCACAAATTCCTTGGAAGCAAAGCTGATTGAACCTGTCTAAAGAGACCAGTGTAGGGCTTTTCCTCTGCTTCCTTGTGTCCAGCAGTAAACTCAGTTAAGAGAGACCCACTGGGGTCCCTGGCAGCACTATCTCCTTAAGTGCAGCATCTCTAGTGGACTAAGGAGGAAATAAATAATGAAACTTAAGCATCTCCCTTTTCTGAAAGGAAAATATAAATGAGGTTGAGGGAGGCGGAAAGGAGAGACACGGAGAGAGAGATCATGGCAAATACCAGATTAAATTCCCTCTGGCTCTGCTTCTTAATTAGGGGAAGACTAAGTGGAATATGAACAGATGGGAAATGAGCCACTCCTCACTTAGTACAGACATATCTACGAGCCACAAAGCCAGAACAGGGAGGATATCCTTCAGATGGAGACAAAAAATGCCCAACTCTTACCCTCCAAGAGACACAGGTTTGATGATCTAACAACCTTGTACCATCACTTTCTGCTCTGACACAGCACTTCCCTGCCGTGCCAGGAGCCAGCAGAGCATGTGTCTAGCTGTACAATGTTGGAGGCATTAGCCCCATTCAGTTAATAAAAATCAGCTGCTTATACAATAGCATTAGTAAGCTCAAAATTCAAAGAAACAAGGGTCAGACTGCCCTGTCCTCTTCAGATTTTCCCAGCCTTCTCCAACTCTTCCACGATGTGCCTTGGTTCTCCGGCACAATTAAAACATCTGTCAGCCACGCATACCCTGTTCCACTTAACAGCTTCACTTAGCAACTCACTGCAAGTCTCCTGCTCCGAGTGTGCGTGTTCTGCCAATTCCCCATTCACTTCTCATTTGTGAAGTTTTAATCTTGTGCCTGCTGGTTTTTTGGTCTCAGGAGAAAGAAAAGGTTTTGTACTTTTAAAAGTGCGAATACTTTCATGAGGTCACTTAAAGATTACACTAAATTACTTCTGTAATTACTTATACAACTGAAGACACATTTAACATGCCAAGCTCACAGATACCTCTACCAGATAAATTTCTCCATACATCCCCCTCTTTCCCAAATTTTCCTCTGACAAGTCACTGGCTGGAAGCTTTAGTGCCCTTACATAAACGAATATAAAAAATATCACCCATACCGCACTGACTAGCAGTCAACTAGAAATATTAATTTGACCTTCAGTGCTGAGAGGCTACAAATCACAAAGAATTTGTCCCATGCCACAGAATTAATTTCTGATAAAATAGTATGTTTTAAAAAAAAGCTTTAAATAAAAATTACTAAAAGCTACACCATTTACTAGTATTTAACTTCCCAGAGAGTTCTTAATTAAAAAAAAGTTAATCAGCACACCTAAATTACATGTCACAATTTCACCCAATAACAGCATATTCTTCACCAAATTGCCTAAAAGGTTGTTTAATTTCACTGTAGACCCACTCTCTCTCCTCTTTCCCAACCTCTCAGCAATCTGCACAGAGTTTTATTTCCTACAATATGTATTAGGTAAGAAAAAAAGGTTTTTTCCATAGGGGCTTTTAGGACCTGATCCACAATTCTTTGACATTCACAGGAGCTTCTTCTGGAGATTTCAACAAAATTTCATAAACTAGAATCCAACACAACTGCTACCCATCAGAAGCTATTTCATTTCATCCAGCTGTTCCTAAACTGAACTCCAATCTCTACTCTTGGATCAGGTAAGTTCCAGAAAGGCAGTTCTGATTTTTTCCACCTTCAAAAGACCTAGATTCACCACGGTAGTTTTTCTAGTATTTAGCCATTTGTGTTGCTGAAAAGGTGAGTCTATTTTGAATTTTAATTAGTTCCTTTTCTGGTCACTCATATTTATTTTTTTTCCTGAAGTACC
This sequence comes from Lycocorax pyrrhopterus obiensis, assembly GCA_014706295.1. Taxonomy (NCBI): domain Eukaryota; kingdom Metazoa; phylum Chordata; class Aves; order Passeriformes; family Paradisaeidae; genus Lycocorax; species Lycocorax pyrrhopterus. The sequence continues at coordinate 18,364,428 of JACSVZ010000002.1, read as the reverse complement.
TAGTATTCTTTTTCTGCAAGGATACTCACATACTGCTTACTTCTTAACGCTAATTTTTGCAAGTGCAGCAGGTCAGACTCTTTCACTCCCAGCCACATGGCCTTCTCTGTCCTTAAATTCCTTTGACACTTTTTCACTATTTTTTCTACATCCAAATTCCATCCTCCTTTTAAAAAGACTACCAGCATCAAAACTATGCTTATGAGCTTCAGGTATAAAACAAACAGATGTCAAAAAGAAGTTAGAACTCTTTCTCATCTTATTTTTATGCCTTCTAATTTATCCACCCTAGGGTGCAGTTTCTCCTTCTAGTCCGAAGATCCCACTAGTGCTAAATCCTTTTGTCCTCTTTGACCTCTTGTTCCTTCTTAGAGCTACCACCTCCCTGAACACAGTCCCCATCTCTGTAGTTCTGCATTCCTTTTTTTATCCATATAAGTATTCATCTCACTGTATTAAAAAGGATCCCATTTGGACAGGCTCAGAATGCCAGGTGATCAAAGTAGATTTTGTACAAAATCTTCGTCCTTATTCCACTTTGACATTTGAATGGATTTTGCATCCTCTGCAAGGTTTCACTACATGAAATGTCAATTGCTCGTTGACAATTAAATTTTGACTGTTGTCATTTAATCATCCATTATTTATATAATTTTTGGGCTTTTTTATTATAAAGCCCTGCAATAATTAGCATTTTAAAAATCCAAGACACAAGATACCAAGGCAAATACTTTGTAAGAAGCATCCTCAAGAGTCCTTAGAAACCAGCTAAAACACTACCTAATGCTTTATCATTTGGAAGTCTATTTTTACGTTGCACATTGGTCAATACAAATAGCAATTTATTGTAATTAAATAACAGTAATGACATTACTCCTGTTGTTAGTTACACCAATAGCAGATATCAAAAAAACTAAGCTAATTTCCAGAGAGGCTTTGATTGTTTCTAAGAGTAACAAGTTAAGCTGTTTGGAGCTATTTTTTCCAATTGAAACTATTTTTGTGAAGAAAACACATGGAACAAAGCCACTGAAGTACAGGAAGAACTTGTCCCCCTACTCACACCATAACTGCAAGCTATACTTATAACTGGCAAAGTACTGTCCCCCTCTTCAAAGACAAACTGCTGGTGAGGCTCTTCTTCCTCTGCCCACTTTGCTTAAAATGTTCACAGCACGAATTTTTATCTCCACAGTGGGAGGCCAAGGATTAGCCCCAGTCTCCAAGAGGGCGGAGAGATTTAAAGGTCAATTTAATTAGCTCATTCTAATCTCTCGCACGCCTAATGTAAATGTCATTGTTTTCTAACTGCTACTTTAGAATACAAGATTGTATTTTAGAAACTTTGAACACGTGAGCTATGCGTTGGATCTGATAAAAATACTCTGTGTAACTAATTTAAAAAGGAAGCCTAATAAAAATTGTCATTGAGTCAGAGTTTTTCCTAAGAAAAAGGGCAATAGGAAAATTCTGGTGGTAGAGCATAGCATAGAGAGCTTTAGAAGAACAGTAATCTTTCAAACTGACTGGCTTAACAGCTTCTCATTGATTTAAATCTTCCCCATTTCATGATGTCCGGACAAAGGCAAACAACAGTTTCTGGTGCTGTGATCTCATCCAAAAGCTGTGGAAAACTAAAACGAGCTTCACAAGCTCAACACACCCTAAAGACAAATCAGATCACATCCCAGACTATTTAAGAGTGCCTCTGGGCAAGCTTTGCATGAACAAATAGGCAAAAACAAGTGCACAGATGATGCTCTGTGATGACTGAAATCATAGGTCAGTGGAAGAGCCTGGCAGTGGCTCATTGCTGTTGGAGGATGATGTACACACAGTCTGGCTGTTCTTCTGCAGCAGCAGTTACAGTGGTGCTCTCCGGCCCAGGCACAGCTTCCCAACAAGACAAGCCTGGAGCTCCCCCCAGCCTTTTTTTATCTTTTTTACAAGACCTCAGGAATCATGGATACGGAAATTAGACCTGGATTACTGATTAAGAAGGACATCAGAGAGACAGTGTCATACAACTGACACAGATGCTCCAAGGTTATTTGCTGTAATTTGAAACAAGCAGCCCACTTCTGAGATGATTTTCAGGACAGTGTTTTGTCAGTGACTTGTAGAGGGAAGAAAGGCAAAGCACTGGTGTTTTAATGTAACAACAGAAGCACCAAACCCAGAGATATCTGGCTTGTCATACAGGGACAGGTAGGGAAGACCTTTGGGTCTATTTTGTATGCCGGCACTGTGCATTCTCTCCATTAAGCAGTTCCTATCTGGAAACACTGTTGTGGAAGCATGACCAGGGAACACTGATCTCTGACACAAGAAGGTGTGTAAGGAGTCTGGCATGGAGCAAAGCATACCTGACCTACCAGTAACATATGCTACAAGCACATTCAGGGGTGTAACCTCCCCCTGTCTTTGCCAGAAGTATGGACAATTTTGCGTGATGATTTCTTGTCAGCTCATAAGCATGGCTCACAAAAGGCCTATGGTGAATATCATGGGACCTCCAAAAGATGAAAACAGGACATCACTGGTCCTGTGGTGCACCCATCAGAAATATGGAGCTTCTCCTATGATCTTGTCAAGATGTGGACATACACACTCCAAACACCTATGAACATTTATAAGAAAACTGTATTCAGGGAGTGATTGCTATGGTGAAAGATGTGAAAAACTTTGACAGAGAAAGGAGAAACACGAACTTCTTCTTTTTTGCATTGAGCTATCCTTCCAAGGGAAAGGTTATGGGTTCTTTGACATTTTTGAATGAGAGTTAATGAATAAAACATGAGGGTCTTTCCTAAATCAAGTTATCCTATTGAGACCGTAGGTATGGATTTGGAGCTGTCAGCTTAAGGCATACACTTGCTTTGGAAAGAGTTAAGGCTCCTTTTCTGGGAGCCTTTTCCCTTTAGCCCTGCAAAGCTTGGCTTGATGCCTTCCTTTCAATAACTGTGTCTGTAAGAACTCGGAGAGCACCTATCAGTTTGTTCTTTTGATGTTGCCAGCACGTGCTAAATTACTATTTTCTAGTTTGAATGCCCAGTTGTGAATGACACTCAGTTTAGGCAAGGAACAGCTGAAAGCAAGGCAAATTAAATGTTTTCCACGGAAAACTGAGAGAAATCACAAGTAAGAATTTCTATTGCCATATGTACTAAGGTTAAGTCCCACCACCACTAAATTATTATTTGGGCTGACACTTAAGGCACTAAATATTAGAACGTTAGATTTAGATTGCAAAGTTCATTTTTTATGTGCTGGAAAGACTACAAACAGCACAGTTTTTGTTACTACAGCTGGTTCAACACTTTACTACCACCACTGCCTATACCCATGTCAAACAAGATGTCAGCAGCTCTGAATGTCTTGGTATCAGTGTCCATTTGGGATCCACAAACTGTATACGCTGCTACAGGAATCTCATCTGACAGAAGAACCCAAGAACTTTTCATGCACTGACAGACTTATCATGCTAAAATAAAATTACTAGCACTGGTGTTTTCTTTATAAGACAGTTCTTGCTCCAATGATTTTTAATGTACTTTATTGAATTAATTGAAGAGATTGTCTTAGGAATAAGCTCCAACTCCTAACACAGTTGTTGCCAACCTTGCTGTCAGTAGTTTGATGCTAAAGGTGGCTTGTTCTTTCCCAAAGCAAGGACCAAGAAATAAAAGCATGAATTTCAGTGCAGAAGCACCAGCTGAAAGCTCTGATTAATATCTGTTTGTCTGAAGAATCATCTTGGATTGCAAAGTAGTTTTTAAGTTCTTAAGATGATGGTCTTAGGACTGGATAAGTCATGTAAAATGAGCAAAGATATTTAGAGATTGGTAAGAATTTTGATGATCTGAAGCTTAGATACCTCAAAAGAAAATTATATTGAAGGCTGACATCTAAAAAAAAAGCTTAGAATTCGCATTGTTTTCCTGATGCCTTGTTATGAGTCTGGATTACAAATCTTTCTGCATAGAAAGCTCTGGGAGATTTTGAAAAGTCTTCTTAACAGCCTTATCAGAAGAAGTGAAAAATACTGAGTTCATATGGTTTTTTATTAGGGAAATTGCTTAAAAGCAGGAATTGTCATTATTATTATTTTAGATTTCAATCTTTTATATGGAAAAATGCTTAGAGAAATACCAAGCATAGGTAAATTAAAAAGAACTTATAGACCCATCTGCTAAAAGTTCTTTATGAATTCTTTGTACTGGACAGAGAATCTCTACGAACTGCTCCTGCAGGCAGGAAAAGTCAGATCTGAGCCTGTCTCCTATTACATCGAGTACTAAAACTTCAAGGGAAGTCAGTTGTGCTCTCCCTCATCCCCAGCAGAAGGCTCATTAGGTACACTGGGACGTTGGTGCCCTCTGGTATGAGCAATTGTACTTTATTGGGCAAGAACCCAGTCTTCCTCTTTTGCCTAGCAGAATCCAGATGTAGGATTCAGCAATAACTTTAAGCAAGAACAGATGTGTTGGAACATAGTAAAAAAATTTTTCCTTCCCAGAGCAACAGCAGCAGAAGCATTTGTAACAGCAGTAGATCCTATTTTTCTACAGATTGTTGGGGGGGTGTTAGGTGAGCTGCCTGCCTGTTAATCTCTCATAATTTTGCAGTTGACAGAAGCTAATCCTATAATTCTTCTAATAGAACTCTACTCATGGATTTTCTAAGATAAAGTACGTCAACTGAGTTGAAAAGAAACCCTAAAGAAAAACAGCTATCCCCATTAATTGGAGGGGGTAGGGGGGAAGAAATCTTTCTGTAGAATAACCTTTATAATGTCTAAAAGCTGAGGGGGAATGCAGAAATTAAAATTAATTTAGTGCTGTAGTGAGGGACTTTACAGTATGTGTTTTCTAATAAATTTTTTTTCTTTTCTACTAGAAACAGTTAATGCTCTCAAGTATTCTCCTGTGAATGTTAGAAGGATTTTTTCAATTAAACAAGAAAACACTAACAAAAATACGTAATTTACCCTATCAAGGCAAAATCTGTCATTACTTAATGCTCTGGGTTTTGGAATTATTTTGACACTTAAAAAAGTTATCTTCAATCAGAGATCCATATGTACTTTCTTGTAACATCCAACAGTACAAAGCAAAACAATAGTCTTTTTTCCTTTGATAATTTATAGTCTTTGTAAGTGGTTAAAATGGTTTTAAAGTTCTTCCATCATTCAAATGCAATTTTGATTCATACTGACTAATCATCACTTGTGTTCCCCTTTTTAAGAAAAAACAGCCAGACCAGTTTTTAATTTGATGCAGCAACTGTTTTAGAAGTTGTTTTTTTTTATATAAGAACAAAATTTCGTAACTTAGATTAAAGACTTAGTTTATCATGACAAGTTTCTACAGGCAACCTTTGAACAAAGCTCAAAGTTTCACTAACTTCATACTGTATTTTCTACACTGCTGTCCATAATAAAGCATGAATCACAAGAAAGTCCACACTCAGTATTAGCAGCCATGCACGTATCTCCATGAAACTTCAATCCCAGTTCAGTACTAAATATCTCTTGGAGATGCCCAGCTAGCTATGGAAGACGGACAGATGCAGGATGGATTACCAAAAACATCTCAAAAAAGGGAGTTGGTTTGTGTCATGTGAAGGAAGGGAGTTCATTCCAGGAACTCTAATTGCCATTACTAGAAATGGCTTCCTGTAAGGCATGAACCATATGCAATTTAAGGAATTCCTCTGACTCTGAAGTCAAGACTACTTGTAGGAAAAAACATGTACTTTGTGAGATTTAAATCTCTCTTCAGAGAGAAAAGGAGATCTCTGTCAGTCAAGTCTCATATTTTAATTATTCCACATGTGAACTAAGTCTATGTGTTAAACAGTCCACAAAATTACTACAAAATGAGAAACACAATGTAAAGAATTAAAATTAGTATAGCCCACTACTTAGAGCATATGCTACCAATTTTTTTCATGAGGTAGGTTTTGGTTTTTTTAGTGTTTACTCATAAGGAAAGACTATTTGCCCTCTGGAACAACTCATCAAGGATATCAGCAGAACATTCTGAAAACAAAGGCATTTAAAAAGAATGTTCTTTGAGACTGATGTGTCTGACTAATGAACAAGGTAATTGGGTTTATTTATCTAAACCAATCCTTTCTGGCTCAATAATAGGAATGACATTGTTCACAATCGACTACGACTCCCTTCCTGAAAATCATTACATAAGAAAAACTATCCAGAGAAAGTAACTTGATATTTCTTCCATAAGCTTTCCTTTACTTTTACACTGCAAAGAATTTTTCAATTTCAGGTTTGATTCTGAGCATAACACAGTAATTTTAACCAATAATAATTGGAATAACTTCCTTGAAGATAAAGATTATCTGAAAATAAGTATATTTAATGAAACTCCCTTTGTCAAAATTAGATTCCCTTTCTAAATCACAGAGACTGTAACATTAAAATGAAAGCAACTTCTACTTTTAATAGGAATAATCCCTATCTTGCACATGGGGTGACACAAATTTTCTTTATGTTTAGTTCTGTAAAAATAATTTAATTTTGAAAGTGAGTTCAAAATACATTAATACTTTGAGCACTTAATTTCTTTTCTTTTTAATCAGATTAGTCCAATAGAAACGGAATTCAGCGTGATAAATTGCTTGGGCTAAGGAGAAAAACAATAGTGAAGGCAAACATTGTCTTCCCTTAGGTTAAAATGAATATTAACTATCTTCTGTTTTTCACTAAATATACTTTAAATATTAAGTAACATGAAAATTTTTTTCTAATACGTAGTTTTGTTGTATCAAAAACCAGGATGTAGTTACATGTTCTTATTTTGGATTGTTGATTGGTTACATTACCAAAAACCCAAAATACATAGCTACAAAGAAGTATTTTTGGTTTTAATCTGAAAATATGGACAGTTTATCCAGTGACAGTTCCTTAATGCTGTTTTATCATTGTTATCATTAATAAATCCAAACAGCACTATAACATAGTTACAACAGGAATTTCTGTTGCAGAACAGCAGTGCAGATGGAAACATTTCACAGTGCTGTGGAATGCAGCATTTTTGATTATGCCAAGTTTGCCAGTTTTAACCCACTATAGCATCTTAAGTCTTCCAACATATTTACTGAACTGTAACTTCCATTGTCTAGTAATGTCAAAAGCCCATGTTCTAAAGATAGCAAGCATGACTTGACATCACAATTTTAAGAGCAATCACGTCTTCCTTCTTTGACACTCATCCTTTTCCTTTGTCAAGAAAAATGAAATCTTCATATGAAGGGATCAAGTAACTTCTCAAACAATAGGATCCTCCTTGGTCCATGAGCAGAACTGAACCAGGGATGCAATTTGATATACCTGTTTAAACTGCTGGCCTCAGTCTTGGTGCATTTCCTTTTAAACAGTTCTTCCTAAATAGATAATAAAAAATCGTGGAATACAATCACAGCTCCACCAAAATAAACCAACAATCCTCTTCTCCCCCAACTGGCAAAATGTCTTAGCAAGGTTACAGTGGCTGTATAGTGAGATTCATAACCTAATCTCCATCTACGTCCCTGCACATTTTAACCCACCTACGCATTTCTAACACATTGTTTAATACTGAAAACGGGAGATTGGTAAAAACGATTGTTGAAGGACTCAGATACAGATTTTGGCTGCAACATTTAGTTTGCTCCATTGGCAAGAATGGGAGTGTTATTGTACAAATGCATTTTGTACCATTTAGTTACTTTAAACCATTTCTTAAAAATTCTCTTAATGTATCTTAGTGACATTATAAATACAACTGCAGCTCACATCAAAATAGTTTAAAAGAGCAAAAGAGCATGAGAGGAAGCAGTACTGGGTTACACAGCAAATGTTCTTTAAGACAGGACATCCTGCAGTGTGACTACAGAAGGAATTATGCCCGTGACTGAAATGCTGTGCATTAGGAAATGTTAATGGAAAAGGGAACTGTCAGTGAGAACCGGCAAATCAGGCTGAAGCAGAGTTCAAGGACTTTCTTTTGCAAAGGCAGAAAGAAACTCTGACTGCATGGAACAACCCTGCCAAATCTAGAGCAATTTCTTGGTTTGCTGTATCTGCTTTACACAAGCAATTTGTTTCCAGATCCTCTTAACAATGGGAAAATGAGACATGATGAAGCAGGATGAAGCCAGCAGGCCACAGGTCACCCTCTTCTAACCAAAAAGAGCATGAGGGAAAAAAAAAAGAAAAAAAAAGAAAAGAAAAAAAAAAGCTGTGATCATTTCAGAAACCACATCTCATACAGACAGACCACTGAAGCAACTGATCTAAGTGACTCAGCTGAATATAGAATCTCTTGTCAGTAGTGTCCAGACATTATTCTTCCTCCTTATTGCAAGAGATATTACCCTACACCTTCAATAATGTGGCTTATATGGAGGTACTCTAACAGGAAACACAGAGGACTAAAGACGGCAGAAGGGCAGGAACCAGAAGACAGCTGGGGCAGGCCAAGAGAGTTTATTTCACCAGTCTAGGCTTTTTCAAAGTGAACTTACCTGAAAGTCTTGATCATCAATTCCAAATCTCTCTCTTAGATTACGGAAAACCATTGGACAATATTCCTTAAATTTGAAATGACTTGGCATGTTTTCTCTGAAAGAAGATAAAACCAATTCACCTTCATTATTGTGCATATATAATAAGTAACTCTAGAGAATTTTGTCTCAACGCTGTTCATAGAAAGCTGAGGGTAACAATCCTCTTACAATCTCTTATAATGTTTTCTTTTTTTCAATGAGATTGGGTTATTTTGTTTTTCTTCACAATGTTTAATGAATGTTTATTAGCTTGCTATAACATCATTATGTTGTAGCTAAGGAACTACAATGATGAAATTAACACAAATTGTATTTTGACAATTCTGAAACATGGACTCAAAAGCAGAAAAGAATGCTTTCCCACTGCCCTAAACTTACTTCAAAGGTGAAATAGTAGATTGGATTATACAAGAATTACTATACCATCTGTGACACCAAAAAGTAATAACAGAGCCAAAACTTCAAGAAAATTTGACTAGTTCAATACAGAACTAGTTTTAATATCCTAGTGTTCATTTTAGACTTGTACAAGAGAAAAGTTATTTTGACCTTTGTCACAGAGCAGAAGACCCAAAGTAGCAGAATTTTTCTTTTCCACATATATTCTTGAATAAAATTCAGGTTATACATAAACCAATACTAATAGTTTTGTATATCTGTACATACCGCTCATGGAGCATTTTATTTTTAAGAGACAATAGATATTACATTAAATGACCTTAATACTTTTGAAGCTTCTATATGATTGGTATAATTTTGTATTATGGAAAATAAAAAGCTGAACATTATTCACATTTGATATATCCTTTAGATTCTCATTCAAATACTACCCTTAATAAAGAGCACATGCACATGAATTTATGTTTTTAAAAATTCACAAATAAATGCTTATATCAGCCATAAATAATCACACCAAGAAAGGATCACCTTCAATATCTAAGATACTCATAAGGCAATAATAAACCATATGGAGGAAAAATTCTACCCAGCAGCCTTTGCTGTTGCTTTTTAGAACAGCACAGATGGTTATGTTTATCTCAGGATTAACTTAATCATCAAAACTTCAGTCCCATGCACTGAAAAATAACAGAGTACATAGTACTTCATAAAAATATCACCGCCACTATCCACTTCTACACAAAATTGTTACTTGTACTTACTTGTTGAAAAGGTGATTGTCCACCTTTATCTTTGAGTACGCTTTGAAATCATCTGGCATCAACATAACAGGGATTTGAACATGGCTCAGTTCATTGATCTAGAGAAAACAGAATATATTTAGTTGCTGATGTCTTTGTAAAGATGCTACATATATGTGTCTTAATTCTGAAAGTCTACTATTTCTTGTGTATATGTCCCAGGAGTGAATGCAAGTAATGGAAGAATGCAACAGCAGTTTTATTCTTTCCAGATCAAATACTATCTCAAGAGTGACACTTTGGAAGAGAAGAAACAGCATTCCATATTTATACTTGTTTCGGAAATAAAAAAAGTGCTTCAAAGCACACCTGGAGTGTATTTTTTATGGAAGGTCAAAGATGATGCCAGCAAAATGGTCTCCTATACCAACACATTGTTCTTGTTTTGTCAGTCAAGCTGTGCTTTCCAAAGATAATTCAACTTCTTTATTTCCAATGACTGTTTATCCTTGCAACTTCTGAAGTAATCTTACATGCCTGTGTCTTGAACTGTTTATAGAAAACAAAGTGAAATTTCATATCCATGTGAATGCACATACTTTCAGCTCAGTAAGCAGAGGTTTGTTGCTTACACTAGTGCAAAACTCAGATGACTTTTTGTTAAGTCACAGTATTCAGGCATTTCTTTGATTGTTCAAGTTGGACAAACCATTTAAATAGGTAATTTTTTGCTTAGAAATAGATGTGCATGTAAGTACTAAGGTATTCCTTATTTTCTTACATTTATGTGGACCACCTACTCTTTCTAGCTTTGAAATTAACATTGTCAGTATTCTCCAGATTAGGACTTTTCCACTTACATTTCTAATTTACTTCTGAGCACACTGCTTTTATAAAATGTAGACAACTTTACCATGACCTAGTTTGTTGGCATGTTTTTAGTACTGCATGTATTAATCTACCCTTACTTTACTCAAGTTTAACTAAAACATGATAAATACAAGACAGAGAATTGTTAAGCTTGCAATGGTCCTTCCAAACCAGGAATGAGGAGATACCCATTACAACAACAGTCACCAAATACCCATGACACACGTTTTATCCATGTTTTTACGGCACTCTACACCCTGGTCATGCATCTCAATTTACCCAGTCAAAGCTTTTTGCTCATACAGAGCACATTTCTTCTCAGCAGTTTTCTACAGGGTTTAGAGAGAAGCTGCATTCTATACGAATGGAAATGCACACTGGGGCTGGATGTAGCAACACAGGTGTGCTCCTCTGCTCCCTAGCATTGCTTATCCACTGTTTTTCAACTAGGAAGACGTTAATTGCTGGTAAATTCTACCCTGCTTAAGAGAGGCTTTTGGAGAAACCTTCACTGAAGCAGCTATAGGTCAAAAATACCGGAGGAAAAAAACGCACTCCCTGCAAGTATGACCTTTAGCAGAACTGAAGTTAAACAAAATAAGAGAAAAGTGAAGAGCCTTCTAGCTCTTAAGCAGAAGAAAGAAACCAACACAGGCAGGCAGGTCAGGTGGTCTCCTTACCTTTCAATACTTTAAAGCCCCAGTACTGTTCCCTGCCATGTCTCATTTTCATCATTCAGATCCTTGCAATCCACATGAAAACTGCTAAGATCTGTTGAATTTTACAGAACACTTCTTTGGAAAGCCCTGAAAAGTTCTAGATAGAAGCACGGCAGCTATAAGCAGAGCAGAGAAAGGAAAGAGAAAGATGTCTGGGATAAGCTCAAAGTGCTCCACTCCTCGGAGTTGTAGGGAGAACGCTCTTTCCCCACTCCAAAGAGAGAGAAAGAGGAAACTCCAATAAATTTTTGAAAACACAGCTGTACAAGCCTAATAAATCATGATGACACGTCATTAAATACAACATAAAATAACAAAACACTGATTGAAAAATCACTACATCCAACACACATGCTCTTTACTGAAGTTGATACCGCCGTACATCAATCTCACCCTGAAGCCACAACGCACTTCACGAGTCTGCAGAACCAGTCTAGCGGCTGTACAAATAAAACTAGGGACAGGTAGATATATTACAGAGACATGAAATTCTGAATTTGTTTTACAGAATTACCATCTCTTTCAGATTGCCAGATCACACAACAAATCTCACCCTTGAACGAAGAGGAGCAGAAACCTACATGCATACACATTCCAGACAGAAGTGATCCCACGAACACCTTCTGCTGAATACTGTCAAAAATGCTGAATTCAAGTATCTTCAACTATCTACAACAACAGAAAGTTCGCCTGCAAATTTGCATTTTAGATTCTCAAAACTGCATTGATCAAATTTTTATGTGTACTCACTTTCTTAATTTGCTGATATAAAGTTTCTCTGCATACACCTATATATTAGCTTTCATGCTGTGGATATTTAAATTTGTGCTATGTAATGGCAGAGTTTTACTTGTGCCTGTAGGCCTTACAAGCATCACCTGCACAGTGGAACGAAAAAGCCTTTGTATGTGCACACTTTGGGGATTCTTTGATTTTAGGAAAAAATTCCCAAATACTTCTCCTAAGAAGTTCCCTACAAGATGTGAATGTACACCCTTCCCCATTCCCCAGTCAAGCAGAAAAATGCACACTAACAGAAGGTTTGACAGTTCGGGTTTCTTTTCAGGAGGGGTGAATTTCTTGGGGTGCTTTTTTTTTGTTGTTTCGTTTTTTTGTTGGTGTTTTTGGTTGGTTGCTTTGGTTTTTTGGGTGGGGGTTTGTTCGTTGTTTTTTTTTAAGATTCATCCAACTCTGAGGTAAGTAGAAGCAATTTCTCCAATATTTTTGGGAATTCCTTTCTAGCAGAATAGGAAAATACAAAAGCAGGTGATGAACACACATTAGAAGTGACCTTTGGTATAGCACACCAGCTGAGTAATGGCATATCCCAGCAGTACAGGCCATTAATTAATTTAAACCTTTCAAGTATAAGGTCTGGTTCCTTGTGCAATAGCACATTTTTGGATAAATTTGATGAGGCCAGACTGGAAAATGCACACAAGACAGAATGGAATACCCGTGTCATTAGATCTTAGTGGAAACTGGAACCACATTGTTAGGGGGAGGGAGAAGAAACAATATCCATGACACCCCCTCTCCAACGGCTCTTGAAAAGCTAAAAGAAAAGGGAAAGGTCAGAAGGATCAATTCTCTACTTTGCCATCGCTGTGTGAAGAAACAGTCACATGTGAAAGACACTAAATATGAAATGCAAAGAAAACATTTTGAGTCTGCCAACTTATCTCAAATGAATATTTTGCTTCTTTTTCTGAGTTTGAAAGTTAAGCACAACAGAAAATGTGTTAAGATGCATGTGATACCTTTGACAAGTATTATGTTACCCATTAAATACAGTTATATTTACTATATATAGTATATTCACTGCTTCCCTTAGCAATAGCAAATGAGATGTGTGTGTGAGGATGAAAGTTCAGTACTCCCAATTACAACACAAACTGTGTTATAATAGCTGTAATAATTACCTAAGAACTAAGAAATACCCATTTTCCTCTAAGGAGTGCTTTTGAATGTAATAAAATCATAAGCAAGAAACAATTTCCCACAAGAGACAATTGCAAAGCATAAATGAAGCAAAAAGAGCTCACTGGACAGAGGACTGAGGGCTCAGGATCAAACATTCATTTAACTACAATTACTTCTGAGAACCCACATGTACAGCATCTCTATAATAAATGCATGTGCATCATATTGAAAAGGAAAATTCTTTTAGTCCTACAACCTACATCCTTTAACTGCCTTGCATTGTTGTTGCCAATGTAAAATTTTGCTGCAGTTTGTCCTTTTTGAAATGTACGATGCTTGCTGTATCTTTCAGGAATTTTAATCCCATATAATAACCTTCGAGAATGTACTGTTTTAAATATGAATGACTAAAATTTTAGTTGTACAGTAGCCATGCATATTATGTATAAACACCTCATGCATTAATAACATTTGTAAACTCATGTACACACGATATTAATAAGTGACCCAGAAACCTCCCTTTAAGTAATTAATTCAGTATCTTCCGTGACATTAGTATAAACACAGGTGGTTATGTGAGTTGGAAACACGTCCCAACAACTTACAAGCTTTAAGACAGTAGAATTTTAAAAGCCTTAGACTGCCATTGCCCCTTTAAACACACATACAAAAAAACTGTGGCTCAGAGTGGTGGCTCGGTCATGGGAGGCGGCCAAAGCAAAAAGAAGCTTTCAGGCAAAAACCGACTGATTGCAACTCATTTTGCTCCTGCAGGTTTAGGATTGAATTCACACTGTCAGGAAAACAGAGGGTGTAATTAAACTGCAAATAAGGGAATAATAAAAGCCTACTGGACATTGAATAAATAGTAAGACTCAGCTGGTAATGATTCTGAAATTAGCACACAGAGAGGTGTTCCCACAAAGCCATCTTGTATTGGTGACATTTCAAATAAGCTTCTCTAATTCATATGATCTGAAATCAAGCAATGAATGTATCATAAATTGTTAGGCATTATTAATGGCCCTTATTTAATTCAGATACATTCACCCTAAACACCACATTACTAGGGCAATGCATAATTAAGCATTAGTTTTCATTCTGTCAGAACATAAGCAGCAATAAATTGCTTGTATGCAAAGCAGACAATGAGATATTTAAACAGCATATAATAAAGGCAATTTACAGCATATATTACATGTTTAGCTAAAGGAGTCAGAACAATAATCCTGTTCTCCAACAGATACAAGCTGATGCCTCTTGCTATGATCCTACAGCAAGAAACCTATGTAACACATTACAACTGGTATTACTCATTAAAAAACCCAAATTAACAGACTGACCAACCAATGAAAAACAACCCCATAAAAAACCCAAAGAAGCCATGCACAATGTCCAAAATTTAATCACACGCAGATCACAACTCGCACTCAGACTACTTAGCAATGCCTAGCGGTTTCTATCAAAACCCTCTTCTTATTCAAAGCCTCCATCCTCTATGGGGTTTTTTGCTTTTAATGTTGCAGCTTTAGTATACAGCATAGATACTGTTTCCTTTTAATTTAACAAATCAGCCCGCCAGACTCGCTGAAACTACGGAGGGATGAGGTGTTTTCACACCGAACAGCCTGACAAAAATTCTCAATCGCAGTTACAGCTCTTGGCAGTTTCACACACAGGAAAATCCCTGCTGCTCCTGATGCTGGATGTGGCAGAAGTTGTGGAAGCGCTACTTTCTTTTCAGCTGTTTATCTCCCAGCTCTCTTTCTGTACTGAAAGCTAATTCACACCAGTCTCATCAGCTGAGACAAACAAGCTACAACTGGTTTGTTACTCTAAGAGAAAGCCAAGTGCATTTTTCACAAATTTGTGTATTTTTAAACACTGATTTTGGAGGAAGTGGGAGTGGTAGAGACTTCGGAAGAAAGAAATTATTGGGGTCTAAAAATAGAACTGAACTTTTAACCAGCAGTTCTGAGATTTTTATGCTCATGGTTTTTACTTTCTGCATCACAGCTTCTTCTTTGGCAAAGAAACTTGCACAGAAATCTGAAGAGAAAAAATATCAAACAATATTTTTGGTTCAGACACAAAGTCGCAATTTTGAACAGGCCACAGACTTCCTCAATGGCACATTTAATTCATTTACTGGTAGGTTAATGCTTATGAAAGCAAGCCTATTTGGCTGCAGAATAAGAACACAAGGGAGGAAAACTCTTTGGGGTATAAAATTCCACATTTAGGAAACTATTATTTCTCATTCTTCCAGCACCTTCTTGATACTGAACACCCTGCAGGTCTTACCAAACAGAGCATTTTCCTGATCACTAGAGCACAATCACCTAGAAGATAAAGTTTCTTAATCTTATTCATTCTATTGTCCTGTAAAAAGCCATTTCCAAAGCTGTTCCTATTTTGTAAGCAGTAGAGGTTTAGGTTAAGCACAACAAGCTGAGTGGTGACAGGCAGAGCTATAGGCAGGCATTTACATCCTCTCCTTCCCAGATGTGGAACACACTGAGGTATTGCTACCAGGACAGTAAACGCCTTGTGCTGAAGTATAAACTGAAAGTGAAGTGATTATTTTACAACTCTTTGAAATCTACCTTGAAGGGTCTGAAAAGGGTGGATGAGGTCAGCAGCTAATCAATTTTGTGGAAGACATTTCCCTGTTACAGGGCAAAACCATCATTTGATAAATGTCATTTGACAGTTTAAATTACACTCAAACCCATTCTTGCAAGAGAAATAAAAGGTTAAGCTAAGTTCTGCTGTCGAGAAATAAATCAGTTCAGCAAAATACTCCTTAATTTGTTTTAAATGAGGTTTTCATCATTTCAATCACACAAAAATTCATCTCTTTCCCCTACCTTCCCCCCCTACCCTGCAAGGTAAAAACTATACAGGCTTTTTCTTTTTTTTTTTATTTTCACAATGTGCTAGACTTCAGAAGGCATAAAAAACCTCTGGAATTTCCAATTACCTATTCAGAGTCAAGTTCTGAAATTAATGCAATTATATGACTAAGAAAAACAGAGGGTAAAGCATTTAGCCTTCTCTGAGTCTTTAGAATAATTTCAATTTAAGGTTTATGAAGAGAAAAAAATTCAAAAAAACCAACTTAAACCACCTTGCTGCCACGTAATAGGCAGCTACATAAAAGTATCTAAGTTTTACATTTCTCAAAACATCTACCAGTAATTACCAGAGCAGCTTTGTGTTTTTACAGTTCAGGTGATGCCTGTAATTAGATTTTTGGCTTTCAATGAAATTCAATAATTTAATACTAGAAAAGTAGGCCCAACTGAACCAAAAGTATCCCAAACTGCCCTAACATATACTTTTCCTAAAGTACTAACCACAGAATATCTGAAATACTCTGCAAAAGTATTAAATACCTATCATATTTAGCAATATGGAGAAATTAACACCTCAATTACAGCTTTTACTTTTTATCAAAAAGAATAGCAAGACCTTTCTGAAATCTTATGGTCTGCCTTCAAATTGAAACAAGAAAACAAACAAAAAATTTCACAGCGGACCCCAGATATTTTCATGAGACTTCTTAGCTGCTGTTTTTTGCAGCAAAAGGATCTGTTTAGGCAGGGAAGGTCTGTAGTACATGCATCCATATGGAAAACAGGACATTGTGACATACTCAAGAAAGCTCTGAACAGGATATTGTGACATACCAAATACAGTCCTAAAGCAGGGCAAAAAAAATGGTTTGCAAAGAGCATTCATGTTTGTTTTTAAATTTAGAGTATCAGGATCCAAAAATCCAGACAAAGAGTTTTATAGTTTTGTTATCACTCCTGTTCAGCGAGTTTGGAGTGGCAGGGTTTAAAGAACCTACAACAAAAGCACTGAAATTGCATTCCCGTCACAACTGTTTTGATGCAAGCTTTCAAGTCTTTCAAGTCTCTTGGACACTTGCACAGTCTAGAATATCCAGAACAGCTGCTGTACACTGTCAGACAAGTGTAAAGTCATATTTCCACAGATTTGGTTAAAGTTCCCATGAATCTCCTTACATGTTTCAATGAGTGCAAAAATTAACACCTCATAATGTGCCAAATAATCAAAGGCCAAAAATAAATGAAGCAGCTCAGATACAATGTCTGCCATGATCATCCCTCATTCTCCTAAAAGACAGGTCAAATGTCATAATATGTACAAATATATTATGCCCATTCATGAAATAGGAAATAGAATAATAGAAATATGACTTATTTGTAGTGATTTTTGACAAGCTAAACACTTCTAGCAGCAAATGGCACACAAAAATAAAATCCAATCTCAAGCCAAAAGAAAATTGTAAAGCACTGTAAGCCCTTCGTATTCGGATGAGCTGTGAGGCATGCTTTACACCTGAGCTCATCCTTGTTTGCAAATGCAATTGTTAAGAAGACAAGATGACAGGGGACACAGCTCAGACAATAATTTGCAAACTATTAGCTAGTGGGCTTGCCACAAAACTGATAAAAGAACAATTTATTTTTTGAATAAAAATATCAAGTTGTCCTCTTGAAACCTAAATTTATGCTGGGAAGTTGATGCACTTTCACAATCTTTCATAGCAATAGGCATCCTCAATCAGTTTGGAATACTGATTTGCAATACACACACTTGTCACAAGGTCTGATAGCCATCTGGTCTGTATTTTTCTAATTAAAAAACAAAATGCTTATCTGGCAACAAATAAACGTTTAGTTCACTCGGCTTTGTCCTAAAAGCTTCACAAGAGAATGACTAAAAAGAGGAAGATGGTAGGAGGCATCAAATATTTATTATGACATAGGGAAAGGTTTAAAGAAGATAAGTTCAATTTTGTATACAAAGTAAAATATAGAACTCACAGACAGATGCGCTGCTAAGTTTTTAAATTACCTATTTATTGGGGATTCTAGAAGAAGAATTCAACGAGGAAGAACAAAATGAAATAAAATTACACTTACATTCCATGAATCGTGTTACTCAGATGTGGAGAAAAACTAAACTTGCCAATCAACCAGAAAACAAACCTAAAGGAGTCTATTAAATAATGCTCATCTCATAACAGCTTTTAAGATTATATTTTTCAAGTATAATATTTCTGAATAGGAAAAATCAGTCCATAAAATTAAACAAAATTCCAGGAAGCAGTTGAACAAACATGGAGATGCTGTAGCCTTACTGAAAAATTAAAATCAATAAAAAAAAAAATTCTCTTCAACAAAGGCAAAGTATAACGGGAAAAGAAACCCAAGGAACCATTTTGCCTGTAATACTTGGCTGCTTAATAAAAAGAAAGGCTTTAAGAGCATCCTGCCTAAGAAAAACAAACTGGGAAGTATGCAGAACAAACGCCATAAACAATTTAAGGCATCAGATGGGCCTCATTCTTTTTCACAAGTTATAACAAACGTAGAAAAGGCAATTTTTTGCCTATTTTTACACTAGTATAATGAAGGTAATGAATTTCACATTATTACTATTAGTAGCAGTAGCAACAGTATTAAAGAAGGAGGAAGACCAATTGTGAAGGAGCTTTAATGTGCTGTCATGTATTCCAACCTCACAAATATGTTATTATTTAGAAAATTGCTGACTTGTGAAAAGATGACATTAAAACATGATTCCTTCTGGCCATTTCTGACTATGCACTAGGTGAAGGCTGGAGCTGTGAGGCAAATTTTCTGCAAACAGCAGCAATACTATTTGCATGATACAAATCTAATTTTAAAAGTTAATTAACTGACCAAGAGTGACACTGGAAGTACATGAAGGTCACACTACCCGTGTTTCTGCACCCTGTAAAGTGGTGCAGCAGCTGCTCTCAGTAACATGGACCAACATAGTAACTGGCGAGCACAAGGGACAGAACTTGCTCTGCCAGCATGTCTTAGCCTGCAGCTAAATGAGCCTTTTTTTTTAACCTCAACCTACATCCTTCAGGAAAAGTAATAACTTTACATGTAAGCACTATGCAAAATATTGTCCTAGAGGTCCAAATGGGTAAGAATCGCATTTCCTCGGTTTAGACAAATCCCTCCGTGCACCTCTCTGATGCACCTTGGTTGCACTGTATTCCTCTCGGATTTACCATACAATCTTTTACTTCAAAGTAGTGTAATGCCTGAGGTTGGGCTAACAGGTTTGTACTCACCTGTGAGGGTTATCAGCTTTCCAGGTTTTATCAGGATGTGTGGTGGTGCATTCCCCTCCACCCCCTTTCCAGGCCACACTGCGATTTGAGAAATGCTCCTTAGGCCTCAGCCTTGGAAACAGCACCTGGGTTCAGCTCTTCCCAAGCTTATCAGAAACAGTCTGCTCCCAGGAACTGCTAAGGAACTCCTGTTTTCCTTAGGAATAGCCTTGGAAAATTTTTCTTACCTGAATGGCGTAATGCTCCTGTTTTCACACTTTCAAAGAAAGTGCCGACCCAAAGCGTGGCCAGGATGAAACATTGTTATGACTAAAGCCCACTATAAGCAGTGGTCCAAAACGAGTTCTTCGAGCTCTTCTGGGCTGCAGTGGGCTGCGACCAGTGACCTCCCTCTGAGTGGGGCCTCTCAGAGCCAGAGAACTCTCACGTTTGCCAAGCTTGGAGGATTGCCGAACAACGAGTCCTGGACTTATAGTCCCATTCCTTGAGGCTCAACCCTTCACCCATCGGGAGATGCAGGGCATTGGAAGTGAGCATTTCACTGACCTCCAAGGGGAATTTTTCACAGGTACCTTGCTTGCACTGACTCTATATCTGTGTGCATGCACATGCGCATATGCTACAGCAAACCTGAGAGAAATGCTGCTTTCTTTGATGTTTAAGTACCTTGGATATTGAAGTGAGTTAGGCCTGTAAGTAAGCTTGAGACTTACAACTTTACTTAAATACTGCTAAGTGTTGTTCTTTTGCTAAGTTGCTATGTATAACTTCAAAGTTAAAGTTAGGTTAAATGCTATTAAGTGTTATTCCTCTGTTAAATCTTCATGGTTAAGTTATAAATTAAGTTTAAGGTATAAATTAAATGTTGCTCCTTTGTTAAATTACAAGGTTTAAGGTATAAGTTAAAGTACCGTTAAGCTTGAGTGCTGTTAAGAGCTGCTTTAGGCTGCGTTCCTTTTTATCCTTGCCCTCACTGCTCTTTTATCACAAGCACCTAAACACACAAGCCCCTAGATAGTTCTCAGTTCATTTCTGTTTTGATTGCCTGGATTTTGTTTGGTTTTGTTGTTGCTTGTTTTAGCTTGTTGTGCCTTAACTGTTCTCTAAGTAGTAGAGTGAATCTTGCCAGTGAACTTTGTCATGCTGTCGCTTAATATTAAATCTGGCTTTTGCTGATACCCTTGCCGATGATTTTTAAGCGTTCTCAAACAGTCGTTCGTAACAGAATGCCATCCAGACAGCTATTGCTGCATGAAGCCACTGTATGGGCTTTGCTTATGAAAACGCTGTCAGAGCAAAAGCAGAAGCTCTTGCTAGTCAAGACACTATGACATCTGGGAGGAGACATGAAAGGCCTTAAGTCCCAAGGAAACCAAAAAGAGCCCAAGCTGAGTAGCAAGCTCAGAACAGGTATCTGGGATTGTTTAAAGGTTGTTTCAGCACTTTCCTGTCCACCTCGTGGTCACTGACTTCTCCTATGTATAGTTTCTAAACACACATTAATCTCCCCTTCCCACAGACATTAAAATACACAATAAATATTCGGATATATACTCTGCAGCTCCTGGCTACTGAAGCAATGAGTTTACATGCCACTTTTTCGGTGTTTGGGAAAGACCAGTATCCTGGTGTGGTTATAATGAGCTGGGTTTTGCTTCCGCTCTGGATATCCTTTTTCCTCATAGAATCTCAATTTATTTTGGTAGTAATAGTATATGCAAAATTTCATTAATTTATTATCATTACTTATGAGATATTAACCGCCCAGATATAACAACTGCAATATTCATTTTGCTGAAGGCCAAGTATTTAAATTACTGCACGTTATTTCGAAACCCCAGAAAGCCTTCCCAGGCCTGCATAAGAAGGGGAGTGTAAGGGGAGGGTGGAGCAGAGCCACCAGGGGCTCACTGGATCCCAAGTCCTGTCACCCTCCTAGTCCAACTAAATTGGGAGTTGAGATGATTATACAACTCAAGGTAAACATCTTCTTTATCCCTTGATATGAAATAAAATATAATTTGTTAAAAGCAACATAATATAATTGCACAACCTTTTTCCTCAGTTTACAGGTCAGAATTTTGCTATCAGAGGATTTCATAAGCTTAGGGGGGACAATAGGACATGTTCAATAGGCAAGATGACATAAATCCACTTTCTATTTATACTTTTTATAGCCCATAAATAAAGAGCAACCCCAGCGGTTTTAGTGCTGTTAATCTGAACATGCACCAGTGCCACAGTACCTCTGAAAGGAGATCAAACAGAAATTGCCTAACTTTGTCATTCAGTAAGCACGGCGACAACAAAACATTGCTTCAACTGTAAAGACAAAACCAAACTGTAATGACACGAAGTTTTCTGCAGCAGTTTCTGTTATGCTAGCCATGGTAACACTGCCCCAAATCCAGTCAAAAAGCATTTCCCATGATGAGGTGGTTGGTGACAGTATTTGATCAGCTGCCACTCATTTCCTCTCCTGAACTCAGGATCACATTTCCAAGACTCAGAGAGCAGAACCACCCCACAGAAACTCTCTATCACTGACACTTGACTCAGGTTATGTATTGCTAATGAACAGTATGAGAAAAAGTCTAGCTTTCTGATTATTTCCATACATGAAAATCCAAATTCAAAACATTTAATGATTTACTTTATCCCTTAAGCAAGAATTCCATATACGTACATGCACATCTTACATATACACATAAATAATTCAATAAAAAAGGCCCTGAGCTACCAACACACATTTTCAACCATTAATGCTAATCTGAACACAGGAAATTCTCCAATGCGAATTAAAAAAAATACAAAATTAAGAGCGCTGAATAATGCAACCACAGTGAGCACAACATTGCATTTTTGAAGATCTGAAGCCACGTGGTATCGAACCAAGCAATATTTTCAGGACCAGAGGCAGGAGCAGGCTGCCTGCACAGCACAAGGGCCGGTTAACTCAACTCACAGCTGCTTTGCATCACCGCACCAGCACAGGCGATCTGGAATGTGCACCCTCATGCCCTCCACGTTCCTCTGTGCACACACACTCATTTTTCCATTTTCAGTCTAAGAAATACTTTCTGAAAAACTGCATTAAAAAGGAAATACTGCCCCTAGTTTTCATTTAAATATAAAGATCTGAAAAGCATATTTAATTTTTTTTTTTTTTTTGAAAGAGAAACTCACAGTAAAAGCCACTGGCATTTTTCTCAAGACTGAGACCACAAGCTGCCACACCTTTTTAAAATACATCATAAAATGAGAAGTAACAGTAACCTGCACTAATGACAACACAGCCACTGATTTCTACTATTAATTTCTACAACAGTAGAAAAAGGGAAGGGGCTGTAGGGTCAGGTGTGAGGTGTCAGCCCTCCAAGCCATAAGGAATCAGAGGGAAGTTCACATGCAGCAAGTTAAGGATCCTGCTTGTCACTTTTAATCCATCAGGAAACATACAAAACCCAGGATGGACTAAAAGTATCTACTTCAAGCTTGTAAGCTTGGGCTTTTATTTCTTGTATTTGATCCTCCACCATTATTTATGAAAGCATTTATGATTTTGTACAAATTTGACTAAAAGTATGTAGTAAATACTGG
Organism: Lycocorax pyrrhopterus obiensis; assembly: GCA_014706295.1. Lineage (NCBI taxonomy): Eukaryota > Metazoa > Chordata > Aves > Passeriformes > Paradisaeidae > Lycocorax > Lycocorax pyrrhopterus. The sequence goes on along the minus strand of JACSVZ010000002.1, from coordinate 18,341,455 downwards.
GGCACTTTCCAGGAAATCTAGAAGAGACACGTGTTACAAGAAAGCTTTTGAGAAGAAAACAGGCTCAGTGAGCCACAGGTGTTCTCAGAAAAACATACAAAGGCCCATGCTCCAAACAAGTCAGTGTTGCCACTATCCCCACAAAAGTAACACTTCAGATCTGCCCCATTTTTGCCTGCTTTTGCACCGTAATTTTTCCCCTTCTGACCTACACGGGTGCGTGGTCAGTTGTGTGACAAGCCAGAGCTAAAACCCAAACTAAACCTGCCAAAAAAAGGATTTTTGTTCATTTGGATGACTTGCCAAACCTGCTTACTGCAAAGTTGCAGGGAAGCAGGGGCAGCAGAGAAATGTTTCCTTTTGCAATTCCTCAGCTTAAAGTGTTTGGACTATGTGCTAAAGCCCCTCAAGCTGGGAGTGCTGCCTGCAGTCTGAGATGTGATTATTACAAAGTGAATAAAAATTCATCCAAAAACGTACTTTGAAATTTAAACGAAATTTTAACTTCAATACCTTGTAAAACATATGACAAAATGAAAAATAACAGTAACCAGAACTAATGACTAAACCTCCTGCACACAAATCTATTTTGACATTTGATTTTGCTGCCAACGTTTAAGTACTTAGAAAACCCCGAGTTTGCTGAACTGCAAAACCAGCTTTAGGTAACTAACTTGTTTTTCAGGTGCAGACAGAATATTTTCTTCTTTTCTGCTAACAAAGTTGAACAGATAGGTCATTCAGAGTTGAGAAACCAACTGGGAGTCAAAATAGCAAAAAAAGACTTGTTTTCCTTTTCTGGCCCCCTAATTAAAAAATGTTATGGAAGAAGAGATCTAGTTTTGAAATCTTAAAGCATGTTTGTGAGTTGAACTGATTATAGTCTTCAGATAATACTTCCTTTGTTTAAAAAAATATTATGATGTCAAGTATAAAACTTGGTTTGATTAACTTATTTTCCAGTTTGTGTATCCAGGATATTTAAGGTTGCTTTATTTAACCGAGGGAAAAGAATGCTGGTTTAGTGCATTGCTTTGCAATTTATCACATGGAGCTTGACCAAGGGGATTTAAAAAAGGATCTCTCTTAAAAAACAAAACTCTTGCCTGCCAGCCCACTGTCAAGAATCTTCAGAGGAGACTGGCACACAGTGGACTTTCCTACTTAGAAAGATAGTGCTGACTTCATTAAATACAAATTCAAAACAGAATTAAAATCAGTTGCATATCAATATCAATCAGTTGCTTATCAATTTAAGCTTCATTTAAACTTCTGCTTTAGAATTCACTACAGTAAGCTCAGAGTCACTTAAGGAGAGCCTTGTTTGACATGGTTTTTTGTCTCATGCTACCTTTTGGAACCTGAATGGATGAGATTTCTCTAATGCCCAAGTAAACAGAATTTCATCTGTTCACAGCAAGAATATGTACAATTGCTAAGCAGTCATCAAGAAAATAGAATAATACTCAATTCTTGGCTAAGAACTGCTATGCCTAAGCATCAACAAGACTGAAAAAGTATACATCATTTTAAAGAAAAACATTAGGTTTCTTTTTGTGTTAAAATATTGTCCTTCTTTAACTCAAGTCTGCATGACAAGTTTTCAGTATTTACATATCTTTCCCAGGTAAATTTACTGTCTCAATATAAAAATACTTGTAAAAAATTTTGCATATTTATCAAATGCAAGACAAATGTATCCATTCTTGGACAGCCAGATATTAGGAAAAAACCCCCATTTACTCCAATGATTCTGAAGTTCTACAAACCTAGTGTTAAGTTTTTCTTTTTAAAGTTTGAAGCAACAAACAAATAGTGAAGCACACTATCTTGCCTAGGCTTACAGAAGCAGTTACGCCAATGAACTCTTTATCAGCCAACAAACTTTATATCACAAACTTTAAAACTTGAATTCAAACAGCAGTGAAACCAAAAGCTCTGCTGAACTTCTGGCTAGGAAGATTATCTTTCCAATCCTCATCTCTGTTTCCCTTAGACTGAAGACATCTTTGCAGGTTTCAAACACAGGAAGGCTGCCAGCACTGTAAGGACATCTTCTTGTCTTCAGGCTCCCTGTATTGTCTCCCTCCCACCTCTACTGTCTAGTAGTAGATAAGCCCAGAAGGCAAGACAGATCAACCAAAGCCAATTTTCAGAGCTGCACTTGGCACAACACGAGGAATGTGTTGTTTTTATAGGGTCATAATCCCGGCGGGGGGGGAAAAAAACACCGGAAAAAGAAAAAAAAGAGAGGTAAAAAAAATGTTTTGGACCACAATGTCTAAATCCAATGGGATAAAAATGACTCATACAGCCACGGCTAGTTCAAGTGACCTCAAATACTAACACATACCATTAAAGAAAACATTAAATAAATACACATTCTAAAATCACATACCATCTATCTGCCGGTGCTAAGAATAGCCTTGTACTAATCTCTTAAAATACAGAATGATGGATAAATAGACGCTGTCGTACTGCAATGTCTCTAACCACAGCAGTGATTGTGCTCACCAGACCCAGGACTGAAAGACATAAAAGCAAGCACAAGTATTTTGTTCATGTCTGCCCACTAGTTAAGAGGGAAGGTCCCCCATTTCCTCCAACACAAGGGCTCCTGAACGTCACCTGCAGTGCAAATGGGCTCTAGAGGAACCAATGTATAGGCATTCACAAAGAATCAAGGTAATTTATCTCTCTCTGAAGAAGCAGAGGTTTTGTTTCTCAGTGTCTTCTCAATGAAACAAAACATGTCAAAGAGAATACAACTAGCTCAGATGAATCTCACAAGGAAAGCAGCCCAATTTCCTCCACAGTTGGGTGGAATTAAGGACTAGTACCAACCAGAAAGGCATTTGAGTTACTTCTTTTGAAGTGTTAGTACACACGAAACATATATACAGAATACTGTATTCTCATATTTCACTTTGGTTTCCCATCTGGAAATTTGTTTTATTCATATTATAATGCAGTTAGAGCTAGCTCTGCACTTGACAGTGTCATCAGTAAACCACAAAGTAGGCCTAATTTACGCCAGCAAAAAATTGCACCTCTGCCAGCGTAGCTTACTTCACCTCATGTGAGCTGGAAACATCGGTACAAGCTGTTTTGGAATGAGTGCAGTCTCACAAACAAATTGAAAACAGAAAACAGCTCTTGTCTATCAGCTAGGCTCGTCAGAAATCAATTCCCATTGAAAGGATGGCTGGTGCACCCAACCTTACACAGATTTTTGGGTGCCCACTTTAGAGTACTTCTCAGCTGGTTTTCAGGAGAGCGCAACAGAAACAGCTCCCACTGACTCGTGTTCAATTTTGGAAAGTCTGTGCTCCCAAGAACTAGATAGACAATGTTTCTAATTGAGGTTTGAACATGAAAAATAAATCTTTGCAGATAAGGTTTAAGTCAGACCTTTCAAACTGAGGTAGCATTAATTGTTGTTGAGATGTCTCTAAATTACAGTCAAAATAAAAATCCACTACAGACATAAGTTAGCATTAAATGATGAATTTACTATTGACTATTGGTACTGTACAAGCCATGTTTTTTCTGTAAAACATACAGCTCTTACAGCCTAAGAAAGTAATAAAAGGTCAGTGACAGAAAACAGGAGCAACTTAACTTGAGAAAGTATGAATTCTGCTATTTAAAGAATCTCGTGATAGAGCAAATGCTGGAGAGAGTGATATGAAAACAACTATTGTCCAATTTCCCTTTCAGAACTGCTAACTCACAAACTGTTACCAGCTACAAATTTTCTTTGTTTTTGAAAAAACAGGAACAATTTTTTAAACCAGTATCACCGCAATAACCTCTCTTTCAGCTCCTGACACCATCTTACACACCAGACATTTCAGCTCTATTTTAACAAGTGCTCTGGAGGAAGCAAAACATCCAGAGGACTTAAGGCCCCACTCAGAGATAAGAAATGCATTTGCAGTAAAATTATTGAAATGCTTATGTGGCTCTTTAATAACACCTATCCCATCTTTATACAATTAGTCATTTTAATATTTTTTTACAGTAGATTCTTTGAGAAGAGGGTGCTTAAAGGAAAGATGTTCCTGAGCTCACAAATTACTGCAAATTTGTTGTTTTATAGAACCTACGGGAAAATACAAGTATAATTTATACTTAAAGCATCCACTTCATTGTTAACACTTTAAAAGCATATGGAAAGCATTTGGTACAAAAAAGAGGAAAATAATATTCAAAACATTAAGTAAATTGTTTCAACAAAGAAATTTATGCAACTTGCTTTTTACCTTAATAAGAATTATAGATTCCCTGCTTTCCTTGTGCTACTAATGTATTTGAATAACAGGCTGAATTTGGCCACAAAGTGCTTTCTAACAGTATGCTTAAGTGCTCTGCTTACATTAATGCCTCTGGGTAAGCAGTAAAACCAAAAGCAAATCTGGCCTTCACTAGCTGAGCTGGAGGCACTTCCAAAGCAGCTTACTTGTGTGCTTTTACTAAAAAAATACCCAAACACCCCACTCTGAAAACAACCCCTGAGACACTTCACTAGCATCTACTTACCTGTCAGATTGGTTGCTGTTTCAGTTGTTATGAAACACTTCCCATTCACGAGTGTAAATCAAATCCAAGATTCAACCTACCAGAGCCTGTTCCCAGCTCACAGCTATACAGTGACCAAGAAGCACCTCAAGTATTCATACCAAGTTGTTAACACCCTCTTAACCTTCTGTCTTCTTCATCCGATCCAACCAAAATCAGCCTTTAACAACTCCTGATGTACAGGAAATACAGCAAACACCTACATAATTTCTCACTTGCTTCACTCTCCTTCCTCTATCCTCCTTCAACAAACTTTGGTCTTCCCCAGACAGAAATTACATTGATTGAAGGATTTAACTGTAAGCTGCCTTAAGATTCAATGCAATCATTTAAGTTATAAGTAGTTTTTGCAACTATTAATTAAGCAGAATTCAACTGACAACGGAAATAACATGAGATGAAGCACAAGGCTCAGCTGCACATACCAACTTACCATGGCAGTGACCCAGTCAACGATAAACTGGGTCCAGAATGATCTTGCCATGGTCAAGTGTTTGAAACAGGCCATAAGATCTAATGTCCTTAGTGCAGAGAAAGAGGTGCTTTAATTCCTTGGGGAGTTGAGGGTGACGAGTTCAGCTCTAGACATCTGCTGCTGTAGAGGCACGAAGGATTTCACTTATCATTCCTTTGCTGCTCTGCTACTCAAACATTTGCAAAGCACCTACTTACTGGGAACTATTATGCAGTATGAACAATTTTTGGAGACCAAGGATAAAGACTGTTGACTCTCATGCAAAATTCATTTTACCTCACATACAGTATAAATACACACAAGCAAACAGCAAAGGGGACGTGCAAAGGTGCTAGGAGAGAAAAACCCAAACCAGACACACGACAAGCAAAAGGCCTGTGAGCAGCTGCTCTTTCTGCAAGAAGTAGACCTCTGCAAGTGCTTTGAACTAACAGTAATGCTCACCGCAGGCTGAGGAGGGGGAAGAAAAGGAAAGGAGAGAAAAAAATACAAAGCTTTAGTTTTGGTTTCTTAAACTTAATTTGATGAGACTTTTATAAATAAGCATGTGTCTTGTCAACACATTTCAACATGAAATATGCAGTGTTATTGACAAAAAATATTTTCCTGGCTCCAAGTCTGAATTATCATTTATACTGTAACTAGTTTGAGATCTGTTCTCCTTTTAAATAAATATATTATGTTTCCTGAGTATTTTTCTGATGTTTTTAAGTTGTATTTTACAATTAGCCACAGATTATTAACTGTTTTTTAATAAAAGTACAGGTAGGGAAAAGGAAAAAAAGAAAAGAAGTCATTAGCTAAAATAATCCTAGACTAGAAAGAGCAAGCAGCAAACACAGTTATACTACCAAAAACTATTTACTCTTTTCTGAAGTCTTAACCATGCCAGACTTTCCACCGCATCTGGAGTGAGCCTAATTTTTTTATTAGTATATAATCATTAGCATATGTAATTTCCATGTGAAATCTTTCTATTTCAAGCACTAGTTTGCTCCTACTTTCACTGTAGAAAGACTCCTAAACACTTTAAATATAAAATCCTGGGTGCACTATTTAACCTATAACCACATCAACTTTGATTTTGTGAGATTTTTAGTTAGGAAATCTAAGTTACTAAAAAGCAAGAGTGCTGCCATTCAAGGATAAACTATGCTCTTTTTATCAGTCACTGCCCAAATTAAAACATTTAGTTGTAGCCAAAGCATTGAGAAATGGTTAATGGACTGGAGGTGCTTAACTATACTTTAGGAAAGAGCTGACAGGCCTTAGATCAACTCCTACAAAAAGCAACACACCTGTATCCAAAGAACACAGAGGCAAAAACCTGCTGCCACATTGGTGAGGAGCCATTTAGCAACATGGTGATGAACAGCACCCTGGAAAGCAGGCTTGTGCTAAAAATACCCACTTTTTCTTTTTCTGGAAAAATCACAACACGCTTGACCTCCAGAAGCAGTATCTGCCTTATCACGAAAGGAAGAATGCAACAACAGTAAAAGTCATAAATACAGTTTTTACATGCAATGCAAATAATTAATTGATTACAGGATGGATTTGCTTTTTGAGAGGACCAGAACAATCCCAGGAAGACGCTCTGTTCACAGTAGTCATCCACCTCCCAGTGTTACAGCTCCAGAGAAGATCTCTGCCTTTGGGCAAAGCAGCACTTAAATCCAAGTATCTTCATTTCCTTCTCCCCCCTTCCTCTCAAACTGTGTCCTACAAGAAGCCTTAGACCAGGTGTGACATAAATCTGTGGCTGCAGACATAATCAAGTCGGGTGAGCAGTTATTATGAAAAGTGCATAGAAGTTCACAGTCACGAGAAAGATTCCTTGCAAACACTTTGCAGCAGTCAGGAATGGGGACTCATCTCAGTGCTGTCTTTTATAAATGCATGTCAGGGTCTCTTCCAAAATAATCTCTTGGTTTTCTGCTGAATCACCAGTAACCAAAGAAAGCAGAACAGATTAAACTAGTTTCAGAGCAGGTTTTTTGTGGGTAGCCTTCCTCTCTCTCTGAAATACCACACCAAGACATTGAATTAATGACAAAACAAGCCAGAGCCTTTAAAACAGAAAGAACAAAACAATTCTTTTATCTAGAAGGGAAAAAAAGCCACCATTGTTTGAACAACAGAATGAATGTTGATGTCAATACTCAGTTTCAAGACAACCTAATACTGTGTGGAACCTCCAAGGTAGGACAGATACTTTAAAGACAAGACATTTGAAGTACCTCTGACTGGAGTCTTACGTGTTCAGACAGATAAGCAGTGCTGAAGAGACCCTTAGTATTTCTGACTTTGACATAACTACAACCATGAGTGTCTCAGCTAATAAGTAGCAGTAGCAGACTGGTATCTCCTGACACCAGACATTATGCACAGTCATCATGTTATAAGCTGCTGCTTGACTTTCTATCTCAAAGGCTGTGGATCAAAAATACCTACAATGATGTCTCTGGAGCTGCCTCATAAAACCACTAAAATAAAAAGGTGAATCAGACACTCAGTGTTTGTCTTCCCTATATCCAGGAGAATGAGGGCTAGGTTGCAGAATTGGAACTACAGTAACTTAGTGGAAATAACCCACAGGTTAGGAGGAAGAAATGCCAAGAGCTGTGTAGAAAGAAACTAGATGAAGGAGAGAGAAACTCAGTGGTTGGAAGGAATAAACAAAGACCCAGGCAACTCCCAAGGTATCAGCATGATGCTCAACCTAAACCAGCTATTTTTGGAATTACAAATTGTTCTGGGCACATCATCTGCCCAACTATCTTTGTAGTTGTGCAGGTTTCTAGAATAAACAAATCAACAGAAGGTTACCTGGCCTTTCATACACAGTGATTTGGAAGAGAAACAAAAGACTGAACAATAATATGGGTAAAATGGCAATTCTGCATTGTAAGTTCAGCACTGCAAATTCAACAGTGTTATTCTTGTTCCAATTTTTTCTGACCCAAATCTTGTTATTGCAAGAAAGAGCTAAGTCAGCTGCTTCCTGAATTAAATTTAACTGCTTTTCTATAACCCGAACAACAAAAATTGTAAAGCCTCAGTAACAAGAAATGACAAAAAGCCTCAAAATGGTATTCCCTTTTTTCCTGAAAATGACTTTTCATACAAATCCTAATGTCAAAGCAGTTTTTTTTGGTGGGGAGCTACAAAGAGCCTGACAATCTAGTGCATCCCATCCTTGTGCCTCTCCCTTTGTTGAGCCACAGGAACAGCTACTGTGACTCCTCCTTCTCCTTTCAGTGGTTAACTGGCTGAAACGGCTCATCGCTGCACCACATCAGTGCCACAGCCAGTGTGAGAGAGTGGGATGGGGTGATACAGGGCACGATGGCAAGCAGTGAATTAAGCACAACATTAGACTGTTGTACAGTATTTCATCCTGAGCAGGGCACAGCGTGACCCCATGATGGTCCTTGTGTCCATACCAAGGCTTTCCATTCATTTGTGTCAAGTTATCAACTGGATCTAAGCAACTGGTGTCTTGCCTCAGACTGAAGGGGACTTTTCCAGGAGACCAATGGGACATGACCGTGAGAGTCTCAACTGCTGGACCCCAGATATAAATAAGCAAATGACATAGCATATATTCTGAAGCTCCAGGAGTTTGCTGAGCTTTCAAAGCTTTCAAAGATTGAATTAATAGAACTAATTCTTCTCATATTATCTGGTATTGCTAAGATAGCAGTAGGTTCTAGCATCTGATTATTCTAGGGTATCTTCAGTTAGCCAAGAAATGCAGAGATGCTTTTCCTCAATGTTAAAAAAACCCCCCCAAAAAATCATACAAGCCCCCAATAAAAACCGATGTTTTGTAGCAAATCCACTCTATAGACTGCTTAAACAGGGGTATTTAGTGCTCTACATGGAGTCTACAGTTTATCCAATTTTTTACTTTACCTCTTTAGATAATTTCTGCTTACTTGAACAACAAAAATCCTTATGAACCACCACATTTATTGGCTGATATTAACTCACGTAGTAATTCCCATTGTACTACCTACATAAAGCCATAATAAATGATTCGTATTAGGAAAATCACATTTTGTTAAACAGTTGTGTCTCACTGCCTGTTTAAAGACAGCTTTAACACCAGTGTGAAACTGCACTCCCCAGTAGTAAGCTACCACTATTTCCCTGAAAAATACAATGAAATCAGGGATTCTCATGAGAAATTACGTATTCAATTATAGCACTCATCTTTCTGCAAGTTTAAAAATCAGTTTAAAAATACAGTGCTCCAACTTGAAAACATAAAATGGATTGAAAGCCCCACAGGTGGCTCAGATCCAATAGATCAGTCTAAAGCAGGTCTTCAAGATAAGGAAACACAAGGCAAGTTTTTCAAGCTTCCTCCAGCAGCACTTAAAGAAGCGAGCTGCAAAGCTGAGAACACACATGTAAGTGATTTCAACCTTATCAGACCCAAAATTTTAGTTAGGTCTATACAGAGGCAATAAGAACTCACACAGGTATATATTTAAATAGGCCCCACTTGCACAACAGTGAAACCCAGCCCACTTAGAGCTTCACCCAGGCCACAAAACCCATCACAGAAGCTATAGAGCTCGCACTTCCAGGAAGCACAGAACTGTGTGTTCCTCCTGCAGCAGCAACAGATTAGTCCAAGTAAGTGACACCACTCTCAGTGTCTGTAACAGCGTTAGGAATCCCTAATCAAGCAAGGGGAAGTCTTGGAGTTAGATGCTATCTTACGTTGATGGCTAAACCCCAAAGCAAAAAGAATTAGGACAGAAATAGAAGGGTTGAGTCTGTCTTCAACTACTGTTATTTCCTTATTTTAACGCATTAAAAAACCAGTAACACTCCCTCCAACTCAAGAACTTGGAACTACACAACAATTTTGTTCTCATGATAAAAATATTTATCACTGCAGACAGATGTAAAAACCTTAGAGTGGACTATTCTAACAAGTCCTTCTATTCTCACTTAATTCAGGCTTGTTTTGACTTTTCAATAGGAGTTTCTCATGTATACAAATCACATTACGAAGATCGATGAAAAAGGTAGCATGAATTCAAGACCAGCATTTTTTTCCCCAGAATTGCTAGAGAAGATAACAAGCTCATTTGTGCAAGTCTGCCGGAGCATACTGGCACACACTCTGCCAACTCCTGACTTTTATGCGTCCCTACTGTGCTTTTTGAGAACTACAGGGTGCTGCAGCAAAACATGTACTCTGACTGAATTAAAGGTTTAAGGACTTTTCCTTAAAAAGGAACAAATGCCAAGCTTTGCTATTTATACCAAAGACTTCTAAGCAACAAATCTATATATCTACAAATCATATATCTACAATAGGAATAGTAAAGTCACACCACAAAATACTCTTCCTCTGTCCTTGCAGAGGTTAGGATTAGAGAAGATGTAGTGCACATCTATAGTTTGGCTATATTTTACTCAGTGTACACTTTCAAACCAGTGCCTGATAAACAGGAAACCAAAGATCTAGAAAACCTGTACCTTATAAATTTTAATACATTCATTTTGAAGTGCAGCATATGAAATTTCGAGCAGGCACTATAACAAAATACTGCAGACCTATTTTTTGTCCCATCTTACCAAATAACTGTTAAATATAATAAAGAGAGCTTCTATAACTCCCTCACACACTTTCTCTTTGGTAAGGAAACTAGACACATCAAATGTAAGAAGCTGACTGTTCATTACATGAATAATTTCTTCCACAGGGAGGAAATTCCTTTATTCGTTCCTGAAGCCCCACCACCACTGCAGTTTGGTATCCCAGGCTTTTCAAAGCTCCCCCCAGTCCCACCTCTTTGGTTGAGTTCCCAGTGAGCACACCACCGCAGGGCAGCAGTTGCTGTTCTAGTTACAGGGTATTGGTCTGACCGATCTGTTTTTATTTTAGAGGAGAAAGCACCATTTTCCAAACCGCTAGCTAAGCTGACTACAGACGAGATTCCCGTTCCTCCTACAGTAGTGATGACAAGGAAAATGCAGCGGCTTGTGCAGCTCCTGTAAGGCTGTGGATAAGGGCAGCGTTGGGAGATTAACTCCCACACCACTGAGCACTGCAAGCTGCTGGAATTGTTTTGGAACAGTCAGGACCACTGCCACCTGACTTGCCACTCTCTTCCAGCTTGTCTTGGTACAAGAAGAAAGTGAATCATGACAAGGACAATGACAATATCCAGAAATTACCTTAGAAAGATGCAGTGACTTTTTTTAAAAGCATCAGAGATGAGCGTGGGCTAACAGAAGCAGACTATGCTGCTCTGATCAGCTTCTGTACGATGCCAGAATGAAAAGGAGCATTTTTCTTCCCTTCTGCACAATCCTGAGCTGTAGAGATCACACAATACCACAAGAATCTCTGTTCTGTTTCAAGCCAACTATCATCAGCTGACAGCACGGTAGAAATCAAAGGATCCATTTAATTGCTAACCACTTGTTGTCAGATCAGCTGTAGATACTGCTGTGACAAGGATGCATGTAATTTACAAGAGAAAGATACCACAACAGGAATGACTTGATATTTCTTAGGAAGATGATGGTGTTTGCATATGATTTTTTCATTGATACTACTGAATTTGTTATTTTTGATACGTTCTTCAGCCCATAAAAACAGAGGTCTATTTTGCTTGCTCTGGTGCTTGATCAAACCACCACATATTCCAAACACTTCATGGAAAAATGCAGAACATTACAGGAGCCTTGCCTATTTTTCTTTGAAAGTTTACAGCTCAGCAGCAGCTTACACACTCCAGCATTCACACACTCGAGTATTCCACCTTTTGTCCTTAGAATCTCCACTTACATTCTGCAACTAGATAACTACATAAGCCTCTTTACTGGTTATTTGTATCATATAAAGAAACCAACAGACTGTGATACAAGTGTATGGAAGAGTAGCAACAGCAACAAGAAAGCAAGAGGCTTGAAACTCCTGAGGTCTAGCTGCAGTGAATGGTAAACACCATGTTATCTCAGCTGTATCTTAAAACGTGAGGAAGGTATAAGTATTCAACTCTCAAGCAATGAACACCTCCTCCTAAAACACAAACTACCACTACTGAGCAAGGTTCTTCTCCAGAAAGCAAATTCACTCCTAAAACATCTACTGCTGGTAATGGGAACAATATCCTTTGCCATTTACCATCCTCTTTTTCAACATGCATTATTTTCTGGTAGAAAAACTTCAGAAAAACAGATTAACATACTGATTTTTTCACCCCTGACTTCACGCAAAAAGAAAAACTATTAAATGCTTCACTGATAAAACTTCCTGAGTAAGGAGAAAGTTGCACAAATAACATCATTACTGAGACATACCACTTGGTTAACTAATGTTTTTAAACCCTAAGGAAACAGTAAAAGTGGAAATTGAGTGCTGTTTCTAGCACCAAGAGAGCTAGGCAGCAAGTTTTTCTTAGGTGCTTGCTAAGTAATCTCTATCTCCAAGATGCATAAAAACAACTAAAACCACCTTATCATTCACCTAATTCAGAAGTAGCCATAACCAGATATCAGAACAATTAGCATTCCTTTTAGTCCTTTTTTAAACTATAACAGATATTTAGGATAGACAGCATAAATGTAACCCATTACTAAGATCGCAAACTGACCTGCTCACTAGGGTATATCATATGAGTAAAGACTATTTGATTCAGGTAAGTCTCGGCAGCAAGTTTCTCGGCTGCTGACAGCTCATTCTTTTCTTTATGGAGGTGTTTGAAGGAGAAAGGAGGGAGCGAGATCTCCTGTGGCACAGATCTAGAATCTTCCACTGAAATCCCATGCACATTGTCACAGCTGCATCAATTGCTCCTGCAAGAGCCCCTGCTATTTGCTATTTACTTCAGAAACATATTATCCTGAAGACATTATTCATTCTCTGAGCAAGTAGTAACTGATATTCCATTCCATTTCCATTAGACTTCAAGCCTCTACAAGCTATTTAACTCTGAATTTAGTATTTCCTGTGTTTTTAAGTTTCCACAGAAACTTGTGAACAAAGCACTATATTCTAGAACCCAAGTAACTCATTGGGTAAAGGTTATGCTACAGCTGGCTCACTATTGTTTCCTCTGGGCCTCAATACTTAGGATTTAAAATGAGAATTCAATGGAAATTATTGTCAGTTTGATTTCTTTCATGATATCATCAATTGCCTCCCTACACAAGGATGTTTTTTCATTGTAGGAGGATCTGTACTAGCCATTCCCATCTCGGGAGGAACACGGTGTCATTAACTGTCACACACAGTGCTCTGAGGCTGCATAAACACAGCCAGGCTTGGCCAGTTTCTGCTCTTTTCTCAGTCACTATAGAGGCAACTGTAGGATCTAGACTAATTTATGTGTAAAAATATTTAAGTGTTGGTCTGTAAGCTGTATTTCTTCTAATTTTCCTGTCCCAAAAGGATGTTTTTCTAAACATTCATCATTTGCAAAAAGCATTTAAAAAGAGAGGCATGATAAAGTTGTTACAGCTGCTATTTATGATGCATTTTAAAGTCTGGCAATATTATTTTAATTGAAATTGTAAGAAAAATGTGAAGATCAAATTCCTTTTAATAGCTCAAAGGCATGCATTATGAACAGTCAGTAACAAAATTAGATAGAAATGTTTTAAGGGCAACCATACAGAACTGTAATCCTCCATTCCAAAATGGCAAATTCCAGGGTAGAGTGATTATAATCCTACGTAGAACCATGATACAGTCTGACTTTTTCTACTGACAGGAAACACCCCCATCCCCGCAATCCAATCCTGTCAGTTTGGAGTCAGATGTCATGATAAGAGCTACCCTGCACAGACAACAATTTTGCAGCAAAACTTGGTTAAGAAAGTAAAAGAGACTATGCTGCTGGTGTCAAGATGTAAAATTTCTATTCAGAAACACCTTTTTAGGTTCTAATGCACGTGGATTAAAACGTACAGCTGATGGCAAGTGAAGATACTAGACCCCCCCTACATTAACCAGCTCGTATCAGATCTTTCCCTGAGATTCAGTGGCTCAACTCTGGATGGAGCAGCAGCACGAGGACCTGAGCTGCAGTGATCTTGCAGCACAAGCACAAGCCCTACTTTACCTGCACACAAAACACCTGTAACTGAGTAACCACTGCAAGAGTGGGAATTCTTCAACTGAGGGAGCAGTTTGAGCCTGATGCAGGTTGATAAACCAGCCCTGTGGTCTTTTGGACTTTTAAATAAAAATGCATTATTAACACAAGGAAACGAAAAGTAAAACTTTCCACAGGGTTGTAAAGAACAATTGCTGACAGTTTTGTTAGAGAATTTTGGATTACTTTATTCTTCTCATTTCTCAATTATGGTGGTGATAAGCAAGTAAGAATTATCTATTTCCATCAACCATGAATAATTAGCTATGCTCATAAACCATCTTTACATACTTACATAGTAATATGAATACTTTTGGTTCCATGGAAATATTTAACACTTTCAAGTCTTTGCTCTCAGCAAGAAAAAGAAAGGTTATTTCCTAGAATGAAGTGCAGCTTTCCTTTCTCCCTGGCCTTATGTTTGGCTATATAGTGTCTTGCAAATGCAGATCCACAGACAGTGTTTGCTCACTCATCCATCAAGAACCACCTCTTCTCCCCTGCAAATCAGAGCTTTCTTTTTTTTTTTTGGAGGTTGGATGTTTTGCAAGTTCCTGTATCCACTTTAATTAGTTCACAGTTTAATGTGGTAGCTTCACATACCAGTACATCTGGCACATCTCTGTTATGCCCTGTGGCATTCCTCACTGCTTTCAGCAGCCTCACGTAATGCTGTAACTACGAGGGCAGAAGGACACCACATCAAGAACCCACAGAGCCCTCCTATGTTTTACTGCAAATTGGTCTTCAGAAATCTTTTAGAACCAACATACTCAGGCGATAACTCAGGTGTTCTTAAACTCAGTCTTATCCCTCAGTTTTTTGTCATAAGTGCTGTCAAGACAAATGTTGAAGATTCACCAGGAGCACTAGGACAGTCCATTCCTAGATAAGGATGGCAGAGGAGGTGCTACTTCCTAATGGTAAGTACTATCAGCATGACAAGGAACCCCAAATGTAAGATAAATTCCCTTTTTCATATAATAAAGACCACAGAGCTCTTAGCTATCCTCCTGTATACCTACCTACCTCCCTGCCTGCAGAAAGCTGGACTGTAAGTAAAGATACCTGATACTGTATTGCTTTTCCAAGTCCAGGGATCTCTTGACCCATTTTTCAACAAACTAAATTTCCCTAACAACTTCAGTGGTCAAAAATAGAAACATAAAATAGCAGCAAGTTAAATATTTATCTTCCAGAAAGCTATTGTAGGGCAATTAGCACCATGCAGCCCAGTACAAGACTACAGCATAGATAAAATAAAAGGAAAAAAAGCAAGTTGATTTTACACCTTCACACTTCCAGACTGCACTCACTCTCACACCCACATAACCCAAAGTATGAAGATGTTGTTTCCACCACAAGTTTTGACAGAGGGAAAACAACTAGTCTTGTCCTCCTGAAATTTTTGGGGTCCTCAACTGGTGATAAAAAAATGAATTTTAGGCTCTTTTTTCTGGCATTCTTTAGGAGTCACTGATTAATACTGGGTGGCCCTTTGTCTCAAAATCACTAACTTCCGTCTCGTGAGCTTTAGGCCAGGTTGTCTCCCCATTATCACGTTTTCCTCCCCAGTTAAGAGGACAGGGAGCATACAGGGCGTGCTGCTCCTTCATGCCTATTCTCCTAGTGCTGGGATGCAGCATCCGCAGGGCCTTCTTTTTAGCCTTTTGGTCTTGATATAAACAGCACATTCCTCACATTTTACAGCTAGGAATGGTGACCTTGGTTATCAACACAGGCCATATTTTTAACCCTTTTTTCTGCAGTTTTCTAAGACCCTTACTATGCACACTTCTATTCATATTGCATTTGGATCAATCTTAACATTTCTTTTACAAAACTTCAATTCCACAATTTTTTCAAATGATCACAGAGTTCATGCCTACATATGCTTAAAGGATTAAGTCTCTAAGATGTCTTCAGGCTTTTCTGCGGTCTAGTTTTGCTACGAAAAGGAGACAGAAAACACAACACATCTTGTTCTTTCTTCTTTTGCCTCTGCACCTAAATCCCCAATAGTATATCAGCACGATTTCAAGCTGAAAAACATGTTTGGGATGTCACAACTAACCACTTGTAGCCTTGAAGCTTGTTGTTCAGTAATAAAACAATAAGAAGTCAAAGGAAGAGCCTGTTTCAGAACAGAAGAGTACTGTTGCATAAAACAGAATGGGTATAACATGAAGGGATGCATCCCCCACGTCAAAAATCCCCAGATTTATATAATACATATTAACCTTAATGCTTGAGCTTTAACTATTATTTTAATTGACCAGTGACTACATATACTTTCCACTATATTAATTCCATTTTTTATGTTTTGCTGAGTAATAGGGTACATGCAAGTACACACGTAAACTTGTATGACAGTGATATAAAGACTTCCTTGACTTTTTAGAATATTAGAAAACAACAGTTGACAATTGTTTATCATAAAGTAGCTTTTTAATTCAGAATTTGTATAGCCTACTGAAAAATAACTTTAAAATGGAAACCAGCTAATGATAACTTGAAAAAAGCAGCTTTGCTAAAGTCATTAGTCAAGACTGTTTAAGCAGTTATCTGTGCCTCACTACCCAACCTGGTTAATTTTAATCACTTTCTTTCAAGACTTTGGAGGTAGCATATTTCACTCTCTCATACCTCAGTTTTATTCATACGTGGAGCAAGAAAGGAAAACTCTTGTAATTTTAAATTACCAAGCTAAATAAGCTTAAATAAAAAAACCCTCTTAACACCTACAAGTAGACCTCTGCCAGACAAAGCTAATTTTAACAGTCTAAAGTTTGAATCAAGATCCTTGCTGTGAATGAGTTTTTATTCCAGTTTAGCATTCTGATCTTTAAAATCTGGAAAAAAGCATACAACACCTTAAAATTTCAACTACTGTAGCACTACTGGCACTAACACTTTTAGCTTTAGAAAAAGACTAATGGTGCTGCGTATTGTACCAATTAAACACAAAGAAACCCAATTTAAAATGGAGTTTTAACCATATTGTGTAAGAGAGAACTGCTTGCCTGCGTAACTTATTGGCGTAAAGGCATTAGATGATGCCTTCATTGGCAACTCCTTGTAAAGCTATTTTTAAAACCCTAGACAAAAGCTCTTTATTCATATTTTTATTCTTCAACAATACTTTTCACCTCCTGAAGTACTAGGACAAATTCCTGTGCCTAGGTGGAGAGATGTGGTGAGCAATAGGCCTGAAGTGGAGAGCCCACCTTCACAAGACAGGTGGGAGCCAGAGGGGATGTACAGCAGGAATGTACCTTCACATCTCTGCTTTAAATAAAGCAAACACACATCCAAGCCACACTTTGCTTTTGCAGTCCAAATTCTGGGTTCAGACAAAGCTGCTGATAGTCCATTTGGCAGCAGAGTCAGATCTGGGAAGAGAAGGGAGTGCCAATAATTTTTACATTGGGTTGGGAAGAAGATCAAGTCCCTTGTGTTCCCAAAGCCATCAGTAAATGGATAGAGTGAGAATCAGAACTCCATTAGGATCAGTTAGTCTTATTGATTTAACTGGAAACTAGATAAAGCCTTAGATAACTGATTTTATAACAATGCTTTTCTACTGTGCTTCAGTCAAACCATGGCTCGTTCCACTCGGAAGCCATGGTATACCTTCTCAGAGAAATCACTGTTTTTCTGTCATTTCAGTTTTTACTGTATTTATCTCCAATAATGGTCACTGCATGTGAGAGTATAAATTCATTAGAGAAAATAAGCCATATTTATGCTCTTACCATGCTCTTTATTCTCCTACTCAAAAATTAATTTATTTACATGTTCAAGAACATTTATTTAATATTAAAAGCTCAGACACTACTGCTACACTTTAAAGCTGATGGTGACTGTTGCTAGGAAGAAGACCCAGCAGAGTTGGCAGTCAAGTGAATACACACCTTCTGCCAAAACACACCCATGACAAATCCTGGACAAACCAAAAACCATTGCTTGCTGCAGTTTATTCCACTGTTGTTTTGCCATGAGCACTTACCCCAACCATCCGTTTTGTGAATTCATCTCTTGATACGTATCTAAAATGGTATAGTTGCAAGAGGTTAAAAGGGTTACTGTCTTTCAAAAGTAAGATAAAAGTCTCTTCTTTCCCTCCAGGAAAAAAAATTGCATCCAGTATTCCAAAGATCTGAAGAAAAAACCAATAGCTTCATATACTATAAAAAAAAAATCCTTACTTGCTCCGGTTACCTACAAAAATCCATTACTATTGAATTTTACGGTGCAACAACATTGGTTTGAAGTTAGTAACTCCTGCTAATCTATATAAAAAGTATTATCAGAAAGTTCCAGTTTCTAGGATCATTGCTGGCATCTGTTTCCATATAAAAGCAAAGTTAAAATGTCTAGTCCACCTGCTTGCATAATGGAGAATATAAACCTTGTATGTGTGGAAATTATTATAAAGACTTAACGTTACTGGACCTAACAAGATGCATCAGCGTATGAGTAAATTACAGGAGTCAGAACTGTAGCCCAAGTTCTTTTATATACTCTGAAGCCTTAAAGCAATTTACATCAAAAAGCATAAACATTATCAGCTAACTAACAGCATAACACATCAGACGTGCATGAGGCAAAGGTGTTGTACAACCATAAACTGCTTTAGAGTATGCATTAAGGGGCAAGACAAAGGGATGAGACTCTCATGACCCTAAAACACTCCAAACATCCTCAAATGACTCTAAAACATACTCTAAATACCCTCAAATCAAACTACAGATTACAAGTCTAACAATGCAGACAGTATTTTTTGAGGACCACTAAATGGAACAGTTTTGCACATTTCAATAATACATTGTGATGCCGCTTCATCAAGGAACAGAACCGATGTTGTCCACATCCATGAAGCCTGATGCTGAGGAGCTTGCAGATTCAACTGTTTGAATTCCAAATAAAATAGTAAGTGAGAAACACAGAAAAAAGGGAGAAGCTATCATAGAGAAAAACTTAAGTACACTTTAATCCTCTCTCAGGCACAGCAATTAGACTGACAGGCTGCTGAGAATACATGGAAGTTTATTTATAACTGAGACTGTACATGGTCATATCAATGACATTTAAGAGGTTTTATATCAAAGTATGTCTAACTTTCAACAATATCAATTACTAATTTCTCAAGTCATCTTTTCCTGTAAGCTCAGTCTAAGCAATTTAAATTATAGTCTTACAGAGCACATAAGATCTGCTTTATATGTGGGCAAGTGAATCTGATGACAAACTATGCAGAAACTACAAGTTCACCAGAACATAACGAATGCAAGGCATTTAAATTTTATGTTGTCACACTAAAGCCTTTTTTATTAAAATATTCATCTGAATAATAAAAAAAACCCTTTCACATTAACCAGAGTACACTGAACAGAAAGCCTTTAACTACACATCACATAGAGAAGTAGGCAAGTAGTCCTTAATTGATTTCCTTTAATGCTTTGATGTTTTATGTCATAAAGTCATTTCAGTAACTGGTCAGATCCTGTTAAAGCCAAAGTAAAAGCATCAAAGCAATTTTACTGTTTTTGTTAGACACTGTAAAGAGACTGCATAGTTTTCACCTCTGACCACTCATTGTAGTTCCTTTATTTCACTTCATCATTACATTTTTTCATTAAGACTCAAACAGAACAAGCGGTAACCTCAGCCTTTGATAAAAGGTCACTTCTCAATTTCGTACATTATTCATCTCCTAAAAGTTGTACGAAAAATTAAAATTACAGCTCATTCTTATATCTCAACACAAAGTAAATAGTGATGTCACTCCACGCAAGACCAGATTTTAGTTACGTTTTCAAAAAATGGTGTGAGGTAAAACTAAGACAGCACAAATACATATATGCCAAAGGAAGCCAGTGGTCACAGAAGCAAGCACTGCCGCTCCAGGGTGATGCAGCATTGAGGTGAAGTTTTGAAACTCATCAACTGTAAAAATCCTGTGTTTAAAAAAGCTAATTAACCAAGCTGCCAGCTACATGATTTGAATAAAGAAAGCAATCTTTAATTTTAGCTGACATGGTGTGTTGAGGACAAGGGCAAGATTTACTTCTTGTAATAAACTCCTCAGCAGAGCTTTCCCTCCATCTGTCCCTTTAGAAGGGTCATCTCTTCAATTATTTAGATGTGCAACTGAAAGCACCAAGATTAGATAGTGAAGGAAAGACTAAACACAGGTCTTATCAGCTACCTTCCTCACAGTGACGAGCTTTTTGTACAGTGTCTAACAAAACTGATTGAAGTCTTACAGCTTAAACTGAGGAAGAGAACATTAAGCTTGGTCAGAGTAGCATTCCCACAAAAACTCATACAAGCAACTACAAATCACAACACTTCTCAAACAGTAGTACTTTTCTTTGGATTTTAATAACAAATACGAAACACATAACCAAACTTCAAATAATTAGCTAGGAAAGGCTTTATAGTAAGCAAAAGAAACATTAAAAACAAAGTTAGCATTATTTTTGGATTGGTTTCAAATTCACTACAGTAAAATCATTAGAATTCAATTAAGTTTCTACTGTGCTGCAATATGTTTAAGAATGAACATAGAAAATATGCATTATTTTGGAACTGGAGTAGCAGCAATAGCTTGTCACTGACAAAGTAGACATCTATCACCTTGGTGGTTTAAAATTCAGTCCTTCTCTTGCAATGTAGACATCAAGTCTGTAGTACATCACAGTGATTTGTGCCCTAAGATTAAATAAAGATTGTTAGCTTTTATCTTCTAAAGTCTCAAATTGGCTGCACGAAGAACCACTTGGTGGTTTTGAACCTGACTTCTACATCTTTCACGGAAAAAGGCAGAAACCACTTCCTGCCCAGTCCTCAGTTTAACTCATGACTTTTGAGACTTCAGATCTCCTTCAGTCATCTACTTTCCATGCTGACAACTCTTGATGCTAAGTCAAGTATCTACACCAAAGCTGTTCTGTATTTTTATCATCCTTCATGCCCTCAACTGAGCTTTAAGCTCTACTATACCTTTTAGCAGGAAGGGGACCATACGAAGTATTCATAATGCTGATACAAACTGGACTCAGACAGTAACACAGCAAGCTTTTCTAGTTTACTCTCTATTCCTCTTCTAGAAACTGACAATTGCTTGTCTGACACCTACTAAATTGTAACAGTACTAAGACCTTGCTCCTGCATGGTTATGGCCAGTTTAGCATCCATCATTATATGTAAAGCTCGGGCTGTTCTCCTCAGTGCAGTTACCTGTTCTCCTGACAAATGACAGCACTAGAAATTCAGTCATATGACTTTTTCTTTGGTTCTTTTCAGCTTTCAGACCCTTAGTATCCCAATTAATTTAGTATCAGCAGCAAGCTTTCTTCTCCACTAGTCACCAGGGCTTTTCCAGGTAATTTAGCAAGGTCTTACATTCCCACAGCAATTTGTCCTGCCTAGAAGTGACTTTCTTTACTGATACAGTCAAGCATTTACTTCCACCTTATTTTCTTTACAAATTAAGGAATTATTTATCAGCACAAAGACCTTCTCTTCTTATGCTATGGCTTATTAGCTCCCTTTAAAGCTAGTGAGGGACCCTCTCAAAATTCACTTAGAAATTAGAGACACCTAAATCACTTTTATCCACATGGTTATTGACCCTCCATCAGCCTCCATAAAGCTGCAAGACAGGCTTCCTTACAGAAGTCACATTGACTGTAACAGAGAAGGCAGAGACTATAAGGACAGAAGTAGTGGATAGCTGCACAAATAACACTACTAACTGGACTGTGTCAGACATTAGCATCAGAGCCTTACAAGCACTATAGTCTCCCTTACACAAATTTTGGCACCACACCTGCCATTCTCTATAGCACTAGCAAAACAGATTTATACAAGAATTTACGCATCATCAGCATTCTTCTATTTCATCTTTGAGTACTTAGAACCAGAGTTAATACCACCCTATCCTTGTACTTTGCTGCTGATAATGTTATCAGCTACATCCACAAACTCTTCTCTCCTGCCTCTACCACATTAGATCCACCAGTTGAGGAATGCCTCACAAAGAAAAGTTCAAAAATCGAAATCTCCAGATTCCTCCCCACTGAACAAAGACACACGTTACTTAACTTCCCTGAAAAAGCTGTATCTACTATATATGCTTCCATCCTCATCATATGTATACATCCTCATCATCAGCAATTCCTACAGGCAGTGGAACCCTTCTGATCTGTAGGAAGAAAGCATCATTATCAGTTTTGATGCCTTTTGTTAACCACAAACTTTTCACTGTGTTTCTACATTAAGATTACTGGACTCATAATTTTAACACATTTGAACATTCCTTCTGCTCTTTTGTTTGTTTTGAAGGCAGCTGTCTCCATGCTAGCCAGGTTTCTTCTGCTCTCTTGTAATTCTGCTAGATGGCACACACTGGCGCTCTGTTGCACAATCGATCTCCATGTCATACCTCCACCTCCTTCACTATGCTCCAGGTCACCTTGAGAGATTTAGGTTTTAATAGCTGTCTGGTTACCTTCTTTTTGTTAAGTTCTTTTTTCCTATTTTTTATACCACCTCTTCGAATGAGATGGACTTTGATGCACGTATTTGATGATGCACATAAAGCTGGAATGACTTAAATCTTCCTTTAAAGAATGCAAATGAGTCTGTTCTCACCTACCATTTCTTTAAGCCACGCTGTGTGGCAATAAGTGTGCAATAAGCACAGCTGGGACACACCACATGTGGTGTACGTGTTACACAAGCAGACACTTCCATTGACTCAAGTTAGGCTTCAACACCCTTAAAAAACCAAAACCAAACAGGGGCAGGGAGGACAATACAAAAAAAAAAAAAAAAAAAAAAACAACAAACCCAAAAGACAGAGGCATGGATTTGATAAAATTAGATTTATGGCTCTCCTAAATGTCTGCCAGATTGTTTTTTGTTTTGCTTAAAACACAGAGCGGTAGCTGAACTTTATTTGTTCATCAACTTATTCTCTCATTGCAAGATATCAGCACTGGAATAAATCCAGTTTCCACATAAGTAATTCATATGTACCGATAACATTACATTCAAACTATAAAACAAAACTTATGCTGAACAACAACAGCTAAAAGTCTATAAGAACTAAACTACAAAGACTGAACAGTATCATTCAGACTTAATTTTGTTCATTTTCCCACCCACAGACTGCAGACTGTGCATCACTTCTTATACAAAAGAGATATGAATAGCTACAATTTACACCACAACATTAAATTTGCATTTGCTATAGAATGGGTTCTCATCAGTTTCCAGAAAAATGGTGTTTAGAATGAGGTTAATGCATTTCAAAACAGTTTACCTTGTAGTTCAAGATTGTGAAGGCAGGACCTTCGTCCACCCATAAGACAAGATGGAGGTTCAGAAATATTATTTCTTCCGTCTGCCTCCAAAACCTCAGTTTTAAAACAAGATTTTAGTACTTGGCATATTTAGCATCCAACTGACAGTCACATTTTACTTCCAAATATTCAATATTCCTTCAGAGTAGAACACTTACTTTAAAACATACTGAAATAGGAGTATCTAATGCTCACCACATCATAGCAACTAACAAGTCACTTAAGTACATTTTTTTCAGCGAGGAACAGAACATAGCTCCCTAGTTTCACCTCCCTTAGATGTAGTCTCAGTCGCAAAATAATTGAATTTTTTCTAGCTCCTCTGCACAATAAACATTCCCATTTTTGTAAGAATCAAGGTACTACCCTGCACATAATAGCCTCCCTTCACTACAGAGTCTTGGTTCATCTCTTCAGCATGAAGAAAAACATACAGTGAAGACAAAGGAGTCTTGCTTAAAGATGTAACACACTAAGTATTGCTGGACTCTCATCAAACTCTGAGAATTTTAGCAGGAACTTTTGCTACACAAATAGACTTACGTCTGTTCACTTCCAACAATTTGCAAGCTAACCAGTGTAAGTAACAGAAGTAAGACTGGAGAAAGAAATGCAGCAATAAATCAGATTTTTTTTTATAACCAGAAAGTAATTATTTAAAATTCATAGACCTCTATAATATATCACACATAACAGCACGCTAAAACATTGCAAATATTACAGAATTTAACAAAACTGAAGGTATGAAAAGGCATTTCAAAGATAATAAAACAAATCTATATGACGTCACTGCAGCTACATCCCAGTAGTATGATATATTAATAATTGGGAACAAAAATCACCTACTCAAGAACCCGAAAAGTTCCTCAAATAATTCAGACGGGTGACTTCTATTTCTCTTACAGATACAGCCTTACTTGAAGATTTCTCATCAACAATTCTTTAAAAGAACTTTACTGAGGCATAGCCATTCATTTTGTAGACTCCTATGCAGTTATGTTCTTGCATTAATTGTTTAAGATATTTTCCATGAAAAGTATTACCTCACCTTTTACTGCTGACTTCAATTAGATTGACTCCTTGACCTGAAAAATTCATCATGTAAAAAAATTAAAAATTCTAACATACTTCTACGTAGAGAGCTGAACTAATCCCATACACAGCCACCTACTCCATAGGATCATACTAGCACTCACAGAAATGCTACAGTAATCTACTTCTCCCCTTGTCTCAAACTATTTGTGGCACCAATATAAAAAGCATCTGTAGCCTTTTAACAGGAGTGCTCTTGCAGAACTGAACTTGAGTCTGGCAATTCTTACGTATTTATTCTTTGGGGTCTGAAGTTTAAGAAACTCCCCATTTCTTCCAAATTAAAAGAATAACCTCATCCTAAAGCCACCTTACTTTAATATGTTCTTCCTTTCACTGACATATCTGGAAGTATAACGGATTGTCCTACCATTCCATTTCTTTGCAACATTTTCAGCTATAGTAAAATGGAAAAGCAGTCAGCCCAGCAGGCTCATGTCCAAACTACCACCCTGAAGTCTTGCCAAAGGCCCCATTGACCACGCCGCAATTCTACTATATTAGATTTTATTTTTTGTAACCAGTTAATTATGTCAACTGTAGAACAGACTTCACATAACTAATGCAGCAGTGTTTCTTGGGAGGCTGCAAGGCTGCCAGCACAAATATTTCAAGGCTTTTACAACAGCTAGTTTTTATGGTAGGGCCTCTCACATGCTGGTGTTTCAATCTTTATTGTGCTTAACATAAAGGAGAGATCTATGTCATGAGGATACTGTAAATCTGCTTTTGAGTATTAAAACAGATTTTAAAATTAAATATTAATTGTTAGAAAAGTATACATTAACACAGAGACAAGCAGACCAAGACTCAGTGGCCACAGTAAATTTAATCAGAACCCACACTCCATTAACAGCTGGAAGAGTTCCAGAAGCCGCCTGGGCCCTTGGCCATCTGCCAAGACCACTGATTGTGTTTTAAGCCCCCTGAAATTACAAGGATTTACTAGAATATGCCATTCTCCACTCTTGGTACTGTATTTACAATTTTCTTTTGTGGCACATACAAAAAGCAGCTGTCTACCTCACCACCAGTACACTTGCATGCTACAGATGTACACAGTCAGACATACTTAATGCCACCTAAATTGCAACTCTGGTACATTTTACAAATGAACTGTAGGAAAGGCACTAGTGACACCTAACATCAACAAACCATAAGCAGCATCTAAGAGTTGAATTAAAGTATGAAATTTAATCCATTGAGACAAAAATGAAAGCTTTCAAGCATTTACCAGAGCTATCTACAAGTATGTTAGAGACAAGCATCAAAATTCTCGTCCCAAAAGCTTCATTCAAGTCTACTGCTCATTAGTCATGGCATGCACTAATATATAGCTCTCACAACAGTGTTGTACAGAGAATCCTGAAAAGAGGAGGAAGTTTTAAAACTAACCACAGTACGTGAAAGTCTTTAATATCAAAATGAGAAGTTAGTTTGCCACATACCAAGAAATCTGATGAGTTATAATACCTCCCAAGAACACCTGCCATGCAGTCATAATTCTCTCTGGAGATCTTCATATGATACAGTATTTCACTTAGGTAAGACATCAGAACATCCAGGTTACGAAAAATAAATAAAAATCAAGGCAGGTAGTGATGACAAAAAGCTCTTGCAGAAACAGTGGTAGAAAGGGAAGCAGAAAACACCCCACAAAGCACAATACTGGTTCAGTTGCAGGTCCAGAATACTTTGGAAGTATTTGATGCACATGTCATACGTGGAGTCAACTCAACTCCAAATTCCTCAAGCCCACACCAAGATCTGCCATCATTAAAGGAAGAGCTAGAATATTTGCACAAAGTGTGTGCATTACAACTCACACAGACTAGAAGCTGCTCTTGAAAGCACATCAGTCCAAGTATTTAAGTACCACCATGTATCAGGTTTGATGTATGGAAGCCTAACAGCATAAGAAAGGGAAAATACTCATTGTCAGAATAACCCTTTCAAACTCAGAAGACTACTGTACAACAAAATGCTGCACTACAGTGCTAACTTTGCTCATTGCCTTCTCCAACATAGCTCCATGGCAGGGTAACCCAGCTTGTCAGCCAGATCCAGCCTCCCACCCCCTGGCATTCAACGTGCCTTTTGTTGAGCTCAGCTGGTGACCTACCCAGACAGTAGCCAGCAGCAAGACCAGCTCAGGCTGTGGTTTTTCCAGCCTTTTGCTTCCCAGCTAAGCTCAATTACATGATTTGCCACTTGGCAAGTGGGAATAGTCCTGCCTCTTTTTGCCCTTTCTGTGAACAACCCCTTCGATCAGAAAGCAAGTTGATTCAGCCCATGAGCCCAGCAAAAATGAGAACAAAACAAAAGCCCAAAACACAGACTTTTTGCCAGATTAGTCTCTGGTCTTCTAGCAAGCTGAATTGATTTACTGGATCATCAGACAAATACTAGAGCCAGCATAAACTAAGCAGTAGGAACTCAGCCTCCTTTTATTAAAGATACAGACACAGCTGAGAAGGGCTTGATCAGAGTTATTTATCTCTGTACCTTAAGCCACAGGTAGCACTGCTGCTCTGCTGCAATTCATACTGCTGGGACACAGCCTAATAGCATGAGAAAATACAAATAGGTCACTCAGGAGAGAAACCACTTGAATCTGAAGCATGTCTCTTATTGAAGCAGCAGAGAGAGGAGACGTCAGTCTCTGAAAAAAGGCAAATTAAAACAGTGTGTTGGACCAACAGTAGATGCTGAAGGTCTTTTTTAGTAAGCCAGTTAACTATTAGATGTAACATGTAAAACACACAGCAGTGCACAGTGGCTGAACAAACATACATAATTTCAATTACAGTTCCCTTACTTTTTTCCCATGTAAATATTACACCTGCTTGCCCAAGATACTTGCTCTCAGAGTCTTACAAGCGTACCCAACATGAGTGAAGTTAAAACTGGGAACGATGAGACTGAAGGGATGCAAGACACCAAAGCCAAGAGTTTGCTCCTATCACAACAGGACAGACTCACTGCTCCTGCATCCTGCCAGGCAGCTCTGCCTTTCCCTTCTGCACTGACTGCAGTACTTGTCAGATCCCACCAGAAACTAAGTACCTAATTTCCTAAAAGTATTTTCTCCTCCCTAGAAAACAGTTTGGCCAAAGGCACAATACTTAGAACAGTGGATAAAAAAAAGGAAAGGATAGAACCAAGACCAACAACAACTGCTGCTAAAAGGAGGTAAAAGTGAAGCAACATCTCAGAATGAACCACAAGTTATCCCTTCCAAGACTCCTACTAGGAGCACATAGAGTCCCTAAAGACATACAGATGCAAGCAAGCTAATATAGCACTACCTATCTGGCAAATTGTTATTCAGAGTAAGCATAAATTGTGCCTCAGGGGAAAGATTTACTAGAGACACAACCCTAGACTGGAAAGGGACACAGCGATGGAGGTGTAAGTGATGTACACTCAAAAACAGAAGGGAAGAGACTCTAGGCATGGAGAAAAGGATATAATTTCTGTAAAGAAGACTTTCCATAGTCTCATATAACGCCAGAAAGGAGTCTCATCAGAAGACTAATTGAAAGAAGTAGAATAATTTTCCCATTTCTTGACAAAGAGGCAGGGGAACAGTTTGCTCAGGTTTCCTTATCACTTACTGCAAAACCCACAGACAGACAGAATACTATGATGGACTAAGTCCAACACATACATTTTTAGGTTCAGCTATAGACTAAAACTGGTGTCAGTGTCTCCCACTAGGAGAAACAGAAGCATTTCCAAGATACCAAAAGCTACCACGGATATGGACTATCTGTATTCCAAAGGGATTTTTACAAAATCCCATGCCAGGGACTATACCTTCATTTCCTTTACATTTTAGTTGCCTAGAATTTGCTGCATATACATCTAAAAACATTTCCCCTAAAAGACTGATATTTAAACTGCCAATATCAGAGTTGTCAGATTTTACCGCTTCTTTTCTTGACATAGAAAGTACAATATTGATTAAGTGTTAAGAGACTTGGTATCTCTTGTTAGAGGACAACAAGCTCAAGAGTAGAGAGGCTTATTAGGATAATGCTGTTGGTAAAACCTATAGGAGAAACTTCAAGCAGCAGCTGAGAGAGATTTCACTTTTTCATCTATTGCTCCTCCTCTTGAGGAGCACCATTAAAACCTTCCAAGTCTCAAAATCACTACCCTCTGTACAGGGAGAGAAACCAACAGAGTACCAAAAAGGATCTGGTTCACAGCTGGCATAGACCAAGGCTCAGCCTTACCTCTGCAGCAAGGCATCAAGCAGCTCAACTCCCAGCGGGCTCTCTCGCCCACTGGCCCCAGTGCCAGCAGTGCTGGCATCCCATTCCTGTCCTTTCTGCTCCTCCCTGCCTGCCTTCACACAGGGTTAGTTTTCAGCAGGCAAGCAGCCGACCTGGCTGACCAGAGACACACACACACACTGCTGGCAGCTGGGCTCACCCATGGAAAGGGCAGGTTTTAGGGAAGCCCACACTCATGATGAAGCCATGCTTTCATATTTAACAACTTGGCCAGAAATCAGAAAAACACAACTGAAAACCACGTAATCCCCCAAAAAAATTCCCCCCAAAGAAAATTCCCCTCTAGTCTGCTAAACACCCTTCCTCTTCCACGTGTGGAGAGTGAAGGAGCAATGCCAGCTTTAGATCCTTGGAAATCTTTAGGAGTGAAGGCATTACAGTGTAGTATTACTGGTGTCAGGTTAAGTTATTTCATACTTCCTGACCTTAAGTACACCTTGGGGGGGGAGGGAAGCCAATAAATAATTTAAATAGTTCATTAGTAAATCACCATGGAAAATTAACAAGATTAAATGTCTTTGGTTTCATACTGCTGGAGCTAAGTGACAAGGAAAGTGTCACTTAGGTAGAAGATGTTTATACTCACACAGGATATATTTTATATTTACAATAGTCATGCAACAATTTTGCAGTCATGGCCTGGATAATTGAAGATGACTAACAGTGTTGTGGAGTTTTCATTGACGGTAAGCTTAACTCAGCTTTGGAGTAATCGCGCGCTATTTTTTATTTCATTCAAATTTTTGGTGGCAATTACCATTCCAAAACTTTAGACATCCACAGCATGGGCACCTCTCTCTAATCAGTCACCCTGGATGCTTTAAGAGCAAATTTCAGCGTCCACGACCTGTGCCAAATTGACTGGCCCAAAAGCAGAGCTGCAGGCTGGATTTGTTTGACTGCACTTCTATCACTGTTCCATTTACCACGCCCCTCCAAGGTGGCTGCAAAGCTGTCTGCTCACTGGGAGAGCTGTGAAACAGGTATCTTGTGCAACAGTGAGTGCTGCCAACTACACCAGAAGCCCCAGTCAGATTCTCCTGAGCACTTTCCTTTGTGCATTACTTATGCAAATACATGTAAATGCACAGGATCTCAAGGCTTTAGGAAACACTTCAGAAAGCAATAAGTTAATTAGGCAGGAAATCAGCTTATCTGTCCTGGAAGATACAGTAAAATTCAACAATACCAATCCTTTGGACAGTTCATTAAAAAAAAAATTTAAAATTTGCAAGCTCCCCTCAGTTATGTAGTGACAGTGCTGTGACTCACTGCACACCGTTTATTTTATGTTCAAGGAGTCCAAAAGCTGAGCATTTTCACTCCTGGTTTGTCTGGCCCCTTTTGTCCACCCTACCTCAAGCTCTGAGACACTAGATATATCTGAAAACTTAAATAAAACTGCATGTTTTTCAAAGAGTGGTTAAGAAGTCTAGCACAAATTGTGTAGAGAGATTGATGTATGGCATAACTACATCAACAACTATGCTGTAACAAACTTTAGCATTCCTGGACTAAAACTTCAACAACTGAGAGACCATTTCCATAAACTGAGTACCCTGTATGGTTACAGCCCACAGAATAATATTTTAATAATATTTCAAGTACCTGACATATCAAGCACTTGAGGAGAGAGAAAAACACTACTACCCAGACAACTGCTATTAGTCCATATTGCACGGTATGGAAAAGCAGGATGCATCAAAAGCGCGGAGCCAAGCTCCAGATACACTCCAAAGTACCCAGAAAGCCAAGCACTTGCATCCCTCAGCAGAGCTGCCTAGCATGGGAGCTACACAGCAACTTCTGTGAAAAACTTATATTCAAGTAATGGGAAAAAGAGCAAGCATGAATCCGACAAACTAATTCTGAGCTCAGACTTGCCAGCCAGGGAAGCAATGGTAAGTTGCAGAGAAAATGTACCTCAAGGATCATGCTTTACTATCTTGGCTCTCGGTTGCTTCTTCCACCTACTTGAAGTGATAGTATTAAATTTCATCATCCAAATGATCCATGCCAGCTTGCACCACTATTTGAGTCTGTTTGTAATAGCAGGTGAAGAAAATCAGGGAAACCTTTGCAATAAAACTACTTGTCTTTATGAGTAGCTATACAACTTCACTTTGAGAACTCCACACAACCAAATCTATGTTCTTCCTTTAATGAAGGGCCAAGGTTTTTTATTTTTTAAATACAGTGTTTCCCATGTCAGAAATTAGCGTGTCCCAAATTAACTATTTTCAAACTCCCCCACTTTTATATTCCTTTTATTTTTTTGAGGAATAGGCTATATATATTTCAAGACTATCAGTGAGATGCAGATGATCCAGATTCCTTTCAGTTTTGCTTATCAAAAGGCCACTGTTGGTCAGAATACAAGTCTGACTGAATAACAAGCAATCCTGAAATCTCAGTTATGTGCTTATATGTGACACAGATCTCCTGGATGATGTCTTCAATTCAAAAGGGGTCCCATGGCAACACAAACAAAAACTAGTAGGTTACTTCAGGTGTTACTTTCCACCATCTGAATACAAGGATGTCTATGCCCTTGTGTCCAGGTTTCAGCTGACATCTTGGCCAACTCAACTACATAAAGTAACACACACTAAAATATGATGGTTTAAATCAATGTCACCTTGTAAATAAAAAAAACCACAGGATCTCTTAAGCAGCGAGTGCAGTTTTAAAGTGAATTTTAGCCTTGCTATTGAGATAATCATATGCACATAGCAACAGCAACTTCAGTGACTGAATTACTGTCTGCCAGCAAGACATATCTCTATATCCCTCATCTGTTTTTCATTTCTGAACTTTTCAGCATTGCGCTGCCACAAGAACAGTATGCTATCTTGTGACAAAATCAAACAAGAAGAATGTTTTCACGACCCTAGTAAGTCTTAAGGCACATGGATAAGCATTTTTACATGTCAAATACTATAAGGATGGCTTAGCAACTTCAGCAATACAAAGACACCCTCCAAACTACCCATCATTGCATACGTTCTACTGTAAAACAGAACCGTGGCTTTTCAGGAAGGAGTCTCTACATTTTGAAGGGCATTTATAATGGAGTAAAGACGACCTCAGGCACACTGCTCCAGAGTAGTTAGCAAGAAGCAGCCCATTGTAAAGGAGTCACCACCCATCAGAACCCAATGAATCTTCACCTTTCAGGTGACCAGCACAACATGCAGGAGCAACTACTACTTTCAGGCTCTTCCAGTAACTTCTTAGGTGTGTAACCTTTAATTGTGAAGTCAGTCACATTCAGCCAGGAACCTCAGCAAGTCATTCACAGGAAAATGAAAAACTTGACTTAAATATGAAAGCCTGGGAGATTTCCTCAACAAGACAGGAATATTAAAAATATCCTATTGAATGACATCTTCCAAGGAGAAAGCTGCAATATACTTCCCTGAAAGATTCATCAAATACAAAAATAATGTCTGAAGAGTAATTAGCTTGTAAAGTGAACTAAAAGCACCAATACCAACCCCAGGTAACTGTTGTAACATGGGGGAAAAAACCTCAAAAGGTGGGAGGGATTGTGGAGAAGGAAGAGAAATCCACCACACTCACACCAAGAAAAAGGCATAGTGCACTAGCAATAGTCAAGATACTCAATATTTCGATACTGGTTTGCTTTGATGTACTGCAACAGAACAAGCAGAGGAGGGACAAGGGGTTTGGGATTCTGTGAGCTCAGAGACATCTGAACCCTATTAACATCCCTGAGCCAACATAGCCTGAAGGACATTGCTCACTCAAATGAAATAACCAGCCACAACTGCCTGCAGCTGTAGGTAGAAAGAGAAAGCAGCATTGTTGAATCAGCTGAAGACCAAAATAACAGCTGGTAAAGCTGCTATATCAGGAACAGAATGGGCAAGAGGTTCCAGAATCAGTGGTTGCAGTGCTTTTGGCCTGCAAGCAGGTACATGGGTTTGTTAACAAGCACTGAGGTTTTGTTTCTGTAAATGACTTTTACCACTTGTCTTCTGTGAGCCTGACAAATATCCAGAAAGCTTTTCTTGTTTGGTCCTTTCCACTGTGTAATCGTAGGAGAAGGCTGGCTAACATACCACACACTGCAAAGTGAATAATGAGTCAGACTGAAAGCACATTAATCTGACAATTCTGCTTAAGACCTAAAACAATTATAAAACAAGAAAACTTCTTTTCAATTCTCCTCTGCTGCTGAGGGCAGGGGGAACACACACTGAGAGCAGCAGGGAGACTCTAATTTGCATCAACCCCAAGGCACTGCACAGGAAGTTGGTGTCGAGCATCTGATACTGCATTTCAGTTTGAGTGAGTCATTTCTGAGTCCTCTACCTGCAAGTTTGCAGTGACTGAGAAGGTTTGGTATGGGCTTTCCAGTAAAGTCAGCTTGCCGGAGACTGCTGTCTTTCTCAGAGAGACAACCAGCTCCTTTGAACAGCCAGCTGAGACAGCATGTACTGATAAGTCCTTCCTCTTCCAGAAGTAAAAATAGATATCCCATTCCTCAACTCAACTGTTTTCTCAATTTTTGGTATTTTGCAACTTGTGTCCCAAAACTAGCTCTATGTTCAGCTCAAAATACAAAAGTCAGAAAGACCAAAGTGGGAAGCTCAGAGATTAGCAAGC
This sequence comes from Lycocorax pyrrhopterus obiensis, assembly GCA_014706295.1. NCBI lineage: Eukaryota > Metazoa > Chordata > Aves > Passeriformes > Paradisaeidae > Lycocorax > Lycocorax pyrrhopterus. The sequence goes on along the minus strand of JACSVZ010000002.1, from coordinate 18,307,869 downwards.
CTGCTTTTGTTATGTCAATCTTCTGACTTTTGCTCAGCTCCAGGAAACCATAATACATGAGATTTGCACATTGTAAAGGGCCCGACAACCACAAACTTTAACAAGTATTTCTCTCTTAGCTTCTCTAGAAAGTTTTGTTATAATCACCCAGAACCCAACCCACAAGGGTCACACCACACCATAACACCAATAAACACTAACTACAGAAAACTTACATTTCTGAGAGAGAAAAGAAGCACACTGAACAAATAAAAAGCACAGCCAGCAACACTCACATCAAAGCCTGCTGTACCAAAAATGCTTTTGGTACCCACATGATCTAGCAAAGGTCTACAAAACACTGGGCAACACAGTCATTGAGGCTTGGCACCACAAGCTAATCAGATATTTCTCAATTTCAGTTCAGTATAGTAAAACTATTAATAAGCTGCTTTATTTTAACTGGTCTTAGACTAACCAAGTTGGGTATTTTCCTCTCTCCCCCCTCCAAAAATACCCCAAAAAGTCAGTGACTGCTACAGCCACATACTTGATAGCCTGCAAGAGACTGTTTAAAGTAGGATTCTCGAGAATTGATATTGTTCAGAAGTTCTTCCAGATGTTAGCATTTACCTCTGAAAGCAACCTCAGAAACTCCAGCCTCTAGGAAACCATTACTACTTTTCTGAAGACATTTAGTCTCTGGATATGCAGTTATGAAGCTAGATGGTTCTAAAAACCAAGATGTAGAGATGACCGGAAACCAATGGGTACAATACAGACACTTCTGTCTTTTTCAAAATACATGACTATTTCAAGAGGCTAAAACAGTTGAGAAAGGATCTCCTCGTTGAAAGTGCAGAATCCACAGTGAGCATTCTCTACTCAAGCGGGTTTTTTTTACTGTGGACAACAGTTTAACTTGAGGTTACTACACATGAAACTGAGCTATAGATAGGAGATCAGTGGTCAGTCAAAGAGCCCACACTAGAGCTATACAAGTCTCTCCAACTGTCCTAAGCTACTATAAAAAAATCACCTTAAAGTACACACACATCAGACTCTTCCCTTTATGCTCCCTGCAATGTTTGCAGTTCCTCTTGTAAGCTGGGACTGACACTTAGGAATATGGCCTTTTGTGGTATACAACCCCTAGCCTATTCACTTTTCTGCACTTGTTTTTCTGTTAGCATGTCTCCCCAAATGAACTTGCCACGGGATCAGAGCAGTACCAGAGAATGGAAACCAGTCCAGCAGCCCCAGCTTTAGTAGGCTTCAGTACTATGGAGGCTGCAGTTTGTCTAACCCTACGCTATCTTAAACTGGCACTTCCTTACAAGGAAGTTATTTTCCTCCATCTCTTCTGTTTTTGCATCAACTCCACATTCTTTGTGCTGGCACAGCTGTTTGCATAGCTGGGCCACGAACTTCAACGAATTACAGTCCATCTAAAAAACTCCTCAAAATGTATTACTTTTGCTGGATTATTACTTTGGAGCTGAGTAATAACTGATAGGGAAAACAGATATGGCTGAACTTGTCAACCAGGAAGACTGGAATGGCAGAGACTTGATTGATAAAATGCAAACACAGGTATAGCAGAGTTGTGAGACAGCATATGACTAAGATATCAGGAGGGAGATGAGGAAAAGTGAAAGACTAAAGACAGCTCAAGCAGCTGAAAGGTGGTTCTGTAAGTCTCAGTCTCACCAAGGAGCTCCACAGGCTTTCAATAACGGCACATAAGGGAACGTGATTTTTTCAGTTTTGTCTTACAATCTAAAAGTATCACGCATATACTCACAGCTGTGAATATTAGGATTGCCTTGGGAGTTTACAATGCACACAAAAGAGTTGGACTAGACTAATTACCTTGCCTCAGTACACATGGTAGCTGTTCACCAAGCCTGATGAAAATCAAGTACTCTAGAAGGTGTATGGTCATTAAGTACTTCTACTGCAAACTATTCAACCCCATCCTTTGAAGATAAAGCTAATGTTTTCTTTCCAGTTTGAGATCCATCACTACAGCATTCAGCTACTTCAAACAATTTTCACAACACCCTTATTAAACAATCTCTCAACACAAAACCAATTAATTTATTATAGAACAACCCAGACTTTACAGGAAGATCATAAGACAGATGATCACGTAGCAAACCACACACAAGAAGTCACCATCTCAACAATTCAAAGCTAACCCATTTCACCACGTACCAAGATGCAGACTATGAAAACTGACAAGGTTTGCCATTACCATCCCATAGCGAGGCAGCAATTTCTTGGACTGCTTCAACTATTTCGCTAAGTGCAAACACGTGGTTTATCAACAGTGAAAATGAAGAAGAGAAATCAGAACTTGTGTTAGACATTTGTATAGTAAGTACCAAGTAAAAGAAATGGAAACACGCGGAAATATGCCTTGGAAGTAAACATGAAATAATGAGTTCATACTGGAATATGGAGATGAATATGTACTACTTTCAAACCTTTAAAATCTCATAGTTAACCAAGATGACTAACCTCTCAACAAGTCAAGATATCCATAAGCCAAAATGACTACAACTCCTGAGTGCTTAATTTTGGCAAGATTACACTGGAGATCTGTAAATAATGACTAGTTTCACCTTACTTGAAAGTTGTCACAAGGTTGCACAATGTACAGCTAGTGTATGGATCCCTAAGGCACAAGATGTTTTCAAGGAAGAACAGAAAACAGGACTGTAGAGCAGGAACTGAAAAATGGGGTGAGTCAGTTATGGTAAACAAAGTTTGCCACCCTGAAACTACAGAACGAAAATAAACATCTACCAGGCCCTGGCCAACGGGCATAATGCAAGTGTCTGCTTTAATGAGCAAGGAATCCAAAAATAATACCCTAGAGACTCTTAAGGCATCTGGTGCAGGATACTCAAATAAGACAACTAAATTGAGCCAACAAAACAAATTCATGCTGCCTATTTGCTTCACAGAACATTGTCCAGCCTTCTCTACTGGGGTTAGTGAAATTCAGTTTCAAAAACCCCCAGAGAAAAAAAATGACCCTAGCCTTTGCAGCACCATATCTTGTAGATTGGGAGAAACTACAGAAAGCAGTTTTGAAACTGCTGTCAGAGCTCTTTCATAGCTCCTCCACTCTCATCCCTAACAGAAGCTATTGTATGTGTCCCTTTCAATAATTTATAGAAGGACATGAAATATCATTCCCATTTGTATTTCGTGCAGGCATGTTTACTACCCTTAACCTAACCATAATATTTACAATTTTTTATTTTTACTAGTCCATCCACTAAGTTGCAAAAGCAGTATCAAATTAATTTCTGCAGTACACAGAGCTTGACACCAAAAAAAGAACCAAGTTTTCAATAAATTGCTCTTCCTGTTCTGCCTTCTTCTATATGCAAACATCTGGGCTGAGTGCCCAACTGACTGCTTTAAAATAGTTTTAATTGCTTTATTATCTGCTCTGATGTAATCAATGCTTTTTAATACATTGTTTCTTCCAGATTCTTAGAAAGAGCCTTCTCCCACAGTCTAACACCACCTCCATTAAACAATTCATAAGATGTTCTTTTTTTCCAAGTTCACTGTTTAAAATCCTGATTAGTACCTTTAGTTTTACTTTGCCTTAGTTTTGAAAAGCCACTTATAACACAGCTGCAGCAGTGATGTTCTGCATTAAATACAAATAGTAAGAACACAGGTGTCAAGTGACAAGTAGCCCTCTCCACCCCAAGACAGTTTCCAACCAACCTGTTGTGCTGACAGCCAGAGCCATGAGTCAACATTATGGTCGCATATCCTCAGAGTGCCACCAGTCACACCATCATTTAAGACTATATTAAAAATATGGACACAGAAGTTATCAACTCCTCTAACTTATGAAGGCATACCATCAGTACTAAGTGCTGTGGGCTTGTTTTTGTCAACTGATCTCATCCTTTGTTTAATGAAAACTAATCATAAACATGTAGTTTTTATTACAAAGGGCATAACCTAGTTTTCAGTTATGTAGGTTTCATCTTTCTATGGAACAATTCAATAACATTTTTTCAGTGTCATTTTCCTACATGTACAATGTTTCAGGCTAGAAAGTTCTTAGGAGAGATGCTAGGTAAGTCAGGACTAAGAAGTCATTTACACCACAACCAAGAGGTTCCACTTTACCTAACAAGCTCTCCAGTGACATGTTAAAACATAAGGACAGGCATTAATAAGTGAACTACTTGTGTATTTGTCTGGATAAAAGTTTGTAACAGTAAAGACCAGTACACTAGCTAAAAAAAACCCCAAACTGAAAACTGACTAGAAAAGACACTTTGTAGCTTTCTGCAGATACAGAAGCATTCTTAATGTGATCAAACACATCTTACTGCACGAGAGGGGAGGAAAGATGCATTTACTTGTCATGCTTTTTCTCTCACCCTCCCAGTTTCTAACTCTAAAGGTGAAGGAATCCAGGAGGTACACTGATAGATAGTAGTCCCACACCTCTCTTTTTTCTGTCCTGGTGTTGTTCCACTTCTGTTAAAAACATCAAGCAAGATTACAAGTGAGAGCGCAACAGTAGCATCAAGCCCACAGCGCCTCATGTGAGCGGTTGAAGAAGGTCATGGAGTTTATTATGTGTTGAATTCTTTAGCCACAGAAAGTACACTCTGATGTACTCCTCAAAATGCTGGAGGGAAGTAATTTTATCCACGTATTCTTGTTGCTCTGCTTGCTTATTAGGCAGCAAGTGCTAGTGAGAAGTCAGGCACTGTTAAATTTTTGGATCAGCTTGTAATCTTCCAAGAAACAGATGGCGATTACAGATTCCAGGGGCTGGGGTGGGGGGGCTGTTTGTTTTTGGTTGGGTTTTTTTTTTTTTTTAACTTGTACAGTATGCTCAATAACTTCATTAGGCATTCATGCTCTTCTCCTAAATACATTTAAGAAAATGGTTGACACAGTAGGCAAGCTCTCCAGCAGTCTGTTCTTTACCTCAACATTAGTTACAAAAAACCCCACTTGTATCAGTTTCCTGCTATCTTTCAGGGTGATGTTTCGAAGGGCCTAAGCCTACAAATTCCCAGCTTTCCTAACAAGCTCCTAACAGAAGCAGGCAACCAATTCTAATTGCACACTCACCACCACTGTGCCTGGGATGATTATCATAGGATGCAGAAAACACAGAATCTGTGGCTTTCATTTTTAGGCACAGGAAACAAGGATGGAAGAATTACTTCCAAAAGCACTAGGCAATAAGTTAGGTGCCACCTTCCTTCCCTCTCCTCCTTCCTACAGTTATTGGAAACCCAGCAGCAGTGACAATACAAAGGTAAGAATAAGGATGTTATTTACAACATCAGTTGTAAATGAAATACAATTATGTTAGCTTGCTAAAAATATAGCTTTAAGTCATACTAACCACTGAGTTTAAATATTTATTCCAGTAGCACAGCCAGATTATCTTTGACACAGGGTAAAAGACCAAGATAAAATCAACTGTTAATGATGCAGATGCCTGCAAGATCCAAGTACTGACAATTAGTCTTTGCTGCTACAAGTCATCAGTATTATAATCAGATCTACAAAAATGGGACACAGTTGCTTTCCCTTTCACTTAGCAGCAAGCTTCATTCCACAGCATATGTCAGAACACTGAGAAATGAATTTATGGCTCTGAACGCGAACACATTTTTTTCTTGCTTTGTAAGACATTTGGGTAATGTTCACATGTTTTCCTCTCACATGCCCTTCGAAGTTATTACTGAATTTGACTGCATTACCAAGAAGGATTTTGCATTAGGTATCTCTCTACTTCTGCCTAAACAGCAACTAAGAGTTGCTTACAGCTTCTTGAATGGGGTGGGTGTAATTGATAAGAACCTTGGGTAACAGACATGCCTCTGCAAATTTTTTCCCCCATTAAGAATTCACACCTCTGCTGTCAGCCCTCAGCTTTGTGGCACCAATGCTCAAGTTTTCCCTTTAGAGTCATGTTTCCTTCTAGGACAGGAGAGTTAAGAGAACAGTTTTTATATGTTTTCCTTAACTTCTTCGCACATTCAATTTCAAATTCTGAAAATCCTCCAAAACTCAATAACCAAATAGAGTCCTGAGATTAAAAACTTAATAAACCTGCAGAAAAATCTTCTTTTTCCTTTTTATCTTCACTAAGTGTTTCTTTCCAAAACAGTGTCAGAAATGTAGGAACTGCATCACACTTCACTGTTTCGATATATACGTATTCCCCAAGACAGTAAGACTCAGAGACTTCTATTGTCTCATTAATTGATAGGCACTGCAGGTAGTCTTACACACAATTTTTCAGATTATTACTATGTTCTAAGTTTAATTACTATCATCATGAACTATGATCTATGCTCAGTTCCTAGTCTAGCCTTTGCTTATAGATTTCTGTTTATTCTGCTAAGAAACCTAAGGACCCTTAATTCCTGTTCCCAATTAATCCACACACATTGTTTGTATTTCTCCCATGAGAAACTTTTATTTGTGATAACAGAGTTAAACCATGCTGCACACTTATTTTCATTTGCTGGACAGTGCCACATGAAGCATTACAAAATGACAGGAAAAGCATCTAACAGAGGAGCCTGCAACACTTCAATGCTTGCATTCTTGGCCAAAAAAAGATGTTTAATTTGGATGCATCAAATTAACTTTTTTTCCTTGCTCTCTCATTCAGAGGGATTTCGCTTCCACAGGGCCTCCAAGCATTACTCATGACCACATTTTGCAGCGGGGTAAGGAAATGCAATGCTATCTGCAGAACACAACAGAAATTCACACCTACAACCATCTCCTTCATGTGAACACAAAGCCTCTTTTCTCTGAGCCTTTTATGTTGCTGGCACTGTTTTTTGAGCCTCTCCAATGAAAGGATTTCAGTTCACAATTTTGAATCTTCTGTGCATGAACCAACACACTTTATTACATTTTCTACTGGGAAAAGCTGTGCACACTACAGCAGATGGTTTGCAGGATGGTGATCACATACAGTGTTGTGTTTGTCATCATTTAGTTGGTTATTATTTGTACTGAAGAGATCTTTCCTCTAGAAGTAGTGGTATTTCCAGTGCGAACTCACATAGCAATGAGCTGTTGCAACAGGAAGATCTCTGTTTTCATCAGTGATCTTCTCCCTCTCTCCTCAGGGAGACAGTGAACAGCTAGCACACGCTGCCATTCAGTACAAGTCACTCACCCTGCAATTACCAGCTTGCTTGCTTTCATTAAAGAGGCCCGTTTGGGAATTTTTCTATGAATAAGACTAGCCACTAAAGAAGGAGCAAAAGAAATTCGTGTATTTAAGCCCAATTCAGGCAAACAGAATATCATTTTTATATATTATATATGCATGATATCATATATTATATATGTAATATCCACAATGAAAGATATTTCTGCTTTGTAGATAAAAAACTACTGTCTTATTAGTTCATGACATAGGATGTCACTGCTCACAACTGACCTACAGAAAACTTGAAATCCTTTGTCACCATCTGCTACGGCTCACAGAGCTACCTTAAGCAGACTATGCAACTTCACTGGAGCTTCTCCTCTGTCTGGTACATACGGCCAAAGCATTTCCCCACGATCCTCACTTCAGGCACTGTGCTGTTTAACACGGCTCTAACAGGGCTCAGTCTTGATGCACAGACTCCAGGCTTTGGGCAAAAACTACTGAAACATCCATAGAGGAAAAAAACTCATGCGACATGGATGCGTAGGAAACAAAAGGAGCAGCGAGTTAGTACTACAGGCTGCTCTGCCGGTTTCATGTAGCTGTTACAAAATTTGTAGTCTAATCTCAAATTGCACATTGACATTCTTACAGGCTCGTTACACAGCAGCAGACGTAACCCATGCAAACCCGACACAGGCGTACAGGCTTCGCTCCGCCAGCAGAAGGGAATACGTTTTTTGCTCAACTACCCTGATACCCGATTTTTGGCGATCTTTGGGCTCTACACTTTTAACCTGCCACGGTGGCTATTTAAAGATGCAAAGCTGCGACCTGAGCCTCATAATGACCAAACCATGTGACATCTTTACCAGGCTCCTAATTTTAACGCAGACCAGCGCCCGGCCGGGGGTTCTCCCGGAGCCCGGGCCGCCCGTCCCCGCAGGGTGATGGAGCACTTCGCAAATGGTGCAGTTCTGCCGCCTTACCACACCAAGCCCTTCCTCCTCCCCTCCCCCGCGCACACCAGCAGCGGCACTTGCCGAAACGAACTGCACGGACAGTGGACGAACTTGGCCAGTTCCCTTTGATAACCGGGATTTTTCCCAGCTGCAGCACAACCCTGCGCCGCCCGCGCGCGGCCGGCGGCAGGAGCGGAGCTGCTCGGGCTCAGCTCACATCACCGTCCCCTCCCGCCCGCTGCCACCAAGCGGAACCGCGGGGCGAAAGGGCGGACGCGGGCTACCGCAGGCACTCGGCACGGCCCCGCGCATCACCCGCGCCCGGGCAGGGCACTGCAGCCGCTCCCCGCCGCACTCCCCACGCTCGGTAACGCGCTCCCGGCCCCGCCGGGGCGAGAGGCGACAGCCGGCGGGGGGCTCCCGGCGGCACGTGCCTGCCCCTGTGCCGCCCGTGCCCCCTGCAGCCCCCGGGTGCGATGCCCCAGCGAGGCGGGCGGTCTTGTGTGCGTCGAACCGCGGCGCTTACCGAGTGGTTGACCCCCCACATGAGGACGCTGAGCAGCGGGTCGCTAGCCCGGAACAACTTCACTTTTTGCGCCACGAAGTGCTTTTTCTTGGTCTTGGTTTTACTCGCCATGACGGGCACGATGCTGCTGGGGGCCGCCATGGCGCTGCCGGCGGCAGGGGTGGAAGGGGCTGGTGTGGGGCAGAGCGGCGGGCGGGCAGGAGCGAAGGGCAGGGGCGGTCGGCGATCAGCGCCGCAGCCCCGCGGGCAGGCAGACGGCGGGCCAGCAGCCACGGGACGCCGGACGCATCCCGGCCTGGCGGCTGAAATGGCCCCGCTCGGCGCGGCGGCCCCGCCCCGCCCCCCCCGCGGGGAGCGGCCGCCGCCCGCCCGCCACGCACCGCGCGCCCGCCCCGCCCCCGCGGGAACCGCGGAGCGTCGGCTCTGCCGCCCCACTGCGCATGTTCCCCGCGCGCGGCGCCTGCGCGGCCGCGGGCAGTGAGGGAGCGGGGCCGCGCGCGCTTCCCTCCCCTCAGGGAGAGCGGCCTGCGGAGGTGGTTCGCGGCTCGGCGCCGCCCGGGGAGAAGGTGGTTCTCGTCCGCTGTCGTCCGGTCCTCGCACCCATCTCCAGTTCTCTGGGAAACCAGGCCTGTCGTCGCCCTAGTCTTTAGCTAGCTAGTCGCTCACACCGTAACTTCGTGCAGTTTGTGTGATAGTTACTCCGGTTTCCAGTTCCCTCTCTGTAGAGGGACCTATAGGAATGAGAGGGATCTCTGCGGCAGGGCTTTACCAGCTGCTCCCGCCCCAGCTCGGCTCCCCGAGCAGAGTGGTCCCTTACAGCCGGCGTGCAGTTAATACAGAAAACTTGGTCCTATGCAGGAGTGTTGCACCCCTGTGACCTCACTGTCCTGTTATACCCCCAGAAGAATGTTTCTTGACTGCCTCCATGGCCACAGAGGATGTGGTCAGTGACAGGCAACATCCTGCAAAGGCATATCTTCTCAGCTCAGAAATACCAAACACCACATACACTTTGCTCCGCTGTATAATGAGGAACCCCAATGACACCTGCTGTCACTGTTCGGGGTCAGTACCCAGGGGTAACACAGAGCATACATCTCCTGTGCCTTTAAAATAAGTCGTCCATCCACTTCTGAATAATATAAACTGACCTGTCTGCTGTAGGTCTTGCTTTGTTCATCAGTTGATACTTCAGCAAGGTGACCAGATCCTTAGGGAGAAGAAAGAGCAGGGCTGCTCCATGAGGTGGACAAACCACCAGTGCCCTCAGTGACAAGGCATGGTCCCAAAGGGTCCACGCTCAGTGGGCAGGGTGCTGGCAACAGCACACGTCGTATCAGCAGTCCCGGAGAAGCTGAGGTGATGAGCCAGGTCCCTCCAGGAAGGCACAGTGTAGGCACAGGGTCTATCCAGGGCCAGAAACAGAGGTGCAGAGCAGCTACCTACTAGAGAGGCCCAAGGTATAGCCAGAATACAGAGCTGGAGACAGGTATGCCTACAACATAGCTCAGGCAAAGACCTAAACCATGCCCTACCTGAGCTTAAGTGGAGGTCCTGGGCAGAAGGTGTTCCCAGGTGTGGCTGTTCAGGGCAACTAAGGTCAATACACGAGTCTGGGACCCCAACACAGGCTTACATAAATTTAAAAATGTGTTGCACCTCTCAGTTTTTCTTTTGCCATTGTGATCTCAACGGCAAAGTTATCTGTCATGCTGGAATCTAAACCAGTAATGTTTAATCTCCCTCCTGCATAGAAACAGTTACTGGGATTTATTATATCGTCCCTTTCCTTCATCTTATGGAGAGTAGAACAAAAGAGAGATGTATTTAATTTTCTGACTTTTTTTTTAGCAGAATTACTTAGGAGTTACAGAGATACTATACTGTAATTTTTTTCTTGAAAATAAAATCGACAACAAAAAAATCCCTTATATTCTGCTGCAGTCAATGGAAGCAGCTGAGTAGTCAGCACCTTTGAATAAAAGCAGGTCACTTAGATGCCTAAATATAGATTTGAAGTCAGACTTTCAGAAGAGTTCAGTACCCACTTTATCCCTTACATTATGCTTAGAACATGACATCTGAGCATTGTGCAATGCTGCACACATCAACATGACTAACATCTGCCACATGCGTGTCTTTCATCATCTTTGCAGAGTAAATCCATATAGTGAAGCATTTTGGTTTATAAGTAGTAAATAATAAATAGCGAACATTTTAGTAGGTTTTTTATAGGGAAGGCTGAGGAAGGAAGTTGCTCTTTTTTCCAGAAGACTTTCTTGTCATCTTGGCCTAGATTCTAAAGAGCTCTGCCCTGCAAATATGAGTTCTCACTAAAGAAGGTTGTTTTATCAGAAGAACAAAAGACGTCGACCGTAACAATTATAGCAGAATTTAAAAAATTCCAAAGCCTGGGCTATCTACATGACAAGGTCTGAGGCAAAGATTTGTCCTCTTCAATTTTAAGTACCACAAACAAAGATGGTTGCCTGTACTTTCCTTTCCTGTAGGAACCACTGTGGGCACAGGTTTTCCACTGAATCCATGACATAGATGCAGCTGGAAACAGGGGTCGCTTGAAGAGACAAAACTTGATTGCACTTGCAGCCTACACTCCTTTTGGGATGTCTTTCCCTCAGTTGTAATCTTATCCCTTAAAACAGAACAGAGGCTGAGGCCCTCCAGCAAGTGCCCAAAGTAAAAATTTTCCCTGTCCACTTCTTGCAGCCTAGACTTCTGTTTCAAACCCCATTTAACTCACCTTCAGCTGGAGCTCCAGGGCTTGCTCTCCCCCAGTTCTACCACTAACCCTGAGGGCAAACGTAATTTTATGCTGAGTCACAATGCAGGGTCCCCAGCCATTGCCCGCACCAAAACATTGTCACAGCCACATTCTTCTCACAGTCTACCTCTTCCTTTGACATGCTCCCTTTTAAGCCCCCTCCATCTGCAGCTCTAGGCTCTCGCTGTCCAAATGCCCACCTTAACATCAACACAGATCTTTAGACCAGGACCCCCAGCCAGTGCCCTCAGTAAAATATTCTCCCTGCCCCATTTTCTCTAACCCACACCTTTTTTTTTTAAGAGCTCCTTTCTAGCTCCATTCCAGCTGCAGCTCCAGGTCCTCTGTGTCTCTCAGCTCTAACCTTAAGCCTCAAACAAACCATATGCTGGGCTTCGGATGTGGTGCCAGTGCCCACACCAGGAAGTTCTTGCTGCCAAGTTCTTCTGGCAGCCTACACTTTCCTGGGACAGTCACTTTCTAGCACTGAGCCAGCTGCAGCTGTTCTCTCTTTCGTTCTGTCAAACATAACCTGAAACCTCACCCTACACCTAGAAGTTATGTTGAGCCTTGGACCAGGCCTCTCAGCCATTGCTTCTACCTACAAGTTTTTGCAAGCAAGCTATCCCTGTGGCCCAAGCTTTTCCCTATCAGCTGCTCTCACCAAGCCTCCCTCCACCTGGAGCTCTAGACTCTCTTTGGCTCCCAGCACCAGCCCTAACCCTCACACAAGCTGTATGGTGGGCTTCAGACCAGGACTACTGAGCACCGCTCACAACAAAAAGTTCTTGCAACAAAGTTCTTCCTGCACCCCAGGTGTTCTAGGCCTGTTCTAACTGCAGCACTACACTCTCTTGTGTTACCAGAAATAACCCCAGCTGTAACTCCAGCCATAGTAGGCCGAGCCTCAGACCAGGCAGCCCTGCTAAGCTCTCCTTGAACTTAGACTTCCCCTTAAAAGCCCCCCTCTAACTCCCTTCCTGCTGGCATGTTAGGCTCTTTCTTTCTCCCAGCCTTAACTCTAATCCTGATGTAAACATAATCAAATGCTGTCATGCGCCTCTCCCCCCCCACCCCACCCCTTTTAATTCCCAGGCCAAAACAGTGTCCCAGCCAAGTCCTCTTTGCAGCCCACCTCCTTTCTAAGTCAACTCTCAGTGCAGCTCTAGGCTCTCTTTCTTTGCATGGCAAGGTTTTGGTAGTGTGGGGGGCTATAGGAGTGGCTTCTGTGAGAAGATGCCAACCCATGCTGGAGCAGTGTGCTCCTGAAGGACTTGCATCCTGCAGAAATGGCCCATGCTAAAGCAGTTCATGAAGAACTACAGCCTGTGGAAAGGACTCATGTTGGAGAAGTTCACGGAGAACTGTCTCCTGTAGGAGGGACCTCACACTGGAGCAGGGGAGGAAGAAGGAGAAAGGAGCAGCAAAGATAGTGTGTGGTGAACTGACCACAGACCTCCATTCCCCCAGTGCGGGGAAAAGGTGGATGAAATTGGGAGTGAAGTTGAACCTGGGAAGGAGGCTCCCCCTGTCCAGTTGAGGAGGGGAGTGATTGTGTAACTTGATGGGCATCCAGCCAAGGTCAACCCATCTCAGCCTTATCAATAAACCCAGCCAAAGGCTGAGCCTTGGGCTACAATTCACCTTGGGCTAGGTCGAACAGAAAACTTCTGGGAATCAAATTCTCCTTGCAGCTAACACTTCCAGTTATCCATTCTTTCACAGTCCCACTGCAGCAGAAGCTCGTGGCTCCCTCTCTCAAGCCTAACCCTGACTTTGATCTCAGAGGCTGAGCTTCAGACATGACCCTCAGCCACTGCCCAGAGAAGGAAGTCCTTGAAGCCAATTTCTCTTTGCAGCCCACCCTTCACTTTGAGAGCCCTCTTCTAAGCCCCTTCCAACTGTCAAGCCCTTGCCTTGGCTTTCTCTTTTTCTCAGCCCTAACTATGACCAAAGGGTGAGCCTTAGACAAGGACACCCCACCAATGCCCACACCAAAACACTTTCCCTTCCAAATTCTCTCTGCACTGTTTTTCTCTGAAGCTACTTTGTAAACCTATTCCAACTGCAGCAGCAGGCTGTCCTTCTCTCAACCCTAATTCTAACTGTACCCTAATCCTTACTGGAAGCTAAGCCTTGGAGATAGGCTCTCTGCAGAGAGAGCGCACACAATCCAGGTCCTTTCTTTGTTCCTTTGTGCCTTAGGGACATTTTTGTGCAGGTGTGGGGGAAGTTTCATTCATACAGCCTGTCATGACATGGAAGTTATATTTCAGTCCATTAACAGATTTTTTATAGCATGACACTGTGAGTGTATGTTGCAGTCAGCATTCATGGTGCCTATACAGAAATGGGAGATGAAAGACCTTCTGGGACAGAATTAAAACACTTCAGAGCTAAGACTAAACCTGGTGCTTTGTTGCCTGTAATGCCCACAGAGAGACATCTCCATTAGGGACATGTTTTAGTGATGGACTTGGCAGTGCTGGGTTAATAGTTGGACTAGTTCTTAGAGGTCTTTTTCAACCTAAATGACTCTATAATTCTATCTCTTGGGTCACATATCACCACAACTGCATTCATGCTGCATTGCAGGCAACACTGCTTGTTTCACTTCACTGATAACTGGTGAGCAAACTAACTCTAGATGTTGTGATGATGGTCCAGGCACTGACAGGAAAATGAAGGGCCAAGATGTGAAAGTACAACCTGTTTTGAAGTTTCAGTGAGTCCTTAGCTGCCTCTTAGAAATCTAGGCAGGATCTGGTTCCTGTGTAAAGCACTTAGGAAAATAGAGGAGGAGATGAATTCTCTGGGTTACTGTGCATTTCAAATACTGACTGGCACTTCCTACTCAACTTTAAAGAAATCCACCCCTCAATCTATACAGGCGTTTGAGACTTGGAATGTCCAGTTTTTTGATAACTGAATGTAAAGTTTTTGACTCCACAAGGACTGAATAAGAGAGCACAACCAGGGACAACTCAGTGCTTGGAAACCTTATTAAAGAGGTGTGATACCACCAGATCACTAAGCAGAACTTTTTGCAAGCAGAGAATGTACTCTGCCTCTCATGAAGTAGTTTACTATCCTTAATAGAACAGAGTGTATGTAGAAGCATCAATGGAGACCAAAAGGAAGAGCCTCTAGGCTCGTAAAATGTAACAGTAGGCTTGGGGTAAACTATTTATTTTGCATTGTCCATTCTGCTCCGTTTTTTCTGCCATTAGTACTAAAATTTCTGCTTTGTCCCATTTTTTGGTGCAAGATACTCCCAACTGGAAGCTGGTGGACAAGGCAGAGAGAAGAATCATAAACAATCTAGCAAGACTGTGCCAATGGATGTCTGCCCTTGACTGACTTCATCAATGGTTAGAATAAATTAAAACAAGAGTGTGAGCTCTCACCTTCAATTTTAAGAAAGGCCTGGGATTAACCATGATTTAGCAAGCTTGCTTCTAAAGCCTGTGTGCTCTTTTTGATGCTTGCCACAGAGTTTTGTTTAGCATTATTGTTTAAACATAAAACTCATTTGTTACTTTATTTCAGTATGAAAAATATATGAATTGCTTTTCCTCTCACTGGTCACCCAGAGGATTTCTGCTGATGAGTTCAGGTCTCCAGTTTGAAGGACAGGGATATCACATAGTTTGTGAGGCTTTGCCTAGCTACTGGAAGGTAATATTTCCCTTCACAATTATTTTCTGCAGCTGCAAAGAACAGAAGGCTCACAGAGTTTCCCTGGGCCAACTGCCATAGAAACTAATTTCAGCTAAGGCAGACTCATAAATTGTTCCATTACTCCATAAATTGGTCTGGGCACATGTCACTTCAAGCCAAGCTGGGTTACTTTAAATCTACCCTGTAGTTCTAAAATGCTGCCACTTTTTTAAAAGAATGTGTCTTAAAGACATGATGAAAATAAATAATGTCTGAAGTGTGTTAACATTCTACAAGAGCACAAAACCTACAAGGATGTCAAATTATTAAACATTACCATTTTTTTGGAAATACAAAAAGACCAGACCAAATATTTTTAAGACAAGTACTTTCCTTCATTTTTAAAACAGCAAAGGAGAAATAGAAAACCAGTATCTACCAACTATTTAAAATGCAGACTCCTTAATTGCTCCATATTCAGAAGAACAAATCAATCTGTATGGGGGAATGATTACTGGATACATATGTTTACAGGCAGAAAGCATTGCCTGCACTTTTTAGATGTGCCATCAAGAGCTACAGGAGTCACAGAATTTCGCATTATTACAGAAGATTCCAAATGGTCTATGGAACAAAATTTAAAATACAAATTCAAAATTGTTAAAATTAATTTGCAAAGATAAACGTAATAATTTCTTAAGCCAAAAGGATTCTAACATTTCATTTTAAACACTACCAGTTTATTTTTGTTTCTCAACAGGAAGCATAGTACAAAACCAAAGCCCTGCAAAGAGATTATCAGCTCCAATTTGAGATCAGACATCTAACATAAGTAATGCTTTCTTTTTTTTTTGTTTGGTTGGTTTTTTTAAGGGTGAAACAATAGCATCCCACTTCATTCTAGGCTTGGGAAATTAGTACAGCCAGGGGCAGCTCCTGTAGTCACAATCCTAAGAACAGTGGAAGCCGGGACAGCTGATTTTCACCTTGTTTGGCTCTCCATAAACAAGCCAACTAAGAGCATCCCTATGACCAGCATCCAGCAGTGGCAGTGTCCATTTTAGTTCAAACAAAGTCAATTCTCCGAGGCAGAGAAATGCAAAACCCAACTGGCCTGCTCCCTCTGGGGCCCTCTGCTTCCCTTTTATGACTTCCCCACTTTGGCAGCACAGCTGCCAGTTCCACCTCCCAGCAGTTTAACAAGCCACAACTGCCAGGTTTTGCAGCTTATATGGTCTTTAAGGGCTAACCTCTTCCTTTTTCTGTAGAAAAGGCTTTTAACCCTTTTGAGGTTCACAGACCCTACAGTTCAACCTTGGGAGTTGTTTGTGTGCAGCTTTCTAGAGCAACTGGGATTTTCTAGTGTCTCTCTGTTGATCCAGCTCCTGTTGTATCAGGTGTTATCAGCTAGGAAATTGCAGAATTGTTCCTGTACATTGTTACTCCAGCTGGAGGGTTAGAGGGCAGTATATACAATACCTAAACTTTTTTTTCCTCCAGCAAATTCCTTGAACTTACTAGATTTCACTATTAAAATAACGATATGTTACAAAAGGTATCAAATATAAGCTTAATAAGGACATTCCGTATATACATTTTCTTGTTTGCTCTTCAACTTGAAAGGTGTTTTGCTCAACATCAGGTAATAAATGTCATTTTGAATAATCTATTAATTGCTCTCGTGCCTGTATAAAAGCTTTATTTTTTTCCCCAAAATATGCACTTTATCTTGTTGAAAATATTTTAAGCTTCCTCTCTCTGCTTTTAATAACCCTTAAAACATAAAAGGACACACAATTGAATAATAGATTGAGAAATAAGATGTAGTATTTAATTCTTTAGTTGCACATTGTTTAAGAAAAAATGCTTGGTGGAGAGTTTATCTTATTTTGTAAAAAACCCCCAAACACTGCAGGTTCCATTTTCCTCTAGCTGTTATTTTTATAATTTTCAAAATTTTAGAAGAATTTTCAATTCATAGCCCAGAATTACAGGTTCCTTAGCATAAACCATTTCAGCGTTTTGCGCTTACTGTGGTTAATCACAGGAACTACAATAGCTGAAGAGGTGTTGCAGAACTACAGTTGTTCCCACGTGTTCTAATTTAGACAGTTTTCCCTGGAACTGCAGGTTGTGCTTTGAGAAAAGGTTATGCTTGTGCATTCTTTCAGTGTTGCTTTAGGACTTTCTAGCATTCTTCTGCTGGAGACCTTGAAATGCTATGCTGATAACAATTAGGTTAGCCCTGGAGATTCTCCTGAAAGTCATGGAAAAGTAAGATACAGAGTTTTCAAAGCTCGATTTACAGAAACATCCTTTTATTTTGAATGCCTCCATTCAAAACCTCAGACACCAAGACCCCGAGTACTGACAGCAGTAACTGAAAGCCGAAGCTCTAGTAGACCTTGTGAAAATCAGGTGTCGCATGTATCCATTCAGTATCTAAACAAAGTAACAAGTTAACATGTGCCCTACCTACATTTAAAGAAATCCCATGGTCACCATTGCACCACCCATCAGTTTGATCCATTCCAGTTCTGAAATCTCCAAAGAAGGAAATCCTGCAACCTTTCCAGTATTTGGCCACCTGCACAGGGGAACCATTTTTCAGTATATCTAATAAGAATCTAATTGGTCCAACTTTTGGCTGCTGCTGCTTGTCCTGTCACTGGGCTCTCTGTGAAGAGCCTGGCTCTATCTTCTCTGTGCTATTCTCTCATTAGGTGTTTGGAACTAGCAGTAGGACCTTCTCTTTGCCTTAACTTCTCACAGCTTAACACACCCAGGTGTCTCAGTCTGCTGTCACAAGCACGTCATGCAGCTCCATATCTGTCCTGGTGGCTCTCCACCGCACCTGCTCCAGTATGTCAATGCCTTTCTCATCCTGGGTACCCCCAAACAGACACTTCAGATACAGCCTCAGACGTACTGAAGAGAGGGCAATAAATGCTTTCCAGACAAGTGGCTACACTGTTGTTAATACAACCTATTTAATCTGTCCCAGATGCAAGATCCCAGATCCCATTTGCCCTTGAACTTCATCAGTTTCTGTCAGATCATTCTCCAGTCTGTCCAGATTCTTTGAACCACAGCTGCTCCCTCCAATGTCTTATTGCCTACAAACTTGCTGAGAGCACACTCCATCCCACCACCCAGGTCATGAATAAAGATATTAAACAGTGTAATCCCCACTATGAATCCCTGACGAAGGCCACTTGTACAACCAGTCACCAGTTCTGCTTCATATTGTTGATTGCCACTCTTCCAGCATGGTGGTCCAGCTGATTTTCTGCCCCTGCTATCATCCACTTACTGAATCCATACCCCACTAGTTTGGCTCTAAGAAGATAATGGGAGACCATATCAAAGGCCTTGGTAGAATCAAAGTACATAACATTTACTGCTCCTCCCTTCATCCCAGAGCGAGTCATCTCATCATAGAAGGCAATCAGGTTGTTCAGGTACAATTTACCCTTGATAATTCTGTGCTGGCTGTTCTCAATCACCTTCTTATCTTTCCTGTGCTTGGAAATGCTTGTAGGAGATTCAGTATGTAACATTCCCAGGGAGTGCAGCTCAGCTGAGTGGCCTGTACAGCCTCAAATCCTTCTTGCCCTTCTCAAAGATGGATGTGTGTTTGCCTTCTTTCTTTCTGGCTTCTTTGTAAAATATTATTATTTCAGTCCATTAAAAAACCTACAATGGACCCCAATATGCTATTAGAAGGTTAAAATCTATCAGGTCTCTTTTTTATGGAAATTTTTTATTCGAATGTAAAAAACTTGCAATATTTAGGTTTCAGTAAATTGTGATGTGGTTCTGCTAGAGAAATTTTTACCCTAGCTAACAATCTTGTCTCAAATTCTTTTGATTTACATGACAAATACATATTTTCCAATAAATATTCTGTAAGAAAATGAAAACCAGACATAGTAATTTCCTTAAATCACTTTTCATTACTAAAAACTTTCCTGATGTCAATAGATATTTAAAATATTACGTTTTTTATAAAATAAATGCAAACAATCAGCTTGGTAAATATCAGAATACAAAAGGAGAGAAAACAAATTATATACTTGTCCATCTAACTACTTTGTAATTACTACATAAAGTTCAAATTTCAGAGAAGAAGAAACTGATTTGTCATGAGACCAGAAGGAAGATCGGTGTAAGACCTGCTTAGGCACAAGACCAAAAGAGAATCTAGAGACATCTCCAAGAAACTGCACAAAATGCTGTAGACCTGAATAAAGAGAAAAGTGTTTGAGAGCATGGTAATGTGCTGCAAACCTGTACTTGGACTCATCTTTGAAAGGTCTAAGCAACTGCAAGCCACAAGGCCACCACTGCTTTATGTAAGGCCATGGTAATGCTTTTGTTCAGTTTACTAAAACTCTTTGCTCTTGTACGTGTTTGAAAGCACACGTGTATGAGGCCTGATTTACACATTTCTTTCTTGCTAATGTTTTGTCATTAGATGAGTAGTGTTTTAATGTAAATAGTTATCCAGGTGCAGAGGTAACTGCAGCTGTTTACACTAAACCATTTTACTAGCAAAGGTAGGCTATTTCCTGTTCTACACTGTAAGAGCACCTTTTTACATGTATGACATCTGCTCTCAGATATTGTAGTGCTTTGCCTGTTCTGGCTTTAAAAAGTACGCTAAACAGAATAATTACAGCTATTCTAGAGCTGAGGAGGTGCCTCTTTGCCCAAGGTTTCTTCCTTGGTAAGCTTTAGCAGTGGAGGTGGCACTTCCTGGTGATCATGGGAATGATAAGATACTGCTCAGTCTGCATGTGTGGCTTGGTGTCAGTAACCAGAGCCCTGGTACGGGATTAATTAGCAGGGATTATCAGTGTTGTTCAAGCACTGTGACCTGTGTGCAGACAAAGCTTTGATCATTACACGACATCACAGAAAACTGCATAGCAGTCTTTAGCAGCACAACTCCCGGGTTTATTATCAGAGCTAACAGGTTTTAGGTTCTGTCAGTTTCACTAGGGAAGCCTGATGATTTTCAGAAATTCAGCTTTGGAGAAAGCCAGTGGTCCCATGAGGAAAAAAGAGCCATTGTACATAGGAGCTGGATCAGTTTGTTGGCTCTAAATTGATTATGTTACATCACTACCAATATGTAGTAGAGGACTTGGAAAGCTAGATATGGCCAGGGCAAGGACCAGCACCATTTACATTGCAGATGTTGTTTTGACAAGTAAATGAAAGTAGATTTGCCCCATTTTTCACTGGAGGCAAGTTGTAAAAACTGTAAAATTATGGCCAAATAGTACGAGTCATGTTTTATTTTAAAGTGACACAATATAAGCATGTGATTTATAATAGCTTAAAATTGGTTATTAGTGTATTCTGTGTTGTTTTTAACTACTTTCCTTACTTTTTTTTCTTTTGATGTTCAAGAATCCAGTTTGTATTTATTTTGCATGACAGCAAAATCCAGCAGAGTGGGATGACAATTGACATAACACAGAGGAAGTCAGGGTAGAGAATTATCTATGTGAGTTACTATAAGCAAAAAAGAATGTCTTTTCTAAGCACAGAACATATTTTAACCCCAGCTACTTCCTTTTCTCACAAAAGAAAAAAAAACATAGCTCCTTTAAAATCAAAGACGCTACAATGATTAGTACCAGGAGAGCATCTTATCTGTGATTAAAGTAGACTTGGTGATTGATTCATTGTGGGGGCGGGGGGTTTTGAGGGGAGAAGGACAGAAATCACAAGTGAACAAGTGATGTACGCCCAAAGCTCCCTGTCTAAAGTAAATTGGTTTACATGCGTGAGGTGGGTAGGATTAGAGGGCAGAAAATGGAAGCAGAAGAAATACCACAAACCACAGCTAATTTGGCCCTCAGCTTTCTTACGCTCTCACTGTTTCTGCACTTGGAGATGAAGCTGCAGCCTATTTCCTCTGCAAGGCAAGCAGAAAGGGTAGCTGAGAAGATTGCAAACTGCAGAGTTAAGTGCAGCACTGCAGGAGTTTTCATACTGATGTAAATGTCAGCTCTTTGATGTTAGGTACTGCATAGTCCTGCAGAAATTAAGGCAGAGTTCCCATCCTGTGTTGAAGAAGACAACAAGGAAGTCAAGAGGCTTTATTTTTGCTTTGAAGCAAAGATAAACAGAGGCTGTGTACAAATGAAATATTCACATGTTCCAGTGTGTTTTTCAGTTCCTTGAATAACTATAGTTTGGTTTGAGCTCAAGTCTAAGAGATGTTTTAAACTATCCATGGAAGGAAAAGGCTCCAAGACCTAAAGGCTGTGCTGAGTACAGAATCAGGGTATTGGTGACACTGGACCAACACTACACTTACTGTTGCAGACACTTATAGAAACAATATTTACTCACAGAAAATTTTCCAAAAAAATAAGAATCAGACATGTTTAAATATTTGTGATGGGGCAAGAAACCGTTTTCGTCCTACTCACTGTTTGCAGACCACATGGTTTCTGTTCAGGTCCTGCTGAGAAAGAAAGGGGAAGAAAGAAAATGTGGGGCAGATTGTGGAATCTCTTCTAGTTCCAAAGCAGAGAAAACACCAGTAAATATAACTATGTAATCTGATATTTTTGTGTCCTTTTCTGTATTATTTTGGCTGCTGAACATTGCAAAGGAGAGGCTTTAGCTATTCTTATACATGGCAAGCAGGTCAGCTCTTTTCACTAATTGTCAGGCAGAATCTGTTTTTCAAGGTTATTATCTGAGTACCAAAGAATAGTGTTAAGACACCATTAAAAATTACAAGAAAATATTATTTCTTGTCATTTAGTGCTTGCACAACTAGGCAGAAACACACAAAAATACATGAGTCAGAAACACTGTTGCAGTGAAGAGCTCACAAAAACGGAAACGGAGGAGAGACAAGTACATAATATAATGAAGAGGGAGGGAGGGAGGAAGCAGTGGGTGTTTTCTTTCCTCTTCTGCGTGCTCTTTGTGACGAGAAAATTACTTTGGAGGTTTAGGCATTAGATATCAAAAAAAAAAAAAGTAGCAGGGAAACCATGAATGAGACTGTTCTTTTGAAATAAGAATTACCTTATAAATGAAATTAAATAGCTTCTGCTGGGACAGCAGGTGTCATGAAGTATGTCATCAAAGTGACCTACTCTGTCTGATAGCAAGTCATGTTTCCCCTTTTGCTCAGAGAAGAGAAACAATTTGTATAACTTATCATGTCAGTATTTTACTAATTTGCTTTGTTATCCATTACTGGGGTGTTTTCTATCAGTTACCAGGCTCCTCTTGGCTCTGTCCTTCATTATGTTCACTTGCAGAAAGTAGTATTAGCTTGAAACAAATCTCTCAAGGAGAAAGATGTATTTCTCTAAGCACTTTAATAAGCCTGAAATATTATTGCTTCCAACAGTCTCTAAGGAAAAGTAGGAAAAAAGCCAAGTAAGAGTATCTTTTGGATGAGGAACTATTTAAAAATACATGTAGTCTTTTGTATCTTAATTTGGTTTCTATGAAGAAAATAGTATTTGCATGACAGGGAGCACAATGTATGGTACAGGAGTGGTCTGTGCTGTGGTTAACCCTAACTGGCTGGGGTGGAAATGTGACGTCCTCTGTCCCACGCATGGAGAGCTACAGGGGTCAGCTCTTCACTTTGTTTTAGGAGTATCACAGGCACCATTCCCTGACAGTACTTCCCATCTAGCTTTAGAGTATCCCAGCTGGTACACAAGGAAATTACATACTAAATTCCTAACAGTCTTCCAAATACCACTCCACTTGGTAGGTAATAATAGCAGTAATACCTAAGTAGTAATTATGAATATAGGAATACTAAACATTGAAAGATAAAAATATTCTCCCATGAAACCTATAGGAGAGAGTAATTTCTCTGTGTTGCAGCCCTGAGATTATTCCCAAATGTTTCAATAACGATGCTGTAACAATTTTAGGCAACAGTCTAAAAAAGTGGATACATACATTAAATGTAAAATGAATGTAGGATACATGTGAAAATTTACAGCCATGTAAATAACATGAGCATAAGGGATTAAAGTTGATGGCTGAACCAGTTAAAAGCTTCAGTTTCTAAAGGCTCCACCACTGTCCTGGAGAATTTCATAACTGATTTTCACATGAATAGAAAATGTTAAGATTTAAAATCTCATTCCTGAAAACTGTCCATAAATATGCAGGCATATTTTTTATGTCCAGGTAAAATTTTTCAAGCTTAAAAGTAATGATCAATCTCAAAAATCAGCTTCCAATTTGAAGATTTCTTTTCTGTTTTTCCCTACTTATCTCTGACACTAAAAGTTCAGCAGCATAAATAGTGCCCTCATTGACTTCACCTGGTGAACTGACTGGGCTGGACCTCAGTAAATAGTTCTGGTCACACACAAAGTCCTTTCAGAAAGATGACCTCTGTGCTGTAGGAGGTAGTGAAGCACTGTAACAATATTTTAACCACTTCAGTAAAGAGTCATCTCAACGAATATACACAAAGGAGGCATCTGAGGAGTAAGGAAGTGTCATTGATTACGTATTTATCACTTGAGCAGAAGTGCGCTTGAAAAACGTTCAGATAAAAAGAACCACCTGAAAAACAGCTATCCTATGGTAAAACTACTTCAGGCTGGTACCTAAAGTGAAGAAAATGTGAATAACGGCATCTGAGGACTGGTTCTTTTGATTTTTACTCAGGAAAATCACTCTGATTCAGAATTTTACCCAAAGAAGCATGAGATCCGTTGGGTGCTTTGGGATTTACTTACACTGGCCTTGGCAAAGCCATTTTTGCCTTGGAAATGAAAATTGATGGCTTAAAGGAAAGGCCCTAGTCCAAAAGGAAGAAAGCCCTGGGGCCAGTATGAAGTCAGATACAGCAGGGTCTCAGTGCATAGCAGGTGTCTACAGCATGGGAAGCTGCTGCAATGAAAAAAGAGGGAGCAGGCAGCCTTTATGTCTGAAATTAAATGAAACCATGTGCCTCCCATCTCTAAGGCTAGAAACAACTGGTTTGGGCATTGTTAGCTTCCTTGATGGGGAGAAATTTCCAACATTGTGGAAATTTCCAGAGTGGACATTTTGCCTGCTGAGCCTTTTTCTGCTGAGAGAAACCTGAAGTTTTAGCTGACAGGACATATGGAACCTGTTGCTATCTTAGGAAAAGTTTATAAAGTATCCCAAAGGAAGTTACTAGTATTATTTAGTAGTTATGTATCACATTAGCTTTTTAAAGTATGGAACAAATTACAGTTGATTTCTTAATTAACTGATGCTCAGCAGATGGGGAAAACAGACATTGAGAGGTTAGAATAAATTGGCCATACAAGTAAATGGCAGTCAGGAACATGAATCAGTATCTTCTGGCAAACGGGGCACAAGTCTTTGCCAGTCTGTGACAATATGGGCTAATCTGGTGCCCTGTGCTCGCTTGCTCCTGTTTGCCTCCTGCCAAGAGGCAGTGCTTTATGCTTGCCGGGAGGCCCCTCGTCCTGGCATGCAGGATGGGCTGGCCACAGCCACTGCTCTACCCCAGTCCTCTTTACCCAGTGAAGGACTTTATTGTTCATGTACAAAAAAGCCTTCACTGTTGACTTTTCAATACTTAAGTTCAAGCTTCTTTCTTCACACCAGTGTCAAAACCCTTAGAGACCTGATCAAAAGTAATTAACGCATTTTAATCCTCAACCCTTTTAGTCATTTTCTAAAAAGTTATCTTCTTTAGGAGATGATTTACATGATTCAAATTCTTAATTTCCTGAGATCTCTGAATTTCAGCTAATGCATTTCAGTATGATGGACAACTGTTCAATACAATTGTCTTAAGCAGTCTGTAACCTATGGCTTGGTCTTCTTTGTTAAAATCTGTCAAGTTTTCCCCTTTCAGGCTGGAATCTGTTTTGCATGTCTCTGGATGACACGCAACCTTTAAAGACCATTTAAAAAAACCTCTCTGATGCTCTCCCTTTTTCTGTACAGGATGCTCACTTCATTGCTATCTGGGGATGCCAACACCAACACTGACCCTACTCCTAGGAGGGATGTCATGTTGCAAGCTCAGCCCCTTAGCTTTATTTCTGCCAAACCAGCAGCAGGTCTAATTGTACCTACAGGGAAAATTGCTGATGTTAGAGAAGGACTTGATTTGGGGTTCCAAAGCACTGTTGTCTGGATTAAAATCTAGATCCTTGGTAACAGTTTTCCTAAGCTAAGATTGGACTACTCAATTCTTGGAACATTTCCATGTGAGGAGAAGCTCAACATCTGTGAGTCCCAAATCTGAAAATTTCTGCAAATATTCAAAACATTTTTCATAAAACCACTTGGCCATGTACTCATTCCTTTCAGGGGAGTAACATACCACCTATCTGTCAGCTTCACATGAATCCACTTTACTCCTAGAAAACTTTATATGGAATAAAAAAAAATTATTCATGGCATAATTACAGAAGATCTTTCCTCTTGGAAATATTAAGAAGCCTTTTGGATATGTTCCTGGGCAACTGTCTGTTGGTGTCCCTGCTTGAGCAGAGGGGTTAGACCAGATGACCTCCAGAGGTCCTGTCACTAATCAATCTTTTGTCTTAACTTTCACTTATGCTGCAGTTCCATCACAATTTAGCAACTCTTCACCCTTCATCCCTCCCACCCTGTTCCCCCTTGCCTCCCCTGTGCTACCACTGCTGCATGGTTCAAACTGATGAGATCCAGTCCACAAAACCAGCATTTTTTCTGCTTGTTTAAGTCCCTGAACTGGTACACTGTGGATCAGATGAGCACCAACACCAGAGTAAGAGAGAGGCGAGGAGGCAGGCAGGGTTAATTTATCACAGAATCACAGCCTTGATGTGGAGGTTTTCTGTTTGCCACTGGATATGCAGAGTCAACAATTTTTTTTTGAGACCCTTGTGTTTCTCTACAGACACTGTATTTCTCTATCTCTGTATCTCTTTGATTATACTGTGATTAAAGGTGTGGATTAATGCTCAGCATCTGTGAGAATGAAATAGAATAACCAGAAATTTGCTTGAGAGCACCCTTCCTATGATGTGCAAAGTTCTGTTTCTTCCACTCCTCTGTCTTAGGAATAGAATTTTAGACATATTTCACTGTAATTTCACTAATTTTGAGAATCACATGTAATTAAAATGTTGTTACTGTGTGGAAGTTTCAGACTTTTGAGATTACTGGCATCTTACACACATCATGCACACCACGATAGTAATGCAGTTTTGGTTTCAGAGGCCAGTGTGGCACATTGCCTCTGTGTCCCATTTGTACTCTTTGAAACATTGCTGCTTTTTTGCACTTTCAGACGCTTGGATGCATCCTTCCCTTGCAAACGGCCAAATTTGGACACCTCATTCTCCAAATATTGCTTTTAAATTCAAAGACTGCTAATGGCTAAATAAGGTGCAACTCAATACCACTAAATTAATGAGAATATATCCTTCATCTTTTGCAATATAGGAACCTGTTACAGTGCTGGCTACAAACTTGTCAAAAAAAAAGATACTCAAAAGACATGAGAACCATATTGGTATATAACTAATCAGAATCTGACTTAGCCATAACAAAGCAAAGTAGCTTTTTCACATTTTATTTAAAAGAGCTGGTAAAAAGAACCACAAAGACCTCCTTCCCCCACCACACAGAGAGTAACCTTATTTCTTACCCTTTCTGAAGATTTGGAAGAAAAACCAGGGAATGATTCAGTATTACCTGTCATACTGGTAATGTATGAACTGCTATTGAAAGGGCAGCTTATGGAGCAGATACTCAGGACTTGCAAAGGCACCGAGCAGTTACTCACATGCTAACTGTGTTTTTCCCTTCATATTATCCTGCACACGGTCTCTAGCATTCAAATTGTACTTTGTCCTTTTGTTCTGTTCAGGTCTGATCCCAGTTTTTAAATGGAATAATAATGCATTAAGAGAGTCATAATCATAATGCTCCCTCTGGTTCCACTA
Source organism: Lycocorax pyrrhopterus obiensis (assembly GCA_014706295.1). Classification (NCBI taxonomy): domain Eukaryota; kingdom Metazoa; phylum Chordata; class Aves; order Passeriformes; family Paradisaeidae; genus Lycocorax; species Lycocorax pyrrhopterus. Next base: position 18,280,814 of record JACSVZ010000002.1, on the reverse strand, counting down.
GCTTTGGAAGAACTGCATTTCATACATTATATGTAACCAAATTAAAAGGTTCAGATTTTTTGTGCGTGATTCCTGGCTCACAGAGGCTGGGTATAATTACTTCTTCTAGGATATTGTATTATACTGTAATTTGTACAACAGCCCAAAAGCCTTCCAGTGTGCCAGCAGAATCAAGAACTCCACCACTTTACAGTCAAGTGCAGTGCTGCTGCTCTGCTTGTTTCAGCATGGGTAGATAATTAGATAAATAGGGTGGAATTAACCCCCTCATCCCCAAATTAGGGGTTGTACTAATATATAAAAAGAAACACTGAGGTTGGAACATAAACCTATTGATTTAATTTCATCAAAAGTCACCAACATAATATTAAATAACATACGAATTAATTATTTTGAAGTGTGCAACTTGAAATGTTGAAGAGATTTTACAATAGATTTTCATACTGAGTTTCATGAAATTGTTTCCCCTGCAGCCTTTGAAAGCAGAAACCATCCTTTCTGTTCTTCTGTACATGTAAAATTAGGTGCCATTGAGTCACAGCTGTCTCAGTGGACAGAAAACATTTTTATTGTGACAAAAAGTACCCTCATATGAAGCATTTCAGTAATGTCACCATTTCAGCTGTCAGCTGACATTCAGCTTGACATTTACAAGGTGACTTCAATGACATTTCTGTAATTTGACTAACTAATGAACCTGAATAATCAAGTGATGATAGCTGAGATAAAACCCAAGCATCTGAAGAACATCTTCAACTTACATTTATGTCACAAATTGCTAAGAAATTTTGATGATTCTAAATATTTTTGTGGTCTCTCTAAATATTGGTTGGATAATGAATATCACAAAAGCAAAAAATGTAACGGAAAATTAATCTCAAATCATTGTTAAATTTGTACACCTGGGCTCACCATTTGTTTCTTACAGAACAGAATATCTTATTCTTCATATCACTGACATTTTTTTAATAGCTTATAATAAAGCTCAATAGTTTTTCTGCTCCCAGATTAAATTGTGCTTTCTTGAGATTAGATTATTGCAGTGAATTGCCACTTTCAAGACATCAGTTGAAATGGAAAAGGTAATTGTACCGAAGAGAAATGCCAAAAAAGTAAGTTTAACTTTTTTCTTTACTTGTCAAAGCAATTATTCAAGCGCTCATTTAATGAATTTTTGAAGCAATTTCAGAGTTTCCATCCTGCATTATTATCTTTTTTTGGATATAGAAAACAAATGCTCAGGGAAGCATATAATACTTTATATTTCATATACTGACATGCATAATTTCATATATATTTTCTGAGTTCATCTAGTATTTACTCTGCAAGTATTATTTTAAGAATGTCTGGATCTGGAAAATTAAGGCATGTCACCATAATGAGTTGCTGTCACTCATTCTTTCTCTTGTTATAGCACGGCTAATGTCAACATTGCAAGAGATTACGTCTATTCTCTTAAATATGTGAATTCAGATGTATCTATTTTCTTTTTTCCTTTGGAAGTGTTGGAAGCTAAATATATTCCTTACTATTATAATTTTCTAAAGAAATGGAGTTACTTTTAATAAGTCAAAGAAACCTGTTATCCCTTCCCTTCCCTTCCCTTCCCTTCCCTTCCCTTCCCTTCCCTTCCCTTCCCTTCCCTTCCCTTCCCTTCCCTTCCCTTCCCTTCCCTTCCCTTCCCTTCCCTTCCCTTCCCTTCCCTTCCCTTCCCTTCCCTTCCCTTCCCTTCCCTTCCCTTCCCTTCCTTCCCTCCCTCCCCTCCCCTCCCCTCCCCTCCCCTCCCCTCCCCTCCCCTCCCCTCCCCTCCCCTCCCCATTTTCCCATTTCACCTTCCCTTCCCTTCCCATTTCCCCTCCCCTTCCCATTTCCTCTCCCCTTCCTTTTCAGTTTGAGAGGTTGTAGTTCTCTAAAAGCTTTGTTTTTATGCTTAGAAGCACATGGCTACTAAAAACTATAGAATAGCAAAGGACAGGGAGATTTTAATTTCAAAAGAGGGTGTTCTTTTCAACTCAGAAGACTTCATCTGAACTAGCCATCTGGACTCCTTTCTAAGCACTAAAGATCCAATGATCACTATAGCAGGACAGCTGGACCATGCCTGGAAAGTTTCTGTTTCCTCTCAGTGGAATAGGAAAGGAGGTTAGGATGACTTGGTCTGACAGACACCTCTTGCTGCTGCCATTCAAAGTTAGAGATTAAGCTCTCCCAGAGCCCCACCTGTATATCAGCTATAAAAGAGCCACTGGAAACTGTCAGTTCTGGCTGTGAAGAAAGACCATCCTGCTTAAAAAAACCAAACCAAACCAAACCAAACCAAACCAAACCAAACCAAACCAAACCAAACAACATGTGGGGAAAGATTTGTTTCTGATGAGGCAACCTAGCAAGAGTAACACTATTAGGCATCTGGCATTTGGTTCCTATTACAGGGAAGAGTGAGGACAGGTCAATGATACAACCAAGAGAAATTAATTTCCTCGCAGGAAGAGTACTGGCTGTCTTTTTAATTACTTCTGTTCCAAATGCTTCCATTTTATGACTTTGAAAATGTGCACTTTATTTTTATACTTCAGTGGGTGATCATGCGCCTCTCTAGATGGGTAACTAGAGTGTTATTTAGAGTGTTTTTTCAAGGGTGAAAAATCCCCCAAACCTCACAGCATTTTGGAAAACTTATAGTTTAGTCAGTATTTTGGGTCATTTGGGCATTGTATGGAATAGTCTATATTGGTACAGAACTTTTAGGGCATAACCCCAAGCCAATTTGTATGATTATACTGCAATGCAGCTGCTTTTATGTAGCCACCCTCACTCTTCTTGTATCTAAGTCTGTCTCAAAGGTGCAGTAGCTGCCTCAACTAACCAGATATAACCTGAGAGAAAGAAGTCCTTGAGTAGAGAGAATAGGCTCAGAAGTCCTCCTGACTTGGAATGTTATTTATAGGACTGAGCGGGGATTTTCTGAATATACTGTTTTGCCATGAATTATTTATTTAATTAAAGAAAAAACATTTGCAGGCACATTGGCACCATATTTGTAATGGTTTAGACTGCCAGTCTCCCACTTGCCTCTTGGTTGTTCTGTTGGGTTTTTCTGGTTCACGCTTTCCTATTCCACTGCACTTTTCTGGCTCATTATCTTTGTCCACTGATGGGATACATGCCTGTGAAACTGTACAAGCACAGGGAAAGCTTGCAGTCACTCTACAAGTTCCCTAGTAAAATACTCTCAGGTCTCAGTACTTTTTAACCCAGAATTATGTGTGTTTTTGTTATTTATTGTGTATCAATGGATTTCACATAGGACAGGATCAGCTTCAAGTTCAGCTTCACCTCTTCCAAAGTATAGGTCATCATAAAGAAAGTTCAGCTTTGTCCCTGAGTCCTCAGGTTACAAAGATACTCCTGTCAAGTCTTGGCAATCCTGGGAGGCATCAGACATGTGAGTACCCTAAGGAAAGTGGAATTTGCACATTTTTTATTTTCAAAATGCAAATTTCTCCACTGAGCATGAGCAATCTGTGATTTTATAAGAATTTCAAAATCTTACAAGAAGGGAAAATTGACTGTCTGAATGGTTTTTTTTCTGTGCAAGATGGACCTTTTTAGCTCAAATTACTGGGGATGTGCAAAGCTACAAGTAACAGGGGCGAAAAAATCTACAATGGAAAGTATCAGCTGACTGTGACAACTGTGCTGCTCTCTGCCCTGCCTCACAGTCACCTGCTGACCTATAGGGCTCAACACCCGTAGCACAAAGAATTAGGTATCTGAAACGTCATTTACCCATTTGCTATAGACAAAACCACCATTGCAGCACTGTACTAGGAACGCTATTACCCTACTTCCTTCTCTTAACACTGTAAGTGTTGGATGTATGCAGCAGCTTGACTTTCCCTGCCATCCCCATGATCTCTCCTCTTTCTGCCCTAGTCACTCAAAGCTCAGCAATGATGCAAGTCTTGTTCACTGGGGACTTCAGGCTCTTGCCCCAAGCTCATCCTTCAGCTTGTAATGTGGGAGGCACTTTCAAGTCTTAGATCTGGTCATAGCAGTTTCGTATCCTGGCTTCTTCAGTTGATGCTTCATGCATGAGAGGGTACACCTAAGTGTATTGCTACAAAGTATCATCTGCTGAGCCTGGACCTAATATGAAATCAGCCTTGAAACCAAGGAGGAGCAGATACAGCAAGCCTTATCTCCATCAGGAGACACTTCATGTACTGCCAGTGTAGACCAGAAATGTAGACACGGACAGGGAATGCTGGTGTTCATGCTGATGTCATGAAGCAGCATATTTGGGAAAAGTATCACAGGTAATAACTGATACATTTTTTGGTTGGGGGGTGGGGGGGAGAGTTTCAATAATGGTTTTCATCACAAATTTTGCAATCTGTTCTCCCAGCATTTTGAAGAGCTTTTTCTAGCATGTGCAGTTTTGGGCACCACAATATAAAGCTATTAGAGAGTGTCTAAAGGAGGGCCATGGTGAAGGGTCTGTAGGGGAAAGCTTATGAGGAGTGACTGAGGTCACTTGGTCTGTTCAGCCTGGAGGAGACTGAGAGGAGACCTCATTGCTGTCCAGCATCCTCACAAGGAGAAGACGAGGGGCAGGCACTGATCTCTTCACTCTTGTGACCAGTGACAGGACCCAAGAGAAAGGCCTGAAGTTGAGTCAGGGGAGGTTTAGATTGAATATCACAAAAAGTTTTTGACCCAGAGGGTGGTTGAGCACTGGAACAGGCTCCCCAGGGAAGTGGTCATACCACCAAGCCTGACAGAGTCCAAGAAGTCTTTGGATGTTGCTGTCAGGCACATGGTGTGATCCTTGGAGTGCCCTGTGCAGGACCAGGAGTTGGACTCAATGATCCTAATGGGTCTCTTCCAACCCAGCATATTCTATGACTCTGTGATGCTATGATTCTATGTTCTCACCCCTCACATCCCCTCAATATCTTAATCTTTTTGTAAAGCCTTATGATTTCAACAGGATTTCCACGAGTATACCCCTTATCACTCTTTATTGCAACCTGCAGATCAAAGCCAGGCAGCTAACAGAATACTGTACCTGCTTTTAGCCTTCCTCCTATACACACAATTGCATGTAGAGAAACAATAATCTAAGGACACAACGGATTTTTGTCTACATCCATGGAAGCCTGTACAGCTAGCTAGTAAACAGAAAGCTTTAAACTATATGAATATCTCTGACAGTCTTCAGGATGTATGGTTACTACAATTGAAAATCAAAATATACTAAATTAGTACCAGTGTGAAACACTGTAGTCCATAGTCTGATAATATTTTATTTGGCTGAAAAACATAGATAAAACCACATCAAAGACTAAGCCAAATTCACCCAATTGCTCAGTGGGTCTCAACTTCAAACTTAAAATCACTGGTGCTCTACTGAGGGAGAATATGGCCCATTCCTTTACCCTTGTTTGATATTAGCAGCTAGCTAATATAATACTCCATATGAAAAGATTTTGCTTACCTTAATACAAATATGTTAAGTAAAGAGAAAGACAAATGGTGATGCAAGTAAGTTAGCAGAATTTAGGAAAAATATGAAGCAGAACATTTGTTCCTCAGATTTGGACAGTGATAGCTTACCACATTTATGAATAATTCCTTACAGTTTTTTATCACTTTCTGCCCTAGCAGCTAAATTAGTTTTACAACTATTAATTGAATTGTCCAACTTCACTACACACTGGGTGATAGAAAGGATTATTCACTCCACTTTACAGATAAGGAAACTGAGACAGGGAGAGGAAACGATTAGCTGGAGGTCATACAGGGAATCACAGACAGATAAATCCCAGATCTCTCCATCCAATGCATTAAGCGCTGAACATTGCTACTACTCCACACAAACAGCCATCAGAAATGAGACACATTTCAAAGAGAAACAATTAAAGCAACATTTCATCAAAGATAAAAGCTTCTGAAATTCATCCTACTCTAGTGATCCCAAATGTTCTTCTGTTTTGTCTCTGTCACATTGTTTTAAGTGCGGATTATCCCTCCTTCCTTGTTTCCTGCACCATTAGGCCAGCATGTGCAGCACATGCACTCCCATCTCTCCTGTAGCCCCCCTGCAAATATCTGCCCTACCTACATACTGCACACTGCTGAGTATGCATGTAAGCACCATTTCTGTTGTACAAAAGCTGCTTCCAAGTACAAAAGCTGATCATTCCTTAGCACTCTGGTACATGAAGCACATGTCTGCCTCTCCAAAAAGACAGTGTCTACACAGATGTAGGACATTTTTTCTATTAAGAAGTTAATGGGCAAGTTTACAAGTAAGTTGTGCCAGGTTCAATTCTCTGAGAGGATCAAGAGGGGTAACAAGTAAATAAATAAATAAATAAATGAATGAACGAACAAATGAATGAATGAATAAATAAATAAATAAATAAATAACAATATACCTTACACTTCAGAGATTTGCTTGGCCTGACTTCACTCACATTCTGGGTGTCCAGAAGAGCTCTGTCATATTCAGCTTGCACAGCACTTTACAGTTTCAGCTATCGCTACTCTGAATAAGGTACTTGATTAAAGTAATTAAAGTGGTGTTTATTAGCTGACAGCCATTAATAAGCAAGCTGGTTAAACACTTGCCACAATGTATCAATCAACAGATTAGAATTTTCTTTGTTTTCCTGTAAGCCTACATGTTTTTGTTATAATTACCTTAGTACTTAGCTCTGATCCAGAAATTCCATAAATCAACAGATATGTTGCCATTAATTTACACAGGAAATACACCAGGATCTCTATTAAAAACATTTTATAAAGCACTGTATGTAAGCAAGTCAGGTGTCTATATGATTATGGTTTTGAAGAACTTTAGCTTCTGGCTTTAGCGCTTCTATGCATATTCTTGTCTCGAATTAATACTTGTTCACAAATTATTTGCTCCATTTCTAACAGAGTGAATGAGGTCTAATGACTTTAGTTTAATGGGTCATGTCTATGCTACTAAAGAAGAAAACAGAATTATTACATGACAAATATTAGGGCAGTTGTGTAGATTCATATCAAACAAAACAAAATATTTCAAGAGATAGCATTAACTATTAAAAAAATCTTGTTTGAGCTACAGCATTTTTGAAAACCATTCTTAAGTTTTGCTGTGCAAGTTTGTAAAATAAAGAGTTCCAGAATAGCCGCATGGATCAAAAATCAATGTATTTTAAAAACGTTTCTTAGTGACTGCTAATTTAGTGTGGAAATAGCCTTCAGAAATTTTCAAAGTTAAATAAAAGTATGTTGGTCTGGATTGGTTTCAGTGGAATCACTGGGAATATGATCTGACGAATGATTTTCTTAGTACTTGAAGATTAAGCTTCAAAAAACTATCTGGAAATCAAGAAAATGCAATTAGATAAAATCAGAATGACTTACTAATCATTACTGACCCTACAACAGTTGTCTCTGCCTATTGCTTTCTATAATTATAAATAGTTTTTACTGGATTTTCCTGATGTCTCATACAAGGCCTAGAACATGAACACATTCTAATGTACCTACAACATTCCTTAGCTAAAAAGGATAATGCATTAAATTTTGATATTTGGTCTAGATATATTAAAAAGTTTTTATTCTGCTTGTAAGGTGGATACTCTGCTTATACACTTATAATTGCTCTTGGGACCAGTTATATTTTGTTGGAACAAACTAGAATGTGTAAAGAATGACAGATGAATACTTAAAAAAAAGCCAAAGTGAGTTTGGTTTATAATAAGACTTTTTCAGGCTATCTAAAAAAAGGATTTGTAATTAAAGACTTCTGTCTTCTTAATAACAGCTATAATAGTCCTTAAACTCAAAGCCACATGTTTAGACTCCAGCTGTAGGCCATTACACATCAGTGACCTTCTCCCTCCATCAGCTGAAGAACTCATATTGAATCTTTACCTAATGGCAACTGTGTTGTAGAAAGAAAACAACCCCAAAACAAAAAACAACAATAACAACAAAAGCAACCAAACAAGGAAAAAAACCCTTATAACCAAAATTCTGGAATGAAGCACTGCCTTGCTTCTAGGAGGCACTGCCCCAGTTCTTTTGGGCTAGAAGAGGCTCAGAAACCCAGGAATTTCTTCCACTAGTGTTATTCTACAGAGGGAAAAATTCATGGTGTACAATCTCATTAAATGCCTAGGGCTGTGTCAAGGCACTGGATTGTCATGTCTGCACACAGACTAATTTCCAAACCCATCTCCAGAAATCCTTCCCATCCTTGCCTCCCAAGTCCCAGTGCAGAGGCTTGGTCTGTTTCGGTTCCATTTTAGATGCCAAGAAGAACTGAATGTTCTGTCACAAAATCCAGGCTACAACTGCATCTCTATTAGTGCTGTGTTTTGAGGCAATGCAATTACTGCACACTGGTGCAGTCTACAGAACAGTGTTTACACTAACTGGGTTTCCTTTCAGAGATGTCTGACCTGATGGTGGTGCTCCATATGGCCACCAGTTTCACTTCAGCCCTGCTGGGGACACATGAGCCTGTAACAGTGCTTGCTGCTCCAGAGCACGACAATGTTGCAGTGAGTCAGTTCCATGACAAGAGCGTGTTTGAAGCAGATCTCCTGGCTGCCCCACTCTTTGATTTGCACTGCAGAAGGGTCTCAGGGAGCCTAAACTGGATTCCTTGTAGGTGAAACTAAACTAGAAAATGTACTTCAGTTTCATCTAGGGCACTGCAGCTACTAATGGACATTCAGTGTATAAGGTCAGATGAGATCCAATTTGAAATACACCCTCTGAAACACATAGAGTGTGGTCCTCAGCACCAGCTACTTTCCCCTGCAGGCCTGCTCTTCCTGCAGCCCACTATCTGCTAACTTAAACACAGCCTCAGAGAGTTTCAGACCTCGTGTGGTCTTGATGATTGTGGGGGTTTGGGAGTCCAACTTAAAACTGCTGCAGAGTAAAACCTCTGGACTGCACATAATGTAGATATACAGGCCTCAGAACTGTTCAACTCAAGAACTGTTCCTTTTATTGCACCAAATTACTTGCTAATATGGATGTAGCAGAGAGCTCTTTGCCATTGGACAGCAGCCTCTGATGCTCAGTCATGCCAACCAGAGCACAGGTATTTTAGATGTGTGAAAAAATATATGCAGTTTTATCACAATTTTTACACCTGAACACTTATGCTCATCTCTCTGTTGCTTTAACTCTATGGCACTACTGACAGTAAGCCTGCAAGTCGGGAGAGGTGGGAGACCTGTCATCATAGAGACCCTGAAATAAGTTAAGGACTGTTGGTTTTCATAGCTCTGCTTAGTTAAGACTAAAATTCTATCATGCAGCTTTTACTGACAGTTTATTTAAATCCTGCAAATGCATTTTATTTTATCAATATACTGTATATCAGATTAATTTTTTGCATTCTTTTTTAATCTCTGTATATCACCTAGAATTAAAAGTAGAGTCACTGAAATATAAATAGATACATAAGTGAACTCAAATCCACCATAATTCTGCTGGTCGGACTCTGATTTCATGCTAGCATTAATCAGAACTAAAACAACTGAAAAAAAAATCAGAGCCATATACTTCCAGAGCTGGTACTAGTGCACCTCACAGAATCAGAAGGTTGTCATCTAGCAGCACAGAAACTTCTGCTGTTGTAGATTGCAAATACGAAACTAAGGAAAAAATCATGATGGAGCCTAAAATTAATCTGATGCAAAGCCCAAGATAGATCCTCCATGGTCCTTGTCAAAAGGGAACACGAAAGATTCAACCAACTATTATTGGTCAGGATTTAAAAAGTGGAAATGAAGGGTTCCACACACCGTTGACTTCTGCCTTGTCATTTCAGTCTGCAATAGAATCAACGTACAAAAGAAAATAAATTATGACAGAACTACAGACAAAGACCAAGGCTGCTTTAGATTAAGTTACATCAGGGATCTGCACCATCTGTTTTGTATTGAAAAAGAATAATATTTTAAGGCATGTTTATTTCAATATACTAAGCATCTTAAGAGCTCACATAGTCCTTTAAAGTATAGATTGAAATTAAAGACAAAGTCCAAAAGTGGAAACTGAGGGTCCTCAGCATCTTTCAAGAGACATTCAACAACTTCAAGATAGCACTGTAAACAGAAAACAAGCCTAATATATATGATTCTCGCCTGAATCCTGTAAAAATAAACACCATTAGTTATACTGTGCTACTCGCATATTTTACATTCATATCCTGTAAGTTACAAAGAATAATCTTCAGTCATAATATTTACAGATAAATTTCTGTTATACTATTTTATGGAGAACTTTATAAAAACAAAATATTTGTTTCTTTTTAGTCATGGATGCACCTACTGAATTTTCATACACTAGACTTCAGACAAACCGGATTTAAAATACATACAGCTTCTTATTTATTCACTGGATATGAAATCCACTTTTTTGTTGGGTTTGTATAACTTTTCTCTTATTATTCAGATTTCACAATGTCCTTGCATTGTATGCCTTATTGAATTCACTAACTTCAGGGTTTTCTAGCAAAAAAACCAATTGATGAACCACCACATATTATCCTTGCGCACTGCAGTTTCCTTTATACAATTTAGGCAACTCACCCATGCTAGGACTGTCATGCTCAGTTGTCTTTTTAAATGGGTTATCCAACATCATGATAGATATAAAAGGGCCATAATGGGATCTGGGTTTTTTTAATGGTTCTCAGAAACTAGAGTAACAAAGACCACTCCTCTGCAGCTTCCCTGTTTCCTGCCTCTAGCTGTCAGTGCAGCAGCAATGCTGATGCCACATGCATGAGAAGCAGCAAGACTGTCTGGCTGACAGAAGGGACTGGGCCCCTCTATTCGACACTCATGTCCAGTTTTGGCAACTCTGGTACAAGAACAACATGGGCATGCTGGACCAAGCCCTGCAGACAGACACAAGGATGTTTAAGGGACCAGAAACTCAATATACAAGAAGAAGCTGAGGTATCTCAGTTTGTTCAGTCTGGAGGAGAGATGACTAAGTGGGAATCCAGTTTCTGCTTTGAACTGCCTAACTGGGTTTACAGGAAATATGAAACCAGACTCTTCTCAAAGCTGCACAAAGAAAAGATGACAGTCAGGTTGCAATAAAGGGAATTCTGAGTTGATACAGAAAAAATTCCTCTGTGGGAGTACTTAAGGACAGGAACAGGTTGCCCAGAAAGAGCAGGAATCCATCCTTGAAGAGACTCAGACTTCGGCAGGACTACCCACTGCAACTTGAAAGCCGATTCTGCTTTGAGCAAGGGGCTTTATGTGGTGACCTCCAATAGTCCTTTCCAACTAAATTCTAAGCCTAAGTGCATGGGTTGCTACTCCTACCACAGTAATACCTCTCATATCTAGCTTCTATATCTGCATCTATACACTAAATCTGTCATCTAGATCATCATAATCCTGCATCCTGATTAATTCAAAACTGCTGCTTTCAGGCCATCTGTTACACATATTCCTTCCCGACCCCCCCCTCCCCCATTGAGTATATACAAGATACAGTGGTTATGATATTCCCTGAACACAATTCTGACGTTACTGCATTTTTGTGTCTCATCACAGCATTGCTTATCTCCCCCCACAGCACAGGAGATTTGCTTGTCCATTTGTCGGATTCTGCCACTGGGATCTGCCTGTGCTGGCAGATCTGCATGACAAATCATAGGCCGTGACCAGTCCTTCTGAACTGGTGCATAAATGCCTTCCAGCCTTCCATATTCTTCTGCACAGAGTTCAATTATTGTGATTTTTTGAAGAAGCTGCCAGATGATGTATAGCTGGAAGGGTCACGGTGTTTGTCAGTATCTTTCTTTAAAATGACGTGATACAGATTAGAAGATTAGGGAATATGCAGAATACGGTATGTCAGAAATTAAATCCAATGAAATAATTACATGAGTCTAGATAACAATATAAATAATTAAAGCCATTTTTCAAAGTGTATGAGTTCCCACAGATATGGGACATTTTTGACAAGAGTCTAGGTAACAACAATAAAAATACTGTGAAGGTTCTTAATCTAAGTTCGTTTTCTGTCCAGTGTTCTTTAGGCATTTTGATGATTGCATTTTTGGGGAAGACTGTAGGATGTTGTGCTCTATATAGATACACAATTCTGCAAAATAAAGTCCATCACAAAGGTTTGATTCGCATACTTGTACACAGGCACCTGGTGACCTCTTTGCAATGTTCTAGTTTCTTAAAAACCTGCCATGGCCTCTATCTGGGCACTACACAGAGGGAACTAATCATACACTACATTTGGCAGCTACCTGAGGATTCCTGAGATCCTCTGGGATGTCTGAAAAGATACGGAGCACCTTCGAATAGAGGCAACTAAATTCGAGGCCCTAGTCCCTAGTTTGTATGTAACTTGCAAAATAATATAGTAACAAAGGAAACAATTGTACAAAATACACAGAAAATATTAAAATAAAATTGTAAGAAATCCAATGGAACAACAACAACAAAAAAATTGCCATCAGATATTCAGTTTCAAATATTGGGTATATCAGTTCTTGGCATGCTGGAATGGAAAGTGCTTTCAGTGCTGGTGAGTCTAGTCCCTGCCATCAGAGGCACAACCTATAATCCTACAAGTTTTGTCCTTGAGCACATATCACCTGCTCTGCCAACTAACAGCCAAACCTGGTAATCAGTTATAACCCATAGATATAGGTGATACAAATGTGGGTTATATTTTCCTGGAAAGACCTACATTTTGATGGTTTCTCACACTTTCCATTCTTTTGGAGTGTGTTTCGACCATGATTTTAAAAAATTCTATCAGTCAAGCTGGATACCAAGCTGCAAGTTATGGAATACTTGTCTCCAACTATCTGGCTACAATGTTGTTAGAGAAAGTGGAACTACTTACTAGACAACAACCCTGTATGTTTCATATCTTTAGTATAAAAACTACAAATAATTACATCTCATTTTGTATTGCCTCTGCCCATTTTGGACTGACAATCAGCTGCCTAAAAACTGATGTTTGGTTTATATTATTCCATATAAAAAGAGAAGAAATAAATTCAGGACAGATACATCAACACAGAAAAACAAAATCATTCTTAAAGTGGTCTGACAAATAACAGCTTCAGTAAGGGAAGATTAGTAATGCAACTAATAAATTAGGATTTTACTGAACTCTCTGCCTAAAGGGAAGTTAGAAACATTTGTGGCTGGACCTCAAACTACATGGTCAACAGAGCTCAAACACACTGACTGGAACTGAGATGTGGATTTGATTCTCTTCGCAAAGGAAGGGAGCATTGCTAACTTCCTATATTTTTGGTCATCTTTTTGCTTGAAACTCTTCACTGGAAAGTTCAAAATAACATAGAGGAGGAGGACTACAAACTTAGTGTTTCGAAAAAATGAAGGTAGTGCTCATCAAAACTATAGACAGCCTTGTCCACCAGACAACTACAAGGTCCTTGACCATAAATAACTGCATAACTCTGTGAGTATAACTACAGGAAAAATCTTTAATAATACTGTCTACATTGGTCAAAATATTTGCATATTGAATTGACCAAAATATCCCCAAATGCATCCACATAATCATTATTCAGCACAATATATTAATTACAGATTGAACTTGACAGCTATGACCAGTTTCATAAAAGCATTCTGACATGAAGTGTAACCCCTCATTTTACTTATAGTAAAGGGTTCTTTTCTGTATTTAGGTGATTTGTTATAACAATCTCTATCTTTTTTTTTTGGATATTATTACCATATTCACTCCTTCCTTAGCAAATAAATTGAAAATATCTGATGGTGTTAATTTTCTTGCTGTATGTTGTTTCTGGCATAATAAGCACAACGTGGTTACAGCCTTCTATCTTTTTTACCCAAAAGATGTGAGTGAATGTACAAGATGCTAGTCTGTGGCAATCACATCCATTACATAACTGAATTTAGACTCAGACCTGCCAAGTATTTCACACTGCTTGCAGGGCTCCCATAGTTGGCTCCTGCCTGGCCTTCTCTTGCAGCTGGGGATCCAACACACACATGTATTCAGCACTCACACAGATCCTTTGATTCGGTGCATGAGATCATGGAGCAGGAATGAAGCTGTCACAAGCCCATGCCATCTTAATGGAGCCTTCTGCTCACAGAGGTCTTGCTAGGGGATGGTGCTCTCTGGATACAGCCCAGTTTACCAGCTGCATGTTAGCCCATCACTCAGTGCTCCCTCTGTCCCTTGGCCTCACAGAGCGTTCTCACAGGTACTGAAATAAATAGGACTGAAAGCACTGATATCTGATACCATGCAATGCACAGAACTTGCAGTTTATTATGAAGCAGACAGTGCAATAAATCCCTCTGTATTATATTTAGTAATGGTATCATTTGTGTCATTCAGGAAAGTGATCTTGGTAGTTTTGTAAAGCCCCACAGCTTTGAATAAATCACTTCCAGAGTGAAGTATTTGACTGATGAGACACTAACTGTCCTACAGCGAGAAAATTATTCAGGCTGGGAAGATGACAGGTTCAGAGCCCGAAAAACAATAAGCCATAGAGAGGCTGGAAAGAACAACATGTACAAAAGACCAAAGGGCAATTGTCACTATCCCTGAGTAATGACCATAACAACAGGTGCTAAAACATACAATGCAACTATATAGTACTAGCCAATTTCTAAACTGGCAGAAAGCTCAACAGCCAAGTGAAACCCTTTTATAAGCAAGAGAGTCTCATTAGCACAAAGAAAGGGACAAATAAAAATGACTAGGTTTTGTTTGCAATACCCATTACAGTTGCCTGCAATGTGAAAGAGCTTCCTGTTTTCTACTTATATCTGATCTCCCTATGCCAGATCTAATATAATGGTTGCCAAGTAGAAAAAGAAGAAGAATCTGTAGTTAAAATTGTCTATGGCCGTGAAATTGTTATAATTTTTTCCTCATCTTTCTTTCCAATGAGATCTCTGTCTTACCAAATATAATATATAACTATTCCAATTTTCCCTCTCAAAGATGTTTATCCTTTCTTATCTAGCCTGCCTGTCATATCTTATTATAATTTACAGAAATCTGAAATACACTGTTCTGATAAACCTGTCAGAATGATAAAGAAACACATATAGTTAATCATTGTGATAGGGTTTCCATATTATTCTGAGAAAGAATTGAACATTATGAATAATGCTAAATGTAATTTATATGAATATACAAATCCTTACCAGTGGTTTCAATTTTCTAATAAACTTGAAATTTTATCAGATACTAATTGCTAATAAGCATGATTCATTATGATTTACTGTGCATAGATTTACTATTCATGACAGTGAAGTAAGACAACAGACATGGGCATGAAGTATTACTGAAAACGAAAAAAAGTTGTAGCTATCTATAGGTCAGCCAAATATTCAATACTTGTTCTAAAGAATGCCAGTATGTCAGTGTTGGTCTTCAGTAACTATGTTACTCTCAGCCTTTTTTTTCAATATAGTACGCAACCAGGCTGAGGTAGCTAGAGATAAGGCTTGGCATCAAGCTGTCATTTGGGGAAATACTGCATCTAGATTCTTTAGGTCCAGTCAGGGGGACCTGAGGGGAGATTTATCTTCTCCCATAAATTGCTAATGACTTCAACATTGAATTCACAAGTTCTGAGAACAGAAAATATAAACCCCAGAGAATGACTTTTTTTGTTTGAAAGGCACATTAGCTGTAATCCTAAGCATATGTCCCTGCCCCCTACACAAATATAGGAAAATCCAACAGAACAAGCAAAACAATTCTTTAATTTATTTCTCTGAGCTTTGTTGTAATCAAGCAATCTATTTCAGCCTCCTCTGTGCACCTCACATCTCTTCTCATTTTGCTGTTTTTCACTGCAGCTCTTCTTGCTGCTACTGTCTCTTGAGTCACACACAAATAGATTTAGGCATGAACATTCAAAGGCAAAGGCCTTTGAAAATGATAGAACTAATTTTTTTTGTCTAGTTGATAGCTTGCAGCACCAAACAAAACAGAATCATTAAATGGTTCAATGGACTAAGATCAAAGGGAGACACCTGTAAGCAAAATCCTCTATTATCCTTTCACTGTCAAAAGTAATTGTTGCTAATTGAACAAGTTTGTTTAATTGTAATATAGCTCAAGAGACCATACCCTGAGCTGCTGGAAATAGATCTGGTTCTGCTGAAGTCAGCTCTGCTAATCTATAGCAACTGAGGAACTGTCACAAGGAAACAGTTAACCCATTGCTTAACTCCATGGGCTGCATGACCAGCTATTGCAACCAAAAATGTCTCAAAAGTTGGGCTGAACAAGAAAAAAATGATCACATTAATCTTTGTTTAATTTTATGTGAGCTATTAAATACACACGTTGGTATCAGCAGACTAAAAGACGTCCAATAGAATTTTATGAAGGCCGAATTTAAAATATGCCAGAAAGTCTGCAAGCAGACACGAAGCCATCATTTTGTAAATGCTTTTAAAATCTGATTTCCCTTTGCAAGAAAGCAAGCTTCTTTCCTACTTCCTCAGGTTTAACACACTACCACAATAAACCAGCAAGCAATGAAAAGCAGTGCTAGTGTATAGATTTTAAAGTTTAGAAAATAAATAATCATAAATACAGCACATCTTCAAACAGTCATCTTCGTAAAAAGAGCTCAAAAAAAGGGAATGCTTCTGAGCACCCTGGTTTGAGTGTGCTCCGCTTCATGTGTATTGAGTCAGGAACTAAAACTCATGAACTCTCTGGCTTGCATCCTTCCCCTTTTCACTCCTGCTTTAATTCTGCAAGAGCAGTTCCTGAATCTGAATGGTGGAAAGAACAATATCCTCGGGTACCACAAAAACAGACCTTGTTCCATCTATGTACAGTCATTTGTGTATCTCACTAATGATAAGGAAGGTAACAAAACACAATTATAAACTCTAAAGCCTTTTTCAATACCATTACTCTCTGCATTGGAAACCATACCCTCAAGTCTGGACTTCCCAAGCTCCTCGGAAAGTTTCTGCTCTGCTCTATAAATGAACCATGTAGGGCAACTGACCTCAAATTATTGCTGTTCTGGACAACAGTGATTTTACAAAACCACCCAGCATTTAGTCCTATTCTGAGTTAAGCATAGCAAAAGGTGCATTAGTACGTATCCACTCAGAAATTAGGAATGGGCAAGTACAAAAACTGCAATTCTGCTACAGACAAAGAGAGTGCAAGATCCAATGACACCTAAATGAACACAGGAAAAGCAGAAGACAAAGGAGGGCTGTGTTGCAGGAAATGTTAATTAGCATCTTATTCAATATCCCAAACTAAACACAGCTCTGAAACAATTCTGTGCAGAAATCCTACCAAAACTCCTGAATGCATCCTGACAAACACCTAAAATGATGGGGCTGATGACCAATTTCCTAATGTCCAAAAATAGGTAGCATTTTGGTAGGCTGACAATATGCCAAGGTAATTTTCAACACAAATAATGCCAAACCAAGAACTGGGTAGTAATCGACCTGGGAAATGTGTGAAATTCAAAATAACTTCAAGTAAAAACAAGACTTTCAAGCAAAACCAAGAGTTTCAAGTAAGAACATGTTTCCATGCAGTTCAAGGTCACTGACTAAAGCACAGCTTATCTTGCTTTTTCTGCTCCTCTTCTACTTCGTCTAGCATTTTTAGGAGCAAAAATATAAGAGCTTGGCTGATAGATCTAGAACTGTATCTAGATCTAATTGAAAATGTGAATTACACTATTCTAACAGTAAGGCCTGGCACTGCAACAGGCTTCAGAAACAGCACTGATGGCTCCTTCCAAGTTACCCATGGGCTCATTAAGGAGTTGGCCAGCAAGATGCTGGATTCTCATATCTCGTGTGAGTTTGGCAAAAACACTCCAAAACAAGCATTTGTGGGGTGTGGGAACACATAGACGCTCTGAATTTTACAAAAATTCCCCTGTGATGGGAAAAGGGAAGAAAGCAGCTTGAAAATACTTCGATATCCTTAAATACATGTATCTGACTTTTTGCAGCAGTAACAAGCTATTGAAATACTCCACAACTTAACATCAGAAAGGACAACTGAGAGAGGTATCCCAGGTAAAAGCAAAGAATGTAATAAATAATAATTGAAAGTGATATACAGACTAAAGTGATATACAGCTTAAAATACTTTAAATAAAGAGATAAAATTTCTCATTCCTGAACCATTTTCTAGACACAAAGGGAATTTCCAGTTAAAAAAACCCAAAACAACACAACGGACTTTCATCCAAACTAGTATCTTT
Organism: Lycocorax pyrrhopterus obiensis; assembly: GCA_014706295.1. NCBI lineage: Eukaryota > Metazoa > Chordata > Aves > Passeriformes > Paradisaeidae > Lycocorax > Lycocorax pyrrhopterus. The sequence continues at coordinate 18,262,513 of JACSVZ010000002.1, read as the reverse complement.
CTCAGGGAAATTTATTCATTTGACTCATGTGTATAAACTCAAGCTTTAAAATGCTTGTTTCTTTTCTGTTTTCCAAATTTTAAACAAATCTCTACATAGGGGATTTCTTTTCTATCAGCTGCAGGGATATTTTGCCTTAAGTTTTGAAAAGGTGTACAGTGAGAAACAGGAAAATGCAACTGTAATTTTGTACCCTGTACTGTTTCTTGAGTTGAGAGAGTTATGTAAACTACAGAGTAGATCAATGAAGAGGAACTGAAGAAAAGTGAAAAAATTGCTCAATTTCCCCTATGAATCTGAAAGAAACATAGGAAGAAAAAGAAAGGGACCAAACCCTCAAATTCTGAGAATCCTAAATCTATAATTAAAAGAGCAAAGACTTTGATAAAGAATGATCTTCATTTTGAATGCTGCAGTATTGAATCAAATTAAAAATATTCATTAAACTGTCTTCTATATTTTGTGACTCTAGCTTTCAAATGGAAGAACAGAGTTGTCATTCCTTGCAGAAACACAGCCTTTGGCAAGGCTTCAGAGGATCGGTGCTGCTACAAGAATGGAAACAATGAAGCACAATTTGTCCTGAGGACACCACAGAATATTTCGTCTTTGAAGAATGAAGCTGTACATTGAAATTTGGGCAAGAGAATTCTTAGGTTTTTTAAATACAATCTGTGTATTTCTTCATCAGCACAGGAGACTGGGGCCTCTGAGAACACCCGATATCAAAAAATCTGTCCAGGATGACACTTAACAGTATCCCTGAGAAGCAATTCAGCTTAGCCTTTAAAAGGACCTATGTCTTGGGAAAAGAAGGTTTAAAATATATTTGCTAAGAGATGTGAAAATATTTAGGCAGAATTATCTGATCCATATTAGATGTAAGGTTAAAAATTTCTTCAGTCTCTTCCCTTCCTTCAGTCATTCCTTGCAGTCATCTTTTAACATCTCTGATAACATCTACAGTTTTCAAATACCACTTTAGACAAAAACCCACTTGTATATGTTCATTTATGTTAGCTGACAGTGGTCACCCCTAACCTACTGTTTTTTAAAAACAAAAAATGTGATAGTCATGGTGATGTAAAACACAATCTCATTTTCTTGGGATACACATGCCCTAAGAAACAAGTGTGCCACCTATAGATTTCCCAGGTGCCGCTTAAGCATTCCCTTCTGGATTTTGTAATGCTTATGTGCTCCAGCAACAATTTTTGAGGACCTCAATGAATTTCATCTCAAAACACTGTGTATGTTGAGAACTTCAGAAGCTCCCAGTTTCATAGGCAGAAATTCAACTACATAAATACTAGAGTATTTGGTCATTTCTGTTAAACAACTAAATTGGTTTAATTTTATGCAGTTTATTCAGGATTATACAGAAAGTTTTGCGGTCTCAAATCTTGGCTTAAAGCTTTCACTGCTGAACCACCTGTCCTCTTCTGAGAATCTCTGAAGCTATTAAGTACATACATACACATCCACTGATGTGACATACCATGACCAGCACTGAGGTCTAGGTACAAGCTGTGGCTGCAAGTCATCAGTTTCTAAATGATAGTGCTATGCTATTTGCTAAAAGTTCTAATTCATTAATTTAGTTTTTTTGTTTTACAGAAAAGAATGCAACTACATTGGGGGAGCATTTTTCAGTATGCCCACAGCATACACTTGGTTCAGGCAGGGTGCCTATGAAAAATGAAGACTTACAAATCTCACTCGCAAGTCAGAAGAAGGAAAGGCTTGATCTTCATTTTGATTTCCCTTTTTTTTTTCCCCTAGAGAAAGAAGTCCATTTACATTGATATTGAGTAATTTAATGTGTGAAGTAATACAGAAAACTGAAATGCCAAGATGACGTGTTGTAAATTCATCACTTCTTAAGCCAGCTGCTTCTTGTCAGAAAAGGAAAGTTCCTTTTAAGTGTCTTTTGAGACTGATATAAAACAAGTTATATGACAAGACTGTTTGTACTGTATGTCATCAGGTATTTCTTAAAGCATAAATTATGACTGATTTTTTTTAACGGAAAAAAAGAATTATTTCATACAAGCAATCCAGCAAACAGTAATTCTACTTCTGATGTTTCAGGAAATGAGAAATGACTCCCCCAGTGGCACTTTCAGTAAAAGCAGAAAGATAATTTCAAACACTTCAGCATGCAAATTTCCAACACTTAAATTCAACAAGTACTTTGATTTGGCAGTAGCTTATTCGTTTAAATCCCTTTTGAAATGAAATATTTAAAATGTTTTAAAATGTTGCTCCCCAATATTCTTTCAAATATGTTTCTAATCCATACTTGATTTTTTTTTTCAGAAGCTTTAAATTAATCAAACTGATTGGTTCTGTCCCTTCATAGGATAGCACACAAATTCTGTAGTGGCTTTATCAAAAGTTTAGTCATGAAATTTCATTAAAATGTGTAGTTATTTAAGCTCTTGTAGTTAATTAAGTCCTTTTTCACTTTATTAAGTATTGAGTCTCTAGAAAGTTCTTTAATTTCATAATCTTCTCTTTTTAATACAATACGTATTATTTTGGTTTGCATATTTTTTAGTGTTAGAATAATTTGTATTTCAATAAAATATTGAGTTCAAGAAGTGTTTGGATAATGCTTTCAGGGCCATGCTGTTATTCTTGGGGCTGTCGTGTGCAGGGCCAAGAGTTGGGCCCAATGATCCTTGTGAATCCCTTCCAACTCAGAATATTCTGTGATTTTGTGGATTCTGTCATTTGTGACTATTTGTTGTGAATTTTCATGACATTTTGTAGGTGTTCTCCTCATTAGTTCTCCCCATTAGTTCTCCCCCTTTGCTTCCTTATTAGTACTTCCTACTTAATGACACTACAATTCTACTTAATGACACCTTCAGAATATTTTCACAAAATTAAATTTAAAGATATTTTTCTTGATATATTTGCATAATTTTGCCAAAACACAGGTAAAAATGCTGCAATTATATGTTTGTCACACAGTGCTTGATTGCCACTTCTCATGGCAAACACAGATGAAAGTGAAAACACCAAGTCTTTATTCTGTCTCTGCAGGCTCGACTTTCTCCTGGTCATCTGCTGTTGTCCATCCTCCTTCCTGTCTGTTTCACAAAACAGATTCACACTCTTCACAGAATTTGTGAAAAGTGCTGGCTATGAGTTTGAGACTACCTGTGCATTTCCTTCTGTAGGAGACAGTCTAGTCTTCAAGGACAGCCGAGCCCGTTGATCCATGTGAGTGTATTGAAACACAGGGTGAACATGCACCTGATTACCATGTCCCTCTTCTTTCACATGGACTCTGCATCATCATATAGCTTATATGTGATCATTCATATGAAATTAGGAAAATATCTAACCAACTAGCAGTTGGCCAGAATTATGCTTGAAAGAGCAATAAGAACTACCGTTATTGATGACAAAAAAAAAAAAGACAAGCCTTCCCAGTAATGGATATCGTTGAGTTAGGGATAAGTAGATCCCAAGCAGCAACTAAGCAGCAGTGGGCTGCTTGATCAGTGTATCTCCACACCCACAGCTGGATGCGGGACAGAATTAGAAAAAGAGAAGTGAGAAAACAACAAATGGCTCGAGATAAAGACTCATTAATAAATGAAGAAAAAAAATTTGAATGTTTTTAAAAGCCCCAAAGATTTGCAAAGGCAACCACTTAGCACCTTTCACCAGCAGAGAAGTGCCCAGCCAGTCCCCAGGCAACAGCGACCTTGGGAAGATCCCCCTCCAGCTTTATTTCTGAGCCTGATGTGATATGGCATAAAATAACCCTTTGGTCAGACGGGGTCAGCTCTCCCAGCTGTGTTCCCTTCCCAAACTCCTGCTCACCCCTAGCCTACCCCCGGCAGGGCAGCATGAGAAACAGAGGTGGCCTTGACATTGTGCAAGCACTGCTTAGCAATAGCATTATCAACACTGTTTCGGTCACAAACCCAAAACATGGCAACATACAAGCTGCTATGAAGAAAAGTATCTGCAGCCCAGCCACACCCAGCACAGAGTTAAAACCAAATTTTTGCATTTACTATTTACATTCATCTCTTTAAATTCATTTAAAGCACCTACCCCTCACTGTGGTGCCTGACTCTGTTTAGAGAAAAGTCCATGAAGAAGTTCGGGAAGCTGGTGACTTGCCTCTACCAAAAGTTTTTTTGCTTCCTTTCCTGCCAAGGTGAGACTCTACTAACCATTGTAAACCCAAGACATCCATTGGCCAGGCTTTATGGAAAGTCACTTAGCCAGTCACAAAGTTCAGTGTGATTTCTTTTGTCTCCAGAGGTACCAGTCAGTATAAATTGTTCTTGACTTGTCATCGCAGTTGCTTTCCAAGGAAGATGACTATAAATCTCCATAAATTTTGTATAGGAGTTATGATGTTAAAAGTGGAATGAGATGCCTTCACACGTGGTTTGCCTATGGCTGAAAATGACCCACTGGGTCTTCTGTTATGATGGTATACATTTGTCATAGTGTCAGGCCAGGACATGTTTCTGCCATGATCTCAACAGAATGATATGGCTTATAAAAATAGAACTAATTTAGACTTGCAGTGTAACATCGCAAGAAATCTGGGGAGAAAGCAATGATACTTGTGATTAAAAGGAATCACAGGAGAGAGACGATAGCAGCTGTAATTTCTTTACCTATTACTACCTGGCTTTGAGGCCCCAAAATGATTATATTTGCCTATTTTCTGTTACTTCTGCAGCTACTGATAGCAATTATGCTGCATTTCAAGTAGAAAATGTTACTTGATTTCAGAATTCATCTTAGGATTCCTTCCAAAATAGCCCTGGCTGGCAAAAGAGAACACTGGAATGAATTGTTATTCTGAGACTAGCACAATTCTCCACGTGGCACAGCCTCCTCCACCACCGGCCTAGAGCTGAGAAGAGAGGCGGTCGCCCCTCGGGCCCCCGATGTGCCTCTGTGCCGATGTTCTGCCCACGGGGCTCTGACACAGGTTTGCCTGCGCCGTGCTCTGCCTCCTGGAGAGCTTTAATCCATTTCTCCTGGAAACTGTTGGCTTCAACTTTTTTCTTTTTTTTTAAATTTTTTTTTTTCGTGAATGCTCTGAAAATAGTGAAACGGGATCGAGAAAAATCACAAAAGGAAAGTATGAATATAGCGACTTGTAATTTTTAGACGGACTGTACACGTTTGTTAATTTTCAGAAATTGTGTCTTTGGGCGAGAAAGTAGCCTTTTCCTTTTGTCTGCAGAAAAAACTCCTTCCTTTTTCCACCACTACCCAGGGCCCATCAGCATAAAAGACTTAAAAGTTTCCCTCCAAGCAGTGTCACCAGCACTTCGGAGTCGGGATGAACTGCGAAGAAATGGATTATATGCATGTGTCACGGCGAAACCGCTCCCCGAGGACTTCTGGGAATTCACAATGAGCACTCGAAGCCGTTGCCCAGGGACAGCTGGGAGAGGGGAGGGAAGGAGGCGCGGGGGCGGAGGGCTCGGCGGGCCCGGCTCCCTCAGGCCCGGCCTCCCTCAGGCGCGGCCGCCGCCGTCTCCCGGCAACGGCGAAACAGCGGCGCGGGCGGCGCTGCGCGATCGCCCCCGGGCGGCGCGGGGGGCGCGGGGGCGCGGGTGCTGCGCTGCGCTCCGCTCTGCTCCGCCGGCTGCGGAACGAGGGCGGGGAGCAGCGGCGGCGCTGAGGGCAGCTGGCCCGGGGGCAGCGAGCACAAACCACCGGGGGCAGTCCTTGGGTCGCGGCGGTGCCCGAGCGGCCTCGGGCGGGCGGTGCGTTAGCGGCCCGAGCCCTCGGGCCGTGCCCCGGCTCCCGGTGGGTCTGGCTCCGTAGTGCTTGTCAGTGAACTGAGGGCCACGTGTCTGTAGACCTTCAAAGTAGTAAGTTAAAGTTTAAAAAGATTTTTTTAAAAAATGCTTTCTTTATTAGTAGTAGCCTTCCATGTACCAGAAAGGATGGAGCAAGACTATTTACAAGGGCAGGTAGTGACAGGACAAGGGGGAACGGGTTCAAATTGAGAAAGAGTGGGTTTAGACTAGCTAGTGGGAAAAAAATCTTTACTGTGAGGGTGGTGAGGCACTGGAACAGGTTGCCCAGGGAAGCTGCGGGTGTCTCATCCCTGGAGGTGTTCAGGGCCAGGTTGGATGGGGCTCTGAGCAACCTGATCTAGTGGAAGGTGTCCCTGCCCAACAGCCGGGGTGGGGGGGGGGAAACTGGATGATCTTGAAGATCACCTTCCAACCATCATTCTAAGATTCTGTAATTTTTAAAGGCGTACATTGGCGTTTCCTCCAACAACAACCAAAAAGCCCACTAAAAACTTACTGTTTGCTTGATAAGGGCATCTACCACTTTAAGAAAAGCAGTGACAGTTGCAAGATTTATATTAAAATTGTGGTGTTTAATAACAGCTAAAGTGTATCAGTGGGAACATAAATTAAATTTAAACCCAGACAGAGAATATCCTGCAGTGGACGCCTCCTGACACTATTTCGTACTAGAAACTGGGAATTTAGGAACTGGTGTCAGCAAAGGTAGGATAAGATACGGGTGAACACATTCAGTAGAGGATAACTGTACCAGTATTTTTAGATGTGAACTGGGAAGCAAAAAACTGCAGTGGACCTGCCATAAGGAAACTTAGATGGTAGAGGAAAAAGAATTTTATTTAAAAATCTAGATAGATAATATGGAAAAAGAAAGAAAACCAGTTCACTTCAGGTGAGACATGGAATTTCTGTGTGACAGTAACATGAAAGGTATGAAATCTAAAATTCTGTGGATCAGAGATGAGAATATAAAAACCCAATTGGATACAGAAGTTTTCTCTGAAAGAACAGTAACAGGTGATTAGGCTATTGGGGGAAAACCTCACCTCATTTATTAATATTTCAAAGGTTTTGGGACTTTTGTAGATGAGAATTTCAAAGCAAAATATGGGTCAGCTGGTAGAGAAGCATCGTCTGTCGTACAGAACTCTTTTAAAATCTCTTTGGTTATCTGAAATGATCATCTATATAAGATAGTCTGATACTTATGCAAGGTAAAGACATCTGCTTTCTATTGTTCATTGACAGTAGGCAAGATCACTTTCACATTTATTGATGGAAGCAACATTTTCTTTTTTAATTTCCTTTAATTTTTGTGATTTTTATCATGTTGCCATTTTCTGATTATCTAATATTCCTCTAACACAATGAATGCCAACATGGGCTTATATATCCATTGCTGCACTTATGTTTGTAAACCTGCTACCTGCATATTTGTCTTAAACTGCAATAAATGTATTTTTTTTCTTTTTACTGTTAGCATAATAAAGCCTGGTAAATGAGCAGTTAAAATTAAACAATAGGGCTACCCTTGCAGATATAACCATAAAAATCATGAACGTGATAATAACACATCTGAGACATTTCCCTTGTCGACAAAGAAGTATGAGTACAATTTTGTACAAGACAGGAGAGGCTTCATCTGGGATGCTGTGTTCAGCAGAGGTCATCCATGTTTTCAAAAGGCTGACTTAAAAAACACTTTTGAGGATGATCTTTCTAATGCAAAAATTCAGAAAAGGAAACAGTCAATACATTTCTTTGAAGAGAAAATTATTAATAGAAGCAGTTTCCATATCCCTATATTCTTACCGCGTCTTGGAAAAGTAAGGGCTCAACTTAGAGTTTATCTCATTTCCTGGGGTTCTACTTATGTTGTGGTGTTCTTTACTCAAAATTCGTATGTGTGTGTGTGTTTATGTGTTTTGTGATTGCTGTCTTTTTTTTAAAGTTAAGTCGCCTTTACAGCAGAAACTCTTTTGTTGCCTTTATTATGTCCCATCACCGCCATTTTCCAGAACCTATTTATACTGTTTAAAATAACTTCATTTTCTGAAAAATAGTTCATACTCTTCAACTATACTTTTGTTAGCCAGATGGTGACGTATGGCCATGTCTCTTCTTGCTCTTTTGCTTGTACATGTATAAACTACGTCTTTTCAGTGGTAAACTTTTTTACCAAGACAGGAAAGAACATAGGGTTTCAGTATGTGCAGTGTGAGAAATCCTTTGATTAATGTTGCAGTTTTGCATCTTTACAATAGACAGAGACTATTACATATATAAAATACATTTTAACATTATATGTATTAAAATTTTATGTATATATAATATTATTAATTACAATAGAGATGAGGATAAACATTCTTTTTGTGTTCCATTTAGGATTTTTATTTGTTAAAAGCTTGACTAATCCATAAAATTTTACTGTAAGATATAATCATTATAATGTTTTACAATTTTTATTAAAAAGTTGTTCAATGAATAAGATGCTGCTGGGACATGATTTTTCTTTCTAAAGCAATCTGAACGCTTCAGTCAACAGCGTGTGTCTTCAGGAAGTTTGCGAGGCCCCTTTTTTGAACATCTTTTTATGTAGATAAGTCTTTAAACATTGTGGTTGAATTTAGATACGTATTTCTGTAATTACTTAAATTAAAAGAGGCCCTGTGGAAAGATCGGGACTAATTAGGGGATTGGGCAATCACCAGACATGAAATTTAGCAAGATCAAGTGTCAGGGACGGGACAACCCTGGATGTATGCACAGATAGGAAAGGGACCTGGGAGTCCTGGTCCATGGCAGGTTGAACATGAGCCAGCAATGCCTTGGCAGCCAGGAGGGCCAAGTGTATCCTGGGGGGCATCAGGCACAGCATCGCCAGCCGGGCAAGGGAGGGGATTGTCCCACTCTGCTCTGGGCTGGGGCAGCCTCACCTCGAGTGCTGGGGGCAGTTCTGGGTGCCACAATATAGGAAAGACATTAAACTATTAGAGAGTGTCCAAAGGAAGGCCACGAGGGTGGTGAAGGGTCTGGAGAGGAAGCCGTGTGAGGAGCAGCTGAGGTCATTCGTCTTGTTCAGCCTGAGGGAGACCAAGAGGAGACTTCACTGGAGTCTACAGCTTCCTCAGAGGGGGAAGTGAAGGGTCAGGCACTGATCTCTTTTCTGTAGTGACCAGTGACAGGACCTAAGGGAATGGCCTCAAGGTGTGTCAAGGGAGATTTAGATTGGATATTAGGAAAAGTTACTTCACCCAGAGGGTGGTTGAGCACTGGAACAGCTCCCCAGGGAAGTGGTCACAGCACCAAACCTGACAGAGTTCATGAAGCATTTGGGCAATACTCTTGGGCACATGGTGTGACTCTTGGGGATGGTTCTGTGCAGAGCCAGGAGTTGGACTCGATGGTCCTGATGGATCCCTTCCAACTCAGCATATTCTGTGAGTCTATGTGGGAAATAAGGAATCATTTTAGGGGGGAAATTAGAATTCTTTAAGCTAACAAAACGAAAACTGAGTGGGGATATGTTTGTTGTCTTCAGATAGAGGAAGGGCGTGATCAGAGGGCTGGAGCACCTCTCCTATGCAGACAAGTTGAGAGAGTTGATGGTTTTCATCAACATCTGGAGAAGAGAAGGCTCAGTGAAGACCTTAGAGCACTTTCCAGTGCCTAAAACAGGCCCACAAAAGAGCTGGAGAGGAACTTTTTACAATGGCATGTAGGGATAGGACATGGTGGAATGGCTTTAAACTCTAAGAGGGTAAATTTAGGTTAGATAGTTACTCAGAGGGTGGTGAGACATTTGAACAAGTTGCCAGACAAGTTGTGGATCCATCACTGGAAGTGTTCAAGGCCAGGTTGGATGGGGCTTTCAGTGACCTGGTTTAGTCAAAGGTGTCCTTGCCCATAGCAGCAGGGTTGGAATGAGATAATCTTTAAAGGCTCTTCCAACCAAGCCATTCTATGATTCTAAATGAATTCTGATTCTATATATGTAAATATATGTGGAATTTATTTAATATACTATATAGTATATATAGACTATAGTAAATATATATTGTATAGTATAAATAGTTATTATAAATAGTATTTTCATACATGCCAGCAAAGAAAGTAATGGACAAATATTCAGACATGACACATATATAGTAAACTGTAGACTGAAAATTAAAAAAGGGCCCTGATGCTCTTAGCAATTGGCTTGTGGAACAACCTTTTAATGAGAGAGGTGGGAAAAAAAAATCTAAGGTTTTTAAGATAGTGTTATAGGTGGGATTAACATGATGCCGTGGTTGTGATGAGGAGGGGGACAAGTCCACTCGTTCAGAATGTCCCTTTCCCCCTATGTCCCTGTGGAATGGCCAGGAGAAGGCGTTCATTTTAAGACATGTAGGTTTTCATAGCTGGCTAAAATCTTAGGAGTGTCTTTAATTTTTTACTAGTACTTCTTCCTAAGTCAGACCATCTTTGCCTTCTGAATGGAAGTGTCCTGCTATTATAGCTCAGATAATGGTTGTATAACTATTGTCTCTCATTTGGTTTAGATTAAGTCAATTTTTCTTTCTCATGGGATGAGGGATTTCACTATGCATCTCAGACATTTGAAATCACACACATAATTTCTAAAAATCTCCTCCATTCAGCTTGTCACACCTTGGATTCTCCAAGGATAGATCCTAGCTCTGTTATTTCATATGTTCATTATAATTTGGAAATGAGCAATAACATAGAGAAATAAAAATTTTCTGGTGAGATAAAATAATTTTGTTACAACTAAAGAAGACTTGTAGAAACTTCTGAGAGCTCTTCTGCAGTTGGGTGAACTGGTAACACCATGACAAATAAAATTCATTGTTGATGAAAGCAATGTAATTTATACTGTCAGGAATACTTGGAACAATATACTCTTCAGTAGTAAATCTAAATTAATTGTGATCGACTGAGAAAATGAACTGTTTACCATATATGGATAACTTAATGAAAATCTTCACTGAGAAAACTGGGTAAAAATAAATACCCTGAAAGTTACAATGTCACTCGAATAAGCCAGTAGTGTTCTAGAATTGATTATGGTATTTCTGGTTAGGTATGTCATATCTGAGAAAGATTTAACAGTCACAGAGGGACCCTGAGACAGGAAACGTACATGTCTGGAAAAGCTATATGGAAAAAAATAATTAAGACAGCTTAGAAAGGAGGTAAATCAGAATGTACAGTGAGTTATAAAGGAAGGTAAAAAAGATCAAGTTAAGGCATCTGTTAAATAAAGTTGTAATACAAGAACGAAGGGTTCCTGTGTTAAATTGAATAACACATTTAAACTGTTTACATATTTTTAAATCTAAGGAATAGTTCCTTATACAGTACACTTGACAATTGGACCTGTGCTGCAGCATGTCTGACTAAGAATGAAGAGTAAAAGGATTAGGCGTTTATGTGGACAGTAAAAATAGCTACTATTGTTAGGAAGAACATAAAAACTTTAGGAGATCTAAACCTTGGTACTTCAGGGAAATAGAAACCCTGTAACAGATGGAGGAAATCTGACTTTTGGGATTAGTTTCATGCATTTATCAGAAACATTTGTCTGTTGCAATTCTGGAGGCTGGATACTGTTCAGCCATGTGGAAGACTGTTCATATTCACAGAAGCACTGGATCAGGTTGGAAGAGGCCACAGTGGTCATCTGGTCCAACTTCCCTGCTCAAGGAGGACCATCCTAGGGCACATTACACAGGATTGCATCCAGATGGTTCTTGAATCTCTCCAGTGAGGGAGACTCTACACCCTCTCTGGGCAACCTGTTCCAGTGCTTGGTCACCTGCAGAGTAAAGAAGCTCTTCCTCATACTCAGGTGGAACTTCCTCATCATTCTTTTGACAAACATACACATGGACACAGATAAAACAGTGGACAAATTCAAAGGCCTTGACTTAATTGATCTCTCATATAATGTATTATTTTCATGTGGCACATATATCCGTATCTGCAGGAACTGAATATTGAATTGGACCTGCTGTCTCTTTTTAACTCTCTTATTATATGAAGCCAAGTTTTTTAATAGTGTGCTGATGCTTGCCCTGTCATTACAACACCGGGAAAGGGGAGCCTGTTGATCCATATTTAAGGAGTTGGGTAGGAAAAAAGATGAAAGAAGGATTCAGGAGAAAGAAAGGAGTTTCAAGACTATTCCACATTGTCCTCTTAATTAAGATGAAGCTATCTGAGAATGATGAGGAGGATATTTAAGCTGGCATACAGAGGACATACTGGTTTATGGATCAAGAAAGGAGTGAGATTGTCTGCTGATGATGTGATTATATTTTGATTGCACTGGAAGGCAGCAGTACTAGAATGTCCATACAAAAATCAATTGAAATAATCAATGATAATGACCGATTTATAGGCAATTTTCACTGTTATCACAAGAAAAAAATAGTTTCTGTGAGACAAAAATAAGCAGCCAGACTTCACTTAAACTTGCTCAGCTAAATTAACATTATGCTATTATCACCTGTAAGGCAGAAAGAATCTCACTTGTGCATCATTTTCAGTAAGAACCTGAAAATTGTGGCTAGGTTGTAGTAACATGGATTCAGACTGCCTTAAAGCATTGCACTGTTAATTTGAAAAGTGGATCATGTGATAAACAACTGGTTAGAAGCTATTTCTAAATCCTTCTCTTTGCACTGATTTTCCACAGGGGTGCTTGCTCTCAGAAGGGACCTTTGACTAAGAGGTAAGTTCCACAGCTGGCTGTGCCTTTGACTTATTCCTGTTCTTCCTCTCAGCTCTTGCAGTATGTGCAGGGTCCTAGGTTATTGCATGTGTTATTTAAAGTTTTAGAAAACAGAAGATGCAAATGGAACAGGTTTTCTAAATGCATTGTCTGATTTAAAACCAGGAAATACTATGTTCTTTATGATTATTCAACAGGACTCTAATAGTGTAAAGGAAGTATTTATAAGACTTCAGTATTTCAAACAGAAAAAACAATCAGAACACTTTCCTCATATTTCAAAGTACGATTTATAGATTCTTTTTTTTTGTTAAAGATCACTTGCTAGCCATCATCTCGTTTTTTTTTTTTAAGAAGTGCAGTGACTAGAAATATGTGGGTATCTCAGATTTGCAGTCTAAGAAACTATTCACACTGAGAAAAGCAACTATTCACATTAAAGCATGACAGTAAAAATAAATAAGTACAGGGATCAGGGCCATCATTATCTTATGATCTAGTACTTGGAATCTGCTCCTCTAAGCAGGCATCTGCTGCAACTATTTCAAAAACTAAATAAATTTTCTGTATTTTATTTGACATGGCAGAGATGCCAGTTCCTGATAAAATAGTCAAGAAGTTAGAGAGTTCCACTTTGAACCAAAAAATCCACATTTGTGACCTTCCTCAAAATCATTTTCCACTTACAGGCACAATGTTCTGGTCGTAAAGATTTTACTGGAGATGTGCCTGTTCCTGCAGCCATTTCAAAACAGACAAGGTGGCTGTGTTTTGTTGTATGCCTGGTTCTGCTGCTGTTCAGTCTGCTATGATGGTGTCTGCCAGACCTAGCCTGGCATGTGGATTCATGTGGAGAAATGGGGTAATAAACTTAGCTCACAAACTTAGATGTCAATGTAAATGTAAATACATGAACTAACAACTCTAGACTCTGGTTTTGGTCCAAGGAAAAAGTAGTTATTTTTAAGGTGCTATTCCATTTTAGATACCTCCTTTAGGATGAATCTGCCTTAAGAGCTATTGAATATGTTGACTAGATCTCCATCAATTATCAAGCAGAGTGATTAACTTTATGCTGATGCTTTGTTTAGTTTAATGGACACTACTCATAGATTCCGGATATGGGTTTAACTGAGGATACTCACACTGGAGAGGTTCTGGTCCTGTGGGAAAGCTGGAGGTCCTAATGAAGTTCAGAGTGAAACAGGGAAGTGCCTACTGAGCAAAGGCACTAAGAATAGCCAAAGCTGAGGGAGAGCTTTGGGTATTGTGGTTTTGGAATGAGGATTTAGTTAGACATAATGACTGTCCTGCTGCTTGAGAGACAGCACCTGATTGCACCACTGCACTAAAACTGGGTCAGAGTAAAGTAAAGGAGGCTAGTTTGTCTACCACTGAGGCAATAAATTCCAGGTGAAGGACAGGAAGTAGCATAGAATGATAACTTCATAGATTGCTTGGCTATGTATTAGCTACATCTGTTAGGTCAAAGTACTTTATTACCTCTAGCTCTGCATGATTTAAAACAACCAACCCTTTAATCTCAAAAAACATATGTAGAAAAGGCATGCTCCTATGATTCTAGAAATGTGCAGGACATGAAGTAGAGGATATTACTCAAATGAGAATATTATTTTAAGATTTAGAAACATAGAATCATTTAGTTTGGAAAAGACCTTTAAGATCAACAAGTCCAACTGTTAACCTAACACTGCCAAGCCCACCACTAAGCCAGGTCCCTAAGCACCATGTCTTAAATACGTCCAGGACTGGCGGCTGAAGCACTTCTCTGGGCAGACTATTCCAATGCTTGACAACCCTTTCAGTGAAGAAATATTTCCTAATATTCAATCTAAACCACCCCTGGCACAATTTGAGGCCATTTCCTCTTGCCATATTGCTTGTTATGTGGAAGAAAAGACCAACCCGCACCTCGGTACACCCTCCTTTCAGGCAGTTGCAGAGAGCAGTACGGTCCCCCTGAGTCTCCTCCAGGCTGAACCCTCTCAGCTGCTCCTCATCAAACTTGTGCTCCAGAGCCTTCACCAGCTTTGTTGCCCTGCTCTGGACTCACTCTAGCACCTCAATTTCTTCACCTCTCCCTTTCATGTAGGAGAGGCCCAAAACTGAACTCAGGATTTGAGGTGTGGCCTCACCAGTGCGGAGTACAGGGGGTGATCACTGCCCTGGTCCTGCTGGCCACACTGTTGCTGATCCAGGCCAGGATGCCATTGGCCTCTTGGCCACCTGGGCCCTCGCTGGCTCGCGTTCAGCTGCTGTTGACCAGCACCCCCAGGTCCTTTTCCAACTTGCACCTTTCCATCCACTCTGTCCCCAGCCTGTAGCACTGCAGGGGTTGTTGTGACCCAAGGGCAGGACCAGGCACAGGCACTTGGCCTTGCTGAACCTCAGACCTCTGGCCTCTCCCCATCAATCCAGCCTGTCCAGATCCCCGTGCAGAGCCTTCCTGCCCTCCAGCAGATCAACACTCCCACCCAGCTCAGTGTGTCTGCAAACTGACTGAGGGTGCCCTCGATCCCCCCATCTGGATCATGGATAAAGATATTAAACAGAGCTGGTCCCAACACTGAGCCCTGGGGAGCAGCACTGGTGACCGGCCACCAGCTGGATGTAATTCCATTCACCAACACCCTCTGGGCTTGGCCATCCCGACAGTTTTACACCCAGCAAAGTGTTAACCCATCCAAGCCATGAGCAGCCAATTTTTCCAGGAATTAATTAATTTAATTACACGTAATTACTAGTGAATAGTTTTCATTTTTAAAACAAGTTTTCCAGGTGACATTAAGCCAGCATTTGATAGATATAAAAATTTAAGCCCTACTACAATTGTTTTCCAAATTCTAAATATTTAGATTGGTAAACTGAGAATCAAAGATAGGCGTACTGTAAACCTACTGTGAAAAAGACAACATGCAGTTATCTTGGAGAGAAAGAGATTTGAATAAAGAAGCTCTTTTATGGGTCAGTAGCCTTTCAATACCTGTACACATTGATTGTCTGTGATAATTACAGTTCAATGCAGAAAACACATTTTTAATTATCAGTAAGCCAAAGAATTCCATGGCCGTCATTCCCTCAAGTCAGAGAATGACCACTGAATACAGAGAGCTTTATGGAAACAAAGCTTACACCAACATTTGATGGCAGAATACATTGAAATCTAGACTAGTAACTGCAGCAAAGAAACAGACTGAGGGTCATAATCCACAGTAAAGTAATTGACCTGTTCTCTCTGCTTGTTGCTACAGATTATGCTGCTTTTTTAATGAAATTTTTTAAGGAACCACATATTTCTGAACACTTAGAAATATGTAAAAGTTTCTTTAAAATATGCTCAGAAGTTGGATGCTTTTATACAGAGTGAAGAAATATTTGCCATTAAAAGCCTTAGTTATTCTTGGTCTTGAAAGAGATATATAATTTGAATCTGGGAACATTAATTATATAACATTATAAATAATTTTACATCAATTAACTTTTAAAATTATTTGGTTTAAACTTAATTAAACTCACTCAGAATTAAAATTGCCTTTTATGACTGCAGCTTAATTTATATCTGAAATGAATTGAGCTGAACTGAATGATACTAAATAAGTGTCCATATCTCCATACCAGGATTTAGCACAGTTTAAATAACCCAGATTTCCTGAATGTCTGTCTAAATCTGATTTTTGTATGTGTGCATGATTCTTACTTTCTACAGTGACTGCATAAATCAGAAGGTAGTATGTCCATCACAACTGTTGAATATACTGTCGGTATTTTGTCCTTATGCTTTTCCTTATGTAAGTGAATTTGTCTCTGGCCAAAGCTGTGCTTTCCGAAACACTGAATTCGCGTGAGTGGTTCATATGTGTGTATGTACAGATGCACAAGGGTAAAGCAGATTGGAGCTGAAAAATCTTTGGTTGTATGGATCTTCCTCTCCAAACTGTAATTAGTGACCTGCCTATGAAATTTTAAATTTGAGATCTGTTTTTAGGATATGTTTATAAACTGCTTTCATTAGTGATGTGTTATAATTCATTTGTAGAGGCTGGTAGAGGAACAGTACCTGAAAAATTCAAGAAGAGCTCCAAATTTTTTTTGAACACAATGAACAATAGCCTTGACTTCTGTAACCGGCCAGGCTACAACTCATGTTGCACTAGAAAATAATCTCTTATACCAGAGAGAGGCTCTCAGTAAACCCTGGCTGAGGGTGAATGTGTGGTCTCCCTTTGAGAGCTAACCGAGGAATTAACAAGGGGTACTAACAGTGCACGTTTCACTTTTACACAGTGTTAAAACAAACTTCAGTTTGGCATAACTTGGGTTATGTTCTATGCATAGCTAGTGCTAGTGGCTCATGTTGCCCTTTCCTTTTGCCAGTACCTTAACTGGAAGGCTCTGCTGAAGTTTTGCAAGCTGCATGAAATTAGGTCCACATGAGGTATTACATCCATATGCTTCAGAAGCTGCTATTAGATGCAGCTGAGAAGGTCTTCTTGGTTATGTGCACATGTGCTAATACAAAAAAAAAAAAAAAAGAAAAAAAAAAAGACAAGCTGAACTTTGTGTAAATAACTGTAACTTTTTAAAATCAGTGAAATTTATACTGTGCAGAACTGTTTCTTAATACCTGCAGACCTGATTTTTGTCTCCTGTGAAATATGAAAAAATAATTCAAATTGCATTTGAACCACGTTTTCATGGCAGAACTTATTTGTACATTCTGCAGTTGTATGGAATGTTTGCCGACATAGAATGTATAGACGAACATGGGGAAATACCCTGAAAGGACTTTCAAGTTCATATATGATTTATAGATGCAGATAAAGCTAATTTACAGAAAGGGGTGTTCTATGTATTTGTACCACGTTAGAGCCTGAGCCTGTGATGTCTCAGACCTTTTTAGCTATGTATGTTGTTGGCAGATGTATTTTACCACATGTGTACAAATGTTAGAAAGAGGGACTACTTTCTGTATAGAAATTAGTATGTCAAAGAAATCTTCAGACTGATTAGGTGGGTCAAATGAATAAGGAAGTCTGTCTTACTAGCTTTCCTAAATCAGTGGTAAACTGGTTCCTAAAACACAGAAGGGAGTTTGTTTGTCTGCCTTTATTGTTTTTGTTTGTTTGTTTTTAGAATGGGTAGAAAAGTAAAGAAGGAAGCAGAGTCTCCACCCAAGGATGTGGTAAGTTTATAAACTGCTATGTGCTATAAAATAAACATTACACAATTACAGGCCCAGCTCTACTGTCCTTACATAGTTCCTTATTCTCCTAGTTTACCCACATTATTCTAAAAATGGCTTTTAAAGATGACTCTGTTTCTGCTTTTCTTGGACAGCATACAAACCAGAGTGACTGGGCATGTGTAGTTCTTTGTAGTGATTGTTGTCTTTGGCAGACATCGAAAACAGTTATGTATGAAACAATCCAGGCTTCTTTTTATTTGAAGAACAGTGTTAGCTTTCTCTTTGTAAAAATCAAAGGAGAAAGGAGAGGAGCAACCTGAAATCTGCCTGTCTTTTCAACTGTGAAGACATTCTCTTTCTTTAAGGATGAAAGAGTTAAAAGCCTAAATGGATCTGCAGAGTTTTTTACTGAATACTTAATTTGACAAATATTTTGAACAATACTGCATGCTCTGGGTCTTTTGCAAATATATACAGTGTTAAGAGGCAGTTTGGGTTTTTCTGTTGTCATTGGAAATACAGCGAAAAGTACAAGAGCTGAAGCCAAAAATGTAATAATGGTGATAGTGTGACTTTTTTTTAAAGGTAGAGGTTAAAGGTCTGACGCTAGCACACTTTTCAATAGTTTCTATAAATTAACGAGGTATGAAGAGACTCCCAAAAAGGTAATTGTTCAAAATATAACTATTTTTTGAAGTTTAATTGTTTTATTCAGAAAGAAGTAGAGGAAATACAGAAACATTGAAAAGAGTACAGTATAAATTCTGTGTCAGATAAGAACCAAATTAATGAAAATGGGGACCTCAACGAGTCCCAGAGAGGGAGTCCCACTCCCTCAATGAGTCCCACTAAATGCAAAGTTCAGTACACTGTTTTAAAAAAACCCAATGGATTTATGTCTAAAGAGTTGTAGTACTGCAAGAGCTTTTTCAAAGGTCACAGAAAAGTTAGCAAAAACTACATTGCAATTTTAATATTAAATAAACATAGTTTTGCCTAAGACAGTAATATCCAATAGCCATGATGTCTCTGAGACATAGCAGTTGACATCAGGTTTACCCAGCTGTTCTGTGGAAGGGTGAATATTAGCAATGCAATTCATAACCTTTAATCAGTAATAAATCCTTATGAAAGGAAATTGCATAAAACCTCAACATAATTTAGATCTGTATAAAATAACCTAGAAACCCAGGAGTCACAAAGAAGGTGTATGTGGATAAGTCTAATTAAAACAGGCCTGAAGAATTAGAACTAAGTGTCTTTGCAGTCTTAGAAAAGGTTTGAAAGCCATGACGACACATTAAAGTCATACATATGAACTGAAGTAATAAAAGTTGACTTTTTCAGTAAATAGCTAGTAAATAGCTAGAAAATCAGTAGATGCAGCGCCACAATTTCTGAATCCAAAAGATACCATTAGATTTTCTAGAGAAAAGTGTGGTACAGCCTACTAAGTTCTACAATAACCTGTGAATACACAGAAAAAGTCAGTAAAACTATCAAAAAGGAATGAATTGGAAAGAGTGAATTCCAGATGGCATCTACAGCTTTTGGCAGGCTAGCATATCTATTCTGACAGTCCTTACAGGAGAAAGAAATCCTGAATGTTGCATATTAAACATGAAAATAGATCATTGTAACTATTAATGAAGAAAATCTTACGATGATGAGAATTTTGTTAATAATTATTGTATAAAATCAAATCTGAAAACTTTAAATTTCACCTGGGTATTTCAGATGGCAGGAAATGAGATGCAGACAAAATAAAAGATGTATTAGCTATTATCTTGTGATTGATAATCTGTTTATGAAAATGTCAAGTTCAAGAAAAGAAGCCTTGAGATAATGTAGACGGGCTTATAAAAGAGGGCCTTTGTGCATGTGGAATGCTCTGAGAATACATGGTTCTGCAGATGACCAGTAATCTTTTATAAATTTCTAGGAACAGGTGGGAAACACATCTCTTGGCCTAGCCACTGCTTAGATGTTCCAGAAGGTATTCCTGAGGACTCTGTTTTCGCTTTCATAATTTCTTTTACTATTCTCTGTTCTGAGAATTGGTCTCCAACAGGAAAAACATTGCTTTGAGCCTCTATCTCTATATGAATGACCTAAAACAGTAGTTCAGGCACATTAAATATCCTAGCTTTGGCATAGATTGATAGGAACTTTTTACATGATATCTACATCAGGTTTGGTCTAGACAATACAATTATTTGATCATCAGCTAGGTCATGGGCGTTGAAAGGGGAGCCTAAGCTTATCCCTGGAGAAAATACTGAAGTGTTGTCACTTAAAGAAAGCTATAGATACCTGAGTATTTTTGAAAATGGCTGCACTCAAAGGACTGATGTTAAAAGATGGAATGTATGAATTGGCACAGTCAGCTCCTGAACTTGTCTCCACATAAACACCTTCTTTTGATTAATGCCTAGATATTAATTTAACTTGACTTTAGTGAAGCTTTAAATATTGTCTCTTGTAATATCCCCATAAGTAAACTGGGGAAGTACAGACAAAATAAATAGACAGTGTAAATGAACTGAAAAGTAGCTGAACTGACAGGCTCAGAGGGTTGTGATCAGCAGTATGAGATCCTGCCAGAGGTCTGGCACTAGTGTTGTGCTCCAGGGGTTGATCCTGGGGCACATACTGTTTAACCTCTTCATCAGTGACCTGAATGATGGGACAGAGTGCACGCCCAGTAAGATTGCAGATGATATGAAATTGAGAGGAGTGATTGACAGACCAGATGGTTGTGGAGCCATTCAGGGGGACCTCAACAAACTAGAGAAATAGGAAATTGGGAATTTAATTAAGTTCAATAAAGGGAAATGGCAAAGTCCTGCACCTGGGGGAAGAATATCCGGTACAGACTGGGTGATGACCAGCTGGAAAGCAGCTTTACAGGAAAGAACCTGGTGATTCTGGGGGACATGCACCAGCAATATGAACTTGGGACAAGGAAAGCTAACAAATCCCTGGGCATTAGGCAGAGTGTTGCCAGCAACTTGAGAGAGAGAACTCTTGTCTTTCACTGTGTGTTGGTTAGTGAGACCACACCTGGAGTGCTGTGTCCTGTCCTGGGTTCTCTGGTACAAGAGGAACAAGGCCTTACTGGAGCAAAGTCTTGGAGCATTTGTCGTGGGAGGAGAGACTGACAGTTGGGACTGCTCAGTCTTGAGAAAAGGCATGGAGGGGTCTTGTCAGTGTAAAAATTGCTGATAGGAAGAAGTAGAGAAATCAGGCCAGGCTCTTCTCAGCGGTGCCCAGGGAAAAGATGAGAGGCAGTAGGCACAAATGGAAATGCAGGAGGTTTCCATTTAAGCATGACAAAAAAATCCTCTTTTACCATAACAATGATGGAGCACAGGTTGTCCAGAGAGCTTGTGGAGTTTCCATCCTTGGAGATACTCAAAATCAGACTGTGCACTAGCCCTGAGCTCTAGCTCCTCCTGCTCTGAATAGGGCAGTTGGACCAGATAGTCGTTGGAGGTGCCTTCTGTTATTAACTATTTGTGATTCAGTGGAATATCTTGGATTTTACTGTTAGTACAGGAGATCAGACAATCACAGAACTGAAATAATTGGCATGTCCAGGTATGTACTAACTCTGTTTTTCTAGGTAAAGGAAAAGGGGTTAAGAATATCAAAGATATAAGTAGTGCTTCTAAAGATTCTGTGAGAGGTGCAAAGTTAAAACTGACCCTAAATAAAATTAAGGGATGAAAAAAAACCAACCCGGCATGATTAAACAGTAGAATAACAGCAGATAAATACAACCTTCAAAAGATGGGATTTTCATCCAAACTGGAAAACAAAAAAATGCTTTCACTCCCAAAGGAGAAGTAAAAGCACTATGTCATCAATGTTACCTTGCATCAAAATATTTTGGAAGAGAGCTAGCAAAGATACAAAAACTAGCAAAAGCTAGTAAAGCTTTTTCAAATTGGCTAGATGCAAGAAGTTTCTTAGAGGGACACTGTTAGGTGATTGCAGTCATGAAAGAAAAGCAAAATGACTTATTTTTGTGTCAAAAAACAAAGCAATGTGGTAATCACTAAAATAAATGTGATAAAATTGCTGAAGTAGGAATAAATAGTATTTGCCCTGGTCTTGTGCTAAATGAAAAAATTGCTAAGATCTGAGAATGTGACACTAGAAAAATGGAATGTAGAAAATTTCATTTTCAAAAGGGAATACAGCAATAATTACAAGAAGTTTATCTTCTGTGCTGTGTTAATTAGTAAAAATAGTTATGGAAAAAAAACAAAACCAAAACCAAACCCATGGATAAATATGACAGTAATGGGGAAGAATCAATAGTGCTTGTGTAGAGGAAAGTTTGAGCTATGAAATCTATTTGAGTTCTTTCAAGGAGTCAGTGAGCAAGTGGGTAATGGTGTTCTGATTGATACAGTTACTTAGCTTTTTCAAAATTTTTCAGACCAGGCTTTTCACTCATATGAATAGGCAAAAAGAATTTCCTCTCCTAGCAGTGTCTGGTTACAAAATAGGAAGCAAAGGTGAGAAAATAAGTTGTTGTTCAGATTTCATAATGGAGAGATATTGCCAGTCATGGGGTTTTATTCTGCAACTGTGTCATCCAGCGTATCAGAATTAATGTGGATATTTTAATGAAAATGGCATCCAGTTCCTAAGTAGGAAAAAGTGAGTAAGTGCAAAATTTCAAGTTCCGGGAATAAAAGACAAAACATCACTTTACTAGCAAATGCATTATACATGCACATGAATGCCATTGACAGTTCTGGTGTTTCCATCTCAAAAAGATACAGCCGAAGTATAGAAAGACACCAGAATGAACTAAGAATGAACTAAGAAAGAAACAAGAACAGACAGAGTGGCTTCTGTTTTAGGAAAGATCAAAGGGAATAGGTTTCTTCATTCCCAGAAGGAATCACTGTGAAGAGGAATATCATAGAAACTTAGAAAATTATGAATATACAAGGAAGGCAAATGGGTACAATTTATTTCACTTTTTCTTATAGTGAATGAACTGTGGGATAAATAAAATTATCAGGTGATATTTTTAAAACATAGAAGAGGCACAGTTATTTTATGACTCCTTGATACTTATGTCTCAGAATATTAAGGGTGTCAAAATACAGATGGCTTCAAAAATTATGTACCGAATTTTTCTTGGACTTTTTGAACACAGAGATAAAATCACTAGGTTCTCCAGTTCTCTAGGTTGCAGAATGCTGGTATCTGAGAGGGAACATGAGTAAAATTTAATAGTCTGCTTGCCCACACCTGTTACCCAGCCGTTGTCAGAGACAGGATGCTGGGCTAGGTGGGTCTTTGGTCTCACTGGAAACATATTTTTTATTACATTCAGTTTCAACTAAATTAAGTTGATGGAAGCAAAAAAAACCCAAACAAAAACCACCCACAAAGCAACACCAACAACAACAACCAACAAAAAACCCCAAAGAAACCCAAACAAACAAAAAACCCCCAAAAAACCAAACCAAAACTAAACCCCAAATGTTCTTCAGTTTCTAATGGCTTTGAAGTCAAATGTACACAAAAGTCAAGATCAAAGACACATAGAAACATTTGAGTTATAGCTTTATTTTTCGTTTAACTTGCTTTTTTCTTAATGCAAACTGAATGTTGGAAATGTTGCTTATGAATTAGTTAAATTCTGTGTTTAATTCGGTTGTTTGTAACTTCAGGTATATTATTCTAGCACATTATGTCCTGTATGTGCCATTACAGGAAGAGTCTGCAATGATGTATGAAGATTTAGATGCAAGGCTTGGATAAAAAAAAAAAAAAGGTGGAACAGTAGATGTACTGGCATTATGATAAGGAGAAGTCACAACCAGTTCTATGATAATTTTGAAGAACAGCATTACTTCCCTGCAAATCACAGAATCACAGAACGGTTAAGGTTGGAAGGGGCCACAGTGGTCATATGGTCCAGCCTCCCTGCTCAAGGAGGACCATCCTAGTGCACATGGCACAGGAGTGCATCCAGATGGTTCTTGGATATTTCCAGTGAGAAAGACTCCACAACTTCTCTGGGCAACCTGTTCCTCTGCACGGTCACCACACAGTAAAGAAATTCTTCCTCAATCACTCGCCTGCTCAGGCCTCTGACTTCTTAAACATACATCGATTTCAGTGGCTATTTTTACTGTGTTTTCAGCACAAAACTGCTTTTAATAGGAAAGTGCCTATTGAATATTTCAGACAGTAATAGCAAATCTAATGTCTAATCAAATGGGTGAAGATTAGACTAATTTCACTGTGCTGTGCCAACCTGTCATTAAATCCTAGGAATTTTCATTGAGTTGTGATTTATACAATTAATTGTAAACATGAGAAACAGTGAAAATGAAGCAATGCAATTGTGACTTTGGTATTAGATTAATGTATAAATAACTGAGATTTAAAACTCTTATTTAATCTTTCATTTCGTATTGAACTTCATCTGAGATCAGTATTGGTGTTTATTTTTCTCTGAAGAGCTAACAGCCTTTTCTAAAACTTGGAGTTTTATCCTATCACCAAGTATTTGATCAGACTCAGGAGATATGTTTAAGTAATAACACTTACCTGGAGGATCATGTTCTGTCCATGCAAAGACCCAAATGAGCAGAAGTAGAGAAGTATGAAGGAGGCTAAAGGGACTTTCAGTCACCTCTAAATTCTCCCATGGGTAGAATGAGCTGTGATAAGCTGAATTTTTTTGCCTCCTTACTATCCAAAAAGAAAATTCCTATAAATAATTCCATCATTTTAGGCCCATTGTTAAGATTAATTTGTAACTTGCACTGGTATAGTATTATTTGATTTAATTCCCATTGTGGCGTCATTATTAGGCAAAATGACTTCTGGTACAGTAAGCTGATGATATTTTTTTTAGAAAGGGGCTTTGTCCCACGACTTGGCCCCTGCCTCCAGCTTGTCACAGCAAGCATGAAATTGGACAGTGTCTTCAGATTTTCAGTCTTGATTCAAACTAGGTAGACCAGTTAAGCACATTCGGCAGGCCACCTCTTAATGCAACTTATATGTTGAGCTTGCTGCCTGCTAAATTGTGTGATCTGTCTCATGGAAGGTGTTGAACTTACTTAGATTTAAAAACCTATCGAAAACATGAATTTAGAAGTCTTGGTACTAGTATCATATTTCACCTTATTTTTGAGCAAGTCAGAGAAGGGAGAAGAAAAAGCCCTTTTCTGTGTTCATTTTTCTTCTAGCACACTCATAATGTTTTTTAAGATTTGCTCCCCATAATTTCCTTGCTTGACAACTGATTTGTATGTATCTTCATACCTTGATTGTTCAGCAAAATGTGCCTTTGATGTAGGTATTAGAAGTTTTTTTAATGAAGCAAAACAAATAATTGACATTTGTAAATATGTATGTATATTTATTGTAATAATATTTTTAATTGATTTATATTGCTGTCTTATAATCTGTTATATTTTAAAGATAAATATATTGTTTTTGAGAAACTGCATGACTCCAGTATCTAGTCATTTCTATATGTAACACAGATACTGTAGAAGCCTGAAGTGTGAGGATAGAAGACAGTTTTTCCATACTAATTAATTGCTTTAAATCCAAGGAAGCTTAAAACTTTTTAATGAATAGAATTTTCAGAATTCCTTGAGTCTTCTTGAGAAACAAAAGGCTTTTTTAAAAGATTCCCTTGCTCAAGTGATGTTTGTCCTAAGGAGTCTATTAAGAGGGTGAAAACTGTCTGATTTGTTGGAAGATTTCTTTCTGCATGGAAGAGCTCAGAAATGGAAATGAAACCTTTGTATCATTTCTAGTTGGGTGAGCAGGAATTGTATCTTGGAAATACTTCATCTAGTACAGGATCATGGTGAGCTGGTGAACTGAGTTGACAAAGGCACAGAAAGTGTTCTTTTATTTTTTTAAGCAACCACGAAGTGATATTGCCGCAGAGTAACCAAATCCTCTTCCTTGTACACCACCTAAGTTCACGGGCTGCTCCAAAGAAACTTCTCATGTCTCTTTCTGAAGCCTCAGAATGCTCTTACATGTGTAACAATACATCGTTTGTTATGTTCAAAACTTTCTAGATTTGCAGGGAAGCCTCTAGGTTTTCCCAAAATCTTTGTATGCGATGAAATCATGATAATATTTATTTGGAAGTCAATTTTTCTTTCTTATTTTTCAACAATGTCTCTAATTGTTATTAAAACAAATTGGATTTTCCCAAGCAAACACCACCTCATTAGTATTTCTAATTCAGTGCAGATATCAAGCAAGATTTTATTTTATTTTTAATGAAATGTGGGAGTCTATTGCAGCACACAGGAAAACTCAATGTAAGTCAAACTTTCCGCTTTTTTTTTTTTTTTGTAGTTTGATCCTTTTTTGATTGAAAGCAAAACACCAGCAACAGCTGTACTAATGCTTAGTTCTCCTGAAAATGAAGTTTTGGCCAAAGCATGTGATGCTCTATATAAATTTGCATCAAAAGGTTAGTCTTTTTGCAATTTTTGTTTTGCACTGCTTTGTTTTGCACTGCTTAGATTTTGATAATAGTTCACAATTCTTTAGTTTCCTAGCATTGAAATCTTTCTTTCTTCTCCAAGGTGTCTGTTGAAGTTTTGGGGGTTTTCTGAAATGTCTATCCACCTGTACTTGCAGTAATAAAGAAGTCTTGTTGTTTGCATGAAGGAACCGTTTATCATTTTGTTGAAGAATTTTGTATTCACTGTTTAATAGAGCTTGTTTTAAATATATTATAGATATGTTTTGTTTGAGCAATAGACCTGCAGTAGAATTCTCTTTTGTATGTTACAGTTGGAAACTTCTGTACCCGTGTAGTTATTTTAAGCTTCACTTTTCAATGAAAAGAACTTCTTAGCTTTTTTCTGTTATTTTTACACAAAGTTGTTGCATCAGTATTTATGTGCAGGTGATTAATTGGAGATTGCTCAGCCTCCTTTATCAAACTTATTTCTATATGAGTTGGGAGTCTAACAAGTCTCCAAGATTCCAAATCTTCCGAAGGTCCCTGTATAATCTATAGCTAAATGTCATGTTCAAGGTACTCAGGAGACAAACAACTGTATAACAAAGGCTCAAATTTATGTAGCACATAATTTCCTAAATCGTCTCCTACTTATTCCATGTTATTTGATATTAGTCACTCAAATTGGTATACACTGGTAGTATTCTTGCTCTGATGGATCTGGTTAAATTTTAATTTCAATTTAATTTATGTTTTATTTAAAAATTATGTATTTATATGCTGATTATTATACTGATGTAAATTACCAACACTGCTGAAGTTGTGAGAGAAGAGCTGAAGTCTTTGACAGTTGGCTAGGGGTCACTGGGTTCTGAAAGATGTTTAGGTTCTGCTTAATATGGCAAGCTTGGCTGACGGCATGAGACCAGATTCTGAATATGTGAAGAGAGAATGTGGACTGTTGAGAGACAGCTACAAACCATAAACTCTTGCTGGCTCCTTCCCTCCTGTCCACAGTAAAATATGTCACACTGCAAGAGGATAGATGTTTGTCTTTTATGTTTATGCTAAAAGAATAATCCTTTAAATTGTTAATGTAGATATTCCTGCAATCTTCCAGAAGACAAGACTCTAACTTTGCGGTGTAGCACAAGAGGAGGAGTTGATTTCGGTTAATCTATTTTTTTGGACTGTTGCTAGTAAATTAAGTCCCATCCCTCAATAAAAAGTACTTCCTCCATTTTAATCATGTCTTGTCCTGAGATTGAGCATAGATCTCCAGTTTCCTCTCACGTTGCTCACTTGTAGCCAGGAAGGGCAGGCATGGTTCACTAGAAAATGAGTTATAAAGCCATTGTGGGAACTGAAAATAGGAGTAGGCCTGGGATTTTGTTTCTTGGGGTTTGTGTGTGTTTTGCGTGAGTAGGAACAGAAGGCTGTAATCACACTAAACTCCTCTGTTCTTTGCATGTCCAGCACCTATTCAGCTACAAAGCACTTCATTCTACTACTTTCAGGTAGTAGAAATCTCAGGTAGGAATTAATGATATAAATCCTGGTAGTTGCTTCCCTTGAGGGATAGTAAAGATCCACAGAATTAATGAACTGTTATTTTGCGGAAGATAAAATTGGGAGGCAAGAAAAGAGGAAAATAAAGTGCGTTCACCTGGTGGTGTTCAGCTATACTTTGCTAAGTAGAAAGCTTTCCTTTCTACTTCCACTGCAGTCTCCAACAAATGAGTGGTGTCCAACAGACAGAAGCATCCTTTGCTTTAAAAATGTAGTTAATCTTAGATACTATTAATCCTTGAAACTATTTGACACATATGTATTTGGGGTATAAATTAGATGATCTCCAAAGGACCTGTCAGGCCTCTGTTCTTTAAGTTTACTGTCCAATAAAAGATTGGTAGCAGTTTTACCTTGATACATTGGAACTGTGAGGTTGCTGGAATTTTTCTTGGGCTTTTAACCCAATTCCTTTTCAGGTGATGAAAACAAACTGACACTTCTTGGTCTTGGAGCACTGGAACATCTACATAAACTACTCTCACACGAAGATCCAATTGTACGCAGAAATGCTGTCATGGTATTTGGCATCATGGCTTCTAATCGTAAGAGTCTCGATTTTTTACTATTTTTCAGTGTGTGGTCATCAAAACAAGAGGTTGATCATGTGAAAAAATCCTAGATTAATGGCCCAGAATAAAGAGTAAGTGATGTAAGATTGAGTTTCAGTAGCTGTTATTTTTATAGTACTTTATAGACCTATATCTGATTAATGTAATTAAACAGGTCTAATTTGGTGAATGTTTTACCCAGTTGTCTTCCATGAGGATATCCCAACCACTCTCTAAGTCTTTTCATCAACTGCTACCTGCTTGTCATTCTGCAGTGGACCTTACCCTCTTGGGTTACTTTTAATTTGGCATTAGCATATAGTCAATGCTGCTGCACAAACATGGATTTGAATGAACAAAGATCTCCCATTTATATTCACAGCTTAATTGGTTTTTTATTTAAAAGTAAATTAAGCTCATACCTTTTTTTCTTACATTTCAACATTTTGAATATATTGATAATAACAACACAGCCCTGTAGGATCGCATGGAGTCTGTCCCAAAGAAAATTATTTGATTTTTCTCTCCAGGGGTTGAAGTTTTGCTAGTTTGCCATTGACAACAATAAAAATGCAATCTGAAAGTCTTTACTGTGATTTTAGTAAGACCTGTGTAATTCGTGTTCTCCATTTGCTGTGTGGGTTGGTGTTAGCAAAAAATTGCAAAGTGGTGACTTGAAAACTAAATAGCAGAAGGATTACTTTTAATTTGATAATTTTAACCACAAATGATTTTGACTAATGGGGTATGACTTCTTTGGCAACTAAAATCATGCAATATTTAATCAGAACCTCCTAGATGCAAGTATTTTGAATAAAGTTTCAATGAAATATAGAGGAACTTCATATGTATCAAATGTCAAAGAATGTCATCTGCTACTTGAAAGTCTCTGCTGTTTTTTCTGGGCCCGTTATGATCTTGGTCTAACTTTAGTTGTGTGTCTTTCCCAGTCAGATCTCTTTGTCACTCAGGGAGTAATCATAAGTACATTTTGCTTGGAGCAGATTCTGTTTCTTTACTCATCCAACATTGCCAAACAAAAGACTTAATATTTGTATTTACTTCATTGTAGATGATGTCAAGAAGTTACTGAGGGAACTGGATGTCACAAATTCACTTATATCACAGCTAGCACCAGAAGGTACCTTACAGTATTCATTCCATGTGCAAAAGTACAGTCAGAAATACTTTATGATTGCCATTTTATCAGACAATTTAATAAAATCTTCCCTGTAACTTGCAATTTTTCCTACTACCTGTTAAATAGGTAAATGCTTTTATATAGCTCTGTAGCTCACTGAGTAGTGTTTTATGTTGTAAAGATGGAACAAGATGTTTATGGACACATTAGGTATGGTTAACAGCTATTATTTATTGACTTCAAATAATGTTTTACACCACTGGATTAGTGAACATATTCTGTGCTGAATAAAACTTGATCAAAATGTTTCTTTTTTTCCTCCACAGAAGACGTAGTTATCCATGAGTTTGCTACTCTTTGTCTAGCACATATGGCTGTTGAATATACTACTAAAGTGAAAATATTTGAGCAAGGTGGGTTAGAGCCACTTATCAGACTGCTAGGTAGCCCTGATCCTGATGTTAAGAAGAATTCTGTTGAATGTCTCTACCTTTTGGTGCAGGTAAAGTTTGCTCTTGTTTGTTGTGTTAAATTACAGAGGCAGATAAGCATTTGCACACCCACCCCTGACATTCTGTGTGGGGTTAATAATTTTAAAATATTTGTTTCCTTTACTCCCCAGTGTTCATCAATGCATTTGAAACATTGAGTCCTTGCACCTGAGTCCTTTAATGTTAAATTAGTTATGAATATATCTGGTTTTACTGTAATTCTGTTGAACTTAATGCAATTGTCTGTGCTGTACTGCAGTAAAAGTAAAATCAGGATGAGCTTCAGATTTTTAAAACTAAATAATAATTTACCTTCCTAGTTGAAAAATATTAATCTTAGTAACGAGAGTTGTAATCTGTCTATCCAAAAGGTTGGAATAGTCCTGTAAATTAAAGAGCTACCAATTGCTTTGTGTCTTGTTTTGACCGGCAAGTCCATAGCACAGTTTTGAACATCTTTTTAATGAGAGGCGAAAGCTGTCAACAGCTACTTTCCATACTGGGGGGAATAGATTTGTTATTGGCTACTTTCACACTCAGCACTAATGTCATCCATATGCTGCTTAGCAAAAGAATGGTGCATTTGTATGGCAGTTCTCTCCCATGGCTTAAGCGAATCAATTCAGTAATGAATTCAGTTTATAACTCTATCTCTTTTGGGGCATCAGAGCATGTCTATTCAGAATCACATTTTACTCTTTCTCCTTTTTTACTATCTCGCTGTCTTTGTTGCAGGGTATATCTGGATAACTGCACCTGGTGCTTGCTTATATTGATAAGGATAATTGCATGCTGCACATGTGCAATAAGCTATTTAAAAGCAAATTGTAATTTATTTATTTATTTTCTTTTTTAATATAATCAACTACTGTCTTTTTATTAAGCTGCACATCCACTATTTAAAGTTGAAATTTTAAATTGTTGTTTTATAATTACTAAAACAAAAGAAGATATAACCAGGCAACCACAGCAGACTGCAAAAACTGTTTTCCTCCCACTGAGGTAAATAAAAATGGTGAAACTAAATCTACAAAACTTTCTCAAAGAAACTCTTATGTTGAGACAAACATGGCGAAGTCAAGAGTGAATAGGCTTCTTTATACAGGACTAGATTTTGTAGTGTGTACTTCAGTCATGCAAAAAACCCCTAGAATTTAAGGTTTGTGGGGCTTGATTATATTCAGTTTGGTTCTTAGCTTAAAAGAAAGATCTGCAGAACTGGATGCTCTGGAGTATTGACTCATTTTTAATGTCTGAAATCAGATTTTTGGTGTTCTTTCTGTAAAGTTAGGAATTGATGCACTGTTATATTCTCTATCACTAACATTCTTTGTTGGAATATTTTACTGCAGGATTTTCAAAACCGTGCTGCAGTTCGTGAACTGAATATAATTCCACCCTTGCTGGGACTACTGGAATCTGAATACCCGGTCATTCAGTTGTTAGCCCTTCAAACCTTAGAAGTAATTAGCAAAGACAGAGAAACCAGGATAATACTGGGAGAAAATAAGGGATTAGATTTACTTCTGAATATACTGGAAAACAATGTACGGTTTGCTTGCCTTAAAAGTTTTTTTGTTCTTGATGCTGATGTTTGTATGACTAATGAGAAATATTACTTATTTTATAGAAGAGTGACATAAGAAGAAAGAGTTACTTACTTGGAAGGAACTATGATAGAAATAGGATAAGCTAGAATATCTACCTTACTAAGAAAAGAAGCAAAGGCATTTCCAAAAGTGTTTATTATTCAATTTTTTAGTTGAATTTACCTTATATAATGGCTTTCGACTCAATTTCCTACCATTGTTAATGTTATTATGAGACTCAGTTTAGTACTTCTTGAGTTTAGGTGTCACAATGGGAAATATAATGCATAGAGAAATTAGTGAAGTTTTTTAAGATCCCAGGCCCATTCTGAGTACCTGTCGAACCCACTTTGATGTAAATGAGAAACTTCTGGGGATTTTACTATTTTTAATACATTGTGTTGCATCGTAAGGCATCATCAAATAAATTATATGAAAATATGAATTTGTAAGTATGTACTTTGCAGTACGAATAAAGTGTCCAAAAGAAAGTTACAACCATTATCCTACAAACTTAAAAGCCAAAGATATTTTAATCCTGATTTCAAGGTTGTTTGGTTTTGTTTTTTTTTTAATTAGGAACTCAGTGATCTACATATCGAAACTCTCGCTGTGTTGGGAAATTGCCTCGAAGATGTGTATACTCTGCAACTGATTCAGCTGACAGGAGGCCTTAAAAAACTACTTTCATTTTTAGCAGTCTCTACTGTTCCTGGTATTCAGAAGAATGCAGCAAAGGCAATTACCAAGGCAGCTTATGATGGTATGTGACTTTTCAATAATCCTTGGACATGAAATTGTGAAGTAAATTTTTATCCAGAATGAGGCCATCTTCTCTGGTTGAGGGTAGTACTTGTGCTGAGGAAAACACTGGAAAGAATTAATTACAGTGATGAGTCTTGCCAATCAGAGCAGCAATTGGATGCTAGGAGATTATATATATATAGATAGATAGATAGATAGATAGATATGAAAATGTTAAGGTTTTGCCTCAATTTATTTTTAAATGTAATATATTCTTGTAAAATGCTGTCCTCAAAGGAAAATGGAGCTCTGAAAATATGATCCTTGTCTGTTGTTTAGTGATGCCAGCTGACTGCCATCTTAAGCCACCTTTGCTGGCACTGCTTCTCGCCTCTATCTGTTAAGACTTCATTGCAAGCTGACTTCCTTTTGCATTCAACTGCTTGTCTAAATGTCAGGCAATTTCAAATACAAATTCCTTTAACAGAGGCGTGAAAGGAAACCTTTCAAATGGCTTGCAGATTAATATTCCCAGGGGAGTTAAATAGTTTCATTGTAATCTTTTTATAATTATTCATCCTATAGTTCTTTTTTATATACTTTTCTTTAATTCACCGAGGAATTCTGAATTAGGCAGAACATACTCATCATTTATGCCCACAAAGATGCTCTTTTAATCAAACTACATTGGAAATTCCTTCTGTACACTGGCTACTGAGTTGCAACATGTGCCAAGTAGTGTTGTGTAACAAAATGCAATGTAACTAATAACATACTTCTGACTATAAAAGATTTTACTTCTGTCAAGGGACTTTTATGACAGTAGGATTTAAATATTTCATTCATATTTCTGGCACCTTGTGGTTGAATCATGGCTTTAATTTATGTGTATTTTAAAAATATGTCTTTTAATTCAATACATGGATAAAATAATCTCTCCTTTCTGCTGTATTTCAGACCTCCTTTCATCTCTCCCCATGCTATCTTTCTAATTCTTTTCTCACCTTGCTTAGTTTGATATCCTGAATATTTGTAATTATTTGGATTGAAAATGGTACACAGAAGGAGTGTCCTAGTATTCTATGGGTTTTTCTGTGCTTTTGTCATTATCTGTTGGAAGCTTGGCAAGTCACTGAAAATTGTTTTCATTAATGTTCAGGTATCAAAGATAGGAAGGGACCTTCTTATGTCAGTATTTTCTTTGTGTATTTTCCTGTGTTGTTATTTTATTATGCTACTTAGGACTGTCAGTATCATTTTTATAGTCCTGTGACAGGCTTGTAAGTTGTATGCTAAGCAGATTTATATTTGCTCCTACTGCTTTCTACTGCATCTTACTCCTTTATCATATTTATTTTCAAATAAGCATAGCCTTCTTTTCCTCTTTCACACTTTTTTTTTCAGTTTTTGTGGCCTAATATTTTAGCAGCTGTTAGTAGAAACATGTCTGAGCACATTTTTAAAGCACGGTTGCAAGAACCACACATAATATATTACAGTACTGCCTATGATCTTATATCATGGGATGTTACCGTCAGGGAAGATGCATCTTCTTGTCATGCTTCTTTACAAATGGAGTCAATGAGGTTTCATTATAAAGCTTTGCTCTCTTCTTCAGCCTATGACAGTTAGTATGGATGCAGCAAGCTGGGAAAATACATCAAAAGAAAATTTAAAATACTTGCTTTCAAGCTGTAGAATTTCGGTGACACCCAGTTAGACAAAAGGAAACTTCTTGTCCTGGTGCAGTGGAAAACAGAGTCCAGTAAACTTACTACTCAATGTGGCCCCCAAAAGCACTGAATTTTTCAGAGCTATTCAGAGCTGCTGGTCTAAAGTCAGCCTTGGAGTGGAAAGAAAAGGCCATTTTAAGACATAGCCCAATTGCAAAAAGAAAACAGAAGTATTTTCAGGTTTTGTTTGTTTGATTGGATTCTGGTTGTAAGCATACTAAACAGCCTATCCAAAATGCAACACTAATGTATACTATACTAGTACTTGCCTTGATGTGAATCCAGTATAATACAACACAGGTCTTAGTTCTGTAGTGACTTTTTCATTAAATTTGCAATAGCCATACCCACATTCTTCAGGTTTGATAATCATGGTTGCAATTTACCAACATTTCCTGTATACTTGGGAAAAAAAATACTGCTTTTCATTGGAATGAGAAACCTACTTCTGCTATGACAGAACATGTATCTAGCTGGTTTTTTAATCCTGGCAGCTGAGTATACAGCAGTATCTGGTTTTGAAATTATTATTGTTGACAGATGGAATTTAGTTTTGGATTGGTTTTTTTTCCTGATAGATGTGATCATAGCAAGCAGTTTTGTTTTATGTCCCTTTCAACCCTTTGGAAAGGGACTCCTGTAACTTGGTGTTGTTGTTATAAGATCTATTTATCCCTTAAGATTTATTCTCAGTATCAGAATAAATTACATGGTATAAACATGATATTCAACTTTAAATAGCATCTTTAGGATGCTGCTCTGTTTAAGTACATGAAAATGGATTATATTTCTGTACATAATCATTATGCCTTTGCCCCTGAAATTTTTTTTCATTCTGTAACATAATTTTGAATTTAATATATTAATTTATTGATTATTTTGTTTTGTATGCTCAGAATTATACTGGTGAATTATGCTGTGATTCCTGCCTTGCCCACCAAATAATGCAGTCATTTCAGAATCTAAATATAATCTAATGCTATAAATTATTGAATGTCTGTGAGTGGATTATCTGGACTGTTGATTAAGGAGGGCCTGATTTTCCCCTGACAATGCCAGACACGCCAGCAACAACAAAATGCTGTGGAGTGTGTACGGGGAAAGTGATGATGACGCTCCCTTTGCCAGACTTCTGGTTTGAAGCTCTCCCCATTCTTTCTGTGTATCTCAATGCATCTCATGCTCAAAGGGAAGCACACTGAACATGCTCTGTAGCCTGATTAACCTATGCATTTCATAATACAGATCTTTGTTTATCTGGGTTATCTCAGTTCAAGATCAGTGAGAGGTCATGATACGGTATAACATTAACTTTTTTTCATTTGAAATTGGTACAAATAATTCCATAGGGTGGTGACAGTGACCTGAATAGTAATCGATAGAACTCAGATCATGATTTGGGGGTAATAAGGGAAAATAAGAAAATATATTGAAAAATAAAGATTGTCCCACCATGAAGTCAGTGCATGAAAAACTGGACAGAACAGTTGATACTCCAAACTCTTTTAGTTGTGTGTGCTTGATTCTCCTTCATGTTAAATCAATGCATTCAAATTACTTAGGGGTCAAGAAATTAATCACTGTAAAAATGGTGTTGGCACTGACATATGAAGTACTTCAGTATAAACAATGCTTTTCAATTGTGCATTCTGTCTAGTCGGTAGTAAAGGACACAAAGGAACCGACTCATACACACAGAGAGAGGATCAGCAGAAAATGTTCATCCCTTAAATGGAATTCGCACCTGGATATCGAAATATTAATAATTTTCGTTGATCTAGCTACCTAAATAGAAATGCATACTCTTTATCATAAGTTCAAATTCAAAATCTGTTTTTCCACATTATTATAAAATTCTTTTTCAGTTTAAAATATTTTAAATTACTATTTTCACTCATTCAAATTAATTATTCATATTATTATTTCATATAGGCATAAATTTTCTTTAAAATAAATGCTTGCCCATCATCATAGCTGCCTTTAAAATCAAGAGTAGTTTTTAAGAAAATCTGTAAATAAATTAGTAACTTGCTGTGCAAAAATAAATTATTGAGGCATGAAGAATCTCTGGAGATCACTATTTGGGATTATGGACTACTTTGGCAAGCAACAGGCCAGCAACATACTTGATAACCGGTCAGAAAAGTCTCTTATCCCAATTAAGGCCTTCTCTTGAGAGGTGGCTGATATGCATCAAGGTTATGGCCAAAGTTCTTCTGACACTTAAAATCCTCTCTGTTTTATTCGTTGCATCTTTGTTTTGTGATTTCATTTGCATATCTGAGGATTCTAAAAAAGTTTAAAACTGAGTTGAGGAGGGGAAAGTGACTGCACCTGTCTCATCTACATGCTTTGAGTAATTTGTGCTCTACAGTTACATTTTCGATCAGACTTGCTTTTCACTGACTTTGTGGACTTTTATTTGTTTACTTTTATTCACTACAGATTCAGATTTATCTAAAAGAATACCTACTATATATTTTTTTCCTTTTAAATTTTTTCTATTTCAAGGACAACAATCCAAACCAGGGAGTGATCCCTCAGACCAGTAGCAAGCACTGGTAAAATTTCTAAATATTTTGAAGTTTCACTGACTTCACAATTCCTGAAATTCTTTAATACATTCAAAAATTCTACTGTGTAGATATAACTTTCAGCATGTAATTAGTCTGGTTTAAATTATGCATATGGTTAAATGTTTATTGACTCTCATCATTGTAGAGCTTCTGTGCTGTCCAGTGCCTTTCTTCATGAAAAAGTTTCTTTCAGGGATCTTTCTAAGAAGCACCTGCATTTCTGATCTCATCAGTTTTGGGATGAGGGAGTTTATCAGTTTGTTGGGATCTACATACAGATGTCTGTAGATACTTTGTAGGCTCTGTGTGCTGTTACTTGTGTAGAGGAAGGAGCATCTCCGTCCTTCCGCAGCTGCTGCCGGTCAGTGCAGTGTAGGTCAGCAGTGAACGCTATGTCAGCAGGCTAAACTACAAAATTCAAATTCTCTGCAAAGTGGGCATTAATGAAGAACTACAAGCTGTGCAGAATTTAAAATTTTCTTTGTAATGCTCCTTGCCTTTTTTTGGCTATTTTAATACAGTGAGTGGTATTTCACCAAGTTAATTTTACATTTACTGGTATCTTCTTCAATTTTGTGCATTTGGACTTCGTTATCATAAACTGAAGTTCAGCACGATCCTGAGTAAGCATGATCTGTTGCATTGGGAAAGCTGTTTCCATCAAGCCTTTATGCATTCTGCAGTTTTAAAGTCTTGTAGAGAGCAAACTTTGCGTTCTGTCAGCCTATGTATGTTTATACTGTGTTTAATAGTCATTATTTGGGCTTGATTCAGAGTTCAATGAAGCCTAATCCAGGAGCTGGACTTGGATGATCCTTGTGGGTCCCAACTCAGGATGTTCTATAATGGGATTTGGCTCAGGTCCTTTGTGCACATTTCTTAATAGCTGGTTCCTCTGTTACCAAAATATTTCCAGCAACTAAATGAAATCAAATTCATGTCCTTTCACTGATTTGGAAAACAAATGCAGATTAATGCTGTTGTTGTTTCTCATTTAAAGCTGAAATCCGAAAAATCTTACATTGGGAAGAGGTTGAGAAACTTCTCCTAAACCTTTTGGAAACTAGTGATGATGAAGTTAAAGTTGCTGCTTCCCAAGCTATTTCTGCCATGTGTGAGAATATAGACAGTAAAAGTGTCCTTGGACTCCAGGGTAAGTAAGGTGGGAAAGGATGAAATGTGAATTTGTGTTTTTTCTGTTTATAAGGAGAATATTATAATTTTGCAGACTGCCATGGTTTATTTAAAGGTTCATATATACAATTATTTCTTTCAAAGGGATTCCTCAGCTAGTACAGTTGCTAAGCAGTGATAATGAAGAGGTAAAAGAAGCTGCAGTGACAGCATTAAGTAATTTGACAACAGCCAGTCCTAGAAATGCAAGGTGAGTCTGCAATAATTAAATTATTATCTAAAACACTAATCTGAAGTGATAATCTTTTGATTTTTAAAGAATGCCTCATCTTGTCCTTATCCTACAAGGCAGGTCTGTGTGAATTTGACTATAAAGCACTTTTTGGTGCTTATGAGTCACCTGGAATAGCTTGGTTCTCATCAGTGTTACAAGAGTTGTGCTGTCTCTACTAATGTTTGCTTCAAGGAGAGGTATGAAGCAGATGTATTGAAAGCAGAGCTATAAATCATGTTTTGAAGAGAACATATGAGCAAAATATGCCTTATAATCTAAAGCATTTGGTGTTGATTTCTTTTTTTAAATCCAAAATCATTGAGATGTTTTAAAACTTGATGGTTCATGCAACCTTTTTACTGATCTAAATCCATTATTTGAGGGAGATAGGTCTTCTGAATGTTGGCATTGTTTTGCTCTTCCTTTTTGTTTTTATTGTTTCCCAAGTAATAGGGAATGCTTATAGTGCATTCTCTGAAAGAAAAGAAATGTAACTTCAGTATCCAAAATTACTAACAAAGGTAACAATGGTTAGCTCATTATATGTTTCAAAACAATTGTATCAACTAAATTCTACTGTCAGCTGCAGCGTTCTTTTATGCCAACTCTATTAAAAGTCCTGTTAGGGAAAAGCAACTGAGCAGTGTGATGTATATGAGCAATAACATGAAACTTACAAACCAAAAAAAAAAAAAAAAAAAAATCCTAGAAAGTTTCCTGGAATATACATACTTAAAGAAGTTGTAATCAATTCACAGGCATCCTTTGACATGAAAAAGTAAAATAACTCAAAAAATAAATTATTTGTTTCAATTTATTGATTCAGCTCTAATAGTCTCTAGTATTTACTTAATGTTAGCAGATGGAGCCATAATTTGACACAAGAGAATAATACTCTGTTCTCAGATTCACATAGTACATTTTTTTTTGTCTGATATTCTGCTCTCCTCATGTGCTGGACTCTTCAGTTGGTGTCAGTGGGAGTCACACACACATAAAACAAGCACAGTGCTGGAGTCCAGAGGTCAAACTTTCAGCTCCACTACAGCTGGTTTTCGTAGTGCAGCCCTTTGAGGTTTCACATTGTGAAAAGGGGATCTCTGGAGAGTTTTGAGTTGGTATAGCAGCTTATGCCAACTCGTTCCATTTCTTTTGCTAAGGAGATAGTCAGGACATTGTTTAGCTCAACTGCTGGAATAATTCTCTGAGACCTCAGGCAGGGAAATTGCTGTCTCTGTTCCTCTGCATTATAATGAAGTCCGTATTTGTTTCTTGCTGGGCAGAGTCAGGAAATTGTAAAGGTGGCTTACATATACTTCTCTCTCCTCACAATCCAGCTTCAAGTACAATATGGAAGTGCCAGATAATCTAATCAGAGGTCTTCTGTGAAAATCAGGAAGCAATAATTTACATTAAATATGTATATTGGATGAATTCCATGTGACTATATAATTACTTCAAAGCTTCATTTCTAAATCAAAACCATTAATAAGTCATAGAAGGGTCTGAGTGTGACTAGGATCTAGAAATGAATATATAGTGTTGAACCCTTAGCTGATACAAACTGGTACAGTTCCAGCTCACTGGCTGACTATCAGGCCCATATTTATTTTACATTCACATAATAGGAAAAAAAATAGTTTGGAGAAAATTCATTCCAGATTGAGTTCCCATAATGATATTTCATTCTCGAATGTTTCATTTGTATGTCCTGTAGACCACTGAAAATAAGTGTATAAATAATGAAGATGCCAATACACTTTTATAATGATGTGACTTTGCTGTGTGATTATGTTGACAACATTCTGATCTCAAATGAAACTGACGAGACTAGTGCCATTTTATCAGTTATGTATTAGATTCTTGTTGTAAACCCTCCAAGAATATAAAATCATAAAGGTAGTAGCAGCAGGTGGACCTTATGTGACAAGAACAAAGTGGGTCCAGTGATGGGGAAGACTATTTGCCATAAGTGCTTTCACTTTTTACTGGCCAGTCAAATATTCAACCTTGTTGATCTCACATGCATGCGTTCTGCTGTATTTCAATTAATGAGCGTTTTTCTATGTTATATTGATTGAAGGATGTGTACCTTGCCCTTTTATTTGGTTCAGTGTATGTTTAGAGATATAAAGTGAGTACAATTTGTTGCTATTTTTGCTGGAGATTTGTTGCTCTTGTTAAGAATATCAAAAAGTGCTGCCAGCTTTTCATATAATATGGAAAAAAATACAATTTAAGACAAATTGTGTGTAATTAAAACTCCCGCCGTAGGTAGCCCATAAAGATAAAGTCTTCCATTGATTAATAGCACAAGAACAGCATAGGCAATGGGCAATACTACCCCCCACTAATGTATATTAACCTTGACCTTTAGGTGCTTCCCCACAGCAATGAAAGGCTAGTTCTATACCCCTACCCAATCAATCCTTTGTTTCTCAACTGAGACAGCTAATAAAGGTGTCAAATATGGTGGAAGTTTGGTAATTAGAACACCTGTTCACGATGAACGGGACAGAGACCAGCTTGTCATTTCACACAAGTCCTCAAGCAACCATGATTTGGCAAAAATAAATAAATTACTGAATTACTCTGCTTCCCATAGTAGTTTAACCAAAAATCTAGAGCGGAAGAAGACATGAGTCCCATGCAAGTGGTTTGAGTTTTCAGGTTTACTGGAAAACATGGATTTTCAATAGGATCTCTACCAGAACACATAGCAATTAATATAAATAACTTCTAAAATATTTCAGCATTGCCACAGAGCTGATGTTGTGTCATACTTCAGTAGCACATAGAAAAAAAATACGGTGGTCAAATGCCTCATTAGTTTACAGACTGACACCCCCAGAATATGCTTTTATAAGAATTTTATCATAAGGACAGAGTTTTAATGCTGCTCAATGTTGATGATAAATCCTTGTAAACTTGTTAATACTTAGGCTAAGTAAAAATAAAATTGCAAAGTACATTGCAGTTTAAAATCCCATGTGCTTATTCTAACATGTTATGTTATGTGTGCATTGCTCTGAGGTCATCCTTGATATATAGGTCAGAATTTGTTTCTGTGGTCTGCTTCTGGAAAAAAAGAGAATTATGTTCAG
The DNA here is from genome assembly GCA_014706295.1 of Lycocorax pyrrhopterus obiensis. NCBI lineage: Eukaryota > Metazoa > Chordata > Aves > Passeriformes > Paradisaeidae > Lycocorax > Lycocorax pyrrhopterus. The sequence goes on along the minus strand of JACSVZ010000002.1, from coordinate 18,221,358 downwards.
CTGGGTATTTGCATCCATCTTCTCCATTACATCTTTTTAATCCAGAGCAGTAAGTTGCTTTATTGGAAACTGTATACAGTTATTTGGACAGAAGAATGCCATTTAAAGAATCTCTGAAGCTTTCTGGTTTTGCTGTGTCCAGGCATCGGGCAGTGTGGGCGCAGTCACTTCAGTAATGGACGTGGTGCACAAATGGAACAATTACACGTGAACAAAGAAACAGCAGCGTCATCTGTTGGGCAGGAAAATAAGTGATTCTGTGCCACACATCTAATCCTGGAACAAATGGCTTACCTCAGCCTCTGCCTATTTTTTCTCATTTAAAGTATAATCAATTATTTTCGCTTTTCACGTATTTAGGATAAGATAATAATGTTAAATATAAATATGATAGTAGAAGTAGCTCATAGAAATAAGGTCTCAAGTATACCAGTTAGTCAGACATTAATTTGACCAGCTCTTTTCTTCAGTTTTGTTGTAGCACAAATGCCATTTCTAACAGCTGCCTTCATAAATCTGGCAGTGTCTGAATTCTGAGCACCTAATGGATTTGCCACTAAAGAAAAACATATGCTCTGGAATTTAGAACTTTGTACTGGACATGAAAACTAATTAGCAGCCTCAATAATGTTTGTCTTAAATTGTTTATTTTAAGTGCACAATTTATAGCATTCAGTTAGAATTTGGGCTGGGGGAAGAAGGAAGAGGATGTTTTTTCTTCATCTGTACCAAGGGCTGCAGGAAGTTGTGGTACGTGACAGACTTATGACAGAATATTTCTCCTGGGGTTTATAATAACTGTCATGTGACAAATTTCTGTATTATATCTGGATTCAAGATAGCAAAGTATCATCCCAAAATTTACAAAGTCATCAAGCTTTATGTTATTTAGCTTTCTAATTCTTAAGTCCTTCACAGGAATCAGAGAACCTATTTAAATTCCCAAAGGTTATATCCATATAGGCAGTTCCAGGCATTAGTGCAGCATCTGAATGTATGCTTTCTGAAATGTATCAAGATTGTCAAGATTTGAGAGTAGTTTGGAATAGGAGGAGAGGTTGGGAACTCGTTGGTTGTGGACAGTGCCCAGTGAGGAGAAAGTGAGTCGTTCCCTTGACTGTAGTGGATGTTACATCTATTATTCCAAACTGAAATTCATGCACTGATCTAATGACTCAAAATACATCCTCAATCTGTTTCACCTGTAGTGAGATTGTCTCACCTTTTTCAACTGAGATTTTCAGTACACAACAATTTTTTTTTTTATTGTTTATAAGATGAGTATGGCTGTCAAGGCATAAATTTGAAGAATATCCATTTTTTCTTACATCCCAAATATAGTTATTATTAGGAAGTAGTGATTACTATCATTAGGTAGTAATATCACTAGGTAATAATCTTCTCTATTAGAAAATAGAAAACTTAGGAATAGCTTTCCTCTTTCAAGAGTGTAGATGGAACCTAATTCACATAAATATTGAAGTGTCAATATTACGTAGGATAATACATTTGCATGAATATATGCGTTAATTTATGCACACAACAGGAACACAAATTTCTAGAACAAGAGCTACGTTTAATAGCATAAATAGGTGATAATCCAGTGTAAGTTTTGTCCTTTTTATGGTTTAATAGTTCTTTATGACATAAGTTTGTTTTTCTGAAGGAGGAAATCAACAATAGAATGCTGCTGGCCGCCTTGCGTAGATGTAATATGTTTTAATACTGACCCCTAGTGACAGAATTATATTTTTGAGCTGATGTGCTGCAAGGTAAAGGGATTTTTTTGAGTTTTGTGGGTTGTGCTGTTACTTTTTTACGTTAGCATCCATGTCTACTGCACCCTGTAAAATACAGTTATCTCAGGCCATGAACAGGTTCCTCTTTTTCCTTTCTCTTACTGTATATCCATATTGTGGGAGGTACTTTATAAAAAGAAAAAAAAAAAAGGCAACAAAGTCATTCCCCATTACCTACAAGCTCATAAGCTTTTCCTTGCAAGTTACATCTTGACTTCCATTGAAAACTGCAAAATGTTTTATGGTAAATTTCTCCCTTGGCAGAAAACCTGAAGTCCTGTCTGGGATGTCGCTCAGAAATGGGTTCCCACTAAGACCTTATTGTCACATCAGATGACTGATATACAACCCACAGACATGGGTCTGTGCCCTGCTGGCAGTGAAAAATCTTTCATACAGACAGGTGTTGTATTTTTCTCTTAGATTGGGAAGGTGTGGCTGCATTGGAAACTCCTTCTGTAGGCTCAGACACTCTAACTGTGTTTTCTTCCCAGTACAGGTCTTCTTTCACAAAAAAAGAAAAAAAGAAAAAAAGAAAAAAAATAGTTATGCATTCTCCTGGGGTTTTTTTTTTTTGTTGTTGTTGTTTTTTAACTTTGGGGTTATATTCAAGACAAAGACCATAAGAGCATTTATCTCTATCTAACACAGCTCTCATGCCACCACATCCTAAAGCGCATGGAAACCTAAGTAGGTCCAAAATAATTTCAGGCAGAACATTTCTCATCTGGGATAATGATAACTACATAGAAATTTTACTCCTTGTAGATACAGCAGAATCTTTTGGCCTGTTTGTACACCCCTATTTTCAAAGCCTTGCAGTATGATCACTGTTTATCTTGGCTGTGGAAGGCTGGAATTTCACTCAGAGCATGTGTGTTGTCACCTGTAACTTCCCATGATATATTTCTGTGGGATCAGGTGAAAACTTTTTCTTCCCAGATGGAGACTCCTAAGCCTGGGAGAGAAAACTTTCTTTTGTGTAGTGGCACAAGTACCATGATTACTCTTGAGTGTGTATCCTTGCAGTGTCATTTAGTGATATGCACTGAGATAAATTATGCTTTTTATGGATTAAAAGTGGCAGGGTTTATTTTACACATGAGTAAATATTTCAGACAAATATATTGGTGCTTTTGCATGCACATTTTCTTTGTAGTAGATTTCTAAATTAAATTATTTAAGTGTATGTATGTTTGTTTTAACTTACTTGAGTATAGTGTGAAGTTGTTTATTTGAAGTGTCTATAAGTAAATTTAAGGGTTATGACTGACCATGCAAACTTAATTCTGCCCTGCTGTGAATTTAACCTGTGCACTGACTGGCATGTTGTCCACTTGGACTGTCATCTGGTAAAAATAAGCTTTCACAAGTAACCTTAACATTTTAACATGCAACCTTAGTAATTTTATCTTAACATTGTGGTATATGTGTATTTTCTTAGAGATGTAATTTAAAGAGAGAAAGCTAAAAGCATAAATTTCTGCACTCTAAATCATTGTAAGAGCTTGAACTTTTAGCAAGGCAAAAGAGACTGCTGCCATTTGAGATATGTTCATAGTTGTCCAGAAAAGAGTTATCCAGAAGTGAAAGCTCAAGTTCACAGTGCAAAGTACTGTGTGTAGAGACTGACTTGGCACAGCTTTTTTATCCTTCCTCAGCTGGTGCCTACAGAGATGAAGAAGAACCATGGTGTCCTCACTCTCTGTGTTCAGAGGAATTCTGAGGACCCTGATTCGGCTTTTTCTTTCCTTTCCTTACACCTCCATGAAGGCTGCTCTGGCAACACATGCATGTTCCCTCTTACTTTGCTTTTGTAACAGCGTGGGTTCCAGACTCTGAATATTTGTGCCTAGTTACTGATTTTTGCATGCACTACTTCTTGGGTCAGAAAAAAGAGAGAGGGGGATTGTGTCATTTTCATGAGCCTATCCTGGCTGAAGGTACATGGGGTCTTTGAGGAGCAAAAAGAGTATCTATTGTTGAATTTCAAGCCTTCCACATAATAGTGGAAATATCAGAAATTATTTACAAAGGTTGCGGTTAGTATTATAATTAAAAATCTCAGGTATCATAAACAGATAGTTCATTACCAATGCTCCTGTAATAGTTTAAATTAGGTATACTACAGTTTTAGATCTGTGTAACTTTGTCAGATGACTTCCATGATAGACATTAGAAGATCTCTGTGAATTGCTAAATGAGAGTCAGGTATTACAGTCTCAGCTAACCCAGACAGTTTAAGGTTTTATTGCATCCAGACTGTGAGGTTTATTGAGTTTTGGTTTTGTTGCAGTTTTAACAAGATACTTGTCGTTAGAAAATAGGATTGAGGTTTCAGTTCCTGAAATGAAAAATTAATATGGCTTGTTGATATCATCAATATTTTTATTGGAGCACAAAGGGCCCCCAGATTGTAGATCAGAGTCCCTTGTGCTAGATTCCCTTACTCAGAATAAACATACTGACATTAATTTCCCTTGTATAGTGAAGAAAACGGAAGTAATATTAGTCTTTAAATAAAATACGAGTGACTATTTACAACAGTCAATTGCTTTTGAAAATAATTAAATCACGAAGTGAAGTTTTTGGTACGTGCAGAAGACATTTATTGGATGTGATTATTCTGATGGCATAACAGGGCTAATGAAGAATAATAATACATTTAAGGAATAAAAAGGAAGCTATTTCTTGAGGCTTTTTCAAACTTCTGGTTAAGATATTCTTTCTCAGCCAGAAATTGTGTAAGAGAGCTGGATCACAAATGCCTTGTGTGAAAAAGAAGTCATGCGATTTAACACAGATAGAGTTGATTTTTAAAAATGTGTGTAATTAGATGCATAATTCTTATGCATAATTTACATGCAATTATGTATGAAAATGAGATATGCACAGGCATAAATGGCTAGCTAAGCACCTCACACACAATCACAGTAATTTTGCACAGAAATTAAACATGCAGTTGCAAACACATTTGAAAAAAATGAAGTCCAGTGAGGAGGAAAAATTTGAATTTTTTTCTGAGCAGAAACTGTTAAATCCTCAGTCGGGGTGGGGGGGAGTAAATAGCATAGAAGTGAAAAAAAAATTGAATATAAACCAGTTTATGTTCAGTTATGATAGAAGAAACAAAATCAAACATACTTTACCATTTTTATGAAGTGTCAATCTCACTAGTGTAAATTTAGTACAGTCCTGAGTAAACAGTGGTGTCAAGCTGTACCACTGCTCTTCTCCTCTATCTCCCCTCCCTGGAAGGCTGTTTAGGTTAGGGGTTTGGGGGGCAGTCTCCGTGTTTTCTGGCAGCTCTTTGAACATTCTTAGTTACTTTCTCCCTTAGGCTAGACTTTCTCTTCAGGAGGAAAATTCCCGATGCTCTGAGTAAATAATCTGTTCTTTTTCCTGCCATGGCTAGAAGGCTTGGTCACAGACCAGAGCTTTTATGCTCCTGTGATGCCAGCAAAGAGGTGGTTCTTGTCACAGAGCGCTTATAGTTCTAAAAATAAAACACAATTTTCATCAAATTTTTATTGCTGGTTGTTTTCACAACACGCTCCCGATAGCTGAGCTTTCCTATTGCACCCCAGACAACTAAAGCAAAAAAATACTCTTTTCAGTGACATTCATACACATCTCCAAAGTGTCTGTTAAAAAAAAGTTTGTATTGTGAAGTTTTTGGTAATGATTTTATTGACAGCTTTTAATTTATTTTTGCAGTAAAAGTAGTAAAGAAAATGTTTGTTTTTCTCAGTCTCTCAGCATTTATTCTTTGAGTCTTGAATTATCTTTTAGAGAATTTTCAAGAAAATGTCTTAATAACATTACAGTGTATATTTAAAATGAATAAATTAAATATTTATTATCTGACCTTTTAATATTTGTCTTCCCAATGACAGTTGAAAAAAATATTTTAGCTGTTCTTGAATACAGTGATTTGAATCCAATTGTAATCAGAATTTTACTGTTTCACTAAAGAGCATGCTTAAGGTCTTTAGGGTACCTGACCTGTGTATACCTTGATTAAGGTAAATGCCTAACCCTATTAGGGTAGGCATTCTAAGGATCATAATATGTGCTTATAAATCATAACATGTGAATTATTTTAACTTTTATTTAATCTCTGCAATTCCTACATCTGTCTTGTCTATTTTTTTCTTCCTATTTGTAGCTCAGATAGGCAGCTTCCTCTTTTGAGGAAAAAATGGTGATGTTGCAAATGCAACATCCTTTTTTTTTTTCTCTTGTCATTGTCTTCTTTCCTTTTCCCTAACCTTTTTTCTCCTTCTTTAGGAAAGTATATATTTTGAATATATACACAACATGGAGGGAAAAACTTGTGGATTTATTTAATTTACTCCTTTTCCAGATCAAAAAGTGTATTTTTTTTCCGATAAACCAAGGCTCACTTCTTCCTTGAGGATATAGCTCTGTAGTGGAAGCACTGATAAATTCTACAGTCCCAGTAGGATGTGTCTGAAGGAGAGTGTTCTGGAGGCAGGGAGAGTCTAGTGCTAATCTACATTAGTCAGAGACAGAGCTGGTAAAAGCCTTCTCTGACTTTTGTTGCCTTATAACAAACAAATTACACTGTGCATGTCTCTGCCCAAGATAGAAGGGCACAAGGACCTCCATACTTAGTGTTGTGGTATTTCAGCACCTTAAACTTAAACATGTTCATTCTCTCAGCTCCCTTCTGAGGTCAGGTTCTGTGGCCCAGGGTGACAGTGCTATTTCTGCGTTCTCCAGAGGCCTGTGGGGTAGGAGTGAGTTGAACTATGAATTCCCCATTCTTCCTTCTTCTGTGTGCATCTCTGTTACCAGGACATCACTGGCCTCAGATGTTCATGCCCTCTTAAAAACTTATTATCAAAGGTGTTAATTACCTTCAACTCCTGTTACCTGCCTTTGTCACTTTGAACAAATTCTTTTTGCCTTGTGCTCAGTTGTACTACTTGATTAAACTATATGCATGAAACTGTGATTCAAAATGAGTCTGCGCAGAAGTAGAATGCAGGATGGAAATAAATATGTATGATCTTCTAAATCAGTGGTTCTCAACCTTTTTGAAGTTGAGTGGCACTTGAGAAAATTGGCTGTGCTCTGTACCTTGCTGAGGTCAGCTCTGAACACACGAGGAGCCGTCACCTTGCTCTTTTGTTAAGTGCTTGTGTACTTGCTGGTTTTATGGAAATTATAGTAAATCTGCTTATAATGTGATTGGTTACGTCATTCAGTGCTGTGTATCATTCTGTAGCCAGTCTGTTAGGGACTACATGTTTACTAGGAGCTCCTGGGGGAGAATATGTGTATTCTTGGGTGTAGTATAGGAATAGTAAGTCCTCTACTTATTGCAGAAATATTGGATATACTACACCTGTGAGATGCAGTGATGCATTTTATGAGTAGTGAATCTGTCTCATAAATCCTGGAATTTCTGTGTATCTGTTGTAAAGGAGAAACTGCTTGATTTTATTTTTGTTTTTTTTTCTTCCTGGTTAAAGTGTGTGTGTATGCACTGCATAATGCAGTACATCTGATAGCTCGTGAACACACCTTACTGTGTATGGCTGTGTGTGTGTGTGTGTGTGTGTGTGTGTGAATGGTGAGTCTCACCCAAGCTGTGCCAGCAGGTCCGTCCTGGCATTGTTACACGTGCTGGGAATGTGATGTTTTCCAGCAAGCCTGTGATACATGTGGTGTATAGCTCGTTCTTGCATGTGCAATCAACATGTCCAGAATTTCTTCATCTACAGCAGCCTGGATAGAGCTACAACAGCCCTGAAGCTGAAAATTTGGATAAAATTTTCATGGGCAGGATAAGACAGTATTAACCAAAGAAGTACATACTTACCTCAGTAAAAAACCCAAAACAATGGCAAGAAAGAAAGCCACCCACCAAATAAAACATTTTCAGCTCTTTGTCAACTGGTCAAGTAGGAATGGGGAAGGAGGACACACAAAGGGAAATCCAGCTACTTGAAGGAAGACAGAGGGGTGCAGTGTGGGACATCTGCAAACATGAGATTCACTTCTGAATAGAGACCGCAGTGCTTGCATTAAAGCTACTGGTGCTCCAGGAGGATTAATCAGGCAACACCAAACTGACCCTGTATCTTAATGTTGCACCCAAGCTAGTAATTCCACTCACCTTCAGTCCCTGGATTGCTGCTTTTTCCCTGGTTTTCCAAACAGGTAACTACTGCCTGCCTGCCGGATTTTGTTAGATCCATGCTCCAACACTACTTGTGAGCTGCCACTGCCTTGCACCTGAGGCAGAGATGAGAGTAACAAACCCCGTTAGGCTCTGCTGGTTCATTCCAAGTATGCTCAGGAGCATCTGTATCCCCCTCTCTGACAATGTGGAGATACTTGCACTAAGATGAGTTCACAGTAATATGGATGCTGAAAAAGCTTCAGCAGAGAATTTCTTCAGCTCTCTGCAGCGTTTTGTGAGAGTTCTGTCTTTCCCATGCAAGTAACTCAAAACAATGTTACAGTTTTGTAAACTTCTTGCACCTGCAGGTTGTTTTGCAGGATTGTTATGGTTCTAACTAGAAAAACATTTAGAGATGGGTGTCTTAGAACTTGACCAATCCCCTCAAGGGGTGGATGGCCAAAAGACCAATTACCTTATGCCATTTAACACACTTTTGCGAACTAACATATAAAAGCCTTCGGAAAGATTATTAAATCGCTTCCATTTATCCCTGACCCTCAACTCTTGTGTTGTTTCTCTACTCGTCCACGGTGAGAACAGTGACACAGTAAGACCTACATCATGTTGCCCATGTAATGGGATTATGTGGAACAGGTTGGAATGTATTCTACTTTCTGTCCTGTTTGCATAAAAGTGTGACTGGCAGCATTCCTCATGGGGTTTTTTGTTTGTTATCAATGCCAACAGTCTTTGGTAATATAACGATTTCTTTTATATGTGATACTTCTAAGCTTAGTTTATTTTGTAACAGTGAAAGTTACCAAATATGAGTCAGATTTTGGTAAGGCACTGTTACAGTAAAAGATTTTCACATACAGATCTCTTACTGCATTCACAGAAATTTAGCAAAACTTATAAAAAGTGTAAACTCTTTTGTTGAAGAGTTTTTTATGGTTTTGATATAGACAACATGTACTAATAGAGGGTATAAAAAGCAGTTGCAATGAAAATTCAACTTGCCATCTGTGCATTCCCATTGCTAACAATATTACCAACTTTTTGTTTAACAAACAGATGAACCTAAAGTAAAATTATATATTCTCTAATAGTGCCGCTCCTTGCACCTTCTGCTGTCTCCTTCCCAAATTTGCTGCTTCATTAATAATGCTTCTTCAGTGGTTTTTTTTTCTTTGACTGTTCTCTAACCTAAATCTATGAAATTATCCTTAGAAAAAAAAAATCCCAACCATCTTCCCCAATGTTATTTGGAAATAGATTATTTTAAGTCTAGCTGAGGACTTGACCACACCAGCATTTGTCCCAGCACTGCTGAGGGGCAGCACCCTTCAGCCGTGGATGCGATATCATCTGGGAACAGAGGGAATATGTAAACTGGATCTGCTGTTGATAGACTAGTTGATCTGGACTCACAGTCATAGCCAGCCCTAAGCTCTGTTCTGATGAGTCTGCTGTTACCCTGCTAACTCAACTTATGTAAGTCCAGCTCAGTAATTCCTACATTGTACTGAACTGCACCATTCTCACTTGTGAACATGTACACTTACACTGTAAGAATGACAGAAACTTGGTGTATATGTTTATACCACCTAGGTATCTGATCACAGAAATTTACAGAGACAGAACAAAGAAAAATGTGGTTTTCTGTTCACTATAATCCTCATTAGAAGTAGTGCTAGAATGTTTATGGGGAAAGTTGGTAAGAGGCTACAGAAGCATTTGCCTGGAACTAAAGATACAGAAATTCTGCACATTTGGAAAGATGGAGGATTTAATTGACTTGTTCAGCACCTCAGAAAGAATCCATGTCCTTGTAAGTTAAAGAATCCAGAAGTTTGTGGCTTGGTTTGTCTGCTTTGATTGTTCCTCTTGAACTTCTCACTGTGAGTCATATATAAATCACGCACACACATACATATATATGTACAGATGCATACATACGTATATATGTAAATCTTGAATTGTAATACTAGTTTAGTTGGTAAAAAAAGCACACTAAGAAGAAAAAATGGTCATAAAATAATAAATATTTTCCCTCTCCTTCATTTTGCTAGTGTTGTTGCTGAGGCTGAAGGAATTGAGCCATTAATGAACACCTTGAATGCCCAGAGAGATGGAGCCATTGCCAATGCCATTGCAGTGCTGATAAATCTGTCCCTGCAAGAGCCATCCCATGTCAGTATCCGGAGCCATGGTATAATGAGTGCTCTTGCAGGGCCACTGCGCTCAACCAACAGCCAAGTGCAGAGCAAAGCTGCGTTTGCTGTGGCTGCCTTTGGTTGTGATGCTGATGCACGAGCTGAGGTAAAACTACTCTTTGAGGTTGTGGTTATTGATAACATTTCTAGATCTGAGGTGGGAGTTATATGAATCAGAAATCTGTTGTGTCTGTCCTAGAAGTCCTGAGCTTTCTAGGCAGTTACTTATTTTTGAGATACTTGTTCTGCTGAATTTAGCTCAGTTTTTCAGGAGATCTTGGAAAGGGTTTTCTTTAACTTGAATTTTCGTGACTGTGTTTGCTTTCACCAAATTAATGCTTTGCAGCTTTTCAATAGCTCCAATGTGCTTTAACCAGGGCTATATCTTGATCTGTGTATTTAGGAGCATTAAACATCAAGGTTTCTTTCAGCTGCAACTGTCGGCTGAACTTTGAAGATGAGAAGATCTGTCCTCTTTACTCTCCCTCAGAGTTCTGTTGCCCATTTTCAAGGCCTGAACGGCAATGTCTGACCTTGATTAATGAGATATTAATGGATGTGCATGGAGTAAATGTATTTCAGACAAAACTCAAAATATAATTAATCCTTTGATCAGTGGCATCCAGCAAGTTGAACTCTTTGCTGTTTATGAATTGGTCATAGTATTTTCTTCTCATAAATAAGAATGATGCTGTGTGCATTCATAAATCATAAGCTGGGGTTTTCTCATGGGTCAAGGCTGTTAATAAGGACATGAATAAGGGGCATAGATAATTAATCTACCTCTTTCAGTGTCCTTAAAATGTCTTTCTCTTCAAAAATCCAAATGAGCAATATTTCCTCCAGCATGTATAGGAAAGATACTGTAGCACACAAGAGAATAGGATGTTAATAAGATTGTCATACATACAATACAAATTCAAATGTATTGTGATGTAAATTAGTTGCTAGGAGGCACCAGAACATAGAAAAAGCCATGTAACTCTCTGTGGCAGTCTTGGGTTGTGTAGTCTCTTTGGGTTCCGCACCACAGCCTAATAGCTGAAAAGCAGGGCAGAGCCAGAAGGGATGTCTGCCTTGTACCACTCTGAAGCTCCAGCCTATGCAGAGTTCACAGAAACACAAAATCGCCATAAATGACCTTTTTTTTCCAGCCCAGTGTAGCTTGTCTACAAAGCTTGAATGTTTTGGGAGGTGAATTTCACAGGCTGTTCTTGCTGGGATAGAAGAAAGATGTAAGTGGCAATGTCTTCACTTTTCTAATAGTTAAGAAATGCAGGCGGACTGGGACCACTCATTGGATTGCTGCATTCTAAGAATAAAGAAGTCAGAAGAAATGCCTGTTGGGCTGTTATGATCTGTGCAAGTGATGAACTAACTGCTCTTGAACTGTGCAGCCTAGGGTGAGTAGAAATAGTATCAAAAGTCAGAGGAAAATTTTTGATGGGAGAATTCAATTTAAGTCAATCTTTACATATTTATAACAGAATAACAAAGCTTTCTGATAAGCTGAAACTACTTTTGCACCACAGATGTTACAGATGAAATGATATTGATTTTTAGGAGCAGAATTTTCTGACAAAATATAAGCCTGCAGGGAGAACTGTCTAGAATTATAAAACATTTATTATTTCTGTGACTGAATTAGACTTTACACTGAAGATAACTTATATCAGTCAATATTACGGACTACAGTGCCCCATACATTTGAGATTGAAATAAAGGTTTCAGACTAAGTTTAATATACAGTAAATTGTACTTATTACACATAGGATAGATTTGATTTACAAACTCTGGTTAACTGCAGGTGTGCTGAAGTGTCACGTGAAAGTGGCTCTGTTTTATTCTTTCTTAGAAACTCTCAGTTCCATATATTAATATCTGAATTACAAAATCTGGTTTAGGTTATAAGAATTATGACGCAGGACTCCTCAGACAGGGCAACTCTTTCAGTTACTGTTAAATTAAAATATATGTAGTTGCCCTGCTCCCTCTGCTGGGCACTTCTCTCATGACTGCACAGATACTTTAAATCCATGTGTGAGGGGATTTCTGAGAGTCCCAGAAATTCAGATCAGGAGGGGACCTCAAAGGTCATGTTATCTGCCTATCCTAGTGTAAGACAGAATAAGGTACACTGACATATTTTGGCTTGCATAAATACTGATCCTAGGGAGTTTCACAACTTTCTGAGGTAACCTGTTCCAGTGCTGGAATATCCTTATACTTAGAAGGGGTTTCTCAGTTCCAAATATCCCTTAAAACAAATCATGTTGTGCTGATTTCAGTGAAATTGAATAACCACTTTTTATAGCAATTTGAGTTTAACTCACTAAATTTTCTCATTTTCCGTGTCCCTCTCTGTTTCCTTTTCATGACAAAATAAAAGTGTTAGGCAAGTTTTGTTTCTATCATTTCATCACACATCTCTGAATTTCTCTAATTTTTCATGCCATTTTGAAGTACCATCTCCCAGCTTGGATAAGGTACTTCAGGTGAAGTCATACCACCATCAAATAAAGCTCAGTAATTATTTTCTGTATCTTGCATATGGCACTGTTCTTATTTAATCCCTTCTTGTGATGGTACTGAAGTAGGACTCTAATTTATGCGTCCTTCGAGTTTGACAGCATATTATTGATAATAATACATTAAGTATAGTGTTTCAACTAGTCAGGCACTACTTCATGTTATTTTCATGTAGATCATATTGCCGTGACTTGCTCATGAGTATCCAAGTAGGAGTAAGTGAAAAGACTTATAAAAGTCGAAACATATCTCAAATTCAGCTCATATCACACATCTACTTCTTCTGCCTATATGTTAATTCAATTACTCTATTGCAGCAAGGATTAGATTGACTTTACATGATTGATTCTTGACAAATACATAATGGCTATTTCTCATCTCTTGTTGCTTGCCAACTGATTGTTTAATAATTTGATATGGTGTTCTTTGGACACTGAAATTTGGCTGAATGATCTCTATTGTAATTTCCTTGTTCTTAGTTTTTTCAAAACTAGATAGTATCTTTGCCCTTCTCCACTCACCAGGCATCTAGCCTAGAATTTTCCAATACAATTTTAAATAGTTCCAATGTTGCTTTTGCAAATTCATAGAGTGTATGAGGTAAATGTCCTCAGGGATTGCTAACCTTTTCTCCTCAAACTTATTCTAGACATGTTAAGACTACTGTTTCTACCTCCTTGTTAATATTAGTGCCAGGCATCTGCTTGAAACCTTTCTATGAAAACTGAAGCAAAAAAGGCATCAGACACTTCAGTCTTTTCTGTGCCATCTGTTATGAGTTTTCTTCCCACATTGAGTAAGAGGCCTACATTTTCCTCTCTGACTTGTAGCATATGAAACATTTATTTTTGTTTTGGTCCCTGAATAGTTGTGTCTCACTTTGCCTGTGCATCTTTTGGGTTTGTCCCTTACTTTTTCTATTCTGTTGGAAGTGTCAGTATTTCCATTTCTGTTTGATTCCTGGCATTTTTTTTTTTTGTTTTCGTCTCTTCATGGAATTTTTGGTGCAGCTGTATTTGCCTGCTTTTGGCTTATCTTTCGTCCATGTGAGGGTAATGTGCCGTTGTGCCTGTAATGTCATTTGATTTAGACCCTGCTCTACACATTAGCCTTTCTTTATTCATTTACCCCTTTAAAATTCTTCCCTGTGTTGCTTACTGATTATCTGCAATATGCTGTAGACATACAGCCTGAACTGCTCTTCCACTATCTTCTCCCACTGCTCTCTTCTATAAGAGAAGGTTGTCATTTGCTTTGCCTGAAAAACTTGTTCTCTGGAATTCATCTGAATTCATCCCTTCAGAGGTCTACATTGTAGATGTCCACAGCTGAGGCTCCCTCTGTAGTTCACAGAAATATATATATATATATTGTGTACATATAAAATTGATTCCTTGGGACGTGAAGAATATCTGCATGTGTGCGTAGTCACACACACAGATAGAAATTTGAATATGTACACACACACACACACACACACACACACACACGAAGATATCATCCTTTTTCCTGTGGTTTTTTTCATTCCTGAACAGTCTCAAAACTGCAGTATGCGATGTTCTCCTGATTCGGTTTCCTTTATCTTCTTAGTGAGCTTTTCCTAAGTTTTTCAGGTCAAATGTTATCAGTATGTGTGTTTCAGCACCAGAAACAGTTTAAGAAATTAACTCCTGTCCTCCCATGTCCCCACATTACTATTTGTTTCTATCTCCATGCTGCAAAAATCCTGCCATTCTGGTGGTGTTGATACAACTCTTTGTGTTTCCATGCTTGTTCATGTTTAGCAAATATCTACCAGCTATGCTCCCCCAAACACAGTAACAGTCCTAGACCAGAAGGATTCACACATTGCATAATGCACAACTGAATCTGCAAATTGCATTGCAGCTGGAAAGAGAAAGGCAGAGAGAGAGAGGTGCGGGGAGAGAGGGTGCCTGGACTGTATCCTATGGTCAGCTCTGATCATTGTTCCTTTTACATCTGTTTTTTTCCCAAGTTCTCTATGGTGCATAACATCCTTCTAGGCAAGAGGTTGTGGCATCCTGTCTGCATTTCTTTAGGTAGCATTTAACTACCTAAAGGAATTGCTTTTGCTTTTGAGCACCACACAGTGTTTTTCCTTCCCTAGAGAAGGAATTCTGTGCAGCACAGCCAGCTCATTGCTGGCCCAGAGGGCACAGGATCAGCACTTGGAAGTGAATCTACCTCGGCCTTGATAATGCTGAAACTAACTCTGAGCTGTATAATAACAGTTAATTAGTATTTAATGATGAATTAGCCTTTGTATTTTATTTATCAGTGCTTTAGACATCCTCGAAGAAATTAATCTGTCAACAAAGCGTAAAAATAAGTTTAGTGAAGCTGCTCTGGAAAAGCTACTTGATAACAATCTTTCCCAAAAGTACAGCCGGATGGGATATTTATCATCAAGTAATATCATTACTAATGGATTCTATGATTGTGGTCAGGTAAGCTATTCTGAAAAAATTACTCTATTTAGAAAGAATAAAATTTTCCTCTTAATTTAGAAAGAGTACTGTAGCAAAAGCCAGAATCTGGCTACAGAAAAATACTTTGTTTTCTTGTCCTGAAACTTCACAGCTGTTCTACAGATCTCTTGATTATCTTTCCTCATGAATGAAATAATCTTCATGCTATTCCCTAGTTGTGATCCTCCCAATCCTATCTGAGCTGTTCAGACCTAGTTCCTTTCCAGATCCTTTCTCAAACTTTAGTTCTTCTGGTCTCTTTCCCTGCACTATACTTAATGCTAACTTGACATTGAATGACCTATGGACATTTTGTTTGTTTATTTTTACATAAGGAAGCAAAGAGTTCATATTTTCTCCTTGGTCATGACCCTTTCTTTCACAAAAGAAGTGTTTGTGTATAAAGACTGACTCCAGTATCACTTGTTAGTGCTGTGCTCAGTTTAAATCTGAGACGGACTTTTCAAAATACCCAAATGAATTAGAAATACCAGTCTTATCAACAATCAGTGAAATACCTGTTCCTAAAGCACTTGGTTGCTTTTGAAAATTCCATCCTGTGTTGTAAAGCCTTCAGAGGCAGGAACATTTCCTTTTTCTGGAACTGTTTGGAATGCTTAAAAACAATAACTACAAGCTAAAATATTTATAAACAATCTTTTCTCAGAATAATTGATGAAGAAAATGCAAATTAAGAAGAAAATAATTTCAGATATTTTGAATGGCTTTATAAGTTCTTACACAGTCTTTGGTTTATGATTAGGAATTTTAAATTACTGTTTAGGTATCTTTTAAATATATTTTTTCTCTGCATCTTTAACTGAACAGCTTATATTTTATACTAATTTTCTTGTAGATAAAACATGGAAAGAAATTTTTGTCTTTGGAAGAACTAAGCAAGCAAGAGCTTACTGACTGTCGGGCAATAATCTTCATTAATGCTAAACCTCAAGAAAAGTGAGTCATGTTAGATCTACTGGCATTTGTTTTAATAGCTCGTATTTTTAATGGTTTTCACTGTTTCCAGTACAAACTTCTATCTATCTATCTGTCTGTCTGTCTGTCTGTCTATCTATCCACACACATATATAAAGTAGATGTTTTGTCCCCAGCACAGTGCTTTTATGTCCTAGAAGGAAAAACATTTGTATTTTATAAAAAAGAAGAATTTGGAAAATAGCTTATTCAGTTGAGTTGCTTTATTTATCTTAGCCTTAAAGACTCATTCATTTAACACTCTTTGATTCCTGATGATGGGACACTCAATGTTTTATTAGCTATGAAAAAGCTTGTCATCTGCTGTAATAGTTATGTCATCTAAGCTGAATGTCAACATTTGACAATGAAACCTATGATTTGATGGTCCTCTCGTACAGACAAATGCATGGAATTTTAAGCACATCATTCCAAGGGGCGGGACAAAGCCAAGCATTAAGTTCTCAGGCTTGATAAAGAACCTGTATCTATTTCTTCTCTGTTTAAGTTGAAGCCAGCCTAGCAAATCTTCTTAGAGTTGAATGCAGGAAGTTGGTATTGGGCTTGTTTAACTGGGAGCCATTTCCTGTAAACAGTCTCACAGATCAAAGATTACTCTACCAATATTTTGCAAGTCCAAAAACTTCTTCTCTGTCAACACATCACATATTTGGTTTACAGTATCATTAACTTCCCTTTTAAGCTTGTATATGACACCATAAAGATGTCTGGGAATATCTATGACAAATTAGACTTCCATGCTCTTTGTTGATTCCTAGAGTTGTCTTTAGCTATCAGGTCTTCTTTGTTTGACTTTGATACAGCTTCTTGCTTTTGCACTTTGGCAGCAGTCTAACTCCCCAGTTACTTTTGTGTCCGTCATTGGGTATTCACCTATCTCAGAAGAAAAAAGAGTTCTAGCACAGGAGCCAGCAGGGCTCGTTGGCAGACCTTTAAACTAGCCTGGAAGGGAGAAAGGGACAAAGCCAGGCCGGCCAGTGATGAATGATGGGATGCTGTGTCAAAACTTGAGGAAAGGAGCACTAATGGGATCCCCCAGTCTGCCTCAGGAGGTGTTGGCTACAATGTACCACACCTGAAATGCTTCCACACTAATGCACCCAGCATGAGGGACAAACAAGGGCAACTCCAGGCTTTGGTCCTGTCCCAGAGGTTTGACATCGCTGGCATAAGGCATAAGTGAAACCGGGTGCGATGAATCCTGTGGCTGGAGTGCCTTGTTGGATGGTTCCAGGCTCTTCAGGAGGGACAGGCATGGCAGGAGAGGTGGAGGGGTGGCACTGTATGTAATAGAAGGGGTGGAATGTATGGAGCTCACAGCTGGCAGTGGCGCAGTTGAGAGCCTCTGGATAAGAATCAAGGAACAAACAAATAATGCAGATGCCATCGTGGGAGTCTGCTATAGACCTCCTGGCCGGGACAATGATGAATTAGTCTTTGAGGAACTAAGGGGCTCTTCCAAGTCAACTGACCTTGTCCTTATGGGAGACTTCAGCTTGCCAGAAATTAACTGGGAGCATCATTCAGCTGGTATAACCCGGGCCAGAAGTTTCCTAAAAAACTTGAGTGACAACATTATGGAACAGGCTTGGAAAGATGCCCTCCTTGATCTACTCCTTGTCAACAGGGTGGATCTTGTGAGCAAGTGGAGATTGGCGGCTGTCTTGGCCACAGTGACCCCAAAGCAATCAAGTTTAAAATCTCTGGTAACAGAAGGAAAAGTGCAAAAACCTCTACTCTGGATCTGAGGAGAGCAGACCTCAGACTGCTCAGGGAATTAGAGAGTTTCCCCTGGGAAAATGTTTTTGCAAGTGCTCGGGTCCATCAGTGTTGATCGCTTTTTAAACATCACCTCCTAAGGGCACAGGAGCAGGCAATTCCCAAATGTCAGAAGTCAGGGAAACAAGGCAGAAGGCCATCTTGGTTGAACAGGAATCTTCTCTTAAAAATAAGGCAAAAAAGGAAGGTGTATGCTCAGTGGAAGCAAGGTCAGGTGACATGGGAAGAACACAGAGATGCTGTTGGCCACTGTTCGGAGAAAATTCGTGTGGCCAAAGCTCAGCTAGAGTTGAAGCCAGCCAGAACTGTGGGGGACAATAAACAGAGTTTTCTCAAATATATTAATGGCAACAGGCAGTGTAAAAACAACATTGTCCCATTACAGGATGAGGATGGTCTCCTCACAAACAGGGACAGAGACAAGGCAGAGGTGTTTAACACATTCTTTGCCTCTGTCTTCAACAAGGATGATGAACCAAGGGTGCCCTGAGCTGGAGGACCATGACTGTGAGAATGATCAACTCCCAATCAATCCTGAAATAGTGCAAGATCTGCTTCTCCAGCTGGATCCCTATAAATCTATGGGGCTTAATGGCATTCATCCAGGAATCCTCAAAGAGCTGGATGATGTCATCACAGAACCTCTTGATGATTTTTGAGTGGTCTTGGGAAGCCAGAGAAGTCCCAGTTGACTGGAAGCTGGTGGATGTCCTGATTTTCAAGCAGCGCAGGAAGAAGGACCCCATAAACTACAGGCCTGTTAGTTTCACTTCACCAGTACCTGGTAACATTGTGGAGAAGATTATTCTGGGAGGTTGATAAACACCTTAAAGACAACACAGTCACTGGTCACAGCCAGCACGGCTTCATGAGGGGAAAGTCCTGCTTATCAAGACCGATTTTCTTTTATGACAAGGTAACCCAACTGGTTGATCAAGGGGAGCCAGTTGATGTGATGTTTTTGGATTTCAGTAAAGCTTTCCATGCTGTCTCTCACAGTGTCCTTCTGCACAAGATGTCCAGCTCACAGCTGGATAAACACATCATGTGGTGGGTGAGCAGCTGGCTCATGGGTTGGGCACAAAGGGTTACAGTGAATGGGGTGACATCAGACTGGGGACCTGTCACTAGTGGGGTTCCACAGGGCTCCAGCCTCCGCCCTCTGCTCTTCAACAGCTTCATCAATGACTTGGACCCAGGACTGGAAGGGACACTAAGCAAGTTCGCAGATGATACAAAATTGGCAGGAGCTGCTGACTCCCTTGAAGGCAGGGAGGCCCTGCAGAGAGACCTCAACAAATCAGCAGGCTGGGAAATCACCAAACATATGAAGTTCAACAAGGGAAATTGCCAGGCTCTACACCTGGAATGGGGCAACCCTGGATGTACAGGCAGACTGGGGAATGAGAGGCTGGAGAGCAGTGCCACAGAAAGGGACCTGGGGGTCCTGGTCTGTGGCAGGTTGAACATGAGCCAGCAGTGCCCTGGCAGCCAGGAGGACCAAGCATGTCTTGGGGGGCATCAGGCACAGCATCACCAGCCGGGCAAGGGAGGGGATTGTCCTGCTCTGCTCTGCACTGGGGCGGCCTCACCTCGAGTGCCGGGGGCAGTTCTGGGTGCCACAATATAGGAAAGGTATTAAAGTATTAGAGAGCATCCAAAGCAGGGCCACAAGGATGGTGAAGGGTCTTAAGGGGAAGCCGTGTGAGGAGTGACTGAGGTCACTTGGTCTGTTCAGCCAGGAGAAGAGGAGACTGAGGGGAGACCTCATGGCAATCTACAACTTCCTCATGAAGGGAAGAGGAGGGGCAAAGGCTGATCTCTTCTCTGTGGTGACCAGTGACAGGACCTGAGGGAATGGCCTGAGGTTGTGTCAGGGTAGGTTTAGGTTGGATATTAGGAAAAGGTTCTTCCGCCAGAGGGTGGTTGAGCACTGGAACAGCTCCCCAGGGAAGTGGTCACAGCACCAAGCCTGACAGAGTTCAACAAGAATTTCGACAATACTCTCGGGCACATGGTGTGACTCTTGGGGATGGTTCTGTGCAGGGCCAGGAGTTGGACATGATGATCTTGGTGGGTCCCTTCCAACTCAGCATATTCTGTCATTCTGTGATTCCATACTTCACTTTTGATCCCTGAATTAATGTCTGGTTTATTAGTAGTTACATTATTTCTTCCACTTATATACCACCTAGGAATATATTTACTGTCCTTTAAAATCCAAACTCCATTTTCATAGCTTCACATGCAAATATTAACTCTACAAATAACATCCAAAAATATCTTATTCTGTTTCAGTGTTGTAGTAGAGAAGGTACAAGATGTGTCACCGTCTCTTTCAGGAACAAGCAGTAGAGAAAAAGCAAGGTATGGTTTTCAGATTTACTAGTTTTCAATGTTCTGTTGCTCTAACGCTAGAAATAGAATTCTGACTGAAAATAGTGACAGTTTCTGAATGGAGTACACATACCAAAACGCATATGTTTGTGTAGTCTTTCTTTCACCTCCTATTTGCAGTAATATTCCTTTGCCTATCTTAGTGATTATTTGTCCTCTCTTCCCATGCTGTATTTGAACAGTTCACACTTATTTGCTCTTTTTTTCCTTCATTATCCCTTGGAAGCAGTGAAATGCTGTTATTTTACAACTTGACAACCAAGACACAGGGAAATTACAGTAGAAGTTCTTTCTCAGTTTAGAACCTAGACCCATAAAATGTTCCTACTCTGCCTACATGCCTCCTTATTTCTAGATTAAATCTCTTCCAGTGCAGTTCCATAGACGACTAAAAGCTGAGAAGGGTGTGCTCAAAGATGTCCTGATTTTTAGGCAACTAGCCTAAAAATGCTTTGCTCTTGCAGCGCTTGTCCTGATCTGTACGATACACTAGGTACAGTGCTGCAGTCTGTCTCTTCATACCAAGTAGATAAGAACCTCTACTCTTGTAGTGGAAAATTAATTTCCTTCTTTTACAGAAGGAGGATTTGAGTCTGTCCCTCACACCTGCAGATAGCTGACCACAAGATATTTGGGGTTTAGCAGTCTCTTTGTAGTTTGTTGTAGCTGATCACTAACGATGAGGTGTAACGAACAGGGCTTTCTTCTTCAGCTGTTCAGGTACTTGACTCTCCTTACTCTTGCCAAGACCAGGCTTCTAGTCCTTGTCTAATATAAAATACTTAACCCGTAGTTTGTTCCTGTGGAAGAAAACTGAGCCATGGTCTCCCAACTGTCCTTCATGTAAAACAGCAGCACAATCATGACCACAACAGTGCCTTTTGGAGAAGGCAGGTGTATATGCCTAATTCCAGGGGAATCCAAAACCAGTCCAAATAGAGCCTCCTTGCCATCAATGGAATACTAAGTGCTACAGGGTTGGAAAAAAAGGAGAAATGGTGTGTCTGTTGTAGGAGCTGATGTACTGTATTTCCAATTTTTATTTTGGAGCTCATTCATGAACTGTGATATCCTACTGTCTACAGGTGTTTTATTGACAGAGATAATGGCTGATTTCTTACACTGCTTGTATATTTCTGTGTATGTTTGTATCTGTGCTTGAGAGACAAAATGTGTGGTAAGAAAATCAAGACAAAACTGAAATGTGCTTTTGGTCTCAACAGTTCAGTGGTGTCTCCAATAGAGGAAAAGCAGGAGTTACCTGGACGCGTCAGCAAAAGCAGCACTAGAGGAAAAGGCTTAAGGTATTATACTTTGAATAATATTTGAATATGTTTGAATTATATCAACTTGTTTAGAACATTCATGCAAATTATTGACAGATAATAACTACTGACTGTGAACATTTCAGGTTTTGACTTAAATCACAACCCAAGATAGACTAGACTGTCAGACTAGTCTATCCAGAAGTTACTGACTTTTAAGGCAGACATTCCCATTTGACTAGTCATTTGGACTGCAAGCACTTCTGAAATTCAGTTTAAATAATTTTATAGTAAATACCTGAAATGGATCATACGAACTGCATCGTGGAAGGTCCCTGTGTCAGGATGTGCCAGAGTAGATGCGGCAGCTTGAGTATCTCAGGAGGCCTGTCCCAGCTTCTGCTCCCTTGCAGGTCCTCCTGCTGCCGCGCGTGCTCTGCTCATGCCCCACTGTGCATGTGCCAATTTGCTCAAAGGGAGCAGAGGCAAGGGGAGGTACTGAGCCCCAGTTATGTCTTCTCTGCTCCAGTGGGGGGTTCCTTCGCCTCGGAAGATGCTCTAGAGTCATAGGCCGTTTTGTATAGTCTCAGGAGCTGAGAGACCTGTTCTGACAAGATAATATATTTGTTTATTACAGTGTGTGATGAGGATACACTTGGATAGTTGCTTATTAATGTAATTTATGTCAATTACAGAGTAAATGACTGCTCTGTTTGCAACCGTAACTCTTCAGAAAGCAAAAAATTTTCTTTAGGAAAAAATAAATACCTGCCTCTATTTCCCATAGTAAACCTTGTGGGGGTACAAGGACTCCTTTCTTCAGCTATGAAATAATTGCTTTTGAATGTCATGATCAAGTTGCATGATTTATAACCCCATTGTCATTCATTTTGAATCCATAATTCATATATCATTATTATTATTAATTTGTGAGCTATATGGGAGTTACTTGAAGGTCAGTAGCTGACTCCAAGTCTCAAACATGCTTAGACATTTTCCTACATATTTTTTCCTTTGATCATATGTTTCTGTTCATCACTATTTTGCTAAGTCCTACTGAACGCTGTTTAAAGCCATTGTTTTGAAAAAGTGATACTACTTTATATAAACCATAGTTGAAAGCCAAGAGAAAGGGCAGTTGTAATTGTCTGCTGGAAATGTTTGAATTAGATGTAGAAGAAGTGCCTAGTTGATAGTTTGACATATATTTGCATTGACAGTAACATTTTTAATCAGGCAGTTTCATATCTGATATACACATTGACTGGGCTAAAAAATTGTATTTGATGTAGACTAATAAATGTGTGTGTATTCCATCCTATGTTTCAGTACGGCATTTAAGAAAATATTTCCCAATGCTCATTTATTCCTTTTCAAAAGAGAGCCAGAGCATTTAAGCTATGCAAAATGGAAAGAAAATAGGTGTCATGGCTGCCTTTTGTTGGTAGAATACTGTATTGGCTGCCTTTTTCCTCCAGCTGATGCTCTGGTGACCTGTTGGATCTTGTAGTAAAGTTGCAAAGAATCAGAAACAGCTTGGAGACTGTTAAGTGCCATGATCTCTCCTTTGCAATATTCCTCTGCTTTCACAGCAAGTAGTCTCATGACTAGGAAGACAGCTCTGAGAAATGAGAGTGATTTTTTTTCTGATGTCACAATTCCCACTGGTAAGAAGATGGGGATTTAAAAAAAGGGCAGAAAAAAACACAGTAGAAGTCTCCTGTAGTGGTTACCAGTTATTTTATAGCACTGAGCTGTAAGACAGCAGCTCCATGGTTCCTTATGAGGTAAGGATTAGACAGATATGATGAACTGAAGAGTTTAGGAGTAAGGTAGAGACAAGTGTGGAAAACAACCTTAAATCAGTTATTCCACCAAGGAACAGAACATATTCATACCTGAGAGAAATAAGCAGCAGCAAAAACCCCAAACAAATCACTGTTCAAACCCATCTCTCTCAGGTGTTTTGTTCCTGAAAATTGGAAAGGAGGAGAATAAGTGTGATTCTAGAGTCATTTGAATATACAGGAATAGGGAACAAATTCTCCTATAGCACTGTAATTTAGTGGTGCACTTCTCATAGAGAAAAGAAAGTACCGGGAAGATAGAAGGGAAGAAGTGGGGAAAAGGCAAATGGTGAAGAAACAAGAATTATAGCATTTGTAAAAGTTGTTCTTTTGAAGACCCCCTGAACTGGACACCAGAGAGTTGGTAATAATTCAGGATTTTTTAAATACTGTATTTTCAACCGTAATGTATAAATGGTTAAATGGGTAAGTAGATAGCTATTTAATCTAGCTTTATAAGGTTCTCTGGCTATAGTTAGATAGAGTCAAATTAGATAAAGAAAACTGTTTGTCTGCTTTTTTCCAAGTGTAAGTGTAATTAATAACCAGAACAGTTTATTTAAGAGGGTGGTGAATTTTCTATAATTTTAAGATTAAATCTTAATTGGTTATCCTTCTAAAATAATGTGCTTTGTGATACCTATGAAAAAGGCTTTTTGTGAATATGGTAAATCTCAATAGGTTAAAGAAAATTTTGCAAAGTATTCTGAAGACAAATTGCTTGAATTCAGCTACTGATAATGGTGTATGCCCTTTTGCTTTGTTCAGTGCCTTCCATCTTAAGAGTGCTATTCATAATAAAAATTTTAAGAATAATTTGAAGAGCATGCAATATTGATAGTGTGTCCTGGAGCCATGTACTCTAGTGGTCCTTTATTTCTTTTTTTCTTTTTCCTTCCAAGATCACCAGAAGTTCCATAGATTTTTAAAAAATTAGCCAGAACTGTTAAATGAAGGACAGAAGTTTTGTTGTATTTCACAGTAGAATTGTTCAGGATCTTTGCTGAAAAATGACATAATGCTTACAAAATACTAGTTTCTTGTGTTCCCACAAATGAAAGATCCTAAACTGTCTGATTATGTAGACCTTAATAATACCTCTGGTAAGATACTGATTTTATAGTTGCTGCATAACTTGTGAAATGCACAGTATTTAATTGAAGCAGAACAATAATTTAATTTATACTTCTGCTGGGTGCTTAAGATGCCTGTTTAGGATCATAGTCATTTTTCAGACCCCGAGTATTAGTAAAATATGAAGCATGTGCAATGAAAAAAAGTCAGTAAAAACACAGACTTTTTATAAAATCTTTCTCTGACAAGCCATGCTGTAGTTTGCATAATGCTTGAAGTACCTGAACTTGCAAGTGCAGAGGCTGTCTTTTGGAATGCCCTGTCAAGATTTCAGCCATGCTTTTGATACCATTTTTTCCTCTATTTGAAGACCAGATTTTTATCAAGTAAAAACTCATTGGAGCTCATGATTTTTAGTTCGTATCCATACAGAACTAAAGCATAACTAAAAATATGCCCTATATGTATATAGTAGGTAAGTGTCTCCTCTAGATAATCCATATATGGGAAAGGCATATCAGAGCCATTAACTAAAAATAAAATGAGAATTTACAACAATGTTAACATGGAGCTAGTGGCACTTGTTCCTAACCACCTCCTGAGGGGATGTTCCGCAAGTGTTCTCTACAGCTTTGTAGATTTTGGATATTTGTTGCCAAGAGAAAAGATTATGTCTCCTACCTTCCATCTCTCCCCAGTCAATTTGTCTAAATGTCCTGTTGGAGAACTAATGTATTTGAATTTGAACTTTAGAGATTACAGTATTCTAGATAAGTGTATAATTTTTTTTCAATGTAAGAAAAGGGAAGGGGAAAAAAGAAGAGGAAAAACCAAAAGAAGTTATTGACGTTACACCTGAAGTCCAGGAGGAAATAAATGTAGAAAATTCCCATTGGCTACCACCACCTGACTTCATTTTAATGGATTACATTAATGATGCTTCCAAAACAATTCTACCACTAACTACTACCCGGGAACAGGTTGTGGCTCTTGCACAGTAAGTACCAAATGATATTTCCATAAGCTGAATTGGTAAAATAACTGTTTTCTTATCCAAGGACAACTTTTCCAAAATAATTATTTTCCGATGCTTAAGTGGAATCCAAATCACCTTTGGCCCAGAATGTTGACATAATTTTAGATTTTAATCTTCTTGTTTCTAATTTCGTTGCAATTAATTTAATATTTTTTAAAATAAAGTATCACTTGCAACAAAAAAGTATCACTTTCTCATTTAAAAAATATTCTTATAGACAATTTCATGTTCTTTTTCACATTTATACATCTGTACTGATTCTTTGCAATGAACACATCAGCTGCATATAGCATCTACATCATCAAGGAGCCCCAGAGACCCAGGTTTTGCAAAGCTTAAAAGCATACTTAGAACACAAATCTAATAATCAAGATGGTTGCAAGTTACATGTATCAGGTCTGTTCTTTCTCCTACCATCTTTCCTGCCCACTTGGTTTTGAAACCCCTTGGGACAGCAACTCTGTTGTATTTTGTCTTCTATAAAGCCAAAAGCGTAGGACAAGTTTTCTAATGTAGCTTTTAAGTGCTCTTGTAATTAATGTCCTGACGATTTAATAGTGCCAGAATATTGCAATAGTGCATGTACAGACTGTTGGTATCAATGTGTGATTCATAGTTACACTGACTTCTCAGCCTGGGCACCGATCACTGCCATCTCCAAGCAGTGTGTCTGTTTTCATCTTCTCCCTAGCTAAACCTTTATATCTTAGCAGTTTCCTGGCTGCCTCCTGGATCTGGAGAGTTTGGTGTCAGATCCCACTTACTCTCACAACATTTGTTACTTTTACTAACTCTCATTTTTAATGAAGTGGTCTAATGTGATATGAGGAATGACTTTTCCATTGATTGCAGAATTTGACAGGACAGATATTCATCCTTAACTATCCAGCTGTGTATAAATCATGCTGCCTTCCTCAAGGTGGAATCCATAAAATTCTCTTTTAAATCCGCTCTTCTAACATACCAGTGAAATACTTGCAGACACACAACCCAGTGAAACAATCATGGGAAATTTAAGTAGAATGTTTTCTGTGGGGATTTTTCTGCTTGTGTTCCATTTCAGGCAGCTGCCTGAATAGCATGTGTTGAATAGGGAGTGGGGGAGAAGGCAGCTGCAGCATCCCTCAGCAGCCTGGCAGCCTGGGCAGAGTTCCTCTTGTGCTCATTGGGGAGGGAGTCAGGCTAGGTGAGGGGACATCAGTAATGCTGGATGTCTCCTTTGGAAAAAACACAGCGCACCTTTGTGTAGTGGTGAGTGTGTCGGCTCGGGCAGCTTTGCTCTCTGTAATGAGGGCTGGCCATGGGCACACACAGCACAAGGGACTGCCTCGAGCCCCACACTTTCTCAGCTTCACCCAGTAATTCCCAGCGTCAAGACACTCCATCTGACACGCTTGGGGATATCTCTCTGTGCCCATGCTATTGCAACCGGTGCCTCCTCAACCCTAAGTTTTGGCAAGTGAAGCCTCGGAGGTTGCCTTGCTTGTGCTGTGCAGAGGAACATGTTCACCGCTTCTGCAGAGGAGGAGATGCAGGTTTTAGCTGGTCTGAAGCAATGGCTTGTGATTTTCATGTCAGCTCTGCCACATCTTGTCTAGAGTGAGAGACCTCAATAACCCTTGTGCCTGTGGCTGAGACACTGAGGGAAGCAAAGGTCTTTACGTACAGTGACCCTGCACAGGGGAGGTGAAGGTGTGTGTGTATGGGGAGACTTACAAACCAAGTCGTGGTCCTGTGTGTGCACAGTCCCCCAAAAGACATGCTTTTGGCAGAGCTTGCACTGACTGTGTGTTCTGATCTGTTTCTGTTTCTGAGCCATTTGTTTTAATGGATAAATACCTCTCACCCCCAGAATACTGGCTGGAATATAAGAAAACACATGTAGAAATTAAGTACCTTCCATGAATACAGCTGCTTTCCTATGTTGGGATCATTACTATGGCTTCCTTTTTGTCATATATATTCTCATGCCTTTATTACTTTTTCAAACAAATGATAGATCTGGGGCCTGTAATACGTAATTCACCTAATCTGTTGCCTGTAAACATGAACACCAGGTTCTGTAATTACTTCCTCAGTAATTACACTGTTATTGATGACTTTTTCTGAGGACTTTGTGCCTATACTACACCTCTCCAGAATCTCTGTTTTTGCACCTTGGTTTAGGTCTGTGACAAATATGAATCACCTGAGTTATGGTTATCTGTATTTATCAATAAGCATATTTAAAATACCAATTACTGAATTAAAAAAATTAATTAGGCAAACATAGGAAAAGTATTACAGTCTCTCATTGTGCTACATTTTTGCAATAAATACAAGAGGAATTATAGATGTAATTGATCCCGGTATGCATTTGGAACAGGTTTGTCGCAGACAAGATGGGTGGCCCTGTTGAAAGAGAGAAACTACACAACTTCAGCTGGGAACTTCAGATGAGTGAAATAGAATTTGAACTGAAGTGCAACATTGTGCCTATCGGGAAAATCAAAAGAGGGACGTTCTATCACAGGGCTTTACTTTTCAAGGTACATTATAATTTATTTTGCAATGTAACATATTTTTGTTAAATGGATATTCTAAACTAAAGTATATTTGCATCAGTATAATACAGTATTTATATTCATGTAAAATCTTTTGCATACAGTTTCATAATTTTTCACCAGCAAAGTTGATTTCCCAGTGAATGAAAGCCAGCATTGCTTCTTTCTGTAAACATTCTTGTTGTCATTAAATTGTCTTAAGTGATATCAGCAGAATACTTGATAAATGGCAAAAAGCCAAAGGATTTGATTTGGAGTCAAAACATTTTACATTTTCTGTAAACTGTAAAATATTGAATTATGCAGCTTCCTTCTTTTTCCATGCTGCAAATGTAAACTTGTTGGGACAATTTATATTTGGTATCTATCCAGTATTCTGTGATAGTATATAACAACTTCTGTGTTCTAGTTTCTTAAACTGGGAAGTTTTATTTCTTCTTTCCTCATATGAAGATGGATGGTGCAGCCTGGTTATCTGTCCCATCCTTTTTCCTTGGCCGGATTTTTCTCTTTCTTGAATGGAAAGAAAAAGAGAAACAAGGGCCTAGCACATTAAGCAGGGAGGACCTAGGAAAGAGTACACAGGAGAGAGAGTACGACCCTAAATTTATGGTATCCCTAGGGAGAGAAAGTTTCCAACTTATTTTATGACGTTCTGAGGGTGTGAGTTAATTATGCTCCACTGTCCTAAGAAACTTTTGTAGGGACAGGACATCTCCCTTAAAGCCACAGCACTCTAAGCAATGGATATCCTTGTCCATTTGTAACCAGTTAAAAGTCTTCCAGGATTTCATTCCTTCACAGCAGATGCGTGTTGAAAAAGCAGTTTGGTAGCTGGAAACCATTATAGGTCTGTCTGTGACAGTGCAGCCCACAGGAAAGGCAGGTGTTTCATCTAGCAGACACTTGCCTCACATTTCATTGCTTCCCACATTTCCAGGGCTGAAAAGCAAGGAGTGTCCTTCCAAGTGAAGCAACAGTCCTAAACTTACACTGATAAAAATGTTACATTTTTACACTTAATATTTCATGCTAGCTGTATGTGTGCAGTGTGCCTACACCTCATTGCTTGAATAGACTTCAAAATGTTATTCCGAAGTAAGTCTTCCAAATAGAAAAAAAACATTTCTGGGTACTGTGGGTGTTGCACTTAATTTGAGGTCTGAAGGACTGGCTGATAAACAAATGTATCAGTGTTTGAAAAGAGTTAAAATCAATGTTTTTCATGTTGTGCATAGGATATGTGAGAAATAACATTTAAAAGTCTACATTTTCTAAGCAAAACCAACAATAAAGGTTTGAATTTTGTAACACTTGAGAACAGTTCCAAGAAAGCTCTAGGCCTTTCAGGTGTTTGTTTTGTTCTGTTTTGTTTTGTTTTGTTCTGTTTTTAAGCATCTCTGGGCCTTGCTATGTATCACAGAAGCTACATGAATGAACTGTGATTAACTACTTTTTCTTTCTTTTTTAGGTGATAGCAGACAGAATTGGCATTGGCTGTAGTTTAGTTCGTGGCAAGTATAACAGAGCTTGGAATGAAGTTAAATTGGTTGAAGACTCTCCCAAAGGGCTTCTGCTTCCTCCTCAAGAGTATGTTGTAGATCTGATGTTTGAACCAGGCTGTTTGATGAAACAAGGAACTGCAAAGGCTGATCAATACAAACGTATTTAATCATCTTGATGAATTTTATCAAAATAAATATTTTAAATATGTTTGCAGTGCTGTATTTATGAAACATAAGGGGGTTCCTATCCAACTATCAAAAAGAAGCATATCTGGTATGTTGCCTTAAAGATTTAATAAAACATGGTTTTGGTATCTAACTTCAGTGCTTAAAAATTTTGTTAAATTTTTTTGTACTATTTTAAGACTAAACTGCAAAACTACAGGTTAAAATTTGGTAATCAATAACATTTGGTGTGTGCTAACATTACAACGCTTATTGAATAGACTTAAATTCCAATACCACATATTCTTTTTTAAAATTTTCCTTCAAATCCCATGCACATTTATAGGAATTTCATGTCCATAAAGCGGGAAAATGTGACATCTGATGAAACAACAAGTCACCTAAAAACAGCTGGATAATTTTTGTGTGAAATAACACAAGAACTTAGAATTAGAACTACAATAACAGTATACTTTCAGCCTCTGTAGAAAAAAATCCCATTTGTATTTCTTAGAACTTGGCAGAGTTAATATTTACAGATTATAGGATACTCTGGATAAAAGTAAATACTGTTTGTTCTGGCACAGGAAAGACAGATGATTGATAAGTTAATGCTTGTGATCTCTGTTTAAGTTCTTTATTTTTGATGTGAAGATAAAATGGACTCCGAGAAGGCAGCGGTTTTAGACAGGGAATTTGTATTTCTTGCAGCCTTGGGTAACATGGTGTTGCTGAAGAGTGGCGGTGCTTCTAAGAGAGGTAAAATACTGGCTAGAACACTCTGGTAAATACTTACTGGTGAAACTGTCAGGAATGTACTGGAGTATTTCAGAGAGCACCACTATCAATCGAGTTTACTGTGGAAAACTGAGAAAACGTCCTGTACAGCAGTTAGGCCAGTGCAGGCAACGTTGTACAGAACTGAATTTCAGAAGACCAGAACACCTACAACAAGCCATTTACTTCCTGCCCACCAAAAATGTGATTTTAAAAATTAGGGTCTGTGTTGTTTTAACTTTTTAATGTTTGTATAAGCACAGTCACTTGCCTTGACTGCTTTGGGTTGAGGAGGAGATTTGTATCTGGTGTATTCATTACTGCTCATGAGCATGACCCCACCACTCCCTCTCCTTCCTCCTTTGACATGCAGCATGATTTCCTGGTAGCCCTTAGGGGAACATTTTATCTTTATGTTGTAAATTTGCTTATATGGCCTCATGTTCATTTGGGTTTTTTTTACCTTATGTTCAGCAGTCCTCTAGACATCAGAATGAAAAAGAACTCTGGAGACAAAATGCAGGATGTGCTGGCAGAATTGAGAGAAAGACGAGGATGTGTTTCTTATCATTGCTATGTAGCAGGTAGGAGACTGATGGAAAATCATATGCTCTCACTGACAGGTATGAATCAGTATAGAAACCCACAACTTTGAAAGTCCAGTAAATTGAAGTAAAATAAGAATTAATTTCCTGCTAGCTATCATTTTGTATAGCTTTCTTACATTGGAATTTCATTATTTTGTATTGGAACCATAATGTTAAAGTATGACTTACTGTGTTTGAGGAGGTCTTGAAAAGAAAGCAATTTCTTTAGTTTCTAATAAAAATTGATATGAAAAAAAACCAAACCCAAAATGCAGTTTTTCATAATAAAAATTGGGAAATTTCTAGACATATAAGCTCACTTTACATAAAATAATTATCTAAACAAATAAAACCAAATACTATATCCTGCATTGAATAATGCAGAATTTGATGATCCAAAAATGTAGGATCCAGGAATGTTTTACGTCTTTCACAGTTTGAACTTTGTAATGTCTGAGTTCTGTCACTTCAAAATTGCAATGCACTTGGATGTCAGAATTAAGATCTAGGTAGAATATAAACACTTCAATCTCAAATTGTTGCTTTGAAAACTACACTTTATTTGCCAAGTAAGTCAAGAGATGCCACACTTTTTTATTTGATGTTAATCAGGGACCTGTAGTTGTGTCCGTGGTCTGGTGAAGAATTCCCCCAGCCTTGATAAAAGCAGCTCAGCTCACACTCATTCCAGAACTGAATCAGAAAACAAAATGTTTAAATGTTTCTACAGGGCTCAGCTGGGTGAATATTCCCAGGACATGCCCAGCACACCATTTGGTTTGGGCTGTGCCTGAGGGATTTGATCACCTACCTTCATTTAAGGAGCAGATGGGGAAGGGCTCATATTTCCTTTTACATAATAGTTCACTGGGCAGATCAGTCACACAGAAGGAGTCAGGCTTGATGCCTTCCTAAGCACGAACAAAACAGTCTGCAGCTACCTCATTGCAGGATCTATTCTGGCCACTAAGCACTCAGCATCCCCTTTTGAAGATCTGCTGTCATGTAGAAAAGAATGCAGGATTAATAGACTACAGAAACAGAAAAGTTGAGCAACCTCTTCAGCTTAATATTTGGGGGTAGCAATTAGGCTGTTCCTTTGGGAAAAAAGAGTCTGGGTCTCCAGTACCTGCTTCCAGAAATGTTTACTGCATAGACATGTAAACTTTTACTGTAAAATGTAGAAACTGTACCCTACCTAGAACAAGATCCTTGTAATTAGGTGCTCTCCTGCAAGGGGAAGAGCTGTCTTAAGCAAAGGTAAGAACTGAGATGAGGTTCATTCCTCCACAGCTGTAACCACCAAGCAATGACACAGAAATGGGCATCATGCCCAGCAGCTGTGCAGAATGAAAACCAAATGAGATGTGCTCAGCTTCTTGAAAGAGAGGGCATGTAGATGGTTATCGCAGGACAGTGATGGGGACTGAAGATCCTGATTTGAACGAGGCACCTCTAAGTCATCGTCACTGTGGTGTCTGTGCTTCTGAGAGAAGCTGGCGTGAAGACTCGTTCCTCCTGTTCACGGGAACTGCCCTGCTTAGTATTGACTCTGCCAAAACGATGTAGTGCCCTGCTCAGCTTCCTGCATGGTCTCTTCCAAGGCATCTGCAAGTGACACACCACATGTGCACACACACACACACACCCTGCTGCCCCCACTACTCATTAAAAAGAATTTTGGTTTTGATTTGGCATTGAAAACCACAATGCCTAATATATAGCACATCTGCATATCAAGAAATACAAATCTGGACTGTATTGATAAAAGATCAGGTATGATTTCTATGTTTCTGATGAACGTGAGCTGGTAAAGCAGCAGACCAAACTGATGGTGGTGTCAGTGGGATTGCATGCTGCAGTAGAGGTTTTGGTATGAAAGAGTCTAATGCTTTGGCCCTGCATACCTCTGCTTTTGCTTGTTCTGTGTGTGCTGGGACCATTGTGGCTAATGGAGTAATTCCAGGCTCTGCAGATGAGTTTTTGGCTGAGACCTGTTTCTGAGGGGTGCTTCTGGTAAACACTTCCCTGCAGAAGTGGACTGTTCTTCCCCCAGCAGACACCGAGCTGGCAGCAGCACCACCAGCACTTCCATGCTTCTCTTCTGTTGCCCTTGATCCCTGAGCAGTAGGAACACTGAGGTTAACTTACATTTGTTTTATCTTTATGCTAGCAGAGAACAGCTGCAGTGTAATTTATAGAATTGGGACATTTCAAATAGTTTCTGATTACCCACTGCTAAACTAAAGCATTGGTGGGACATCACTTCCTCAAACCGTGCACCCTTGTGCATGTAGAAATTAAAATGAACCCTTCCTCCAGGAAATCTCTGTTGCTGATTAACTCTGGATCCTGAGAAGAATACAGAGCTCTCAGAAGATCCAAGAAGAACTTTTATTCTGTCACTTTTCTCACTAAACTTTTCTTCAGGGAAAAACAATTCTTTCATTTGTAAATGTGGGCTTTGAATGGTGACATATTTTTTCATCTACAGCTTCTTTGCATGAATTGGCACCTCTTCTACTACATGATTCATTTCTCTGTAAATCCAGCTCACTATTGACACAGAGTGTCAGAATGGAAACTGCAGAGGCAGTAGACATTTACTGGCCAGCGTGTCAACTTAGTCAAGATAGAAAAGTGCACTAAAACATTTATTATATTCATAGCCCTCTTGCTGGTTTATACAAGAGTCTTCCTCCCAGCAACTCTTTGGCACTACTTACTTTCCTTCAGAAGACTGGAAAAAAGCAAAAAAACCCCAACCAACCCATGTAATTAAAATCCCAAACACATTGCAACGAAGCATAGGAATGGACAGACAGGCTCAAGCCAGGAGTCTATTAAAGAAAGTAACCCATCTCCAGCAATGGTCAGTATGGGAAAGGTAAAGAGCATGGCCCAAATACATTTCTGTATTTCCAGAGTACTCTGCTAGCTTCAGCACTTCACAGCTGAGGGAATTTCTATGTGTCTAGGGATTTAATAACACATTTACACAGAGATGAAAACACAGAGCACAGATATGCCTGTACAACCACCCACTGGCACATCCAATAACACAAACGCTCTAACTCTACAGCTGTGCCACTGTACCTCCTCCGCTCCCAGGCAGCTGCACCTCTTCCCAAATGGTACAGAGGGAAACGACCAAAGGACTCTGTTTGCAATACAACTGTGTATACAGGACATGATTTTTTCGGTTCACCAGAACTGCTATTACAGCAGATCTTTGTAGATGAATTAACAGCTCTTTAGCCCTCTTAATGAGCTTATTATTTTTCTTTTATACAAACAATGTCTCTGACACTGAAAGATATCAGAAATAGTGGCATAACTTTATCTGGCCTTCCTTGTCCACTATCACCCAGGCAGAATTTAGAATTGACGTATAGGTAGAGTATGCACAGGCATGAGAGAAACTTAGGGTGGGAGAGACATACATACACAAGCATACATGTCTTTGACCTATAAAAACGTTATTTGTAGGACATGGAAGAAATTGGAGTATTGGGGACACAAGGAGCTTTTCTTTCATGAAGAGTGAGCTTATTTTCATGCTAATGAACCAGCTAGTTCTTCTAGCTCATTGATGTTTCACTGGCATGCTAAGATGCCATCTATGGAAACCTTGTACAAAGCATAATTGAAGCCAGTTCTTGCTTGAAGTTGGATAGATGTTGGGGGAAATAGAGTAAGATGAGAAGAGCAATCATATCAAAGTGAGCAGCATATCCTGTTAGTCATGCAGCCCTTTGCCCAGGCTGCACCCACCTATTCAAATACTGTCCACAACCAGCTCTTCTCATGCTAGTCCTGCCTTGCATATGAGCACAGCAGAGGGTTTCTTTGACTCTGTCTTCCAGCAGACCAAATGCTTGGGCTCCGCAGGATCTCTTTGCGTATTTTAGAGTAAGAGACAAAAAAAGCTCTTCAGCAGGACCTGTTCACTGCTGGTTTTCACTCCCTCATCCATGCCGCATAAAAGTAACAAAGCTCTCCACAGGCTCCACAGTGTGTAACATCTTTCTTTTAGTGGTGCCAGTGTTGTGCAAGTTTGCTATAAAACATGGTGCCAAGTTCTTGTGAAGTAGAAACTGCTCCAAAGTCACTTCACCCTTTTGTTGCAAAAAACGTTGAGCTAACTACCCAACCAGTGGCCTCAGTGCCTGCTGGTCCCACAGCTTGTAGTCTCACTGTTTCCCATTTCTTTGTTGTTTTCTCTTGCTGTTTCCAGGAGACATCCCTAGATTGTCTCACTGTGTCTGATACTGATCTGTCGTGTTTTCTAATCTACATCCTGTCATGGTTTAACATCAGCTGTCAGCCCCACACAGCCTCTCATGCACTCCCCCTCCTGTAAGATGGGGGAGAGAATCAGAAAAGTGAGAAAAATCAGTTTAATAGGCAAAACAAGAGCTGCTTATGCAAGCAAAGCAACACAAGGAATTCATTCACCACTTCCCATGGCTAGGCAGGTATTCAGCCATCCCCAGGAGAACAGGGCTCCATCGCATGTTAAAAGTGACTTGGTAAGACAAACAGAATCACAGAATCAATTAGGTTCAAAAAGACCTCTGAGATCATTGAGTCCAACCTTTGACTAGGCACCACCAAGTCAATTAGACCATGGTTCTAAGTGCCATGTCCAGTTTTTTCTAAACACCTCCAGGGGGTGGACCTCCACCGACACTCCACCACCACCACAAAGGACATCACTCTGAATGTCCTCCCCCTTCCTTCTTCTGCCCCCAGTTTTATATATGGGCCACGATGCCATATGCTATGGAATATCCCCCTGCTCACTTAGGGTCAGCATCCTGGCTCTGTCCCCTCACAGGTTCTTGTGCAGCCCCTGCCCACTCGCAGGCGGAGTAAGGAGCAGAAAAGGCCTTGGTGCTATATAAGAGCTGCTCAGCATTAACAAACACAACCCCGTGTTATCAACACTCTTTACAGCACAAATCCAAAACACAGCCCATACCAGCTACTGTGAAGTAAATTAACTCTATCCCATTCAAAATCAGCACACCTTTTTCTACAGATCAGCAGCGCTTCCTAGTAATAAGAAGGATCTGAACAAAAACCCCCACACCATAGCATGTTTTTAATTCCTTTTTAGTATGAGCTTCTCTGAACAAGGTGCTTTTAGTGACACAGTCTGAAAGAAGATTCCTTAAAGGCCAGGTGTCAAAAAGATATTAAAGAGTCAAAAGGCTTTTCAAAATGTCAAGTCATTAGTTTTAATTGGCATTAGGGAACATATTATGAAAGACTGGAGGTCTGCTCAGTGTCCCAAGATATAACAGATGTTGGTAATGATATCTAATTTCCAAAGTTAGAGAATTCTCTGACAAATGGGCACTTTTAAGACACAGTTTATCCATGGTAGATCATACAGAAGAATCACATGCTGTGAGTGCCAGTTTCTTTTCATTTCATACACTATTTTTGCTGCAGACTTCTAATGTAAGTGGGTTTAATCCTAGATCCACGTGCTATTAATGGGAGCTGCATTACCAAAGAGAGAACTAGGCGACTAAAGGCTGGCTCCTAGGTATAAATATGTGCGAAAAAGTCAGGGACTGTAAGCCCAAACATTGGGCTATTCAGGTACTACATTTCTTCAGGAACTCCCAGTGACAAGACAGTATCAGGAATTGATGGGGACTGGGACTTGCAGCACTGGGCCAAATTTAATGTTGGGTCTAAGTGTCTCACTGCAGTTTCCACAAGCCAAGAGCTGTGTGGTATGTGGTACAGGTCTGTAACACAAATAATATGAATGAAATGCAGGGTGAGCTCAGGATGCAGTGTTCCACGTGCCAAGGATCACACTGGTCCAATGCTCAGGGCGCCTCCTTCAGAGCAAAACCTCTGGTCAGAAATCTGCACTTATTTGCACAGGGATTAGTCTGTAGCATTTGTTACCCTGAGGTAGAGGAGGAATGGGAGTCACAGAATCATAGAATGGTTTGAGTTGAGAGGGCTCCTACAGATCATCTCGTTCCAACCCCCACAGTGGGCAGAGACACCTTCCATTAGACCAAGTTGCCCCAAGCCCCGTCCAACCTGACCTTGAACACTTCCAGGCACAGGACATCCATAGCTTCTCTGGGGAACCTGTTCCAGTGTCTCATCCAGGGGCTGCCACTGATTCAGTGTGTTGTTGCCACTTGCTGTGTATTTGCTGACCACAGAAATTCAGTAGTAAAGAGCAGCACAGGTTTCAGTCAGGTCCGTGCTCAGTTTTGATACTGGAACACTGCTGAACATTAGGTATGGTGGGAAGGTATCTCTGCTTGGCACTCAGGAATTAAAGCAATGCACTAACAAATGTGCTAGCTATACCTGACCTACCAGTATTTTTTCTTGCTAGATGAATGGCAGTATGGTAGAAATAAGAGGTCCATGTGAAACCTAGAGCCTGCTCTGATCCTTTCTACCCTCTTCCTACATAGCAGATATAGACAAAAACATTTACCGCAGCAGTACTGACTTTTCACTCTGCCTTTTAAAAGGCTCCTCACCTAAGGTTCCCACATAAGTTGGTTGTCCCCACAGATCTGGCTAGATTTTATATCACATGAAGCTGGAGGAGAAGGTTTTGCTCAGCTCAGAGTTGCTCAGATAGGTCCTGGAAAGGAAACACCAACTCCTGTTCCTGTGGGAGCAGGGTGTGCTGGGCCAGACTGCCACCAGGTACTTCATTTTCATGAAATGGAAAACCAGCTCATGCCTTGAGAACTGAATGCTAGTTTTTCCAACAGATAACTGCTGAGCATGCTGGAGACCAAGGGTTATAACTGAATCTTGAAGTACTGCTACAAGAATGAGTTTAAGGCAGGCAAAGCACATGGGTAGTGCAGAGCTGCACACTGTGCACCCGCATATCCCTCAGGCAGTTTTTTGAACTAAATTCTTATTTTTCAATTCACACATCAAATTGATAAAATCAAAATCTGGTTTTATATAACTGGGAAAATAAAACTCAAACAAAAAAGCCTCCAAAACCACAGATGTCAAATTATTTTTGAGATATTTCGTCCCCTCCACTGTCCATCTACTTTATTAACAGTCCTGCTCCTTACTCTGTAATTCTTTCCCTGAAATCAAGAAGCGAGCCCAGTCTCCCAGTCTGGCCACAAGGCAGGTGTCTCTTGCAAAGAGCCAGAGAGTGTTTAAGAGCCCCATCAAACCCCCATGATCCAGTTCACAGCCTTTAGGAGTGCTGAAAGCTCTGCCAAAGCTGCTGCAGACCCAGAGCACAACACTTCACACTGGTTAGAAGTGCTGGTGGCAGGAGGATGTACCACATAAAAAAACATATGACTAAGATCTTACTTCTTGGCTTCTTAACTTGTTCAAATACATCCATTTTTAGTAGAAGATTTCCAGAGGACAGATGTGCCAAGAGGTCTTACACAACACAAGTCAATCAGAACTAGAACTCCAAGCTAAACCATTACCATCACTGATGGCTGGGGCAGTGGCAGTACAAAAGAATTTAAGGTCATTTGTAGGAAGCAGGGAATGCACACTCAGATCCCTGCTTTCTTTTCCTCTTTTCTAATCAAGAGCAGTGCAGTGAAGGTGAGTTACCTGCATAAAACCTGAGGGTCACTTTACCAGTTGGGCCTGCATCTCAGCAAAGATGAGATGGAGAAAATGCAGTCTTTGGGGAATTTTTAAGGAGCATGATTTGTGCTTTCCCTGATTAGAAAAGACATTAAAAATAAATCTTTGGGGGCTCACTTAAGAGAGGAGGAAAGAAGATTCATAATTTCACTTACATGAGTCCCAAATTAAAAAATACGTCTACGATGAATGAGTGAATAAAACTTGTTCTAGTGAGCCCCATTGATGCCTTTTCCTGGTCTTAAAATCTAGAGTCAAACACAGAAGGGAAAAAGAGATTTTACCTTGGTATTTATTTTAAGGATCCTTAGGTGCACTACATCCAGGTCGAATGCCCCTCCATGCACACCACAATGCACACCCCCAAAAGATCTGGTATGGCATTATAGGTGTTACTAATTAGCATATCTGTCAAAAATTCCCCAATGAGAGGCTCGAGTGAGCCCCCCCTCCCCAAGGAACCTTCCCCTGGATGGTTCTATCTTAGTTCACAAAATGTGTTCTGGAGAGGACCTTGGGGTCTGAGGCACACTGATCCCTAACTACGAAGCTTCTGAAATGTTTAGTCTCCTAGCTTGACAAACAAGTCCAAGAATGTAGGCAAAAAGCACTAAGAATACAGAAGTTGTAGAAAGGTATAAAAGGGGTTTAAAAGAAAAGGCAAAAAATCATCATGGCATCACCATTCCTCAGTAATTCCTATTTGCTGGGAAAAAGGCAAACTCTGTTATCAGAGAAGTCAGTCTATTGGAGAGACCCATTTTCCCAATCAGAGTGTGAAGCATGGCATACCGTACTCTTAAATCATTTATATTTTACTTTTTTATGATGCAATCATGAATTAGCTTTTTCTGCATTTGTAATGAGAGAATAGAACAGATGGTCAGGGCTTAGTTCAGGGTGATAAATCCATTAAGATAACCTACAGAAAGCTGCTGCTATGGCCATTGCTGCCAAATAAGTATTCATTCAATGCTCTGTTCAGCCTTTGGGTACAGTGTGGAAGAACCATCTCAGTTCTTCACTACCTTGGGGCACGAGGGATAAGAAATCGCACACAAGTTTGTAGAATGTATTATTACTGTCTGTGTGGCTTAAGAAATTTGGATGGTATGATATGGGGGATGCATAGGGCAATGCAGGGAAATAGCCTGGATTTGTTGCTTCCCAATAGCTGCCCCTGAAGATACACGTGCTCCATACCAGTCTGCATGTCTACTTCTAGCTGAACCAGGGGCTCAGTTGCGAATTACAGTTTTCTGTCAAGGAGTGATTGCAAACTATCCATTTAACTTTGAATTCATGCCTTCACTTGTTATGCAAGAGATTTCTCAAAGCATTTAGAATCCTAGAATAATTTATACTGGACAGGACCTGTGGAGGGCATTTGGTCTAATCTAACTCAAAGCATTTGTCACAGTGGATCAAACCAGTAGGTCCCTTCCAACTGGAACTATTCTATTCCATTCTATTCTGTCCTGTTCTGTTCAAATTCCACCCTTAGGCTCCAGCAGAAAGCTCCCACTTAAGCTAGTCCACAAATATGACCTATTACTTTCTGAAAACAAAGGTTAGAATAATCAGGTATCCTATAGCTTATGATTAGCAAAAAGAGGTACTAAACCATAAAGCAAACAAAGCGAGAAGTTGTGTGTTCATTATTTCTGATGATGTCTTTGACCTGAATCACATCAGGCTGCTCCATAAATTAATCTAAGAAGAATCCATAGATCAGCTTCAGGGAGCTTCAGATCTGCATTCAGTCTCTGTATGTCTCTGGAAACCAGCAATACCTTTGTCCAAGGTACTTTGACACTTCTGCTTCTAATAAATTTTGCCCAAATCCCTTTCCATCACTGGAATTCAGCACCACAGAATTACCACGTATCTTTAGATAGTGTTTCCATGTGGAAACACTATCTCCATATACCAAGAGCTCATAGTTTCATCACACCCGAGTGGCTAGAGCCCGGCTGTGGAGCTGTATCAAGTCTATTAGAGGAGAGAGAAGACTCTGCTGAGGAAGGACGTGGAGTTCCTGCAGTATCTCCTACAAAAGCATTGAGGGTTTCTGTGGGGGAAGACAGAGCCCCCCACAGACACAACCTACCACTGAAGGGCTTATGCCAGGCCCCTGCTCTTCACTCCCCAGGGACCTGGGCACACAGCACCACTACGTATGACAGCTCCAAGACAAATTGTTGCGTGTTGAGCTCCCACATGCTTCAATGGAGCCACCCCATAGGAGGGGACATACATGAGGTATGACAAAGTGGGCAGAGGAAAACCGATTGCATACAAATGCATACAAAATAAAACCACCACAATTTCAGTGTTTTCTTCCATACATAGTGACGCCGAGGGGCTTTATTAACAAAAGCTGCGTAAGCAGAGGTTTGAATTTGAACAGGGCTCATTTCACTTCTGCATCTCGCTGCTTCCTGGCTGACTGCTTGGTACCTGCCAGCGTAGGCATTATGTGATGCTCTGCTCGCAAAGCTGTCAGTCAAGACAGAGCCTGAGCCAGGAAATGGTTGGAGCCCAATTAAATATTAGCAGGATAGTCTGGACCGTGACTGCTTCCCTCTTCCCTCCTGCTCTCGCCTTCACATGTGCTGCTGCTGCTGCCTCGGCACAGAGCCACGATACGGGAGGAGCCGAGGAGCTTCTCCCCAGCTACACGTGTCTAATGGGACACTGTGCTGTGGATGAGTGACCCTTCCCTGGATGCAGCTTGTGTACATGCTGGAGTCAGGTGACATTTTTAACAATAAATCTGCTGAATTACAACTCAGGGAGAATTTACTTGAAAATTTACATAATGTAGCTAGGGGAGATTTTTAACTGCTTCCCCTTGTGTATAAGGGAGAAAAAAAAATAGGACGAAAATGAAGTAACAACTTAATTGGCTTTTAGAACAGTCTATGGGGAGAAAGGCAGGCCGGATGTCTGCCTAGCTACACGGCTTGGTGTGTGCTGTAACCATGGGAGGCAACATTACAGGCATGACAGGACAATGATTTGGTATTTTCAGCACTGAAGATCTGAAAAATGAATTACCTCCAGCTGGGGGGGGGGGGTTGTTTTCCACTTGAGGAAGACCTGTCATGCTGGTTTGGATGACTGCAGGTCAGGCTTCTGTTGGAGGGGAAAATGGAGGACCTGCTCTGCCATGCAGCACCTCAAATGTGGATCACAGCTGTTGGGATGAATGGGATCTGCCTCTTCCACCACCACCCTCATTTTAATAAAGGAGTGGCTTGCAGTGAACTGGGTAACTGAGAGGATGATGAGGCTTGGGCTGATGAGCCTGATGCCTTGTGCTCCTTCTGCTCCCACTGCTCCTCAGGCGCCCACTTCCCTTGCCACAAACTGAGGAAAATGGCACAGCAGCAGACCCCTGTTGGTTCAGTTCCCACTGCCTCAAAACTGCTGCATTTTGGGATGGTACCAGTAACACAGACCTGCAAGGAAGATATTGACAGTTCATTTTTTATTTAATACTGTCTTTAAAAAAAAGCACCAGTTAAATCGATGTCAATTACATGAAAACATGCAAGTTTCAGGACTAACCACTCTCACCCTCCTTCATTTCTCAGATAATTCAGGGAGAACTCTATTGATTACTTGTCCTCCTCAGGAGCAAAC
Organism: Lycocorax pyrrhopterus obiensis; assembly: GCA_014706295.1. NCBI lineage: Eukaryota > Metazoa > Chordata > Aves > Passeriformes > Paradisaeidae > Lycocorax > Lycocorax pyrrhopterus. The sequence goes on along the minus strand of JACSVZ010000002.1, from coordinate 18,178,911 downwards.
ACTGTCTGAGATTAAAAATAGGAATGTGAGGGAAATGCCTCTTTTCCACAATTGAACTGGAGATAGAGGCCAGGAGTGACACCATCACTCGCTCCCACATTCCATCCCTAAGCCACTTGCCAGAACTGGGGGAGTGTCAGATTGGGTCTCTCCTCTCCAAGGCTCCCTAGCATGTTCCAACTCCCTCCTGAGCCATGGCTAAATGACTGATATAAGATGCCATAGGGGTAAGCTAGAAAATGTTTGGAAAGATCACAGGATCATCACTTCCCAAAATGGCTGAACATGGAAAAATGTTGTCCCTCTGCCTATAGCATGGATGCTGCCTTCTGCCAGCACAAAAGTGGGGTGGCAAAGCCCTCTCCTTCCTGCCAGCAGCACTGCTCTCCTAACATCCTGAATCACAGTCCTGAGGACTCACAGGCATCACATCTCCAGGATTTTTATCCAGGTACTCTAGCTTCACTCCACTGTGTCTTATTACACAGGACAAAGCCATAAATCAGCTGTGTGTCCTGCTTCCCCCTGCCACTGCAGACAGTGAATGCACCATGTAGGAGCCTTGCTGATATCCATCCTTTGGTGCAATACTCTGTGGATCTGAGCAGAGGCAGTGATTACAGCCATGGTACCGATCAGATGCTGTGTTGGAACTGCCATACTGCCATGGAACTCACTGTTTTAGGCATAAGGATGGTTCAATACAAATGTGTATATACAGGACTGATCACACAAGACTTTTTTAGCTTTGATTTTAGAATTAGGCTAGAAGAATTAGACTAAAAAGAAAGTAATTTTGTATTAAACACCATTATTAGCTTTGCTATCCAATGTAATCAAAACACTTCCTTCCACGTCCTTCAGAAATGATTAACTAATTCCAAATCAGAAATGTAACTATTGGAAGAAAAGCAGACAGTAGCATTAAGGTTTAACCTGGAAAACTAACTTGTGTTTAGGCCTATCTTTTAAGGACGGGCTGCCAAACTAACACACGTGTCCTATTTCAGGTATATTTATAGGCCAAGCCAAAGCAGCTGTGACTGCAAATCACTCCACGAAAACAGGAAACCCTCAGACGGCACAGCCCCTTCGCCATTGCTCGATCAATAGCACTGAGAGAAATGCCTGTAACGAGGATCCAGGACAGCAAGAGAGCTTTTGCATGCAAGTACCAGACCTGTTCTCCTTAAAAACAACCTAGAATGGTTGCAAGCAAATGTCTCAACAGGATTTTTTATGTTTGCGGCTGCAGTGAGTGTTCATTTTTAAGCTGGTCTCTTTGTCTCTCGGTAAGAAGTGAGTGAAACCTTTACCTGCAAATGCTGCATCGGCATTTAAGCGGGTGCTTTACTCATTGCTTTTATGAGGTCTGATCCTTTAGGTGGAACGCAGGGGTTACACACGGTCGGCGTCTTCCCCGGTCCCGCCCCGTCGCTATGGCGGCTCGTCCGCTCTGGAGGATGCTCGGGAGCCGCCGCCTGCTCGTCCTGCTCCGCTCCCCGCTGCCGAGCGCCGGCCGCGCCCGCGCTGCGCACAGAGGCACAGGTACCCCCGCCTGGAGCGTGGGGAGGGGCAAAGGGCATCCCCGTGCTCGCCGTCTTCTGGCCGCTCAGCAAGGGCTATGTTAGCCTGCTGTAGGTTTTAGTCTTGAGATGGCAGGCTAAACTGTGTGTTTTTTGGTTAAACCATCGTTTTGAAATATATTTCCCCCTGCCCTCCCCTCCCAGTCTCACCTCTACCTTGCAAGAGATGAATGCAGGTAAGCGTTCATTCCTCAGGAGCTGATTGTTTTTTGAGGATCCCGTGCTGATGGGAGATAGGCTGGAAGGTAATTCCCCACCTCAGACTTATTGATTACGAAGGTCTTAAACTATTTTACTTGCTATTTTCCACCAGTCTATTAATTCTTTGCCAGTCCCATACCACCATAAGTGTTCTTGGTGTGTACAGACTCACAGGATACGTTGCAGGAGGTTTGCACCATGATGGGCGACTTCTGCTCTGCTGTTGTGTGTCCTTCACTTAAGTATGGCCCCACTTCTCTTGGACTGCAGGTGTTGCTTTCTTCCAGGGCTCCTTCTTTGTGCCACTTTTCAATGGGGCCTGTGGAAGTTGCTAGTGTTCCATACCTGACAGATGAACACTATTTCTGGTTTCTGAACATTTCCAAGAGGTTTGCCAAACCTTTTAGTGGTACCCAGGGATGAAGAAGGAGCACCAGCAGACCAGCAGTTATCCTGAGCCAGGACAGATATGGGCATGCACTGGGAGAGTGGATGTTATCTTGGGTCATAAGTGCCCATTTCCTTTACAAGCCTTCCCAAGCCTTCTGGTTTGCTGGAGCTGCTCTCTGGATGTAGCACACCAAATGGGAAGTAGATGCAAAGTCCTGTGTTCACCCCTGCTCACGTCTCTGAACTGCCCTCTGTGCTCGGTCTGTACCCATAGAAACTTCGGGCGAACAGAGATGATAATGGAAAGCATTAATGGAATCTAAGTTATGTTACTAAATTATCTTTCTATATCTAACTGAAGACACAGGCTCTCTCACTAAACAAGCTGAAGCAACTGTTGCTACAGACTGGAAAAAAAAATTAACTCCGGAACAATTCTATGTTACACGAGAAAAAGGAACTGAACCGGTGAGCAAAAGTGCTAATGCTGTCCAAGGGTGAGCCACCTCCTCTGCCTGCTGGGCACAGAAAAACCTGCCTTGGGGAGCTGTCACCACTCAGTTTCTTCACAGGATTTCTCCTGCCTTCCTGTGGATGAAAGTTAGACTCAACATACAGAACAGGGTGGATTTTGTTCTGACCCAGATTGTTTTGCAGATGAAAAAACATTCTGCATTCTTTTCATATTTTATTGGGGTTTTTTTCTGGGATACTTTGCTGCCAAATCAACTGTTTGTGTGGTGGGAGTAGAGGCCCCTCCAGACGAGGGAGAGATCATATTTTTATCCTGTAGTCTCCTTTTTTGACCATATGTAGATTAGCCATGGAAATCTTAGACACAGCACTCCCTTCAGGAGATGTGTTCTCCCTCATGTGCCAGATCACCCACCCACATGTCCCCACTTTTCCTCCTCCTGTGGCGGGGGCCATGCAGCATTGTGGGTGGAGAGCTGGCTGTCCCTAGCCCAGAGCCAGGACTCCTGCACACGGAGTGCATGTACTATGGGATTAAGTCATGTGAGCTGTGCCCAAATCCATGTCTGTAAAATAAGGATCCCGGTAGCGGTCCATGCAGGAAGGACTAGAGTTCCTTTGTAAAGCCGCTTTCAAGTTGTGGCAGTCCATAGCAGAGCCCTGGCCTTTGGGATCCTGCACATTTCACCAGTTTCTTGGAGGTCACGACTCCATCCTTGGTACCTGGATGATTTATGCATCTGACTGGTCTCAAAAGTTTGTGGGGGTAGGGGGTAGTCTTCACTACTAATCCAAAGGCATCCTCCCCTTCATTTCTTCGGGCTGCTAATGTTTGTTCTTCAAAGCCCCCCTGCGAAGCCTTCTTTTTACGGTTTTTCTCCTGTTTTGAATCTGATTCCTACATGCTTCCTCCAGATGGTGAGCTTTTAAAGACCTGCATTTTTAACTTGTCTTTTTTCCTTCCTATGTTAAAAGCCATTCAGTGGGATCTATCTGAATAACACAGAATCAGGAATATACTGCTGCGTGTGCTGCAATGCCCCACTCTTCAGGTAACGTCCTTTGGATTTCACGGCATCTTTAACATGTACTAATTGTGGCAGGAGGGGCAATGTCTTTTCGTGAATGGCATGGAAAGTGTTGGTCAGAAGAACAATCCCTTGGTGCCCAAGTGCTGTGTGTAAGTCTTCCAAGACGCCTGTGGTGATACCGATACCTGGCACGCGTTTTCCTTGAGCTCATGAGGATTGCCAGTGACCAGTACGCAGTGCCTGTTTCTCCTGGCACACACTGTTCTTTTTGGTGGATAATAATTCTCTGTTTAAGAGGTCCTTAAACCACAATCTGCCACAAAATACATGTATTTATGCATGAGTATCACTGTGTTTGCTCTGTTCTTGTGCTCCTCCACACTCATCTTCTGCCACTCGTGCTGCTGGTCTGGAGAGACCTTGGTCTGCTTTTGTCTACTGTTGTGATGTTCTTATTGCTGGGTCCCTCACACTGGAGCTGAGACCTTCTCTTCACCCCCGCCCCCTCTTTGTTCCCTAAATTAAATTCCACTATTCTTGCCTTTTTGGTTACATCTACTTTTTAAAGCCTGGCTGCAAATGACTGCACAGTTAACCTCTGTGCTCTCTACAATTCTATGTATTTTGTAACTTCATTAATGTCTAAGTAAAAGGAAATAGAGTGCCTTGGAGCAGGATGTGCAGAGGGTGTTCTGTTCTCTGTAACTGAACCAGGAAAGACAGTTTCTCATATTTTTAGTCTAGAAAATAGCCCTTATTTATTCTCAACTGAGAATTGAATGAAATGTGGCTGATATGTCCAAGTTTACAAAGACTTTAAAGGATGAATCACAGATCAGAACTTCAAATGATGCTGAGGATCAAGAGATCTGGATAGTAAGAAAGGAGGGGAAAATGTAATGGATGTATTGAAAATAAACCTAAACCAAGCAATTAAATGATAATTGTATACAATTAATTTTCCTTTGGCCAAGTGCAGAAAACTATTGTTATGTAAACATGCATTTGCTTAAATGTATAATTTTCTGTAGAGGTTTGCTAATGAACACTTCTAAATAATTTTATTTCTGAAGTTAGCGCAGCATTACAAAATATTCTGAAGACAAATATAAAACCTAAAATACCTCTGGAAAATTCAGATAAATTAGAAAAATTGTAAATTACTAAGCTGTAGAAGAGTTCCTTCAATTCCTTCAGATTTTTCTTCAATTTAGGCATCTTTTATATTAGGCAATTTATATTGACAGACCAACATGAAGAGAGACAAACACTGGAGGGAATTGCTTCTAGTTATTAAACTAGTAACAAAACAACAATATAACTGAACAGTCAGGCTGCCTTTTGCACTATCCAGCTCTCAGAGAATATAAGAACTTTTCTTTGCAGCACAAGATAATGCTAAGTCTCACAGACAAAATAAGCCAAACTTTCAGAAAAAAAAAAAAAGCCTTGTAAGAAAACCAGAAACTATTAAATGTGCAAAATGGTCTGAAAAGATATTTTCTATGGAGGAATTATGCTGTGGAGAACACTAGCAATGAGGTGGAGAAATGGTATTGGATAAGAGATTCATTAATCATATTTATTTCCTAGTCCATTAAAAATGTTCTTTCTTTTTCAAATGCATTAGATCATTAGCTACAAGTAAACATGAAGTATTTTGTCCTTCTTTGGAACATGTGTGTATACATTTATACCAGAATTTATTACCTTCTGCTACCAAATATTCATTTGAAAGAGTTGGAAATACATGGAACAAACCCCTAACCTTTTAAGATAGCAAATTGTGGTACTTTAATGAAATCTCAAACCTTCATCAAACCATAAACCTACGGCTGAGATTCATACAGCAAAAAGCACTTTTTAGAATTATCTGGATTCCATCCAGGACGACTGAAAGAGGGATCAAAGTAAATGACATGTGCTGGAGGAATGGTGTGTCGAAGGCTAATCTAATGCATATGTTTAGGGAAAGTCCATTTATCCATAAATTAAGTGGTGAAATACTTCAAAGGACAAATATGATCTTGAACAGCAATATTTTTGGGTACTAAAATGTTTCTATTAGGGAATCTAAGTGATATTACTGTTAATAAAACCACACAGAGACCATTGCTGTTGAGAGCTAGTTTAACAGCTCAAAAGATTGTTCCTTTACCAGTGGAAAACATCTACAATAAACTTAAGTATTGTGAGTGGCGTGTAAAGGACAGAGTCAGAGTCAGATGCAGAATCTACACTGTTTTGAAGACCTTCCTTGACTCTGTGGGTTTTCAAAGAGAATCTTTGTATCTATGTGTGAATAAACGTAAGGATCCCTGTGTCAAAAAATAAGGAGTTTTGATAAAAAAAGAAACGGAACAGACGTATGTCAGGGAAGCTCAGAAGTCATGCATGGATATGTGTCCCACAGGTTATTCTTGGGGACTCTGTGTCTGATGGGCACAGTGTTCATATGGTTTTGTGGCAGGGAAAGCAGAGAGCCCTCTTTGGCTGGAAAGAAACAGGCCTGGAGCCCTAAGGACCTTGATGTACAAACAGAGTCTGCAAACTGCATTTGCTTCAGAGCAGGCTGCTCCTGGGCTGTGTCGTATTTCTCTCCAGTTTTATGGAGGGGAGGGGAAGGAGAACTTTTCTCATGGCTGTTTGTGCATTGATGTAAAGGACTAAGCAACATCCCACAAAAAAACTAGCCTTTGGTCATTCTGTGCTTGCAGATCTGCTTTTATTTCCACAGCTGCATTACTCAACAACAGCCCTGTACAGATGATTATAAAAATGCTGACTCACACACTGTTCTTTGGGTTGGATTTTTTATGCTTTTTGCCCAGTTTGTTTGTCTTATCTTTCTAAAAGGCACTGCAATTAAGATTTTCAGATTTTTTTTTCACTGTGTTAACAACCTACCAAAATATACATGCTATATACCACATACTTTGTTTTAAATTCTGTCTTAACCAACGTTTTAATCCCCTTAATCAAGAGCTGCTACTGGTGTTGATGTCTCCATCCACCACTAGATGCCAGTAAGAGCATTGGGTTTGTGAAACTGGGGAAAAAACGTGGGAAATCGAGAGGAAATGGTTGTGGTGAGTCTCCAGACTACTTATCTGAGAAGTATGTGAACCTATCTTCATTTCTTGTTCTAACTCACGCGAGGTCCCTCTTTAATGAGAGAAGGTTCATATTGCTGTCAAAGCTTGCACAATTTTAAATAGGAGAGCTTATCTCATTTCTATACCAAATCCCCAAAATGTCTTCTGGTCTTATTTGCCAATATGCTCTAGGTTTTAATATGCAGCTAAACAGTGTTGGTCACCCTGGATGTTAACAGGAGGCACCCACAAGCTGACAGTCTGTTGTGCCGTTTCTTATGGCTGCAATTACCTCTTGGGAAAAGCAGATCTTTGTGCTGTGAGGATTTGTTGTTGGTTGATTGATGGTTTGAACAAGGCTCTGTTTGATTTTCCAAAACCAGCTTGATGACTGGCTGCAAGACAAAGCCTCCATCATCATCAGGCACAAGCCTGGTCTGGTGGGCCAGCCCAGCCTTTGTCTATTCTTCATTTCTTCTTGTAAACCCTCTTGTCTGAGATTGCTGGATTGGGCCAGGCTTCAAACTACAACTCTGTAGGTGTAATTCAGCTGAACACTATAGCATTTTGGGGTTGTTTAGCCTGAAGAAAAGGAGACTCAGAGGTGACCTCACCACCCTCTACAACTTCCTGAAAGGTGGTTGTAGGCAGGTGGGGGTTGGTCTCTTTCTCCAGGCAGCAACTGACAGAACGAGAGGACGCGATCTTAAGCTGTGCCAGGGAAAATATAGCTTGGCTATTAGGAAGAAGTTTTTCATGGAAAGAGTGGTTAAGTACTGGAATTGTCTGCCTGGGGAGGTAGTGGAATCACCTTCCTTGGATGTGTTTAAAGAAAGACTGGATGTGGCACTTGGTGCCATGGTTTAGTTGATATGTTCGGGCATGGGTTGGACTCAATGATCTTAGCAGTCTCTTCCAACCTGGTGATTCTGTGAGCATAATGTTACTATAGCATAGTTATCAGATAAAACCCTTTTCCAAGCTTTATAAAATACCAACCTGTCACTGAAATAGAAACAGTGAGGCAAAATCTCCTGTTGTGAGCTGATCAAGAATTCCCTTTGGAAAAGAGTTTCCAGCACAGTTTGATGCCAATGAGAAAACTTCCACTGTGCCAAATATTATTAATATTGGTACATCAGAGGAATGCCGGAAAAAGCCAATGTTCTTAATAGAAGCAGACTCTTTTGTAACATCTCTGTCATTAATTAACAAGAAGATCTGGTTTCCACTGTAGCTCAGAGAAGAAGTACAATTCTGGGACTGGATGGCCATCTTTTTCTGAGGCTTATGGTGCTTGTGGCAGAGATGAAAGCAACACCAATATCATAAGACGACCAGATAATTCACTGGGATCAACTAGAACTGAAGTTGTTTGCAAACAGGTATGTTTATTTTGGAGATGACACACAAAGACACAAATCTTAGCAGGTAAGTTTTGTTTGTGCTCATGAATGAATCTACCTAAATACAGCAGTGAGAATTACAGTATCACTGGAGCCGTTCTGTCTCAGCCTGGGGTGAAGAAAAGTATGTGACTGGGGAAAGCAGTTGTGTATGTATAGCCAAAGGCTGGAGTTCAGACAGAAAATTTACTCAAGCTGTGCTGCAAGGTGTGGCAAGAGACGGTAGAAGAGACTCTGAGATAGGGTCCGTGCATTTGGCCCATCACAGGGACATTCTTCCTCATTCAGTCTTGCTAAATATTTGCTGTAGATGTTCTTAAATTACGCGGAGATTGAGACACCAGCCATTGAAACCGTTTGCAGCCATTACTATCTGCCCTCCAGGGTGATGGCTGTGCCCTGCATCTCCATAGCTGTTTTCTGTGGACTCTCTTGTTTCACAGAAGCCACCCTTCTATTTTTTCTAGATATTTTGACTCCCTCAGTCATCTCTTTTCTAGACTAGAAAGGTCCAGTTCCTTCAACCATTCCTTTTTATGCAATGCTTTTTAGTGTGCTGATCATCCTGTTGCTCTGTTTTGCATTCTTTCCGATTGACCCTTTTCCTTCTTGGAGTAGAGTGCAAGGCTGGACATAGCACTGCAGCTGGGCCCAGCCTGCAGCAGGGTTTAGAGCCTGTTCAGATGTGTTAGAAATGGCGTTCCTGTCCTTACACCTTTATGTTTCCACAGCCCATATTACACAGACACATTTATTTTGGGATCTGCTGTAACACCCAGGTTCTTTTTCTAAAGAACTGCCCCCCCTAACCATTTCTTCCCAACCCTGAATCTGTTTCTTACTTTTGTTAAGGTATAAAAGTATGCAATTGAATTTAATGAATTATTCTCGGATTTGGGGGTTTTTTATGTCTGTGTGTGTCTGTTTTTCTAAACTGTTAAGATTGTTAATGCTATCCTTCAATGTGCTTGCAGCAGGCTTAGGTACCTCTGCAAACGTAACAAGAATTTGCTGCAGTCCATTATCTTGGTAGAGTTCACATTTGCAGCCATATGCAGCAAGGACCTTCAAGAACTGCCACTGAAGACCTTCCAATTTTATAATGTCACCGATAGCTGTACTGAGTCTAATTTATTCACCTCAGTAATTCGAGAGGGGAATCCTTAGTTGATCTGTGAGAATGACCTACAGTGACTTACTAATTAACTTGATGTTTTCATGTTATATTGAGATGTCTAGATCCTCTCATTTATTTCCTACAGTTTCTGGCATTAATACCTTTTGACTTGCTCTTCTGGGATCTGCTTGTTTGGGAGCAGATACTTGCCCACTGACCAGATGTGATTCCTTGACAGTCCTTGACACTTGACTCTACCACTTACACTACTCAACAGTAATTTAGTCATAAAAGTTTCTTAATTCAGGATAGGTACGTTAGGTAACAGCATAATACTGGTCCATAAGTGCAATGGTAATAATACAGTAACAATGGTTTCTGGTCACCAGTGCTGTTCCCCAGGGCTTGGTGTTGGGACCAGTTCTGTTTAGTATCTTTATCAATGATCCAGATCAGGGGATCGAGGGCACCCTCAGCCAGTTTGCAGTCACACTGAGTTGGGTGGGAGTGTTGATTGCTGGAGGGCAGGAAGGCTCTGCAGGGGGATCTGGACAGGCTGGATCCATGGGCCAAGGCCAAAGGTCTGAGGTTCAAAGTGCTGGATTCTGGCCCTGGGTCACAACAACCCCATGAAATGCTACAGACTCGGGGAAGAGTGGATGGAAAGGTGCAAGTTGGAAAAGTTCCTGGGGATGCCGGTCAACAGCAGCTGAACACGAGCCAGTGAGGGCCCAGGTGGCCAAGAGGCCAATGGCATCCTGGCCTGGATCAACAATAGTGTGACCAGCAGGACTGGGGCACTGACCATAACCCTGTATGTGGCACTGGTGAGGCCACATCTCAAGTTCTGTGTCCAGTTCTGGGCCCCTCAATTTAGGAAGGACATTGAGATGCTGGAGTGTGTGCTGGATGCAGGAGAAGGGCAACAAAGCTGGGGAAGGCTCTGGAGCACAAGTCTGATGAGGAGCAGCTGAGGGAGCTGGGGATGTTTAGTCTGGGGGAAGAGGATGCTCAGGGGTGACCGTATCACTCTCTACAACTGCCTGAAAGGAGGGTGCAGCCAGGTGGGGGTCGGCCTCTTCTCTCAGGCAACCAGTGACAGGACGAGAAGACATGGCCTCAGACTGTACTGGGGAGGTTCAGGCTGGACGTCAGTGGGAATTTCTTCATGAAAAGGGTTGTTAAACATTGGAATGGACTGCCCAGGGAGGTGGTGAAGTCACCATCCCTGGAGGTGTTCAAGAAACAACTGGACATGGCATTTAGTGCCATGGTGGTTATCAGTCAAAGATGGACTCTATGAACTGAGAGGTCTTTTCCAAGCTAAGTGATTCTGTCATTCCGTAACAATACAATAATAAAATAGTAATAATTTCTGTTGCAGTGCGACGCCCATCTAGGCCATGTGTTTGATGATGGACCCACACCTTCTGGGAAGAGATTCTGTATCAACAGTGTTTCATTAAACTTCAAACCAGGCTCTGGTCAGTGAGAAGAGGCTCTCTCTGGCTTGCAGAACATTCTTTCTCTGCTCATACAACATGCTTGTGAAAAACTCTCATGCTTCTAATATATAACGCACATTGTAGTATTTATGCTGTAGTAGCTTTGTTTTCCAGCTGTTATCATTGTTGATAAAATACATTTTTTGTTGTAACTCTTTGGCAGTCTGTCTTTTCATGGTTAGTGTGATGTGTTGATCTGCTTATTGTATTTTTTGATTTAAAAAAAAATACCTGTACAATAGTTCACATTCACAGCTACCATCATTAACTGTATTGAGGCTGCTGAAATGAGGTGCTCTCCTGAACCTGACTGCCTATTCTGAACAGTAGTGGTGGCCCTCAGGAGCACAGATGTACATGGCTGATCATGGCAGAGCTTGTACTTCTGTAAAATCATCGTATCCTTCTAAAGGGAAGCAAAAATAACATGAATCTTCAAATAAGGTCTGAGGGGATTTTTTCTCCCTAATGTGAGAGACCTTTAGCTGAGCCAAGTGACTTTTCTATGAACCCATAAAAGCAAAGTCCTGAAGGAGGACCTAATTAAAACTATTTCAGGCTACGGAACCAGTGGAGCTATGGAGTCTTTCTTCTTTTAAATCAATTATTTTCATTCTGTGTCCAATAGCAGAGCTGAAATAGGGTTTGCTCCAGAAACTTCTCTTACAGCAATTATATGATAATAATGTAATGATATGTGTAATACTTTCAGACTTCTGTTATCACTTGTGTATTTCAGAATCCACAAATAAAAATGAAAATGAGATTTACTGTATTTGGGGAAAATAAATCAGCATCAAAGACCAGGTTTGGTAAAGTGATGCTTTTGATGCCTTGTCTGTTCTTCCTTTTAAAAGTTTGTAAATACTTCTGTGTTCTCCCAAGCATTGTCATTATGGTTTGCCCTAACAGCAAAATAAATCCTACTCTGTTAAATTGAGCTTTCCTTCCTTCAGAATTTTTTCCAGAGAAAATAATCTCTGACTCAGAACATCAGCTTCACTAAACTGCCTGGGTTTAAATGCTTCCCTGCTGAGAGTTACTAGGCAACATCTCATTTGGCTTTACCTATAACAGCCTGTTTCCATTCTCCCCACTTTGGTTGCCTCAGTGATAAAAAGGGTGTGTTCATTTACTAGCATAGTCTTAAAGCTGCTTAATGTCTTCAGAAAATGGACCTCTACTGCACCGAATTTACTTCTGCTCCTTCTGTCTTGCAGCTCTGTGGTTTTTCATTCTTCTGTGCTTTCTACAGGGCAACTCTACAATTCCATAACTTTTAAAAATGTCATAGAGACAATGATCACTACAGCCAACCTAAACCAGAGTGGCACAAAGCCCACCAGAGGTGTGAAGCAGCATGAAGCAGACACTTGGTGCTACTGATTTTGTGTAGTGTCACAGCTGGTGGCAGTCCTATTGCCATCAGAGGTGCCCATTAACAGCACCAGCATGCTGCTTGCTGTGCCTGTGCTGCATCATGCTCTGCCTCTCAGGGTTGCCCTTGCATCACCCTCTGTATTTTCTGTCTGCTCTGACAAGGCTGAGCATGCCCGGCCTGCCCAGGTCTCTGCTTTCAAGAGCCTTCACAGGTTGTACAGAAATCACTGTCTTTGCACTATCTGAATTCGTGTGCCCCCCTATCCTGATATACTTCCATCCACTGTTCATTTGTATATTTGTTTGTTTGTCTTAAAATCTGTTGCACAGCTGCTGGAAAGGTTATTTGACCTTTAAAGGCATTCTTTAGTCAAGCAGCCTTCTCCTCGCCTTTCTCAACAGGAGAGGGTTCTCTCAGAAAGGGGGAAGATGTTCCCATGTGGACTCCTGTGTTCAGCCAAATGCTGATGGGAGAAGCCAGCACCTGCCTTAGAACAGTGACTTTTGGCTGGGGTACCAATGGAGATGCTCCTCGTTTCTGAAAGTGGCTGAAAGGAGAACAGAACTGGCAAACTATCTGGTTTTTTTCCTGTCCCCAGAGATTCCAGGTCTCACTGACAACTTTTACGGATGAAAGTGCCATACAAACAAAACAGAGCATGAAGCTGCAAAACAAGAATCCACACAGGCCTGTGTACAAACCACGCTCAGTTTAGTACCTTGGAGGGATGGACATGGTTGGTGGAGATCAACGCTTAGTAAACTGGCAAGTTAGTAGCTACTACTGACAGAGGCAGCTTGCCAGAGCAGAGAGCACATTTATTTGACACCTACAAATATTATTGTATGCAACTGGATGTTTGGGGTGAGCAGCGGCTGGTGCCTCCTCACTCATAGAGCAGGATGACCTCAGGAAAGAGTCCTGGAAGGCCCCAGTTCAGCTTGTGCAGTGTTACTGATCTGTAATCATATGAACAGATCTGTAGCTTTGAGAAGAGCACCTGGCCTGCACTGCATGGATATGTCACCAAGCAAACACAGGCAGGCCCCTGGAAAACCAGACACTGAGACAAACAGCCTTATTCTGCTTCCTACGAAGCAGGGGAAAAGAGGAGAGTTTGACCACGTGTGTAAAAGCAGGGTAATGGCACATCACCTTTCAGTGGGATGTAAACTGTTGGACATTTGGGACCTCTGACCAAAAGCTCTTTGGGGCAGTGCCCTTCATCATCTTCTGTGTCTGTGGTACCAACCACACCAGGACAGATCCCAACTAAAGGCCCAAAGTGTTGTAGGATCATGAAAAATAAAGACCAATAATAATGGAGGGCATTATCAAAGAGTATCATAGGCTACAAGAATTTCCTCATATGTTGGCAATTACTTTGTTCCACCACAGCGAATAAAGAGCAGTTGCTTTTCTGAGTGGAACATACTCTGCCAGGCAACTGCAGATTTATGTTCCATCCTTCATATCTGAGGAGTTTTTTACTATGGTTATTTCATTAATTAGTTTCAATGATGATGCTTTTTATCCCATTGTGTTTCTAAATAGCCTTTTTATAAATCCTAATTGAGGTTTCTACATAATTCTTAAGAGATTTTTACATCTTAAATAAACTATTTAATGACTTTCTTAGTCTTTATAGCATCTCTACAAGGCAAGTAACTGTTCCCTCTTTTACTGAGGGAAGACTTGATGAGAAAAATTTAATTGACTTGCTCAAGACTTCAAATTAAATTTGCAGCCAAGCCAGAATTAGACTCTGCATGGCTCATGACAGCATCCATATCTTCTGACCCTACTTTTTCAAAACTTGTGTTGGTATTTGATTGTTTAGAGGGGAGAGGGGTGTAAATTGTCAAAAGAGAGGAAGTAAGCTTAGCATATGTTTTTCCAGCTATGGTATTAAAACCAAATCTAATCCAACACAGTCAACTTGGCTCATAAAGAGCAATACTTGACCTCTTTCTCAGAGTAAATGTGGTAAGGGCTTGGTTAGAAATTAGAGAAAAAAAAAATGAGAAAAAAGGAAAGAAGGAGCAGGGTGCTCCCATATTACTAGAAACTTCACTCAGAAGAAAAACACAATGGGCAGAAATGGGCAGAAATCATAATGCCCATTATTTTAGCCATGTATCCACAGAATTGTAGTGATGCTCTTTTCTGTTGCACCATGCTGCAAGTAATTTGGGTTCTTTTTTGTGCTTGTGGACAGCTTAGTCTGATTTTGGTCACAACATGAAAAGAAGGGACACTATTCTCAGTGCAAATACAGGATTTTTGCCACCCTTAAACATCTCCAGCATGAGGTGGTTCAGGAGATAGTCTGCATGAGAAGGAACTGGAAAAGTCTCATACTGAGTTTTGCTTTTTTCCTGAGTATTTAGCTAGTACTCCTAAGCACATTTGTATTTTCTGGTCTTAAACCCTGGCCCTACTGTGTAGAAGAAATAAGTCCTGTCACCACATGACTCCACTGTCTCCTCTTTCATTCACTTAATGACTTTTTGCACTGGGCAATGAAGTGTTTTAAACCATACTCCTGTGCCTGCCCCACCTCCTGCCATACCCGAGTGATGAGCTGATGGTAACATTGCCCTCACAGCGTGTCGTGTACTGCTCAGCACCCGTCACCCTCATGGATTTCACAGCTCTTCACACACAAATGATGCCTCGCCCCAGCCCTTTGAGGTAGTGGTGAGCCACACGTCACAGAATTGGAAGCTGAGGGACAGCTGTGGGAAGTGACTCGCCCACAGTCCCCTGGGGCAGGGCAGGGAAATCTGATTACAGAAAGGGTTCTCAAAAGCTCTCCAAGTGTGAGCTGCTGCCAAAATTCACAAAGGCCGAGTAGTTTAAAAGCAAAGCTCTTTATTGAAGAAGTGCCCAGATTTTTTCAAGACTAAAAGAATTTGTCTCAAGGCAGGTGTGTCCATGGGGACTGGTTTTAGTAGCACTGAGGAATTTGTGTAGAAGAGATTGGCGGCTTGCCATGTGGCAGAAGAAAGAGAAATGCATGCCCATTATTGCACTCCCTTTTACTGTCTTCTCTTTTGTTGTGGTGTTATTTTTTTTCTGTTGCTCTTTGCTATCATTCCACGCTCCTCCTCCCCGGGCTCTGGCTTTCTTGACTGCACTCACCCTTACCTTGTGCCTGAGCCCTCCTAGCTCCACACTCAGTTCACTCCCCTTGGTGTCCGAGAGATGAGCAAGCACACGGCCCTGCAGCCACGTCCGAGTCAGCAGCTCCCTGCCTGTGCCGGGGGTCACTGCGGCGATCCGGCCGGCAGGCTCCCGGAGCTTGGATCCCGGGCAGGCTCCGGGGGTCGGATCCCCTTCAGGCTCCCGGAGCTTGGATCCCGGGCAGGCTCCGGGGGTCAGATCCCCTGCCAGAGCAAACGTCGGCTGTGCTCACCCCGCTCGCCTGCTTTGCACCCGCAGTTTGACAACATTTACAAAGCGACTTCCAGAAAAACTGGTCAGGGGCAGAGGAGTTGCCGCGTAAATCAGGAAAAAGATGGTAAAAAGGTCATAAGGGATTCTTGCACAGCCTTCTTTGTTCAGGAACCAAAGGCTGTGCTGCCCTGCTGTATTACTGATGCACGAGATGTAGAAATGTGGACCACAGCCAGTTCATCTTTGCTCAGGTGTCATTTGTGGAAGAGCAAAAGATGGATCCAGACATCTTGTAATAGAAGGAAAAGGAACAGGAAAGAACAGCAACTGTTGTCCAACTACTAAGAAAGAGGCAAAGGCAGCACAGGCAGAGGTGCTGGAGTCAGGGACAATGAGAATTCATGTTTTCCTTTTCAGAGGAGTCAGCTCTGAAGGATGATGACGCAGCTGGTGGATGTCAGGTGAAGAACTGACGGAGCTCTCAGAAATGGAAGAGCTGAGATCAATCCTCGCTGGTGTGAAAGTCTCTTGGGGATAGTTCTGACAGAGACATGGGATGCCTATGCATATTCTGGGATTACTGAAGGAGAAAGCCTTGTGAAGGGCTAGGATATGAGCAGTGCTAGAAGCAGGTGTTCATGCTTGGTAAATTCAGGAGATTGACCTCACTGTTAATCAGAATACCAGGTGCAAAATGAACTCGTATACGTTCACTGCCCCAGGAATGACCCTATCCCAATCCAGAAAATGTTCCCTCCCTATCTCAGGCTTTACATTTTACCTCTTAGTCCTGGGCCTCTCCTGAATGCACTTGGGTATTCACGCTTGGATCCATTATGAACAAAAATCGTTAAACCTTGTAATGTACAATATGTCTCACTGGAGTTTCCTTAGGCCCCCAGAGAAGGAAAAAAGGGGCCTCCATGACACTTCTCCTCGGCAATAGCTCAAATAGCCTCTGCCTCTGGGCTTAGTCTGTAAGAGGGGCATTTTCCAAAACTGGATCACATGTAACTTTCTATGACCTTGTAGCCTTCACTTAAGTTTTATGAATGAATCTCTATTAAAAGCGGGGGGTAAATGTTTTTCCTTTGTCCCTCTTTCAGTTTACAAATTTGTCTTCTCCTATAGCCAGCTGTTAAAAGATTGGTTCTGCCCCTGCTTTCACCTTTCCTGTTTTATCAGCTGAGACGTCAAACTGAGGGCCTGACCACTTGGTGTTAAAGATCCACGGCTTTTTTGTAAGGCAGTGGCCTGGCCAACTCTAGACTCTAAATGCTGCCTTGTCTTACAGTTTGAGTTAGCCTCTCACACCCTAAATCGTGAGGCATCGTTGCCTTGAGCAATGAACGGCTTCTCTGTCCTAATTCAGGGGCCGCAGCAGTTAAGAAATAGGTGAAAGAAAATGCGTATTTCTGGTGTATGAGCACTGCTGAGAGGCTTGATTCTTTTGGCTCTTGCAAATTGTTTGACATGCACAGATGAAAAGGGCTGTAGAAATGCTTATGATGGCTTATTATTTTGGTCCTGTTGCTATTTTTATTTCTATTACCCCTGTGCCAATTTATCTTTTCTGCAAGATTTCACCTTCTTGCTCTACATCTGCCTCAAGAACAGCCAGAAATAGCCAATTGATAAACATTGCCTAAATAGAGGTAGCAGATGAACTTCTCCAAAGAGGCAGTAAAACTGCTCCACTCCATGCATACCATAGTATTTAACAAAGTCCCTTAAGCACCTCTCCACAGATAACTACAGCTGATTAGAGGTGTTCAGCTGTGCTTGTGATGACTTCCTAGCCTGTGGCAACCACTGCAAGGACCTATCCCTATCTGCCATCAGGACCATTCTTCAGGATGGAGAAAGGAAACAAAGCTGTTTGATGGAACCATGGCAGGGTGAGGGGGGAAGTTTGTGTATGCTGCAGAGATGTGATGCAGACAGGGTGATGAGACTGGGCTACTCCAGAGCAGGAAGACCTCTTGGGGCGAGGTGTGGTAGAGGGGAGTAGGTGGGAATATGAGGTGGAGTGTGTAGCATGAAGGAGGTGACAATCTGCCTGAGAAAGGTAACAGGGCAGAGTTTTGGGATCCTGCTCTATGGAGGTATGGCATATGGTTGGGTGGTTTTGGAGAGAGATGAACAATGACTACTTAGAGTCACCTCAAATCTAATATTTCAAAATGTTTTGACAATTTTCCCTCGAAACACACTGCGACTCAAATGACTGCTCTGCAGTGGCCTCTAGGGTACGTTTGCTTTCAAACCTACTGCAACGTTCAATCACCTCAATAAAACAGCTTCCCCTGAACATATTATTGTATGGACCTACTTTCTCTTCTAAAAATGGCTTGTGCCATTGCCAGGCTCAAAGTCCTTCTTCACATAATGCCCTACACAGGGCATGTACAGAGAAGAGAGCCTTGTTATCTCCGGTTTGCTGGTGCATCAAAGGAAGTTGCAGATGGTCTGCGTGAATCTGATCCAATACTCTTTGAAGTCAATGAAACCCCTTCCCTCGACCCCTCATTCAGTTCTCCTCTTTCAGCTCCTTATGCAAATCATAGTCTATTTTGTGTGTCTCTCCAGCAAAACCAACATGTTCCTCCCAAGCACATCCCTTTGTGGAACCTGATAGCAAACCTTTCAGAATTCTTGGTGTTCTCTTTTTCTGATGAAGCGTGACTTGAAAGTAGATTGGTGCTATCCAAAGCAGGGGGGAGAAGTAAGCCCCAGCCCTACAAACCTGTTTAAGTACTAATTACTGACAGCTATTGTCACTGACTGCAGCAAGACTGCTCACCTGGGTAACAGCCAGGAGGAATAGGCCTCAGAGAGGAACCTGATGAAAATCAGACACAATGCCAATGAATGCAGGCCACTTGATGCAGAAGGTTGTCAAGAAGCCAAACTGGAAAGTGCTGTCCAAGCCTAAAATGAAATTGTCTGCAGTTTCTACAAACAAACAAACAAATTGATGGATGGAAGGACAAAACGCATAACTCCTAGAAAACTCAGGAGGAAACTGTCGAAAAATTAGGCCAAAATTCACAGTGGAGGCTAAAACCAAAAAACGGGCAGCCCTAATTGTGATGCCTGGGATACAATCCTAATGCTTTGTGCCTTATAAGATCGTTCTCATATATTCATGTGCCAACTGCCCCCCCCCAACAATTAAAAATCCGGGATACGGATTAAAGCGATAGCAGGTGGCAATCTAATTACTATCAGTCTTACATCTGAATCTCTCATTTGTCATATAAGCCCAGCAACAGCTGGCTCTCAGCCCTAGTTGTCCTCGTGGCTATTACAACAGGTTCAAAGAAGGTACGGAGGGATGGTCCCTCATCTACACGCTGCCAAGGGGCAAGGGAGGAGGGGGTGTCCAGGTGCCGTGAAGAGATGGAGGGGACACCAGTTAAGCCCCTTTTTCGTTCTCCTCATGGGAGTCGTTTGCAGCAGGACTCGGCACCGCTACCTGGTACCAGCCCCAGCCCTCCCCCTGAATCAGCGCGGGCTGAAAGGCACCTCCGTGCCTGGGCTGCGGCCGCAGACATGCACCTCCCGGGGCAGCAGCACAGCGAATGAAAGGCGCCGTTCTTAGTGACAACTAGAGAGAAAGCGCATTTCTAGTTTCCAGGGCTGTTTCAGTCGTATCACGGTGCTCCAGGCGGCGGAGCCATCCCAGCGCCGCTCCCGGCCGGCTCCGAGCGGCGTCACAAGGTGGCGGCAGAGCCCCGAGGCTCTCGCTGCTGGCCCGCTTTTCCCCTGGGGAACCTGGGGAGCTGGCCTGGAAAAAGGTGGAGTGAACTGTTGTGTTGTGAGTTTTGGGGATGTCTGTGTTCACACTTAACAGAAGCTTGGTCGATTTGCGCAGCCAGGTACATCATACTTGCCTTCTGAACAGGTCACACTTCCATCCCGGAGTGCAAGTCCAGGCACAAAATTGTTTGCAGTCTTGAAAGCTCTGTGTGGCATTTGCCTCTGGAATTAAAAAGTGGGGGCTGGCTGTGCCATCAGTATCTTCTCCGCTGGCATTTGGTGAGAGACGGTAACATTTGAAATCGCAAATCTTGGGTAGGGAAGGAGAAGAAGGAGCAAAAGATGGTGACTCCAGGCACAGGGGAGTATAGGGCAGGGGAGAAAGGGAATGAGGTACCCACTGAAGTGAGGTGGCATGGACAGGGGTTTCAGCACGTAACCGGGATGAGTGAGGGAAAAGATTGGGGTTGCATCATAGAATCATAGAATGATTTGGGTTGGAAGGGACCTAAAGGATCATCTAGGTCCAACCCTCCTGTCATGGGCACGAACACCTTTCACTGCACCAGTTTGCTCTGAGCCTCATTCAACCTTGTACACTTCAAGAGATGGGGCATCCAAAACTTCTCTGGGCAATCTGTTCCAGTGCCTCACCACCCTTGCAGTAAAGAATTTTTTCCTGAAGTCTAATCTAAACCTACTCTCAGCTTAAAGCCATTGTCTCTTGTTCTATCACTACATGCCCTTGTAAATAGTCTCTCTCCATCTTTCTTGTAGGCTCCCGTTAGGCACTGGAAAGTCACAATTAAGTCAGCCTTCTCTTTCCCAGGCTGAGCAATCCCAATTTTCTTAGCCTTTCCTCATAGGAGAGGTGCTCCATCCCTCTGATAAATTTCATGGCCCCCTCTGGACTTGCTCTGACATGTCATGTCCTTCCCGTACTAAGGACCCCAGAGCTGGATGCGGCACTGCAGGTGGAGTCTCAGCAGAGCAGGGGCAGAATCCCCTCCCTCAGCCTGCTGCCCACGCTGCTTTTGGTGCAGCCCAGGACACATTTGGCTTTCTGGGCTGGGAGTGCACACGGCTGGGTCATGTCCAGCCTCTCACCCATCAGCACCCCCAAGCCTTTCTGGGCAGGGCTGCTCTTGGTTTGTTCATCCCCAGCCTGGATTGACACCTTGGATACCAGCATCTCTGAGGACTCATTAGAGTGTGTAACCTGGATGTGTCTTGTGGCTCAAGCTGTCGTGACTAACATGACCCTTCAAGAAATGGGGATATGTTCACCAGGTAAACTCCATTTGCATCTGATAACAGCAAAGAACTGGCAGTGTTATAACCAAAAGTACACCTTAAAATGTGTTATTGTCCTTCAGCTGCTATTCCTAAACAATTGCAGTCCCCAGGGATCCGAAATAAAGGGAGGCAGCATCTCTGCCCTCTAAAGAGAGGACAATCTGGTGTGTGAAACACCAGGCAGAAGCCCTGGGAATGCAGGAGCTGAGCCGTGAAGACCTATGGAGGATTTGCAATGAATGCTGGCATGGCAAAAAGAGGGCACTGAATTCACACGCATTGCCCTAAGTCTTTGTGTGCCAGTGCTCCGGGCCAGCTCTCGCTGCCCAGTCCCACAGCCATAATTAAGAGATTCCCACTCGCCATGAACAGGTGCAGCCCCACCCAAACAACGAGGCTGCAGACAAAAGATTACAAATATGGCCTAAATCCCTCTACTGTACATTGCAGTGGTGAGGGGGGACAGGTGGCCTAGGGTAATTCAGGTTCAGTCCCCATGCTGGGGTGGGAAATTGCAGCAGCTCATTTGGATCTGATAACTCCTTGTTGGCTCTGTTGATTGGGAAGCTGATGGAGGCATGGATTAAATCAAACAGCCTGTAAGATACTGGCAGTGGAACTTTTCCTACAGATTTCTGACAGCTTGCAAATAAAGGCACAGATGATAGAAAAGCTGCTTTCTCAAGCTATCCCTTTCTCACACATATTCTATGTCATTTATTCATTCATTCATTCATTCAGCTATAATTGATCATAAAGGTCTTGTACATCAGATGAGCCTGAGTGTACGCATGCAGGGCATTTGCAGTGTTCACACACCTTTAGGGCTTGCTATGTTCAGAAGAGCTCTTGAGAGTTTTCGTAACAAAAAGTAATTGTCATCTAATGTGATATTTGCTGTTTTCCAAATTTATTGCACGTGTGTGTTGCACATTGTTGTGTTAGGCATGTCTTGCCACCTCTGTCCTGTCCGTAGATTTGGAGGGAGGTCTTACCCCAGCTCATGCAAATTTCCAGTTTCATAATCTGTACTACTTCATGTATCTGCCTTGGGTGCATGGGGCTCTGTTACCACAGATCAGAGTGCCCTGCAAGCTTTCTTCTGGTTATCCTCACCTGAGAGTGAGCAAAAGGCTGTTTTCTGCATTTAATAGGTAGAGCTGAGTTATAAAACCCTGGATTCCTTTGAACCAACAAAAACACCCAAGCTAAAGTTTGAACAGTGCAGGTTCTCTTGGTAATTGTTAGAGACCTACAAGCAGGTAAAGATTGTCCAGAAGTAATTCGAAGGAATTAGCTTCCTACATGGCACATCTTCAGTAGTGCTGAAAAATCAGCCAGACTAAGCCTGGGCCAGACTGAGTGCAAGGCGCTTGAGTACTTCAAAACTCTTCTTAGGCTTTTGAATCATTTAAACGGCAGAATGCCTTGAGAAACGTGGCTGCCTAAATATTGATCCTTTAACTTGCAGGTAAATTGTTTCAGTTCCTTCTGTTGCCAGTGAACCAAGAGTGGCATCTTCAGTTGCCACCAGACTCTACCTTTAAAAGTTCCCTTCTGAGGGTAGTTTGTTGTCCCCTTTTTTTCCCCCCTTGACTAATAATGAACACCTTATACTTAGGAGGGCAGTTACTTTAACATAGATGCAGATGCCCTATCCTGTTCTAGATGCTCTCAGGTATCCCACATGGATAGCCTGCATGGAAGTTCCAGCTGAGCCTCCAGAAAGGTGTAGGTCTCCTGTTGATCCTGTGTCATATCTGCAAGCCCCAAGTACTGCATAGTTTTGGGTACTGTGTAGTACTTAACATGGTATTAGATCATATATGTCATATTGCTCTGTGTAAGGGACTGAATCCCTCTCCTAATTAGCATCCAGCTCTTGACTGGATGAAGTCAGTGAGGACTCATCCTAAGTGACTTGCTTGAGGACATTGATGCCAGAGGCATGTGTTTACAAGCCTAAAAAAGAGCAAAGAAGAGGATCCTGGGAGGTATAAATCCATCAGTGTAACCATGATAATGAGAGTCAATTATTAATCAATTTGTAAGCACGTAAGTGATAAGAAGGCAGTAAAACATATCGGCATGGATTAATCAAGAACATATCACTTCAAATTAATTCAGTGTCCTTATTTGAAGGACTAACTAGCCAAGTGTGTAAAGAGATAGATATGATATATATCAACTTCGTTAGTGTCCAAAGCATTTACTGTTCTTATAATCAAAACCATTTAATGAGATCTAAATAAAACAGAGATTAGAATGAGCATACAACGTTTGAATCATACAAAAGTGCTCATCCACAATTCACTGTCAAATCTGGGTGTGCCAAGTGGAGTCCTGCAGGTGTCTGTTGCAGCCCCAATGTTTTCAACAATAAATAGGCTACTGAGAAAGAGAGTGCTTTATTCAACTCCAGAGAGTGCTGGCTGGGAGAGGCTGGGAGAGTTTGATTTGGAGAACAGGATCAGGACTCACATTGATCTTCACAGATTGGAGAGCTTGCCTGAAATCAATAAGCTGCACCGTAATAAGACAAGTACAAAATGCAATCTTGGGAAAAAAGACAGATCAAATATGTGATTTGTGAAGTGAAGAATAACTGATAAGGCAGCAGTAGCGCAGGAATGGATCAGCTGGCTGTTGTGAACTATGCACTAGGCAAAATGGGAGATGCAGAAAAACAAATGGCATTTGAGGGGACATTAACAGCAGTGTTTTGGGTAAAACACTGAGGTAATTATTCTGCTCTACTTGGCGCTTAGGCTTAGCCTAAGTACAGTGTCCGGTTTTGGACACTACACTTGAAATGCTACAGGGACATTAGCAGCTAACAGCATAAAAATGTTAACATGTTTAAAAAGTGCACATTTGAAGGGGTATGGATTTACTTCGTCTCAGGAAGAGGTCACTGAGAGGAGACATGAAAACAATCCTCGTTTTGAGAAAGTTTCTCATGGAGTGGAATGAGCAATGTTTTCCCCTACCAGAAGGTGGACACTGGAGAAGGGCTACCAGGCTAGGCAAAACAGTACTTTTAATGTGTGGACGACTTCCAAAGGAAATGCAGCATCTCCTTGTGTAGATGTTTTTTGTGTCCCTGACTTGGTTAATAATTTACCACAAAGATAAAAGCCTCAGGGCTAAATGGATGCAGAGATGTGGTTTTGCAATGCCTAAATTGTAGGTGCTGGGCACACAGCCCCAAGGCTCCTGGTATAGTGAGAGGCAGGTGATAACAAAGAGTGTAGAGGAAACCCAGTGGGCTGAGTAAGGAGCCAAAAAATGTCTAACTCTGGGCCGGAGAAAAACATAACTGCACTTAGAAGTGGAGGTTGAGGGACCTGCAGTGGAAATCCTTTCCTGGAACTGAATAAACATGGCAGGTCAGCCATTCTTGTTAAAAGTCATCAAGATAGTTTTAACATCTTGTTACAGCCAAGACTACTCAAGAAAACATCAACGATGTAGAGTATTTCCTTGCGAGAGACACTTGTGGGGCTAGATAGTAGCTGGTGGGAGATTCCTGAGGAATGTGGACCCTTAAGGTGCTTTTAAGCCTTTGGTTTTTCCTGCATCTTTAAGTGTTGTCTCTTTCCACGACAGGAATCAGTAATTTTAAACTCAGCTCTACTTAATAGTACCTAATAGTTTTAATAAAATTACTCAAGTTTTAAAAGCCATTAGACAAGTTCATGGAAGGGATAGAGAGGAAAATGTCTCAAGAGCTCTTAGACACATGGATCTATGCCATGGCCCAGGATAGTAATCTCATTGCTCTTATGGACAAAACATAAAATTTTTCATGAAGAATTGTAGAACAAAAGAAGGACTGAAAACAATATTTGTCAGTCATGGAACAGGAAAGGCATCCCAGCATGGAAGGGGCTTGAAAAATCATCAGAGGAAGCCTAGGACTGTGAGTATAAAAGTGGCAAAGAAGGAAAGAAATCCAGCGTTAAGAGGTCACACTTTAGGGACGTGTGTTAAGAACGTGTGCTATGGCTGTGTCTTGATAGTCCTTGCCAGGAAGAGGAGGAAAAAGACCTTGGGGCACTAGTTAATGACAAAGTGGTCATGAGCCACTGAAGGAACATGGCCATGAAAAAGGTAAATACAACCCTTGCAGTACAAAGTGAGGGATTTTGGCAGAAAGGCAAATGCTGACATCATTCTCCAAGGAGCTGTGAGAACTCTCCTGGACAGCTGTGTACCATTACGGTTCTGGTTATCCCAGAAGATTAACTTATACAGAGAAAAGGGCAGGGGAAGCTGATAAAGAAAGAGGGAGTCCAATCCTGAGCTTGCTTGGCTTGGCCTGGCAAAATGAGAGCTGAGAAGGAACGTGGTGACTGCATATAGACCTAAGGGAAAATCCCATGGAGATTGAGATCTTTCATGGGAACCAACACCCACACCAGAACAGATGGGCATAGACCAGGAACGACGAATTTAAGGGAGGAGGATGGAAAATGAATGGAGTCTCTAACCGACAAAAAGGATCAACGTCTGGAAAGCTTCCTTTCTATTTAATCTAGAGCTGGTTTTATTTATGGAAGAGACCATGTAGCACGGGTGCTTAACAGAATGAAGGAGTGCCCTCTTACCCATTGGGATAGCACTCTTAGTCACTGGAAATTGTCAGGAATAAAAAATTAAAGCCAAATCGCAGCGCCTCCTGCCAGCTGGTGTTGGGGAGCCTTCCTGCCCTTGTTACAGTGTAAAGCAGTCATTAGCTTTCCATCAGCTGTGCCCTGCTCTGCTGTGTTTCAGCGAACCCTTCTACACTTGTGGGGACAGTCTTGTGTAGTGTTTCAAATGAGCGACACTGCGTCAGAGTGGTGTTGTCAGGACCTGGTCTGGAGGAACCATTTCCCCTTCCCATGAGTGTTTTTGTGTCTTGTAAGATAAGCCACTCCTTACCAAACGTGTTTTTTACGTACTGCTTTCCTCCAGTGGCCCTGTTCATACATTCCCCACGAGGGAACGGGAGGGACACCACACAGCCCATACCGCGGGGTGCGGGCGGGGTCTCTGGGGAGAGCTCTGCGGCCGGGGGCTCCGGGCAGCCCGGGGAGCCAGCCCCTGCTCCAAGGCTGTCCACACCTTCTGAGGCGGTCACGGCCCCTTAGAGGAGCCCGTTCCCTGCGGGGACTAGTCGGGTTGCTTGCGGTCTCATTCCGCTGCGGTGCACCAAAGGAGTCATTGCGCCGTCCCCGTCCTGCAAAACCAGCACCCGCCCGACATCCGCCACCCTGCACCGTGGCTGCCTTTTCCTCTGGCCTCCCCGTGCCCGGGGCCTGGCCGGGCAGCTCCGGCTGGCCCCGCAGGCTGGGCACGGTCGCCCCGCTCGCACCTGAACAGCTCCCGCAGGAGCAGCCACGGCCCTGCCGCCTCCGCAGCCGGCGGAGCCTCGAGCCCGCCCATCTCGGTTGATGTAAATGATATTAACTTTAAGCCCTTCTATTGACGGGTCAATTTAGAAGCTGATGAAACAGTAAATTGTTGGTGGAAACGCAGGCAGCTTTGTGCTTTGCCAAGCAGGTGCCTGGCGGTTTTAGTCAAAAATTGGTAAATTTACAAGAGCGCAGTGAACGTGCCCTTCCCGGGCTATTGTGAAATTGAGGGGCGAACAAAGGAGAACGTGAATATTCACACAGCCGCCTTTCAGCGTGTGGCACTGCTTCGCAATTTTAAAGCACTGCGCTTTTTTTTTGTTGTTGTTTTGTTTAGGAAAAAAACTACCAACACTCCTCCCTCCCAAATCAGAAAGTACCTGTTTGCGTTTTAAAGGACATGGAAATCATCCGTGAGCAACCATATAATTTGATTTGCTAAGCAATCTGCGAGGCGATTGCACATCATTTATAATGTTCATTGAGCATTTTGCTTAATTGTGTCTCTTTTTGTAAAGGAAGCACAGCCCCCTCCCGGCTGCGGCCGGCACAAGTGGCCAGATTCCCATGGACCCGCAGACAACCGCCGGCCCTGCGCGGGGTTTTTCCCAAGCGGAGCCGTCCCCCCACGCACGTCTGGGGAGCGAGAAAAGGGCTCAGGTACGAGCTCGCTGTCTGAACCCCCTCTGCTCACAGCCCGCGGCTTCGGCAGGTGCTGCCCGTCCAGGCTGGCGGGTGCCCGACTCGCCTCTCGCCGGGGCGGTGCGTCCCGCGGGCGGCGAGGGCCGCGATCCACAGGTGCGGGACGGGCCCGGCAGCAGCGATGGCGGGAGGGGCTGATTCCCTTTGCCAGCCCCAAGCCCAGGAGAGGAGTTCGGAGAGACCTGAAGCCGGCACCAGAAGGGAAGGAAAGACCTCTCATGCACGACCTCGCTGCGGTCCGCTCCATCCCGTTTCCCCGCACGTGCTTTGCCGTAGTCGGTCGCGCCTCCGCACGCCGCGGAACCTGCGCGCAGGCCGGCAGCGCGACCGAGAGGCCGTCGGGCCCCTCGGGCAGGGAGATACCGGTCGGAGAACGGCGTTTAGCGGGACCAGGGCCAGCCCCTCGCAGCCAGCCACCCCCCGCCTTTCAGGCCCCTGCACGGAGCGGCAGGCGAAGGCGAGCGGGGCTCGGTGGGAGCGGGGCTGGGGCTGGCAGCCCCTCCGCTCTCCGGCGGAGCGAAGCCGGCAGCCCGCCCGCCGCCCGCCCGCACCTTTTGCCGGCCGCACCATATAATTTGATTTTCCCCCGTGCCCGCAGATCGATTGCAGCTCATTTGTTACATTCAGTGGTTCCTCGGGACGGGGAGGGGGGAGAAGGGCGGGCCGGGGGAGCCGGCGGCACAAGTGTTGGGATTCCCATGGGCTGTGCCTGCTCTCCAGCTTGCCGCACTGGCACCCCGGCCCGAGCGGCCGAAGGAGGGGGGTTTGCAGACACGGTGACCTCCGCGATCTCAGTTTGAAAGAGCCTGAAAGGCGGCCCGCTATGGTGCATTACCAGCCCAGCGCCCAGGTACCAGCTCGGAGGGGAGGGCGCGCAGCCGGGCCGACCCCGGCTGCAGGTGCCGCCTCCTCCGCCGGGCGGGCGAGAGCCCGGGGCAGCCCCGCCGCCTTTGTGGGGCCGCCGTCCCGCCGCGCCGCGCTCGCCCCGGTAGCGGCGCCGAGGGGGGAGAGCTTTTCCCCCCCTTATTTATGGGTCTCACGTGGTGGAGGGGGAAGGGGTGGGCTCTCCGCAGCCTGTTCTGCTCCCTCCGCACCCCGCGAGCCAGTCCCTGCTCCGGGAAAGCCGCCCGGGTCCTGGGCACTTGCCTCTGGGGATGTTCGGGCTACATGGTCCGAAGGTGCTGTAGGCTTGTGCGGTTCTGCTGGCCCGCGGGAAGCAAAAGAGCTCCCGCAGACGTCTCTGCAAGGTGGGTTTGGGTCTCCAGTACCTGGCAGCTCAGACCTACCTAGTGTCTGGCATGCGGACCAGGTCTTCAGACCAGGAAAGTTGTGCAAAAGTTTATTACCATGAAACACACAATCTCCTAATATTGCACCGAACAAAGTTTGATTTAAATTATGCTTTCAGTGGCAAAAAAAATTCCTAGAAGTTGCTCAATAAAGTGCCACTTGTATCGTGAATTGCAATAGGGCTTTTTTTTTTTCCCCCCCAAACCCTTTCCTGGTAAATATCATTTGCACAGATAGCGGGCAGACTCTGGTCCTGTCTTTTAAAATAGTCTTACTTCCTTTCTCCATCAAACATTGCATCTCTGAATGAGTGCAGCAAGCCAAGGAATCCCAACAGGTGAGATGTTGAGTTTCACAATCTTGAGCAAAAAATGGTCATACTCAGAATTTGCTCCGCTGAGGACTTATGGACCCGAGACTTCTTGTTTAACCAAATACTGACAGGGTGGGTACGAAGATTTTAGAAGAATATTGGGTAGAGCCTGCACAGATGAAAGTGGAACTCTCCTGCCTTGTCTTCCCACGCCTGTGGTATGACCCCCTCGAAGGGTATTGGATCAACAATAGGAGTCAGGAAAATTACGCAGTTAATACAGGAATAAGAGCCGGATGGGAAGCCAAACACACCTGGGCACTTCTGGGGACCTGGGGTTTTGCTTCAGCTTTAGCTAACAGGATTCGTTGTTCTGGAGTATCACATGAGTTTGGAGCTATTTCACAAGACTCCGGACTAAAAGGCAGAGTGCGGATCTCGCCCCTCACCTGTGTCTCCCCTTCCCCTCGGACCTCACTGCTGCCCTATAACGTCACCTGCTATCCATTTTTAGTGTCCTCACTGTGGGGTGAAACGTGGCAGAAAGTAGAAGCCGGGGCACCTCTGGGTTGGGGCGTCTCGGAGGCAGCGGGGGCCCGGTAGCTTTTTCCCGTCACGGGGGCTCGGGTGCGCGGTCAGGCAACACGAGCGCTGCCGCTTCTCGCCTTGTGGCTCATCCCGCGGCGGAGGGGCTGAGGAGCAGCGCCCGGTGCCGTGTTCCTGCGTGGGCGCCCGAAGGGAGCCGCTCACCGCCGCGCCCGCCGCTAAGACGGCCAGGGGCAGGGATGTGCGAAGGTGCTCGTGGGGATCGGGGCAGAGGCTTGGGAGGTGCAAAGCCCGCCAGGGTCCAAACCTTCGGGCACTGCCCGACGTGCTCAGGGCGGCGTGCGCTGGGACAGTCAGTGAGCCGGGACTGCCATCCTGCAGCGCTACGTGCAGAGCATCGCAGGGGGCCGTGCGCTTTGCAGCCCCTCCGGGGCGAGCGTCTGCCCCGCTTCCTGGGCCAGCTCCGGTCCCGAGAGACCTCGAGGGGAAACTTGTCGATGGGAAGTGATGGGTGGCGGTGAGCCAGGCGCGCTTCTTGCCTTAGAGAAGAAGAGCCTCTGTGGACGCTCAGTGGTGCTGGGGGCGGCCCGCCCATGGAGGAGATCTTTACAGTCTTCTCGAGCCAGGATCGGGCTCCATCTCTTGATGAGGTCCCGGTTTACTGGGCCGGGGAGTGCACAGGACCGAGCACCCCAGCAGAGTCAGGGCCGAGTGTGCTCCGGATTCCCTCGATGCAAGGTTCGCGCCCTCTCCTAATTCCCCCGGCGAGGGGCTTTGCGTGGTCCCGCGGAGTGTCGGGAGTGGGTGCTGGTGGGCCAGGCTCCGCAGGCGGCCCTGCCCTGGTCCCGTGTCCCGCCCCATCTCTGGACCTTTGGCGAGTCCTGGTCCCCGTGAAGGTGGCTGCCAGCCAGACCTGTCCTGTGGTCATCGGCTCTGAAGGAAAGGCGATGCGCCTCTCGGCGTGCCGTTCGTTTCCCCCCTCCTCCCCCCCTCCCCCTTAACACTTGTTACTGCCCTCGGTGGATTGAAATAACGACGTGTCAAGCGCTGTTCATACATTTTCATTGCTGGAGAGTGGTGCAGTGAGGTGTCCTTCCCGAGAACAAAAGGGGGCCAGGTGACACATCTGTGCTGGACAAATATTGAAAAAAGGGAGTTTGCGACACAGGCGGCGGTGGTACAAGAGCGATGCGGCGGCCCAGGCACTACTTGTATAGGTTCCTGGTTTTTGTAGATTTCCTTTCGTAATATCTTAGGCAACCCGAGAGGAACCTTCCCGCCCCTCAGGCCATTCTTTCGGGGACCGTCGGTATTCATTTCCCAAAGGCAGATGTACAAAACTGGAATCGCTCATCTTTAAAGCCACCACTGCCGCAGGGACGAGGGCTGAGTTGGGCACAGCGAGGGAATCGCTTCTGCCGGGCGTCGCATCGAGCGCTGAGGAGCTGGGGAGCGATGTTTCGTTTCCTGCGCACCCCAGCGCACAGGCAGAGCGCCAGCCGTGCCCGTCATGGGGTTCTCCCTGCATCGCTTTCCTCCCTGGGGCATTGCTCCCAAATTGCCCAACGATCTGCTAGGTCTGACCGGTTTCAAGACAAGCTCCGAGCCTCCAACAGTCTGGAAACTGTGGGTTCTCACAATATCCCTCCTCTTCCCTTTGCAACGCTCTTCCTTCGCCGTCGATCCTGACGGAGCTGCCTCTCAGGGACAGACGGACCGCACAGACTGACTTCCCAGACTGCCTGCCTGAGTTCTGTGGCCCGGTGGTGTCGTGCCGCCTCCACAGTGTGACACTGGCATCCTAATGCTGCAGGGCTCACCCCGGCTGCGAGGTGCTACCGTGCGCCAGAGCTGAACAGGCTCCGGCAGCCCTGGGAAAGGGGGAAAGACTGGCATGGTAAATGAACTGAGCTCCCCCGTCTCTCTGGGCATATGCTGTGCTTGGATCAACAGGAGAGATCCTCTTCTCCTCTTTCGTACTCCCGAAGGCCTTGTTGACGCTGTCGGGAAGATGCTTCACCACCGTGTTAACGAGAGGTGTCCTGGCGCCTTGTCACGCTCTCGAGGACAGGGACACACCGTGGTCAAAATGCTGCGCTGGGAGAAGGCTGGTGGCAGAGGTTTTGGGGGAAAGGGCCTACTTGGGAGTGTTACTCTCCCTCAGGATATGGCTGCACTTAGCCTGTCTGACCTGGGGGAAAGGCTGCAAGGCGGGCTGTGAATGTGTGTATATGAGTCTGTGTGTCTCGACCGCGGGCAGTGGTGTCAGGGGCCACTCGACATGGTTTGCTCATCGGCTTTCAAGAGTCCGGCTCCGGCCAGAATGCTGCAGGAATAAGGACTCGCCACTCCATGGGTGATGACTCCTTGAGCATGCAAGGGAGGGAACAGAGCCAGCTCTGTGGCCAGGAAATTCCCCCGAAATCACCTCAGTGTTGCTAGGGTTTAGCTTTTTTCTTTTTCCGTGTGTTTTGCGGTAGGTGCGACGTGGATCCGAGAGGGATGCACGGTATGTGTTAGATTTATACTTGTGCTTCTGGCTATGTTACTCCACCGGTAGCGATCATTCCCTGGCTGCGCTCAAGTCCATTTGCTTTTGGAAAAGGAGATACTTCAACTTCAGGCACGGCCCGGCCCGCCCCCGTTGCGCGGGGCCAAGGTGGGGAAGAACCAGGCTTGCGTTCAGGTGTGTCCCAGCTGCACAAGAGGGACCGCGAGCTGAGCCCCTGTCCCTCGGGTCTGCACAGGCCTGGAGTCCGGGCTGCTGGCGGTGACACGGAACAGGGATGTGGGGACCGCGCCTCGGCAGCGCAGCACAGCTGTGAGACTGTGGATGAGCTGGCGGCTCCTGGGGGCCGTGGGGCTGCAGGGGTGGCCGTGGACTCCTCCGAACTACCCGGCCCCTCCACCCCCCACAGCAGCCTCAAGGGCTGGGCACCGCAGGTCCCTGCCCTCCCACCAGCGCCTCACGCCCGGCTGCCGTGGGGTCGCCAAGCATTTACCCACCCAGCGCTGAGGAGCACAAAGGAGGGACAGGGATGCTCGCAGTGTAAGGGGACAGCGCGGCCCCCCGGGGAACCCCGGGGCGGGGAAGGGGAAGCACCACTGTTTCGGGCGGTGCAGAAGCTGTGTTTGCTCCCAGGTGTGTCTTTCGGTTCAGCGGGACAGGGCTACTCGGGAGGAGTGATCCGAGGGCGAGCGATGTCTCTGCCAAGCTACGGCTGGGAACGCCGAGGGGCTTCCTGGCCGCCGTGCTCAGTGCCACTCGGAGCTGTCCCCGACAGGTGCCGGTGGGCAGCGAGCTGAGCGGGAGCCAGCCGTGTGTCCCGGCCGCACGGAATGCCAGCAGCAGGTCTGAGCGGTGTGAACACGATCACAGCTCAGAAGACCGAGAGAAGGGGTTATTGCCCGCACTCGACGCTCGTGAGACCGCATCTAATATTTGCGGGCGGTGTTGGGACAGCCAGTGCAGAAAACAGTCGTGAGGGGCGAAGGGCTGAAGAGGCAGAGGAAGCTGGAGCAGCTGCCTGGGGCGGGAAGGCTCCCCTGGGGCGGGGCTGGCTCATCCTGGGGCAGACGCAGTGTCGGGGGCACCCCGCAGCGCTGCAGGGGTGGGCGTCCAGAAGCCTGGCTCTCGACAGAGGTGCATGGTGAGAGGTTGAGGGACGGCGGGCGTGAATGGAAACAGGAGTCCGGACACACTCATCCCAGTCTCTTCCGAGGTCCCCGGTCCCGCCCCGCGGGTGGACGTGAACGGGGAACCGCATTGCCCCTCTACGGGGTTACTTCCTTAGTTTCCCCTTTCCGGGACGGTGGAAGCAGCCCCCCGGCCACGCGTGGGCGCGTTCCTGGCTTCGCGCAGAGGTCTCCGCCTTCCCTTCTCGTTTTTTCGCGTGGTCCGTCTGCAGGCGGGACTTTCCAAGAAGTGGTTCTTGCAAAGCTCTTTGTTCCCTCCCGTGACTCACGCGTTTCCCTGCCGTTATCACGGCGATGTCAGCGGCTTTGAAGTCGAGTCATTTATTACCTTCCCGGAGCTGGCCCTGTCTTGCTCTGCTGATAGACCCGGGTACGTTTCCACGCGGAGTTTGATCTCTGCCCGCGCTGGTGGCACACTGGAAAGTCACTTTCGATAAACCTCGACAGACTCTGCCGGACAAACTATTGCAGCGCTAATGACAGAGATAATCCTCTCCTAATCTGGCGGGTAATCCATTTCACTCACAGTGAGAATTTTTAAGGCTTTAATCAGTGAGAGTCAGTCAGGGAATTATTAACAGAGCCTCCGCCGAGCGAGAGAGAGGCAGTGGGAGTGGGAAAAGGGAAAACGCAATGGGGGCCGATGAGGTCAAAATCGATGCACGGCCGGGCGCAAGAGCTGACGCGATGTATTTTGATGTTGCGAAAGAATTGCCTTCAGTTCGAAAAAACCCGCGCCATCGATCCCCGCTATGCCCGATCTGACAGTGGCTCTGCTGGCGGCGGGGACTGGCGGTCCTGGGGGAGCGGGAAAAGCGCCGGGGGTAAGACGCGCAGGGGCAGCGCTCCCCGATGCCGAGAGGGAGGCTGCGTCAAAGCCAAGAGGCGCGTTTCGGTAGCGGCTCGAGAGGAGAGGTGCCGAGGCGGTCCGGGGCCCCTCGCCCGACGTGCGGGGCCCGCCGGTGCGGGCGGTGCTGCGGGTCCGGGCGGTGCCGGGCGGGGGCTCCGTCGGGTCCCGCCCCCGGCCCCGCGCGGTGTCCCCCGGCGGGCGGCGCGGCCCCCCCGGCGCGCACTGATTGGCTGGCGGCGGCGGCCGGCGGCACGCGCCCGGGGATGTCGTTATAAGACCCCTCGCGTGCCGGCCCGCCGCGGCAGCGGCTCCGGCCTCCTCCCCGGAGAGCGGCGGCGCGGCCCGGCCTCCGCCACACCGGGCCGGGCAGGGCAGGGCAGGGCAGGGCGGGGGCGGCGGCCCCGCCACCGCCGGGGCGGCTCGGACAGCGGGCCCGCGACAGCGGCTTCGGGCGCGTCCCGGCGGGGCTGCCCCCCTGCCCCGTCCCGTCCCGTCCGCGCCGAGAGCGGGAGCAGCATGGAGACTGTGCTGCTGGAGCACTTCCCCGGGGGGCTGGACTCCTTCTCCTCGCCCCCCTACTTCGACGAGGAGGACTTTTTCTCCGAGCCGCCCCCGCGGGACGTGCTGGCCGCGGACGGGCTGCTGGAGCCGGACGTGGATTTCCTCAGCCGGCAGCTGCAGGAGTACTACCGCGACGGCGGCGACCCCGAGGGCGGCTACCGCTGCCCGGCGCCGGCCGCCGCCTTCCCGCCGTCTCCCGCCTCGCCCGGCTTCGCCTACGAATGCTGCGGGGCGGCGGGCGCGGCGCTGCTGTCCCCCGGGGGGCGGCTCCAGGCGCTGGGCTCGGCTAAGCGGCGGAGGCGGGTGCGCTCCGAGGCGGAGCTGCAGCAGCTCCGTCAGGCGGCCAACGTGCGGGAGCGGCGGCGGATGCAGTCCATCAACGACGCCTTCGAGGGGCTGCGCTCGCACATCCCCACTCTGCCCTACGAGAAGCGCCTCTCCAAGGTGGACACGCTGCGCCTGGCCATCGGCTACATCAACTTCCTCAGCGAACTGGTGCAGTCCGACCTTCCGCTGCGCAGCGCCAGCAGCGAGAGCCCCAGCCAGCCCAAGAAAATCATCATCTGCCACCGCGGCACAAGTAAGTTGCGGGCCGGCACGGCCCGGTACGTCCCGGCGCGGCCCGGCACGTCCCGGGCCCGGCACCGCGCTCCGCAGGAATGCCGGCCCCAGCAATAACCCCCTGCCTTCCTTTTCCCCCCTGCCCTCCAGGATCTCCCTCCCCGAGCGACCCCGATTACGGACTCCCCCCTCTGGCCGGTCACTCGCTGTCGTGGACTGATGAAAAGCAGCTCAAGGAACAAAACATCATCCGGACAGCCAAAGTGTGGACCCCCGAGGACCCGCGGAAGGTGAACAACAAACCCTCCGTCAACGACATAGAGAACGAGCCCCCCTTCGACTACGTGGCGTGAGGCGCCGCGCGGGTGGTCCCCGCCCCCGCCCGCTCTGTACATGCTGTATGTAGAGACCTATATTGTAAATGTAATTTAAGATTCAGACTCTAAGGGCAATCAACTTTATTTATCTATTTATTACTGAGTAGTGATAATGAGGTAGAATCGTCTGGTTTGAATATATAATTTATATAATTTATCTTGATTTTTTTTAAGATATGCAATAGTTTTATTCCACCAGCACCTTTTTTTTTCTTTCCTTTCTTTTTTTTTAATGGGGGGAATATGCCAGAAACTGTGAAAATAATTTATTGCCTTGCGTTTGTTAATAATAAACCCGAATTGTACCTTGCGGAGCAGTGTGTTTGTGGGAAGAGGCTGCCGAGAGCCCCACCGCATCCCGAGGAAGCCTTGCAGTGAACGCCTGGACCGGTCTCCAGGCGGGGAGGGCCCCGAGACCCAGTGGCACGCTCGGCCCAGATGCTGGCCCCACTCTGCCCCATCGCCAGCTCGGGCTGCTCTTATAGCGTCGGGGGGACGGGGACGGGCGGGGACGCACTTTCGCCTTCTCTCCACCCCTTTTGACGTCCGCTCCTAAAGTGCTTCCAACTGATGTCTTTGTCTATCTCTAGAAGGTCCCCTCCTTTCAGTGTCTCTGCACTGCTTGTGGTTTCCAGCTGGAAGATCCGAGCCCCCAAACACAAACCTTGCGAGGGTGTGTGTCCCCCGCCTTGTACCCCCGACCCTGCCGCCATGGGAATGGGCGCGCCATCCGGAGCCGCACAAAGCTGTTCCCTAAAGCTGCCGGGGAGGGAAGGACGAGGCTGGGGCCGAGCAAGTTTGGGGCTCTGCCGGCTGCCCCTAGTCTTCCGCGGTTCTTCCCCCGGCCGCGCCTGGGAAACAGCCCCTGCGCTCCTCGCCCTGGGGAGGGGGCAGGGGGATGGCAAAGCCATCGTGCAACTGGTGGTAGAATCGCTCTGGCAGCCCCAGCTCAGCGTGCCCGGCTGCGGAAGGGACGGCTGGGCTGCACCTGCCCGGGGGCGAGGGATGGGGGCGGCAGTGGCCGATCGGGCCGGGGGCTGCAAGTGCTCCCGGCGGGGGCGGGGGGGCCGCCCGGGGCTGGGGCGGGGGGCTCGGCCCGACGCCGCAGGTGCTGATTTTCCCGTGGCACCCGTGGCTCAGCTCCGACGGCTCAGCCCCCGGCAGAGTCCCAGATGCCCAGCCCGGTCCGCGGCCGGAGCAGAGCTGTCCCCGCGCGGTGCCTAGGCGGATGGGAACGGCCCGGGTGAGCCAAGGTATAATTATAACTCATCATATACTGTACATCTCTCCCTCTCCTTCCTTTTTTTTTTTTTTTCAAAACTGCTGCAAAGTAGGAGCAATGTGTTGCATGCATGCTAATTGCATTAACCTAGTTAAACACATTTAGTTCCCTACCGCGGATGGCATGGATCTATTCCAATAGCAATTAGAGGAGCTACTTACACACAAACGGGCCGGGGCGGGCGTTGGGTGGGGGCGTCATTGCTTATTTATTTGCTCACTTTTGGTGCGATTCCGGGCTGCGGCGGGGCTGACCGGCCGCAAGCCTCGCCCCGTCAGGCGGCAGGAGGGAGGCGGGCCGCACCGGTGTCATTGAACTTAAACGGGGCTCTTTGAGAGAGAAAAAGAGCCGACCTATAATTCGATCTTGTCCTGTATTAGGACCTCATTAAACACAGAAAGTCGCTTTTTCACAAATGCTTCCATCAGGCATGTAATCTCATTACACTCATTAGAAAGTCAAATGTTAGTCGGACTTCAGCTTAATTATAAGTTATGGAAGTGTTGTACCGTTTCCTTCTGTGTATAGCCTCGTTCGTCTCAATTGGCTTTGGTGATGCGATCCCCCACAATTAAAACACTACAATCATTGTTATGTGGCACCTTTTCTTTGGCGTGCCACTTTTTGTGATTCAATGCTTCAACACATCCTTTAGTATGGTGCAGATGAAGCGGAAGAGCCGGCCTTCGCATGTAAAGCACCAGGGTCTCTATCTTGTCACTCTCCCGTCTTGACTTGGCAAGTCCCTTTAAACGCAATCTTCAAAGAGACTGACAGCTCCTTTTGACTGACTCATCATCCATTCACCCCAGCGCCGCGCTCCTGCGACAAAATCCGCCGCACAGGGCAGGAGGGAACCGCCTGTGCAGGTCCCCCGGCTCAGAGGGACCCGGCGGGACCCGGCGGCTCCCGCAACGCCGGCTCGCAGCTTTTGCCACAGCTTTGGGGGGTTTGCTGGTGGGGAATACGGGTCGGCGCGGTACGGACCAGCGTGGACAAGGCGTGACCGACAGCCACGCAACCCCGGCTCCCAGCCGCCGGCCCCCTCCTCCCCGCGGCCGTGAGCTGCACCTTCTAGCGCTGCCCCCCGAGGCCCCGTGGGCAGTGGCTCCCCGCCTCCCTGCCCCGCTCCCAAAGGCCCTCTCCCCGCCTGAAACCCCGCGCCGGCTCCCGTGGGGCCGCCCGTTCGTGCCCGCACTGCCCCGACGGCCCCCCGGGGCGGGGGGGGGGTAGGCCCGCCCGGGCGCCGGGACTGTCCCGCCTCCCTCCGCCGCTCCCCCCAGCCCCGCATCCCCGCGGGAGCTGCAAAGCAGGGTAGAAGAGAACAAAAAGGGGGGAAATCCCCAGCCCCGCTTGGGGCAGGAGGGAGTGTTAGAGGCACTTGCAGGCAGTTTGCTTCCCGCAGTCTCACAGGAGTGAGGTGCGGACTCTAGGTGTGCGGGCTGATGCTGTCCTTCTGGAAGCAGCATCACTCGTGATGCCCCAGGTGTAAAGGCAACTTAATTACCGAAACGGACAATCCTCCATAAAAAAAACAAACCAAAACAAAACAAAACCCCTAACCCCAACAACAAAAAAGTCCCCCAACCCAAAAAACCAAAACAACAACAAAACCCAAAAAACAACAAGCCCCCCACCCAAAGGACGGGAAGCATCAGACCGCTCGCCTGCACAGCCAGCAAGGGGATGGAAAGGCGTGCGTGACTTCTCGGCAGAGCTGTGCGCAGGCAGGGGCTGCCGTGGGCACTGTGAACCCGTCCCGCCGCGGTTCCCAGGGCCTCTCATCTGCCGGCAGTCGGGTGAGCGCCCTGAGAGGCGCGGGGCGTGAAGCCTCCCCAGCCCGGGATCTCATCCCTCTTTCATTCACGCATCTCTCGCTGGCACCGAGTACCAGCTGCGAGGTCGAACAAACACCAGTTGAGTGTCCCCTGGTAAACCTCCCGCTTTCCAAAGCATCCCGCAGCCGGTGGGAATGGTCCTAAATAACTCCACAACAAACCGCGCTGCCGAGACCTGGAAGCGTGGGCGGGAGGCGATTCCCACGACGGGGCCGGGGTCTGGCCAACAGGTGCTCGGGTTTGGCGGAGGGCGCCGGGGGAGCCCGGGGAGGCAGAGCCTCCGCTGCCAGAAAGCAGCCTGCTCCAGCGCCTCCGGCTTTACATGGCGTGGAAGCCGCAAACAATCGCAATGATATCTTTATTGCTAGGTTCATGTCCTGGGCTATAACATATCAATCCCTGTCGTGGTTCTCTCGGATGCACCTGGTATTTCAAACTTGTTCTTTTTGTGCTTCTGGGTCCTGGACTGCAGCTGCCTAAAGCGAGCAAAGAGAGAGGCCCTTACAATGTGTCCAAGACGTGTTGGCATGGTTTGCTTGTCTTTAATGTACCATTAACTATTGTCTTTACACAATATGGGAACTGTAAAGCATGACATGTGTTATAATAAAACACATTTTCAACGATACACTTGGACTCGGCGCTGGGATGCAAGCAAACAAACAGGCCCAAATCTTGTTTTGTCTCCCTCGCTAAGCCTACTGGCAATTAAACTTAAGACCACTGCTTTCCCCTGATCAGCCAATTAAATTTTATGTCTCCTAATTTTTCACATAGAAAAAAAGTCTCGGTGCCGGCCCCTAAAGACATTGATTTTCTTGCTATCACCTGGCGCTCAGACCTTAGTTCCATTTATCAAGAAGGGAAACGTCAGGCGTTACATAAAGTGACTCTGTTACCATAAGGCTCTCACCATCCTGCCCTATTGTTTTCCCTTGTTAATAACTCATTACCAGGATTTAACAAATCAACCATTACATATGTTTTGTGTCTCCATATTTTGATCCGTACGATTAAGCAGATGTTACGATTGAAAATTGAAAAGTCCAAGGCTACTCTCGTCTGAAAGAAAGAGGGCAGCCTCAAACAACGAGCTAACAATGAGATTCAGAAGATCTTCAGAAAAACATTTACGACCAATAAACAGACTCCAACCTGCTCCATTTCAACCATTGTGCGCCTTGGGGGAATAATTAAGTTGAATAGGAAGAGGTCCGCGGGGTTTTGAATGCCAAGCCCACAGGTGCGGGGTGGCACGATGAATGATCCGCCTGATTTTTGCCAGGCTCAAGGGCCCTTCTCCTGGCCGGGCGAGCAGATACGAAATATTGTCATTTCTTTTAATTCACAGCGTTACTCTCAGGGCGAACAAAGGGGCGGGGGATGAATGGCTCCGGCTGCAGGCAAGGCGCGCCCGGCCGCCGCTGGCCTCTCCGGAGACCGCCCGGCGGGGCCGAGCGCGCCGCCGCCGCCGCGCCCGGGGCCCGTCCCGCGGGCTCGGGGGGGTGCCCGTGCCCCCCGCGCCGCCGCGCGCCCCCTGCGCCGCTTCCCTCGCGCGGCCGCCCCGGGCCCGCGCCGCCCCCGCGCCCCGCGCCGCCGCGCGCCTCGCCGCGGGCCGGACCCCGCGCGGGCGCACGTGCGCCCCGCCGCTCCCCGCCGCTCCCCGCGCCGCCGCCGCGGCCGGGAGGGGGCGGGCGGGGCGGCCCGGGGGCGGGGGCGGCTCCCAGCAGCGGCCCCCGGTGCGGACCCGCTGCCGTCGGGGCCCCGGCGAGCGGCAGCGGGCGGCGGCAGCGGGGCTCTCCCGCCCGCCGGCCCGCGTTGCGCATGGAGGTCTCCAAGAGGGGGCCCGTCTGCCGGGCGCCCCCGCGGGCGAGGGCGGCGCCGCCCCTGTGCGGGGGCCGCGCCGGGGGGGGCCCAGGAGGGGGCCCCGCGAGGAGCCGTCGCGTCGCGCCACGGGGCCACGTCTGGCGGCGGCCACGCCGGAAGGAGCGGGGCTCCCCCCGGGCGGCCCCTGGGGCGGCGGCGCCGGCTCCGGAGACAGCGCTCCACTCTCCGTCTGCGGGCGCAATGCCCGACCGAGCGGCCGGGAGCCGGCCCCCAGGGGACCCACGGGAGCGCCCGCCCCCTGCCTGTCCCGGTCTCGCGTCCCCAGCCTCCGCCTGCCGCCCCGGATGGGCGCGGATCCCCGCTTTCCCTGTGCACCTGCTCTGCGCAACCTGGAACGCCGAGCGGCTTGGAGAAGGCAGGGGAGGCCTGGTCCCGCCGCTTCAGCCCCGCTTTAGCGCCTCGCAGGACAGCACCGGGGTGCCAAGAGGCTCTTCCCGGCCCTGCCCGGCCCCGCCCGGACGGACCATGGCCGCCCCGGGCCCCCTGATCCTCGCCTCCCCGGGATTTCCGGTTGGAACGGCGCGGCCCGAGCCTTCGGCCCCGCCGTCGGAGGCTGTCCGCTCCCCGAGGGCTGGCAGCGCGGCGGGGTCGCACGGGCGGGAGCATGCGCCGCCAGAGCCCCGCGCCCCGACGGGGCCCCGAGCCCTCTGCCGTCCCGGAGCGCGGTGAGAGGACCGGGCGGAGGGGAATCCTCGGCGGAGGAGCTCCGCACTGCCCGGGCGGATGAAGGCGGCTTCCCGTACTGGGAAAGGTCTCTGCCGAGCGCCCCGACGGCTGCACAGGCCCCCAAGTTCACCGGGGGCCGGCACCAATTCAGAGCGGCCGCCGTCGCCCCAGCCTTCCGCGCTCCGGCCCTGAGCAGAAAGATGTCCCGGGCAAGAGCCACGGCTCGGACCCGGGCGGACGGATTCCCAGCGGATGGCGGGCGGGGACGCCCCCGGGGCGAGATGGGCACCCTCGACGGCGCCGACGCCCACTCGGGCGAGACCACGGGGAACCGCCCCTTGCCGCTGAAGCGAGGCGCGTTGGGGCGAGTGGGGAGAGCCTCTGCGGTCTCAACTCGGGCCGGAGAGCCTCTCTGGTGCCTGACCGCCGCCGGTGGACTCGGAATGGTAGAGTTTTGGGAAAAGGGGGAAAACACGGTGCCTTCGGGACGTGTCTGGACCGATCGTGCCCGCCGGCGTGGGGAGCACAGGATCGGGGATGCGCGAAGCACTGTGGCCTCCCCTCGGCGGAGCGCAGCCCGCGACACTGACCTTCCCGCGGGGGGGACCGGGACGCGCCTTTCACGGAATTAGCCGCACAGACGTCTCGCTATAACTTTTGTTCCCCGCCACCGCCCGGACACACCGCACCCGCTCCGCCGCCAGCCCGTCCCGTCCCGTCCCCGACGGCTCTCCCCGTGCCCTGCCCCGACAATGCGTGAAATGCATCACTGTCACCGGTCGCGGGTGACAGATGAGGCGAAGGCGCGGACCCCTCGCCAAGGTCAAGTTGAAGATGCCGGTGGCGGTGCGGTCGCCGCCGGTTGAAGCTGAACAAGGCCCTCGCGGGGGCCCTTTCCGACGTTATATTTCCACCTCCCCCGCTTCCCCTTTGCCAGCCCTTTCTCCGGGGACCTGCGGGGCCGAGGCGCGGTCCGAGGGACTCGGGTGCTGCTCGGTGCTGCGCGAGGGGGGGTGGTGGTGGCGCGGAATGCCGGAGCTGCGGGCCTTGCGGCTCCGGGTCGAGCCCAGCCGGGCCGTGCTGGACTGGGCCGGGGCGCGGAGCTCCGGTAGCCGTGACAAGCGCGGTCACCGCCTTGAAATAAACTGCAAAACCCTTCGGGGTGAGTTTTACCCCGCGTTCAGCAA
Source organism: Lycocorax pyrrhopterus obiensis (assembly GCA_014706295.1). Lineage (NCBI taxonomy): Eukaryota > Metazoa > Chordata > Aves > Passeriformes > Paradisaeidae > Lycocorax > Lycocorax pyrrhopterus. The sequence continues at coordinate 18,137,113 of JACSVZ010000002.1, read as the reverse complement.
AAGTTTTCCAAGCAGAGTCTGGTTAAACAAACACTTCACCCTGCTCCCGGCTCCCTCTCTCCCTCGCCCTGTGATGATTGATATTTTTTATTCAGCCAACTTTTATTTACCTTGCAAAAATGTTGGGGACAAATGTGATAAATTACAGATATGCAAATTTCTTTGAATGGCGTTGTAAGTGTGTCTCGCTGGAGCTGAATAAGTCCTTGCAAGTCGGTCTGCGCGCACTCAGGACCCCAGGGAGCTGATCAAAGCACCCTTTCTCTTTCATCCCCAGTATTCTCCTCCAAACTATTTCGATACAATATGTTTCCATGATGCACTTAATGTGCTAGGGACACAGAACTCATTACAACCTAGCTAGTTCTGCCGACCCCTTTGTTCAGAGGCATAAAGTTAAAAAAAAAAGGAGGGGTGGAGGGGGGGGAGCGCTGCTAGTTGCCAGCTTTCTGAAATGTTAAAGCATGCGTCATTTTTCACCAGGTCTCGTCTTGATATCCTCAAAAGACAAACTATGAAACCGGCCTCAGCCCTTTCTGGCATTAATTACGCTGCTGTCCAGCCGATCTGTTTTTCCTATTATATGCATTTCTCAGCAGGGATTTTTTTTTTTTTTTGCAAGACTAATGCAGCTGCAAGTCGAAGTATGAATACGTTGTATCGGTATAGAAAAAAAAAATAAGTGGAAAGGCTGAAAAAGATGTCAAAGCCAATGCTGATGTTTTTCTTGCTTGCCCCACGTTTGAGACAGTGGCTTTGGAAAAGGGTTTTGAATCGCCCTGTTATGTTAACTGGTTTTGCCTCGAATTATAAGCTTCTTAGAAGGGAACAATCTCAGCCGGGGGCTGGTGAAAGCAGGGTACATGTTTACTGAATGCCGATGCGCCCAACAAATCTTTTTTCGCCTGAGAAACGCTTCAAAGTATTTGGGGAAATCGCTGAAAATTAGAAGCCCCGAGTTCAGGGCGATCCATTTCAAACCCATGGCGAGGTGGCGACTGTTTGGGGAAATGACTCCAGCGGGATGACAGTAAGAAATAAACTCTATTTCAGCGGATGGCGCGTTTGTTTACGGGGTTGATTGGTTGACGGAAATGGCTGGCAGCCAGTTCTGGGAAAGATTCCAGACCTGACTCCGATTAACCCTCTCTGGTGAAACTCTGCTGGAAACCAACTCACCAGCAATTGCCATTAATCTACTTACTAATTAAGCCAATTCATTTCTAAAGGAGAAAAATTCCTTTCTTTGGCCAAACTGATGGGAGGAAATTTGAAAGAAGCGCCAAACTGTGTAACTGTAATTCAGCCAAGGACTGCTAAAACAAGGTGTTGATATATAGCTGGAGATTTAAAACAAGTTTCTAGGGCAACAATCCTTTGGAGACGGTGGTATATAGTGCATAGTAGATGAAGCTCGAATAATGGTGGACTGCAGTGTGCAATTGTACGGACATTGGTTGGAACCAGGACTGCTTTTCCCAATTAAGCCGCTCAAGGCTTTTACTCCTAATAATTTATCTGTCCCGTTCTAAAGTTTCAGCCTTGGGTGACAGCTACAAAGAGCATGTGTGCCGGACCCAGAGAACATGGTCATAGAATCATAGAAAATACTGTACTGGAAGGGACCCACAAGGATCATAGAAGTCCAACTCCTGTCTCTGAACAGGGCAACCCCAAGAATCACACCATGTGCCTGAGACCATTGTCCAAACGCTTCTTGAACTCTGGCAGGCTTGGTGCCGTGGCCACTTCCTTGGTTGCGGAACTTGACGTCCAACGTTCGCGTGGCATTGGCGAGGACACTCCATCTCCCCTCGTCCCAGAGTCCGGATCAGCCCAAGAAGACACAGGGACATCCTCTGCCCTCGCAGTACTCTGTGCTTGCGAGGGCCCGCCAGGGCTTCTCACGGCAACGTGGCGTCCCGGCGGTGCCGCTCCAAGGCTCTCAGCGGTACTGAGGTACCACCTTTAGGCGAGCAACGCTTAGCTCGCTCTGGGCGAGGGAAGAGGAGTCCCGGGACGACCCGGCCGCCGGCAGAGGCCGCGGTGAGCTGGCCCGGAGGGCCGGGTGCTCTTTTCAGAGCAAGCCGCCATCCCTCGCGCTGCTGGCAGCAGGGCACCTGCAAGGTGAGGGGGAGAGGCCATGAGGAGGAGCTTCACCCTTCGACTCGGCACCTGCAGGAGAAGAAGCAGCCCCTGGCTCCCTGCCCTGTTTGTCTGCCCTGCCGCCAGCATCCCTGCCCGCCCCCGCCCTCGGGGCCTGGCTTGACCACAGTCAAGGGCACCCGCCGTCCCGGGCAGACCAGGGGCCCCTTCACCCTTCGCTTTTGCCTCTCAAACAGCGGTGTCCCTCCGCTATTGTCTCCCCTGCACCTTTCTCTGTCCCGCACCTCTCGCAGAGCAGCCCTGCCACTGCCCCCTGTCTGGTCCCTTCTGTGCCCCCGGTGACGAGCAGCGCTGACATTCCCAAAGCAGTGCTGAGGGTGTGGGGCCTATGCCGGGCACGCAGCGGGGAAGGGAAGGTGCCCAGCCCCAGGCCACGGAGCTCCTCTGGACCCGCGCTGCCGGCACCCCCAACCATCGGGCTGGGTGCATTAAGGGGGCAGCCCTCGGAGTGTATGGCGTAAGAGACGACACACTGAAGGAAGTGTGCAAATCAGTGCAACCGATCCTTCATTCTTCGTTGCTGTTGTTGTTGGTTTGCTTTGGTTTTGTTTCTTTTCAGGTGCGGGCAATCGCAAGAGGAACAAATTAAGCGTTCGGACAAGGCGGCGGTGGTCAAAGCGCTCGGCGGGAGGTAGGAGGATGCTGAGCCCTGGACGTGAACAAACCACCCTCCCAGAAAGCAGCAGCTTCGTGTCATTGCACTAAAATGACAAGATCTCATGAAATACACGGTGCCACCAAGTGATGACAGCAGAACTATGGACGCAAGCTGGAGACGAATGGGGAAACATTTCCTCCAGCAGCTGATGGCAAAACTTAGCAGGTGCTGTAGGTAGTGCGCTATGTCTTCGTATCTCAAGCAAACACTCAACTTCTTCATTTAAGTCTCTCTCTGAGATCATAAAAAATAGGATGCAATATCTTAAAAAGACTAATGACATTTCACAGGTAATGCAATTTAGAAAGAAACACTTCCATGTTTTCTTTTCCAACAATGTGCATTTTTGTAAACTGCTATAAATTGCAATTCAAAAGCCCTGATCTCGCCATCCCCAATCATTTTTTATACTGATCAAATGAATGCAGATACTCCCATTTGGGAGGGGCGACATGACATTTCACTTGGCAGTTCTAAACAGGTCACAGACCTTTCACAGACCCTAAGGCAGTGGGAGGGAGCTCTTTACGAAACCGTGTAACCAAATCAAACCAATGGTTACCCCTTTTCAATACCATTGGAATGGTTTGCACAATGCTATTCACATAGCAGCAGAGAAACTGAAAGGATGGTCATCCAATGGAAATTTCTTTTCTTTTGTTTAAACTTGTGGAGCTCCAAAAAAAAATACTGGAAAACAATTACTTTTTGTATGACAAAAAGCTAAACACTTCTACGTACAGCCGTACGTGTACACCAGGGCCTTCAGTGTGCCTGGATGTTTATACAGATATAGTCACACATCTGTGTGTGGGGATGTACATTTATTGGAGATGTTGCTTTGTTTGAAGCCATAGGCACAAAGACACAACATGGCTGCCCTGGAGATGACCTATTGCTTTCAAGTTGCTTGAACACATCAGAATTTCTATTGTTGAGGTTGATTAATTGTAACTGATAAGTTACCATGAATAAAGATTGTTTTTCTGTTTAATGTGGTGGGCCTGATTTGGTAAATGCTTCATTCATGTAGCCTTGCAGTGCAGCATATGGGCAAGATTCATTCAGTATCGCAAACATATACAATTTATTATGCCTGTATGGTCACAACCAAAAGGCCTTTCTATTTTAATGACAAAGTTTGAATGAAAAATTCCATTTAAAGAGTCACTAACATTAAGTGCGCCTTTGTAATTTATTCCTGTTGCCGGCTGCCGGGGAATTGAGCCCTTGGAAAAGCGAAGGCGCAGCGGGCAGGGCCGGCTCCAGGGCCAAGCAGCCGCTCCTCGCAGGCCTCGGCCGCCCCACGCTTGTCGGGGACGCTCCTCGCGTCACACGCTGCTCATAAACTCATCGCCGTCGTGTCGCGGCACCAGCGCCGCCGCCGCCTCCCCGCACTGCGCTGGACGGGGCGGACGAGGGCCCCGCCACGGCCTCCAGCGCCTCCTCTCCGGGCAAAACCGCCCACGGGCCCCCGAACGCCTCTGCCTGAAGCAGGAGGTGCCAGTGTCCACCCGGCCCTGCCCACGCCGCCGGAGGAGCCGCACGCCGAGGGCCGCGGTGCCCTCCGTGCGCCCCGCCTGCGCTCGGGCGTCCCGAACCCCGGCACGGCACGGGTGGGCGGCCGGAGCTCGCCGGGGGCTCTCCGCATCCCCGCGGAGCGCACCCCAGCCCCGGTGGCGGCAGGGAGGGCGGCGGGATGCCCGCGGGTGCTGAGGGTCTCCCGCCGGGTGTCCTCCCCGGCCGTGGGTGCCACCGCGGGGGGGGGGGGGGGGTTACACGGGAAGGGCATGGCAGAAACAAAAGGCTCCGTCCGTCTCCAGTATATTGGCTCACCCAGGGCGTTGTGTTGACACTCAAGTGAAGTTAAGTACCACTGTGGCGCAGGGGATCTTTGCTTCAACACTTAGCACCCTAACCTTTCTCCTTCCCCATCTCTTGCTAGCTAATCACTGGTCGAAAAGTTTTCAACGTAGGCGACTTTCAGCATTGACCTAGGGCCTGCTTAAAAAGCCCGTGTCGTTTTCTGCATCATCTATTCCCAAGTGAAACAGGTCAAAACAACAACACAGCCTCACCCAGCAGGGGAAAAAACCGTCAAACTTGAAATGAAGATGTGTCGAAGGCATGTCAGGAGCTAGTGCGTGGTGCAAATCACTACATTTCAGTCTACATGTAGGGGGTTTGGTCCTGTTACTGTCTGTTTGAGGGGATTTGTAAAGCAACATTTCACAAAATCAGCATGTTTGACGGATAAAGTAGAGCTTCTGCAATATCACAAATATGCATTTAAATATGGGGTGAAATTTATGAAAAATCCCTTGAAAGAGCCCTTTCAAGCATTTTTTTAAAAATATGACCTCTTAACCTCTTCCTCCTCGATTGACAGAGTAATTTGAAACAGAAACAATGTAATCTATCAAAATAAGTTGTGTTACTTCTGTAAATCAGATATTTATGTTTGAGCTTTCTCCTACTGACAAGCTGTAAAGGCCCACTGTTATTCCAAGGCTTTATCTCTGAGATTCTTGTCTTTTCTGCTCATTAAGAGTCTGTCTATAGATTACAAAGTCAATAGATGCAAACACCAGACTGTGAGAAAACTCTCCCTGGGTACATAAAAATCAACAGCATTGGATGCTATACAATGGAAAGCATAGATGTTTGTAGGTGCTCGGTTTTATCATCTTTAAACAAGAAGGAGAGTAAATATTGTGGCAAAACTTCACCTTCCAGTGTTGCACACTTCCTTCTGCCATTCCTAAAGGTGGATCTCTCTGCAGCATCATTTCGAAATGGCAGGTGTAAGTTTAGTTGAAAGACAGTTTACAACTGTTTTGAGTTTTCTACCCCTAGCTACAGTGCTAATTATGAATCCAACTAGCAGGTGGTGGATCTGGACGGGATGACTTTACAGCTACTTTTATGGATTATCCTGGAAAGGCACGACTGAACCTAGTGGAGCTCTTTCACATCATTAAAAAACTGAAGGATCCTGGGCCATGGACAGGCTCCTTCAGTTGTTGAGAGGTGCTTTGAGGCACAGATTTTTCAGTATTTCCTACAATATTGAGTCCAAATTACTAGATGCACTTTCTTTTTTGTTTAATGCTGCAATGTGTGCATTCTCTATATTCCTCTGTGCTCGCATGTTAAAATGAGACTGAAGTAAAAACTATCCACAGACAAAACTCTCAGCTTCAACCCAATCCACATGAAGGGGAAATTATCTATGAGGAAGCTGAAGCACACAGTCGGATGGATTTTGCCAAGCTTTTAATAACCGAATATTACGGTCAATAACACTCTTTTAAATATCTACAAGCAGCGTTTGGGGTCACCTTTAAAAGCTGGCAAAAAAGCGAAGTGATTTCCCAAGCCTGCTGTGGGTACCAGGAGGTCTGCAGTGGGCGCTGCTGGAGAGGAGCCGGCTGCCCGCCCGGCGCTGTGGCTGCGGTACTGCCCGCGGGCGGGGGCGCGGAGCGGCTCCGCGGTGCTGAGCGGCCGTGCCGGGGCTCGGGGCTCGGGGCTCGGGGCCGCGGCCCGGAGTGCGGCGGCGGCGGCGGCTGGAAGCGGGGTTGGAGGTGGGTCGCAGCCCACGGGTGTCTCCTTCCCCCTGCTGCCTGTGGCTCCCATGATACCTTAACGCCAACTCGCTGTTTCATGTTGAAGGAGCAATTAAATTTCAGACCTAGGTGCAATCAACACTTCCCGTTTGGGCCGGCAGCAGGGCAGACCTGGCGTCTTCCCTGACGCGAAGTTAACTTTGGGACGGGAGGAAGGTAGGAAACTTTAAGACAGTTTGTGTAACTGCCTAGGCCTGATGTTTTACAGTTGGCACCTCATTTAATTCAGCTGAATTAACTTTTCCTGCCTATATTATTGTCATGCACTACCCACTCAGGTGTACGGTGCGTTTTCACTTCATGTGCTACACCGAGCAGCGACTGCCCGGAGCCCCGAAGGAGCGTCCTCCACAGCAGAGCTTCACACCTGGTACGTGTGGCCAGCAAGGCTGTGCTCACAGCTTATATTTGTAACTGCTTTACAAAAGTAGCAAAGAATTGAGAAAGTTCTATTTGAAAATAAGGAAAGTGTATAGTTAAGGTGGGGGCAGGTGTACAAGCTCGAACCTAAGATAAAGGGGTTTAATATGTTTCCTAAGCATTTATAAAACACTTTATTTTGCTGGATGTTAACCTAGCATATGATTTTCTTCTTTACCTTTAAAAGGTTTAAGGTTCTACATACTACATTTTAAGTAAAAATATATTTATATGGGAATAAAGAACCTATATTGAAGCTGATAAAGTCACAATTATCTTTACTATAAATCCTATTGTATTATTAAACTTGTATGTGGAAGTAGACAATTGGGGGAAGTGATGCACCCCTTGAATCCTAAATTCAGGAACTTCAAGAATAGATAAAAGAAACAGTTCACTTCCTAAGATGTACTTGATTTATATTATCATACATTCCTCAGCCTCTGTTTTTTCATGTCTTTGCTTAAGTAATTATTTATTTCATTGAACATTAGCAAACCTCTTCTCAGAAAAAAAACTATGCATTAAAATATTATGTTATTTTCCTGTTTTAAGAATAATTTCCCAAGCTGAAAAAAATTCTAAGCAATTAACATACCTGAAATTTACTGCAATTAATTCTACCTGAGTATACAGAATTCCCTGGATTTATCCATGGGATTTATCTAGATACAACCAAGAGATGATTTCACTGGTGCTTTGATGTGGAGCACCAAAACTGTTCTCACTTCCATACTCCTTGCGAGTATAACCAAAGTGACACATTTCACCCTTTTAGAAAGGAAATTCACATTAATTTCACTAAGTGAAAATTTCTCAACTGATGTCAATAATATTTCCATAAGCTGACAGCTGGCAGTAAAATCAATCATGGATATTTTAAAAAGGAGTCATAAGCCTGAAACATTTCTTTATGTTTGCATCAGTTATGAGGGCTTTGGTATCTTGAAAAGAAATTCTAGTTTGTCATTCTTGACATAAAACTGATAATTTTAAAATCAAGTACGTTTGTACCATTACTTTCTGAAACTGGGCTAGCAGTTTTCTAAGTATATTTCTCTGGAAAGCTTGACCATGCCATTTTCAATTTCAGACTTTTCAGTTTTCCTCCCTGAACATATGACCAGATGATTTGAAGCAAATTCCTTCTGTTATTGGAAGAATAAATCCTTGTCTGTTTTTGGACCATCTACTGTGCTTAGTAGTTTAAAAATCTTGTTTTAATAACCTCTGTTTTCTGTCTGATACTTATTTATTACTGCTGTTTTTTAGGGTGGGTTGTCTCTCTGTTACTGTAGGTACACAAACCCATGAATTCAAGACTGGAAATATTGAGAAGCCTTTTCCTCATCCTCACCTGACACTTATCATACACAGTTCCTGATAACTGGCTTCTTTTGGTGTGTGCTTATGTATACATTCATCTGGTGTGTGACTCCTAAACCTCCATATCCCCAGGGAAAGCTCCTGCAGTCAATAAGGACTCTGGGACTGTGTTCCCATATGCAGCGTCTCGTGACAAGACATCAGCATTGACAGAGGTGGAAATGAGAGATTTTGCAAAGAAACCACTCTGAGCACTTTAATTCTACCCATACATACTATCACAGCTGAATGTTTAAAATCCTCACAGAAAGCCTGTGGCATCAACCCCGTGAGTGGGGAAAGGCAGAGTATTTTGCGAGTGTATCTTGTGATTAATGCTAGGTAGGACAATACTTAAACTTGGGAAGAGGTGAGAAAGAGGGCTGTTTCTTCTTTAAAAATTGTTCATTTTCATAGGGTTTTTTCTTCATTCCACCATTCATGATGAGAGGGTGTAGGGGTACAAAACAGAAAATCCATATGTCCAGATAGATAGGATGCCTTCCGATAATTTACTTGGATATGGAAGCAGGGATGAGGTTGGTTACTACAGAATATTCAACACAGTTTATCAGCAGTTAAGAAGAGATTTTGCAGGGCAAAAGAGTCATTGAAAATATCAAGGATTCCTTCAGAATATCCCATATGCTCTTTGAGGAGAAACTGTGGGGCAGACATCAGCCAGTGGTACAGGTCTCTAACCGGAATGACGTTATATAGCACTAGTAATTAGATCAATTATTTCTGTATAGCTTCAATTATGCATGCAGACATTGCACTCTACAGCCTAATCAACTATTCATGAGAATGTTATCAAGCCCTGTGCAGAAGCCAAAACATCACTATGTGTTAGAGGAGTCTTTTGCTGAGTCACAGTTTGCAATATACTCTTTCACATAGCTGAAATGATGAATTTGTTGTAGCTGCTTTTCAATAATATTAAAGTATCAAGGTTAGACTTGCTTTAAAGGAAATGAATAACGAATTTATTTCTAAGAATTTTCTCTAGTTAAGGGAATATTTGCCTTTCCATTAAACAGATAATGCAGTGAACATTCTTTTTTGCCTAACTAACACTTTTTTTTCTTTCCAAAGCTCTGAAAACAAAATATATTACAACTACGTACCAGACGAGCTGATCTTTCTATGGAAACAACTGCTGAAGTATTTCAGAAATAGTATTCCCACATTATTTTCCTTTATGCTCCACATTGCCTCAGTGAAGGTAGCAACAGTTCTTTCAAATCATCAGAAAAACATGACACCCTTGTTGCTGAAAGTGTAGTTTCTTTTTATTTTAACACAACCTAGCCGATAGTCTTTCAATATCTAAAAAACACCAAAACAAACAAAAAAAATCCCCAAACACAAAATTTTTCTCAATTCAGCCAATATTCAGTATTCAGTAAGAGTGATAGGTCTAAAGAAATAAAACAAATCCATACAACTATTTTGTAATCTGAAATGTGCTTCTGGCTTGCTTAAAGAGAATGGAGAGCATCTTCCACACGTTTCTGATCGTAGTGAAATGCAGTTGCATTTAAATTTTTCTGTGCTTTGTTTGGAGCCCTACAGCTTCGCTCTTCCCTTTGGACTTTGGTGAGCAGGACTCTGAAGAATGCTAAATGACATTTGGCACCTATATATGGGATGGAATCATAGATTGAACTTGGAAAACCAAGGAATCATAGGCTGTGTTATGCCTGCTTTTGTACTGTTCATCATCGGTGAAAAACTCAGGTGGAAATTACTGTAGACATGGTGGTAGAAAGGAGGCAATGGCCAGTCAAGACACAATCCAGATCAGTCTCAAAAGATGAGCAGCTTGCTAAATGTATTAGAGGTTGAAGAAAGGAGAAAAAGAAGGAAGACATTTCAGAAATCCTTTCACAACAAATGATACAACATTTGCCTCAAATTCCCAGAACCATTAGCAATTACCAAGACATGCTAGTAAAAGTATCTAACTGGACTAGTTTGTGCTTAGTAGGTATTTGCACAGCTTATGCACTTATTAGACAGTCTTTGTAGAGTGAAGGAAATTAGTGTGAAACCTCCAGTCACTGAAGCAATCAGACTTTTGTGTATCATAAACAGAACCACCTCGTTCACAATGAGTCATAAACACTCACACATCCCAAGCATCCCTTCTTAGCTAGCCGAAATAAAATGTTCTCCGAGAGGCTACCTCCAAACCTTCTGATCCTGTGTCCTGAAGAACAGAATTTTGCCTCTGAGACAACTATTCTTTAACTCAAAATGTGGAATCAAAGAACTCTTTTGCTTGCTCCCCAAAATCTCTCCTTCACTTGGATTTTGGGTCGGATAAAATAGTCACTGACAGCACAAATGCCACCAGATGTAATAGATTCAAGTCCTTTTGAATGTAACCATCTCTTTTCTTTTTAAAAAACACCATACCCATGCTATTTTTGCACTCCAAAATCGTATGATTGTAACATGCTAAGCAGTTAAAAATACTTCAGAGAATGTTACTATGCATCAAAAATTCCAGATTGACTGTCTTCAAACACTGTCCATTTTTGTTGCATTTGGAAGTCGAAGAAATTAATCTTTGTCTTCTTTTTTTTCTGCTCTTCTGTAGTCTGGATATTCTGGGGTAGATCTACGGCTAGAGGAGAAATATTTCTTTATCAAGGTTGATCAGAAACTATTGTTGACTAAATAACAAAAAAAGCCAAGTTATAGTAAAGTTTATCTGAAACTCAGGAGAAAGATGTAAAATTAAAACTGTTCTTAAAGAAAGACTAAAACACTTTAAAATACAGAAATGAGACTTACATAAACAATTCTCCTGCTTAGCTTAGTAATGTAACTTAGTAACGTAACTTAGTAACTTAGCTGAAAGCTTGAAGAAAACCTCCTGACAAATAGTTGAACTATAAGCATTTAAGCCTAATTTAAGTCTTGAGGGACTATTCTAGGCTCTAACTCATTAAAATAAGCATAAATACTTTCACTGAGTTATGAGAACTGGAATTATTTCATACATGCCTTCTTTCCAGGCTATAACATGAAGAATTTAATATTTGCATTTCTGTATAAATATCCGAATCTATATAAGTAGCTATGTAACCTGTATCTGTATCTGTATCATCTATATTTATACTTACACTTATTTCTGACTGACAATTTGTTATTCCATGAATAAGGCACATTTCTCTCATCTCGATTAAGAACCCAGCTTTATCCAGTTCAATAATTTAAAGCAGGTCACGCACTCATGGACGCAGTGAATCAGACTGCTGTTAGACACACCAGCTTACCATGAAGCCTGTTAACAGCCATAAATTTAAGCACTTAAGCAACTAATATTCCTTTGAAATAATTTCACTTCTCTTAAAGAATTGCTAAGATATTTTCATATTCTCTTGTGAGAGAAGCACCTGAAAGTCAATTAATCCATTGCTATTTTCAGAGGCTTGTTTAGAGAATTGAAAAGACACATTCAGGATGCTTTTCACAGAAAATTGTCCATTTTTCACTTTATCTGAATTGATGGTTAAAATGGAAAACTCATTATTTTTGTAACTTTGTAGCTTTTTTTGTAATTACCTATAACATCCTGAACAGTATCTTATTCTTCACTAGCCCTTACTTCAGTGTAATTTTTTCCTACCTGAACATTTTCTGGCTCTATATTGACCCCTGGATCCCCATCATCTTCTGTCATAGATAATCATATCATAAAGGTCTTTACGTTCACCTTATATATCAGAATTTCAAACAATGATCTCAGTTGAGTGACATGTATTTCTCATAAAGATTCTACCTGTGTTCACAAACAGGATTTAGAATTTTCCATCCCCTCATGATCTACCCACTGAGATTGAGGTTTATGAGGGAGCAAGACAAATTAAATTCTCACTGGTTCGGCAACTGGTGGTGTTCATAGCATTAGAAACTCACTCATTTCTCATTAAATAATTTTGGTCTTTCCATTTATTTTAGAACTGGAGGAATCAGGGTCACACTGGCCTTGCCACCCACTGAGACAGCACTACTTCAGTTCATATGCAGGTGGTTACAATTGCAGCCATATTTATTTAAAACACAAGTTGGGAATTAATTGTTATTGTATACATTTGAAAAAAACCCCAAACCCTTAGAAAATTTGAACATGTTAAATATTTAAAAAATAAAAAATAACACAAAATAACTGCAAGTAATAATTCATATTGTAGAGAAAAGGGAAATTCCTTTTATGTCCATAAATAAAAGATTTTAAAAAGGATGTAGTGATTTGTTGATTCTAATTAAATACGGAATCATCACTGTATAATCATTCTTAAATCAGGGGAATATGTTTTAACTTGACTGTTAAATTGAATTGTGTAACTTTTCCATTGAGTTGAATGTATTTGCAAGCAAATTTTAAATATTACTTTAACAAAGAAAAAAGTCAATGGCAAGTACTATTATAATGCAAATCTGTGTTTGAACATTCATATGCTGGTGATGGTAAACTCAAAATGTTTTCAATCTGACAAGCTCCATCCTTGTTCATTTTCCCTGAAATTCTTACTATGATGTCAGAACAGCACTAAGGAGGACAAAACACATACAAGTCTGCACGAAGGACATGAAAGTAATTATTTTAAGACTGACTGCCATGCAATAAATGAATTTTAATCCATTTATACCTCCCAATTCTGTTTTGCCAAAATAATTTTCTTAAATCCCTCCAAGGCCAGTGTAGTGCATTCTAACTGAACAGACAGGGACAATATGGATTTGTGCTAACCCATGGCTATCCAAAGGATTGACTGAAGAACTTTCTGAACTCTAGAGCATTTAAATCAAATCTCAAAGGACTCAATCTTTATGGACTCCTGTGCCCTGCTCCTGAGAGGAAGCAGACTGTGTTAATCCTGCGTCTAGTTGAGAAAGTATCATCCTATATTTAACATCCCTGGAAAAAAGCAGGCCCCTAATTTCAATCTGGTCTGCTGTACCCGCCTGCAAAACAGAAGGACAGATGGCTTTTTAGGGGTGGCTCTCCCTGCTGTGTCAGGACTTGAAAAGTGAGCAGCCAACAGAGAGTAACATGCCAAACCTCATAGTCCTGCTCTCCCTATGGTCTGTCAGGTGGCTACAAGGGGCACCCTACAGTCTGAGTCTGAGTTCAGAAAGTGGCTGAAAGAGTCATCATTGTGGTTCACTGTGAACCCCCACCTGAGTGGGGTCTTTTCCTCAGCACAGGAGAGCCATGGTCCTGTCAGTGGGTCCAGAGGAGGACTATGAAGATGATCAGAGGGCTGGAGCTCTTCTCCTACAATGACTGGGTGACAGAGGTGGGGTTGTTCAGCCTGGAGGTGAGAAGACTCTGGTCTTCTTCACTGCAGCCTTTCAAGTACACAGAGGAGGCTTTTAAAATAGGGAGATCTACACAGGAAGATATAGGAAAAGGAAGGAATGGTTTTAAACTAAAACAGGGGAGATTAAATGAAATATTAGGAAGAAACCCTTTACTCAGAAAGTGGTGAGGCACTGGAGCAGGTTGCCCAGAGAATCTGTGTCTGCCCTATTCCTGGAAGTGTTCAAGGCCAGGTTGGATAGGTCTTTGGGCAACCTGGGCTAGTGGAAGGTGTTCTTGCCCATGACGGGGTGGGTGGGTGGAACTAGATGATCTCTAAAGTCCCTTTCAAGACAAACCATTCTATGATTCTATGATTCATCCATACACTGCAGAAAGATGTCTTGTTTACCCATTCAAGGCATAATTCCTGTGCTATTTGTACACACAAATTATGTACACAATATTTTACCGCATGCAGCTGAGCATACCCAGCTTTGACAATCTGACTTTGTTGGACTTATTGTTTTATGATTTCCACCGTCACATGGCATGAGCAGACTTCTATGTCTTGATGTATTAGAAAGGTTTCTTTTGATAGAAATGAAGCATGAAATAAAATAAACCAGTTGCCTTGTCTTTACTTACTGTCTCACTGAGAGATGCACATTTAAGTGCTTAGTAACTGGCATTGCAGGTTTTTTCCAAGAAACCTGTCACTCTTAACCAATGCAGACAGAAAAGATTTTCATGTTAAAGTAACCTACATAAGCTTGTTGTCATTCTTAAGAATTAGAATAAGTAATTAAAACCATACTGAAATAAAATTCCCAAAATATTGAAGTAACTGTAATGAAATGGACATTTGATTGATATTCTCTTGAGAGATCTAAATATAAGAGACTTTTAAACATAGATGGAGCATCTCAGTCCTGGGTAGCCTCAGCCTCTCTAATATGAAAAGTGACTCTGGTCAAAAAATTCTGCAGCTGAATATCTCTTAGTGAAAGAAATCAGTTGGTGTATGAATTATTATCCATTTCTCTGCCCAATTAATATTTATATTCATTAAAATTTTGAAAATGAGAAACTTACCTAATTTCATCATTAATGAGTGTGAGGTTTGGCTTTTCCCCCTCCTCACTTAATTCACTAATCTTTGCCTCTTCCACGACATATTTTCTACAGACTCCTGCATATTTCCTCTGCATATAATTTCTGCAGGGTATCAGGTACCAGAAGTTCTAAGTTCTGTTCATTCTACAGTGACCCTTGGCAAAGAGACTCTTAAGAATTTATGCTAAGGATGCAGTGATAATAATGTATTATAGCAATGAACACCAGGTATGTTTGTGAATACGGTATTTCTTTTGCTATGTGGATGTACACTATATTTCTTAGGAAAAAATAGATACAGAGTAACAGAGCAAGAATTAAATAATACACTAAATTTTTAATCTGGTTCCATACTACTAAAATGTGATAGAAACAAATAAAAATATAGGAAACCAGAAATTAAATGCCAGAATAAACCAGAAAAATACAAACAGATGTGTTGACTGTTTGTTTCTTGAATATAAGTATAAACATACCTATGTAATAAATAAATAATTGTACACAAGTATCATAAACACTGTGATACAGAAGAAGATTAAGGCATTGCAACCAATACTCTCCAGTAGAACTTTAAAATAGCCAGTTACCACAAAATGTTTTGGTCTCTTTTCAGGCCTCAGGGGAAATAACTAAGCAAATGCTATTGATCAGCAGATTCAAAACAAATAATCAGTAAGTGTTCAGCAATCCACGAGACACATGTATATTAAAATGACATTATTATATTGCATTAAGTATCTGAGTACAGTAACAGACCTTAGGTAGTGGAAAAATCTGTGAGGAGTAGAACACAGAGTTTGAATTTAAAATACCATCCCTTTTCTCTCTGTAAATTTACTATAACTTTAATCACAGAGTGCTGATATTTTATCTAATCAATGAAAATTACTACCTAATTTCTCAAGGCCCAACTCATGAGTTAATTTGAACAGCTGTAAAATTTTTCTTCTTTCTTTTCAAAGAAATGCATGACACAGCAGAAACAGGTCTTTTTAATGAGAGGAAGCAAAAACCCCTCAAAAATGTGAAAAAAGTTGTATCAGGTGATAAGAATTTTTCTTAAAAAAGATTATGTAGTTTGGATGGTTTGGCATGTTTTTTCTTGAATTCATGAGGGAAGAGTGATAAGTGGCAATGAAATAAAGTCTCTTCCACCTCAGAATCACCTCAGAGCAGCTCCAGTTCAGTGATAACTAAAAGACAGCTCTGACTGATGGTCATATTTGGTCCTATATGATTGAAATAATGGATATATACGAAGACTTTAAAGTAAAAAGATCAAACAGAAGTTCCTGGACATTTTTGCTACAAATAGTAAATTAAGAAAAATATAAAAGAAAAATCAAATGGATTTCATTGTTATCAAAAATGAAAGAGAACTGACATTAGAAGTATTAACTAAACAAATACACACTTAGTATTCTCTAGATAGTTTCTGCCAGTTTCTTCACCAGGCCACACAGTTTTTGATGATTTCATAAGAGACATAGAAGATATTCTGGCCACAAGAGGGCTCACATATTTTATAGTTTTTTTTTTTTTTAAATGAGTATAATAAAGTTAAAACAATATACAGGCTAAAATCAAGGGGAGTATCTCTGCCCAGATAGTCATGCTGTCAGGAAAAGAATAATTTGCCTGGTTCTTTGACAAACTATTGGAAAAAAGTGAAGAAAAAAATAAGGCTGTTCCTAGAGTCTATTTATTAGTCTATTAATTGGCTTTTCATCAAAATTATTGTATTTCTATTACATTGCACATTAGCTATGGTTAAAATGACACATTTATCTCTTAATTAAACAAGAACTTTAATGGTCTGTGTTAAAAAATATCCTCCAGCACCTACCTATTCAGGTAAGTGTATACCCATTAAAGCAGACTTAGCAAGAATAATAGAACTTTATTTTTCTAAAGGCACCTGCATAGTTACTAAAAACACTGATAACATTGTCATTATATAATCAACAACATAGTGTATTCTCACCATTTTCAGATGAGAAGATAACTTGGGGCTGATTTCAATGAATATTGAACTTACTGAGAAACTATCCATTGATCTTAGAGATACTGGATCAAGCTAATTAAGCACGAAGTACAATACAGAGAGTTTGCTGTGCAATGGATGTGTCTTCACTGCAGTTCACCATTTGTAGGACAGGAATTGCTGCATTTCCATGTCTTTGATTTGTGTTGTGGAGATAAAATAAGGGAAAAGAACTGTCTGAAAGACAGCAGAATGTGCAGTTGGTGGGAAATATTGTTCAGTAAAGTTTGGTATCAGTCCAGATAACTTTGAAATGAACTTGAATTTCTGAAAAAAAAAAAAAGTCTTGGAAGGAACAAAACGTGATGTTTACATGATTAAACAGAGTTTTCAGGACTCCATAAATCTGAAGTTAACATTTGTCTGATTCATCCCTACAACAGTGGAAAAGACACCACCGAGAACATACTGAATTAACTAATTTGGTATTTACTCAGGTTCTCCTATTCTGCTATTCCCGATACCACTCACATGTAAACTACCTCTGGTTGTAAACCACCTCTGGTTGTAAACCCTACAACTTCCACATCTTGTCCCAGAGCTTTCAGACTCTAGTTCCTAAGTTCATAGTAGGGACCGTAGAAGCTCTGACAGCCCTTGTTAGAATAGAGGCTCCTGAGCCTTTCCACCCTATTTTTGTGCTGTGGAGTTCTGTCTTAGTAAATCCCGCACATTTCACAGACAATAAAGATGCTGCATGCACTACATAAGACATACACCACTAAAATGCTTTGCTGCAGGGAGGAAATCATAGCTCTACGATAAGCCACATGACTTGTTGTCCACACTGATGGATACCAGTGACCTCCAGAGTGGACTGGTTGCGTTCATACTGTGAGAGGCTGGGTCCCATGGGACACATGTGTGGATTTAAGGTATTCTTAGCCTGTAGTTTCCTACCTAAGATTGCACCGGGCTCAGTCATGTCCTGTGAGAGAGCATGGCGCCAAACACATCCTTTGCATGTTCTGAGACGTGGCCTGATGTTACATGGGGGTGTGTCTCGTCTGTACTGACCACAGGGAGCAAACCAGCACTGCGGTTTTGTCTTGAGAATCCAGCTGATCTACTTAAAAACAAAATATGAGTGAAGCAATAGAGACACTCTGAGGCTGGCAGAGAACAAAGACCCAAGGATGAATGCAAGCATCCAAACCATTAAAAATTGATAGCATAGACGTAGTCCTACCCCACCTGACTGTCCAAGTGCTACTTGCCTAAGGAGTGGCATAAAGCTTTTTCAACAGGCAAGACTTATACTGGGACCAGTTTTAGACCAAGGGAATTCATAGCTGTCCAAGGTTTTCAGTCTTCACAGCAAATCAGAGATCTGTGTCCTCAGTAGTTGTGCTGGAGCTGTGTGACCTAGAAGCACTTCATTTCTCATCCAGTCTCTACAATGATTAGAGAGAATTTGGGGGTTTCGACAATCAGCAATTTTCAGCCAAAATGTTTCACAAAATAGGGAGTGAAGATGAAGATTTTAGAGAGGACGGATAGAGCAGAGAAGAAAAGCAGCTGAGTAAAAAGTATGCAAATAGGAGAACAGTCATCACATGAAAAACAGAAGAAAGCACTGAGATTCTGGGGTAGAGAAAGTGTAGTGACAGAAATGGCGACGTATGGAACAAGGGAGATGAAAAAGAATCCTATGAAAGAGAGCCATTAGAAGAGAAGACAAAGAAAAACAAATAGGGTAAAAAAGTATAATCAGATTAAAAGCTCATTCAAGACTGATATGAGAAAGACATAAAAAAGATGCAGTCTAAAAGCACACAAAACAAGTTCTGTTTTTAAGAACTCTGAGTACTATTAGGACATTCTACAAAATTACCTGTCTGAAGTGCTTGTCATTGTTACAAGCAGTTTAACAGTATGCTATTTGGCCCATTAATATTTCATGCCAATTTTTAAAGCTAGTTATTACATCCTCAAAAGCTAATGACTAGGTAACTGAATAATGTATATAATTACCTTAATTTTCATAAATATAATTTGTACAATCTATAGGCTTGAAGTATTTTATCAATGAAATTATGCAATGATACTAAACCTGTTCTATAAAATCTGGAATTTCTTTTTAATATTGTGTTATTTTGCTCAGATTCCTTTCTAAGACAGAAAAGAAAAGTGCAAAGAGAAGAAGTTAAATGATCTCAGAGGCTTCTTAAACATCTTCGAAGCACAGCTTAGAAGTTTTGGCCACTACCTTTCTGTGCTTTGCCTTTCCTGACCTTTATGTTTCTTGAGTTTCTTAGTTTCAGCAGTCAGGCTTGTCTTACCAGCTTGCTGCTCAGGTAACATGCACATTATCTGAAAGTAAGTAAAACACTGGTTATTTTCTTTGCCAACTACGCAAAAACAAATAGGAAGTTTTGTTCATACACAGTGCTATTCTTGGAAAAAGTATTCCCTTTTTGGGGTTGTTAGATTTTTCCAATATCCTGTTAAAAATTGAAAGGTTTTGTAACCTAAGTCAGTCGTTGGAAGTTGAATTTTTTTTGTTTGTTTTTGTTTTTCTTTTTTATTTTGTATTGTATTATTTTGTTTTGTTTGGTTTGTTTTGTTTCTAAGGATTTCAACAGGGAATATTTTGGCAACTATAAGAAAAACAGGATTGTGGATAATTTAATGCAATCTTGTTACTGCTATCAATGGCAAGATTGCCATTGCTTTAAATGGATGAGAACTGAAGACCTATTGTCACAAATTCCCCCTGGCAAAACCAGTACTTTGAGGAAGGGGTATTGCCATGTGAAAAGAACAAAGAAATGAACTCCTGACTCAGACCTAACTCTGATTTTCACAATTATGTCTATACTTGGAGGCCATGAATCCTTCCTAATCTTGGTTTTGTGGGGATGCTCTGACTCAGATCAGTCCCAAGTCAGAACTAGGAAAATCCAGGTCCACAGACTAGAAGGGAGCTGTGGAACATTTCCAGTCTGGGTGGTTGGATGGACTGATGCCCACGGAACATCCTGCCATATAACTTACACACATCCTGTGTGACTTTGGATCTTCACTCTCCTTTCCTGGAAGCTGATTCCTATTTCAGAGGAATGGCATGAGGATTTCTGAAGGGTCCTGGGATAAAGCTGCTACGTAAATGATTACTACTACTTTAGCAATAAAAACGTTAAACATGCTGTACTTCTGTGAGATCCCTAGACTTTAGAAAGGTCCATATGTAAATGTATATAAAGTATGTATCTAAACAGAATCACAGAAAGGTTGGGCTTGGAAGTGGCCTCTGGAGCTACAGCAGGTTCACCTAGAACAGCTGGCGCAGGATTGCATCCAGGTAGGTTTTGGATATCTCCAGTAAGGGAGACTCCACAACCTCTCTGGGCAACCCGTTCCTGTGCTCTGCCACCCCCACAGTACAGCAGTTTTTCCTCACATTCAGAGGGAAATTCCTGTGTTTCAATTTGTACCCATTGTCCCTTATCCTGTTGCTGGGCACCACTGAGAAAAGCCTGCCTCCATCCTCTTGGCCAGTGATCTTAGCTTGTAATAATTAGAAGATCACCTTGACAGTAAGTTCTTCCATCTATTTTTAAGATATTTCTGTCTCATAAGGTGCTTCTTTTCCAATTTTCTTTTCTCCTTGGGCATTATAGTTTCAGTTTCACTTTGCATTGGCAAATTGGTCATTATAACTTACTTGCAGTGGTGAAAACTGACAAATAAGGCCTAATGAGAACACAAACCTGTTTTAATTTCCTGTAGTACTTTTATTATTTGGGAAAAGAGAGGACCACTGATGAGGCACACTGTATCAAAAATCTTTAAACAGCTAATCAACCTCAAATCTTCCATTCTCTCTCTGCAGGATGTAATATCTATTACTTTTTCAACTGAAAATTATATTCTATACAGAACAGATAAAATCTGAAAAAAACAAAGATGAAGTGCTTGTTCTGTCCTCTCCCCAGCTATCTCCTTCTTCATACCTCGCACAAACACACATTCCCTCCCCTGTTACATTTCCACAGGTCTCCACACATGAACATGGACGTGAACCTGGTAAATCAAATACACCATGCACCCACCTGTTTGAACAGAACTTCCAAGTTTTCAGTCATGTTTTGTATGAAGCCCTAGTCCTATTCAGATCAGGTCCTCATTTTGTTTTTTCAGCTGTAGATGCATTCCACTTTCTCTCACATACACGTGCTGGTAGCTATGTGGCTCATTCAGAGGTGTAAACACCAGACTTAAAGAACAGATAATGTTGCAGATACACTGCAGTATCAGGGCTTTTAAAATAAAAAGAAGAAATCTGCAAATGAAATTCACTGTAAATATTCATTATTACTAAATGACTGCAAAACCAATCATAGGGTCAAATTCTCCTTACAACAGAGGGATTTCATACTGATGTAGCACCCTGGATTTCAGTGTCAATATAGCTGGGTAAACGGAGAGTTTGCAAAAGGAGAATCAGGCCTATTGCAGCTGTACACAAAACGGGCTAGAATTCAAGCCATGCGATAATGGTCCAAAGCAGCTCCAAAGTTACAAGATTTGATTCCCACCTGCTTGAAATAGAAGCATAATAGGGCTTCTGTAGCCCTTACTGGTATCCTCACTGACTGCTCAGACACAACAGAGTAGAAAAGACCATGTCTAGGGACTTTGCACAGTTTGAAGATCCTCAGCTCTTGGGATGGTTCTGTGAGGAAGCAGTGGCACTTCTGAACTCCAGCTCGCTATGACAGTCAATAGGAGTGAAGGACAGTTGCACTTGTGCTTCCTATAACATTTATTGTGAAAAAATGGTAAAAAAGCCCCACTTTAATGCTAAGGGCAGCTACATCAAATTTAAACACATAAATGTTTTAAACATACAAATTCCCTCCATTATATTTTTCATTTCACTTCTTTTCCTCATCACAAATCATTGTCATATTTCTCATTAGATCACTTAGGTCACTCCTGCATTTTGATATTCTTTCTACTCTGCTTTTGTTTACTCCTCTGAAGTCTCTGTCATCACATCTGTCTCTCAAAACTGGGCTTTTCCCACCTGAAAAGAAGAGCAAATACCTTTGCAGATGTGGAAAGCAACTATAAACTGGATTAAAATTAAACTCTTGAAGACAAGCGACAATCATCAATTTACATCAATGTAAAAACCATTAGGGTATCCAAATTTTTTTTTCAAAACTTTGGAACGTATCATTCTAAATATGTTTATTACTGTCACTCATTCTACTCAGTGCAGAATGATGAAATAAAATTTAGGCAGTCCTGCAGTTGACTGAAGCTAACAAAACAGGTTTCTGCCTACTATTGATGTATCAACAAACCTGGGTGAAGGGCTATGAAACTATCGCCTTCTTCCTTACATTTGATTTAAGCTCTGATGCCTTCGTTTTTTTACATAGTGCTGCTCAGAGCAGGACACCCCACAGGCACAGGTCTACTGAATATTTTCCACTGTGAGCTTCAGCTCTCAGCAGCCACCCTTGGTACTTGTGCATGGTCTTTGGGCCGCCTCAACACATGGCCATCTGTCAGGATTGCATGGTGCCTCCCCACAACTGGGTCGGACCCTTGCCTGAGGGCATTTGGTTCCAGACAATGCTGGTTTAGATGAACGCTTTGGTTGACACTACAAGTGCCATCTGTTCTACAGGAAATCCTTTCTCTGTGTCATTAATGAAGGGTTTCCAGCACATAACTATATATTCTTCTCCTTATATCAGGTTTCATGTAGTAGGGATTATGAGAGCACGTTATTTGCAAACAAATAGTTTGCAAAAATACCACATTTCATTACATAAAGTTGCTTGATACACTCAGTACAGATGAGCCCTACCCACCTCTTTGGCAAAGGAAGCAATTGCTTAGATGGTGTTTCAGCATGGTGACAGCACCTCAGCACCTCAGGCAATGTAAAAGAACTGAACCTTCACCTAAACCTTGCTTCCTGGAAACCAAAATATGAATGCTGTTGAACAGATCCCAAAACTTAAGTAAGGAAGGTGAGCTCCTCTAGCATAAGTTAGGATGTTCTGTATTAGCATGGTGATTATAAGAGTTATATTTCAGGGAAGACCTTTAATATATTTCAGATATATGATCAAACATGAAATTAATTTTTGACAAAATAAGTATGGCCAGAATCTAATAACTAAAGCTTTTCATGTTCACTAAGCTTTTCATCCATTCAGACACTGGAGCTTTAACTTTCTGGGTAGGAAAGGGCATTGGCAACCAGCCTTTTGGTAACATCTCCCCCTCCTTCCAAACTAATTTTCATCTTGAAAGGTGAAAGTTTGGAAAACAACATATGCTGCTTGACTCAGCACAAAAAAGCTACTCAAAGTTATGTTAGAGAAATATTATTACTGCATTTCAAAAATATTAGATTTCCTTCTCAACAGGACTTCCAATTGCCTGAAGAGTTCTAAAATGAAACCTTTTTGGCTGAAAAGCCTCAAGGGCTGGAGAGGGATGAAGATACCATGGCTTTATAGACAAGATCAGAGATAGACTTTCCCTTTACACCTAATGCAGAGGAGTGTCATAAATATCAGATGCAGTAATCTACTGGAAATCTTCTGGTTTGGAAAATTTCTGGAATATTTTTTCCTCTCTAGAGTCCTGAGAGTACAGCTACTGAAATAAAAAAAAAAAAAAAAAAAAGAGAACTTTTATAGGTCACTGTTCTCTTTATTGGAAGTAGTTACAGTTTCCACTATTTGCAATTCAAATTCACTCCTTTTAATCCACTTAAGTTCAGGAAGATTTGGCAAACTTGTGCCAAACTATGAGCCTCAACAGTATTACGACAAGATTTCAATAATAATAAATATAATTTTCTGTTACTTATAGTATTATTATAAGGTGTTATGATGACAAAGAGACAACCTTGAAGAATATAAATACTAAGGAAGGAAGGCATTCAGTATGTACTAAATATTAGGAGCTGAGGGTTGAATTTAAGGAAGTCAGAAAATAGAATGAAACCAAGAAATTGAACTACAAATACGACACGTGAGGCTATGAAACAGATTTTGGGAGAAATGTGGCAATTTCATTACTTGTGACACTATTTCTGTTCTACTCTTACACCCTTCCCATCATGATATTGCTTGGATATGAACTGTTGCCCTAATGAAAACTGGTCACTAAGAAAAGCCTTCCCTTTGATGGGACTAGCTAGAATGATCTAGTATATGTTTCCATCTCTAGTCTCCTGGTTCAGTCATAAACACTATTTCTTATTGCTTATATCTCCCTTTTTATCAACAGTGCATTATGCAGTCATCAGTTACCACTGAAACAGAAGAGAAACAGATATCCTATTATTTTCAAAATCTTAATCTATACCAAAATGGATCTTCCAGTGTAAATAAAATCCCTATCTAGATACATAAAAATGTATAGAGGTGAATGCAGGTGTCTCTATCTACAAAAAAAATTACACAACCAAACCTGCAACAGTACAAACACAGTGTAAAAGATCAGCTAACACTGTATGTGTACTTAATAGTAATTGAATAGTAATTGAAAAGTAGTTGCATGTTATTGAATGTGCTATTGTGTGCTCTTTCAAATCCACATTCAAAAATTAAACCCCCTGAACTATACAGCAAAACCTCACCATATCATTTAGTGTTTTACCCATTAACAGCAGATTGTATCTTGAAAGCCCTTCAGGCCATGCCAAAGTGTACCCGGTGCCTGAGAGGCCCCACGCCCCAGGCGTGCAGGGCTGTGGGCGGGGGGGGGCTGTGGACACCCCCACATCCCCGTGCTATGGCCAGCCAGGAGTGGGCAGGTCTGGGCCTTTATCCTTTGCTAAGAGCCTGAAGGGAATAATTGTGCTTTGTACTTTTTGAAGGGTGCGTGGAGGATGAGGACTCATCTTCTCTCTTGCAGGATCACTGTAGTGTTGTTCAACGTCGATACAAAGCCATACAGCTTTAAAAAGAGCATCTGCAACCACAAAAATGATACCTAACAGAAAACTGGAAAAGCTGTAATTCTTACTTCATCAAATTGCACTAGAATCAAAGTGGCCATCTGAAGACCGGTCATTAAAAAGGACCAAAAAACATGTTAGAGTTAGTGTGGGGGCCAATTTTTTGTCAAAATTTTGTGTCGTTTCTATTGAGATTGAAACATTTTGTTGTTTCTGGTGTGATTTTACTGTATGAATATAGCATTAGGGCAAGTAGAGGTCTGGGTAAGTGTCAAAGCAGTACTTAATTGATACTGAATCTGTTAAACAAGAACATGAATTAATTTTTTCAATAACGAGTATTCCTCTGTGCCTATAATGTTTTGAGCCACAAGTCTAAGTAACAAATAGATAATTACTAACGGTATACAAACTTTTTGTTTTAATACAATCAAGTACCACTTTCCAAGATCACACATACTTCAACTAACCTAGATGGGCTCTAGTTCAGTTTATCTCAGCATATGGCTTGTTCTCACCACATGCCATAGATTTCCAAATCTAACTGTAATTAATTGGATTTGTCAAATAACTATTGAAGGAAATCCAGCCTCAAAAAGTGAGGCTGATTAACACATTGATTGAGATATCAACTTCTAAGCGTTGCCTTAGCTGGTTTTTTTCCTATTATTTGAAGTTTCAGGAAGATCGGGGATATTAATAACCCTTTACTCAAATAAAGGCATTGTGAAATATAAATTCAATGTAACTTTAAGTATAATACAAACAATTAAAAAACCTTTTGTTTTTATAATGGTTCACTACTTTTATTCTGATATAATAAAAATATTCTGAAACAGTTCAAAAAAAGTCCACAAATACATGTATATACACACACACACGTATGTATATTTTTATGTATATATACAAACACATTTCCAGGCAAATTCTTTGTAAAATGATTAAAATATAATTAGTAGCAGAAGAGAAATCCAAGCAGTTTCACTGTCCCCATACCTTCGGCAAATGACAGGATGTAGTAGTATGAATAGATGACAAATCGTATTTTTATTTGATTATGATCACATTGAGAAACCTCATAGTAGAGTGAGTTTTTAAGTAGCTGAAATAATTAATGGAAATTCTTATAGATCCGTCATTCTTATGAAGGAAGAAAGAGCATTTTTTAAAGGAAAACATTCAAATGCTATTTAAATGGTAAAAGATCTTTCCTTATTTCTTTCACATGTTCTTTACTTGAAGGACTCCAGAGTTGGGAAGTGTGCAGAAGGACTTACATGAGTAAGGATTTGGAAAGGGAACATGACTTATGTAAAGCAGACCACACTTTCTCTCAAAAAAGCAAAGAAGTGTTTTTGATTATTCAGCATGAAAAAAAGGAAATCATAAATGGAGATTTAATCCCTAAATGTCAAGAATAACTCAAAGACATATAATTTTATTACAAAACCCTTTAGACCACTGCTGCTGGGATCCGCTCCCATGCCATTTTAAATGAAACTAGAACGCAATAGAGGATAAATTAATTTCCTGAATGAACTGCTCTGGGGGCATATTTTGAAGTGTTTCAGTGATAGATTATTATAGGCTTTTGAAAATTACACTAAGCATTGCAACCACCTTAAAAACGAATTATGTATTCATGTATATTTCATCTGCAGACTCTTCTGTATTCCAATAACATTTCTTGGTTTGCAATAATATATATTTTCAAGAGAGTTCAATGATTTCTTAATATCCTAAATACTGACAGCCACAATACAGTAAGATCACTTTATAGATATGTCTGTCAGATTTCCTTCAGTTGTATGTATTCATTACATATGTGTTATTGTGCCTTGAAAGCTAGAATACGTGAAGTGCAGGAGTAAGGAACCATACCTCACATCAGGTATAAAAACAGAGGAACTAGAGGACCTCCATGACAGGTATCACTAATTCCTCAAAACCCTCCGGGCATCACTTAGGGCCCACACAGTTTTTTTTCTGGTAGTTACTCACTCAGATGCCAGCCGTACCCAAATGCCCTAGCAGCATTTTAAATCCTGCTTCTTTCTCCATGGTCCCTACAGGATCTGATCCTACTCAGTTAATCTCAATGAAGTAGAGGAAATATTTTTCACATGAGGACAAATATGATTCTCAGCTTAAGATTCAGAAAGAAAAGACTATTCAATACCTGGACTACCTTCTCCTAAAACTTGCTGTGTGCAGGCACTACTGCAGCTCAGTAAGCTGTTGGTCTTGTGCAATACTACGGCATTGAGGTAGGATTTGTGCTGCTTTTGGTTATGAAATATGTAGGTGTAATGGCAAACAGCAACCATCTTGGTTTTCTGTCCCTGTGATTCATGTAGTTGTGTATTTTTGGTAAAGCATTGTTTCTGGTGGAAAACCTAGGACTTGAGGGCTGTTTAATATTTGCCAGTATTTTTAGCTATCTGTGAGGTACAGTGGCAATAAAGGGATTTCTTCCATCAGACTCCTACCTTGTAAGTTGAACTGATTTCAGACAAACAGCCCCAGAGTGACACTTACCCAGTAACTGTAGCTGTGAAGCATCGTGACCACCACCAGACCACCACCCTGTGGTCTGCCATGCTCTTCTCTCTAGACTGAAGAGCAAGGATCAGTGAGTACCTGCTCAAAGAGGTAGACGGTAAGGACCTAGTCTAGTATTGATGTTACTCCATTTAGATTAAATGGAAAAAAAAGGCTGTTTAAAAAAGTAGAGTTGTAAAGAAAGCAGACTGCTTTAAAGAAAGTAGACTGCTTTTATTTTGGTGTAAGGAAAGTAATTACTTACATAATACTCATACTCACATACTTATAAAACACAAACATAGGCTTAAGAGAAACTGGCGCAAAAAGAAAAAGGAAAACTAGACTAAGACAAATTTAAACAGAGGTATAACACAGGAACAGCACTTCGCGATATTAAGTAATAAAATCTGTATTTTCCTCATGAGTTAATGACATTCTTCTTTCTGTGCCACACCCAGGACACTTTGCACTTTTCTCTTGTTGTCTTCTCTCTTCTCTTGCTGCTGCTGAAAAAACCACCAAGAAATATGAACAAAACTATGGCCAGAAATCTTTGCAAAAAATCTAATATTAACCAGCATTATGGTTTATCTAATAATTATATTAAAATTAGTAACAAAGAAGTAATCTGTGAATAGTGTATTCAAAGGGCATAGAACTTTTTTCAGACATAAAGCTAATTGTATTAGCACTTTGATTTATGCCAGTGGAAAACTGTTTTTCAGTTCACCATCTGGGTACATAATAACAACTAGAGGGAAAATATGGACTCTTTTTCTTTGAAAATGCTGTTGAATATGAGCTGGGACTGTCAACAACATTAGAAAGTGACAGCAGCTCCTGGCTTGTACTGAGTTGTAACAAAGCCAGCTATTTCTGCGTACTGCTCAGCATTGCTCATGGATTTGTACTACCCAGATGATGGAAAACCAATAATATTGTCTATAGGCAATTAAATGAAACAGAATATTGATAGATTCATTAAAGATGACAAAAGGAGAACATTTAATCAATTGATATTTTTCTCCATAAGATTTTCCCAGGATTTTACTATTGATTGAATATTCAGTACTGTGTTCCTGATTCTATTTTGTAATTGCTAATTTTTTAATGTTAATCTAACATTGTCACATTTTCCAGGATTTAAGACAATGTCATTTAAATGACATTAGAAAATGACATTTTCTATCGCTAACATTTTTATTTATTAAAATAAAGTAAAAAGTATGCAGAATTGTATAGTAATAAAGAAAACATTACATTTATGTAATAATCTTTATGAAACTGCCTTAAGAACATGTTAAAACTGAGAGCAGATCTTTTGAGAGCACAAATGCTTTATTCCAATCACACGTTCTAGGATTTATATTTCCAGATTCAGCCTTACTGACATATTAATTTTTACATTCCAACTTCATCCCACACAAGCACTATGTACACTGAGAGTGTTTTTATTCTCTTGCTTGTCCATCTTTCATTTCCACATTTGTATGCACTCAGAGTAGCAACAAGAAGTCCCAGAGAGCAAAGCTTTTAAGTTCTCACTGAGCCTCCTCCTTCCTTGCTGCTTTCCAGAGGAGCAGCATTCCATGTTCAATGTTATTTCCCATCCACTGTGCACATTACTGCTCTGAATTACTCGATTTAGCTGCATTACAGGTGTATTTCTTTTGTGCTCTGTACTGACCTGTTTGATAATATGCAATGACACGACAAGGTCCCAAAAAGTTTCATGCTAAATATGGTTAGGGGTTGCAATCAGCCAAGGTATCTTCATCACTTTTCCCTGTCAGTTGTGAACACTCTCCGCGTTTTGGGGACCTCAAAAGCAGAATCCAAAGTATGTGCTAGCTATTTGGCAACTGTGTGCTTGATTTAAGAATTAGGAGGAGAGAGAAAACTAGGAGGAGAGAAAAGAGTGAGACCAAAGCTCACTCAACAGCCTTTGCAAAGGCTGGACCCCTGTGCACTCAGACTATTACTACACCTGCACAGGGAAAGGTTTGCCCAATTCATCCAAGAACATCCCCTTAGAAGAAGCATTTCTAGATAAAATTTTGAACTATCTCTGGATTAATAATAAACTAGAAGTAGAGGTGTCTAATAATAAATATGTATTTTAAGAACCATTTTTATTCTGAGAACATATTTTTCTCCTGAATTACTAAAAGTTTCCTAATATCTAGATTATATCAAATCTGACTGCTCAAGCTTTGA
The DNA here is from genome assembly GCA_014706295.1 of Lycocorax pyrrhopterus obiensis. Classification (NCBI taxonomy): domain Eukaryota; kingdom Metazoa; phylum Chordata; class Aves; order Passeriformes; family Paradisaeidae; genus Lycocorax; species Lycocorax pyrrhopterus. The sequence continues at coordinate 18,107,701 of JACSVZ010000002.1, read as the reverse complement.
TGTTAAAGGTCCCACTGGGATTTCTAGAATTATCACAGCTCAATTTGTGACTTAAAATTATTTTTCTAGGTGCCTCAGAGATGACCCAGAAACGTGTCTGAGCAGTTTCCATGCTACATACCACTTTCGAAACAGACGATGAAGCCAAATCAACCCTCAGTTACAGCATCTTACACCTTCAAATGCTTCTGGTAAATATACCAGTCAGACTGTAATTTTTAGCACTAACTAGGATTCTATGCAGGCAGATTCTTATCCCAAAAGATTTTCCCTTAAAGAGCAAAATCTATACTCTGGCCTGACTTTAGACAAACAAATTTTAAAATATTTTATTTATTATTTCCTATTTAATGCAGTCCTGCTTACACCTTCAAGTCAAAGAAATTTTCTTAAAATGTGACGAGAATTATAAACTATTTTCATTATGAAGGTGCTTACTAGAATTTATTTAATATGCAACTTACTTGGTATGATTTTTTAACCTTCACAAACTGTTTTGAAAGACCTACTCTACAACATTATACTTTGTTTTTTCCCCCCTAATGTAAAAAAAAAAGCAGTCCTACAGTACTTACCCAGACTCACTGAAACTGAAAACTAAGTACTGCAGGATTGGTCCTCTATTAAAAAAGCCCAAGACACATGGTGCTGAGATTAACAAAACAAAGTAAAGCAGCTATGACTTGGCACAAAGTTTGACAAGCTGCAGAAAAGCAAATGTTTAAATAACTGAAGTGGTACTGTTTTTCTATTCACAACCTTTTCTCTTCTAAACAGTATCATATTCTTTTCCAGCACATTTAGATTGCAAGTCAAGCTGTGTTTTATTTTTTATTATAATAAACCCAGTCAGTTTACTGTAACAAAGACGTACTAGCAGTGATCAGTGTGAAAGCCAGTACGAAATCAGGCTGGGGAAAAAAAAAAGTCAAATGGCAAAATAAAGGACCAGCCGTCTGGAAAGTTCCTGGATCATGTAAAAAGAAAATAAAAGGCAGTGTTCTTATGAGACTAATGCAGAATACAAAAATATTTTAAGACAAAACTCTGTATCATTGCCTATGACATTTGCAAACAGCAGCAGCAAATCCTTTCAAATAACGTTGCATTTATTAAATATTTTCCAAGTCCTCCTAAACCAAAACAGTAGTGATTTTTTAGAAAAAATATTTCTAATAACAATGTTTACCTCTGTTCCTTTCAAAATATGGTAAGAACAAAATAAAACTGTAAAGTATTTTTGCTGTCTTTTTTCACATGTAAAATAACTTTCCTACTTTTGAAATACAATTATTCAATCTATGTGCTATCAAAAGACTTTTGCATATTTTATTAGACTTGCAATAATAAATGATGGTTACAAACAACAGTGTATACACCAGTATCTTACCAGATTTTTAGCTGATGGTCTTTCATTTTCAAGTTCTGCCTTGAATTTTGATCAACTAAAATACATATATGGGAGAAATAGAGTTGGATTTCATACTACAAACAGGCATAAATTTCTAAAAACTCTTTCAAAGGCCAGACTCCCTGATAAAGAGACTACAGGTACCTAGCTTCCGGCTGGGTTTAAACCTTGATACACACACATACATTTGTGTGATAACTGCTAACAGATAGATGTCTTCACTTAGAGCTACATACTTTAATGTGAAGTTTAATAATGTCACAAGAGCCACAGATATAAAGCAGAGTAGAGTGTGATGTCACAGGAGGCAGGAAAATAATGAAATTATAAGAAACAGAGACTTCAGTGACCTAAACCCTCAGAAAAGTGGGTATTTGTGGAAACCTTTTCCAGCCAGACAGCAGAGGCAGTTTGGAGCTGCAGGAGCAATTTCACTGTTGTGTTGTACACGTGTAGAAAGATCAGCAGATGTCTGTAGTTTTTTTTCAAGCTCAGTTTAAAGGCACAGAAAAGGCATAAAATTACTTTTTGGGCATAGAGCATGATAGGGGATACACATGATAGAGTCACCCCAAGACACATCTGCAGCAAGTTCTAACATGTCCCTGAGAGACAAACATTGTCAGGAAAATTACACATCTCTTCTCACCCAGGACAAAGGATTGTGCCTAAGGAGCAATTTAGGCAAAATTCTTTATGAATTTTTTAGAAGTTCCAGAATCAAACTCCTGTAAACAGTTACACTGCATGGCAAAGCTTCCTCAGTTCTGCTGGGCTGGAGCTGTCTGTCAAAGCTACTGTCATCTGGGACTCGTGAGTTAAACATCTATATTTCCCAGTGGCAGCAGGAGCAGAGTTTGTTACTTACGGAATTTGCATTTTGAACATATTTAAAACTAGACAATGTTGAGTACAACGCTGACATTCATTTTCTTTCATAAAAATGGAGAAATGCTCCCCTTCAGCATAATAACCTAGAAGCTAGAATGCTCGGCCACAAATCAGGGCAGCCGACATTGTATGCCGCTGGGAGTTTTATGGGGCTTGATTACAATATCCCAAGTCATGGAAAAGTAGCCTAACTACCCCTCTATGATGAGAATAAGCCACCAGTTCTGTTCAAGCTGTGCCATTGGACACAAAGAATATGAAATTCATGAGACTAGATACAGAATACTCGTGCATGAGCTTGATGACATACCAAAGCTGTGACTGCATGAGAAAGGGACAACCCTGTGTCTTGGCTTGATAGATTATTTATGCATTTTACGTTAGACTATGAATTACAAGAAGACAATATACAAAACATGCCCCCTTCCCCCACTCTGCAGCCCAACCCAAGCAAAAATACTCCGCAAAAATACAAAGAAACTGAAAACAAATCAATGGAAAAGTCTCTTCCTCTATGCCGAGTATCCTAACCTGCATCCTAGAGATGATGGCCCTCCTGTGCTTGTTCTCCCTGTATCCAGTTTTAAAGGGGCACATGGTGTAAACTAGAGTTAATTCATTGGTATATGGAGCTACGGGTTCAAAGGTCCTCAAGTTCAATGATCAGAGCCCTGGGCAAATGCTCCAGTCCTTGTGAGAAATTCAGCCCTTGCCATTTCTTACGATGCTCTTATGATGAGAGAAGTGAGAGAGGCAGTGCTACCAGACAGTGCACAGCTTGGCTGCCTGGGCACAGGAGGAAGATCAAGACTCCAAGTCCCACCTACAAGAAATCAATCAGTAATTTCTAGTTATTCCAAGTGCTTCCAACAGGTTTCATTGCCACTTATGACTGGCCATGTCTGCTTGGATCCCATTTTTAAGTCTTATCTTTTCCTTATACTGTTAATACTGGATACTGGTGTCTGTATCAACTCTGTGAATTCCCTTTCTGGAGTAAAATGTCCAACTTCTGGGTACTACAGCAGTGTGTGCCTTCATGCTCAGCTCCTCTTTTTTAAGATCAAAGCTTCTTAACCAACGAAGAATTTATGCACATTCTGGTTATCTGGAGGACATCAATCAAAGGATATGTAGTTAATCTTTAAGAATTGTGATTTTCCTTTTGAGAATTGAAATATAATTAGATTCATTATCAGAATTATAATGAGGACTGCCCCAAAGATTTCTCACAGCACTTCACCTACCTGTCACCTGACAGACTGTGCCTTGACTCTGAAGGGCCTCCTATACAGGCAGCTGCACTGGAGGCAATTGGGAGGAAGGTGTGTGGTCCAAATTTACACAGATATGTGCTTGCAGATCATATGAGTGGCACACAGAAAAGAATACCTTTGCTGTTGCTCAAACCCACAGACTGAGGTGGCATCTATGGGAAGATACTAAATATTAGACAACGCCCTCCACTGTATGGACATGAAGGGAAGGGAAGGAAAACAGAGTAAGTTTCAGGAAAAATTTTCTGTGAGTGAAAGGGTGAAAAAATGTACTTTAAAAATACTCTTCGAACTTTGCAAATGAACTAAGAAGGAACATTCAGTATAGGAACTGATGAGTGGCCTTTTCTTTTGAGCATGAGTCTTCAAACCTAAGCAGGATTCCTGAGCACTGCCACAACTATAAACAAGATAAAAGCTAACAGTAGACACATCCTTCCCTTAACTAACTATTGCATTAGGCAGACCAATTAATACTCCAATTTCGGTTTTGGATTTCATGTACAAAATCCTAATGAATTTATCCTTTCAATGCTCCTGTAAAGATAAATAGGTATCACTATTATAGGAGCGGGAAATGTGGTCATAGAAGGGATGTTCATCCAAAGTACTATAAAAGACAACAAAAGGGATGATTTCAGAAATCCAGTGCCTCAATCACCACAAAAATATATCTATACTTTTAAAGTATGAATTTGTATGAGAATTTAGTAATAGTGGAATTAGAATATAGAAGTACCACAATTTCCCTTTTGTTTCATCACAGAGAAGTGAGTAATCTACAAAACATTTTGGAAATGCATCACAGAAGAAATGTTTGTTATAGGAAGAAGTCCTGTGTCTATTTCTTAATTTTCAGAATGAGAACTATACACCGTAGAAAAAAGTCCTTTGAGAACTATCACAAGATAGGAAGTCCATTGGGGAGATATTTAGATGTTATACCAGGGAAACATTGAGTGCTGTCAACCTTTTACTGAGATCAATTGTTAATTAATTAATATTGGCATTGAAGGTTTTCTTTAAAAGTTGGCTTTCACATCTTGATCAGATAGTGTTTTGGTCAGATAGCATATAAATAATAATTCACATATACTAATAGCTCTAGTCAGGAATAGTGGAATATTTAACAAGTCACAGGTTACAAAAGCTACTAATTTTCTTTTTTGAAGTTTCTAGCTATTTACCTATACAAATCTTCTTTCCTTGCCTTCAAAAACTTACTGAATGTGTTACTTTTTAAAATAAAGTGTTCAATCCTTTTACTGTAGCTTATTGAGGTTCAGAATATTAATAGTTTTTTCAAGTAATTTTCATTCAAGGAATACCAATTCATTATTACCCTACAATGAGTTACACTACCATAACCCAAAATGTAACATAAGTCAAGTTAAAGTCAGCTTTCTAACATTATTTGGACTACACATTGCCTACACTCCAAGCTCGTTACTGTTCTGCCAAGAGTGTAACTTACAGAAGTTAAAATTACTTTGAACCTTTTGAAGCGCTTGCTCATCTCTTTCCATTTTTAATTGCATTGTTTGAACTTGCTTATCTGAAAACAAGAGGGGAAAGGGAAAACCCATGAAATCACATGCCCACGTTAATGTACTCAAAATGTTTGCTTCAGGTCAGCGTCCGAAGCCAGCGGAATGCACCGGGATGAGAGTCCTGGCAGAACTGCGACCTTCACTGCCGCCCTTGACATTCACAGCCTCCTCCCTGCTGTTCTGCTGGCTGGGCAGAGAGAGATGGAGAAGTAAGTTCAAGTGTGACTGAGTGCCCACAGCTTTGCACTAATACTGGTTCTGGACGTCCTTGCTGCTCGTCACACCCAATACAAAGTGTTTTAGCAGGTGGTTCTTTATGTCTCATCTAAAACTACCAAAAGATAAGAGGTTGCATAGGATCAGATGATAAACAGAAATTAGGGATATTGTCTGTATCAAATAAATCTTGCCACTATTAAAGGTGATACTGGATCTAACCTTTAAGGACATAACAAAGCTAAACAGCCTAATTTGATTCTGTTGCCATAGTTTCTAGTCGTCCACTAAATGTTTCACTCTGGCAATATGTGAGAAGTACTCTGCAGGTAAGGACTGTACATTGTATCTGGAAAAACACCTTTTTTTAAACAACTATAATAAAGCGCAGGTATCAAAAGTAGTGACAGCTTGAGAGAAACTGATTCTGTTATAAACTTTCCCCAAACCACAAAACTAATTATATGAAGATATGTACACTTTGCAGAAGCTCAAAAACTACTCTAGGGAGAGAGTAGATATTAATATTTTTAAGATAAAACAGTAGACCATCATTTAAAAACATAACTATCTACAAATTACCCTTTTCTGTATCAGTAACTTCACAGTATACATCTGTCACAAAATAAGAAGTCTAGTCACACTGCTAGGCAATATTAGAAGTCTCAAAAGCCACAGCAAATATTCCTTTGTCATAAACTAAAAATATGTAAATATATGCATTAGAATTAGAATAAGTATGTATGAATTTTGCTACAAATACATACAAAATTAGCATTTGATACCAGAAAAAGACAACAGTCCAGAAACAAGTTCTGAAGCATAAACAATTCCAACTTTAGTGACATTTCTTACATGTTTTTAAACTAATCATCTTGATCTGATATCAGTTTAAAGTTTTACCTAATAAATAATTTTCTTTTTCAGCATGTTCCAGAGCATTTTCAAGTGGAGAAGTCTCATTGTGCAATTTAAAAGCCTCATTCTCTTTTTCAAGCATTTTTTTTCATGGTCATCATCTTCAAAGACAACCTGAAAGATTGTGACGCCTTGAATTTATAAGGAAGGAATCAGGGATTTAAATATGCTGCACTGGTGTAATATTATACAACACAGTATCATATAATTTCTGAATTCTATTACAGAGTCATAATACGAATAGAAAAAAGTCGAGACTCTAAATAGGTCCCCGCTAGAAGAAAGGCTGCAGTACATTATATACAAAGCCCATAACACATGGGGACATTTTATTGACAGGAATAAAGCATATCATACTGTTTGTGTGCCCTCATCATTCAGGTCAATTTATTATGGAGGCTGTGTCCAGGAAGGCAGCTGGGGCCTATCCACCCACACTTCCCCCCGTGTTTATGAAGTGCTGTCCGTAACTAGGCAGGCAGGAGGGACTGTGGACAGGCAACACCAGGGGGTTGCAAAGTGCATGGCTAAGGAGGGGGGCTTGTTGCCTTTGTGTCATTTCTCAGTGACAGTGCTGCCAGTGTCATGAGGAGCACATCACATGTCAAAGCGGTGAAGTTTTCAGGCTGGGAGCCGCATGGAGTCCATCAGGCCTTCTGATATCAACACAGTTGGTTTTCTACTTGGTGTCGGAGCCACCCAGAGGCAATTCATATTCTGAACATTAACATGGCTTTGCATGCCTGTCACACATAGACCGTGCAGGGGTTTAATGCTATTGAAGACTACGGTTTAAATCTCTATGCAAACAGTGATTACCTTGTAAGAAGGTTCCAGGATAACATGCAACAAAAGACTTTAAAGTTATAGTTTTAGTAAAGCAAACTCATTTACATTTTTATTATGCGTGTCCTTTGTTTAAATCTTGCCACGTCCATTATGGAAAAGACTTCTTATGCAACTGAAGCTTATTGGGACAGCTACTCTTTTTTTCTTGTTGGTTTCAAAGCTATTGAAAACATTTGAATATATTGTCTTATGGCTGTCTCGTTTTTACTGCCACATATTTCTTTTAAAATTATAGAAAAGCTTTCAGAGCTGGCACAGAACTTTATAGTAATACCAGAATATTAACTAACTCCTGAAACCGTTTAAAATATTAACACAAAAGAGAAGACTCACACAACAGTTGCTTTGCTTGCTAAAAAAAATTCAGGATATTATTTGCATTGCTTGGTAAAAATACGAACTTTAAAAAAAATTACTCCAAGCAAAAAATCTTAGAGATCTTAAAAAATTAAATTTCAAGGTTTTGAAATGGCATGTAAACTTAAACTATAGTGTAATGAGTGATAAAATATAGTTCATAACTATTTGTTTTTCCTTGAAAAAGACATTTTTTGTCTCCAATTTACCAGAAGAAATTACCAACGTACATAAAGTTTTGGCTGCAAAGTTTTCATTGATTTTATAAGAAATTGTGTAAAGAAAATGTCAAGTGCTTTGCAAATTAATTCATATTAGTTTGTGGTTTCCCTTCCTGTACTGAACAAACAGTAGCAGCTTACATAAAGATCACGTGTGAGTAACAAGAATGTTATTTTTAATAATGTAATACTTTAAATAAATTCTAGTGAACTATTTCATCAATATTTCATCTTAAACAGTGCTTATGCAGTATCAGATTTAAAATTATTCCTCTGAGATAACTGTGAGAGTGCATGATTTTACTGAAAACTTTTACCAGATCTTGTAGACAGACGAACACCCTGCAGGAAAAGCAGTAATGTTAAGAAAACAGCACAAGCGACATTTAGGTAATTAGCTGACACTCTACTCTGGCAGTGGTCAGCTTTAAACCACCGCAAAACAACCCCAGAATTTCAAAAGACCTTTTAAGTAACAGTTACAGCTCTTAATAGGCTTAAGTATTTGTTCTTCTGCTCTGGCTGTGTTTGAGCATCAACAGCAGATGCTCGAAGAAGAACCTTCATACAAAATAAACAAAAAAAGATTTAGATGACTCCTATGAGTAAGTCTGAAATGGCATCTCAGTGTAATCATGATCTTGTCCTGTTTTTAAAGAAAGGACACGAAAGGCTTTCCGGGCCGAGCCGCCCTTTGCCATTCCCGGACAGCCTTTAGCTCGAGCGCCACCGGCTGCCGCGGCCGAGAACTGCAGCTCATTAACTATTCCGTCTCCTGCTGCAATGAGGACACTCATTAGCAAAATGAACAAAGGGACAATTTTCTGTAGCTACAGTCATCTGTTACACTTTGAGTGGCAGGTTTTGTAGCAATGTTCTCCCTACCATCTGCCCACAGCGGTAGCGTTTGGCTTGCTTAAACTGGGGAACTTTCAAGTTGTAAGAAAAAAGGGCTAGAGGTTGCATGGCTTACACAACGTGGCTCAGACAGGAGACTTTCTAGATTTCTCACCTTTTCTGATGTACTGCCTTCATTCTAACAAATTATTACTTTAAATAAAAAAAAAGAAAAGCAGCATATTTCAGCCTTAATAATTCTACTCTACATTTGCTAAGGTTTTGTACCTTAACCTAACTTTACAATAGCTTTTCTAATAACACTAGACAGATATGCACACATAGTTTTGGAGCACAACGAGCTTCAACTAGATTCATTCACCTATACTCATAGTATTCTAGCCAAACAGGTAAAGGTGAGAGAACATAGCTACTCACTATGCAATTGAGAAATACACACTTCAGTTTTGGTGCATGGCAGTATTTAATGTACATTCAAAACAATAATTCGGCCTTTTGAATAACCGCTATGACTTTTGCACTCTTATTACCAAGAAATATGATGCAATTTACTGACGTTATCCTGTGAAAGAAGAATGTATTTAAGTATATTCCAGTTAAAATTATAAACTAAAGTTGTTACTGTTGCAGATATATTGGTAATTTTCCTTGAAAACAAATCCATTCTCGGGAATCTGTCACCCAAATGATCATGTACCTCTGCTTCAAGCTCGACTTTAGGTATTTACAGGCCATGCTGTGTGCACACCAGAGGGTGCAATTGCCCAGGCTGTCATTAAAAACACTCGTTTACACACACACACCCTGTTCCGAGTTGCAAGGGAAATGATACTTTCAATATTAATTTTTATTTATTTTTATTATCCATAACATCTTACATGCCCATGATTACAATTTTAAATCTTTCACAATTTATAACTGTATATTTCAAAGAAATGCAGTTTAAGGTTTAACATGGGAACTTGCAGCATGGACATTGGTTGGATACAAGCCTTTACTTTACAGTCAGCCACCCTGTTATTAAACCCGTATCTTCAATTCAGCTAATGGATATATTTTATTAGGGTTTCCAAGGTCTTGAAGGAGATCAAGATGTCATCATTCCTTTGACAACATGCTCTAATCAGCAACCATTCTCATGGTTGAGAAGGTTTCATCTTGTAGCCACTCTATTCTGTCATCTGTGGAGGCCTTTTAAATGAAACAAAACATAGACACTGCCCAGGGAGGGACTAACAAGTGGCTACTGGCCCAGATACCTCCATTTACCTCATCTATGGAGGCCTTTTAAATGAAACAAATCACAGACACTGCCCAGGGATGGATTAACAAGTGGCTACTGGCCCAGATAGCTCTATTTACCTTCTAATGTCATGTCAGAGCTGGAAATATTAAAGACAGCATAGCTTGGGAGGGAAAACAGGCTTTTCATTGCCAATTCTTTGGCAGAAGAAAACAGTGAACTTTTCTTGTTCCTGTTTTGCATGAGAATGCAGAATTCTCGGAGAAGCTGGTGATCACAAACTTTTGCTGTATGGATTAGCTAAAGATTGCATAGATCCCAAACTAATCCTGGCAGCGCCGCCTAAGGATGAAGGGTTGGCCAGCCAATCTGACACTAAATGTTTATTGCAACCAACTGTTTTCATCCATTCAGAAGCTTGTTTGGGATGAAAATCAATTAGCGAAGTTTTGTAAACTGTTGTTAGAATACTGCATGCGACCTGGAGAGAGATTAAGCATTCTCTTAAGAGAGAGATTCCAAACACTATGCAAATATCTCCAAGTCTTCTCTTTGGCAAGGTATTCAGATTCTATAATTAAGTAATATCAAACTATATGATAAAGAGATTTAAGATGAGTTTTTCAACTTAGGGCACTTTCTCCAGTTTTGACTGGAGAAATGTTTCGACTTTTTCTTGTTCACTTCCCTATCTATGCAGGCTAGAACTAGTACTAGCACTCAAAGACTTCAGAGACCTAGTACCTCTTTACACTTATCTAGAACCTGTTCCAGTACCCAACCAGCCTCTGAGTGAAGAACCTTTTTCTAATATCCAACCTAAACCTCCCCTGACACAGCTTTAGGCCATTCCCTGTCACTGGTCACTAGAGAGAAGAGATCAGTGCCTGCCACTCCACTTTCCCTCACAAGGAAGCTGCAGACTTCCCCTCAGTCTCCTCCAGGCTGAGCAGACCAAGTGACCTCAGTCGCTCCTCACACGGCTCCCCTCCAGGCTCTTCACCATTCTCACAGTCCTCCTTTTGACATTCTCCAACAGCTTTTTGCTTTCTTATATTGTGACACTCAAAACTGCACACAGGACTTGAGGTGAGGCTGCACAGAATAGAGCAGGGCAATCTCCTCCCTGGCCAACTAGCTGTACTGTGCTTGTCCCAAGGATTTTCACTTTATTAACAATTCTACAATTTTTACTTAAGAGTAAAGCCATACAATTGCACTCACTTCCCTTGCTTCCAATAAATTGATTGTTTTGTCCTTAATGGTGCCATTTATAGTTCTTTCATTGATACGTTGTCCATTTTATGGACAGGTCTTTAGTAAAAGCTGTTCTGTTCTTTAGTTATGAGCCTATGCCTTTTTGGCCACGTACTTTTTTTCTTTTAACTTACTTCTTTTCTTAGCAATTTCAGCTTTTTTGTTCATATTATTGTGTTCAGATTTTAACTGTTAGTCAGTTTTTCTCACCAATATATATCAAGCTTTGGAAATACTGCATGTATGTGCACCAAAACTCACTTGCATACACAGATGTGTTCATATATTTATGGCATAAATATATATTAGCTTCTCATTCATCTTGGCCTCACCTTGAGCCCTGTGTCTGGTTCTGGGCCCCACAATACAAGAAGGATGTGAAAGTCCTTCAACATGTCCAGAGGAGGGCAACAAAGCTGGTGAAAGGGCTGGGAGGAAAGTCCTGTGAGGAGCACTGAGGACGTCGGGCTCGTCTAGTTTGGAGAAAAGGAGTATGAGGGGCGACCTCACTGCTCTCTACAGCTTCCTAAGGAGGGGAAGCAGAGAGGAAGGTGCTGATCTCTTCTCCCTGGCATCCAGTGCTAGGACACATGGGGATGCTTCAAGGTTGTGCCAGGGAGGTTTAGACCGGACATTAGGAAGCATTTCTTTGCTGAGAGTGCAGTCATACACCTGAACAGGTTTCCTAGAGAGGTGGCCAATGCCCCCAGCCTGTGTCTTTACAGTGGGTTCACAGGTATGACAGTGGTAATACAAGTGCCTTTGGGTTAAGAGGCAGAGTCCAAAAACTGTATCAAAATCCTTGATGATCCACTAAATAACGCAGCATTACAGCACTAAAATCTACAACTAACTGACTTAGTACCACTAAAAGCTGTGAGGCAGTTCAAGTATTGCTGCCAAACTATTTTGAACCATAATAGCAATGAAAGGTTTAACATCTGAATTCCAGTGAAGTTACAAACGTCTCTACAGGCTGCTTTCTGATCCAGCTGGGTGTTCTAATAGTACTCCCACCAACTCATAACTTTTAAAAGATAGTGAGGAGATGATTTTGTACCCCTAGATTTTCACATTCCCTCTACCTTAGGGGGCTGCCAGCACAGTTAGATGGCCTTTTCAGATCTCATTAGTACTACACATCTCAATGATACATAGAGAGCAGGGATGAAAAAGCAATAGAGTTCCAGGCTTAGCTGGCACTGTGGAACCTCTTTAGAGCCTGAGACTGCTTTTACCAGCCTAAAGCACACGTGAAGTTTTGAAAAAGTGTTACAGATTTGTCACATTTCAGTGAACTCCAGACGAATACAGTGAATTTGGATAGAAGGACATGTTTATGCTGCAGAAGGGATACAAAGAAGATGTATGGGCAGGGCAAATGAGGCAATTGTGTCTCCCATTTGAAGACTACAGACTGAATAAGCAGGAGAGTTCTTTGCCTTTATAACTACCTATTTATGTCTGCATTTGCATGAGGAAAAAGATTAATAATTGAAAAGAGCTTCTCATATCTATTAATGGTTGTACCCAAGTAGCTGTTATACACCATGAAGTCCTACCGCAGGTGTTAAGAAAACTCAAACGAGGGATTTTGTATTACATCTTTATATTTCAAATGAAGTCATATCTTCACTGTATATTTGAAATGCTGATTTAAATGATTAACAACACAATTCTGAATGCAAAAAGAAAATATTTATTTCAGAATTCCCAGAAGCAGTGTTTCACTACCTAATTGTAAAACGGAACATAGACTATTCTTCAAATTGTCTGTCTAGTCTACAGCTCTTTTAGATTATCTCTGCCTAAAACATTAAGAGTAATTGCTAGAAGATTCCTCAATGCTCACAAAATCCCCTATTTTAAACTTGGTTTTGGAGCAGAATTTCTTTCTGCAACTGATGGTGCTACAGACTATTATCCAGGAATGAAGAACAAAAGTAAAAAACGAACATCTTTACTCTCTGTGAAGTTTTAAAAAATCTTGCAGTTTCTTTCTTTACACAAGTTACCATTTCCTTCACTGCTAAAGCCTTGGTTTTGCTTTCTAATCACCCACTTTAAGCCACGCAGCATTCTTGAACTGCATATCATCTTCTATCACTTGGTCAGTGTTTTCGGCATTCTGATTTCCTCTCACATCTTTTTAAAATTCCTCAGCCTCACAGCTCCCTGTATCTTTTCTGTGAACTTTTCTCCTTTGCTTCACATTTCTCTATCCTATTCTGTGAAACATCCACATGATTAATGCTGGCTTAAACCCATTCAGAAGTGCACCTGTTCTCCTGTCCCTGCACATGTCTAGGAGATCATTCATGCTGTAAAAACACATTCTTTTCTCCTTCCAGGATTCTCTATGATTTTTTTATATACTGTATTACACAGTAGATGCTGTTAATATACGGGACACACTTCCCACTATATAATCTCCACTTGATTGTGCTATGTACAAACAGGAGAGTAATTTTAGCTAAATATTTTACCCACCACCTTTCCCAACTACCCACATAAGTAAAGTAATTTAATAATCCTTTTATTTAATACTGACTTTGTTTTGTCAAGAAGTACAATTGTGCACGCTCTGTTTGCATGCAGGGAAATAAAGATGAAATTTAGATTCCATACTTTCTAATGTGGGTTCTTTTTGCTGTTCCAGTTATATGCTGAAATTAGTCACCATGAAGGTCTGTGGCACAGACCCTCGAAGGCACTAGGAAGCCACCCAGAGTGCCCACGATTGGTCATCATGGGCTACTTGGGAGCCTAAGAGTTCAAATACCAAATTCATCAAAATATTTTTTTTTTTTAACCAGTCTCCATTTTATATGATTACTATGTTTCTGCCTCCTAACAGATCCAATCACAGACTGACAATAAAGCAGGTTCCCTTCATTTGCTGTGAATTAAAGCATGCTCATCCCTTCATGATTTGACTGTCCTGAGTAACATGGAAAAGTAAGCACTGGCTGCATGCTTGGGTCTAATCCTACACTGCTTCAGTATTTTGTGGTCAATCTTCACCAGTCAAGAAACTAAAACCTGAACTTTTTGCATTCTTCCACTGGTATCTACTAACATTCCTCATTCATGTTGTATTAACTATATTACTCACCTAAAACTATATTCGAGAACGCTAAACTGCCTAAGGAACAACAATACTTGTAAAAAGAAATTTTGTGTTGATTTTTTTTTCTATTAAATATAGTTTAAATGCCTAGTCCTCACAAAAAATTCAAATACCTTCTCCAGGTTTTGAAGAGCAAAGTTATACTCTGTAACTAGTTTACGACACATTAATACTCAGATCAGCAGTCTACTATCACACTAATGACTAAAACCCACCTCAAAAATGGCTCTGAGAACAGCCAGTACATCACATACCTGTTGCTGGTTTTTTTGAATTTTGTTGAATTTGGACCTCTTTCTGTAATTCAATTTGTAATACATTACTGAGAATTTTGAGGTACAGTAAAAGGACAGGAACAATTACAAAACTGAACCAACTACTTTTATTTGTTCTCCTTTTTTGTTTAAGAAAATTAAATCCAAGCTCTTCTACTTAAAAAATAAACTCATGTTCCTTTTCTGTAATTTTCTCTGCATTGACTATTAAAATATATTTTATTAATGTTCATATCAGAAACTTGAATCTGAGGCTTTATGTATATTTCTCTCTTGTAATGAGGGCTCACTGATTGCAACATGATAGCCAAGGAGTGTTAATGCTGGCATGGGCTGTGATTTACTACCTAACAGTTACTGACGATATTTTATCAAATAAATGTGTGGGAAAAGAACTGTAAATAAATTATACACACAGGGAGTGTGCTACTTTTCTTGCCTATTAAAATAGTGCTATAAAGTATTTTACCAGAAATACCACACGACAATTTAAGAATATTTTTCTAAATATGGTTGTTAATATCCCAAGTACATTGTAATTCATGTTCTGCTCATTGCAAATTTGCAAAAGGCACCTTACACAGCAATTTTCAAATCTATATTAGTACTCTTCTTTGCTTCCTTATTTCCAGTACTTCCATGGATTACTTTTCATTAAGTAAAGTATTGTTTTAATCTGCACAAAAAGGATGTATGAATGAATCCCAGTATCTAGTGAAGATTAACATATAAGTAAAAAAGAATTCTTTCTTTACTCATTTATGTAAAAAGTCAACGTCTGTCAGTGGCATTTATGTATTTACAAAGGTTTGGAGCTTGCTCTTCAAAATTTTCTTCATATTGTGTTTGACTGATGCTTTTGCAGATGAACAAATCTGGCTAGAGGGAGCAAATGAGCTAAAAATCAAAATCTTAGAATTATTTATTTTTATATAGAAGGCAAGCTGGTTGAAAGAAAAGTATGGCTATTCCATTACTCTGTTCAACATGCTGATGACAAGATTCAGTTTCCTAAACACATTTCTATGTCCTGCTGTTCACCTGGGCAGGGTCTCTACACCTGTCAGAGCTCACAGCTTCATATGAACGCTTTGGACATCTCAGGCTGGCAGCTGGAGTGTCATCTGCAGAGCAAAAGACCTAAATTTAAGTGTCTACCTAAGAACTTGGGGAGTAAGTTTCTGCCATGGGCAATAAGGCAAATGAAACCTGACTCATGAACACATGGTTTAGTGTCAGAAGAAGCGAGGTATGAAAGACATCTCATACAGGGCTGG
The DNA here is from genome assembly GCA_014706295.1 of Lycocorax pyrrhopterus obiensis. Classification (NCBI taxonomy): domain Eukaryota; kingdom Metazoa; phylum Chordata; class Aves; order Passeriformes; family Paradisaeidae; genus Lycocorax; species Lycocorax pyrrhopterus. Next base: position 18,091,971 of record JACSVZ010000002.1, on the reverse strand, counting down.
CTGACAAGGCACGGGGCTGAAGGAAACCTCTCCCTTTCTGAAACCAAAGGCAGAGGCCAGGTTGAATATCTTTAGACGTCTCCACTGAACAGAAAGACAGATCTGCATTGACTATTAGGGAAGACACTCTCATAAGACACCTAAATGTATGTTTCTTAATCTGTGAGCTGATTCTCAACCCAAACGAAAAAATTTGACTGTTAAATAAGGTATCAGGGAGCCTTCTGTAAAGAAAATAAGAAATATTGCACTGCAATGTTGTTTGATAAAATTAAGAAGTAATTACATTAAGAAAATTCTAATTTGATTTTGCAGAATAAATTGTAAAAATGTGCCCAAATTAACATATATTGCCAAGTCAGAAGTATCAATGACACCCTTTTTAATGCTTGTTGTAAGCATTGCTCCATTGCATCACTCCTGGGGATGATAAAAATTTAAAACTAACACTAACATTAGGAAAACTGTAACTCATGAAATGGAAGATCTGAATATACAAAATTGAACACATATCTCATTAGTCCTATGCAAGGAAAGCATGAGACCTGACCCTCAATATAAATATGCTTTGTATACTGGTGCACAAAGTGTTCTCTGTTAAACTAAAGACTCCCCCTCCAATCCTTCAGTACTGCATATTTGGAAGATACTTGGACTCACTATTTGACAGGCAGAGAATATTTATGCAGGAAGGATATTCAGCTTTCTCAAAAAATAACTAACTTAGGAACACTCAAGTATCTGCCAGATGGTAACTAGTCAGATTCTGCAAATGAGACCCACACATATGTATTAATACAGACATCAAAATGTAAGCCCAGTAAGTGGCCAAAGCTTGTTTATAAATCCTAATTCAACACCCTGCAAAGTATTTTTTTGATAAAAAGAATTGAAATATCAGCATTTTAGCAAGTAACAGGTGAAGGGTTAAAGGAAATACATTCTGCTTGCCCCTGGCTCAGATGAGCAAAATACGCTGGAGTCTTTCAGGGATTAGAGGCAGAATGAGATACTGCTTCTAAAAATAGTACCGAAAGCATTTAATTTTAGTACTTATCTCTGTATACCACTGAGAACTAAAAAGAAAAGCTTATTCTTTCTAAGAATTTTGTGTGCATAATTATTTTATAACCCTAAGCACCTTCCTCTGAAATTTCTTACACAGTAAAGGGAGAGCTAGAAACCTCTCATTTTGGAGGAACACATCTCCCTCTGCAGGTCTCTAGAGGCACCGTCTTCCCGCACAAATTGCTAGAGCACTTACGTTAAGCAGACTGCACTGTGCCTCCTTCAGGACTGCATCCTCCCTCCCAAGCCTAAGCATTGCATTCCAGCGACACACTGCTTAGGATACACATAACTGCGCAAGACAAGAGTAGATTATATTATTTGGATCTTCTTCCCAGTTTGCTTTTGTATGTGATTTGCCAAAGCACTGCACTATTTCATTTAATCTCCTTAGATGTGTGAGATCAGCTAAGCCAAACTTGTAACTCACACTGGGCAAGTGTCAATGGAACTGCCAGGCCTGCATTTATTTCCATGCTCTTAGCCTCTATTCTAAACTTTGCGAATTTTCACTTATCTTTTTTGTATCTAAAGCCATGTTAACACCTGTGTAATTTTCTCTGATTCAGATAGCCAAGCAATCCAGTCTCTAATAAAGCCATTAAAACTTGCATATTAATCTATTTTGAAAACAGAAATCTGTATAATTAAGCTGAAATAGGTATATGAAAACAGAAGAAAAGCCAAAACAGATTCCTTAAGGATTACACAATACAGAGATGACAGTGACAGATGTATTTTTTATACCATAAGGAAAACTCTGACATTTTCCTAATTTACCTTGACTAAAGCTTGCATAGCAATAGGTAGCCCCTTTATTCTGGTATTTCTCTGACACCTGTTTGTGTAGCATGATCGGTGCTGTAATACCCTATTTTAAGTCACCTGAAATGCAAGGGATACAACGCCTAAAAGATCTGAAAAAACCACACTTGCACTATTACAGTACTTGCATTATTAATCGATTCTCTGTTAGTAATGGAAATTCAGAGGCAGTGCCTGTATTTCTTGTATCATTTCACTTGAATCACTTTTTAAAGAAAGACGGCGGTATTGGGTTTGCATGGCCAGGTTTTGGTAGCAGGGGGGCTGCAGGGGGACTGCCGTGGGAAGTTGCCAGAGGCTTCCTCCATGTCCGATAGGGCCAATTCCAGCCAGCTCCAGGACTGACCCAACGCTGGCCAGGGCTGAGCCCATCAGTAATGGTGGCGGCACCTCTCTGGTAAGAGATTTAAGAAGGAAAAAAGTAATTGTGCAAATGTGATTGTGCTCGGACAGGAGTCGAGGATATGTGAGAGCAACAACTCTGCAGACACCAGGGTCAGTGATGAAGGAGGGGAAGGAGGTGCTCCAGCCGGAGCGGAGATTCCCCTGCAGCCCATGGAGAACCACAGGGATGCAGAGATCCACCTGCAGCCCGTGGAGGAGCCCCACGCCGGAGCAAGTGGATGCCTGAGAGAAGGCTGTGACCAGAGCCAGGAAAAAGAAGGCCGAGTCCCGTTAACAGCGCCACCCGTGTCACGGGATGAGGGGCCGGGCAGCCGCCCTCGGCCCTGGAGCTGTACAGCCCGGCAGGACCGCGCCGGAGCGCAGCCGAGCTGGCACAGCCCCGCCCCGGCAGCGCAGGAAGTGACGCGGGCCCGGGCCCGGGGCGGCGCTGGCTCGGGCCGGGCCCGCTCCGCTTGCCCGGTGCCGTCGCCGAGGCCCCGCCCTGCCCCGCCGGGCCCGCCCCGCTGCCCCGGGCGGCCGCCGAGCAGGGCCCGCCCGTGGCTGGTTCACCCTGCAAAGCCTTCCCGAGCGGGGAAAATCGGTGCAGCCCAACCGGCCCATCTCCCGGGAGGCAGAACGCGCTTCATGGGTTTCTCCTATTTGCTGCCAGTCAGCTGTTGCTCCGCAAATACCCTCGCTCCCTTCCACAAGGTTTTCTCATTTGACACGTATTAATCCCATTCCGGAGCCTCTTCCCCACCTTAAGCCAACGTCCTCGCTGTTGGAGCATCTGGTCAACTGGATACTTCCTATTTAAGCTAAAAGTGCTGTTAAGTTGTAAATACCAGCGGTTAGATCCTCACTGGAGAGCGTCTGATGAGCGTTCATGCGCTCCAGGTAAACGAGGTCAAGAAACATTCTCCCCACATGATGGCATGTTTCAGACAATATTGCACATAACGTGGCACCAATGCAATGACTCCCACCACACATTGACCATCCTGAACTTCTCACCTCTGTTTACAAACAGACTGGAAGAGGGTGAGGTGGATGGAGTTTAGATGGATTTTTAAAGCTGCATAAGAAGGAGAAGAAAATGTGGAAGAAATACGGAATAGTGGCTTAGGCGTTGAAGGTAGAAGAAGAAGAAGAAAAAATCTGGGCAGTTTATGGCTGCAGGCTAGAGGAAGGTGGTGTCAAACATTAGTATAAGCCATTATGAATGTCCAGTTTTCTTCCATTGTAATAACAAACCTAGACTTTGACATTTTAGTTTTCATGTGGTTAGGAGACAATAGTGTGATGGCCCAGAGCTAGGCATAATTTTCTCATAATTCTCCCTTGATAGAAGTCAGCCAGAAAGTAAGGGCTAGCTGAAAAAGCTATAAAGGTATTAATGTGAGTTTGAATACACTCTTGGATTTATAGTGCTCTTTGACCACAACAGCTATTAGCATCTGCATTAAAAATTCCTTAAACTTTCCTTGAACTCAAATTACATCTAAAGAGATATCAAATATTTACTATCAAACATCTCATTGATGCCTTAGGCATCATCATCAACATGGCACAACTATACAAATACAGAAGCAAATAATGACTTATAGATGATGCAAGGAGTTTTAAGCAGGATGATTCCTTCTAATGGAGTTGAATTTTGCTAGTTCAATGTGACACATAATCTTTATGGCTCATAACTCACCATGATCAGATGAATAAAACTATTTCAAGTTCTGAAATTCCACAGAAGTGCCAGGGATTCATATGGCTTTTAGAAAAAATGTGCCTTTTTACTAATTGTACCTTTTCTGCAAGCGCCAGGGATTATCTCATGTCATCTACAGAAGAAAGATGGAAAGTGATACAAACTGCCAACATACAATTAAATGCTAGATTTTTTTCTCTGAGCTCAAGCTGAAAAAGGGATAAACAAATGATCTCTATTATAATAGTAAAAAAGAGATATTTAAGAAGTTACATATAGTACAGGAGATAAGTCATGAGTACATTGACAAATGTTACTTAAATGAATATAAACGAGAGAGATTTCATTATTAAGTCAGATGTGCTGAGTAATACTTTAAATTGATACTTGTAACTCAACTATTCTTCTCAAAGGTTTTCTTTTGGTTAGAAAAATAAAGATAACTGAGTGAATGGCAGAAATTATTACTTGGCTTCAAAAGACCATTTGTAAAGCCTGTCTTTTAGGTCACCTTTCAACACTAATAATATAGGGAAGAGTGCATTTTGGTTTGGAAAAAAGCCTCATGGGCCATTTGAAACAGATCAAAAATTTATTAAGAAAAAGCTGCTGAAACTTGCATCGAAGTTTTTATGACATGTAGGAATCAGGTCACAGATTAGGAAAACTTATTTCTTTATCCCGTATATTGCTTTGATACATATGAAAGGAGCAAGTTTTATCCATTAGAAGTTCTGTTCAGAAGATTCACGTGTATTTTTGAACTGAAAAACTCAACACTTTGTTTATGATATATTTCATCCTCTGTTAGTTCTTTTCTTATTTTTGATTACTATTGGTCTTAACCATTCTAACTAATGTCTTTATGTTAAGTAACTCAATGCTGCACACCCTAATTACCTACTGCACTCATAATAATCTTGTTTATTTAGAAATGTCTTTACTCTTTAGCCTGGGCAAGGACAGCTATTGATTCTCTTAGATAATAATCAAAAGCTGTTTGTTTATATTCTTCATTCTCCAAATTCCCTGAAATGAATTTTTACGATAATTTTAACCCAGTTAGAAGATGCTGAAAATGGATTTGGAATGGTACTGATGCCAAATCTAAAAGAATAATATTTCTGGCATAATAAAACACTGCTTTTAACTTTGAAAAATGGGTTCAGTCGTAATCTTTGAAAATGAGATTCTACTTGCCTCCGGTTTGTGTCCCATCTCTCCAGAAGCGTTACTTTTTCACTGGCTGGGTATTCTGCTTTCTGTGCAGGGAACACCACAAAAAAACCCAGGACAAGAAAAGCAGACCAGGAAACAGATAAATAGAACAAAGAAGTGGCATAAGATTTGACTGCACATTAAGATCAAGGTCTTTACCAAGCTATAGTCCTCTGTTATAATTCAACTATAATGGTCCTCACATTCATAGGCCACCCTGGTTTCCCCATGCTGCTGCAAGTATTTTGTTACCAGGATCCTTTCATAAAACTATTTGCAGTTATGTCATATCTGAAAACCAAGGCTGTGAGTCAGGACTAAATTTATTCATTGCCAGTTTGTATCCATTTCTTTTTGGCCAACATTACCTCTAACCTAAGGAGCTCTTCTTACTCCATAGTATTTAATCTGTGATGTATTTGTAGGGATCCCTTCTCAACTTTTGTTAGGTAATGCAAGCCAAGAACAGTTGTCTCCTCTTGTTAGCCACCAGTGCCTTGATCATTCTAATTCCCCCTTGCTCTCCTTCCAGTCAACATCCTTAAGCAACAGTGAACAGAAATGTATACAGTATCCCAGATTAAGTTTCACAAGTCCTTTCTAAAAGAAATATTTTATTTGGATACATACTCACCTGCTGTGTTCTAGGGTACTATTTGTCCTTTTGAAAGTTACATCACATCAGAAACGACAGCGGTTCTGCCTCTGAATAGCATTTGTGGGTCTTCTGTCCTGATGGTTTCTCACAGCTGAGATTCTGCTAATAACAGAAATACTGACCTGCCACCAGGTGGATGTCCTTTCATTTTGCACTGTTCAATTTCAGATAGACACATAAGCAATTCTGTCTCTAGTCTTCAGATGTTTCCCACGACATTTAAAAAATCGTCTTTAAACGCTGCTCAGCTCTGAATCTTTAAGTCAGTAGCACACCTAGTGCTGGTGTAATTAATGAAAATATTAAAGCCAGTCTCAAGATGGATCTTGGAAGAGCTCCACTAGCAAGTTTCTTTCAGTATAACAGTTTCTTTAAATCATTTTTTGTTGTCTCTTCCCATCACCACCTTTTATTTCTTGTTCTAATCCCTGTCTTCATTGGGTTGGTAATGACTCATACCAAGCAGTATCAGAAACTTTATTTAGATACCACAAGATTAGGTGTACTAAGTTTGCTATAGTGACTTTGTATCAAATTCAGATAGACATGAACTAAACCCTCTATGTCCAGGTCTGATATAGTAATCTGACTGTATTTAGGATTCTATCTGTGAATTACTAATTGATTAATGCTTAATTTTCATAAAATTGTGCTTACCTATAAATCACAACTTGAAGGATGTTTATTTTCATGATGGATAATGTAGCTTTTACAACTAGTGTTTCTTTGTAACAATGTTAATGTTTCTATTACACTTGAACAAATACTGAAACTCTCAAATTGCTAAAATCCTATTTTAAAATTTTTGTAGATACTCACTGGAAGCCTCAGGAACACTAATTTATATTTCAGGCTAAATAAAGATTCCATTCTGATTGGAGTTACCAGTATAAATCTACTAACTGGAGAGTATCAGCCCCTGATTTCTTCCAGTGAAAAATATTTCAGATTCAGGCTCATTATATATGCTATATATATAGTTATAAATGCTTTTTAAAAATCGTCTCTTGTTATATTAGGACTTGTAAAATTCAGATCAGAAAAAATAATTCCGTATTGTACACTTAGGTATGGTAAAGTTAAGGAAAGGTTTAATTATTTACACAGGGTAGGACATCAGTCAGGATGAATTGATGTCATCCTCCCTCTCTAATGGCTCTACCTGTGTTATTTTTTTCATGTTAAGACAGTGGAGTTAAATAGCTGTGATCCAGCCTTGCCATAACAGTTAACTCTGTGCTACATAAATGGAAACAGAGCAGGTTTTTAATTGTGATGAGGTAAGCTTCTCCCTACATTTCATCAGGGATTTGACATGACTTGCTGAGCTGGTTATGTAGCACATAAGCACAGCCCTTTCCCACAGGAAGGACTTGGCAGTGGAACAACAAAGCTGGTTAATGTAATTACGTGCTATTCTGTGACTCTTAAAAGCATGAATGATGAAATGTGGTTTTCTGTGACACTCACTTCTCGCTGCAAAATGATGATTCCTCCTTTTGCTGCTTATTGATGGCAGAAAGGCAGGGAAAAGTGTACATTGCAAGGTTGTGGAGGATAGAAGGCATGACACTTCCCATGGAATCAGTCTGTTTCCAAAGACTTTCGGTTGGGAGGCCACACATGGTGGTGCTGGCTGCTTGCTACTTCACTTCAAGATTAGACAGTATTGCACTTTCTTTTCTACCACAGTTATTTTATGCTTCCAGTTTTTATCAAGATTAATCTATTCATAATATTTCCTGTAATTGTGAGCTGTGATTTCCTGCTTCTGGTATTTCTGTATTGCCCATTTCCCCTACATCCTTCACAGTCTGTGCTTGTCAGAACTGTGTTCTGCCCTTAGTCTTAGCCAAAGTAGCTACTTTCCTCGACCCTAAATTGCCATTAACCAACATGAAAGGGAGAGAAGGTGACTGACCTCCTGTAACTGACAAAAAATAGACATTGCAAACACTTTTATATCTCCTAAGCTTCATAAAAATAGAGAAGATAACCTTTCCAAACATCATACACATTATGAAGTCTGTCTATGTAACTTTATTACCACATTATTATCATTTTTTTTCCAGAGGAAACAGCATTGTAGATCTTCCACCCCCCCCCCCCTTTTTTTTTTCCTGGTATCATCTTAAGGCCCTGTGCACAATGATCACTGCAAATGCCATTTACACTTCTGAGCAGAAATGTGAGGCTTGACCTGCGTCATCGCTCACATTTAGAGACTCACTTATCAAGTGGGATACCAACTGAGCCCTTGAGACATGAGCAAATGTCTATATTTATCACCAACAGCCCTTTTTCCAAAAACTCTTGCCACATGATGTCATAGCACTGCATCTCTAATGCCTGGTGCATCCATACAGTGAATAAAATTTTAACATATGCAGAAGCTGAACAACAAATTGTGAGGCAAAGCTCTCTGAGACACAGCCCTTGTTTTATGCAACTTTTTCACACCTCAGTGTAAGTGTGGATACACTTTTCCTCCTTTTTATGTTAGCATTTAGGGTGAAAGGCAGTAGGTACTCTAGTTAATACTAACACTTAGGCCATCACAAAGCACCTGGCATCGGGGGTAGAAAAAAGAGATGGGGAATGGGAAAGAGCAGAATTGGTTCTTTTGGCAGTGCTGTTGCCTTGTGACAGCTTTATAGATTCACTGACTATACTCTGAATAAGTTACCTGTAACTGGTAATTTTATGAAAGGAATGATATGATATGATATGATATGATATGATATGATATGATATGATATGATCATCTGCAGGCAAAAGAGGATAAAATTGATGTTTTGTCAGTATATTCCTTCTAATTGAACTGTATGTGCATTTCTTCCCTGTATTGGAAGATCCTTGATACATTTTTCTATTTGCTATTATTTTCCACATTTTGTCCTTGGTATACCGCTTCAGGTTATTAGTATAAATTCAACATTTCATTTTCCAGTTACATACAAAAAGTTATTAATTCATTAAATACATCAGTCAGAAATATCTTTGTCTGAAGGTCTGTTATGTCAGCACAAAAAAAACCGAAACAAAAAAACCAAGCAATGGAAATGCTTATTCAGTGTCATTCAATACATAGTTTTAGCAAACTTCTCCTTGTTTCCTCACTAGCAAATGTTCCTGGTGATGTAATTAATTTGTTTCTTCTATGTCAATCATGTATCTACTACATATTAAAGTTAAAAGTAGTTCTACTCTCATGCATTTCGGTTTACGTCAGTGAATACCACTGTTATTCCACAGCTGTTTTTGTGATTGTGGTTTGCCTTCTAAACAATCTAAACAATCTAAACTATTCCTGGAATGTGCAGGGTAACCAGTGATAACAGTAATGTCAAGAGAAACTTTAACCACGGGAGATGTTTATGCTTTATTACTACAGAGCTTGTTTTGAGATCTATTCTGTAAGAGCAAAGGACTGTACATTACCCTGTAATGAGTGAACCAGAAGCTCAGGAATATTACCCTTTGGAAAACAATGAAGGGCATATCCATGCTGTGTTCTCTTCATTTTCCAAACCCCTCTAGTACTTGTGAGGCCACAACATGTAGGCAAAAGTGGATAGAAGTTGTAAATACAGGAGTATTCTGGAAGCAATCAATACATGGGTTGTGTTTTAGCCAGGTCATAATAAAGCAAAATTTAGTTTTTACTTGGAATTAACAGCAGTTCTATATGTAGCTGAAAGAAATGTTAAAGACCAATATTCTGGTAGTAAGAGGCACTAAAGACAGAACCACGTGTCCCTGGCTTTTATAGATACCATTGCATTAAAGGCATTCAAATATTTCTTTGACATTTCTATTTCCCCAGAATTGTACTCATAGCACTTGATCATTCCAGGTCCTGCACCTGGTAGTGGTGGATGTCCCATCCATGGAAGTGTTCAAGGACAGGTTGGGTGGAGTTTTGAACAACCTGGTCTAGCAGAAGGTGACCAGGAACTAGATGATTTTTAAGATTCCTTCCAATCCAGGCTGTTCTATGATTACTCCCTGGTGCAGACCATGTAGGATGTTATTGTTAAAACCTGTCAGATATCTAAGAAAATTACCTTTAGGAAGTGGTGATTCCTGGTAACTCTTAGTAGGACAGTTGAAAGCTAACCATGAGATGCTTGTGTGGCAGAAGCTCAATGGGATTTTTGTCATTGGCCATACAAAGAGACTGGAGTCCCCTCAGGCCAAGTACGTGTGACTAACTCTGGCTGCTCACTTACGAAAAATGTTGGTTGCATTACGTTGTCAGTATTTAATAACAACACAGGTAAAACACACCAAGGTGAGCTTCTCTTTCCATTTACTTCACACAGGACATAGTAAGGCTATCAAAAGTAGTATACTATTAACACCAAGACAGTGGTTACAATGTTTGTTTTGTCTCTCAGTTACCTAGCAACAGATTTTGATTATATTTAAACCTTATTAGAGAGCTTATTATGTGCATTTTAACTGAAAATATAGGAAAGACATTATATCTGCTTATAAGCAAAAAGAGAAAAAAGGAACAATCTATCTGCTACCATTACAAAAACCTGCTGGCATATTTAGCATGTATTTCAGGATATGCATTGGATTTCTGTTCAGATAAACAGTTTTCTTGTTGAGAATATGCTACATTAGAGCATTAGAATACTGGCACAAGGGTAATTTGGGCATACAAAAATCTGTTTCTCTCCTCAAATGAAGCACTACAAGCTTCAAGTTGTACCTCATTGTGACTAACAATAAGATTTAAACAGCTGCCCATCCATTAATGTACCACTGTTCCAAATAATCTATGGTTTTGGAGAGGCAAAACAGTCATTAGCAGGAGTTTTTGTAATATCCTAGAAGAAAGAAATTTGCAGTACTGAGTACTCAAAATGCAGCACTTTCTCCTGCCAGAAGTGCTATTATTCTGCTGCATCCATTTACTGTTCTCTAATAGAAAGAGCTGCCTCTCTCCCTCCCCTCTTTCTGTTACCAGACTATTGAAGACTTTGAACTGCCATCCTGTACTCAGCTCTCACATTTACTAGTAGACAGAACATTCACTAAACCAAACTACAGATACCTTTTCTGAACTACAAAAAAAAAAAAGTAGCAGAAGAACTGGTGACCATTAAGTAATATACATCTTTATAAATGACCAAAGCCATGATGAAGAGCAACTGGCATATTTTAAACCCTCTTGGAAGGGGCAATTTCCAGTAGTTTTACATTAAATCTCCTATCAGTATATATATAAACATATACATGTTAACTTGGAAATAGACTTTGTCAAGTTTTGACTAAGAAATAAAACTAGATGTGAATCTCCTTTGCTCCAAGCCTCTATTTCAAGGAGGGAAGGTTTCAATTTACTACTATTTGATCAATATATATTCCTCTTTAAGTAATGATTAGTCCAGAAATAAAGACTCACTGACTGGGCTCACAAGCTATATTTAAAACAAGTTCTGAACATTCTGAAATACAAGAGTCACTTTGTAATTTCAGAGCAGTTGTAATATCGTATCTCCCTGTAACAGGCTGCCAGAAATGCTCCTGGGTAAGGCCCATCACCATTTGTTCTAAAGATATCAACTTTTTGGCTGGCATTGGCAGGTAAGTGAGGACATTTGGGCTTTGATTCTTATCTGATATACTTCTTACATTTCAGCTTCGAAGGCAAAAATTTTGGATGTATGTTTAGTCTGTAAATTTTTATTGAAAGGTTCCCAATATTGCATGCAATAAACTGCTGTGTTTTATCCAGAATAAAAAAGATGTGAAAGCTTTTCCCATAAATATCCACATTACATTGCATGAAGGGTTTCACCATTTTTTCTTAACCATGCAATTCAGTCAAGCGAATTATAGTATGTTTTCTGTGTAAAGAGAATGAAATTCCATATTGTTAATTATTCATACTGGTAGCCCTGGAATCAGCTGCAGAGACTGAAGATAGGAAGTGTATCCCTAAACATGGATACAAAATACAACCAAGGCTCCAAAGAAACAATTATTTTTGACATTGCAGTATATTGCAAGTGATCCTCTTATTCTGTCTTTTTAATTAATGTAAGTGGAATGAGGAAAAGAAATTTTTCAGAATATTCAAATAAAGAGTTTTCTTTTTGTTTGTCTGTTTGTTTTTAAAGTTCTGCAATCTGCTTGGGTTACTAACACTTTCCTGAAGATATTTGAGGCTCTGGGATGAATCCAGAATTGTTTTTAAATATCACTTTGAACTTGCCTATGTCAATACCTTTTTCCCCATTTTTTAGGAATGACTGTCTGTGTTAATATTTGATCATAATGTAAACTGGTGTTCCTTGGTCAGCATGCCTGTGAGAACGTAATCAAATCGAGTGTGTACAGATCACATCATCCATGGACAAAGGCTTAGGTATGACTTTATTTATACCGCACTGAGGCTAGAAGACATGGCTTAATTTCAAGGTGCTACAGGTATTAATAAACCAATTATCAATGATCTTGATGAGACCCCTGTTTCAGACCGCATCTCTCCTGTTACTATGTGCTGGTTTATATCACACGTGTTTATATGCATGCACTGCATTTCCCAGAGTGGGACTGCAGGTGGACACACAACAGCTTGTGCCTGGGACTGTCCAAAACCGAATGGATATAATGACTGCTATTCCTGCCCGAGCTGCAAATTAGGACCCGTGACACCGATCACACGTAGGCAGGAGCGGGGCGGTGCTCGCTGACGTTCGGGCAGCCCCGCCCCCCTCCCGCGCTCCCGCAGCTTCCAGAAGGGCCGGAGCCCGCGGGGGGGCCGGGCCGGTGGCGCAGTCGGAATTGCCGCGGCCGCGGGGCCCGGGCGGGGCGGGGCAGGCAGTGATGCCCTTGTTTATTTTTACCCGGGCGGTTCATCCTCCTCGGCAGCCCCAGCGCGGCCCCCGCTGCCGCTCCCCGCCCCAGCTCCGACGGCGGCGCCGCCTATAAAGCGCCGCCCGCGGGGAGCCGAGGATGCAGCTCTACAGCTCCGTGATCACCCACTACCCGGCGGGCGCGACCGCAGCAGCCGCCGCGGCCTCGCCGAGCTCCGCCGCCGTCTTCAAGGTCTCCTTATCGCCGGGACCCTCCGCCGCGGAGGCACCGAGCGCCGCCGACGCCGCGGGCCCGAACGCGGCCGCTGAGAGCTCCGGCAAGGACAGCTTCGTTCCCGCGGGGGGCAGCAGCAGCAGCGCCGCCGCCATGCCCGCCTTCTCGTCCTGCCTGGAGGTGATGCCGAGCGGCCCCGCGGCGGGCCCGGCCGGGCGGCCGGCGGGCGGCCCGCAGTTCAGCTCCTGCGCGCAGGTCACCGTCAGCCGCCGGCGGCCGCTGGAGCGGATCGTGCCCATCCGCATCGTGCAGCGCGCCGAGGCCGCCGGAGAGCTGGTGCCGGGCTCGCCGCGCAGCCGCGCCTGGCTGGAGGGCATCCTGGAGAGCGTGCGGCAGGCCGGGGGCGACGGCGAGGCCGCCGCCGAGGAGCCCAGCAACCGCAGCCTGCGGCTCAGCGAGCACTGCCAGGCGCTGCAGGCGGCGGCCGCCGGCGCCCAGCCCGGGCTGGCCCCCGGCTGCGGCCCCGCGGAGCGGAGCGCGGGCCCCGCGCAGCCCGGCGGTCCCGCGCCCGGCGATGAGGAGGAGGAGGCGGCGGGGCCCGACGTGCGGCGGGGGCCCGGCGGCAGAGCGGAGCGCAGCGAGAAGCTGGCGCTGTACCTGGCCGAGGTGGAGAAGCAGGACAAGTACCTGCGGCAGAAGGGCCGGTTCCGCTTCCACATCATCCCCGACGGGAACTGCCTGTACCGCGCCGTCTGCAAGACGGTGTACGGGGACCAGCGGCTGCACGGCGAGCTCCGCGAGCAGACCGTGCACTACATCGCCGACCACCTGGACCACTTCAACCCCATCATCGAGGGCGACGTGGGAGAGTTCCTCATCGGCGCCGCCCAGGACGGGGCCTGGGCCGGCTACCCGGAGTTGCTGGCCATGGGGCAGATGCTGAACGTGAACATCCACCTCACCACGGGCGGCCGGCCCGAGAGCCCCACCGTTTCCACCATGGTTCACTACCTGGGGCCCGAGGACCCGACACGGCCCAGTATCTGGCTGAGCTGGCTTAGCAATGGGCACTACGATGCTGTGCTGGACCGCATGTGCCCCAACCCAGAGTACGAGGCGTGGTGCAGACAGACTCAGGTACAGCGCAGACGGGATGAGGAGCTGGCCAAGTCCATGGCAGTGTCCTTGTCCAAGATGTACATTGAGCAGAACGCCTGCTCGTGAGACCGCCTGGGCCGCAGGCTGGGAGCTTTGCTGCAGGGACTGACAGAGAGAAGGTGTGCTGGCTGTGATGGTGATGCCTTAATCCTTAATGAAGCAGCAGCACCCCAGACTGAGAAGGACTGTAGATTGTGGGGGATAAATACGGACGTATTTGTAATATTCTGTTGTAAAAACTTAGCCTCGGGTTATTTGCAAGCAGGTTTCTCTGTGTATGTTTGTCTCTTCCCTCCCCACTGTCTATTTTCTATAAGAATGTATTTTTTGCACACTATTTTTAAACTGTTACCTCCATCTTCTACATCTTACATTAGTATCTGGCTTTCAGCTGTACAGCCAAAAACGTTTGTAAACAGTTTTTGTAAATAAGGCTTATGATGTAACAGCTATTTTTTGCTGTGTTTTTTACCCATAAACCTTATATTTTTACCAAATGAGGTTGATGTCAAACTGACCCCCCTAGCTGATGAAACTATTGTGAGTATTTTCTTGCAAAATTAAAAGAATGGCTTTTGTAAAAGTGCAGCAATGTAAGAACAGACTGCTTTTAGGAACAGCTGCTTTCTCTGCCTGGAGCACAGAACAGGTCCTTTGAGCCAGTTGGAATGCAGCTTACAGCTACACGTGAACAGTGCAGGGAGCAATTGACTCTTCTGTGTTTAATTACTGTTTTGAGTAAACTGGCCTCTTGTTGCCTGGTTGGCTCACCCTCTGCTCCATTTATATTATTTATCTATAATAACAGAACATTAACTTGCAATAGAATGTTGTGACTAGATAATAGTCTCCTGCTTTGGCAGTAATTGCCTTGGCTGCACCTCAGTGTTTGTGTTCTTGTTTCTGGGGTTTTGGTGTCTTTTGTATAAGCCCTGCTTCTTTTTTTGGCACTGGTGTTTCACCAACAAATCATTATCTGATCACAACATTTTATTCACTTGACTTTATTTTCTAGTCAAGAAATCAGGAATGGTATTCTACATTATGGTTTAAAAGAAAAAAATACTTAAATTGAGGTTTGTATGGTTTGCTGGGTCAAACATTTAAATGTTTCCAATCTGAATTCTGTCTCTTCTACTTTCTGATTAACTTGTTAGATATATTTATTAAGTAATGCAGTTTGTACTTTTTTATTTTGTAATATATTGTGATTTTGGAATTTATACTGTATTTGTATAATAGGAATATTCACAGCTAAAATGGAATGAATAAAGAATATAATTTTACTTGTGCTCTTTTTTGCTATCCTGTGCATTCCTGGTGTGGGGAAGAATTGCGGGTGGGTTCACAGGACCTCTTGTTTAGCTTCTCTGCCTTAGTCTCTCCTCTTACGATGTGGGAAGAAGGGGCATAGTACTTTACGAATGTGAACCACTGATAATTCTGGTGTCTGTCAATATGTGAAAGACAGAAAAGCAAGCATTTAAGGACAACTGAGTATCTGTAATTATATTCTTACTGCAAGAGATCTTAGTATATCTCTTTGCCAATGAGAAGCAATTTTGTATATTGACATGCCTTAGGAGGTGTTCTCAAGCACAGTACATGAGCTGGTGACACCAGGGTTGGTGGTGAGCCAGCTCTCTGCTGGAGTGTGCACACTTGGGCTTGAACATTGGCCTTCGGGAACCCCCATTCTGCAGGTAGCCCCAAACTTGCCTGAGATTTGTTCTGTCACTGGTGATACCTTGGCACCCTCTTGTTACATGAATAGAAGTAATGTTGTAAGGAAATACAGCTTTTTACTCCACTTACGAGATGGAAATTCCTTGCAAGTTGTTAAAACGTGTTTACAAATGTGCATGTGTGTTTGCAAATCAGCCCCTGCTCTCAGAATAGGAGAAGGTCCCATCCTTAAACAACAGAAGGGTACCCGGTTTAAGTCAGGATTAAAAAGTAACTACATAGCTGAAATGCATCAGTCTTAATTGAGCACATGTGCTAAAGAGCTGCAGGACTGATTTTGTATGTATTTGTTACTGGTTTATGTGGTACAAAGAGTAGATTTAAATACTATTTTTTTTCCCAAATATTGGTAAATATGATATTTTTGCCCATTTTCTTTACACACAGTTGTGCTTTTTCTTTGAAGTGCAAACAGTGGTGGGAAACCCCCAGTCTTTCTAGTCCACTACTGCTTAATGACTGAATCTTTAGAAAGCTGAGTTTTGAGGTGAGAGCAAGGCTGGATGTGGATGTGTTCGGAAGGAACAGAGGTAGTTTATGGGGAAAATGGCTACTTGTGTGACTCGAAACATGAAACTCTTGATACAGCATCAGTAACTCCCGGTGATGTGTTGACTGATTAAAAACATTGTATCCAGGCTGCTTAGGTTTTGGGTTGGATATGATTAATTCATTCAAAGTTGTGAATATCCCAAACCTTCAAAAAAGCTCCAAACATACTTATTTTAGGTCTTCTAAAGTTACCATTTTCAGTTGTATCATGAATTGTGATCATAAATTTTGTTGTGTTTTGCAGCACAAACCTTAGAAATGCTCAGTAAGCTAAGTGAAAAGGATTGGTACAGCATAGTGTTCACTCTGTGATAAAAATGATATTAAAATGTCACAAATAAAGTAGTGTTAAAAATGAACTGTGCAAGACCCTGGGATGGGTTCCCACGGAGTTCCTCAGCAATTTATCTACTGCATGAGTCACAGGGGCATGCAGATAACTTTAAGGAATTTGAAAAAACTGGGTTACTTGTTGAACTAGTTTGCAAAGACATTGAGGGTGTATTGCTGAAGCGTGTAACAAGGCACTTGTTTTTGCAGCTTGCATTACATATTGTGTCTAAAAGGAAATTACAGAAATGGCACTTCAGATGTTTGGGCACAACGAAAGTGATTTTTTTTTTAATAGCTGTGGTGTTTAAAGTTCAGCTGAGACACTGGGTTCAGGTGCAAGCTAGTGGTGTCTCACTTGAACAGGAGTTGAGGCAGTTTCATGGAATGATTTTATGGAAGCAGGAATCCTAATGTGGACAGAGCTTTACGAAACTGCTTTTAACGTTGTCACTTGCCACCAGCAAAAGCAGAGGTAGATGAAAGTTTTCCCTTACTGTCCTCTGTTCAACAATTCCAGTAACGAGGGAAGGACAAATACTGTCCTGGATCTTAATTTCAGTGACTCATTATTTTAACCTTGGCTGATCACTTGCATAACCCAGCTAATGCTTAGACCTGTCTGGGGACTTTGGTCAACACGCTTTTTATTATTGACAGTAAGTCAGAAGAAGAGCTTGATTTTCAATATGCCACTTGTATGGTTCTGTAAGTCAGGTAGAAAATGCTTTAATTCAAAACTGAGCAAATGTGAACTTCGGTCTGTGGGAGCAGAAGCTTTGTGATGTCATCTTTGCCTGTATTTTGTAACACAGTTGTGAATTAGTTGACATGTTGGACGCTTCATTTCAGGAGTTCCTTAGGTTGCCGGGACTATGGCATTCTGTCACTAAATGTGCAAGGGATATGTTAAGATTCTCATGTGTTTTGAACAGACTTTGTTACATGAAGCAACGTTTGCAAGAGCTGAATTGGTTTGCAAGGAATTAATCCCAAAATAAGGGTGGTGGGCAAGTAGGAGACGGAAGATTTGTGTTAAGTATCGTTGATTTCCATCTCAGTCAAGGGCTTGCTCTTCGGAAAGGGATGACACTTTGTGCTTAGCAACTTCCTTAGGACACACAGAAGTTGTCTAACGCCAGCTACGGGGTTTTATCTGCCCTGTTGTATTTGGCTGGTACATTACATGTGTGCAGAATAAATCTGTTACATTATTGCCACTTGTAAAAAAAGGTGTATTTCAGTACTCCTTATACAAAATCACCTGAATACAAGTACTTCTTCTGTCTGCTTTTGCTTTTATGATGTTGGAATTAGTTGATAGGATTTTTGAGGATAAAATTTCAATTTTGTTTTAGTGATTTGTCAGTGTGCTCATGCATAGATTCTAAATCCAAACAGAAAATGATGGCAGATATTTCACAACAGAGACAAGTACCTGTCATTAACAGTTTTTTGCCTATAATTTGCTTATACTCTTTTATATTTATTCAGCAGTTTATTGATATGCAGTGATAAGTGTTCGTAGGATGTTGGTGCAAAATGGTGTGAAATGAAAAAATTCCTGAGCCTCAGTGTTAAAAAGATTGTCCCATTTCAGAATTGCATGGTTATGTGAAAATAGTGTGAGATGGTGAGTAACTGTTTGAAAGGACATCAGCTCTGCCAAATGCAATTGTGTAGTCAGAACTTCTTAAAAGAAGCAGAAAAATTTAAACTTTGATTTTTTACTAACATACAGGCAGATTTGTAACATGTACGTGTGTGTTTCATTTGAAAAAAAGTGGCTTTCATATTTCCTGTTCAGTTTTAATTTATAATCTCTTTTTCATAGCAAGTTTGTAGTATTAATGGATTAAAAAGATACAGCAATGCAGTAATATATTGTACTTCAGCCATTTTTTTCTGGAGTTAGTATTTAAAATCTGTTTATACAAGGAAACCCATACACAATATTCAGACTGCAAATGAATGGAAATAAACCACTGTCAAGTTCCAGGTTTCTGTGGCATGAGTGGTCATTATTCCATCTTCTCATAAATTTGCCCTAATTACTGAGTAAGATCAGGCTTCTCTGGAGAAAAGGTGAGTGTGCAGTTGTAGTAGCATGATGCATGTACACATGGATGAGTAGAACTCATCTTTCTTGTGTGATCTTAAAAAACAGCATTTCCTGCATTTTTAGTGGGCATTTTTAAACCATTATGCTTTTAATCCTTATTTTACTTCATAGGTTTTTACTGGAAGTTGTAGAAAAAAAACCTACTGAGTTGTTCTTACGAGGCATGGTTCATAGTGTTTGAACCTTCACCACTGTAGCACAGTTAAGCTGTGCACAGAGTGGCATCTGCAGGGAAGAAGACAACTGTAGGAGGAAAGTTGGAACTGGGATCTGGTTGGGAAGGGGCCCAGGTCGCCTTCTATCCTTTCATCTCCTTTGTTCACCCACATCCCCAGCAGGATGACGCTGACTTGCTGTGCCCTTGGTCTGGTGACAGCTTCAGGGTCACTGCTGCTGCTCCTCCTTAGGGTCTAGTTATGGAATTCTGGTACTGACAAGATTTTGGGGGCTGCAGATGAAGGAAGGGGTGCAACACATTAAAAAATGGGAAGGATTTCTTAGACAAAGACATGGCGTTTTTCTTGCCTGTGAACATCTATTACTGAATTTCAAATGCTTAAAGCATGGTTGAACGTCAAAATGGTTTGCAAAGATCAATGTGATTTTAAAAATCACATAAAGCATGTTAACAGATTTCTGAGACTCAAATAATGCTGAAATATGCTGAAATACCTTTTTTTTTAAAAAAATCAATCCATAATTACATTAGCAAAACTGTATTATTTTGACAGGTACAAGGAGCCAGCATTTTTCCTGCAAAAAACTTCTATTTTTGCTGACAGCTAAACTTCATTTTCCAGCTGTTTAACTAACCAACATTTCTGGGCAAGAAAATAATGATTTCATATCTCTGAGAGGGATTTGGAATTTGGTAAACTCTGTCAATTTAACCCAGTATCACTTAAGTGCAATATTTCTTCCCATTGCTGATGCAGTACTCAAGTTTAGACGTCTGCTTTTAGAAATAACATGATCTTTGGAACTCCAACTGAGCTTCTTTTGATATTTTTTAGGGAGAGCCTGTGGTCAAAATGTACTCCCTTTGTAAATAAACAAACCAGTATGTTTTATATCTAAATTGCCTGTCTTCCATATGAATTAAAGATTGAGATATGACCAAGCAATTAAGCAGCTAACTAACGTGTTTATATGATTTGTTTGCTTTCCTGAGAAACTTCAGCTCTGCTGGATTGGGTTACTTACCGGGACTGACCTTGCCTTTTGTGGTTTAAGGTAGGAGCAATGATAAAATTATTGTCCCAATAATTACTAACACAATTCCTATTACTTTTGCAAACTCTATCTTCAATTTTTAAATTTCTTTTAATGGTAATTTTTGTTGATTGTCAATCATATGCCTATTCAGGATTAACCTTAGAAAGCAGTTATGCTGTAAACCCAAACCTAATTAAATAGGACATTTGAGTGAGTTTAGGAGTTGACAGCTGTTTTGCTGTTTATGTATAATTGAGGGAAAGGTGGTGCCCAAAATGAAGTGGTTGTGAAAGGACTTGTTTTTGCTCTGAAAGATGGTTATGTCAGCTTATAGATCAGCATTGTGACTGCTGATGTAAAAGCTTTAGTGCACTTGAATTTTTTATTTCTTAATGAAGTAATAATGTTATCTTACAACAAGTTACATTTTTGCTACACTCAGGATGGAGACAAAAGAGACCAATACTGGTAGATTAAAAAGAAAATAGTGTTTTGCTTTTAGAAGTGATTGCTTTTTTTTCATTTATCTCCCACCATTGTAATAGCCAGTGAAAAGAGAGCGTTGGCTTTAGGTAAGGAACGTTTGTGCATGTGGCCTGTGTTCTTCCTGAACTGGTAAGTTGAATACATGTAGAATAAGTTTTTTTGCTTCAGATTTATACCCATAGAAGTGGTGAATAAATAGTTGGCTAAAAACCTACCTGTTATGCTGTAGAGCATTTGGCTCAGCAAAGCTGCAGTCCCACTGAGACTTGGATGGGAAGCAGCATTTTAACAGCACATGCTTTATAGGTATTTGAAAACTTAATCTCCATTTATTTATTTTGCTTTTAGTTTTTAAACTTTTTTGCATGCGTGTTATCTTACTTATCAGGAAGTAAATATTTATGGATGTTTTGTCAATTAGGTAGCTGTCCTTTTGGATATACTCACGATAATTCATGTGAACCATTCACGTGAATGTGATTCCTGGTAGATTTCCATTTTCAGTTAGTATTTTACAGCAGTTGCCCTGAAGAGGCTATGTAACATCTGAAATTGCTAGAAATTATACCAAACAGTAAAAAATTCAGCTATTTGGTAGCATTTATGTAATCAGATTCTTTCTCTTGTCTAGCTCTGGCCCCAGACAAACATGTTCCAAAATGGATAAATAAGACGACACTGGGCTCTGTTAGGTAAATTAAAGAAGGTTTTGCAGAGAAATAATAACTGTGGAAAGCTTCACCAAACATGTTATTGCAAAGGGGGCTGTTGGGATACCGTAGTACACTTGTTCTTCAAAACACTTTATTGTCACACTGAAATTGTGACAATTTCAAACAAACAAAACCTAAAAAAACCCAAACAAAAATGGCAAACAAAACCCCAAAAGAATGTAAACTTTTACAACCAAAACCCCGAGGGGGGCTGCTCTGAATAGGCTGTGTGTGTGAGGAACCATCGTCACAGAGACAGGTTATATAACATGAACCTTGGCAGTGGCCTCAGCTCTAATATCTACCGGAAATCATTCTGCCAACAAGGCTTCTACCCTGGGAGCCCAAGTAGGTAATAGTAGATGCTCTACTTCAGTCAAGGGATTGAGTTAATCTCTGCTAAGACTTTTGGTGCTTCCTCAAGCCTTTGAGCTTTATCTCTGCTCTCTGGATTAAGCTCTTTCCAGCCAGCAGCTGTATCATTTCTCTTTGGGTCACTTGATACTGATAGACAAGGCAGACAAGAGGCAGGTCCTGTCTGTGCAGAGAAACCTGTGGTCCAGCATATCTCATTGGTATCTTGTATCACTCCTGTCTAGTATGAAGTGTGAGGACAAAGAAATTGTACACCACTGGAACATGGAATCAGTTCAATCTCTCTGTTCGCTCAGAAGTTCTCAAAAAAAAAGTACAAATCTCTGCTGAGTCAGTTACACTTACTTTTAAAATTTATTTATTTTTTCTATGAACTATAAATATACCACAAGGAGCTTGTAACTAGCCACTGAGGCATTTTGCAGCTCTGAAAATGCTACAGACATTTGGTCACATGGAAATCTTCAGTGGGATGCCACAGGTTTTCTACCAAATTCAGTTCTGGATTCAGATTTATCTTCTGCTCGAATATTTATTTCAGTCTGTTTACCATCACCATTATGTACTTAATCCCCTCATAAACTTTGAGTGTTTATTCCCGTAGCATAGGGAGGAAATATTGGGAATTGTTTCCAGTGTTAAAGCTAGAAAGAAAAGGAGGGTAGCACCTTATGGTAGGGAATGTTCCATGACTGCTTAAAACCAAGAAAAAAACCACCTGAAATTTGGTCTTGACACAGACATTTTAACTTTTAACTTCTTTTTTTTTTTTTTTTTTTAAGGGAAGCTGTCATTTAAGTCCAGGCCTTGTGTATAGATTTTTTTTTTTTGCATACAGATATCTGTAGGGATTGTGGATGAGAAATAAAAAAATTCAATAAAATAAATAGACAAAAATGTTTGTATACACACCAAAAAAGTTAAGAATGGATTTCTCGTCTCTCACTACTAAAAGGACTAACACTTGGAAAAAATAGTTTCAGACTGAAAGCCTTCTTTAGAGAGCCTTATTCTGGTTAAATATTTCTTGTATTGAGTACATGCTGATGCATTTGCTAAATGTGCTGAAGAGAGGGCCAACAAAAATGTGCCAGCTAAAGTGGAAGCAATGTGTTTGTCTCTGAGATGAAAGTGCAGCATGTGAGGCAGCTTTGCTTTCCTTTGGCCTGACCCGTGGGTTTTATATCTCACTTACAACTTTGCCTTTGTTTCATTGGCATAAAAAAATACATTTTATATGTTTTTGCAACACATTTCCCACCTAGAGATTAAATACGAAGAGAGATCTTGTTTCTTAGGAGTCAAGGCCAAAATATATTTTAGAAATTTTCATTTGATAAAACATGATTTATGTGTTGTTTTCAATTTCACAACCTTTATGGTGTAATTCAAGCACAGAGCTGTGAAAAGTATGTTTGTAAAGGGGTGTTAATTTCACCTTTATAGGCTTTTAAAGTAAGTGTTTACAGCTGGGTTAAGTTTGATAAATAGTAAGGGAATTCTGAATGGGAAATATGTGAGTAGGCTGTTACAAAAATATGACATTTCTTGTTCTTATATGCTTTATTGTAAATTTCCAGATTTAATTTCTTCGGAGGAAAAATAATTGAGAATGGATCTTATTTGAGCTCTTTGCTGCTGCGCTGCTGGGCAAGCTCATCCCAGCAAAACCCTGAACCCTGTCACCTTCCTGAAAGATCATCCCTTGCCTCTAGTTATTGCAGATGAGGAATTAAATGCAGGCTCTGTTTATACAGATTCCTGAAAGAAAATCTTTCAAAGGGAGAATGTAATAGCTACAGCGGGATGGAAGGTCAATCATCACCTGTACAATGTTTGAAATGCCGTTTTTGACTTGTCTTCCTTCTATGCTGCCCCATGAGATGAAGAAGGAAAATTACTGTGCTAGTCCTTTGGGGAATGTTTGCTCTGCAGAGCGCAGTGCTGTGCAGAGATGCTGTTGAGCTCGGCAGGGGCAGCAGCATCACAGAATGGTGCTCCTTAGGTAGAAGGAAAAGGCAGGTCTCTGAAGCGGGTGAGTAGGATCCTGAGTCCCAGGGCTGTTTTGCTGTCTCCCCAGGGCATGCACAGGGTCCTGGGCACTCTGGCAAGGTTCATTGTCACCACTTGGGAGCATAGGTCAGTTTTTAGGGATTTAACTCTATAGACTTGGTTTGAAGGTATTACTCTGTGCATAGCTGCCGTGCAACAATCTTGCAATATCAAGGTGCAATAATTGTATGAGGAGAATGTAGCCCTGGGAGAGAGTTAAAGATACTATATTACATATAAAACTTCCATATATAACCAAATTACTTTTTAATAGGAAGCCATGGTGACTACAAGCAGGAAAATGTTATAGTAGTTGTAAATAACATAAACCACTTCTCAGCAGTTCTGGTGGAGATGAGAGGGAATTACATAGCAGCTGCTTTCCAGCCCCAAGCTGATATGACTTGCCCGCTTTGCCAGTTCTTGGGACTCAAAGATCTGAATTGTCACCTCCCACCTACACTACAACTGCTGAGCTCAGAAGGGTGGTTTAAAATAACGGATGTTCTACAGTCATATTTCTGTGAAACATGCAAACTTGGTTCTGTTGGGGTGTTAGGGTTTTTTTGGGTGGGTCCTCCCTGCCCCGCCCCCTTCCCCCCTGAAGGTTTAGGAGGAATTTGACTGTTCTCAAAATCATGTGTAAACTCTAAGGTCAAAATGCAGGCCTAATGCACATGCAAAAAATGGTTTTTTTTCTCTGACTATTTGAAAAATGTGACTTTCACTCCCCATTGTCCCAGGCAGGGCTGTCACTGTCCCACCAGTATTCCCACCTCTCCCTGCTGCATTACCTTTAACTTTACTCTTACTGTCTGTGCTGCTTCTGGCTGGGGTGGAGTTAATTTTCTTCACAGTGACTGATATAGGGCTATGTTTTAGGTTTGTACTGAAAACAGTGTTGATAATATAGATATTTGTTACTGGACAGCAGTGCTTGGACAGCAGTGCTTTCACAGTGTCAAGGGCTTTTGTACTTCTTGTACTGCCATACCAGGGAGGGGGCTGGGGGTGCTTGGGAAGCTGGGAGGAGACACAGCCAGGGCAGGTGACCCCAACTGACCACAGGGATATCCCATACTATAGAACATCATGCTCAGTATATAAAGTTGGGGGGAAGAAGGACAAAGGGGAGGATATTTGGGGTGATGGTGTTTGTCTTCCCAAGTCACCATTACATGTGATGGGGCCCTGCTCTCCTGGAGATGGCTGAACACACCTACCTGCCCATGGGAAGCAGTGAATTAACTCCCTGTTTTGCTTTGCTTGCATGTACGGCTTCTGCTTTTCCTATAAAACTGTCTTTATCTCATCCCACGAGTTTTCTCACTTTTACTCTTCCGATTCTCTCCCACATCCTGCTGGTGGAGGAGTGAGCAAATGGCTGCGTGGTACTTAGTTGTTGGCTGGTGTTAAACCACAACACCCTCTCAGCCCCTTCTCCCTGTCTTCTGCCAACCTGTCATTGTCCTCTGATCCCAATGCCTCTTCCCTCTCCCTTGCAGCATGCATCACTCCCAGTGGCAATTACCACTTTTCACAGCATGTGTCCCAGTAGTGTTGGGTCTAAAGCCCCTGAGTCACAGAGTGACTGCCGTTTTTCAAGAGGACATAGCAACACTTCTTTTTAACAGCAAGCCTTGTTTTTACTGGTGATGTCCTAGTAGGAACTAGATTCCTTATTAATGATGGGATCTAGTGGTCATTTGGAACAAAGTTGTCTTCCTCTTGTTTTCATGAGCAGGTTAAACAAATTACGAGTTTGAATGCAACCCCAAACCTTCCATAGCATTACAAATCCCAGTGCTGTTGGCACAAAGGCTGTAGTGTAAGGCAGGGAGTCGGTAGAGCAGAGGAGCTGCTGTGGCAGGGCTGGTTCTGCACAGGCCTGGCAAAGCTCAGCTCTGTCCTGACTCAGGGCCAAGGAGGCTTAGGCAGCAGCATGAAAGTCTAATGACTTTTTTATTATTTTGAGACCTGCTTTTTCTAAAACTCTACAGTTCTAAATTACTTCAGTTCATTGCATAGTCACTGGTAACTGCCAAAAGCTGTAACAAAGGTGATTTTAGCATCATGTTCTGCTTTGCTTGCGTTGCCAGAGAGATCAGAGCTGTAGACACTGCAGACAAATCAGCCCACCAGCTATCCTGATGGTCCAGAGCCTGCAGCTTGATCTGGAAGGAGGTGAGTGAGACACCCGAGTGAATTGAGCAGTTGATGAACTTACCTGTGTCTCAGTTATCGCTCCCTGGAAACATGAGGTCTGACAGGCTGTGATTCCTCTCCACCCTTTGGAAATGTGGCATTTTGTGAGGTGCATATTATTTTATGGTTTTGAAAAGCTGCGTTACACTGAAAATTCTTCTTCATTTGAATCATTTTGTAGACTACATGGCACCCTATAAAATTTTCCTCCTGACTGGGAACTGCAACTTAAGATTTCTGCAGTATCACAGCTTTATCCACAGCTTCATCAGTGGCTCATGGCTGTGACAGTCATGCAAATGCTCTTGCTCAATTAATGCATATCAGAGAAGCAAGGAACAACTTTCTCACAGAATTAGCTTACATGAGGTGAGAACCTCATGAAGTGCAACAAGGCCACATGCAAGGTCCTGCATCTGGGTCGGAGCAATCCCAAGCACAAACACAGACTGGACAAAGCAGCCCTGGGAAGGATTTGGGGGTGTTGGTGGGCGAGAGGCTGGGCATAAGACAGCAATGGGCACTCGCAGCCCAGAAAGCCAAATGAGTCCTGGGCTGTATCAAAAGGACCTGCATGGCTAGCAGGTTGGGGGAGGGGGTTCTGCCCCTCTGCTCTGCTCTCATGAGACCCCATCTCAGGTACTGCCTCCAGCTCTGGGGTCCCCAACATAAGAAGAATGTGGGCCTGCTGGAATGAATCTGGAAGACAGTGACAAAGGTGGTCAGAGGGCTGGAATAGCTCCCATATGAGGGCAGGCTGAGAGAGTTGAGGCTGTTCGGTCTGGAGAAGAGAAGGCTCCTGGGAGATTGTATAGCCACCTTCCAGTACCTAAAGGGGGCCCACAAGAAAGATGAAGAGGAGCTTTTTGCAAGGGCATGTAGTGACAGGGCAAGGGGCAATGGCTTGGAACTGAAAGAGAGTAGGTTTCGATTAAATATAAGGAATAAATTCTTATGAGGGTGGTGAGACACTGGAACAGGTTGCCCAGAGATGTTGTGGTTGCCCCATCCCTGCAAGGCCAGGCTGGATGGGTCTTTGAGAAACCTGGTCTAGTGGAAGGTGTCCTTGCCCTTTGGGTGGGAGGTTTGGAACTAGGTGATCTTTAAGGTTCCTTCCAAGCCAGATCATTCTATGAGTCTATGATTCTATGAGTTACAACTAACAGGCTTTATAAACAGCAGAAAGTACAATAGAGTTGCTATGAGTCATGATAGGTATGATACATGCACTTTATTTTTCCTTATTTTTCTGTGCTTGTAAATTGCTAACTCATGATAGATGCTAATGAAACATTTGGCATTTCTAGTTTTTCATTCTGTTAGGTTCCTTTTGTTGTTTTCTCTTAGGCTGTAACCCTTTTCTGTCAAACTTGCTTTGCATTTGTTTTTGAGTAGATACTTATGCATTTGTCTATTTATATACTAAAATATAGCATTAATTTTCAAGAATTTAGTAACAGAGAAATATAGCATTTACTCATAGATCTTTGCAGATTAAAGAGAAAACATACAGAATAGATCCAGTTACCAACTGGATGATGAAAACACTTTATAAAAGCCAAAATAAGTATATTATGTTCATACATGTAACAAATAAAATGCCTTAATGAACATAATACCATAACAATAGTCTTGCATTTGAACAGAATGGTGTCTTTAACTCAATTTACATTAAAATTAATTCATATAATTATCATTAAACCCACATTTGTTTCAGTGAAGTTCTCAACTTTCAAAAAGAGAGAGATTTGCCATCCATTTCTGGTAGGGCCCGTAATGCTGTTTGTAATTTGGCCAAGGCAGAAAAATGTGCCAGCTCTTTGATTAATAATAATTTGCAAAATAAATTCCCTCCTCTCAGGCTATTTCATATCACTAATTTGTTTTACTTTGCTATATGAAAGATTCTATCTCCCAAACATTATTAGAGATAGGAATGTGTTCACAAAGGTTTTTGTCCCTAAACTTGTGTTGTTTATTGTAGCATCCCTTTAATGCCTCTGAAAAATACAAGATTAAACCTCCTCAATATGTTAGATTCCACTGACAGATGAGATTGAGTCTTTTTCATGTCATGTGACTGTGTAAACAATTTTGTAGGAAAACAGCAGTACCATCATATGTTGTTCTCTCAAGAAGTAGGTGCATAATCTTCAACACAAATACCTTTAAAAATAGAAAGGCTGAGTTGTACTGTGTACCTGTGACTTTTAGTTCTACCAGTACTGATATATATCAAAATACTGTGCTGCTGTGCTATTTCAACCCTGTGGAAAAATTGGTGCCCTATAAATAAGTGTCACGCATAGGGCTGCCTATCATTGTAACAACAATTCCTGCTTAGTTCTCTCATGTTCAGAACTCCTGTTCCTTACAGTGCTGAACCTGTAAATAAATGAATCAGACTCCTAAAGAATGGGAACGAGAATAATAGTTATGTTGTTTGTGAAGTGTCTTGTGTTTCATTACTCTTTGGAGCTCCTCACAGGTTTTCTAGTCAAGCAGAACTGTGGCTCAATCCTAACAGCCAGTGTGAGCTAAGTGTGCTTTTGGCTAATCTTTGTTATGTTCCATGTTTGTGGCCTTCAGTTAGTATGCCACAAAAGTCCACAATCTTCGACGCCATCTTCATTTGTTATGTCACTACAAACAGATGCTTGTGATGGAGGAGTTCAGTAGCTTCTTAAAGCGATTAAGAGATTACATTACAGTTTGAGGGGAGCATTATTAAAGGATTAGAAACCTCTCTTAACAACTAAAAGCACAAGCAGTCTAAGGTGTTACATTGCTTGATTTGCAAAGATATAGGTATGTGGGTGTGCACTTTCTAACCTTATGAGTGGATGTGGTTTTGGCTGATGTGGAAAGCATTCTTGGTGCCAGAATTCCTAAACACACCCAGAACATGTATTGTAAGTACCCTGAGAGCACCTACTATTACTGCTATAGAGGGGGAGAATCGAAGTTTGGATTTACAGCACTGAAAAAACCACTGATGTGGTGGTTTTTATGTACAGTGTTAATTTCAACAAAAATTGGAGTTTACATGGAAAACATTTTTGAAGTTATTTTCAGTCATATGTTAATTAAAGAAGGCAATAGACTTTTACTGAGCAGTGTGCTTTTAATGCCGTATGTATGGTATGGCTCTTAAAGGTCATGGATTTGCTCAAAGCTATATGAAAGTGTGCTTCTTGTAATGTTTGTGTTGTAAAAATGACATTGTAATGTAAAACTGGTAATGTTTTTAAACTTCTCATTCATTTAGTTAAGACCAAGCAACTCCATCCTCTCGTGATGGATAAATGTGTTTGGATAATGGCAATCAATGTGGCAGTGCCTGCAAAATAAAGCAATCACTTCAAGGAAACCTAACAGGTTTGCAGGAAACTGGTGAGCCCTTGGACCCAAGTGGGTGGTATCTGAGCTTAACTTTTTCCATATTCAGTTCTACCATGTAAAAATGTTTTATCCCAGTAACAACACTCCCTTGAAATGATTGTATTTTTCAGAGCTGTGAATTCAATGCCAAACTATACCTCTAATAAGTGTACATTCTTGGTAGCTTGGAAGCTGTTCAGAATGTAATTTAAGTTTTATAACCTATATCAGAAAAAAATCCATTCCAGGATTTTTTCCAGTCCTTCCAAGAATTGCCGTTTCAGCTTCAAACACCCCTGTGTCACTTAACTTGCCATAAGAAAAAAAGAAATATCTGCAGGGAACAGATCCAATTGTGCCTCAGCAGCAAAGAAAATAGCACACAGGTGTGACAGTCAGGATCCTACACTGGCATTCTGCAGGGGAACACAGGAGTAGCTTTATTGATTCAGAGAGGTCAGCAGCACCCGGTCTTCTCTTTCCTGTAGTAACTATAAGTAGACACCTGGATGGAGGACTAAGGACAGGCCAAGCATATGTGGTAATTCCCCCTAAAATTTTCCCCACACATG
This sequence comes from Lycocorax pyrrhopterus obiensis, assembly GCA_014706295.1. Taxonomy (NCBI): domain Eukaryota; kingdom Metazoa; phylum Chordata; class Aves; order Passeriformes; family Paradisaeidae; genus Lycocorax; species Lycocorax pyrrhopterus. Next base: position 18,062,156 of record JACSVZ010000002.1, on the reverse strand, counting down.
ATTGCTCACAGCTAAGGGAGTTGTCTATTGGGTTGGTCTGTTTTGTAACCCTTTCTCTTGCAAGGTGTCCCAAGCAATGGGCAGTCTCCCATGAGTTCCCTTGCATCTACAGCTTCCTTTGGCTGTGCAGGGCACCCTTCCATGCCTTGCATCTCACCCCACACACCACATCCTCAGGGAAACTGCACGGATTAAGCAGAATCACTCCTGCACTCAGGCAGGAATTCCTGGCTGTCTGCTACGAGCATTTCTTACCATCAGCTACTGCCCTCTCTGACCTCTCAGTCCTGAGCAAGACAACATGTTAAAAAGATGAAGCTGAACCTTCAGCAGAACTACAACTGTCAGTGTAAATAGAGAAAAAGGCTTTCTATCAAGTTCCACAGGCAGTAATGACCTGGAGTTCCTGTTTCCCTGTAGGAGATAAACATCTCACCTTCTGGCCTCATTAGCACTGTCCTGGAGACTCCAGTTACCTTTTCTCTCAGATGATTAGCATACCAGACTAAAATCGCAGGGATTTCTTCAACTTGCATTCAGCTTTGAATATCACTGCCCTGTTTGAAGAAAGGATTGACTGTCTGCAAGCTTTTTTTTCCCTTTGTACCAGTTGGTCTATCAGACCTTCCTCTGCCCACAAACTCTCCCTTCCTTGTGCCACTGAACATTCATGGTGGTCACAGTTACTGCTAAGAAAACAGCTATTGAAGGAATGGTATTGTCTGAATTACTGCTCGCTGTGTTCCATTTTCAGCTGTATTTAGTGTCAGTAACAAAGACTTAAGATTTCCTAGCACTGAATCTTGAGGATAGCGGAAGTCAGGGCTGTGAGGTTAGGATAACTGGGTAAGTAGGCCAATAAGTAATTATGATAAGAAGGTTAGGATAATTAGTAGCAGCAATAAATGGCCAAAGTTATCCTGCTTGAGTTCTCTGTTCTATATTTTGTCAGTAATCATTTTCTTAGGACAAATTATGAGAAGCAGCAATACCTTGTTAAATACCGTTGCAATCACTGAAGTTAAAATTAAATGATAGCAATGGGGAGGGATCACTGTTTTTTGATGTGAAAAGCATGAAGTAACTGGTGTTAGTAAAGTGGAATATTATACAGTGAGTGATACCGATACAGTGAGTGAGCACTGAAAGCCCAAAACTGAAACTAATCAAATGGAAATATATGAAAAGCTTAACCAGCAATACATTCAAGGTGAAACATCCTGCAGCTGACTTGACTAAAAAAGGATTTTAAAGAAAAAGACATAGTTAAACATGCAGTTTAGTGCATATATAATTTATATTTGCACACAGACTGTGCTCAGCACTGGAGAAATTCCAGGTGAAATGCAGTTCTTAGCTTTCTTTCAATGTCTTTTCTTCTACTATTTCTAGGATTTATATCTCTTGTGCTTGGGCTTTTCACTCCATCTCCTCCTAGTATTGAAGTCTGGGTGACTTTGTGTATAGGCCAGCCTATGTAGAATAGACTATCTGCTTCCAAGTAGGATGCAAGTCAGATCACACACAGGCTAATAAATCTCCTGAATCTTTCCTGTACTTTGTCTCAAAGTGGAAGATGTTCTTCTGTAAATGTCACTGTTTCCTGCTGGAGCATGTAAATGCAAAGAACCACAGACATGTGGGTTGAAAGTGTACTGACAATTACAAAAAAGGGCGCAGCTTTGCCATGGTGGGAACCATCAAAGAACACATCACAGCTGTATATTCTGCTTTCTTGCTATTGCTGATATTTTCTTTTTCTGACCACATTATACTAGACATTAAAGTCAGAAGTGTCAGTAACAAAGGCTGTATCCTTGTCCCTGAGATTCCTGCCTGAAGAACTTACATCTTGAATATTAGTCTCAGAGCTGGCTGATATATGCCAGCTTTTGTGTTCATCTCTGTTCATCATGTATCAACTTCTCTTCCTGCTGCCCTAAATGGATTGTGAGGGGGTCCTTTGATTTTAAATTATCGAGCTATGGAATGCTGCATGTCTACATCTGATCTTGTTAACAGCCTCTGAGGTTTCCTAGAACCATAAAAGGTGTTGGTCTTCAACCTGAAAACCGAAACTGCATATGCTGGTTTGGTTTCATTGGAAGGTTCCTCTTCTTCTTTTTTTTTCTCCTTTTCATAAACCAGAAACTGTGGGGTTCATCCAGTTCTCAAAGGGATATTTCCAGGTAAAAAAATACTCAAACCACTGGTCTTCCTTTTATTTTGCAAGTGTATCTTTCTCTTTGAGAAGATAAATACAAACTCTTCAGGGTTGATCAGGACCTACAGGGTAGGTGTGTGCCTAAACATGACCTCAAATAAATTGGTGGTTTACATGCCTATACATATAATGTATATTAGTAACATACAGAAGCCCTGACAAAGATTGTTTTAAGCACTCTATAAATGGATAAACAAATCCATTCTGTCAGAAAGCTTGTAAAAATGCAAAATAAGTTGTTGCAGATGGATAAAGTAAGCTAGACAATTTTTCCATATTCTGAGAAGATCAGAATTATGAATTGAGTAGTTTAGTCAAAGTACCAGCTTGCTGCTTGGGACTACACTTTATAGTTAATGTTGTGGCATCCATCCTTTTGAAAACAAAGCATTTAAGTAATGCATACACACACACACACACACATGCACAAACAGTTCATTATCATAGCTCAAAATACATTTGTGACAGTAATTACAGGTTCAGAAATAACATTGCATTTCTTTAACTTAGTAGAGCCATGAGCAAAATGAAGTACAAGCTTTATATGATATTTCTTTTCAGCAGAGCTGACATTTTTTATAAAATTTTATCTTAAAAGTTCTTCATGTCTGCTACTTTGGCATGAATTGAAATGTATCCTGCATGACTAGTAAGGCATGTTTCACCTGAATTTTTCATACCCTATGGAGTATAAAGGATTCAGCAATGAAAAGTATTTTACCCAGCTAACCATTGCCTCTGAGGTTATGCAAGAGGCTGGTATGTTTCCAACTAGGCTTGTAAGTTTGCAACATGAACTCCAAATGTGCATTGAACTGGGGTGGGCTCGGGGCTTCTGTCTCCTTTGTGCTGTCCTCGCTTCAAAAGTTGGGGTTGGGGCGTTTTGCTTGTCTGCTGAAAGCTTCTCTTATGCTTCCATTTAGAACTTTTTGAGGAAAAAATGTTTTAAAGGAAATTTTTTCTTCCTTAAAAGAAAATGGTAAGAAAGTTATATGTATTAGATGCTATCACTCCTTTATGTGAAAAATAAGAAGCATGGTGGTCATTCTGAACAGACTAGATGAGGTTTCCAAGAGGATTTGAGGCAGCTAGGAAGGTAAGGTAGTTAATAAACCTAAGTACTGGTGGTGTTGCTTGGACAGACTCTGCTTCTTACTCAGTGGCTCTGCATATCACTATGGAAATAAAGTGTTATCATGGCAGTCTTGTTTACTCTTTGGATGACTCCTCTTGCAGTGATTTGTAATCTCTAAGTAGTGCAATGCTTCACTCTAACAGAAGAAGCACACAGGGCAAAGCAGTGTGTGATTTTCTTCCATCACACAGTGAGGAAATCCAGACTCGTTTAGATTGTCACACTTTTCCCTTGCAAAATAATTTTTTAAAATCTTCATCTCTCTGAATTGAGAAATGACACCTATCAGCTCTAATTCTTCCCTAATGTAATGTCAGCTTTATATTTTCCAACCAGGGGGTTGCAAACAGTACAAGTGCCTGGAACAGCTGCAGAAGCACAGCCACAGTGGCTCTGGACAAGGCAGTGGGAAAGAGAAATGGATTCTCCAGGTCCAGTGCCCAGTGCAGTCATCCAAATCCTACTGAACACCAACCTGGGTGACCGTGGACAGTGCAAAGTGTTTGGGAGGGGTAGCTGGGCACGGCATCCCCCTGTTTGGCTGCCCCTTGCATAGCAGGCAGACAGTCAATACAAGCACTGTCACTGAGGTGAGGGAAAGGAAAGAAAGAAGAGCAGCAGAAAAGTCAGGAAAATGGTACAGCCTCTTCTCTCCTTTTGCTGCTCTCTTCTGCCTCTGTGATTGACATTGCTCCTGGGAAATCCTTGACTGACTGAAGCCATATGTTGGACTGAGCAGATCAGCCACATCCAGCAGCTGGCCACTATGCAAGAAGGATGCAATAGTAACTGATTTATGAATTAAAGTTGCTTCTTTTCAAGTTTTTTCTTAATGTTGCCAGAAGGGAATGAATCATATTTACCATCCAGAAAGAGCTGGACATAAGCTAACCATAAAAAAATAATAGTTTCATTATTTTCTTTATTGCATTTACATATCATGGGAGGTTAATCCTGATGGGATAAGTGAGTTTGTGGCATGTCTGTTCAATTTAGAGGGCTCTGAATTGAAGCCTGCACATATTTGCAGACTGAACAAGGATGAAATACTAATCTGGTAATAAAGCCTCTTATTCTAATGTGCACACAAGAGTTGTAGTAAAGATCTGATTACTGAAAGGAAAAATATTAAGGTAATATATGATTTAAAATAAAGAAGCAGGGTGTTGTATTTAGTGGATTTTGAACAGAAAACAGAAGATACACAAAGAATATTGTGTTTGAATCTTAATTTGACAGAGAATGGCTTCAGGTTGTTCTCTTCAACATGGTCAAGTGTATTTCAACATTTGGGCATCACTAACTACCAAAGTTATGATTTGAAGTTTAAAGTCTGTAAGTATATATGGAAATTGAAAAAGTGAATCATAAAAGATCATATCCTTGCAAAATATTTGAATCATCAACTATATTGTGAGGGGAAATAGTATGTATGACAGCTTAATGTGGTTTTTGGTAACCAAATTACATTTTCAAAGTTTGCATAAAGCAGTGAGAGCTCTGCAATTGGCCTCTGCTCAAAAGGTTCCTCAACTCATTATCATCACCATTTTTTTGAGTAATAGCAATAAAATATTTGTCTGCTACATACAAAGTGGTGGTGAAAATTGTTGCTACCAAGTGTATATGGAAATGAGATTCATTTGTTTTTATGTGGTTATGGGTATAAACAAAAATCTTGAACCATAAATGTCAGCCCTAACCTTTAGCTTGAAGGTCTCTCTCAGCCTGGAGGCAATGCTGGATAAAGCAGAAGTAAAATTGAAATAGAATAGACATTCTTTATAAAATGTCATTTTGAATGCAATAGCATTATAATTTAAGACACTACCAAAACAACACAAATAAATTCATATTAACATTAAAGGTCTCTCTAACTTATCTGCTTGAACAAAAGGCCACCACAGACACACACAAGTGCTGCATAATGAATTAGTATTAAGAAAACTAAGGTTGGTCTCAGATTCAGCTACCTGCTTTCCCCTTTTAAACAAAAACACGCATCAAGAACAAGAATCAAAATAAATCAGTAAATAGAGAGCTCAAACTGAGGAAAATATAAGAGGAACCTTTTTTTCCACAAAGAAACAATTCCATCTGCAAAGAAGGTAAATTGTTACATTTCCACCCTTATTAGCTGTTCATCACTGCATTATCATAATTTTTAAGAATCCTGCTTCTAGAATTATTCAGGTACCACAGAAACTTTATTTATGGACATTCTTAAGCTGAATATATCATTAAGCACTGTATATAAAATTCACAGGATAAAAAAAGACAATTTGAGTTAATTTTTTAATGGAACATTCAAGGTCTATTAAAGTTACGAGCTTTTAGAGTAATGTAAAGAAGCTGCTGCACATTGTGACTCCTGATTTCACCTGTAATACTTAATGGTTTTAGGTCTTGCTACCATTAGGCTAAATTGAACAAATGATTGAAAATGTTGTTAACTGGGAGAAAAGGAGGAAATGTCAATCATGAGTCATTCATCATTTTACTTTTCATATCTGCCTTTACAAAAGCATGGGCAGAATGTACTGGGCATTAAGTGTGCTTTAATTAGAACAGAGAGATAAAGCCATAGCTTCACGTTGAATGAGAGGTGTTTTACCTGGTCTCTGGTGAACTTAGAGTAACAGGGCATTAAGACAATTCGTTTCAGAAGGACCCTTCTGAAGCTAATATTCTTAAGGCTTCCAGATGATCAGCTGATCAATTCTCCTCCCCACTGGGTGGTACTTATTTGCCAGCTGGGGTTAAACTTGCACAACATTTAAAGAAAACCTGCTTAAAGCAAAGAAGTTGTCATTAAAAGCAAAAATACTACAAGGTTTAAAAACCTAAACCACTTGTCCTTCTTACAAAAAAAAAAGAGAAAAAGAAAAAGAAAAAGAAAAAGAAAAAGAAAAAAAAGCAGCTGCAGTGTTTCTCCTCAACTGCTGAAATACCTGAGGCTTCCCAAGCTAATATAGTGGCTTTAGCTCATTACAGAGGGTAGAAAACATGGAGATTTTAACACAGACAGATCCAGGACTGTGAGATTTTGCAACACAACCCCTGATACTTGAAGGACTGCTGTGTGTAGCATGGTATGCACACCGAAGTGTTACTGGGATCTGATTACAGGGATAAAAATCCCATCCCCAGTCCTGTCCTTTCATGCCTGTCTTTTAATGCCTCTCCCAGCAGTGGAGCTGTGCTTTGCCAACTTATGTGCAGACAATGACTGCAATAGAAAGCAGAGCAAAGTTTTTGGTAGGAAATGAATGATGGGAAATAAATCTCTTCTTGTTGTTAATGACTATTTTTTCTTTAGAGTGCTTTGATTTGGCAGCCTGCCTACTCATTGGTATTCCCCAAGAATGCAGTGGGCTCTACTCGGTGGGATGGTATAAAGCGAGTTGGGATGGGCTAGGATGGGATATGATGGGGTGAGTGGACTTTCTCATCCAGGAGTACTGGGTGCTCTTTGCCCTGCTCTTCTGGTGGCTGCTGCTTTCTACTGCTTGCCAGTGTGAGAGGGCAGCTTGTGATGTCCAGTGGTATTCTGTCATATTACTTGTTAGAGTAGTCATTTATTTCGCTTGTTTCATATTTCAGTATTGAGTCAATACTAGAAAACTTGTGCAATAATCTCTGCCTGAGTATTTAGGCAGTGGTTTGAATACTGTTCCACTCTGGGAGATGGATCCACAAATGACAAATGTTAAAATACATGTTTTTATTTGTGGCCACTTCCCTGAGAAATGTGCAGTTTGCATTTCTTTCTCAAGGAGTACTGAGCCTGAGAAATCAGTTTAATGTTGTTTTTAATAGAAAGGTCAGTGATGGCTGGCTGTATTTCAGAAATTCCTGTGAGAAAGGACTCAGCTTGTCTCTTGACAGCGCTGCAGATGAGCAATGATCCCAGCACAAGAGAGGTCAGTTCAGCTGCCCAGGGGATCAAGATAGCTCAGATTGTAACAGGGATTTCTGAAAACTGAGCTGTGGCTTTCTACAAACCAGTCAGCCAGGCCTCCTGTCTGTGGAGAAAAGGAAAAAGCTTTGTTTAGAGTCTGAGATTCAGCACAGGGTTTTGTCTAATGATCATTATTCTTCAGCTACTCCTGAGCACCAGCTGCTGCAGGGGCCCTTCGTCCCCACCTCTGTCTCTGCAAACACCGCTTCAGTCCAGGTCTGCTTCACCCCTTGGCCACCAGCAAACTGAGTGCTCTCCACTTTGAGTTGGTTACAATTCGCTCTGAGTATGGTATGATGCTGTTAATAAATTTTCTCTTCCAAACAAGCACCCTCATCTCAATCCATATTTTCAACTTTTAGGGATTTTGTTTCTGGAATATGGAACTCTCTATGCAGTCATCTCTGATACCGAAGCTCATGGTACAAGCCATAAAGACTGCTGCACCCATCCTTGCTGACACTGACCCTTTTTCACCAACTGAAATCAGAATCTCACTTGAGAGATGTCTCCTGTTGAGGAGTATTTTTATTCCACTTTTTGATTGCCTCCATTTAATAGAAGTGTTTTCTCATCATTTCCTAGATTTTCATTTGGGGAACAGTCATCATATTGCCTTACCCCAGAAGGCAGGTAACAGATAGGTGGGAATCTCCTCCTGGGAGAAAGTCTTTGATTTACTGTGTTCAAATTAATCCTACCAACCTCCTACCTTCCCTGCTGTTGCAATATCCTGTTTTGGATCCTAGGCAATAAAGAAACAACATTAGTTTCAAATGTTTTGTTCCCAGAAAGGTTTAGATGAACACTAGGGCATGCAAGGTGATGACCTTTCTTGTGGTCCTGACAGAAACTGCTAGTTAAAGATGCCAAACTTCTGTGAGGAGAGCAGAAACCCAGTGGGTGTTTAGAGAAAAATCTTTCCAGGGGAAAATTGGTTCTTGGTGGGTAAGCAAGTGTTAATAAACCCATCTTTTTTGTCGATTACTTTCTTTCCTCCCTTCTCATTTCCCCACCTCTAAAGAGATTTTCTTTCTCTGATTCAGTGGTCATGGAATGCTGTAGGGCAATGGAAGATAAATATATTGTGCATTGAAAAGTAGCTAATATTGTATGCCAGCCAAGGAGATGTTCTGTGGCATCCGTTTGTCCTATTTGATTTGACCCAGGGACACTTCAGTCAATCAAGCAGTGCATTATCATTTCAAGCTCAAGGAGAGATACACTATTAATCTAAGTGAGCTGCAGTCAGACTTGACAGGCAGGGGACAAATCCCTAATCAATCTTTTAATCACCCACCTGGGGTGATTTGAATGAAGTCAATTAAGGGATCTTTCATCAGCAGAAAAATCTGTACTCAGCTAGTTGAAGAAACATATGTAAGATCTCCTTTGTGAAGATATCTTTAGAATAAAACTCATGAGTATCTTTCTCTTCCCTCATCCATTTAGTGGGGAGTAAGCTGGATGAGAAAGGAAGGATGTATATAGGAGAACTGTGTAAGATTTCAAAATAATATGATCACAGACATGTATTTGCAATAAATGTCCTTATTCTCCAGAAGTGTTGCAAATATTCCAGAAAATGCCAAACTGGAAAGAAACATAAATACTGAGTAATTCTTTTCATAAACCAGCTGTCTAAAACATCATGATCAAATAATTGGATAAGGTGTTAAAGGACTGCTTTTCCTATTGTAGACAGTGAAGAAACATATGGTAGAGACTTTTATAAATTCATTTTCTTCTGTTGACTTTTCTGATAGAGTTTGTGACTAATATTTTGTATTCAAAACTCCTGCCAGAGCTAGTGAAGCACAGGATGGCCACAGAAAGCAAAACTTCATTTAATTTCTGAGGAGAGATATTTTATTTTAACTCATTGGAATATGCCTGTAAGTTTTGAGAACAAGGTGGTTCTTTTCCACTGAAACTTGAATTGTGCGATTTGCTTACTGAGACTTAATATTTACAGATCTTTGAACATAAGACCTGTTGTGCAATTTTATTTTGTTCTGGAAAAGTTTGAGCTGAAGTGTTGAAACCTGGAGCATTTGTCATTCCTGTAAGTGACATAGATTTGGTGTTAAAAAGCAGCTTAATCTTAAAACCACCTGACAATCTACCTGCAGCATGATCATGAAAATGTGACTGAAAACTAAAAGTACCTTCTCAGGGCATCTCTAATAGAACTTCTATTTGTGGGGAATAAAATTACTGAAGGAATTTTCAGGGTAAACGTTAAGTAATCTGTTGTGGTTGCTAGACTTCTTACTCAGCCTTGTTTTAAAAGCTTTGTTGGGTTATTTCTGTTCTTCATCCTTGTTTGAAATGCACTCAGGTTTAAACTTCTGTTGCATGTACATTGGGAGAGATCAAACCATCAATTCTGTGATAATGTTCTCTTTTCTTCCCTAATAGAGTCATTTTAGTGCTGTATTAGGAACTTAAGCATGAAAGTTGAGCTGACAAATAATCGACTTTTATTTTCCTCTACTTAGATCTTAAACTGAACAAAATCACCAGCTCCTGGTAATGTTGTCTCCTATTCTTATCTCTGTAGAAGACTGAGATAAATTTCAAAAGAAACAAACAAAACCTACTTGAGAGGGACCTGAGGGATGTGCAGGATTGCAGTGACATTTTCTGTAATCCTCTTTGGCACACTTTTGGTACTGCCTTGTGTGAGCAGCTGAAACCACTTCCTTTTTGAATAGCAGGTGTCATTGCAAGCCGAAGCCCAGATTTGTGGGGACTCCTGGGAATCTCAGCATACACCTGAAAATCTATTGTGTCACAGTTGATGGGGTCACACACCGGGTTGACGTGAGCCACCTTTACACATCTGTGAAAAAAGAAGCAAACCTCTCCTATGCAGCTGGACCTACATGCCTGCTCTTGAGGTGGTTGTTCTGCTTTCAGTGTTAATTTTGAAATAGGAGTTGAAATTTCCTGGTTGCTGCACAAGGTCACTGGGACATTGGCTGCTGTTTCAGATTTTATGTTCCAAAGAAAGGCAGGAACCAGCACATAGGACTCCACTCTGCTTCTGTTGAAACAACAGGAGAAGACAGAGACCACCATGAAGGACAGCTCACAGAAAAACGACAACCAACAACACACTACAAAGCCCATGGGAGCCATTAGCTGCATGGAGGAAGGGTCAGTTAAGGCTTATGAAGGAAAAGTCACTTTTCAATTCTTCTGGCTTATCTGTTTCAGCTTTCACTGAATTCAGACAAATCACTTCATAGTTGCACAAATGTGGTAAGAAAATCAGGAGAGTGGGTCGTGCATGCAGGATTTATTGACTTGGAGGAGCCACAAAACCAGTGTCTCCTTACTCAGGACCACTTTCAGCACAAGCTCCCTGTGTGTCCTTGAGCTTCTGGGGTGACTCTGCTCTCCCTGCAGGGACAGGTACCCCATGTCTGGAGGCAGGGTGGTGGATCAGATTTGGGCTCCTTTTCCTGTGTGCTGTAGCAGTGCTGTAGCAGTGTGATGTGAAGTAGAGCAGCCCCAACCTATCTTTGATCCTGTGCTCAGGTTAGGTCACAAGCACAGTACCTGAGAATGTCTTGCAGAATCTGGGACTACCTATATGCCCTAGTGTGTCCCAACATTCCACTGAATGAAGATCCAAGTGTGCACTGTCCCTCTGCAGGGTCTGAATTTCTGCAGAAAGGTGATTGCAGCCGGGGAGCCAAAGGGGACCTGAGCTACAACTCACCCCCTTCCCACTGGAGTCACCTGGGACACGAGGGCATTGGAGTTCAGATACAGCCTCAGTCCTGTGCTCCCTCCAGACTCGAGAGATGAGAATTGCCTCTTATCTTTCACAGGCATGGTTCTTAAAGTCAGAACCCCAAGAGACAAAACTGAACAGCTCAACAGTTCACATTCTGCTGTAGGATGTTGCTACCCTCTATGTGTACAACAGCTCAGGTGGCCATTGCCTTAATACACATTAGGGAATGAGTCACAGGAGTGAAAGGCAGGCCTCATCAAACCTTTTTTCTCTTTCAGTCCACAGCAAGCTTTTGTATGCTGAGATGACAATTAATGAGCTCTTTAAGTAGTTACTTGAGAGAAGCAATTCAGGTTGTGTTTAGTAGACACAACTTTTAGTAGCGTATGGAAAACAGATTTACTCTTTAGAAAGAGATTAAATTTAATTCTTGATTGCATGTCTTTCTTTTATATAACAATTTTTTAATTAAAATTCCTTAAGAATAAATATCCCATAAGTTTGAATACAAAGGCTGTGCCTAATTCATGCCATTTAAATTAAAATGATTATTATGGTGTGCAAATATCCAAAATCAAGTGGGAGGTAGGCAGACAATGAAGGCACAAAAGACAACATGAAAAAAATCTTAAGATTTTTAAGGGAAAAAATGTTCAGGGCTCTGCTCCTCAAAGCCCTATCTCATGCTAGTCCATTGACTTCACTAGGATTCTCTGATAAGAGTCTATGCTGCTGGGGTCATTCCCATAAGAAGATAGGTTTTCAAATTAGTGGAGCTTTTCTGTTCTTAAACAACAAAAATCTGAGATGATATATGCAGCTGACGTAGGAATTTTGGAAAGCAGAACTGCAATGAATCAGTAGGATAGTACTCAGAAAATCAGGGGATTAAATAAACCAGGAAAATGTGTGTGGAGACTGCTCCAGAACATCATTTTAGAAGCATGGAGTGAATGTGTACCACCTACCAGGGAAGAGTTTTTAAAGGACTGAAAGGAAAACAAAATGTTGTCATGATCAAACATCAAGGCCGTGGAAAATGCTAAATTAAATCAAAGGCATTTTTTAAAAGGTGGAAGTCTTATCTGAACAAGGAAAATGGAAAAGATCATAAACCTACCGTACTGAGTGTCCCTCTGTAGTAAAGTAGGCCAGAGAGGATTTTTGAGGGGGAGCTAGTATAAAGGTGTGAAAGCTGCTATAAATCTGCATCAAAAACATCAAAGGAGAAAGTTGACCAGAAAGTCAACTGGACCAGCGCGTGATGAAGGTGTAGAAAAGGCGCCCTGTGAAGACAGGACCTTGCAGCAGAGCTAAATGATGTGTTTCTATTAGTGCTGGTTACAGGAGAGGTCAGCGAGGCTCCCGCTGGAGTCATTCTTTGCAGGAGATGAGTATGAGAAACTGACTGGAATAAACCAGCAAACTGAATCTAACCTCTTCCCAGGACCAGAACAAATTCATGCAGGAGCTTTAGGTAACTGCAATTGTCCTGTTTGAGGCACAGCTTCAAGCACTTAAAGACAACACAATGGAAGGCTGCAAATGGGACACCAGTCTTCAAAAAAGGGATTGAAGAATAATCTGAAAGACTACGGATTAAGTCTGACATGCATACAAAGACAGTTGGTAGAATTGAAAAAACAGTGGGAGATGGAAGGAGCAACTTTCTCACTCATAAGGAGGCTCTTTCCATAGATCCTTCTCTTCATCGATGGCCCAAGACAAAAAGCAAGGACCTGATACCAAAGATATCCCTAAGGACAGAGACATAAGGACAATCAGAGTGAAGTGCTCCTCTCTCTTTCAAAGATGATGTGTGGCTGCCCTGGGCCAGCTTTGCCACTGTCACCTCATGCTGCTGGTTGGAAAGGCCATGGGTGTGCTTTAATGTGTTGGTGAGGGCTCTGGGCTGCAGCTCGCCCTGCTGTGTCCCCCTGGTTTGCACCCGTGGCACCCAGGAGAAAGGCGGGTCTCAGCCTGTGAGAGGGCACATTGCAAAGGGCAGGGACACTGCACAGTGAGGAGGAGTGAGTAGGGCATAGGCTTTTGGAGGAGGTCTCTGACTGAGCCTGCTTCATGTTCAGGTATTCCATGGCTGTATGTTGGAGAAAATAGGAGGTTATTTGTGGGATATCACCTGATTTGGGCTTATCACTATGCCATTTAAGACATAAAGGATATGGTAAGAAGATTTGAAAGATGAAACGGGGGACAGCAATGCAGATGTTAAACCAGAATATTTTCTCAGAGTAGTCTGACCTGAAGTTATCTGAGCAGATTTGCAGAGATGACTGATTAATGAAATGGCACATGAAAGTCAATGTCAATAATTATGAGGTAATGCATACATGAAAAAATAAGTATAAACATAGTCAGTAAGGGATTAATTCCCTAGTACCACTCAGAAAGGAGGCATAAGAGTTAATGTGGATAGTTTTCTAAAGGACTCAGTTCAATGGTTGTTCAGAGTCAAAGGCAGGTTGAATCAGACAAGCTTTTAGGAAAGCAGCTTGCAACAAACCAGAGCATATGATTATCCTCCAGAGCAAAACTGTGATGAATTGGCACTGGAGTGCTGTGGATGAGGCCTCAGGACTGACAGTCCTGGTCTGCCAAACCTGGAGGAGACTAAAGCCAAACCAGGAGGAGGGTGCCTGGCTGCCTGTAGGGAATGACTTGCAGGTTTGGTTTTAAATTTATGCCTTTGGTCTCTTGTATCAAACCCTGCATACGGGGCTGATTTCTGAAATTGTTAAAATTTGTGGAGTGGATACATGTGAGGCTCTGTCTTAGGAGAAATACTGTATACAAAGTCCTATGATCAGTTTAACTGTAGGTGCTGTTCCAGGAGGCAATACAGAGATACTCCCCCTTCTGAACCAACAGCTCAGTTACATACCCAAACCACAGTCAAGCCCTTTACATGCAATTGCTGCTGAGACCAAAGAAAGTGGCCTTTTGGAGAAACTTTCTCTCCTCTGTACGTGGTCTTCTGATCTCATGATAGGATGAAACTTTTTCTTATGTTTGTCTCACCTTGGGGAGAGAAAGAAGGAGGACAAAGCAATCTGTCTGTTGTATACTCACTTCCTTCTCCCATCAGATTCAAAGTCCTGAGCTGTTTGACCTATGTCAAGAGGCATGAGCTGGGCTTCCAAATCCAAGTTAGCAATGACATTCAAGCACTTCTCTCACAGATTTCCTGCAGCAAAATTGTTTTTTCAGTTTATTCTGCTGCCCAGTGCATATATCTTTCTGTTTTTGTCTTTATATAACTATAACAGGCTTTGCAGGGAATGTTTCTTTGGTTGCTATTGCACAGAAGACAGACAAATTACAGTAAGTCTGTACTGTCTACCCAATATAACACCAATTTTTTTTATTTAGATACTACTTTATTGTATTATTTTAGTATTTATACTATGAGAATATCAGATTATTTTCCTTTATCTAGAGGGCTTTGAGTGTGCTTAATTTTGGCATTAGAATCAGTGGTAACCTCTTGTAAAAGCAGGATGAATTGAGAAATATTAGATTGCTAATAGTCCAAATGGATTAACCGTGTGAGTGTAATGTAAAGTTCTTACATTAAGGTAAATCTGTATAGTATCTGATAATGTGCTGATTTACCATTAGTGCTCTGTTGTCTGGTACTGTGATTGGTACAGAAATAGAATACTAAGTCATGTTCTGCTAGACAAACATGTACTTTTAAAAAATGAAAAGCAAAAACTCTGTTACAAGTAAAGATATGGCCTATTTTTTTCTACTGATATTGAAACAGGCAGTTTCACCATTTAGTTTGTCCTTTGTCCGTGCTTTAAAATTGTTGCTCATATACGTTGCAGCAGGTTCGAATTTTGCAAGCAAGGGAGTTTTGTTGAGCCCTTCACCTTCAAAAAGTGCCCTTGAGCTGAGCTTTCAGCTAATCTCTCTTGAAACTCAGCTTTGATTACATTTTGAGAGATTAGGAGCTGTTTGTGGTGTCTTTGGGAATGACAACACCAGGCTGTAGCAGGGGTGTAAGTGTGCTATTCTTGAGTGTGCTGCTGTCTCTCCTTGCTGAGATAGCTGGGTTTTCTGAGCTTTGAATGTGTATAAAAGTGGAAGGGATGCAGACCTTTTTTATCCCACCAAAGTGAGCAGATCTGCTTGCAGGACTAAGGACTGCATAGCCTGTTTTAGCAACCTTGCACAAACAAGGTTCAGTGATGCGACACTTCCATCCACTAGACCTTTATCAATATCACCTTGCTGCTAAATTATAAGCAAGAATGTATTTATTCTTCATAAAAATGTTAATAAATTCCTCTTGCATTCATTTAAGCATCAGCCAAATAGCTTTATGTTCTACAGTGACACTTAACATACCAAGGTAATCATTTTACTGCCGTGTTTCTACACTCTGAGCAATTGGGTTTGCTTCTTACTTGCTCAGCATTTGCTGCACTGGATGAACAGGATGTCACTGAAAAACTTGGGAACCTCTAGAGTGTTTTAAAAGATTTTAGATGGAGGAGCTTAAACTCACCTTTGTATCCTTTGGTATCTGCTTGTTCTCGTTTTTTGCCTTGAAGCACCAACATTCATACTTTATTTACAGATCTCAACAGGCTTTGCCTTGTCAAATATTTTGAATTCCATAATGAGGTGTGTAATGTCTCTTATATAAGCTCTCGTTTGTGCTCTCCTGGGATGCCTTGCTTTTGTGCTTAAATGGATTTGCCTGTGTTTACTCTACTCATTCTACTTTTTACTGAGAAATTAAGGAAATAACTTCTGGCTTATGTTCTCCCACCATGTTGTTATTCCCCTCCTTGAAAAAAAAAACCAAAATCAAATGAAACTCAAGCAATCACCCTGCTTCAGATCATCAGTTTGGTTTAGAACTAATGTCAGTTCCAAGAAGCAAGTGGGCTGAGTTGAAGGTGGATGAATGTCTCCAGCAGGAAGTGGGTGCGCTCATTTTTCCTGGATGAGAACTTCATTAATACTGTGATGGACTGGATATACAATCTGAGCTACTTCTATTTATGGACTGGCTCTCCAATTCATGTTTTATGAGTTTCCTCCCAGGCAAAGCTGCTCTGTTTGCTTCATTAAAGTCCTGTCAGGAGAACAATCAGGAGGATATTAATCTGAAGCTCAAATACCACGTCAATTAACAGGCAGGGGTTTTGTACTGTGGAGTTCAGAATGTACTTGGCAGAATAAATGCAAATAAACCTTTTATCAATGAGAGAGCCTTAAAGCAGTAGATAGAGACATTTCAGTCCCTTTTCTAAATATGGTCTTAAAATAGTTTGCACCAGATGCCATCTATGAATGACACTTTGTTATTCTCATGTTTTAGATAAAAATATTAGAACAGAACTTCACTTTCATAGAAAATATGTGGATATTTTGATGACATACTTTGGAGACACAAACAAACAATAATCTGTTCTACTTTTTCTTTATGGTACAGAGGAGCAAACAAAGAGAAAGGTTGCTCCTCTGGAAGCTGATGATAGTTAGATGCACTTTTTAGGAGCCCCACCCTAAGTGTGGAATGATAGTAATATACTGTGGGAAACTCCTTTTTTACTGGCAGGCAAAAAATCTTAGTTTTTTCATGTAATCATTGGTAGAATCCACGTGAAGTCATTTCCTTACAACACGATGGGATAAAACATAAAATGGTGTTTGGGAAGCTGTGATGGGGACTGAAATCCAGGGATTACAGACACACATTTGGGGCCATGTCCCCTGGTGCATTGACTCTCGCTGCCGGGAGGAAACAACTGAGCCTTGGCAGCTCTTCTGGCAATATGTGCAGAGATTCCATTTCTAGGTTCATTCTCTAAATTATTTAAATTAAAATAAGTACTTCATTGTTTCAGTCCATTAGAAGTCGGCTTTGATACAATTACATTAAGGTCTGAACTAACAGTGCCAGAAACCATTTTCAACCGTTTATGCTGGGTAGTGTGGGCATAAAATGCTAGTAAATATAAATCAGAGTATGTCACATTAATTTGAACATGAACACAGCTACGTTAGCTTCAAGGCAGGAGACAAGTAAGGCATGAGTTTATTACCTAGAACAAACCCACATGCATGAAGTTTGGAGTCGCAGTCTCACTGGCCATGTGTGTACTGCTCTATCAGATTGCTCCAGGGGACAGACCCAGGAAGGCATCCCAAGCTGGAGTTCACAACCACATTTGGGTGTTTACCACACTTCCCACATGCCCCAGATGTGTCCACACAAAGCAGCACTGAGTGTCCTTGGGATCTCCTACCCTGCAGTGCTTTAGGCACTGTCAGCAAGAGAGGTGCTATCCATGTGACCTACCATCAGCTCTGCCTAACTGGCCCCTCTTGCCTCTGTTCGTGATTGCCAGTAGCAAAGACAGGTAAAGAGCCTTTTTTTGTTGCCTGGACCTCTGGATTCCCAGCTGGTCCCACTGCTTCCCCAAAGCTTGCCTAGAGTTGGAAGCAAACAAAGCCCTGCTGGCTGAGCCCCCAGGGGGTTCCCTGACGCCAGGACAGGCAGCAGCCTGTGCCTTCCCTCTCGCTCTGCTCATCTTAGGCTCATTCTCTCCCTGGACCTTAGTTGCAGAAGTGCTCCCCAGCACCCACACTTGGCAGCATGATCCCTTGGGAGATGGGGAAGGCGAGACCCTCCCCCTGTTCCTGCTGCAACTGGATTTTTACGGCTTCCTCATGGAACTGAGTCATGAGCTAGATTGTGCGTTGCCAAGTGACAAACACTTTGGGCAGGACTCAGCCTGGGACACTAAAATTAGTCATCCAATGTATTTGTAGATGAGATTGCTGAGCTCCCACTATTGGCGGTGAAGATCCAGTCTGCAAATCTCAGGGGAGGGATATTCAGCAGAGATGGTGGGGTCTGGAGGCTGAGTCTGCCCAGAGTGAGGTAGACACTGAGAAGTTCCATTCGGTTGCCCTTTTACTAACAGTGGTAAGCGGTAGCTCTGAGATGCCTGAGGCTACCTTAGACGTCAAGATGGGGCTTGCAGATGTGACACAGGACCTACACGAGACATTAGGTCCACTGAAGCAGCAGCTGGAGGCCAGCCAAAAAACTCCAGGGCATCTTAATGTTATCAGACACCAATGTTTTGCAGCCAAATCAAGGCTGATCTCTACTGACTACAGTAGGAACTGAGTCGCCCAGCTCACAATTAAAGGTTTGAGACTAGGTGCTTAAATTTAGACACCTCAGTCTCTGACTGAATCCCACCTTTGTTTCTGGCAAGAACCAGAAGCCATTTTTGCACTCTGAATAAATTTACATCCATATCACACACACACACACACACACACACACATATATGTACACACACAACATAAAACAAAGACAGTTCTCGCAGCCAGCTACCAAACCAGCATCCCCTGGACTTCTCTCTTCTCCGTCCTTAGGAATGCACAAGGCATGGGGCTGCAGCCTTTTCCCTTTCCAGCTTCCTTGGAAAGCTCCTGCCACCTCCTTTCTTCACAGGTGAGTGAACAACAGCTCCTTTCCACCCTCACCCTTGGTGCTTGGCTGGGGGAGTCTGACAGCCCTGGCCTCAGCCCCTCATGCTGGCACAGGACTATGAGAGAACATTTGTGCTGCCTCTGAGAGCCCAGGGTGTTGAAGAGGTGGCTCCTTTCATCACACCGGGGAAGACACAGGCTCTGGCAATGGTCAGCACTGGGCACAAAACCTTCCAGTGAGGCTCTGCTACAAAGTGAGAACTTCTGCTTTCCTTATGTTGTGGCCTCTTGAAGGCCACATGGTCACTGTCAGCCACGGCCTTTGATGCAGACTCTGAACATGCAACATCACCTGCAATGCCTGGGGACAAGACCCTGTGAGCACAGCACAAGTCCTGACATGAACATTCCTACCTACTGAACTCCAAAAAATTCTGTTTTCTGAGAAGATAACCACAGACCCTCTTTGCCAGTATGTGGTGCGGAGAAGAGTGTAACACCAGCTTTATATCCTGGAAACATTAACGCAGTACTTCTTTGACTTAAGTATAGCTATTTACTAGATATCTCCTTGTAGGTTCTGTTTATGCATTTGTTAACAAAACAGTTGCTATAGTTGCACTGAACAGTGTGGGTATAAAATTTATTAATTCCGAGGATGAGCATGTTCAGCAAAATGCGAAGTTTCACATGACCTTGGCAGTGTATGTTTGCCATAATTTGATAACTCCATTGTTTGATCCTCTGGCAGAAGCACCTGAATTTGTTATTGCTTGTGTTAATTCTTATTATCACCATATCCATATCCATAGGTCCATATCTTATATACGGCATACACAGAACCTATCACATTTGTCTGGGTAAAACCCCACCTTCTCAGCAATACACTGGTACCCCTCCTACTTACCCATTACCTTCTCAGCAAACGACTGATTGCTTTGTCGGTCCAGAAAGTGTTTCAATGCAAGAGACTCAATTACCACTGTTCAGAAATGTTCAGATATTACCTCCTGGATATGAAGAGTACTGTGTTTTAGCAGTATGAGCTGCTGTCAAAGAGAAACACACAGAAATGCTTTTGTTTGGGCCTTCGCTAACAGAAGTAATAGAACTTTAGAAAATTAAACAGTCTAGGTAAAATTAAGACTATAAACAAAAGAGGACTGAAGGTGGCACTGCAGGAACAGATATTCTCCTTTTTAGAAAAGAGTGATGGTAAATGCTTGCTTACTCTTTCTCTTTGAAACAAGGAAAAGAAAAAAAAGAGAAAGGAAAAAAAAAAGGAAAAAAAAAGATAAAGTTGTAAGCCATGAACCTTATTTTCCCATGTATTTTCTCTCATTTTGCTATTCATCCTCCTTCCTCAGAGTGGGAGGCCTTTGAGGAGAGCACCAGGGCATTCCTTGTCATTTCCAGAAGAAGAGCAGACACACGTCTGCCCTCAGTGGGCAGACTGTCCACACTACGAGCAGGGCAGTCAGCTGGATGTAGGAAGTCCAGCCAGTTTGAGACCAGGCTGAGGAGCCATCAGCTACAGCACTTTTCTGTCCCAGACAGGTCAGGCCTATGGCAGGATATTTACTTTCCACAGATCTACCCCTAACGCTCACTAGAAGGGCAAAGAGACACACATCTAAACCAACCAGTCTTTACACAAAATGCTGAGGGTTATTACTCAGCCCTGCAACTCTTAACTCCAGTTAAACCTTCAGACTATCTTTGCCTAAACTAACCCTCCATCCTTTCCTTTGCCCCTTTGTTCTCCTTCTGCTGTAGGTGGTGGCCCTGCTGGCCTCCAGGCAGGAAGACTCTCCAAGAGCAGCTCCTTCATCCTATGAGAAGTCATGGTTATGTTGCAGAGAGGTTTATGGTTTCAGAAACTATGGCCGAGAGCTCCAGAGGTGTCCAGCACCTGCTCTGGGGACACACAGCAAGTACAATACCCTGGATGTCTGCACAGCCTCTATACCACTTAACTGCAGAGTAAAGGCCTTATTTTGCAAATATTATGGGCCAGACACACGCATTTCAGAAGGAATCTTGTAGGTTACAGCCAGCATCTGCATTTACCATAGTGCTGTTTCACTGTACTCAAAATCTTTTTAAGACAGGGATCTGCCTTCTCACTCAGCCACAACAACCAGACTCATGTTGGGAAGCAGCAATGTGACCTGGTCTGGGAACCAGCTCCAGCAGTGAGAGCACAGGGGTGGGTTTCAGATTTTGTTTGGATTTGGTGAAGTTAGTGTCTATCGTTTTGGACCTTGTCTGAAGGTTCAGCCTTTTCTGGTCACAACTTTGCTCCTATAGTTCAGCAAATTAGTGTGGGATTTATTGTCTTGTTTTGTTTTCATGAGAAGGACAAATCATTTGTCGTTGTAGGCATAAGTAGGCATGGAGGCTTTGAAAATCAGAAAAGGGACCTTGAAGTGGGCTCTGCATCAGGAGCAGGGTGCTGGGCAGTGCCCCAGTGTGCGGTGCATCAAAATGAGACAGATCTTCAATCGACAGCAGCTCCAGCACTGGTGAGCTGGTGGACAACAAAAAAGTACAGCAAACCTGAGTGTGTGCACATATACACACAACACAATGGAAGTTCAAGAAAACAATAGCACACAAAAAAAAACCAGCATATGTTATTTGTTATCAAGATACTACTGAAGAGATGAGAGTTTTTAGATGTGTATGCCGGAAGCCAGAAAACACAGTCACTGTGTGGAGGATACATGGTTTTCCTGTGTGCTGCTTTGGTGCGCAGCCCAGGACACCCCATGCCTGCCTCTGTGGATCTGGGGACAGCCAGTGACATCCCCAGCAAGGACTTTTGGACAGGTTTCACAAACATGAGAGCTATGAAAGGCATTTAAGAGCTAGTAAAAACAAGTATCATGGGGAACTTGTTATTTCTTGTAGCAAGTTGCTACATCTTGTCGTTTATTACATGTTGTAACAGGTTTGCACAAGGTCTGCACTTGCCTTCTATGCCATTACTACACGGTTTGTGCCATGGAAGTTAAGCTCTGTTGCATTTTGCCAGTGCTAAATTTCATTCTAAAGGAAAAATGCCAAGGAAATACTTCGGCAGGGTAAATAAAGCAATGTGGATAGCCCAGCATCCCTAAAGGAAGAGTCATTCCTACCTTCTTGCCTCTAACCTCTGCTGTGGAGCAGGGTGTTGTGTTCACAGCCATCTGGGGTGTCTTTGGGCAGGGTCTTTGTTCCAGGACCCAGAGTATGTGACCGTGCTGTGTCTCTGAGCCTGGGGTATGAAGTTGGTGTGCACTGTGAGGACAACTCAGGTAGGAAGTGGGGTGTTGTCCCCAGGGGGCAACTTGCAAAGCACTTGTGAAGATTTTGAAGGTGTATCTGATTTAACAGACTGATGTCTTCAACAGAGGGGTCTGTTGTAAGGGAAGGGTGTTATTCTGTGTGTTTCCTTCATGTTGGCATTGCTGTTCTCTGAATGTCTTTCTCTGTAGGAGGGAAAATACAAACTCCTTCCATTATTTTAGGAGGACAGGCAGAGTTCTTTTCCTTCCAAGGCTGGAGGTGTGTTGGTGTGTGCTCCAGAGAGCTTCCCTTGCCCAGGAAAACATCCAGTTGAGGTCCTGCAGCCTGATGCAGGTTTTAGGGCCCTCAGCTTCCTCTCTGCTTCTGACACGTCCGTGCTCTAGGTCTGAATGTGCCTGGTCAAACAGGAAAGACAAACAAAACAAGCACATGCTGTATTTTTCTAGAGATGCCAAGGAAGACTGTGTAGGTAGGAATCTGGTATGAGCCTGGATATTGTGCCCCTGGAGACTTTTCTCTTTCAGTAGTTCTCAGTTATAGGCCTGATGAGCATATGGGGGTACCAAAATCTTCCTCAGTGAGCCACCATATGAAAGCATGTTTATTGTCCAAGAGTATTTTAACTGCCCAGATTACAGCTTCTGTGAGAGTGTTTTATTTGCATGGGAAATGTGAGGATGGTTGTGAGGAGATACTCGTTGTGTCTCATACCCTGTCTTGCCTCGTGTAAGAAATGGGAAATTCGTATGCAACACTAACTGTATTTGAGTTATGAGAGAATAAAAATCCTTTCTATGTCCCTCTCTCACTCTCTCTGACACCCTCCTATTTAACAAGTCCCATTATCTTCAATAGGAGGCAATTCATATGTCAGTGGTAGGATAATGGCTGGCTGTAAGGTAGCAGATAACATAATCTGCCTCTTGAAGTTCTACAGAAACTGTCCTTTCTATTTATTTTACTTGACCTGGAAAGAGCAAAGTGCTGTTAAGCCAGCAGGTTTGATTGATTGCAGATATATATCTATACCCAGGAGTCTCGCCTATCAGTAAGTTACTTTCAAGTAAGGATAGGTTTGATTTGCAAGCGTTGTCCTTAATCTAAACCAATGTGTAATGGAAAGCTAAACCTCAAGTCATAAGGTGCTGTTATAAATAAAGGCAATCACTGTGAAACAAAACAAGTTACTTGTTCAGATGATTTGTTAAAATAAATTAAAATATAGTAATGTGATAATGCTGTTCTTTAGATGCATTTGAACATCTTCTATCACCCTCTGTCACTTGGTAACTTCATTCAATAGCAATAGATTTTAAGAAGGAGAAAAATACAAATTATTCTTTTGGAAGTTGCTCTCCCACACATTCACAAGCAACATCTGTCTTCAAGAGCTATAACACATCTGAGGCTATGACAGCTCTGCTCTCTCAAGTGAGTATTTATCACTAACCTGGGGAACTTGATGATTTATAGAAAATTTTGAAGCATGACAATTATGAGACAGCTTGTAGTAGTCTTTAAGTTGTGTGTGTTCATTCTGGTCATGGATGGAGCAGTGGTGTATTTTTTGCTTTCATTTTGAGCCACCTAGTGGTAATATAAATGAGATACGATTTCTGTGCTGAAGAACTGTGAACCTTTCTCAGCAACTATTTCTAATTTAATGGGACTAAGCTCAGTAAAGTGAATTGAAACCTCAATATTTTTTCTCTTTTGCTAAAGAACTTTTTTTTTTGTTACAAATACAGTAAAACTTTCAATGCTGTCTAACAACAAAGAGTTAAAACATTCCCTCAGATTTTTCCTGTCAATGGGCTGCTCCAGGACTCTGCTGAAGTTGTTTCAAGCCACTTTCAGCTCTGGGAGCCTTTCTGGGAATTTTCCAGCTCACCAGGTGTTCAAGTGATGCTTGGCAGATGTGGCAGAAGGGTGCATTTAGTGCCTCCCTCACCTCAGCCCATTGCCTCTTTCACACTGGAGACACAAGCCTGGGTGGAGGGTCAGGCAATCTTGGGCCATACCACTATCTGGCCCTTAGCCAGATCTGGTTTGAGAGGATTCCCCAAAATATTCTTTGATTGGAGTCAGGATTATGAATGGAAATCCCTGAGCTTTGCCTTGTGTCTTCAGCACTTGCTGCTAGCTTTCATTCTCCAGAGGACTTTTATCCAGTGTATCCTAATACTAAAATCTGAAATTAAAAATAGTGTTTTCCAAAATCGAGCAATCCAGATATTAACCACATAGCTGAACTAGAATTAGCAGGGAGCATTATATATTCATATATCCATGACAGAGCTCCATTTTCTAGGCCTGTTGTCTGAATGATAATCAATCACAAGTCCTTTAGTACTCAAAGAACCAAAGTTAATTACAGACCTGCTCAGTGGTCTATGAGATACACTCAGCACCTCAGATATACTGTAGCTAATTTTAGGGTTTCCTAAATGGGAACTGTAGATCAAAGTATCTTTCATTTTGTCTGTGTGCTCATATAATGGTCTCAAGAGCATCCAGATCACTAAATCCTTATTGCTAATCTTGTAGGTTAGAAACCACAGTCACCTTTCTTTCCTGTGCTGAATTCTTGAAGCCTGTCTAGTCTTTGGCTGTTCCCTGATGCCATGTTGCATACATTTTCCTTTATTTTCATATATCACTCAGTTCCCTAAATATGACTTCCAGATGCTCAGACTATGTAACGTTCCAGAAAAAACCCTAAATATTACATCCTATATTCTCAGTAGTATTACTGAAATATTCTTCCAGAGCAATCTTAAAATAAATAAAATAGTTCATCCTCTGTTTTTAATATACAGTCTAGAAAAGCAGAGCTCTTATTTAGAGAGAAGAAAAAAGAATTAAATATTATATCTTTAGTGCTTCCTAAAGGTAAACAGGCTCAAATAATCCCCCAAGCATTAGTAAAGAGAACATGCTTTGCCTTCCCCATAGGAAAGTTAGACTTCCCCAACCATTTAGCATTTGCAATTTCTGTGTGATACCTCAAGATTCTGGTATGTCATGTTTCTGTTTAATTTCCCCCTAAATTGGGTACCGGAAGCACCAGGGCTATTAAGCTGAAAGATAGTTACAGGCAGAGTATGGAGACAGGTGCTCGTTAATTCTTGTTCATTCTGAAAAAACATGTAGAAAGGATTATAAGAATTCCTTGTAAAGTAGGAGAGGAAGGAAATGTCAGCTGGGGCAGGGAAACCACAGGAACAGCCCAGATGGGAAAAGAAATTCAGCCAGATGTTTGTTATCTCGCAGAATGCAGTGAAGCCAGACACCAGGTCGAGGATGAGCCTGGACAGGGAGAGGGATTTTGTCTCTTCTGCTGAAGGGCTGTGTCCAGAAAAAGATGTGTCATTTCCAGATTACTGCCTGTGTGGTCTAAAAAGAAGCTCGGCGCTCACTGTGCTGCCTGTTTTCGGGGTCAGAGCGAGACAGCTGGGCTCCAGCTGCCGGCTCCGCCAACAGGGAGCGACGGAGGCGGTGCTGGAGACCATCGCTGCAGTGCCAGCCGCTGCCGTGGTGTGCTTTCCTCGGACACTGCTCTCAACTCTGGAGAGAGAAGCCAGGCAGCTGCCGCGGCCCCAGATGAGCAGCACTGTGCCTGGGGCTGTGGACCCACAGCCCACTCCTCTGGGTGGAGTGTTAACCCTGACCTCCGCTGCTCCTGGGAGCTTTCTGGCTTTGCAGGGAGGATGAGGGAGAGGGGGAGAGCTGGGCACGAGAATTGGCACCCTGACTGCTCCCCTGAAGGAGTGGTGGAGACCACTCCCTGTTCGAGTCCATGTGGAAATAATGACTGTGAAATAGCAAACCCCAAATTGCTGTCAGTTACACCCAGAGAGGAATTTAGGAATGTCGTTCAGACAAAAATCACAAGAATACACAGGCTATCTAAATGACTGAGGACAAGTTTCACTGATTTTCAGTGCTTGTAAGACAAGGCAGTATGTCTTTAAAACCGGACTTTATCTCCTGCCAGGTTTGCTCAGAGGAGATGGGAATTCCTCAATAAGCCTCAGGGGCAGGCAGTGGGATGGAACCACATTGCCTCCCTGGAAAGGAGGTTCTGGAGTTTGCAGCCATCACAGGTCTCGAGGCACAGCAATGCCAGTGGTGGCTCCATCTGGCACAACTTTGGGGTAAACCCTGCCTTTTTCTGACCAGAGGAAGTGGGGGTGTCTGCACAGAGATGTGTGCAATGAACTTGGGCAGGCAGTTACCATTGCAGAGGGACATAGGCTGGGGGCAAAGATAATCTGTCACCTGGCCTCTTTACACACCATGGATGTCCGTGCAGGGGGCCCTGTGCAAGAACATTTGTTGGGCACCTCCTGATTTCTTTCCAGGCATTTCCCCAGGGAAGGGCAAGCAGCGGTTTGAGATAAGCCCTGCCCAAAATGACTGGAGCTTTACACCCCTTCTCCAGTCACTTCCTCCCTGCTGTCCAGGTGTTCCTGGCTGCTCTGCACTGGAGGCAGCAGCGTGGTCTGCTGCCCAGGCTGGCACAGATGCTGGGAGAGCCCTGGCGTGAAAGGGGGGTGAGGAGAGCCACTGCCAGGAGCTCCTGGAAAACTTTCCAAGCTGTCTTCCCTGCCTCTCCATGGACGTAGGGAGAGCTGTATCCACAGTTTTTGTGGCACCTCACTGCAGGGCTCCCATTAAGCAGCTGAGAGGCATAAAAAAAAAGGTTAGAAAGGAGCAATAGCTGGAATATCAGAACAGAAAGTGCTGGAGTGGGTGTGCCTGCTCAAGAAAACAGTGTGCTAACAGAAACAGTGTAGCAAAGGATGGACTGTTTGAGATAAAACCATTGAATTGACATATCTGCTGGTCCACAGAGGTCTGTGTGTTCTTTAGCTGGGTTACTCCACCACAAAGCCTGTCTTGTGGCAGAGCTGTTGCTGCTGTGCCAGTCTGATATAGGGAGCAGTTTCTGGACTTGTGCTGGTAAATGCAGGGCACTAGCCCTGGCTTTGTCAGCTTTGCCATTTCAGCAGCTCTTCAGACCCATATGTATGTGCAGGGCACAAAAAGGTCATTTCCACCTTGGTGGCCCATGAAATTTGTCATGCAGCATGCAGGAATGCTCAAAACTTTTAGATGCAACATAACTGCTGGACTGTAGCCACCAAGTAACTTCCATTTGGTCATGGAGAGAGCTGCAAAATCCCTTCAAATGTGTCTAGACAAGGAATAAAGTTTAAAGTTACTCCCACCAAAGACTTCTACAGACTCACAGGTATGTATGTATTTATCAATCAAAAAAAACCATCGGATAACAGTACATTGCAAGGAGTTTGTGTTCAGTTATACACGATGTTGCCTGCAGAGCAATTATTTTCCTGAGAATATTAATGCATAATACAAGCCACCATTCTTATTTTCAGGTGTATACTTTTGCTTTGGCCATTTTCAGAATGCGTGTTGTCTGGTACCACCTGCTTTATAAATTGATCCACCTCTCTCACTCTGCATTACTGACATGTCCCCATTCTTTACTACTCACCGATTTCTCTCAGCTGCAGGATAAACTTTACATTTTCTTCCCAGTCACTGATGATAGTGTATAGCAGTTTCTTGACAAGAGGGAAGGAGCTGTCATGCCAGTCTGTCAGGTCCCTATTTATTAACTGCAGCAGCCAAAACCCACATCACTGTAGAGAGGCTGCCTGGCCTTCCCAGCACTCTTACAGCAACAATACCCACTGTAAGCCTTTTCTTCTCACCCACTTTAATTTCCCTGCAAAACATTGATAATGATGTCTTCAATTCCCAGTCATGTTCTCAGCAAAGTGATTATGCTTAAAAAAAAAAGAAATTGCAACTGTTTAAAGAGGGATTGATTTCACAGAGTCCACACTTTTCTGAACTGCATCTGAAAAACGAAGAGAAAGAAACAAAATAATGTGCAGCTAGTTAAGAAAGAGCTTTCAGACTTTATTTTGTTGGGAAATGTTTTAATGTTGCTAGTCATGGTTAGACAATAGGGGCATGACCTGAACATCCTAGAAAAATACCAGCTGCTCTGAAAGAAAAAAATTACAAACATATGGTGAAACTGGTATCACTGAAGCATTTAACTTGACAAATTTCACATAAGTTAATTCTGGTGGTAATGTAGTTTCTTCCGGGAACATTTATTTATTTGCACACTGTTTTTCTAAGTGAGTTACATCCAGGCTTTTCCACTAAGGTTCACTGTCTCTGGGGAATGTCATTCAATTTAATGTTGCTCAGAGTGGTCTCCAAACGTACTGCTCCAACTGTTTTTTGAACAGCACAGTTGTGTCTCTTCAACCCAGCCCTCCCTCTGCTATTAACTGCCTTACTTTCCAGACTACACCACAACCTCACTTACTTTCAGAAAAAACTTCCTCCACCCTTAAACATTTTTGTTTGTTTGTTTCACTGTTTTCTTCTCTGGGATATACTTATTTCCCTTAAATCAGCCTTCTACTTCATTCTCCAGGCAGATATCTCGAGTTGGTTTTGACATTGTCTGCCTTTCTCTCAACTCTGCCTGATGGGCTGTGAGTTGCTCTACCCAGACCTGTGCCAGCTGTTGCTCTCTTGAAATCTTTAACCATGTCCAAATCACCACATGACTTGACTATTGCAATTTTCATTTCCGGTTCTCCTAAATTTTTGCTGTCTTAGCTCTGATATTTCTGGGATGCTGCATCCAGGCTCTTCTTGGTCCTTGAACAATGCTACTTCAGGATTGTCCGTGATGGTTGGTGTATTGATTTGCCCAATATATAAAATTAAGTACATTTTTTGGGCTTTCGTATTTTCTAGTGCAGATTTGTGGCTATGTCTGTTGATGCAACCTGTATGAAATTAGTCACCAACTATTTACTGTATTGGAAACTAAAAGCTGGATTTATGCTGCATTGTTAGAGGTGATACTGTTCCCTCCAGGTCTGGAGCACTTTATATTGCTCCGTTTCTTGTGATCTGTCCTAGCTGAAGTTACTTTTATCCAACCTGCTCCATCAGCACAGGCAATTCCCTTCTTCTGGGAACAAAGGCTGCCTCACAAACCAGTTTGCTACTGTCCCTGCTTGTAAATTTCACATGGTCACCTGCATGAGAAACTGCTTTTTAAGTTTGATACATAGTTCTCTGCATATCTGCCCAGCATAGGGGTACATTTGCCCTCCTCTGTACAGGGACATGTTGACTACCTTTTGATTTTCTCAAGTCAGTAATTGACATGCTGAGTCTATCTATAACTTTGATATTTTTTCGGCTTGTCTCCTTTCAAAATTTCACTTTCAATATAAAAGGATATTTTACATTCCTTTATTGCCAAACATGTTACTAAGTTACAAAAAAATGAGACAGAAATTGGAGGACTATGGGTAAGAAAGATAGCACAGATCCATAATTCTGCATATATGTAAAAAAATATGCCAGTATAAGAGAAAGACCAGAAGTATAAGAGGAGATGTTTCTTCCTTGCAGTTTTTTATATAGGACAGTCCAAAACTGGGGCGTGGGGAGAAAACACAAGAAATGTATGAGATGAATGGGAGACTGGGCGGGAGAGGCAAAGATGTGAGAAACAGTGATCCAGAGAGGCTGGATGGTGACTTTAAATCTCTTTTGGCCTGCACAACCCCTGTGCAGGTCTACATGTGATGGTGAAGAGAGGTGGCAGCCAGCCCCTGAGCTGGGGTGTGATGCTGGCACTGGGCTGTTATGGGCCTCTGGGGTTTCTGAATGAAAACAAGAAGTTTAGCCAGTGTCTACCATAAGCCTCCCTTAATCTCAAACTATTTCTTTCAGCATATGGAGTGCATTAAAAGAGTATAAAACCATTCTCAGTGGAGGTTTACTGTGTATTATACAAAAATTGAATTGTTGTAATAGCAACGGCAGTTGACTACCACCTCTAAAGAGGTGGCATAAATCTGAGTTTTAGCGCCCCATGTAGTAAACACTTAGTGGGTAACGTTGCACAGTCTGCACAAACAATGTTATGGAGCAGAGCCTCTCTGCTAAAACAAACACGTTGCCACCAATCTACATTAGAAAACAGGAAGGCCACACCAGTTTAGAAAAAATATGTATCAAACAAAGCAGACCATTATTAGACATATAAATCTAAGTTGTTGTGAGATGTTGTCTCAGCTACAGCAGCACATAAAATGATCCTAATAGCCTATACAGCCATTTAGCTTCATTTAAAAATACACATTCCTCTGACATGTATGGGAGTTGTATACTGGTACTGTAATTACCTTAATCCAGCAATTGCTGTTAATAATTCTCCTTTTCAAGGATTTGAAGATGCTCTGAGTAGTTCCTCTACTTTGGTCTTACTGTAGCATTTTCCTAGTTCAAGGCATTTATTTAGAATTTAAATGTGCCCAGTGAATCTGCTATGTAAATGCAATTTATTGTATATAAATTATTAACTATGTCTAGAAAGAGGAGAAGCAGGAAAAATAAAGACCCAGCATATGTGGTCATATCTTATGTAGCATCTAAGTATGTATTTTTTTGTTTTTCCAAATTTCATGTCATTTTCCCACATAAAAAGAAGCAGAAGATATCCTGATTCTTCTTGTATTCAGTCACATGCTTTTAACTTGTGATTTAGGCTAGAAAAATATGAATAAAATCAGCTTCTTTGAATCGACAAAAGATATACAGAGAGAAATATTTTTCTTAACAGTCTGATGAATGAAAAGGTGAAATATCACTGAACGGTAGAAAAAAATGTTGACACACCTAACAATTTTTTTTTTAACCCAGCAACAACTAAAATTTTCATTAATGGAATAATGAGGTAAAATAAATAAAAAGTGCCGTGGGGAAGACACACTTTAATATAGTGAAGAATCTTGCTGTTTCATATCTGCAATATTAGAAACACTATACATTGCATATATACGTGGTGATTCTGCAGGCTATGAAAACAATGACTCCTCTGTTATTTTTAATCTATAAACTGTAAAAATCAAGTCATGCTTATTTCACAGGTGAGAAGTAGTATTCAGTAGTTCAGTAGTTCAATACCTGAAGTTGTGACCCATTGGAAAAAAGTGGAGGAACATTACAAGGGATGAGTTCATGAGGAGATGCCTGAATGAATGAATGAAGGAATGAATGAATGAATTCAGAGCTCCCATGAACAAAGGAATCTTCCAAGTATAGACCTGAGTCATGGGTAGGAGGATCCAACCTACAAAGACAAAAGTGAACATCACAATTCTTTGCAATTATGACAATGATTTGAGCCAATATTAGAAATAATAGAAAGCATGATAAGAAATAATCCTTACTACTGTAAGGGTGACACCATTCTGGAGCTGTACAATACATCACTACGTACTACCTTCTCGCATTCCAATACCTGTAAGAAGTTTCTGAGGATGCTCAATCTGAGCCAGCTTCTAGGAGCTTAATTAGAGCTAGGCAAATCTGAGAAAAATTAGCCTTTGGAATTTTTTCTCTTCTAAAACATAACATACATAAAAACGCACAATAATAATAAAATCCCCACCAAGCATAAGGAATGATGAATAGGAAGTTGACTGCAGTGTTGTATAAAAAGCTGTGTCTGAACTTGTCAACTGGGTGTGCCCAGGATGGTACCTGGACCCAGAGGGCAGCTGACCCACCTCTATTAAATTCCCTCAGCCCTTGGGGTAAGGTGCCACATCTGATGGGTAGGAACCCAGGCTGTGCTAACTCCCAAAATGTGTCTAGGAATGGTTCGAGAGAGCAGGAGGTGGCACAGGCCAGCCTTGTGTTGGAGGCACCTCTGACAGCTCCAGTGCCTGGGGATGCTCCTTTGAACTGTTTAATTTGCTAGTGTTGGCACAATGAGAGAGTCCTAAAACAATAGCTGAGTATGTGTGTGTGTATGAGAACTGTACCACAGTCGAAGTCTTACATTTGTATTGTCTTTCTAAGTATGTATGTTTAAATCCTGCAGTCATTCCCTTGAACCACAGTCCCCAAGAACCCGGTCCTGCAGATGGGGAGAGCGAATCTCTGGAGAGCTATTAAGTGAGCAAGTACTTGAGGTGAACAAAAAAAGCAAGTGTCAGCAGGGTTAATATCCAGGCATCTCTGCTCCTGCCCACAGCCTGCCTGCCTGGCACTGCTCCTGTGTGCCTGCCTCGTCTTACCTTGCTGCTGCTGCTCCCACTTTCCCCACAGTCCCAGGGCCTCTCTGAGCAGTGAGTTGCATCTCCCACCACCCAAGCTCTCTCTCTACTTGGCTCCTGCTCTCCTGAACTCCCAGTTACTCCTCTTTCACCAGCTGGTCACATCCTCTTTTTGCTGCAGACTGCTTTTCCCTCTGGCTCAGGTCCCTTCCATTTGGGCAGCCAATATCTTTTTCTCCTCCAGCATCAAGCCTCAGATTTCCCAGGAAACTGATTCCTCTCTTTCTCCTTCCTCTGGCCTTTGAGTAATCTCCCCTTCAGCACCAAGCCCAGAACACCCATGAAAGACAAATCTGCCTTGGCTGGGTGTCCTGGAGGCTGTGAGTCATGCTGACGGGACAGTGCCCTCCCTGTCATTGGAGCAGTTTGAGCAAGATCAGAGAAAAGTGATTTCTTGGAAACTGTGCTGTGAGAATAGAAGTCTCCACCCAACAAGAACAAACCACATTCTTCTTCCCAGAAATTAAAAGAAATCAGCAAGAACTGGTGAGATTTATCACAGGCCTAAAGAAATGCAGCTCAGAAGCAGGAACCATCCATTGTGTCAAAACATGGCAGCACCAGGTTTGTCTCTTCTGCCATCAGAAATTTTAAGCTGGTAAAACAACATATTTCTTCAAGTCTTGCATCCTGAAATGATAGAAACATTTAGGCAGCAACACTCAAGCCAGACAGTCCCGGTAACCAATACTGCCTGAAGCAAAAAATCAACATAGAAATATCTTAGCTGTATAGACATGCACTAGAAGGAGCCAAAAAAATAGGATATATTGAACTGCCAACCGCACTTTTCATACCAAACCATGCTCATAATGTGGATAATATGGATTACCAGAGCCAGCCCAGTTTGACACCGCATGGCTCAACACTAACATTTGAAATGTTTATGCAAATGATGGGTACTCACATGATGAAGTTATCTTGGCTTTTTTTTAGCTGATTCTTCCATATCAATACTGTCACATAGCCTAAAGCAATTGAAATGACTGACTAGCAAAATGTGCTAATAACGTTG
This sequence comes from Lycocorax pyrrhopterus obiensis, assembly GCA_014706295.1. Classification (NCBI taxonomy): domain Eukaryota; kingdom Metazoa; phylum Chordata; class Aves; order Passeriformes; family Paradisaeidae; genus Lycocorax; species Lycocorax pyrrhopterus. Next base: position 18,029,092 of record JACSVZ010000002.1, on the reverse strand, counting down.
ATTATCTTCATTTATTTGCATATAATTCTTTGCTAATTTCTCTGCAGTAATTAGGACTGTGGCACATTGCTAACATGACTTTTTAAAACGAGAATGTGTTAAGTAATATTCAAACCTGTTTTGTGATTTCCAACTGATGTTTTCAATAAAGAAAAATCACCTTCAGGAAAGATATTTCTGAAATGAATGTGTATTTCTAGATTTTAAGCAATCATTAGAGGGAGATTTTGCTATCAATGTAGATGTTAGAAATCCAGAAGACATTTCTCTTGAGGCTACAGCTCAGTCAAGATAGATCACTGTTGCCAGTCAGGTAGGAGTTGTTGCCTGGGAAATATGGAAATGACCCAATGTTCTGCACTCAAAGCCCCAAACTGGTTGGAAGAAAATACTGGCAGAAAGAAATGCACTCCTGTAGTACCCCAAAAATTATATTTCAGTTTGTCATTCCACCTGTGGCATTTAAGTAAATCTACTGAGGTTGATAAATTACTTACTAATTATGCATATTGCATTTTGGTCAGCAATTCTTCCTACCAAATCTTTGATCCTCTTTGGGGGCTACTTACAATCATACTACTTATAAAAGTATTTAAATACTTTTTTTCTTCCTGTCACCACTTTAAATTGCATCTAGACTGTGCAATACTGGGTACTAGGCACTGAAATATTTTATAGAGACAGCCTGGATGTTAGAGGCTATTCTTATCTCTTATTAACATCAGGTTAGCGTACAATTCACAACCTGGTTTTGTATCTGTGTCCCTGCAAGACAAAAGAATAAAAGTCAAGGACAAAAATCTGTGTCCTGAAAGTCATGACTGGACAAATGTAAACTTTCCTGAGTGCTTTGCCAGACGCATGACAATTTTAAACAGAAGAAAGTGAACAGGTGAAGAAAGCATCAAAATCAGCACTAATGCTGCTGCCTAAACAGTTTAGCTGTCTTTGCTCCATTTCTTCCACAGCTATTGCTGACTGTGACTACAGATAAGTTGAACAAGGATGGAGGTCACCAAAACAAGAAATGCCTTAATAATTAAGGGCTCAATACATTTCACAAATTCACCTTCTTCTGTATCTGCTGCCAAACAGCTGTGGACCTGTGATATCTTGTAAAAATAAATTAAGAAGCCTGAAAGGCTCTGTTCATGATCTAAATGTGGAACTGGAGATGCAGAATGAGGATGAAACTACTAATTACTCTCTCCAGGCTCATACTTGCAATATAATCAAATCTGTCTACTGGAGCCATCAGCACTTAATCAATCGAAGTGTGATATAACCTTGCACTTCATGCTATCATGAAGCTAGAATTAAAAAAAGCCCTGTCATTGTTACAAGCATATTTTCAAGGCAGAGAATTAGCAGGCTTTGCTCTCCAAAATAAGCCTTTCAACATTTAATTACCTATAGTAGGCTGCACACGTTTGTTAATGTCTGTGCAGAGCTAACAGCTGAGCCTGCTGATGCCAGCAAGCCCTTCCTCTGCTGCCCTGAGAATGGTTTGCTATAGGAATACCTTGTTCCAGCACACTTCTCTGTTGGTAAAACACTAAGTGCTCTCCTTGTTTTAATGCAAGATGACTTATTAAGTAAAGAAGTGAAGCATTTTGCATTTTCCACATTGTCATATCTTATAGCCTGAAGAAAATGTTAATCATGGAAAGGTTGTAGTTGGTTGGTTTTTTGTTTTGTTTTGTTTTGTTTTTGATTTTATTTTTGCTTTTGTTTTGTTTTGTTATTTTTTCCCCTTTTTAACTGAGACTATTCTTATAGCTGAAAACCTCTGTATAATATCAGCAGTCACTTAAATGCTGTGTTTGGACAGTTAGCAAAATTTTGTGGATATGTATTTAAATCTCAGGGGAGCTTCTCTGCCTGTCACATCAGTAGCTGACAGCTCAAGAGGCAGGTTTCCCACAAAGATTCACTTGTCCTTTAATTGCGGGGAAGTGAAATAACATCTGTCTGGTTTTTTTGACTTCTACTTCTGAATTAAACAGGGAAATACAAGGACATGACAAAGAGAAAGAGCTCAGCTTTCTGAATCCGTAACACTTTGGTTAGGCAATAGAGTGAAGATTCTGTGTCAGCTCTTGTTTATTCAGATATGCTTTTGCTGCCCTCAGAACAGGTTTTCCTACTCAATGTCCATTTCTGGGCATGGAGAGCAACTCTGTGGAAAGGGACCTGGGGGTCCTGGTTGGTGGAAAGTTGAACATGAGTCAGCAGTGCCCTGGCAGCCAGGAGGGCCAAGCGTGTCCTGGGGGGCATCAGGCACAGCATCGCCAGCCGGGCAAGGGAGGGGATTGTCCCGCTCTGCTCTGGGCTGGGGCAGCCTCACCTCGAGTCCTGGGGGCAGTTCTGGGTGCCACAATGTAAGTAATACATTAAACCATTAAAGAGCGTCCAAAGCAGGACCATGAGCATAGTGAAGAATCTGGAGGGGAAGATGTGTGGGGAGAGGCTGAGGTCACTTGGTCTGTTCAGCCTGGAGAAGAGGAGGCTGAGGGGAGACCTCATTGTGGTCTTCAACAACCTCACAAGGAGAAGAGGAGGGGCAGGCACTGATCTCTTCATTCTCATGACCAGTGACAGGACTCAAGGGAATGTCCTGAAGTTGTATCAGGGGAAGTTTAGGTGGGATATTAAGAAAAGGTTTTTCACCCAGAGGGTGGTTGATCACTGGAACAGGCTCCCCAGGGAAGTGGTCACAGCATCAAGCCTGACAGAGTTCAAAAAAGGTTTAGACACTCTCAGGCATATGGTGTGATTCTTGGGATTGTCCTGCACAAGGCCAGGAGTTGGAACCGATGATCCTGGTGGGTCCCTTCCAACTCAGCCTATTCTATGATTCTATGATTCTATGTTTCTTTCCAATCAGCATTTGAGATAGTTGAAATACTGACACAAACCATTTTGGTTTTGTCTGTTGTTCCATTTTTTAAAACTGTTTAACTCCCAGACTTTGATTGGAAAGGCTAAAACAAAGAAAAATATTTTTCATAACAATGCTCTGTTTTGAAATTTCTAAAACAAAGCTTAAGGATCATGCTCTCCCTAAAGAGGATGATAACATGGCTGTTATGCTTAAAGACTGAAAGAGAGATCAGTCTGGGGCTCCAGGAGTTTTCCAGTAGGCCTCCTGGCCTGATGCTCACCAGTCCCCATTGCTCAAGACAACTGAGGTGTCAACAACTTGTTTCCCTCTCCTGGGTGCTTGACTTTTCTCCATTTTGTTTCCAGACACCATCCACCCTCGACATGACTCTTGTCTTGACAAACTCTGGAGAATAACTTACTTGCATGTTATTTGCATTTCATCACTCTTAAGGTTTGTTTAATACTCACTTGTGTTGATTGTGTAATATTACATCTTTGGTTATACACCTTGGGTTTTGGAGACAGGAGAGAGGAGTTAGTCTGCCAGTGTCATGGTGGAGAAATGAGTGCTCTGGCAGAAGGAGCAGCTCGGATTGAGCTGGCTGTGCCTTGTGGAAGGCAAACACACTGGATGAGTTCTCATCTGCTGCCCAGGGTGGGCAGCAGCTGTGCAAAGCTGGAGCACAAGCCCCTGTTCTTATGCTGTACCTTGCTCTGCTCTGCAGGAGTGTGCATTACTGCATATAATGCAAGTGGGAGCATTTGGCCTAATCACCGTTTCTGCTGAAAACAAAATCTGTCAAGTGGTAGAGACAAAACACTGTGCTGAAAAACCTTCACATTTTCTGCTTCTGTTTATTGTGAAGTCTGCCTTAAAAAGAAAGAAATCAAAGAATCACAGGCTAAACTAGGTTAGAAAAGACCTTTGAGATCATCGAGTCCAACCTGTGACCCAACATTACCTTATCAGCTAAACCATGGCCTCATTAAGTCTTTTTTTAAACACCTCAAGGGATGGTGACTCAGCCACCTCCCTGGGCACCCCATTCCAATGCCGAACAACTCTTTCTGTGAAGAATTTTTTTTCTAATATCTAGCCTAAACTTCCCCTGGTGCAGCTTGAGGCTGTGTCCTCTTGTCCTGTCACTGGTCACCTGGGAGAAGAGGCTGACCCCCTCCTGGCTACAACCACCTTTCTGGTAGTCATAGAGAGTGATAAGGAAGGCCAACTTTACGCCACTACAGAAATGAACAAACTACATTTCTGCTTTCTAAGTTCAGCATAGCCTGTGCTCTCAGAAGAATATTCTACCAGTAGGCAAAATATGAACACAAAGACATGATAACTTTGCTCATTCCTATTTTGTCCTATCACCTTCTGTCAATATCCAGACAAGTGAAACAGCCTTTGTAATTAAAAAAAAGCAAAACAAACTCCAAAACAATTTCCTGTGTACTTCCTTTCATGGAACAGGAGGACATTAGAGGAGGTCAGCTGTATCCTTGATTTTCTTTTTTTTTGGGTCAGCAAAATAAGAACACCAGAATTATAAAAATGTCCAAACTCAATCAAGTGTTCATTAGCATTCTGTGGAGTCACTTCAATTAAAGAAAACTCTTATTTTGTCTGCATCACTAGGGAAATGCAGACTAAAATTGGAATGTAAATGTGGTTGTATTTTAGAATGATTTAATGTGACAGTCTTCCTGTTTGCAAATGGCCCAGCAAAGGGTCACAGTTTAACATCAATTCATAGAATAAAATGCAAGTTCAAAAACATGTCAGAACAATTTGCAGGATGTTTTTCAATTATCTGGCAAAGAACACATGGAGACTTCTTACATTATTTCATTTTTCCTTGAGACTTTATATGCTGCCAGTTTTGAGCTACGAGTTTTTTGTGTTCTTAAATTCCTGTTTGGGAAGTTTGCTAAGACGCTAGCAAGAAGCTCTAGCAAAGTTTCCCTTCATTTCCAAACCACTTCAGTGTCTTTTCCCACTGATGGGATAAATGGGCTGAGCATTTTCAGCTGCATCTCAGGCAAAACCAACCAAAATCAAGCCCTTAAGGCTCTGATTTTTGGAGTGCTTAACACTAACTGTGGCTGAAGGTAATTGGAGCTGCTGGTGCACTGTAACCCTGAAAACTTGAAACAATGCTGTCTTTATGATGAGGATGGTCCTTGGATTGTCAAACTTGCCTGGAGATGTGAGGTAGGATGACTTTGCACATACTGCTTAAAGTAGAACTATGTTTAAAATTCTGTCTGCAATCGCGTTGATCACAATTTAATGAGCTGTTCCTCTCCCCTGTGCAATTAAGGTTAAGGAAGTACTCTAGATATTCTGTAAGTAGGTACAGTAAATACCCAGTAAATAGGTACAGAGTTCTGCCCAGCCTGAGGAGTTTCCCATCAGGGGGTTGGGTGGTGGGGAGGTGCCCTCTGCCCTGGAGCAGGAGCAGCCTGGTTGCTCTTCCCTCCTTGCTGGGGATGTGTGTGCACACAGGTGCATATGCCAGACACTTGTGTGCACTGGGGTCCTGATCTTGTGGCATTGAACACTTCCTAGCCAGTCCCCACTTTTCCACTGGCATGAAGAGCAATGCCTGCTCCATCACACACTGTGCAGGAAAGCAAGGCAAACCCAGGCACATTTTGTAGCTCTTAATTTCTTGGGTGGGGAAGACATTAAGAAGTGGTATTCCCGTGTGTGTCTCGGTCATGCCTGTTACTATGAAAATGCTATAAAATCCCTGACCTGTTCTCAGGCTCTCTGTATCTCCACCATGATGTGCCCTTTTACAAACCCCTTGGCTATTCCTCCCAGCTGGGACTCCAGAAGAGAACCAGGACTCTCTGGCATCAATGCCACAAAATAGTTCCAGCCAGTATTACTGAATTCAGTAGAAGCAGAGCAAGGTTTGAACTCTGAGCTCTGTAACTGGCACTCTGTGGTTACTACAAAGTGACAAACCAAAACTTAAGCTACCCTCTTGATATCTGATGTAGTTAAAATTGAGTATTGTAAAATCACAGAATTGTTCAGGTTGGAAAAGACCTTTAAGATCATCGAGTGAGTGTCATCATTAACCCAGCACCACCACCATATCTACCACTGAACTATGTCTTCAATGAAAGACATGAACTCCATTTGCACCTTAATCAGTATGCCAGGGTCAACACAACTGGCCGTCTCCAGCAGCCATGAAGACTTGAAGACATGCTACAGTTAGACCTTCTGTTGAAGCAGTTCTCCTGTGTCAATTTGTTCATTTATTTCTTTCACAACTGACCTTTCAGCTTTCAAGTGTGAAACTATAAAGTGCCTCTGAAAAAATACCATCACTGTCATAGTCCAGTGTGGTTCTATGCTCACTGTCTGTCAGTGTGGCCCACACCAAATAGGTTTACTGTACTAGACTAAAAAATAAAAGTATTTTACTAACTGTGAATCTTAAAAGCTGGAGTGTATTGACTGAGCACATGAGAAAGTCTAATCCTGTACAGCCAAAATATTAATTCAATCCATAATCTTCTCTCTGATAGCAGTCATCTGTTGATGCATTGAGAGGAGTACAAAGCCAGGGAAGACATAAACCCTTCCCCACCATAATATCTCAACTTCTGATGACCCATGGCTCCTAGGCAACACACTTTTTCTCCATATTTAATAGATCTGGATTGATTTTTTACTTATCCTCTTTTGACTCATCACTCTGTGAAGCCTGGGAAGCTCTGGTGAAAGCCTATGGAAAGACTTTTTGCAGCTGACCGTGTGCTTTATTTCTCTTCTTTGTTTTGAGCTTGCCATCTTCTGTCTTCCTTTGATACTTTCTGATTCTTGCACTAGAAAAGCCAATGAACAAAAGATCCTTGTTTATGTTCACCATACACTTGTGATTTCATAGACCTTTCTTCCAGCCTTGTTGTCACCTCTTTTCAGACTGCAAAAGCCCGATCTATTTAATCACTTCAGATGCAGAAACCATTTGATACCTTTGTCATCCTAATACTCGACCTCTGAACCCCTTTCAGACCTGCTGTACATTACAGAAATGGGTGGAGCAGAACTGCCCACAGTATTCAAGGTGTGGTAGCCCCACATCTGTGCAGCATGGGATGATGTTCTCTCTCTCCCTTCTCTTTTCCTTTCTTAATAATTCCTCACATTCAATTTACTTTTTTTTTATTACTCATGAGCATTGAGCTGACACTTTCATAGACTGTCTATTATATTTCCAAGATCTTATTCCTGAATGCTAATTTAAAGACTGTCACCATGTATATAAAGTTAGGATTGTTTTTCTTGTACATGCTACTTCACATTTATCTACTTTGAATTTCATTTGCCACTTAATCATTCAGTCAGTTTGTTTCCTGCAGTTCTCTCTCTCTTTTTTTTTTTTCTGCACGAGCTAAATTCTTATCAACAGAAAACATAGCCATCTTACTATTCACCTCCTTTTCCAGGTAATTTAGAAGTATGTTGAACAGGGCAGACTTATCACATACCCCAGTAAGACTCTACTGGTACCTTCTCTGCATTGAGAAAATTGGTTGTTTATTCCTACTCCTCATTTCCTAAACCTTAACTCCTTACCTATCCCTCGAAGGAGTTCCTTTCCTATACCGTAGTTGGAAGAGTTTTTGGTGAAGGACATTGTCAAATACTTTTCAGGAATTCCAGAGATTAAACCCCAATCTGTATGTGCAGGATAGGGTGGGAATTGCTTGTTCACTATCTCTTCTTGTACCTGAAGTGGGGGACATTGAAGGATGCTTCTGTAAGGCATATTTAGATAATTTTTTAAAAAAGGAAAATGATTCTTCATGCAATGTGTAGTTAGGTTTCAAAGTTCATTGCCACACACAGTGTGGATAGTATTTGGTATTTGTAGATTCTGGGGACAGACTGGTCTAGTTCACAGATCACAAATCCATTGAAGGTTACTAAATGTATAGAAATAAAGGCTGCCTGAAGAGCTCATGGAAGTTAAAATGATTGGAAGTCCTAGGAGTATTCATCAGGAACATCTTGTACGTCTGTCCCAGTTGTCTTTTCTTTCCTAGGCATTCACTTTTGGAGACAGCCCAGCCATTCCTCTGCCTTTTTGTGCCCACATTCTTAACTGGGTCTGTTATTGGATGCCTTTGGAGAATTCTGTCTGGTTTGAAAGACATTACTCCCCTCTTTAAAAGCTCCTTCCCCAGGAGGCACTTTCCCAATATCCTCTGATTTAAGTCCTACCCATGCTCCTGATACAGTTGTCAAACTAGGAGGTGCTACAGCTCTCCAGATATACCTTGCAAATGTTAAAAATTTGTCATCACTTTTGCCATCCTCCATTCCTGCATTGCAATGACAGCTCTAATGCCTTGCAGCTTCCTTTAGTAGGTCAGCTTTTAAATCATCTGGACCTGACAATTTTTTACCTTAATTTTGACAATTTCTTTTATGGATTCTTCTAATGAACTCACCCTGAAGTAGTTCCTTTGACATATCCCCTCCGATGCATGAAGAAAGGTTCCAGCCCAGATATTTCCCTAAACTCCTTCAAGGCTGTAAAAAATAATTTAATTTTCCTCCTCTGCTTTATCTTCTCTGAAAGTTCCTTTTGTACTTTGATCAATTAATGGGCCTACAAACTCTATAGCTTCCTGCTCCTGATGTGTTTGAAGAAATGATTAATTATGAGGTTTTTACGCCCTCTGAAAACTGTTCTTCAAACTCTTTTTTACTGGCCTGAAACGAGGAACAAGGGAACTTTGCTGAAGGCATTCATTTTGATCTTTTTTTTTAATATATTTGTACTTCAGCAAAGAAAGGAAAATTCTTATTGATTTTCATAATCCTGAAAATATATGGATTTGCAACTGAACATACTTCTACACCAAATTTGTTACTCTTTTGGTCCTACACACATATCTACAAGAACAGCTATACAGCATAACCTGATTTTTTTCCGTAAAAATATTTTTACATTTTCTCTGACACATTATTTTATGCTAAATAACTAGATGCCTTTTTCTTTATAAGTGTGACAAGTTGCTTCTGTAAAATGCACAGAAGTAGTATTTTAGTCTTCTCTTTCTTTAGCTAGATGAAACTACTTGGATGCCTTTCCTCTCATCTGCTTACCTCTGACTCGTATCTCACCTATGCTTATGGCAGTTGGTTGCTCCACTGTTCTTCCACAGACCCCTTTGCACCCCCATACTGGCTTCTGGCTGATATTTGCTGTTTAACTTTTTGTACTTCTGGTTTGGTACTTGCCTAGTCCCCAGTCAGTTTGACTACTCCTGGTCATTAGTAACTCCTTTGTTTGTTTAAGCATTTCTATGTTGGTAACTTGGCTACTCTGCTCAACTTCTGGTATAGAGGCTGTTGTGAACCAAAATAATGTCCTGGCTCTTGTTCTGTGCTAGGGGTGTATTGTGGTTGGGCATGCTTCTATTCTGCCTGCTGATGGCAAAAATCCTCTGTTGTTGAGTAGCTTCATCTTTGTACATGTTGGCAGAAGGCTTCTATGTTGCTCTCTACCCTACCGGAAATGTTCATATTCCTAGAAATCTTCCCTGTTCATACCTTTATTTCTGCTGCTTTCTGGTTGTTCACAATGTGAGTAAATTTCCCCAAATTCCCTATTTGCTTTTGGATATTCACAATCGTTCAAATTTTGCTGAAGTTGGCCTTGTTGAAACACGTTATCTACCCTGTTACTCCTGGCTTTGGAGGTTTATCTGTATGTGCACAGAAACTGCGAGGAGGTTTAAGTCAGTAGCAAAATATGGGTCTTCATGTTTCAGAGGAGGAACTTCACATTTCAATCCCAGGAACTTCACAGTGTCCCTTTCCCAGGTCTGTCTCATGGGCCTGTTCACGGGCAGCCTGAAAAGTTGAGGCAATAGCAAACAAAATTGTACTTTTTAGTCCTGTTGTGCTCCTTTTTTTACTCATGATTTGTCCTGATCGACAGCATCTGCCTTCTCACTAGAAGATTATTACTCTTCCCTAATTCTAACTATCTTTAGAGGTCACTGTATTCCATGAAATTCTCTTTCTTAAATGAATATTATTAGAGATGATATGCACATCTAGACTGTTTAGTGACATAAATTTTTGTTAAGTATAAGATTTTTCTTCTCTGAAACCTGCTTGTTCTTAGCTACTTGCCTGTGTCTGATTTCACTTGCGATAATATCACTCATTAACATTTTCTGACACTGACACTAATAATACTCTATTTCTCATCTTTCAAATTGCCATTCTTTTGGTGGTTTGACAGTAAAATAGTCTTTAACATTAGCAGAAGTAAGGCATCTACCCTGTTGGGCACTTCTAAAATTTTCTATAGTTTCAGTTGACTAAATGGCCTCACCTTTCTAGAATTAGTCAATTCCATCTCCTTTTACCTTGTTTTATTTACTTCATTAGGAGAAAAAAATTGATAATTTTTTTGAAAAAAGCAAATAATGAAGTATAATATAAATACTTAACCTTCTTTGAAATTGTGTATTTGCAACTAAAAAACCAAACCCAAAGTGTATTGGAATCCGAGCTTGGATCTGAGTGTCAGAATGAGATTTACAACTCCTTCATAGCCACTGGCCATTGGGATTCTGCTGAACTTTGAGGTTCTTGAGTCAAAACATTTCTACAAATAAATTTGGAGAAGTTTAGAAGTGTGCTTTGAAAGGTCTGATAACAGAACACACTGAAGAGGGACTAAATATACTGCCTTTACTCCCTTTTACTGCTCTTAGATGTGCAAAGCAGAGCTAGGCAGACCTGTGCTTTGATGAAGTTTCGGGGGAGATGCTGCCTGTACAACATTTCAAACGTGGTTCTATATGGTCTGAGAATCTCTGCTGATGGCCTCTTAAGGGTGAGCATGTTTGCTCCTTGGCCTTTGTGGCTCTGGCTATGGAGGCGTATTTTTGCTTTGCTCAGTTGGTAAACCTAGCAATGCCTGTGCCTGGAAGTAAAAAAAAAAAAACCACAACACACAAAATCTGTTTGAAGGAACTAGCTTTAGTACTTGTTCATTGAGTGTTGATTCAAAACCAAACCAAACTGCTATAAAACACAATCACCACCTCTGCGAGGCAGACAAGAGTTTCAAGGTTTGTTGCTTATCTGAAGCATAAGACGCAGCACTGATCTCTGTCTCTCCAAGAGACGCAGCCCACTTTCACCCTGCCTTGTTGTCCAGCCCCTCTTTTAGTGCCCCTTTCCCCTTTGGAAATACTCGGCTGGCTCCTGGAGCGCCAAGTGTCAGAGTGGCTCGGTCTCGGCTGGGAGACACCTCCTCCCTCTGAGCCCTGCTCACCATAATGTTTTCTGACAGGGGGAAGCTGGTTGTGGCTCCCTCGACCCTTGCCCACACCTCTCTGCTCAGCCGCACAGAGCATCCTGCGCAGTTATTTTCAGATGATAAAAGTTAGCTAATTCCTACAGCAGGATCATTCCTGCACTGTGGATGAGCTTTCTTTTATTGCTTTGTTCTTCAGCATGTGTGAGCCCCTGGAAGGACTGGGGTCCCGTTAATCTGGTATCTGTACAAATCTTTAATGAGATGCTGTTCCCTGCTACACAGCTGGCAATCTACAAATGTCTTATGACATATGATGAAACCCAATCTACAGAATAGAAGCAAAGGGATTTAATTGAATGTCATATCCGCAAAAGCCAAAGGGCAAAATCCTGGCCTCACAGAGGTCACTGGCCAAGATCCCATTGGCTTTAGTGGTGCCAGGCTTTCAACAAGAGTCTTTGCAGCAAAAGTATTTGTATTCTGCTCACATTGACCTACTTCAGGTCGAAATACCCTTTAGCGGTGCTCACTAAGCCATAGGGCTTGCTGGTAAACCTTAATGTGTTTAGCCAATGCAAGCTGACAAGGGCATGACATCATTAGCCAAGTTTCACATCCCACTGACCTTGCCATCATGACTTAATCCTCTGAGGTCTGTCATCCCCCATGGTTTGGTTTGACAGTGCTTTACAGCACTTGTGTACTCACCTACTACAGTCTGTTAAGAAAACATGGATATGCAGAAGCTGCTGTGTGTCTCTGATGGCACATGAATTATAGCAAAGATTGACTACTTTACATCTTTTGTTGAACTAGCATATTGACAGCTCTGTCTTGTTTTCTGATATCTGAGTTATGGATTTCCCAAGTCTGATTTGTGAATTGTGTCACACAGAAATTACCACATTTTGAGAAAACCTGATATTTCTACTGAGAGGGTGATTTGTTATGATTTCACATCTATCATGTTTGTCTTTCAAAATTTCACACAATTTTACAGGCATCATTACCCTGATTTATTTTAGAGAGTGAAAACCAAAGTTGCACTCTGACAGGTCTGACCAGAAACCATTGTTTCACTGATTAGGTCTCTCTGTGCTAGCAGAAGGAAGAGTGAGTGCCACATCTCCAGTAGGGAGCTGAAGTATTGCAGGGCTGTTCTGCAGCCCAAGCACAGAAGCAACTCACCTTCTACTAGGAAAAACAGAAGCAAGTACCATAAATTCCAGAGCATCATGTGTACTCTTCTCTACGTCCCATAGAAAAAAACAAAACAACAAAACCAAAACCAACCAAAACAACCTTTCCCCCCAAGTCCCCCCAAACAACTAGAAAAGAGAAGAATCAACACTACCTAAGATAAATTATTTGGGCAGTTGGGGGAAAAGAGAGACCATATGGACCTGTACCTCAGGCACTCCTATTTGAAACATCTTTCCACATTCCAAGTAATCTCTAGTCCTGCCTAGCAAGCTGTATCCTGGGGAGGAGAGTGAGCACTTTACTGCATAAAAGATGAACTAAGCTTTACAGCTCTTTTTCTGAACTCCTTACATTACTTTCATTAAAAAATTGTCTGTGTGGGGCAGTTGTTGCAGAATAAATGCAGGGGGTGAATTCAAAGTGCAACAATCAGTCCGTACTCATTCCCAGTGTGAGTTAAACTAAACACACAGGGACAATTTCACTATGGATTAAGAATGTCCTCCTGAAGAGTTAGTATGCAATAACTATTCCAAGCTATTTCCCCAGGTAGACAAGCCTAAACATCTGATAAATAGGTCTATTCCTTTTCCTCTTAACCAATTAAGTACTTATTTTAGAAGGATAAAATGAATTATCACGTAACTATTTCACTGCAATATGTCTTACTTAGTGCATTAATGTCAGAAAAAGTGAACTACTGTCCACAGATTGGAAAGAAAGGTATTAATGTTTTGTATGTACAAGCAAAGAGATGTCTCTTGACCTTATTTTATTTTGGGTAAAGATTATGATGTATTGTTGTTTTTGCAACGTTTCACATTTATTTCACAAAATAAATCACATAATGGACTGTCATAATAGCCCCAGTAGCGTGACAGGAAAAAAGAATTGGTAGAGCTACACTTCAGTGCACAGTGAAATAGCTAACAATTTGTTAAATATCCCATGAGTGGATTAAATAGGCATATGATCAGTTATGTGGCTGCCAAGCCACAGCAGGAGCCAATTACAATTCACCAAAAATAATTTAGATGAAAACTGATGAATCTATCAAAACCTAATTAAATTTATGGAAAAAAGCAAACATCTCGTTGACAGATTATATAACCAACAAGTTTCTCTGTAAACAGTCAACAAAGGATGGCCACTGAAAGCAGAGCCGCATTATTTGATCTTGTTTGAAGAGCGTTGAGTTTTTTAATATGTAATATTCTTCCTATTTAAGTTTCAGGTAAATCAGTCACATAGAAAGTGAGTCAGCTGGCTTTACATGAAGTAGCACAAAGTCATTCAGCAAATTGTAACTGTTGTTAATTATTTCATGGCTTGTCTTATGTGAAACACGTAAGAGTGTGGAGGGGGAGGGATGTGAATGAAGAAGAAAGATGCTGTAGACAGAGAGCTCTTTCAAGGATCTGATTTTATACAATGAACTAGAAAATACACTGATAAATACAACTGTTAGAGCTTGAGCTCTTTAATATTGAGCTATTTTCTATGGTATAATGTTGGAGTAGAGCACGGTTTTCATTGAAATGCTGGGTATTAGGCCACCAAATGGTGAAGCAAGTCTCTGTGAGAATGAGCACTCAGATACCAGCAACAAAACCCAGAAGGCAGAAAGGCAAGACACCTCTAAATCAGAGCTTTCAGCTGCAATAAATAGATAAGCTGTCTTTAGAACCAAAAAGACAGGGACTTGCATGGTTATTCTCATTGAAATCCTGCAAAGAACTAGCCAGAAACAGGGCTGCTGATCATCTTACTCCAGCAATGTCAGGATAGATATTTCTAAAATGTACCTTACACTCCAGTTATTTCTCAGATATCTGCGCTGTTCATTCTCCCATGAAACTGTTGTACATTGTGAACTATAACCTGAGTTTTCTTTTCATACAAACTCAGTTTTCCCAGTGCACCAATGCTTTTGTGCTGGATGTGTTTTGTATGACTAATCAATACAACAAAGACATAGCTGAGTTTTACTCATGACAGAGATTCCATCCCCCCCCCCGCCATGCTATTCAGAAATGAAGCTTTCAGCTGCCAACAGAAGAAAGGTGATATGTGTTTCTCCTCTGCGCCTGTGCTTTTTTGGTGGCCACATGGGAAAATGCTACGCCAATGTCTGATTCATCTCTCTTGAAACTGGGAAGTTAGCAATGATTTCCCTTTTCCCCAAATTGAAGGCAAGTGAAAGATCCAGTCCTTTAAACACAGTTAATAATATTCTTCCCACTTGAAGAGTGAATATTCACAGAGTAGGTATCTGTGAAAGTCAAAATGCAGAAGAGTACATGTTCCGTCATCACTGCATGAATGCTAACATTAGCCAGACCCTTGCATTACATAAAGATGTCTGAATTACCTTGTATAAAATATTCTTACAGTCTAAGGAGGCATTTTAAAGTGAACATGTCTTAATGCATAGATCCATAATAAGCAGAGGTGTTTGCTTTCTCTGGGAAAAAGAGTAGTCACACATGCCTAATTTTCTGATTTTTCTCGCTCCTAGAATTAAAGCTATCCTTTCAAATGAGGCAAAAATAGAATTGGAGTGTAAAACATGAAGTAATTTAAATTCTTGAATTAACCTTAATTAAACTAAAGATAACCTAAAATGGAGGAAAATAGGGAACCAAAGGGGGAAAAATAGAAAATTGCAAATGAGAATGAGGATGACTTATTCAATCAACTGTTATACTCCTCCTGAGAGTGTGGGAATTTTTGGGGGGAGTGGGGTGAGGTTTTTTTGAGGGTTGGGTGTTTTTGCTTTTGAAGGCTTTTGGGGGTGGAATTTTTTTTTTTTTTGGGGGGGGTGGGAACTGTCGGCTCATTTTGAGGGAGGAAGAGGGACAAAAGGCAGGAGAAGCACCTCACAAGGCCCTGAAAAGGGACAAAAAGATGCTGTGCTTCACTTGCTCTTGGTTGTTTCTGTGGTGCTCTGCAGGGAAGAGGAGACTTTTGGCATGCCTACCCCAGGCAGCACAACATGTGTCAGCACAGGGGCTGCAAAAACGCTGTACAGAGTCATACAAATAGATGACACACTATGCAACTTCTCACCATGCCTAAATAGCCATGAGTGAGCTTCCTGTGGAAAACACCCAGCAGACAAGCTGTGAACATGTAACATTTTCTCAGCACTTAACAAGGCATCACCTTGGAGCTAAAGAGGATTGCTACCCTTTTCCTCCTTGTTCAGACCAGTCCCCAGCCATAAATAAGCCCCTGACACTGCTGCAATGTGCTGCAATGAGCACTTCGAGGACCAAGAAAAATAAGCTTCTGCTCAGGACATAACAAAATGCAGGAGCAGAATCTTTCACTAGGAATTTCCCACTGGTGGCTTTAGAGATCCTCTAAAAATGGTGCTGTTTGCTCCTGTACCTGAGACTCCAAATTCCTCTTCAACAATCATAGAGTCTGCCCTGCTCTGCTCAGATGTAAAGGACAGCCCACTTCTCTGTAAGAAAAAAAATAGATAAAGATTTGTTGTGATTATTTTAAGCCCCAAACCAATTTGCTAAAACTTGTGTTCCTTGATGTATTTTGAATTATTGAATATATGAAAGAGAAATTACAGACATTTGCATTATCGCAACCGGATCTTAACATATTTTTTTCACATAGAAGTCACATGACAGGTTGGACATCAGGAGGAAATTTCTTCACAGAAAGGCTGATTAAGAGTTGGAATGGACTGACCAGGGAGGTGGCGGAGTCAATGTCCCTGGAGGTGTTCAAGGAAAGACTGGACACGGCATGGTCCAGTTGACATCGTGGTGTTCGGTAAGAGGTTGGACTTGATGATTTCAGAGGTCTTTTCCAACCTGTGGATTGATTCTGTGATTCTGTAAATATGAAGTTCTATGACACTATTAGAAATATGCCCTTTCCATATCCAAGGGTTAAATTTCATGCTTTCCTCCTGAAGAATGCAGCTCAGGAGGAACGTAAGAAAACTCCTTTAGACTCCTTTAAAACACGTATCACCTTTTCCTGCTGGGGCTGGTGCAGGCAGGTGAATAAGGGCTAAGCAGCAGCTGAAATATGTGCATGTCTTGGGTAGATTTCATATAAGATGGTGCCAATGTGTCTCACATTTATATCTCACCAAAATTTTTGATAGTTCTAGAAGAAGTTTTTAATGTATCCCTCCTATTTGTTGTAAGCAGAATGGGTCTCAAAACAACACCACTGCACTCTAATAATATGCATCAGTTTTTTATTAAAAGAAGCTTATGGCTTTGTTATCTATTTGCAGAAGTAAACAGAAACAGCTTGGTGTATGTACTAGCCTTAATGTAGAAAATTGTAGAAGTCTCCTTGATAAAGGCACTACATGGTAAGGTATAAGAATGCATTACAGTGCATCTTTAAATAAGATGGAAAGTATTCATTTTTTAAAATCACTGGATATACTCCTGATAGGGAGCTTGATTTATACCAAATAACATCAATAAAAATGTAGTCATTGACTTCATTAGAAGGATGCTCAAACTAATTATTTGCCACTGGTTTTACATCTACAATTAATTTTGAACTTAATTTTCAGAGGTACTAAGTGCACTCCCATAACCCATTGATTTCAAGTAACGTTTTGGGTGCTGGGCACTTCAAAAAATGAGGCTGCCTTATCTACAAATTCAGTCAAATTGTTAATCCACATTGGAATTAATGGACTAAGCTAACAGAATCTGCAAATAAATTGGAAGCACCGAATTAGTGCGTCTCCTGATGGTTCTGGACAGCAGCCTTATCTAACCAGCCCGATCCATTTTTTTCACCTGCTCTGACAACAGGCTGCCAGGCGTGGGCTGCTCCGCACGGCAGCAGCCTTCTGCTAGGGCACTTTATGTCACACAAAAATATATTCAGTGCTCGAAATGAGCCTATTATTAATAAACACCAACACATCTCAGGCGTGCTATTCATCTTAGCACCATCCTCGTAAAATCTTTTTTATTGTTTGTGTGATACATTCTCAAGATATTAACATTTATATGTGGCTGGAAAGAGAAGAAAATCCCCAAATTGCACTCTGTGAACTCAGATCCAAAAGTGGCCAGTGCAGAAACTGTATAAAATTGGATAATCTGTTTACAGAAAGAGCTGGATGGGTAACGGAGTTGGCAAAGACATTCAGCTTTTATATAACTGGCTCAGATACTTTCCAAGTCAGAAGGGTCAGTGAGGCTTTACTGTCTGAAAGTTGCTTTGCAAAACCTGTGAAATAAACTGCACATTCATCATGTAAGGGATATCGCC
This sequence comes from Lycocorax pyrrhopterus obiensis, assembly GCA_014706295.1. Taxonomy (NCBI): domain Eukaryota; kingdom Metazoa; phylum Chordata; class Aves; order Passeriformes; family Paradisaeidae; genus Lycocorax; species Lycocorax pyrrhopterus. Next base: position 18,011,411 of record JACSVZ010000002.1, on the reverse strand, counting down.
CATCGTAGGAAAAACACCAACATGCATAACATTGCTTGTTATCATGGAAGAATTGCCAGGATTTAAACCAGAGGCAGCTGAACAACAAATGGGGTTTCAGGTCCTTACAGGATCCTGGGAGATCTGGAGTCAGATGATGACTGGCCTCCCTACCCTAATTGAACAACCAACATTCAGACACCTGTATAAACAGCAATAATTAGCTCTTTTGTTGATGTATTAAAAAAAAATTATATTTCAGCATTTTTAATTAACTCCGGGTTGGAATAAATAATCTTTATTTTTAACATGATAGTCTCAACTTCCATTTCCAGCATCTGCAAATATTTGCTGACTATTCTCTTAAAATGAATTTTGTCTAAATAATTTCTTAAAAGCTTTAAATTCCATATTTTAAAATATGCACGAACTTATTCTATAATAAATGGAAAAACTAAATGCATGCTTAACAAAGAAAGCTGAAAAGACATGAAGTTTAGAGTAAGACCATATTTCTTTTTCCTGGTTGTTTTGGTATATAAAGCCATAGAAGAGAAAAAAGGTAAACCTATGCTATATTAACAGAAGTTAAACAAATAAATTGCCAAGTAAGGATAGAGAATAAGTGAATAAAATTAACGAGAAATCCACAAAATACAGTAGCCTGTCTATTTGAGTTAAAATGAAAGCAAAGTGTTCACATGTATGTAACTTCCCAAAATACTGTGCGAGAAGAGAAAGAATTTGTAATTTTCTGTGCTTTTCTGTTCTTGATTTTCAGAGCTAAGTGCAGTAAAGATGTACAAATTTTTGAGTTCTTATTGTTGTTTTGCTCCTATTGTACAGAGAAAAGAAGTAAAATCCTTTGGATAGTGAATATTCAGTTACAGGTCTTCCTGCAGGCCATTTGGAATCCCTGCAGCTGTGAGGGAATTGCATGCCAGACCCAGGTAAGCCTGGCTGAAATGGAATGCTCAGCAGGGAAGGCTCGGGTGTCGGGAACTCTCTTCTCTTTGAGTGCTTGTAAACTACAGGACCATTTTCCTCTTGCTTGTGCTGTTTCTGTCCTATACACAGGGATGGAGCAACTTCAGGCTGGATTTCTCTTAGTTGCATATCCCATAGAGTAAGGAATAGCCTTCCTGGACCCACTGCCCCCAGTGGCACAAGGATGGTGAGGGCTTCAGTTTCTACCAAAATGTGATGACAGTAATGAAAAGATGAAGCTGTCCTATCACCTGTAGCAATTGCAGCTTTGGTATTGATGCTTCGACACCAGTGTTATCTTTTAGGCACAGATCATTTTGATAAAGAGTTATCACATGGATATCACCATTGCTTCCCTCCTTCTCACCTGCCTCATACCTTTAACAAAAGCTGTCGGTATGTATAAAAGTTTGTGCTGAGAAAGTCCTTCTTAGTCATGATGTGAGTAATGACTTCCAGAGCTGAGTGTGGAGGGACTCTATGCTTGGAACAAGTGTTTACCTTACTGGCATTTCTCCTCAGAATATGTAGCAGATCTTTGATAGATAGATCTGTGAGAGAATGCAATTAAATTTATCAAGTTCCAAAGTTCAGAAGAAATTTAATACTTCCACAATTTTTAGTAGTCTCACAAGAATGTTTGGCAGAAGCTGCAACGCGTGGTATAGCAATGAATATCAGTCTGTGTTTGGAGAGGATTTTGAACAGAAGAGTGCTACCATAGACAACAGCAAGGTGAGTTTGCTAACAAAACAGTGGGACAGTGCAGTGAATGCTACCCTTTGTAAAACACTCCAAAAGCCAACAGAACATAACCAAGTAGACAAATAGTTACATCTCTCTCCTTTGTATTAAGCCGTGTAGAACTCCCCAGAAGGCCCTGCAGCAAAGAATGATTGATGCATGTAACAGTGAATTTCATCCTGCTCATCGAGGACAGGAGCAATTGTTGTGCCTTTCCTCTTCATTTTATGCGGTTCACCATGCTCTTTGCTTCATGCTTTTCAAGTCCTTGAGCATAATCAAAATAGTACAGGCTGTCTGTAACCTCAAAGTAAAGCAGATAATTTAGAAAATGTTTTCGCATATCCTTTCTTCCCTGATTTTTCATTTGACCTCCGATTATTTTGGTTTCTTTTTGGCATCTAATATCAAAGACTATACAGCTAAAGTCAGCCCCTACAAAAGATATATGAAAAGCAACACCATGTTCTTGGACTGAGAAGGGTACTTGAATAAATTTTTTTTTTAAAAAAGTCTAATTTGCCTGCAATAAAATATTAATTCAGTACTTTGCATTAGCTGTTCTTATTTCCTTGTGTGCAGCATTCTTTCATACAATTCTGGTATGTTCTAAAAATGCTACCAGCCTAAGAGGAAAATCATGCCTCTAAAAACTTCTTGCTAATGGAATATTAAAATTACAAGTCAGTCATCTTAAAACCACTGAGTAACAGCACTTTCCTGTTTACCAAAAAAACCTACTCTTTTCAAATGGCTTTATCTGCCTCTTAGATTTTCCATCTTAGCCTACTGGCCTGTGAAAAAAAAAAGAATAAATAAATAAATAAATAAATAAAATTATGTGGTGTGGCCAAAACCAGAATCTGCATTAGTTGCCTCTGGGAAGACTGAATAACATTTCAATAGTACCAGCACTCAGTACCTCATTGTGATTTTCAGCTGAGACCACTGGTGCTTAAAGGAGACCTATCTAGGTCACAGTAGGACTTGTTTATCCATAGCAATTGTTGTATGCCCAAACAAATAAGGTGAAGCTTAAAAGGCAGAAAAAAAAGGAGCAGCTTTTGTGTCATCAGAGTTTGCCTGGAGAAACTTAGTCACCTATACGGTTTCATAAGAGCACGTCATGTACACAGCATATCCACAAAACCAAGTGTGTGAAGGGGGCCTATCCAGATGACAAAAGCTTTTCCAGTCTTGGCAAAATGATTTGGCTTGACAGTTGATATGGGAGCCACTTCAAGGTAGCTGGGCACAGGAAACTGCTGGAATTTCTCATAAGGGGGAAAGGTTTCTTCCCATTCCCTTTCCCACACGGTGATGTTGCAGCTTTCAGCTGAAGAAAATGTTTCATCTGGGTCCTTGACAAAATTATCATGTAGTGAGTTTTAGAATGAACAGCTTTTGTTGCAAATTTACAGCTGGTTTGGTGGCTGCCTTCTGATTTCAAATGATGTGTTGTTGGGCAGGGATGGTAACCAAACACACCTGTGCAGTTCTTCGGGCATTGCTGAATCCAGCACTTACTGATTTCTGTGGATCAAAAAATCTAGGAACCAGTATAAACTGCAGACCAGTATAACACAGCACACATATTAAAGTGCAAACCCTGCCTATGCAATGTTTTTCCTTTAGCTCCAGGCACAAATGCAATTTGAGGGACATTTTCTGCTCAAGAACCTTCAACGTCTTACTATTTATTATGGATGTTGAATGTACAATTTTTAGCTTTGAATCATGTCATCATTGTCACCATTCAAAAGACAGCATGTCATCTTGGCTTAGTGTACGAATTATTGAGAAACACAGTTTTGTACTTTATTTTCTATAGTAATCACACATGCAGTCTTGACATACTTCATGTTCTCTTTAGCCTTTTGGAAATAACAATCCCTATGAAGCAAGCAGGTATTGTCAGTACTTACAAACTATTCTGAAATGTTCATCAGTAGTTCATCATTGAGTATATAAAATGAAGCTTGTACCATTAGCCACTTTTACAAGAGCTTTTTTTTTGGAGCTGCAGCTCCAAGTGTTGATACAATGATTTCCTGTTTTCATGATGGTACTCCAAATATTTTCTACTCAGAGGACTATCTCAGTTACTCGAAATATAAAACAGAATACTCTATAAATCTAGAAATAAATGTATAAGCACATCATTTTATGCTTGATGTATTTGTCATAGATTTCCATAAGTCAAAAAAGACACCATTAGTTTTAGCATTTTATCACGAGTGCTTCTCTTTCGATGGGAACTGCTCAGTCATAAGCTAAGAGCAATCACACTGGATGGGAGCAAAGGCCCACCTCATGCAGTACACTTTCTCTAATGGTCACCAGTGGCAGATCACTGTGGGAAAGTAAGTATAAGCAAAAATAAGTATCAGCAACAAATTTACGTCAGTTTAGGGACTTCTATGCAAATATGGCATGCACCTCACTGTATTCAACAGCTCTCCTTGGAAGTTGGTTGTAAAAAACCAAAACGATTTTGAAAACATTTGTATTTCAGGCTGAGTCAGATTACTGAGACCTATTTCTTTACTTTAAACTTGAAGTTGGATAATTTCAACTGGTGGATTATAGATCTGGAATTATGAGGGAGAGAAGATAATGATTTCTTATTTTCCATCTCTATATCATCCATGATTTGAATACCTTGGTTGTATCTTCCCAGTTACATCTTTTCAAAATTGGAGACTTCAGGTTGTCTTAGTTTCTCTTTGCAAGATTGTTCTATGCCCAGTCAGAAGTTTTTCTAACAGAGGCATCATTCTCTGTGAGATCGCTGTAGGGACATTATTACAACATTATGAGGCTCTAGTAGTCTTCAAACTGTGCTGAGAACTAGCTACAGATGTATTCAGCACCTCTTAAAGCAAACCATTACAAATAAAATTGTTTAAAGGGATTTTAGCTGTTTATCAAAAGCCACACATAGTAAAAAGCCCATGATGTTTAAAAGATATGGTTTTCCAGGAGGAAATCTGACAGTGTAAATATAGATTCACATTGGTGTTCCAGGAACTTTTCTTAGTCCTTATTGTACAGGTGGGGAGAGAGCGAGCTTCCTTTTTTTGTATCACTCTTCACAACTTGGTTTTATATTGAGGGTTTAGTTGCCCACCCTTCTTTGGCAACGGGCATATGAATGACAAACATATAAACCAAACATGTACACACACACTATCCTTTCACTCTGGCATCTTTCTTACACTGCAGAGCAGTTCCTGGTCCATTCCTGCTGCAAAACCATGACTGGCAATGCTTCAGCAGCATCTAAACATCTTTATGCCAACAGTTGCTAGTGAAGGCAAGGACACAGCATCTGTCCCCATCCTCTGACTTTCCCCAGGAAGACTGACAATTAGCTTTCAATATCCTACCAAAAAAAAAAAAAAGAAATTTATTGTCCAACATATTCCTCTTATTACTCTTCTCTCATCTACAAGTGAGCTTCTACTGAAGCCAGGAGAACACCTGACTTAGCTGGGAAGAGAACTGAGAATATTTGGGTTGCCTTCCTGATAACACTGACATCATTGTTCATTTCCATTTTATTGAAATGTTGTAATTTTCAGCATTTTAATGTAATTTCAGTAGGCATAGTCTAGCACAGAGCTCAAACCTAAAATTTCTTTTATCTGTGGGTTTTTATTTTCTAATATTTTCTTCAATATATTTTATTCAAAACTAGATGATTCCAAGGTCATATAGCATCAGAAATGCAGTGTTCTTCAGGAATGCATAGAAAATAGGCAATTAAATTAAATGGTAAAGTGAGTGAAACTGAATTGCTAGGAAGGGCAGAATATTGCCCATTCCTACTTCAGCGCCAAAATGAGGAGTCAATCAGTCCTCTTTTGGCTAAAACAGAACCAAGGAAATACTTGGGGTGAGGAAAGGCAAAAAGAAGTTTCACTTCTTTGAGGAATCCAAGAAGGCCCTTTGACATTGAAATGAAACATTTAGTCAGGGGCTTTTTCCAATAGAAGCAGAGAAAAATGCAGATTTGGGATTAGGTCCAGAAGGGAGAACCAGGAGTGTGGCAAACACCTGCATCAGAGATACTGATGATAATGATGCTAGAGCTGGAGATGCTCCTCTGACCCCCCAACCTGGACTTTCCCTGTGTCCACTCATCTTATATGCAGGACAAACCTGGCCACCTGCCACAGACTTGACCTTGTGTTTTCCAGCAGTTCCTGGTAAATGCCAGCATTCCAGAACAACTCATAACTCAGGGAAAAGCCACCATGGGAAAAGCTGCTGCACTGGACAGGACATAGCTGGATCCTGCCTGTGTTGTCCTGGGTGTGGACACTAAAGCAGTTGTTTTTCATAGGAATTTAATTATTTTTGATAGCTCTCTCTTGCTTTAGAACATTGTTGAAATTGGCTGAGTGCTCTGCTACATAATATTGCAAAACCCTGTGATGATCTTTGATAAACATAAATGTTTTTTGTGTATTTTCCTAGTTTTTCTAAAAATCTCTTTTACCCCTGTTGGTTGAAGTTCAAAGAAGTATTGTGTGCTCCAAGACAGGGGAGAATGTTGCCGTGATGAGATCGTGTCTTGCAGAATTCTTTTTTTTTTTTAAATGCAGAAAGTTCTGAAGGATATTTTTTTTCTGCAGAGCTCCCTGCTTGGAGTTCTGAATTAAATCTAGGAAAATATTAATAAAGTTTAAAGATCATTCCATAAGAAAGCAATGAAAACAAGTGCATGCTCTAGCCACAGAAAATGTAAGAGACTAAATGAATTCCCCATTGAGGTAGTTGCCAGGTGGTGCTGCAAAGGGGATGAATTTGGCTCAGAAGCTGAGCTGCAAGTTCAGAGCCTCCCCAGAGGTTTGGCTCTGTTGCAGAGTCTCTGCTGCTGTGAACAGCGACTTCTGGGAACTGCGCCTTCCCTCAGTAATTCTGCAGCAGCATAATCCTATATTTAATCAATTCGGGTTCTAGAAATACTTCATTGCCCAGTGTGAAAGTCACTGCACAGACCCAGAGATCAAGAGGATGTACTTAGCCCCCATTCAGAAAAGTTAGGCATTCCTTTGTAGAAAAACAGATGGTGAAATTCAAGTGAAAGAAAGAAGGAAAATACTTTGTCAGACTTTTCTGCCCTTTCAAAAGGTGATAAAACTTTGGGGAAGTTTGAGTTGGTTTGTTCAGTGGTGTTTTTTCTTTTTTTTTTTTTTAATTTTATTAGGGGGGTGGTGTTGATGTTTTTTGTTTCATTTTGTTTTGTTTTAATACTTCTCATCCCTACGTGACTCTTGGAAAACAAAAGGGATTGTTTAGGCATGTTATACTTAAGCTAATAAGTTTTAGATGTCATGGTAACTTAAAGCAACATCATGATTGTCTCAGGAAAACAACAGAGCGATAAAATCAGTGAATGCAGAAGTTTCATGGACATCTCAGGTACAAAAATTCCCTTTGTTTCTTGCGGTGCAATTAACAATTAGAATTTTCTTGTAAATGGGATGGGGAATCACAACACACCTGCACAAGAACTCTATTGCAAATACCAAAGTAAGTCTTCATCCTAGAATAGAATATTTCCATCTGACTCAACATTTTGCTTACTGCTTTCAACTCATGAATGGCTGCATCTAGATATCTTCCTGTTTGCAACCATGACAGGAGCTGTATAGAACAGCTAACAGATATCAAATAACTAACTTTACATGAGGACGATGCTGAAAATGGATTCCTTTTGAAAAATCCCACCGAATGGAGAAGACGGTACTTTTTAGCATCTCTAAGGCTCTTATTCTGCCTGCAGGAAAAACTTGTTTACTTCAATAGGAAAACACAAAAAAATAAGTACTCCTCTGCAGATGAAAATGCAGCATTCTAATGCAAGCTTTTAATTCACAAGAATTAAAAACAAGTAATTCACAAGAAAAGACTGGCATATGCTTTCTTAAGATCATCTTAATTTTATTAATAATAGGTTTGAATCAACCCCAGACAAGGATTTCTTCAGTGCAGTCTCCATTGGTATATATTATTTGTGGCAATTATACATTTAAAAGGCTTTGGGCTGTAACTTGCTCGTTAGGCCAACACACAGGGATCTTGGTCCTGTACTAAATCTGATGAACATCACTAGGATTTTCCTACAAGAGGAAGTAATTTTCCATTTACAGGTCACTGTGGGACGTTCTTGCTATTTGGCAAGGCTCAGGGAGCATCCTATGAGACTGCAGGAGCCCTTGACTGCTGGTGTTGGTGAGAACAGAAATCTGCAGCAGGATCTCTTCATGCAGCTCATGACAGTGTTTAGATGGGTGCTTGCAAAGCAGCATCTTCCTTCCAGTCCCTCACAGCTTCCTTTTTATGTTTCTAGAAAGAAATTATACAGATTTGGTCTCAGCTGGACTGAATAGCTTCCTTCGAAAATGCTGAGGTAGATCATTTCAGATGTTTGGAATGAAATAATCTGAAGCACTGCTACGTGCAAAGGCATTTTTTTCTCTTTTCACTTTATTATAATGATACTACTATGATTGTATCCATTTCAGAAGTTTCCTTTACAGTTACCCAGTTAGGATTAATCACCACCTCTACTCTACGAACTTATGGCCCAAGAGGCATTATAAGTAATGATAATAAACAAGTCCTTAGCATTACTTTAAGTGAAAAATTTAAAGCTGGAAAAATGTATTTAATACTATGATAAAACATGAAGCCACCATTATTGTATTTTACGTAAGGGCATATAGAGCATAAAGGTACTTACATTTATTTCTGGTGTGTAAAGTCAAATGTCATTCAAAAATTATTCCATTCATAAACATCTTCAGTGGAGGGGCAATAATTTGCACTAACGCTTGGAAAACCCAATCTGAATTAATTAATTTTGCAATTCAGCAAGAAATCGGCATATTTAGCAGGAAAGAGGAGAACTCAACTGAAATAGCCTGGTTTCAGGACACCAGCATGGAATTGTATTGAATACCTATTGAAGCTGCTAGTGCTTAGAGCTGTTGAGAAGAAGTAGAAAACCTCAATAAATTAATGCACCATAACACCAGTCTTGCTAAAAACACAGTTTGTACATTTGGTTTTCAGGACTGTGCTCAGTCCATCATGGCATAATTTAAAGAAATGCTTGGCATCACTGGCACTGTTGTATGGGCTGCTGGATCAGAGACACCTCCTGCACGGTCTTGGGGAAGTTATTTCACCTTCCTATGCTTCTGTTTACCCTGCCATCGCTTGCCTGTCTTATCTGCTTAGTCTGGACTGGAAGTCTCCAAGACAGGCATGCTCTCTCTGTGCTTGGTCAGTAAAAAGCCCAACTGAGTCTCAGTTCAGCTGCAGCCTTTGTGCACTGCTATATTACAAATACTGCCTCTTACCATAGACGTAAATGCAGTGTATTGTACCTGGCAAAACCAAAGTCCTGGTAATAAGACCTCTCTCTACAGCATCTGATACTCTAAAATCTCAGAGAGATGGAGAAACCACCTTATTTATATGAGCAAGGGTGAAGTTTGTAAGGATATACACTATTGAAGTTTTGTTGCTCCTCTATCTCATGTTTAAGTGGATTATTCAACTTCATAGCTGCTGGTTTTTGCCCAGCACACTATGCAAGCAAAGTCCCATGCCTTTTGATAGAAAGGTCAAGTTCGGGCTGTCTACCTTCCAGACAAAAGTGTCATCTAGTTGGGAACAGAAGGTGCAGAAAGGCAGAAGCCAAAATTGCATTACTAGCTGATTCCATTTGAAATATACCTGCAAAATAAAACCATCATCTTCCATCAAAATAAACTAAAGCAAGCTTGTGACTTTATTATCAGTTTTTAAATGCTGCCTGTCTTGATATTTCTTGCTCTTGCCACTTAAAATTCTCAGATAAACAAAATTTACAAGCATAGTAGTTGTTGCAGGTGGTATTGCAAGATTGCAATACCAGTGTGGCTCAGCATCAAGAATCATTTTTATGATGGGGGGGTGGGGAGGGGGAGAAGCACAACAAGGAAAAAGAGATTAATTTAGTATTTTTCCTTCATGTAAATTTCTTTCTGTCTTGACACTCTGTTTATTTTGTTTGATGTTTTTTTAAACATGCATGAAATTGTAGAAAGTTTACATAATTTCTCATCCTCATTTTCCATCAGATTACATAGATAACTGCATCCAAGTTTAGATTCTTCTTTCTGGGCTCCTCGTGCATTTAGGTTCTTGCTCAAGATATTTTTCACAGTCCGATTAGAGCGTGGAAGCCCAGTTTGTCCGAACAGAACTGCTAATACGATGTTCCCACAGAAGAAGACAGTCGCGTCCCTGTTCTGATGGAAACCACTCAAGCCAGCAATCTCCTTAAAAAGGATAGAGGAAGGTTTCAGGGGCTGAGGCACACGCTGATGCCCTTCTGGCGTATCTCTCCATCTGGCTGTGGCAGGAGAGCCCTTTCCCGGTGTGGAGTCAGCCGGGCCAGTGCGTGAGCGACTGCAAATTATGCCCATGTAGAACTGGTTTGGGAGGTTCGAAGCACAGGAGCGACACGACTAAAATGCTCCGCTTAGCTAGATGCGGCTATTAGGACGCCTAATAAATATTTATAGCCCCTCACCGAGGAGGTGATTGACAGCACGGGGGCAATCCCTACCCTGCAGCTGCAGGCAAGCAGCCGCTTCGGGGAAAGCATCCCGGGGCGCGGGGCGCGTATAGTAGGGTGGCGTTGCTTCTGCACTCGCGGAGGGGCTTGGGACGGCCCTCGGAGTTCCACAGTTCGTGCCTTCCCCCTCAGGGGCTGCGCGCACCGCCAGGGCAGGACCCGCCCCGGCCCGCGGAGGGACGAGCGGCCGCTGCGCGGTGCGGCGCGGCCCGGCCCGGCCCGGCCCGGCTCCCCCCGTGGTGCGGGAGGGCGCTGCCGCAGTGACTGCGGTCCCGCGGAAAGCTGCGGAGCCGCCCGCCCCGCCGCAGCCGGGCTGCCTGCAGGTGAAGTGAAAGTCGTCGGGGAGAGAGAGGAGGAGGAGGCGGCTGCGGCGGCGGCGGAGGAGAAGGAGGAGGAGGAGGAGGAGGAGGGAGCGCGCAGCCCGTCCTGCGCGCTGCAGCCGGCGGAGGCTCCGCACCGCCCCCGGCCCTCCGCGGCGGCGGCATCCCCGCTCCGCCGAAGTGAGTGGTCCCCAAGTTCGCTTTCCCGGGGAAGGGGGGTGACCTTGGGGCGATCGCCCCGCGGGCAGGTGGGGCGGAGCGGGGCGGGGGTCGGCGCTGCCCCCGCCGCCGCCTCCCGGTGCCGTCAGCAGCTCGGGGAGGCGAAGGGCGGGCGGGGAGCGGTGCTCGGGCGGCTCCCGGCGCGGGGGAGGCACCGGCAGCCTCCGCGGGAGCAGCGGGGCGACTGAGCGCCGGGTCGGGAGCACCGCATCCTCCGGCCGGTCTGCCTGTCCCTGTGCCTGCCTGTGCCTGCGAGCCTTCTCCTTGTGAGTAAACTTAGGAATATGTCAAACTTAGAAGTTACTTATTGATAAGCATGGAGTACTACAGAAACTGCTTTTCCCCCGAAAAACATGATGGGGGTGTGTGTGTATTGCGTGCTTTGACTGTAAGAAGCTTTCCACAATAAAATGACTGTGCTTTTTGGAGGAAAAGAATCCCAACCGAAATCCTTTAAGAATGTGCAGTTTGAGTCGGAAGCTTTTCTTTTGAGCCCTGAGGATGAAAGCGCAGCTCTCCAAGCACTCCAGGTACAGGGTCCGCAACCCTAGACCTGCTGCTCTGCTCCCAGGGACCGTGTGAGGGTATGGAAGATGCTTAGTGGGGTGTTTTTCGTGTTTTTGCCCATGTGTGTGCCCTGAGGTATGATCTGCTCTCAGCCGAGAGTCAACTTTTTCTGCTGCTTCTGAAGTTCAAGCAAAACTATTGTTAGCTTCAAGAATAGCAGCATTTGGCTTGTTCGTGTTTGGCAAAGTTCAGCCCCTGCATGCAGTACTGGGCAGTGTGGTGATGTCACCTTCTCAGAATATTTAAATGTCGTGTTTAGTGCTGCATATCTGTGCTGCTGTTTAAAATTAGTCATTCTTAATGTGCTTTTATTTCCTGTTCTTTCTCTGTCGTAATGCCTTCAAAATCCTTGTTTGGAGTTCTGCAGATGAGCATTGCATACTGCCCAGGGATATCACCAGCTGATTGTTTGCACGTCTCTGGTTGCTCAGGAAGGCTGCCTGGACAGTAGCTTTTGCTTATTGGGGAAGCACAGACTATTCGGCAAAGTATTGCATAATATCAAGCATTAAGATGTAATCTTGTAGACTTCTGGTAAACTGACTTTCTGCATGTTGGATATCAAACCCATATTATTTATTTTTTCCTTCTGACCTTGTGAACTGTGTGGAGTGTAGTGAGTATGCACTGCATAGAAATCTGTATCCTCTAGTTCTCTGAGAATGACATTTTCATACAGTGACCAAGATAGATCTCTGACTAACTATACCAACTATATTTTTATTTCATTAACTCTGTGTTCATCAAGCCAAACCTAATCTCAAATTCTTTTGATAACACCCAAACTAATGCATGCAGGAATTTCTGTGCACACAGCTGGTTATGTTGTATGCACAGCATCCAGGATGCAGCACTGATAGTGCACAACTCTTTCTGCAGCCAGAACCTCACTCTGATTTCATACTTTGTGTACCTGGAGTTCTAACTGATGTGCATAGGCCCAAAGTCTTAATATAATGCCACAGTTAAGGCTTGGATTTTAGAGAAACTTTGTCCTCAGATCATTGCACAATTAGAGGAGGAAGTTTAGTATTGAGTATTTTTAATGCTCCTGTGTCTGGAACTATAAATATATATTTTTTATGTATGGCAGAAAAATTATTCTAAAACTGTTTTGACAATTTGTTGTAATTCAGATTAGCTATGTTTTCTAAAGCATTCAGTGTGCAACAATAAAATTGCCATTAAATAAAACTCCTGTATTTGGTTACTTTTTTCTTGCCCATGAAAGCATTGCTTTTGTATTCTTATTCATCATTGGTTTTGTCAGGGTTTTTTATTTGGTTTTGTTTTGTGCCTTTTTTTTCTTAACAGATAGATGTTCTGATTAGCTAATTTGCTGTCTACGTACTTTCAGTGCTTGACATAGCAATCTCCTGTTTATTGCTTTGTGATCAATTACTGTACTGATACTCCATGTGTGTAGCTTTTGGTTTAGGCTGTAGGAAGAGGTGGGAAGTTAGCTTACCTTTTTTTTTTCCGTACATGTTCCTAAGGAAGCCAGTGCTCTGGTAGGGCAGTGTTGTTTCTTGAGTGAATAAATTCATTTCTCCTCATTGAAGGTTAGAGCTTGGCAGCTCTTTCATGTGGAGCCTTGTGTAATAGGGGCAGTGGTTTTGTTGGGGCAAAGATGACGTCTAGGCTGCTGTTGGTAACAGTTTGGATTTTGTAAGGTTGCCCTTAATTGAACAGCTCTCTTGTGTTTGACATTTGCCGTGACCTCCTGCTGTAAGCAAAAGGAGACAGTTAATGATTTTGAAGCTTGTCTTTCACTCAGAGTTGAAAATGAGGATGTTTAGTTCCTGTTCTAACTCTCAGCCATGATTGAATTTTCTCTTTTTTTTCCTGATGCTCTATTGCATCCCTATGACAGTTGAAATTTTTACAAACAGACAGAAAAATTTGTCCATACTGAGAACCTAGGTGTTTAATGTTTGCTTTAAAGATACAGAAGTTTTAAAGATAAAGCTAGCCCATTTTTACAATAGTTATGTTGATTAGTCAGTTAGGGTTTGTAGACTATTGGAAGTTAAGGTAGAAGTAGTGAAGAAAGCAATGAGGAGAAAGTAGACTGTGGGTGGTAAATATGGGACTAAGAAAAAGGGCCATGCTCTGGAGCAAGAACCAGAGGATGCAAAGGAAACTGAGAGGGAGGAAAACTAAAGAAATAACTGGGAAAGTGGGGTGGAACTAATGTTAGCTGGCAGGGAAAGAGAAAAAATATGGACTTTTTCTATTTGACTCATCACTTATATCAAACTGTAATGAGTTTAAAATCTCATGGAGGACGACATTATGCCCGTTCTGTATTTGACACTGTCGTGGTGGGCAGAATCTCAAGCCTATAGGGAGAGGCTATAGAGAGAGCCTATATTGCTATTGCAGACCCAGCTTTGCTGGCTTGTGGTAACCAACTAAATAATTTGTGCACTGCCTCAGTCCTGGGCTCTTCTACTGAAACAGTGCATGTGACTGGTTTGTCACTGTGCTTGCACCTCGGCAATTGAACCGAAAATGGCAACTTGAGCATTCAAAGGGTGGTTGGTGGTAACTGCTTTGTCTCATAAATAGCCCAGCTGGAATGTAAATTGCTGACCTGGGGGTGAAGGCCTTTCCAGTCCATTGCAATTACTTGAGGTTTTGGGCCTCTTCCAAAACAGCGCGTTCCAGCTAGGCATCACTGATTCTTTAATTCTGCAAAAAATAAATTGCTTTCCCTTGAATGTGTTGTGCTGTGGTGCAAAGGGACATTCCTCTGCGATACCAAACATCTCAATCCCTCTGACTGGAGGAGGTGTGGTCCTTGGTCTTGATTCAGTGAAGACTTGAACATAACACTTGACATTATATTTATCTGTTAGTCCTTCTAGATTTGTATTCATGAATTTGGATTCACTAAAGATGTCTCAGAACTTGTATACATAGTTTATATACATGCAAGACTGCTTCTCATTTTTTTCTCCCTCAGCACAGTTGAATAATAGTGTTTCTTCCATTTTTTTCTCCATTATAAGCCGAAATTGGCTATATTCCTGAATGCCTCAGAATTCATTAAATAATGGAATGGTAGTTTTCCAAGCCAGCATGAAATGAAATAACTTTAAACATGTATACACAAAAAGAAAATGCTGAGATATTTGTTGTTAACATTAAAATATACTGTTAGATCTTGGGATAACAACATTGTCTGTCCCAGGGTGGTGGGTAATGCCAGGAGAAGAAACAGGTTTTGTGTCAGGGACAGAATGCATTGGGACAGTACAGTGGTTATTCCAAGATCATCCCTTGATAGTGAATGTTGGTGATGGTTTGGGGTTTTTTTTTTTTTGGTTTTGCTTTTGTTTTTTTCCCCGTTTTTGTTGTTGTTGATTTTTTTTTAATTAAGGGGATATTAAAATGATTGATCGTTATCCCTTTTGTTCCAATTTCTTTGGATGGGAGAGAGAAACAAACCCTTCTGTCGTTCCCCACTGAAAACCTCTCAGGAAACCCTGAGAGGCTGGAGTATCTCCAAATCGCTTGATACAGTGTTTGCGTTTGTGCAGTTTAATGGTGAGTCTGTAAAATCTTGTGGACTATGTGTTTCTTTGAAACAGGGTAGCTTTTGTATTTGTCACCATATAGGTTCTTTCCCTGTATCTCTTCCTTCTGCCTGTAGCATTATGCAAGTTTTTACTCTAGGCCCCAAATTGCCTAAAGTATAAATCACTTATGTGTGTGTGAGTTTCTTTTTCTTTTCTCTTTTTTTTCCCTTTTTTTTTCTGTTCATGCAGTATAGACTAAATCAGTTTTTAGATCTTATGAAATGCAGTGGAAACTGTTACTTTTCTACATCTCTTTGGGCGTGGTGAGACATGAAGTGGTGCCTTTGTAGAATTTGGTAGGAGTTTGGTTGAGAGCCACAGGATGGTTAAGATTGACAGGGATCTCTTGTACAACCTCCCTGTTCTAGCAGGCCCACCTAGAGATGGTTGTCCAGGCGACTTTTGAGCATCTCCAAGGATGGAGATTCCAGAGCCTCTCTGGATACCCTGTGCTCAGTCAGTATTGCTAAAAAAATATGTGGACTCCTTTGAGATGGAGTTTTAGAGCAGTGTTTAAAATCTTTGTGATTGGCGATGAGTATTTGATGAAAGATGCAATTTAAACCAAATTAAACCCACCACAACTGAAAAATTCTGGGGTTTGCTTATTCCTAAGATGCTTTATAACAGCTTTATGCTGCTCAAACTCACAAAAGCTGGCATTTTATTCTTCAGCTTGCCTACCTGGTGCTTCCCTTTCATTCAGTTTTCTTGTGATCTCTATCCCAAAAGAATATGAGCACAAGAAACACTGAAATCCTAATTTCCTTTACAAGGATGGAGAAAGAAGCCCTTCTTGTACTACTGACTAAAGGACCCCTTAACTCTGGAAGAATGCAACTTAATCATGTCAGATTTAGGAGTTCTGGACCACAAACATCCCCACATCCTCCTGCTCCTTTCCTGGTGCAGCTGATGCTGGTGGGTGCTCTGTCTCTTCTGTTCCTGAGTCTGGATATGCAGTTCAAACAGACCTTTCCCTAGCTGGAGTCCCAAGTCTCAGAGAAGATTTTCTGGAAAACAAAATACATATTTATCAATTAATTTACAGTTTGTGGTGTTCACTGTGTGGCTAATGTTACTAGCCTATTCTGTACTTTCTTTAGAATACATTGAAACTATATTGCATAAATTCAGTTTTGTTGCGTTGCTCGGGTATAATGTACAGCAGAGTAGGCAAGACTACTTATAGTTAAGCATTTACTAATTGTTTTAAAAAATAATTGTATATAGCTTTTTGATCTAGGAAGGTTTTTGCAAGTGAAACATAGGAATACTTTTTTTCTTCATAATTGACTCACTATATTCTGTTTACACCAGTTTTTTTCTTGCCATGTTGCATAAAATAGAGTAATAGAAGGCTCTCTACAAGCATGCCAGAGCTCAGTATCGTGTTTTTGGCTATTGGGAAGCCAATGGAGAAAAGCAGCAAGGTTGTCTTGGGATCATGTAAAAGAGAACATGGACTGTCAAGATAGTTAGGACTGAATATTGCTTTAGTAATGACAAGTCCTACCTTGGAAACAGCATTCTGTCTGGCAAAAGTCCAAGTTCTGTGATTAGGAAATATGTTCTATCCTTTATTGCTATGACTTTGTACGGGGATTATTTGGAAAGGTTTGCTGGAAGAAGTTTCTTAAAGTTATTTGTCTTCATGTTGAAATCCACAAGGATGGATTATACCTATTTGTTACGCAGGCATGGAGTATGTAATTAGAACTTTGGCTGAACATGTATTATGCATTTAGTGAGCAAATGCTCATTGTTATGTTTGTTCGAGTAAACCACATTTTAGTATGGATAATCCTCTTTTAACATAATTAGAACATGGAGCTAATACTAAAACATCTTCAGTTTAAAGACTAATGGGATAGTTGTAGTATGCTACTGTAATATCACCAAAGAAATATTGAAGGAGTCTTGTGCTGTAAGCATGACTACAAGATTTCTGTATTTCATCCAGACCCATTTCTATCATTCTTGTATGTGGTGGTATAGTAATTATGAAGGCTTTAATTGCCTAAGAGCTTGCCAGCTTGCATTTGCCAACTATGCTGAAATCCTGGCCAAAATCTTCAAAATCATGCAGTAAGCTGCAGTTGGCTCAGAATGGCGGATATACATAGATGATATGGTGCTGAATTACAATTCATTATTGAAATTCAGCTAGTATCTAACAAATAGCCATGGCGAGGCAACATTTTTCCCTAATAAGGCCTTTTAAAAGAATGCAATATTTTTTTTTTTTTATTATTTAGCAAAGTTAATGTTTATCACAAAATTGTAAGATCTTGTTCGTAGTGTAGTGACTCTTTCCAAACAAAAATCTTTCTGTTCTTGAAAAGAGTTGTGGTCTACTATCTGGTTGGTTTCCAGTAGGAACAGTTCATTATTTTATTTTGGGGTGAGGTAAAATTTGGATGAAGACAGTGCATTTTATACATAAATTGCTTTTCAAACATCTTGCTTCAGAAATTACATTGAAGAACTGCAGTACCTAATTGATAGTATTTTTAAAATTATTTGTGTTGCCTCTTCCCAATAATAAGGAAAATTTGTGCCAGATTTGAAAATGGGAAGATACAAAGGCTTATTCACAGAATCAATTTTAACTAATCTGTGTGTGACTCCATAACAGTACCTTCCAGAAGCTAGAACAACATCAAAGTCCGATGGCATGACATGTTGTGGCAAGTATGGAGAGAACTCATGGGATAAATCATGCTGGAAGGGACCTTATAAAGTCTCTAGAGTGGCCTCCAGCAGACAGCAGGGGCAGCTGTGGTGTCAGAACAGGTTGCTTAGGGCTTGATTCAGTCACGTCTTTGCAGGCTCCATCCATTTTCATACCTCTCAGGACAGCCTGTGCTGCTGCTTGACTCTCCTCACAGTGAAAATGGCTTTATGGGTTATGGGTTTCTCTGACCTGTATGCGTGGTGCGTGCATCTGTGTTAGATCTTGACTCTGCTTTTTGTGTTGCCTATCAGGTGGTTTTGCAGTTTCATTTTTAGAAGAAGGAGATCGGTTCCTTGATTTAAGTGTTTCACCTATGGGCTTGGGCTGTTTCCTTTGCACACAGAGACGTTGAGTGCCTTAGAAGCCAAGCTAAAATGCACTTCTTGGGGCAGGAGGTGCAGAGAGTGAGGAAATGCTGCATGTGTTATATTTGATATCTTGTCTCCATGGTGCTTAGGCATATGAGGCAATGTCAAGTATTGGGTGTGCAAGAAGTCCAAAGTCTAGCATTTGCGAAGTGTTATGTGGGGCCAAGATCAGGACCTAGTTCCTGAAGCTTTGTCTGTTTGTGTTGTGCAGCTAGAAAAGCTGTTTAATTGACTTATCTCTGCTCCTCTGAAACGTGAGACCTGAGTATGAATACTTCAGGGCATTTTAGGTAATAGGCAAACACGTTAGTTTGAAGCAGTGTTTCAAGTTACCTTGTACATTGCTGCCTTCAAACTAGCAGTTCTTCCCTAGTAGGTTCTTCTAAGATGTACTAGGTAATTCTGTGAGTGGTAATTTGAGGAATTCAAATCACTTCAGCCTCAAGTTAGAACTTCCAGCATCACTTGGCAGGAAAATGAGAAAAACATTCAGCAATTCCTCAGCCCAAGTAAGTCTAAACCCACTTGTCCTGTACCCTAGCATTGTAACTTGCTGAGGTCTGTTTATGTGTCTCCTATTAAAACTCTGTATCTGGATGAACAAACCAACATCCTTGGGGGCAAGAAAGCATAAAGCTATTTCCTTTCTTTTCAAGTGATGGCAATGCTGAGAAAAATTGACCTATGAGTGCTGTGCCACTGAGCTAGAGTTCACTGTCTGCAGATGCAGTTTTTCAGGCTTTATCTGTGCTACTGTGCAGTGTATACCTGCTGGTGTATTCACTAAAGGTATTAATGATGGATACATCAGCTGTCAGCATGCTAATAAGCATCATTAACTATCCTCAAAGCAGCTAAATGACACAGCTGTTGAAAAGGCAGGAATTGCACTCTAGCCTCCTGTCTGAGCTCCTCTTTAGGCCCTAATGGATGGAGCTCACTGGGGGAAAACCTGAGGGCAAAAGCTTGGAGGCGGGTGAGTCTGTGTGAGAGTCCTCCTTTTGATGTTTGCTTTAATGTTAACAGAGCACGAGCATGCACTGGAATTGTTTGACTAGAGTTATTGTTTTTGTGTCTAACGACCCACGATCATTTATTAGTTTCTGATGTTATTACTGTAATTGCCATAACATCCAAAAATTTCCAAATGATGCAGTGGGGCCGCTCTGCCTTCCTTGGTTACTTGTAGGTGCAGATTTACTGGTAGCTTAACCTTTTCATTTTTTAGCTTTAAACGTGTTGTCTTGTTTATCTAAATGTTACAAATTTTCTTTGTAAACCAAGTGTCTCTGTGGGTCGCTATTAATATCCTATTATTATTTCATAATGTGAGTCTTGTAACCAGTTCTTTTATGGGGTTCTCTTTATGGCCTCTGGCACAAAGCTTGGTCTCTGGATTGCTCAATAAAGGCCAGACCTCTGAATGCTTTATATCATTCACAAAAAATTAGATCATTCACTAGCATCATCCAGCACAGCAATTAATGATTTTCAATTTTTAATTTTTTTTTTTTTGCCTATGAAGGAGAAAATCCCCCTTGGGTTTGCGGGAGGACTGAGGAGAGAAATGGGGCACTCTGAGGTTAAATGGAAGGAGATCTGTGGCACAGCGAGGAGCCATTCAGCATCCTCTGCCCCTTAAACTCGGGATTCGCGTGCTGAGGAGGGGTGGGAGCGGCGGGGCGCTGCCGCAGCTCTCGGCGGCCGCAGGAGGGAGCGCGGTGGCTCCGCGGCGGCCGCCGGGGCTGCTCTGCCCGGGCCCGCTGCCGCCCTGGGCGGAGCAGGGCAGGGCTTGTCCTCGCCGGGACATCTGCGGCTCAGCCCTCCTGTCGCCGGGGCTGGAGCACCAATGCTATTTCGTGTGTCCAGTTTTAAAGGTTACGTGGGGCGTTGTGTGCCGGGCGAGAACAAGAGTCTCTTTCTTCTGCAGGCTGCCGACTCCGAGAGCTGCTGGCAACTTTTAACGAGTGATAAAGTTGTGCTTTTTCCTACTCGTTTTATTTTTATGGCTGACATTTAAAAAATTCGGAACAAATATCTGCAAAGGGCACCAAATAAGCTGAAAACTATTAAGATTCAAAGTTATGAAGTATAGTGATATACATATTTGAACCACAATTTTGTTTATTCTTCCCTTTCTTTGGTGGATTAAGCTAGTCAGTGAAAGTCTGTCTCAAGTTCTGTTGCCCACCCCCTCAAAGAGAACCTCATTTTGCCATGCAGCACTACTGGACACAGTTGTTATAACAATGGCATTTCTTTGTGATTCTGTACTAAGCTGAATTTTAAGGATACTAGGTTTTCTCCCCATCTTCACATTCTGTCACTACAAGGATTTCATTTCTTAAATGCTCAAAGAAACCCAAACATAGTATGACCAAGGAATATCAATAATACCTATTTATCAACTCCTTTAAAACGTAGCTATTGTTTTAAAATCAAAGTTCACCAGAAAGACAGAGCAAATCAGGTGCTCCAGCCAGTCATGCTGGTTCCTTAGGTGTAAAGCACCCTTTGAATTCAGGCACACAGAACTCCTCCTGACCCTCAGTTTACTGATGTTCAGAACGATGTTTGTAAGCCGTTTAAGATTTGCACATATTTTTTCCTGACGGAGTTATTTTTTCCACATCTTACATTTGCTCTAGAAGAAGAAATGCAATGGTAGTAATAAAAAATACAGACACTTTTTCCTTTTGAGGCTATACAATGGTATTTGACACACAGAATTAAAGCACAGAGGTATTCAGACAGAGTGTCACTACATTGAAGCCGCTTCTCAGATTCAGTATTTTATTATAGACCTGTACGTAAAGGATATGTTTGTGAGATTTGACATGTCCAGTAACTTCTAGTGTGATGTGTAGCAACTTGAGCCCAAACCCCATCTTCACACTTTCATCCCCTGTCGCTGTTTTCCCCACGGACGAGTGGAGAAACGACACAAAGTCCAGGCTCAGGGATAGATGGGCGCGCTTTAATGAACTCTCAGAAGGCTTTTATATGTTAGTTCGCAAACTGTATTAAGTGGCATAAGGTAATTGGTTTTTTGCCATCCACCCCTTAAGGGGATTGGTCAAGTTCTAAGACACCCATCTCTGAATGTTTTTCTAGTTAGAACCATAACAATTCTGCAAAACAACCTGCAGCTGCAAGAAGTTTACAAAACTGTAACATTGTTTTGAGTTACTTGCATGGGAAAGACAGAACTCTCACGAAATGCTGCAGAGAGCTGAAGAAATTCTCTGCTGGAGCTTTTTCAGCATCCATAATGCCCTTACTCACTCTAGAAAGATACAGACATTAGACATACTGTCCTTTTTGATATAAACCAACCCAAATACACAAATAAATTAGTAATGTAGGAGAAAAATCACTCAGTCATAAAACCTAAAACCTTGAGGCTAGTTATTCTGTGGATGAACATCACATGAAACGTTCAAATACAGCAAAGTTAGCTATTTATTGTAACCAGGCAGAGCTGAAATACTGTGACTATAACAGTTCACCAAATATCAGGTACTAAATCTGAACTGATTAAGTGTGTAATTAATTTAGTTGATGCACTGATTTTGAAGAATTTCTAACTAATATGTGTGTACTAATAAAGTTGCATTTTTGCATTGCAGCAAGCATGAGCAGAACTTTTTATTTGTCGTCCCAGCCCCCCAATTTTGTTTTACACAGCTGAGTAACTCTAAAACTGAGACTTTCTGTCATGTGGAAGAAACAAGAAAAATGTTTGTAGTCTCCTAAATAGCTTTGTTTGTCCTAAAGATGTCATATAGTCAAACCATAATTTTCTTCCATGGTTAAATATTAAATGATGGCAATTTACTTGTTGATTGTTGAGAATTGTTGATACAACATTTGAGGTTTGGTGATTTACTTAGTTACTGATTTATTCTCCAAAAGAACTTTCTTTGTTTCCATGGTCCAAAGGATAACTCTAGCCAGCCAGTGACTGATGGAACAGATGCTTTATAGCTGCTTTTAGTTTTGAACTTTGGGACTAATGCTAGCAGTTCTCAGGAACAGAATTAACACTTAGCTTCTTTCTGTAATAATACTTACCTGCTTTTTGTAGCTCAAGGAAGGTGCCATGCTGGACAAGCAATGCTGAGTGCTAAGTGAGGGATGTACTGCACACATCTTCCTCTTGCAGCTCTTCCAGCAGAAGAATCGGGAAGTTTTGATAGTAGCACTACAGAATGATTGGAAAACAGGAGGCTGCAGAATTCAGTAGCTTCTGTTAACTGTGAGAGTTTTCTTTTCTTGTGCATAGGGTAATGTGACCTACTAATGGGACCGTTAACTTATAGGGTAGTGCAAGTTGCTTTGTGAAGTGGGTGAAAGGGAAGGTGAAAGTGACGAGTCCGTAGCTAATTCTCAGAAATTGGAGGGTGTCACAATAGAAGTACTCTTCTAAACCTTGTCATTTCTTTTCCTGTAGTTGGCTACTATCAGAAAAAAGAAGTGGGCTAATAAATAGTGAAGTTTGATATGTTGCAACCTGCCTTGAGTTTTACACGAAGTGGCAGTTCCAGAGCTGTTACACCCCTGACTTCTGTTGCTGTCTCCCTTCAATTTTGTTGGTGTTTTAGCTCTGTAGTATGGAAAATAATCTTTCATTCATATTTTGTCATCAGCTTAGGTTCCTCCTTGTCTCCTGACACCCATGTGTGAGAATATTTGGAGAAGAACTTGCTTAATAGTTTCAGAACCCATTTTTACAAACAACCTGCACCTTTATTTCCTTGAGGAATTCCTTTCAGGTGCAGCATTTATCACACAAGTTTGCCTGTGGCCGAGTATGCACATCCTTCATTGCACCTATCTTTGTCTGCACTGTAAGGTAGGCTTGGTGTGCATTGGCAGTGCTGCTTTTTGAAAGAACAAACGGCCCGTAGATGCAGAGCCTGAGATGGAATTGTATCACCTTGTGCTTGATGAAAGCTTATTTCGGAGAAATGCTGTCCATAAGACATGCTTCTGCTATACCACTCAGTCTCTTACTAAAAAGGGTTTTTGTTTTTTTTTCATATAGTCCTCTTCCCCGCCCCCCTCCCATCCCCTTCCAGTTTCCATCATGAGCATGTTCAAAGTAGTTGTTGTTGTTGCTAAATGTGACAGAAAGCCGAGCAGGAAGTCTGGGACTCACGTGCCATGCTTTGGCTCCCTTCTGACTGTATGAAATTAGTGAAGCATCCAGGCTCTCTCCCATTATTTTATGGGGTTTTTTTAACATTGATACAGTTTTATCCCTTAATCTGGGATCTTGTGATACCAGAGAGAGAAGCTGGTGTTATACAAGGGTCTTGAGCTCCATTGCTTTCATGCAACACATCTGTTTCATATACTTGATTTTATTAGCAGTGGTGTTACAGGTGTCAGGCTTTCAGCATAGATTTCTTTTAACTGTGCCATGAAGTACTGTTTGTTAAACAGTACTTCATGTTTATTTTCAAAAGTTATGTTTACTATCAAACATAGTAGTTCAGTTATAAGTAGAAACCAAAATGGTGGCATGAAGCATAAACATTTCTCACCTTTGGGGATGATGAAAGAAAATACCTTTTAATAACAGTGTTTTACTAAAATGAGTAAAGGTGAAATATGAAGATGGTTTGTGGACTCAAGATGCTAAACATCATGCTAGGAACTACTACAACACTTCAGATCTCACAAACATAGCCTCTACGTCTAGGTTCATAATAAAATACTGAACCTGAGTGGCTGCAATGTAGGGACAATCTGTCTGAATACCTCTATGCTTTAGTTCTTCATGTCAAATATTGTGGTGTAGACTCAAAAGGAAAAAGTGCCTATATTCTTACATTGCTGCTGTTGCCTTTCTTGTTCTACAGAAAATGTAAGAGATGACAAAAATAAACTGAGGGTCGGGTGGACTTGCGTGCGTCTCTGAATTTGAATGGTGCATTGCACTTAAGGAACCAGCGTGACTGGCTGGAGCACTGCATCACCTCTCTGTTTCTGGTGAACTTTGATTTTGAAACCTTAGCAATGTTTTAAAGCAGTTGATAAATAGCTGTTATTGATATACTTTGGACATAATGTGTTTGGGTTTCTTTGAGCATTTGAGAAATGAAATCCTTGTAGTGACAGAATGTGAAGATGGGGAGAAAACCAAGAATCCTTAGAATTCAGTTTAGTATAGAATCATGAATGAAGAAATGCCATTGTTATAAAAACTGTATCCAACAGTGTTGTATGGCAAAATAAAGCTGTTTGAATTTCTTGATTGAATTTTCATACATAGCGTATTTGGATTCTTTCCACACATAAGCTTAGTTCATTTTCCTGCATGTTCTAAGATTAAAACATGGCAATATTAGGGTTTTTTTTTTTCTTTTCTTTTTTTTTTTTTACTTTTAATTATTGAGGTGTTGTGAACAGATTGATTTCCACACCACCACCACTTCCTCTTTTGTGTTTTTTATGAGAGAAATATGGATCTTTAAATTCTATTCCTTATATGTGCTAAAGCCTTTAAAATACATTGCTGAAGTGTTTAACTGCTTAGCACAGTTTATTATATTCACATATGTGCAGTTCTGTCATCCCTTGGTTGCTCTGCCTTGTCCAGTGTGGTATTTTAGTAGTCTTTTTTGAGTTCTTGGGTTTTTGTCTGGAGTTTACAACTGCACAGGATGGACTTTTCAGTCAGTCATTACTGGTGTGTTTCTTGAAGTGACAATTACTATGTAATGTTTTCTCTTTCTGAGAGGTGTAGATCTGGATGCAAATAAGAAACAGGATTTATACTGTCTGTCTACATTTATAAAAGTACTCTTTAGCTGTGAATGGAGTTAACTGAAGCACAGCGAGGAAAACTTTGTCTGATATTTGGATGATTGCCATAAATAGAATTCAACTAACACATGCCTTTGTCTGTTGTTGAAAATCAACTTTAAAAGGATTAATTTCTCAACCCTACTGGGAAGAATCCTGAATATTAACAACTTTTCTGAAGGTTAGTGGAACACTGCATTAACTGGTTTTTGTTCAGCTATGAATTGCTCTTTAATAGTAGCATTTTTAGTACTATGAGCTGTGTTTTAAAAAATGCAAGAAACAACTCTGAGTTCTCATTTTTATTTTTAAGTACAAGAAATAATGATATTACAGTTGTGATAAATTTTTAATGACTTTTCTGGTTAATAATATATTACTGATCATCTATAAAATAGAAGCATCTGTCTTTCAGCAAATTCTCCTATCTTCACTAACACACTACAGTGTGCATTTCAGTGTTGGAGTAGCTACACTTGCACGTAAGATTTGGATTTTACATTGTCCAGTGCTGCATCATCAACAGAGGGCTCAGATCTTCTGCTGATTCTTCAGCAGAGCTGTGCCAACATGAAATTTTTGATCATGAAGTTTTCTAGTGCAGGTAGAAACATGGCATCTGCCTTTCACTATGTGCTCATGAATTGTCTTGATTTAGAGTTTGCTTCTTTTGTCTGAAGCCAGAGGAAACTGGAAGGAAGATTTCTGTTTGGCTGTGTAAAGCATTCCCGTACACGCTGCAGCTTCTTTGAAAACTTGCCACTGCTCCTGTAGCATCAACACAGCTCTGCTGCTGATAATAACAGGGGCACTGGAGGGAAGACTTGCTTCCAGTCTTGTACAGCTTTACCATCTACAGGTACTCTGAATTAGTGTGGCAAATAGAGGGAGGGTATAGCACTTCTGTTTCCACTATCCTCTCTTTAGTGGTGCTACTCAAATGAAAACACTTGATGAATATTAGGAAGGCTACCAGTTGTCTTGCTGACATACTTTCATTTGAGAGCTGTGTGAAAATTAGTGGTCCAGATAGTGCTGGGAAACTTACTCTGAATATGTTAATGTCAATAGGAACAGAGGGAAGCAGTCTTTGTGTATTTGTCAATTAATCACATTATTTTGAGATGTATACTTGAAGACATTAAATAAAAGCATTTTTTTAGTAAGTCTTTCCTAGCGGATTGAGCACTGGGTAAGACAAATTCAATTGTGCCCTGCTGACAGCTGGCTGAGGAGTCTAGGCATTCTTCTATGACTCAGTTTCTGCATTTTCTAGGAGTAGTCACACTGACAACTTTCTACAAAGTTTTGAGGTGTCTCCATCAAGACTCTTACACAGTGTGTGGTGCCCTTTTGGTCACTTTCACCAAGGGTGGGTTTTTCTTGCTCTTTGGCTTTTGCCATGCAGTTCTGGTTAAATTTCTATGGTTAAGT
The DNA here is from genome assembly GCA_014706295.1 of Lycocorax pyrrhopterus obiensis. Taxonomy (NCBI): domain Eukaryota; kingdom Metazoa; phylum Chordata; class Aves; order Passeriformes; family Paradisaeidae; genus Lycocorax; species Lycocorax pyrrhopterus. The sequence continues at coordinate 17,985,018 of JACSVZ010000002.1, read as the reverse complement.
GGGACTTGGCAGAGTTAGGTTTATGGTCGGACTCAATGACCACAAAGGTCTTTTTCAACCGACATGATTCTATCCTGAAAAATTTTAAAGAATAACGGAGACTGAAACCATAAGAATTAATATTAGCTTTATGACTTATCTGATTGCTGAAAACAGTTCTTGGCTGTTACTGATTTCAAGGTACCATAGCTAAATGCAGATGTTCCTGTTCACTGCAGCTAATGTACCACTTGTGTGTGGATGTGCCTTGCTCATCTGTCTGGGGTGCATCTGAAATGATGTCAGAGGTGCAGAGGTGTGTGAGAAACACCATTTGGATGCTTTTATGTATCCAAAATGGAAGCTGTTCTGCTCTAAATTGAAATGAGTTCCATTAGGAGGAATTCATTTCAAGCAAAAAGTATGTTAAGAGCTACTTCTGCTTACAAAAGTGCACATCAGAGCTGAAGAGACTTGGAGGGATTTCAAATCTGCTTGTGCTTTTGCATTAAATGAATGATATCTGGTGTTTCTATTCCTCTGCCCTTGCTCCATTGCTACTGTGTCTTTTTTTTTGCATTTTCCCATCACATTGCCTGTTTGTCCCAGGAAGAGACCTTGAGCCATTGCCTTCCTGTATGTGTGGCTTAAGGTGTGCTCTGTGTTCTGTGTCTGCAGGCACCATCTCTTCTTGGTCCATGGTTAGGAAGTGGAAGCAGGCTCTTCCCAGTTTACATTGAATTATGCAGTTCAATTAGCTATATTTTATATAGCTCACTGAGGCATAACTTTCCCCTCAGCAGAGCCCTCTTCTCACAGGGCAGCTCTCTGACCTGCCTCTTGTATGTGTGGTGACAGATTTTTGTGTCATTCGTGCCTTGTGTGAATTCTTGTGCTTCCTGGAATGGGAAGGACAGAGGGCAAACCACACTTTTACGAATTTTTGGGGGTTTTTACCCTGCTTAGTGTGGTGGTGGAGAGGAGTCTTCTCCAGGTCCCAAATATTTTTTGGGCAACAGGCCCAAATGAAAATCCTATTCCGGTGCCAGGAAGAGCATGGCTGAGATATGCAGAGGCTTGGTGAGCACCCTGGCCCCACTCCTCTGGGGCAGGATCTGCCAGCATCTCTGCATGGCCACCATGGTCAAACTCTTGTACCTTCCAGGGTTTTCCATGAAGGATGGTTTGCTCCCTTCTTGGAGACTTAATCTGAGCCTTAAAGATGCAAGTGGGGCAAGAGAGTGAAAAGCAAAATGTGAGTCTTGAAAGACTGGGGCAGCTCAGGTTTTCTGAGATGTATAAAGAAGCTTTAACATTTCTAATTTAATTTTAATTGTTAATCTCTTTATTTGCCATTAAATTAATCTTCAGCTACTCTATGTTGTTCATTTCCTTTCTTTTCTTTTTCTATCTATTTCCTATGGATTAACAGTATTATTCATTCAAAGGGTATGGCTATCAAACAAAATGAACAAATAATCAGACGGTCCAGAAACCTTTTTCTAAAATTATTATTTTTAGGAAATAGGCTAAGCAGTTAATAGGTTAAAGTGAAATGGTAAGAAAGAATTGAACAACCCATCTCTCCTTGGTTTGGTCTACATTAATTCCCTCATGTTGCTTGCTATAGCTCTCATCTGCTGCCTGCAACACCTTCCCATTCCAAAGTTAACTGTTTCTTTCTTGTTGTGAGCAGGAGAGATCTCGGTGAGGCCATTTGGGGAGCAAGTCAAGATCTCTAAAGTCAGTTTGTGGAAGGCTGCTTAAGCTGCTGCCACTGGAGATTGAATGTTACTGCATCAGTCCCATGCTTGAGAGTAAATAGGTGATGCAGTTCTTGTAATGCATAACTTCTCTGCTTGAAAGTTGAAACTGAGTCCGTGTTTATACATTTGAATGTTTCAAATTTAAGAATACGAGTAATTATGTGTAGTGGCACACTAAATAAACTGCATTTTTCCCTCTTCAGAAACACTTTTCCTCTGGAGAATTCAGCAGCAGCAGTATAAGGCAGTTGCTCTTTTCAGAATATGTGATTTCTTCCCTGGCCCTGAACTTTTATCTTGCTGAAACAAATATTTTACGATTAAGAACACTTGGTTACATCTGGTACATCTTAAAAAGGGTTGCTTTTCCAAGAATAGCATGCAAACATGAAATCAGAATCACAAGCAGATGTTTGCTAATATGGCCATAGATAACCTTTCGGTTTCATGTTTAATTTTTATAAATAACCATCTGTAAAGAATGGTTATTTATAGAGAACAGAGATAATTTCTGTCAGTGTTAATATGTTAACTTCACTGTGTTGCTGATGTTGTATTTATTACTATAAAATAGCATTATTCATTGTACAAAATTGTCAGCTGCTGGTTACACAAAAAGAGACATTTTTGTCATTGCTCTTTTACAACCTGGAAATGTTTGCTTTTCTTTAAAGAACACAGGATGATTACCTGCATCAATAAGACTGCTAATTTTGGCTTAATTCTTTCATCCATTGATAAATTACTTGTCAGAATATTGTGGAATAGAGGGAATTTCTGGCTTTTTGTTTGCCTTTGCATTTTTAGTGAGCTTGGCATGGCTCTTGCAGTTGGGCTGGTAAAAGTGAGGTATTTGCTCCCTTGACTGCTGGCCTCAAAGAAGCATATTTTGACTTTTTAAAACAAGATCTGTTTCATAAGGCAGACCAGTAGCCTCTTGTTCTCTTATAATATTCGCCTTTTAACTTACTTAAACTAGTTTTGGATAGTTCAGTGTACAGATGCAGCTGAAAAGTCTCCCTGTCACTGCTGCAGCAGGAGACAAAGGCGTAAGCTATGCTGCCACTGCCGCTGCCCTTCTAGAAGGGTCCTTGTCACAGTGGGACCTTAATTGGTGGCAAAATGTATTCAGATGCCATCATAGGGAAGGCATGACATAGAACAATGTCAGAAGTGTCCCTTAGCAGTAAGAGCTGGATGCTCCAAGCATGAGGCAACTGCCATCTACTTTCTCCTGAGGTATCCAGTACATCATGTCCTTAGGGCAGCTCTTGGTGTTGTGGGAGCTCAGGATGGGGGCGACTGCTCGTGAATCTGAAAAATGATTGTTGGCAGAGTCACGTTTGGGGAGGAATGCAAGTTACCAAATCTGCTTACTCAGAGGATGAACCTTGTGAGGGAGAGGGGTGAAGTTCATTGGTGTGGTGCTGCCCGGTTTGTGCCACTCGCAGGACCCTGCAAACCCCCTCCCCTGGCTCCAGAGAGCAGTGCAGGACCAGTCAGCAATTGGGCAGGTGCAGAAGGGTGAGATGGGGTAAGTGCCAAAACAGTTTAATGTGAGTAAACCATCAACCTGTAGAAGGTGTCTGTTTGGGGCTTTTTTTGGGGTGTGTTTATTTTTGTTTGTTTGTTTGTTTTTAAGTTTAGAAACTTTGAAACATCTCACTTGATGATAATATTGACATTCCTCAGAGATGCACATGAGTATAGCAAGTACATCTCAGCATCCAAATTTGCAGATGACGTAAAAGAACTGTTTGGTAAAGATAGCACGGCACTGAGAATTCATTAGAGCATTGCTTGCATTATAGTTGAAATACCTTCAAAGAGAAACTAGCAATTGAAATAAGTTCAGATGCAGAGGAGCCTTGCAGGCATTAGGGAAGGGGTGGGTAGAAGCTTATGTGTTAGCAAAATATCTCCAGCTAGAATATTATTTTACATCCCTGTTCTGTAGTTTGCTCCCTTGGTAATTTGCAAATGGAAAATAAAATTTAGAATTATAGCTGATTAGATATTGTGAGCTCTCAACAAAGCATGTTTGTGTTCTGTATACAATTATTACAGAGTTGCTGGGTACAACTTGGTAGATGAATTTGAGTTATCTTTTGTGTTCAAGCAATTGAGTCTCTTCTGTTTTGTATGAAGAACGAACTGTGTTCTCCTCCAACTACAGCACTCTTTAGATAAAGGATATTTTATGTTATTTTTTAACCAGTAATTCTTTTTCAATTTTATAGTGAAAATTAACCTAATTTAATCAAGTATAGCCTGTACAAAAGATTTTGATTTTGCCAGTGGTGATTGTATAGACTGCATTCAGGTTTAAAATAAGCAGTGTCGCTATTCTCAATTCTGAAGATATAAACCCAGCTACTCTCTCTGGCTCCTTTTCTTTCTCCTGACTCACTTATTTGTACGTGTTCAAGTACTTTGGCCCTTTCAATCCTAGATGTGAATCTCTGATTCTTGCTAACAGATTGTCTGGGCTTGTTCTGAAAGATGCCACTTATGCACCTTGATGTGGGGGCAATACCGGAGCGTTTTGCCAGTGCCGTGTTCTTTTGGTGGGAAACTGGGGCCAGGAGAGGCAGAGGCACTGGGATTCTGCCTTTTAGCTTTCTCTTAGGGTAGTTTGAAGCTCACTAATGGGGCCAGCTATTTGCAGATGTGACCAGTGATTCCCTACTGTTAAGCAGTGTTCTTAAAACTACTTTTGTTTTGAAATTTTGAGAGAGCATAGGCTGTATGAGCCTACAAGGCTTTGTGAATATGAAATGTTGTCTTTAAGTTAGGGAAATATCTGTTAAACCACTTAGATGCAAATTAAAGGGCAAATTGCATAATTATATCTCAGCCTTTCAGTAGATCCACATTAATTGTTTGGTGTACTTTTAATAACGGTCATTATTTCAGGATATTGTCACCTTGAACCTAAATCACATTAATGGCATTGATAATCTTTAAACTCTTTACTGTTCTTGAGTGACAGAAGTAATGTTATTGTTCTTTTTTATTTGCTTGCTTCTAGATAAATTTTTTTATTTGAAATGACTAGAACTAACAAATGGATGAAGCTTGGAAATGGATATCAGTGAAATAAAGCTGAAATAAAATTTTACAAATGCCAGGAGCTCAGAATTTCTTTGGGCACATGTCAGCTCTGCCTTGTGATGAAAGGGTAGCTGATGCTTTAAGAAGTTGGATCAAGTTTGCTAACTTGTGGCAGAGTAGTAGGGAGAAGACTCAGGTGCAAGAAGTATGGCACTGATTATGTGGATGATTGTGGTTAGATCTATTGCTAATACAGTATCTAAATATTGCCAGTTCAGTGTATAATATAATCAGGTCCAAAGGGTTATGCCATGAGCACGTTCAATTAGAAGTGTACAGGTTTACAGTCTTTGGCTTGCAGAATGCACAATTACAAGGCTGCAAAGCACCTCTGTGGCTACTTTTGGATTTTATTTCTGCACATGACTGGATCTTAGTGCTGTTACTCGCCTGTCCAAAGTGTTTGTTCCCTGTCTTCAGCCTGGATGTACCCTGCAGGCATCTCTGCCTGGGGAAGGGGTGAGGGTGCGATCCACCTGGAAGCTGCCTGCAACTTTAGGGGACCAGTAGGCCCAGACTCCAGCATTTTATATCCTTTTGCAGGCCGATCTGTACCAAAGTCAATCACAGTCATCACAGCTTCCCCACCTCTGGAATGCATTCATTATGTGGACATACAGACAGTTCCTCCTGCAACTTCCACCTGGTGTTCTAATCTTAGGAAAAATCACATTGCCAGTCAGAGACAACTGCAAGGGAGTGGGTGCGTGTGTGTGGGGAATAGGACTCAAAGACCTGACTGTCTTTCCTTGCTGTCACTCAGATGCTGCAGAGCATTTCTGCTGGGTTAAAAATACTTGGTTTTGAGATCGTTGCAATATTTTTCTGAAGTGAATAGCTGTTAAATTGCTCATACTTCCAGCTTTAATTGCATTTTAACAAACAATGTTTTGGTTAGTCAGCCTCGATGATGTGTTGTTTGCAGGGTTTTCAGCTGTGGCTGTCTGTGGGAGGCCGCCACTGCTGGTTTCCAAAGGGGCTCCGGCACATTCACTCATGACTCACTTTTTTCCTGTTTTAGGTTTCCTGAAGTTCCTGTGCTGTGATGCCCCGGAATGCCTCATGGCAGAGCCACCCGGCCACCCCGCTGGAGCGTGGCACTCCCCTGTAGAGAGCTGGGTAAGTGAAACCTCATCCTTGGCATGGGAAACACCGCCCGGCCACATCTCCTGTCTTCACAAAACTGGCAACATGGGCTGGTCTCACCAGCCCCTTCTTGTGTGTCTTATCACGCTCTCCTGGCTTCATGTGCATTGGAGGATGGTTTGCTGGGAATGCGTGTGTATTTCTGACCTGCTTTGAGACAGTTTCTTCTGGAGAGGTGATTATGTGTTAGATGGATAGGGAGGATATGAAGGCAGAATTGACAGGAGTTGGAGATGCTCACTAAGATGTGAGTTTTTGTGCCTTCATTGTCTCTTTTATATATATATATGTACGTAGAAAATAAGCATTGGGGTGAAGAAGGTGGGTTAGAGGAGGTGCATCTGAAATGCCCTCTTTAAAAAAATTAATTTCTGGAAAACCTATTTTTTTCTGCCATGAACACTGTTGATTTCCTTCATGTGCTATGAGCCCCATCACATCTTCCATGTAGTGCTAAAATTTGTTAGATGGGGCTACTTGTTACGGAAAAATTACCATGTGGTACTCCAGTTGTATCATTTCCCTCTTGCAAAACTAAGGTGTGGTGGGTGGCTGGGACCTCCTCTTTGACCCTCTAAGGAAGGCACTTGGCTGTTTTCAGTGCCTGAACTGGACTTGGGCCTTTCTTTATGATTTTATCAGTGTATGGATCACTATGTCTGCTAGGGAGTCTTGCTGAGACACAGAAAACCCTGCTTACGATTCTCATATTTGGGAATAAATCTAGATATTTGCATGTCAATGTTTGTGGTTTTATGGATGGTTGTCAGGTATTAGACAGAACTGTGGACTTCTGGACCTAGATCCTTCTAATAGCCCTGACAACAAGTCCTCTGGGTCTAAGGGGAGTCTCCAGGAATTAATCCAGCTGTCCAAGAGGAAGGACAGAAGAGTACTCATTGGCATCTGATCATTTGCTTTAGCTGACAGGAAGGAGAGACATACCTGAAAAGAAATATTCTCTCTTGGTTTTTCTACAACAAAGAACAGTCTTGGGCAGTCTGAAGCCTGAATATGCCAAGGAGAGCTGAGAAGAAATTATCCTGTTTTATGTAGATAATGCAGTCTGATGCTGGGAACAGTTCCTCAGACCTTTGGTTTAAGAAACTTGTAGATTACTGATGGACTGTTGCCTTTTGGATTTCATTTAGGCTTTGATAAAAATGCATTTTGATTCTCTGAATTCCCCAAGGCCAAATGCTTACATTTTTGGTCTACTACTGTAGTTGCTTTAGCAAGTGCCAGCTCACTTATGCAGTGGTGGACATTCATCATTAATGTCTGAAGTAATGGGTAGAGATGCTGCTGATTTTGAAAAACTGTCTGATTCCCAGGAAATGATCTTTCAAAGCTATGTTGTTAACTGATAATTTCCTTTCTTGTCTCATCATCTTGTTTGGGAGAAGATGATTGTGAGGAAGATGCTTTTCTGTCTAGAGGCCCACAGATTCAGAGAAGTTTGAGCCTGCTGTCCTGCCTTCCCCTGAGGTGGAAACTACATGGGTGAGAGATCTGTCTGCATGGTCAGGGCTAATAAGTGATTTTGTTAAACCGGACCACTTTGTGATCTTGCAAACACTGTCTGTGAGCTGTTGTTCTGGTGTCTGAGGGCGGGTGCATTGGGGCAACGTCTCTGGGAGGACTTGCAGCAGTGCTGGGTGACTGCTGTTGCTGAGAAGAAATGTGAATTGTTGTGTCATCCATGTTGGTGTGAAGCTGCTTGTGAAATCATTGTCAGCAGAGCACCATCAGTACATTGGTAACAATCACTTGGACTCATGACCAGGCCCTGTTCAGGCAATAAACATGTTGAGGTCTGTGGTTGCAATCTGTGCCCCTGGAGGGATTGTACTCTTATTTGCCTCTTGGGTAGATGATGTCAGCAATCTGCTCCTCTCATCGTGAGATCTGACCAGTGGAGTTACCTTGTCATCAGGTTTTGTGATGCTGTTAGCAGAAATGTTTGAAGCTGTTTCTGTTCATCATGCTTTGCATTCATTTTTGGCTGTCTTGAGACAGGCTGAGTTTAAATTCACCTTACTGCTGTGTTTGTAGTTCTCAGGGACAGACTCTGAGTCTCTGCAAGACACCTTCTTTGAATCTGAAGCACTTTTTTAAAGTAGGTTTTGTACTTGAAAATTACCTCCTCTTCGGGATTTTGATTCCAGCCCAAGCTGGGAGATAGCAAAGCTTTGAAGTGGGGTCTGGGAAGGTGGTGTCTCAGTCTTTCCCTCTATGTCTGGTTAGTGACACTGCAACCTTTTGTATCTGCTTTACAGAAATATTTTTTCATTTTTTTTTAAAAAACTCTTTCCACAGTTGATTATTCACTTCATTAATTTTATTCGGAAGAGGGCAGATGTAGTTCAGTAGAAATTTGCCTTATGGTTGTTTTTAATTGTGTGAGCACTTTCCAGTAGTAGATTTTTTGGAGGTCAGTTGATTCACAACCAGCCATGACTGGCATTCACTGGGGGTTGAATCTTGTCTTTGCAAATAACTGATTTTGACCAGTTTGGTTATACCAGATGAAATAGGTTCGTTTTAGGCAACCTAATCTTCAGATGAGACTGGGTATGTGGTAGGGCAGAGCTGCAGCACAGGGAAGTTTCCCAACATTGGCTGAACTGGTGTGGATTCTCAGCACTGAGCTGGCGTTTTGCTCCAGCACAGTACAGTGATTTTAGGAGCTGAAAGAAAGCTGCTGAAACTGCAGTAGCTGGGTTAGCTGGAGTTGAAGGCTGTGAGCAGCTTGAGCTGCATCAGCCTGGCACGACTATACCTCTCCCTCCCTGGCACCACTCCTGGGCTTGTATTTGGACAACCCTATAAAAATGAGGGGGTTAAAGGGAATCTTGTGATTCTTTATGACTATTTATTGTTACTTTCCTGCTGCTATGGATATTCACTACATGTATTTGGCTGGTTGCATTACATGCTCACCACTTACAAAACTTGCTTGTTCAGAAGGTGTTTTTCTTTTCACTTCTGCTTTTCAAATTATTTTTTTCTGAGTGTGGTGGGGAGTGTGTGTGTGCACTCCTGGTATCTTTTCCTCAAGTGTTCCGAGTCCTTATCTCTGCATATGTATTTACGGGCGTTTTCATTTTAAGTGCCCAAGTTGGAAAGTGACTTTCCTTGATAGTGTGTCTAAGGCATTTGCACCCTGTCTTTCCTGTGCCTGTGTGCATAAGCAAAACAGATGTACCTGATAAACAATTTTGACTTTCTCTCAGTCATTTAAATGAGTCAGAATTCTTTTTCATTACAGATTTTGCCTTTGCCAGTGTGTTGTTCTCAGGACTGTTTTCTCTCCTTGTTGTTTTGTATGTCTCTGGGGTTGTGTGGTTTCTGCACTTCTCTTCTGCTTTCACCTTTCTTTGGAAATCAAAGGAAATATTCTAGTTTATGGCACTTCTTTATCAGCCCTTTCCAACTTTTTATTAATTTCCTTCCTTTCTTTCTGGGATAACTGTAAACTTTACCCATCCTGTGGTGGGATACTTGTGTCACAGATGTTCTTGTGAGGTGCTTGAATTGTATGGGGGGAAACTGCATCCTGAACAAATGCTCAATTTGCTGATCTTTTAAACTCTACCTTGTTTTTTAAAAAAATAATTTACAAAGTACATATATGTGTGAACATCTTTACTTTATCAGTCTAGATTCCTTCTCACACCTGGCAAGTCAAGAGACTTGGCACTGAGAGCATTTCCGTATCTCTGCAACATTTTAGATATATACATATTCAGTAAATTTTGCAAAATATTCTTCTGAAGAGTGCAACATCCTGAGAGAGGCAGACGGCCTAGTAAAACCAAGTACTGCAAGACTCTTTTCACCTTCTTCTGTACTCCAAGATGTCGTTCTTAGGAGCTCCTGGATCCTGACATGCTGAAGAGAGCTGTGATGAAGAGGCCCCGTGTTCTTCCTTATTTTTTCATGCTGGAGCAGATTCATCTACCACTCACTGTAGCCTCAGTTCTGTAGCCCTCAGCACTGCCCTAGTACATTTTTGGTGTAATCATAAAGATGTCTATTTTAATTGGAGACTTGAATTTATGTGCTCTTTGAGACGATAGTTCCACCCTTTCCTCCCCAAGCTGTAGAAATGCTGTGTCTTCCACTGAAACGTCAATGAGGACACTAGCTTCCATTACAGGGACCTGAGAGGCTGGGCACAGCATTTGCCATGGGCATGACATGGGCAGTGTTAGCATAGTAAATATATGATCCCTCATGGTGAGCCCCAGGGCACTGTGCTTCTCCTTAGGCAATGAGGTTTTTCCCGTTTTCAAGGCAGATGCATCTGCATATGAAGATGGAAACAGCCCCCAGCTTGTTGCCTGAGAAGCAGAGTCGTCACCCAGCTGGATGTTGATTCCCACCATCAAGAGCTGAGGAGGTGTTATTTTCTTTCTTTCTTTCCCTTATTCTATTCTTGAGGATTAACAGGACCTTGTCAGGAAGAGAAGAATGTTGTCTTTTAACATAGCCAGTCCTCCCCTGAGGTGGTATCTTGAGGAACTGCTTGATTTCTCCATCTTTGTTCCTCATGAGCTGCAAAGGTGTCGTGGACTCTGACCATCTGATTACTCTTTCCAAGAAGGATGTTTACTTTCCTCTTGAATAGGAAAGGGTGGATCTTGGACTCTCGTGAACTTGAAGAGGGTAGGTAGCTTTGCCGTGAGAACTATACAAGAATGTGTATTTTTAGCAGTGGGGAGTGTGATTAGGGAAACACATTGGACCCTAGTGTGAAGTCCATTCCATTAATGCAAGACATGAGGGCTGAACACGGCGGGTATCAGGATAGAGAGGTTTCCCATTGCTTCTGTGAGGAAGTTTTATTTGCTCAATGTCCACTAGCTAATGATCAGCTGGTGTTTGTTATTCCTGTAGAGTAGATATTGGTGTGAGTTTGTTGTGATGTGCAGGCCCTTCTGCCCAAATCAGGGTGTGGTCTGATATCTGATGTCAGTTGCTTGAACCTGGGACCAGCCCCTCACTTCTGCATTTTCTCCTGAGGTGTTTTGTCCCTCTCTTATCTATCACCATTTTCAGGGGAATAGGAAACATCCCAGCCTTCACTGCTAGTGCTCCTGTGCAAAATGTTTATTGTTGGAAGGGCCTTAAATTTTCCCTTAAAGCTCCCTCCCAGTTTTGTGTCAACACGCCAGTTTCTCTCTGAATTTTCTGTTTGGTTGATTTTCTACTGCTAACCTTTCACCTAACTCTGGGGCTGAAGTATTCCTACAGCTTTTTAGCTTTCAGGAGGGTCTAGAGATGTGCTGTGAACCTTCTGATGTTTTTGTGATTGCTGGCCACAGCCTGGGAGAGGTCAGTAGCATCATCTATCCTCTGCTGAATGCTGGGAATGTGCCTTCCAGTTTCTGCCATAAACTGAGATGTTGCTGAAGTATCAAGAGATTATTTGGCCTTTGAGTGTTGAGGGAGGCAGAAATGATTTATCAAATTTTTTCTTGAAAATGTCTGGTGAGGTGCAAGGAGCAGAATGCAGGGCTGTCAGTGTCACCCAGGTTCAGGGGAACGTGTGGTGGAGCAGTGTGATGCACAAGCAAACATTGTAAAATGCAGCAGGTATCAGTCAGTGTCATCTGTTACTGTGTTGTTTTAAAATTAACCTTTGGCATATCCCAGCATTTGGAAAAAAAAAAAATCAGTGCTGGAATTTTGATGATGACACATAACATGGGGAAAATGTTACAGCAGTCAGGTTTGTCAGTGCTGTTCAGATGCTTTTCTCTGTACCATTTTTATTGCTATCTTAATTTTAAATAAATTGCTCCTGTAATACATAGTCCTGACTACTTTGGGTCCAATATGACTTCAGGACAAATGTCTTCAATACAGAAATTCCTTCTGGCCTGTTCTTTTTCTGTTAAAATAATTAGGATTTAAAAAGAATGCATGGACTATGGGCATAGCTCCAGAGTGGATGTGAATATTGAACAGTCATCATGACAGTGCTGGAAAATACTTCTGTAAATAAAATGTACTTTCTTGGTTTTAGGGTGAGGTTTTAAAAAAGACTAAAAAAACCTACAAACCAGGTAGTTCTAGAAGGCTTGGCAGCATCTAGACTGTACTTATTTTGATGAGTAATTATGTTATTTACTCTCAGAGAAGAACATGGTTAGTAGGGATTTTGTATTGAAAATTATTTTTAACATGATGAAAAATGTCTCATCTGTCTGTTTCTTTTCCATGTCTATACTATTTGTGTCTTTCATTTCTTTTATTAGTAAATGAGAGGGGAAAAGTGGGAATAACATCAGGAAATAGATGAAGGCACAGTAAACAGTACTATGGGAACAGTAAATAAAGCATCTGCTCTTGATTTTTCTGTGAAATCCAGAAGTAACTGGAGCAAAACACTTGTTAGATATTTTTTCAACTTCTATATCTGGTGTCACGCTTCCCCTACTTCTTAGAGTTTCTTTTTTTCTCTTTTTTTCCTCCTTTTCTCCAAACAGTTGCTTCATTGAAATCGGGACTGAAGCCTACAAAGGAGCCATAGTGAACGAATAATAAAGGACAGAGATTCCAAATGTTGTTGATCTGGGCTGGATTTTTCTGTAGCGTTTGTGCCTGGTTTGGGATCCGGATGTGACCCTTCCCGGCAGTGCGTTTGTGAGGCTGGACTGCGGCGAGGTCGGTGCCTGCAGCTCTTCGGGCACCACTTATTTACTGCTTGGGAAATTAATGTAAACAAGACACGTAGTTCACCGTTTTCACAGGTGGAATGGGTCTGTGGCATAACCTAGGGATGGAAACTACAGGACTGTTCAGCATTCTGCTCGATTATTTCTTCTTTGGCTCCCTTCCCCTCCATGCCCTGTTCGCACACAGATTAAGGCTGCTGTTGCAGCGGAGCAGGGACATGGGGCTCTGCCTGAAGCTCTCCCTAATCCAGGCATGCATCCTGTTTGGGGCTATGTGCATGCCTGGCAGGAGCTGGTGGTTAATCCCAGTCCCTGACCACAGGGCAGTGAGTAAAGCAGTGCTGAGCCTGAGGGCAACATCATGATACTGGTTGGGAACCAGGGCACAAACCCGATACAGATGCGGTCAGCAACGGGGCCCCCAAATCCTGCTATTCGCAGTGACGCACTTCCTGACACTTCCCTTCTCCTGAGGTATGCCCCAGGGAGCTGGTGGCTAGTGGATATATAATTTATGGCTTGCAGATCAAGGCTTGCCAGACTTGCCAGCATGGTATTAGTGAGGACCCTTTTACTATATTTTAGTGGTATCCTGGAGGTTTGTGTGCTGTTCCAAGCTTGTCACTGCAAAATGGTATTAAATGGGGAATAAAAATGGAGAGGTTTTTTTAAACATGAAAGATCTTAAGCAAAACCCATATAGCTGTCTGCCAACTTTTAATGTTTTTATTCCTTTAATATTAAGGGCTGGAATTCTATTGTTTTGGGGTTTTTTGGGAGCTTTTTAAAAGTTAGTGAGTCTCTTCTGCAAACATCAGACTTGAAGAACTAAGACTTTGAAAGAGCCAGATGATATCGTGAGACTCTGGAGGGAAAAATATGATGCTTATAACACTGTAGATATCTCCTTAAAGTACTCCCTCTGCTTCCACATCCCTTTATTCTGGGACATGAAAGAGAAACCTGAGCCAATACAGGATTACAGAACTAGGTTACAAACCTGAAGCTAGGCTATTTGTAGTTAAAGCATCAGAAATTTATTTTATATCCTTATTTTGGTTTAAAAATCATATGCATTTGGAAAACTGTCTCTCCCCATGAGAGTTCTTCCTTTCAAGTAATTAATGCAAGACAGTAAGCAGCAGAGACAATGAATTGTAAAATTTCATTGCTGGTTTACAACAAGAATTTGAACCTCATCCATCTGTCATCAGAAAAAAAAAAAGCCTTTCAAACAGCAGATGGTCTTGTAACTAAAACAGATCTGAATTCTGGCAGACAGGGTGAGAAATGTGCATTGTGAGAACAGGGGAAACACTGCACTGGGAACTGTTCATCTTGGTGGAATGTTCCAGCCGTGATTACCTTTGCTAATTCTGCCTTGCACGATAGTGATTGTCAGAGGGCACAATCAGTAACTTCCATTCCAGCACAGCTTGTATGCTCTTTTTCTGAAAGGTGCCATTTCCTAATAGGTGTTTTATGAGCAACTTTGGTGCACTTTGTGCATGTTAATAACAAGGGCTTCTGCATAGGAAGGATTTAATTCTAATTGGAAATCATGGATTAGCATTGCAACAACCTCCTTCAAAATAAAACTCTCTACTTACAGTGCAATGTTTATGTACAAGCATTTGGTCGTATGGGTGCTCTCTAGCAAGATCCTTAAATTAACAACCCAATTAATAAATAATGCCAGCTCTCCATCATTTAATGATACTTTGAATGACAACAAAAAAAAAATCCCCAAACTTGCTAGAGGCTTGTTTCTGCCTATTACTCTGCTTTGTGTTTCACCTAGGTGAAGTTGTAGCTGTACAACTTTATTCAGGATTCATTCTCCCTAGGAATCTCTGAGTTATTTAATCAGATTCATCAGATTCACTGGCTGCAATGGATAAGTAAGCTCAGTGCTGCTTGCATGTGTGCCACAGATACTACTGATAATTGAAATTCCTAGGGGCTGTCTGTGCCTCTTGCATGAGGTTTGGAGTTCAGTAGCCCAGCACACTATTAAAATCACTTTTGTGACTGTTCACTCAAAATCACATTGAGCCTTGTCTCAGGCAGCAGAAATGCTCTCTGGAGTTATTTTAGCCTCTTCATTGACAGCTAGTAGTTTTTTCAATAGTACATAGTGGGAAATTCTCTCAGTTGAAAAATACAGTAGTAGTTCAACACATCCACACTAACATCCACATTAACTATTTTAGGCCTAGTCTTTAGTCCATCCTATGTTTAAAAACAGTTTAGAAATCTGAAGACAAGACTTTGATAACTGCACAATTGCTATCTCTTTGTGTCCCAAAGAGCAGGAAGATGATCATGAACAGCAAAGTCAGTAGCATCATGTGGAGTCTTTGGGTGGGAGCCTTCTTTATGCGGTGTAGTGCTGGTTTGTGCTGCTGACTGAAGCAGAAAGCTGGGGATACTCTGTGCAGTCCCTTGGGATGAGTTCTATGCCAGAGAGGCAGCACTTGCCATGCAAATAGAAGAAAAGCCAAACAAAAATCTTTTGCATGATTGATGAGTATGTTGTTTGGTTGAAGGGAGTCATCCTTCCTCTCCACATCTCTTCTGGTAGTCCTTCCTTGTAGTGTTCTTCTGTCTCTCGCATGCATGCAACATGAGTTTAAAAAAAATGGGCACAGCAAATACCTTTAAAACTATCCCAAGGAAAGGAATACAACTGCCCAACCTGATAACTCTCTCTTCTGGCTGTTTAACCAAATGACCTACATCAGAAGATGTGAAAAACCTTGAAATAGTGCTGTATACTTAGGAAGGCTTCTTCCAGAGCCCATCAATATTTTTATTATACCCAGGGACCTGAGAACAGTCAAAGCTCCTGCAATCTTCATCCTCATACATATCCAACATTATACTTATGAGAACTTGAAGGTATGTGAGCTTTTAGTCTCACTAAAATATATGAATAAAAGATGTGAATATTGGTGTGTGGGCTTTTCTTGCACTGATGATACAGTTCTGTGTCTATTATATCAATGTGCTTTAAAAATAATTCCTTATAATGCATGCCATTACATTTCAGTGACCCACAGACTGAAATGTCCTTAGCTTGATAAGTAAAATATTAGAAGGAAGAGATCCAATTTCAAATCTAATCTCTGCCTTACAGCAGAATTTGAACTGTGACATCTCACCTTGGGAACATTTGTGAACCTGTGGCTAGAGGGTCTCCCTCAATGCTGTACTGAAGGTACATCCTTTGGCATCAGTAACAGTTTTGTGGAGCAGTGGTACTGTTTGGTTTGGTTTGGTTTGGTTTGGTTTGTTGTGACCACTGGGGCACCGCCTGGAACAAGCGACGCCCCTGTCCCACCCCTTGTTTAGCAGGGTGTGTATATTCTGATGCAGAGCCCCAAAGGTGAGGGGAAAGGGGAGTCCCTGTCCTGCAGCACTTGGTACTCCAGAGTATACTCCGCAAGGAGGGGGATATGTGCGTAGGATCCCCTAATGATGGGAAGGAATTGTATCCATGGACCAGCAACCTGCTCTAGTGGACGATGTCTCTGCCCATGGAAGGGGGGGGTTGGAACGAAATGATCTTTAAGGTCCCTCCCAATCCAAGCCATTCTATGATGTTCTGCACAGGTCTTAAGTTTGGTAGTTAAAAGAAGAAGACAATGCCCCATTTTTCTCCAGCTCCTGTTAGCTACAGTCTTGCATGAGTGAAATGTCACAGGACTTGCAGCCATCTGGAGCACAGTCACCTCCTCTGGCTGGAGTGAGGCCCTGCTGTCCACTCTCTTCTGCCTGTGTTGGGACCGGATGCACAGATCTGAATTTCAGGGGCTTCATTTTCCAGCTGAAACCCACACCACTTCCTGCTGCAGCCTGTCCTACAGTGATACACCTTGTTTTGTGTCAAAGGGAAAGTTTAAACTTAAGGTTTTCTTTTTATTTCGGTGAAATGCCAACTTGAAGGGTTCCTGAGCTTGTGTGCACTGCTTTCTATGTGACACAGCTACCAAATAAAATCAATAAAAATTGAAGAGCTCTGGGTATAGTGTTGAGGTACAGTGTGGCATGAATCTGTTAACATGTACTTGGTTTTCCTTATTGTCTGTTTTATTGTTTCATGTTTGCTTTTGTTTAAGTATTTAGCTCTATTTAAAATTAATCTTGCTCCTCTTTGAGATGCTTGTATATGTTGATCTTCTGTGACGTTTCTCATGGCAATTTCTTGGTTCTTTTTGGGTAAGCAGAAATGTTGCAGCTGTCCAGGTTAGTCATCACTGCTGCAGCACTATCCTCAGATGCGTAATGCATGTTGGGTTTTGAGGACAAGATAATCAGGAAAGCTTGATTTCTGCCTGAATAGAACAGCTTCCTCCCTCTGCTTTGACTTTCTGCTAACAAATCACAGCACACTGCTGTTGGCAGTGGGAGGACTGTAGGGCAGGAGGGCAGCCGAGCCCACAGCGCTGCTGTGGGATGCAGAGATAAGCCCCAGAGAGGACGTGTAGGGCTGGCACAGCCCCGCTTTCCAGATGTGGACCCTGATCCTTTAGTCACATCTCTGGTCTGCTGTGGCAGTGCTTATGCTGGGCGGTGAAGCTACAGAATCCAGAGCATGTGGATGCTGTGGTTTGAAAGTTTACCTCTAGTTTTCTGTCAATCCAGTGCAAACATTGCTGTAAGAAGCTGTTTATTTTCCATACAGCTCCAGGAGTGCCTTCAGATCGCATTTCAGTGTTGAATTTTTTTGTGGTCAGTCAGAACGTGCTATATTTGTCAGAACTATTTTATTCAGGTCTGCTAATGGATTCAAGAAGAAAATGAATTTTGCAATTCTGTGCATGTCTCAGAATCTTTCTCAGACTATCAGAGTTTGAACCCAGCTCCCTGGCCATTGTCATTCACACCTCTCAAGAGTGCATTTGTCAGGCTGTTGATGCAGTAATTTCTTGAAAATATTAGTGGAAAAATGAGGTTTGGAGGGAAGATCAGGTTTTTAGTCTTGAGACAGGAGTAGTAAAGGAAGGAAGAAGTAGAAATTCATAGGCATTTTTGCTGTCATAGATTTCTGTGAAGTTTTTGAAGGAAAATGAGCTCTAGGTCACATTTAGATGTGGTTTTTTTTCTTTTCTTAAAAGAACAAAATTGAAATATTTTGAAAATCTGTTAAGGCATCATGTCTGAGTTCCACAGCCCCTGAGGAACCCATCTCTCATTTAATTTCTCCATAAGATGTTGTATTATAGATCTTATATCTATATATTAAATTTTCTTGAGATCTTATTATGCATTATTTATATATACATATTTATATTTAAGATATTTCTGTGTTAAGGGATCTCTGATGCATCCAAGAGTAATTTTGAGTTACTAAGTAAATAATATGGTGAATAATTTTCAGAATGCAGTGCTGCTTAGAAATTTTATGTCTTTAGTATGTTGTGTAGGGATACCTTTGTAGTAAGTATTCTGTGTAAGTTAAATTGTGGATTGAGGAACAAGATCCTCCATTAGCAAGCTAAAATTCTGCAGGCTCATTCTTTGCTAAGCCCCAGCCTTTCATAGAAAAGGCAATTGCAAAGGGAGAAAAAACCCTGTGGTTGTCTTACAGCAAAGGATTAAAACTATCTCACCCTGGTCTGGGAAACAGTGTGGCCATGAGGGAAAGGGTGATAAATTCAGCTGACTTTAATTTGCTAGAAGTCATCCTGTCTTCTCCTTTAATATTAGCTGTTGGAGAGCTGTGATTAAGTGTTCTTCCTCCTGATAAGGGCTCACTGAGAAGTGGCTGACAGGTAGAAACAGCAGCCAAACTGCTGCATGTTTTAGAAGGTGTTTGTTGACGCCCAGCATCTCTTGTCAGCACTGTTGATAAGCGCTAATGCAAACAGCCACCCAGAATTTGTCTGGCAGCCCCGTGAAGGGCCGGATGAATTGTGCTATGCACAATGTGCTAATTGTCACAAATTGGCTACTCTTCGTTGGGAATGACAGGGCGAGAGTGTATAGTGGGTTTTTTATAGTCTAGTTGTTGCATACGTAGCTTGTACCAGTTTTATTCTGAGAACAGGCATTTAGAATTTTTTTGTACCTTGGCAGCAAAGGGAATTTTTGTTAACCTCAGAAATACTGTTGATTAACTACAGTATAAAATTCAAAGCAGTTTTATTTAAAACTAATTGAAAAGTGCAAGAAAAAGTTCTGGAATACACTATGAAGTACTTTTTTATTGTTGAAATGTTCTAAAAATATTTTAGGAAATACTTATTTTTCCTTTCCAAGACCTTTTAAAGTCAGAAATTCCTTCTATCCAAAAAGGACCTGGTCTCCAAAAGCTGACAATAGAGTGTCCCCTTACATCTCCCCAGAGACGGGTGGAATACCTTCTTTCTTCTCAAAAGGCAGAGCCTGTTGTTTTTTCATTTGCTACCCTCCCCCATCGACACTAAAATACTGTTAGAACAGCTCCAGCCCACAAGATGGGGGTATAAGGAATCATATACAGAAATGGGCAGGAGACTGAATGTGTGTGTGCTCTGTGTGAAAGCATTTAGGAGAATGAAGCCCTTCTGTTTAACGGGGGGAGCTGAGGCACTGTTCAGCTGTGTTTGGAATGGATGGAGGGGCTGGGGCTTTCCTGATGTGGAGGTGACCCTGTGGCACCTGATGCTGTGCACCATCCTATGGATGCTGAAAAAGCTCCAGCAGAGAATTTCTTCAGCTCTCTGCAGCATTTTGTGAGAGTTCTGTCTTTCCCATGGAAGTAACTCAAAACAATGTTACAGTTTTGTAAACTTCTTGCACCTGCAGGTTGTTTTGCAGGATTGTTATGGTTCTAACTAGAAAAACATTCAGAGATGGGTGTCTTAGAACTTGACCAATCCCCTTAAGGGGTGAATGGCAAAAAACCCAGTTACCTTATGCCATTTCACACACTTTTGCGAACTAAGACATAAAAGCCTTCTGAGAACTCATTAAAGCGCTTCCGTCTATCCCTGAGCCTGGACTTTGTGTCGTTTCTCCACTCGTCCGTGGGGAAAACAGCGACACCATCCCTGCTGCGTGGTGGGGGCACTGGTGTGGTACCCCCCAGCAGCTGCCACCAGGAGTGATCGTAGTGACCCGTCAGACTTCGATAACACTCAGCTTTAGGCTGCAGGGCAGACATAGCAGATGTTTCTGAGTATCTTTTCTTTTCATGGTCAGGAACTACAAGGCACTTCTAACACTGTCCAGAGAGGTGGGAATGGAGACAGGAGGTTTGCTTACTGTTCCTGTTACAGCATATAAGCATCCTGGCACAATAAGCTTGTCCCAAGCTAAAGACACATAAGAAATGCAGGTTCATGCTACTATCTGCTTGTCCTTTCCCAGCCAATTTATGATTTTGATCCTAGGAGCCTGCTGGGTACACTCATTTATCTTTGAAATACAAAGCTGTTACCTTTCTTCCTTTGTCCAGCTGCAATTCAGAAAGAAGAATCAGGGATGGACACAGGCACAGCACCTGTGAATCCAAATGGGGAGGGCATGAATGTTTCGTGGTATTATTCTTTGCTATAATATAGCAAATAATAAAGTGCTCCATAGTAATAGCACTATATATTTGCTGTGCTGGGGAAATTGGCAAACACTGAGAGAAGGAACAGTAATAAGAGAAAACAGTAGCTTGGCCTGTTTGGTTTCTGTCCAGGAGCCCCAGGAAATGAGGAGAGTGAATAAACAGAAGCAAGAAGATCCTGTATAGTCAAATTGTGCTAAATTGCCTTGACAATTGAAAGAAGGTGAATGGAGAGGGCAGGATGTTCAGAAGGATTTGAACAGCACCTAAGGCAGGAAACAAAAAAAGATGCTTAGCAATTGAAAGGGTGTTGGGGTCTTTTTGTTTGTTTCATTTTGTTGCAGTTGCTTTTTTTTCTAATTTTTTTAGTCTATTATATTCCCGGTGGTAGAATCCCGTATTGCTCCTTCATCTAGCAAAAGTGATGGTTACAGTAATGGTCACTGTAATACTGTGTGAAGCATGAGAGAAATGCGAGAACAGTCTGAAGGAAAAAACAAGTTTATTCTCATTAAGAAAACCAGTGGATGGATTGCCATTCAATTTCATGAAGCAGAGCTGCATGCACTGCTTATTTACTTAGTCTTTTGTTTTTTCTTTTTTCCCCTTTTTTTAAAGAGGAGTATTAAATGTTGGGAAATAATTGTTATATAATCCTTGAAGAATCAGGCTCTTTTGAGTTGTTTAACTTTATGGATTTAATCTGGTTTAAATCACAATGAATTCTTAGGTGAGTCCATAAAAGTACTTTTGGAGATAGCCCTGATTTTACTATTTATTTAGTTAAGTTTTTCCTAATACAGACTTTCTTTTGTGGTTTTCCCCTGGGTTTCAACATAAATAGCACACAAATATTAGAGATGCACTCTCTTAAAATAAACCTTTTAATCAGCATTCTTAGTTCTGAATTCACCATTTGTGGCCTTTTCTTGCAAGCACTGCTAGGCTTGCTAAGGCTCTGTGGTCTTGGTAGTCGTGGCACTCCTTTCAGGAGCAGTGAGTTGCCCTGTGGGCTGTGATCTGAGCCTCTGCACATCTTCCTGTTCTCAGGTGGGCCACAGAGAAAACAGAACTGCTTGTGTTTCCACAATAGTGATTATACCCTCTTGGCTCTGTGCTCAGTGTCTGTGAGTGCCATGTGCATGTGGATTCAGGTGCCTAAGCCAAGATTAAGTGCAACGGACCTGTTGTTGGCCAAATATATTTGGGTTGGGTTTCTGTCTGGGTTTTCTTGCCCTTCTCAGAAGCTACAGAAGTTCTCAGCAGCAGAGATGCTCTGTGGGACAGTCAAAGCTTGGAGGTTGTACAGAGCACTCTGTTTTTTTGTGAAGATGTGACATTTCTTACCCATGTGGTCATATGGATTGGACTTTAGAAGGAATGTTCTCTTCTCCAAATCAGGTATGCTGGTACTCATTTGTGTGCTGGGACTCTGATCAGAGGTTGTCAGTCCTCCATCATGTTACAGCGTCAGTGCTGTCTTTGTAATCCAGGCGTTCCACCTGTGGGACAAACATGTCTTAAACAGTCATTGGGCATGAAGTGGGACTGAGGGAGAAATGTAATGTTTCATGCAATGCAGGAGCTGGGATTAGGTGATTGAATAGTCCTTCCTGGCCTTAACCTCTATGAAATAGTAGATCTGTTTTGCTGAGGACTTTGAGGACTGATTTGGTGGTGTGCCCCGCAGGAAGAGATGGCACACTTTGGAGGCATTTTCTAGGCTAACTAGCAAGATGGAATAACTTCCAGTTGCACAAATCATTAGAGGCCTTCAGTGGTATTCACAGACTGCTAAAGAAGGTGGAATAAAATGGGCCTTGTCCTTTTGTTGTAGCTATTGAAAGATTGTCAGGGGCATTCCTCAAATAAAATGTGACCCCATGTGTCGTGTCCCCCCCCCCCCAACTTTCTCTTATGCAGTTTTAACTTGAAGATTTATGCTGTCAGACCTGTACATCAGTTTTCATTTTTGATAAGGTTATTTGCTGCTTTTACTACATAGTTATGTATTTTAAAAGATTTCGGAGTTGTACTTCGAAGTTGTAGTTCGATCAGATGCCAGAAGTTGTAGCAGCTCCTCGCCACTATTTTACTATAAAACTAACACATACAGGAATTAATAACTTTTATGTCTGAAATTTCACAATAGTTTGCTAAATTTGACATTATTAGTGAAGTGCAGGTTCATTGCAGTGTCCTTCAAAGTACAGTACAGAGTAACTTGCTTCAACACAAAACGTGTATGAAGTGAGGCTGAGTGTAAGAAAGACCCTTCTCTACTCCTAATGTACTAGGTGATGATGTATTCTGTGTTCTGAATGTCTGGTAGGAGCTCCAAACTCCTGTTCTAATAATTTCCGTGTAAAAACTACCACTGTTTCCTCAGTTGGTACAAAAATTCAAGTTTAGGTTTTGTTGCGTACTGTCAAGCAGAACTTAAATTTGGTAGTTAACAGTGGTCTAAAACAGTTTTTCTCTCAATGCTGTTTCAAAAAGACACAATTTTGCAATGCTATTTGCATTTTTTACTGGTTTTCTTTAAAAAGTTTATATTCATGTCTTATTATAAAAAAAAAATATTCTGAATGGTGCCCTCTGTGCAACAAAAGTTACCTCAGCTATACAAAAATTCCTATTTCCACATTAAAGAAAAAAAACCCCAAAGAAGTGCAGATCACCAGAAAGAAGAACTGAATTTTCTAGGCTCCCTTTATTTTGTCTGCTGAAGTTGAGTAACTGCTTCAGGCAAACACAGATTTTAGTGGAATTGAAGACTCAGTCTCAGTCTGCAGGAGTTTTGGAGTTTTTTGACCTCCAAGTGTTCTGCATGTTGCAGTGTTTGAATGAAGACAACAACAAGCTTTGCAGGCCTTCTATTTTCCTGGCTTGGTTCTTTCCCTTCTTCCCCTTCTTGATGTCCTCTGCTGTTCCCAGATGCATTAGAAAGAACGTGCATCTTCCTGCTCTTCTGCTGGTCACCGTGAACTTGAGCCATGAGCCATGGACCTGTGGAGGGAGAGGGGGTGGTGGAGCCCACTTCATGCTGTGTGAAGGGGTCACAAAGTCACAGAGGAGTGTGGTGTCACCTGCAGGTGGCTGTTGGCTACTGGCTGTGATGGGGATCTTGAAATGCTTTGATTGAGATTTTACCCAGTTGCTTGTGTTGCTATCTGCAGTTTCGTCTCCAAGTCTTGTGACTGGGGGAGATGCACCATTAGTTCCACAAGTGCTTATAATTCCTTGCCCTTGTCATTAGTGAAAATGTGAATATGTGTAGATCAAATAAAAACCTCTCTGAATTTCCTTTGCTAAACCCCACCTTTTTCTTTAGTCATGATGTTTTTTCCAATGCTTAGGCTTGGGAACACTGTTTAAAATCAGTGAACAGCATAAACATGCTGGTTTTATGTGCTGATTTTGTAAGCTGGGGACCTGACTCCCTTAATTTTCAGTGAATAAAGAGCTTTATATGATGAAACTGCTTAATGGTGAACTGATTTTTCTCATTGGTGGGAAACCATTTTTGTTCATTCTCATTGTGGTTGTGGCTCTATCAGAACTGTCAGAAAGCAGTTGAGATATGCAGAGAAATGTCCATTTTGTATTAGGTTCATAACTCTGCTTTCAAATGGTCTAGTCCAGATGCCATACAATAATGTAAATAGAAAAGAGAATATATATTAAGTGTATTATTATGCAAAGGATAGGCAAATCTACTGTGCCATACATCAGTTTTGTAGTTTTGCACCCTGCACATGCCAAATCTGAAAGTAAATATTTTGAGGTCTGGTCATGATTTTGTTCACCTTCTCAAAACCTATCTGCAGTTTTAAGTTGAACTGAAATGATTTTTCCTCAAAGACATCTTCACTTACAAGCTTTCTAATGTGACAAAGAAATTAGCACTCACCTAGTAAGTCTGAAGATAAACTAGATGAAGCAATTTGCTGAAAATTGCTTTGGAAAATACTGTAAATACAATGTGAATGTTGTGCAGTTCTCAGAACTTTCAGCGATCCTGATCATTGATTATATTTTGATAAATTGAATCTTCTACACTAAAATAGTTTAATTTTTTTTTAATGTGTACTTTATGTGAAACTGTATCAGTCTTGTCATTACTCCTTGTTGATTAATCTCATCTTTACTGAGGCACTATGAAGCCCAAGTACCAAGAAACAGGGCTGTAAGACATGGTGAAAAGGACTCTGCTGCTGATGTATCTACCCAAGTGAAATGGGAAAGCATTTACAAGTCTTCTCCTTTTTCTACCTGGTTTTTTTTTAAATGCATTGGTGGGGGCAAACATAACACATCCTCTATATTTGCTGGGGCATGGTCATACTCTGGTTAGCTAAATTTCATGCTGATGTGCAGTGACAGGAGTTCACCATTAGATCTGTCAGTCTTCTTACCCAGAGCTGATCTTGACCTGATTTCTCTGTGCAATCAATTCATATAAAACCAGATGCCAACAATCTGTATTAACTGTGAATTAAATTCTTATCAAAATGAATTGCCCCAATTTGGGGTGAAACAAACAGCCCATGTCACTTGTTTCAAAAAGTATACCATCTGTCTGATAGAGCTGATTATCCAGAAGTGTCACTAAAAATGTCTGCATGTCTACAGAGGAGGAAATAATTTGCCTTAGGAAGAAAAAAAACCCTCTTGCTCTAACTTCTGAAAGTTATGCTGATTGATAAGGTGCTTTGTTGTCCAGAATGCCTGAAAATGAGTTGTGTGTGTGGGATTGTTTATGGGGTGGGATTCCTTCTCCTGGGGGTATGAGAAGGGCTGCATCATGAACCTTGTGTTTGCACTGTACTCTTACTCCTCTTGCATTCCAGCAGCACTAACTTTTATAACCATAAAACACAGTTATTCTTAAGACACGCCTGGTAATGTTGTGGGAGTAATTATGAAGCAAAATGACTATAATACAGCTGAATGAAGAGCTCAGGTGGTTTCTCTTAAAATTGCAGGGCAGGTCATGTTCAAAGAAGAATTAAATACTAAATGAGGGGTGAAAATGCATTGGAGCAGAGCCTGGATTCTGTAAGTAAGTCTTTGAGGACTATAACCTGGTTTCCTCAATGAGAATTAATCCAAATCGTGTATGATATGGTGGTGAGTAATAGCAGTTAAGCTAAGGATCAGGAGTCCAATTTTCATCATGTTTCTAGGAAATATAAGACCTAGTGTTGCATAGCAACAGTTGAAGGTATAGCAATATTTGCACTTGAAAATGTTTCCTGCTTTGGGAAGCATTAGGTGGCTGATGAGGTACGCAGTGAGGAAATGGTATTATTCTCTCTTAGGGTACTGGTTTAAATGCAGTCTTGGTTTTACTGGCTGAAGGGCATTAACATCCAAATAACTAGCTAGATGTCTGCAAAATGAGTTATTGGTCTCAGTCCAGTTTTCAGAGCACCCATATTCACATTTCAAAGACTATTTCTGTAATTGGCAGTGGTGTTGGTGTGCTCTGAAGGCAAATCAGATACAAACAGCCATGGAGGCAGTCACAGATCTCTCTGCTACAGAGCACTCCTGCCTGGTTGCAGGGGGCTTCCTGCTCTGGTCCTACTGCCAAATTGAGCAGTTTCTACTCTTTCTAGCTTATAACTTTTCTCTACGGCTGCGTGGTGAACTTGAGAGCACATTATTTAAATTTCATAGGATCCCGGTATTTTCGTTGTATTTTGTGTTAACTGTAAGTGTTTTGAACAAAAGATGCTGCCTAGGATATTTTTCATCTTTTGAGAGTCTCCTAAAATATTTTACACTTAAGTTTTTCAGAATGAAATGTGAGTTCCCATTGAAGGTAAGAATTTTTCAGAAATGTGTAATCTCTATCAAACCATCTTTTTTCAGAAGGTCGGTGCTCTTCTCACCTGGCACATCTGGAAATAGTAGGTCTGAAAAAACCAGGAAACTATCAGAAGATGCAGAGAAGTAAAGCTGCTGGAATGACATGACAAGAACTTGCAGTGCCCTAAATGCAATTTGGTACATTAGCTGTTTATTGCTCAAAAATCAGCACCTTTTTGTCAGAACAGCTTGTTAGATGCTCAGTAGGACCTGGGCATGGCGTAGCCAGGCTAAGGGGTGTCATAGAGTAAAAATGAGCAAAAGGCACAAAAACTGGCAGCTGACAGCACGACAGTCATAGAAGTGCTTGCTACATTTTTTGTAAACATCTTATTTTACTTTTTTTACTAGTATTTAATATGCTTTGAAGGAAGTATGTGCAGTAGATCATCTCCAGGGTAAATCCAATACAACTGAGAAGTTTGGAAAGGCTCGAAGGTGTCCTTTACCACATGAAGATTTCACTCAGTGCCAGTGCTGACTTCATTTCGTTAACTGCCTAAAGTAAGCTTGGTAATGAGCTCCATAAGAACATTTCTAACAAGAGAGAGGTTCAGATTTAAGATCTACTAATCTTTAAATAATCACATACAAAAGTATTCTGTCATTGACTCCACTTCATTGCTTTAATTTAGGAGACCTCAAGACATATGTAAATTAAATGAAGGACAGATTTACAGGACATCCTTAACTACTTTGTTCCACAAAAATACATCTTTGAATCTTAAAGTAATTTCAAAATGTTGTAGCTATTTCTGGATAAAAAGATTTATGACTATTCTGTTTATGTTGCTTTTCCTAAAGGTAAGAAATTATGCCTATGTCATTTCACTGTTATGGTAGTAGCAGGGATGAGGAAAGGTGTTTATTAGTGAGGTCACTCATATTAGCAAAGTAAATAAAGGACAAAAAACCCCACTGGACTCCTGTCATGAGGCTAATTCTTGTGTAATTTGGAGTTTCGAAGGTCTTTGGTAGAAAACTATGTCCCCTTCTTGAGATAACCTGTATTATCTGAACACAACGCCAGCACATCTAGAAGTCCAGAGGTTTTTGCCTACTCATATGAGAAGGTGAAGAGTAACATTCCATACTCAAATCTGGGAACACCGCAGCAGGTTTTAAAATGCATTAATGATTGCGAACTTCGTAATATATTATGGTGCTTGGAACCAAAACAGCTTACTGTGTATTCAAAAAAAAATTCATTGTTTTTCCAGAACTTGTATCTTCTTTTTCCTTTTGACAGTAAAACTTCTTATGATGCCTTCTTATGGTTTCAAATATGCCTTCATTTTTCTATTCACTGTGAGTCAAGGCAGTTTTCAACTGTGATTTTTGATTAAGAGAGAAATGATGCCTAAAAAGGAATTTTATAAAATATTGGAAATTTTTCCCATCCAAAGCACGTGTGCTTTTTCCTGTGGGTGGATTTTGTGTTTAATCTAAGGGATTATTGAATTTCTATCACCTTAGCGACACTTGTATCCACAATAAAATGGTTAATTGTGATCTGCTTTTAAATCTCGACATCTTGTTCAGTTTACCTTTTTATATCAGAACCAGTCATGAAAACTGGAAATGGAAGAGAATATACCTTATATGCACAGTTAGGGCCAACATCAGCATGTGAATGCTGAAAGGAGTACATCTTATTGACATGTGCCTGTTTTTGTTTAAATATATTAAGCTCTGCAACTTTGGCTTCAGTGGGAATTCTGCATGCCCCATATATTCAGAAAGCTAGTCATGTTCACATAGATTCTTAAATACAGTTTTGATTTAAGTGCTTCCTTTAGGCACCTTTGGGCCTGACTTCTAAGTAAACTTGATCCAAAAAGAAACTGAATATTCTGTATTCAAGTATCATATATATGTATAAGCAGGTAAGTTAATGCACCAATTTTTTTTGTTCTGTTTTTTTACCTTGGCTGAAGAAATCTGCTAGTGCTTCTTGATGTTTGCAATAAAAATTGGTAGAAACGTATGCAGAAACTTGAAGAGATTCATAAAACACTTTTTTCTTGGTTGCTATTGTACTTCAGTTGTGTTTTTATAAAGTGCCCTAACTTTGAATTCATTTCTGTATGAAGCTCTTCTAAGGTAACATTTTTAGGTTTAACGTGTTTTCACTTTTTTCAATCAATTTTGTAGCAGTACTTTTGTTTGCTCAGTATCTAACAGGTCTGCTCTCGTGCCTTTATATGCATAAAGTTAACTTGCCTTTTATATAAAACTCACATTTTTATATAGATAAACTTAATGCAAGTTCTGTAATTTGTGAGGAGAATTTGGTTGTGCATTAATGTAGGCATCTTTCCTAAAGGGGACTAGTACTTAAATATATGACCCTAGGACTTTTGTTAGTTATAGAGTGAAAGAAAGATAGTATTTTCAATGGAATAAGCTATTTCTAAAAAATAAACCAAAATACACCCCCCCTCTTGTTAGAGCACTAAGCCTCTTTGTGACATTTAGCATAGATTTAACATTTCTCTGTTTTTTAGTTATTTGATGCATTCTAGAAAAAAAACCAGGTAAAAAGCAATGATAGCTATACCTTTTTTATTTTTCTTGAATTTTCATAATATTCTATCACAGAAAAGAAAAAAAGTCTAATTTTTGTGCTTTGAAGTATGTTCTTATGCTGTTTTTGAAAGATTCTACATTAAATGTACATATTTTAGATGAAAAATACACAACTTTTTTGGTTATGTAGACTGCATATATGATTGAAATTATATTCTCAGGATGTTCATAAGATAGAATATGATGGCTTTGATGTAAAACCAAATAACAAAACCCAATAGGAATTTGTATGTAATTTTGTTGATCTTTAGCTCATTATACAGATTATATTTCATTAAGGTCTTGTTAATGAAAGATATAAAGACCTTGTTAAGCTATGTCCAATATTTGAAGGCCTAGCACTGCAAAAGCGGAAGGGAGCTTTGGTATTCTGTATTTCCACTGTGAACTAAGGAGTGTGTGGAACAGAGGGAAGCATTTTTAATTTTATGCATATGAAGGTTTCTGTACAATACACACTGATGAAGGCATTTTGACATAGTCTGAAATATTCCTGACTTGATACATCTCTTGATACTTCTTACTAGATATTTTCTTGAACTATTGAAATGACTGAAGTGCAGAGCAGACAAAGCCTTTGAATTAGAGAGATTTAGGATGCAAAATACATGCTCAGGAGCATTGAGTTTTGTTTCTCAGCAGGGGTCTACCTGTCTTCTTGAGGAATTATCTGCCACCAGTTCAGTGTCTGCGGCTGTGGTGTTTGTGTGTCTGTACGGACGTACACATGAGGCTGTTACTGGGAAGGTTTAGCTGGGATTGTGCTAAGAACATCTTCCTCAAAAGGAGCTGGACCTTTTCAGCACTGTATGCTGTGTGGGTTTTGGTCTTGCCCTTCTCCAAGGGACCACAGAGAGAGAGAGAAGATAAGAAAAGAAACCTCACTTTGCAGTCTATGGGATCCTACAATGTGTTCTGCCAGTTCCCTGGGGAAAAAGCACATCAAGTAGTGCATGATGCCACTGCATAGTGATCTGGACCTGCACTGCCCTCTGACAGCTGAGCTGTGCTCTTTCTCCAGTCCTGGGAGATCAGAGATGGCATTTTGAATCTGCACGACAGCAAAACTTTCCTATGAACCAGATCTGTTCCCAAAGTCTTGCTTGGATCTGTTCTCATCAAAGGATGGTGCCACCTGCAATCTGGGCTCTTGTGTCTGGTTCTGCTTTCAGGACAGGTTTTCATGAATGTAAATGGGTGCTTGTTTTTGATATTTTGGAGTCCTTGAGCAGTATAAGCATCTTATAGAAACATGCAAGGTCTTTGAGGGCCTTTCAAGGTCCTGTCCTGTTGTGAAACCTAAAGGAAAGTCTTTCCCATGTCAATTGATGTGGCATCACACCAACAGTGTCTCTATTACTAGGGCTTGGCATTCTGTGGGACATAGCAGGCAATTTGTAACACACACTAAAAGCTGAATAATCCTCAGCATAAAATCCTGAGGCAAGTGGTAGGCAGGGTGTCAGACTGCCTGCCTGAATAGTGAAAGGAAGTGAGTAGGTGCTTGTTTCCAAACACCAGTGCTGTATAAACAGCAACATGTGGGGGTGTCAGTCAGTGAGAGGATGGAGGGCTGCAAGTGGAAACATTAGCAGACATAGAGAAATAGAAGTGTATTAAAAATATGTAGAGGAAGATGTTCCTGCTCCTGGGGAGGTGCTGGGAATGGCTGGCACCAACAGGAGGAGATGGTGGTAAGGAGGTGGATGGGCCATTGCTAACCCAGGTGTGCAGCAGTGCTTTGGTGTGAATATACTGACATTTACAGGCTGCACACCTCATCTTGTGATGTTTATATTTCTTCTCATCCTGTCCTTCAACTTGATGTTCTTCATCCATTGGCTGTGGTTGTGCTTCTACGGCTCCCTGCTATAACTGACCTTCTGGTTCTGGCTGGTTGCAAAGCAGTGGTTCAGTGGGATCACCTGGCTGGCAAGCTCTGCTAAACTTGCTCTGACTTTCTCTCCTTTGCTGTTCCCTGCTTGGCACAGTCCTTGCTCTCTCCCCAGCCATAACTACACAGATGCTGCTTTAGGGCAGATTTTCTGCCTAACCCTCCTGGTTTTCTAACTAGAAAAGAAAATCGAGAGAAAAAAAGGGAAAAAAGTATTGTTGGTAAAATTGTATCAGAGCTTTAAAGTGAATTAGTATTTCTGTAGACACCATCAGAGCAAGGCTGTTGCTTGAGCATAGGCAGGACTCACCCCACCCACTGAAGAAGCAGGGCAGAAGCAGCTGATGTCGTGCAGAGGCCAATGGCTTTTTCATCTAACCCCTGCCAGCAGCTGCTGACTTCAAATGAGTATTGTTATTACCAGATGTTGCAAATAATTAACTGTATATTAACAGGTTCTTGTGGGATTCATAGGAACATCTGTTCTATTTAAGAGCACTGCAAGTGTAGGAGGTAGTGCAGGAATGGGAGAGGGAGACAGGGCGATCCAGAAACTGCTCATTGGCTCCTTACATTGATCAGAAACTTCTATCATTGTGTACCTCTGGAGCGCATGGTGAGACTTCCTTCTTTTTTACTTCAAGTTGTTTTTTGGTGGACAGCTAATCTTATCATACATCCTGAGAAAATTAGAAACTTGTAGCACCTTCTTCAGATGCTTTAAAAAAGTCAATAAAAGCTCATGAAGATGCATTTTGTGGAAGCATAGGTAGGCCAATTATGAGCTGCTATAGGGTGGAGAAACCTTTCCATCCCAAAGGATTTAACTTTCCAGGTGTGAAAAGAACAAGCTTGAATTTGGAAAGACACTGATCAGTTACCATGTTTATGCCTAGTTTTCTGCTTTGATACGTCTGCAATGTTTGGTTCTGTTCACAGGTGGGCTGAAAAGACTTTCTGGAGAAAAAAGAACTTGTATTCTCTGAAGTAGACATGCTTGAATGGTTTGTGGGGAAGGGTGGTCCCGTGAGTGGCTTTTTCATTTCTGTTTTGCTTTTACAATGGGAGATCCATGGTGGAGGTGGAGCTCAGGGCTGTGTCTGGAGGAACTGCTGACAGTCATGGATACAGGATGCAGAGCACCAGGGCAGTCTCTGCTGGTGGCTCTGGAGCAGCTGCTCGTATTGGCTGTGCTGGGTGAATAGAACTGGTTACGTGCACACACAGCAGTGTCCTAGAAGCACAAGACTATGACTCAAATTGGATGGCATTTCCATGGAGAAAGGCAAAGGATGAACTATCTCAAATGAGATTTGGCACTACTTAATGTCTTTTAGGTGTGGCAGCACAATACTGCTTAATTTGCAAATGAAAGACCAGCTACTCTCTTCAGTCTAAAACTGAGTTTCTGCAGACGCTGGCTGTCCTTGTGATCACAGAACAAATTGCTTAATTTACTAACTCAGAGATGTCTGCCTGGTGCTGGAGTTTTGTCTTTCTCTGTTTCTTTAATCCTTTGTGTTTAAGGCTGTGAATAAGAGCGTAGCACATCCTACAGCTGCAGGGCCAAGGCACCACTGATAATTGTTTCCACCACTTCGCACACAAAACAATTGCTTTCCTTCAGGATGTTGTTTGCCTGTGACTTGAAAATCATCAAAACTCTCATTTAGAAACTGATGGTCTTTCAGTTCATCCTAATACACATGATATCTTTTTTAATGGCTTGTTTTACACCCCCTAAGCACTTTTTGATTGTTTTCCAGATTTTTTGAGTATTATTTCCTGTTCCCTTTAGAACTGTGCATATGCTTTTGGCTTTAGCACTTGATCTTTCTTTGACATTCAGTAATTTTTACTGTGATAGGAGTTTTACTGAGTGAGTACTAAGTACTGTCATTGTGTTTCCTTATTTCAGTCAAACTAGATCACTTCTGTCACTGTTGCAAATATGTGTGTGCTTCCTTTTTTTGAGGTGAATGCATTAGGTTAATGAACTTTGCTTTCATCAGTAGCTCATCAAGCAGTAACTAATCAAGGTCATTTTCTCTTACTTGAAACTGCTGTTCTAATAGCTGTAGATATTGTGTAATAATTGTATGAAGAGTCATTGAAAACTTTAGTAAATATTTGTATTTGCACTACTGAAAAGGCTTTTAACCTAATGTTCAACTTCAATTTCTTTCATTGAATGGGGAAACATACTAGTGACACCGATTTTCCATGTTGTTGTGAAAATAAATCATTACTCATCTGTCTTTCCATAGGCCCTAACCGAGATTTAATTTTGTTATTCTAGGAAGGAATATAATAAATTTAAAATTACTCAAAAACATTTTTGTGAGAGTTTTTTTTTTTCCCTTTACCTTTGTAAGATTTCTGGGGAACTTTAAAATGTTGGCATAAACCCAGTGTCACAGTGCTTTTCCGGAAAAAAGACTGGACTTTATGTGGTGGGTTGACCCTGGTTGGACACCAGGTACCCACCAAAGCTGCTCTACCACTCCCCTCCTCAGCTGGAAAGGGGAGAGAAAATAGAATGAAAGATCATGAGTTCAGATAAGGACAGGGAGATCACTCACCAGGTTATGGGTAAAACAGACCTGATTTGGGAAAATGAGCTTGATTTGATAGGTAATAGCTTAGAGCAGGGTAATGCAAAATAAAAACTGAATCTTAAATACCTTCCCCCTATCCCTCCCTCCCTTCCTCCTGGGCTCGACTTCAGTCCCCATTTTCTCTACCTCCTCCCCCCAGCAGCACAGGGATATAGGGAATTGGGGCTGTGGTCAGTTCATCACACATTGTCTCTACGCTTCCTTCCTCCTCAGGGAGAGGACTCCTCCCAGTCTTCCCCTGCTCCAGTGCGGGGTCCCTCCCACAGGAGAGAGTCTTCCATAGACTCCTCCAGTGTGAGTCCTTCCCAGGGGCCACAGCTCTTCCCAAACTGCTCCAGTATGGGTCCCTTCCATTACGTGCAGTCCTTCAGGAACAGGGTGCTCCAGCATGGGTCCCTCACAGGATAACAAGTCCTGTCAGAAAACCTGCTCTAGCATAAACTTCTCTCTCTACAGATCCTGCCAGGACCCTGCTGCAGTGTGGTCTTCCCATGGAGTCATAGCCTCCCTTGGGAATCCACGTGCTCCAAGGTGGGGTCCTACATAGGCTGCAGGTGGAGCTCTGCTCCCCCGTGGCCCTCCATGGGCTGCAGGGTCACAGCTGCCTCACCATGGGGCTGCAGGGGAATCTCAGCTCCAGTGCCTGGAGCACCTCCTCTCCCTCCTTCTTCACTGACCTTGGTGTCTGCAGAGTTGTTTCTCTTACATGTTCTCACTCCTTTCGGGACTGCTGCTATTCCTAGCAGTTTCTTTAAATATGTTTCTGCAGGGATGCCACCAGCATCGCTGATGGGCTCAGCCCTGGCCAGAGGAAGCTGGAGCTGGCTGGAATTGGCTCTGTTGGACATGGGGGAAACTTCTGGCAGTTTCTCACGGAAGCCACCTCTGTAGCCCCTCTGCTACCAAAACCTCGGCATGCAATCCCAATCCATTAAAAAAAAAAAAGGGCAACAAACAAACAAAATCTGTCACAGCTTAATTAGTCAGAGAGAACAACAACTTTTTTATCCTAGGAGAACTGGTTGGTTTGTTCTTTTTTCTCTTTTAACTGACACTTGTCATTATCTGGCCTGTAGTGTAGGCTCCTATTTAAGCAGTTAAATCACCAGGAAACAGCGGGACATTTGTACATGCTGATGGTAATTTTTGAAGGAGTGCAAGTTGGAAACCACTCAGCTGTTACCAGCCTGAGTCTGCTGCTTATAGAGTTGCAGAGATACAAGCGCTAGGAGGGTACACATTAGTTTGGAATTTAAAAATAAATATTCTCTGTCAACAAAGGTGATTTTCTTTTAGCCCAATGTAACAGGGAGAATTTGATTATAGGGAATGATTGATATTGGTGCTTGAATGTGCTTACTAATTAAATTAAGAACTTTTTTGGTGGTACTCTTTGTTCAATATCCTTGCACAGATCCCTTGCAAGAACTACGAGGGAAAGGTAATATTGACTAAGATTCATTTCTGCATATAATATCCTGCATTTACTGAAGAAAATCCAGTAGAGGCAGCCACTCTATTTCTATGAGTATATTTTCTTCATTTGTTCCTTTTTTTTTTTTTTTTTTTGGTAAATTTATTCACATACTCATTTTTGTAAATCAGTAACACTTTAAAATATCTGTGAAGGTAAGTTGTTGTCCATTAAATGATGATTGCTTTTTTCTATTCCATTTTCCCATGCATTGTATGCTTTTCTGTGTACACAGAAAGTACCTTTGTTCCAGGTGGTGCATTCCATCCCACTTGACAGAAAAATAACTTCTTCCAAGCACAGGTTGCAACCTTGTGCTTGCTTCCCTCCACACTTGGATCTTCTCCAAGGAAAGGTATTTTAGAATTGTCTCTCTGTGCCTTTGTTGGTGGATGTTGATAGGGCAGAGGGAGAAACAGGCTTCTTGTACTATGGAAAAATCTTTTACACAGTCCTCCAGGATGCATAGATTAGTAAAGAATCAGCTGTTAATACTCCTTTATCAATTAGGAAAGCAATAAACAAACTAAGTGACATCCTGCCATGGTGTAATTCAGTCTGACTCCTTATAAAATTTACTGATGCACTTATTAGCAGTTCAGATTTAGGTCTCAGTATGTGTTGGTGAGGCAGTGTAAACCTCTTAACAACATTTTGAGGCAGTGTAAACCTCTTAACAACAACATAATTACTTACAATGTTTTCTGCAACCTTGTAAGATCTATGTAGTACTGTGTAATTTAGTTGTCATAATTGTGTTAAATTTCTTGACGTTACCTGTCATAAGACTTTTCAGCAAACAGAGAGATAAGTAGTGTTTTTCTACTGAACTTTTGAACTTTTGCTAAGACAAGATGCACGAAAAATACTAAAAAAGTAGAGACAAATTTATGAGTTGGTAGGCGCCAGCAGTCTAATATAGGAGCCCGATAGGAAAACACCCCACAATTAAGAGCACTAAATTCAAAGTTTGAATTCTAGCCAAGTGTCTGAAGGCACTCTGAGAAGGAAAAGTGTAAACGTTGCTACTTTTTTTTTTCCTAAAAGGTTGACATGAATAGTTGGAACATGAATAGTTGATAAATATGAAAGAAACAACGTGACATGGTTGGTGAGATACCCAGGTAATGGGTCATAAAAACTGAGTCAGATACTGCTGGGATCTTGAGAATATTGTTGAGGTAATTTCTTTAGCTGTTGATCTGTGCTAGGAAGGATGATTTCGATTTTATCTTTAATAAAGGCTGGAGTAGTGTATTCTGGGCAGTCTTAGTCTGGTGAGGAGGGAGAGGGGTGGGAAGAGCCACTTACAATATGGTGCAGTGAGAAAGAGGAGACCTCCCATAGGATTGCAGCTATTTAGTCATCTCTGTACAGAGAATTAATTTCTCCCCTCCTTCTCTAATGCTTTAAACTCCATTTGTATTTACTTCTGTATCATGTCCCGTTGCATGACTGTGAGTGCCTGAACTCCAGAGGTGCCGCTTCTCTCCGCTGACTCCACGTGGTCTGGATGCATCCTCGGGATTGAATGGTTTCTACATTGCTGAAGAGTAAGTGTGAGGAGACCTCTTTCACTTGTAGCCAGACTTCCCAGGATGAGTTGCTGGTGTTACAGGAAATCTTGAAACAGTGGACTTTTGATTTCACTTCATTTGGGCTTGCCCCTGCTGGGAGCCCATTCCTGGCTCCTGAGCTGGTGGTGTGGAGAGCTGGGGCTCCCCGTAGTGTACAGCTGCTGTTGAGCAGAGCTGTTTTTCAGTATTATGGTAGTAAAACTCATGATCAGAGAAACCCTAACTATCATATATGAGAGATTTTTTAGACCATTTAAATGTTTTAATGTTTAACAGAATCTCTCTCTTGGTGATGTAGAAGATCATATCTAGGAGCTCACAGATGTCATTTTTTTGAGGTAACAGGAAAAGCTTGAAATGTCAGGCAGTTGAAAAGTTGTCAGCCGAAATACTTTTTGGAGGTGGAGGAGAAGTTCATTTGTAGAAACAATCTCAGGGGAGTCTATGTGTCTTGGATGTATTTTGTGACAGTTATATGCAGTCTTATAGTAGCAGCAGTTCTGCACAGAAGCAGTTTCTTATTTTCCTGCTCTTTCAGATATCCCTTGCCTCATGCATGGCTTTTTAAATGTCTCTGTTGTTCTCTCCCATGCCACGTTGTCTTGCTTATTATTATTGCAGCACTTTGAGTGACACGTCAGAAGTGATGGAAATACACTGATGGGGCCAGCAAACAGAAGGCTGCAGAGAGGCAGACAGTGCACATCAGGCTTCATTTTAGACAAGTCTCAGGATGAAGTTTTAGGCCACAGCTCTCATAATTGGGGCTCCTTCTGGTGCAATTAAGTGGAGATTACTATTTTCTAGAAGCAGAACTGGAGAAAATTGATACTGTCAAGCAACTCGAACTTCCTCATTCTCATATGTAATTTTCCTTCTGTCTCATAAAAGATCAATAAATAATTAAAACAAAGAACAATCTTTCCCTTTCAGTTGAATGTCAGGGTAGGATTAATTCTCCACTGAAATACAGTAATGGTCACTGCAAAACAACTGGCTGCATGAAAGCAGGCACTAAAGCAGATATATTCTCTCAGAAGCACTCCATCCTGAGGTTTCTTGGAGAACTTCAGCCATTCCCATCTGTCTGCTCAGAAACCTGATTTTCCACAGTCTGAAAGTGAACCAGTCAGCTTCAGGTGTCAGGGAGTTGAGCTTGAACTCTGAGGGAGCACCTCTGAGGCTCTCTGTGTCCTCATTGACACTCTTGTGCTGCAGTGATCTGGGTAAATGTCTTCACTTAACTGCTGTGGTGGAAAACCAGCAGTGTCCTGGCTGATTGCAAAGTTCAGAGGTTGAAGCTCTGGTTTCAGAAAGGTAACAAGCAGCAGGTGCTCTGGTTTTTGACTATACCCCAAGGGTTTTGCCTGATTTACCAAGAATTCCAGGGTTTGAGCCTAGAGGTGACAGGGTATGCATTGCACATTCAGGAAATGCCTGGATGTCCGAGCAGTCACAATCTTCTTGTTAATGGTGGGTGGAAAGCAGAAACTTGCCACTCTTCTTTTATCATCCAGAACTGGAGAATTCAACCAGACCTTCCTATCATTGAGATAACAAAATGATAGTTACCATTTGTCATGGGGCCTTTAGGAAGTTCAGCCAAATCGTTTGGCAGCTTCTCCAACCTTATTGAGATGTGGGTTTGGGTAAGTAATGAGGCCATTAAAACAGCTGGCTCAAGTAAATAGGCTTGGATTGAGTTTTCACAAGTTAAAATGCATGGAAAGATATGTACAAACATGCATGTAAGGTTTTGGGTTTGGAAAGGACAGACTGCATTAATCTGATTCCTTAGTTTATCTAAGTCTGCTGGGCTGTGCGGCTCGAATAAAAAAAGTGGCTTGAATATTGAAGTCAAGTCTTCCCCCCCCGCTTAGGAATAGTATATATCTGGAATGCATATCTGAAGCCAAGGGAGACGTTTTGGAGAAAAGGACACTGCATTTGAGTGACATTTTTAAATAGAAATGGAAAAGAACATCTCTACAAAAAAGTACTGGGGAGTAGCTTTGTAATGAGGGTGTCAAGGGCAAAAAATATAAGTGCTTGTAATAGGGAACTCAGCAAATAATTTAAAAGGAGCTAAATATGGTTCTGAGGAGAAAGAGGGTACTGGGCTTGATTAGTGAGTTGCTCTTTCTCCAGCTACTATAATTGTCTTGGTGCTGTGGCACCCCCAAGGCTTGCTCAGACGTCAGCGAAGTAAATCACAGTATGAGATACAGATTTGTGTTAGCTCAGACCTGAAACTGGTCCTGTAGGTTACACCTGGGCTAGCAAGCAGGATAAGGGCATTGGTGTGAACTCCAGCAGCTGTTTAGAGCTCAGTGTGGCCTGGAACAACCAGCCCTCATTCCTGCAGCTAACCAGTTGCTCCCAGTCAGCAAGAGGTCAGCTTCTTTTGGGTGGGCCAGACCTGTGGGTGCAAGGCTTCACTAGCTTCAGAGACAGCAGATGGGCACTGCCCCAGAGTGGTGCATTCGAACACTGGACTGTGTTTGAAGCTGCTGCCTTGGCCCTCAGGCTGGGTCATGTCTGCTGATGTGATGCTCCAGACTAACACTGAACAAGTCTGCTGATATTTCCTTTCTGTGTCAGCTGTATTCCTGTGGATATGGTTTTCTCTTGATATATGCAAGAATTAATTAAGTCAATGATTTTATGTGTCCATATCTTCTCATAACATACTGTGAGTGGCCTGCTGGTATAGGAAGAAGGAAATGTAGCATAATGTTTTGCAGTAATTAAGTCCTTTATAGAGTAGCATGTATAGATTTTTAAAAACCTCTTATTTAAATACTTCCATCTAAAGCTCTATTGTCTGCTCCCTGCATACTAGTCTCTTCTGCTTTTCCTCTCCATGTTGCATGAGGCTGTTTTACATTTCTCTTGGCTGTCCTATGTATCAAGTAATCACTGTAATAATCTCTTTTCCTGTTCTCGAAGTGTCCTTTAACTCTTATCTGAAAAATCTACTCTCCCGTGCTCTTAATGGTGCTCACGTGTCAGTTCAGTGTTCTGGGCTGGAGGTTGTCCTCTGCTTTCACTCCAGCCATGGTGTCAGGGACTGGCCCTTGAAAATGCAATTTCCACTACATGGGAAGTTTGAAAGCTAAAAGGTCATAGGCTACCCTGAGAGGTCATGTTACTTCTCTTTTTTTTAACATGTGATTTTCTAAAGATAGAAATGCTGCTACTGTTTTTCACAGACAAATCACTGCCTTTTTAGGAATCATTGTGATTAGCTGAAGCTAGAGGATCAGTGGTCACATAGATGGAGTTGATCCTGGAA
Source organism: Lycocorax pyrrhopterus obiensis (assembly GCA_014706295.1). Lineage (NCBI taxonomy): Eukaryota > Metazoa > Chordata > Aves > Passeriformes > Paradisaeidae > Lycocorax > Lycocorax pyrrhopterus. The sequence goes on along the minus strand of JACSVZ010000002.1, from coordinate 17,945,460 downwards.
ACCTTTGTGTAGATAGAGTAGTAGGAAGTTGGCTGTAATTGATGTCCCTGTAAAAGGACAGCAAGAGTCAGGGACATAGGGACATAGGAGAAGCCCTTGAGAAGGTTCTATATTGGCTTTGACAGAAGCAAAGACAGGTTAAACTTGATATATGCTATAGAATACCACACAAGAGGGTAAAAATAATGGTTGCTGTTCCTGAATTTCCCTGTTAGCACACTTTAGTACAGGAGTGGCAGCTGTAACCCACTTGTTGATGGCTTTTTAGGATGCCTTTCTCATAGCCAGTGCCTGACAGTTGCATGCCACAACCTGGCAGTAGGAAAGAGGTGGTTTTGGGGTGGGTGCATTACATCAGCCCCTCCTGAGGCAAGTATGGATTTTGTCTGCAGTCATGCAAATCCAGTTTATTATGAAATGGCTTTTTTGGCCATTTCATTCTCACTCCCCCCTTTCTTCCCCCTTCTTGGAAAATTCCTTGTAATAATTTATGAGAATACTGAGAAAGCTTTTCCCACAGGGTTTTTGTTAAAGTGGGATAAGCAAGTAACATGTATTTTTTTCTCAGCTACCTGTTTTATGATAGTTATTTCTAAAAGCATATAAAATCACAAACTCCAGACAGTTTTTGACAAGAATTCCTGCTAAAGTAATTCTGTGCATCTGCTGCCAGATAGTCTGGCTCCATAAGTATCACTGTCTTATCATGGACTTTTAAAAATAAAGCTGAATGGACCTCTTCATTTGAGTCTGTAACTGGCCTGCTTGGCAATGAGTTATAAAGTAATCATGAAAGACCCTCAAACGTAGTTCCCAAGTAATTCTAAAATATAAAGTTGTTATGAGATTCCCAATGAACTGCTTGCTAAGTCTGGGCACCTCTTTGCTGCAAGGGAAAAAGTAACTGTCTGAGGAAGGAAAAACCAGACCTCACAAGACACTCAAGAGTAAGGGAGTTGGGAATCTAAGGGATGTAAGAAAGGGAAGACAAAGAGCTCCACCCAAAAAGAAAATCTGCAATGAACAGTAATAGGAGAGGGAAACTCTGAGGATTACATTCTTAACACTTCTTCTGTAGAAAAAAAGAGCTGAATTAGTTTAATTGCAAGGAAATATTTTCTAACAATCATTAAAATGTTGTAAAGCACATTAAAAAAGTGGCACACTGTGTGTGCCATTCTATCAGCATCGTAAGTATACAGTAATGATATTTTCCTGTGTTAATGTAATAAAAATTGTCAAATGTTTATGTAATTCACATTTACACTTAGTTCAGTATTGTCTCTGCACTTTCAAGCTTGGAAGGAGGAGCTGTAGTTTGTTACTGCTCAGAGGTCATATAATGCATTATCTTATGTAGCAGTCTATCAATCACCCAATTTTGTTTCACATTTACAACGTGGTGAAATAGAAATGTTGTCTTTGATTGTTTTAAATTTTATTCTACTTTCTCACCCTTAAACTTTATTTAATTGAACTTCTTTTTTCTCTCCTTTTTTTTCTCTTTTTCTTCTCCTTTCTTACATTACTAACATATTTGTTTGCAGAGTGGGGAAGACAATATGTGTTTAAATATGTGTCATTGTTTCAGCCTTCATTTTATATTGTATGATTACTTGTGTTACACAAATAATTTGGATTTATCAGGTTTTTTATTCAGAAACTTTGAATTTTGATGTAGTATTTATGAGATAATTATTCTTTTTTTTTTCTTTTTGGTCTTAAACTGTAATTAATATCCTAGTTGTTAAAGGTTGGAAAGAAGTTTTAAAATCGTATATCCTTCTCACAGGACCTTTTTTTTCCTGGTCCCTTTGCATGATGATTGCTGGTTATTTTATGAGCAATCCTATCTTCTGGCTATCTGTTCATTCCCAAGTGGTTACATTTTCCTTTTCAATTTCCTTGCATCTTTAAATTTGTATCTGGAATCTAGGAACAATTAGATTATTTCCTTTCTTGAAAAGTTGATAAATTTTGGGGGTTTTTTTTGAATGGTCGGATGCCCATGAGATTCAGGGCTAATCTTTTATGGGTGACTGGTTGGTATCTTCCCTTCTATTGGGGAAAAAATGCTGTTGGCTGTCGGTGGGCAGGAGGGGAGTTTGGTGGCAGCAAGTCATTCTAGTTGAATGGGAGCTTCCTGTAGGAGCGCATTCGGGCTGGACTTTCCTCGTAACTGCCTGTTATTTACAAGTTGACTGTAAGAGGTGAAGCTAAATTAAACCAGAAAAATCCTCCCCAATGTATTCAAAGCTGTAACTGTTTTACTTTGCCCTGTTGGGAGAGAAGCATCAAAGTCTTTTGGAAAACAATGCAACTGCTCCATCTGTGGGGTCTGCCCAGTGGTGGCTTTCCATGTCACTTCTTTTCCTTGTGGCACTTTGACTTTATTCTGTTATTTCTGAGTGTTAGTCAGCGAGGAATGAATCCATTTCTGCTTTGGATCATGTGTGCTTGCTTACAATTTTTTCAACAGTGTATTGACTTAACATGCTATTCAGCACTGAAAATTGCCTAAAAGTATCTGTAGGATTCAGTAGGTTTTTGTCTTTATAATTTCTATTTTCATATGTGCCAAGGTTAAAGATATGCGAGGATTATGATTTTTCTCTTTTAAATTATTATTATTTATTCTGAACTCTGCAAATTCATTCAGTGATCCAAGAGTCAGGCTGAGTTCATTCCTACTCACTCAATAATGCAGGTTTTCTGAAGAAATTATGTCTTAATTAGCAGTTGTATCATACCCGAGCCTTATTGAGTCCTTGGTGATAACTGTGTAGATCATCTGAGACTAATTCTTACCAAAGAATAAGTGTTGAAATGTGCATAGCAGTTCTGATAATTAATTTCCTCCCCCTGTTCTCCAGATCCCACAGTCGCAGCTCTGTGGAGAGGGATGGAGCACCGTGGGTGCCGTATTGCCACAGCGAAGGGCCAGAGACCTTGTATCAGGTCCCTGGTAGAAGATTCCTCAGTAAGAAAGTCACATCTTCAAAGCAGAATAGCCCTTCAGGTATGGGCTGAAGTGGGACTGACCAAACTTCAGGGTTTTCTGTATTCTCTTGGACTTCTTACTGTTTTCTCTTCCTGGGGGGAGGGGGGGGGGGGGTGAAAGGGAAAGAAGAGGGATTTCTCCTCTCCAAAGAGATGAATTTGTTTTTTTTTTCTACTTCCTCTCCAAAGAGATGAATTTGGGGTTTTTTTCTACTTGAAGTAATAAAATGGCATGCTCAATTTTTAAGGCAATTCACTGGATAATAAGATTTCAGGGTTACTGCTTTTATCCTCCTGGAAAATCAGTGTGCACACATCCTGGGTTGAATTAAGGCTTTTTAAGGTATATGTTTTGCTTTTCCTATAAACTAATTCTGTTGAAAGGCAAGGGAATTGCAATTGAAACTCGGGGAAATACTATTTACTGAAGGTGTATTTACTAATAACATGGAGAGTTACATGTCCTACATATCCCACAGCATCTAGTGGAAATTTTTTGCATCAGCACCATGAGGTCAAGGACCTGAAGGGATTGAGAGATTTCAGAGTGAGACTTTGTACATTTTCCCTCAGCTACCATAGAAAAAGTGCCACATGGATTAATCATGAATTTTTATTCCATCTCCTTGAAAAACATGTATGATGGCTTGTTACTCCAGAAGAGAGAACCTACTCAAGAATATTTGCCCATATCATTAAACAGATCCTTATTGAAACCCTGTCGACAGATGTAAACTGGAAAAACAGGGGTTGGGAGAGGAGCCAGGCAAAAAGAAGCATGTGAGTTTTGGGTGAGGACTGGCCATGCTGTGTCTTCTGATACCACATGATAATTCTTACAAAATACTCAAACAGTTTTGACAGAGATACTTTTGCTTTGCCAGGTACACCCAACTGGTGTGGCAGCCTTGGTTAGGAAGGGGCACCTCCCGAGAAAGCTTTTTGGATGGTCTCTGATCAAGCATAGAGCCTCTGGCCAGAAGCAATGGTGACCCTGCACATCTGACTTCAGGAGGCCACTTCTCTCTTGAATGACCATTTTGTCATCTTGGGTGCAATGGTTGCAAAGTCATACAGACAGTGGCATTTAGCTGCAATTGCAAAGGTAGTAATGCTAGCTGATAGCTGAGTTTGTGTGGAGAGAAAGGGAGAAACTTGGACTGACTTTAAGACTGGATCTTGTAATCTAGGAATTACTTTCTGATTTTTTTAAACTTTCTTTGTTGTGCATTGAAATGTGGATTATGGTGTATCATTTAACATCACCTGAGCTTTTTAACCTAAGAAATTCCCATTACTGGTGTTGTTCTTAATTAGTAATGCCTTTGGTTCTTCCTGACTTGTGGCTTAGGCTGGTAGCATTTCGTGTCAGGTCATGGGTTTGGCACAGAGTGTTTGGAGCTCATGCTGTGAGTTAAGTGTGTGTGTAGATGGATTTTGACATCCTCTTGTCTGGGCATGTGTGCTGCTCGGGATGGAGTCAGTGGCTCAGGTAGTCTCTTCTGATGTTAGGGGATGGTCATATTGGTCTCCGTGCTACACAGTAGCTTTGTTGTTGAGTCTACACTTGCCTACCGTGTGTGTGAAGCTCAGAGAAAGATGAACCTACCTTTATATAGCTCCATATTAGAAGGCCTGTTTTCTTCTATGGCCAGTATGAAGGTGAGCCATGCAGAGAAAACCAAGAAAAGAAAACCATTAATTCAACAGTAAGGCAGTGGAACTATTTCCAAACTGTGAAATCTAATTTATTGAGCAGGAGTTTTATACCAGCTTTGTATTTAACAGGCTTGGTTTTAATAAATTATGAGCCGAGAATATGTATGATGGCAAGGGATTCTGATTTTGAGGTCTGCAGGTTAGAGCCTGCCAGCTTATTTGAAGGTGCAACTTTCTGATATTGAGGGAGAAGACACTGGCTTGCAGGCAAGGGCAATCACTGGAAAGTAATTGCTAAAATGGAGATCTGTCTGAAATGGAGGTGGCTGCAAAAAGTATACTTTACTGGACATATTCAGATACTTTCTGGTCTTTCCAAGTGCATGACTGGTTAAGAAATAATAGTTTCCTAGACTCAAAGAATGGTTTGGATTAGAAGAGACCTTAAAGATCACCCAGTTCCAACTCCCCTGGCATGGGCTAGGACACCTTCCCCTAGATCAGGTTTCTCAAAGCTCCATCCAACCTGGCCTTGAACACTTCCAGGGACAGACCCACAAGTTCTCTGGGCAACTTGTTCCAGTGCCTCACCACACGCCCACTCCCTAATATCTAATGTAATCCTTCCCTTTTTAAGTTTAAAGCCATTTCCCCTTTTTCTTATGTCCTGTTTAGAAATCCTTGTCCAGCTTTTTTTGTAGACTCCCTTTTGGTACTGGCAGGCTGCTCTAATATCAGACATTACAGTAATTTGTACCTATCCTCAAATCTGGGTTTTGATTTGAAGAAGAGTCCTTTCTGCTCTAAACAGCTTGAACTGAGAATGGAAGGAGAAATACAAAAAAATATAAAGCAATAGTTGCAACTTGGTCATTCTCCAAATAACAATTGTTGTCTCTTCCTGTAGCAGTAGCAGAATTCATTTGTAGAAAACAATTCCAGCTGTAACACAGAGTCTGTGTTTAGACAATAGCCTGAAGAGAAAAAAGAGTTTTAGTTTAGGAAGAAATATCATACAGACTGGCTGCAGCAGAAAATCTACATGACACTACAATGAAAACATCTTTTTTCTCCTAACTAAAGGTTTTTGAGTCCAGGACAAAGTAACCCCCTAAGTGTAGGTTTCAAATATGTTAGCTTACATACATACATATATATATATATATATATATATATATATATTTACACACACACAATTAAAAAATATATATGTATGTGTATGTATATATTCACACATATAAAATTTACCTGGCAGCATGACTGTGGACTACTTTTTCTTTCTTCAAATACAAATTGTATTTCCAAGGGAATTTTCTGTTTTCCCATGTATTTTCTGCACAGAAGTTTCTGAAGAAAAATTAGCTTTGGGAAAAATGAGCTAACCACAGGTTTCAAATGCAGCAGCTTGGTGGAATTGAAACTGCCTGTACTTTGATTTCCGTACCTGAACATGTACTCTGATATAGACTTGTCACTCTCTGGAGAGGGAGGAATTTAGTGGATGAGAACATGGGGAAGGGGGGGTTCTTCTTCATGTCCTTCCTTTTAGAAACATACTTCCTGAGAGTTATTAGTTTTATACCTTACAAAAGAAGAATTGTTTTCATCCCGTGTTCTAAGTGTGGCTTATTTTTTCCTCTGACAATGCTGATCAGAGACCTGCAATTTAATACTTGTAGTGGTGTGCTAAGCTGTGTTCTGTTGTGTGCTACCTATTTCTTCTATCACAAAATAGAGATGAAGGTCTGTTTCTTTTCTGAAGAAGTTTATAGTGTCACTATTTGGAACTTTTTTCTGACTTGCATTGAAATCTCATCAAACTGTTTTTCAGGAGATTTTACTTTGCTTCTTCCTGTCTCTTTCAAATCACCATCACATGAACCCAAATGTAAACATTTTTACATTTACAACCATTTTGTGGAATTCATGAAAAATTTTCCACCTCACACAGCCACCTCTGCTGTTCCCCACTGAGGGTTAAATTCATCTCTTCTTTGTGTGCTGGAGTGTCTCAGAGTCTATCATGAGCATCTGCAGGATGGGAAAAGTCTGTCAAAACATAGAGCAGTTTGGTCTCAGAATGCTCAGAGCTTTCCCCCTCCAGTGTGTTCTGGGAATGGGTTTGCTGAGGCGGGCCATGGCTGTGTCCCCCAGAACACAGGCAGCCAGGTTGCCCTGGGCTTTTAATCGGGTGTCAGAAGGTTCTTGTTTAAAAGTCACATTCTTCAGCTTTATTAGTCCTTTCTTAATACATATAATAAACTCCTGCTTAGTTTTGATTGGGCACCTCTTGCTATAGATTTAAAATTACTCAATTTCTAAAATTGCCGCTAAATTGGAAACTGAGTAGTGCTTTCATGTGGTGATGCTGATTCCTAGCAGAGGTCTGGCTGCTGTAGCCTGTGATTCTGCTGGCTGCAGTTGAATTCTGAAACATCCCAGTGGGGGTTTCCCAGCACCTTCAGGGCTGCTACTGAGTTAGGGAACTTTGAAAATTTCAGTTTGGCTGTCTCCAAACTGGCAAAGCTTTGTGAGACCCGCATGTTTTAAAAGCCCCGGGTAGTGAGTTTTGTTGTTAATGTGGACATTCATGGAAGAGTTGTTTTCCTCAATGTCTGCTTTTTTTTTTCATAATAAATTGCATTTTAAAAGTCAGTGTTTAATGATGAAAGTGGGAGGAGTTTGAAGAAGAAATTCAGAAGCATGAAGTCCTTCTGAAGGTGAGTATCTGGATGTCCCTGTTAATAGCCACATTTTAGACTGAATTCAATGTATGTTACCTCAAAATGTATTATGCCTTTCTGCCACTTCAGGGAATGCACAAATAGGGAATCTGTATGTTCTGATTTATAGGGAATGAATGCCTTGCATTTGTTACACAACCTTGGCATCTCACTCATTCATCTACGGACAGAAAAGCAATTGACTTCTCATTTCCTGTGTTTCACATTCTTTTATGGAGCAGAAAGAAGCTTGTGATGAACTGTTACAACATCTTTTTTAATGCACACATAAAATCATTATGCTGAAAGTTTAGCCCAGTAAATGTTTCAAGGATGGTTAGGTACAAGTTGTGTCAGCATCAGTCAGTAGTTCTGTGGAACACAGAAATATTTTTGACCTCGGCAATCGGCATAGGAAACTTTTGCATTGTTTTAACCTCCCGGGTGTAAGTTTTTACCAGGTTCTGGAGGGGTTTGGGAGCTCACAAGTCTGTGCAGGACCGCTAACAAGCAAAAGGTAACAGATGACTTTTCTGGAGAGAGCTTTCTATACATGCAGATATGGCTGTTCTTCGGCTTGCTCAGAATAGATCACTTGATGGATAACTCTGGCTTTGCAAAACAAATTTGTGGGAGGTCAAGATGGGCGAGAGCGATTTAGTGCAAGTAGGAAGTGAAGGTGATTTATGCTATCTGTTCCCTCCATGTGGCAGCTTGGGTCGTGCCTGGTGACTCCATTTTCTGTAATAAGTGTGGGCTGTACTTGAATTCTCTTTTAGGATGCTTTCTCCTAGTTTTGTCTTCACTTGATTTCTCTGCAGAAGAGGCACAGAAGAAATTATTTCTAAGTGAGCTAATATGTTTCACGGATGGCTGAAATTAAATCCTTAGTTGTGAAACCTGTTCTGTTGTGCCTTCCTCTCACCCTGTCTTTGATACATCTAACACAACTGCCTTGTTTATTTCTGAGCAAATATAGATTTAATTTACATTGTGGCTCTAGTTATGTTCATGTATCTCTTTTTTGGTGCCCATAGACCCAAGTGTGCCACCTCCTTGTTATGAATTGAACCTCTCAGCTGCAGGACATCCTGTATTGAACTCAGTGAGGAAAATACAATTATATGAGTTGCCTGTTGAATATTTTAAATAATTAATGCACAGGAGGAGTGCTGAGAAGGGTTGTGTATGGTCGTGATTAGGGCAGGCATAGGAGAGACTGGGATTCTCTCTCCCTAGATTTGGGAAGGAGCTCGAGTTTCCTGCAGAGCCCAGGAGTGCTGAAGCCACTGCACAGGCATGGACAAGGATGGAGACAGGGCAGGTGTCACAGTGCTGCTGCAGCCTCCTGCTTGCTGCTGCTTTGGGAACTGTAGTGCAGTGGAGGAGCTTTACAATGCCTCCTACACTGGGCTCTGCAGGGAAGGTTATAGAGCAAGTCCCCATTTGGGGATTTCCCCAGTGCTCAGGAGAGAGCTCTGAGCAGCCACACAGCTGGGAGGCTGACCTGGTGTTTCAGCTGGATGGCAGAGAGGCTTCACTTATTTCTCTGCTTGTCTGTAATTACCTGCCTTTCATTCCTGCCCAGTGTTAGCTATTGTTGAGCTGGAAGTCCATGTCAGTGGCTGTCCTTTCCTCGTTGGGTACTTTCCAGAAACCACTTTAGCAGTCACAGTTTGTTTTCTTTTTCTTCTTTCCATTCATGTAGTAGTTCAAGATAAAATAGAAATAAATTAATGTAGGTCATCATGTTCTAGATCATTGTTAGCATTTAAGAATATCTACATGGAAGATAGACATTTATATGCCTCTGTCAACAGGAAAGAAATTGATTGAGCTTCTGCTGTGAAACCAATAAATAACTGAGGAGAAAAATACTACAGTTCACTTAACATAGTAATTAGGTCAAAGAATCCTCTTGCAATGCATTAAACTACCTATTACCTTATAAATCAAATTTAATGGTAAAAAGCTTAAGAATGGGAAATGTTTGAATCTTCTGCCAAAATCCCATTCAAATGAGTAAGACAACGTATTGTAGGTAAAAAATTAGTTCAGACAAATTCAATTTAATCTGTAATCTTATGAGAAGAAGTAATACTATTCTGGTAGTTATAAGGCAAATAATTGTGGATTTCTGTCTCAAAGTAATATTTTGCTCTCTTGAAAATATTTTGGGAGCATTAATGTTTTGTTTCTAGGCTTGTGATCTCTTACTTGTATTATACAACTACATACTTAATCAATTTTCTTCTTGAATCAACTATGTGTTTTAATGAAGAAATGATTCTGTTACATAAAGAAAAATAAAACTAAATTTCATAATTAAATTTTCAGAGTCAAACTGTTAACTCTTAAGTGATATTTGCTGTGGCTGGTTTTGTTGTGTAGTCAAGAAAAGTTACCTGACTTAAGAAAACTAAAATGTCTAAATATGAAGTATAGAAATATCTGATTTGTCTTACCAGATTTTTAATTATTTACCAATAATAAGCATTCATTATTATTATCAATCCAGCTATTAATTAATTATTAATCAACTCATCTTCTAATAATTATGATACATTATCACTAAATTTATAGGAATAGTGGTTTTTTTCCCCTACATTTTATCTCTGCTTTATTGACTGAGATATACTAGAAGTAGTCTTATGTGGGGGGAAAAATGTAGCTGTCTAAGGCTAGAATTCATATTCAATTTTCCATTTTTATTTTTCATGGTTTTATTATTTATGTTTCTTAAAACCAGAACAGAGAATTTAAAAAGTGATTCTGTATTGTACCTGGAGAACTAATTGTTAATTCTCACTTAGTGATTTTATTGGTCTCAGTAGGTATGAAAATGTAGCACAGAATGTATTTTACCTTTAAAAATCAAACATGGCCATGGAATTTTATTCATTACCATTGTATAAATCTGGAATATATAGCTTGAATTACACTGATGTTCTTTCTGGCTAGATGGTATCTGGGATGTTAATCTGGTTTGTGACTGTCTGGAATCTTGCTCATTCTTCTGGTTTGATGTGTTACAAAGTTATGGAAGCATCTTTTTAATCAAAGTTAGCAGATGAACACAGGAAACATTTCTCAATTGGGAGGCTTTTCGGTGCTTGTTGCAGGGTTTGGAAAAGAATGGATATTATGAGTCATGCAGGATTTCTGTGTGGACTTCACAGCAGCACAACACTGACACCCCATAGCGTGAGTCTTTTGTTCAGCTCCAGCTCTGAGCAGTTTTTCCAGGCCATCACCAACCCCTGCTTGCTGAGAAGGGAACCTCTGTGCCCCCCACCCAGAGGTGTGCCTGGGAGCTGGCTTCACAGTGCGCCAGGACCCACTCAGAACAGTCAGTGCTAACCCTTGTCTGAAGAGGCTGTTCCTGTGTGAGCCACAGCAAGTGCCCCACATCAGGCTCCACACAATGCAGAATGCCCTTGAGCCTATTTCTTCTGTTACCTTGATGGATCTCTGTTGGAATGGTCATCCAATTCCATATTCAGGCTTCACATCAATAGAGAAAGTTGAAGCATTTGATGGTCATGCCTTAAAAACTTAAGGACCTGAACATATGATCCCAGATGAGAGTGGGTGCTGCCTAATCCCATTGATGTAACCAACAAATAGACAGGAACACCTGTAACTTCAGATGTCTTTCAAAGCAGCATTTTTATTTCTGCCAGAATTCTAACCCCAAATTATGTCTTGATTGTAATTTTCAAAAATTTGACAGATTTTAATGTTAAATGGCCAGACTCTCTCCCAGGTATCAAAAGTCTGCCCAAAAGTTGTGGTTCACCCTATAATTTTGAAGTAAATACAAAAAATCAATCAAAAGCAGAAGCAGGAGTCACTTTTTTTAGTGTTCATGTACTATGTGTCAGAGACGCAATTCCCATTTTTATCAGTTTGTAAAGTAGACAAAAATGAAGACAAAATAACTCTGCTGAGCTGTTTGTACTGCAAAAACCCATCCAGTTCCCTGTCATGCCCAGATGTTCAGAGTAGTTCTGCAGTGCATTTTCAAGGAGGGGGAGGAAAAAAAAGTACAGATTTTTTGTGGTTGCAGATTTCTTCCCCTTACTGGAACAGTGAGACATGTAATTTCATGTCATTTTGAATATGAAGATGCTGAATAAGAGTAAAATAAATTGAAAAAATGACTCCTGGAAACTTGAAGTACTTGTATAATTAATGTGACAAAACTGACTTTTTTTTCCGTTTCTGAAATGTTTTACAATACTCTTGTAAAATTTAGGGGAGGTAATGTTTTAGAAAGATTAAACATACAATAAGGGAGAAGAGCCTTCCTAATAGCAATTTCGGAAGTGCTCAGGGAAAAAATGTTCAGTGGAAGGTGTTGTTACGAAATTAATTATAGAAATTGTTAGAAGATACAAGAGGCAATAAAAAAAATGCTGGTTTTCTACAAATGAAAATGGGCAATAACTTTGTTAGTTGTGGAAAATACATGGTGGCAGAAAGATAATGCCAAATAAAAAAGTATAAAAGCACTTTCCCCCATTGATATTAAGCACCCAAATAACTAGAAAAACTCTTTAGGAACCCCGGAGGAGCCCTGTAGATAACATTTTAAACCTTGTTTAGCCCTGTCCCTGAAGACTTGTCGAGATAATAACACAGTTTAGGAAACTGCCTCAGGACATGCTAGGAAATTACAGGCATTCAGTTGTAAACTAAGCTGTTAAAAACGATTCTAACATGTCAAGTGGGAGAACATTAGGCACCCACAGCTTTGTTAAGTGTGTGTAGTGTAGGTTAGGGAAAAGAAGTGGTGCTTTAACCAGAGGCAGGGAGGTGGAAGCTGAGATGCTAATTGGTTAGGACTTAAATAAATATGTATATATACACACCTTTTGTTTTCTGTGGGAAATATGCACAGCAGCCTCAGAATTACCGTGAAGTTTTCAACATAGCAGAACAGCCCTGTGATTCTGTGATTTAAGATATTCCAGTTGGCTTTTGCTTTTCTTACTAAATTATACCTGCCAAAATTGTCAGACAGCGGCACTGTTTACAGTATATTTTTGTGCAGAAAAAAACTCTTCGCTTTTCCTTCTTTGAAGCAGAAACCTGGACCAGCTGTATGCAAAAGGTCCGTTTTTATGTGCTTGTCAACCATTACAGCTTTTACTGCTCTGAAAAAACAGTTGTGCTTATGATTGACAGAAATCACATACAAATGGATGAATGAGAGTTTAATACATATTTAATGTAGGAATATTTTCTACCAGGGATATAATTATGAATTAAAATCCCATTCAAAAGAAGCTGTGTGCATTTTTTGCTGTCATATTTTCATGGCAAAGTGCTAAATAAAGTGGGGGGAAGCACCAGTCGTAGCTGTTTTGGAAGGTAGAGAAATTATATTTAAAGGATGGAAGTGAACTTGAAAGGTAGTTGGTTTTAGAAAAGCACCTAAAAGTAAATATTAGCCTGCTTCCTGCATCCAAGTCTTGCTTCCTGTTCTGGGTTTCTAATAACTTTTGTTGATGAGATAGACTTACCTATGTTTGCTTATGTAATTTTTCTATGTAACTGTTATTAGAGCAAAGTTTGTATAAAGTCCAGTTTACTTCATAAAAAGCCAAACACAAAAAGAAAAAAAAAAGCCCAAAAAAGGAAAACTACATCAATTCCAGTGATCCCAGAAGTCTAACTTTTGAATATTCAAGTAAATTTGATGTTATGAAGAGCTGTCACTATTTCACAGCTATGGATGCCAAAGCAATTATGTTTGTAAACCTTGAGATGAGTCTGTTTTTTTTCTCCTCTCACTTGGGAGCAGGGAAGCAATTTGGCTGAATATTTAGGCAATTAATGTTGAAATTAACTCCAACTTTTGAATTTTAAGGAGTTTAGAAAACTATAATCACATATAAATGAACTTTCTGGCACTTCTTGAGGAATACTATTTTCTGAATCAGGCATTAGCTTTAAAATGTGGGTGGAGGCAGGAGCAGGGCTCCGGCAGTCCTGTCCCTGCCAGAGCTGGGTGCTGTTGTGAGGCAGGACTTGATGGAAGTCCAGCCTGAATGTCTTGCTGACAGCACCCAGGACCTTGTGGCTTAGGGACAAAGTGAGCAGTGGGATCTGGGGAAGATGATTTGGGAGATGAATTTTTTCTGACCTGTATTTACTCTGCTCCTTACTCTGCCCTCCTTTGAAAAGAAGCTGCTCTCTCCCAGGTGATCTCTCCAATGCTGTCAGGAGCTGTTTGAGTTAAAGTTTTGTAGGAGCATTCCATCTCTTGGTCTCCTCCATGCTCCAGAAAGTGGGATCAGCTGCCAGGGCGAACTCTTATCTCACCGGAGCAGAGAGGTGGCAAGGCATGACTGTGGGAAGGGATTTGTGTTCAGCTGTGCCAAATTGCTTCTAATGTTTTCGAGAAGGCCTGTGAAGGTTTGTTAAGGTTTATGTCTCCCAAAGTCTAGAAGGAAACGTCACAACATGGCAGAAGGCATACAGCTAAGGTCAAGGCTTTTTTATTGTTGAGTTTCAAAGCCCAGCAGAGAGGCAGGGTGTCTAAGGAAAGGTTAAATTATCTGTGTAGGAAGAATTTTAGGCAAAGAAACAATATGTGAATTGCTGCTCATTCTAACTTTACTGATCGTGATGTGAATGGTGGGGTTGTGTGAGGCTGTCTTGGCCAATTCTCTGGTTATAAATTGCATTCTCAGTTTTTTCAGTACGATGGTGAATTGGTGTCCAGGAGCAATCAAAGAATAAGTACTGTGACATTAAAAATGTAATTTATTTGATAGTTAGCTTCCAGTCAGTGGCAGCAAGGAGCTGTTGCATCACTACAGGAGATAAAGAGTCACCCAAGAGACCTGAGTCACAGAATATTCTGAATTGGAAGAAACCCACAACAATCATCAAGTCCAACTCTTAAGAGAATTGCCCATCCAGGGATTGAACCCATGACCCTGGTGTTATTAGCACTCTGCTCTGACCAGCTGAGCTAATCTCAGGGAGAGTTATTGCTTTCTCAATTTTAGATTCTATGTTGTTTAAAAGATGCCCCCCTCCCATGAAGGCTTTTAAGCTGGAAACACTTGAAGGCGCCATTCAACACCTGCTCACCTATCACTGGTCTTATGAATGATTGTATGTCAAGAGGAACCTTTGCTAAGCCTAGTGAGGAGTTTACTGTCAGTACAGGCTGCCTTAGGTGCTGTGTAGCAGACTGGGTGTGAGTAGGTTAAGCAGGGATTGGTGGAAAACAGCTTAATTCAAGTAACATCTCTGATTTCCACTGAAACAAGAAGGCTGTAAGTGGGAGTAATTTGCACATATAGGAGTCGGAGAGACTAGAAGGAAGGACATTTACTGAGCTTGGGTGAATCCTCACACTCATTTTCCTCCTCCTGGAGTATCCCATGACATAATTACCATCAGCTGAGGTGAAGAGGTTAAGATAGTCACACAGAGCAATTTATGTGTCTGGCTTGGGACATGTAGCCAACACAGAGTGTCCCAGAAACACCTGTGGGGCAGTTCAGACTCCTGCAGCAACACCTGTGCTGCTGGCAGGCAAAGCTTTGATCTGTCTTAGGACATCCTCTGGGGTGCCCTAAACCACCAGAGGTCTGGGAATGTGTTTGCTCCAAAACAGAAAGGGGGATTAGTCTTGATTAAAGCGTAATCTTGGTACACGGGTTTAAGTTGCCTTGTAACATCCTGTGAACAAGAATTCACATTTCCTTGTGTTGGCTGTTGCGATTGTAAGTTATATTTTAATGTTATAGCCCTAAAGGCTTGGTAGGCTGGTAAGTAGTTTGATGTTTAAAGAATTAAGTGTTGTTTAGTTGCAGAGCTTACTATGAAATACATGCTTTATGGTTTAGCTATTGTGGAGTTTAAATATAGATGTTATTAAAAATAATTTTAAGTCTCTATTTCTAGTAGTAATTTTTCTTTTTATCATTTAGACAGATCTGAGTGACTGTAGTATTTTCACAGCAAAGACTAATCACACTACTTTTAGTTGTATGTAGTCCCTGAGACAAGCATGGAGGATTTGTATTGTTTTGATATTTATTTCTTTTAATAGAACTAAACCAGGGCAGAGCCAGTCTTATTTGCTGGTGACTCCTTCAGTTCCAGAGCTCATGAAATATGGCTATGAATTGTTTGCAGATATATGAAGATCCTTTCACATTGAGCAAGGAAGGAACTAATATCATCACATTTATTATCATCAGTGACACCAAGAAAGATCTCAATCTGATTGTTTGGACTCAAACAAACCTTGCAGCAACCACTGCCCATTTTGATCCTCTCTCATTGCTGGTTCCTAAGGTACCTCAAAAAGATGGTGATGTTCATATGAGAAGCACAGAAGGTGTTTCTGTTTTTCTACTCAACCTTGCAAATCCCTTAGCAGGAATCAGTGAAACATTCCAGCACAGAGAAACCATTCACAATTTTTGAGGGATGGAGGTTTATACAGTTCAGGCTTGCATTGTTTTAACATACCATGCAACACTGGTGAAAGTGGAGACAAATGACCATTTATTTATTGTTCTGCTTTTTTCATTATCCTAGGGCTAAAGTAAACCACAGGCTCTTGTGGCCAATATGTTATTCCTCAGTGTTAGAACTATCCTAGGAAAGCCTTTAATATGGATTTGAAATGATCTTCTAAGATGCCCAGGTGAGTTGTTCTATTTAGTTGATGTTTTTCTCTTTTAATCTCATTAGAAGCATTTGGTCTGAAAGTGTGACACACAAAACTAAAATAAACCAGGCATTTATAGTAGACTTGGATTTTATAGCATTAGAGGCTGGTATTTTTGAGTTTGGAAGAGATGGAGTAAATTTCAGATAAATTTTTATTATGGGCTTTGAAAGAAGTACTTTAAAAATGTATTTAAAAATTGATCCAGTTTCAGAGGAAGGTGTTACTATACAGCAAATCTAAACAAAATTGTTATATATTAATATTAAAATACAGAAAAAGCAGTCAGTATTAGCCAAGAAGACGTATGTCAATATTGGCAAAATAGACATATCACTGCATGTAAACTTGGATTTATTTATTCAGTATCCAATTATATTATACATTTCTAGTGGATTATGAAGACACTTTGATTTAGATTATTTTTTTTTCCAAATTCAAGAGAGTGAAAGTTTGACTTTTGTGGTTAAGTAGGCTCTGGTGATTAAAAGTGTGATTCCCATTTCTGCCAGACACATTTTGCATAACCTTGACAAAGTCATTTCATCATTATGTGATGTTTAGTTCCTCAGCGAATTCTTAAGGATAGTAATGTAAAACCTGTAGCTGATACACTTTTCTGTTCAGGTGTAGGTTTTGCCTCTAGACACCTATATGTAAACATGAATTAATTATGGAATAGAAAATGAAAGTCCGTTTTGGCAAACAGTACTTGCTGAAGAACAACAGTCTGTGTATCTCACAGTTTTATAAGGTGATATGTAACAATAGTAACCTGACTGCGTTTATGAGAAATACTGTAGAAGGCTTTAGACCTCCTTTGTTTGATTATAAGAATTTTTATTAATCTTTATAAGTGATGATAGAAATTGTAGAATTTTCCAGTTTTGCATGCAAAATGTAGTCTATAATGATTTTTTATATTTTAGGTTTTTGCAACATACCTGTGATCCACCAGACTATGATCTTATAAATACATAATTAACTGCAGTCAAGGAATGAGCAGATTTTTTTTTTTATATTTGGCTTTACACAGTGACTGGGCAAACATTCGTCTGAAATCTGAGAGACTCTGATTGATGTGAAGCAACAAAGAATAAAATATTGAATACCGTTGCATCAAGAGGCATTAATACTTTATGTAAATCCCTTTCTATTTTCCAAAGGCTTAATTTGCTTCCAATCTAGAATGAAGGAAGGCACAGAGACATACAGTGTTGGCAGAAATAAATGGTGGGTGATGCTTGCAGGACCTCGCTCTGCGTGGAACTGTACAGAAAATGGATTTTGCCAGTTCTGGATTTGGGGCTGATTCTGTTGCATGCTACATGGTTTAGTGGTGAACACAGTAGTCCTGGGTTAACCACTGGACTCTATGATCTTAGAGATCTTTTCCAGCCCTAACAGTTCTGTGAATCTATGATTTTATGGCAAAGGAACACAGTAAGAAGTCACACACCAGGGGAGGGAGGGCTGTTAGGCCTGTCTGGTGATGCCAATATGATTTGCATAGGTTTTTGGTATTATTTGAATGTTGTTAGTCTCCCTACACACAGAAGCACACTTGGAAATTGCTGATTTGCAAGGGATTTATGATTTGTCTCTAACCACAGCAAACACAGGTCATCTCCATCACCCACCACAGCCCCACTGTGCAAAGTGCAGTACAGAGATCCCTGCAGTTGTCCTTCCTCGGGGCTGGTGGTTTCTCCTTCTCAGTATTTTCAGTTCATTTCATGTGGAAAAAAAAGCAAGGATGAGGATTTCTGTCTCAGTGTGGCTGTGGCATGAGAGGTCATCGTGACATCCTGGCCTGGTGGACAAAAAGAGTTCTTAGGAGAAGGGTTTCCACATCTTGTTGTGAGCAGTAAGCTAGGAACTCGGTTTACCGCCTTAGTTTCTGGAGCTGAGTTAGTGATCCAAGAGAGAATATTATTGAGCTAAAAAGTTGTGTTCACAATTGTCTCATAGTAATTAAAATCCATATATTAACTGAATGTTAATTATAAACAATTCATGAAGATCAAGAGATAGGAATTTTTTTTAAGGAGTTGCATGTGTGTATTCCTTGTAAAGAATTTTTTATCTCTCCATCTTAATTGCCTTTTTATTTTTCTGCTCTTAATTTAAGGTTACATTTTCTTTTTGTGAGTGGTTTGAATATGTATCATTCTAACGGTTTTTTTTCTAGGAAAACTCTTGTAGAACAGCCATGCATTAACAGTGCATATTTACAGCCTTCCAGGAGGCTGAGTGCCTAGAGTGAAAGGCTTCTTAGTTCTATATTCATGCTGTTTTATTTACATCTGTGTAACAAAGACTCATGCAGTGTATATCTTTTGAACACATGTATTGCTGAAAATTATATGTAAGCATGTTGCCACAACAGAAGTGCATGACAAGCCTGTAATTTCCTGGCATACCCTCAAGGGCACAAACCAATTTGGTGGAGGGCTTGGCTACAGTCACTGGAAGTTGCTACATCCCAGTGAGGCAAGAAGGAGCGTCTTTGTTTCCTCCCCTAATGTGCCTGTGCATGCTTCGTCCTGTTGCTATTCTCTCCCTCTTTTGAATTCAAGCTGATAAGAGCTGTTCTCCTTGGGTTTCCCCTGGGCTATCTATGAGGGCAACATTTGAAAAGCTACGGTAAGTTTGTGGCATGTTTGAGCATATTTATGGTAAGGTTATTTCTATTTTGTGAAATGCTTGTGGTGGTTGGTAGCCGTCTGGGACAATTAGGAACTCTTCTTGATGGACATAGGCAAAGGTGCTGGACTGAAGATGTTTACACTTTAAATTGTTGATAGGCAGCAGAACCACCCAGAACTCTTGTTATTATTTCCTGTAAGGCTCTAAGTAATAGCAGTGTGCAAGGTGGGAAGCTCATATTGCCACGGTAAGATGCAGGTTTGTACTACCCCCTACCAGCCTGAGAAGACTTCTTCTGGCTTAAATACAGGAGGAGCTGTATGGAGAAATCCATTTGACTGTCCTTTTAAAATCAGAAGAGACGGAGAGATTTATCTGCAGCAGATAAGCTGTTGCTGTATAGTACCTGAAGCACCTGAATAATAATGTTTTTGTGGTGAGAAGGAGCTGCAGTATTTCGTCATAGGTTTGCTCAGCTGGTGAAGAGGGCTTCAAACTAAGGTTGCCGAGGGAGGGGAACCACAATCTATCCCACTCGTACCAGTTTGATGCCAGTGCCAGCAGGAGATGCCCAGAGCCTGGTGAGGGGTCACAGGTCAGCAGGGGAGCACCTGAAGAACAGGACAAAGGAATTGCTGCCACTACAGTCAGTAAGTTGGCTACATCAGGGGCCCAAGTTAAATATCTCTGTGCAAACACAGTTAGCATGGGGAATAAACAAGAGGAGTTAGAGATGTGTGAAGACTGCAGGGCTGTGATCTGGTTGTCATCAGTGGTCAGATGGTTCCTATGACTGGAGTGTTGGAATGGAAGGATATGGGCTCTCTAGGAAGGACAGGCAGAGGAGGTGAGGAATGAGTGTCGTTCTCTATGATAATGACCAGCTGGAATGCATGGAGCTCCACCTGGGGATGGATGAGGAGCTGACCGAGACCTTATGGGTCATGATTAAAGGGAGGGAAGGGACAGGTGACATTACAGTGGGGGTCTGGTACAGGCCACCTGACCAGGACAGCTGAGTGGATGAGGGTCTCTATAGACAGACAGGAGCATCCTCACATTCACAAGCCCTGGCCCTTATGGGGGACTTCAACTATCTCAACAGGAGGGTCAGCACAGCAGGAGATAAGCAATCCAGGAGGTTCCTGGAAAGTGTTGTTGATAACTTCCTTCTCCAAGTGATAGAGGAGCCAGCAAGGAAAGATGCTATGTGTGACCTTGATCTCACCAACAAGGAGGGGTTGATGCAGGAGGTGAAACTCAAGGGCAGACTGGGCTGCAGTGGCCATGAAATAATGGAATTCAAGATCCTTGGGGCAGCAGGGAGGAGGCACAGCAAGCTTGCTACTTGGGACTTCAGGAGAGCAAGCTTTGGCCTCCTCAGGGATCTGCTTGGTAAAATACTGTGGGATAAAGCCTTGGAGGGAAAAGGGACCCACAAAAGCTGATTACTATTCCAGGATCACCTTCTCCAAGCTCAGGATCAATGCATCCCAATAAAAAGAAAGTTATGCAAAGATGCCTGGAGGCTTGCATGGATGAACAAGATGCTCCTGGACAAACACAAACACAAAAAAGAAGCCTACTTCTAGACAGTGGAAGCAAGGACAGGTAGCCTGGGAAAAATACACAGAGATTGTCTGAGCAGCCAGTTATTTGATTAGGAAAGCTAAAACCCTGACAGAATTAAAACTGATCAGGGATATCAGAGGACATCAAGGGCAGCAATAAAAGCTTCTACATGTATGGTGGTGAAAGAAAGATAAGGGAAAGAGTGGGCCTTCTCTGGAAGGAAATGGGCGACCTTGTTACCTGGGATTTGGGGAAGGCTGAGGTACTCAATGACATTTCTGCCTCAGTCTTCACTGACAAGTGCTCCAGCCACACTGCCTAACTTGCAGAAGGAAAAAGTGTGTACTGGGAGGATGAGGAACTGCCTGCTGTAGAAGTAGATCAGGCTTGAGACAATCTAAGGAACTTGAAGGTGCAGAAGTCCATGAGATCTGATGAAACGTATCTGAGAGAAATGTTCTGAGAGAACTGGCAGATGAAGTACCTAAGCCATTATCCATCGTATTTGAGAAGTCCAGTTAAGTTCCCACTGACTGGAAAAGGGGAAACATAATGCCTGTTTTAAGAAGGGATATAAGGAAGACGCAGGGAACTAGAGTCCCATCAGTTTCACCTCAGTGTCTGGCAAGATCATGGAGCAGATCCTCTTGGAAACTGTGCTGAGGCACATGGAAAATTGGAAGGTGATTTGTGACAGCCAACATGGCTTCACTAAGGGCAAATCATTCCTGACAAATTTGGTGGCCTTATATGATGAGGTGAGGGTGTTGGTGGGTGAGGAAAGAGTGACTGACACCACCTACCTGAGCTTGTGCAAAGCATTCGACACTGTCCCGTAGGTTTCAGCCTAGCCCAGGGTTCTGAGTGACAGAAGTTGGGTTACTGCTCAGCCTGTCACACTGGTTTGGGATGGCCTCTGCACTGTTCCTGGTGGGCAATGAACATTTTTCAGTCTGTGGATGTTACTTTTGGCAGGACTTCTGTCTGGAGTGGTTCCGAATTTGTCTTACTGTACTCTAAAAAACCCCCACATTTGAAATCCTTGAACGGAGAAACAATAATAGTTCATAAACTCTTCTGAAGGAATTAGAGGGAAAGAACCACCAGACTTCCCCCTGCAAATGTATAATCATAGTATTTCCAGATGGCTTCAGTAATTTTACCCCATCTGGAAGCAGCAAGCTGGGAATGAACTAAGCACAAGGTAGGCAGCATGCTTTGTGTTTGTTCTAACAGGTGATGTGTTGGTAGGAGACAGGGAGTCGGAGGTTCTAATAGAGCTGTCTGACAAACAGCCGGGCACACTCCTTGGCATTGCCACAGGAGTAGGTTTGGAGAAAGCGATGATAAGGGTTTTTTTCATGCTGTTCTTTTTCTCCTGGAAAATGCCATTTGGTAAAAGTCATATTTCCCTGGTGGAAAAATAGTATTCCAGTGATGCTTTGGATTTTTCTTTTTATTTGGTGGTAGCGGGGAGCAGTGAGGAGGGAAAGAGAAGCAGTGTCCTGTTAGACTAAAAACGCCACTTGCAAGGTGGTATGAGGTGGCATGAGGTTTCTAGATTTGTACTGCCATTTTTATTTTGTGTGTATGCTCCTTGAAGCTAAAATCACCTGAAATAAAAACTTTCGTTTTATCGTACACAATACTTTAATTTACCTGAAATCCCATTCAATTGTTTTATTTTTTTGCCTCAGAAATCCCCACTTCTGTTAATCCTGATTTGGAATACTGATGATTTAAAATAAAAATAAATGAAAAAAAGAGTGGAATTTTCCACTGAGATGAATCTCAGTTCTAGAAAATGTTTCTTCATCTCTGTATTGTTCAAGTGTTGAAATAATTAAGTGGGTGCTTGCTTTGTATCTCTAGTATTGTCAGGCTAAGTGCAGACTGCAATGTCATAACTTTATATTCTAATTAGGTAGTAATTATCCTGGTGTATTTGTTCTAATCCCCACCTGGGATGGGCATTGCAAAATGTCATATCTAAGCCACACCCTTCTTGAATTTTTTCTTGTGAATATGTGCCAATTGATTAAACTCATTGATTTAAATGTTCTTGATCCCTGCTGAAGGCCTTACAATTGTGCATCGCCCCTGTATCAACTGCACATCAGCTATTGAAAGGATTTATACTCTGAAGGCTTATTTTGTTGGTACTGCCCTTGCCCCTGCCACAATACAGCGTTATTTGGTGACCTTTAATGAGTCCAGATTAGTCATGCTGAGAAAGGTGCACTCTATTTGTGACAGCAACCTGTGGTGGGTTGACCCTGTGGTGGGTAGACCAGGTGCCACCAAATCTGTTCTATCACTCTCCTTCTCAGCTGGACAGAGGAGAGAAAATATACTGAAACATCATGAGTTGAGATAAAGGCAGGGAGAGATCACTCACTGATTACTGTCAAGGGCAAAACAGACCTGACCTGGATAAATTAATTGAAGTTATTATCAATCAAAAGATCAGAGTAGGACAGCAAGTAAGTAAGAATAAGTAAATTAAATCTTTAAAAAACCCTTCCCCCACCCCTCCCTCCTTCCCAGGCCTAACTTTATTCCCGATTCTCTACCTCCCATCTTCCAGCAGTGCAGGGAGATGGGGAATGAGGCTTACAGTCACTTCATCACACGTTGATTCTGTTGCTACTTCCTCCTCAGGCAGAGTTCTTTGCCTGCTCCAGCATGTAGTTCCTCCCCCTGGAGCCAGTCCTCCCCAGACGTCTCCGATTTGAGTCCTTCCCATGGGCTGCAGTTCTTTATGAACTGCTCCAAGTGTGGGTCCCTTTCCACAGGGTGCAGCCCTTCAGGAACAGCCTGCTCCAGCGTGGGTGCCCCACGGGTCCTACCAGGAGCCTGCTCCAGCTTGGGCTTTCTGCATGTTCACAGCCTCCTTCGGGCACTCTCCTGCTCCAGTGTGGGCTGCAGGGGCACAGCTGCCTCACCGTGGTCCTCACCATGGGGCTGCAGGGGAATCTCAGCTCTGGAGCACCCCCTGCCCCTCCTTCTTCACTGACCTTGGTGTCTGCAGAGTTGTTGCTCTCATATATTCTCACTCCTTCTCTGGCTGCAAATTACTTCTGCCCAATAACTTTTTCTTTTCCTTCTTAAATACCTTGTCTCAGAGGCTCTACCACCACCACCGATGGGCTCGGCCTTGGCCAGTGGTGGGTCTGTCCTGGAGCCAGCTGGCATTGGCTCTGTCAAGATATAGCGGAAGCTTCTGTCAGCTTCTCACAGAAGCCGCCCCTGTAGGCCCCCCACTACCCAAACCTTGCCTGGAAAACCGAAAACACAGGCCCAGACAGCAGTTACTTTAGATAACTTAACTCTTTTGCAATTAATTGCCTTGTATGCAGAATTTTAGGAGTTTGGGGGTTTTTTGTCTTTGGGGGGTTTCTTTGTACTGCTTTAGACCCTGGTGCAAGAGTGAGCCTTATGTCCAAATACTGCCATGTCAGGTGCGAGGTAATGATTGTGGACGGGAGCTTGCTGAAACAGGGTTGCTGTCTGGAGTGAAGAAAATTTGGTCCTTGGACCCTTAACCATCCCTTTCATCCTGCTGTCTGTCATTTTCTTCTGAAGAACACTGTGAAGCCCATAGCCAAGGAGTACCGCTCAGATGTAGAAGCACAAAGGACTGGAAAAGAACTGTGGAAACATAAATGGTTGGTATTACAAAAGAGGCCAGATGTACCTTCTTTTTTTTTTTACTTTCTTTTTCTTTTCTTTTTACTGGTTCTGATAATTGCAAATTCTGCTTGGAACGGAGCTTCCTGCTGAAGTGTGGAATTTAGCAATGCATTGTTGCCTTGAGAACAGCACTCTAAAAACTGAAGCACTTTGCCAGTGGATCACATGGGAATTCTGAAACTTAGATGACTAAGGTCAAAACCTGGGTATGCTAAGCACTTGACAATATCATCAATGGAAACTGAGGGTCTTCAACATCTTGTGGAAAGAGATCTGAAATTAGCCACCTCTTTTCAGAGTCAATGGAACTCTCTCTAGAGTTTTATTTTTTAAAACCAGAGTTCTTAGAGTCATGCTGGTAATTCAGTTGTCTGAGGTAAAATGAGTATATTTTCAAGTCAATGTGCAAGTATAAATGAGTAGTGATAGTCTTGCCAAATAAAACTGGGACAAAACCTACCAGAGCTCTACTGAGGTGTAGTCTCATTGATGGGTGGGCTGGAGTTATGGGCAGAAATTCCATTGCTGTCCAAATCAGAATTTTTGCTAAAAAAGATTTTCTAAGTTTGGCTCTCTAAAAACTGGTCATAAGCTGTATTTGCACCTGGATAAATCTGGATAAACAAGTTATTTGCAGCATATCTGTGGTGCATTTGTAATGCTATCTCTTGAAAATTACTGGGCATATCTTGACTTCCACCTTTGCTGTTGTTGGCTTGTGCAACCAACATTTTTTTGTGCATTTTTAGATTCTCCCTCTTCTCAACCAATTTCCATTCTCTATTAATATTCTCCTCTTTTGTGCCTCCCTTTCTTCTCCATCATTACTTCTTTTACTTCCTCTCTATTCTTCCCTTTTCATTAGCTCCACAGTACTATCCAAACCAACAAAAATCTAGTTGGTGTTGGGTTCATTTCAGCTCAGTGACAAACTTGTCTCCTTGTGGTTGCCTGTGTTTGTTGAAACCCTGTTAGCAATGTAAAACCAACCCTGAGTCCGAGCTGGCTGAAATGCTGTGCCTCTGAGCCACATCTGCAGTGTGGTGCAGTGATGGGCTGTAGAGCAGGTGCTGCCTGTACTGATGAAGCATCCTTATCCTGTGCAGGCTCCAGTCCACTGGTTTTGCTCTCATTCCCCCAGTATTTGGCATAAGATTTTCATGCTTTTACTATTTTATCTAACTATATTAAAACACTCGTAGATAACATATTGGTGAATGTTAGTAGATTTTTTTCTCCCCTGAATATTTCGCATTTTCATTTAAAGTTGGTGATTCATAAGTAGCTGAGGAGAGACCTTAGCACATCCTTAGTTAATGCAATGCACAGTGTTGCTCTTCTTGACTTCCACTTGGCTACTGCTGAATCCCATTTTCAGTCCGACCTGTGTGTATTTTTGACTTTGTGTTTACCTGTTTGTTAGTCTCTCGTGACACTGTCACTTCTAAGCAGTAATTCGCTGAGCTTGAATAACCCAAGTCTTGAACTTTCTGACCAGTATTATTAAATGGGGATGGAATTGGTCAAGGAGAAAAAAAATCCCTGTTCTTGATGAATTGTGTGATGCTATTGAATAGGCTAAAATTAGCCCTGTTGTTCTTCTTCTTGCTTTTAGGCATCTCAGGGTAATTATAATGGGAAAAGCCAGCCAAGCTATAACTCAAACAAGCTTAGGTTTTAAGGCAATTTTTTTAATGATTTGCCTTTCCCTCTAAGTAAAACAAAGATGATAAAGATTAAGTTAGCGGTTGCTTTTTCTTGCAGAGAGCATCTCAGGTGAAAAATGAACCAGCAGTAAATTAAAGGCAGATATTCAAGCAGAATAAAATAATAATCAAAAAGTGGACCAGACAGCAAATGCAGCTGATGCTCAGGAGGGTTGGGTCGAGTCCCATTTCTGATGTTTTGGTTAGTTAAAAGCTGTGATTATGTTCCACATGAACTGCAACTTTGTATATGCATTTTGCATTTATTAACTATGTTATGAAGATGATACAGACAGAGACGAAACTGTTATGGAGGATTTGGGATGGAACAAGCATGCTAATGAGCCTATGCAAAAATGCATCTATTAGCCAGATGGTGAGTTACACAGACATTAGTTTCTGTTTACCATCTGTAAACCAATCCTCAGAAAGAGGCAGAAAAGGAGCTAGAAATGGTGTGGAGGAACAGCAAACAGAACAGTGTAGTAACCTTCACAATATGTCCTGAATGTCACTTTTCTTAAATAGTTCAGTGAAATACCCCTTTCTTGTCTCTGGCGGTAGATACCAAATTACTACAAATTCTCTATGTTTTTTCAGTGCTTCATTCTCCACTGCATCTCCCTTTCCCAATATTCAAAAAAGACAAGTAGTTCCTCACCATGAGCAATATACTTATCATGGTTCAAAGCAAGTTACAATTAAAAAAATGCTTTAAACTGCTAAACAATGTGTATCACTGAGAGGAAAAGAAAAGGTCCTGGATGTAGAGAGAAAAAGACCTTAAGGTCAACTAGTTCTATCACCTTCTCAGCAAAAATGTGTTTTAAATGCAGTTTGCGGTCTTAAACTTCTCAATTTATGGAGTGACAAAGTCCGGAAAAATAATTGCCAGAAGTGCTGTTGAGAGAGGTCTTTATTTTAGTCCAAAGCTGGAAAACTGAATTGATTAATAATTCAGTTTAGATTCAATTCAGTGTAAGATTCAAAGGTGCTTAGAGCTTGTTTTTCCTTGCTCACTAGAGGGTAGCAGAGAGAATAGTGAGAGCGTTTCAGCACAGCCTGTGCTCAGTAGCAATGAGTTCACTTGCAAGCTTCTGTATTCTCAGACTAATCTGGTGCCCTTCAGGCTTCTTGGTAGAGCAGAAAGGGTACATTTGATACTATAAATGTAAACCAACAGCATAAAACTTCAGAGCATTCTTAATGTGATTTGATAAAATTAAAAATCATTCTTGGTTTTAGCACTGTTAGTAACTGTTTTGGGTTTTTTTCAGACAGTAAACATAAGCATTTTTAAGCTGCACATCTTTAAGGAAGTGTGTTTTTAGTAGCGTTATATTGTGCATAGGAGACACTGTCATATTTATGTAGGCAGAAAATTTTAAAATAATACCATGACTGTAGAAGGTTACTTCTCTTCTAGGCTGTATTTGTGGACATTCCACTGAAATAAATGCCTGCACTCCAAAATTTCCTTCTGCCACCACGATAAATACCTGACAAAACAAGCCATCATACTGTATACCAATAACAGAGACCTTGTAGCATGCCTGCTTCTACTGCATTAAAATTCAACAGATTTCAGTATGAGTTACCTGTACCCTTTCTGGGCTGCAGATGTCCAAAGGAATATCAAGAGAAGAGTTTCAAAAGCTGTATTGAAGAGCAGCCTTCTACTCTTATGGTATTAATAGACAAGCCAAAAATGTTGCCCTATAGCAACATCCCCCACCATCAATATTTATTGCTGTGTCTGCTCTCTGGCATTTAAGATTTTAAAGTTATGCAGTTTTATGAGGTGTTGTTAAAGGTAATATTACCTGACTGAGGATGATGTTGTTACTATGTTAAAAATCACCCTTTTTCCCCAAAATAATTCACATTGTGGGTTGCCTTTATTTGCCTGTGATGTAGAAAATTGAATCCAAAAAAACCTGCTTAAAATGTTTGCCCATCTCTGTTTTGTATAGTCACTTGGGCATGAGGTAATAAAAAGGGACCTTTCATTAAGTACTGGGACTATTCTCAACAAAAGGAACCATTTGAAATAGTGCTCATTTCCCAAATAGCACTTCAGGTCCAAAGAAAACACCCTTTTGCAATCTCGCTGCATTGTGCTTGTTAAAGAAGAGTATGGACTGAAAAATCTGTGTTGCCATCCTCCCCTCCCCCTTCCTGTCCCCATACACATGCAAAGATGTGCCTACAGCCCCTCACAACCTTTGAAGCTTTTGTGTGTGCCTGTGTGCCAGCCCTGCATTGCAAATAGAGAGGTGGGATGACTCCTTTGGTGTTACCCAACTCCATGTTCCACCCGTAAACTGATTTCTGTAGGGCAAATAAATATTTGGGGAATCTTTGAATGACTCATCCCTTTGCATTAAAACCTTTCTCAATTCCTACCTCACTTCTGGTCTGAATTACACAAAGGGACCGAAATCCACAGAGGGGATTCATAAATGTGCTCCTTATTAAATATGGCAAACATAAAGAAAACATGTTGGTGTAGAGAACCATCCTCCTTGTTTTGCTGATTCAGATGTTTCATGATTAAACACTTATAAACCAAAACTGAAATATCAGCTCACTTTGTGTACTATATAAGAAATTTAATATGGTCCTTTTCATCAAATTGAATTGCCACATCAGTCTTCAAAGACTTTGGAGGCTTTGGAAGCTTCGTGTTGCAGCATAGCATACAGATGTCCTGCCTAGGGTTGAAGCTTTATTGTGTTTCACTTGTGTGATGGATCATGTCTGTGCTCTGTTCTTTTATCTCTGTTATAGAAAACCTTTTGGACTTTGATTCATACTCGGGAGTGTAAATAATGCAATTGGTTCTGATGTGCTCCAGTGAGAGGGAGCCGTAAGACACGGAAAAGCCAGATAATATCTCATCTTCCTGAAATCTAGATTGGAATTAGCTGCAAAACAAGTTATGTTGCCCATTTTCAATTAGTTTCTTATGTCTTTTTAATGACTTCTTTTAAGACAAGTTTAAAGAACAAATTTCTACAAAATTTAACGTTCATTTTTAAAGATGTAATACTAGATATTTACTGTAAAGCTGCTCAGGAAACTGAGATTTGCATAGCAGTTCTGAGACTGCTGCTCCACCGTGGTAGTAATTAGTGTAGTCTTAAGCAACTTCTTACTACCAGGATCCTGTTAGTGGCTGTGTAATTTGTGTTTGTAGAAATCCCCTCTACACCAGGCCCCAAAACAACATGAGCACCAGTCTCTCCCAGTCCAGAACTTTTGATATCTCAGCCTCTTTGGTGCTTGGGTCGGTAGGATTTGGGGTATCTGTGTGAAGTACTGCCTCCTGACTCTGTTTTTATGTTCTTTTTTTTCCTGTCCCATCAGCCTGTGGTTTTTTGCCCAGAAATTGCTAAAATAAAAACACCAAGCTTCTGTGTTTTGAGTCCTGTCATCTGAGTTCCTAAACCCTTCAATTAGGCTGAAGCATTCTCCATTTCTTTGACTTCTCAAGAAGTTTTCCCTCACAGAAATACGTTTTGATTGTTTAAGGACAACTCTTCACCAGAAAAGGCTGAAGAATACTTTGCCAGTGTCGTGCATGCCAGGATAATATCATTCACCTAGATTGTGTTGGTAGCCCTGGATACTGACACTTTAAACTGCACTGCTCCAGTGCTTTGGGGTCTTGCTTTCCCTAGTGTTATCTGTCTGGTGGGTCTGACAGGTTATATCCAGATGGTTCCAATAGATGTTGTCTCAGTATGGGGGACAAAAGGGTCTCACCTTCATAATCAAAGAACAGCTCATGGAGATACATGGACCAGTCTACTCTATATACTAATAGAATTTATGCAGTATTAAAGTACTTAACAGTGATGAATGTAATGATTTCTCATGATCCCTGCTTATTTATCTCATCTGTTTTTTCATTCCATTATCTTCTTTTTATTGGTCAATGTGCAATTGTTTTTTTGAGGGTAATTTTGTCTATTTATGCTTATAAAATGCCAATCATTTTGCTGGTACTATCGAATCATAAGTAATAGTAGCGTGAGTCAGTGTACATTGAATATACAAACCAATACTTCAGAACTTTATGAATTTTCTTACACTGTGTTTATGAGCTCCCAGAGTATTTTGTGTGCATTCAGTTCCTGTGCTTGATGTAATTAAACCAGACTGTTGAATTTTTTTTAACTAACCAACCTTGATGGCCTCTCATTAATAAACAACTTGTTAAATGACAAATTTCTGCAAGCATGGAGTTATTATTCAAGAAGCTAGTGAAAATAATACTTTGGAAGGCACAAAGCCATCTACAAATTTATGGTTTATGTAAGGATAGCCTAGACTATGGAAAAGTTTCAGTAAAGACTGAAATATTTTGAAGGTAGGACAATCATGCAAAATCATGCAGGGATATAAATGGCAAATGTGCACATATGCAAAGTATTTTCATGAGCCATTCAACTAATTTTTGTTCAGTGTCAAACCTGCCATCACTGTTATTTCCACCTTCCAGTTCGTGATGCTGCAAATGTGTGTTAACCAGTTATGGTTTTCTTGGTCTTTAGAAATATCTTTGCCTTCCCCTCTCCCCACTGTGTTGGCGATGTAAACACGACACCTCTCCCAATGCTGATGACATTTGCTAAATATTTTGGTGCCTGCTCCTGTGATTATCCTCTGGCCATGGCCATGCACTTCAGAGGGGGAGAATGGTGGGGGAGTACAGACAGTATTAATCCTGTCGTAAGGATGTCTGTCCTCTGCTGCTGACTGTGCCAGTGTGAGGCATTAGCTGCATAATGGTGTCCTTCTCTCCCTCAGCCTTTCTGTTCCGCTTTGAAACTGCCTTCTGTAAGCTTCCTCCGTGGCAAGGCACAATTGGTTATGTTGGTTAGTAAGGAAGAGGAAAAGAGAATTGTAGTTGAACAAATCTCTTTACCTTTCTTAGCCTTATCCACTGAAAACTAGAGTTTTTTTAGATGATTTTATATATTTCTGTTGCGTGGGTAGTATCTTGTGTAAATTAGGTTTAATACACAGACGTGTGGCCATGTGTGTACAGCCTCATGCCTCAAGTGTGTGTCCCTGTTCGAGCTTGCTGCAAGTCCCCTTTATTTCCATAACTTGTTACAGTGCAGCTGAGTAATAGCATTAAAAATTGTTCAAAGCTCTGCACTTTAAAATAGTCCTGTTGCATTGCTTTAGGTGAATACAGATATCCCCTGAACATAGACATCCTAGGGAAACTAGGACATTGTACTCTGTGAGTGTGTGCTTCCACGTAGCATCTAGAAACTGAGTGTGGATACTTAGTTGATGTCAATAGTGTAACTGGTTATTTCAATTCTTGATCTTTGAACATTTTAATAATAAAACCTGCATTTATTGTGATCTATGAGTGCCTTTATTTTGCTAGTAAGAACTTTTTGTGTCTCTACTCCACTTATGTTTTTGGTTAAGAAGAAATGTGGGTTTTAAATCTCATAAGTGGGTGATTTCATATAGTCTATATAAATGAGAGTTATGAAAGCACAGTGTGTTTAGCGAGGGAAGGCCCATGCTGACCTTGCTTCCCTGAGGACAGGGAGCATTCTGGATGCCATTCCATAATCTTTCATTTTTATTGCATGTTTGGAATATCTTCATTGAGAAGTTACTGGCCTTTGTTACAGATTTTAAGTGTACGACCTATGAGGTATGGAGGAAGCATGGATTGTCCGCAGGGTGCCTGGAGGTTTTAGTAATTTAAAGTGTTTCATATACCCTAGCTGTCTGGAATGTCCAGGGAAGGGAGTGCAGGGGAGGTCACTCTTACCAGCAGTGCTTTCTAGACAGCACTGGAAGATCTTATCCAATGGGGATGAGACAATATTTTGACCATTTCAGTTTCTTTAATCTCCCTTGTACTTATGCATGGGGGAAGTTTATTTGGCACATTGTAAGCACCGATCTTCTCAGAAAGAAAAACAAGACAGCAACAAACGAAGCTGCACAACGGACTCCAATCCCTGGGGTTAGAAAGGAAAGTCCTCTTTATATCTATAGGGAAGGGGGGTATTTAGTTGCAGCCTCCTCTGCTTTGTCTGGGTCAGGCATGCAAAACTGTGGGATTAGCAGATGCAGTTTAAGTGGCCTCATGCTGGAAGTGGCACAATAGGTGGCTGGTGCATAACTTGTGTCTGTTGACCTGGTCGCCGCTGCCTCTGAGCTAATGCCCAGACAGAGGAGTCAGCAGTCACTTTCACTGTATCTGCTTTGTAAGAACAGTCAGGGGAATAAAGCAAATGCCCAGTGGAGATTAAATCTATACACACAGAGTCTTCATTCACAAAGTTCTAATGGTGGTGGTAGAAACAGGAGGGGGAGCAACAAGGTTTTACAGTTACTCATCCTCTTTTGCTGAGGAAAAAGACAAAATGCAGTCTCAGGAACTTTGCATCTCACTGGATGGTTTCTCATACGAATCTGGTTGATTAAGAGGTGATGTGGGCAGGGACAGCTTTCTGGTGCACCTTCTGCCTGCCAAAGCCCTGACATGTGAGTACACAATATGCAGAGCTTCCACATCAGCTCTGAATTTCAGCAGTAATTTGTTTTCAGTATTGTAGAGTTCAATATCTTAATGATTTTATTTTTTCCTGAATGTTTCTGAATTGGTCCTCATTTATCATAATGATTTATCTAATCTCCAGTAAGTTTCTGAGTAACTGTAGGTTACAGAAGCCTCAAGAGAAGTAAGGCAGTTAACTTCATTGAAACTTTGTGGAGTTTGAACACAAGAGTTATTTATGCTCTTTTGAAAGTCTAATTGGTGGGACTACTTGTTATTTTTTTCTACTTTCAAAAGTGCAAAGTAGCACTGGTAAGTTTTATGTATTTGCGTGTGTGTGTGTGCGTGTGTGTGTGTACAGGATATGTATTGCCTGCACCTCTTGGGGCCTGTTTGTGTTGCTGCTCTGATTGCTGTGCTGCAACAAAGAAACTGCTTAATAATGTTAATTCAGTGTTTGGGTCGGAAATATTTTTTTTGTTTCCAAAGAAGAGTGAGCTGCTTCCTGTGTTTCCTTGTAGTCCTCTTGTAGCATTACAGGCTCCTTTGTTCTCTTCTGCTTTCGCTAGGGAGCTACCCCAGTTTCAGCAGCAAGGCAGATGCTTGCCAAGCCACCTCCTTGTGAGCTGAGCCCCAGAACTACAGACCAACTTTCAGTGGGAAATTAGGGAGCTGCTGTATGACAGCAGGCAAAGGCAGAGCAAGCAGCAGGGGCAAAAATGAACTTTTTAAGGCTGTGTTTAAAAAACTGCTATTTGAATGTGACAGCAGATAGGATGCATCCAGAGAAAAAGCAATTTTATTTTTTTCATAATTATTTACACTGATTTTGGCTTTAGCAGAAGATTGTCCTCAGCTTTCAGATGTTATCTGGTGACAATATTGTTGACTTTTATGAATAAGTACAATGAGACTAGGGAAAATGCAGTAGTGATATCTTAAACATGCATTATTTTTCAGCTTTTTTTGTTACAGCAGTGGATCCTCTCCTCTCACATCAACTTTCCTGCTGCCTTTTCAGTGCTTCAGAGGCACCCGTAGTCATTGCTGTCAGCAGCAGCAGCCAAGAGAGCAATGACTCCTGCCTGCTAAGGGATGCAGCGGGGCCTTTGATCACAGTCTGGAGGGCATAAGGAAAACATTGAGGAAAAGTGTCTAAACAACCACTTAAAAGAGGATCCTGGCAATGAAAGGGAGATGGGTAGAGGAACTGGAAGGGTCTTCAGAAAAAGAGTGAAGCTCAGCCAACTCTGAGTCCCTTTCTGCTTAACCTGGCTGCAATGAACTTCTCATCTGCAGGTTTTCCTTCTGGTAGCAAGGACAAGATTCGAAAGCAATCACTGAGTGAATGTGCATGTACGGGTTTTTATTTGAGGGCGAAATACAAAGGGATCCAACCTATGCTGTTTTTCCTTCCATGGGGTTTTCTTTGTTCAGGCATTTAGGGGAACGATAAAACACTGTGGACATTGTTCAGTGTCATTGTGCTCTGTGTCTTCAATAAACCCTTAGGTAATTCAGCAAGTCTAATCCACTCCTTATTAGGCTTTATACATGCTCACATTTTTGTTCGTAGGAGCTGACATTTCTTATTGAAAAAAATATTGTTCATAATTATTTACATACACATTTGTGTATAATTGAAAAGGTTAAAACTTGCATGTAAATAAAGTGATATTATTTTACTTTTTTCCCTATAATTTGTGCTACGTTTATGGGATGCAAATATTTGTGTCTGACGTATATACAAGAAACAGCTCAAAAAATTCAGGTGATGATGGACAGCAATTATTCCACCTCTCAAAGATAATAGCCTCTGATTAGTTGATATCTCAGAATAAGACTCTGAAGAACACACAAGATTTAAAGCTAAAACAGAGTGCTTCTTACTTCTCTGGAGGTGCGTGACCAGATTTAGTAATCTCGTGTGTTGGCTTCTTGGATGGCTGGGGCTATCTGTCTATGTCTGTAACCATATCTGTGGTTATGTTATTTATATATTTTAAAAAATATTATTAATATCACTACATCAGAATTCAGTAAAAATTACTGATGCAACTGTTAGAGATAAGTTTACATAGTATGTAGAGAGACAATCTAAAAAAATTTCATGGTCTTTCTCTAGCTACACTTGAAGTACTCTCAAATTTCAGGAAGTATTTCATGACTGGATTGGTACCTAGTTCATGTTATTAATGACTTAATTAGAATATAGGTATCAGCTATTCATGTTTACATGTTTCTGATGGGGTGTAGTGAAAAATGTCCCTTAAAAAAAGGCGGGGGGAGGGGGTGGTGAGAATAGCAGTACCAACTCAGTTGTGTGCATCGGTTGTAACAACTTCTTCTAGTCTATGCCAACAGCCCCCCTCCACATCAGCGGCTGCTTATCTCATCTCCTGGAAAAGGAAAAATGGATGAAATGGATGAAAAAGGATGGCATGAGCTTTCATTCTTACCATAAATCTTCTTGTAAAAAGGCTCCCTAGGAATGGCATAGCTTTTTCAGTTGCACTTCTGAAATATTCTGAATGGGTCACCAGTTGTCTGTATTTTGGCACAGTTAAAGGCTGTAGTTTGAGATCTCAGTTGTTCACTCACTGGTGGTAATAACAGTTCTGATAGTAAAGGCAGTAGATTTTATCAGGTCAGCCTGATTTAGCAAGTGTTTAAGAACATAAAATTTAGTCTCTTCCAAAACCACTTCTGTATAAAGCTAAAGGACCACTTTTAAACAACTCACTGAATCAGGATTTTGGATGTTTTACTTTCCAACTGTTTAGTAATCTCATATACCAAATGTTATCTATTTCTGTGACTCACAAGGACTTGCAATTATTCTGCTATTTTCTGAGAGAAAGTACACTGAAAATATATTAAACAATGCAAACATAATACCAAAATAAAATTTACACTTTATTGTGTCTTATCTGATGCTAACCTGCCAGCAGGCTAAGCATGTAGCAAAAATTAGGTTTTATGAAGTGTTCGCTTATTTGAAGTTAATGCATATTTAAATTAAAAACATTTAAAAGTGTGTGTCAGGGTCTAAGTGTTTGAAACCTCTCCAAATTTGAATTCTCCTCTCTGAATTAAGTTCTCATAATTAATCCCTGGGGATGGTGAGAGTTTTATTATTAATGATTTTCAGGGATTTTTGGTACATTTGTTGCCCTGTGATAAAGCTCCTTGATGCCGAGCATTTCAGGACAGCAGAGTTGCAACTGATTCTTGGAAGATGCCCCAACATTATCTGTATTGATAACAGGATTCACTCTGCTGTCACAAGAAAGGAGAAATTTTTACGCTTTTAAGTTTGGATTGTAACAAGAAAACCACATTTGTGAACACTGGGAGGTGAGTGCCAGTTACTGAATAAAATTACACCTTGCGTCTGTGTGTTCAAATATCCTACACATTTCAATTTTCTGAGTGAAATTGCCTGAGCCAGACTCTGGGTCTGACAGGTGACATAAATGGAGCCGAGTCCTTCTTTTGAGCATCTTTTGGTCATTTATATTTGTCTGTCTTTAACACAGAGCTGTGGCTCACTCAAGTGCATAAGTGATAATTTTGCATTGTTCTATCAGCGTACTTTAATTACTGAAACTTTGTGCCTGCGTTCTCCAGTACTGGGGTTCTTATTTGTTGTGTTTAACCATGCATTTGTTAGAAGGATACAAATACTTTTAATTTATTAAGCTTCAAATTTGAAAATAACTTGTAAATAAATGTAAGTAAACATAAAAGATTGCAGTATAAAATTAATAAAACAGAAGTAAAATATATTAACATTCTGCATTTATTTTGTATCAATATTTTTTAGTAAAAGCCTGGTTTTAGTTGTAATTTGGATAAAACTTACCTTTCCTTCTCCATTATTTGCTTTCAATAGACTGCAGATAATGTAACTCAATCCATGCCACTGCATGGGGAAAATTCTTCCTGGATTTTTTTTGTCCTTCAGCCATCATTCACATTCTCAATTCATGCAAATTTAACAGGACTATTCATTTACAGATTTGTGGGTTGAGGAGCTTTTAAGGTACTTTATAAAACAAATATTAGGAGAAATTGAAAGCAAGGCCTCTTTCTCCTTGGGTACTTGCAAACCTGAGCATGTGAAAAAAGGTGAAAAATGAGCATTTTGGACACTATTTTCTCATCTTTCCTGCTTATTTAGGTAGTGATTTTTTGATTGCTTAAGAACAATATCTATTCATTGACATTGACTCATATTTAACACAAAAACTGAAATGAAGGTATGAAGGCAAGAACTGTTATTTTGATGTGACTGCCTTGCCTCATTAGTCCTCTTACAGGTTATGTCTACTAGTAAAAATAAGGGATTTTTTTTTTGGCAGGTTGGTATGGATATGAAAATTTAAACTATTTTACTTTCCTCTTTTCACTGCATTTGGTAACTATATATCTCAATCTCAGCAGAAATTGAAAAATCTTTGTTCAATTAACTATTGAACTCTGAAAACTCAGTCCAAAATTTGCATTGAAAAAAAACCCCCAATGTTTTATGTTTATGGGATTCCTAATTAATATTCTTAGTGACCTAGAAAAGAATGCAAGCAGTCAGTTCCTGTGGCTAAAGTAGTTTAGAGACTCTCAGCTTCATTCCATGTTTAATAATAAATATCAAAAAAGTTGATTCCCCCTCAAGAGCGTTATGATATAGCACACATTAATTTTGAGTG
This sequence comes from Lycocorax pyrrhopterus obiensis, assembly GCA_014706295.1. Lineage (NCBI taxonomy): Eukaryota > Metazoa > Chordata > Aves > Passeriformes > Paradisaeidae > Lycocorax > Lycocorax pyrrhopterus. Next base: position 17,908,501 of record JACSVZ010000002.1, on the reverse strand, counting down.
AGCAGGAATAAGTAACACTAACATCTGTTCCAGATGTTAACTAAAGCTTAAGATTTGGGTGGTGCACAGCTGTTGTCACTTGGCTCTCCTGGGACTGCATGGGCACCCGTTGGGATGGCCTCTAGTCTTTTGTTTAGGTGTCTCATCTAGGCACTGCCCCACCAAAATTTTAAATGGCTTTTCCAGGGGGGTGATCCTCCCCCATCCAGCCCAGCATAACTCCCTGCATTGCCTGGGCAGCTTTTGGAGACCTGCATCTCTGGAGACATGGAATGGAAAATCCTGCCTGCTTGCCCTGGTATGTCAATTGTATAAGGAGCACAAATACCTCACAGGAGAGATCCAGACATGAATGTCAGCCTGCCACGTTTTTGTGTGAGTATCTCAGCTGAGGGAGAGCGAAGTTGTAAGCAGTGTCCACTCTTTAAGTTGAGTTGGAGTTACTCTGCAGCCAAGAACTCAACAGTCATGGAACAAATAAAGGTGCTCCAGGCTTGAAGGTAGGGATTGGAGTGTTTATCTGCCCAGCCCCTGTTTTCAAGACGGTTCTTGCTATCTAAAAAATGCTTAGTAGTTGAAAGTGTAAAATGCATACATGTGCTTCCACCATTGCTGCCATTACTGCAGCGTTGGCCACATCTTGGTTTTCAGTGTTTTTGACAGATCTTAGCTGTTTGCTGGAGCCTACATGTCTTGGGGTACAGCTGATCAGCAGATGCCTGTCTACTATAAGCATATGTGTGAGTAATTAAGGTTAATGCACAGGGAACTTTTCCTGGAAACATTAAGTAAGGAGTCACCTACTGAGTTTCAGTACCTAGGAGATTAGGTAGTTCTGAATAATGAGTGAATTAGTCCGTTGTACAACTTGAGTAAGTTTTAAATTTCACCTTCATATTTTATTTTCTTGGCACTTTTTCTTTCTGCTACATCTGAGCTCTCAGGAGAGCTCTTGGCACGTGATGACTTTGTGGCTTCCCCTGTCTCATCAGCAAGTTATTGCTCATCACTCACACGTTATCAAAAGCTGAAACAACTGTGTGCTTCAGCTGGTTCTATCTAGAGGTTTTTTTAAACAGGGTCACAGAATCAATTAGGTTGGGAAAAATCCTCTGAGATCATTGAGTCCATCCTATGACCGAACAGCACCATGTCAACTAGACTGTGGCACTAAGTAAGGGCCACCTCCAGTCTTTCCTTAAACTCCAGAATTTCCTTAAACATTTCTTTTGTTAAGTCACGGGCTTAAGCTACTAAATCCCATGTGATGGTGCCAGCAGCTGTCCCCTTTCAGGCTGCGGGGTCCCCTTGCTTTCCCCTCCAGGATCTCCTGTCTTCAGTGCCTGCAGGGATCTTTCCTATTTTCCTAAATTGTTTTTTATTTAGGAGATAGTCAAGTGAGGCACATATTGGCTACATTTCTGAGCTGATATTCCTGGTTTCTCTGATGCTTGTCAAGGAAGTGGTTGGTTATGTCTTTTATCGTGGCCTTGGGAGTGTTATCATATGTATGTGTGGGAAGGAAGGGAAAGGGGAAAATGGCAGATGGGAAAAAGGGATTTTCAGTGAAGTGAATACCAGCACTGGTGAATTGACATAAATTGAATTGCACCCAGCCTGTTTTGTCTTGTGTCCTCTGTTCTCACCAGTGTACACTGAGAGTGTCCAGGAAAATGATTTGCACTTTCCCATTATTAACTATTTTGTTGCCATGGGAGGGCAGTCTTACTCGGCCTTCCTTGACCAGATCCTGACAAGTAAAGGAGTGAGTGGTGCTGGCACATTTCTTTTAAACTGGAAGAAGTCAAGAAGAAAAGCGGCAGTGCAGATTGGGTGTTCCTGCTCTGCAGATGCTTCTCATTTTCCTGCACTGATGCCCACAGACACGAAAACCAACATCAAAGAGAAACAAATGAAATGTGTGTGCCTCCATGCTTGTCCAACAGCCAGCAGTGAGTGTAGTAGAATCAGTTATTTTGTGATTCACTGAAATAATTTGTTAGTTGAGGGTATGATTACTTGCCATAACATTTCTGTTTCAATCATGAAACCTTTGCAATGTAGGCAAATATACCTATCACCAAAGGAAATAGTTTGAGACATTACATTTTGAAATGATACTTAGATATTGTGCTCATCTGAACTGATAATACATTAGTTGAAATAGTTGACCCTGATGTGCGAATCACACTCAGGGTATGTATTTTTGCCTTAAGGTCTGAGAACAAAATGATGATTTTGCTGATTTCCTGAAGTGTCAGCAAAAAATATTTCATTATCATTAACCAAGAATTGCAAAAATTATTTTCCTGTTAGGGTTTATGTTTTATCAGTTGTATGTGCTTACTTTTTATAAATAATATTAACTTAAAAAAAAAGTATCATGTAAATATATTTTATTGGGAAGTAGCGTATGAGCAAAGCTAGAATCTGTTTCTCAAATAGTTTGTTAGTTAGATAATGTGTCAGAATATCACTCTGACAAAAAGATAAGTAGGAAGAATTAGATTTAGTTTGTAGAGATGTGGTTTGCAAGATTTTTGTCCATCTTCAAGCAAAGAGAGGCCAGATCAGAGATCGGTGATCGAGTTTTGTTCAATTAATTTACTATCATTTTTTTTCATAGTAGCCTGGGTCTAAAAGGCTTAGGAGAGGAATGCATTTTTAGAAAACCATTTATTTTCAGTTGAAGTGAGAAATTACTACACAAGAATTGTGATAGACAGGGAAAAGGGGAAAAAAGGATTAAAAGTGGCAGAGGAAGAATAGGGGAGTGGTTTCAAATAATAATAATAAAGGAATAATTAAGTTAGGCCCACAAAAAATAGGCAACTTGAAGCACAATGACACCTAAATTATTATAGAAGGTGACTGGGAAGAAGGAGTAAACTTGCCTCTATTTTTTATACCTTAGTTGAGGAAAATAAAAACAGTAAATATCCAGTAGCATTATTGCCTCTTTAAAACTCACTTAATATGTGCAGTAAAAAACAAATGTATAGATGGATTTCCTTACTCTGGCCCTCCAGGTAAATTTTATGGTGTAAACACAATTGGAGAGAATCGTCAGAGAAAACCAGGTTTGCCCTATGCTGTCTTATGAGTGAGTGTATGGAGTGTGCAAAGATGCAATGAAGGTTGTGATTTCTTAGGTGTTATCCTAGCCTCCTTTGGATATTGTTGGACTAGTGATCAGACACTAGTGTCAGAAGAACCTTTCAAGGATGATGTAAGTAGGATAAATTACTGGCAGAACAGCGTACAAATGAATTGTGTTTAACAAAAATTTTAGTATTTCAAAATATAAAAACATAGTTAACCAGAGAATAAAAAAGTCCACTCCACAAACTGTGTAACAGAGTTCAGTAAACAAGACTTTTAAGTTAATATTCTGAATTTCTATCTGGATGCTTTCAAAAACAGCATCTAGTGAGTCACCCTTTGGACAGACTCTTGTGGTACTAAAGGTTGCTTATTAAGAGTAAACCTCCTGCTTCTGCATTTCAGAAAGGCAAAGAATTAAGTTATTTGTCTTAGGACAGGGATATTTTTAACTCCACAGGCCAGGAATTCCTAGCTTTGCTGACAAGCTACAAAAGATGCCCCAGCAGTATCAGAACACCATATTTGTGGATGGAGAGATGGTTCCTGTCTCAGCAGTCCAGCAATAGCATGGGAGCACCCTGCTTTGCTGGTCCTGATGCAGACTTTTTTCTTTAGGTACCCTAAGTTATATCCACCATTATTTATTCTTCAGATCTATTAGATTATTTAAATTCAAATTATGAAGGGAATTCCTCAGCAAATACTGTCCTCCAGTTCAGAACTACATTGAAAGTAATAAAATGCTTATGTAAAAACAACCTCAGAAAAAATACCAGCTGTGTGGGAATAGAGAATCAGTTGAATGTATTTCCCCAAACACAGCATACTTTGTGGATATTTCTTCCAAGTACAACCAACTTGAAAGGAAGAGAAACTTTATTCATGGGAATGTAGGTCAGTCAGCAGTACAAACTCCTTTTTTTTCCCTCCTCAAAGGCCCCATATTTGACAGTCTATATATAATAAATAAGTAATGATTGTATGTGGACAAAACAGGCTAAACAAGTTAGGAAAATTGGAGGAAAACCATCTAGATAGTGTAGATCCAGTTGGTGCTTCTGATCCACTTTGAGGTGGCCTCCAGAGCCTCTGCTGCAATAAAAATAGCTGCCAGTCAGCACACCTACAGCAACTTCCCTCCCCTCCCAGGCCTGCAACCAGCCATCTCCCATGGCCCAGCTGTGTGTGGCCTTGGCTCAGGGTGGGAGCATTTCCCCACCAAGTCAGCTGCTGAGGTGAGAGCCCAGGGACAGCCACCTACCAGGGCTGGGAGATACGGCTGGCGTGCTCATCTCTGATTTCCCCCTTGTGCCTCTGTCTCTGGGAAGAAACAACTTAATGAGCATAATGAGGCAAGTCAAAGTATTTGAAGATGGCAGTGGTGTGACCCAGGAAATGGGAGAAGATGAGCTGCCACACATTTCTTGTTGAGGTGTTTCCATAGTGAGGGAGTGAGGAGGGCTGGGAAGGTGAAGGCTGCAATAACATGGAGCAAGGTGTGACTGAAGTGTGCATTAAAAAGGACTATTAGGTTGTGTTAGTATCATAACACAGCTGGCTGAACTATTTAGTGTTTCTTCCACAGTGCTTCTTCTTTGCCACATTGTGCCTTTTCGTGTTCTCCATGATAGGTAACTCCATCCCATTTAATCTCATTCAAGTGAGTCTTCCAAGGAGTCTCTGCTGTTTCTGAAAAATGCTACACCCAAAAGGGCAAAGTTTCCAAAAGAACATTTTTTTCCTTGTAAAAATACCCTTCTCTTGTCTTGTTTGCATGTCATTGCATTCAAATCCAACAATCAACAACAATGAATAGATATTACTACGCTGTAAAGTGTGTTTTGGAAAAGGCACCACATAAACAGACATATATATATATACATACACACACACTGTACTGTAAACTTGAACTTACTCTGGAGTAACTTCTGTACTTACTTCTGTACTTAATCTAGCTGGACAAAAGCTACTATTAATGGTTCTGTGTAGCATGCTATGCCTTTTGTGACAGGCTATGTAAGTGACGAACAAAGATACACCTCTAGAACTGCTCTGCTTCCTCATAGCAGGTCATGGCAGTGTCTGTGAGCTGGTGGACAGCAAGCAAATGAGAAAATGTTTTAAACTCTCGTGGATCTGTACAGTGACAACTATGGCCTTGCTATGCCATCCCCTACACAATTCCCTCTTTCTTCTGATGAATCATGACAATGTAAAAGGCAGGTTTTTAGATTAGAAGGATGTTAATGTGTTCATATCTTCCACTGAGAGCTTTGGTGATAAAATTCTAACATATCTTTACCCAGCACACTCCCAATTGCAGGTGTGTCATGGCTGAGTTATTCCCCACTCTTTCATTTTTTTTTTTTTACCCTCCAAATTATGTATAAACATAAAGAATCCCACCTGTGTTATGGCCCTAGTCTGCAGTCATGTGTATAGTAGTGGATCTGTTCTACTCAAGATGAAAGATGTAAGTTTCCAAATCAGAATAGGATGATGATGGAAAAAAAGACCTTTATTTATTTACATTTCAGTAAAGCTTCTGAAAAACCCCTAAGTACATTTGTAAATGCAAGTTTATGATAACCAGGTGTTATTTTTGGCAATGTCTAACATTTAAGGAAACACTTACTAGAAATTCACTTTTTTATCAAGTGCAAGTATAATCATAGATTACAATCTATGATCGTAAGTATGATATAACCCTTTAAAATTTATGGCATTAATTATAACAACTCTAGTATTAGCCCATCTGAAATGTTTGATGCAAGTTGTAGATCAGACTAAAGAAATGAAAGAAATGGGTGAGTTCTTTGTATCACTGAATGTATGTGAAACAATTGCTGTGTTTCCTTGCATGCCAGACAAGGCCTTACAAGTTCTTGTAGACCATAAGTAAATGGATATGTGGCTGAGATGGTGCCTTGGGGCTAAATGCTCATGAAATGATAAATCTGAACAAGTAACAAAGCAACCTGTCAAATACAGGGCGCATTGTTAGATGTGGATGCTTGAAAGCTAGGAGGGATGGGTTGCCCGAGGAATGATAAAAATTATGATGTTTACAAGAAGACATGTTAAGTTCTGCAAAATGACTGCATATTTCAAAGCAGGAAATTGTACTAATGCAATTTTAAGGTTATACTGTTAAAAATCGTAACAATTCAAGGAATACTGAAGTTAAGTGTCCCATGGCAAAATTGGTTCAGGTTCCCGTGTGCCTGTTTTATGGTCCTGTGTTGCATTCAGTAGTAGAAACACCAGCCTAACCTACCCTGCAGCAGGCAATGTGCAAGAGGCAAAGCAGAGGTGTAAAATTACCCAAGAGCTCAGCAGAGATAACTCTGCTTTAGCAACCTTCTTTTATGTTTTTTGGCACCGCAATTAAACCATAAATGTTCTGCAACTACATTAGCTTAGCTTTAATATCCTGTCATGCCTGTTCTAAAGCAAAAGAGAGGAATTGCATCTTTCAGGAGGAAGAAAATAATTTTTTCTGAATAACAAGTGGTTGTCTCTGGGCAGTGCTGAGCCATTACTGTTCCACAGTTACTGGTAGTACTGTTCTGCCCATTCCATTGGAAAGGTTCCACTCCAAATTCATCTGATGATCAATTCCCTTGACATGCACACTGTAACTGAGGGGTACTTCCTCATTTTAGGGTTCTAGACTTATATCATTTTGCAACTGCCTCCCTTTTTGTGATGACAGAGGTTGAAGTAGACCTTGTGTCTGCCTCTGGCTTTGCTTTCCAGGCTTTGGAAGAGCAGTACAGGCCAAGCCCTGGGCTTCCCTCACAGCTCACCAGCCTTGAGGCATAGCAGTGTTTGACTTCTATCTCTGAAGCTTTCATGGGGCAGAAGCCAGGCTTTAACTGAGTCATATATTCAAGAGCTTCCAAACTGGAGGAGAATCTCTTCTGGTCTTTGAAGTGTCTGGAAAAGTCACTCTCCTACTGACTCTGTGTAGAATTCTCTACCATAGCTTATACTTCTCTCTCCCTCTGTCTCTTGCATACACCTGCCAGCTGCTGCACCTTCATTTATTTTGTGCCCCAAAGCCACCATTTCTCCCTCTGAAATGTTTCTGTCCATTTGTTGTTTATTTGGAAATCATCTGACCATTTAAATCAGATATTTCAAGTCCTACTAGGGGCTCTAGAAAACTTTGTGTTTCTGCATTTTGGATGATGGAGTTAAGAGCCTCTGGGAAGCTTATGCTGCATGGATAAAGTGCAGATTGTAGGCGATAGCACAAGTAATTTTCTCTATACTTTCTAGGCCAACAAACACTTCCAGCTTCTATGAAGTTTCCCTCAAAATTCTTTGTATTGCTAAGACATCTACCTTTCTTGAGTTGTATAAACCGTGTTTGAACTTTGTATTAAAAAACTAAACCAGTTTGGTTCTAATTCTTGGAACAGGTGTTGGCGGTTGTTTGCTGTGCTGAGAGGTGGAGGTATTTTTGCTTCTGTCTGAAGTTTTTCAGAAGTAGTCTATAAATGTTTCATTTTCTACTCAGGTGTTCTACCTCTAACATAAATCATGAGTGTCTGTAAAGGTAAGCGTTAAGGGTGAGGGTGGGGGGTGGGGGTGTGAGGATTGCTTTTGGCAAGACGAGGAATGAGGGTTATATGCCAGAAAGATGTCTGCTGAGATAAAACATTGGGTGGGTAGGTATGTTAAAACCAGTTATGCATCTTTGATTAAAGAACAGTTGTTTTGGACCAGACAGCTCTAAGTAAAACTTTGATCCTGGACACTGACCACATCCCCAGTCAGCCACACAGGCACGGAGGACAGCATGGGGAGAAGTGGCTGGCAGCAAGGGACAATTGGATGGCTTCTTTCTTGGGACAAACATGTTGTGTCTTTATTTAGTTTTGATGATTAGTTTTACCTGCATAGTGCAAAATTGTAGATACACTAATTCAGATACCTGGGTAAAATTGAAGGTTTAATTTTCATCCAGTGGAGCAAAAAGAAAGTAATGTTTAATTTCTCTAGAGACTCAATTTTTAGAAAATTACATACAATATTATTTCATGAGAAGCAAATTTTTCTACTGTATGCTCATTTTCTGATAATGTGCACAGGTCTACAGCATGCCTTGGAATTAAGGACTAATTTAATCAGTCATTCTTTGTGGCCTGCGGCTGAGATGTAGTTTAATATGACAAACTTCAAAATTCTATTTCGTCCAAGGCATCATCAACTAAGGAGCATTCAGTGAATATGAAGAGAAGAAATAGGGGTGCTTGTCTTCATCTCATTGGTTAATAGATTACTCTGGAATATTGGTAGATAGAAGACAACTTTTCCCTGGGTTCTGTTTGGAAAGAGACGAAGTGCTGTGGTTGATGACAGAAAGCTCTGCAGATTGTCATACCTGTCTGTTACATGTCTTTATTCAGGTTTTTATGCCTGACTGCTTAGGAGATAAATCTTGTCTCACATGAAAAGATGTATTTCCCCACTTAAGACAGTTCTGGCCTTTGATATAAAAACTTTCCCTCTTATACTAAGATTTATTTAGCACCATTTCTTTTTCCTGGTCTTTGTGTTGTGAATCTGGGTTCTGCTTGACCACATATGTAACAGAGTCTCATGAAAAGTAGAAGGGTAAGATTTGAAACTTGCTCTGATTCCTTACCCTTCGACACAATGCACAGTTGGGGTTTTTTACTTACCAAAGTGCACTAAGTCCAAACATAGTATTTTGCCAGAATCAGTGAGGATTGTTGACCTACTGCCTGTGATTGCTGTGGAGAAACCCTTCTCTGGAGTTTTTCTCCCTAAGTGTTATGCAGTTGCAGTTCCAAACAAAAGTGGAGTTTGTACCTGAGGAACCATAGTGATGAGAGCTCCCTGATCTACTCAAAGACTGCAGTTTCCCTCCAATTTGTGGTCCTGCTGACACACTGGGCTGGTAGGAAAGCTACTGCTTTTCAATGAGTAGCATGGTACTCCTCATTCAATGAACTCACTAACTGCTCCCTCTTGCTTGATCCTCTTGGGAGAAGCATTAAGTGACTCTAATTATGGTAGCAGGAGGTGATAACCTCTTTCTTGTTATGTTTGATTTCACAAAGCTGTGGAGCGTGCTGCTGTTCAGTGCCACGCAATGACCAGAGGTGCTCTGAAGGTCTGGCAAGAAGTAGCTGGTAGTTGTGGGGTTGTCTTTCCTAAGAAGAAGGTACTGCTCAGCCTTGAAGGAACTGCTGCATTCAGAATTAGACCTTACAAGATGACAAGCTGCAAGGGAAGCTCATTAATAAACCTGATGAGTTGAAAAGTGAGTGCAAGGTTTCTGGAAGCCCTCTCTCTGTGCAATTGTCTTCCTAGCTAACATTTGGAACAAACATAACATGGAGGTGTCATCACTATTGGCCACCCACCCAACTTCTCTGCCCTGAAAGTCCAGAAAGATGAATCATCACAACAGGAGTCACCTAGAATTGGTATCTAGATGTTCTGGGTGCAAACAGCAGATGCAGCTGTTGAAATGCAGGGAAGTCTGCAGGGGGGACGCCAGAAATTAGGATAGCTGATGATGAGACGATCATCTGGCACTAACGTCCAGGTTTTGCTATCTAATAGGGGAATGCAGAGGAGGGTGGTTTATCTTAAATGTCATCTCATGAACACAGTGATTAAAGTGCTTACACTGGAAGTGAGATTTTGGTAAAATGCTTTTCTTTTCCAGAGAGTTTCAACCCTACTCTAAATTAAGTGCTTTAGGAATTAAGTGATTAGAGTGCTTAGAAATCAGTGGAAGAGTCTTTCTGTGCCATTCTCTGTTTCTGGGACTGCTTCTATGTTTTAAATGTAAGTAATTATGAGAGTACAAGTCCATTCCTTTATCTTGCTTCAGGTTCTCACTCCAGCCTGTAGAATCCAGACAAGACGCGACGTGAGAGGTTTTTTAAATAAGCTAGAAATGTTCATGTACACTATCCATCTAGACATTAATGCTATTCATATTCCTATTGCATTGGTGGTTCTGACACATAGGAGTGTTTCTCACAGCTGTGCTGCTCCATTTCATTTTGTCTGAGAAATAATGATGGTAAGCACGAGAGTGATGCTGTCCTTAGTGGGCAGGTTTGGAACCCTTAGAAATGATGAGTTGTCCTTGGGGCTAGTGAGAGCACATTTGATTGCTTGCAGGCATAGGGCCTCCCAGCCTGGGCAGCGCTTCCAGGATTTATCCCTAAGAGGCGGATGAGCTCGGTTAGGAGAAGCACTAAGTTTTGAGGGACCTTGCAGATGAGTATAAAAGGATTTTGATATTTTATGGGCCTAGGTTAGCAGATGGCAGATGCAATGCAGTACACTTTCATGTAGAATAAATAATGAATCTTAGAGAAAAGAATAAGAGGAAACATCTGCTGAATTGAAACAGGATGTATCATATTGACCGAGAGAAGAGCAAGTTACCATGGAGAAATTCTCAAAATGGGCAATACAGAGAGCAAAAATGCTGTTACTGCAGATTTTTTTAAATTTATTTTTTTGTTAGAACACAATGTGTTCATTTAGGGGTGTATGACTGCTGTGCAGGAATATATATTAGTCTACTGGCTTAAAGAGCTTCCCCCCACTTGAACACTGAGTTGTAGGGCACTTAGAGCCATACCTTATCCATTGCCCACCAAGGGTGAATTTTTCTGAGAAATGTGCCAGTAATTCAGCAGAGTGAAGCAACTCTGCCCATCTGCATTAATGCACCAAAAGTGTGATGGTGCAGAGACTTAAGAAATACAAAGCTTCATGTTTAGGGGCAAGATCTAATTGCTCATTCTATTGAATTCTTGTGGCTGAGCCCATAAATGAGCCAATTTCTGGCAATGCTGCCTCATGGTAACCGGTGAGGTGTTTACTATAAGCAAGCAAATTGAGTTTTTGAGTTGGTGAAAATGTTACTTTTTAGGGAAACAATCTTCTGGTTCATTCCAGCATTATTGCTGTATATGTGTTCGTGAATTTAATTATTTCTTGGTGTTTCCCATTATAGAATGTGAAATAAGATGGCATTGTTATTGTTGACCGGTTCAATCTCTGTCTTCTTCCTAGTACTGAATTTAAATATCAGTGCTGTAACTGACCCTATGTAAGATAGGTAAAAAAGGGTCAACTCTTATCTTGAAAATCCAATGAACTAATAGTAGAGATACTGGTAAAACAGTTTCTATTTTTGAGTTTTAATTTGTTTTGGCTTTGTTTTATGAATGTTAAATCAAAGAACTTTAATACAATGTTAGTTAGCATTAAGCTTGCACATTAGCCAGGAGAAGATCCATATAATATAAATGTTGCACAACTGTATATTGTTACACAAATTTTAGTGGTCATGTAATATTTAAAGAATGTTATTCTGTTTTCTTTTTAATATTTTTCAGAAAAACATAGTCAATATTTTTAACCCTTGTATCCAGATACTGTGCTTATTCATATTTTTAGAATAAATAATCCAGCAATCAGTGAGACAGCGACATACTTATTGCGTATTTCATAAAAACAGACTCACAAGGATTCCGAGATTCCTATCTGGGTTTTCCCATAATCAAAAAGAAAAAAATTAATAATGTGACCTTTACATTAGTATGCCACTAATTATTGCAGTTGAAATATTTGGATGCTGATGGACAAGTACCAGAGGATGGAAGGGAGATTTCCTGGACTACCAGGTACAATGCATTGCAGTGCAGGAGAGCAGCAGGCCCGTGGAAGGGTCTGCATGGATTTCACTTTGTGATACGTTGCCTTGATGACAGGATCAAGTACCTACAGAACTGAGTGGTGTTAAGATGACCTCGATAAGTCAAATGAAAATGTGAAGTAGACTGGAGAACTAAAGGTGCCAAATTCTTCTTAAGACAGAGCTGCTGTCAGCAGCAGCCTTTAAAAGTGCTTGGTTCAGTGGTTCTTTCCTGTCTGTGGCTTAAAATAAAATCAGGAGTTTTTCTTCAAAGAAATAAAAAATATCTCAACACCACCACAATAGTGAGAGAAATTTGTACCTCTCCTCTTCGTTACCCTGGGACAGGACAATGAGCATACATAGTTGTTCTGCTTATGTTCTTATCCCTTTTTACCTATGGTTTTTTCCTGCTATCAGGTTTGTTTCTGCCTGGTTCTGTTCTGAGACAGAAGGTGGATGTTGCAACACCCATCTCACTTCTTTCTTGAAAGCCTAATGTGAATTAATTTCTTCATTTGGTCTCCTAATGAAAGAAGTACCTTTAGCTGCAAAGCTATTCACTATTATCTCAGTAATTTTATGGGCCACTTGCAATAGTTGTATCTAATTCAACACATTTCAAAAACCAGGAACCTGGTACAAAAAAAAAAGGAATATTATTTAAAAAAATTTGAAACTAGTGAAAATTACTGGAAAACTTGCTGAATTGCCATGTCATGTTTGCTTGTCTGTAAAGTGTCCACTTAAATAAAGACCAGCAAGCAGGGAAACAAATGTCTGGGATGTCATTAATAATAAACACAGATGAGCATTTGATTTAACATTCAAGGAAAGCAGGCGCTTTATGATGTTGGGACAAGAAAAAAATTACTAGAATTGGAGAAACATCATGATTGGAAAAAGCCAAACTACATGGAGGGGAGTATTGAGGGTTAAAAATAGTAAGCTTCTCTGTATTATGAATATTATCATGATTAATGAATATTCTCACAGAAATACTAGAAGGCAGTAAAGATTCTGCTGAGAGCTGTTAAGTTTTCCTTGGAGAACAGGATTTGAAACTCTGCAATATGTTAAAAGGGGTCACTACAGACCCAAAAAATGAGTTTCCACCAAATGTTATTCTATTTTGAACTGTTAATATTTGTGAATTATTGGCAGCTGTGATCTAACAATTATGCCATCTTTCCTTATTTACATTTCCTGTCTGATGTAAAATCTCAGCAGTTATTGTATATCATGTGGCCTTCTTCAGTGCTTTGTATTTTTCCATATTTATCCAAGTCAATGAGAAAAATATTTAAACTGGCATTACAGAATATTCCTGCAAAAACAAAAATATTTGCTAATTGAATGTAGAGAAGAGTGACCAAGGCAAGACACCTGTGTTAAAATATCCCTCCTAATGCGCAAAACATGCACATTACCCTTTTTTCACATGATTTTACTTGGGTAATTCTGTTTGAGATGTGGCTGCAAATAAGTTAGTCGAAGACTGAGTTGCCTTTGACAAGATCTGCATGTGTATGTGTACAAAGTGTATTTTATAAATGTATGTGTGCATGGCAGCAAATGAGATAAATAGCACAAGAGATATATATGTGTGTTTATATGGTTTCGGCAACTTAAGTTGCAATGTTTAGGCCACTGGTCTCATTTTCCACATTCCAGATCTCAGAAAGGCTTCAAAGAGCTGCTAATGATGAAAACAAGCCAAACCTCTGCTTGCTTTGGTAGGTATTTGAGAAATGTCTACGCACTCCTTTTGCAGTGGAGAAACCCTGTAAGTCCGAGTGCCTGAGCTGACACAGCAGCTTGGCAGCAGACCCAGGAACGGGGGCTTGGGCTGCCCCAGCCTCTGGTGCCTGGGGCTGCGCTACCACGCTGGGCACGGGCTGCCAGCACAACCCTCCACAGGCAGCAGATGCACTGCAGCCAGGATTATTTGCTCTGGCAGCAGCTGTTTACTCCCAGTCACTGTCTATTTCCAGGGATTCTCCCTTGCCCCATCATCTGCAGTAAATTCAAAAATTTCATTTATGCAGTGGGAGGAAGGCCATGGCTGCCTCAATAGGTTGTGCTGTCCCTGTAACTGAAAAAAACCCAGGTTGAATTCAATAAATCATATCAAAGTATTTCCGTATAGGCATTTTTACCATCTTTGTTTAGAGGCTCCAAACCATTTGTTAAAATGTGGATAGTCTAATTGAATCTGAATAAGGAGCTGGAGAGTTGCTATCAAAACACATGACTCAGTCATAAGGTATCTACCTTATTTTATTGATACTTTGCTTAAGTCTACTGAATTAATGTTTGTTTTAAGTTAGAAAAGCAAAAGATTTGGCTATAGGTGAAAAAGGTGTAGGGTTTTTTATTCTCCTAGTGCTTTCATTTCCATGATCAGCTTAGAAAAGCTTATACTGGTGGGTTTTATCTTATACTGTGAAGCTCCATGTCTCACAAGATCAGGTTGTTATTACACAAATTTTTACTGATTTTGCTCCCTGGAATTTGAAAAGGGGAGAAAATTGGAGGAACATCAGGTAGAACCAGGAAGAATATTTTTTAGTGGCTGAAAAACATTACACATAAGTGATTTTACTATTTTTTATGTGCAATGTGACATCTTGCCTATTCAACCATTGAAAGACATATTAAATGAAAACTCAGTGAATGTGTGCAAAAATATTTGCAGTTACAGGGTACTCATAACAATCACGTATTCAAATAGTAGGTGTTTTAATGGACCAAGCTTTGGGCAGGGGCTAAGGATACATGACCTGCTTTCATACCACTACTGACCTTCTGTAAATCTTGACAGTTCCATTCTCCTTTTCCTTTTCCCATAATTTACAGTCAAATACAAAGGATGACATCTCCAGAACAAATAGCCAATCTTCAGCATTCAGAGCATGTCCAATATAAAACCCACCCTAGTCTTGACTAGAACTTCACCACCATGTGAAAACACAAATTGTTACTAACCCTGTAGTAGGTCCTGAAGCTGGTTTCAGGTTCAAGAGAAGAAGTGCCTGCGTAAAACTTGCTCTAGGAAGTTAGAGGATTGTTGTAGGAAAGTTTTAAAGCCTGCAGTGCCTGGCAGCACAATCACTCACGTGTCAAATAATTAATTAATGTTCCTCTTTATTGCATTCTGTGCCCATATATAGAAACAACCCATACCACAGCCCAGGGATTTTAATGATGTTGCAATAGAAGTGTCCTTGACCGTTTTATTCAGGGGTTCCTTCTAGGAGTTTGCCAGGGCTGGTAGAGCCTCTTGCTGCTTCAGTGCAAGGCCACGCATGGCTTCAAAATGGCCACAAGAACTCCTCGGAAACTGAGGAACAGCTGGCTTGGGAATTTCCCTTCCTCCTTTGCTTGTTCCCTACCTTTGTTTTCCTAGCACTGAACATAAACCAAACGCTACTGCCCGAGCCTGCCTTGTGCTGGAGCCTGGTGTGTGATTAACCTGGGAGTCAAGCACTGCCTGTGCAGGCACGTGGTAAGCGACAGTCCCACCTTCCAGAGCTCATGATCAAAAAAATATTCGATGCCTATTTAGGATTTTGGTATCTTCAGTCTGGTGCCTGAAATTTCTCAGCATAAAGCAAAATTAAATGAAAGAGTATTAGACATGGTGTTGCTGTGAAGCCAGCAGTCTGTGTGCTACTGCATATGGTGATACCTACACAGGCATTACACTGTCATGTGGGTGCAGCCTGTACTTCAGATTTTAATGGTGCTGCAGTAAAGGAAGTCCATCATTTAAAAGATGCTTAAAATATATTTGGAGAGGATAAATTGTGGTTTACTGTGTTGTGAGTCAAATGAGAAATGGCCCTCAAATTAGCCAGGCCACGTGGCTGGGGTTTTTTTCAGCGTGGATAATCAAAAATGTTGGATTCTTATCACAATGACAAGCTAGAAGTACAGCACATTTGATCTTCTGTTTTGATTTTGCATTCTCTGCAGAGCAGCAGCCCATGCATCTGTAGGCACCCAGCTCAGCAGGGCCAGCTCCTGTCCCCTCCTGCTTAAGCCACAGAGGTGAATCCCTGTGGTCGTGTTTTCCTGTTAAAACACACAGCAGGTAATTTTGTCCTTCCAAATCCACTGTTTTGCTATCATTTACTCAGAAAGATGGCAGGAGTGTTTGCTTTCTTGTTAGAGCTGTAGCAATTTTCATTGACTCCAAGATATTATTGAATTGTTTTGTAAGACCAAATATTTACTCTGATAACTGCTTCTTCCCCTATATTAGTTTTGGAGGTGTTTGAAAGTATCTTCATTTTTGACTGCAAAAGATGGTGGATCATAGTTATTTCCCTGTGTTACCTATTTAATTTCAGAATCCCCAGTGGGTTTCCGTCCTGCAGGATGTCAGGATATTTATTCCTTCAGTTGCCCTCTAAAATTCCTCTCTGACATTGCTGGAAAGGCTTTGGGTTCATTTCCTTCAGGATTTGAGGTAACACACATTCAGTGTTCTTTTCAGTGCTGCTGATAGAAACGTTCACCTGGTAGAGGTTAGAAACTTATTTTTAGAGACACAGGCCTGACCTAAAGGCAAAATATAGAAATCAGTGGAGCTCAAAATTGACTTTGCTGCCTTTGTGAGTGGTCGGCATGTGCCACAATCCCTGTGTTACGCTGGTCTGCAGGGGGTCAGAGCGCAGGTCTGGCTGGTGGGCTCATGGCTGCCCTGTGAGAGGCTGCCTGCAAGGGCAGGACGGACCCACGGGGAGCAGAGCACAAGGACAGCATGGGGTGCAAACCTGCTCGAGAGCACGGAGCCCGCACCTTGAATCTGTGAGTTGGCTTCTCGCCTATCTGATGACTTAGGGCAGGATGGGCTAACCTTTGGAGGCATGTGGACTGCCTTCAGATTTTGGGGGTGCCCACTTTGCCTGCTGGCACTGCCCCAGGACCAGCAGCTGCCCCCTTTTGCTTATGCTCCCAGGGAGAGGTGGTGGGACAGACGGACGTGGGCCCTGAGCTGCCCAATGCTGATATAAGCTTTTGGCAGCACAGCACTCTCTAGCCTGAAGGCGATTACATTTCTGGCAGAAACAGGATATTTAAGATTAATTCGGAACTCAAATGATTATTAGTAAAGTTGCAGTGAGATAGTGTTTATGGGGAAAAGAGATACTTTTCAAAGTTATCAGAGCACTAAATGGAGGAAGAATTCCTGGCTTTAATGAGCATCTCCTAGACTTCAGGCTTTTTTTCCTTTGCTTTTTTTTTTTTTTTTTTAAGATTGGTTGTGAACATCCTAAGTAGGTCAGTGTATATTTCAAACATTTCACAAACTGTTAGAGCTCTTAAATCTGATTAGGAGAGGTTACTAAATGCTTGCTTTCAGTGTTTGCTCCTTTGTTCAATGCATCGGGTTTTAGTTCATGTTCTTTGTATCTTAATATTGCTTTGTTACTTGTGGAACAGTTTGCAAATTATTTTTGCTAATGCTTTTTTAAAAGTCTAAATGGCTTGGAATTTTTTTTGCTTTGGTTTGTTTGATGCAATGGCTTTTACTACTTGGCAACATTATATTATAGAGTGAAGCTTTCTGTTGTTTCTCATTTCTGTTTCATAATACTTCAATACTTTTTAAAATGTCCATTAAGTATAATGATTTTGCTTTACTTACTCCCTATATTGGACTGCTGAGACTCATATAATCTTTTTCTTTCCCACTCATGAGTTCTGTTTTCCTTTTTGGGCATGGTTTTTCTTTAGAAGAATGTATTTCATGTCTGATAGCCTTCTTTGCTGTCTCCCTCATACTGCCTTTTGGAGATGGAGGACTAAGGAGACCTATTCGACTGGTTTTGGGTTTGGGGGTTGGTTTTATTTTTATTCTCTTGCTGTGCTTTTAATCAGGCCTTTCTTATATGATATCTTCATGAAGTAGCCTGGCACAAGCACATATGTTAGTGTTTTAATCACTCAGGCTTTCTTTTAGCTAACTTCTGTGTTCTTATGTAATTCCTCTCTTTAACAAGTAAAACAGGGATGGACTCTGTACATGGGGGTAGGCATTTTCTTCAGTACTGTGTTGAACAGCAACTATTGGAGGTGGAGAGGAAGGCCTGGACTTGTCAAGGGAATGCACTTTCAAAGGGGAGGGGGATCAGAGGGAGAAAAAAGTGGCAGTAGAAAATACCAGGTTCAGGTTACTTGGAAAAATACAGGATAATTTAGTCCTTGTGGGAAAGGAGAGAGAGACAGAAAGAAGAGAAAGCAAAGGGGATGAGAAGAAGAGAAGTTGATAAAGATGCTATATCCATTACAAAGTGAATGGACACTATATGGGAGCAATAGGAAAAAGATTCAGTCATCCCTGTTAATACCGAAGTGCTCATAAGACTTTGATGCAAGAGCAGGACTCCTCCACAGTGTATGCATATCAAAGCTTTACATAATATGTCTGCATACAACCTTATTTGTATTTG
The DNA here is from genome assembly GCA_014706295.1 of Lycocorax pyrrhopterus obiensis. NCBI lineage: Eukaryota > Metazoa > Chordata > Aves > Passeriformes > Paradisaeidae > Lycocorax > Lycocorax pyrrhopterus. The sequence goes on along the minus strand of JACSVZ010000002.1, from coordinate 17,890,231 downwards.
TCATGAATGGAGGTGCAAAACTATTTAGTAGTAGATCCCTTAGTAAAGAGTTACTTAAACTTGAATTCTCATCCCTGAGTGAAATGCTGTTGGTCTGACTCTAGAGCTGAAGGAACTCAGAGTCCTCTGGTGGTCTGAAAGTCTGTATAAGAAAAAAAATATGAGTAACATATATACTTTCATAATATTTATACAGCTGTAAGAGTTTTACTTTACTTAAAAATTTCAGCAACTGCATGTTATCCAGAAATATTTCCATCAGCCTTCTGAACAACGAACCTAAGAAGATGTGAATCTTAGCCCAAAGCCCATGCACATAACACATGTTGTATTGTGAGCTGATAGATCTGAACACCCGTTCCTTATTATTGCCTTTATTTTTTCTTTCTGAAGAATATTTTCCTTGCTGCCTTAAAACTGATATGATAAGCAGATCAATTGCATCAATCTGTATTCCTGAAAGATAGGACAGACATGTATTGTAGCTGCAGATGTTATGAAAGTTCGACAAAAAATGTCTCATAACTTCTGCAGTGTTCAAGGTCATAGAAAAAAATTTCTCACGTACAGCAGGAACTTGGTTTTAACCTGTGAGTCATAAAATAGAAGCTGTAAAACAAGTCTGTGAAATATAGTAGAAGAATATTAGTAGTTTTCAACTGACAATTCATTTTGTAGGTACTGAAGTAGACACAACTCTGTAGCACCAGTCATTCCTTTGGAGAGAGAAAGTGTATGGTCAGCACAGACTAATGTCTTTTTGTGTGGAAAGGTTTTTATTCCATTAGTAGAGTAGCTTGTTGAAATAATAAAATATGTACTCTTCACCTCTTATTTTCATTTCCTGGTGTATGATAGCTTGAACTGCTGTTGAGTAAAATTTGCAGCAAATGATCTTTCTTGTTCTCATTTGATATAGTTCACACTCCATTAACATCCTGATAGAGAGAAGGACGTTACTGCATAACTTTTTATTTTCTTGTACCTCTGAGGTGACTTTGGGATACCATACTGCGACTGCAGAACATCACACAGATTTTAGATAGTGTCAGTGCAGGGAGATGAATTCTTCAGTGATACTCAGACTCTAAATAAATTTAATAATCATATTCTGAATTGTTTTGTTTAATTTTTTTAATCATGAGATTAGAGCTGAATTTATCCTATTGTGCACGTCTACTTGAGCACTTACACTGTGAATGCCACTCTAGTTCTGGCAAATACTTTGGCTGAGTGTATCTGCAGCCCCTTGTTTAAAGGAAATTATTTCACAATGGAAATAAAAAATCACTTGTTCATGACATTGGAATAGAAAGGTGATTTTTGTAAAAACAGAATTTACTTTTTCTACTTCAGGTTGATTAATACAGTTAAATATTGTTTATTTTTCAGATGAAGCATTCTTTTGCATGTGTTTGTAGTCATTTCTTCAGCACAGATTATGTAAAAGTGATGTTTGTATTTGAAAAATTGTCTCTTATGCAGGTAGGAAAAAACTAGACTCTGTAAGTCATCTGATGGAGGGGAGATGCTGAATACAAGATTAGTTTGAATACAAACAATTGTTAAAGAGGTAAAGATCTAAAGACAGATACCAAAGGACCTGTCTGGGTAGAAAAGATAAGGTGACACAGATCACTTTATTGAGTGTTTCAGCTGAAATTCAGAATTAAAGTGCCTAAAATTGGCACCAAGAAATGCTGAATGCTTTTCATTCTTTTTAACTGAAATGAAAATAGAACTTCTTTTGTCATCTGACAGGGTGGTGTTTATCAATCTGAATACATGGCCTGTCAGAAACAATAAGTATTTGCACATTCCTTTGAGGTCACTGGGAGCTGAGGGATAAGCAACCTTTTTAATCTACCCTGAGTGTCTGTGACAGAGTGCATGAGCCTTGGGACAGGTGGTGCAAGGAAAGGGTTAATTAAACAAACCTTTTATTCTTATCTGAGGATCTGCAGGGCTATTGGGTTGGATCCATGGTGTCTGTGACTCTCTCCAGTCTCTGTCAAGTGAAACAGAGGAAAGGGATTAAAATGAGGCTTGAAGAAGCCCGGCTATTAATGGGAAGACTGAGATCAAGCAAACTCAGGGACAGGGGTGCCCACGTTTTGAAGACCTTATTTAACTTAGTCTTTAAGTTAGCATCATTCTGTTACAATAAGAAGGGGGTTGGTAACAGCAGAAGGGTGTTCCACGGCATCACATTGGCCATCAGACTACACTTCATTCCTTTGATTCCTTTGTGATTTGGGTACTCTAGACCAGTTGCATGTGCTCAGAGGAGACTTGAACTGATGCTGCTCTGGCCTACTACCCTTGTCCTGTTTTTTTAACTGACTTTGTCAGAGAGGCTGCAGACCAGAGCCAAACTCTCTCCTTATCACCTGTTTGATTCAAAGGCAATACGTAAAAAGTGTTTTTTATCTGCAAAACAAACCACAGAATAAGGCAAACCCTTGGTGACATACCTGTGCTATTATAATGTTTGAGTGTGGGTAATGTAAGCAGGTTTCGCCCCACGGTGTGACTTCTGCAATACCTCGGCAGTAAACAGTATTGGTAAGAGCTGCTGGCTTCCAAGAAGATCAAGAAAGGGGAAAATAAGGAGGCTGTAAGTTATATTTTGCTTTGTTAATAAATGTTTTCATTTCAGTTTTTCTTAAAACAATCCTTTCCAGGATTTGTATTTTGGATTCCTAATGTCATTTTACAACAAGCAACTCTTAATTAGATTTGAGAGTCCTGAAAATCAGATACCAGTCTTTTTGGTAGACAAAACATGAGGGTTTTTTTGCCTGTGATTTAAGCTGGATTTGAAGTTGATATATTTGAAGACTGACCTGAGTCAACCCTAGTGGGAATAAATCAGAAGGTTCTGTGATGGGCTTTGTGTCAGATGGTGCTCAAGATCTAATTGTGGAAATCAGAAGCCTTAGAAGTCTCAGTTGATGCTAGCAGCCATGTGAAGAATTGCTGAGACTGTCTCAGCACCTCACGGGGCACTGTAGCCTTTGACTAACTGTTTTCTTGGCACCTTTCTAAATCTGCCCAGCATGAAGCACTGTCTAGGGAGGAGAATTCCTGCATCTGTGTTCTTGATTGTGTTTTGGTTCCTCTTTGGTTAGTTCAGAAAACCAAGATTTTGCAAACTAACTGTGTCTTGACTCGTATCAGTTTTTCATCCTAATTTCTTAGAAAACAGCCAAACACACTGCAGAAGTATGGCAGCCCCTTACTCATGTGAGAGGAAAGCAAAGACTTGTGACTGCACACAGCATGCCTGAGCTGTGGTGGAGCAGCATGTCCCAAGCTGTGTGCCATGAATACACGACTCTCGGGGTAACCACTCTCAACATGCTCAGTAAGTCCCTTGAAGGGCTGTGGAGACTGGGAAGAAAGCCTTTATTTGACTTCAGGGTTATGACTGAGCTGTTAGATGAGAATTTGGTTTCATCTTGGAATACGGGTAAGCTGCAATTTTTGTTAATGAACAGACATTGTGTGAAACTTCTGAAGAAGATAATGGGTCATCCAGACACCTTTAACTGATTTAGGGCTTCTTTGTCATTATCTTAGATTTCTGTGCACTTCACAGGATTACGTAAGAAATAGCAGGTGATGTCCTGATTTTTTAAAAGAAACTTTCTGAAAGATCAGGAGATGTGGCAGACCACCAATTTGAGCTGATTGCATCAAGTAAGACCTCAGTACTTGTTATGGCAAATTTCATTCCATATATACAATACTACACTTGCTTTCGTATCTCTGGAAATTTTACTTTTTCATATGTACCCATGAGGAAAAATAAGTTATTTGTTCTCTTTTACAGCCTCCTGTACTTTTAACACTTGCAGCTAACTTACAGTTCATTTTTTCTTCATGATTTGAAATGTTTCCTATTACTACTGCTTCCTCGCTCTCCTTTTTGTTTTGCTTGTCTGCTGTAGGAAAAATTCTTCCAGTTTTATCTGGTGTGATCTTTTAGGAAGCTTTAGCCTTTTAGTAAACAAAAAGCATTGAATTCTATTTGGATGAAAATTCTTTTTACTCTAATTTTTGTGTAATGCATGCATTGCATTTTAACTCCTAGAATTTCTGAAATATGACTAATGTGATACTGTCTAGAAATGATAGGTATTAAGCAAGCAGCCTTAAAGTAAACAGTGCATTTGCAGTGCGACTGCAAGTTTTGAGTCCCTGCTAATGAAGTAGTCCTGGGGAGGCATTCCTTTCCATGGGAGCCTTTACTTCTTCTGTCTTTCAGAACACCTCAAAAAGTTTGCTCTTCTTGCTGTACCAGCTCAAGCAACTTTCACTTGCTTGCAAATCCTTGCCTGGAAGTTGAGAAGTCCTTACTTGCCTGTGTATTTTTAGGAGTGACTGTGTGTTGTGACTCACCCATCTGCACCAGACCCCCACGTAAGCAGTGTCATCAGTTTTCATCAGAGCCCTGGAGTCAAAGTAGGACTAGTTTGGCTCAAACTGAATATCAGCTGTTTCCCCAACCTTCCCAGATGGCATTTATTGTGCAAAAGGGTTTAAATGACCATCTATGTAAGATGTTGCTGAGCAGCCACGTGGATTATGTCAAGCCACTAGGAAAACGACCATTTTTCATAAGATTAATAATGCTAAAAAAGGAAGTGCAGGCTTTGTGATTGAAGGCAGCTGTTTAGTGGGGGAACATAATCCTGGGGACAGCTCATAGGAGCTGAGCCTTGCTCTGGTTTGTCAGCATGGCCTCTATGCCAGTTCACTGTGGAAAGGAGGTGATGTTCCTGCCAGGTCGTGGTGCTGAGCTTGCAGAGTGTTTCTATTATCAATGTTGTTCCTAGTGAGCTGGTAAAATAGGAGAGGGTGCGCGTGAAGTAACATGAAGTAGTTGGACACACCGGATGTTTCTGGTCTGCTGCTGCACTGGGGGCTCAGAAAGCAGTCTGCAAAGTTGTGGTAGGGGCTTTATGCCCTTCTGTCTGTCCTGAACTTGGGAAGAGCCCTTTTTTCAGGGAAAGTAAAAAATGAAGGTGTCTCATGTCAGAGGAAAACACGTACTTCAGCTCCATACTCCAAAATACTGGGTCTGGCTCATAGATTAACTTGCAATTACAGCACAGTGTATTTTATTGAGGTGGCTTGTAAATAAGTATTTCAGGCAAAGATCCAGCAGTTCACTTCTCTCTATTATTTACTCATGTCTGAAGAACAGAATAAAAATCCCACAGGCACTTAGGTTTTGTGTAACGTTCTCTATATAATGCCACAAACTATATCCAAATTCTGTTTCACTGTATTTTTGTGCAAATGTGCATGTTTCATAAGAATAAATGAGTGGCAGTGTTCATAATAATATTTTTCTGTTACCTTTTTTAATATCTTACTTATAGTCTTGGACAATTTTCGATTTGCTGCAGAATTTAACAGTCTGGAGAAAAACTGGCATCTGTGTAGAATAGAATAGACTATTTTCAGTTGGGAGGGACCTACAATGATCATCCAGTTTCAACTGCCTGACCAATTCAGGGCTCACCAGAAGTTAAAACCTTGTCCAAATGCCTCCTAAACACTGACAGGCTTGGGCCATCTAATGTTTTGTGGCTTGCTTTAAAGGTCAGCTGTGAGGTCTGGGTCTGACTTGGAGGAAGGAGAAAAGCAGATCTTGCTTTTAAGCAGTCAGCAATTACCCTGTGAAGTATGGGTAATGTAGAACTTGACGCTTACAAAGGCAACAACACACTCACTTATATATTGATTTGTTGTTCAAATGGTACCCTCTGAGTGAGAGGACTATAATGCTCCTCCTTACGGCCTCAATCAGCCTTGGCTCTTGCATGCAGTTTTTGAGTCACATCTGGTTGTTGTGGTCGATTCCAAGGTAGGAAATTTTACAATATATGTCATGCTTGCAGTTTAAATTGAGAAATAAGTAAATAATTTCCATTCGTTCTTGATTATTTTTCTTTTTTATTTTGTTTGTTTCTTTTGTTTGTTAGTGGGGGTTTTTTGTTCAGGTTTTAACTTTAAAGTTTTAAATTTTTAACTTTATGATATGGTAATCATATTCACCACATTTTTACTAATGTCAGATATATACCTATATGTGTATGCTTTGAAACCTTCTTATACTACATAGTTTAGCAAGGCATTTGTAAAACTTGCACAGTCTAACCACTGAACATATAAGGGTTCAAAGCACTTGTGCTTCCATGCTGCTGGCAAAATAAGAAAAGCTCTTGAATAAATTCTATAGAGAGCTACTGTTTTAAGAAAGAGATTCTTGTGGTTCTGTGAAAAAAAATATTCCACATAGTACAGAAGCTGTAGCTAAGTTAATATGTTTCAATTCCATTTTAACCTTTTCAAAAATCTACACATTTTATGAGTTCTGGGTGATAGCTATTTCCTTCTCAATAGCAATTTTTGTCTCATACTCAAAAACAAGTGCATAAAACAAGAAAGTTGGAACAGTCCAAATCACATCATCAGCTTAAAAACCTGCCTCATCCACCAATAAAGCTAAGGGCACAAACACAAAAAATTGTTTGTCATCTGGTATCTAAATCCAGGAGAAGATGTGTAATAGGAGACGAATAGTAAAGGTCTCCTTTTAAAATCTTTTTGAAATTACCCTAATATGCAGTGGAAAATCTGATTTTAGAAAAGATAGAAATACTGTCATGTAAAATTAGTTTATGTACAGTTTTATTTTATAAGTAGTTTATAAAATGTTGAAGTTCTTTTTTTAAACTGTGATTCACTCAATTAGACTATGCATAAGACTCTCACCTAACACCATTATATCAGGTGCTGGACCAAAGAAGGAAAGCAGTAATCTCAAATCAGTGTACCTAAAATGGATACCAAATAGTTTGTTCTCTTAGTAAGAGGATTTATCCTTTTTTCTTAGTGAATAAAATTCACTTCCTCTTTGTCTGTTCACATGCTTAAGTTTACACTCTACCCTTGAAATACCTCTGAAAACACTGTATAAAGAGCTGGTTCTGGGCGGTGCTCAGTTGCTCATCCTCTCTCTACGTCTCTCCTACAGCTTTCATGCTGATTTTATTGCGCTAGCTCCATTAAGTGCTTATTTCTTGTGTCGCCTTTAGTTGAAATGAAAAAAAATCATAATCACAACTGAGTCAAATGTCCAAATGAAAAAGTAGTTTGTCTGTATGCAGGGACAGCAGTGTCCTAGATCCCATGGACACGGCCAAGAGGTTGAGAGGAGGAATCAATGCCCCCTGCTTAGCACTCATGGCCTGTGCATTGCCCAGTTTGGTGCCCTCCAGCACAGGCACACACCATAGACCAGAGGGGCCCCGAGGCGCTGGGGCTGGAGCAGCCGCCCTGAAGGGAAAGCTGCAGGAGCGGGGCTGGCTCAGATGGGGTCAGAGGCACCTTGGGGCACCGTGCAGCCCTTCAGGTCACAGCGAGGAGGCGACTGCTGCTTGCTACAGTATGTGGTGAGGGGCCAGAGACAGCAGACAGAAACTGGAATGAGGGAGATTCAGAGTGGAATTGAGGAAAGCCTTTTCCACCCTGAGGAGGGTGAAGCAGCAGCACAGGTTGCCCTGGGAGGTTGTGCAGACTTCATCCATGGAGGCTTTCAAGGCCTGAGCAGCTTGGTCTGACCGTGCATCTGCCCCGGTGTCAGCAGGAGGTTTTCCTAGGGGAAGGATTTCCCACAACTTTGGTCTTGGTGCTCTGCTCCTTGGTGGGGATTCAAGTTAATTTCTTCCTCTGTGCCTTTAGCATCCCAGTTTCTTGCAAGGTCTCCTGAACCACTGCTACTGTGGTCCCAAAACCTTTTGCAGCTGTGATGGTGAGAGGCTGGCTGCACTTTTGCAGTGCAGGCATTCCTGAATAATCTCCACAAATCTTTCACGCTTCACTGTCCTTTTTTTTGAGAGTCCAAGTCCAAGTTACATGTTATCTTAAAAGTTGCTTCAAAGCTTTAAAATGGACATAGAGTGAAGTTAAATGAAGAGACATGGGATATTTTCTTATCATTTCTTGATGTGGTGCTGTGATATAGCAATGACATAACTGGCTAAACACAACTTCCACAAAACAAAGAACATCTCTGGCATCTAACATGGGGTCCTGCCAACACCAGTGCCATCAAAGAATTCTATTGCTTTTTACTAAGCTTGAAGTTAATGAAAATTTAATGAGTTGTAATTAAGGACTGAAGGAATTGAAGATTCTTTATCAAAGTTTCCAAATTCTGCTTGGTGAATAACAGTAATTGGCAAATGCAAACATATTGATTGATCCTTTATCCTAATTGCTATTCTGTAAATGGAATGGGCATTTCCCCCCCAAATTAAGAAAAGATCACTTTTGAGGTTTAATTAACTGTTCTTCAAATTCTTCATTCATCTAAAATTAACCTTCTGTGAAAATTATGCACCTTTAAAAAAATTCCTTCTAATATAAGCTATAGAGGTATACACTGACTTGGCAACCTACTATTAGCTTGCAAAAGGGAAGATTTATGGCTGGAAAATGCCAGCTGCACCTGTTGTTTTTGCTGAACAAATCACCCTGAAGTACATCATCACTCCAGCCTGCCACTACATCATTTGTATTGCTAGGAAAGTGGTTTTTTTCCACATCAATAGTATGTATTTTTTAGAAATAAGTAAAACCACACAGTTCCCCAAAGTCTAACTGGCATGTTTGTGATTTTACTAGAGTCTTATTAATCATTGGTAAAATAACACACTTCGATTAATGAGTAATATTAGCTATAAAGTGTCTCAAATAAGATCACAGGGTATGGTGTTTTTAACCTCTCACAGAGCAAATCTCAGATCTGTGCTTTGCAGATTGCATGTCTCCATTAGCACCCTGTTGAAATTTGACCTTGTATTCTTCATAGTAACCAAAATAAAAAGACTAGCCAATTATAAACTTTCTGGAAATAATGGACGGTAATCACAATTGTGGTCAAAGAGGCTTCAGGGGATCACATTTGTGTATCACCTGAGCACAGATTTAAGTGAATTTTGTGCTGACTTCCTCTGGTCCCGAGGTTTGTTCAGGGATGAAGGGGTCTCTTCCCTGATGTTCTGTCAGGCATTTGGAAAGGGGAGTCAAAGCTGCTCCACAAAGGAAATCCTCAGGGCAGCTCCTTGCAATCATGACAGCGGGCAGACAGACATACCTCTTGCATCCCCCACAGCCCATTTTTGTAGCAACTTAGCATCATATATCTCACCTACTTGAAAATATGCCTAATGTGGTACAACCATGATAGCTGGCAGAATTTCTCCCTTTTTTTATCCTAATGTCTTTCCCCTCTTCTCTGCCCCAAAGTGCCTCTTTGTCTCCAGCAGATTCCTTCACCATCACATGTCCAGTGCACCTGGTGGGTGATACCAGGCTGCAAACTGCAAGGCCTCCTTTTTTGACAGGCTTTGTAGTGTATTTAGAACAGTAAAACTTGATGCTCTGTCAAATAGATGGAAACAACAACCAAAGAAGCAACTCTAACTGCAGAGTCTGGTGGCTGAGACAGAGGTGGAACCAAGGCTGATGTAGACTATAACAGCTGCTGTAAAATAAGCCATAGTTCACTTAAAAAGTGTAGTATGAAATCCTGAATCTGGACCAGACTCTTTTTATGTGGTTGGGTTCCACCAAATTAAAATTGCCTGTGCAATTACCTTTGAGTGTAGAGCCCTAAATAGGTGGCTTTAATAACTAGAATGAAATTGTTGTTATTAAGGGATATGTGATCTTATTAGCTACAAAATAGACCAAAATAGAGGTAGTCACTGCTTGTGGAAGAAGATGGCTAATTTGCTTGTGCTGTAGAAAACTGTGGAGAGCTTGGAAGGAAAGGTTTAGGCTGCAAAAGTCCAATCAAAGAAATATTTTATCCTTTTTTTTCTGTTGTCATGTAATAGTGCTCTTCAAAAGTATTAAGGTGTGTGTCATACTTCTTGGCAGGTGACTGGCAAGGGGATTATTTTATTCAGTGGAAGACATTGCTTTATGGGAAATAAACATTCAGGTCTCATCTTTAGACCTGAAAGTGTTACTTGCTTAAAGCTACCTTTATGGTCACTGCCTCCATTTTCCCTATGTTTTATGGCTGTTAGCATTGTGGAGTTGTTATATTTAAAGGAGAAGGCAGTAGTTTTCTTTAGGTTTATGCATTATCTGGGAGTTATTTGAATTCCCAATTGCAAAACTTCATTTTGACATGGGAGTAAATAATTTACAAACTTGTCTTTAAAGTCCAGCAAAGATTTAAAAGATCCTTTAAATTCTAATGTTAAATATGGAAGTTTTCCAGATCCTATTTTTCCCCTTCAAGGAGTCTTTATTGAGGTAAGAAACCTGATTTTTTTGATCCAAGTTTTTCCAGTCTTTCCCCCTACAGACCTTTTCAGTGAAAGGCATTTTAAGGACTATCAAAATGAGGGACATCATGAAGGCTTGCTCTCAGAATTTGTAACATTAATTTTTAATAGCTTCTGAATTATTCTGTTTATTTTATGGTTCATATAATAACATGGTAGATGTGGTGGTTGCATTTCAGTGGAAGGAATTCAGGTCAGACTTGCTGAAATCTCCCTGATAGCAGACTGGTGCCCATTAAAAGCACTGGAGGTCTTATCAGAGGGGAGTTGCTGTTCTTCTGCTTCATTTCACCTATTTTCTTTCTGTCTCTCTTTGCATGTGTTTTTAAGTACACATCTGTCTGTTCTTTATGTAGCAATCCTTATAACATCAATTTTATTTTAACCCTTTGGGATCAAACAGGAACATATTGAAGTTCAAGTTTTACTTTATTTGATTAATGCATTAGGACAAATGAAACAACTTTGAACTAAGACTCTATGTTTTTTACATCTTTTAGTCATTACAGCAAACCAATATAGCATCACGAACAGTCAGATCAGAGAACACTGTTTGGTAGAGCATAGTAAATAATGTGGTCCTTGGGAAACAGAATATGCATTCAAAACATCATTTTACCAATTTCCTTCATGGTTCTAGGCAGAAATGCTGGTCATGCAGTGTCCTCTTTATTTTAACTTGTACTAACCTACTTTAAAATGGCCATTGACCTTTTTTAAGGAAGGTTTTACATTTTTATATTGTACTTGGCATGGTCATCAGTTTAGTTTTCCATTCAGAAAATAGGTTGGGGCTTTTAATAACATACTTCATAGGCCCTTATTTTTTATTGATAGAGTTATTAGTTCTTTTCAAGATTTTTCTTGGTTGGAAACACTACTGTTTCAGTTTTCTTTGCTTCATTGCCATCTGCTATTGTCTGCTGTTTGATCACTGTATTAGATTTTCCCTTTATGTTCCTGGCGAACAATGTCTAATGATGGAGGTTAGAGGAACCATCAGGGTAACCTGGATACCACCCCAAATATCTGCCAGAAATAAAGGAAACAACAGTTGCTGCATTCCTAAAGCATGCTATGTGCTGCAATCCCCTCACTCTTAAGTGCTAGTAATTGGGACCATTTTTTGTCATATATGTAAATAAGGTAATAAATCATCAAATATGCAAAGCAGGACATTAAGTCATCTGCATAAAATCTCCAGATTTCAGAACATTTAGTCTCTACAAGTATGGGCAGATTGTAACCAAGAAATATCTTTCCAGATGGCTTGAGCAGGTGAGGATGCAATGCCTATGCTTTTCAGAGGAGTAGTGGTAAACTCAGACTACCTGAACTATCCTCTATAGCTATGGAAACATAATAAATGGAGTTGCAGATTTTTTATTGTTGTTTAACAAACATGTTCATCTCTGCAGAGTTGCTCAGACAGCAAGGGATCAAGCAGCTGACTGTTTATAGACAGCTTACAGAAACCTGTGCAGTCAGCATTATAAGGCACTTATTGTGCTGTAAGGACAGTGTAAGGGACAGACGGGATCAAATTCAACACCATTCACTTGAAATTTTGACACAGAAAAGAACCTTGTGCATCATATATGTTGGACTGCATAAGTAAAACTGTGCAAAAAGTAAAGCTTGCTGTACTCTGATGATGCACATTTTAAATGGGACTTAGGAGAAAAATTTTTTTTTTCTTTTCTGTCATGGCCAAACCCACACAAAAATCACAGACAGCTGATCAGATTAGCTTCTCGAAATATTCATTAATGGGTGTCTGAAAAATACTGCATCTCACAAGTAGAAAAATACATTTTATATTTTGCGGTTCACTAAGTCATCACTCCCAGGACTACTCCTGAGAAAAGGACACTGGATTGGTGGAACACTCTCTGTGCCTGTCTGCAGTTTTAGTCTGTCTCTAATTATTTTGCTTTTTAAAAAAGCCCCCAAATAAATGTTATTATAATACCTGACTATAAAGCGTTCTGTATCTGCTTACTTGCCTTCTGCTTTCCATAGACCTGTGGAGATTTTTCTTTACGTCCAAGGTCTGTGGTGGAAAAAGACTGTGGTAGTCCAGCCAAGAGTGCCAGAGCTACGGGTGCCCTACAGAGCTATTCCTTCTCACCACCATCTTCAGAGAACGACCCTTGCCTTCCCAGTGTTCTCTTTTCTCCGTAGTTTGCTCCTCCTTACGAGACCATCCACCGCAGCGCCCGTACCCGGGTGCTGTTAATGGAGCCTTGGTGGATGAGGAGCAGTTATAATACTTCATGTGGGATATGAGTGAATTGCCTTCATGCCTGAAGTTTGTCTTCCTTTCATTCACTTTGTGCTTACTTTTCTTACCTATTTTTTTCCCGTATGTGGATGATGCAGAACTTCATGATGAAAGAGAAGTATTGAAACAATGAAAAGGATTTATCTGTGCCTTGACCATATGCACAGGATTCTGTCAGTCATGGACTGTGTTTGTGTCTCCTGGCATATCCAATCTGCTCTTGCTTCCTACCTATTTCCTCTTCATTCCAGGATTTCATTCAAACCGTCATAAGGGGCTGAATTTCTGTAAGGCATATTTTATCTTTTGTAAAGCTTTAAGCTCTCTGTGTTGTATATTTGATGTGTTAGAGCTCTTCTAAAGGTTATTCTTTTATTAAGAGGTGGTCATTTGAAAATGACGATTCAAAAAGCTAGAGAAGGCTGCAGTTATGCTAAAACAAATTAGCAACTAACATTTGAAACTAACATTTTCTTCAGAGTAAGATGTCAGTGTAGTGTTACAAATTGTTTCCCTCCCTCCCCTTTTTATAGTGACAATAAAGACTAAGCCAGTCATAGTTTCACTTACTTAATTTCAGAAGAGATTTTGAAATTTGGACACTTTTCTCTTTTATCAAAAAACTACTAATGCTATGAATTTGGCAAAAGATAATTTTGTGCACATTTTAAAATGCTTTAAGAAGCTCACGTGAAATAACTGCAGATGTGGAAAGCAGTATTCACATGTTACTTAACAATGAAGTAATAATAGCGATGATCTGCTGTGATTTATAGCTAATGGATATTGCTTTAAGAACACATTGAGCCTAAGTTCTTATTTGATTTGATTAAAAGGTCAGAACAAAAGCAAAAAAAAGCTTTGAACCAAGATTGTATGAATTTTAGCTCTTTTAGTCATTACAGCCGACTAGTGCAGCACCAAGAACAGCCAAATCACAGAACACTTTGCTAGAGTTTAGCAATAATTTAAATGTGGCATAAATATTTAAATTTTGTATTATTCTGTGAATAGCTGATAAACAGATAAAGGTAACATTCTGCAAAAAAAAAGGATTTGTTATGAGTTGCATGGGCAGCTGTTCACAGTTGATTGTTCCGTCTGGAATTGCTTAGTGATTAACATACCTCATCAGGATTAAGTACCCAGGCCTGCCATCATAGTTGGCACCAATTGGAAATCTTAGCAACAATCTTGGCAAACATTTCAAACATGAAAGGCTGTGTTTTCACACCAATGCCCCGTTGCTTTGTTCTTCTGAAGGTGTGCCCTTTGGTCTGTGCAGTTACCTGTGTCTGAGTGTGCCTGGGCTCCTGTAACCCTTCAGGCAGGGAAGGGAACCAAGGGCAGTTGTCAAAAGGCATCCTGAGGACAGAACAACACCAGGTGAGGGATAGTGGTGATGTACCCACACTGGTTTAGAAAAACCATAACCTTGATACAGTTCAATGCTTACAAAACACTGTAATAGTAGCCCACAGACCTGTGTACTCAGGCAGATCAGGACTTTGAAGGTCTTGGAACCAAAGCCAAATAAGAGATACAGAAATGATAAAATAATAAAGAAAATTAACTTTGCCCTTACTTAAGGTATTTCTGGGTTTGTGGCAGAATAAGGTACTTAGATTCTACAGCTGTAAATGCTTTTATCTTTAAGAAAGTTTTTGCTATGGTTTAATTTTCTAAATTTTGACAAAAAGGAAACAAAGTAGACCTGAAGGGTTTTTTTCTGACTTAGGTTTTTTTTAAAGACTTGGAACTGAGATTAAATTTTTTATGGCTGAGTAGTAAATCTCTGGAACAGGATTTCCCGATATAAATGACAACTCTGCTTTAATTATAGCATCTTCTAGGCAGCTATTATATTACAGCAGGACCCTTAACAGACTTTCCTTTTTAAGACCATATTCGAGAGTAACAGGACTTGCCATAATTACAGGGTTCTTTCTGTTGGAGGGGTTTACTTGTCTTTGAATGAATGACTAGGTACCTTTTGCATGGTTTATTTTCCCAGCAAGAATGTCTTCAGATCTGTGTGAAATGTTTTAAAATGGGTCTCAATATATTGAATATGAAGCATCTTCTGTATTATGCAACTATTTCAGAAATAATATATGGAGAAATAAAGCACTGGTACATAGTTCTAAGAAAGCTTTAACATCTGCAAAATTAACTTGTCACTAATTTTGCATGCTTCAGTTACTAGAAAATGTAGCTCTCTGAAGCACCAAGCTTTTTTTTTTATTATTATTACATTACATACCTATCTGTGACTTGCATCTGAAATTGTTTTCATCACTGATCTTGTTCTTTTGGTGCCTATACATTTATTTCACATTTCATGCTGAAAATGTTACGCCATCTGGTTACTTGCGTAATTTTGTAAAGAGAAAACTTCATTAATTTGCAGTTTTAACTTCTGCACCTGCAGCTTCCATTCACTGGTGTAGCAGTTGTTGCCTGTCAATAGTTTAGAAAGAGTCTGCTGAAGTCGAAATATTTCTGTATACATGCCTTTCTCTCTTTAGATAATTTCAGGCCAAAATTTGGGAGAGGATTTGGTGAGGCTGAGAAAACATCACATCCTGAACTGTACAGCATCAACTCCCAATTTTTCCTGGTTCACATGTGAGGGATCTTCTCCCCTCCCCAGTTCTTTATGTGCAAATGTAAACTAGAACTGCATGGTTGCCCAAAAAAGGAAATTTCAAGCTTTGCAAATGCTTTGTTTGGATTAATAACATCTATAGTCATGTTTCTTTTATGCCGGAGGGCACAAACATTGCTTAAGTTAATAGCGGTATCATAACCTATTTAATATGCTATGGTAAAAATGCCTTCTGTTAGCTAACTCTTAACAAATTCTTGTTGTCATATTTCAGCAGTAATTTATTTTCTAGGCAGGAAAGAGGAGAGGTTAGTTTTGAAACTTAAAGGACAGTGTTTTAAACAGTGTATGGAAAGTGTATGGTTTTCTAAAAATATTACTTGTTTACATATATGTGATTATTCAAAAGCATAGACTGCACTGTTGGTCCCTTAATTCCCTCTGCGTGAGGCTGTGAGAGTTTATTCATTGACCCAAAGCACTAGAAAATTTCCTACAGCATTTTATGAAAACCTGACAAACTGAACTGCTTTTTGCTTACTGGCATGTTACATCAATATGATGTCTCTACCTAGCTGAAGTTGGCTATCTGAAATCTGAGGGAAAAGGGGCTGGGCTTGTTTTGGACTTTTTGTTTGGGGGTTGTTTTTTTTTTTTTTTTTTGTTGGTTTTGTGGGTTTGTTTTGGCTTTTTTAAAAGTAGTTCAAAAGAGTAGCTTGGGGTTTCAAAAAAGCCTGAGAGCTGATGAAAGACTTATCCCCTGGAGAGCTTCATTAAGAACCTGTGATGGAGAGGGAGGGATTGGCAGGAAGGGACCTGCCTCACAGTCGGGAGGAGCCCAGGCCTCCAGGGCAGCAGGGCTGGGGAGAGAGGACCTGTGCAGATGGGATGTGGGTGGTGGGAGCTGGCAGCAGCCCTGGGCTGCACTCTCATGCTGCTCCAGCCCAGAGTGCACTGCTTTACTGTGTCTACGTCCAGCCTGAAACACAGTCAGCTGAGCAACCTCATCTTATGTTCTGGAATGGTTTATTTCAGGGTTTGGGGGGATTTTAGGGTGGTGTTTTTATGTTTTGGGTTTTGGGGGATTGGTGGGGTTTTTTTTAAGGGTTTGATGCTCACAGCTGGAATCACCAGCTTCACATCTCAGAGCCTTTAAAACAAACAAACAAACAGGACTTTTTTTTGGGAACGCTGTGCCACAGTCTGCAGGAAGCTAAAACAGACGAATGACCAGAAAGGAAGCAAATGCTCCCAGAAATGGCAGTCAGGCATGGGATAATTTAATTGCTAGGACTTTGGAGAAAGGTTGTACATCTACTGTTGGACAGATTTAAAGATATTTAAGCTTCCAGATTATAAATGGTCTCTGAATAAATTTGATAATACAGAATGACAAAACTCTGGGGAGTGAGAAGGCACTTCCGGAGATTGCCTAGTCCACCCCCAGCTCAGGCAGACTCAGCTACAGCAGGCAGGTCAGGGCTGTGCCTGGTTGGGTGCTGCTTATCTCCAAGGATGGAGACTTCATGAGCTCCCTGGTCAACTTGTGCCGGTGTCTGATCACCTTCACTCTATAAAAAGCCTAAAGTTCTTTCTTTCCCCTGTGTTTCAATTTGCACTCATTGCCTCTGGTCCTTTTGCTGGGCAGCACTGAGAACAGCTCAGCTCCCTCCCCTTTTATCCCCACATCAGATGTTCATGCACATGGATAAGATGCCTCCTCCAGGCTGAGCAGGCACAGCTCTCTCAGCCTCTCCTCACGTGACAGCGTGCCATCAGGCACTGGGATATTACTGAAAATGGTCATCTTTCACTGGAGTATTCCAGGAATTTCCCGTGTTTGAGGAACATGTTTGACTCACCCCATTTCTGCAGGGCTGTATCTCTGCTGTGAGACAAAGAGCTTCTTTCTTGTCAAAACCAAGATGCTGCTGCTGTCTTTCAGTGGAGAAGTGTCACCTTGGCATCCAAATGGACAACTTAGGGCCTTTCCTGTCAAAAGCTGATGGATAGAGCTCTCTTTCCCCATCTTTTTTGCTATGTTGCTAGAGAGAGCCTTAGGAGAATCTTGAATTCACTATGTCCTTGCTTTGCTTAGAAATTAAATTATTTTAAGTTTACAGGTAACAGGACCATCTAGTTAGATTCTCCTTCACAGATGAGGCCATTCTTTCTACAAGCAACCTGTGATAAGAGTGCTTAGTTTGGGTGAATGTGTAATGTACAGAAATCTCAGTTGGATTTTGCTTTAGCAGTAGTGATTCAATAACTGAAATACTATTTTTGTAGTCACTCAGGACTGGATTTTATTTCACAATTGTTCTGTGTTTGGCAGAATTAAAATATGTCTTTGTAGTGTCAGAGGCATTATTGTCGCTGCTCAAAAACTCTTCTTAAGCATGCAGCACTTGTGTCTGCTTACACAATGAGAAATCATAATGGAAGGTATTAAAAATTACTATTGGTCAAACAGTCAAGATCAAAAGATCTTGAGAGGGAATGACATTACTTCTTAGGCTCGGTACAACTGACCTCTCACATACATAATGGCTTTCAGATTTTCTCTTCCTTCTTCACTCATTCTTTACTCCAGTTACATGATTAACTCTCCATTCATCATCTTGTTTCATCCCTGTTTGTGTTCTTCATTGTCTTCTGCACGACCTGCTGTGCCTGATCACTGCTAATGAGCCCAGTTACACTTATGCCTGTCGGGTTCCTCCTTGTGAGTAGAAATCTTCCCACTCAGAGTTCCTTCTGTATTGGTAAGATAATATGCAGAATAATATCACAGCAAGGCTTACTGTATTGAATGTAATCTGGCCCATTCTTGATGGGGCAACAAAGAAATAGACACCGTGCTTTATAGAGAAGGCATAAACAATTATCTATCTATTTAATGTGGGATTCTTGGGAAAAAAAATGGAAATAACTTGCAAAAATATTTTACTGCATTGCACAATTGCCATCTCTGAAAACGAGGAATGGCTGTAATAATTTAGTCATGTTTTGCTTTCTTTTTGCTTGTTCAGTATTTCTCCTAAATATCTATTAGTACTTTAGCTTGTGTAATATTGATTTCCTTATGTTTGTTCTAATTTTGAAATAAAGTGGACCCTCATATTCTATTAGAGATGCAGCATACTGGTTGTCTGGGATATTGAGAAATATATTTTAAAATTCAGCATGAAGATTTTACTGTAACTGTAGCTGTGATGTTTTCTTTTGTTTGCCCTGTGTTGTTTTTCTTTAGAAGTTGTTTCCAAAATTATGGTGAATGGAATTTTCTTTTCATGTGACCAAGTGCTCTTCGTCTTGGCAGCATTCACAAGCACAGAGCTGGCAGAGAAAGTTAGGCAGGATTTGCCTGGGCATTTTCAAAGAAGAGCACCCAGGAACTGAGATTTGAAATAATGTAGCCTGAGGTCAGGAACTTTTTCTTTAGAGAGTCAGTAAAGAACGTGATTATCTGTAGTGTGCAAGAAGGCAGGGATTTTCTAGATATATATGTACCAGTGAAATAGGAAAGTATGATGGGCAATATTCTGTGCAGTGTTGCTTCCTAAACAATGCCAGTTAATAATAAGGGATTTGGACCATTTTTCAAAGAGGTGATATTTGCTGTCAATCCTTCCTTTCTTTTGGTGAGTCAGATAATACAGTGCTAGGAGAATATGCATCATTTAATCCAATTTAAGCTTGCACCATGCTTAACTCAAAGACAAATGTATTCTTGACATCAGGCATTTACCATATAGCACTGAAGCAGTGTGGTTTTGGCACACTGTGAAGAAATCTGCTGAAACAAGAAAGTGTTTGTTTGAGAGAGAGGGTTGGGAGAGGAATGCGGGAGGGTCCCACATGCAGAGGTAAACCCCGTGCCTGGGTGGTTTTTCACGTTGTACCTGCGTAGGTGGAGCATTCCTCTCATGCCAGGGTGCTCTCAGTGCACACCAGGAGCTTGAGACGGCCCCTGGAAGAGCATCCACTCCCCACAGCGTGGCTGGGACTCAGCACTGGGACAGAGTCATCTGTTTTACCCCAGCACACATTTGCATTCCACAGGTCTGGGAAACTGCGTGACCACCCAACGCTTGGTGTTTAAAACTGATCGGGCTGGCAGCACAGCACTTCACATCCAGCTGCGCTGCACACACAAACTCCCCAGCCTCTGTGCTGGAAAGTGAGCTGCGAAGGATTTTTTTAGAAATTGCTTTCGGAGCAGGTACATTCCTGCACAGGCAGGATGTCCAAACCCTCTCGGTTGGCTCGACCTGTGTCGGCTAATACAGCTCCTAAATCGCCTTTGTCTAGGAAAGAAGATTTTAACAGCCGATCACGAAAAATTAGGCTAGGTGAAAAGATTTTGAGAGCTGGCAGCGAAGGAAACCTGGTTAAACAGCATCAGCAAGAGCAGGTGGAAATCACAGGAGGGCTTGTGCCACGGAGGGCTCCTTTCCTGAAAGGTAACTGGTTATTTCATGCTGGAAAAAAAAAATTCAAATGCATTTGCAATCATTGTGCTTTTAATAAACCCCAAACATCAATTGTATAATAGGGGTATATGTGTGTATGTGTGTGTGTACTGTTTCTAAATTACAGATTCTTGTACATAAAGCATTTGTTTTGAAAATAAAAGGGCTCAAAACATTTTTGTTGTTCAGTTTTGGCTGGATGCTGTATACAAGCTAAAAATGTTTAGCTGTCGAAGTGGTAAATCACAATCTTTTACAGTCTAAATGTGCCACTGTATTGTGAAGCTTTATTTGAAATAATGATTTGAAATTATTAGCAAGTGTGAGAAAGATTAAATAGAGAAAAAACATCAGTGCAGGCACAGAATCTTTCAACCCTGCAAGTAAAACTCTTCTTCGTGGGTCCTAACGAGGCAGCTGCGAGTATTTCTTGTATAAAAACTAAACAGATCAAGTGTATTTGGAAAGGCTTATATGCTTTCAGAATGCAAACAAATGTGGAGGATAATATAAGATTACGATCTACTTTCACTGATCTGTTGAGCAATGGGCTGCAGGAACATTGCCTCTTTTTAACTTAGTTTTTGTGACAGTACTCCTTAGAGCTGAATTTAAAAGTAGCCATTTAATCTGCTAATGGTGTAAAATGGGAGTAAGTTGCCATTCTATCAGGAAATAAAAGTAGTAGTATTCTAATTGTACCCTTCATAAAGTTTATATTTAAATATGAACAAGAAGCAGAATCCTTTCAATACGGAATAGAAATTGCTGTCCCTCCATCCTGAATCCACAGGAAAAAGAAGTGTAGATTATAGACCTTTGTAACTTGAAACTGTACTTTCATTTCACATACATGGCATCCAAGGTCACAGTTTTTATTCCCACCTGAATAAGGTTTAAAAGAATTTTTTTTTCCTGCAGTATGACTTTTATTATTTCACAAAGAAGGGAAAAGTGATGACACCTAGTCTTACTCAGGGCGATGGATGATCTGTTTGTTTCTACAAAGGAAACTAGGTTTGAAGCACTTTATTAATGGCAGAAGAGAGCAAATAGAAAAGCTGGAGGTGGGAGGGCTTAAATTTCTGATCTCACTCACAGAACATCTTGCTTATTTAGCGATGTAATGTGGAAACTCATTTTTGATCTTGAGATATATTGCAAGAAAGTTTATTCCAAAAAAACAGATGTACAATTCTTTTTGCCCTCGTAACCAATATTTATTGATTTTATAGTAAATATTCCCTAGTCAAGTTTTTAAAATTTGAACACTTTCACAGAAAATCCTGCAACAGTATGTTTTTCACCAAGCTCAAGTTTTTTAAATGGCAGTTTGTGTTCTCTCATTTATTGAGAAAAGGAAATCATGCGGGATTTACAGCACAGAAAGTGTGTCCTTTTAAGGATTTTTATGGCACTCTCTATTCCTTTATCGCTTTACTCACTTTTTCAAAATGTTGTTGGGCTATGTAGTGCTTTGCAACTTAAAGCAAGGGTTGCAGTCACTCCTTAGAGTTTTGGGTGAAATTTCTCTAAAAGAGAAATCTAGTGTCTATCAGTAGTGCTGCAACATGGCATGTGCTTTTAGTATTTATAGCTTACACTTACTGTCTTTTTGAGCATGAGTTAAACCTTGTTAAGTACTGGCTTTCTGCTCTGGGATGGTTGTTTTACTTTAGGCAAGATGTTACTGTGAGTTGTTTTTGTAAGAGATGTTGAAGATCAACTATTGATACTTCTGAAGGGAGCATACTATAAGGGTGATGGAAATGCAGAGTGTGGTTTTCTCCCTCTGGAAATGGGACTGACTGGATGACCCCCAATAAAGTCCAAGCATTAGCCAAAGTGATTTGAAAGATGTTTTGTGAGAAGCTGGTACAGACCTGGATGGTGGGAGGGCACCAGATACGGCAGAAGCCAAAAGAAACAGTGAAGGGTATAGAAGCCACAAGGCAGTGCTCTGGGGCAAGGCTGAGTAATACAAGAGAGCTTGAGCAGCATCCAAGGGTGTTTATGTGGTCTTGAAGTGGTAAAGAGGAAAAGTGGAAGAGGTGGCAGAGGGCAGGGATAGCCTGAATGAGATGGCTGAAGTAGGAAGCTGAAGTGAGGGGAGGCAGAAAGTTCCTGTGGGAAGAAGACTGGGGCTTGGAGAAGAAAAAAAGGCAAAGGAGGATTGGCTTTTAGGTGGGTCAAAGGGGCAGGAATGGAGAAGTGGGAGCAGGAGGCTCTGTTAGGTGGGGAGTGGGATCCTGAACAACCTCACATGGAAGAGGGGTTTGACCAAATTTTGTTCGTTGTTGTGTAATGTCAGTGAAACCCCATGGGTCTGCGTATGTGCTACACCTTAAAATCCTGGTCTGTGCACAGAAGATCAAGCTGCATTGTCTGGATTATTTTCTACTGGTGAACTTCACATGTCTTCATGTGAAGCAACATGACACTATTTCTCATTTCTTTGAAAGTTTTAAATTAATACCAAAGAGATAACAAAGCTCAGTGCTTAACAGATAGGAAATACAAAATTGTGGCTATAATTTTAATGGGACTGTAAAGCATGATGACTCATTTTAATTACATTATATGTTGGGGGGGGCAGGGGGGTTCTACAGAATTCTTGCCCTGTTTTGTGCAAGATGAGTTGTGCTTAACTGAGAAGTTGGGTTCTATTAGCAGGGGGGCAGCTCGTGGCAGAGACAACAGTAGTCCTTGTAGGTACAGCCATTAAAGGTCAGAGTGGAACTCTCTGCCTCTGCCACTGAGCTCTGTGTGGCGTAGACAGACATACTGCTTCAACTTTCACTAGGGAATGCCGGCCGTATGGATTTGGTTTTTTGGTTTAGTTGTTGGATGTGCAAATCTGAGACCATGGGTTCTGATTTGCAGAGCTGAAACCACATAACAGTAACTGAAGTCAGTGTTAGCTGCAATTTTATTGCATGAAATACTGTCTAATGCAAAGGACTCAAGAAGGTCATCTTGTACTTGCCTGTTATTCTTCATCTGAATTAAATGGACAACTTTGACCATAATTTCTCTAGATGCCAGGTTCATCTTGCTAAAAGAAGGAGGAAGGAGTAGAATAAAATTCTTATTTTATAATTAGGAACTCTTAGATCCAGGCTACAGAATTTGTTGACCTGACAAGTGTGCAGTACATGAACCCCAAGTCCACATCCAGAATAGCCAAGATGAATAATTTGCTTCCATGCATATGAAATGAGTCCTGTTGATTTTTGTGAGAAGAGGAAGGCGATGGCCATATGAAGGATGGGATGGAGTTGTGAGTAAGGAAAGTCTGTAATGCAATGTGTGTGCACATGGAGTGGGAAACAGGGTTGCAGAGACAGTCTGAGTTTTGGCATTTCCCATCTGGTGAGGGATTTCTTTGTAAACTGAACATCATTTTAGGATTTGCTGGTTTAAAGAAAAAAATGAAGATAGGTAAACCTTTCTTTTTTAATTTTCACTTTCATGACTCAATCAATTAAAATAGGATTTTTTTCTCCTCCGGGATGTGTTACTGATTGGAGAAATTTATGAATTTCTGTTACCCGTACTTTTCTCCAAGAAAAGCAGAGAATATACTAATGTCTGTCTTTTCAATTTCCTTTCTCTGTGCCCCTTTATTGAGTTTTGATATTTGCTTTATTATTTGGCTTCACATCGTTTCACTTTGCTTTATTTTTCACTCTATTTTTCTCCATTAGAGTTTCCTCCCTGGTTTCTCCTGTGCCCTTTACTTTGCAGTTCATGGTGATTGGAATGCAAGGCCAATACTTTTAGACTAAACCTTTTGGTATCTCATATTCAGTTGGATCCAAAACTAGACAAAACCTGTTTGTTCCATCTCTGGTTATTAAATGGGGGCCAGAGGACTTTGGGGATATAGTGGGATTCATATCTACGGCCTCTTCATGCAAAGCAAGCAATAATAGCACCATAGAAAGTGGAATTAATTACATTTTCCCTATTTTGTTTTTATGACAAACTCCAAAGACTATGTAATCCATATGTGTATTATTAATTATCTCCAAGAACATTATGGTTTTTAAATAGATATAGAATAATGGCCAAAGTTTGGAAATTATTCTTTCTGACATTGAGTAATATCTATGGAATGTTTAAGGCCAAGAACTTTATTTGTCAGGAACTTCCATTTCACAGCATTTCCTGACAGGGATGTACCTACAAATACAGAACACATGTCAGACTAGGGGTTTGCCATCCAAGGAAGTTCATTATTAAAAGAATAGCAAAGCAAAGAATGTTTGTATTTAGCCTACAGTATTTTTGTTTCCTCTGCAACTGTTTTAGATTCATCAGGGCAGAGAACACAGATCTTGTAAATACAGTACTTGTATATACGAATGTTCATTATCTCACAAATTTAATGCTAGCTCTCTTCTTAACTACCAAGACATTTTTTTTTCAATTTGAAATGCAGCATTTTTACTATGATCTTAAAAAAAAAAGAAAAATCAGAAATTTTACTGTCTTTTAGAGTAGTCTGAAAAACTATAGTGAAACTACGGTTGGTATCAGATGTGCGACATAATACAGTTAGTGGTTCAAAATTTTGAGCTTTGGTAACCTAAAGGGACTATATTATTTCATTTTACTGTATTAATATTAGAAATAGAGAAATAACATGGGCCGTTAGATTACAAAATAAATCTAGATTAATTAAATATCCAAGCTGGAAAAGAATACTGTTAAGATAACTCTTGGAATTGTGTAGTTGGAATGTAGAAACAGAGATCAGGTATGAGACAGTAGACATTCTTTCAATTGCCTACACGAACATTTATGTCTATAGCTGCTGAAGTATGACTTCACCTGGAGGGTTAATAGGGCAGCTGAACATGCCTCCTTCCAGTTAAGATTATGCAGTATGAAAACTGGAGTTATGGTTATTGAAAACTGAATGTCTGGACATTCGTTTAGGTAATGAATGACTGGCCTACCTCTGTTCTCATTTGCTCTGAGATCATGACTCAGACCCAAGCATAAAGTATACTTTAGCTGCTTTTTTAAGCATGATTTCCTGCAAAAATTGGTCATGTCAAAAATACCTGGCAGGCTTTCTTTCATTGGTAACCTTTTACCCATTACCTGAATTTGTGCAATTATGATGGAGAGGTAAGGGTCTCAAAAATACTGCATTTCTGTGAAATACTGTATACACTGCAGCTTTGCAGGATACTCTGTTCTGTACCTGTCAAATAGTACATGTCTATATTTTTCTATATACTGTGGAAATTTGCTGGCTGGGTGGAGGAGGAAAACCTGATTGATACTGTGTTCAGGGAAAAGCTGCAGTGTGTGCTCAACTCTTCTTGCACATCAGAGAGTTCACGAGTGGGTGACACCTCATAAAAGCCATACCCCAGGGACAAGCTCAGGTTGGAGCTCACAGCTCCCATAATTCACTAGAGAAGAGAATTCAGACTGTGGATGAGATTGCATGAATTCTGATGGAAACGTTTTGAAATTGAATGTATACTGCAGCCTAAGTATAATTCAGTTTACCAAGTCAGTAGTCAATCCCAAATAAAAAAAATAAAAGAAAAAGCTGCTTTGGAAACCAAGTTACAGTAGTTGCATGGCTTACAGAACTATTTTTCAATTGCAAAAAGTGTATCTGCTTTAAAAGTTCTTCCTCTGGGACCTGGCAGGAAAAGAAGGAGAGCTCTATACATCCCCTTGGGGAGCTCAGGATCTTCTATTTGTTTTACTATAAGGGCATGAGGGATGAACAAAAACTTCACCAATTCTCTCCACAGCTCTAAAAAAGCTTAAACCATATAGATAAGGGAATTTCGGAGAAGTTACAATTTGGGGGGAATTAAGTATAATATTTTGAAGGTTAATTTTTCCCTAAATTATGTCTTTCTGAAATCTGTCAGAGGTTTTGAAGTTTGGATTAAATTAAGCGAATGAATAGATGGCACAGATTGTGGGTATTTAAATGTTCCTCATTAGGTTCTTGTTCCATAAAGCAACTTATCAATATCACTTTGACATGTTTAGAATGTAGGTATATATTTCATACTGAGTATATAACTTTTCATGTATATACAAAATTTACAACAGTGTAAGAATGTCACCTAAGTGGCATGACTTAATTGGAACCATAGTACTTCAGTATTAGACATTTCAGTAGGTGTCAGTCAAACAGTGCCATGCAAATCTGGACTAATTTTGCAAAATTTGAGCGAGAAGGCTCAGAAATATTAGTCCTACTGTCAAAATTCCCTCAAGCCTGGCTGTTACTGTGAAACAGGATTTTTTTCTATCCAGAATTGACCCTATTAATATAGGATGTATGATTTTTGAGTGTCTCCTTTTATCAAAACAAGAGCTAGAGTTTTGAATTGAAAGCATAACTTTCAGATTTATCAATTTATTTAATGTTGTGGATATTCCAGTAGATTAAAAAGTTACTTGTGAGTTCTGTTTTAGTTTATTTGTATGATGTCAAGACAGGAGTTGTTCTACAGTTGATAGGTTTTTGACTGAAAGTGGAAAGAACATCACTGAAATACGATAAAAAGAAATAGCAATGCTCATGTATTTAACATTCTTTGTACTTGATAAGCTTATGTATCTTTTCTTTTTTGGTGGATGGACTCTAGTATCCTTCTAGGCTGAAATTCAACTCCTTTCTCTACCTGTTGTTATTCTTGTCCGCTAATTAAGTGATGAGATGGATGGAACTTTCTTTAATTTTCAGGTTAGCTCACATCATCCTCTGCAATGGGATTTTCAAAGCTGGACATGGTGCTCCAGTCACTGAGTGCAGTGGAAGGATTATGTTACAATTATTGCAGATAAATGTTTATAAATCCTAGTGCAAGTACAGTTTTTTTGCACAATGGCATGGTAATGTTTTAAGCTTCTGATTAACTCTAGAGCCATTTTTGCTATTAATCATCTTTTAACTTTAGGCATTGAGGGTTTCCCCCTGACCCAGAAAGACAAATCATTCTAGCTGATCTTAATTCCTAAATCCTTTCTAGTATTATAAGTCTAGACACAACATCAGCTCTTTCCAAATCTTCTGGTATTTCACCCATCCTGAGTGAATTCAGGTAAATATTAAGAACACAGAAATTTTTGTCTGTTAGTTCTTGTAGTGCCCCAGAATGAGATTCATAAGATCCCAGCAAACTGTCTGGTTTCATTCCTTTTCTTTTTAGATTTTCTTGCTGGTATTAATTATGGAAGACATGTGGTCACAGCTGACCCTCTTCTTGAAGTCTGATATGAGAAAGGCATTCAAAATTCTGCTTTCCCCACACCATTTGTTAAAAACTGTCTTTTCCCATTGAGTAATGGATCCATCTTTTCTTTGCCCCTCCTCTGACTAGTAAGGCATTTATGCAATAAGTAGTTGCCCAGGCCTGCTGTTCATTTTAAGGAAAGGGAAAACATTCAGGGCCCAGTCATGAACCAGTTATGCTGCTTAAAAAAAAAAAAAGGCAAACTGCAAATACAAGAAAAATCAAAACATCTGGAATGCACAGCTAGCTGGCTGAACATATCCAGGATATTAGTATCCAGACATTTAAGAACAGGCAAAGTTGTACTATTACTGGGAAATACATATTATGATTGCCATCTCCTGCTGAAATAGGTTGAGGTTGTGTCCTGGCCTAGATAAAATTTATCTTGAGCCTCATACTTTGAGTTTGTGGACATGCTAAGGTCCTTGCTGCAGCTTCAACATATGAGTAGCTCCCTGAGCAGTGAAAACTTTGGAGACATCTCCTCAGCCTTCTATCTTCCAATATTCAGATTCATCTGCAGCATCTAGATGTGACATAGATAGACTTCATTAATTGTTTGAAATTAAACTTTCTAAGGAACTCTCATTAGAAGACACGGGAGAAGAGGTTTAGGCAGAGAAGGTGTAAGTGCAGCCCTGCTGTGTGAGGTGCAGGCACTGCCTGGCTAACGTGCAAGCTTCAGAGGCAACTGTGCTGCCTGGCTGCATCTTGGCTATCGCCTTACAAGAGCCTGAGCTGGCAGTCAGGACCTGGAATGTGCATTGCCTCCTTTTGAAACTGCAGATTTATCTCCTGGCAGTGATGTTCTGCCTGTCTGAAAATGGTCCCTCTCTCCCCATACCCGTATGGTTGCCAGTGCCAGGTGATTATGACCTCTTTCTCTCTCAAATATCAATTTCATTAGGGCAGAGGATAAATACTAAGCATATCACTAGTGAGGGTGATCACATAGCAGCTAAAGGGGTTAAAATTAATCCACCAGTTGGAGACCAAAGTCTAGCTTCCCTTAAACACATTTTATGCTGACCAATAAGTTATTATTTTGTGGCACAGATTTCTCAATGAAGCCTTGAGTGCATGATAAATGACTTCATTCACACCCTGGACATTCCAGTCAATGTTAAAATCATGCACTCAGTTCATGAACTAGCCATGTAAACTCACATGTTACATTTGGCCATTTTCCAGCCTGCACATCTCACTGTGCAGTTTGCTTTTCCTACTGATCCTGTGCACACTGTAATTATCTGAGGCTCATCTACCACCTTTCTGTGTTTCCCATTGTTATATGGTGCATGCACTTACAGGATTCAGTTTATCTTTGTGCTGAATTACGTCTCATATTACCATTTGATTGCAGTTCAGGTAATTATGTTTCCTATTCTTCATGCTTGAATAACTGAAGCATCACTTTGAATGCTGTCTTGACCTCAGTGGAACTAACTGACCTCTTCCTTTGCAGGGCTCTGTAACTCACAGTGTTCTGCAATGGTTTGCATGCTCCACAGCTGGGCAAGAGCCTTGGTGTGGGGCAAAGCTGCAACTTTTGGGCTAGTCAGACTATTAACGTGAAAAGCTATCTCTACACAACCTCAGAAGTCCTTCAGGATCAAGCAAACGGTTTAAACTGTACTTGTACTTTAAATTGCAAACCTTTAATGATGGTTAAAATAGGTCATCCTGGCACCAGAGCATCCTTTGTAATGCTTATGCAAGTGTACGTGTGTACCTCTACACGAGTCATCCACCTGCAGCTCCCAGGGAAGTTTCTGGGAGACACAGTGGTGGTAGTTATTGCTGAGTAAATATCAGACTGAAATTAGCTGCTCAGGAGATAGTTTTAAGCAGGAAGAAAGTGTAACTAGAACTTACTTGCTGACAACTAAGCGTTGGCTTATAGTGCATTGTTTAGTTGGTTTTTTAAAATATCATCAAGCTGATGTGTATCACTGCATGCAAAGTAAATAGAGGTGCAAGCAATAGTTGTACCAAGTAACCTAATTCTGTATTTTTGGAGGAGTTAAGAGGCTTATCAACCATATAGTATTTCTCCATGAAAGATACCTCTGTTCAAATGCCACTATGTCCTAATATAATTAAAAGCAGACCAAAGAGCAGCTTAACTTACATAAATGTTTTGTTTGTTTGTTTGTTTTCCACATTCTTACAAACTAGTCTTTGTTAGAAAATTGTGATGCAGTTCTAGAGACTCATTGTAATTAACCCACTGCAATGCTCGTCTTCACAACTGGTGAAATTAGAGAACAGTGATATTTAGCATCAGGGCAGCTGCCGCTAGTTAGCTGGGTGGTTTGTAGCAGACAAAACAATTCCTTCCTGCTTGACTGGCAAGTTATTTTAACAGAGTGTGAATTAAAGATTCCAGTGGTGTTCCTAGTTGCATGAAATCCCCTTGGGTGCCTCACTGCCATGACCTCCTTGGACATTAATGCTGCTGTTATTGCTTGTTCTGGGGGTGTTAGGAATTGCTGTCTCATCCAGGATGCCATGGAGCTACTCCCTGAAATCATCTAGGAGCTTCATTTAGCAATATCCTTCTGTTTCAAGGACTGAATACCAGTGGCAATAGCCTTGATCTCTCCTTTTACTTATGTGCTAAATCTAAACTATGCATCCAGAGATAAAAATGGTGGCCTGTAGTCATCTTCTGTATTTAGTAATTCCTGTTCAGCCTTGAATGAAAACTGTAATTTTTCAAGTCAAAAATGGACTGCCGTTTAATTTCTTTTTTAGTCAGCTAATCACTGAAAATGCAGAAAATCATGTTTTGTCAAAAGAAGGAAATTTCCACCAGTGCAAAGCCAAAAGCTTTAGGAGGAAAATGTGTGAGGCTCCAGGCTGCTTCCCTGGTGTGTGGTACAGTACATTGCTCCATCACAGCTGACCCATAAAGATCCACAGAGGTGAACTAGAGTAGCTGTTTAATAGTGATTTCTCTATTTTCCTCTCAATAGTAACACAGGAGTTAAATTTTGAATGACAAGTTACAACTAAAAGCACTGATTTTTCTTTAGTCTTTTCTGTCTGTAAGCACAAGTCTTATTGCAGATGACAAGATAGAAATTTTTCCAAGCTCTCTGTGAAAATATTGGTAGAAAATAGCAGGTGCAGCCTTAGTTTTCACTCTTCATCACAGCATGTTTAAGCTCACAGTCAGAGCACCAGTTGGTTTTTATCTTCCTCAAAAAGTTCTGTAAAGCTTATCAGTACATTGACTCAAGCCACATTCCTGACAGTTGGAGCTGCTCTGTGCCACTCAATGGCGTGCAACAGCTCATATCTTTATATCCTGTAGAACATATAGCTATTTATTACATATAATAATTCTGATAAAACGTCATCTCTCAAGCAGAAGTCTTGTCACGTTAAATGTTTGAAAGCCAAATCCAATATTTACTGACCATTTTCAAGTGATGCTGATAGGATGTGTGGCTGATGAGCTCAGGCATTCAGTAGTTTGTCAGACACTGTTCTGGAGAGATACAAGAGGAAGTTTGCCCAAGTGTCCTTATCTCTCCAGGAGGCACATTGTGTTCTGTAGCAGTAAGGAAATGCAGCCAGCTGATGGTGCAGATATTCTTGCATCATTAAAAAAGCTAACACATGAGATGAAAGATCCTGTAGATTGTGACAGGACTGTTTCTAAAGAGGGTTTCTTAACCCTCTAAAAAGGTTCTAAGTAAATTTGTTTACGATTTTCATCTGTATGTTTGCTTAAAGGACGTTAAGAGCAGGTATAGGTCCATTTACAGTTTGAATCATTTTCTATTAATATGTTTGCTGTAGCTGCTATGAAGAGATGTGATGAAGTAGCCACTGCCTGACCTGTGGGCAGTGTCATTGTGGAAGGGCAGTCTGCTCATTGCCAGGACTGAGGATCCCTGATCCTCAAAAATGATTTTTTAAAAAAATATGTGCTTTGGTACATGGAAATACAGACACAACCAATGTGGATGGAACAGTCAGGACTCCCTTACCTCAGCCATGCCACGGGGTGTCTTTTGGGGCAGGGGTTGCTTGGTGGATTAAAAGTGCTGTAAAGGAAAGGGATGAGGTGTGTGTTAGGAGCTTCTTTAGAAGCTGAATTCTGAACAAGTCAGAATTCATGGCAAAATCTGTGTCTTCACCATAATGATATATGCTTAAAATACTTGAAGCCCTTGTAAAGGATTCTGTATGTTTTAAATGAAAGGTGACATACATGCAGACAACATTACTGATATTTTCAATGGAAAAACTGAATAAACATCTGATAACACTTGTGTTAAGAATGATAAAAATACTGTGTCTCTTTTAAATTACCACAAAATTACTTCTACAGGAGTTGATGTAAGTACCTTTTTAGTCTTCAGTGATTTTCAAAAGAATACATTCAGTAACTTCAAACCACAAGTATTTCGGCTTTAATTTTCTGATTCGATGTTTCCAAGGATTGAAAGAAATGTGTTTGTGCTCTGAGCTTTTCTGTTTTACATTCTTAGTTCAATGAAACTGGGCTTATATAAACTTGGGGTAACCAAAGCAAGCACCCTTGCCACTTACTATATTATGTGATCTTTGCACAGGCAAGCCTTGTTAAATCAGCAGCGTGTTTAAGTCCCCTGGTCGCTACACAAGATATTTATACACTTTTTCAGAAGGGAAGTGCTGTGAAACTGTCAGAGCTCTTCTGAATTTCCAAAAGAGTAAAAAACCCCAAACAACCAAAGAAAATAGTGGGTTTGGATGATGCAATCAATATGAATTGCATCCTATCTGCATTGGTACTAAACATTGCCATAAATATTTTTAATTATCACATGATTTTTCTCAATCAAAGTGATGTGTATTCAGCGGTTCTATTGAGTAGTCACAATATTCAGAGATACGTGGATTTCAGTTTTTTGATGTGTCTTGATACGTGAGACAACCAGCTATAAGAAGGGGAAGAAGAGTGATTTGCACCAGCAAACTTAACTGGTCACTCATCTATTCACTCAGTATGCAGGCTACAGAGTTCTTATGCTTTGTTTGATAGCATACAAGATTTATGGTTTCTCCTAGCCTTAAGAAAATTCTTGTACAGTAGGAGTAATGCAATTCCTTATTTATCTGTCTAGTTTTGCTCTCACCTTCATCTGTCTATAAGAGCTGGGGCACCCTTCATCTATCATTAGCAGGCAGCCTGAGCACCCTGCTGCTGTGTGTAATTAGCCCTGTTGCAGCTCTCTGGACAGGTTAGGAGCTGGGGAGCACATTTCCTCAGCCAGGTACCTTCTGATGGCTGCACACTCCCATTTCACCAGCCAAGGGATGCAAGGACATGTCTCTGTCTGTGTCCTGTGGGCAGCAGGGAGTTATATTTGCAGCCTGTCCAACTTGCCACAGTCTGATCTGAGGAACTGATGAGCTGTAAGGCTGAGCTATGGTGAGGACACTAATGCTTTATTGGATGTGGCTGCTGAGCAGGTGTGTACGTAATGATAGTAAATAACATTGACCAGCAACATATCAGCATGCTCAACGTGTCACAATAGTATAACACACTCTGGCTTAGTGCGTATTTACTGTCTCTAACATCAGGCTTAAAATTTGTAGTTAGGTTGATCTAATAGTATGGTTATATATTATGAAAGACTTCATCTTAATATAGTAATGTAAGCATTACCTTTAAAATGTTCTGTTTTTTCTTCCACCTTCTTTCCAACACTTTTGACTCCAAAGAAAGCCTTTTTAACTGTTTCTGCAGTTTATAAAGAAATGTGTCCACTTATTAAATCCAGACATGCCATTTGTTATAGGAATTGCATCCTGTGAGACATCCTGGAGAATGTTCCTTTCATCTTTTAAAAACTACTTCAGCTAAATAAAATGGGTATTCAGCCTCCCTGAGTTCACTTCAGTGAATGTTGTAATGCTGACTTTAAAATAAATGGGTATTTGGAAGAAGCATGTTTCTCCTGCTGTGCCGAAGTTCTGGTATTTTCAGTATGGTACAAGATGCCTGATAAATGTTGTATCTGGACAATTGAGCATAATGCATCTAAAGACAACTCTTCTGGTTTAATGAAAGTCTTCTCATTATAAATTATTGGGGAAAGGAGATAGGAGAAAGCTTTGGGATCATACAACTAATTCCATCTGGTAAAGTCTAGACTGCATTGAAGGGGTACTTTGAGATCTGGGTTACTTTATGACAGTACTGATAGATGACTGTAATTGGACTCAGAGACACTAAAAGGAGAATGAGAAGGAAAGAGGTTAAGAATTTTTGGCTGGGTTGTGAATCTGTCTGGTGGTATTCTTAATGCATTAAAATAGTGTGTACTGTATATTAATAGACCATTGTTTTAAATTTATTCAGTGTTATTAAATTTATTCTCTCCTGTTGTCAGCATTTTAGGTGCATTAAATTACAAAGGGAAATTGAAAAAAAAACCCTGTGAGCACAGGCATCCAAGTGAGTTCCTGCATGTCAGATGGATATCTAATAAAAATTAAAGCACATGTTGAGTTTAGATTGTGATCATTATTGATTACCTGCAGAGACCAGATGGGGACACCAAAGGGGATCTGGAGAGTAAAAGGTTTGCTGCATGTAAGGGCATGAGATACTTGAACCTGAAAAGAAACAGGAGAGGAATGAGAAAAGTTCTTACAAATCCTATTTTGTGTGAAAAATGACAGTGAGACTCCTGTTGGAGTGGATCAACAAAGACCACAAAAAGATGGAGAATGACACAGGTGAGAGCTGAGATGATCTCTGGTAGATCTGTTCAGTAGATCATCCCTAGAGAAGATCTGGAACGGAAGAAAGTTTTAGGCAGTTTCATTATTATATGTCAGTAACAAAATAAGGTCATTGTCAGTGGGTGGACAATATGCAGCTTCCTCATTTTGTGGGATTGATGAGAATAGTATTAAACTGATGAAATGGGACACAGGAGAAAGTGCAAGAGAGACCCATGTGATGCCTGTACAAGCCTTGAGGGCACAGAGAAATTAAAATTGGACAAATGAGACTACAAAAGTGGAAAAGAAACAATATTATGAGGTGGTAGCTAGCAAGAGAAAACTAGTTCCATTGTTGGTAAAAATTTTGACATGAAGATTTAGTTATGGAATAATCCCATCTCATCTGGCTGCGAGTTTGGGTGAGGTCAGAGTGAGTCGTGTTGTTGCATCAATGTAAGGATCCAGGCAGGTGCATGGAAGCTGTCCATGCCAAAGGGAAAAGAGGTATTATCCAAAAAATGGCAATGTGTCCAGGAAGGCTTGTATTGGCAAGTGGAATCATTTGGGTGTCTGTGCACATTAAGGGCATAAAGCTTTGAGACAGGGAAGATGGGATGAAAATAGAGCCTCCGTAAATAAAGAAAAAAAAAAAAAAGGAAGAAAAACTAAGAGAAGAACTTTACTGAGGTAGTGTTACAATAATCCAGAGGTGGGTGGGAATAAGGACAGGGGGAGAATGACTCAGAAACTGACACAGGTCTGTAAGGTTTCCAGCGGACAAATATTTGAGAAGTTGCAGGCAGCAGTTAATTAATCTGGAATAGAAAGTGCAGGGACTACTATATAAGGCAGGCATGAATGTCATCCTTAGCCCAAGGTTCAGAAAAACCTGCTAGAACTAATAAAAATATATAATTGAGATACATTGTAAAACAGTTTCCCATATTTCATTGTATAAATAATCATCCTAAAAATAGTATTAAGCATAAGCAAGGAGTCTGAAAGTAATGGAAAGAGGATTGGCCTATGCAGAGAACTGTACCATAAAAATCAGAAAACATGAGAATGAATTGTAAATGTCTAAGAATCCACTTAACAAAGACATAACTATTTTTCTAAAAATAAAAATTGCAAAAAGCAAAGAAGACTGGAAATGCAGTCAGTGAAAAAAAAAAGAGAGAATTTTGACATTAGTGGTGATACAGATGGATGGGTTTTGGATGTAATAGGTAGTACTCTTCATATGTTAATGATTCTATCGAAGACAGGACAAATGCAAGGCATCTAATAGGAATGATTATGCAGAAATGGAAATTCTTACCTCCAGGGGGAAGCAAAACTTAAATTATGTAATTGTTTCAATCAGAAGAGACCATATAATCCACATCCAAGAACTTGCATAATATTTCAATTCCAAAAGCAAGTAATTTTAATAAATACATCACATCAGTTGGTATTACCTGGGGAAATAAATGAAAAATAGTACTTAAATTGGAAAAAAAATTACTCCATTAAAGAGCATTACTGTAATCTCAATAGTATGTAAAATCTTCTTTAAAAAAAAAGAAAGAATAAGCAAATGACACAAAACATGGTAAGTGAGTGAAGACACAAAGTAGGATCTCCACAAGGAGGTCATGCCTGATTAAGCTGATACCTCTAGTTGAAAAAATAGCTAAGCTAATTCTCTAAACAAAAGAAGTAATGATATATCCACATGGGCTTCAGTAAAATACTGTACTTGTCATCTGCTGTGTAGAGGTTTGTTAACATAGGAATTATGAATGAGTTGTAGGAGAGAAAAGAGAATGAAAAAATTAACTAGAAGCAAAATTGCAGCTGGAGGATGGGTTGGAGGTCACCAAAGGATTTCCCAAGGACCCGAGTATGGGATCAGTCTTAGGAAATGTTTCTGTTGCCAAGTGTGCCACAAAAGCAACGAGAGTGGGAAAAAAGTATTGGTGACACAAGCTACCAGAAGGATTATGCTGAAGGCTGGAGTTTCATTTTGAAGAAATGGGATGAGCACATGAGTTGGAAGACAACGCAAGGGGAATGAAAGACTGCTGTCAGAATTGGAGGGTTGTGCACTTGGGAGCTCGTATCAGGGAGCGACTGGACAGGCATGGGAGTGCTAATCACAAGAAAACTGAGGCCTCAAAATGAGACTTTTGTGGAAGGTGGACAGATTTGGTTCTAGCATGGATCATCTGACATCTGGCAGTATAAGGAAGTATGTTTCCCATGCAAGGAAGCCTTAGTGCTGCTTGGTATAAGGTATGTGTAAAGTATAGCACACAAAAATCTGTGCCAGTGTGATCATTTACTTTAAAGAAAGTAAATTCAAACTGTTTTAGGAGCCCAGGCAGGTTTCTAAAATGCCTTGGGGAAGGGAGAGATGATTTTATGAGGGGAGATTAAAATTCTTGATTTGTCTGACTCTGTAAAAAAGAAAATTGAGAGGAAATACAATTGCTGTCTTGCACATAGGAGAATTTGTACATAAAAGATAGTTGTAGCACAAAAAGAAATAATTACACACTGATCTTGAGAATCTGTGGGGTGGAAATTTAGGCAGCTTTCAAATATGAAGCACAGTGGGACAAGGCACCTGACTAATTTTTAGATGAAAATGTGTTGATTCATGAAAGAAAAGTATGTAATGTAGTGCTATGTGGTGCCTACAGGGAAGGGATTTGGTAATAAAATGGATTTCTCTTCCTAATGAAAGGAGACACTGGAAAGACGGGGAAGGAAGACTGTTTAAAATATTGGTAAAGGTAGCATGGTGATATACTTGTAAATTACGAAACTCATGTGTTTTTAATTCAGAAGGGAGGAAACCCCCGTATAATGCTCATATCTCCAAAAACTACACACCACAATAGCTTTTTAAACAGAAGTTTCCTTGTTTGGGGAGACTTAGACTAATTTGGCCCCTATTTACTGTGTGGATAGTTCTGTTAAATGAAAGCCTACCTATATTTCTAAACATTTTTTATTTTAAACATTTTTTTCTACTTTCTTTCAGTAAAAGTGATTTTTACATTGTACATCTGGAAAAAAAAAGGGAAAACCATACTGCAGCTGCCATTTTGCTAAGTTTTTCACTTGATATATGCCGTGTGACTGTATTTTGCTGTATATTTATAACAGTAATTATTTTTAATGTTACCTTTCTGCAGTAAAACACAATTTCTTGCAACTTATGGGAAGCATAAACTTTATGACTCTCATATTTAGCATAGAGAAGAAAATCTCACGGCAAAAGACCAGTTAGTGTCTTGTATTAATATTTCTATGATTAGTGTGAGAAGTTGAGCTGATTATTTTTATAGCCTGATTAAAGAAGTAGAATTGTATAAATGGTCTTAGTGCAGTGCTGGGTAATGTAATCCTCCTCATGGCAGCAAAGAAGAAGGAAAGGTTTCTGCTGGAAATGGTGTTTGGTGTAGCTCAGTAATGCAGTCTTTCCTACAATGGCACAGAAAGATATTGGCAGCCTCAGGCTATGTTTCTTATAATGTCACTTTAGTTATTCTGGTTTTTTTGGGCTTCCTTTTTTAGCTTGAAGGAATTAAGTTCCACTGAGATGGAAAAGATCCATATCTGAAATAACGTAAATTGTTTG
This sequence comes from Lycocorax pyrrhopterus obiensis, assembly GCA_014706295.1. Taxonomy (NCBI): domain Eukaryota; kingdom Metazoa; phylum Chordata; class Aves; order Passeriformes; family Paradisaeidae; genus Lycocorax; species Lycocorax pyrrhopterus. The sequence continues at coordinate 17,852,830 of JACSVZ010000002.1, read as the reverse complement.
TTGGTTTTGTGAAATGTGTAAGTCATAACGTGAGCAAAAACAAATCTCTAACTTTGATGGCATGCTGTGAACTTTCTCCCTCTGCCAAAATGTTTGTCCTTGGAGGTGATACATGGTGGAGGATTTCTAAGGGCAAAGATAACAATACAGTGATGTGTTCCTGGAACTAGAGCATTGGGTTAAGTGTTCTGCTTGTTTGTTATTTTTCCCAATTCGTTTCAAGTAAATGATGATCATTTACACAGACTTGGAGAGTTCGGTGAATAAATGAATCCCAGGAAAATATTAGGCGGTTGCCTGCAGGGTTGTTTAGAAGAGACAGTGTTTTCAGAGAGGCAGGAGGATTCCTGCTGGAGGGTGGCATTTGTGACAGCTGCCACAGGGCAGCAGCCAGCCATGAACTTTGCTGTGCTGCTGCTATCCTGGAATTTCCTCTGCAAATGGATAGTCCTGCTTCACACACAGTGGCTTTCTGAATTTTGGCTCCATCAATGCAATTGCATTGCTTCCAGCTCAATTATGATGGTGTAGCTAAGATGGAAATCCGGTGTGGGGTCCTGGGGGGGGGAGGATGCCTCTGTGCCTGCCAGCTTGGCCCCGCTGCCCATGAGCAGTGGCATCCCTGCTGAGCTGGGCACCGCCAGGCAGGGGAGGAGTGACCTGTGCAAGGCAAGTGCTTGAGCCCTGCAGAGATGCAGAACTGGATCTGGCATTGTCCTTGATTTGCGCTAATCTCAGTCTTTCGGCAAGGTCACCAGTGGGTGTGAGCGTGGGGAGGGATTTCTCTGCCAGGCAATGATGAGTCACCAGCGGGACCCGCCACAGGTGGGAGACTGCCTATTGCAGGAATTACAAACGATACACTGGTTAAGGAATGTAGGTGGAACAGGGATGGGCCCAATATGAAGCGAGCCTAGCTGCAATTTTGTGATTTCTCAGTGAATCTTTTCCCTCAATATAATTGTTTTGAATGTTCAGAACAACTCTGCATTTCATAACTAAATATATTGGTTGTTTTTGTGTTATTTCCTGCTTAGACATAACTAGGGCATGTGGGGAATCTTGGAGGAGATCTAAGATAGCTATCATCTGAGATTTCTATCCTCAATTTGCAGACCATGCTGTGTAACAAAATCTGAATATTCATTTTGAACTTTTGGGGTTTGCTTATCCAAACTATTTGAAATTCGCCAATCATTATCAAAGCTAAAATCTTCTTCTCTTTTCTTCAGTTACTGAGAGAGATTGCAAATTCTTACTTGGGAGAGTAGTCAGTATGGGGAGATGGACTACATAGCTCCAACTTTGAAAGTGGAACAAGTTTAATGTTCTATTTTCTGTTTAAAAAGCCCCCTAAAGCAATGGAGAAAGGACATCTAAAAACTTACATTTCCTTTTTGAAATTTATTAATAGAGGCGATTCTCCCTTAGCAAGCTGTAATAGCCAGCTTTGCTACTTGGTTGTTTATTTGAGCAATGATGAAGTTACATAACTTTTCTTTAGGTAATACATTCATCAACATAAGCAAAGTCAGTTCTTGTCTTTTATATCTGGATATACAGTTTTCCCACTTTGCCTTCTTCCTATATGTGAATTACATAGTCTTAGCCCCTTAAAAACTGAGTTTCAAGAATAGAATATTGTCGCTGTCTGCACCACGAATGGTGCGAAGAATAATGACACAAAGCCCAAGTCCAGGAGCAATAACACTTATTTAATTAATTATAAATTGGTTTATATAACTTGGGTTGCCAGCATGGCATAAGGTCATTGGTCACTGATCATCCACCTCTTAGAATGATTGGTGGAGGCTGCAAAACATTCATTTGAAAATATTTTCTTCAGTATACCATAAGAACCCTGCTGCTGCATAACAGCAGGTGCAAGATAAATTTAGTGTACAGAACCCATAGCAATATTTTTCATAGTTTCTGTGAGAAACACAGAGCTCTCACAAAATGCTACAGAAAGCTGGAAAATTTCTCTGCTAAAGCTTTTCAGCATCTACAGAATATGGTGTCAGTGGAGTGTCCCGCTCACCAGCCCCCATGAAAATAGGTTTCTATGATGCAATTCGTGGTTGCATGTGTGACACAGACTGTCAAAGTCTTGTATTCAAGATGAAAAATATTATTTCTCTTCACTATTGTCATGTTTTTCTTTCCCTTAGCTTTATTTCATTTTACTCTCTTACCTCTCCTTTGCCCTCCCTCAGCTTTCTCACCTCTTATTCTCCCCATTGTAACAAGCTTTTATTTCTCTTTGCTGCCTCTGTCTGGCTTTACTTTGTGCTGTTTCTCCTCTTCTCTATGCTTATTTTTCCTTGTACTAATTTTGTAATTGGACCACTGTCTGTGGTTGGATGAAGTGAGAGTGAATGAATGTGGTCCTGAGGACGAAAATTTAAAGCTCCTTTGATGGCCAAGTCCATGGCTGTAGAAATAACAGTCAGGTTGAGTGCTGTGAAGGCCAGAAGACCACATCTTTCTTAAAATAAGGTTTGCCCGTTTTTCCCTGCCATTGCATAATATAAAGTTGGTCGCTCTTCTAAGTGACCGAAGTGGCTGAATGGATTTTGTTCATGCCCCTGGACTGGGCAATCAAGAAGCAGAGGAGTCCGGCCGATGGTAGGGAAGAAACCTTTGAAAAATTTAGAGGGGAAGGGATTTTATCTGACTCCTCAAGGGGAAAATTACTGCTTCTTGCACTCATAGGATGCTTCTGTTGGGACAGTGTGAAATAAGCACCTTCAGGACTCGGAGCCTCTTTGGAAGGGTTTCCATTGCACTCCATGAAATCAAAGGCAGGGAAGGAGAGGTTTTTCATCCTGGTTTGTTTAACTGCATTTGAAGGACAAGCCTTTGCGTGTAATTTCAACTCCATGCTTTTAAAAATGAGTCAAAATGAGTGGTAGAAGCTTCCTTTATTTTCAAATGGCCAGGTTGGTACTGCAAAAATTAGAGAAAGGGAGAAAACCTCCCTGAGCATATCACAATGCCTGCAGAAGGCTTTTTTTTGTTGTTTTTTTCTCTCTCTCTTTTTTTTTTTTTAAGAGAAATTGCTTTGTTTATTTTCTGAGATTTCAGCTGCATCAATATGACTGACCATGTTACTTTGGCAATTAGAATTATTCCTGCGCTGGGCTGTGTGCAGTTTTCCTTTTACGCAAGAGGAATGCTTCTGCCAGAGCAGGCAGTGCCCCCTCTGTCTGCAAAGTGGAACACGTTGTCTACAGAAGCAGAAAGATATTTGTGATGAGAGGGAAAAACTATTAATCCTCTCAAGAATTAATTTTCCAGACTATGCTTTTGCAAGGTACTGAGTGTGTAAACTGAAGCTGCTCATCTTAGATAAGGATGGAGGGGAAGGACAGATGTCTGTGGACAGGAAAGAGAAACTGCTAAGCACAGACTCTAGGTGCACCACAAGTAGCCTTATGTGTTTCTATAAACTGAAACGTGATTGGAAAAATGACAAATTTATGAATGTGAAAAATCAGAAGGTAGAAAATGATCCTTTGGCATTGAGGATGAGCATTGCCTGGGACTGGGGATGGCCTGGCAAGGCAGCGAGCACATCCCTCCATTGCTGGTTGTGCATCCCTCCCTTGTGCTCTGGGTGCCTGCAAATGGACACCCTGAGCAAGTCAGTGCCTCGCCCCTGGAATCTGTGCCTCAGCAGGGAGCCTGCAGCAGGAAATCCTTTAGCACACACAACTTCAGAGCTCCTTTCCTTTTCCTTCAGACGTCCTCACACTGCTGTGACATATGTGAGCGAAGTGGCGATTAATGTCGTGAGGAGTACAAGGGACCTGTTCAAAGGCTCAGGGTGATTCTGCTGCCTGAAAGTTTTATCCATTAGAAAGATATGTATTTTTAATACAAGGATTTTTTTAAGCTAGAATGGGGTATGATGAGAAATGTAGAAGAATGAAAAAGTTCAAAAGATTTCACTAATCCCCTAAGGAAAGTAATCTCACAAAATAACTCTCAAGTGCTTTGTATTTGTTTGCTAACTGGAAACTCTGGATTATTTTAACAAGAAAATTATGAGTAAGTACTTTTTCTTTGGACTTCTGCTGCTGTAAATAAAATGTGAAATACTTCCCTGTACAGGAAAGGGTTATTTTACTGATTCATAGTTTACTTGTGTTTTTATATTGAAATTTTTTTTCACCTTTCTCATGATGAAAATGGATAAATTACCTCAGTCTGTCTCTATACATGTATTTCGGGGGGTTTTTTAGTAACTTTTATGGTATGGGCTGTAAGCAGGTATCTGAATCAAAATATTTTATCCTGGAGTTCTGTTCCACTCATTCATGAGTAATTTATTTCCACAATTTGTTTAAGTAGGTGATTAGAGTATTAGGCACATACTGCTAGTTTTTCAATGATTTTCACTTGCACTAAAATAAAATTCCATTTAAAAAGAGAATATGTTTAATGTCATTGAACGAGAGTATAACTCTCTCAAGATAATGGTCTAACTTTTACTTGCAGCTGTAGCCATCAAATGCAAAGGCAACATGAAAAATTAGAGTAATAAAAGAGTAGATACTTTGCTTTAGTGAGAGACTATGAGTTGCCCTGGTGAACATTAAGAAAAAATTACCTTCCTAAAACTATTAATTTTAGTATGGCGTGTTAGCAGGCATCACACTGATCTTAAATAAGAGATGATTGGGGAAGGATTTTTTAAAAATTACTTTCTTATTAATTTATTTAGTTATGACTGTGAACCCATAAATATATAGTTTGAAGTAAGCAGCCTTTGACATTGACATAAAAAAAGTCTAATGTCTTTTTCCAGCTTTAGATTCTGTTGGTACTCCATCTCCTGGAATCCTAAATGTAAATTTAAACCTCTGATTCCAGGAAAAGAAAAAAGAATCTCAGCATTAGAGATACAAAATGAAATTGGTGGAAATATTACCTGCCTGTAACTTAAATGCTCAAAATCCACAAAGCGAATGAAGAGTCCAAAATTTATTTTGGATTTTAGTGGGGATGTGGATGCAGGGCTGTGCTAAACCCAAGGACATCTTAGCTCTTTAAGTTCAAAATACCACAAAGCTTCTACTCTGTCTCCTTCTCACATCTTCCAAGCAAGATATAGATTTTTAATAAAAGCTCTGTAAAAATGAAAAGAAAAAATAGGTGTTCTGAGCAGCTTTAATCTTGTTCTTTGAATTTATGCAAAGAAGTCGGCTATTTGTCATTTCATTTCTCATGCTGTATTTCTGCCTTCACTAAGTACACCATTGAGCAGCTTAATACCAGATTTAAATGAGAGGAAAACCATAGCCTTTCTAAGAGAAAGTCTCAGTTGTGGCTGGGAAGGTCTGGGGGAGGAGAAGGATCCATTCTGTTAACTCAGTTTGCCTTCATACCCTCTCTTTGAGTCGTCATCGGCTTTGCTCCCACCTTTCCTCTGACACCTGGGGAGGAAGGAGATGCCATCCCCTTCTCAAGTCATCATGAGATTCTCCTGGGTGCCTGTCAGGTGTAGCACAGCAGAGGTGGGAGGGCCTGCAGTGCAGTGGGGCTGTGCTCTGCAGGGATGGACGCAGTTTCAGCCCGACCCCAAGGAGTCTCCCGAGCTCAGCCGAGCCCGTTCCTTCAGCGAGGCAGCACAGTGCCACCACTCCTGACAGTGGGGATTTGTAAACTATGGGGGTTTTTTTGCCCAAGTAAGCATTTTCTTCATACAATACAAACAATTATTTAGTTTAAGCGCTCCCAAATTTAGACACAATTTCTTGTAGGTAAAACGAAAGGATACTGAGCTAAGATTTCTGTAAGAAGAAGTTTTTAAGAGTGAAGTTTGGCTTCTTGCTATGCTTGGTGGAACCAATGACCATAGCCAACAATTTTTGGTGCTGCTAAGATGAGAAAGAACAACATCACTTCTCACCTCCTTCCCCCTGGCCACCTCGTGGCTCTGTGCTGGTCAGATGGGTCAAGAGCTGTCCCTGTCCTTTGCCAGGACCCAGACCCCCAGGGCAGAGTGGGAGCTGTAGAGGTGCTGGGTATGTGGTCACTACCTTGGCTTTTGGCCCCATCTGGTGAGCTGCCATCACCAAGGATAAACAATGTAAGGATGTGCTGGTAAGAAAAAGGGCAGGAAAAAAGTGATTCCCAGTGTGCTGGAGGAGGAATAAACTCTAATGTGATCATCCCTGTCACAGATGGAATATTTTACAAAGTATTCTGTCTATAATATAAGAAATATGCTAAACATCACTATTATGCTGCATTTGAAATGTAGAAATAAAGATAGAAGTTGAAAGGTAGAGCTATTGCCTCTGCTAGGTTTATAGCCTGCTATCAGTGGAAGATGTTAACCCTAAATTCTCCTGGGAGCAGCTCGTTCACTGTGGGGGAATAGCCTTAAGGGTTAATAAAATGTAGCAAATTGAATTTTTTACCACTATACCTGACCATTATTTTTTAAGTTCTGGAATAGATGATTGAGCACAGAATGGTAACACAAACTGTTGCAAAAATCAATCTCCGTGTTAAATCCCGCTTTTGTTTTGATTGAAGTGGAGTCAGTTATTAACTGCATGGTCAGAGCACAGACGCTGAGTACTATTCTTTCCTTAATTGAGAATTGCTGTTACAGATACTTGACAGTGGTTCATAGTGGCAATAATCCCTTTTGAAAACGGTTGTTATTCTAGTCATAAGTAGCTTGCCAGGGCACTAACCCCAGATTCACCTCTGATGGTTAGGAAAAGAATCTGGTTGCTAACTGATGATGTTTAGTGATTTCCTCCTAGATAGTTGCTGAACTAGCAAAGTAAGGAAACATAACTTTTAAAATATTTTACCTTTGGTTAGAAGGAAGGTGTGGGCTGTGAAAAATACTGTAACTCTCATTGTTCAAAATGAAAATTCGCTGTTTACTGAGAGTGCTGACTTAAAAATTCTTGCACGTCTTTTGTTGATCTTGCAGGCTGATGCACACGACCTGCTAATGCAATGCTTGGCTTTCCATACAGAGCCATTCATCCATGCTATATGTGAATGAAGCTTCCTGGTTTGTACATGTGCTGTGTCACATTCCTCTGGTTTTCTAACAAAGCTTTTAATTGGTATGCTGTGACTAATGAGCATGAAGTCCCAGAGGAAATGGAGCAGAATTTTCCATTATCCACCAAGAAGCTTCAAGCACATAGATTATCAGGGCTTGAACTCCAGGATAAACCAGGGTCAAAGGCTCCAAGTATAATGGAACTTCATAGCTTAATATTTTGCTTCCATAACATTAAATTAATAGTTTCTCAGCAAAACTGTATTGTCTGTCTGATGGCACTGTGCAAACTGTAACTGGCATTTCACTTGGACATCAGATCAAATCCCTGACCCTTCACTGTTAAAGTTCCCATAACACTTGAATACTGAGGTCCTGCCTTTGTTCCGGTTTGGGTAATGATGTGTGGCATACTTTTGTGGGATAAATCTCTCTTCAGTTTCAAGCAGAGAACTTGCTCTTCATTCTTCTTCTGAAAAACTATTGTACAGTGTTGCTGGCACAGGATTGCTGCCATATGGTGCACAAGAAGTAGTTGCATTTTTGGGGGGTGGTTAAGAGCTCTGTCTCAGACTTAAACATGTTCAGGACCACTTTGCTTTCAAGATTAGATGAGACTGGATGTAGTGAGACCAGCATATAGGCTACCTCTGCCAAGTAGAGCAAAGTAATTATCTTCTGTGCCTTATGTTCAGCACACCTACTAAGTGTCCCCAACAGACGCAGTATCAAAGAAAATTTAAATTCACTTAAAAGCATAAAAATGTATTCAGAATGGTACTGGAACTGGTGGAGGAAATTGTGGTTAGCTTTCCAATAAAGTATATGGAATAATATTTTTACCAATTCACTCTTTTAGTATTTAACCCAGTATACAATTAATCATTTCCTCCTTTCTCATAGAGTCTCAGCGTGAGTTACACTTTGCAGTGAAGCCACCAACCCAGAGAAAGAAAATAAGAGATTTTCTTTTTTTTGAAGGTTAGTTTCAGCAGGGTCCGTTCCCTGAGCTGTCATGGTTCAGTGTGTGGCTGTGCAGAGGTCTGTGGGGACAGGGACTGGAAGTGAGCAGCTGAGGGAAGAAGGGATGTCTTCTTGCAGCAACATTACAACCTCACAGCAGGTTAAAGCTCATGAAGCTATGGCTTACATCTTGGGAGCCCAGAATTAAAATCAAATAAATCTAATTTCTTTTACATGTTGAAACTCCTCCATTGCTGAAAAACATCATGGTACTGGTGGGAGCTGTGTGGGGTAGGTTGATCTTTCTGGTGCAGGTGGCTCCTTGCCTTCCCAGCAGCTGTGGCTGCAAGAAAGCCACCTTTCATCTGCTCCTCTCTTACACGTTTGGTTTGCTTCATTTCCTAGCTGGTGGGCTCTTGTAGACCCTCTCTCTTGTCATTCTGGGAGGGAGTTGCCAGAGGTGCTGTCACCTCTTGTGCTTGGTGCATGAGTGCCCAGTGTCTCTGGGCGGTGTAAGTGTGTGTGTGTTTGCAGTGAGGAGAACACAAGGAGTTCTGTGGTTCTGTGCATCTTTTTGAGAAACAATAAGGGAACTGATGCTCCAGAAGTATCTTGGAGAGTTGTTTCACAATACAGAATTGGTTTCTTTTGTTTGCATATTGAAGAAATTCTATATTAGCACTGTATTATAGAATATTAAGGTTGTATTATTAGATTCAAAGGTTACCAGGTGCAAATTCTAAGAGCAGTAAGTACATTGTGTATTCAGATCATGATATATTGTCTTTTTATCCTGTGAGAAAGGGGTTTATGCTTCCTCTGCCATCAGAAGTTCTGTGTGCACTATTAACCGTGGACAGCTGTAAATACTTGCCTGCCCTTTTCTACTGCCACATATACCAAGAGGACAAACTAACGGTGGTACCAGAACATGGTACCTATTACTGCTTTAAAGCCCACAGAGGAGGGAAAGGGGAGTGGAGTTTAAAGGTTTTGGTTACATTCTAAATGCAGGTAAGAGAGCACAGCTGATGTACTCCAGGGTGGCATGGAGTATATCCATTTACTCATCCGGGTTGCTGTACTTAAAGGACAAAAAACCAAGGGAGTTGAGGTGAAGGTCAGTACTGCCCTTCATTTTCATTTGACAGATCCTGTAAAACCCAGAGTGTGGATGTCTGCTAACCACTATTACACTGCAGGTTGTATTTGGTGACCCAGCAGTATTGCAAAATATGCCAGAGCTTCATCTGTGGAACACCTCCTGGCTTTCCAGAGAGCAGAATGCCTCACAGCCCCTGAGCTGGGGCACAGGTGCAGCTCTTCTGGGCTGACAGGGAGAGAGGGTGCCAGGGGCTGCTGGAGCTTCCCAGACCGCATGCCTGGACTTAGTGCTGCTCTGACCTTCCAGCATCTTGCTTTTGTTTGGGAGCCCACAAGTGGAAGGAGAATTCCTCTGTCCAGCCCAACTCCCTTGTCCCAAAGGGCAGTGGTGTTGAATCATACTCACAAATTTGCTGGTTTCCAACTCAAAAACCACCTTGGTTTTCATACTTACTGTCCATTTTGGAAAGCTGTTTGGTCCATCATTCCTTTCCCTTGCCAGAACTGTAGCATTTCTGCTGTGCAAAGAACAAAGACCTTTACCACTCAAAACATCTCCTGTACTGAAAGGGTGGAACTGTAATAGCCAGCCTGTTTCTCTGTGTAGGAAAATGTTTGGGAAAGTCCTCCCACAATCCCCCTCTGGTTTTTTGACCCCTTGTGCTGCCATGACAATCTAGAGAAGTCACTTATATGTTTTTATTTTCATGCAGGTGAGAGGGAGGTGATTATAAGTATGCTTTGGAACCTGTGCCTTGGGTGAAAAGTATTATGCAGCAGAACCTCCAACCTTGTGCCTTTAAAAATCAAACATGCTTTCCTACCGACTTCAACAGGTACCCAAAGGCACAAAAACCTTAAACAATTTTCAGGCTACAGCAAGAACCTCAAAAATTGCTATTCCCAGATCCCACCACTGTATTCCCCAGAATAATTACACTTTTTGACAAACGGGATTTTGGCAGCTGTACAGAAATGACCTCTTTTTAGTCAGTAGTTCAGCTGTTCAGAGAAGTGTATATAGAGTGATACTACTTCTTAAATAAAATAAATGCTAATATATGCTAATGTCTGATAATTTCACATTTGTATTTTTGGTTTTATTCTTTTCATTAAAAGCCTTAAAACTTTCTTCTGAATTTTATACTTACATTTTAGGGAATGATAAAGCTATAACCTTTAAGATCGTTACTGCTTTATAAAATGAGGGTAAAGGTGTTTGCTTTTTTAGTGCTTTGAGACATATTAATATTCTAGTAAAATATACCACACTAGTTAATCTGGATCTTCACTAAGCAAATGTAAAAGTCAAACTTTTTAAAAGAGTGAGAAATACTTGATTTTCAACATTTCTCTGAAATAAGATGCCATGTTCTACTTTTTAGTGCTTGGTTTGTTGAAAAGATCAGAAGTACAGCCCTTATTGACTTAGTCCTGTGCTGAGTGTAAACTCACACAAAGAGGAGCAATTTAACATGTGACTGACCTTTTTCAGTGCAAGATGAAGAAATGTGCTGTTAAGGTTACCAGAGTGTGCAGGATGTTTAATCAGCTTCTTTGCTTCAAAGAACAGTAGGAAGGAGATGATGTATTAAAGATGATAGCTTCTTGTAGATTTTAACTCGTAATGCCAGGATCTGAGTACAATAGCAGATTAAATCTCTGTAGGGGGACTTCCTACTGGACTTTCTATTTTTAGATGTTTGTGGCTGCTTCTTCCTTCACTTCTCACTAGTTGGCTTTTGCTCCCTTGAAGAGTTGAGTTGCTTTCTCTAAGATCTACTTCCAAATTCTGACAATGTATTTCTGTTAAGAGCAATTTTTTTTCCTCAGTTTTGTAGGAAAGGCAAAAGAAGACAGTATAAATGAAGCCATGCACCTTCCTGTTGTATTTCAGTGCACGCATGAGGTAAATTCATGGCTTTGAGCACTAAATGTCTGCAACACTCTTAGCGTGTGTGTAACAGCACCGCAAACTTCCATGTAATAATAGTAAATCAACCCAGATTTGCTTGTGCAGCTGGGTAAGGAGGGTAGTCTGGTGTTCTGTGCGTTCAGTTTGTCCCTCATGTTTGAAAATGCCCCAGAGCTGTGTGTGTCTCCTCTGAGTCATGCACGTATCCGTAAGTCAGATGGCTTCACCTGGCTGCCTTTTCTCTCTAACCAACATGGACTGGTGCCAGAATAGCTCTTTATTTTAGGAACAGCACCTTTTTCCTCTACTGCCCCCCATGCCCTCTCTCGAGAGATTAATTTACAATAGGAATCCTGATTCTAATCTATCTCAGAGCTGGCACAGCTGAGGTTATGATATTAATTTTAATTACAATGAGACCTTCTTCCTCTTCTCCACTGTTCATCCTCAGGATGTTGCAGTTCTGTGCATCAAAACCCACCACTCTCTGCCCCTACTGTGATCTTTTCAGAGGTTCACATATCTTGCATTTCACTGTCTTTCAGAGTCCATTTTTGTGTCCATTCTGCTCTTGGGGTTGGACCAGATGATCTTTAAAGGTCCCTTCCAACCCAAACCATTCTATGATTCTATAATTTCTATTCTAATTCAGGCAATGCATATGTATTTTTTGGAAGTTTCAATAACCACTTCTTTATTTGTAATTTGCATTTTTGGGTCATATGTTTACTACTAATTTTCACCTTTTGCCAGTCAATGATCCTTATTTTTAATAAGGTATATTAACACAGTGAAACTATTACAATATTACAGAAGTATTCTCCTATTAGTCTTGTATGTTTCGATGAATGCTCTTCTTTTTCACTGTAACGAATTTTCATTTTATTGTTCTTTAATGAAGCAGTGTGGTGGGTTGACCCTAGCCAAATGCCAGGAGCCCACCAAAGCTGTTCTATCACTTCTCTCCTCAGCTGGGCAGGGGAGAGAAAATGCAATGAAATGCTTGTGGGTTGAGACAAGGACCAGGAGAGATCACTCACCAGGTACCATCCCCGAGAAAACAGACTCTGTGTGGGGAAATTAGTCTAATTTATTACCAGGCAAATCAGAGCAGGATAACAAGAAGTTAAATCTTGAAACACAACCCTCCCTTCTTCCCAGGCTTATCTGTATTCCTGAGTCTCTACCCCCCGCCTCCAGCAGCGCAGGGAGATTGGGAATGGGGGTTACAGACAGTTCATCACACGTTTCTGCTGCTGCTTCCTCCTCAGGGGGAGGGCTCCTCACACTCTTCCTCTGCTCCAGCGTGGGCTCCCTCTGAGGGGAGACAGTCCTCCACCAAGCTGACATAAATCCTCCCCATAGGCTGCAGTTCCTCACCAACTGCTCCAGTGTGGGTCCCCCACAGGGTCACAAGTCCTGCCAGCAAATCTGCTCCAGCATGGGCTCCTCCCTCCATGAGTCCACACGTCCTGCCAGGAGCCTGCTCCAGCACAGCCTTCTCAGGGGGTCACAGCTGCCTTCTGTCCCCACAGAACTAGCCTAAGTTCACACGTATTTGTCACCAGTCTCTCCTTGGACTGGGCTGTTTTGCCCATGGCTTCCTTGTGCCAGGGTGGTGCTCTGCATGCTGGATTTCAGGCTGATCGAGATGGGAAAACCTCAGCTGTGAGGGCAGAGGACGGAGCTCCAAGAAGCAAGGAGGTGTGAGGAGAAGTGGCAGGACTGCTGCATGTTGGATACGGGAAAGTCTCGTCCCTCCCCTAACTTCTAGGTATCTCTTGACTCCCCCTTGGATCTGGCTCAGCTTGTCTGGAGGGTGGAATTAAATCTGTATACAATTTTTGCTCTCTGTGTCATAAGAATTGTCAAAACCAGAATTACAAGCATCAGTTTATTAGTTTTAAGAATGGTATAGCTGAGATAAAAGCATTAGCTGCATCACTGAAACAAATCTCCCCAATGATACTGACACATTACCCTGCAGAGGACTTATGAAGTGTGTTACAGTGGGTTATTTAAGGGACTGTTCTTGAGGAGTGCAGAGATATACCTTCAAAGGGTACTTTTGTAGCAGCAAAACGCCCACTCACAGCAATAGCAAGTTGTCACAGGTTACACCCGTGCTTCCTGGAAAGGAATTAAGGCAAAACAGGGACACACCAAGTTTTTGGAAGAACTGGAATGAAAGTTCTGAGTCTCTGTTTGCGCTGTGGTGTATGAGCCTGGCAGCAGCTTCTCCTCCCCACCTACGCCTTGGCTGTGTCCAGGGTGACTGTGACAGAGGAGGCTACAGTCAGTAATGGTTTTCATTTAAAAAAAAAGTATTAGCAGCAGCAAAAGCCTTCTGTGGGTTCTTCATAATCAGAGCTAACATGATGAGTAAAATGAGGATATTGTAAAGACCATTAGAAAAAGTTCATTCGCTGCTAAATAGCAATGTTATGCAAAATAGCTGCAGCCTCTTATTGGGTCCTGCTACTACCCTCCTTCTGTTTCTCTTCCAAAAAGAGGGAAAGTTCAAGGGTGTAGGAAGGGTAGCTGCAATTTATTCCCTTTATTCCCCAAAGATGCTTTTTGGGCACTGTAAAATGAGATTTCAGTTTTGCAGAGCCCTGCAACAGGCCCTACATAGCTTGGGACCCTGCTTTGGGAACCATTGTCTTGGACTTTAAATGTGAAATGAAGACAGCATCTGTTTGCATTTAGTCTGCTATTTAAATGAACATGGATTTTGGTATGGCAACCTAATTAGTTTGAGACGGCACTCCTTTTCCTCATCTGAAACAAAAATCATCAACTGAATAAATCTGTAACAAATTTTATTGACATTTTGGGAGGTGCAAGCATTGCTAGTGTCAATTAAAAGTATTGTCACATGCTTTCCCAGGACAGAATTTCAGTATATCAGTGCATTTTCATACCTGCTGCCTCTATGGTAGCACTGCTAATCAGATGGCCGGTAGCCACGAGCCATCAAACACATCTCTCTGCGTTTCTCCCAGGAGCATTTTTATTTCCCTGCTTCCTAATGAAGGATTTCTTTGCCAGAAAACTTGTGGAAATATTTTTCCTGTATTTCTTCAGACTTTTCCCAGTAGAGAGTATCTTTCAATTTCAGCTCTTTTCCTCTGTCACGTTGACCCCACCACTGTTCTTTCTGGATTTCCTGCACATTTTGTTTTTCCAAGTTTCCGTTTGCAGTTTGTGATGATTCTTTTGCACTGATGGAGCATCTGACCATAATTTGCAATTTTCTATTGTGAAAAACCATTTTGTTACAGTGAGGCTTTGATTCAGTGACGAATTCTAGTTCAGTCTGTTATTCTCAAAGATGACTGACTTCTAGTCACTTAATTTCAACCCCTAAATGAGCAGCCTGGGCTCCTGATACAGCAAATAAAACCTCCATAGAGGAGTCTAGAGCACTCTTATCTTCCTGATCATTGATCAGATTGTCTTAAATTGATCAGGGATGGGGGAAGGTATGTCCTTAGGAAGGACTTTCTTTGTCTCTTGCTTTTTATGGAACGTGATGATCCTGTTGTGCTGTTACAGTTCTTCCACCTCACATATTAGTATTAAAAGGTTAGATCATGGTTTCTCTGTTTTCCAAGTCTGCAGCAAGGTCAGAAAAAGATACGAGCGAGGGATTGGTAAATCCAGGAGTGGCATGCTGTACTGAAGAAGCCTGTTATTACCAATCCAATGCTACATAAAAATCTCATGGAGAATGTTTTTTGTCAGCACAGTTTCCACAGAAGAGTCCTGGCAAGATTGTGAAGGCTGAAGTGCTCACAGCACAGCTGAGTTTTCAAGATTTTATATCAGATCTCAGGGTGAAGGCATGGACTTAACAGGGACAGCTCTGGCCTTCCACCTTTCTTAAGATGCTGGGGCTGCAACATCAGTCTTTCTGTCAAAATCCCTTAATGATACAGAGGGATCTCTGAGAGGGAGTTTTACAAGCTATTGTGCAAAGCCCCTTTCTTTGGCCTATAAGAGAGGAGGGGAAGTGTTCCAGGCTGAAGAAATGAAGAAGAGACAGGGAACACTATCTTTTAAAACCCCCAGCTACCCCAAACAAACCCAGAAACCAAAGGACCCTCTATCTTCTCAGTTGCTGGATTCAGCTAAGACCCACCTTTCATCGTTGCCGTACCAAGGCTGGTCTCAGGGTCTAGCATATAGTTTAGCTATTGACTTGGCTTCCACTTAATTGAGATCTTTGAAATGAGATTGTTCCATGCTGTGCAGTGCACATTTATACAGCCACTCTCTAAATATTTTGCCTTTTCCTTGCCTATTAATGACAGTAAAGTTGTCAGGAGGCTGTTGCCACCTGAACCTTTTTGTCGCTGTCTGTCTTCTGACTGTTGACCCTGCCATATGGGGTGAATTCCCAGATCTTGCAAGGCTGTGTGGGGCTGATGTAGAAATTTTCATTGAACATTCATGGCAAAGGCAGTCTGTCCTCTATTGGCATCCATAAACGATCACTGGTTTGTTTACAAGACTGGCTTATAAAAATACACCCAGAGAGTGAGTGAAAACTTGTTTCCTTACTACAAGCGATCTTAACAAAGAGCTTTCCGGACTTGAAAGGCAAGACAAGCAAGCATTATGCTATGATTTAGGTTTCTGCAGTAGGAAGTCTTTTAAAACAGTTTATAGAGATCTCCTTTCAGAAATGTCTATGTTGACATTTAATAAAGTGGTTGTCAAAATTTTGGGATGGAGGTTGTTTGGTTGGGGTTTTTTTAGTTCGTGAGGTTGTTCCTGCCTGTAGATTGAGAGTTGCTTCCTTTTGCTGTTGAAGGCTGGGGTTGGAAAGGAAGACTTACTGCAATCTATTTCAAGAATAGTCTGAGGAGGAGGAAATTCCCTTCTTGTTCCTAATAACTCTCTGCTGGAGGAGGAGAATAGTTCAGTAAGTTAAAACATTTAAATGAAGTTTTGATTTTATACATCTTGTTATTATCTAGAAATTTAATTGTATTTTAAACATAGTATGTTTTATCTTCTTTGTTAAGGGGGAGGGACTGTGGGTATTGTGTAATATCATTGAACTCAGCAGATACTAATTTGGTGAATTAGCAAGGGTGAAATGTTCAGTAAGAAAAGAAAACAATAGCAGATCCGCTACTGCTTGTTATTACAAAGCGCCAGTCTAAGCTGCTGGGTACCTCTGAGAGATACTAGCAGTGCATTTCATTATCCAGGATCTTGGATTAAGAGACAGAGGTAATTTTGCCCATCCACGCATCTGTAATGTTCTTATCTTTTCAGATGTTTCAGATAGCTTTAGGGTACTTCCACCAACAGTTTAGAATCAAGGGTTCTGTTTAAATATCAATAGCAGTGCAATCCAAACCTCCTTCAAGGCAGAGTTAGATACCCTAGGTGAGCGGAGTAGAATGGGAGTGTTTGTCTAGATGCATTTCTCTTTTGCTTTAATCAAAAATAGAGTGGTGTTCAAGGCATACCTAATTCTGTACTTCACCCAGAAGCGAGTGCTGTCATGCTGGGAGCAGTGGCCACGTGGACCTGGGTACGGAGGCACCATGGAAGCGTTTGTGTTCCTCCGTTACGCGAGGAAGGTGCTGCTGGTGCAGTGGGGTGTGTGCCGAAGCACAGTGGGAGTCCCCAAAGTCCCCTTGCCCTCTGCTCTTTCCCCACAGGGCTGACTCAGGGAGGCAGCCTGGGTGCAGTAAGACAAAGCCCAGATCTGTCTGTGCCTCCCTGCCTGCTCCTCGGCTGTCAGTAGGAAATTTGTCTTCATCCCAGTGGCTGCGATTCCACTGCTGTTTATGGGCTCCTTGTAGGAGCTGTTATACAAATGCCAAAGAGGCTCTGCACCCCAAAAGTCTTAAACTGCTGAAAATTCACATTTGTTCTCCTTTTGCCACCCCTAGGAACGGAGGTTTGGTAAGCAAATTCTTGAATTTTTATGCAGCAAAACCCGAAGAAAATAATTAATTTTATAAAAATGAGAATAAGCTGGTGATGGAAGAAACATTTTCTGCCAGATAATTTATCAAGTGTTCTCTGCAACCCTTTTCAAGCCAAGAATGTTGCTGCAGGTGTGAGTTTGCTCATGAAGCTGCTTGTATACCCAGGTGAGCCACCCTCACACGCTGTCCCCACCATGTACATGCTAGCCTTTCAGAAGAGACACATTCCAGCACTGAGTGTCTCATCCTATCCCATGATCTGTTTTGGGACTTGGCCAGGTGGGACTTTTATCTTCTGCAGACAGTATAACCTGCTTTGAATTTCTGAAAGATCTCTGTCAGATATGTGTGCCAGTATGTGAAACTATTAATGTTCATTTCAGTCATGCATCTGTCTCAGAAGATTATTGCTACATTTAAGTGAAAATCAAGTATTTAACTGAGAGAGAATTTCTGCAATGCGTTTTAAAGTATCATTTATTATATTATGAGTAATAGCCTGAAACTCATAGCAGAATTCATTGGACCATTGTATCACATGCTGTGCAGGAAATTCTTGTGTGTCTTGATAGAGTTTATAATTTAATTGATGATGAGCAATTTAGAGAGGGAGGGATAGGCTGTGAAACATAGAGGTGTAGCAGTATGTCTGTGAACGCAGGTGTGTATATATATGGGATAGTTCAAAGTTTAATAATTAATAACTTAAGAATGTCTATCTTCCAGTCTATACAAATTTATAAAATTTTGAGTAGTGTCAAATAACTAAAGGTTGTGGCATTCTCTTACTTTATTTTTCTTAAATCACTTTATTTCCCTGTAACTTTGTGCCTTTGTATTTCTTGCAAATGAAAGCCCAGATTTCAACTTTTAAGCCATATGTGAGACAAATTTCAGGAATTCAAGTCCTCTACTTTAATTTTTATTCTGCCATTGAAAATACAGGAAAAAAAATGATAATTTGCCTGGAAAACATGTTGGGTGCTCTCAGTGTGTTTCAGGTATTCAGAAATTTTAGAACTATCTCTTCCTTTAAATAGAACTAAATGCATTGTCATGTCCAGGGCTGAGAAGTGGCATTGTAACGCAATTCTTTTTGTACTTGTAAATAAGCTTCCATATGCAAGTACTTTGAAAGTGTTTTTTAAATCTGCTGCATCTGTGTCTGATGTTAAAAGCATGAAAAAACAACCCAAAAACAAGCCCTCCTAATGGCCTGAAACTGCAGAATAAATATACACATTCAAAACTGCCTATCTGTAATTTAAAATAGCAAACATAAAACATAAATGCCTTCCTAAGCTTTATCCATGAGCTTTACTGTTTTATGGACCTTCTCTGCCAAACTTCCTTTTTCTTGCTCACAGTTTTCTTGTGTGGGCAGAGACATTTGTTCCCTTCCATGCTCTGACCAGAGCTGTTTTGATGTCACCCCATCTGCCGGGTGACACAGCAAAATACTCGAGCCTCTTTCTGCGAAACCTGGAGCACCCGGTGCCCCCTGCCTTGGCACCCTGGTCAATGGCCCTGGCCAGGCGTGGCACAGGCAGAGCTGTGGAGGAGCTGTGGCACTGCGGAGAGAGCCAGGGCAGCCAGAGCCTCCTGACTGTGGGGCAAACACCACTGGGTTGCATTTAGAGTTGTAGAAGCAGCTCACATGGGGGGAGAACTGCTGCTGTGGTCTGTGAGCAGGGTCTGACAAACGCCTTTGGAGAGCGGGCTGATCCCATTTCCACCAGGAGGCTTCGCAGCAGAAACCACGGCCTGGCCCCCAGACTGAGTGGTGGTCGGTTTGTGCAAGGTATGTGGCACTGTGAATGGACTGGCACTGAATTTGTGTCAGGGTGCAGAAGCTGTTATGGTCCAGCAGCTGAGTATTGGTAAATTAAGCCAGTGACAGGCATAGAGAGACTAGGTCAGCAGAACCATACTGGTTTAAAACTTAGACAAGTGAATAAGGTTCATTAAAAGATAAACCTAATAAGCCAGTTACATTTTATTTTTTCACCTAGTGGTGTTTAGCAGTGTTATATTCTGTGTAAGGAAATTGTGGTATCTTTTTAGGAGACAGTAAGGCTTCTTATGTGTTTAAAATAGAAGTTAAAACACATTAATGAAGTTATGTATATGTGAGAATCCCCTTGTGCAGATATTATGAAGCTACATTAAATTTTGCCTTGGCAGTTTAGCTTTGCCCTAAAAAACTTAAAGTAGTGGGAATTAAGTGGGTTTTAAGTCAACAGAATTTTTATGTCATAATTTTGCAGCAAGTTGTGATTTTTATAGATTGGCGAGGTTCAGCATGGTAAGTGGAAATTTATCCATCACTGGAAGCTATGTGAAAATGAGTTTTACTTATTGTTTGGATTAAAATTTATTATCTTCTTATTTCTGTACTTATTGATTAATTTAAAGTATAGGAAAAAAAATTACTAGGTTATATAACAATGGCTAAATCTTGACAATAGTTTTGTAGGAAACAGACCGTGTAAATGCAAAATCAGAATGTGTGTTTTCCTAAAGCAGTGCCATATGTTAGTTGATTAACAAGTTGTAGGGTTATTAGAAGATCTTGGCTGCTGGTAAGAAGGAGCATCTGTTTTCTAAGTCTTTTATCTAATATGTGTAAAGACTTTGCCAAGGCAAGTTTAAGTGTTGGGTTTTTTAGAGGGTGTATATCAGCTATATATTCCTTGGGTATTTTTCTTTCCATAGGCGACACTAATGCATTGTTGGGATTTAAATCTAACCCCATTCCTGTGAAGAACATGCAGTAACATTAAGAAGTAATGCTCAGTATCCCACATGCAGGTATTTTATAAGATCAGTTCAAAATTCTGCCAGCATCACAGCTTGTATTTAGTCTAAAAATTTATGTTTTGTTTTGTTTTTATCTTCAACCAGACATCAACTCCAGTAACTAAATAGCAATTATGAAAGTTTAGTTTTCCTTCAGAACTTAGCAGCTTACACTGATGGCACTGGAGTGTGTGCTAAGTGCCAAGTGTGCGTGCCTGCATCACCATAACTCCAAAAACAAGTGCATGAGTTTTACAGAGTAAAATATACCTCCACTTACGACCTATTCTGAGATGTTACATAGAGTTTTAAGTGGTTAATCAATCTTATGACACTGGCTTGGAGCAGAATCTCTTGTGGTCTAGCCAGTTTTGAGGCCGTAGGGAGAGCCAACAGCCTGAGGCTTCACCCTGAAAACAAATGAGGTTTTAGAGAAAGACTGAAGATTTTAAGATCTTTCAGGACTCTCAAAAAGAACTTTTACTCTTCTGTGTTCAAAATCAGTTTGTGGTTTCCAAAGCAGCATCTAAGAATAGCTTTAACATTTCTCATCCAGGCCTGATGAAGTTTCTGGACTTTCATATGGGTATCTTGCCAGCCACAGGGAGCCTGTGGGACATGCCTCTGCATGTTCTTCTTTTGGGACTCACTGTGTTTCATTGAGGATGAGAGACAAATGAAAGTTTTAAAAAGAGCTTTTTTTTAAAAAAAAAAGTGGTTTGCATGCCATTAGTGTCTCTATTGTCAAAGTCTGATTTCTCTGTTCATCGGATTTCCCCATACTTTCATTAGAAGGCTGTAATTTGAGGCTGTGAAGGAAGTTTTGACACAGACAATGGGTGGAGATCAACCTATTTTCTCTAAACTCTGGGACTTTCCATGGTAGGAAACTGTTTAGTTTTGCAAAAGTTGCCTGTATTTCATTGGCAGGACATTGAGCACAGTCGGGTCATGACCACAAAGTGAAAAGCTAGGACAAGTCTTGAGATGAAGTAGCAAGATGGGAAGTGAATTCACTCTCCTGCTGCTGGCCTGCTTTAGGAGACAGCAGCTTCAACACCTGCAGGAGGTGGGTGCTCCTTCCCTCTTGGTGCTCGTGCTGGTGCTGAACAGCCTTCACTAGCTGTAACCCCCCAGGCCAGCTCTCGGCCTCTCACCAGCCCAACCATCCACTCTATCCAGCTACTGACAGCTTTAAAAATGCAGTCTTTTAACTGTGCCTTTGTCTCTAAATAGCTTTTCTTCCTGTGTTTCTTGGGGGGTGCTAGGTGAGGCAAAGTAAGATATGTTGTCAGCAAAATACACTGAAGACGACGAGCCTAGAGGTGAGAGAAGCAGAGGCTGAGCAGGCAGCGGCGGGATGCACGCGTGTGTTTGCGTGGGAGAAGCGTTGCCTCTCCGTGTGGTGCCATATGCTGCACAGCTCTGGATCCCCACATGGCTCAGCAGCGCCCGGTGCGGATGCTGCAGTGTGTCTACATGGATTGGGGTCAACGTGTAGAAGGAAGTGCTGTTTGCAGCCCTTCTGGCACAGCCACAGCCACCACTCATGAAGTGTTACTGACAGAAGCTTTAAGAGCAGGCTTCATGCTTCGGTTTTCAAAGTCTGGATGGGAATCATGCAACAGCTCCATCTGGTATGAGATTGCAAACAGAAATGTAGTGCAAGGGAAAGACAGGCAGTCCTCAGCCTTGTAAAGCAGCATTTTATGGTAGTGAGAGTCTCCTCAGAATATGATCTGGGTTAGATTGTTTTGTTTCAAGAGAGAAGTCTTTTAGAAACTGATTGTCTAGTCTGCTGGCAGCAAAACAGTATGACAAAAAGTGTTGGGCAAAAATAGAAACAGGAAAGTCTTCATACAGAGAATCTGGAACATGAGTCTAAAATTTAGAATTAAACATATGCTTGGCTCTTGAGGAAAACAGTCTACATGGGAATCACTCACTGTCTAAAACATTGTGGAAATGTTAGAAAGAATATTAGGAGATATTTCCACGTATAGAGAGTACATGTTTTTCCAAATAAAAAATTAATTTTGTTTTATTCTCAGAGCTATTTAAGGAAGTGTCATGCCATCCAAATGACCACATGTGCAGATGATTTCAAGTGATCACCACTACCTCCGTTGGAGAGCTGCCCACTGAACAATAAGTGCTCTACTCTGCTGCATGCAAGAGTCGGCTCCTGTAACATTGGTCCTGTATGTGCTGGGCATTTAGTCTAATGCATATGCTACTGTGCAGTCATGGAGAGGTGTCTCAGGAGACTAATTCACCCCATCCTAAAAGAGGTGTCTAGATTCAGTGCAATGCATTACCTTCAGCAGGTTCCTCTTTCGCCTCTGCGGTTACTAAGTGGATACTAGGTGAGAATTTGCTTGTACTTTTGGTGGCTGGGACAAAGTGAGGTCTGGCAGGTTGGCTTCCGTGCAGAAGAAGGAAGGTCTGGGATTCTTTGGTGGTATCTAAGGAGAAGTCCCATCAGCTAGAAAAGAGCACTCTTATTTTCTCTCATTTGCAGTGCCAATATTGCAGATGGGTGTAAAACATCTCTAGAACAACCAGTGCATCTGCCAGCCTGCAGCCACCGTTGCAGGTCCATGTGCAGAGCCCTGGTCTCCAGCAGAGGACAGATTTGGCTGCTCAACACAAACCACAGTATCCAAAGGTTGCTTATGCAAGGTGTTATGAACTGTGTGTGCTCCACACCCATGAAGCTTTTGTGATTATTTTTTTTAACTACTTCAGATTGTCTGGGTGAGGAGTTACTAAGATATATTACTGTATATCGTGTCACATGTACACCACTTGAGAAACAGTATTTAATCATGCAAATAAAATGTTTACAAAGAGTCTGCTGCAACAGACTCCCAGACTCCAAGAGCTCCCTGTTACAGCAGTAGCTCCAAGTGCACGACACTCCTCACTACTCTGATGTGTTTCTGCAGTTAACACACAAGTACATAATCTCAGGTATGAAACTGCTATTGCTTTGATAATTCTGTAAGAACTGCTTTCTAAAGTACTTGAAAATCTAATGAGATTCTGGATAGGTCTCTTTCAAGTCAGCCAGTCATAACATTCCTTGAGAAACTGCTAGTAAAAAGTTTCTTACTGTGCATCACTGCTTAATAAAAGGTGTATTATTCTTTGCCCTTGAAAAATGTCTCCTGACTAAAAAAAAAAAAAAAAAACTCCTATTTCCTCGGACTGAGAAAGCATAGAGATGGTTACACATCTCAAATAGGAAATAGTCAAAGCAAATCTCCAAGGAACTACAGGAACAAAGCATATGATGCCTTCATGCAAGGTTGTGTGCAGCAGTGTGAGCAGATATTCAGATTTCATGCTTCTAAATGAGCAAATTACCAATGACCTACCAGATCCTAGTGCTGCCTTGTGGAGTACTGTGCACTGATCTGCACAGCCTTGCCTGCTGTACACTAGGTCCCATATCCCAGAGAAATGGGGAAGGGCAAGGGAGGCTTGGTGCCACGCTGTGCTTCAGTCTAAGTCAGGGCACCTGAAGTCCTCCAGAGTGGCTTCTCGGTAGCAGGGAATTGATGCGGGAGAAAAGATGATCTCAGCCCCCCAAGCTGTACAGATCCCTTGTTCAAAAGGTTTAACAGTGTTCTGACACTTGATGGGATCCAGAGCCTTGGAAGCTGATGCTGTGTAAGATTTACCCTGCATTGTCTGTCACCTCTGTGGAATAGCTGACGCACCGCAGATTCGTTCTCTAGCTTCCACGGCACTAACCTTCCTGCGTAGACAATTTTCTACAACAGATGAGACATGACTTAATGCATTGTATGCCATTCATTTTCTCCCTTATCCTCTCTTCAGGAGGAGATTTCCATGCGATTCTCACTAGAGGGCACAGTGTTTTGATTAGGTCTAGGGTTGCTATTTTTCTGTTGTAATGTGCTTCTATTTCTTTATGTTTAACACATATTACAAAGTGTTGCTGTCAGTATTAGGGCTTCTTGTACCTTGTCAAGCGTAAGAGCAGTTGTAGCAGGCCCAACAACCTGTCTTGAATGGTGATTGTTACCTAGAGAAGAATGTGGGATCAAGGAAAGTATGTAGTCATACTTCTGGAATATCCTCCCAGCTCCCAGAAATATGCAATTAAAAGATTACTTGAGGGAAACCAAGGATTATGTCCTTTTCTTAACAGTGCTCAATGGATTTTTTTTTCCCATTAACTTGTTTTTTATTTTTTTAAACTCCTCTTAACTCAGTAACTGCCATGTCCTACAGCAGGAATGTCCCCAGCTTACCAGCACTTCCATAATGCTCTGTGAAATTAATATTCACATCTATGTAGTTTGGAATCATTAGCTTACTTCTTTCATTTGATGACCCTACAGTCTGTATTGAGGGAGACAATTCAACTTCTGTCACTCATGTTTATCGACCTCAAACAGATGTTTGTGTCATCTGTTTTCGTAATGGAGAGTTTGACATAATTCAGTTGTTCTTTGTACAGAAACTCTTCTATAACTTTGATCATCCATGCTGCCTTTTTCTAAACATTTCTATTATATCTTTTTTGACCAAGAGTAAATTAAAATTGGATGCAATATACAAAATGTGAGTAGACTGTGGATTTGTACAGTAGCATAATGGTATTATCTGCCTTGTTTGCTATTCTTTTCCTAGCATTTTCTAACATTTATTTGGTTTTTTAATCACTAATGAGCACTGAACTAAAATTTTCAAAAAATGGTTATAACCTCAAACTCTCTCTTTGAGTGATAATGGTTTGTTCAACGTCAATGTGCATCACTTTACATTTGTCTGCATGGGATTTCATCTGTCAATTTACAGCCTAGTCAGTGGATCTTGTGAAGTCTCTTCCTTGTAACCAATCCTTGTCTTCCCTGAATATCAGAATGTACTCAGTAAGCTCTGCCACCTAGTTTAAACCCCTTTTCCAGCTCACTAATGTTGACAGCTGCCTGAATCAGTCCACTCTGTGTGATTGGTAATCTACATCTCCAGGGAAATTTGGCTTTTGTTCCTACAGGGTTTTTCCTATCTTTATTCAGTTTTTTATCAATGGGAAGATCTCCTCTCTTTGTTTCTTTACGAGGGATGTTGCTACATGCCCTCTGGAAATCCAAGGGAGCCATGTCTGCTGGCTATCACATGTCAGTTCTCTTGCTGGGCTGGGAAATGGCAGCAGTTCTTACTTCTGCTTTCCTTGACCCATATGATCTTGTGTTTCAGGTTCTCTCTGCAATATTAAATTGCTAATTTCACATTTGGCGTTGCTACTTGCCTAACACATTGTCCACATGGAACCTGTCAAGAGCGCTGTTGGAGAGGGACATATGCTGCTTTCTGAAGTTGGGGGAAGTGTTAATGGTTCTTATTTTAGCTCCATCAGCAAAAGAAAATTACAAGCGATAGTGCCTCTGTGGCTAAATTTGTGGTTTATTGAAACTGTGGCAGAGCCCACAAGATGAGGAGAGAAAATAATGTCTGATTTTAAATTTCAGCTGTTGGCTGCAGCTGCAGCTTTCAGAAAGCTTTTCAGCCTGGTTCCTGTCCCATTTTCTCCTAGCTTCCTTTTACTGCAAAGGGAAGCTGAATTTCAACATTGAACACTCCATGACTTAGGTTTTTAGTACGCAAACAACTTTGACTTTAGCCGGCATGGTTCTTAGCATAGGTGTTATCAGATGTACATTGTTTAAGCAGGGGATGAGGAAACAAAAATCTTTAATTCATTTTTTAAAGTCTGAATGTGTAGCAATCCAATAGAAGTTTTTAAATAAATAGGAGAATTGTTTGAATTTTCTGCAAGGTGCTGAGTTTTTATGTTAACGTTTAATTGGGATGTCACTTCCTCAATGAAATAATACAGAATTCACAGTTAGTTACATATTGAATAAAGCTGCTGTATTCTTGCAAGTGGTGACAACTACTGCAAGATGAAGGGGAATTAATCTTTAACCTGATAAAAAATCTCTGTGGCATGGCAATCCCATACTGATGAAGACATCTGAGAAACTGGAAATATGTTACCTTTCAACAAGCAAGGCTTCATTCGTTTCTTGGAAACACTCATGAGATTTACACAGCACTACGAAGAAAAGGTATTTAGTGATGATTTGCAAAACATTGCCACAGTCTTAATGTCTGTGACTAAAATCAAATACAGTGTAAGACCATGTTGAAAAAGGACCTCATGCTGCCCAAGAGGCCTGGGGTAGGCTTGTCCTTGGGGGGAATATTTCTCAGACTCTAAAGCAGAAGACCACCCAGTCTTTTCCTTGCTGGGTGGGGAAAACAAACAAATTACCTTCTTTGATGGTTGGGAAAAGAAAGTGATTGATAATTACTGCCTGCAGCATTTTACCCCTAACTGTGGTATTCAGCCTGTGTTTTCTGGCCGAGTTTAGGCACTTCCTTTAGGAGACTGTGCATAAGAGCAGACTAAAAGCATTACATTAATATTACTCATGGACTGCAAACTCATCCTTCACTTACTTCTTCACCCTCTTCCAAGGGCACTCCTGCATTACTCTTTGTTGTGAGAGAGGATTTATAGAAGCTTATAAGACTGAAATGGAGGCATATAAGTAATATTGTATCTTGTCTCAAAGAGATCTTGTACTTCTTTCCTTCTAGCACTTTGCCCAGAATTTCCTCCAGCTGGTGAAAGGATTTAAATATCATTCCAGCTGTGGTCTTGAAGTATTATCTTTTAATCACAGTTCTAGAGCAAAAAAAGCAAAAGAGGGGTGAAAACAGGAATTTATTACTGGACCTTATTATATTAATTATGAAATATTACAGCAATAGTATGAAAATCATAAATAAAATTGAACAAATTACAGAGTTACATTTTGCAAATGAGTCTTGGAAATCAGAGTATTGGAGTATATACATATGCAGTAAAGGCTGTCTGTGTTGCCAATCAATATTTAATAGCCTTTTCTTCTGGACTGAGGAAAATCTGTCATTGTCACTACTTACTGCCTGCTCTCTACCCTGCACTGTGCTGCAGGTAAAGGCATATGCCATGTTATGAGACATATTTATATATCTCAGCACAGACTTGCAGATTGTAAAGGGACATACCTAATAAAATGTCACTTTATGTTGTCAGTGGAATGCTCACCTGTGAGTCATCCCATGGTTTGAAAAGTTTTTGTAAGAAATACAGAACAGTTGGAATTAATCTGTCTTGGGTTATGTATTTATTCATGAGAGAGACAGAGACTACTTCTGCAGAAGCTTAGGAATTGTATGACACCTTCCTATGCTGACGTTTCTTATTCTTGTCTTCACCCCAGGCAGTTCTGTATGCTTCTTGTGGCCTGATAAGACAGCTTTGTTACTTTTTCTCCCTTTTTATCTTCTTGCACAGGAGCAGCAGACTTCCCCTTGTAGGAGGAATAGGATATGACGTGAGTCATGACACTGCATCTCACTTGGTGCTTGGACATTTTACCCTTGCAAAACCTGAAACATTCTTTCCCTTTTTGGGAGGAGGTTGCTGCGGCCACAGGCTCCCTGTCCTGACTGGGCAGAGTGCCCCAGCCTCAGCCCCCTTTCCCTGGGGGCTCTGGTTGTCATGCAGCATCCAGCTGCACCAGTGTTTTCAGAGGTTAATTTAGGTCATGTTCCCTTTTATTACTGTTAGTATATTTAGTTCAGAAGAATGGATTCTGACAATCCCACTATCTGTACTGCAAGGAGAAGATGGGAATACTGGAAAGAAAGTGAAAAGAGGCAAAGACTTGTTTTCCAAGAAGAAAACCGAGACAAAAGGATAATGCAAGTCTGATGGAGCTCAAGGGATGTGAGTGAGTGAGTGAGTGAGTCTGTGAGGTGACTTTCTTACCTAGCACACATCCTGCAGTACTGCTGGGTCTGGCTGACAAAGGGGAATAAATCTGATCCTTGGAAACTGCAGTTAAGGCAACTTTGCCATGAAGAAATAGGATGCTATTTCTTAGCACAGAGGGTAATTAAACATGAGTCAGTTAACTGTAACATAGTCCGTGAGATGAGAACAGATATATTCGCAAAGCCATTTGAGCCCAGGCAGCAAGAAAGCCTGTATTTACTGGGTGGTTGTGGCAGGGTGGAGGGTTGTGGCAGTCCTGCTGCTGCTGGACGTGGTATGCCCAAGTCAGCAGCTCCATCAGCCGTGTCTGTGGGCCTGCCTGCTGAAGCACCCTCAAATAACAGCACTGGCAGCTCTGTATTAAAGGCAGTGATTAAAATCAACTGTCATGCTTGCACCTTTCAGCAGGTAATGTGCATTGCTCAGCAGGATTTGTTCCCTTCCATGTACATCAGGATAGGTATGTTTTGAGGTGTTTTTCCTTTCAGGTTTTTTTCTCATGCATAAAAGATGGACTGTGCTGGAGACAGTGGCTGGATGTCTGCATCACAGCTTTGGTTAGGATGGTTTGGAGGTTTTTAAGATGAATGTCTCATGTGGGAAATTAAAGGCAGAGGAGAGAACTTTGCTCAGTGTTGTGCTCCGTCAGATGGGAGCTTGATGTCCTTCACTTTCTAATGCTGATCCTCTGGGTAGATCTCATTGCATGTGTGGTGGGGTTTTAAACAAATGGTAGGGCAGATGCAGCATTGGTGTCCTGAGATCAGTAATGTCTTCTTCATCTCATTTAAGCTTTTGGCCTTTGTGTGAGGATCTCACATCAAATTTAATGGCTTGTGATAGAATGGGAAATCAGACAAGATAATCAAATGGTCTCTGTTGCCCTAAAGCTATGAAACCCTAAATACTGAAGAGTGAATTAGTAAGTGTGCATCCCAGCAGAACAGACTGGGCAGGCCTGAAAAAGAACAGCAGTGCCACTACTGTCAACTCCAATTGCTTTCTTACTAATCAGCTGTCTTAATAATAGTATGAGCATGGTCTGGGGAGGTCAGAGAGGCACTTTGAAGGAGGGAGATGTACATACTGTTGGAGAGGTCATTCAACATTACAAGTTGAAAGGTCTACATCAGACCTCTGCTCTTACATCTGCCTTCAGAGGCTGGTGCCCTACAAAGGGTAGATATAAAAGCTTTACATACCACAACCTGCTGGGTTAGAAATCAGATCTGCATAGAAAAAAAGCTGTAAGGATTTATTCTGCTTGTCTTTATGTCTTTTCAGACATTCAGATAGTAATTTGTTTTATAGTACTGCCTTTGTAGTAGGGGACAGGGAGAAACTGTGATAAAAATGATTTAAAATGTCCAACTCGTTAAATCATTAATGTGCTGGCTTCTCACTTGATTTTAGTTTGAGTCTTAGAAAAAAATCTAGTTCTTTCCAGTGACATTGTTGAGAAAAGTCAAATACATGATTTGGTACAGTCCAGAGATGAATAAAATGAATAGTGTTCCCAAAAAGTTTACTTTACAAGAAAGACCATCATCATGAGTTGTGTGCTGTGGGTTGGCAACACTGGTGCCATTGTATTTCTAATCATTATTTACCAATTTTTTTATTGAAACAATTTTTTGTGGTAGACTATTTATCAGAAATGCTGTTTGATAAGTAAGTTGTTATGATAATCACAGCATAACTTAAACTATTACTTCATTTCTGAACCCAGGCTCCATTGAAATACACTTTGTATTTCCTGTTAATTCAAGCAGTCACCTGACAATCTTATAAACTTGATGTATACATGGTAAAATCTGAAATAAAGGTTCTCTCGTATTATTTCAAAGTATAATTGTACTTTGTGTAGAGCAGCTCTTGATACTTTTGATCACTAAAGCATGTCGCCTCATAAATGTACAGCCAGATCCTGCAGACATCCATGAAATAGTCAGTGTTTCAGGCAGAAAGTCTATTCTTCTGGCACTGCTAAAAAGTTGGATCAATATGAACCGAGACTCTCAACCAGAGCTCTTTTTGAGTCAATTCATCCAAAGTGAACTTATCAAAACCAAAATGCTTTACACCGGGGAGAAATAGAATTTGAATGTAGAGCAGATGGACTTTAAAGTGACCTTCCGCCCTCCCTTTCATCCACCTCCTTCAGAAACAATCCCCTACACTGTTCTTTCCCACCCACATACTGCTTTTTATTCCATTAAACTCTAGTGATTAAAATTTCTGCAATGTAAGGCTTATTTTGCTTTCACAGAGTAATTTGTTTGGTACCTTACAAAAACATGATCATATTTTCTGTTTCTGAGTTTGCAGGCTGATCTCTTTCCTTACCTTCTGTATGAAAATGTGGTGTGTGAAGGGCTGTCCGGGCTGGCGGGTGTGAGGAGGAGCTGAGGCATGTCAGGGTGGCCAGCTCGAAGCTGGCTGTGCTGGTGGCAGTGTAGTCATATCAATGTTAGTTTGGTATGGTGGGATGACAACAGGCAGGTACAAAGGCTGAAATAAGGTGTTACATTGTGCCAGTCAGAAACATGGATCCTGTAATTACATTCGTTTAGCTCTGTTCCATCTTCCCTTGGGCGACAGAAAGGGAAGTCATGGTAAAGTGTATCTACTGTTGGCTTTGTTGGGATTGTCCCAAACTAGAGAGGGAGACAAAGTTATTGATGAAAGAAAAGAATCACCTCTTTTTTTGTTTTTTCTCCTCACTTGAATCTTAGCACTTTTTTGTGATGACCACAGTTCTTTTTCTCAGTTTGATTTAGGGCATGCAAAAGTGTTTACTGCTTTGAAGCCTTTTAATTTATTTAAAAAACTGGAGGGAGAGGAAGGAAACAAAATTAAATCTTGGAAAACAGAAAATCTAACCTATTTAACATTATCTAAGTCAAGATATGAGAGTTGTGAACTTGAACAAAATGTCTTTTGGAGTGCACGAAGGTTGCTCTGTTACTTGGAGATGAGCATCTGAGAGCTTGGCAATGCCAAGTGACAGGTGATTATAGCCTCTTCCCAGAGCTATATTTGAAATGGAATTGGAAGAATGAATGTATCTTCTGCCTAAATATTTAATGTTCATCTTCTTAGTCACTCTTTTGTATAGTTGTTTTAGTGATTACGTCTGGCTCTTAGCACCACTGTTAAGTCTCTGAACTTTTCTGAAGAGCTAAAACCTGGTCTGACAAGATACAATGAAATTCTCTTGCGGAGATGTGCAGAAAAACTCATACTCAATTTTCTTTTTTGCTTCAGCTGAGTGTTACCATTTCACTCCTTGGGCTAATTTTGCCTCACAAGTAGGAGGCTTCTTAACTGAAGTGGAATATACAGACTATAAATATTGAAACTCTCCACAGATTTTAACAGGGAAGGTAATTTTATAATAAATAATCCCAGAAGTTGTTTTAGATTGTCTTTGTAAGTTTTCAAATGAAGTTCAGATGTTTTCCTTTAATTTAAGCACTGACTATTTTAACCACTACTCGCATTAAAAATAAGACCCACTTCATTGAGATCTTTTAGTAAGCGAATGAGACTAAATGATCATAAAGCCCCCCTCCACATCTTAAAAATCTGGAATTCTTTGTACAATAACAAGTCAATAGACAATTAATTTAAGAAATAATCCTCTTTGCCCCCAGATGTATTTATATGGATTCATATTGATGGACCTCAGAATTTTTTTTCATTTCGCCTATACAAGCTAGTGGCTGCTATTATATCTTCTTTGATAATATGCTATCTGAACATAGTCCTTTTCTTTTAGAAGTGAGTCTGTTTCAGTTTTAAGCATTGAGAGACCACCACCCAGCCTGGCAGTGAAGATGCTGAGGATGAACGAGAATGGAGATGTGCTCAAACAAGCTACAGCCCTGAAGCTGCTCTCTGCTGTCCAAGGGGGAAATCAGAGCTTTGTCACGTGAACTCATTGCTCTTTTTCTGGAGTTAGTTACTTTCTCCATTTCAAATCTGACTGGTTCGTAGAGAATGGCCACCCATGATTCCCTGGAGTACAGAGGGGAGGTTTCCTGACACACTGGAGCCATCCTCATGATGCTCCCTCCTGCAAAGCAGCCCCAGGGCAGTCCCAAGCCATCTCTGGCTGTATAAAGGCTTGGAAAGGTGCTGCAGTGTGACCCACTTGGGTGCTCATAATTCCTCTCAGGCTTCTGCCTCACCACTCCAGGTCTAATATTTTTTTCTGGACTACAATAGGTTAAACAGTGTCAGGCTGGTTCCTGCAGAGAGCGTGCATGTTGTTTTTCGCTGTGGCTGCATGATTTCACATGGACATTGAGACAAGTCTTTAATTATGGGACACTTCTTATGATTTAACTATTAATAATTAGATTCCCACATTTTTAGTTCTGAATAATTGCTAGAGCCATGGAGTCATTGTTGTATATTATAAGTTGGACTAATTGAGTGCAGCCGGTATTTGTTAATTGTTCCTCTTACGCATATGCTAAATCCAGAAGAGTTGAAGTCGCTCTGGGACATTAATTTTAAACACAATTAAAACATCATAACCTGTTGGCAATTATTCTCTGTGCGTTGTTTTGATATTGATGGATCCAGATCTGAGCACAGTAATTAAAAGGAACCACTGTTATTGTTGATCCCACAGATAAACTAACGCTGATTGCGTGCTGTGAACTGGTTAATCAAGTTTATTTAACTTGTCGTTAGTGATTCATCCCAGTGACTGTACTGGGACGCTCTTTATTTGAGCCTAATAATATAATGGTTCTGGCTGTCTCCAGCTGCTAAAGGAGTTTCACTAATTCTTGTAAATAGACTCCGGTAACATCTTAAGGAATAGCATTGTTAGATACACAAATTAAATCCAGCTTGAGACCAAGGAGTTTTCCCTTTTAATGAGACATGCTTTGAGACCTTGCTGTTGAGACCCAACTTCTCCCTGTCCTGAGCTGCAGTAGAGGTGATTGTGTTTCCTGGGTGGTGATTATGTTTTATGTGCAAGCTCTTTTGTTTTGTTTGATTTTGATAATACCAAAGTGTGCCATGTTTAGTCTCTTCCTTTGCCAATGCTCTTTAATCCTGTTTGAGAAACTACTTCTGCAGCTGCAGAAGTTCTCATAAGGTGACACCCAGTTTTCAAGCCATGGGTCCACAAAAAAACCCCAGTCTCTCTTAAAACATCTCTACATTCTGGGTGTCCAGTTTGCTCAGGCCCTCAGCAGCACTATCAATACCATTTACTGTCAGTCTCAGCAGTGGGAGCATCTTGCTGTGGCCATGAAAGCAGCAGTTCCAGACCAGTTTGGCACTGTCTTGAGGGGCACCTGGCTGCTCTCTAAGACTGGGAAAGTCAACAGAACAACTCTGTCTTGTGCTCCTGGCTGAGAAAACTAAAGGTGCTGGCTCAAAGTAGATAGTTTAATTTTAATTATTATTATTGTTGTTGTTATCGCCATCATTATTTTAGTCTTAGACTAATTTTCCAGGTATTTTTCCCCACCATGGATGGAGGGAAAGCCTTCTAAGGAGCTAGAGTCCACTGATTCTCTTCTTATTAAGGTTCTTGGTACAAACACTACTGACCTTCACAGCTAACCCTGGTTTTGTACAAGGCTGAAAAAGTTCCTTCCTTTCAGGCATTTAACGCAAGTATGTTTTGTGCTTTCTTTTGTGTTATTTTAGGATAAGGTCTTTTTAAATGCCCTTAGTTTCTGAACTCTCAGTTTCTGGGCCCTGTGTACAGGTAATGTCTTAGTACGGCTTTCATGGTGCTGCTCCAGGCAACTGCACTGGCTTTCTTTTTCCATCAGAGGTTTCTGAGTTCCTTTACATTTCTTGAAGTTGGTGGTGCTCAGTGTTCACTACTCCTGCAAGAACTCTCTTATCCTTCCAGCTGGCTGTGAATGTAAATTGCAAGAGGCTCATCACGAATGTCCAGACTCTGGAAACTATTGGTGTTAAAGGTACATTCCTTCATATCACACACATCAGATAAGTGGGATGGCTGGCCATCACTTCTCCTCCTAAAATAGTCCACAATCAGAATGAGCAGGAGGAACCCAGGGCCAGTAAAAACACTATTCTAAATAAAATCACACTGTTTCCTTTATAATTGCAGGGTAACTATAAGAGTATTCTGCTGGGAGCACTGAACTGAAGACCTTAAATAGCAGTGCTAATGTTTAAATTGTATTTTCATCTTTTCTGTGTTTTCCATACCAGATTTCTGGGACTTTTGCCAGGTTCCAAGACCATATAGAATTAATTGTTTAAAAGGAAAATAAATATTTCTGAAGTGCTCAAGAGTATGTATGTCTGATCTAATGAACAATAGTTTTGTTCATTTATCAATTGCTCCTTGTAATTTACTCAAATGGCTTTTTTTTTTTTTTTTTGTCTGGAAGGAGGAGGATAGGAGCACGAGGAGAGTGATCCTCCTTGAGCTTCTGTACTGAATTTATATATACACAAAACATTTCTGCATTCAATAATCTAAGTAGACAGGATGACATTTCTGCCAGATAGAGATGTAGAAGGAAACGTAGGGGAATTTTCCTAGCCTGTCTGGGCTGGGTGGTGGAGAGGTCATTGGAAACAATTTGGCTGATGTTATACTGAAGTCAGAGTTGAAGAAAACTTGGAAGACAATATTATGCTAGGTCTGTTTAAAAAGACATCCTAGATACTGTTACCTGGTGTTGGAGTATGCATTTAAGTGAGAAATTGCCTGTTTTTATTAATATCTCAGTTATGCTTTGTTCTTAACCTAATTCAGAAGTTGTCTGTGGATAAACTTTCTGGTCTTCATGCTGTAACTCAACACTAAGTTTGTTCCACCATCTCTGACTCAGTGTTATGATTTGGATAGACTAAATCAGTCTGATATTCTCTATTAAATCAACACATGTAGCATCTGCTGGAATTTGCGGGA
Organism: Lycocorax pyrrhopterus obiensis; assembly: GCA_014706295.1. Lineage (NCBI taxonomy): Eukaryota > Metazoa > Chordata > Aves > Passeriformes > Paradisaeidae > Lycocorax > Lycocorax pyrrhopterus. The sequence goes on along the minus strand of JACSVZ010000002.1, from coordinate 17,818,261 downwards.
TTTGATCTTATCCTTCTCAGTCACACTATTTTTTGCTTTGCAGCCTGGTAGATCTATCAATTTTCATGCAGGCTGCTGACCTCTGATCTGCCAAGAGAATTAGTTACATGTTTCTGTATGTTTTGCTACTGAGGCTTCAGAATCCCTCTTAACCCAAGTCCCTGCTTACATATTGCTACCATTCATTTTTATTGGCTTCGCTAAAGTCGAATTCCTGTATCTCGATTTTTCCCCAATCCACTCTTTGAGCGGCTTGAAAGAATCCAACTGAAAACAAAACCTCAAAGAGTTTATATAATGAATTACTTTTAAACTAGACGCTAAAAAAGACAGAGGAGCATTTATCAGGAATGTTTGTGGGCTTGGTGGTTACGAGCTTAAAAAAAAAAAAAATACCGTGTGGAAAGGCTTTTGTCCCATGACAGAGATTTAAAAGGCTGCGGGTTCGGATTCCAGCGGCGGCTCAGGCCTGTAATCGCGTTCGCAACGCTGCCTCTCACACGGCCGCCCGGCTGCCGCGGGGCGCGGGCCGGGTAGCGGCGGCCGCGGAGCCGCCACCTGTCGGGCGCCCCGCGGGCCCCGCGCCCGGGCGCGGCGCTGCCGGGGGCTCCGCGCCGCCCGCGCAGCGCTCCTGCCTCCGCCCCGAGCCCGGCGCGGACCGGACCGGCCGGCAGCTGCGGCTCCGACGTGGAGAGGGCAGCCTGTGCGCTAGGCAGGGACAATGGAGGAAAATGAAAGCCAGAAACTTGAGCTGTGCCTGGCTTGCCCAACAGACGGCAGGCAGACGAGGGGTAAGTAAGCGGCGATAAAAGTAAGGCAAAGATGGAGTTACGTTTAAGCATGTCCTTGGTTGCTGCTTTTTATAACTGGAGGCAGAATGCATGAAAAAAAAATAGCATTTTTTTCTTGAGCTAATGGCCCTGCTGTGCACATTTCCCTAATAGTGGAACTTTGTGAGTTTAACTTTCTCTTGGGAGAGATTTCTGTGTGCCCTCTGAAGCCGGGAGCACGCTGCATGGCTGTCACGGATGCGGGATCCTGCCGGTGCGGAGGCTGAGGTGGGGAAGGCATGTCCCCTTCCCTTTAAATGCTCTGCCAGCCTCAGCTATGGCAGAGCAATAGCTCTTCCTTCGTAAAAGTGGGGTTGAGCTCATCTTTACCTCGGGGTGTCTGTTAAAAGGGGGAGATCCACGGCAGATTGTGACAGGGTTAGTTTACTTTGAGTGAAACCACTGGGGTTTGTTTTGGAGCGAAGCCAAGACTGTCTAAGCGGGGTTTCCACGGCGCTGTGCATTCATACATTCACTGCTGCACTATCTATTTCCTATAAAGCGAACAAAAACTATTTCCTGGTGAATTCTATGTGGGCTATTCCACGTGGAACGGAGCATTCAGGTAGCATGACAAACACCTAATCTAATCTATATCAATTACAGTATCTGTGGGGCACCTGTGGACATTCCCATTTCCTGCATGTTGTATTCCTCAAAGGCACTTCAGGAAAAGTTGTGTTACTGTGCTTCTGTGAAACAAATAGTGCATGTGGTTTAAAAAAAAAATCACACAAGCTTATGAGCATGCAATACCAACAAATAGTGCATTGGCAACTTAGGAGAAAAAAAAAATGCTCTTCCTTTTTTTTTTTTTAATTTGGGTGTTCATTAATTGATTGATGCCCTTTTGAATCACTTTTTAAGTAAAATTACTGAGCATTGTGAGTAACCTTTGTCTGTGTATGTTTATGTTTAGTGGGACGGAAATCTTCACTTTGTGTCTGACTAGAGAAAAAAAAAAGCCTTCAGTAACACTTTTCTTCTGTAGGGGTTGTATGAAACTGCCTCAGATACATGTGGAGCTAGGAAAACAGAGGGCTGACCAGACTGATTCCATGGTTCCAAAAATGTTGAGTGCTGAAAGCTCATAACCAAATGTAGTAGTTTTGGCCCATATCCAAAATTTACATTGGAATGAGAGCTAATTGTGAAGACAGTGAAGTAAATTAGAACAATTCCAAATAATATCACATTTACTGCTAGCATAAATGTAACAGAGATAGGTTTGACTCATGCTGTTAAATCTGTATTCTTTTTTAAAATTTTAGTATTGAATGGAGTTTGCTTCAAGGCTCAGTTTCACAGTTTCAGTATGGGTCAGGTCCACACTTGTTCCTTTCTGAAATTATTCTGAAAATGTTCTATTCTCATGTCACCTGGGTTGCAAAACAGGACTGTTAAAATCTTCATAGCAGTTAAAGTAATGAAGCAAAGTGACTTTCCTGACCTTTGTGGACTTCATGGAAGGTGTGACTTAGAAGAGTTACATGTCAGGACATGTCAAAGGACTTTTCTATTTTTCTATTTCTTTTCTCCTAGCTCATAGCCATTAATCTGTCGTGATAATCTTACTGCTGATCCTAGGCATACTGCTTCTATGCGGCAGACCTGGGCCCTTACTGTAGTCATGGGCAATGTTGATGTTAAGAAATCTTGAAACTTGTTTTCAGATCCGAGAAGCAAATCAAGTGTAAGGGTTACTCACACCTTTGGATAACCAAATTACTCCTTGTCAATTGGCAAGACTTGCTTTTAGTTGCCCTCTAGACTTGCTGCTTTATTGAACAGAAGGACCTTCAGCTTTTAGCTTCAGAATATGAGGGAGGGAGAGAAGGAGACAAGCTTATCTCACACCTCTGTGTTTTCTATTGCCTTCTCTTTGCTCTTTTCCCAAGGAGGGTACTTGCATAATTTATCCTTTTCCTACTCTACTCTTAGCACTCATCTGGGAACCAACACATGATGTTTCACACGTTTCACAGTTATCTGTGGGGATTGATTTGCTAGGCCTATTATCTTCACTTGGAAGATATGGACGGTTTACCCACGATGTTATTGAGCAACTCCAGAATCCAGAAAACCTCTCAGTTTATCCTCCCTGTAGCACTCTGGCATACACAGCATCTGTAGAACTGATGTGTCTCGAGATCCACGGGGGAGTTTCAGCAGCCCAGTGCTCAGCCTCACCATTGAAGTCACTTATGCCTGTCCAGGAAGTGGTCCAAAACATTTTTTTTCAGCAATTAGTAGGGAAAAGACCCATACTGAAACACAACAGATTTTGGTTTGCAAAGAAAGTCATGTGCTGCTGAGTGCTGTAATGGTGCAGGATCAGGATCCTGCTGGATGCCCAAGTCAGCTCTCTGGCAAGATGAGAAATTAGTTTGCATAGTTTACATTCCTTTCTTTTCACTGGTATTTATGCAGTATTTTCCAAATATATGAAAGAAAAATAAGATAATTTGTTGATCTTTCTAATACAGTATAAGAAAAATATGTTATTTTTGATTCCTTTTCAAGGTTTCACTTAATAACAAACAGTGGTAAAACACTTTACTTGATATGTCTCTTTATGTGCCAAAAATTAGCTCTTTCTTAAGCTATTGAAATTACCGAATTGTAGAGTAGGGAAAGACTTTGCATGAGAGAGATTTAGGACCCAAAATACAGACTCATGAGTTCTGGGTTGTGCTTGTCAGCATAGGTTTACCTGCCTTCTTGAGGAAGTGCCTGCCATCACTGCAGTGATTGAAACTGCTGCTGTGACCGTACTCTGAGGGTTTATACCAAATTGCTGCACTCAGTCACCCGCGCTCGCGCTGACTCCCTCCAGCTCCAAGAAAATCCCTTATTTTATGTCTGTGCCTTTGTTCCAGCAGCCTCAGGGATATAACCTCTAGGCTCTTGGTGCAACAAATTAAAGCTGGTGAATTCCATCCAGCCCCAGCCCATTTCTTCTCCCTCCCCTGTAAAATCCATTGGAATGACTGTGCAGCTTTCAGAAACCATTTTCACTGAGTGTATCTGGAGTAGCCATGCTGGCTTCTTGCAAGGAAAACTCTCCTGTTTGCCATTTTTCTCAAACAAGCTCAGTGTACCTGGTGGCTCGTGCTCTGACTTTTCAGTAAGCAGAGGGTTTGGACGTTTCTTAATTGAGTTGTGCTTGAAAAAGTTGAGTGCATGCACATTTGTACACAAAGGTGAGGCTGCTGCTCTGAAGGTTTAACTAGGATTGTGCTGCTAAGAAGGTCTTAGAAGGTGCTGTGAAGATCACAGATGACATTTTGAATCTGTGAGAGTAAGACTTCTCTATGAACCAAACCTGCTCACAGAGTTGTGTCCAGATCTGTGCTCATCAAAGCATGGTGTCACCTGCAGCCTGGGCTCCCGTGCCTGCATCTGCTTTCAGGATAGGTTTCCATGAATGCAAACAAGAGGGTGTTGTTGGACATTTTGGAGCCCTTGAACAGTATAGGGAGCTTACAGAAACATGCAAAGTCTTTGAAGACTGTCCAGGGCCAAGTTTTGTTATGGAACCCAAGGAAACTGATTCCGTATGTGAATTGGTGGGACATCACACCAGCAGCGGCTCCACCGATAGAGGATTTGCTTTATTACCAGGGCTTGATGTTCCATGGCACGTGGCAGGCAATTGACAATGCACACCAGAAAGCTGAGAAATCCTGAGCACAAAATCCTGAGGCAAGTGGTAGGCACAGTGTCAGAATGACTGACTGAACCATAAAAAGAAGCGAGTAGGTGCCTGTTTCCAAACAGCGGTGCTGTGTAATGGCAGCATGCGGAGGAAACGTCAGGCGGAGGATAAGGGGCTCTGAGGCAAAAAGAGTCAGACAGAGAGAAATAAAGATTTATTCAAAACAGGTAGAAGGAGCTCCCTGCTCCTGGGGAGGTGCTGGGAAGGGTTAACACTCTCAGGGGTGTCCGAGTCTGAGTCTGCCTGGTAAAGATGAGGAAGGCCACATCAGACTTGGAGAGGCCTTTTCAGTGCTTCAGTTTTTGTTAGGTTTTTTTTTTTCTTTGCTGACAAAGGAGTGAGGGATTTTTTCAAAGGTATTAGGTAACAAGGCTCCAGTCTACAATTTTTTGAGCACCAGAGGGTTCATATTACAGAGTTACCTGAAGATAAGCCAGCACTTACCCACAGTGTCTGCCTATCTCTTTACAGATGCCGTCGTGTTCTTTGGTCTTAAAGTAGATTTTAAAGTAGTAACATTTATCTGAGGGGTTTTTTCTTTTCCCTTTTTATATCACACAAAACTTGCTTTTATACTATTTCTTAAGAAATGGTTTATGAAAAAATGATGTAGAATTTTCCAGCCTGCTGTCCTGAGACATATAAAATGCAAGAGAGATCCGTGAAATTTAAAACCAGACCACAGTCACAAATCAGGAAAAAAGAGACTCCCAAACCCTCTTATTATTTCCTAGGTGTTTGAGAACCTGTTGAAAACCCACTGAAAAAAAAAGATTAAGGATTACAAATCTGCTCTGTCAAAAGAATTTTATCAGTTCATATCCTTAAGGATACTAGTTATGGGGCCATTAAGTGTATTGGACCCTATTGAAGAAATCTGTTTCTTCTTGTAGAAAGCATCCTGTAGGTCTTAAAGGTCAGGGCATAAGAGCCCTGTCAGATCTTCTTTTCAAGTCACATAGGTGAAGCTGATATAAAAGGAACATCTACTTTAATGATGCTCGCTTTTCTGTGAGGCAATACTGCAGTTGTGTGATAAAAGTATATAGTATGTGCATAGCTTATATAAGGGATTATTTCCGGGACACTTACTATGATGTGTATATGCCTAATGATGCAGAACATGCCATTGCACACTGCCAGACTTTTAAAAGTACCTAGCTTTTATGTCAATCTATTTTTCCATTTTGCTGCTAATGTGAATGTTGGTATTAAGTTTTTATAATATAAACTATGTTTGGTTTTGGTTTTTGTTTCTTTTCAGACCAGGCAAAACCCAGTTTGCATGTAACATCACTAGACGATGCAGAATGTCTCCGATCTAAAGAGCTCCTTTCGACCCCGAGCAGTCACGCTTCTTCTAACTCAAAGTCCACCCGTAACATCCCTCGAAGACATACAGTAGGTGGCCCTCGCAGTTCCAAAGAAATATTGGGAATGCAAACCTCAGAAATGGACAGGAAGAGAGAGGCTTTTCTTGAGCATCTGAAACAGAAATATCCCCACCATGCCACAGCAATAATGGGACACCAGGAGAGACTGAGAGATCAGGTAAGGAAGTCAAATTTGTATAACGTCTTTTATTTAACAGTCCTTATAACTCCTACAAAATTGAGTGTTATGTCATTACAAAAGATGAGAATGTAACAAAGTATGAAACAAATTTTTTGGACATGGCCTCCTGCGATTCAGATGTTGCCTTAAAATTCAAAGAAACAGTCATTAAAATTAGTCTATTCAATATTACCTTGGACTTGTTTGTTGAAATTGACATTTCTGAAGAGCTTTTCATTTTTTTTAGTGCATACACAAAGAAAGGAGTGAAGGTGAGACTCTTGATCTTCGTATATGACTCTCAATCTACTTTTCACAGCTGAAGGGAAAATATGGAACAGCTGTTAATTTCTGTTACACTTTCATTATTGGCACCACTGCCTGGGAGAAAAGAAAATACCTGCAGAGTGTGTCTGTATGCTTTAGCTGGCTCTGTTACCCTTTCATTTGCTTTCTTTTCTATTTTTGAGTTTTGTAATGGAAACAGAACAGACTTACCCATAACTATCTGCCTCCTCTAAGCAGCTTTGACACCCACATTCGTCTGTCAGCAGCGTACCTGAGGGTGGTGTGCCTCTGCCTGCAGTTGCTTTCCAGCAGCAAGCAGTAGTTGTAGGGTCAGAGGAGAGGTGACATGCTGATGTATCTCTCAGAGCAGGTGGAGGCTGAGACACGCCGACCTTCTGAATTCAGGGAATGCCATACAAGGATCTCTTCCCAACTCTGGACTCTGGTTTTGGGTGCAATGATAGAGTTTAATCTCTTCAGGCAATCTACTGTCTATTCAATAATTAATTTTTTTTCAAACAAGCATCAGAATTTGGAGTTTGGTCTAAAAAATCTTGTGCTCATTATTCTCGGTTTAACAGCAAACCTTTTTGTAAAAGTTTTTTTCCCTTAGTGGTTTATAGGTATTTCAGCACTAATAGCAAATTAATTGTAAATAAGGAATATAAATAAGGTGGAAAAATATTGTACACTGTTGTGGAAGCTCTTAGTGAATTCCAAGCTTCTTTGAAGCTTTGCAAACTTGAAAGGCTTTGAAGATCAGACTGTTACAGGTTTGGAAAGATTGTAATTTGTTAACTCACCCCTAGAACTTCTTTTTTACAGGGTCTTTAGAGATCCCAGGTGCTATCACTGTTAGAATCCATCTGTATCCAGCTAAAATTGCTGCAAGACTTCAGCTCTAATGAGGATGATCTATTCCTTATTTTTAAACAGCTCTACTCCTTTCTTTTTAGACTCTTGACTTTTTTTCCTCCCCACTTATCTCTTCCATGAACTTTAGTGACTGTGTGGAATGTGCTGGGTGGTGGATAAAGATAGCATACAAATTAAATAAAGGGGGTGGGAGGGGGGTGAAATCCAGAGATTAGATCTTTTGGAGTCATGTAAATATTTAGTTCCAGTGTTGCAGACACTGCAAACCTAGTTTGAACAGCCTACAGCATTACACCCTACACATTTTGTAATTTGAGCCTTTTCTGAAGGCAATAAATTACAGAAGGAATGCAGTAACTGCTCTTGATATTTGTTTAAAATGTGTCTTCCTTGCTAATTTATTGAGGGTAAAATTCATTCTCCTTCTTCTATTTTTTGGTGATTAGACATGTGTATTATATGTATTGTGTGTAATGAGTTTTTTAACAATCTTAAAACAAAATAACTTTAAAACTACTATTAATGCATCAAAATATATTTCTTGGAAGTGGGAAATACTGAAGACTCCATCCATTCAGCATTACTTAAAGAAGTATAATCTGAACCAAAACCACGTTAAAACATACAAAAATAAATAATACAAGTTGATGGTAAGAAAGTTGCTTAGTTGGCATGTGATGTATCAACTGTCTGGCTCATCAGACGCAGTAAGACTATGATGATCATAGCATTACAATTCAGAGGCGGATTTTCTTACCAACTGTGTGTCTGTGTGCACACCCACATACCAGTATTTCGTGTGTGTGTGTTTGTGTGTGTTTATATGTAACTGTATATAGATACACATAGGGGTGTGTGTATATATATATATATACACACACAGCTGTGTGTGTGTGTGTGTATGCACGTGTGACTATGCATAATGCCTGCTTTCTTAGCCACTCCATGAATAAGACTATAGTATACTTTTGCCTTGGAGGGTGTATATGTGTGTTTAGCATCCATGCTTCTTTTTTCCACCCACATACATGGAAGTGTGTAGCAGTGGTATGGAAGACAAACTACGTGCACATGTAGTAGGTATGTGTATGTAACACATACAAAGATGTATGGGAAAACACAATTTAAAATGTCACATTTTAAATTAAAATGTCACAATTTATTTTCCATGTTCCTTTCCAGGTTCCTTTTCTCCCTTCTTAATTCTGCAGCTGCTCCAATATCTGGAAAGTGGCAACGTTGTCCATGGTGGGAATCTCCCCACTGTAGGATACCTATCAAGGATAGTAGCTAATGCAACACCATTTTCTAATCTCTCTGTCAAATGGTGCAGCTGAAACATAAAACACCCCAGTATTTACAGAGGTGTCAGGAGGTAGTCCTTGGTATATCTTATAATTTCTCTTCCAGATTACTCTGAACCTTCTAAGGTCGACAGCCAACAGAAAATCAGGATTGGCAATTGTATGTTTTTTCCTATGTGGACTTTCTTCTCTTGTCCATTTTAGCCGTCAGTATCTGAGTATGGCAAACTGACTCCTTGTTTGCAGAAAATAAACATCAGGGAAAAACTATTTGATGCTGTCACATCCTACTGTATCATTTCCACCAGCAAGGGCAGCTCTGAATGTTGTCTGCATCTTCCACTACGCACTAATGGTTTCCTCCAGGCTTCATTTATTCAGATAAATCCCTCCCTAGATGTGCCTCCTGAGGACCCATTTCTACTCTTGATAATCTGCCACAAATCAGAAGTAGAATCATGGCCAGGTAAAATGCCTGCAGGGATTACTGATGGTTAGCTAACGTGGTGACCTGAAACCTCCCAGCTGTGCACACAGATAATTTCTCCTCCGAAGGTTTGTTGCCTTGTTTGTGATATCCTGTTCTGGAAAGGAAAGCTCACAGAGGCAGGGGCCATCTTTATTTGCACAAGGGGCTTGGGATACTGCAGCAAGGCAAACAGCCTGCAGCTAAGCTGGTCTGTGGTAAACTGGAGCGTGACTTTGCAGCAGCCTGGGGATGCAGACATGCCGTGCCTTGTGCACCCCAGCACAGGGGAATGCAGCACCCAATGGCCACAGCTCTGTGACCCACAGCCTGGCAGCTCACCCTCACATTGCAGGTTTTCCCCCTTCTAAGATAAGTCCACAGCTGGGCACCAGAGCTCCCTCCACCTGGAAGCCTGTAAAGCTGAGGAACAACATTTTTTTTTTAGGTAATGCAAGTTTCTGCAGGAGCTTTAAATACCTTACCTCTGCCAAGGCTGTCTCATCTGTGGTAATGAAAGGAAGGTGCTAATGTAATCCCCAGGAAAGTTAGGGAAAAAAAAGAGAAAGCAAGAAGGAAACAGTCTGGGATGTTTTCAGTTTCAGACAGTGTGAATCATCTGCTGTGAAGCTCATGGCAGGACATGGTCACCCACTTAGGTGAGGTTGACTCTGGTCAGCAGAGAAGGAAAGAGCAGGAACAAGTGTAAAAGCTGGGTCTGTAGCTGCAAGGATGAAAAGCAGTTAGCAATTAAGAGGTTAAAATGCTAACCTGGCAGTGGGAGGGGGTAATCCCTGCTGTGAACCTGTTTTACAAGTCACCTTTAAAAAAACCTTTCTGAGGGGCAGAGAACAAAAATGAATGTGTAGAAGTTTTTTCAGAGCAGGAGCTTGTGAGCCTGGGGTAGGAAAGTGAGCTGGAAGAAGTTTGCCACAGCTTTCTTCAGTTGTGTGGCTACGAAATAGGCTGAGAGGTGCGGAAGAGTCAGGAGCAGCTCTAGTGCTTCAGGCAGCGCTCCGTGAAGAAGAAATTTTCTTGGCAAACAAAATTAGATTTCAATCAATTAAAAACAAAACCCAAATCCTTCCGGTGCCTTTGGAGGGCTGATTGCCTAGAAAATGGTGTTTGAGGGTGTTTTGTTGTGTTCACTTAGGTCTGAACATGACAGGTAACTCTGGCATCTGGGCAGGTGTGGCTAAGGTTACCATGGAGATCCATGATGTCATGCTTGATAGAGCATGTCAAGACAGCTAATCTAACATGTAGATGTTCAAAAAGTCCCATAGGCCAGGACTAAGCTTTATGCAAATAACAAAGTTACTCTGCAAAAGGGCAAAAGAAAACACGGCTGTGATATGGCGTGCGTTGTACCTGGCAGCTTGAAAGGATTATTACAGACTTCATCATAAATTAAAACTTTTGGAACTAAAAGAAGAGGATTTCAGACCATCTCTGGCCTCACCTGTGGAATCTCACATTTCGGTAAATAAGACTCTTTCTGTTTCTGCCCTCGCTGTAAAAAAATGCTTTTGAAATCGTGGAGTTTGCTTCACCACGTTGTTCCTGCTGGCAGTAGGGCTGAGTCAATAAAGCAAGCTTTCTGGCAGGGCATGTTCCCTTTTCTCTTTCAAAAATGAGTTCTTTATTGAATGAACTAAGAATTCGGAATTATTTGAAAGGCATTGTAACGTATCATGTTGATTATATGAATCATGCTGCAAAAATTTCCTAGGTAGTGTTTTGGAGGAGAAACTAAGAATGGAGACACTGTATTTATTTGTAGATTATTGCCAGATGTCTCTCCTTTAACTGTTAAAAAAGAACCCTAAAATTACAACAGTGTTTATTCCAGGATTTGATATCTGTTAAAATACTAAAGCTTTTTGGTTTTTACTTGAATAACAGTATCAGTTGGTTAAGCTGACTTTGATTGTGTGTTTTGATATCATTGGTAACATTTGAACGCTTCTTAATAGATTTTTTTTCTTGGGTAAAAGTACATTAGTAGAGGGTAAACACATTTGGAGGTGAAAGTCTAGCAACAGAAAGGCTATTGGGACTTTGGGATTTGAGGTATAAACAAAAGGGGATAGTTTCAGTCCCTCTGGAGAGACAGTAAACGCCCTGTGTTCTTAGTTGCAACCACTTTTGTGCTCGCATCAGTCAGGACAGATCAAGTAAACACCGGTAGGTAAGGGATGGCCCCCCGCTGGCACGGCAGGATGTGATAACGGGAAGCAGCGTTGGGGCTGCAGAGTTCACTTGGTTCAAATCGCTCCGCGTGGAATGGGAAGGGGCAGGTCTGGGTGGGAAAGGGTGGGGACAGCGCCCGAGCTTAAAAATGTGAAAAGAGAAAAATCTTAATGTTCTGCCTAAGACAGCTGAGAGATGTAAACTTGAGAGGAACTTTAGTTCAATATAGATCCTCAGTAGGATTTAGGGAGTGAGGGGGCTGCAGAATGTGGTAATCACATTGTCTAATTCCAGGTGAAAAAATAGGGTATGAAGATTTTCTGATGTTCTGCATTGCTTGATCAGGCAAGGTTAAATAACTTTTTTTTTGAATGTGTAGTGACTTTTAAAGTGAAAGAATTGAAAGTACTACAAGTGAAGAAATCACTAACTGATTTTTTTTTTTTAGTCACAATTCTTTGGCTTTTACACCCAGTTATATCTTGAAACTGAGTTATTCATGGGAAGTTTTTCAAATTTATTTCAATTTAACCCTTCTCCCAAAGTCTGAGTGTTAGTTTTTTAGTACTTGCATATGTACAAATAACAATGTGTCAAATGAACTAACATATTTTGCGTTCATTACACTGTTGCTGGTTGATGCCATTGAATCGGGTAGGGAGAAATTGATTTAGTGTTAGTACTGCATGAACACTCTTTTGGTCTGTGCGAGTTAAAAAACAGAGTTAAAAAATTACATTCAGTTTTAAAATGCGAAGAATGTGATTCTAATCTGGATATATGTTGCTGCAGATTTTTCTAGTTGGGAACATCCATTTCATTGAATTACTACTCGGTTCACATACTGCTGTATTTACCATGTCACCAAAAAATGCCTATTTGTATCTGAGAAGTCAGCGTCATACAGCCAGAGCTTGCTGTTGTGTCGGCACAGGCTGTAGGTATTTCTTCAGGGGAAAAGAAAAGTTTCAGAAGTTGTTTGAGGAGATTTCTCTGAGTCCCTGCTTCCTCTCCGCCAATGGGCACTGCCTCCCTGCCCGAATGGGACAGCAGTTCCGCCTCGTCCCAGGGCAGTCTGTGTAACCCGGCAGGGCACGCCGCACGCTGAGGAAGGGGGGCCCTCCCCAGTGTCCACACGTGTCCCCTGTCTCACGTACATCTGGTGCAACAATTTATTGCTTTCCAAGGCCACTCCAAGTTAAGGGCAACTGCTCATGTTTTACGCTGTTACATGCACCTAAGAAAAGCTATGAAAATGAACATACGCAACATGATTACACGGTTAAATGTCTGCTGGATTCCAAGCCCTTAGCTTTTGTTTATGGAAGGACATGAGATGACATGTCCATTTGTTTTGAGTTGAAACATGCTCTTTAGCCCCCAGATAATGCTGTGATTGCAAGATATTTATAAATAGCTTGATAGATAAATGAACAAAGAGCTGGTTCATTAGCAAAGTAAAGTGGATTTACTTTGTATTCACTCAAAGTGAAAATGCTGAGGAAGAAGAATATTCCTAATAGAATGTCTCAGTGGAAAGTCTTTCAATTTTACCCTCTAGTTTATAAAAGTAAGGCAACCTATTAAGGTACATATTAAACTACTAGCCCTAAGGTATCTCTGGGAGTAAATGAAGTTTAACTAGATTGTTAATACTTGCTTTGATAAATATAAGTTTCTCCATTTATATCTATCAGTTAAAAGTAATTTGAAAAGCTGGGTTTTTTCGAAAAAGCAAACAAAACAAAGCTGCAAAAAGGCTAATAAAGCAATTCCTTTTCTTTTTCCCTCCCTCCCCCATGCAAACCACACACCAGTGCAGTTACTTTGCCCCAACAGGATTAGTAACTTTTTTTCCTGTGGCAACGCCTCTGCATTTTAAATAGTGTGTATTGTTTGTAACTCAGAAGTCCCAGGTAGTTGTTTGTACTTACCTTTGCTCATGTGAATTTTGTACATATATTTTTCTAATCTAATTTTATGACAAGCAAAAGTATTTTTAGAATGCTTTGTATTCAGCTGGCTGAATAAATGCCTGCACTAATCTTGTTCCAGTACCTATTGTTAAATCCAATAAAGAATCTAGGACTTCGGTATCCCTTAAAGCATATTTCAGGCAGCTGCCTTCAAGAGTGTTGCCCATGGAAACCTCTCCCAGTTGTTGTAGACACCTGAGATTCCTTAGGTTTCAGAAACTTAAGCTTTTCTGGCCCAAAATGTCCTGAGGCATTTATAGGTGTGTTTTTTCACATACTTGGTTTAGCCCTCGTTCTTTCTGGGTTGCCTCTGTCGACGACTGCCAAAAGCTGCACCGAAACAGCCAGCAGGGCCCTGCTTCGGGGAGGGGTTCAATGCAGCACTGGCTCCTTCAGCAGTGGTGGGGAGGAGCATCTGCACAAAGGATGCTATTGCCAGTGCTTCCCCTTCCAACTCTGCTTTCAAACCAAAGCACCTCCAGTTGCTTCCTGCCCAGCTCAGGGATGAACAGCATAGGAGGCATCCTCAGGACACCATTCTACATGGGGCTTGTCAGTGATCCCTAAATCCCAAAATTAATTTCAAGGCCCTTATCAACTTATGAGAGCACAATAAGTTTGTGACAGAAGTGATAATGAAGCTCTGGTCTACAGATGCTTTTGGCCACGCTGGTTTTGAGGAGGCGTTCTCACTTGGCCACAGCTCTGGAGCTGTGCTGCAGAAGGTGTGAGGAGCACTTGTCTGGCAGATGATCACAGACAGGCAGAGGTGTTGGGTGAGGGCAGCAGGCTGTGCTGGTGGTAGTGCTGAGGTGACAGTGTGACTTCCCTGGCCATTGGTCAGTGCTCCCTTCTGTAACCTGTGATTAGCCTCCGTACTGGTGAATATTTGCTGTGTCCAAAAACCATTTCCCTGCAAATGGTTGTGAGCGTGCTTGGGTTGTTCTTGTTGCTGCTGAATAGTCCTGTTGGCTTCTCACTGGGAGCACTTTTGTGCTCTTTGCACACTGTCGGTTGGGATGGGAGCACATATTTGTGTCTGTCATTAGCAAAGTAAATGCATCTCTGGACTATTGCTGCTGCTTTACAGCATTTTTCAGCTGATTTTCTAACAAAGGCAGATTGCACTGAAGCCACTTGATTAACTGGTTTGGTTTAACCATAATCACTGGGATTTAAATGTCTTTTCTGGGCTCAAATAGGAGAACAGGAGTAAATAAGACAAGCAAATTGCTTATGAACATATATTCCAATTTCCTTTCTCTTCAAATTAGTTGAGTACACCAGGAAAAACAATGCTGTTGTTAAAACTGTGGCCAACACCTGTGACTCTGACAGCTCCCCCTGAAATGTGGGTTTTTAACATTCACCCATGGTAAATGTCATGGTAAATGTGCCAGTTCAGTAAATTCAGAATCTGTGGTATTAGGTTTTGCATTTTGACATAGCAAGTCAATGCAGGGACTTTTGGTTGGTCAAGAGTCTTTTGAAGGGTCCTCTTTTGGTCTTGTGGATTTTCTACCCTAATTAGGACTTTTTGTGCTACTGCATTTTGTGTGGTCTCTTATGCAGTGGATTGTAGCGATTCCAGTCAGTCACTAGGAGATTGCTGCCTTAGTAAACACTGAGCAGTGTCATTTGTTTAAGTTTAGGAAAGATTTTCATTGGCTGATCAATATATGCCATGGGTGCACTTCACTTAAAAAAAAAAAAAGTCTAAAATTCAAAATTAATTATTAAGGAAAGGAAGAGAGAAGCTGTTCTCATAGGTTATTTTAGATTATCTTTGGATTATGAAATCCAAAAGACCAGTAATATGTTTTTCACCATGAGTTCTGCCTCTTGAGGGCAGTTTCTTAACACCTGTCACGTGGTAGATGTGGGGTAATCGTGTATGTTCTGATCTTTAGTAGTTACAGATTATTTTGTCCCACATCTTGAGATTTATCTTCCAAAATTATCTTCTTGCTAGTTGTAAGACTGAATCTTCCTGATACTTACATGAATGTCCAGTTCTGTTTTGTATTGCTGAATTCTTGACTATGTTAATGTCTCATGACTGAAAATTCCAGAGCTCAATTTAAGTTTTAAGAATATTTCAGCTTCTAAGGAGTTTACATTTCTTACACATACCTTTAATAAACTATCTTTGTGCTCTTGCAATTATTTCATTCAAAAGAGAAACACTAGTTGTACTTAAATTTCAGTTGAAGCTAAATATTTCTTCAGTCTGGAAGGAGATACCTGTCTTTCAAGAAAGGAGGAAGGCAGCAAAAGGAAAATGTAAAGAGTGGAAAAACAGAGTTAAAAGGGGTTGTTTTTATTTGAAAGAAGTTGATTCTGATTTTAAGTCCTACACGATATATTCATTTCAGATACACTTCCTGCCAGATGAACAAGCAGAGACTTTTCCAATTTGCACCTATGTTGTGGGTACGTGGGTGTCTAAAGTCTGGAAACAGACCTGCTGTCAATGTTTATGTATGAGCTTTGGGCTTTCTTCCACTGTGCTTTGAAAGCATAATTTTAGCTGTATTTATTAATTTGTAGCCCTATTTTTAGCAACACAAAATACTATACATCAGACTGTTGTAATTAGTAACAGACTACTCACAGAAGGAACAAATATTTGACTTCGATTAGAATAAGTAAAAAATGTCACTTATTTCCCATTGGCTGAACAAATAAACCATTGCATGACATTGGTTGGTTGATTTAAACGAGAGTAAATATTGTTTGGAAGGAAGAATTATTTTTTAGGATAATGTAAAAAAAAAATTTAAAACTACACATGTAACATAAATGCTTCCATTTAAAATGTGTACCCCAAAAATAAGTACCCCACTTATAAAATTTCTCATAGATCTAAACAAACTGTTTATTTTTTCTTTTTTTTACAGAGAAATGATAATTTGAGTAAATTCTTGATCTACTTGTATTTCTGTTATATATTTCCCTAAAAGTCTTTAAAGAAAAACTCACTCCAAAACTTCACAGATATTGTGTGCCAATTTCACTCTTTCATTATGGATATCACATGTTCTTTATTTTTTTAAAAAAGCTATTTCATATTAAAATTGTTTAATAGCTTTGCATTAAACAGACAACATTATGTCAACGTCTGCTATCCAGGGATGTGGGAGAGCCTCTGTATTCTTCTGTTCTTAGAATGGGATCACCACAGTAATGCAAGTACCATGATTTGTCAGTAACTACTGCAGTTTTTGGGGTTTTTTTAGAGGATCTCTGTGTTCCGATTTGTTTTCAGCTACTAATCCAAGATCCCATCTTTTTGTCTAAGTCCAGTACTGGGAATACAGGCAGGATGGTGCCTTCTGCCAGCCTCTTGCATGCTCCTGTGTGGATGAGTGGGGCAGAAAAGGGTTTCTGCACTACACAGACCAGAGACTTTCTGTTTTACCAGAGGCCATTAGTGTGGTGTCTGTCACTGGGGAATTTAAATGAAAACGTGTGATAGAAGCAGCATCAAACCTTGTTGGAAGTCAGTGGAGAACCTCTCCCTTCAGAACATCGCAGAAGGGCGGGATGGGGTGGAGCAAGGAGGCGCAGATCACAAAAATGTTTTTCCTGGCCCTCGTGGCGCTGGTATTGATGTCAAAAAATTCCTGCTGACTGGGGTACAGTTGGCTCAAGCCCCCAGCGGATTGTCTGACCGACGTGCTCTTCCTCTGATATCAGATGCAAGCATTTAATTTCTGGCTCGTGTACTTCCCTTCTAATTTATTTTTACCAAGTGTTTTCCACGCCGGACGTTGCAGCCGGCGACTTCCCGCGCAGGCACCTGCTGCTGCCACCGCTCCTGGCACGCCGGGCTCGCAGCTCCCTCGCACCCAGCAGCTGCCGGGCACTGCTGCATGCGCTCCCGGCCACAGCATCCTAATCCCGGCCTCAGCAACTGCGTTAATCCCGTTCTGAGCCTGGAACCCTACAGCAAGTGGAGTCAGGTTTCTTTCTGAGGCCACTGAATAGCTTTCAGTAATGCAGAGGTCACGTATGATACTTTGTTGTTGCTGTAGCTTAGTTCAAGATATTTCACCACAGCATTAACTATTTGTATTACTTTGCTCTTCTGTGGCTTCTTACTGTGCATGTTTTGCCCTCTTCCTTCGTTGCTAACTTGTGACCTCCTTGGTCACAATCCTGACACAAAAGGGTAGTTTCCAGCCCATGTGCAAATGTATTTGCTCAATCCCCACCCGTGTGTGAGCATGCAACCATGAGAAACCAGTATTTTTTATATCTGACTCATTCATACACCCGGATGTGTAATGAAGTTGCACATCAGATGAGGCTCTGCTGCATGTGCACACCTATGGAAAAGCTGCACCAGGAGGAAGAGGGACCTGTGCTGCTCCTGCTTCTGCCCTTGCGTGCTGGTGACAGTGTGCTCCTGAGGGGATGGCTTTTGGGGAGGAGGCAACCCCTTGTGCTCCTGTGGCACAACCGAGAAGAAAAAGGAACTTCTCAGCTCTTTGCTGCTCCTCTGGTGATTCTCCTGCAAGCCAGGTACAGCTGTGATAAAGAGTCAGGGCTTTCTTCTGTGTAAGAGAGAGTGGAAGCTTTTGGATAGGCTGTTATATTCAAAACGTTGCTCCCTGTAAGAAGGAATGTCCTTAAGTGTTCCTTATTATTATCCTATTGTCCATACATGTTTCTAGGTTGATTTTGAGAGGTGCAAAAAAATTTATGTTACTGCAGTAGTTATCAGATGTTTTTAAGAGGGAGACTGACAGTCTAGAGAAGAAGGGTTCCTCTTGAACCACGTTAAAATACAATTTGATTTTATCTCATGGTTTCAAAATTTGTCATATGCTGTTCAAAAACCAAGATGCTTTCTTCTCTAATTATAGAGAATGTCTACATGCAAGGTTTAATCTTTTTACTGGAAGTCTTCCAGGACTCTGGACTTTGTGGTCCTCTTCTAAATTGAAGGGTTAGAAAACAGACTTCTACTCTGAAGATACTTGAATAGTGAAGATGAGTGAGCTCCTTTTTTTCTCATGTCTTCTCTAGTTTCTACTGTAATATTTTTGGGTTTGACATATCTTTTTGCCTCTTGCTGTGACAGCAGGTATTGGTTTGTTTTAAAGAAACCATGAACTCACAAGTTCAGTCTTGTTTCTGCATGACTTAAACCTGTCTCAGAGACATTATTTTGCTAAGAATAGTTCCACTTATAATATGTTAGACAGGTTTCTTTGTTACTGTGGTATATAGGCAAATCCGGCTTGGAATTAAGGAAACTTTTCATAGTTTGTAAAAGGAGAACTAAGGAAATGAAGGGAAAAAACAAAAGGCTCACAATTACTCAAACAGGTCCTTGTGAGATGCTTCTCATAGAGGGTTGGGGGGTTTTTTAATGTACTTTTGTGGATTTCTCACAATCCCTATTAGTGATGTATTGTCAGAGAAAGGGCTGAGGTTTTTTGTGATGTATCACAGCAATGTGATTTTGGATGTAGGAACTGGGGCAAATAATTCTGAACTGATACCAAAGAGATTTTTTGTTTAAGGTGATCACTCTCTGTGATGATTGTAAGGAGATGCATAAACTTGTAGATTAGATTGAGTTGCTGTGTAGCCTTTTAAACACACAAGACTAAAACTAATGTGGGGTAAAACTTACAGATGTATCGAGTTGCCTGGCAAAACAAGGGCAGTTTAGATAACCATTCAGTAGCTTATTGTGGTAAGATAAACATGGAATTCTAGGTATTTTCCACCATAAAAGAACTTACTCGGTCTTTTGATCTGTGCTTTCTGCTGCCACTTGTCAAACTTCCCTGGATACTGCCAAAATGTCTGTGATTTTGTCATTGTCCTTCTCTCTCTCTCTTTTTAATTTTAGGAACACTCTATTAGATTTTGAGAGCAGAATAGTTTTCCTAACTCCTAATTTCTTCTGCAAAAGCAGTCAGACAAAAGTTATCAAGCCTTTCAAGTGAACTTTGTCTAGCCACTACTGCTTTGTTTTTCAGCTTATCTTCCCTGTGGTTTGAAAACTTTCTTATATGTCTGGGTTCTGTGATCTTTCAGAAGTCTTTTAAAATGCAGTCATAATTTCAAAATGTTCATTCTGCCTTCAGATACTTTCAGTGGAGACAAGGGTGATGATCTGGTTTTACTTACTTCAATATATGGCATGGAGCTGTGTTTGGAAACCTAATCTTACATACTGTTTGACTGCTCATTTAACCAGAACAGCCAGCCTGATTTCACATTGCTGTCTCTGCCAACCCACAAAATCACCTACATTTGTTCACCCAAATTCGGCAAAGAAGCTGCGTCTGGCGGCGTTCTGTTGCAACAGTCAGATTTAAGCAATTTTATCTGAAATCCAGGAGGGAGGGAAAGTTGAATAAGAGTTATAGGGGGAAGAAAAGTCTGGATGAGCCAAGGAGAATGGTTTGAGTGCATTCTAGGTGTGTTGAGTGTTGCACTGAAGAGCAAAACCATTAAAATCCTTTTGAAAACTAATGACTGGCACCAACTGCAAGGTTTACAGCATATTGTGGTATCATGCTCAATAAAAGCACATAGTTTATCTCTTACATGACTAGACTGCCTTGGTTCACAAATAAAGGGAGAATTTCCAGTTTCCTTGTTTGTAACAGACGGGTAAGCAGTCATAACCATAGCTCTGCTATTTGATCACTTGAAAGGTCTGGCACCAGGAAGCATTGTGAAGAACAAATTTGCCCAGACTCATAGCCCATGCGATCTCTCTTATCTCTCCTGTCACTTTGTTCTCATCTAAGAAGAGGATCAACCAGTTGTTTCTCATTTAAGCCTCTGCTTCAGACAACATTAGGCATGATGCTCAAATATCCCCCATGGAAGTGAAGCTGATTGTCAGCAATGTAAAAAGGCACCATTTTACCCCATTGTCTTTCCTAAAAGCTCCCTGTAAATATACAGGCAGTTGGTTTTTAATAACCACACTCTTCCTGTTGGAAGGTCTCAGTAAGTAGGAATATAGAAACATCAAACTGACTTTGCTGTCCCCGGTGGGTGTTTGAGTTAACTGCTGTTCATTGAAGATCATTTCAAAAGCGTCTGATTAAAATGTTAATACAACTGCTGTTTTTCAACAGTATTTTCTTTTTGACTGATAATATGACTGCAATTTGCTTCTGTAAGTCCAAAGTGTACTGATCAAAAGAAAAGTGATGCTGAGATCTGGAGACATTGTGGGAGTTGTACTTCTTTTCCTCAGCCTAATCCAAAAAGACATAACCAAAACAAGTTAATAATTCATCATACTGGAAAATTTCTTAAATAAATACTGCACTATGAGCTCTGTTTGACTTTAAGGAGAACAGCTACTATACTTCCACTTAAAAGAGAGGGATATATTCCTTCTTATCAGCAGAGCTATTTCTTTCCTGACAGTCTGTGCTGGTCAGAAAGGATAAGGGATAAGATCACAGGCCACATAACAAGGCCTCTTGCCCCTTTTCATGATTGGTAGGCTGAGAGTCAACAGGACAAAATCTTTCTTTATTTCTCTGACACACTGCCTTGCTACTTCACATGAAAGCAGTGCAGTCTTAATCTAAGGGATTTTGTACAATTTGAGTTAATCCAACCATTAAGAAGCACATTGTTTAAAGATTTGCAGATACTATTTCACAGGTCAAAAATCTTCTAAGAGTTTGTTCAGCCACTGCATTAGATAAAATTAGAGCAAACCATGATGCAGTTGTTTTGCTCTTTTTTCTTTGCAGGGTATTTTTTTTTGTCTTCCGTCTTATAATACAGGTTGCCACAAATCATTTGTAGAGTACAGTGACCTTTAAGAAAGACTAGTAGTGGTAAGTACTTAGGGATCGTTGTCTTGATAGCTGGAAAGAGAAGATTATTGTAGCAGGAAATTATCTGAATGATGAAAGATCAAAAAAATACAGGTTCCTCCCAACCTCAACCCCTGGTAGAGTAGCCAGAGGTTTATTAGCTTCCAGGAGGGCTGGACTACTGGAACGAGTCATCTGGCGTGGTTTTAGGCCTGGTCAGTGATAGTTTCTACATAGTTCTTCATAGTTTCTACACCTCCTCCTTGAAACCTGAAATCAGGAATATGATTTACCTGCACACACAGGCAGGGGGAGGTTCACAATCTGGATTTTTCCCTCCAGAAATTTCAAGGAAAATGATCAGGGTGCCTTGAGAATTGCTGGCCCTTGGGTCTAGCACAGAGAGAAGTAGGTGACATTTAACATTTGAAGAAATCCATAGATTGCTTCAAAGTTTGGTAATAAAGTGCTCTCACCTGGTTTGCCAACTTGAGTTCGGTACTCAATCTTATTTTATATTCTTTGTAAATTTGTGGTGAAATGAGTTCATTTGGGAGGAGGTAAATACAGCTAGAAGTTAAGATTTTTCATATAGAAGAATGTTAAATGTCATCTCTTGAAACAGTTCTTGGGGATATATTGACAGGCACCTTTTATAGAAATGTTTCTTTTTACTGGGATCTGGACTTTGGTGAAGAAATTCATTCTGCTTAAGCTGCCAGCAATTGCAGTACAATCTTTTGCCATAGGAGTATGACATATTGTCCTGGTAGGTACACAGTATCTTGTTACAAAACCACAGTGTATCTCAGCCTCAGAGAGCATATTTTAATATGACATTATCTTTTGTTTCCTCAATATTTCATCATTAAAATAGACAAAGAAGTTTGGCAAGCAATTCTGTAAAGATGTGAAGAGCGACAAGTGAGAGAATGGTGATTTTACAAAGCAAATTACAAATAAAACAGGCGAGGAGAGACTTTAGTCAGATGTGTAAACATATCCTTTGGGCCTAGAGATAAAGCCAGAGGTAATGAACTGTCAGACCCAAGTAAGCACCTTAGGAAATCTGCACAATGTTCGTGCACAGACAAATGTGTGCTCTGCTCACAGTTCCTGCTGTGAGTCTGCTGTGGTGGTGCAGAAACCTGCAGCAGCCTGCAGAGTCACTTTTTAGGGCTAAAGAGTAGAGCCAATTAATGATTATGAGCATGGTGTAAATACATGATGTATGTAAGTGTTTAATATACTGCAATCCTACATGGGTAAAACTTTACACAGGTTACGACTTTAAAAAAAAGATACCGGGTTGGTATTGAAAGAACCAGCAGTGGCATTACAAACCCACAAGATCAGATGACTTTGTAAAGTTTTGCCTTAGCTTTTGAAAACTGTGATGGAGAATGGAGTAACTGCGTTTGAGCAAATGTGTGATTGTGTGTCATAGTAATGCCTAAGCTGAAAAGAGCCTCTGGGTAGCATCTGAACTGCTGTGGAAAGCAGAGGTTTAGATTAGGTTATCCACACCCATCAAACTGAGCCTTGAATATTGCCAGTGAAGGAGTTTCCAACCACTTCTCCAGGTGGAATTTCCAGGAACAAGGTAAACTGTACCCTGGAAAATGGTAAGTCTGGAAAGGATGTAAGGAGCTTTTGATCTTTCTGATTTCACAAGAGTTCCTAGTGTGATGCTATCATAAAAGGACAAAGAGTTATTTTCCAGGAAGGCAGTGATTAGGACTCAAAGATAGCCTTACCTCTGGATGTGCATTGTGACAGGAATGCCTCCTGTAGTTTCAGAGGCCATACTGTTGAAGGGAGTTGAACCATGGGAGCATTGCAGAAGGACACTCAAAAGGTTTGAGATCTCATCAAATTACTTCTCTCTGAGAACCATGATTTTTTATCCATTGACTCAATCAAAACAGAGATCTTCCTTGATTAAGAGATGTAATTCTCTGGAAGCAATACTGAGTTTATATTGGCTTTTTAGAACAGCAATAAAAATCATAACAGAAACTAAAGGTTATAGCTGGAAAGCTGGGCAGATTCAAATCAGGAGTAATGCACAGTATTTTTCATATAGAAATGATTAATTATTCTGATAAATTATCAAGAGAAGCAAGAGGTTCTTCATCTCTCTAAATCTTTGAACTATGACAGGTTGCTTTTCTAGCTGATACGCTTTAGTCAAACAGAAGTTACTGATGAATAGGGGTGATTGGCAGAGACTTATTGGGTGCTCCTTGGCCTTGGTTATGCAACTGAGGCTCTTGGCTATTCATGCAATTTTAATGTTTCAAGCGCTGTTCACATGGAGCTGAGTTTGACCCAGCTGCTTTTGAATACAGGACTGCAATAAAAATGAGCTGTTTTAGAAAAAGAATTGCTTTATTATTTGAAAAATTAGTTGCTTGAAAATCTAAGATTAAAAATAAGAGTGATACGCAAAATATTACAAGAAAAAGAGTCAGAGTGAATAAAATTAAGGTAGAGTTAGAGGAAATAGTATTTGACATTTACAATTAGAATATTATTATATATATTATTGTTATCCTAGGTAGGGTACCAATATACAGCTATCATAAACAAGCACAAGAAAGGCTCGTGTGGTTGCCACCACAAAAATTTCCCAGCCTTAGATGCTCTTAATTCAGAGGAGTTTTTTTTACAAAAACTTTGGATTTCACGTCAGTTATTCCTTGGGAAAATTCTTGCTTACAGCAGTAAAAGTTTCGATAATGTTAGAGATCTCAGGATTGGTCTGCCCTGAAGTTGATACTTTGTAAGGTACCACCGAAGTTCCCCATTGCTTCTTCATGTGCTGTCACAAGTAATGGATCTGGCTACAGCAAATTTTTCTGAACATGGACAAGACTACAGCAATCAAGAACCCACAGCTGAATTATTTTGTGGCATGGTGGGGTAAGGAGGAGACAAAAAAACCTCCCTTCACTGGAGCAAGGTTCCACAATGGATAGAAGTGTACCTGAAATTGGGACTTTGCACCATTTGACAATTATTTGTGGGCACAGCAGAATGGGGAATGGGACTCTGTCTGAGGGAAGGTGGTGACAGAAATCAGAATGAGTTTTCCAAGGGAGAACAAGAACAAAGTGAACAAAACAGAATGAGAAGTTTCTGTTAGGACACATGTCAGAAACAAGGAAAGGACAAGTGCGATGTTAAAACAATATAGGAAATCTCTAAGCAGAAAGTAATTCTTGATATGCTCTTGTAATCATAGCAGTACATAAAAAAATTAGGGAAAGAAATGTAATGCACATGTGGTGTAATAGGCCAGAGGCATAACATGGATCTGTCAGAAAGGCACACACAGTTTTAGAAGGGGTTAAGTGGATGGCTGTGCGCCAAAGCTGGTTGCAGCAGGAGGGGGAGCATTTTGAACCCAGGGACTGAGGTCAGTGAGTGCTGCACAAAGCTGCTGGTGCTGAGCTGTTTTGTAGCTGGGAAGGCTTCCCTAAATGATGTACAAGAGGTCTGTATGTGCCTGGGGAATTCAGGCTGCAGTTTGGTTGTGTGTAGCCCAGCTGAAGGTAGGTGTGGGGTTCTGAGAGGGAACCTCATTACTGTCTGTAAGTATCTGAAGGGAGGATGCCAAGGAGGTGGGTCCAGTCTCTTCTCAGTGGTGCCAAACAACAGGACAAGAGGCAACAGGCAGAAACTGATGGACAGGAAGCTCCACCTGAATATGAGGAAGAAATTCCTTACTGTGCGGGAGACCAAGCACGGGAAGAGATTGCCCAGAGATGCTGTGGAGTCTCCTTTACTGGAGATACTCCAGAACTGCCTGAACACAATCCTGTGCCATGTGCTCTAGGATGACCCTGCTTGAGCAGGGAGGTTGGACCAGATGACCCACTGTGGCCCCTTCCAGCCTGACCCACTCAGTGATTTTCATTCCCCTGTGTGGATAGTTTGGGGTTTGGCCTAATGGTCCAGAGACCATCTGAACTGTATCTACTTTAAAATACATGTACACAAGAATATATAATTTCTTTATTGAAACCATCAGCAAAAATTAAAGTTTTTGTGATTTACAATTTCCAACCAAGTGAGTGATAAATTGGTAGTACTGTCAGTCGTAAAGTAGCTAATCTAGCTCTGCTTTCTTTCTTTAGTGCCTCTTTCCTTCTTTCTTCGTAGATCTTGCTTCTGTTTTGAAAAAACCAGATTTGTAATAAAAATTGATAACAGCCTAAGTTTAAAAAAAAAAAAGCTGCCTCTATCCAGTTCACACTTTGTATAGTCTAGACAGTCTGCATTCGTAAATATCCTGCTATTGCATTAAGCTGTAGCAAGCTTGACAGTAATAAAGAGAACTAATTTTTCCCCATGCTGCAGTGGTGGGCCTTCCAGATTTGTGTGGGTGACCCCCAGAGGTTTGCAATATCACTGTCAGATGCATTGGCTCAGCAAAATAAGCAGAAAAACTCATCTCCAGGGTCTCTTGGTATTTAAATGCAGAGGAGGGGAATTTGTAAAAAAGAAATGCAGTTGCCAAGAATTCAGAACAATATTTTCCTGGTTTTTTTCCTGAAATTTCAGTCTGAATGAAGCAAATCAATCTCAGTTTTGTCCCAGTCTCAGCAGGTACCTTTTTAAACTTTAATTTGCTTGATTTATTTTTTTGTTTTTAAAAAAAGCTCTTTGTTTTAGTGGTATTTCCTGATTTTGGAAGTAGAATTTCTGAAATGCTGTGAAGAAATTTTGTCTCAGCCAAAAGGAGGAATACTGAAATGCTTTGAATGTTCATATTTTCATGAGGAGTACCTACTTTAGTATATAGACTGTGAAAATTTGGATCAGTTTCAGATGAAAAGTTGGCTACATTTATGCAGATGAGTCAAGAACTAAGACTGTGAGCATGGGAGTTCATTCATTAACATGGTAAATACTTTGTTAAACTGAGTCTCTTAAGCTCTGCTCCCAAAACATTATTCCTCAAGCCCCTATAAAAAGAAGCACCTTTGAACTGAAATTTTCAAAAGGATGAAAGTTATATTTTGTTTCCCAGATAATTGTGATCTAAAACATTTCTTCATACCAAGAGTACATTAAACTCCCTATAACATTCATTTCAACCAGTAGTTCCTCTCTTTTTTAAAAGAAATGAATGTTATATAAAATAGAAGTCTAGTGTACATGTCACTTTCAATTCTCCATCTGTCATGAAATAAATAATTTAAAGGAAAACAAAGCATCCAGAGTATGTGCTAATGAGTCAAGTGTACAGTTGCTTTTATTAGAGTTCTTGGTGGGGCTGAGTATTATTTCTCACAGGCTTTTTGAGCTTTGCTGACAGCTACAACACACCTGTAGGGTGTGGGTGGTGGAGTCCACCAATTAATTACTCAGGAAAACAATACCAAAATGCACCCTTGACATATATTATGCAGTACTGGGTTTCTGTACTTTCCTGAGTTTGGGTCACATTCACTACAAAGTCTCCAGGCTGTGTACAGAGGTTTGTGGCTGATGAGAAATGTGCTTCCAGTATTTCTTGCTGCGTGACCTGGGTTGTGATCATTTCTGCCTGTAGTTCTCAAGGCGTGGATTGCTAGTGCCGTGTAAGCACTGGGAATGACACTATGTTTATGGAACACCTTTAAAATTACATGTTAACCAGCAAGAGAGAGAGACACTCAGTTTGTAAATCTCCTTGAAAAGCACACTGGAGTGTGAAAGTGTTTGTCCTCCATCCCCTTGACTGTGCTGCTGCTACAAACCCAGCACAATGTTCACTCATCATCCTCTCTGCAAATACCCACCCTGCTCTTTGTTCCAACACTTGGTGAAGCCTCAGTTTTGTCATCTCTGGAGGCTTCTAACCATTTCTTCATGATCTGAAGGGATCAACACTGTCTGTGGTGTACCCTTTCCTTCCAGGACTTGTGCTTGGCTTGCGTGGCTCCCTCCTGCCAGAGAGCACTGAAGTGAGGCCAGCTACCAAATATTTGTCTGAAATGTGTGCACGTTGTATATTTGAATTAACACAATCTTATATTTGTATATAAATGGTACTTTAAGCTATTTCCTTCATAAAATACCAAAAGATTTCTTCCCCCTCTCACTGTGGTGAGGCTGGGGAGCCTGTAGAGGGGAGGGATGGCTGTGAAAGCACAAATGAGTCTGGGGAAATGTCAGGGACAGCCTGTGGACCTGTGCCATCAGCCAAGTGTGTCCGGGCAGCAGTGACCTTCAGCGTCCCTCAGCCATCTCATGCCAGTGGCCAGGGTCAGTGGAATCACCACATGACCTTTCCCATGGGAAAGCTTTCTCCCACCGCATATTTGTGGAAGTCTCTTGTATTCAGGCTTGGAGAGGGGGGGGAGTTTGGCCCTCTGTTTGTGCTAAGGAGCAGATTGGTGATTGCTGCCAGTGAAGCATTTTGCACAGCACAAAGCTGTTTGGATAATAAGACGCTAAGATGAGGACATAAGAGTTCATACCACTTTAAAAGTCCATGTAATTATTTCAAATACTGAAAATATTACTTGAAGGAATGTCTCTGTGCTGTTGTGTCGCAAGAGTGAAACAATAGCACATTTTACTTGAGACCTTGAAAATATTTTCCTCTTTCTAATAAGATTGATACAACTTTCCCACCGCTTGCATTGAAAGTTGGCAAGATGCTGAGGAGCAGTTAAGAGTTTTACTATTTAAGTTAACTTGGCAATCATGTTTGTACCTGGATGGAGCGACATGATTTACTCAACTGTGCATAAGGAAATTTCAGCTGTGGGAAACAAGTCTTAGAATGTGTTTACTTTTAATTCTTTTCTTTGCTGAAAGTTGAGGAAACTCATACTCCTAATTTAAATGAACATCAAAATTTCACTCAGTATCTTAAAAAAAAAAAAGCAAAGACATGTTCGAGCACACCTACAACTGGTAGGGAATTTGAGAGAGATTGGTATTATGATATGTGGTACTGGTTTATAATGAAGGCAGATACTGTTTTAGGAAAACAAACCCAAAAAAATCCACTTTCTGCCTTGGTTTGCAGTCATGAATATCCAAAATTTAAGGCTTTAAGTTGTATGAATCACAGAGAACTTGACCCTGGCACACAAGGATTTTAAAAGCATTTTACATCCCTTAAAAGTGGTGACCAGCTTTCTATTCAGTTTTAATATGTAGGGAGAGTAGCATCTATTACAGATACTATTTTAAGTTTTGTGAAGTTAACTAGAACTTATTCAGCGGATGAGCCAGGGCATGAAGGCTTTCTCTGAAAAATAAAAAGAGAAATAGAACAAAATCTTATCCAGATAGAACTGAGTCAAATGGGGCTATTCAGAGCTGTGAGTACAATAGGGATGCATTTAGATAGGAAAATGCTAGCTTCAAACACTTCTTGGCCCCAGGAAAGACAAACTTTAGTCTTAGCTCTTCATCCAAGATCGGTAGGTAACTGAATGCATGTGCAGCAGTGTTTGTGCAGTGAGAGTGAAGGGGCAGTGGCCAAGGAGCCTTCCCAGCATTCCAAAACATTGCAGGTGGGATTTCGACTCATTCCTCTAACCGTGCAGATGAGCCATAAGCTCTGACGAGACAGCAGGAATTTCTCCAGTGAAAGGAAATTGCCAGGTGGTTTAAAGCCAGCATGTCCAACTCTACCCAATTTCCTTGTGCCAGTACTGTAGCATGAGGCAGAGGGGTCATGGGGACACCAGTGCTGTCACTGTCTGGTAGCCTGTGGCTGCTGGCAGCTTCTGGGGATAGCAGGGGCTTGGAAAGGCCATTGTCTATTCACAAATGTACCAGAGAGGTCAAGAGTTTATTACAGGAGCACAGAGGGAATTACCTCCTCACCTGGCTCCCTTCATTCAGCTAGATTTGTGATACATGTAAAATTAGTCAGGATAATTTTAATAATATCTGAAAAGCTCAGATACTGGTTCACTAAGGCAGAGTAGTTAAATTTGATAGGCAACCAAATAACATGGGATGAGAACAGTGTAAAAACCTTGAAATTCCAAGTCTGAAAATATCCTTCAGGATTTCTACTGAGAGCAGAGAAAAAAGAAAAAGAACAGGATGATTTTGCTTTTTTATTAAAAAACAGCAAACAAAACAGATGGAAGACATCTCCGGCTTGTATCTTCCTAATGTGAAGCACCAAAGGGCATTTTTTCTGTTTTTCATTTTGGACATGGGGGTGGAGATAGATTAATGGGTTTTGGTTTAGCCTCCAGTTCTTAAATGTCTTGCACTTGAAACCAGTGTTTTTCTCCTCCTTTATACCAGATGTTGCACTCTGGAGAATAATTTCTTACTGTTTTCCAAGTTCAGTGAACTGCCTTGTATTTTAATGATGTTGGTTAGGAAATGTACCAGTTCATAACCAATGATGTACCTAAGGCTGTTTATAGACTTCAGTATGGGATCCATCACAACTGAAATGGCTTAGGAAGATGGAACTTGATCCTTTTGGACAGCTGTGTACTAACACTGAGGAGAGACAATCAAATGAGGAAGGATGACACTGTTTTTTTCACATGATGAGATGTTTGGGAGTTTGCAGTTATTTAAACAATTCTTCAGGATTTACAGGATCAGAATGATTCCCCCAGGTAGCAGGGCAGCTCACAGTAAGTTCAGATCATTGATGACATGCATAAGCTGTGTATGTTAAGGTAATTTAGATAATATTTGTGAGCATTTTTTTTTGCTTTTATAGGGGTGGCTTACTGAAATATGAGCAATTTCCTGGTGGATTTCTTCTGTTTTCTCTTTGCGGACAGGGTGTAGTGCAAGGCATTTCTCTGAAGTTCTCAGTTCCATTGCCAAGTATAATTTCCAGCAAACTAATTGTGAGAGTTCATTAACTATTGCTCACTCCATTACACATTTTCCTTTGTTTTGCAGCATGTTTCTCTGCTTGCTTCTTTTGCTTTCTTTTATGTACCCGTTAAGCCCTGAACGAGCTGCTTGAATAAGTTTGTTCCTTGAGATTTTCTGCCTTTAAATCCCTCTTGCCGACTGACACATTCCTCTGTGAGATCTGTGCCTACCATGGCATCTTAGTGGACTAACACGGTGCAGCTGCATGGCTGCTTAGCACAAGCAATCTCGCTAATTAATAGAGGCTCCCCTTAGGGAGTGGAATCTCAGTTGAGTGCTCACCCTGAAGGAGCTGCCTGAAATGGATCAGATGGCATGTGTCTTAAAAATGCCCACTGATTTTTAAAGGTGATAAGCTTACACTTAAAACACACCCTGTTGGAATCCACAGTGTAGGTGTCCTGCGTTAGTGTTAGGGAAGATCAGTGTTTGGATAGTTTTGTCTTCTAAAAAATTGTGATTAGTGCATTGCCGTCTTTTACTTTTTTTTTTCTTGAAGTTCGACCTCTGTGAAGAAGGAGCTATCTAACTTCTTGTTTGCACAGTGCTTAAAAGAGTGCTGTCATGATGTTAGCTCATTAAAGGCATTGCAATTTTTAGAACTTAGGGTCAAGGCTGAGAAAACCACATTACAGGACCACACAGAGCCACTCAGTTCAAAATTCAGAATTCTTACTGCAGATCCTGCTCTGTTTCGTGAATAATACTGAGATACCTAAGGATTTTTAGATAATTTTTTTAAAACAGCTTTCTTAATCAG
Organism: Lycocorax pyrrhopterus obiensis; assembly: GCA_014706295.1. Lineage (NCBI taxonomy): Eukaryota > Metazoa > Chordata > Aves > Passeriformes > Paradisaeidae > Lycocorax > Lycocorax pyrrhopterus. Next base: position 17,787,611 of record JACSVZ010000002.1, on the reverse strand, counting down.
GTTGCAAAGAGAAAGCATAAAGCACTTTATGGTGCATTTCCATTACATAGTGACACCATTGTGGGAGTAGTGCAAAAACCAGTAGAAGGAAGAAACAAAATACAGTTGGTGTAGTTCAAATACAAGGATAGGAGGATATATAAAATATCACATAGGGCATAGAATCAAAAATTAGCTGGGAAGGATGCCAGAAAGACTTATGTTTTCAGTTCAGAAGTGTTTTTAGTTACGTCTCCTTTTTTTTTTTAAATTAAAGTACTGGTTTTTTCTCCTATGGCCTTTCCTTCAAACTCTTCTCATGTAGATGTTTATTAGTAAACAGTTGCTTGCAATGAAAGACCATTACTTTAAAGCCATTGTGGTTTCTAATGTTGATTGGGGGCTGGTTGTGCTTCTGTTTGTCCTAATATAAAGCAGATACGAATATGTAAGTATTCTTAAACTGGGCAGTTAACTCACATAAAAGCTACATAAAGACCAGATAACAACTGTGATTATTCATAGAACTTTTGACCCTTTGAAATCCTCAAAGTAAAATAAATCATTAAAAGTGTACCTAAAGCACACTCTCATGTGAAAGCTTTTATTATATGTGATTACTATCTATACATTATCTACCTGTATATTATATGTATGTGTGTCTGTGTGTATGTGTGTGTCTGTGTGAAAATAATGGTTATTACAAACATGTTTATTGAGCTCTCCAATGAGGTAGATGCTTGAGTACACTGTGAAGTAAGATGCTTGATATTTAGGTATCAGAATTGCTGGTGTTGTCAGCTGGTGTCTTGTTTGTTCAAAGTATTTGAAAGATGGGATTTATTGGAGATTGGAATCTATAAGGTTGAATTCCTTAAGAAAATCTATATATAAAAATACAGTTCAAATCTAGAAGATACAAATTCCTTAAGTTGCAGTTACATAGTAACCACTCTCTTGTCAAAAATTTGAGGCTAGGTACTTGTGGTTGAGTACTTGATGTAAGTTGGTCTTTAAAATGGGATGGTTTTGTCCAGTGCAGAGTTGAAAGAGGCTTGACATCTGGGAGCTTAACATTTTCTACAATCTTGAAGCTTGCTAAACGGTTAAAAGATGCTAAGCTACAACAGTACTTATGTTGGTGATCTGAGAGTATTCTCACAGCTTTGAATAATCAGGCAAATACTATCTCTAGGATGTGGGAGACACAAACTTAACACAAATATGTCACTATAGCTTCACTTGATTTGCTTTACTGAGGCACAAGGGGACAGTGGCTATAATAATCCAAAAGACTGAGCTTCTATGAACACCACAATTAGACTGTAAATGATTTATTTTGGAAATGTATTGGTATTTTGAAGTGAAAAAAAAGTGTTTTTTTCCCTTATGCTCACAGAAGTTGAGTAGTCATCCAGGTGTCTCCAACAACAAAATGGTGTAACAGGACAGGGGACAAGGTTTGTAGGAGAGCAATGATCTAAGTTAGGGAGTGGCTCCAGGGACAAGTCGGAGCAGTAAGAGGTTAGATGACTGAATAAGATGTGATGGAGGGAAGGAAAAACAGGAAGTTACAGAGCTGCAGATTTCTAGGGACTGGGAGAGAGTTCTGGAGCAGCATCACTGCATCACTGTTCTTAACCAACTTCCTGAGCACCTACTTCAAGCTGGTGGTGTAAACAGGCTACTGCAGTAGCTGGACACTTGGTCTAGTCCTTCTTATTCCTGAAATAATCTCTAGGCCATAGTAACCCCTAGGTGACAAGGATGAAGTGCAACATAACACCAAGAGAAGAATCCGGTTTGGGGAAAAAAGCGACAACTTTGCCATTTGAGTCCCCTGCCATAAACACTGAGCCCAGAAAGTCTCTGGCTCTCCAAACCTCACCAGGCTGCCTTTCTCCAGTTGCTCCCCAATATCCTGCTTCAAATAGTTTTCCTTCTTCCTAGAAAATTGTTTTCTTGTCAGTAATTTCTCCTTCACCATGCTATTGTTTGAACTGTTTCCTGAGGGTGCTTTGACCTTCTCCTTCCCTGACATGGATATGTAGTTTTCCAGGCTTTTTCAGTAGCTGGTCTGCAGTACAAATGAAGGCCTGTTTGCATGCAGCCTCCTTGCTTTGTTCCAGATATGGAAGCCAGAAGATTGGGAGGCAGGAGTGCAGTGTTGAAAATTTTCCATCCACATCCATCCTTGTGTCGTACTAAGTTAAACTTGTCATCTGCTGAGTGACATGCAGCTTATATCATCTTACATATGACCTTTGACCTTGCCCTGCTAAATTGAGCTTGAACTTGTGAAACTTTAATGTCAGAGGGCTAGAGCAGGTCAGAACAGCACAAGAACATAAGTTACAGTTCGCCATACTATTAAATTTGAGCTTTACTAAACATAGTAGAAATTGCCTTTAAAGAAACACTATTGACTTAGAATATGCACTTTGTCTTGGAAAAGTTGTGTGTGTGATATATGAAGTCATTAGACAGAACATGTAGGGAAAATTTTCCTTTGTATTTCATCTTATTTATCATCTTGCTCACATGTTGTACCTTTGGTCCATACTTCGTCTTTTTGTTTGGTTGGTTGATTTGGATTGTTTTGTTCTTTTTTCAGAAGAAAACATAACTGTAAATCCACAGCAGTAAGAGGTAACCCAATAGTCATAAACCACTTATCCTTAGCTGACATCTCTTGAAAGAGAAGGTGTCTTGATACTGATTTATAAAGGGGCTGTATTTGTTATAAATTCAATTTAGAGTAAGTTAACATCACTTAAAAGGATATTTTTAATACTAATAGGATTTGATGGTCTGACTTCTATTTCTTCCCTAAGAATGCATACATATGCAATAAAAAACATTTTGTAATATATTTATATAAGTATTCTTGACTGTTCAGTTAGATTGCTATCCAAGGCATGTGTACATTTGGATACTTATTTATGGGGGTAAAGATCTTCATCCTAGGGCATGCTATTTGTGTCTCTCTGCTGGTTTTTAGCACTTGTCACTGTGTATTGTTTTGAGTACAAAACATCATCAAAACCCAAATTAACTGGGTAAAGAATTTAGTTGTGACCCAAGATCTCTTTCTTTCTATAGACTTACTCAGAACTAAATCTATCAGTGATTGATAAGGGTATCATGAGGACTTTAAATCCTTAGAATTTGTTTTAGCTGAAGAGCAGAAAGAATAAATTTGTGTTTCATAGCCTGCTTACTCATGAATAACTTTGACTGAGATATATTTGTAAGCCTGGAGAACAAGGCAGAGGAGTGTGTCTGAGCTGCTCTTGAGGTTTTGTGGCCAAGTGCCTTTGGGGTTCCCTTTCCTGGAGGTTTTGTGGCCAGTGGGGAGTAACTAGGGGTATTGGCTCATAGTGATTAAAAATATTGTGTCAAACCTTTAAAAAGATGAAAATATGTAGAATTGACAATAGTCTGGTATATAGCTTAGTTTAGTTAGATTTTTTTAAAAATTTTTTTTGTAATGTAATTACATCCAGAAGTGGACAGTTTTCACCTGTGTTTAAGGTATATGCAAAGTTGATTCTTGGTGTGAGCCTCACTTGGTTTCTTCTAATTCCAACTTGAAAACAGACTTGCTGCATTTTTTTGCCAGCATGAGGCTCTTTTAATTAATACTTTCTAACTCCAGAGCTTCTTTTTTCTTGAGACTGCCTCAGAAGAAATGTCAGCCAAAGAGGACTGGCAAGATTTATAGATGAGGTGCAGTAAGATGTGAGGGAGAAAGAAAAACACTCATTAGTTTACAAAAATAAAAAGAATCGGTTGCAATTCCAGGTCTTGGAACTCTTGTTGAAGCTCTTGTGAATGTCACCATTTAAGTGCACTGTTCATGCCTGCGTACATCATCTTATTTCCAGCACTGTTTGATCACCAACACTAAAGCTCCAGTCTCACCGCTGGGACAAGCAGCGTCCTTCTGGCTAGCTTTTGTGAGATTAACACAAGGAAGACTTACTACTCATGTCCCCAATGAGGCAGAGGTATTTCCCATTTCTAGAAGAACAGAATGAAGGAAGCACATTTCTCTACTTTTTGCAAGACCTTCTGGGGCTTTGTGGACCTGAAGCTTCCTCCTTGGACAGCAGTGGCTGCAGCCTTTACCTGTGTGGCCTGGCTGGCTGACCATCACATCAACACACCTCTTCCATGACATAAACTACAAAGCTTTAGCACAGAAGGAAGGGCTAAGCTAGATAAAGTTTTACAAATTCAGTGGCATGGAGTGAGGAGTGTTTTGGACAGAAAGGTATGCTCAGAGAGAAGGAAAGGTTTAAAACTGCTTTCTTCCTCCTGTCTGAGAATAAACATGTTCTGCTGTTTGTGGCTCAGTCATCCTCAGGAGTTCATTTGAGAGAAGGGAAGGACAGGGAGAGGTGGCCTTGCTTGATTTCTTGCTCCTCAGTAAGAGAGTAAAGCTCCAGCCAGTCCCTCAGGCATGTAATATTGCTGGAGGAGCACGTCTCTGGGGAACAAGTCTTGGGGGGAAAAAAAAGCGTAAGAAAGAAATGTAGTAAATGATACATTAAATTGTGTAGAGAGGGGGTTATAAACATTTTTTTACCTACTTTTTAACATACTTTATTCATGGAAAAGTCTTTGTAACAGAGAAAATAGGTAGAGGATGCAGCTTAGACTGGAATACCTCACTGCAAAAAGGGAAATTCTTCCTTCGTGTAGTAGGAAATGCCATAAATGCGCATTCCCTGTGAGTTGCAACCATCGTACACAGCAAATACAAACTCAGACTTTTGCAGGAAAACAGGAGCCTTAGAAACTGGAGTTAAAACAAATTAAATTTAATCCTTTTCCTGGCTGCACGGTGTGGGTCATTGGCTAGTTCCTCAGGCAGCTCCCAAAGGCATTTTGTCTTTGTCCTTGTGCCTCTGAGCATTTGCAGGGTGAAATTGTACCATGTCCTGTGGCTTTGCTGGCTTTTCAGTTTGCAAGGGGTAAATACAGAGTCAGATGATTTGGAGTCAGATGATTTGATCAAAAAAAAGAGGCTTGGACATACTTCTGTGTATTGCTGTGATCCGGGGTGAAGCGAGTAAACCTCTGTTACCTGCTGCTGTTGGAAACAGAAAGGCAATAACTGCAGGGTGGGTATGAAAGGCAAGTCAGAAACTGAGTTACGCATCCGTATTGTCTCACTGGCTGCCTTTTTGGAGTGCCGAGCTGTGGTTATGAAACTCTGCCCTGCATTTACTCATGTCACATTTGATTTGCAAACCTGCTTGCTAGAGTGGCAGGTCAGTGCCTCTTGCTCCGACTGGGAACACCCTCATTCCCTCTTCTCTGCAGCTGCTGAGAACCTTGCCAGAGCATGCTTTTGTCTGAGAAAGGATGCAGACACTGAAGTGACAATATGTGGAGCAGAAGCACAAATGGGGACAATTTAATACAGGGGGCAGGCAAGCTCTGTCACTCAGCCCTGTGACAGGGAACTCTGCATTTCCCTTTTTTCAAGCAATTTAATCTGGTGGAAGTGCCTGTACATGACACTTCTGAACTTGCTGGTCCTGTTCTCCTGTGTCTGCATATCTCAATCTGGCATAGATATTCTTTGATATTTCTCTTTTAAAGAGAAAATTTGGTGTCTCTTCTAAGTGTTTGTAAAGAAAGATAGCACTGTTGAGTGAGAATCAAGCATTTTGTCACTTTCGTAGAAATGCTCCAGTGCTAATGCAGACCTGAGGGAAGGTGCTTTCTCTTCCACAAAGGTGCCTGGAAGGCTTTGGAACTTGATCTCTCTCACACATACAGACAGACAGAATGTTCAAGATATGCTCTCCTGCCCCTGGTGTTAAGATTTTAAGGTCTGCTATTGTTCTGGAGCCATGTTTGAGATAGTTGATCTAGCAGTTAAGTGCACTATGTCCCTGAGATACTGACAGGAAGTTTGGGAGGATGCTAGGCAGAGAAAACAAGGTCACTTCCTCCTCTTTTGGAGTTCTTGTTCACTAAAAGATCACAGGATTGTCTCAAATTTGTTTTACTCATCAGAGACCATGTGGAAAGGAAGAGGAATACCAGAACACCGACAGTGTTAGAGAGAAGTAGAAGGTTCTTATTCATGGTGTTCTTCAGAAATTAAAGTGCAATATAAATTTATAAACACCTTAGCTTAAGTCTAACAAATAAATCTCTATTAAGAGAATAAAAACACTCTATCACTTACCAATGATCTTGGAAGCAGGTAGAATGAAAGAGGGGATTCTGCCTTCAAGCCAGGAAGTCCTCAAACATATTAGCATCTGATGGTCACTCAGAAGCCTGCCCACTGTGACTTAGATTACTCCACACTAGTTAAAAATACACCTCACCTATGTGCCCTGGGGCCATTTCATTCAGATCTCGCCAGTGTCCTCTTCAACCAAATTTTAGAAGCTGACTCGTAAGAAGCTGAATCCCAAGTGGCCTGGGATCCACTCTTAAAAACTGCAGAGTCAAAGACCAGGCAGTTTGTGGAGTTCCTGAGGGAGCAGAGCAGCAGTAAAGGCAGGACCTGGGGCTGCTCCACAACCCAGGGCAGCACTGCAGTGTCACAGAGGTGGCTCCATGGGACCATCACCTCATGGGGCACAGAGAGTCCTTTCCATCTTCTTATCCTGTATCTGTCTCATTGCAGGGACCACACTGTGGGAGCGAGACCCGGAGTAAACCCGGGTTTTCTGACCAGGGCCAGTGCTGTGGCAAGGAAGAGGCCATCTGGTCAGCCCTGTCATGGCCCTTTCAGATCTTACAAAAAGGCTTGTAATTACATTTGGGTTGGATTTAAATAACACATGAAAAGCCAAATCTATCATCATGCATTTAAATACAGCAACTACTCTGCTTTTCTGGCTTAGTGAGGATTGTGTGAATCAAAAATACCTTACTCATCTGCAAAAAGGCTTAGTCCCAGTAAATCATGACTTCAATTACAGGAAATAATCATAAACTACTTTATATGCAATTAAAGACACTTTCTTTTGGAGATATTTTTGTAATTTGTATTTTTTCCTAAAACCAATTATCTAAAATATTATACTTTTTCATGCCTGCAGTGCAACTTTGTCTTGCATATAAATTGATTTTCAAAAATTAAGCTTTCTTTATGTGTAATTGAAACTTGAGACTATTTTACCTTTATGTAGTTAATTGATTAATAGGTCAGATAACACCTGCTGGTTGGCAGTAGCAGCTAACAGTTTTGTGCTACAGTTTGCTTGTTTAGATAATTGTATTGATTTAGAATGGAAATTGACACAATTACAATGGTATTTTTGAAAAGTCAATTTTATGGGGGTTTTTTATTTTAATGTCTCTAATCAGCCTGTGATCAAATGCTGAAACTGTTTGAAACAGAAAATACTTTTCACACTGAAATTTAATGTGATGCTGGTCCAGAGCTCATTAATTTCATGGGAAGCCCAGTGTTGGATTTGGACTATGGTCATAATTTTATCTATCTATTGAAACAGATTGACAATATTCAAATTCAGACCGAACAGTGGTGTGGCCCAGATCTTTCACAAACAGCTGCAAACAATCAGTGGAGAATTTCATGGCAGTGGTAGACTTGAAGGCCAGGGAAAACGTGTCCTGAAGGATATGTGCCCCTGTAGGAATTGCAACCCATGACGTGGGAAGAAGAGAAAGGTACGTATTTTGTCTTCTTGTGCTCAAAGTGACAGTTCAGGGAAGATCCTTAACCTGTAATGAATATCTATGAGTCAGGAACAGAAATGTGATAATCCAGCAAAAGCAGTTCTGCATGTGTGCTCTCATGGCCTTTCCAGGTGAGCTGTCCTGGTGTCATCCTCCTTAGTAAATACGTGACTGGTTGATTGGGAGGATAGGGCTGGATGATGGGAAAACCATCAGTGTTCTAGAGGCTGCCTTGTCAGCCTTCTGCCTCAAAACCCAGTCTGCCTGGGACATGACTTTCACAGGACCATGTTGCCCTGCCAGCTGGTGACACCACCCAAGTGCAGGAGTACACACACTGCCAGGAGTACTGCACGTTGTTTTCATCAGTCCCGATCTGAAATGTGATCTGGGGAATTTGCAGAATTAAGCTGTCAAAACTATGCAAAATTAATTATAGGCTGGTTTTGGCATAAAAGCTTAGATACAGTGTTTTCCCTCAGCATTTGTATTTGCTGTTGGAAATGCTTCAGCCCATACATCTGTGCAGATAATTCCAATAGGGGAAATCACTAATGAAACATAGTTTTACAGGTGGGTTTCCTCTTTCTCAGCCTTAGGCTAGCCATTTATACAATAAGTATAAATAGGTAATTTCCATTAATTTTTACAGCAGCAAGGATAATTCAGTGTAAAGTTACGTGTCATGTCTGTATTGATCTAATAATCCACTATCCTTTTTTTTCTCTTTTCCCACACACTAGTTAAAGACTCAAAGAAACAGGACAAAATTAACATGGTGCTGGGAAATGAGAAGACAAATTGTTTCACCTTATGCGTAGGGAGGAAGATGGGGATATGAGGTGGGGAAGGGGGCAGGAAAATTGGGGATTTTGCCCCCCCCTTCCAGCTGTGCTGAGCTGTTAGATCAGCTGAGCCATAAATAATGTATCTTCAGCCTTAGATTAGTTCAGGATGTAATCCTTCATTTTTGCCCTTCCCAAGGAATTACTGCTGAAGCCCTTTTACTAATAGCAAAAATATTTATTCAGACACGAGATAACCATTTGTTTCACTTGTTCCTCCAGAGACACATGAGTACAACCCATTTAAGTAAATGAGTGTTCTGCAGACCTAATTAGAGCCAGAGTAAAGTCCATGGTCCTGTGCCAAAATGCTACATCATGAACTAAAATTCATGGAAACTTAATACAGAGTCACCATTTATTTGCTATATTTAAATCAGACTTTAAACATTAAATGAAAGCCAATACATCCAATAAAAGCTTGTAATCCAGACTGTAATAATAAATCTCATGCTGGTATCCTAGTACAGATGAGAGTGAAATTGTAACTGCATTGACATTTAATGTCATAGTATGTCTTGACTCAATAGATCCAGGATTTTTTTGGTAAGGTTTTTAAGGGTCTTAATTTACTAGCAAAGTAAGTAATTTAGAATTTCCTGTTTCCCCCCCAGTCACTGATGTTGTGATCAGCTCTTGGGACAGTACTAACATGTACTCAGCTGGATTTCTCTGCAGCATCAGCTGCCTCCTTTTTTTCATCTGCCCCCAGAGCCACTTCTCTGTTTTCGCTGCCCTGCCTGCAGCCCACAGGCTCGGCAGATGCACTGGTGTGCTTGGCTTTTAGACTCCTTTCCTAGGAGGAGAAAGCTCACATGACTGAGTATGCACCTTTTTGTCTGCAAAATGGTCTTCAGTGATTTTATTTAAGTTTGAAAGGAGAACAGCTATCCTAAAGGTCACTGGGCAGAGGAGGTAATCCCAGCTGAGCTGCCTTGGGAGGGGAGCAGAGGCAGCACTGCCTGTGGCACGGACATTGCTGCAGAGCAGCTGCAGCGGAGCTGTCCTTCCTCAGCAGGATGGTGGAGGGAGCACAGGTGGGTCTGGGTGCTGGTCTCTACTCTCTCGTGCTGGGTAGATGAGGAGGGGTCAGGGGACAAAGGACATGAATGAAAGGCGAAACAACTTTCAGAGTTGTGTCCATTGCAGAACTCTTTTTTTTCCCCCCTGAACAGTTTGGTTTCATGTGACTTGAACCCCTTCCACTGAATGGTGGCAACACAATGATCTTTGCCAAAGTGTCTGATTACGTTTATTTAAGAGGCGTCTAGTGGTAGAAAATCAGTAACAAAAATCGATTTGCAGCTTTTTCTGTGCTTTGCAAAAGGCATGCAAGTTTCGCTTGCACTAGTTGGAAGCATGCTCCAACATGCTTCCAACAAATAAGAAATATTTCATAGTGTACGGTGATAAAAAACTTATTTCTTGGAGAAAATTAATTTATATTATTACATATTACATTACCATACGTAAATGGGAATTAATTTTATGTCCTTGGAGATATAAAACAATATGGAAACCTGCATAAATAATTTTGTCCTCAGTTACGGTCATTAAATTGATGTGTAATACCTAGTGTTGTGTTGATTTAGCTGTAGCTTAAAGCTGGGGCTTATGAGCTGGGAAAAAGGTAAGGTGTTTGTTCTGTCTGTACCTTTTATTCCGTGTGTACCCGTATTTTCATTGCCTTCAAAAGTATTTGTGTATATGCAAGAGGCACAAGATTGGCTACTAATGTGCTGGCTACTCCCTTTTATTGTTTTGAAGGGTTTAGCAACTCCATTATACAGAATTTTTCATTCATTCTACGTTTTCTTCCTGGTCTTACCTAAAGATTTCCTTTTGCAGGTTCCTGTACGTAAGTTTATCTTTAAATGTACCAGTATTCTAGTACTACAAATGTTAGGCAAGTTTCTTGAAGTTAAGCACATGGGAGTTTCTGCAAAGTTAAGGCGAGACAGGGAGACATTGAGCTGCCATCTGAATAAAAAATACCTTCATTTTCAGTAGATGTGAGAAATGAAATGTTCCTTAGAAGGATGCAGACAGGTTTCATGCACTGGGGACTGATCTATGAGCACTTCTTCTCTGCTAGATTAGAGCATAAATATGTTTATTCTTATATGTCACAGTACAAGGGCAGTGCAGTGGCAAGCAGACACCTGACTGACCAGCAGGTTAAAGGAATGACGAGGAAATTCATAGTTGTTCTGTTTTCTTGTAAACTATGCTTATGATTCTAGTGTGTCTGAAATTAAGGTAGAAGAGAAGGATGTACTGGGAGTATTCAGAAATTAGATTACAGTAGTACGGTACCGATGAACAGAAGAATTCAGTTATAAAGTTTATTCCCTTATTATTTATTTTCTTTTCTATAAGGGAGTCTTTTATTTCTGTTTGGTGGGTAGGATTCATCCGTAGCTCCGTTTGCTTACACCATCCCACCCCTCCAATCTGTGTGTGTCAGGAGAAGGGTCCTGTGTACAATTGCTCCCAAGAGAAGGATTTGTTGCCTGCAAGCAGCAGTTGAGAGAGTCCTTTAGTGCTTATATGGTGACTCCTCTAAAGAACAGCTCCTGCCTCTAAGGTCTTCCTTCCTGTTTGTTATTTAATACCTATTTTATTTTAGGAACAAAAAAAATCCTTAAGAGAAATGGGCACTGTTCACATCAACTGTTTCTGCCCTGCAGATATGAGGGGAATAGTTTCCTTTGCACAGGAAGAGTTGCCAGGAGCCTTTTAGCCAATTGCCACAGCAGTTTGCAGACCACAGCAATAGAGGGATTACTTTGCCTTCCGTAGTGAACATTAACCACTGCTGTACTAAACAAATGAGCCTTTTATATTTTATCTACTTTGATATTTTAAGGAAATGAGAAGTCTTGAAATGACAAAACCCTGGTAATAATGAGGTGAGTTATCACCACATGGTTATTATCAAGAGAATTTACTTTTTATACTAGTGTGTGTTAAAGAAGAGGCATGCTCCTTGTTTGCCTTGGAAGTAAAATCATTCAAGTTAACTCTTGTCAGGTTTCTGAGAAGAATAAAACATTGTTACTGTTTGTGAAAGAGAAATGCCCTGGTGGAGCCTGGCCCACAAGTTGTCTTCCTGGAAGCTGCACGCAGTCGCGGCTCATGTCTTGTCTGAGGTTTCCCTGATTCCACCTTCGTCCATTGTCAGGTTCAGCTGCTGGCAGTCAGTCCTGCATTCGTTATCGCCAGTAAAGTTACCTTATTTGCAGATAATCAAACAGTGTAAAAAAAAAGTTGGACTTGAGTGTTTTTTGACCAGCATAGACATTACCTGTAAGGTAAGAATTCTTTTGGCAGTGAACCGCAGCACTTCTGTAGAAGCTGGTAAGCCTGGAAGTGCAGCATTCCTGAGGTAAGGTTGTTCATGTCCTGATGTCCTTCATGCTGTATTGGGAGTAGACTGGCCATAAAGGGAAGCTCATGTAAATACAAGTAACCGAAAATATACCATATACTTAAATTTTATATTATAACATTAAATTAGTAAATCACTGTTCACTGTGACTTGTGCATTAATCTTGTTTTCATGTAAAACCCTGTAATCACGTTTTGTGCATCAGTCAGTCAGTGTTCATTGGAAACAGCCAGATGCACCAGGACCTTTGCAGTAGTGCTGTGCTTGGAGTCACTAGCACAAGCACAAAGCCATCTGCTTGAAGACTTTTGCTACTTCCTTCTCCAGCTTCAAGCATAAAACTACATTTCTGTGCAGTGCAACTGTGGAGCAAACCCAGAAGAGCCTGGATTATGCTGTTGTGTACACCTTAAGTGTAGAGTTACAGTACTACTTTGTGGTGTCAGCATACTGCAGAAATAATCAGTGTATAAATTAAAATATGAGCTTTCCAGAATTGCATGTGGTGAGCTTTAGTTTAAATGTAGTTAACAACATGGCAAAACCTATTTAAATGTCTATGTACATTTGTCCCTGTCTACTTTTAATGTAGGTGCTCTCAGATGGTTGTGGATGTATAAAGCTTTTGTGTAGTACAGAACTTGTATAAGCACATCAGTATGCCCAGCAGCCTTTACAACTAGCAAGAAGAACCTAACTGAGCATAAGAAACTTCATCTCTGATAAGGGATTGTTTGAAAAGTTTTTCAGAGGAAAAAAAATACAGTTTCCTAAGAAGCTTGTGCCACTTCAAAGCCTAGAAAAGTAACACATTTGGATTCTAAAGCTAATTGGAAAGATGATTTTAGTAATTGTATGAGCGTCAAGAACAAAGGCACTTAAAAATTCACAAAAAAGGAGTGCAAATAACTTTATAAAGCTACAAAAGCTTTATAAAAGTAGACCAGATACTGCATAGCTGGATATTCTACCATAATGGATCTGAAAGGACTACAGAAGTAGAAACTCTGAAATTCTTCCAGACATGTGAAGTAATGTCTTGCATTATTATGTGGGCAAGGCTGTTTTTCTTGGCCATCATTTAGGAAGACTTTCGTGCGTTATCATCAACAAATTAGAACTTGAATAACAAATCTTGGATATAATCACCATAATCTGTTCCTGTTGGGGAGAGACAGAAGGGGGGGAAAAAAGCTTAGTGTAAAATAGTTTAAATATATTTGATGAAAAAATACGGATAACTCATTTGCTTAGCATAGCTTATCATTTAGGTGGACTTTTTTTTGTTGAGTGGTTCATAATCATAGAGTCTGCTTTAAGAGTTCCTAACTCAATCATACTGCAAAAGCGAGCTCTGTGGATGGTACTGGTTAGGATCTTGTGTCTGCTTTGAGTTCCATACTGAAATGGAGTAATTAAACATGTCAGCCTGTCCCATAAAACAAAAATGAGTGAAGTAAAATTGATTGCAATGTGTTCTCCATATTGCATACCTGCCTTAAGAAATTACTCTTAATAGGCCTTTGGAAGACACTGTAACTGTGTGACATATGCTTATATGTACATATGCATATATGTATATATCTTTATGTCCATTCATAAATTATTTTTACACGTGTCAATAGATATCAGAACTTGCCTTCATCTTGCCCTGTGGTTGTGAGTGTTCTTTGAAGGTGTGTATATGAGGGTGTCAAGTAGTAACACCTTGTTGAAACTACAGGCAGTCATGTTAGGTGGTGTTTGTTAGTTCTCAGTTTAGGAATCTGAAAAGTGGAGCATCTTTATATAGGGAAGTGGACAAGATTGAGATTTTGCAGAAGACAACTTTTGCCTTGTCTGGGTGTACACTGAGAAGAAGGTAGATTTCTACTATGTGGGGATAAAAGAAAAGAAAATTTCCGTGCAGAAGGGATGTGAGAAGTGCATGTATTCTTGGATGCAATATATGAAATATTAGACATAACAGTCATTACTTCTGTTTCCTTTGTTTCTTTCTTTCCTTTTATTTTTTTCATGAAGGAAAAATGCATCATTTAAGTGAAAACCATTACATGACCTTGAAGCTTTTAATTTATTTCATAACCCATATATTCCTCTGCCCAAAAAGCCTCAAATTCCTCAGTTTTTCAATAGCTTGCAGTTTCTTACTGATATCCCCCACTTGTGTCCATTTTTTCCTAGTTGCCCCTAAACATAAAATCTGCATTCTGATTCAGTGGTCTTTTCAGTAACTAAAAAAAATGTTAATACATTTGTTTGGGGGAATGAAGTGGCTTGTTGAAACTTCTTGTAAGTGACTGACAATATAACACAGTCATTAGAAAGACATCCAGTGAATTTGTCTTTAGATGAGCTTCTTAATGTATGAAGACTTTGTGGGGCCAGTGGTGTGGGGTCATTCCATAATTACCTTATTTTAGTGGGTTTTGGTCCACTGTGTTTCAGGTTCAGAAACATTTACTTTGTTCTATTGTGAGTTACAGTGCTTCATTATGACATTTGCGCTGACGGTTCTGGGAGAGGTGCTGAAAGGCCCTAGGCTACATCATAATTTTCAAACTCCCACATGCTTCTCCCCATTTTTATTAGGATCTCCTCAAAGGCAGTTACACACCCTCTTTCAAAATGTTGTTTATAGCTCAGGTCTGTCAGGTTGCCTGTACAGCACTCACGAGTGACTGGGCAACCGGAATGCTAATTGCTACCTTACTGAACCAACCATAATGGCATGTCGTTTTCTTTTTGCAGCCTTGTTGTGTATTAACATTTTGTCTTTGACCATAAATTTTAATTATTGTGGCTTTGGAGTGGATTTTGCTGCCCGCTTCAAGCTTTTCAATGCCTGTGTATGGCACTGTGCACAATGAGACCTAATCCCCAGCTGGGGGCCATCTCTAAGAATGCAGTACAAATACATTATATTTCAACATTTTTTTGTTTGATTTTTGCTTCATTCAAAAGGGGTTTTGTTGTTATTTCTCAATTCCTATTTGACATACTAATTTTACAGTGATTTTCTGGCTATTTAAAGCAGATTTGGGGGACACACTTTCAGTGTTTTGCAAATCATCCACTGCGCAACATAAGAAACAAATCCCTGTATATATGGACTGGGGGTTGATTTTTAGCATGCCTCTACACACAGTACATGCTATTGTACTTGAAAGGTAAGATGTGTGACTTGATACAAATCTTTAGCTTTGCAAATCACAGGATTGAAGAGCTGGAGTCTGCTTGTTTGCTTTCTCATGCTGAAGCGGTACCTGTCATTACTGTGTGTTACATTTTTAAAAAAGCAGGGAGGAGAACATTTTTGCTACTGTGTATGCCTCACAGAGCAGGAAAAGTAAGACATCATTTAAAGTGGCTATTGTGCAGGAGGTTTCTGGAATGTTTGGCATTGCGTGTTCAACTTTGGCATTTTGTCATTAAAAACTGGAACAGAGCACAGGCTTTCAAACATGCAGTGAGGCCTCTTGAGCTCCTGTAAAAATAAGCTGGCAAACAAACCCCTCTAATAAAATGCTGATGCTGGAAAAGATATATGGTCATCATTTCGTTATGCTACTTTTCTCAGCATGTCTCATCTATTTCCGAAAGTAACAGAGAGAAGTGATTACCAGAAAAGCAAAAGTCATGATGAGGTGAAATCCTGGCCCTGCTGAGACAGAGAACAGCTCTATCACTGGGCCAACCTTCAAGCCATGAAATGTCCCAGTGCCCTGGCCAGGTCACTGGTTTCAGTGGCCATTAACTTGCCTCTTAGTCAAAGCAGTTGTTTGTTCCCCCGTACTGCTCTTATGATGTTCATTGTTTAGCAGTGTAAATGGGGCTTATGATTGTTAGTTTCGGCTTTTAATGACATTGTAGGCATATAAAATGCCCCCCTGGAGCCTCCCAGGGGTTGAGTGCACTGGGGAGGCAAGAGGAGGCTTCTGGCACTGGGAGCATTTGGGTTTTGGGCTGCTGTTGATGATGTGGGAGGTGAGGGTGGTAACCGTGCTGTAGTCCTGCTGTCCGGGCTTCTTCTGCTTACTGGTACTGTTATTTTTCCTAGCAACTTTTCTCAGGATGGGAATTTATAATTAAATTATAAATTTTTAGCTCACGTATTTTTTCATTCAAAATCTGTGTATGTACTTGCAACATTCTCTTAATAATCCTGTGCTCTTTCCTTCAAAAGGAAAATACATGTGTTTAATATATACTGTGTGGAGTGCTTGTGTAGGATAGTTGAAGGAGTAATTACAGGAGTAATGACAGCCTAGAAAAGTATAGTGTCAGAATATTGGGTCATTTAATTCATAAATTACAGTTCTAGTTAAAAAAAAAAGTATTTTCAGGTTAGACTCTTCAAAGTCTATGTATCATCTGCTAATAATGACAGTAGAACTTTCCTGAATACAAATAAGAGGTGAGGATAAAGAAACTTCTTTTAAAACAAACATTTTGGCAGTGCTGAAAATGGTACCTCTAATGATGTTACAGAAATTGCAGTATCTTTCCTGTCATACCACACTGGCACATGGGAGGCTTAAATAAGAAAAATACTGACATGACAATCAAAATAATTTGGTAGAGAGGGAGTCCTTAAAGAGACCATGTGTGCCAGAGCAGAGCTACTTTCCAAATACTCTTGAGAGTGATAGTGATCAAGTAGGTTCACAAGAAAGCAGGTTTGTATAAGACTACATAATCTGTTTTCTGTTTCCAAATGAAACACTCTTTTACTGCCCTCCCAGTTCTCTGGCCAGCTCTACTGGGCACCTGTTGCTGCCTTGGAAGGAGCCCATGGGTGCCTGGCAGGCTAATTGCGTTGAATGAAGGCAGGACCTGAAAAATAGACTTCTTTCCTCATTCAGAGAGTAATACTTGTTAAACTGCACAGCTTTAAATACAGAGGAAACAGTACTTCTGATCATCTGTAGTGTCAGTCAATCAGTCTTATCTTTTTCTTTGTGCTGCTTAATTACTGGGGAAATATTTAACTATAAGCAGCTTACATGTTTCTGAAACAACTCTCTGATCACATATTGTTTTGCCTCTTTAATTTTGGAAAATCTAAAAGGAAAATACTATTATTTGGTCTCTAACCAGTAATGTGTTTTAATGGAGTCGAGATGAACAGCATCGGTTATTCATGGCTTCTTTCTTGCTTAATTCAGTAGCTCTTGTGTCCCACAGCACTGAACAGCACAGTTTGTATGTGGTCTCTACTGCTCATATAAGCAGCTCCAGCAACTTTTTTTAAACTTGTATCTTTTAGAAGGTCCTTGAGCCTGGCTATCTATAGCTCACCAGAGAACAGCATGTCCTGTGTGCTGCACTCTGCTCATCACGTCTTCGAATTGTTCTGGGCGTGCATAAGCCACTCATCTGGGTGAGATGAAACACAGACGTTTCTAACATTTTGACTCCCTTTATCCTCTCTGTAGGAGCTCAGCAGGCAAGATGTACTGTGATTTGGAAATTTCTGCGTTGAGTCCCTAAAACAGCTGAGTCAGCTCCAAGGTTTCTCATGGCTGTGTTTTCAGTTGTCTGTTTCATAGATGGTGATAGGACTGTGGACTGCCAGTGATGATAAAAACAAATATATATTTGTGGCAATTAGACATTGATGTATCTGGAGCTAAGCTGTACTGTTGTTGGCAGGATTACAAGAGCTGGGTTGTTTGGAGATTTAATGTTCTCATTGTGGCTATTGTAGGGCAAAACTGAAAGCTCATAAAACTGAAGGCAGGTTATATCAATAGACCAATTAAAGACAGTGTGTATCATGGATACAAATGTTTGTGAGCTATATTGCTTACACAGTAATCATTATTTTTGACCTTTCAGCATGAACTCTGTTGATTACTCATCACTTTTTCATGCAGGATAGTCTTTTAGAGAAAATGCTATAAGACATGACTTCATACAGTCCCTGACTTTAGTCGGATTTCTGCAGTCCTGATTAAAACCAACTTGGTTTTACTGGAGTGATGTAGGGGACAGAACAAGCCAACTTTTCCTTTCTGTGGTTTTCACAGTGCAGGTCATCTGAAAAGATTAAAATGGTTTTCCCAAGAAAGAATACTTTTCCCCATAGGTTTCATGACTAAATCGGAACTTGAGTGAATGATTATTGTGTGCAGTTGAGTGGCATTCTCTTTAATTTTGCATTTGCAGGTGGCACTGTCTTCTCTGCCAGGAGATAGGAGAAGGTCTAAGGACTTTATCTGTTAGTGACATAGCCACTGGAACAGCAGCAAGGTAGCTTTGTTTGCAGTCACAACACTGTTAAAACACAGATAACTTTAAACAACTACATTCAAAACAAACTTCTGTCTCATCAATGCCCAACTGATTTCTAATAAAACCAAGCTTTAGCTCTTCTTTTGATCTGTTTGCACTGAGGCTTGTTTGCATGATGCAGATGCAAAGGAAATACCTGCTTTGCTTCAGTCTGACATTTCCATTAAGCTTACTCTTAGTATAATCTTGCTTCACAAAAACATATTCAAACCTATTTAAGGATAAGATAAGGGCCTTATCTTGTGGCAGAAAGCTGCTGAGCCCAACTGGTGAGGATTCTTAGTTGCTGTGAATTGAAGAGAAAATGCATAGACTCGGAGCTTTTGTTACATACTTTTTTGATGTGTCACTAGTTCCCACTGAAACTAAATTCAGGCAGAAAGTTGGTGCCCTGATACCAGTTGAGAAGGTTGATATGGGCCTACACGTAAATCATAATCACAGTAAAACCCAAATACTGGCCAACTGACAGCTGACCCAGCATCCTTCTTTATGATGTTGTTTCTCTCTATGCTCAGTGGAATATGCAACTCTTATGTTGCTGTTGCTACCTTTAAACGGCATTAAACAGTGTTCTTGAAAAACACAAATAATGTCTGGCCTTTCATCCATTTCTTGCTAAACACATTAAACTGTTGCAAGCCCCTATATCCTGTACCTTTTCCATTATGGTTTTCTCTTTTTTAATACCATGGTAACTAGAACTAGTAATAAGTAACAAAATGAAATATGATGAGCAAATTTCAGCTCTTAAAGCTCACTTTAATGATACGAAAGTCAATCTTCTGCTTCTGATTTTTGTCCTGCTGAAGTCCCAACTCTTTCCATCAACTAAAATCGGGGTTTCACCTCCAGAAATATACCTTAATATTAGAAAATGCACATCTCTACTCTTTAGGACCAAACTGATTGCTATAATAACTTTTTTTTCCTGTCTCACATACCTTTTTTCCTGAATTGAAATGTACTCTTTTATCAGAAATTTCTCACAGGTACCCATATTACATGATCAAGTCTCTTTTTCATATTCTTTTGAACAAAGCCTGAAGGGAGAACTTCTCTGGCATCATCCATAATTCAGAATTTTATAGCTCTTTTCTGAATGTGCTGAAGTTTTTCAACATTACTTTTGAAATACACACACACCAGAACTAAGCTTGCGTTATTTTATGGTCCTGTCAGAGTCACATAGAGGAGTAATGCTGGTTCCCTACTGTTACTTGGAATTCCCTTCATATATTGTACTCACTGGCTGCAGCATAGCTTTGGGAGTTTATGGTCTATTGTTGCTTCATGTTTTTTAAAACATTTTTAAACCATTACCTTAAAGATTGTCATTTGTTGGTGGCAGAACCAGCAAAGGTCTCACAAATTTCCTTGATTATGCAAGGTGGAAAAAATTCCACTTACTTCTAAGTAAAACTCTGTAACTGATGGCAAGGCATATCAATAATCACATAATAAGTAATGTAATTTATTATATTCTTAAGGTTTTTGACTGTTGTCACATCCAATAAAGAATTGCAGTTTTACATTATCCCTATAGACTGGAAAGTAAGTTTTATTTTGAAGTTTGGAAACTGAGGCACAAATTTTTCACTGGCCAGAGTGTTGCCATACCTGTACTGAACCCACTTTTACTGAGTCCACAACCTATTGATTCCCATCATGATGTTATTCTGAAAGTGCTTCCTTACATGTGGACATCATACCTGTTTTTAGGACAGTCCTGTGCAGGTTAGTGGTCTCTCACTAGTGCATGAAATGCACCATGGCAGCATGAATTTAGTTGCTCAGCAAGTCTGCATTCCTTGGCACAGGGATCAGGATAATACTGCTGGTGTCCAGACCTACTGTTTTCATAGTGCTGCATTTCCTCACTAATGGCTTATGAGGCAAATATTTAAGTGCTTATTGTTACATATTCTCCTTTCATCTCATTATTTATAGAGCAATTGTTAGGATTGTGAAACTATATTTTTTTTCCTTTTTTAAAAAATAAGTTCAAGCAGCAGAAGTTGAAGACTTTCAAGTGTGCACTTAGGAGTTTGTTCACAGCGACTGTTTTGTCTCCTGTGGTTCACTCCTGGCACTCCTTCAACTTAGCAGCCCTCGATCAGCAGAGCCTGCTGTGCTCCAGCGCCTGAGCTCCTGCAACACCTCTGTATCCTCACTGGAACGCATTTGAGAGTTGTCAAACCCTGGCAGATAGATGATCTTCCACCCTTAGAAGTCCTGTCAAATCTACTAAAGTATCTTTTATGGTGGAGAACAGACACTAAGTGCTTCAAAGGACTTGCTCAATCTTGCATCTTTTTTTCTCTGCTATTAAAGATGTGGGGCTCAGGTCAAGTTCAGCATGGGACCTTTTGCATCATGGAAACTTTTGTACTGGAAGGAAAAGCTCACCTAGTAGTTAAACTAAAAGAATAACTATTTTAGGAACTTTGGGTACTTTTGTTGGGCCAGATACTGTGCATCTCCTGGGGAGCAGGTTGTCCTCTTTGCAGTATGTGTGTTTGACTCCTTTTTGTACCTGCAGAGAGTTTTTGCTTCAGTGTACTTCATGCTTTTACCTTGCCCCGATCACCCAGTATTGCTGTAGAAAAGGACTCTTTGGGATGTTCCTTGTTCTGCTCAGGAGACCGGTTGTTTCTCTGATCACAGCTGTTTTCTTGGAGCCCATCTCAGACTGGAAGCCCTTGTCTCATCTGAAAGATGATTGCTCCTCTCTTGCCTTCCCTGTCCCACGACGACAGCCAGATGTACCTCGCAGCCTGGATTGGTCTTCCATGCCTGCACTGTCTGGAAGTAAAGGCAGGAGCTGTTCAGGCAGCTGGAGCTGGAAAGATGCTGGTGCCAATCCAGGAGAAGCTGAAGGGATCCTGGTCTGAGATGTTTTCCTCTGAGCTGCAGTTTCAGCCCCTCTGCTTTCCCTGCTGATGCTTTGGCAGTGCAAGGCAGAATGAGGGGCTGCCCTGCTGCCGGCCCCCACCTCATGGCATGGCTTGCTGCTTCCCAGGGGCAGAGCCATGGACTTTCTGTGGATCAGGGAAGTGTGGGAGAATCCAACACAGCCTTCCAAGCCTGGTTGTCTGCCTCGCCTGTGCTGCCCATGCCAGCCTGCCACTCCAGGGCAAGCCTTGCCATCTCATGAACCCCAAGGCTGAATTGTCCAACATCCCACTTGCTAAGAGAACAGAAGAGGTTTTTTTAATTATTACTTTTTTTTTTCTTCAGAGCATGCAACAATCTCTAGAGGTCTAGAAAACAGGATCCTGTTCAAAATTACTGCCCTGACCGAGCCCACATCCTTGCCCAGTGATCAGGCCATTGGCTCAGCAGGTCTGGTGTTAGATGCAGCCCCCGGAGGACCCAGGTCAGGATCCTGTTTTCTGCTGCCCAGAGAGCCAGGGATCCACCACTGCTAGAAACAGTCAAAGAAGATAGTCCCTAGCACTTTGGTTAGGGAGTGTTTGTTTACTCTGCCCTCCTGACACATATCCATGATCATAAGGTCCTTAAATTTTTTTAGTTTTTAAGTGTAATTATCAGAGAAGTTCTGAGTCATCTTCTCTTTGTCCAGTGCCCGAGCACTTGCAGAGGGGAGTGCCACTTGCTGTGTGGCCCCTTCATACTTGTAGTCACTGCCACACTGCAGGGTCATTACCCACTGTTTGTTTTAAATGTCTGAAGTCCAGATCTATGCTGGTATGTTAACCCACCACTTCTGTGTAGTCTGGAAATGTTAAAACCATAAATTATTATAAACAAAGTGCCTTTGGGGGAGCTTATATATTGTGGTTATTTAAGTAGTTCTAGAGATTTCTGCCTTAGAAATCTCTTACGCTTTCTTCTGCTCATAGAATGTATACACGATCAGAGAAATATTCCACAGTTCACTGAAGAACAAAGGTATATTTAACAGAAGATTTATTTCTACCAACTATATGCTTTTTAAATTAGGATTTTGGCTTAAAAAAATAATTTCAGGTTGCTTCATCTGCTTTCCATATGTAACTGTTTCAGCTAAAATACATAGCTAAAGGTTTAATTGAATCAGTGCCATTGTATAAACAGAATTTCGGTATACATACATTTGTCATTCTGATAGCTTCCAAAAGATAGCTTAGTGACCATTAGAATAGTTTAACAAGAAAAGATTTTTGTTTTATGAGATGTAAGTTCTCCTACATAAAATACAACATGCTGGAACTAATTTTCATTGCATGGTTATGGTTAATGGTTAAAAATTTTCAGTCTGTGCAGAACCATTTCCATACCACTGACCTATCTGTTTTAAAAAGACCTTGTCTTGAATAATACATGATATTTGGTCATTGAGGAGGAACTCCCATGGTCCAGTGTATACTCAGTATACCCTTGAAATTTAGCCCTTGGTTTTGAAAGGTTCCGTATTTCAGTGTCTGGCCATCTTTAACC
The DNA here is from genome assembly GCA_014706295.1 of Lycocorax pyrrhopterus obiensis. Classification (NCBI taxonomy): domain Eukaryota; kingdom Metazoa; phylum Chordata; class Aves; order Passeriformes; family Paradisaeidae; genus Lycocorax; species Lycocorax pyrrhopterus. Next base: position 17,764,976 of record JACSVZ010000002.1, on the reverse strand, counting down.
CTCAATGAATATTTTGTCGTAATAGATAAAGTCCCAAGTAAACTGCTATAGTTTCCAACCACATCCAGGAGGAACAAAGTGAGTTAAGGCTGGAGCCTAAAACTTCTGGGCAGAACTAATAAAGCTTGTCTTTGTTGAGGTTTTAGATGTTGCTTTGTTCTCATATGCCCTGGTGGAAAAAAAGTTTCTTTTAAAAAAAATATTTTACAGACACTTAATCTTGGTTGTGTCTAATGCCTTTCAATATTTTTAAAAGAAATTCCAAGTGGATGAGTTATTTATGTGTTTAGCTTTTATTTTCCATTATGTCTTTTAATAGATTCCAGATCTCATCTATATTGTAATGGCTTCTGTGTTACGGAGCAACAAAATTTACTGGGTTAAATATCCATTTTTCTTGCCTATCTGACATGAAAGTGCCATAGACTTATACAATAAATTGCTAACACATTTGTGAGCTTGAAAGCCAATGCTGTCCCCCTCCCTGTCTGCACGCAGGCTTCACCAGACGTGAGGAGGCCCCGGTGCACTGCAGCACACCTGGAAGCACCGTGTTATTCCTAGCACCCAGGTGAACATGCTTGGAAGACATGATGATTAAAGGCTGTAAATGGAGAAGTGTTCAGGCTTGAATTCTTTGTAAATCACTTCCCTCAACCAACATGTTGAAGCACATGTAGAGCATCATTTTATAGACTTGTCTGAGACCTGGGGTATGCAGATGGAATACGTAACGTGATGTCAAAAACAAGAGATAATCCAAACTGCTGTTTGCTTTCCCCCTCACCATCCTGTCTTCCCCATGCATATATTTATTTCCTTTTTTGTTTTTCTTCTGGCTAGATTTACTTGAATTTCTGGGAAAAGCAGGTGTTTAGGGGCCAGAACAGCACAAGGAGTGGGGCTGAGCTTTTAGCATCTTGGAATTGCCACCATGAATCCCTGATTTATTTTTTTCTGATTTTTGAGACTATAAGCTCCAGGAATTGAAATATAACATTCTGCACTCAAGAATTATTCCATAGAAAATTGAGGGAGCCTATAATTAAACACTTGTGCACAGATAGCAGTATTGGAAGAATAAATTTGGTGCCAGTCTCTCCAGAAGCAGTTGAAAACCGTGAATCATGAAGCGAATAGATAATCACAGATATGACAAACTGTAGCTGCATCTGCTGATTATTTTCTCCTCAACCTCTTGTGTACAATTAAGAATTCAGATTTAACAGCTGGGAATGATTTTCAAAAGTTGATCTGAAGCAGAAAGTTCTATTCAGAAACTTTCAGCAGTTCTTTTATCTTCCCCATTCATTATTTTTTCTGGAATAGGTTAAAAAAGATAGTACTTGACCTGCTCTGCATTGAGATAGAAAAGAGATCATTATAAACTCAGATATGGATTTATGCTTAATGATCCACCTTCTAGTGTGACTGAGTTCAACAGCAAACAGACTGAATATCTGTCAACAGGCTAAACTTTCTTTGGTCAAGAAACTTCATCTGTTAATATTTTATTTTCCTAGTTCAGCAGAGAGACATCTTTCAAAGGTTTCTTGTTGATAGTTGTGGCAAAGAAACTAAGATAAAAAGCTCACAGTGAGTGTCTGTTAAATTAAAGTTAGAGACAATACACAAGGGAAAACTATTTAAAACTGAGGGTAGTTACTAATGTAATCATACATCATTATATACACTGGTTAGCATAGAGTTCTATATGTAAATACACCAATACACTGAATGGACAGATCTGTGTAGACCACATCTACATATAAAATTCCTACAGAAAGATCTCATGCCTGTCACTGTGCTCCATGTGAATCTGAGATCAAAGCATTTGGCATTTAGGGTGTCAAAAGCAGCTGTGTCACAACACAGTGTTTATATGTTTATGTTCTCCAATTTTTGTGTATTCTGCCAGTAAAACCTCTGTTTTTAATGATCCAACAAGCAGGTACAGGACTTTTATCTGAATATGTATGCATACGGATTTACACGCTTCCTTTACGACAGCAGATGTTCAGACATCTTTCCCATGTCCAGTAAAGTGAACTGTGCACCTTTTCCAATGTGGTAGAGGATTATTGTGATTAATCTGGTTAATTAATTAGTCCCTCTAGAAATGGATAAAAGAAGAACTGCATTTTTGGTAAGGATACATCCTGACGGGAGGCACCAAGGGAAAATTTATTTGTTCTCATTTGACACCAACAGTTGTGGTGTACATTTTACCTTCAAATATTTTCTCCTCTGTTCTTTTCATTTGGGCATTTCCAGTTGCTTTGCAGTGAAACAACATATTTTTATTTTTCATCAAATTTTTTCAAGTCCTAACCTTATTGTTTGCGGATCACCCCCAGGAAACCTGTCTGAAGTCCTATCACCCTACACAAATGTGTCACATTTTGGATTTTTGAAAGATAACCTGCATTATCAACCAAAGAACCATTATTCTTTAGAGCAAATATTCTACTGCTTTTCTTTATTTTTTCTTTGCTTAGTTGTGTTGGGGTTTTTAGTTTTGTTTTATTTTATTTCATAACAGCAGTATGCCCATACCTAAGCTTTTCATTTTTTTTCTTTTTTTGTTCCATTATAAAGGTGCAGAATTATGCTCCCTTCTCTAACTTGGTCTTGTTCTCCTGTTACCTGGTCTGAGGAGTTTACTTAAATTGTCTGCTGCTCAGGTTAAGAAGCTTTCTTCCTACAGCCTTTGCAATTAGAGGTATTTTTAACGATAGAGACATAAGAATTTTTTATATCATTTTACAAGCTGAACATCTAGAATAAATGCTGTTTTAGACTATTTCAATATTAATTGAAACAACCAGTTTTCCAGAAAATTTGCTTAGAATGGAGGAGCCATGATCCAACTTCACTTAGTTTTTTAGGCTGGTCACACTAATTTTAAGTGTGTCCAGTGATTATGGAAAATTTTGCTCATAGTAGACTGTGGTGTTTTCTGGGGCTTCAGCTGGAAGAAAACAGTAATATCAGGTGGTGGGATAAGTTAGCAGATGGTACAAGATAGGGAAATAGTGAACAATTTTCTTAGTACAAAATGATCTGCAGTGCAGCCAGATGTCAAGACATACGTGCAGGAGCAAAGAACATGGGCCATGCAAGATCCTGAGGACCTGGGCATGTGAAGCCCTGGCTTCACAAAAACTTGAGAGCTGTCGCTGCATATTCAACCAATCCTGACCTCTCAAGATGACTTGGAGTGGGAGGGCCTTCATGGCCTTGGAGTTTGTAGGAGCAGGGAACTCTTGAGTAATGCTAGGAAGATGACACTGCTTACCAAACTGAAATTGAAGGAATTACCCCTAAAGTTTTTTTTTTCTAGTTCTGCTTTCCCCAGTTTGAAAAGAATGTTGAATTGTAAAGACCCAGAGAAGCCTTCTAGTTAATAGCCTGAGATTACTCATCAGAGTAAGCAGGATTTCCCAACTTTAGTCAAGTTCCAAACAGCTTGAAATCAAGACAAGATGCAGGCTTTTTGGAATCCACGTTTTTGCATGAGAAGAACTATCCACTTGAATAGATGTTGGTTAGGGGTTTTTTTTGTTTTGGTTTGATTTGTTGCTTTTGTTGTTGTTGTTGCTGGATTTTTTTGTTTGTTTTTTTGTTTGTTTGTTTTTTTAAATATGTGCTTTATTCTAATAAGAATGAATTTGGATTAGCCCCATTACCTGTGTTCAGACTAGTGGCTTGCTCTTAACTGAATCTTGGTTTGTGTGTTTTAATTTTCAACAGGAATGTGAGCATTTCTAATTTTCACCTCTTTAAAAAAATCAGAAAATTTATAGCAACAGGTTGTGGGATACTAGCTTTTCTGCTTCTCTGTCACACTTGGAGATGAAATCTTTCCAATAATAGGGTAGCAGACTGGAGAAATAGTCATATGAACAAAGAGCTGTTGAAACCCTTTGAATTAAAATAAAAGCAGTGCTATTCTACACCTTAATCAATGGAAAGGGCTGCTTGAGCCATAGGGGTTTTATATTTCTTTTTTGTTTATGGATTTACAAAGAGAATTTTCAGTAGTTGTCTTCAGGTCTTCCTTCAGAGCACAGCTGCAATGTAATTACAAGATATATATTGGGGAAGAGGGAGCATGGAAAAAAAAGATAGCAGTGATGATGGTTTTCAAATAATATATTTTATACAGCAGGAAGAAAGTGATTACTAAAAGGTTAGCCCAGATTATTATTCATGAGTTTTCTGAGCTTTTAAACAAATTATTGTGCAAATGTTCATAACCTCATCATTTTCTCCCCCTCAAAAGGTGTTCAGATCTCCACATGTGCAACAGATCAAGTGTGCTTCCAAAAATAGACATATTGTTTGTGCTTGCAATTCCAGATGATCTTGTTATGACAATGGAGCTTCTGCGAGGAGTTATCTGGGGGCTGTGTGGATCCTTTCTCACTTCAGTTCCTCTTACAGCTGGGAGCTGCTACTGTACTGCAGAAAAACCCTCTCCTTTTTGGGCACTGTGCTTTGGTTTCAAAGCCAAATGCACTTAAGTCACCCCCATTAGATCATTAGAGCCTTTAGTGAAATCTGCTCAGTAACATGTCTGAACTCTTGCTGTGGTTCCAAATGAATAATTTTTTGGTATTTGACTTTGCTTTGAAATGTGGAGTGCTCTTTGCCTGAAGGGGTATCTGGTATTGTATAAACATGGAAGGTTTCAGACCATTTTAGAGATACAGTGCAGAATAATTCAGCCATGCTGAAGATCTGAAGTATTTCAGCAGTATTATTAACACTGTGCTCTGTATCTGCTTCATCTTGCTGAAAATCTTACAAATTAGGGGGCCTCCTCACAAACACTTCTGAAAGAGCTCACCAGGCAGAACTAGCTGAGCTCTCTCCCTCCTGTATAACTTCTGTACATGACCCTGTGCGTTCAGCACCAGGCATAAAGTCCTTAAGGGCATCTCCCTCCCCAGACACTTTTCCCCCATGGTACACCATGTGCCTCCTGAGTGGTAACAGAGTGTTGCAAAGTGTGGAACACTGGATATTGAATATTCTCAGTGTCAAGGCTGGCATGAGGGCATTATTTACCAGCAAGGGTGAACCCGTAGGGAGAGTAGCAATTTGCTTTGAAAATCAGGGTCACTTTCACACGCCGTGTGCCACTGAGCTACTTTCTGTGGTGAGCCTTGCCCCTGGTCACAGTGGTCTGTGCGAATGCACAAGTCACCAGATGCATGTGACATCTTCACTTTACATGTCCTCACAGTATTGCAGGGGTAAGTCATGGCCATAAGAATCACCAGTTGAAGAAAATAGAAGAAAGAATATGAAGGTAACAGTGAGTGATGAAAATACAGATATAAAACCGGGAAGACAAAATATACAGAAGAAATCCCCTAAACATCTGACACCACCAGCTGTGCCTCCACCTACTTAAAAGTAGTTGGAGGTTTCTTGTGAGCACTCTGTTTTTGTTTGTTTGTTTTCAATGCTAGAAATTCACAGAGATTTACTGTAGGATTAATCACTTAGGCTAGCAGAATTTGGCTGCTTGACTAGTGTGAGACCTCTTCGTCAGAAACAAAACCACTGAAAATTCTAAGCAAAGCCTGAGAATAGAGCACATTATTTTTTTATTCTCTGTGGCATCAAACTAATAATTAATAGTTAACACCATTTTGGTGACTCTTCATTTTAGAAGTCAGACTGTTAAAGCTACTTATTTTCAGAGTTCCAACCTTTTGTTTATAGTTTATAGAAATACAGCATTAGTGCTTTAGACTTCACATCAGCTCTGTGCCAATGAATTTGACTATATGAATAGTTGAGTTCTTCCTTCCAGCAAAGTATGTTCTTCACAGTAAGCATTTTTGTGTGCACCTCTGCACCACTCCAGTTAACATAAGAAAATCAAGAAAAGGAATGATAGCCTGAAACATATTTGGCAAAAGTTTTATACTTTCATACTGAAATGTGTTTCTTTTGCCAGAAAGTTTACTAAAAATTCAATTTTTTTGAAAGTACAGTGCCTTAGGAAAGCTGTAGTACTTGCTAGGGAGGTCATATTTATTAACCAGAAAATAGTAATTTGAAAAGAGATGAAGCATTGTCTGTTGCTTTAGAAGTTATTCTTTGAATTGGCCAATTTTCAACTATGAGGAAGTCTAGAAGGACTCTATCCCATTTCTGCCTCCTAGATTTTTTTTCCCAATACCACACTGACAAAAGATTGCATGTGAGGCTTCTATTTTTCCAATAGACGACGGAAATATAAATTATCTCTGGGGTTTTTCTTAGTTCTAATGAGTTAAGCCTAGTCTGGAAAGAATATGCACAGAATGGAGAGATGCAATTTGGACACGTGTTTTGCTGTTAATACAGGATGTTGTGAAATAGCAGATTCAGGCATTAGGAATGCAGCACTCTGAGGTGGTAGGTTGTGACTCTACTTGCAGAAATTTGCATAGCATTTTCTGCAGGTCTTTATCAGTTTACTTTTATTGCTATTTCACTTCCCATGTGAAGAAGTGGAAGACCCTCTTCTGGCAAAGAAACCTTTGCAAATTACGCTGACCAAAGGAAGAGTTGCCCTTCCTGATCCCACTATTCATACCCACCCACCATGAAGATTTTTCAGTTTACATAGTTACTGGTTTTCCCTTCTTTGTGGTCTCATCAGTTTTGACTGTGGAAGAGATGTGCTTTATCTTACCCCAAAAGATCAGATACTTAGAGGAATTTGTCAAGGGCTTTAATATCCTGTGATGCCCTTTTAAAATATTGCTTTATTATTGCTTTTAGGCAAAAAGGCAAATACTAAAAGCACTTGGAAAAGACCAGATAATTCATAAGACACATGTGAAGGCTAGGTATGGTCAATCAGATGTTCCTAGCTATGTCCCACTGATGGTTTGTGGCAGTCTAGAGAAAGAGAGACCTGCTCTTCACATGCAGCTGACTTTTCTTCTCCTTGCATGTGAATCATCAAATGAAGCTGTCATTTGATTTTTCATCTGTCATACACATTTTTCACCTATAAGCCATCCCAACATTTGGTGCAGCAATGCATGCAAGTGCAGCTGAGCTGCCATCACAGGGGCCATGACTGGAAGAGCTGCTGTGCTGTGGGCCAGAGGTTCTTGTTTTGCTTGGTGGTCTGCCCTGCACCAACGTGAATCAAGTAAATTGAGAACTAGCAAAAGTTGCTGCTTGGGGATTTGCCCACAGATTTGGGCACAGGCAGCTCTACAGGAGACACTGGGCAGGTGAAGGGTGTATGGCTGGAGCTTACTCTCCCATTGCTTGCTGCTCCTTCAGACTGCCCAGTGTGGGGCAATTTAGGAGAGGTCTGTAGCCAGCTTATCTGAGTTATAACATGGCTTTTATGGCCTCTGCTTCAAGGAGCCAAGGATATTCAAGGTGGCTGATAGCTGCTCATCTTTATCATCCCTGCAGCTGAAATCAGGCACTTCCCACCTATTAATGTGTGGTCTGGAGTTTGAGAGCTTGTCTGAAAATCAGTTTGTTCACCTCGTGAAGGTTAACATTTGGTAGGGTTTTTTTTGTTTGTTTGCTTGCTTACTTGGAGCATACATTTGACAAAGTAACAGGAGTTTGCAAACTGTTTTACCTGTTTCTTGTGCCAAGTTAACACACCTTTCTCAGTCCTTGCACAATAAATGCTGCAGCTGGAGTTGCATACTTTAATAAGCTGGTATCTGTTGTAGTTCCTCAGAAGAAAGGTCTCCAAGGGTGAGTACTGTTTTGTTCCTTCTTCCCCTCTCCCAATGTTAAATGCTATCTCATAAGGATTCCTTCTAGACCATATGTTACCATTATTTGTCTAGTATTTACTAAGCCATAAAAAGGGAGGTGCACAGTTTCACAATAGTTTTTGTTCCAAGTTTCCTTTAAGTATTTCATGCAAACAAGACATGCAGGTTCTGTTAACTAGATTGAGAGGGTTCATGATGGGAGAGTATCTTTCCAAATTAGAATTGTCTACAGAATGCTTTTAAAGACATCTGTGGGGTTTTTTGTAGTCTCAGGCCACACAAACATATTTCTTTTAATTTTCATTTGCATTTCAGGCAAGAAAATATAAGAATATCTAGTTAATTTTGAAACATACTTTTCTGGATGTTCTTCACTTATGTTTTTTTCCTTCATATTTTTCTACTGTCTGCCTTTCTCTCGTTCCTCTTAGGAGAAAAATTTCTGTTTTCCTTCAGCACAGGAGCTATCTTTGTAAAGGTCAGCATGAGCAATACTGTTGGGGAGCTCTATCCACCATTATTAGTCAAACCTTTACTACAGAAGGGTCTATCTTTTCAATGAAAAAACCAATTTTTATAGATTTCTAGGCCATTAATTTATAAATCATTTAATCTGATACCAAATTATCTCTATGTCCTATAAGTAGCCCCATGCATTTAAACTTCAGACCTCTGAGTTCTGAAATTCAGCAAACGCTGTCCTTACAATCATTACCATTTAGTACCTAAAATTCCGCTTTGAGAAATCTCTTAAAAGCTTTCCGTTTTCCAGACAGGGAGCTTTAAATGAAATTTATAAGAAAAAGTAATAGATATTGGGAAAGAATCTAAGCCAGTACTAATAAGATCAACAAACAGTCCCTCAGTTCACATCCCGAAGGGGTCTGTGGAATCATCAATTTCTTGAATTACACCAGTGAATCAGAAGAGACATCTAGGTATTGCTGCTACTGGGTTCTTTTGTTATGCCCTACTTTCTTCTGTTAAGGCTCTGACAGAAAGATATATGACATAAAATTATTTATTAATAGCTCTGAAATAATCAAATTATTATTTCTTTTTAGAATTCAGTGTTCCTTCAGAAAAATTAAATATAATCTTATTTCTTTCAGCATTGTTGTGCAACTTGCACCCTTGCCTTATTGGACACTATTGAAATTACTGGCCACTTATTCAGTTCCTGAGATAAACAGAACTGAAAGCTCAGTCAATGCATGTCAGGGCAGATATGATCATCCACTAGGTTTTTTTTCCACTTGGCTTTCTTACACTACCTAACCTTCAGTGAACTCCCTGCAACATCTGCTTTCACAGAATTCTCCTTAATCCACCTTCATTGTCAGACTGGGTTTTCTGTTTGATTTTTAGAAATAGAGAAATAATCGTACTTTTGGTAATTTCAGTAACTAGAGAAAAATGACTGAGGCTGAGAACTGATTTAAGAGGGTTAAAGAGACAATAGGGTAACACAGTCAATGTGAATAGAAGTCTTGAATATGTTCATGTCTTCGTAAGAACATAGTATTTCCTTTTGAGTTCATCAAATTAGAGTATTTCTTCAGTTTTGAATTACTTTAGCCCAGAACCTTCAGGTTAAAAAAAAAAAAAAAGTTTCTCAGTCTCTCTTCTGCAGCAACCAAATATAAGATCCTGTAGTATGAAATATTTGTCATACAACTATTATCTCCCTCATAAACCGTCTTTGCATCTCCTTTCTGAGTGGATTAGAATAAGAACTGTGTTTTCTAGCTAGTCAACCTGGACATTATTCCTGGGAACAACCTGTCATCAGTTTATGTTGTGAACAGCATGCTGAATAGAATAGCACTGCTGAGAATATCTCAGGGTCATGATTTCTCTCAATCAGAATTGATACAGGTTGCAAGCAAGAAGATAATCTCTCGAGGACACTGAAGGGAAAATATGCACCTCTGCAGTGCACATTGAGGTGCTGTAACCCACCATCACAGAGTTTTCCTTGCTAACAACTGCATCAGAGAATAGAAGGCCTTGATGTTTCTAAAAAGACAATATACATTTCACTGCTGTTTGGAGAAAAAAGTTCCTATCCAAAGTTTTCCTATCCAAAAAAATTGGCAAGTGAGGGATTAGGAACAGAGACCAAAAAAAAGTAAGTATTGCTTCATGGCCAAAATAGAAAGTATTTTCTAGTTTCCAAGATAACACCAAGACAGAGAGCAAACACCAGACGGGAGCAAAGCTACAACAGAATATCTGCAGAGTCTATGAACATATTTATTTTCACAAGACTAGGTACCAGTATGTCCCTCAGGACCCATGTTCACCCATGTTCAGACATATCTAAAAAGACCACTGCCAGTCTGTTTTGCCTTCTAAGTCCTGCAGAATCACCTGTTGGAAAGTGAATTATTCTCAGAAAATTCCTCCAAGAACAATACATTAGAGCCCATTCTTTCTTCACTTTGAACCTTTCAAATCTATTTTTGAGGCTTAAAGACACTCCAAGAGGGTAACTTGTAGGGATGCCTGTAGTAAAACACATTCCATGAGCTTCTGTGGAGTCAGGATTCCTTTTGTGTGCATACCTGTAACTCGTGAGACGTGCTCTCAATAGTATCAGTAACCAGGCAACTGGATAATCTCGAGTACAAACCTACATTATGTTCTGGGTGCAGTATTTATTGGCTGTTGGAGGCTGTGTCATGGAATTAGAAGAAACTGAGTTTTTTCAAATATTTGTGTATACCTTTTTTTGTTTGAACAGATAACATTTTCTTTGCAGTAGTTAGGAGAGGGAAGGCACTGAAGAATGTGAGGTCATTGAATATTCACAAAAGAGCAGAAGAAGCTATGTACTGCTCATCTGGTTTTGTCTACTAAAGATTAGTTCATTTCAAAGTTTCAAGATTTGATTTGGTAAATTTTCAGTAGTTCTAAGGACACTGTTCTAAAACATGCATATGTTCTGAAAGAACACTAAATCATGAAAGAGAAACTCAAATGTACATACTCCTGTCACTGCACCTCCCTCTGATACGCAGAAAAGATAACTATTGGCTCATACTAATCACAGAATGGTTTGGGTTGGAAGGGACCTTAAAGACCATCTAGTTCCAACCCCCTGCCATGGCTAGGGACACCTTCCACTAGAGCAGGTTGCTCAGAACTCCATCCAGCCTGTCCTTGAAGACATTTGGGGATATTAGGCTTGCTTTCTCCTAATTTTTGATACTTTGTCATTTAAGAGTGATGCTAGCACTGTAGCTAGAAAGGTTTTTGGTGAACAAAGATGTTCAATGTAAAGATCCCAACTTGTGAAATTTTTAAGCATTTGAAGAGAAGGCATGCAAAATACAAGTAAATGAGATTTTAGAAAGACATCTCTCTTTATAGCACATAAGAATAGAGAATTGCACATTCCTTTCTGCATGGATGTGTTATATCCCCTCCCCCAGGTCGTCCTTAGGAAAAAACCCTATACTCTATTGCAAATTATTATCCACTGGCAATGGGCCTGGCCCCTTACAAGTTGGAAATCATTTTATATGCTGTAGATTCTTTCCAGTTTTAAAGCCCTGTGTTGGCTTGAGAACAATGATGACATCAACTGTTGAAATCCAACTCCAGCTTTGTTCTCTGTTCCGTAAGGTCTATAAAGCCAGTAGCATTTGTTTTTGTTTCCAAATAGGATATATTTAAACTGACATACCTGATTAATGGGCTGATGTTACGGTTTGTTTATTATTGGGTTTACATTGTATCCCTTAAGTGTGAGAAGATAATTTTAGGAAGAAAGTTTTGCAGTACATAATAAAACATATTGCAATAAAGACTTCTGAACAATGTATAGTATTTGACTATCTATATATAAATCTGAAAATGAAATTAATATGTGAATATCCTTATCAATGAAAACTTAAAGTGTTGCTTTGCAATAGTGATGTCACAATAATTTTCCACAGCCTAAAGTTGGCTGGAGTTATTAGCCCCTGGCATTATAACAGTGATACCTGATTGTATCAAAAACAGGAATCACTTGGGACCTTGCAGAATCTCACTGTTTATGTATAATATTATATGTACTTAATATTTATCTATCTCACTTACATGAGATAACTGATATTATGAGATAATAAGACTGACTTACTCTCCTGGATTCCACTCTAATTACTTTATAACTATTCAAGTGTAAGCTGGTGTATGCTGCACAAAGGCATTTCTGAGCTCATAGTTCTCTTGTAATTGTGTAGATGACAAGTACATGTTTAAGAAAGGGTGGAAGGTAATAAAATTCAGTTAATCATAAAACAGCTTTTTATGTTTGATGTTGTAGTTCAAAGATTTAGGTGTTCTAAGGGAAAATGTAGGAGACTGTGCTTTCAAAACCTCCCTACTGTGCTAAGACAGTGATCCTTACAAGAGGTTAAGAGCAAACTTAATGTGGTGTATAAATGTAATACTTTTCTGTAGCAGTTTTCCCTGTAGTGTGATGGAAACTGTTTATGAGTTGATTATTGCAGAAGCCATGTAAGGTAAAAAGGCACTGTGAGTTCTGTTGTGTATGGTGGGCCAAGGACAGGAAAAGTGGTTTTGTGACTGAAATGTGAACCAAAGCCTGTTAACTCTCAGACCACAGAAGGCTATGACTGGACCAAAGTTATTCACCCATTTCTCTGTGGTCAAGGGAATTCTGATTAGGTTTTCCAATAATGCTTTAATATATTGAGAAATACTTGTAAGAGAACACTCACCAAAGAAAGAGGTTGCCACTGCAGTTCTCCATTGATTTTTCTTACCCAGGTTACCCTCAATGAGTACTCTCTAAATTGTTTCTGCTCCACTACTGATTTTCTTAAAAGAAATTAGGAGCTTTGAAGCATATAAATGAAGTAGGTTTTGCTTTTTTGTAAAAACTGAGCAGAAAAGCAGGCTGCTGGATGCAGTCCCAGGCATCCTGCCATAGGCAGGTACTCTACTGCATGAACCCTTTCCTAAAGTTGTGTAGGGCAGTAGTTAAAAATGGTGGTTCTTGGCTGAGACCTGCAGTTGCCATCATTTGGAGTTGTGGGCTTTAAGTTATTAGAATACCTGTCCATTAAAGTTGTTTTGTCTTCTGGAGGTACATGGCAAAAAGGTGGAACAAAATGTGTGTACACGTTTTTGTTCATACTGTCTTCTGAGTAAATACCATATAATTTTTTTTTCTTTTGGGGTAGGGGAGCAACTCCTGTAACCTTTTCATTCTGAATAGGAAGTAATCCAAATTTTTATCACTTTGAGTAGTTTTTATAAGGTTTAAATGGATGAGCAGATCACAGCCTGAAAAATTAGGTAAATTTAATCAATATTGAAGGCCAAAATGCAGTCCTAAAACAAGAACTTCTAAAAGAAACATTACAATTAAATCTGAGCAATGAAAGATGACAAGTCCATGCATTTTTCTGCATTTCAGAGGATGTTGTTCTCAATAGACCATCAGTTGTCATTGCATACACCATACTGTGCTTTTCAGTGATGGTTGTTGTATGAATAACCAGGTCAACCAGTTGTTTAAATAAAGTTGGAAGAAAAATATCACAGAAAAATGAGAGAGAGCAACAGCTATGCTCTTTAAACATCACATTTTCTCTATTATTCTTACTTTTCGAAATACTGGAAACAGCTCATGAAAATCTTTTCCTTCTTAGATCATCATTGTTTCTTTATTCCTTTATAAAGATTTATAATATTTTTGTTGTTTATCTTTGGCAATATATTGTGATTCCAAGAAGAGGTGATAACAATAGGAGGAAGGGAGGGAATAATAGGAGAGATAGACTGTTGGAAATAAAGATACTGCATTTGTCTCATTGTCCCAATTTCTAACAGTGGGACAAATACAGAAAAATGGTAAACAATATTCTTGACACTTACTTAGTAAAGTTTAGTATCTGAATCCGTATTTAAATTGTTGGATATGTCAGATATTACATGTCAGTGGCTGAAAACCCCCAATTGAACCAATAACTGATAAGTGGTCTGTTTCATGCAAATCTTACCAGAATTAGTAGGAGGGACAGGGAGGTACCTCTTTGTAAACTCCTAAGCCTCATTAGGAGATTTGAGATCTTTGGCCAATGTTTTTTCAGTTTTCCATGTCTGTACAATGGAGGCTTTTCACCTACAGAATTTTGCATCACAAAGGAGTGATTCAAGTTCAGGTTCATGGATTCAAATCAGGTTCAGATTACCTTAGACAAATTAGGACCAATCATCCTATTTTCTTCAGCCTGCACCAACCAGTCTGGGTTTGCATGTTGCACTGACAGGATTTAAGTGATACTTAAATTCTGTAGTGGGGGACAGACAGATCATAAACACAAGAATAATTTCTTTTACGTATTGTCTTGGTTACTTTTATCTGAAATGTGGAAAGAGGAGAGTCTGATAAGTGCCCACCCCTGTAGGTGCTAAGACCCAAGAACAACCAAACAATCTGTTCATGCCTAACCTCGTTAATGAAAATAGTCTCATGGATTTCTTATATGATTATTCCTAATTATGTGCTTAATTATATACTCTACGCATAAAGCCAAGACTGAAATATACAATACCCTGCAGGTTCTTGCTTAAAAACCCCTAGACTTATAAGTCATCTAAGGTGAACAAGAATTTATATTTTCCTTTGTTATTGCATGTGAACTGGAGTACAGATACAATACTGTCTTTATGTAGAGACAATGCAAAAATAAGGTGCTTCAACACAGCATCTCCACATGGGTGGAGAGACAAGAAAAGGGGGAAGGCTATGTGACCTGGAGAAATTCTGAACCTCTTAAATACCAGACTATTTTTTACTTTAAAGGTGTAAATATTTTATATCTCTTAAAAAGTATAATTTGTACTGTGATCTGAGTTCCCTTGAAATTTTTTTTGGTCCAGTTCTGGGTGTTTGCTTTTAACATTTACTATATATATTATATGACATTATATAAGATAGTATCTTAGCTTTAATTCTCACTAAAATTAGATTAAACACAAGGGTTTAGCTATTTTTTTACAAGAGCTGTGAGGAAGATGAAAACAACAATGTAGAGAAGATCCTTCTTTTTGGTTGTTGTTGTTTGGAAATCAAACCCAAAATAGTTTGCCTGATTAACATAAGTCATTTTTAGCTGTAACGTTCAATAAGTTTGAGCCAAAGAGCGTATGCAGTTTGAAGGATATGTAGATGTAGAGTGTGCTGGAAAATGTAAATCTTGAAATATAAGAAGTCCTAATGTTTTGTGCAGACCTCTTCCTTTGCTATCTCTTTGAGTGCATTCCTGGTTTGAATTTCACCGGTCTTTTTGTTTCCATGCTTCCTTCAGAACCATTTGTCATTGGCCATCACCACGTGTGTCATCCCCCACCCCCACAGTTGTTTAAGTGCTGTCTGTAGATCGCCTGCAGTTGATCCTGTGCATTGACTGTGTTTTCATGCGATAAAAGACTTCACTCTTTCCCTTCTTTGGCAGATACTTGTGTGCTTAGCATTTCTGTTGGAAGAACCTCTTTGGCCTGATCCCAGCTGAGTTACTATCCTGACTTTTTCCCATCCCAGAATTGTTGAGAAACACCATTTTCTCGAACCCTTCCCACAAAACCATTGCGCACAGGAAATAGGCAGTTGATCCTCATTTCCTTCCTTCAGTTTCAAGCTGTTTAAGAGGACTTATGAGTCAGCATCTCATTTAGTTGTATATCATCATCTACATACTCATCTCAAGCCCTTTGTGTTCTCATTATCATTTCCCTAAAGCTTCAGCTGATTGCATGTCTCTGCAGGATTTCGCCCAGCGACTGTAAACCTAAGGAACGCTAATTGTCATCCTAATGTCCTGGGGTCCTGGCACAACCCCCCTTTGCTTCATTCTGTACTCCTGCATTTCTCTGATTTTAGCTGCTTTTTTTCTCAACAACAGTGTCATCTTCCTGGGTGACCCATGATAAATGTAATGCATTTAATGTATTCTGCTTTTGTAAGGACTTCCCTTTTGAAATCCATCAGAAGCATAAATCAAGGGCATATTACACAGACTGAAAAAAAGGGGAAAACTTAATATGCTCCTCTTTTGCAGCACTGCCAGTGAAAAGGCACTTTGGCTTGTATGTCACTGCCGGCCAGAACAGCAGTGCTGCATTCCTGCGGAGGGAGCACATTGTGCTCCTAACACCCTTCTGTGACATTATTTCAGACTGACTCAGGGGGACAGATGTCTCCTACTAAATCATCAACACAAATGTCTCAAGCATCTGCGTCTTCCTCTGGATACTCAGAATTTCAGTGTTCAATTCTGTTCAATGATCCTGCTTAAAATGGTGAATACATTCCTTTGATCTGCTTAGCAAGCAGATCCCACAAGGCAGATTTGCAGTTCATTCACCCTTGTTTTGAGGGCCCTGGGATAATGACTAATACAGTCAGTCAGCCCCAAGGTATTAATCCTCGTCCTCCCTAAGCTGCTGTGTACTCCTTTGGGCACTACCTTACAAGTGGTATTCACCAGACTTACTCTTATGTCTTTGTTTGACAACATTCAGCACATTCCTGGCAACTTTGCTTTCGTCCTATGACTCTTAGCTTTCTACACCTTTTTCCAGGGCCACCACTTGCTCCATTTAGGTTTAAAGTTCAAAAGCAACGTTTTGCAGCTGTTTCCTTTGTCTCTGGTATTTTTCTCATTACAATGATGTCTGGCTCCCAAAATTTTCTCAAATGTAATGCCCCTTCCTGCTCACACCTGCCAGTAGTGACACTCTGCAACCGTTCCTTAGCTGTGTGTTGTGTCCCAGCCCCAGCTTCCAGTCTCCTTGGCCTCTAGTATTTTCCACCTTTTTCCAGAGGAAACTACTTATGCTCTTTTGTTGATTTTTTATGTATTACTTTTATATATCCACCTGCCTGTATGAATGTTTCTTTGCATGCCAGTCCAACATGTACAAGCACTGGTGCCTCTTGTATTCTATTTGCTTCCACAACTCATAAGAACGTAACACTAGTTTCAACAGGAGCCTCTCTGCTCTGAGGGTATTTGGTTACAGAAAGTGGAAATCTCTGTCATTTTTCCATCTCACTGGGATGTGACAGGCCCACCTTTCACAGGTTTTCCTTGCGCTGTTTGAGCTGGTCAAGTAATGTTCATTCAAGCCAGCTAAGGATATGCACTCATAGATGAGAATGAAATCACAGGCTCTATCCAACTCCATTTAGGAGAAGGCATGGGATCCTATCTGCTGGCCAGCAGAGGTTGCTCAGAGCATGTTAGTTGAGTGTTCTGCACTCTGCAATTCTTTATTTCTTAGTAAGTCAGGTCCAGGGTTTTTTAATCTTCTGTGGCATTTGCTCCAACGTCCTGTTTCTCCCCTCATGCTGGGTATTTGTTTGGATGCCTCATCTCTCTGGAATGATGACAGAGTTGGTGAGGGAAGCAGAAGACGGGATTGTCCCAGGAACCTGTCCCTGGGTTGGGAGAGATCGCAGTCCTTGCTGCATTTGGAAATTGCAAAGATCTCCTTGGATTCATTTCCCATCATTGTGGACTATATATATCCATATGCATGCCAATAGATGGAAAAAAATCATACTCCTCTACAATCTAGAAGTAAAGGAAAAAATAGATCATTATTGTTTTCTCATCTTTAAATACTCCTGAGGTTAGTGAGTGCTGATGAAGGCATCAGTGTGGTGTTGAGTTTGGATAGAAATGCAGACAGTTAAGAAATATTTTGGAAAGTTCCAAAGGAAGCCATGCTTCAGGTTTGGATTCAGACCCAAATGTCTTCAAATTTCATTCATAATAAGGTCTTTGCGTGGGCTGCAGTAATGGTCTTAATTATATTTCTCCCATACTGGCATGTCTGGATCTTCTTTAGGAGATCTGAAGTTTGCCACATAACACTGTGGATGCCTTGTTTGTCTCCTTGTGCTACCTTATGCAGGAGCTGAAGAAGCCTCCTGCTGCACTGCTGTTGTGGTTCCGGATTTGTGTGGGCTTCATTTTTTTCCTGCAAGACTGTGTTTATTCAGAGAACACTAGCTCTTAATCTGGCAGCATATCCATATGATTTCAAATCAATTCCTGCAGGAGGAGGGAGAGACTTCTGGCTCTAAGGTGGACTAATGTTATGTATTTTAACTGCAAATCTTCATTTATCTACTTGCTTTAAAATACATACCATGTTCTGATGAGAGGAGGGAGAGAGTTAGGGATACAGGCAACATTTTCTCTGGATTGAGGGTGGGAAGTGTTGCAGGTTTCCTCAAGCATCCTCATTTCCTTACCCACCCTTAAGTCAGAATTGATATTTTGCTTCCTTTGGGACTAGGAAAGTCCAGAGAAAAGTGACACAGTTGTAATTCTCCATGAGGTGACAAGGTTTGAGGAAACTAAGTAGCTCAAGTTGATCCTAGGCAATGGCTTTAGGAAGGGTGACTGTTGCACGCTTTTAATGCTGCCAATGGGCACAGTAATGTCCCTCCTGAAGTATGGTCTTCATGTGTAATGATGCCTGAATGTCAAGCAAACATGCAGCATGATTTTTTTCCCTTGGAAGTCTTGTTTGACATTGAGAAGGGACTTGGTCATTACAGAATTCTTTTCTTTTTTTTTCTTTTTAAACAGACTAGTTTAATAAAAACCAAGGAGGATTTCTCAGGTTTGCATATGTGGGGTGGTAGCATTATAAAAACATTAAAAACCCCAATACAGTTTCAGTATTACCGAGACATTAGCAACAGACTGTTTTGTCTTTGTGGTTTGGAACTGGAATTTTTCCAGTTGTTGCCGGAAGGCTACATTTAATTTGTACTGTGTTTGCATAAATAGCTTATTTGTAAAAATCACATTTTACTTGAACAATTCTAAATGATGCCGTTATCATAAGGAGAAAAATGATCTATTGTTCTCTTTAAAATAAAATGGTACTGCCCTTCTAAAGTATCCAATGGACAAAGGCATGAAAAATCATAGCATACTTATAAGTTGCTTATCTCGTCCCCAGAATCAGCTCTCACATGCTCATATCCTCTGGGTTTGTAAAATTCAAAAGATTTTTTGAATTACTCTCTTAATTGTGATGTTTGCATTATAATTACTTGCTAAATAAGATTCTTTAACAATGACGTCCTTGTTGTCAAAGCAGTTGCATTTCTTTGCCTGGTATGAATAGCTGCATGTTCTGAACTGGGAAGCAGCAATTGTTGCGGGAGCCTGACTGTTGAAGGAGGAATTGATTGCGTAGAGAAGGTTTTTTAGAGCACTCTACAAAAATCTCTCTTACCTCCACCCACAGGCAAATGAAGATTAAGGAAAATACAGGACCTCCACCTCTGTGAACTCAAGCAGCAGTAGGCAATTTCCCCTCTGATTAGCATCTCGTTCATGTGTTGGAGGGAAAAAATGGTTGGGTTTTTTTGGCCTTTAAACCCCTTTTAGCAAATTCTCACATTCTGTGGGGTTTAAGATCAGAGGTAGAATAGTAAAGAGAGATGTGATTGGAGAAGACTTTTTAATCATGCCGTAGTTTCTCTTATACTTTTTAAAGTTGTGGTTAATCATGAGTTACACAGTATTTCTAAGTTCTGCTTGAAGGATTCCATGTCTCTGTAGTAAGTGTGAAACAAACACAAAAATATAATGACTGCTGCTAACTCCAGCCAAGAGTTGTATCATTTCTCAGGAAGAATGTTTTGTTATTTGTCAGTTATGGTTTTTTATATATATGAATCTCTATGGCTCAGCTTTCAGCCATTAACTCTTATATTAGAACATTCTTTGTTTCTTTGACATACAACCACATGTAGCACATCTGAACTGAGTCCAGCAAGAGTTCTGAGAATATTGCATATTAAGTATTGATAGAGCATATTGTTCTCTGCTACATGTGTTTCCTTTGTTATTTTTCAGTGCTTCTCTTCTCTTCTCTTCTCTTCTCTTCTCTTCTCTTCTCTTCTCTTCTCTTCTCTTCTCTTCTCTTCTCTTCTCTTCTCTTCTCTTCTCTTCTCTTCTCTTCTCTTCTCTCAGTATACTTTCAGTATGTACAGGTTATTCTTTTTTAATTTCTACTGTTCTCCTTTTTCTTTTCCTGTTAACAATTATCTCTCCCCCTCCCCTTCTTTTCTCTCTTTGATCCACAGGTTTTGCAGTGCATGTTGGTCTCCCTTCATTCAGAACTTGACATTCAAAGGTACATGATGAAAATTGAATCCTCTCAGAGAGTTAGTACTGTACTTTCTTTTTTCTGCACTCTGCTGTGAATTGAGTTTGTTACCCTTTAATTGTGTGTGTCTTGCTTCACAACTAAAGTTCTCAAATAAATATGAATCTGCATGCTTTGTCTCTCTGTATTTCACAGCAATGTAGAATTATGCATACAGATTAATTGCATATGGGAGTGTGATGCATGTGCATCCTTTGACAATTTTTTAATTCTGACTTTACCTTTAACGGCATGATAGACATGAAGCTCTTGTATTAGGTGCTCTGAAATCCACCAAAATTCAATGGGACATCCTAGATAAGTAAGTGATTCCTAAACACTGTCCCAAATCTAGTCTTATATTTCAATTTATACATACTTGGAACTGGCTTAGGTGATAAAAGTCTTGCTGCAAAGTGAAGGACAGCTCTGTGGGCAGAGCAGTAAATATTTTTGTATTGAACATGCAAAAAATCTTAGTTCTGCAACTTGCGGAATTATATGCACACTGTGCACCCCTGAAGTCACTTGTATTTCACCTTTCATCCCGTTGAGCTTCTCTTCCATTTCTAGATGGCTTGTAACGCCATACAGAATGGATGTCTACAACCTTTTTTCCCCCAGGGAGGCAGTGAACGGGTACATGCCTTGTAGATACACACGTACGAGGTGCCTCTGCATGGTTTCTACCGCAGCCAACAGCGCGGTGATAAAGCACCCAGATCCCGCGCGGTGGGAGCAAGGAGGGACGCCTCGGAGCGGGCGGAGCGGCAGCGGCTCGTTTGCCCCTGGCTTGTGCTTCCACTCTCGGGACTTAAGCAGGCCAATAAACATGCCGACCACAGGGAGGGGTGGGAGAGGTAGAGGTGTGGAGAGCTGTAAGGCGTCTCCCTCCCTCGCCAAGGAGATGGCCTCGAGGGAGGGAAAAAGAAGCAGAAGGGCAAGGTGACAAGTTGGGAGAGAGGAGCAGCAGAAGCTTCTACAACTTCTCTCCTGTAGCAGCCCCCTAACTCTCCCAGGTGCCAGAGCAACAAGCTCTAGTAAGTGCTTCATCATATGTTTACTTCTACGAGTGGAGGCTAAAAATAAGTCCGCGGTGTGGGTGTGCTGCCGCCGGAGGCAGCGCTGCCTCTCCCGGGCGATTGTTCCTGCTGGGGGCGGGCGGCTGCACCCTGCCCGCAGACCTCGCTCCCCCTCACCGGCCCTCATGTCGATGGGTCGTCTTTTCGGGTATTTTTTAAGTAGCATGTTAATTCAGAGCGCCTTCTTAACTTGTAGAAACACAGAAAAACAGGTTTTTCCAGGATCGCTGCATTGTGTTCCTTTGCTTTGGGAAAGAGACACCACAGAAACAGACCCTCCTCCTGTTTTCCTTTGGGACATACGTGGGAGAACAGGGATGGGTAAATAATCTTCTTGAATCAGAACTCACTATCCTCTAGGTACATTTAGGCATCTGGTATATATTCTCTTTTTTCCCCCCTTAGTTTTTGCATGTGGTTTTAAGCATGTAAAGATCTTTCCCCTTTAATCAGCATAATGACAGTTTTTGTTTAAATCATCCCTTTTAATCTTCACAGTTCTCATGGCGATTTTGGGGATTGTGTAGGTAGGAGTTACCTCACCCGCTGCTGATGAAACACAGCCATCTCCTGGATGGAACAAAGGGTCGTGCTGGGTTGTGAATACTTCACAGTAGAGTTTTTCAGGAGGGAAAAGAAAAATAGCTTCCAACTGAAACTGCCATAAGGTTTTAATTAAGACAAACGCTGATATCCACGCTGGAATTTATGGATAACTTATTTAAACAAAGTAATAATAAACTGAAGCTGTGATGCAAGAATATGACAGAGACTGTGAAAGACAAAATTTTGCTCTGAGCAACATTGATGGACCCATAGAAGCCTTTGCAGGGAAAAATAGTGAAGTGATCAGTGACTTTTTAAATTTGACTCTCATGTATGAACAAATTCTTCACATGACAAAGGATTAGAATAAAGCAGAGAGATAAATGATTTTATTTTAAAGATTTCTTTCATTAAGTATGACTTGTACTTTTTATTAGTGGGTGACTAATAGTTTTATGTACTGTTTTACTTCAATTTCTACCCTAAAATCTCAGGCAGGCATTTGGAGAAAGAGAAAACCTTGGATTTGGACAGAAACATACTGTGAAATATTTTTACACTTTAATGTGGATGGCTTGGGTTTTTCTGATAATACACGTATTTCAAAGAGATGCCACAGCATGTTGCATATTTCAGTCTGGACTTGTCTGGACCAATTAAGCTGCTCTTAGACGGGCTATTGAGTTCCTTAGGGCAGCATTTTCAAATGCAAGTTCCTGCAATTAAACATTGAATAAGAGGTCTGGCAGCGTAAGTGCTGAGCACCTACAGCTTTTATTGCTCCTAATGAATATCTTTACTATAAACACACTGCTTTCCTGAAAAACAGGTTTCAATTTATCTAGGTGCTTACAGTTAAAAAAGAAAAGTTTGAAAATGTTGCTTTATGTTAGTCATTTATAACAGTTTCATGAAAAACTTTTTCTGCTAACTCTGGGGATCAACCAGCTGAAGAGCCAGCCATGGTCTTGCCAAGGGGGAGCAGCCTGTGGATGTCCTGCTCGGTGATTCACAGCACTCAGGATTAAAAGAAATGGGTTTTGGCAGCTTGCCACAGCAGGGAGCATGCAGCTGGCCACCAACAGGAGCTAGCAAGGCTCGTGGGAAAACGTGCAGATTTTTAGGATGATTTGAATATCATTACAACCTAAAAATATGGCAGATAAACTCTGTCACATCATTAGATGTGTTTTTTTTCGTCTAGGTGGAATAAATTGGGGTCAGCATCTGTGAATACAGAGTAGTGATAAAGATCCTGCCAAAAGCAGAGAGGAGTTTTGCCTTCAAATAAATTCACTGAATTGAGTAAAATGGCTACTCGTTGGAGCATCCTGACCCTGTCACAGTGACAGGTAGTGCGTGGCTGTGACTGAGCGTTACTGGTGCTGATGACTGAGTTATCATTCACCATGGGAGGGAGGAGGAATGCTTTCTTTTACCTTACTTGGAGAAGTTCTGCGTCTGTTTCCTCCCTTTCTCAGAGCATGAGGAGATCTGCACTGGGGCAGTACCTCAGGTTCACAGTACACTGAATTCAGTGCTTTGCTCAATGACCGCACGGCAGGTGGCCGGGGGAGGGCTCTGGGACTTGTGCTCTGCTGGCATCACTCCTGTGTGAGTATGGCGAGCTCAGGCTTCCCTCAGGAGCGCCGGCGGCAGGAGGAGGCCGGTAGGGCTGCAGACAAGGACGAGCTCGGGCAGCATCCAGCGCAGAACATGCCTCCAAGCCAAGGAGGCTCCAGGCAAGTGGGGTACCTTGGTTCAGTGCTAGGGGTGGTGGGCAACCATGGCTCAGGCATAGTCTTGCTCCTTATCAAAGAGGAAAGAATTCTGGCCATTCATACCATAGAAATCAATATTGCCACCAAACTGAGGTGCTTGTGAGAAAGAACTGGCTTTGTAACTTGTCCTTGATTCAACAGGAAACAGTGAAAAGTTTGAGTTCGAAATAGAGAAATGAAAGCCAGAGACATGTGCTAGTCCTTGAGCAGGCATCAGGGAGGAGTATGTCCAATGCCTACAGGATCTGCATGCGGGCAAGTGGGCAGTTGCCCTCTCACTCTCTTCAGCTCTAGAGAACACGGATGCTGGCATGTGCCCACTCCTGGCATGGTACCATTTCCAGCTGATGGCATCTGAAAGAAAGATGCCATAGATTTTTACATTTTGTAATGGTGAAAAATCACACAGAGAGAAGTTAGCTTGTCGTGGGAGATGGTTTAATGTTGCATTCAGCTGCTGAGTCATCTCCCCACCCTCAACTCCCCCAGTGAGACACAGTATCCAAATACATCAATTGCACAGATGTAACATGAACTTTAGTTTATACAGACGTATAAGCATTCATCTTGCCTGAGAAAGTGCTGTGGAAAAATATGGAAAATGCTTAAAAACAAGATAATATGGGTAGTATTTGCTTTCTCTTCAACAGTAATGTGTCACTAATAGCATGTCCAGACAAGTAAAACCCTGTTGTTGCGTTAATATGGAAACCGAAAGAGACTGTATCTGTGGAAAAAGCAGATCCGTCCTTCAGACAGTGATAATTTGGATCTGACACAAATGTGATGAAGTATTATTGTTGCAGTAGTAATAATTCATGTGCTGTGGCAATACTTTAGAGTTAATAAACTCATCATACATGAAACACAGCCTGTTTATATCCCTATTTGCAGTATGTCACATATCCTGTATCCATCTTTGGCACAAGTCACAGGACGAATAGTTTACTTGAAAGTCAAGAAGAGCAGGCTTCCATTTTTCTACTAGTTTTTCCTTTCTATTTGAAATGTCAAGAAGACTCTTAAATGTGGGGGGAGGAGGGGTTGCCTATGCTTTGTTCTTTGGAGTACATGATTGGAAAAATATATTTTACTAGCGCTGTATTATTTTTTGATGTCTTTGTTTACCGTTTGTACACTGCCAGGAGTGCTAGCAACTTCCAAGATATGTAAGATTCTTCTCCTGAATAGATAAGTTTCTGTTGAGATAAGGGCTAAGGAAGTTCCTGGAGACAAGAAACAAGAAGTGTGAATTGATCAAGAGATGAAATTAAATCTTCAGGTTATGTGATTTTTTTTTCTTAGTTCTGTTTTGTCTATGGAAATGTGTGAATCAAATTTGCAGGAGAAAGGAAAAGAGGGAAAAAAGATTTCTGTTATATAGATTAGTATGAAAAATAACTGGAAACAAGCATAAAAGAACACTATGAAGAGCAGAAATACAAAACCGGCTAGAACAAAAGCATGAGAGAATTAGTGTGGACGGATGTGAGCAGAGGACCAGAGGCAGAGACATATGCAGAACTTGATGAAAATCTCTGGTGCTCCATGACTACCCATTAGATTGGTATCTCTGCAGTATTTCACTTTTCCGTATTCAGGTACTTTCAGACTTCATTCCTAATTATTTGCCATTTTACTGCATTTAAAAAGCCTTGCACTTTTTTTTCTTTATTTTTTCTGAGTCATTGAAAGGACTAAAGCAGACGTATTGAAAGTGCATTCTTTTGACAAGCTGTAGCAGACAGATATCAGTCATGAGGTGTGATTAACTACAGTTTTAATTCTTTGTCAAATCCCAAGAGTGATTGAAAGATACTGGATCTTCTGTAATTGCTAGCCCCATGTGCTATACTTAAATATATACCCTGAAAAAGTTACAAGGACCTATATCCTTGTAAATAAAATAGTATATCCTAAGTAAAAGAGTCATCACAAAGCACTGTGTAATTACATGTAAGTTTGCACCAGAAGTGTCCATCCTTATTTTGGCCTTTCCTTTCTGATGGTCTTCTAACCCAGAACTAGCACAGACAACATCTTTTATTGGAGAAGTCCTTAAGGAGGGTCAGCTCTACTCAGCTGGCTGAAAGATGAACCCTGTTGCACAAAGAAACACATGGGGGTGCCTCCCAGCATGCAGCTTGGGGGGAAAGACCATGGCTGACTGAGGAAATGTAACCTAACTGGTCTTGGCAGAGGGGGCAGAGAGACCTGCTGCCTAGTTCTGAACCTCCTGTTCTCTGGCATTTATCACCAAGGTGGCTTGGAAAGTGCCGGTGTTTCTTTGGGTTTGTCTGCCTCTGTGGAGTATCTATCTACACATTTAAATTTTGGATAATGCTGTTACTTAGTGGGCATGTCTTGAGTTTTTGTCTCTGTTAGATATTACGGGTTTTGTTGCTACAGTACCACTCTGACTCACATAGCAGCAGTCTAGACTGTGACTCTAGTTGGGTACTGTTGGGTCCTGAAACATGGACTATTGGGGTCAACGTTTATTTTGTGAACGCTTGTACTGTGTGCTAGCTCCTGAAAAGTCCTTATAATGACACTTGCTGAAGTCTTATTTTAAGCATTTTAATATTAGTGAACATTCAGTGGAAAAAAAATATATGGCATTACTTATTAAGTATTTATTTGCCATTTGTCTTATTTATCTTATTTGATATTAGAATCAACATCCTGAATAATTATTACAAGGGTTGGATAACGCTGAAAGTTTCTGCACTGCTTTCTTCAACAATCTTTACAAGTCCTTGTAGTTATAGCTCCATAAATGCTGCTGGTTCCCTCCCCACTGCATGGGTTGGTTTTCCTAAGAAGTGATACCTAGTAATCCACTTGATTATTAAGTAGCATCAAGCCTAGTGCTCGTTGCCAATGATAAAAATGCTTTCATATCAAATACAAACTCATATCTCTCAGTTACTTGAATACCCACTGTTGTTGCTGAGTTTGAGAATTTTTTTAGAATCTATTTAAAATTCAGAATCCTGAAATGTAATATTTACAGGAGTTGAGCATGACAAATAGCTTGAAGCCTTTCATAAACTCTATGTGTGTATTTGGGGGATCTAATTTATAGCTTGCGTTGGCTTTATGTTTGTGTCACTCCACCTACTAGAGTGGAACTCCCATGGATTTGAGCTGGTGGATTAAAGGGAAGACTGGGCTTTGTGTCTGAGCAGAATCCATGATGTGCCTGTGGCTTGCTTCAGAAAGTGCAGTATTGATGGTGAAGAATGAGGGCTGCCAAAAAAGGGTCTTTTTTAGTGTGGTGGGTTGACCCTGGCTGAACACCAGCTGCCCACCAAGCCACTCTATCCCCCCTCCTCTGCTGGAGTGCAGGAGAGAAAACAAGATGGAAAAACATCATGGGTTCAGATAAAGGCAGTTTAATAAAGAAAAAGCAAAGGCCACACGTGGAAGCAAAAGTAAACAAAGTATTCTGTATTCACCATCAGCTGGTCATGTCCAGCCACTTCCCAGGAAGTAAGGTTTCAGGCTCCAGCATGCATAGCAGTTGCTCCATAGGACAAATGTAGTAACAAATGGTCCCTTTCCTCCTCCTTTTTCTTAGCTTTTATTGCTGGGCAGTCATCAAATGGTATGGAATATTCCTTTGGGTCAGCCCTTCTGACTGTGTCCTCTACCAATATCTTGCCCACCCACAGCCTCCTGTGTGAGTGGGGGGGATGTTGGAGAGAGCTTTTATGCCGTGCATGCCCTGCTCAACAGTAGCAGAAATACCGGTGTGTTATCAACACCTTTCTAGCCACCAGTACAAAGTACAGCACTGAGGGTTGCTATGGAGAAATTTATCTCAGCTAGACCCCATAGATTTAGCTACAGTAATGATGTCATGTCATCTGTGGGGATCTGGGATGCTGTATCTTAGGCCCTACAGCATTTCCCCAGGGACAGACAGCCAAAGAAACACAGCATGTTGGCTCCATCTGTACATTGACAGGACACGCTGGGCAACTGCTCAGCTAAATCTGTGTCTGGTGATTTTGGTAATGAGGTGTCCCCTTACTTCTCAAATATACATCTGTTCATATGTGTCAATGAACAATATACATGCAAGTGCATGTCTGAAATGACACTTAGGGATTATTATATTATAAATTAAAGAGAAAAAAATAATCAAAAGCAATGCAAAATAAGCTTGACCCATATTTTCATATTATCAGTATATATTTTCTTAAAGAAACAAAAGCAATCTCCTTCCCAACAAACTCTGAAACTAAGGACCTTTGCAGGTTGATTTTGTTGCCTTTTTTTTTTCTTGTTTTATTTTTAGTCATTGTTTTCTAGAAAGGGAGAATTATATGCCTTCTAGCTCCCTATTAATGGATATATACAGATAAGTTTTTAATCAGTACAAGGAACTACAGAGCTGTAATGTCTTGGCTTGGTAGTACTTCCGTAATATGCCTGTGTAAACAAAATACTTCAGCAGTGATGGTTCATGAGCCATTTTGGAAAGTTGAATGAAGAAGTACTGACTTACCAGATTCTTTTGTGCATTTGCAGGTCACTTGTCACCTCTGTAACTTTTCTGGCACAAGTCCCTGTATTTACAACCTGCAGGCTAGTGGTGACCATGTCAGAGGCACTTCAAAGCATACTTCAGAACAAATGTTGTTAGCTTTAAGTCCTGTATAAAATTCAAAGCTCTTGAACAATTTCATTGCAGGACATTGGATAGTACCTACTATTTTAATGTGAGCATTTTAAAAGTGAGGAGTTCTGGAGGATTTACTTTCTTGTGAGGTATATCTAATCATTGTAGTTTGGGAGCAACTGCACAGCTTGGCAACAGCAGCCCTCTATAGCCAGCTAATGAAAATGTAATAAAAATTGAAGTTCTTCATACATTCAAAGTCACATAAGGAATATTATGTGATGCATGCTTTTGCTGAAATGAGCTCTCTTCATTTCACTTGAAAAACCACTAAAAGAAACAGATGTCAGCAAGATTAGTTAGCTTAGCTTTCCAGAAAGAAGCACAATCTTTTTTGGATCTTGACAGCATCTTCAAACCTAGAGTTGAAGTTGATTTTGATACAGGGAATTTTTAACGTAATAGCATCTGACCTTAAATGATAGGGGAGAGAAAAACATGTAAGTTTAATGATATCTTGTGCCTGATGCTGATTATAGATGTCTGTAAAGTTCATATTTACATACGGGATTTAGAATCGAGTAAGCTTGCTTTGCTTTGAATTTCTGCTTTGTATGTTCCTGTTTGTTGTGATATGGTTTGGTTGAGAAAGACCAGGAAATTATTCTTCCGAAGTAATAGTACGTGTGGTTGTGAGGGGGTTTGACTACACATTATTGAGTATGCTTCTTAAAGCAACCCCTTTTTGTAGAAAGGGCTTATAGTGTCACTTACAGTTTGCAAAAAATGTTCAGGACATTTTATTTCCTGTTGAGTGTGTTTTTATTAGGCAGATCCTACAGCGAAGAGTTGGTAAAAGTGTATAAATGAAACCATATCTCTCCCCTGCTGGAAGAGTTTTTTCCCAGCAACTGTGTTTAGCAATTTACTAGTATGATTTCCCAGTAAAAGTCATAGTTAATTTGATCAGTTAATGAAGACAGTTCTGATTTATGCTGGTGCAACAAAAAAGAAAGTAATTGTTTGTGATTTCCACTAGAAATGTTGGATGGCTGTTTTGGCTTTGCTGCATGACCTGGACCTTGCATAGATGGCATAGCAGAAGATACTGAAATTGATAGCTTTACAACTCCATTACACTATTGCTTTTCAGAGGATTTTTCTTAGCAGACTTGTTAACATTAGAGAGAGAGAGAGAGAGTGTGTGTGTGTGTGTGTGTGGACAACGAGAATGGCATTACTGTACATCTCCTCAGCACGTCTTATCCTCAGGGCCTTGTTAGCAGCAAAATTTGCAGTGTGGATATACAACCATGAAAACTGGAGCAGAATCTCCAAGGACACTGTTTTCCTAAGTAATCTACACAGAAGTGACCTTCAGCATACCAGTATTTGAAGAAGTTTGGACTCCTTCCTTCTTCTCTTTGATTTTTTTTCCTCCCACACTCTGGTTTCAGTAGACTAATAAGGAAATACTCTGTGTTGCAGACAAGAAGCCCGAAGCCGTCCCAGAGCCCACAGCCCAATTTGGGTGACCACACAGAACACCTCTCTGAAGCATCTGCTGATTCCTTAGAGGCCATGTCTGAGGGTGATTCTCCAACCCCCTTTTCGAGGGGCAGCCGCACGCGGGCAAGTCTTCCTGTTGTGCGGTCAGCAAACCAAACGAAGGAAAGATCACTGGGTAAGAGCCTGCTTCAGTCCTCCTCCATTCTGTGCTTAGTCTGTGTTTTCCATTTGTGGATTTGAAACAGTCTTTAAATAGTTTGGGGTTTAAAAAGTAAAGACTTCAGTATTTTTCATGTCAGGTTGTTCTTTGGAAATGAACTAGTTATGGGATACTGAGTAACTTGGGGGAATGGTGAAATTATTTTCATAAGATCTGAAAGTGTGATGGTAGCATAGTAGACATGCAAGGAGAGACGTGCAGGCCCTGACATGAACTGCTGAGTAATAGTTAAAA
Organism: Lycocorax pyrrhopterus obiensis; assembly: GCA_014706295.1. Classification (NCBI taxonomy): domain Eukaryota; kingdom Metazoa; phylum Chordata; class Aves; order Passeriformes; family Paradisaeidae; genus Lycocorax; species Lycocorax pyrrhopterus. Next base: position 17,735,013 of record JACSVZ010000002.1, on the reverse strand, counting down.
CCCACTATTGCAAACACTTTCTGCCAAGCCTGCACAATATGTGGCAATGAATTCAATATAAGATTGTACCCTCATTTTCAGACAGGACACACAGGCTTTTTCACTTTGTCATCTCTTCAAAGCCAGACTTAGTTGAAAGAAACCTAGAGATATTTTTGCCTTAGTAATCCGTCTTACTGAAAAGGTTTGTATGTGCATGGTGGTAGCTTTCCAGGCAGAGGATTTGAATGGATATGCTGATGGAGATGCCCTTTACTTTGGGGCAGTGCCCTTCTGTGCACAGTGACAAGTGATGTGTCAGCACAGGTGGACAGCTCTGGTTCCTGCATTCTTCCCATATCTCAGGGTTGAATTCAGCCCAGCTGTGAACCAGAGCTCCTTTTATGATGGCGAATTTTGTCTCAGAGACTGCGCTCAGCTGATGGATGGTAGGAGTAAAGGCTGTTCTTTTGAGGGAAGACACCAGAGGGCATTTAAAGTGTTGTGGGAAGGTGCATAACTCATGTGCAGATTGCTGAGGAAGGCAGCTTTTGCTCACAGGTAATAAACTGAAATGCTGCTTTCCTGTAGGCTCATCTCCCAATATTGAGAATGACATAAATCGAAGACTGGACTGTAAATCATACCATGCTTGTAAGCTTGTCACGGTGGTTTACTTGTCCCTCAATAATCTAAGACAGTTTCTGTCAAGAGTAGTATGATATCTGACAAACACAACAAACATGAAGAAAACAGGGCTGGAAGGGGTCCCTGCCTCTCCCAGAGCTGGCAAGCGAAGAGCAGTGGGGCTGGAAACAAGGAGCTGATCCCTGTCCGTGTCAGCTCACAAAGTGGCTGCCCTCCCACAGCCTCCTGGGCCACCAATATGTTGGGCTTTTGGGGAAAAAATTTGTAAGACTTAACCTGGACAAGACTTTTTGGTTTTGAGGTGTTTTTAAGAGCACATGTATGTTTCCTATACATGCAGAGGGTTCCTCTCTGCCTGTGAGTCACTTCTTGCTAGGGCATCCTCGGTATGGCTTGCTTCACCCCAGGGTTTTCTGGAAAACTTGTATTTGCTTCAATGTGATGTTAAGTGGTGGAGCCTTTGCAGCTCACGGTCCAGCCCCACTGTGTGGGCTGAGGACCCCAGAGCTGGATGCAGCACTGCTAGTGGGGTCTCAGCAGAGCAGAGGCAGAATCCCCCCCTTGACCAGCTGCCCACGCTGCTTTTGGTGCAGCCTAGGACACATTTGGCTTTCTGGGCTGGGAGTGCACATGGCCGGGTCATGTCCAGCCTCTCATCCATCAGCACCCCCAAGCCCTTCTGGGCAGGGTGCTCTCACTCTGTCTATCCCCCAGCCTGTGTTGATACCGGGGGTTGCCCTGACTCAGGGCACCTCGCACTTGGTCTTGTTAAACCACATGAGATTCCCATGTGCCCACTTCTTGAGCATCCCTCTGGATGGCATCCTGCTCCTCTGGCATGTCAACAGCGCCACGCAGCTTGATGTCATCTGCAAATTTGCTGAGGGTGCACTCAATTTCTTCATCTGTGTCATTGATACAGCATATTAAATAACACTGGTCCCAATACAGACCCCAAGGGACACCACTTGTCCCTGATGTCCATTGAAACTCTGAGCCATTGACCACTACCCTCTCGATGCAACCATCCAAACACTTAATTATCCATCTAACAGTCCACTCATCAAATCCATCTCTCTAATTTAGAGAGAAGGATGTTGTGGGGACCATGTAAAAGGCTTTACAGAAGTGCATATAAAGGGCATCTGTAGCCCTTTCCCTGTCCACCTGCTGTAGAAGCCCATCGTAGAAGGCCACTGGGTGGGTCAGACAGGACTTGCCCTTGGTGAAGCTGTGCTGGCTGTCCTGAATCAACTCCCTGTCCTCCATGTGCCACACACATGTGTGTGTATGTATGATCCTTTCCCCAAGTGTTCTCAGCCTCAAGGTATCTTCAGCTTAGGGATCACCTGTTTATGGTTTATGCCTGTATAATAACCATCACGAGATGTCTCCTCCAGGTATTTGTTCAGTCCACCTTTGATCCCATGTAAATTTTTCACATCTGCAACAGTGCATCTGTGACTTTGGTAGCAAGTTTCTGTTGGTTTACTGCCTGACCATTGCTTTCCTGTTGCTTTGTTTTGTATTTGTTTATCAGCTCTAAGTTATGCCCCCTAGTTCTTGTGTTGGAAGTGACAGAAAACATCAGATTGCTACCTGCTTCCCCCAGGCCATATCTGATTTCTTTGGCCTGTCATTTCCCTCAGGTCTTCTCTTCTCCAGGCTGAGAAATGCTGCTATAACCACTTGGTCCTCATCCAGAAACCATCTTGGACACTTGATAATCATTGTTGCCCTGAACTTTTTGCAGTTCAATAGTATCTTTGCTAAGATGAGAGGACAATAAGGTCACTGTTAAGGAGTTCATTCTTAAACCCTTTTTTTCCACATCGCTTGCATGTACTGAAATGCGTTGTCCAGGCCCTGATGGAGGACAGCCACATGAAGATATACTATTTTATTTCATGGCCAGGATTTCAAACCCTGCAAGACACCCTGTCTTTCTTGTACCACAGACAAGGCCCCAGCTTATCCCATCATGAACGGGCCAAAATCAGGAGAAAGAAAAAAATAAGCAAACAATAGGGAAGCAATGTAATATGAAGCATTTCAGTTGAAAGTTTTTAGATTTGAAATGAACAAAATAAGCCTTTTCTCTCTGTATTGCAGGAGGGGTCACAGATATGTGTGTGGCTTAAGGGATCATCAAACTAGCCAAATAGGAGGTAATATGTTGTCATCACCCCACAATCTGTCTTTTTCAAGTTGCTCCAGGAACTAAGTAATAACAAATAGTTCGTTTTAAAAGATAGTCTAAAAGTTATTCCAAAATAGTTCAGTTTTATATTGTTTTTATTGTTATGTGCACTTCTTTTATAATAATGTTCTTTTCAATTTCTTCTGCCACTGTTCTAACAGCACCATCAGCAATGTCCTGAAATTTTATTTTTGCGATGCTTTGCACACTGTGGTCCTGTTTAGTTCCAGCTGTAAAAGGCGACTGTTTATTTTTAAAAAACAGGAAACTGTTTATAACTTCAGTTTTAAAAGTGTCATGAAAATACTTCTATTCACGTTTTTAAATAATCTGTGTATAATCACCTCCCTTTCCATATCTATTAACTTTTTAATTTAATATATTTTAAATACAAATTATGTTTTGATCCTCAACCAACATAATTTCAGTGAGGAAAATAATGAACTTTTCTAAATTTTTATTAATTTTACATTGTATATCTCAATGCCATTTTTAAAAACTGATATTTTCTTTTTGAAATTCTAATTGTTCTGTGGATTCCTATTTTACTGGCTATATATGAGTCAGTTTGTTTTCAAATTGTGGTCTGAATTAACATGGAGCCTGAGAAGGAATAACAGAAATGCGTTTTGGCTACCTCACTATCATGGGTTTGTCAGTCAGGATTAATCTAATAGGACATGGTATTCACGTGGAGTTGACCTAAAAAACACTTCTCCAGTTGTGGGCCCATTTAAAATTTCAGCCACAGCTTTTGAAGTGAAGGTCTTTCTTGGCTAAGAGGTCCACCAGAAATCAACACTTGCTTCATCATTGTGCAGCCTGGAGACAAAGCAAGATATTAAAATAAATGAATTCACTGTGCAAGAGAAAATTAAATGTATTTTAAAATATCTATTTGAAAGCTGGGAGCTTTTCCAGTGCGATAACTGTGGGAAAAAATTATCTAGCAAAACTGTCAGTGAGAATCAGCTGAAACCTGGAAAGTGCTCAAAAGCTTTCAGCAAACTTCACTTGCAATTTGCCTGGAGGAAGCAGAACCTGACAAGCATCCAGCGAGGTTACGCCAGCAGCCGCCTGTGCCCGCGCTGCAGCTCGCTGCTGTCCCTGCTCCGGTACCTCCTCGTGAAATGAAGGCTGACAAATATGTTCACTTGTAGTCTCTCGTGCGATACATCTGCCCAAACAATGGGCAGCATCCTTTGTACGGGCAGGCACTGGCATCCTGTGTGGTGATGGAGTGGCCAGGGCAGTTGGAGCGATGGGTCACAGCCCTGAAGGGCAGGATGTGATCCTGACCTCGCATTGCAGCAGCAGCTGTTGGTGCTCCTGCAGCATCGGGCTGTACAGGCAGGGTTGGATGAAGGAAGAATATGGTACAGGGAGGGATTTCCATAAATGCACGAAGATTTGGGTTTGAGAAGTGATTGAGGAGGATGAAGCTTCATGGCTCAAGGGTTGTAATCATCCTTTCTGGGTGCCCCAGCTGGGGTGCCTGGCCACTCCAGTCTAGATGAATGAAAAGCAAAGGATGACCAGGCTCCCTGCTGGTAAACCTGTGCCTTAAAGTTAGGTGGTGTGGAAAGGCCTCTTCAGAAATGTCTGAGCCTGCCAACATTTGCATTTTATTTGCATTTGGAGAGATTACATAAAGCAGTAAAATTATACAAATGCTCAAGGATTGATATGGGGAGGGTCTTAAGCAATCATGGAGTATTCTGATTATTATTTATTAGCCCCCAAACCCAAGTTTTGGCAGGCACAGGTTTTAGTGTCTGATTAATTAGTTTTCTGCCACCTTATATGGAAATGCCATTACTGATTATAATCATAACACCTCAATCTTTTGTAGCATTTCTTGCAGATGTTTCTCAAAGCCTGTTAAAAAAGAAAGTCAGGGCCACAGTGACAATTTCACACAAAGCAAAGCCTTTGCCGAGAGACAGATCATTGCTTTTCAGCTGGCAGTAGAAATAACTCTCTATTCGTGTGTATGCAAGATACTGTAAGACACACAGAGAAAAATATAAATGGTAAAGGTAGACATATATTGTATTGGAGCAAATTGATTGTTACTTACTATTTATGAGCTAGAAATTAAAATAGGCATGTAAAATCAGACAGAAGACGTGTGAATGGTCATAGACTTTATATGAGAAGCCTGTGATTTGCTAGCAGTGGCACTGCCCTTTCTGATTCCTTAGGGCATGATTTAAGCCTAATGAAGTCAGCAAGAACTTCAGTTTAGTTCATGGGAGAGGAACTCCCTGGGAAGTACATTTCAAGTTAAGGCTAAGTATAACTTTAATGTATTCAGTCACCTTAAAGAATTTTCCCTATCTTTCCTTTTATAGTGTATGCAAAGCAGCCAACATGCAAAAAGGTCATGTAAATATTTGCTGTCATGGTCAGATAGCTTAACAGAGACTGACAGGTCTAAAGGAAAAACAGCCTGAAACAACTAGTTCCGATTAATGAATTGAAACACAGACCTTAGGAAATTATAATACTCTAATACAGCTCAAGTTTTCCTTCCAGCTTTCCTAGACTTTATTTTCTTTCCCATTTCTTTGAATTATAATAGCTAAAGGTTTTGGACTTGGAAAGAAAAAAACACACACCTCTTACCTGAAATGTTTTGTAACAAACCAGCAAAAGAAGGTAAACAATGATATTGATATATCAGAGTTTTTTCTGTTCCATTTATTGTCTCTACAGGATATGTGAGAGGCAGGTTTGTGAAAGAGTGAAATACGTGACTTCCCAGGCCAGCACTTATGCCCACAATTACTGTTTACTTAAGAGTTTCTTTCTCCTATAATAAAATGTGTTGTGTGTACCTGAAAAAAATGCTTCCAAGGAGCAAGATCCTATTTAGTACGTACTGTCTCAACAGAGGCACATTCTGTCTGCCACCAAAAAGCTGATATGCAGGATATTTTAGATGCTGTGTCACACTGCGTTTGAATTTTGTTGCACCAGGTTGTATCAGCATGGATCTAATGGGTTCATTCCAGTGATACTGTAGTAGAAGATGTACAGTGTGGTGAACAAACACATTAGTTATGTAAGTCTGTGTCTGTCACTGCCATATCTGTTAATTGACTTTTGCATGCAACCTTTATTAGTTATGTGCACTGCAGTAATACTAAAGGACCTTGAGTGAAAAACGGTGCCTCGCTGTGTTGAGTAATATGTGGTGACAAAATACTCCTATTTCAGAACCTTGCAACATGAATAAATCAGAATGAAAAGTGGTGAAGATAGTAGGAGAGGTAGAGTAATGAGTGTACAACCTGGATGAACTGAATAAAGCTATGTCAGGGTGGCAGTGGCTTTTCTCTTTACCCCAAATCATGCCCTCACAGAAGGTGTAATGTCTTTATCCAGCTCTACTATCACTTCATATTCTGATTTAGCAGCAGGAATTTGAGCCTTCAGCATTTGGTGTCTGCTGGAAGACGAATTTGGCAGATGGAGTAGCTTGTATAGGACTTCTTCCTTCAGAGGAAGGGTAGGAGGCCAGATGGAGCTGTCCCATGGGTTGCATCTAGCACAGGAGCTATCACTTGGATAAATCTGATCTAATTTTTGTGTTAGATAAAATTTTTAAGTCTACCTCTAATACAGTAAGTCACACAAACACCAGAGCCTTCCATGTTACATGGAAAAAGGAAAAAAATTCCATGCATTGTAAGAAGTGTAAGGCTTTGGCCAAGCAGAGAGGCAGAGCCTGTCCCTCAGCTCATTGAATTTAGGATTTGCTGCCAGGGCTGACAGCAAGTCCCTGAATGAGGACAGCTCTTGGATTTAATCATTGCTCCCCATACTGTTTATATATTTAGGCAGTGATTCTAATGCATAGTTACTATGCTGGGCCTAAGTTCAGGTTTCTGTTCCCAGAGGGAAATAATGTCATCTCTGTGGTATCTCTGTGGTGTCTCTTGTATTTGTTCTTGTTCTCTATCTCTTTTCTGCATTTCTGGCTACAGAGTACCCAATTCAAACAGGTTAAGAGGATAATCACTGCATTAGAAGCTTGTTGATAGCCCACTGATTAGGGTGCTCTCTTGGGACAATAGGGGCAATGGTCTGAGCAACTCTAAAGATGGGAACCCTTCTGGATAATTTTTCAACTACTCGGCTGTTTCATAGGAGACAGGTGCTTGTACCACTGCTTTGCCCAATTACCTTCTGTGATGAATAGACCATCTGTGGCTATGAGGGCAGAGCGGTGGATGTTATTTATCTTGGCTTTAACAAGGCCTTTCACATCTCTCAGAGCCTCCTTGTAGCCACATGGGGGAGGTAGGGGTGGCCTTCAGGGTGTGTAACCAGCAGCTGGGTTTAGCTGTGTTCCTCAGGGCTGGACTCTGGGACCAGTGATTTTTAACATCAGAAATGGTTGTTGGGATGGAATGAACCACCAGTAGGGTCAAGTCTGACTCTACGTTTGAGAGAGCATTTAGTGTGCTGAATGGTCAGATGGCCACTTCACTGGGACCCAATGAGCCAGAGAAATGGACTAACAGGAACTTCATGGAACTCCAGAGAGGCAAATGCAGCCTTTCATCAGGGACAGAACAGCCCTACAGCAACATTGGCAAGGACAGGTTGGCTTGGTAGCAGCTTTGCAGAAAGGACTTAGGGTATGACAGCAAGGTGACTGTGTGCTAGCAGCATGTCCTTGCAGCAAGGGAAAACTGCATAGCTGGCTATAGGAAAAATTTAGCCAGCAGGTCAAGGGAAGTGATTATTCCCCTCTACTCACCATTTGTGAGGTTGCACTGTGTCCAGTTTTGGTTCCCCAATAGATGAAAGATAATGACAAACTGGAGTGACTCTAGGAAATGGCCTCTTGGCATTCTTCTTAATCATGCGAACTAAAGTCTTGGGTCCAAGATCCTGTCTAAAGTAGCTTGTGAGGACTTCACACGAAGTCAAGCTGTTTGTTAGACCCCACAGGGGTGAATTTTTGGTGTGGTGCCGTAACCAGCTGTGCTCTTAAATGCTGATGGCTCAACCCCTAAATTTGCTACTGACAGTAGTGAACTTTTTAGAAATTAAATAACTTCAGAAGTATTGAAGAGAATGCCTGCTGTAAATACAGAACATGTGGTAAATGGAGCAGAACTACAAACGCATGCATGGCCTACATGACTTTAATGCTTCATGTCTATGGATTATTCAAATGGTCACATTCTGCCCTTGAACACATCAATTGTGCCTTGTTTAGTACTAAAAAACAGGGTTTATAAAAATAGTCATTACTCAAAAATTAGTTTGATACAGCTGATTTATACAGAAAGGATATGTAATTGGGTAGGATCTCTCTTTCTTAATGTTTATTGAAGAGGAAGAACAAATATTCCAAGAAATTTAATTGATATTTTCTTGTCTTTTATGCTTTTGCCCATTTAAAAGTTACTAACAGTAATGCCCCTATGTAAAGTACTTGACTACAGTGGCCTTAAATGCTTCACGTATCTGCGTAGTCTTTAGCAGACACATCCTTGGAAACTCTACTAGTCAGCTTGGCACCTTTGGCTGGGAGCCAGCTATGGCATACTGGCTTCTTCAGAGGTCAGGGGCTCAGCTTCTGGTGGACTAAATCAGAGCCTGCATGGATGTGTCCGGTGCCTGTGTGTGTGGAGTTCTCTGATTTTACTGTGCTAAACTGGTATATGTGAACTGGAGTAGATGCAGCATGGCAGAGCCTGTGTGCCCTCTGAAAAATAGCTCTGGTACACATGAAACTGCTCGTTCATCTCACTGAGTTGTTCAGTTGTCATTTTTAAAGTATTTTTTCATTAAGTATCATAGGGGTTTTGTGTTCTTCCAAGTTTGCTGGCATTGTTTTGTCAGTTCAGGGTATGAAAAAGTCGCCTTGACGGTCAGTTGGGCTATTCTGTGCAACAGAATGCAATTATTGTCCAAAAGTCATCCTGCCAGAACATTGATTTCCACCTGGGGAACTGGGTTAAACTGAAATGTTCTCTCAGAATCTCTAGATAGAAGTAACTGTTTACAGTAGATGGACTTGCTGATATAGGTATATAGACAAAGTTGCCTTTTGGAAATAGGCTTTTTCACAGGTTTTATCATTAATCAGATGGGGAAAATACTGGGTTTTCTTTAGGTAAAAAAAGTTGTCCATTTTCTTTTTGGTTTTTACTTATTCTTCTTCGCCAGTTAAATGTATTTGTCTGTAGAAAAGTGCTAGTATTTTAGTGGCAGTTAAAAACCTTTCTTTTTCATAACTCTTCGGTAGGAAATTTATGTGACTACTGAGTTTTCCATCTGTGTTTTTCATTAAGTAACAAATTAATCCGAGTCACTGTAAAAAGCAGAGAAGAACGAAATAGCAGTAAAAAGTAGTACTGGACTAAATTAAACAGTTCCTGGGGTTTTTTTTAATAGTTATCAAACAACTTAATACCTTGAACAAATCTCTTTGGACTATTCTGCAGAAAAAATAAATAAAATAAGTAATTGCTTTTTTTCATTAAAAGATCTACTTTTTTATTCTCTTAGTACTTGAAGACAACTAAGTATATTTATAGAAATTTTCTGAATGTGGAGGACAGATTTTCAGGAGGGAGTACTAATAGAAGTTATTACGAGAGCTTCAGGCTAGAAATACCACAAGGATCATAGCAATGACCTCAGACTAGTTGAAATTGTGTGTGGTGAAGTAGGAGAGTTAAGTCTTGAGGGTATGGAAAGTAAGAACTTCATACTGAGGAATTTCTTCCATGCTGCAAGTGTTGTTACTGTAATAAATAAATAGTGTCTGCATAACTTTGGCAGAATTTGGTGATACGCGTTTGCTCTGTTTATTAGATAGTTGGGGGGGGGAAGGAGGGATGGGGAGCAGAGAACATGGGCCTATGCCATCCTTACAGTCTTATATATGACAATTTTGTCAAATAAAAAGCAAAGAAAAATTTTAAGTATCTTGAAATTTTAGTAAAAAAGTTTAAAATTGTAAACTACTCTTTTGAAGCAAGGCCTGGCAGTGTTTAATTGTGACCCCCTGTGGATTGTCCCGAAGTGTCCCAACAAAAACAGTTATCATTGAGACTTTAAAGGCTATCCTTAGTTTTTGAAACTCATGCAAGTCTCACGTAATGATTTGACATAAATATAAGTAAGAAACAAGGATGCTTTTTCTCACTTTTGCTTGTTACCATTGCTGCTGATTTCAGCACGAGGGAATGCCCAGACACAGACAGTGACTCAGTGGACTTACGGTGGAAGATCAAGCTAAACCAGCATGAAAAGACAAAGATTGCCCATCTTCTCAAAAAGATATGGCTAACTGATGGTTATGGGTAAAGAGTGAAACTAATCTAATGGCATTTTCCCCATTTTAGTTATACCTTGCTTTGCACCTTGGATTTCAAGGAGGTCCAGAGCTCCCAATGCATCCAGTTTTTGATTGCTGTAGTCTAACCAGCTTTACTATTACTAGAAATTTTCAAACTGCTCACAGAATTTCCAGAGGATATATACAATAGCTGCGTTGGAAGAGAGTAGGAGTGCCTTGTTCATGCCAGTGGTTTTTGGTTCTGTGGGAAGGTTTCAATGCTCCAGAGCCCAAGCATCCTACACCAGCCAAATACAGATTTTATCATCAGTTAATACCTCTCTTCAGCTGGATTAAGGTATTGCCAAATGCCAGTAAGATATTTCAGTGCAGAAATTTGCAAGACGTCTTGCCTACACAGAGGGAGTCCTGTAGCTTCACAGGAAAGAAACTCATGAACTCAAATGTAAGCTTAAACTGTATTTTATTTCATAACACTGAGGAGTTATTTAACTCTTCTGCCTCAGTTTTCTCTTCTTCATTATAAGAGAATTATGTGAGAAATAGTATTTTCCATTTAAAACCCATCGTTTGAGAGAATTAACAGATACTTGTGAAGGTCACAGAAGAGGACACAATCTTGTTTGTTTACTTATTCTTGATTTATTAGGTATTTAAATTTCCTTTCTTAAGTAATGAATTTCTAAAGATAATTTTTGTTCTTTAAACAAGAGCAAGTTGTGATTAGAGTTCCCCTAAGTATGTAAGCTGTCCTGCACTGAGGTCACTGTTAGCAGTATAACCTTGATAACGTGGTGCTTAGTCAGGGTTAGGTCAGCACCGTATACGCAATGGAGGTGCTGAGAGATGCGAGCTGGGTGGTTTCCTGACGCCTCCATGACATTAGCTCTTGCCATAAGGAGTAAACCTTTACCAGCTCAGGGGTTATGGTCTTATCAGTTTAGGTGCTGTGCCAGCTCTGTTGTGGTCATGCAGCTCCTTGCTCTAAAAGCCAGCCTAGACCCCGTGAGCTCAGGTGAGATTGACCATCACACTGTGAGGGCATGTCCTCAGCTCCGAAGTGGGTTTTGCAGCCCAGCAGCACTATGTGAGCTGAACGCCTTCTGTGAACGTGGTGTGTGTGCCTGAGCTCAGAGCTGTGCTGGACTCAGGGCACAGGATGGCTGCGCTGGGCACCCCGGCCCTGTGCTGATGGGCTCAGCTGCCCGAGTCAGGTTAACTGTGCATCTAACACACTGTGTTGTGTTTCATGTAGATCATCCCTGAGAGAAATGATGAAATATTTTGCACATCCTGCCACTGACCCTCGGTACAGAGGCAGCAAAAATACTGTGTTTTGAAAGAGCTCTGTATGTAGGGAAGGAAAGGGCAGTCATGTGGTGTGTTCACAGGATCATCATCAGATCTGGGTTTGATGCTTGTAAACCTTTCTTTGAACATGTTCTTTCGCCTCTCGGGTGTTTAATTTCCCCTTCTATAAAGCATACCTCTTTGTTGACAGCAATGTTGTGAAGCAATTTGTTACAAGGCTTATGTTACTAAGGCCTACATGTAAATGTTTTCTGCTGTGGCCTGTGTTTAAGTCTGTGGTCTGTTGCTTGTGGGGTGAAGAACGATCAGAAATTCCAGAGGTATTTCTGCAGCTAAGTTATACTACGTGACAAAGGGGATGGCTTAACATTATGGTTTGTGTTGCAGCTGTAGGACAGCGCAGGGCTGGCAGTACCTCCAAGCTCCTGGACGTAGGAGCCACAGCATTGTCTGACATGCACTTTCAAAACTGTTGGATGGTGTTGTTACTTCGTCATCTTCATACATGTTGTCCCAGAGTAGCAGGGAATTTTGTAGTCCTCTTTGGTTTGTGTTCTATAATACTGGGCACAATCTTCATGTTTCAGGTAAATCTGTTGCAACAGAAGCGTAAGTGCAAGAGGGACTTGAGGGTACATGGAGACAGGAACTTCCCTCGTGTTTAACTGTCTTTCCGGCAGCTTTGCTGACATATGTCCTGTGCCCTAAGAAAAACCACGCCTAAGTTATATTCTATTTCTTCTTGCTTTAATCTCCATGGGAGTGATTTTTTAGCTGAAGGTAAAAACATACCTGAGAGCTCCAGCAGCTTCCATGAAGTGGAACCTGTGGGTATTGCCAGTGTTCAGAATTCCACCTGGGCAATGTGTGGAAGAAAAATAATGTGAATTATTTTAACTAATGAATTTTGAGTCTCTTTATTTTGTCGTGCTCAAAAGGAGATTTTTAGAAGTGAGCAGTTAGTTCTGTCAAATAGGAAATGCCCTAAAGCGTTGCTGTATCATGATATGGATCAGACAACTCAAGAGGAAAGGCAGTAGGTTTTTTTAAAGGGCATGTGATTTACAAGAGAATAAAGAAAAAAAGAATTTATTGTGTCTTTGAAAATATCTTTTCTCTGTCAAGTGAGATTGGGGCCAAAACATTTCTCCAAGTTGTATGTTTAAGCTGTCTGTTTTAAGGCATAACACGCACATTTGCTTTGAAAATTCAAGACTCAAGGACAACTGTGATTTTGCTTTTGTGGGAGCATTGAAGCACCGGCAGAATCAAGACTGTTCTGCAATGATTTAGACTTGTGTGTAAGGAAGTTTTTTCAACTCTGCCACTTACTCTGTGTTAATGGTTTCAGTAGCTCAGCACTGAGTGTGGTTTTAATGGTCTGAAATGCAAAACTAGCATTTTTAAATTCTGCAGTAACTTCTAAACTGGGAAGAAAAGAGAGTCACACCCAACTGCAAAGCTGATATGCAAAGCCTATCTTTTTAGCCAAAAAATCTCCCTTTTTTGCCACTAAATCCAAGAAAGTTTAACTGCCAAAACACAGAAGGTTCCTTATGTTCTTCATAAGAACTGAAAGCTATCACCAAAAATGAATATGTCTTTGCATATCTTGGAGGAGTGAAATAAATGCAATCATTAACTTGCTTAATTTTTTTTTTACAAATACAGTTAGTTTCTGAATCCTAAAGACTGTTTAGCTGCATAGAATATTTGAGCACTAAAAAGACAATTTTACCTAGAAGAACATAAAGAAATAAATGATGTCTCAAATTATAATAAAAAAGAGAAAAATAGTTTAATAGCTCATTAAATATTTGCATTAGAAATAAAAGTCGTAGGAAAACTCCTCTCAGTCTTTGAAAGAAAACTAGTTAAATTTCAGTCTGAAAAAGTTTTTCCAGACAATGGAAAATGGAAATTTGTAGTAGGATTCATACGGGGTTTGATTGCAATATTAATGAACAAAGAAGTATCAGCTCTTGATAATAATACGAAGATTAAGTTAACAGGTCTATTTTATAAAAGCAGCCTAATATTAAATAATGGTTAGGTAATGCTGAGTAGTGTTTTCAGTATTCAGGAAAGTTAACATCTTCCTTCCCTAAGTGCAAGCACAATTATCTACCCACTGATTGTAGGAACTTCTGACTGTTTGTGACTTCCTCTATAGCAGTTATGGGCAACATAGGGACAAAAATACTAAAGACTAAGGGGAGAGAGCACTCAGCTTAGCTTGAAATGTCTTCTCTTCTTTTCATTAATTGCCTTTGTATTCTAGGACCTCAGCTTTTCCCACTGCTTTTGCTCAGTGTTTGTATCTCAGCACCATAACCTGCCCATCCTGTTGCTGATGACTTTCAAGTGTGAATCACTGACCTACCATCTAATTTTGTGATTTTCTGAGATTTGCTGATGACTGATGGTAACTGCGCTGAGTGCCTTGTGTTCCCATCCCTCCTGATTATATTGGTCATGGGAGAACAACATTACAGTGCATCTACACAGCAACTGCTGTGGTGAATTCAGGTTGTGTAAAATGCTCTGCCAGGCTTTAGCCCACCTGTGTTAGTTACTAGTTGATGCAAAGGCCTGGAAGCACAAAATCTTCCCAAGATTGGAGAGAATACAATAGAGGGTCACAAGGATTATTAATTTGGTTGGAGCCTCTTTGCTCTGACGAGGTGAGAGAGCTGGGACTGTTCAGCCTGGAGAAGAGAAGGCTCAAGGGCAGTGATGTCATCAATGTACAAAAAAAACCTGAAGGGAGGGGGCAAAGAAGAGCCAGGTTCTTTTCATTCGTGCCCAGTGAGAGGACCAGAGACATTAGTCATCAAATGAAACATCTGAGATTCCCTCCTAATATCAGGAGACCCTTCTTCACTGTGAGATTGACCAAGCACTGACACAAATTTCCCAGAAAGGCTGCGGAGTCTCCGTCCTAGAAGATACACAAAAACTGTCTGGACATGGTCCTGTGCAAGTGGCTGTAGCTGTCCGTGTTTGAGTGGGATGGCAGGTGGACCAGATGACCTCCAGAGGTGCCTTTCAACCTCAGCCGTTCTGTGATTCTGTGATCTGCCATTCTGTGATTCTGTGATCTGCCATCTTTTTTCACCTTGCTCCATCTCATACAGACAGCAAGACAGTAAAGGTGTTTCCTCCTGGGACAATGCAGCATTGTACAGAGACACCTGGGATGGCTCAGAAAGAAGATAGCGCACTCAGCTGGGCTCACCAGTCCCCATGTACTTGCATCCAAAGTAGCTCAGCTGAACACTTGCTTCTGAATCTACTCCCTAATGTTGTACATCCCAGGAAATTGCTTAGTTTAATTGCAGTCCTGTGGCAGCTTGTTTCGTGCTGTGCAGGTCCTAATAAACCTCCCCACATTGGAGATGCTCATGAGAAGACCTTTTGATTTTCTGTAGGAGCCAAGCCCAGAATGGTTAGAACTCATCAACACCATCAAGTCCAGACTGATTTCTTGTGTTGACTGAGATGGCTTTTTCTGAGTGCTTTAGTCCTTGAAGGGCTTTGGAGGTGGCAATGGCATGGGACTGGGCTGTAGCAATGCTCATGAGCCACACTCATGCAGTACTGGCCAGTGGAATACAGGCACCTGCTGGTTATACAGGAGCCAACAGAGGCCTGGCAGGGCCAACACAGGCATCACGGAAGAGGTACTTCGTTTCCCTTCATTCAGTCCCTGGTCTGTATTATTCATGTTTCTTTCCATTATTGAGCATATCACAGCCTCTCATTCCCTGAAAATAGCTGTATCAGAAAGGTGTTCTGTCTTGAGTGACTAAGAATGTCCATATTTTGCAATTCGGCATCTAAGATTACTCATGTTTCTCCCTGAGTACTAAGCATGATTATTAACAGTGCTGTGAAACTGAAAGATTCTAAAATTCCCCTTGTTTTTGTGGGGCACCTCAGTTTTACTCCTGGCAGGAGTTTCACCTGAGGCTTTATGTGATATAATGCCAGCAAATTGAACTGTGAATATAAAATTCCTTGTGCTAAAATGAAAATCTTGGGTTTATTGACAGTGTGAGGTTAAAGTGCAAAATTTATGTATAAGGAAAGCCGTGTGCTGTAAAAGGATAATAATTTCTTCCTCAGCTACTTTTTTTAAAAGTGCCTTGTGACTTACCAACAACTTCCAATACAGAGCATGCTTGGTGTGTTTGAGGTCTTCCATTAGGATTCCTAAGGTAAACTTCTGATTTATCTAACTGAGGTACAGTAAGAGGCTTCTCAGTACTGGGACTAGAACATTTATCAAGGTAGAACCATATCATTGTTCTATGCTCTATTCCACTAGTCTGTTGAAAAGGAAAATGACATATGTGCTTTATTTTTTAAAGAGTGTGAGTTGATTTTTCTGTTCTCATTGTGGACTTGGCCTGTGTTCCACACAGACTTTGAAACCAGATCATTACTGTGCACTTAAGAATATGTAACTTTCTATTACATTTGCTTGTAGGTGTATTATATCTTCAGTATGGAGATGAAACAAAGCAGTTGAGGATGCCGAATGAAATCACAAGCACAGACACAATTCGTGCCCTTTTTGTAAGTGCCTTCCCCCAGCAGCTGACAATGAAAATGCTGGAATCACCCAGTGTCGCCATTTACATCAAGGATGAGAGCAGAAACATATACTATGAATTGTGTGATGTGAGGTAAGACATGGAGTTATAGCTACTGGTTTCATGGGTTTGGGGTTTTTTTGTGTTTTTTTGTTTTGTTGTGCAGTTATAGAAGAGAAAGGAGTGGGGTTTGTAAGTATCTGACAGAGAGTGGCCTGACACATAAGGGCATGTTCAGTGGTATCTGAGTAATCCAGGAGGTCTGGTCTGACAATGCCTTCAGCTGTAGGTGCAATATCCATTGCACAAGCCACTGATAAATGGCATGCCTTGTTGAAATATTTGTATAATACACAAAGCTTCACATATTTAATATGTTTATTGAGTTTTAAATGAGACACAATCACTTAAAATACAGAATACAGAATAAAAATTTACAGAAAAACTGAGTTGTTTCTTTGCTGGGAGTGCAAACACGAAGTAACAAACATGAATGTCACTGATGTCCTCACAACAATGCCATCTAACACAGCCAAAGCTCTGCAGCAATGGTGACCACTGCTGCAGCCCTACCACCTTCCTGGTATATGTCAGGATGCAGCAACTGATGCAGTTGCTTCCCTTCACTAATTCAGAGCTTGGTCAATAAATGGTTCACCTTTCTATCCTTTATTTTGTGCGAATGCAGCTTCTTAATTAACCATGTTTCTTCAGCAGAAATTCCAGGGTCTCAGGGTCCCTAGAAGGTCCCAAATCATGCATAAATAAAGCTCTCAGGTACACCTCAGACATGTTAGACTTTGTAAAACTGAAAATGGACAGAGGAGTGTAAGAAGATGAAGGAGAAAGCGGAAAAGCTGTTTGCTCTCTGCTAGTCTGCCACTAATGCAGGAAAATTATGTGGTGCAAGAGAAGTGTACTGTCCACTGCTGCCTTGTTTCTTCTGCAGATCCTATGGCTAAGGTGTTTCTCCATATCATGTTGTAGTTAAAAGAGCAAGTTGGAGCTTTTCTAGCCCTTCCCCATCCAATTCCCCCATTCCTGTTCTTAATCTTTGAACAGCACCACACTCCATTTTCTCACCTCTGTCTTGCTGTCCCTAGGCTGTCTATCCAGTATCTTGTCATTAGCCAGTCTCTTGGATTTCAGTTTATTTTAATCTTACTTGCTTTGCAGACTCCCACACCCGTGTTTGACCACTGTAATGCCTATGTGAAGACCCATCTGATTTTTTTCATCAACATCATCATCTTTCAACATGTACCCAAGTTTCTTATACATCAAACAGTTTATTCACAAGATCAGATCAACTGATTGAATCACGATAGGGGTTTCTACATCTCTGTTGCCAAGTGCATTATTGCCAACCATCATCTAGCCCATTGTCTCCTTTTCTCTCCCTTTATCCCTTCATCTTCCCTTGAGTTTCAGACTACCAGTTTATGACTTCATCTCCTCCCTGCCCCTGAGAATGCGGTTGTTGATTATCTTAGTGCCACTCCGCCTTTTTTTCCCTTGCTCCCATTGCAGGCGTCACTCTGCCAGCCTCAGGCCTGGCTCAGTCCCAACATCTGCTTCCTCTGTTCCTATGCCTGTATTGTAGAGCATTTCTAGAGGAAATCTCACAGCCCAGCTGACTTCCTCCATAACAAAATTCCTCCATAACAAAATTCCCTCCTTCAGTTCTGCCACCCTTCTCTCTTAGGAAACCTCAGCAATTCCAGGTTAATGGAGTCCATAACATGCACTACCAGCTGCATTTTCACTACCTTTGAATAATTTCCACAACCATTTCTCCATTTCTGTTCCTTACTCTTCACAAGTTCTTGCCAGTGCCTCGCCTCAGAGAACAAGGCAGATTCATTTCACAGATGAAATGAAGCATTCTTTTTCTCTCCTTTGTTTGCCATGTCTTCCTTCAATCCTCTTCTTCCTTTCCCTTAAACACAGGGGGTTCAGTCAGCTCTTTAAGCTCTTCACCTCACTCAGAGGCTGCTCCATGTTCTTCTGTGCCTTGCATTAGGCCATCATACTTCTTCCCTTCTCTTTTTCTCTCTTTTTCTCTTTTTCTCTTTTTTCTCCCTTTTCTCTTTTTTCTCTTTTTCTATATTTTTTTTCTTTTTTTTTTCTTTTTTCCCTTCTTTTTATTTTTTAATTTTTTTTATCCCTGGGGACAAAGCCCTGTCTTTCTACTTAAGTCCAGTCTTTTCCTTAAAGTGGTTCAGGGCTCTGCATCCAGTGTAGACTTCAGATTTTTGCTCCAGAACATCCCTATTGTACAGCCTTTCCTCTCCCATCACACAGAGAAAAAACACTCATGTAATTATTCAATTTTTTTTAATAGCAGCTGCTGTAATCGTCTTTTCTTGGCAGTTGACACAGGTAATAGGTAATCTTGCTTGCTCTTACTCATTCAAATGAAGCAACAAAGATCATTCTAGTTTGACAAGCAGATTGCTCCTCATGCATTCATTTTTCACTTGTCCTCTGACTGTATCTTCTCCATCTCTTTAAACCACTTGTCTTCATTATGAGGGCTCTTCCAAGCCCACTTCAATGCTACTTTTCATTTCTTGTTGAGTACCAAGTGCCATCTGCTTCCTCTTGGTGAATAATGCTAGCTTGAATTCTATGTCTTTAATTTTCAAACAAGTGCCTTCCCGCTCTCTCATGCAGCCCTCTAACATGCTTGGAAGGTGTCCTCCACAGACATCTGCAAAGCCACTGCACTGGTCTCCTTCCCACTCTCTCTGTTGCACTGCCTACTCAGATCATGCCCATGGTTCCAGCATTTGTTTATTGCTCCTCTGGCTGGAGAGACTATGATCTTCTGAGTTCTTTTTGTTCCCTTATCTTCCTGCAGCTATCCTATTGTCTTTTGAGACTCCTATTCACCTTGTAAGCTGGTGAAGAGGTTGTCTTCCTGGGATGTTTACACAGCATACACAGATCAGTGAGGCCTTTGAACATGCCAAGGGCATCTGGGAGCTACAGTAATGCAAATTATAGTAATAATAAAAGTACAGTAATACATACCTGTTATCAGTAATGTTTATCTTAGAATAGCAACATGAGGTGAAATACATTCATATCAGAGATCAAATGCCTAGCATTTTGGTGCTTTGCCTTGAAGCAATGTTTTACTTTAAAGTGTCATGTTTCTACAAGAAATATTTATGGAAAATGCTTTTAAAAAAAACTCCAGTTGTTTGAGGTACCATCTCATAGCCATCAGATGGAAAAGACAGCAGATAAAATGTATTTAAATGAATAATATGCCATTTCTTGAACAGAAGATGAGAGAGCTTGCTTTGTATTGAGAAGAACATAGCCCCACGTCCGAGGCAGACAGTGGTAACTGAGACTCCCAGTGCAGGTCTCAAAGCAAAAGGGTCACATTTGCAAGATGGAAAACAGTTTATGTTACCATAAATAATTGAAGAACTTGAACTTGCCGCAAGGTAACTATTTTCCTATGCAGTCTACAAGTAAACACTCATAAATACTAAACTTCTCATCAACCCTCCAGTTCTTAAACACAAGACACTGATCTGTCTCTTAAGCTGCGGAGTTTCTTTAATAACTACTTGACATCTACAACAGCAACACAAGTTCTGACTAGCTACCCATTCAAAGCAATCACTGATTGTAATATGACATTGTAAGAAATAAATTGGACCTGCCCAACAATCCTTCCCTTCATTTTTAAATTATAATCCAAGTGATTAAGATCAGTTCACTAGACTTGTAGCTGCACCTGGAGGAAAGGAATTCAGTCACATGTGTAAGTAAGTTCTCTAGAGATCACTACGGGGAAATGAAAGGAGTCGCAGCTTTGAAAGGATGTAAGTGAGCATAGATTGGAGGCTTTGCTACTGATTAAATGTGAACCAGAATTCAGCAGAGCTCAGGGCAAGTGTCAAAGCCATAAAATTATTGGAAGGTAGGTCTTGAAACAAAATAGAGAACTCTCCTCTCTTTCCTAAATGTTGTAGTTAAAAAATGAACTAATCAATGACAAAGTGTAGAGTCCTAATAAAACAAAAGCATTCTTGTAGGGCTTTTCATCTAAACCACTTCTGGGTAAGCTTTCATCAACATTTTTGCTAATTTGTTTCTATAATACTTACTTTTTCCCTTTAAAAACTGTCTTTATTATAAAGTTTAGAGGAAGAATTTATCTACTGCTGAATTTTTAGCTTTTGTGGATTTTTTTCAGTTTTGTGAACAAGCTGATAATTAAAATTTCGTCAAGAATAATTACAGTTAGAAAGACTGCTTTTCTTTTGATATTCTTGCTTCTTAGAATAGCAAAAATTTATGTGGGCTGAGTGTAAAATAAAACATGTAAATATTAACTAAATCCCTTTTGAGTGCTGTGTAAATGTTGAAGTTCTATTGTCTTCAAAGTGTTTTCCCTCTATGGCAGGATCTTGAAAGAAACTTAACACTATCTAATTTTTATGGGTGTGGAGTTCTAGTGAAAGAATGATACTTCCCATGGGAAAGAAAATCAAAGTAGGCTTTTGTTTGTTTGTGCGTGTCTTAGTTATGGCATTTACATTTTACTTATAGATCGGCTGCAGACCTACTATGTTTGTCTGTTACCTGAAAATTTCAGGCAAGAAAGTAAATAAAACTGTTTTCATCTGTTATCATTGCTGATTCTTTTAATTCCAGGAATATTCAAGACCGATCTTTCCTTAAAGTTTACAACAAAGATCCTGCACATGCATTTAATCACACTTCCAGAGCTGTAAATGGAGATATAAGGGTAAGTACTAGTGCTGCATTTATACTCTTTTCCTCCAGGTTTTGTGCTAAATGTTTAAATTCTGAAATGTAATATGTACACACCAATTCATAAAATCAGGGGTATATGTATGACACATACACAGAAGAGGGAATAAATAATGCTTGTCGTAATGTGTTTTAATTGCTTTTTTTTTTCCAATTATTTGCCCTGGGCATTAACTGGTTTCTTGATCTTGTTTAAATGCAGTAAAGCATGTGAAGCGAAACATAGCCTTTAATTATGTATTTTGTGATGCAGACAATACTCGGAGTTTTTTACAGCTTCCTATTCTGTGTTTCCAAACCCTTTACAGTGAAGTATGGCATGGTGTTAGTACACTCCAGCAAAGTTTCAGCAGGGATTGCTTTCCAGTGGCTGAGCAGATGTACTTCACTTGAAGGCTGCTGAAACTCTTTGTAAATGACAATTTTGGACAGGAAATTCTGATAAACATTGTGGTATAGATGGTTTTGTCTTTTTCTAAAATTTTCTACCTGTACTGAAAAAGGATGAGTATATTTGCATTTTCAGGTGAACGTTTTGTCTTAGGAAACTACAGAGAATGCATTTGAAACATTTGATTTGTCTCTCTCACTGTGTCTACCTTTTGCTGCACTGTTACCTCCCGCCCTGATGCCAAGAGGGCAGGAGATGCAGCTGTGGGGCACCTCTTCCACCGTGTTGCCTGCAGCTGGTGTTGCAGGAGAGGGTGGTGGTGCTGCTGAGATTACACACCCTCATCTCCTCCTCACCCATCCCAGGTCTGTCCTCAGGAAACGGTATAACCAAATTAACTCAATGGGGCCAGAAGAGAATGCCACTACTGTCCTACCTGCTTTGTGGCTTTTATGTGCCTTCCAAAGCTGATTCAACTGTGCAGAAAATTTCCTGTGAAGTGATTTCCTTAATTGTACAGTTGCTACTTGGTTTCATTATCAATTCTGAGCATGTCTCACTGCTTTATTACTAATATTTTGTGTAAGTGCTTCTTGTGTTTCAACAGTTTAAGGCCACAATGTTTTAGAAAGATTGAAATAGTTTCTTTACAGGCACTATTCTCAACCACCTCTCATTTATGCACTTCAGTTTTTAAATGATCCTTTGGATAGGTCAGAAATCTAATTACTTGATTTTTCACGCTGCTGCACACACAACATGAGAAAGGAAATGGATGTGCTTCAAAGGGAAGATGTGACAGTTTTTTGTGTATTCTGTAACATACTGAAATTCTTCAGTTCTAGTTATATTCCTGTGGCAGTAAGTGGCTGTATCCGGTACATCTCATTCATATTCAAAGGCATGACATACTGTCATTGTGCATTATGACATTAATGCTTGTCACTGTGGCTTTATGAAGTTCTGTTATACTGTTCTTGTTCCATGTACAGTAGATGCTGAAGGTATATACTGTGGCTTTATTTGTGTGTTCTAGGCCTGTTTGAAGGTACTATTGTAGTTAACTACATATATTTGAAAGTACAAGTTACTTCTTTGGCCCTCTTCCAGGCATTTGCTGCCTAGCAGAGTTGTTCTGAACACAGGTGGTGTCTCTGTGCAACAACTGCAATTATTTGAATTGCTTATTTTAAAATCCTATGTTGTACAACAGATATGCACACTCAACATCTCCTGATTATGTCTGAGTCAGCACCTTTTGGTTATAACTAAAAAATAACGGTGACACAGTGATGACCTTTGCAGAGGTGGTGTTTTCATGGCAGAATATTGTATTTTACTTTACAGAAATGCAAAGACGCCATTTTGAAATTCTGTGCACCAGCAAAAGAGCTATTTTCTCATTTGGCTTTTGCTTTGCATTGGCAGATTTCTTGTCTTTCTGGTCTGAGAGGTGAAGTCAGAGCCAGAATGTTCATAGAGGCTTTGTGGAGAAACATGCAAAAAGTCTTCCCTTTGATCTATGTGAACTTCTGCACTTCAAAGTTATGAGCATGGAAACAAGCGATTTCTTGAGCTCCAGAAATACTGAAACCTGTTTTTCTAAGGATGTGTGTCCTTTGGTTGGGTTCTTCCTTATGCAGCAACACTCAGGTCCTAACTGAGGTTTTTCCCAAAGTAGTAACACTCTCCATCCTCTAGAATCTAAAAAGCTGAAGCCCACACAGCAACTCTTCCTCTTTGGCAGAAGTACAGTAGGATCTTCTGTAAAATCTCTAATTTGGCACAATTTATAGGGACGTAGTAGTCTTATGGTTTCTACTCATTGGTTAAATCTGGTTGAAATTTGCCTGGGAATTCACAGGTTATTAGTTCAGCAGAAAAAAACCACCAATAACCAGATGGATTATTTATCCCTCTTTCCTTAGCAAACCAGAATAAAGGAGGGGGAAATGTGAGGGTTCTAAGTGAAAAACATGTATGTTTTATGTACTGGTATTGCAGAGTACCCATAAAATTGTAGAAAAACCTTTGCTTCTTGTCTCTCCTTTTATGTTTGCATATCTTTTCATTAGGCAAATTGATGTCCATCAATTTCATACAATACAGGAGTGCTGAATTCACTACAGTGGGAAGGAAGGAGTGTGTGCTTGGCATCATGTTTAACTGGTTCAAAATACCTACAGAAGAGCAGCTGGTTGTCAGACTGTTGAAAAGCAGTATTTAGAATATAATGGATTAGTCATTTTAAGTATATTTTTCCATGGTGATACTCTGAGTGTGGTTGTATCTCCTGTCATCTGTGAGTTAAAACTTTATTTTTTGATGTTTGGGAAAGTTTTGCCTTTACAGATTTTTCTACTGTTTGTCTTCTTGTGCCTTTGGAATGTTTATCCCTGGGTTTGATGAAGTTCAGGCTTCTATTCATGTGCTTTATAATAATTTCCATGTAACTGGCCCAAAATAATCTAAGAAAATAATGTTAGCTGCCAGCTTGAACACCTGTTTTAACTACCAAACAGATGTGAGACCTGTATAAGAATTGGCAGTAACACTTGAAGTATTAAGTATTATCCATATGGACAAGAAGACTCAGAATGTGCAAGAAGAATGTGGGATCCGTAACTTTCAGATCTTCTATTGAACCATTCAGCTTTTATGTCCATTAATTCTAATTTTTCCTGCTCTTCTTTGTTTCATGCATTTTTCTGAGTGGGTTGTATATGAGAAAAGGGAATTGGCTGAGGGTCCAAGCAACCTCTAAAGGAAAGATTTTCTTGAAATCCTTCTGAGTGCCTCACTTGCTTGCTTCGTATTGGCCTCTTACATCTCAAAGAGCGTGGTCTGTTTGACAGGTCTGCTGTGTTGAATGGTGCTAAGCAAGAAGTAGCCACATAGTGCAGACTCACTGAATATTTGTGCTTGTGCTCTTCCTTTTTTATTTTTCCTTTCCCAAAATGTATCCTGTAAATCTACAACAGCTGGGGTTTTTTTGAAAAATGTATCTTCACATTGCTGTCTTTCATTCATTTATTCCTTCACCTGAGCTTGTGTCATTTATCAGCACTTTCTAGCTCTCTGTGCAACAATACTTTCTTCTGACAAAATATTGTCTTATGAACAATTGTTTAGATGGTCTGTTTTTTCCCCCGGCATTGTTCTGCAGTCCAGTGTAAATGTGTGTACGCAGCCATGCAGCTCTGTGCCCTTAGAATTACTGTTTGTGATTTGTGTAGGTTGGAAGGGGAAGGGCCCGGGTTAGCAATGGTGTATAGACTGAATGCCAGGACGTGGCAGTAAAGAACTGACAGTGGGGCTTTATATATTGCTGAGTGAATTGAGTTTCTTTGCAAGTGTCACACAGCTCCTTTCATCCTGGGCTGTTGAGCTGAAGTGATTCCCGAATGTGCACAGTATATTTTCTATCCTCATTCCCTGCACCCTGCTTTTCTGGAGTGGCTAAAGGCTAAAGAAACTTAAATTATAATCTCCCCCTTTCTGTTATAGAAACTAGTCAGTGTTTCTGGTGGCACAGCTGGATACTAATAATGTTGGCTTATGCAGCGGTTTGTTTTGGGCTTCACCTACCAGCCAGTTCTGAGAACCGGGAGGGAGTTTTTGCTTCATAAGAAAGCAGTGGCTCTTTTGCTTGGCAGTCTTTTTCGTCCCATCCACCTGCCCTGAAGTCTGTGGCGTCCACTTTATTTTGAAATGTCCTAGACCTACCATGGTTTTGCTTAATTCTCTGACTGGCATAAGATCTCTGCTGGGTGAGGTCAGAATATCCAAAGAATGCTTGTTGTGGCTGTTGTTGTATTGAGGTATGCTTTGAGGTGTTTTGGGTTTTTTTTAGAGACTGTTTCTTTAAGAAAGAGCAATCAGGGCAAGTTGAGTCAGACCTGAGTTGGGGCAGTGCAGGGTACCTGGAAACTCCACATTTTATGGGAGTTAGAGTGGCAAAAAGATGGTGGTGTTCCTGACAGCAGTGGGGCTGCCAGGGTGAGAGGAGAGGAGTTAAAATGAGCTGTATAGGAAAATGAGACAGACATTTGGTAAGCTGGGTAAACTTGTGCTAAATAGCTTTTATTATTGAAATTGCACACCACCAACTTTTCAGTTTTCCCCTGAAAGTGACTGGTTAGTAGGCTGCTAACATTTTAACTCTCTAGAGCTAGATGCAATTTGTGAACTTAAAAATACCCTACAAGTGCTAAAAACCCTCAAACAACTGCCCAAGAATTTAAGGCTTCCCAGGAGGCTGAAATTCAGTGCTGCTTTGCAGAAAAGACAGAGAAATAATAAAAGCAGAATAATTTTTCTGTGTTCTTAAGGTGCCTGTAAACATACATCCAGCTTCTTTAACTTCTTTTCATTGGATAGCTTATGATCTTAACATCAATAAACATGAAAGTTGCAAATGCTGCCACAGTTATATCTTTGCATTGCACACTACAGCTAAAAAAAATAAGAGCTCTTTGCACTACATAGAGGTGTTTAGAACAAAAGTATTTACTGGAAAATAATTCAAGCAATAAATTGAACGAATGCATTGTAGTGCTAGGATGCCTATAGGACAGCATCTATATAAGTTGCTATGTGTTTACCTTACTGATCCTATTACTATAAAACTTTGTTTCCTTTTGGGAAGAAAGAAAAAAAAACAAAATGAAAAGGCAAATGCTAATACCTCTATTATCTGATAGAGACCTTCCAAATGATACAAATCTCATCTCTCCTGCTGTTTTGCTGTCTGCTTTTTCTAGTGCTCTTTTTGTCAT
The DNA here is from genome assembly GCA_014706295.1 of Lycocorax pyrrhopterus obiensis. NCBI lineage: Eukaryota > Metazoa > Chordata > Aves > Passeriformes > Paradisaeidae > Lycocorax > Lycocorax pyrrhopterus. The sequence continues at coordinate 17,708,978 of JACSVZ010000002.1, read as the reverse complement.
TGAGAGGTTATGACAACATAAGCCATATTGTATTTATAAACATCACGTGTTTCCTTGATATGACTTGCGGTGTCTGCCAAACAGAACACATGGAAGAAACATTTCTCATTAGCTCAGCATTGGTTTTGGTTATACTGATTTCCGGGACAGGAAAAATGCCTTCCTTACTCAGATTTAACTTTCATACAGTAGAAAGAAAGCCTCTGAGTGTCCATGAAATCTCCTGAGCAGAGACGCTGCAGCTCTTTTAGGCCACATACTTTGTCTGACAAAAAGAGAAAAAGCAGTTTATTTTAAAGAGCAGATGTAATGGCATGTATTGCTGAAACTAATTCTGAATTAAAATACCTGCCAAAGTCATCTAGAAACAGAACTCACCAGGAGATGTAAGGTAAGATGATGCTTATAAATAATGAAGGATATATAATTTTTTTATTATTAATTTCCAAACTAAAAGATACTTTTAGATTAACTGGGAATTTAAATCAGAACAATGAAAACTGCTTCTTCTTCCTTCAGCTATTGAAAAAATATTTAATTGCTCTTTAAACCACCAAACTCTACTCTTAGATTTTATGTCTAGTTTCAAACTTACATATTGAACATGAACGGTTACTTTCCAACTTGCTGTTACAAATCTTGCTGAGATCTGACCAAAATACATAAAAGAAGTCTCTGATGTTCTGGATTTTCTTTTTACTGATATGGATTTTACTACTTTTGCTTTGAGTGGGTTTTCAGTAGTTACGAGTTATTTATGCATGTACAGACCTGCAGATATCGAGGAGTACCTGCAACAAATTCATCTGTGATGAAAGACTGTAAATGTACCTGTTCTCCTTCATTCATGTGTCCTTTGATATACAATACCTACTGCTGTGCAAAGCCTAAATTAGTGAGAAAAAAGATAGAATTATAAAGAAAAAAGATTATTTTTATTTTAGCTACTCATAAAACAATATATGGGCTAGAAAACAATAAAGTTTTCTAGCCCAAAGCTGTTTTGTTTAAAGATACAGATCCTGCATTACAGTTGGATGGATACTGTACCGTGTCTTTTTTAATATGATGGCTTTGTGCTTTGGTGTATTTTGTTGATTTCACAAACATTAGGAATAGTATTATATGTATGTATAGAGAATTTATGTATGCATAAGGAATATAACCTTGTATTACTATACCAACATTTAAAAAGATACTTTTGGAGTTTTTTAGATTTTCAAATAATGAGGGTGGATTTTAAGTTTATATGAAGCTGCCATTGAAAGAAAGTGTCAGGTTCTGGATATGAAACCTCTCAAAGAACACGAGCTTGCCACACCCACGCAATAATCTCCCAGTTAGCCTGAGAGGAGTGTCATATGGTAGATATCACAAACCAGTTACCTGGAAACTCCCAGAGAGTGGTATTTTTAGGGGGAGGGTTCTTTATTTCCCACTAACAGGCCTGCATTCAAGCTGGTCTGCCTTTCATGTTGAGGTTTGCTGAGAGCTTACCCTGCAGCTGATGAAGTTACTTAAAGACAACATATTATCTGGTTTGGGTGAAGGTCTTTCCAGCCCGTCATTAAAACTAGAAATCTTCTCTCTCATGTACGTCTGAGGTTCTCAGGCAAAGATTTTGCTGCCTTCAGTGAGAGCTTGCCCTGAATAAAAACATAAGGATTGGATTTGAGTCCATTTTTTATTGTCTACTAGTTTCTGGTTTTATTCTTACTCCACCTCTTTTTACATAATGTTTCCTTGTGCCAATTCTTTAGAAGTTTTGTTCTTTCTTTTTTTTTTCCCTGCTTTCCTTGCTTTTAGTACAACAGTTTGCACTAATTTGACTGCTTGAAATTCCTAAATAGCTGACAGCGTCAGATGTTGCCGGAGCTCCCTAAACACATTGATAGATGATGAAAATGCTCATGGCTGTGACCTCCCTTACCAGGAGGGGAGGTCCTCCTTTATCTCCTTTGTAAATCAGGTAGCTTATCTGAATTGCAGGAGTCACACAAGTCAAAGTCCAGTCAAGTTTTATGACTTCCAGGTAGCTTTCCAAATGAGGTGTTACTCAAACATGGGTTAAAAATCACTTTTTGAAGGTGGGCATTGTGCTACCAGGGTTCCCAGAACCAAGTGAACTTAGCAGCAATGCTTTTTCTTCTTCGAACAAGCCATTCTTCTTGTCATGCAGGACCTTAGCTTTTCCAGTAAGTTTTTCAGAAATCCAAAATGCATTAGTTCATGTGATCGTGTCCCAGATTCTCTGCTTTTATTAGTCATTAGCCGTATGAATACTAAAGAGAATTCATTCTGTCCCTATCTTCCTTTTAACAAAGAGGAGTAAACCATTACCTGGTATTTAAGAGAACACAGTTATACATCTGGGAATCTTGATTCTTCTCCATGTTGGATTGCACTTTTTCTAATAAGGGCTCTGGAAAACTAATCAGTCTTCTGAAAATATGAGCAGTAAAAATATCTTTCCTTGGATACAGGTTAAGATCTGGGGTTAAAAAAAGCCTCAGCTGGCAAAAGCAAGACAGTTGCAAATATCAGCACGCAGTAGGACTCCATGAGAAATGATGTGATGCTGAAATTATTTTTTGTCTGAATAGATGCCTTTCTCACATCATTGCAAATTTGAACTCCATGTGACTAAGTGAAAAGACTGAACGGGTGTGTTGGGTAAAGGGCTAGTCCCTGTATCACTTGATATTTACTATAGATAGCTTGACCTTTGGGTAAACTAGATTGTTTACTTCAGCCATGCTGACCAATTTGTATATTTTTGGGATAGAAGGAAGTAAAATGAAAAGAAAATGTAGGGTTCAAACAGTATAGGAAGAAGTTTGTGTTCTAAGAAGACTCTTAGTTGGTGCACTGATAGCACTTGAACACTTCAAAAGACATACAACTGCAAATGCTGTTTGACCTTATAGCGATGAGCTGTGGTGTGGCTTGGACACTTGCATTGCAAAATCCAGTTGAATTAAAGACTTTCCATGACCATTTCTCCTGCCACTAGTGCTGACTCCAGAACTCAGCACAACAACGTATTTCTTCTGACTTTCTGTGTCCTTATATTGGAAGAAACAGGTGTAAACATGCTGCTTATGTCTTTTGACTATCAGCTCTGTTTTCTAATATTTTTATATTATTTACATTCTAACCCATTTCATATATCTGTAATAGGAATTGTATTTTGACTCAGTTGTTTGGTGATGTAAGATGAGAGCAAGGGTTACGCTTTCTTTATGTTCATTTAACTATATCAAGTTGTTCAGTTTTATTTGTCTTCAGTGCAATGAGAAGAGATACAAATATGGAACAAAAATAAGAGCTGAGTCGTTCGTACAGGGAGTCAGAAAGCCATGCATTTATTTTGATTTATGAGTGCAGTTACTAAAAGTATTTTTCTTTTAAAGAGCAGAAATCTGAGATACAGCATATTTAAACCAAATAAAAATGCTGATCTGTACCAGAACTGTACATCTTTGAAACTATTCCTTTTTTGGAAAAAAGGAGATGACCCCATCAGCTCTGTGGTGCCCTGAGGAAGTGCTGAAATTGAGATTGGTCTGAAGGGTTTGGCTCCCTGCATTGGTGGTGGTTGTCTATGTTATGTACATGGTGTCCTTCATCTCTTCAAAGAGAATGGGGAGGGGGGAGGAAATGCTTTCTGCATTTTCATGAATTACATGACTCTGTTTGTTCTCAGAAAATTCTACCATAAAAAGCATTAGTGGAAAATCAAAAGAAAGGAACTGTTGGTTTGAAAGCAAAAGCAACAATTGGTTTGAATGCAGCACTATTTATGAGGGTTGCCATAATGTTAACTTTAGAAAAATAGATCAGTAACAGCTTTTATATATTCAATCCAAACAATCTAATAGCTTATGGGATGGGTGGGCCATGCTATACTGATGAGATAAATGTGGATATTGGCAAACCAATGATGTAATTATGTAAATCCGACCTTTTTAGGACTGAAATGTGTTATGTTTTAGTGTGTTTATATTTTTGTCATTTGTGATAACACCCTGAAAAATCTTGGCTGAAATGCCAAGAGGTTTCTTAGTGCACTCACCATTCTGTCTGCATAGTACAAAAAGGAAGCATAGGAAAATAAAGCATGAGAAATTTATTAACGTCTCTCTGCTTAATTGGATAATCTAAACATTTTTTTTAACTCTCACATTTCATTTGTTCATAGGAAATTAAATACATAAATAGGCAGAAATGAGTGCCTGTTAGCTGATCTGGGTGTTTGTCTTGCCAATCAGGAGTAAAGCAATGCAGACTGGTAGCAGGGAGATAGCTGAAATGATGAAATGCTGCTGGGGAAATAAAGTTCCACACAGAGGCACTGTGATTTCAGACAGGCCAATCAATGCAAAATGTGCTGCATCTCATCCATCTTTTTGCTCACTTCACCTAAAGCCTGAAGTGTGGCTAGACTGGAAGCTCTCATGAGGTGGATCTGGGTCAGGCTCCAAGTGGCCTTGTGCTCCCTTCCCTTCCAAGCAGAGTTCAGCCAGTGTGTTGTCAAAGTTGTCTCACTGACAGCTAATCTGTGACAGCAGGTTCAGTACAGGTATAACCAGGCCAGTCCAAATACAGAGCCCATTCCTGTAGGTATGTTTAAGAGGATGCATGTTGTAAGCTCAAGTTTTATGGGAAGAAGAGTGATATTGCTTTCCTCTTATTTTTTTGTTTGCTTCCTGTTTTACACCTGAAAAAAAAGGTGACCTCCGTGTAGGAATGGGAAAGGCCATTGAACATTATGATGGCCAAAGAGCTCTTGATGTGCAGGTATTCTTGGGGTCCTAAGTCTGTGTGGTCAGGGGATTAATAACATGATGGAATTGATAAGGGAAAAGGTTTTCTGAGAAGTAAGGGCTGCATGTACACGCGCACGTACACACACATGACGTGTCTCATCACTTGTCAGAGCTTGGTGATGATTTAATCAAACCAGAATTTCTGTTGTCCCCCACTAACAACCAGACATGTACAGAGGGCAGCAGCCACCTCAGTGTTCTCTCACAGCACGCAGTCCTCTCAGAGGTGCTGCGCTAAGGCCTCACTTGTAGAAAGCTGTTATTTCTCACAGTGTCTGAGGGAGATTAAGCTGTTTGGCACCTTAACTACATCTTCAGTGGTAATGGCTGAACTAGTTTTTGAAACCTAATGCTAGGTTTCAAAAGCCGTTTATAGCTTTAAAGTGCATCTCAAATATCTTTGTTTTGAATATGAGACTGGATTGCAAAGGCAAGTGATGGTCTTATCTCCTTTTCCCATGTTCTCAAGCGTTCATGGGTCACTCCAGCTGGCATTTACCTGAAGTGCTCTGCTCACTTCTTTCCTAAAAACCACCCTCATGTTCTGACTACACCTGCCAAAAACCCCACAAAGCCTCAGACTATTAAACAAAACTAAATAAGTTTATGTTGGATATTCTTCTTCCTAGTCCCTCTTCTCCTTCCTTTCTTGCCCTCTCCCTCCCATGGCTGCTATGCTAGGCTACAGCATTTTAATAACAAGAAGTAATGCAAAATCTTCTATCATGGAAGAAAATTTGCATTAGTTCATGTTTTTCCACTTCATTCTGTTTTTTTCTTTCTTTCATTGAATTTTTTGTTGACTTTTCCTTCATACACTACAGTCTCTTTAACTCTTCTTTTTCTCACCAGTTCCTATCTTCCCAGCTTAAGTAAGTCTCTTATTTTTGTTTCTTTTTTAAATTATTATCCCTTTCTTGTTTCCCTATTAATTTCTCAGCATTCCATCTCCAATATTACTCTTTCATCTTTCACAAACCGCTATTTACTATCCTTCACACGGTCTCATTCCCTTTTTCTTTTGTCTTTTTTCCTTCCTTCTGTAGTTCTACACTAAGAATTCCCTATTACCTTTTCACATAATTCTTCTTTACCTCCTGTCTCTCTTCCCAGTTTCAGGGAATCACAGTCATTTAGATTGGAAAAGATCTTTAAGGTCATCAGTCCAAGTCATGAGTTAAGTGTTAGTTAAATGTCTGCAACATATGACTTGCTTCTTTTTATTAATAGTTCTGCATTACCTATGAACTAAGAATGAAAAATTTCATGCCACAAACTCAGTTCTCTGCATTTAAAAAGTTAGAAAGTTTAGGCATAAATAAGCCGGCTAATGGTAGGACAGAGGAAGAGGAAAATGAATGTGCTTCTGTGTTGCTGTGCTGATAAACAATGTTTATTGCCAGCTTCAGGAGAGAGATGCTTAATTCTTAGTTCAATAAAACAGGAACCACAGGCCAGGTTAGATTCTCCAAGGTGGATCACAGCAACATCCATTGCAGGGATCAGCAAGCAGCAGATGGAATGAAGCTGTCATTGTGCTTTGTAGTTATAGGATCTCAGCTTTTTTATAAAGAAGGGGGAAAAAGGAAAAAGGTAGGATGAGAAGCAGAGCAGAAAGTGAGCTAAATGAAAAGACATATGGGCAGGCTCCCTATAAAGAATTTTTAAAAATCTAATCCTTGTAAGCTCAGTGTAGAAATTGCCGCCCACTGCAGTCAGTGGTGAGAGGCTGGGAATGCAAAAGGGCAGTTTGTCCCACCCAGCTCTAGGGGAATGAGCTGACTCTGGAGGATGTCTGGCTGACTTTCTTTTAATGCAACATTAGGTGAGACAAATCCTCAATCCAGAGCAATTAATATTGCTTCTTGACTTTTTGAGAGGTGCTTAATGCATATATGTCTGTGATACATGCTGTGATACTTTCCTATAGCTAGGAAAATGCCCTTGCTTAAATCAGTACAGAAACAAGGGGGAAGCATGAGGTTTGAATTACAGGGTAGAGAGACAGACTGCAGACCTGACGTAATAGTTCAGTTTTGCAGAACCTTCTTCATGCAACTCCAGTGAGAGTTGGCTATATTTGCTCTAGTAAACTTAAAATTTTTTGAGAGGCTTATAGAGTTTCCAGCAGAGGAGTTCCCACTTTTACTTGTTTGCCTTTAACTTTTTTAATCCCTAAAAATAAAAAATTTTGGATTATACTGATCTGTCACCACGAAAGGATAGGCCAAAAATTTACTGCTGGAATGCAAAACATACATGTATGTATATGTACATAACGTTAATACACAGGTTACAAGACAACACCGTTCTTTTGGGAGTGTGGGCTGGTTCAAAGGCTGTGCGCACAGGTTGCTCCGCACTGCAAGCTCCAGCTGTTCTAGTGAGAGTTCTGCTTTGCCAGCAGTGAAGCTGTAGAGCTGCCTGTCCCCTTTACAGGGATGCATTCTAGCCAGTAGTAATGTGCTCTGTGGTGAGAGAGGGCTTCTCGTTTGTTTGTTTGCATTTATGTTGTAAGAACTAGGGAGTTTGGAATAAGTATAAGAGAATTTTATGGTACTTGTGTTTACCCCAAGGCATATCTGTTTCACTGCGTGCCTTTGGAATCAGTAAACAGAGGGAATACAAACAATATGCATGTTTAGGAGAAGATAGTGTGGTCTGCACATAATCTCAAATCCAGTATGTGTTAGGCAGCCAGAACTGTTCTGTTCCCTCCCTGTTTGTTTAGCTTGGCCTCTCAAATTCAAAGAGCTTCTGTAGGATTTTGAGTCTTCAAGGAATCACCACACACATCCTTGTAGGTATAAACACGGGCAGTGGGCTGGAGAGCTGATGTGAAAAAGTCAAGGCCGATTTGAAAGAGTTTTTCAGGGTCATGGAGAGCAGTGTGGAGTGCAGAGTGGCAGCAGCACAGCCTGGCTGGATGCCAGGGTGTGTCACCTCAGTGACTTTGTGAAGGACAGCAACCCTGGGGGGGCTGTGTTCTGCTCCCTCATTTTTGCCATGGGGAAGCAACTGAGACTGAGATCAGGATGAGGTAAGAACACTTTTTTCTTCTCTGGTGAGTGTTTGGAGGCAAAGCTAAGGGTGGATCACTCTCCTTTCATAGAAGAAATTGAATATCATGTCATGGTGCCACCCTTAGCAGAGAGAAGAAAGATGCTGATGGCAGTTCCCCAGCTGCCTTCATGAGTCTTGTGTATCAGAGCCAGCAGATTTAGGAGATCCTGCAGACAACTCCACAGATGGGTCTTTGTCACCTCAAACTGTTGGTTTCTTGGATCAAAAATTAGAAGCCGGGTGGGCGATAGGACTGGTGAGGTGGCAGAGACCTTCCTTGGCAGAAAAAACCCCAAACCTCAAAACCCAAATCCACACCCAGAATCCTAACCCCAAACCCCCAAACACAGGAGAAAATATGCTTTCTTTATAATTCAGCTCTAAAAGCTGTCATCAGCAAACTGTCTTTCCATTTGGATTCTGCTGGACGGAACTAACTCGTTGAATTGAAGCAAAACCCTATTGACTCCACCGCAAGCTTTGTTCCGGAGTGCTGAGAACAAAACCAAGTCGTGAGTTAGTGATCAGCAATCACTGTAAGTGCTTCCCTGTTTTCTGTCAAGGAAATAGTTGTTTACAGCACTATAAGGCATTAACTACGTAATTATTTCCATCCATGAAACTATTATTAAAGGAATAGGAACCAAAAGAGCTGTTATCAGGAGCAGAAAGAACTTTGATCAGCAATCAAGCAATAAGTTATGGCTATGTCACATGTGTATACCCCACAGTAGACTTCAAAATATTCTCTGGCTTTATAATTGTGTGTTCTACTGATGTTTAGTCTCTAACATTTTTTCTGCTTCAAAATGAGGGACACAAGCAAAAAATAAATTGATGTGATGAGCAAATTGATGGAAAGGTCCAACAGACCAACACTGTTAATGATGTAGAAGAAAGGAGGGTGACTGGCATTACAAGTCTGTGGTAACTTGAGCCTATCATTAGTATAGACATTAACATCGGTTTTAAAGTCCCAAATTAACCTAAACTTCCAGGCTTGGTCTCAGTGAAGCATAGGGTGTTGTGCCTCTTAGGGGCATACCCTTGGTTTACACAGGGGCTTGAACTGAAAAGGAGCTCTTGTTCTGTACAGTACTTTATAAACAAATTTATGACACGTAATTATACATGGGATAATACATGGCAAGCTAGATAATGCTTGAGGGCTCTGATAAAGTAATTGAAATGGAAAGTGATGCTTGAATTGTTTGTATGCATTGTTAGAACCTACAAATTAAATTACAGCCTTGGTAATGATATAACTGTGCCTGATGTGTTTTAAAATTAAAAGCAGATTAATTCATCTAATGAAAAGCTTTTTGTATGCATCAGACATACATGAAGACTCTTACATATCATGTCATGTGTATGGAGAACTGGTTATATCCCAGTCGGATGTTCTGGGATATACTTTGTCATGATAGAGTCCAATTACTGAAAATGTGCAGCCTACCAGCTTGCAATTCATTGCATGGAAACTTAGCAAAATACAATCATCTTTTTTATCCTGCATGTTATCATAATAATGTTATTTCTCACTTCAGGTTTGTTAGCCTGTAAGGAAGAGCATGGATAGAAGAATATTCTCAGCAACTGCTGAAAAGCACATGTGGCATTAAAGTGTTCTAGGATAATTTGCTTGTATTTTTTGCTCTTGATGTTTCTGAGTCTGGTTGGTCCGCCAACCTAAGCAGCTTTTTAACTAGGTCAAGTATATACATCCATTCATTAAAAGGAGATGCTTGACTGGTTAGTTAAACCTGCCAAATATAAACCAGATGCTTCAATGGTAAATACTGCTTTACCCCTACACTGCAAGAAACAAGCCTTGACTGATTAAATTTGAAATAAAAATAAATAGGTTTAACATTTTTTCTGTGCCATAAGAATACTTTATTATACTGCTAGTGAAAATATTTAATAAAAATAATATCAATATATTTTACAGGGAAACTGAAAAGTAAGCATTTATGACAATTTTTTTCTTACATTTATGAAAAAACTGTTAAGATTACACTTCATATAAGGTTCTAGTAAAGTTCTAGTCAAGATCAATAATAGCTTACAAATTTACAGCGTACATTACAAATCTGAGTTCACAGCAGCCATCTAGAAAGCTGGAAGATTTCTCTGATGCTGGGCTGGGGGTAGTAAGGGGTGGAACACCTGGATTTTTAGTTTTGGCTACCAGATCTGCTCTGATCTTTCTTCTGTTACTTAAATGCTTAGTGTCAAATTGCTGTTTCATAGCAGAAATGAATGATGCCTCCTTCACTAGTGGCTGAGACTGAGAGCAGAACTGTGAAACAGAAATGCTACTCCTGTAAGGTCCCATTAGAACTGATTCTGTACAGCAATATTAGCTCATGATCATATGCTTAAGTTGTATTTTTATTCCTTTGAATGCCATTTATGATGATATAGGCAATTTTTTATTTGCACAAAAGCAAAATCAGACAAAATGCAAACAAGAGCAAAAGAACCAACCTCCCAAAGCAGAAAATAACTGCAGGACTGGGAAGGGTTTGTGTCATGAGATTTTTCCCTTATGATGTTAAAGTGTCATCTCTTTTAGGCTGTAAATGCTGTCTTTTTAAGGAGACAATTTCCATATTCTGTGGTCTTTTTGTGTGAGGAGATAGAAGGGAGTGAAGCATCCTTTTGGTTCTAATTTTGGAAAATGTATTTACCTTCTCTATTGTTTCCTCTTAAAAAAACCCAACAAAATAAACAAACAAAAAAAACCCCTAACAACCAATCATAATGGCTTATGTGGTGTGCTGCAGAGATAACAATGAGATTGATTTATGGGGATCCCGAAGTTCAGAGTAGCCAGGTGGCTCAGGTGCCTGGTTAATGAGTAGACAGCTCCTCCATGGGAGGAGCTTGCTCTTCCTTCTACAGTGTCACTACCAATCTGAGGAGGTGAAAATCTTCTAAGGTTTTTAACTACTGAATTTTTTTTCCTAAAATTCTGTCTACTGGGTTTGCTAAATAGTTGGAGGTCTTCACCTGTTGTTGTTGAATATGTTTCATAGTGTTGCCTTTGAAATGCACTGTGTTACTGAAACAGAGGTTACTCACTATTTTATTTATGGCTTTTCCCCTTTGTGAGTCTCTTTTGTGGTTCACTCCATAATGTTAGTCTCTTTCTATGCGTCTTATAGGCACACATTAAAAAATGATAGAGCGATTGAATCACATAGTGTTGCACAGTTTGTGACTGGGTGACATGCCAAGGAGGTTATTTAGTGACTAATTTCGAAGGGGAGGAGAAATTGCAGGCTTGTCATGTGGAAAAGTACTTCAGTCTATTGAAACAGCATTGCTTAGATGACCGGATAAAGCAAGATGGCCTGTTGTGAGCAGAGGGAACAAGGAACAGTTTTCCTGTGTCGAAACCTTTTCACAGAAGACATGGATATACAAAATATTATACCATAGACCAAGGATTGAGATTCAAGACTGAAAACAAAAAGTGCTTTATTAGAAGAAGTGGAACCAAATGTTCATCTCACTGCTGTAGCCATTTGAGTGATTTCCTTAAGAAACAGTAAGTGACTTTAATTATTTTCGAGCGAAGATCTTATCAAAGATTGTTTTATTGGTCTGTAGGCAACAATGTTGTCTAAGTGTGTAGTAAGAGTGCTAGTGTTTTAAATTGTGAAAACAAATACTCAGGGTAGCATCAGGATAGCTGAAGAAATTATCCCCAAAAGAGCAGACTGTATAGGATTTGGTCTGAAAACTCTCCTCTCCGCTTGTTTGCATGATCCATCTTCAGCATGCACATTGACTTACAGGCAAGGTGAAGCTTTGAATCAAGCAATATTTTTGATATTACCATTACATTTGGTTTGTGGTTAGCTTAGAATTTTATGGATCTGTTTTACATTCAGTAAAAAGTGAACTAGGTATTCTTTGTTTTCCCCATGGGAGCTTTAGGATATGGTATGAATTAAACTTGTATGTAGTCAGGGATATAAAAGGACATACTGAGACATGTAAAATACCTTGAGGTAAAACATTTGGATTGCTGTAGGGACTGGCTTCATACACAAGTGTGCATTAAACATATATGTATAAAATAAGGGACAATAATGTTAAGAATGTGTTTGATGCTCTATGGCATGGCAAGGGAAATGATGCTGTGTCTGAGCGTCAGGTCAGCGCATTGGTAACCACAGTATGGTCTCCTAAAAATTCTGCTTCTGAGGATCAAATGGTGTTTTTGCCAAAACCTCTGTGCACACCTGCACAATTGGGAGAAAGATGTGGGGACTGGATGTCACAGTGATACTGAGTAGTGTGGTGACAACACCTGATTATGGTTCACTCAGGATGCCTCCTTTCTGAGGGTCATGTTTATGTCCTCTAAAACCTCCTAAGATAGTGAGCATCATCTTCTGGTTCTCCTACTTTGTTCATGTCAACTTCTAGCTATCTGAGCCTGGCCAAAATAAAAAGTAATCTATGAACATAGAAACTGGAGGGCTGGATGATTTCACCATCACTAACCATTACAGGCTCACCCTAAGAAACATCTTATATTAACCGATTGTGTTGTTGTTTGTCAAGGAAAAGAAAAAAACATAGAATTAAGAGCATAAATGGAAGAAGAAAAACCCAGTGATTCTCTTGACATATCCACCATATGTGTAATCAGTCTCTAGAAAGAGAAAGCTTCTCTTTCATAGATGTTCTGAGTTTTTATCTCAATTCTCCTTTCACCATGATACAGAGATTTTTACAGGTGGGCACATACCAAAACTATACAAAAGAATGTAAAAAACTGAAACCTAGGTGCATGCTAATACTGAAGAGTTAATTATAAGTGTTGAGATTTCTTAGGGAGCTCTGCAACTCCTTTTCTGGAAAATTATCCAGGAAAAAAAATGGAAATATGTGGAAACATGGAAAAATATAGAAAAATGCTGAGAACAGCTAGCTGGGTCTTGGACTTCACCATTCATTGGAAGTTTGAACATTTGAAATCAGTTTCATTTTACCAGCATGTGGTCCCCATAATGAAAAACAATTGTGAACCCTGGCAGCTCCTAGAACTATGTACCGTGGGGTCAGATTCTGCTGAGGCCAGGTTCCGACTTAGGCAAGGTCGGTAGTTTCGTGATCTGAAATCTTCTTTTCGGGCATCAGAGGGCCCATTCTTAGCCAAAATTGCCAAGTAAGCTTCTAGTCTGGAAGCATTGCTGAGGAGTGATGGCTGTTGAAACCCCGGCACGTCTCGCTGCTTGGTAACCCCAAACTACCAAGCACCCGCCCTGCTGAAGAGACCATGGAAGAGTTGGGGTCCCTACCCCAGATCAGACTCTGACCAAATTGACCCAGGTCTACGAATCTGGAAAGCCAAAGCTCTACAGCACTCAAAGGATGTCTGGTAAGAAATAACACCACTGCTGACTCAAATCTGCTGGGTGCTTTTTTCCCAGCTTTTGTCTTTACTGATGTTTTTACGAAACATTTCAGCTCTCTTGGATTAGAGTTGTCTGCTGAAAGTACATGTCATCGGAAAGTTTCTGACCAGAAACAGCTAAAAGTTATGCTGATGTGTTTGAAGTTTTCAAATATGGCATCGAGCAGCTGGAGGAACCCACAACTGCAACCAGCACGATTTTTTTTTTCTGTAATGACCCAAGAGAATGGGGAAATTTATAGGAACTAGAAGGCATTCTATGAGAAAGCAAGAACAGACAAGTGTGACGACCTCTCAGTGATGTGTGATTTGGCTTCAGACAGATAGTTTTGCTGCAGATACTTAAAATTTTCATTTAACTGTTTATCAGTTTTGTAATTTTCAAGTGCACTTTTTTGTATTGTAAATTATCTTATTTTAGAAATGTTAAAACTGTATAAAAGTGTTTGGGTTTTTTTCAAAAGTGGATTTGTGCTTTCAGATCTCCAAATCCAACTGGAATGAAAGATCAGTCATGACAGAAGTGCTATCGTATAGTGCAACTAATGGTGAAGCTGAGCGGTTTGGACAACTAGTACAGTAAAGCTGTCAATTTATTTTTATGAAAAAGAACAAACTAGTGGATTGTATTATTGTTGGATTGAGGGTTCTTTAATTAAGTCTTTCCTCATTAGAAAAGTGAAGGATTGTCTTACTTTTTAGAGGATTTTTTTCTGTTGAGCAATTTTCATAAAAGATCTCTTTACAAGCAGTTTAATTTATCAGTTTTGTATCAGTACTTAGTGTTTCAATAGCTTTTTCGTCATTGACTCCAAGGTCTCAATAAAATTCTTTGCAGGTGTCCTGTGTTTACTGTTGGGTGAGCCAGCTTGGGGAGCATAGGTGCACTTTCCTCAGGGAAATGCAGGGTGTCAAAGGGAGAGTTAGAAAAATAATAGCGTCACATGGCTGAGAGGTGATTAGTGGAGTCTGTTGGGAACTCCCCAGTGTCTCCAAGAGGGTGCATGGATAACCTCCATCTCAGGAACATGGTCTGCGTAGGTATTTTGGCAGTCTGAAAAACTTGGGGCAAAGCCAATTGCTGTGTTCTCTGGTGATGTAGAGGAGGCCTAGGAGAGCAGTGGGAAGGGCTGCCAGGTCAGAAACTCTGGCCTACTTTTGCCTTTGCCCGAGTTTCACTCTGAGATCTCAGCAGATAAAGGCTTGAGTCAGGCTGTATGTCCAGTATCCAGCTGCACGGTGAGCTGAGGGGTTGGAGTGGTGCTCATGAGTCAGCAGCAGGCTTGGTGCCGGGTGCTGGCTGGCATTGCCCCGGTGTGTGTGCGGGCACAGCTCCACGTGCGCTGTCTGCTGGGTGCAGAGGGACTGGCTCTGCTTGTCTTGTGAGCCACCACGAGCAAGACTCCTTGTACCCACTCAGGTGGATGGATGACTGGTTTGCTGGCTTTGTGCAACAGACATTTTCAAAATATAGCAAGTTACTCAGTGTGCCAACAAGCTCTGAAATAAAGAACATAACTGGTTTTCAATAATGTTGACTCTTTAGTATATAGAGACTCAGTTTAAAAAAAATTATCAAAATCTGTATGTTACAGACTTAAGTCTTGTTAGACTGACCAAAAACCTCCACAGGAGATGTTTAAACATGGTGTAATCTTTTTTACTACAGAAAGTGAGAGATTCTCAATGATGTGATTTTCCCTCAGATGTTTTATACAGAAATGGTTGCTAGCTGTTTGCCATATTTTAACCTAAGGATTGATAAGACAAGTTTCCATTTCAAGGGTGTAAGGTCTGTAGGCAGTAAGAATAAGGAAGAGCTATGTGCTAAAGAAAACCACACCCTCAGGCAAACATACAGCATGGCTGCAGTCGAAAAGCACATGATCCTGTCCTTTCTCTAAAAATCTTCCTTTTGCCCTCGAAGCAATTGTTTGTGACAGCACCTAGTATTTAGAGGCTCAGATAAACCCAATATCTTCTGTCCCTGAGTCATGTGAAGTTCAGGAACATGTGGCTCAAGATAGCCTGTGTAGAAGAATATGGGGTTTTACTGAGCAACATGGGGGTTTTGTGGTGGAGGACAGAAGATTAAAAACAGCACAGAAAGTGAGATATATATGAGAGAGAGTAGTGTGCCTAGACTGTCACACCAAAGGGGTACAGATGAGAAGCAAGAAAAGACCATCCTTCACATTTTTAAACTTACCATTAGCAAAGAATTTGGAGAGTCTGGAGAAGAGAGAAAAGTGGAAAGAGAGGAAATACCAACCATGTGGCAGAAGACACTGTAATCCACTGGGTAAAGCTGCCTGGCTCCTGGGGACCAGCTCAGATCCCTGCCCAGCACACATGCCCTGGTGAATTTTTCCTGGGCACCCTGGACTCTCTGGCTCCAAAAGTCTCCCCTTTGGTACACTCCACCCAGGGCCTAAGTCCTGGCTTAAAATAGCAGGTGAACTTTTCAGAAGGGGGTTGGGTACCCAGCTGTTTGTGCCCTGCCCAGCCCAAGGGAGCCTTTATTGAGGCTGTGAACACCAAGTGCTATTTTTAAGCAAAAGTAAATAATGTTATATACATCAGTACTCAGACACGAGATTTTGAGCAATAGCTCAGTCTCGTATTCAAATTCTTTTCCGTCTTAAAGTATCCCATCTAAACGATGTTAAGGTGGAAAATAAGAATTTTTCTGTGACAGATTGCTTTGACTTAGGAGAAACGAATGAGCATATACAGGAATATGAAGTCCAGAAGTTAGGGGAAGTTAAACCTTTCAAATCTTCCCATGGAAATTTTCTCCTCTCTGCAAGGTAGCATTGGAATTTTCCTCTCACTGCAACCCAGCATATCCTAGTGGCTGTGGTTTCTTTGACAGATACTATTCCATCTGTTGTAGCTTTATCCAAAGCAACTAAACAGGGCATTGTGTAGCTTGTACAGTATAAATCTAGGAGGATTTTCTTTCTCTGGGTTCTTCTCTTGGTATAAAACATCTGCATCTCCCTGTCCCTGAAGACATGATCCCAAAGCTGCTCAAGTCAGTAGGAGTTGTTTTGTTCTGCTGGCCCAGGGCCAGAGTCAGTACACACAATATGGCTTAGTATGTTGCAGTGTTTCTTCAAGCCAATAGAAAATATATTGAATTCCCTCTTATAAAGTGATTAATACTGTTTAGTTATATTTTAATTATGTCTTATTTTAAATTCCAGACTAGATTAATTCTCTGTGCAAATGAAAAAATTATGCCATGTTCGTGTTTGGCTTCATAATTTTTGTCTGGCTCATTTATGGCCTATCCCAGTGCACACCTTTGTTCTGTTCCACTTATTTATTATTGCTGCGGCCACAATCAGGTTATCTCCTTTCTTCTTTCTGATACCTGATACTCCAGACTGTTGATCTCTGGCCCTGGGGAAACGTCATTTCTAATTCCTGAGTGCAGAACCTCCTGTGATAAGAACAGCAATTGTTTATATACTGACACTGCAATTCCCTTACCAGTGGAAAAACCTGTGGTGGGGCAGGAATAATCTCTTGCTTCATCTGCCATGGATCACTGTGACTTCAATGAATCCAGTCACATTATCAAAGCAAGGAGTGAGAGGGGAGAAAAATTGTGTAGATTTCAGATCAGCAACATCCAATGTACATTAGTTTGTGCTCTGTAACTTTAGGAATGTGGAGTCAGGCTTGGTGATACACAGTTTTCTACAATCCCTTGGAGGTAATGGAGAGGGAAGCTGAAATTGTCAGTATGAATTTTAGAAACTATATTCTTTTTCCTGTGTAGTTGGTCCTTAGCTGACTTTTTCATTTCCCTGTTCATCCACCTTACCCCAAGGGCACCAGAGCAGGCACATGATGCTTTCTAGAGGGGGAATTTCTCCTGTCTGTCATTGACAGTGTTCAGCCATCTAGAGAGGTCATGGTTGTCAGAGTGAGATTCTACACTCTCAAAAGCACACGTATCCATTGCAGATTTTTGCCAAGGCCTCTCTTAACAAAGCACAAATACATTTGGTATGGAAGTTTCCCCTTTCTTTTCCTTGCTTGCTCATTCCTTACTGCTGCTTACAAAACTATGATAAAACGTTCGATGACTTTCTGAGCGTGTGCTCCACAAACCCTCTGAATCACTCTTACCTTTGCAATGGCACAGGTTATATAGGGTCAAACTGTTTTCATAAAAGTTGACTGTGTTATAGTCAATAAATGTGTGGGTATTTCTCCTATGCTCTGTGTATCCTTTGTGTAACAAAGACCTCATGAAGTCATTAACAAAAGCTTAAATCCTGCACTGAAGAAAATGGCCAACTAGTTGTAATATTTATTTTTCTTGTCTAAGGACTTCAGGTATGTTTGTGATGCCAGAGCATCAAGCACTTTTATCCTGCTTTGGATTTGCAAGTTTCAGGGAACTCTAGCCTGTGTGTCTGATCAGTAAAGTGTTTAAGTCTGTCACTGGCTACATGTACTTGAAACACCTGGCACCGCAACCCCTGATTTCAGCTTCAGTAGCTGTGAATATCAGATTAGGGTGAGATGGTATTTGCATAAGTGAAAACATTTTTAAACCTCTCATATTCCTTTAACATACAGCCCATTTTATTGCTGTTTATAGTTGTTATTTCCGTTAGGCACTGAGGTCCCAAAGTGTTTTATTTATGCAGATGTAAAATTATTTTGTCTTGAGGGCTTGTTTTTATTTCCTAATTTTCCGTAGACAACCCACATCATGTTTTGCTCATTCAGTAATTTTATATCTTCTGTGCTTTTCCTTTTCTTTCCAGATGCAGAGGGAGATTGCTTATACGGGGCGAGACGGCTCAAGTGGTTCCCGCCCTGGATCCGCCACACACCCTCTGCACGCGATGCCCAGCTCTCCACCCTCCACCCCGGTGCCCCACTCCATGCCTCCCTCTCCGTCCAGGATTCCCTATGGTGGGGGCCGGCCCATGGGTGTGCCGGGCAATGCCACCATCCCCAGGGACCGGCTTTCCAGCGTGCCAGCCTCGCGCTCGATATCGCCCAGCCCAAGCGCCATTTTGGAGAGACGGGACGTGAAGCCAGATGAGGACATGAGTAACAAAAACCTTACCCTGGTCCGAAACGAAAGTCTGTACGGCGACCCCTACTTGTTTCACGAGGGGAGGATGAGTGTGGCTGCACCACACTCCGGACACCCCCTCGATGTCCCCGATCACATCGTAGCCTACCATCGCAGTGCCATGAGGTCGTCGAGCACTTACTGCAACCCCTCTATGCAGCCTGAAATGCTGGAGCAGTCCTTGTACAGACAAAAGTCACGGAAGTACCCGGAGAGCCATTTGCCCACTCTTGGCTCTAAAACACCTCCAGCCTCACCCCACAGGGTGGCTGACATGAGAATGATCGATATTCATCCTCACCATGGCCCTCACATTCCTGCCCACACCCTCCAGCCTGACAGGTCTTCCCCCAGCCGCCAGTCCTTCAAAAAGGAGCCGGGACCGCCCGTGTTTGTGGATGCGAAAGCACGGAGTGCTGTCGGCCTCTCGGGCATGGCCGAGGCAATGCCCTCTCCCATGGACAAGCAGACCTTTGGCTATGGGTCACCCACGATGCCCAAGGACAAGGAGACAAGGTAAGGCAGAGCTGGGGCTTAATTTATGCAAATGAGAAGCGTTCCTAATCTGCACATCCTTTGTCGTTTAAGACTCAGGGGACAATGTAATGTGTAGGAGGCTGCTGCACCCGACTGCAGTGTTTATTAGCTGTCTGTCAAGGTAGTTAGTAATTTAGAGGAGATGTGACACCATCCATTATTAATTTGAAAGTATTGTCAACCCATGATGAATCCCTAGTTATTTTCATTTGTGTAAATTTCAGTCATTGGAAAAGATATAATAAAATAAAATGATTAACTGGGATTTTTCTTTCCAGACAGCCAGATCATGTTACAAGAACAAATGATGTTCTGTTCCTGCTAATAAGGGAATATATTTCACCCCCGTTAAGAATGACACTCTGATATTACAATTTTGGTTCTTTATGGAGTGAAGTTTTTCTCATCTAGTGTTAGGAAATGGGAAGAATTTATCATTACTGTCTTATCTCCAGTAAAACATGAATTTGCATAAAAATAGGCCAGTTGTTTACAATAATGTTCCTTGAGGGGAACTGCTGAGAAAAGCAAGTCTGTCCCAGGGAAGAAATTGAAACACGAATGCTGTTCCCAATGATTTTTCCAGCATCACAAGTAGCTGGTGACCTGACTGTTGTTAACTTTTGTGCAATGGCAATGATGACAATTATGTCTCCTGTCTTTTTAAGGACCAGATTTACACAAGGTCTGTGAAGGCTTCTCCTGCCATAGACCCTGCCCTGGGAGAGAAAAATCATTACACTGCCAGGCGGTTGCTGTGTATTTATATGAGCTGCGTTAATCTCTAGCATATTGTTTGTGCTGTTAACTTTTATAGAGCTCTTTAGGGAAGTGAAGATGAATAGCTGGAAAATGCTGAGCTCACAGAGGCCAAAGGTAACTGCTGACTGCTTTAACCACTGGGAAGATACGGAGCTTCATATAGACCCCAGGCTTCCCCTCTATCTGAGCAACTTGCTCAATAATTAGTCGCCTCTTACCATGCTTGGCCAGAAAAAAAAGTGGGTCATGAGGTCCACTGGTGGGGAAAAACTAGAAGAAAATAAAGAAAATCAGCCACCTACAAAAATTACAGGCTTATAGCTTGGTAGACATAAGAGTACGAGTTAGGGCATATTACAATCTAAGGTCAGTGAGATCTGATTTTTATGTATCTGTTTCCAAGAGGAAGTTGCAGGTATCTGAAATTTCATTTCAAGCTACCATTATTAAAGCTAGGAAATTATTTGAAGGAAATTTGCCAATTTTAATCCATTTACAGATTGAAAATTTTACAAAGTTCATGATAGGGATTGAAAATAAAGAAGGACACCAAAAACTTTTCAGTTTGGGCAATTTTCTGTCTTCCTCTGGGCATCTCAGCTGTTCACTCAGCTACACAGATATGCACAAGGCTGTGTGTTTGTGAATGGATAAAGAGCAACTACACAGATAGTTCTGCAGCTCCTTAAAAGGGAGTTTTGCACCAGGAGTTTTAATCCCGGTCCCAGAATATATTAACAATGAAGAAAACAGCATTTGCATAATTGCACTTCCATATAAATACATGACCCTAAAATTCAGCATGGTGTGTATTAGTCACATGGCACTGAAAGAATCATTTTGAAAGCTGTCTTTATGTGTTGTGGTTTTTTTCAACCTTGAGGAAGTGTGACTTTCTAAAAAATAATTGTAAATACCAAAAGCAATTCATGCAAATTGGTGTGTTTTCTAACCACTGCAATATTAAGAATTGGGTTTGAGTTCTACAAACACAAAATGCTCTAAGCTGTAATTTAGCTTCGTAATGATTTTGTAAACTTTGAAAGCAAACACTGTTTAAACCGTACTAAACCAAACAAGAGGTTATCCATGTTGAGGTGCTCTTTTCCTGCTTCAGCAGGGGCTGAATTGTTACCAGGTTGTTATGGATACCTGAAGGGTGATGTATATAATGGCAGACAGGTATCCCCTGCCTTGTTGTGTATGACTTAGAGTTTGCACCCCTAAACAGTATGGGCTTGTTTCTGTGAGTAAGAACATTTTTGGGATTGGAGAGATAGGGCTGAACTCATTCTCTTCCAGGCATGGTAAAATGAGGTGTGTGCTGCTCACTTGTGTATGTTACCACTTGCTGATGACAAGAGCCTAAAAGCCAGGCCACAGAAAGCACATGGCAGTGTGTTCAGTCAGCCTGCATGCAGAGGTGTCAGCTGTGGGCAGACAGCAGCTCTTAGCCTTGGACGTGCTGAGGAGAGAGGTCTTTTGTATCTGTGCACTGTGGCAAGACAGACTCCCCATCCTGACTCATTCAGGAGCGGGTCGAGGACCCTGCAGGCACCAAACCCATCATCTCAGTACTGTTGTTGCTTTAGACCCTAGTGGACTGTGCTGAGAGCAAAGAAAACATGTCTTGTGTCATATCTTTGTGGAAATTACCTTGAAGTAGCACTGTCACAACCTCAGGACAATGCAAGTTTAAGTCAGAGGAAAGATTGAAATGGATAGTGACAATGTCAGAAGTACAATTGAATCTCTCTTCCCATCTCAGTTCTCCTTCAATTTTTCCAGTCCAAGTCTGAACTGGGATATCTCTGTACTTTATCAGAATATGTTGGGTACTTACACCAGATAAGACCTCTCATTGACTGTATCCTGGTTTTGTTGAAGAAAATGGTTCCATTACCTTTGGAACGTTAACAGCAGCAGATTTGGATCTACAGGAGATGAAAACTGGTATTTCTGAGCTCTTCTTTTGGAGTTTGCCATTTTAGTTTGACACTGCAGAAGCCAGTTTCATCAAGCCTGTTACTGAAGGCAGAGTTGAGGGGGATTTAATTGCTTCATGTAATGCTTTCTTGTAACCGTTTTACCTTGGTTATTTCCAAGATAGCTACTTCTGTGGTATAAAGCATTGGATAAATTCTCACAGTTAATTCATTTACCAGAAGAGTTCCTCCTAAAGCTCTTTTACAACAGTGAGAAGAAACAAATTCATGGAAATTTTGAAAAATAAAAGATGTTAGTATTCATGTGCAGAAAAATATTAGAAGTTATAACAGTTTGCAGCATTTCACCTTCAAACAGTCATCATCTCTTAAATCTGAGGTCTACTGGAAGAATGAGTAAATTTTTGTGAGTGAGCATGACTTGTTTAAACAGTGATTTGCTGTCGTGTTTTTGGATGGCTCATTTATGTAGCTCGTGGGACGTTTCTGGAAGTTACTATGGGCAAAGCAGACGTTTAAACATTGATAAATTGGAAAAGAAGCTGTTTATCCAGAAGTGCATTAAATTAAATGCTGTTTAACTTAAAATATTTGCATTTATAACACGTGTTGCAAAATTCTAGGTTATTTGATAGTGCTAAATATGTATATAATAAATGCTGCTACTCATTAAACAGCAAGATAACTCTAGAATATTTTTCCTCCAAGAGCATTTTAGGGGTGTACCGTGGTTCTCTTCTGCCTGAACACAACTTTTGTCCTCTACTTTTTATGCCATACTAGTGAGAAAAGATGATAGTTGGACTGAGCAAAAAATGTGATCCCATTATTGGCTCATGGCTTGCAGTTCAAGACTAAAGTGTAATGGCCATATGTAGATTATTAGATATTGTTCCCCCCACAAAACCACTTTATTGTTTGATATGTTGAAGTATGGATGGACTCTCTATGCTTTAGGAAGAATGACCTTACTTTGTAAAGGCATGGACAGTGAGAGACTTCGTCACCAGTGCACTGAGAAGTGTGTGAGGGGGGCTTTGCACATACAGCCTCTCAGACACTTTCCACAGGGTCAAAACTGCATATTCCTCTGTGAAAGGTGTTGAATAACCAGGCAGAAAAAGATGAAGTCACATGTCCGATACAGGATGGAGGAAAGGTAAACTGTATTTTGTCTTCCTTCTGTTAGAGGAAGATGAGGTGCAGCCTCTGGAATAAGAGTTGTCAAACAGTGTAACAGCTGGCGTGCTTCAGAGCTTCCTTTTCCCCTTTAGCTTCAAGACATAGAAGGTTTGAGTTTAATCTTCTCCTTAGAAGACCGAAATATTCACCTGTGTGAATCTTTCTGTGGGAAGAAAGCAGAATACAGAAGAGTTCTGCTGATCTTTGGTTCCCACCCTTCCAGGACACCCACTCATCTGTTTTGGGGGAATTTGGGATAAAGTCTGACTAAGACACCTTCACTTGATTCTAGGAAAGCCATTGGGAAAGCCAACCTACTCCTGTTTCCTTTCTTTTCCCAGTGAGATAAAAAAAATTGTAATGAAATGTTTCTATCGTAGGGTAATATAGAAAGAAATGTGTATTTCTCTGTCTCTGACCCCCTTTTCATGGCTTCATTTGGAGCTTAACTATAAAATATGAAGTCACTGAAAATGTTTTCTCCGGGAAGGTGTGCCAGTTAGTTCATGGTGCAGATTCGGTGTTTGAGTACATCTGTTGTGGGTGATGTGCTGCACAGCCTGGGGTTGGACAGGAACATGAATGAACAGTTGCACAGACCAGTTTTATTCTGTGTCTGTACGAAGTATCTTCTCAGTGATGTGAATATTAAAGATGTCCCCAGGAAAGGGAAGTAACATGCAAGTAACATGTCACGCTTAAATAGCATTGCTGTGACAAGTGGATACCAATTCAGCAATATGCTGTACCCCTTCTTGGAATTAATTCCAGTTAACTGGAGTAGAAGGAATAGCGTGAAACATCAGTGAAGCTGTAAGGAAGAAATCTGGTGATGAAATCTGATGTATCCATGCACAGTCCCCAGAGAAGCAAGGGCTTGCTTTGGTTCTGCTGAATTTGGGGAACACGATACTAAGGCCGGGCCCCAGTTCCTGGACATACCCAGAGCCGGAGCTGTGGGTCAGGCTGCTGGGGAGAAGAGGGCTGGTAAGTGGCCTGTCCCTGCCTTCCTGGCCAAGGTCTGTGAGAAGCCAAAGCCAAGTGTGACAGAGTTCTGCTGGGCGTCGC
Source organism: Lycocorax pyrrhopterus obiensis (assembly GCA_014706295.1). Taxonomy (NCBI): domain Eukaryota; kingdom Metazoa; phylum Chordata; class Aves; order Passeriformes; family Paradisaeidae; genus Lycocorax; species Lycocorax pyrrhopterus. The sequence goes on along the minus strand of JACSVZ010000002.1, from coordinate 17,685,047 downwards.
TTCTGACCTTGTCGCCTCCTTTCCTCCCCCACTATGCTGCCACCTCTGATTCTCCCAGCATTCACAGGAAAACAATGTGAAACAATGCCTTTCTGTGCTTGGGTTGATAAAATAGCCATTTCTTTCCCAACTGCTGTAAAAGGGACCCTCCCTGCTCTTCCTGGGTGGTGGACAGATGCAGCTTTATCTAGGAAATTAATCTTTGAGCAGAGAGGGTTGGCTCCTCTCGGGCTACCACCCTTTTCGTGGCAGCAAGCAGAGGCAGCACTTTGTTCTGTTCTGCCTGACCCTCTGTCCTAGTGCTCCACATCCCGGCCTGCCCTATGTCACTGGAGTGGCAGCCTGTCCCATGCCCTGGGAGCCTTGGTCTTTCCTACATCACTGGAGTGGCAGCCTGTCCTGTGCCCTGGGAGCCTTGGTCTTCCCTGTGTTGCTGGAGTGGCAGCCTGTCCCATGCCTGGGAGCCCTGGCCTGCCCCATCCATTGGACCCTGGCCTGCCCTGTGCAGGCAGAGCTGCTGGGACAGGCTGTTCCCACCTTCCCTCTCCCAGCAGTGAGCAGAGCAAGGGGTAGAAAACACCATGCTGAGAACCAAAAATGTACAATTTTTGTCATGGTGGTGCTGGCATCCCTGATAGACCCTGGCCTGGCACAGCCTGAGGAAAGCATCTTTTTCTTTCCTGGAGCAGAGGCTGCTCCAGCCCTTCACAAGGAAGTTGGAGGCAAAGGGGTCAACCGCAGATCCTGTCCCTGCTCTTCTGGGGCCTTGTGGTGACAGAACTGGGCCACCAGCCCTCCAGGCACGTCAGCCCAGGTTACGGCCCCACCGCCAGGCCATCCGCATCCCTCCCTGCCCATGCTGGAATACACTGCCTCCCACCACCTTCAGTCTGACTGCCTCCGAAAATCAGGTTGTTTAATATAATGCCTAAAAGGCACCTCCTTTGAGACACCTGTTTTTGAAATGTTTGGTGCTAATGGCCATAACAAGTCTGGGTATTACAGTGAAATGATTACAGGAAAAATCTGCCTTGTTTCTAACAGAGTAACTCCAGAGCACATGTAAATTCTTCACATTCTTAATGATTTTACCATATGAAAAATAATGTGTTCTGTGCAATTGATTCCAGTATTTCATTCATTTTTCATCATCTCCTATCTTGGAACGTCCCTCTCCCTCTTAACAACATACTTTCCTAGATTTCATGGCAAAGGACATGATCAGCTTTGTGTTGCCATAATATCTTTTGAAACAGAAAATTGTTTCCAGATTGTCTAATGTGGGATGAAAAAAACATCATATTTATGGATTGGTAAAACAGATAGACTTCCAGTTGAGTTTAGTTCCAGGAAGGTTTTGTGATGATTATCTGGGAAAAAAAAATGTTTTCATTATTAAGTGTCAAAAGTGCTGCATTAAAGTTTTTTAGAGTATATTTATCCCTGGGTTTTTGTACTTGTTTTTGTCCCAAACGTTACTGTAGCCTGCACCAGTTTCCTATTTTAAAACTTGTAATAGTGGAAATTCCATAACGTAGTTCTTGGTTTGAAATCAATTAAGTCAGATTCACTAGTCTTCTCGTCACCCTTCAAAATCCCTTTCAACATGAAGACAGAAAAGTAAGATGCGTGCACTGCATTAAATCGCAGTAAGAACACGTCTGCTGGCTGGGGACTGACTGAGCACTCTCTTCTTCCCTGCTTGTGACTGCTAGCATCTCATTACTTGTTTTGCTGCCCTGTTTTCTCAACCTCTGGGTGTCTCAGAGTCTCTCCTGGTATGGTGTCTGTGTGCTATCCCAGGAAACCTCATTCATTCCCTCAATGTGAATGAAATAATTAGCCTGGATAATCCATCTGGCTGCAGGCAGGGCTGGTTACTTGCTTTGTATCATGTCAGCTTGATTTTGGCTGCTATTGGTACCTACATTTGAGTTTCTATGACTCTTATTGATTGATGCTGTTGCTTTGGTCACCAAACAGCAACTGCAGCTGGGGTGGCTAGAGTTTGGCTGCTCCCGTGTGCACAGGATGCTGCAGTGGTGATGGATGGGCCGTGCAGCATGCTGAGTCTGTGTCTGAGTTTGTCTGTCCCATCTTCTCTCATCAGTCACTGCTGCTGGTCTTAGCCACTTGCTTTTTGAGAAGTTTTGTTACCAGTCGTCTTCCAAAACCACAGCCTGCTGTTAGAATTTCCTTCTGCGTGTCTCCCCACACACTTAACTGCTGTAATAGAGGGATGCCTTTTCAGAAGGTCCCATGCTGATGTGTGTCTGTGTTGTGGTGTGTCATTGACATACTGGCACGTGTAAGTAGGCACCTGTCCGAGCAAAAGGCTGGTTTGGAGCCAACTGAGGAAGTCCCCTGGTACCTGACGAATATATGCATTTATGCAAACAGATAAACACACAAATGTTAGCCTTCGCATCTAAAAAAAAGTTACTGTTCTTGTTTAGCGACCTTTGGTTCCTATGGAAAACACTGAATATACTTACTGTAGTTCTCCATCTCTTTTCTTCTGCTTTTTGGGAATTTCTTGGGATATGTGCATGAAAGAAAATCTGTTTTATTATCATGTTGGCGTACAGTCTGCATTTCGTGTCCTGTGCCTCTCTGTCACATTTCTGTCCTTTTCAAAGCAGACAGTTGTGATGTCAGGTGCAAAGGATTTGGACTGAAAAGTAGTCAGCTTGGACAGATTAAATGCTTCCCAGACAAAAATCCTGGGTTTGGGGAAAGTAAAAATAGTAACAAGAAGAAGTGTAAAGTCTTTAATCCTGAAACCTTAAGTACAGACAAAACGATTGGCCCAGTGTAGGTAAAAGAGAAAATGCATGTAATGCTGAAAATTTTTTTTTTCACTAGTTCCAAGAGGCATTAACAAATTGTTTTAGGTGCCTGTCTTGTGAGATCATTAGAAGTTTATTATTTGGTTGTTTGTTTTGTTCTTTTTAACTAAGCAGATTCTTTTAAATTGTCTGTTACCATGCAAAAGCTGTCCAAACCAAGATGTGGTAAGCTGCTGCAATAAGGTATGTGCAAACTGGTACCCAAGGGCCTTTGCACAAACTCTGTAGTGTCTTTCCAGTCCTGTGGTAATCATTCACCTAGAAAAACAAGTCTGAAAGCAAATATATCTGGCTTTAACAAACGGTTCTCTTGTCTTACAGAGAGAGGATACAAGCCATGGAGAAACAGATTGCCAGTTTAACTGGTCTTGTTCAGTCTGCGCTTTTTAAAGGGCCAAATACAAGTAATAGCAAAGATGCTTCTAGGTAAAAACAGAATTCATCTGTAATGATTTTAGTAATCAATCAACAAAAATATATTTGAATGTAATAGTAAAAAAAATCCTGAATGCTCAATCATTTAAAAATTTCTTTATCATCTCCATGAGAATGCTAGGCAGAGAGGAAGATATGCCAAATGATAGATGGAGATTAACTGCATTACTCTTCTTTGTGATAAAAAGAATTAATGTAGCTACATCTCTGTGCTTTCTACTGCTTATACTCCATTCCTTGCTTAACTTATACTAAAAGGTGATTTTAAAAAAAGAACAACTGACAAATTACTGGTGATTTAAATTAAAAATATGTATGTTAGACAAGGCCATTTAATTTGTTGAATATAAATTCCACTACAGTTTTAATAGCTAGTAAACTAAAATTACATTTTTTCTTGTTGTTACTTAGTGAGAAGATGATGTTGAAAATTGTGTCCAGCAAGAGCACCGTTGACACTGCAGGTAAGATAATTCACTTTTAATTTACAACTTATTCAGCTATATGAATAGCTCTAACATTACAAACATCCCAGCTTATGGAAATGTCAAATTTACTTAAATTTCCATAGCTGTACTGTCAAAACTGAAGTTTAAGTGCAGGATTTGGGAGTTGATCACATCTTTAAGAGAGGAATTTCTGACAGGTTGAGATGGTATTTGGAATGAATTTCACACCTGTGCTGAATGGTTTAAATGAGATGCAGAGCCTCTGCATCTGGTGAATTTTCCAGTGACTCATCCTGTCTATAGAGTGTATATATATATATATATATCTCTCTCTATATATATATATATCTGTCATTAACCCTAGATTTGCCCAGATTGCTGTAGAAGACTAAATATTTAATTCCTTTTCTTGTCACCTGAACTTTTTCTAAGGTCTGTCTGTCACTAGGATACTATGGATGTAATGACACCAAGAAATTTAGCAGTCATCAAGACAGCACTTTCCCTAATTAAGCCACGTTGATGTGTTACTAATTATTAGCGTGCATCTAAACTGTTCTGAGCAAGCAGCAATTATGAAGCCAGTAAAAGCCAGTCTCGTTTTAGCATCCCACTTGGAGAGCTGTTAAGTGCGTAAAAGATTGAGTTAAGGCTGTTGTGAAAGAAGATCTCTGTGTGGTTGAAGCTCTTTGTGTATGGGCTGCTGCTGGAGAAGTCCGCAGGGTATTCGTGTGCTTATATGCCTCCTCTTCACCTTTGTCATGCACTGAATGCAAATAAAGGCAGTTCCCTCCTTCCTGGTAGTGCTGTTCCCACAGGGAGGTCTGTGCTCCGGCAGGTAGTAAACCACACACATTTATTAGCAAACCTATTATGCTCCTAACTAGCCTTTCTGTTGGAGCTGTTAGCTCACGTTCAGGATTCCTGTTTGTCTGGAATTGCAGTGTGTCCTCCTAATCGACAGAAACCAAACTAGACCTGGAAGCGATCAACCACATGGAAGACAGAAAAAGCTAAAGTCTGGTACTGAAGCTTTGCTCCCAAGCCACTCTCTGGTGCTGTTCCAGCTCTTCCCTTCCTGCTGGCCTCTGGATGGGGAGAGGAATACTTAAAGCTTTGAAGAAATAAGTTGTAATTTTTCAGTTTCAGACAATATGATGAAAAGTCTGTTGTTATTCAAAACAGCTGCAAAATGGTCTTAAGATTTTTCCCTGTTGCAGTGTCACTATAGACTGAGAATTTGTGGCATTTCTCACTTGCACAGGCCTCACCTCATATAAAGCACTTATGAAACCCTCCCAGCCAGCACTTACAGTGCCTTGTGTTCCTCTTTGTAGTGCATTGCAAGCAGCAGCCTCCCTGCTTTCCCTGTGATGGTACCAGTTCAAATACTTGGTGGGGGGCACTAAGTTGGAGGACCTGATCTAAGCGGGCTCTACTTTGAGATGGAGTTTGGACCTCCAGAGGTCCCTTTAAACCTAAATTATGTAGTAATTTGTGTGTGCATGTGTAAATGTGCTCTCACTTAAATGAGAAGTGGAATAACATTCTTTGGGAAAACAACCTTACCTAAAGCAATGGTGGGGATTCCCTGGGAAGTCACGCCCAGCCCACCAGAATAGCATGGTTCATCTGACCAGCAGCCATTTCCTGACGCTGTTGTTCCCAAATACTCCTCGCTCACATTATCATGTGACTGACACATCCCTGAAATTACAACATTACATCTAACAGCTGCATGCGCAAGCATGGTGAGGGACATGGAGGGTGGGGAGTGTAATTTACTGTCAAAGGCCAGATCATCATCTGTTGCTTACTGACAGACATTGGCTTTGTCACATGGCCATGTGCCTGTCCAGCATATGAGTAAGGATTCCAGCACTCAGCTTGTGCTGTAGATGCCTTTCTCATCACTTGGGAGAAGGGGACAGGACAGTGGGAACAGCCATGCAGCCAGCAGTCTGCAAGGATCACTATCAGTGCTATAAAGTATAGCACCTGCATCCCTGTATCCTGTCCTTCCAACATGACTCAGCCACAAAATTAAATTGTAGCAGATAAGGAAAACAAGGTGTGGTGACCCCAGTATACAACAATACTGTAACCCACAACAGCTATTATTGAAGACTGCCATATAAAGGAATAGTCTTTTATAATGGAATATTTTGCTTTTGCACCTAGAATTGCTCAGGACATTGTCCAGTAAGTCAATGCAGTCCGGCTTACTTGAAAATTAGGCAATCTGCCAGAATATGCTACACAATATTTCTCTATTTGTGAATATGCTTGGGTTCAAACATGCCGGCAGGAGCTAGACACACTTCTGCTGACCACTGTTTTCTTCTTCAGTTCACCCCAATCTTTATTAAGTATAGCCATTTAGGCAGTCGACTCTCTTACTTTGCAATTCCATTTGACAACTGTGCACTGAGATACCAGTTTTAGCAATTTCAAAGACTATTTGAAAGAAAACATGGTATAAAATGTTGATTGAACAGTCCTTTCTAGAGCTCTGATAAGCAAAAATGTGAATTGCTTCCCATTTTAAAAAATAAAACATCTGTGCAAGATAATATTGCCTCATCAATGTTGAACTAACATTGTATTATATAGTATGTGTTCCACTTTCATGCAAAAAAATAGAGAACTACATCCCTTGGGATGGGAAAGAAACCAAAATTTCTAAACCCTAGATAACTCTATATAGCTAGATTGTGAATAGTCTGTTTGGTATGTCATATGAACCAAAGTGTTGTATTTAACATGTTTTTGCTTTGCTAGTCTGTAGAAAGCAGTGGCTTCTTTAGCCTCAAATATTAAGGACCCTGAAGAAACCCAGCTTTTTCACTGAGGAAAATGAGTCTGTAATGACAATGCTTGTCTGCATTTCTTATCTTTTATTGCTTTAGGCTCAGTTCTTTCATGGGGGATGGGTTCAAAGAGCAGTAACCCTCCACAGACTGTCTATGTCTCTTCTGCTAATGTTAGGAGAAATCCTATGACTGAACCCTTATAAAGATCTTCAGTTCCTGAAATGCAAACAGCATCAAGGAACTCTTCACTTAGAAACAATATGTAATTCTAAAACCAAACCATACTAGTAAGAGTCACCATGAGATTACTAACAATATTCTGAGAAATACTCACATACTCTCTTTTCTGTCATATTTTTGTTCATCAACTTGGAGATTGATTGATAGACTAAATCCTGGATTCATTTATTAAATCAGGATCAGTTGTTTTGTGGATTACCAGAAAAAGCAGTAGCTTTTTGCTAGTTGCTGCCTTGTTAGAAGAGGAAGGAGGACATTTCAGTATTCCCTGAGAAGGGGATCGGGGAGTATAACTTTCTGCACTAACACCACCAATACAAAACAAGAGGAAGATGGCAGCAGGGAGAGGTATTACAAACATAGGGCTCAGATTTGATTCCTCACTCTTTGTGAACTGTCTTGTTGTCTGTGCATATCTGTGTGCCTTTTTCACATGCATGACTCTTGCTGTGATGACCTGTGAATTAAATCACTGTCCATATCTGCTTGCTTATCCCAGATTCAAAGACAGATCATGCTAAGCTTAGAACTCTGTCATCATTTGCAGATAAAATATGATCCTGAATTCATTCTGGATCAATGAGGTGAAGTTGCACACTAATGCATATATAGAATATTTTACTCTTTTAAGAGTGATTTAGTACCATCTATTTACTGTCTTCCCAAATAATGCTTGAAAATATTGTGGCTCTTTAATAAGATTAGTAATTTGTGAAGAAACACTGCTAGGTGTCTTCTGATGGCCTTTTGTCCCAACCTGCTTCAAAATAAAATCTTTGCATTTTAGGAAAAAAAAAAATCTGGAAAATGGAAGGAGAGCAGTGCCTTTACAAGCATAGCAAAGGTCAAGTGTCAAGGAGTAGAAGTCATGTTCCGTACCCCCTGAGCACACAGCAAACCTTTCCTCTTTCTGCACATCAGTTCTCTCTGTACTCTAAAATGGCAGCTTAGTTCATTAGCCTTTGTAAAAAAAGTTAACTTTTTTTGTTTGTCCAGAGTATTAGGAAATTATGGTGGGAGGTTGAATTTCCCTTACCTAGCTCAAGAAGGTGTTTATTTTAAAAACCCAAGAGCCAGTGCTGTTTCTTTCCCTTCAATCCATCTGGCCTCACATCTAATCGCAAAGCTACAGCCTGGGACTATTTCCAAAAGTGAGCTACACTCCCTAGATGAAGCAGCCCCTCATTCAGCTGCCCTTTTATTCTTTCTTGATGAAAATATGTATATCTGAGAAATCAGCTGCTGATCATTATTGCTCACTCGGTGTCTTGTATTTCACCCCCCCTGGAGTCAGCAGTCCCAGCGCATGTTTCACAGGCTCTGAGCACGCCCTGCAGCAGGGACACTGTGGCAGCCAGGAGCACCTAATGGCGAAAAGAGGTGGCTGAGGCAGCAGTGGAGGAGGAAAGCTGCTTTGTAGGGAGTTGGAGACATTTATTGCTTACAGAAGCAGATCACAGTCCATCTACACTAAAAGGAAAGCAGGCACCCCTTCCTGAGAAAATATGTGAATTGACTGGGGTCCAGGATAGGGGGGAGGGACTGGTGGGGTCTGATTCATGCCTTGGCTGCCTCTTCACAGGGTCGGGGGCTGAGGTTTTGGAGCTTTTTGCTAGAGGCAAAGAACAGCAGAAAGGTAGATGTGCTTTCAAAAATAGTCCAGATTTGTGGCTAGGGATCAGAACTCTTGGAGGCTTATCCACATTTTTCAGACTCTCTGGTGGTTTCTGTCTGTAAGGTTTATGAACTAAATACCATTTTCTTAAAAAAAAAAAAAAAGGCAAAAAATAGTGCATGTGGGAGGGAAATAGATGCTTGACTGTAGGAGAAACTGCAGTGTACATGTAGACAGATAAGTATTAGCATTTATTAGACTGAAGCATGGAGTGGGTACATAATGGCAGCAAACAAGGACTTTATTTCTTGAGTGTTGCTTTCTGTTAAGGAGCTCTTTGAAAGTCAAGAGAGCATTGAATCATACTGGAGTATAGCAAAAATGTGCAGCAGCTTGCTCTGCAGTGTAATGACGAGTGCTGTTGTTGAAGCACCGAGCAGGTCTAGCTGGAGCACGTTTAGGGAAGGTATACCATTACAACAGCCTGTACCAAGCTAGAGCAGCTTTTTGTCTGAGCACGTCTCCAGAAGCCCATGGCATGGCACACTGTATGTAGCATGGATCCAGCCAGAGGGGCCTGGATTGCAAATGAAGGGGAAGTAACAAACACGATTCTTAAAAACCTTTTTTTAAAATAAAAATAGGCCGGTGTAATTTCCATCCTTTAAGAATGCTTCTGCCAGATGAATTTTGTAAAAGCTGTGTTTGAGGTATCCACACCTGTTGGAAAAGGAATAACAGTGTGTTGTTATGCTGAGCTGTACTTACTCAGGCACGTTTGGAGGAATGGTTGAAAAGACTACAAGGGATGAGAGCACGGGGAGAGAACTTCCCAGTCCTGGATTCATACGCATTCCAGTCAGAAGATGTGTCATGCACTTCAGTGCACTGAAAATTTGCCTTCAGCAGGCAAAGCTCACAACACTGGTTTTTGTTTGATTTCATTAAACTTGATAGAATGTGTGCCTGTGGGAACAAATGATGACCAAAATCCTTGTGCAGATCGATTGATGAGCTATTTTCTGTTTCCTCAGATTTCTTTTTTTAATCATAGAGAAGGAAGACATTGAAGTAGGGAATGACCTAATCATAGAATAGAATCATGGAATTATTTAGTTTGGAAAAGACCTTCCAGATCATCCAGTCCAACCATTAACCTGACACTGCCAAGTTCAGACCTAAGCCAGGTTCCTAAGCACCGCATCTACACATCTTTTAAATACCTTCAGGGATGGTGACTCAACCACTTCTCTGGGCAGCCTCTTCCAGTGCTTGACGACCTTTTTGGTGAAGAAATTTTTCCTAATATTAAATCTCCCTGGGTGTAACTTCAGGCCATTTCCTTTTGTCCTGTTGTTTACTACCTGGGAGAAGAGACCAATTCCCTTCCAACCTCCTTCCAACCTCATTTCAGGCAGCTGTAGAGAGCAACAAGGACCTTGAGGCTCCTTTTTTCCAGACTGAGCTCCCCCAGCTCCCTCAGCTGCTCCTCATCAGGCTTGTGCTCCAGACCCTTCACCAGCTTTGCTGCCCTTCTCTGGACATGCTCCAGCACCTCAATGTCTTTCTCGTAGTGAGGGGCTGTTAACTCAATAGTTTAGGGAGCAGAAGCCATCTGAGATCAAAGTGTAAGGTGGATTTGGCAGTGTGATGAGAAGAGTTTGCAGGCCTACATAGTACTGGACTTAAAAAATGAAGTTTGTTGCACTGACAGTCTGTCATTTTGTCTGCTGGGAGAGTGAGGGGGGAAGGGACACATTAGAAAAAAATTTGAAGAATATGGGTGTGCAAGAGCAAATTGCGATAAGGAGCTGACGTTTCTATTAGCTGATGAGCTGGAATTTGCTTGTTCTCTCTAAATAGAGCTTCTTCCCAGGTACTTGGGACTGAAAAGAACAAGCTTGGCATTGTTGCTGTGTAGAGGAACAGCATTCTTTAACAAAGAAAGTTTCGTGAGGACAATGATCATTATTTTCAGTGTGGCTTGGCTCATTTCCTTGTGTTATGCTGTATTCCTTTCTGACAGACTAAAAGGGAGTGGGTGGATGCAACATGGCTGGAGAGCCTCTGCCACACCATTTCATTTCTCTGGCTTTATATGGTTGCTGCTGGAGATACCTGCTAGAAACAATGCAATTGTCCTTTAAGCAGTGAAGCAAGATTCTCTATAGACATCTTTTCCCCATATTTGGCAGCTTGGCTGAATCCCTCTCCTGTGATGATTAATCAACGAATGTGCAGTTCAGAAGTCCTATGAATGAATTTGCATCAACTTGGTCTCAGACATCTCCTGGGAGGACAGTCCCGAGGTTACTTTCAGAACCAATTTGATTTGCTGCTGTTTTGTGTAATCTGCAGTTATAACTTATTATCCCATCTCCACTACATGTGGTAGAAAGCAGTCCTGGGGTAATTCAGGGCTCTGATAGAAATGAAGTTCCAGCACAAATACACTCTGATACTGTGCAGGCTTCCCTCAAAATATATTGGATAAGGAGGTGCCAGTCCCCTGTTAATACTGAGCATTGGCATCCGTCATTTTCTTTTCTCATCCATCTGTGTGAAATACATGTGGATTCAGAGGGCAGAGGAAGGATCGTGTTTGCACCTTCTCTGCTGTGACACCTTCTCAACCTGTACTGCTGCTTATTGCAGGTGCTGGCAGCATATCTGGGGGAAAGAATGCACTGGCAACTGTGGAGTCAGCTGTGATCCACCACCCTGCTGGAGCCCCAGCCATGCAAGTCAGCCTGCATGGTATGAAACGCAACGTGTCGGATCTGCGGCTGCAGCTACACCAGATGAAGCAGCTACAGGTATGATTATCTGGATGATGCTGGGAAAAAAGGTGGGTTGTCAGAAAATGCCTCTTTACTCCCTCCCTCTCTCTCATCTTCTCTCTTTTAGCTTTTGTACAAGCGAGTCTCAGTAGCAGAGTTCTAGCAAAGGGCAGACCCAAGCACTACAGATACAAAAGCTTGCATAGTCCTTGAGGTGTGAGAATTAGCTCAATTAAACTACTGCTGCTCAGATATTGAGAAAAAAAATTAATTTCTAGCTTTGTTGGATGGCTCTAGACATTAAAGCATTATTTATATTATAATAATATCAAGTCTGTGATTACAGTTTGGACCCTGCTATGCTATGTTCTGTATAAACATGTCAGAAGAACCATGTTCCTGCTCCATACTGTTTACAGTTGAGACAGATTTTAAATCCCTGAATAAACAACTTTGATGTCAGGAAACCCAAATGTAGCTGAGGATTAGTAGATATGCATCAAGCCAGAGTTTGAGTCCTATATTTACAGAATCTAGACAAATAGCCAACTTGAACAGTAAGAAAAAAAGGTGTTTCGAATGTTGCTGCAAAGGTTTGTTGTGGCCTACTTACATTCACGTTTTAGCCATACCTTCTTAATACACATCAACTCAAAACCTTCAACAAACAATACAACCAATGAAGAGTTAACAAAAATAGTATGTTGCCACATACAGTCATGCTGCAAATATAAATATATGCTGTTCATCTCAGACACTGAAAATAAGCATATGCAGCTGTACAGGTCTTCAGCCCTTCACTTAACTGGAAACTGAAGAGCACTGTGTATTGTCTCAGAAGATGAAAAAGAAGGCAGAGCACTTTCTTGTAAGACGAAGTGGGCAGCAGGGGCAGCTTCAATACTCTGCCAGTCCTCCTTGCCCAGAAAGTGACATCACATGTTTGGTATTGTAGAGCTGCAGCTACTGCTTTTATAGCCAGGGTGATTTTGAATGGTACTATGTCAATCACATTTGATTTGCTGATTAATTTTTAGAACAAAATAATGATAATATAGATCAGAATTCAGAGCATGTTTTACCTTCACCTCCTTGTCTAAAGGAAATTGAAATATGAACCAGTCATAGAGCAAATGACCAGAAGGGTGAGGTAAATATCAGTATAGGAAAATGTGTCCAACTGAAGGTCCTGTGACCTGTGAAGGTCCTGTGCTCTGTTTGCTGGGAGTGAAGAGATGGCAGAAAGTGTTTGGAGCAAAGAGTTGGGTCAGGTGACTTCTGCCTGTGCTACAGCACCCAAGTATTTAAATTTTCAGTTTAGGATGAGTATGTTCCAAATGTCCCTTTCAAAAGCTGTCCTCAGCAGTGCTGTTTACGTGCCAGCCATCGTGTTCCCCATCTAATTTCAAGGCACTGGCATGGGATCTCTGCCCTGGCACATTGTGTATAAGCACATATTCTTCAACATTTGTGCCGCAAACCACTGCAGCCCCTCTGTCCTTCTCAACGCCATGTGCCAAATGCAGCTCTTGGCAAATGCCTGCGGTCTGGCCCCCAGCTGCGCTCAGCATGTGGCCTTGGAAGGCGGGATGGAGGCTGCAGTGCTGCTTGGAGGCAGGGAGTGCATCCTTCTCACAGAGCTGCTCACCAAGGAGGTGGCATTTCCCCAGCTGCGCTTTGTCTCCACGGCCCTGCCCGGGGCAGAAGCCTTGCTTTTGATCAGACGTAACATTGTGCCACACAGAAGCAAAGAAATTTCTACCATCTGCACAAATCAATGCTGCCAAGGAAGTCTTGAGAAGGGAAAAAGGACATATCCCAAGCGTGCTCATTGACTCTGGCTGGCTTCCCTTAATTCAGAAATTATAGCAAACTTGGTGCATTGAGCTAGTAGGAAGTTGAGAAATTTTGATAGTTGGAAGAACCTGTAGCTCAAGGGAAACTTTGGTATGTTACACATAAATTCCATTCACGACTGTTTCTGTCATGGCATTCCTGAATTATTTTGAAAAAGAGCTCACAGTTTGTAGGGCAGCAAGTGAAACAGGCTGTGTTTTAAACTGAAGAGTGTTGAAATATCACATTTTTAATGAAATATTTTGTGCTATGTTTTTTCAAAAATAATTATGAGTAAAAGAGAAAAAGTATTTTTCTGGTTTCCCAGATTGTTTTCATTTTATGTTTGACAGTGCTTCATATTTTTCAATTTCACTGTTTTTCCTGGGCTGGCAGTCAGTTTGTTCCTATTTGTGTGAATTTTTTGTACAGTGACAGACTGGAAGAAACACTTTAAAAAAATGAAAAAAAAAATTGCACAGGCACAAAATTTGGCAGGATAACTAAGAAACAGGAACAGGACATAAAACTATGTTTAATAATGTCTATTGTTTTATTTTCAATTGATGTTACCACCGTAAGTTCAATTTTCTTACTAAAATCAGAGAAATACATGACCATTCATTCATGTATCCTTTGTTTGTGCTGGCAAAACCTTCTTTTTAAACCATATCCAGCAGCAATGGATCCAGAAGTATTGACTCCCACACCAGATAAACATATGTTACAAGATGCCACCAAAAAGTCAAGACTCAGTTTGTGGTTGGGTTTTGAACAGGGATTCTTAGCATACAGACATTTCCCTCATGGCTGTTGCTAGGGGCTGTATACACTTCTTACTACTACACTTGCATGTTCTAAGTGCTCTGATTTTCAGAGACATTCAAGACAGACTAGTTTCATGGTGCTGTGGAGTTTTCCTCACTGCCAGAGATAGGCTGTAACCCAGCCTTTGTCCTGGATGGATGTGTTACTGATCAGAATTGAGCCCATGAGTTTAGTTGTTCATTCTGTGCTCCCAGTTAATGAGAACTCTTAGTAGCAGGTTTGAACCAAGCCTTAGAGTACATGTACATGGTATATATCATTAGCCTTTATATGTACATTGGATTTTTTTGTCTATTCCTTCTTTTCTTTAATTGAACTCATTTTAAGGGAGCACAGTTAGATGTGATAAATGTTCAGCATTAGGAACGTGTATGCATGCATGCTTTTCCTTCACTCAGTGCACTGTTTGCAGGGAAATGAGTGCTGCAGAAAGGACAGAAAATGTAATAACAGCGCTGTCATAAATGGTATATGATACTCAGTCTCGCAAGTGTAACTTTGAATTAGAAATACAAATCTATTTTGAGCTGCATTATAAACTGGAGACACTACCTTTATTCAGTGTATGGTAATTTCAGGAACTAGATACTGAGATTCTACAAAGGTCTTGAGCTGCAGGGAGCTAGTTCCTGTTTGTGGCTGTGCTCTGTAGTTCATGGGGAGGTGGGTGGCCCAGAAGCCTCTCCTAGAAGGGCCTGGGAGGCTCCCATTGGGCAGGTCATGGTTGTCTCCTAACGAGGAGCAGGGTTGTGAAGTAATACTTGGTTTTCTAGTTACCTGTTTCATAGATAATAATTGGTTCAAAGTGAACTGAAGTAGTTAGCAGATTGTTCTTGAAGTGGGTGCCAGAGGCAGAGCTGGGGTACTTGTGTGAGAGCAGTGATGAATAATGGCTGGAGCACTATGGATGAAAAAGAGGGACAAGGAAGGTATCTGGAGAGATTAGTGAGGCTGGAAGTGAGAGCCAAGGGTAAAGGATGTATGAGAGGATGCTAGAATTCTAAAAAAGCATGTTAAATTGGTTTCTGTTTGATGGCTGCTTGCAGTTACAAGTTAAGTTAACTCTAATTAGCAAGAAATTGCCATTTGGTGGTGACAGGAAAGCCTGCATTGCTTTTCCTTACTTTTGGGCGCTTGCCTTTGGAACTTCAGTACTGTTTTAAGAAAGTTTCTTTTCAACTGTGAATGTCTAAGATTGTTTATTTGGCTTGTTTTCAAGCAAGCTTATAGTACAAAAGGTTCTACTGTGTGGAACCAGAATAACTGTGGCAGATCCGTAAAACATCTGCTTGAGGCGGTGGAGTAACCAACAGAGGTGGTCAGAGGGGCAAGTGGGGTGTGTGCTTAACCAGGGAGTCTCACATCTGATGTGCTGTCAGAAGAAAGGCAAGAATCAAGTTCAGTTCCAGAATATGGAGGTAAATGTGATGGCCAGAGACTGCCTTCTGCTTCTCAGCCACAGCTCTTCTCCTGTGCTCCTGGTTGTCTCATGCTGTCCTTTGGCTGCTGACTGCCCCAGTTGCTCCTCTCCCACAGTTTGCTTTTGTCTCTCTGAACCCATATGTACGTCTCTCTTCCCACCTTCTGTCCTTATTCCCCAAGCATGAACACACCCAGGTTTTCCGTAACTAGCCAAGTATTGCGTGAATTTTCATAGAAATAGCAAAAACATTTCTTTAATACCAACATGAGTCATTTCCCAGACTTCAGGAGCTCACTCCAAACACTGCAGTTTGGGAGTCCTCAACATACACGCTTTTTTTGAAATCTTGTTGTGTTACGTTTTTATTCCATGTTCTCATTATCAGAAATAGATGAACTTTTTTGACTGAAACTTCCTGGTATTGTTCAAGCAATTCATAAATGGAGGTGACAAGCACCTTCGCTGTACACATCACCACAATAAATATAGATCCCCTACATACCTCCATAATAGGAAAAAACATGTGCCTGCCATTTCACAACCACACACACTCACACATACTCAGTTTTGCTATTAGTGGAAGTCCCTGTTACCAGCTGAGGAACATCAAGGACTTAAATTCTGGACACCTGAGACTTAAGTCTAACTCTGTTACTGACCTTCTCACTGACCTCGGATCAGTTGTTTCACATATCCTAACTCACTTCCATGTGTCAAATTTCCCTGCTTTTTAAAGAGCTGTGAATAAATTGTATGACTGAACTGTTACATGCTCATTCACTCATTTATTCATTCATTTAGGTTTTCCTACTTGAAAATATGACATGATGAAAGAGGTGTGTATCTCATATAGTTGTGCTGGCCTTGCAGTAAAAGATTTTAGTTTATCAAATCCAAACTTTAATCCCATAATGGTGAAAAATACACATACGCACTGTCTTCAAAATAATCCAGATATTATTTATATATTTCTGTGCTGTTGAAATGTTTTTCGTCTTCATTTTTTCACTAGCTCCTAACACTTCTCTTCAGCTGAGTTTTGAGCTAACTTCTCCTGCTTGTCACAGCTTTTCACAGACACACACATACACACACTTGCAGTGAGGTGTTACCCTCCCTCTCATGGCAGTTGTGTAGCTGGAGAAGAGAGTCAGGCACAGGGACTGAAGAGTCAGGAGTGGGGAGCTGAGTTTGTTTCTCTCGTGCCCGTACTGGTTGGAAAGAATTGTCTCAGCAAAGGCTTTTTTTTTTGTTGATTCTCATGAATTTTCTTAAATCAATTTTAAAGACATCTTGCTACCTTATGCTGTCTTGTAGGTAACCCATTTTTGTGATTCTTCCTATTAGGTCATGGGTTTATTTTGTACGTTAAATGTGGTTTGGCTGTTAAGCCTGGATGTTTACAAGATAGATGACAGTTCAAGTGCTAGTTTTAAAATGGGAATTTTGTCCCCCAATTAACACAGGTGCTTACTAAAATTTTACAGTATGAGATGGCTTCTGGTCTAACAGAGTTGTGTTTATGTTGCCTGTATCCTAAAAATGTGACTGGGTGGAGTCCTGCTTATCACTTCGAATCTTGTGATTTGCGTAACAGACTTAAACAGGTTTGGTTTGTGTGAGCGTGGGTCTGCTCCAGGGCTACCCACAGAAGAGTACAGCCTAGTTTGCCTTCTTACCTGTGTTTTGCTCTGTGAGCTTAGTATCAGCAACACAATTAATGCTTGAGTTACTTAACATCAGGTTAAGACAAGAACGAAGGTGTGACTTGAAGTTCTCAGAAAACTACTGTACTATAAAGGGGGGGTTTTCTGGTGGGTGAAGGAGGTTTTATGTATTGCAGATGATCTGTATGCCTCTACCAAATTACACCACATGTTACAGTCCTTCCTATGCCACTTGAGAGACTGAAAATTTCCATTCTGAAAACAGCAGTGCATTCCAGCCATGACATTAATGTGTGGGATTATCCACTAGGCACGTATGGGCAGTGAGATGCATAAGCTTGCACGATGCAAAGTGGAAGTCAAGCATCCAGCATTCTTGTGAGGCGTAATTAATTCTTGATTCATGTTGAACCAAGCAGAATAAAGGGGTCACAATCCTTGCAGAAGTTATGCATTGAAGGTGATGTACTGATCCCAATATCTTTTGTTTATCAGTTTGAAACTGGAAGTTATATATATACATGGAATAATGTTTATAGGTACAGCTAAAGAGGGAAAGAAGGTAAAAACACTCACTCACTGTAGGGTGGTGTTTATCCCAACCTTTTGAGTTCTGCAATGTATTCTGTTGCCAGAGATGTCAGTCAGGCAGGAAAAATTGAAGTTGATTTCTTTTGTGCAACAGCTGCAGAACCAGGAGATGCTGAGGGCAATGGTGAAGAAAGCAGAGCTAGAAATCAATGGCAAAGTGATTGAAACAGTGAAGAGGCTTGAAGATCCTGTGCAGCGACAGCGCAACCTGGTGGAACAAGAAAGGCAGAAATATCTCAACGAGGAAGAAAAGATTGTAAAGAAGTTATGGTGGGTTGAGAAACCTCTTCAAATTTATTGCTTTTGCCTGTCTTTTTCTTCCATGAAGTAGACACTTCTACCACTGTCTTCAGGTAAACTGCATCTGTATATGCTGTTTTAGCTATGTTTCCTTGCTGTGTATCACACTGGCTGTAAAACTGTGTCTGTATTGTTCAACTCACTGGTCCTGACTGGGAGTCCTTCTCTACACAGCCCACTGGGTAAGTCCCACCAGTACCAAGAGTTTCAACCTCTTCAGAAGTCCCCTGTAAAGGGACAGATGACTGTAAGGACCGTGCCCACCCCTGTATTCTGAAAGCCTCCCCCTACCCTAGTTCTCCCCTTCAGCCTTATGTATTATGCTTTAGGGAAGGAGGGAGGAATTTCCTCGAGAACAGAGGGATGCAAAGGAAGGTAATGAGTTTGGCTTTAAGTACAAAAGTCAGATTTCAATAGTAAGTGCTTTGGCTAGTCCATGGGAGAGGTAGGGGAAGCTCAAATAGAGCACTGGAGTTTAATTACAGTCAATAATGCCAGTCCTTGTCTAAAATGTACTTGCTGAGATTTCCAGCCGCTTAACTGCGTACTTTTTTTGTTGTTGTTGTGTAAAGCCCTTTGGAAGATTCTGGGGTTTTTTCCCCAGAACTTTGGCCCACCAGGACTGGTGGGATCAAGTTGTTTGGTTTAGTCCATGTTTAGAGTCAGGAGGAGGCAAGATAAAGCTGAAATTAATAAATTTAACTAATTCTAACACTCGCATTGTAAGATATTATATAACTAATTGTTTCTCATCACTGCATTTATTTCACACCTGAAGAGTTGCTCCATAATGGAGAAAAAATTTCTAGTCAGCTTGTTGTTGGAAATTGTGATTGAAGAGCCATGGAGTACAGTTATTGACAGCTGAAGAGAGTAAATCCTTCCTGTTGATCAATATGTTGTTAGAGTAATACTTTTTGTAATAAAAAAGGTGCATCTGTAACGACAAGGTTGGATGTCACTGAGGGAGAGTACTGTGAAGAAAGGGTGAACATGCAGTAACAGCCCGTGCTAGTGTAGGTAATCCTCTCAGCTGGTTTGAAATCCTAAGTAATGACCTTCCTGTTCCTCACTTTACTCCTGTGCACCTCATTGCCAAGTTCCTAGGTTGTCTGTTCTCTGTGGAAAGAACAATTTGCGTGATGGCTGTTTATGGCATTGCCTCATAAAATGGATACAGAGTGAGGTCAAGTGCCAATGGCATTTGCTGTTACAGCTGCTCATTAAGGATATGACTCGGATTGCAATATGGTTCTGTTTTATCAGGTTTTGGAATTTTTCCTTTCACAGAATTTCTGCTACTTCTGTGCTACTGCAATTGTTAAAGCTATAGGAAAATGTCGTAAATCATTCAAATGTTAGGTCACCCCTTTTAGAGACATGCTAGAAACAAACATTTATTTTTCATCAGTTGTGTCTGATGAGATTCCTTTGCCATGTATTTGCTCATTTGCAGGGTCAGAGCCTGAAAGAAAAGCACATCTGACAACAATAATTTCAGCAGCTGATGGCTGTTAATAGTGAAGTGCATACAGCACAAAATTACACATCAAATGTCACTGACAGTATTGAGAAAAAGGTTAATATTCTATATAGGCCTTACAACTAAACTGGTTCCACTGCCGATGTACAAACAAATGCAAAGCAACAGGGCACAAAAATTGCCATTTTTTAGGATTTCAACTGTTTCTTGATCTTTCCTAAATCATAGGACTAAATCAGTAGACTGTCTTCATGTGAGACACTGGAGCCTAAGGATTACTGCAATACTTACAAAAGTGTATTTACTACTCTGAGGTGGTAAATGTTAGCTTAAAAAGTCCTTTCTGCAACTGAAGACTATTGCTTGAGCAGGGGGGTTGGACCAGATGACCCACTGTGGTGCCTTCCAACCTTACCCATTCTGTGATTCTGTGAAATAAGGAAATAAGCATATTGGCAGTTTCATGTTGTAAACAACAGAAATGTTGGTGTACATTTCAGACCCAGCTTTCAGTTGAGCAGAAAGCTTGCTCAACAGATTCGTGATGGTGCCTACAGAAGTGTGCCCATGTGTGTCACAGCTGTAGCAGGATTACAGTTCAGAGATACCTAATGAGATCTGTTGAACATAGTGTTTATGTACTCTTTTAACAGTGAAACACACACTCAGAATTAAATGTGTAGGTTTTTTCTATCTAGTCTTTTAACTCAACATTAGAGATGTTATATATAGCACTTGTACTAGATTTAAGATTTAACAGACCAAGGACAAATTATGATGCTATGACACATTGATTAATGAATTAATTGTGTCATAACAAGCATCTTAGAGGTGTGACCACTCTATGTTGTAGATTTTAAGCCCTTTAATAGAAGGGGTTTATAAGCACAGTATATAAATTATAGCCACATCCAATCCGTTCAATTGGATACGATCCACAGTAAGTTACAATTAATACTTTGTTAGAAAAAGTATCAGATTTTTCACAATAATAACCATGTTCCATGACAACAAAACTTCACTTAGCAATCTTGGAGAGCTACTAGTAGCAGGTACTTGGGAAAGGATATTAGAAGAATCGTTTTTGTTTGTTTTTGTATCTTTCATCTGACAATCAATCCCCAAACTCTTAAATGATGCACAGCAGAATAT
Source organism: Lycocorax pyrrhopterus obiensis (assembly GCA_014706295.1). Classification (NCBI taxonomy): domain Eukaryota; kingdom Metazoa; phylum Chordata; class Aves; order Passeriformes; family Paradisaeidae; genus Lycocorax; species Lycocorax pyrrhopterus. The sequence goes on along the minus strand of JACSVZ010000002.1, from coordinate 17,664,586 downwards.
TCACCTTCACCATGCTAGTCATTATGTTATAGACACTCCCTCGCTCCCTTTCCACTCCCTTTTCCCCCACTCATGCCTTTTCCAGCCTGAGAAGTCTTAGTCTGCTTAGTTAACCTTCTTCTAGAAGCCTTTCTATACATTTCATCATCCTGTTGCCTTTGTCTATGCCCTTTCTAACTCTGGTGTACAACTGTGAGAGGGGGATGGGGAGACAGGAGAGCCCTACAACAGCTTTGTCAGATGCAGGCACACCGTGACCTCATGCATGGTGTGACCTCCCTGTCCTCATGTTCCACAGGAGCTCTACATTAAAAATCCGACATCTCTCTCACAATGGATGATCATCAGTTCTAAGTTCATCACTGTGTATAAAACCTTAGGGTTTTGGGAGGTTATTGGTTTTAGGTGGGGTTGATTTTGGTTTTATTTCTCCTCATGAGCACACTTTACATATATTAGGAGTTAATTTAATCTTTGGTGTTTTCCTGGTCAGTTAGTATCAGATGGTCTATCTGCAGTCCTCTGCAGCCACCTTTCATTTGCATTTCCCTGAATAATATAATAGCCTTTTGAGATTTTTTTGTTATATTATTCATCCTCTTTTCCAAATTATTTATAGTATGTTGAAAAGCACCAGTGATCCCTCTGGAACCCACCGGGAAAGTACATTCATTGAGTTAGCTGTTCATCGATCCCGTATCTTTACTTCAGTGCTTTATCCATGAGAGAATTTCCTCTCTTGTCCCATGGCAACTTTGCATTCTTGAAAGCTTTTCCTCAAACACCTTGCTGAAAGCCTTTTGGGCTATACTTTGTGCCCAAGCTTCTGTTGTTTCTTTGTGGATTTGTGAGACTTACCTTCATTTTACACAAACCATGTTAATTTCTACCTAACACAGCATATTTATCCATTGTTCATTGATTCTTTATTTTTTATTCTTTATTTTGAGATGTGCCCATTACACCAGTCTAAGTGTCAGTTTCACCAGAGTACAGTTCCCTGGATATCCCCCTACCATTTAAAAAAATGTATTTGTATCATTTATGACACTTTCCACTAATCTGGTGCCAAAGCAATTTTAATGAAGAAGTTAGATGCTTAGCATTAGTAGTTCAGCTGTTTCAACCTCGAGTTGCTATAGAACTCCAGGGCAAATACCATCTGGTCTGGGTGATTTGTTACCATTAATTTTGTCAGTTTGTTTTGTAACCTGTTCTACTGATACAGCAGTCTGAGGCAGATCCTCTGAGGAGTTTTTTGCCTGAAGAAAGATGTCAGCATAGGAGTTGCCTCAGCTTCCCCATGTAGAACATAGATGCAGAAAATCCGTTTACCTTATATTAGCCTTCTGAAACTGCATTAATGTGCATGTCTTGCTAATTTGCTCAGGCCAATCTATAAAGCCAAGTGTTTTCCCCAGTGAGAGAAAAGAAATTCTGGAGACCAATGAATCTGTTTCAGGCTCTGGGTCCTAAGGGGTGAAGTTTCTTTTCCCTTGAAGTTAGCAACATGAAGCAGTGTAATATGGTATCCCCTGAGTAATTTCAGGATCAGTTGTCTTGTTTGATAATATGTGGAATCAAAGGGGTTTGTGATGACCCTTCCACTTCAGCTCAAAGGAGAAGGTGGGCCACTGTCAGCTACCTGGAAGTCCTTCTTTTATCCCTACATTTCAAACAAGCATAAACCTACCAAAACATTGTAATATTGTTCTGTGTTTTCCTTTCTCTTCTTTCCACACATGAACAAATTTAAGTGTCTTTCTTCGTATTTTTTGTTGCCTGGTAGATGCCAATATCTGAGAAGCCACTTTTCCAGTGTGGATCTACAAAAGGGAGGAGGGATACCTCGTGATTCCCAAAGCAGCACTGCCTAGCCTCAGTGCCAATACCAGGGCATGCAGACTAGGGAGGACGCATGACTGCAGAGCCCTGTGCCGTAGAGCAGGAGCCTTTGCATTATAATGAGTGACAGGGGGCCAGATTCTTTTTCCAGCTCCTTGCTAGATTGTGTCTGTGCCCTTTATTGCAAAGGCAGCCAGAGACAGCAGATATCTACATTATAGCGGCCCCTTCCGCTGGAAAAATACCCTTAGAAATGTTCCCTTGCTGCCATCGTGTGGTCCAATGGATTGTCTCCTGCAAGTCTGCTTGTGCTTATGGGAACTGGGACTCCCCCAGCTTTCTGAAGGCAGAGTCTTTGGGAGAAGTGTTCTTAAAGTGGGAACAGGATCATTTACGTCCACTTGTCTGTGATCTGTTCAGACAAAAATTATGATTCTCAATTCAAAATAATTTTTTAGTTTCTAAAATTCTTGGTCTTTGGATTGAAATGAACTCTTTGCTGTCCATGCTTAATGTTCAGATGCTGATCCTGTTTCTGTTTCTCTGTGTATGAGAAATACTATTGAATTGCCATGGATTGTTCTGTGGGACTGTGCTTCTGATTTAAACTGACCTACATGTACAGTAGTGCTGTAAGGAATTTTCTTTGTTTTTATCCCATTACTGGCCACCCACTTTTCTTCCCCGTGTCACTGAGATGGGTCTGGGAAATGGCTGGCATTGCGTGGCAGTGCAAGGGAAATACGTGGAAATGCAAGACTTGCAGATGGTGCAGAGGGCAAGCTTCTCCCACCCCTTTCCTGGCAATCATCTTGTACCTTGGTTCTCTTACAGCAGTTGCAAAACTGATCCCTGATGGATGCAAGAAATGAGGCCCAAGATTAGGTTCAAATGAGTAGCTCATTTGTCAGTTCAGAGTTTCCATTGTTTTCTATCTGCAATTTAACTGCTTCCTAGAATATTCCTGTGAGTAAATTTTGTATCTTAATAGAAGTGAATTTCTCTCAGATATTCAAGAGATGATCTTTCTAAGGTATTTGAATGACTGTTTGTATAGTTCCACATAAGGCATCTCAGGTTTGGGGGTTTATGGAGAAAATTTTGTGTATCTGTATGGAAACTCCAGCTAAAGCAAGGTTGTCTCAAGTTTAAATGGAAAGAAGTGGCTCCTCCCCAAACAAAACCAGAGTTTATGTGTCTGGAGTATTGCAAAATTTTACATGAAGTACAGAAAGATTGGAAAAAATGTTGGGAAAGGTGAGAAGGAAGCACCAGATGAAGCTGGAGGAAGCACAGAATGGCAGTGGCTGGAAAAACATCCAAAGTGATTCATTCTCAAGTCCAAGTGCTGAGCAGGAGCTGCACACAATGCACACATGCTGTTTCAGTCTGGCTATTCATGGGAACAGCAATCCTGCCTAGCAGTGCCCAACAGACAAACAAGGTCACGTCAAGGGGCCTTTGGTGCCAGTTTTTGGGTTGTTGTTAACTGTTGGGCATCCCTCTGCATGTCATCAGCAATGAGAAAATGCAAGGTGCAAACCAGTAGCGGATGTAGTGGCACAGTGTGCCTGTACCCTTGGAGCACTTGCATCCCCAGAGGGCTGCTGGCTGTTCTGTGTGTTTTACCACTCCACCTGCCCTTTGTAGCACAGCTGCCCTGAGGTCAAGATGCTCTGCACATCTGCAGCCTGTCACAGAAATCAATGACTTGCACTAGTTACCAGCCTGTTCTTACGCTGTGAGTGTCCAGCATTTTCACCTCCCCTCATTGTATCCTTTGGTTTGTTTAGCCTGTGCTGTCAGATTTAAAGGTGCCACAGTTGAGGTTTATGGTTTAGTTTACTCCATTCATTTACATCTATTTCCTTGCAATGTGAAAGTCCTGCTTAAATTTTCTGTCCATGTTATTTCTTTTGCCAGTGAGCTGGAGACATTTGTTGAAGACCTGAAGAAGGACTCTGCTGGTTCCTCCAGCAAGACAGTTACACTGAAAGATGTTGAAGATGGAGCCTTTCTTTTGCGTCAAGTGGGAGAAGCTGTTGCTACCCTGAAAGGTATGTACTTTCCTTTTTACCTTTGTTTCTTTTCTTTTAACCATAGAGAACAGTTTTGCCTTTGATCTGGAGGCATTAACTTCTACTTCCAAAAAGATATAAAGCTGGGATTAGGAAGCTCACTGCATGGCCCCTGGAGACAGATAGACGTTCAAGTAATTGACATTCACCCAATTGTCTGTTACTGCCCAGGGCTTTTATCATTTCCTCTTCAGCTTCACAATTGTTTTCTTTGCAGGAGAGTTCCCGACACTGCAAAATAAAATGCGTGCGATCCTGCGGATTGAGGTGGAAGCTGTGAGGTTCCTAAAGGAAGAACCACACAAGCTGGACAGCCTGCTGAAACGTGTGCGCAGCATGACCGATGTCCTTACCATGCTCAGGAGGTGATTTTTTTCCCTTTCTTCTTCAAGCTTAAAGAATTTCCTCAATCAGGGCTGGAACAGCTTTTGGGTTTTTCTCCCCCTCGCCCCCAGCAAGTCTGAGACATTCAGCTTGCTTGCAGTGTTTATAGGTTATTCTGGAGCCCTCTCAAGGGAAATCAAAGTAGCCTTTCCTCTGCTCTGTGCAGTGAGTCCATTCTGACCAACAGCCTGAGTCACTGAGGTCTTACAATTGAGACTAGATGCCTCTCAAGCCAGCACTTCCAGATTTGGGAAGTACCTGGATGAAAAAACTTAGAGTGGCAACAGTCCCATATCTGAGCTAATTAACTTTAGGTATTTACAGCAATTTATGCTAACAGAAACATTCTCTGACACTGAAAGGTTCATCCCTTATAATGTAACAGTAAGAAAAAAATAGGGAAAGAGTCTAAGTGGATAAAGGTATCCTAAACTTTCCTGAAAGAATACACTTCTGAATTAATGCAAATTCTTTTTCTCTTCTTTGCAAGGAAGATGCATTAGAGAAAGTTGAAGTATTAGATAAAACTTACGTCCACTAAGTGCCAGTGTTTAGCTATGTTTGTCAGAATATATGAGCAGCAAATTATTGCTGATTTACATAACTCAACGGGCATTGGATTTAATTCCTGGTCAAAACTGTCAGTGGTGGTGGTCTCAATTTTAGTTCAATTGCAAGAAAATGTAAGTCATGAGCCTATTGTCACTACCATTATTCTAAGGAATACAGGGTGGCTAGTGTTTCAATATATCCTGGATCATATGTAAAATGGATTTGACAGTACCGGCAGATGGATAAAATGGTTTATGTAACAGGTTTTCTAAGAGCCATCACTTATTTTTCCATGCAGACAAACATCTATATCTTTTCACATTAGTTTCTTTTCTTAAAAATTACTACAGTTATTTTCTGTTGTGCAAAGAAAAAATAGAACAATAAGCTATGCATACCAGAGTTTTACCAAAAGTCATTTTTTGCAGCAAAATTGCATATTAAGCCTCGTAAAGTCTGTTTCAATAATGGGAAAACTGATGGCATTTGATGGCTTGCAACACTCAGAAGCTCAGACATTTCACAGCTAGCTGCCACAAATAGTTGCTTCTTTACATCCTCAGCTCATCCTACCCCACACTCTTGACAGAAAAGACCTTTGTGAAGTATCATTTGAGACAGAACCTTCATTTGAAGGCTCTGTTTTGACAACGTGCCAGACTTCTACCTCTCATTATATGTAGCTTCACTTTTCTGTGCTTATAGTCCAGGAACATCTTGTTTAGCTAGATACATTGTATACAGTTTAATCAACTGATTTCCATTCTTCCTCTAAAATCAACCCACTGTAACTCATGGTTTGGTCAGAAACTGCCAGTACGTCACTGGAGGTTTGTAAACACTTCAGAAATTAGAGTAGCCTCTTTAAAATTCTGAGCCCCTGACTCTGAGAGAAAGCTATAAAATCATACAGCTGAGAGCATCATGAAATAAAAAACCACCATTTTGATTGTTTTGATGTAGATGCTTTTTCTTTGCAAGAGTTTATCGTTACGTGTTGCTCACGACTGGCCTGTGTGCTAACCATGTGCTGTTGTGTTCAATTTGGCTGCGCAGACATGTTACAGAAGGACTGCTGAGGGGTGTGGATCCATCCCAAGCCGTGCAATACTCTGCTGCAGAAAAGTCCACTGCAGCTGACACTCTGAAAAACCAAGAGGAGCACAAGCCCTCCCAGGGACATGCACAGCAAAACCTCACAGCAATCCCATCCGAGTCCCAGGTGTCATCAGTCAAGTCAGAAGTCATCCCCTTCTCCACAATGACTGTCCATCACGTGCAGAGCTCGCCTGTTGTCATCCATCAGTCTCAGCACTCCTCAGCCCTGGTCAACCACGCCCAGGGCTCACCCACTGCCGGCAGTCACAGCGAAGGTGTGCCGGCAGCTGGTCACCCCGCAGCCACCCCACCAGCCCCCCTGCAAGAGCCCACAGCAGGATCCCAGCCCACACAGGCCACACCAGCACCACAGGTCTCTGTCAATGGCACCACCATGCAAAGCCTTTTCATTGAGGAAATTCACAGTGCAAGTACCAGAAATCGAGCTGTATCAATTGAGGTACGGTGTGTTCTACTCAACCAGCTGTCCCCTCTTTGGGTCTGAGCTCCCAGCCTCACTCTTGAGGCTGCAGGTGGGACTTTTCAAATGCATTCTGGGGATTTATGTGCTTAACCCCTAATTACTCTGTACTTCTGAAGATACCCTCTGATTTTGTCCCTGGTCATTGCAGAAGGGTTGGATTAGATGACCTCTAAAGGTCCCTTACAACCCAAACTATTCTGTGATTTTAAATGCAACAGAAAAATGACATGTAACCAAAATTAGTAACTGTGTTTTTAAAATTATCTTTATTGGAAAAAAATTAGAATTCTATTTTAGAAATTTTAAAATACCTTATTTTTGACCAATAGCATATAATTCTCTGGCAACACTTGCATCAGTGGATTTCATTCACTTTTTAAATCTCCACATCCCTTATTATGGAGAAGTAAAAGTGAAAGAGTGTGAAGCTCCAGTGGTTTCACACAGAGATATTGAGAAAACCCACAGGTGAACTGCTGTGTCCTATTACAGACAGACACTTTAGTCACCAGTGTGATATAGTAAGGCAGAGACCCAGATTTAAATTTTGCCTTTGTTCCTTTAGTGAGCAGTGGCCACTGTCAGCCTGTCATGTGTTTGTGCCAAATCTAGCACAACACAGGTCAGAACAGTGTGCAGTTACTGCTCATGTATTTCCTTTATGACTAGAACTGGAAGAATCTGTCCATACTGACCTATAATCTTTACACGTGGATTTTATTTTTAAGTAAGTGATCACAATGGAAATCAGAAAAATAAATAGATGCTTTACTGGTTTTGTCTAGAAAGCTGAAAAGAAGTGGGAAGAGAAAAGACAAAACCTTGATCAGTATAATGGAAAGGAATTTGAAAAGCTCTTGGAAGAGGCCCAGGCCAATATAATGAAGTCAATTCCTAACCTGGAGATGCCTCCCCAGCCAGCAGTCCTGCCTAAAGGGGATGCAGCAGAAAAGCTAGAAGTCTCAGGTAAGGTTTGCGAGAGTAAATGGTGCTGAAGAATTGCATGTCTGGAAAGGAGAGGTTATTTTTCCGAATTTCTAGAATGTTTTCAGTTTATAGATTTCTATGATCTTGAGGAAGGACAAAACAATCTCTGAATACACAAAAATCTGCTTTAAAAAGCAAGAATAACTTGCTGTGTGTGGATAGAATAGTGGTAGAAGCTGGCAATTGCAAGCAGGAAGATCCAGGTTAGGCATTAGGAAAAAACCTCAGAAAGATAAGGAAAGTGAAGCACTGAAGCTACATGAGGCAATGAGGAGGATGCAAGATCCCCACTACTGGACAGAATGGCTTAGACTAGCAGTGAACGAGAATTTTATAAGTAGAGCTAATTTGTGATAGCAAGATGGTGAGATTCCAGTCCTATTTCTTTCACAATTTAACATACAAATCCATGTCTGAATTTATTCAAAATCCAAGGGGCAAAGAAGATGCCTCAGCCAGACCTTGGACTTATCCCATTAGCCAAACGTGAATCAGCTGTAAAATTCTTACCCAGCTACATAGGCAGGAGTCCATCGGCTCAGTCTCTGACAGGCAATTGGAGACACTGTGTGGGGGGGGCACAGAACCTGGCTGCCTCCTGCAGTCTGCTAGTAGTCTTCCAGCACCCCCACATGATTTTAAAGGGAATATCCCAATCTCCTCCTTTTCATATCCATTATGGAACTTTTATCCAGTATTTCCTCTTTACTTGCTTATACAATTTGCATCCCCTTGCTGTGGCAGCAAGCTCCCATCTTGTAAAGGACCTTTCCTTCATCTCTTTTAAACCAATATCATACCAGCTTCACTGAGTTCCCCACAGTTCTAATATTCTGCCATTTGGCAAACAGCTCTTCATTTCCTTTATAAAATCATGAAGGCGGTGGATAAACCTTTATAATATCCTGGAGCTCTCAGCCTGCCCCACAGACTTCAAACTGTGAACTTGCAGCCTTTCTGGTCCCTCCATGCAGCCAGCTGCTCCCTCCCCAGGCTAGATTCAGTTACCCTTGTTTAACTCCACTGTGTCCTTCTGGAGCTGTGGAGGTCAGAGCTTCATGCTGCACTCAAGGTGTTGGCATGCCAACATAGTACAAGGCTTAAAAATAATGCCCTAGGGGTTGTGTAGACAAATTCATACAGAATTTGGGAGGAGTGTTTTCAGATCCAGCATTTTGTTCTGGGTGTACCTTTGACACTGCCAAGTTTTGGCTTCTTGGATGTTTTGCAACATACATGTTTAAAATAAATTCTGTTGAACCTCATAAAATAATTTTTAGAATTCTGGCACCGTTCAGTGAGATTACTGGCTATCAACACAATTAGCTTGTATAATGTGTGGCATAAATAGAAGAAGCCAGTGAAAATAAGTACCATATGGGTGCAGTGAGCTGTGACATCTTAAAAAGTGCAGAGCACAGTAACTGAGAAGTTTTGTAAGTCGCCTAGTTAACTAATCCACTTCTAGAATACAATTTTGCACAGTGTGCAGCCAGCAGATTTAAGAACAAGTTTGATGAGATTGAGACATTTGCCTTCTGTTGTGCATAATGAATCCTGCAATAGTAACATAAATACAGGAACAGCAAAACTTTTCCTCAATATCTGATTAAATATCTCACTTACCACTCAGCTCTTTTATGACTGAGGATGAAAAGTTCAGTACCAGTCTGCTGTAGACTTGAAAACTGAGCGACATAAGAAAAGACAGACCACCTATCTAGCAATAAAATTCATAAAAAATTTTGGCCATAAATTAGCAGAGCCCTCGGTTGGCTCAGCTGCAGTCCCCAGATAGGTCATGTTGCCAGATTGTGTTGTGTCATCCATTCTCCACAAAGAACCTCTCCCAATGAAGAAACTCTTTTTTTTTTCCTCTGCAAACCACAAAGCAAAAAAAAATTACACACTTTATATTGTCTTTCAGATGACTCTGTAGATATTTCTTTAATGTCTTGACTCTAACTCATTTATATCAAGATTGTTCAGTGAAAAATTTGGGGATTGTCTCTAGCATGTACTTTAGAAATTGGTCTCCTTCATCTCTCTTTGTGCCTTCATATGTGAGAATGCCCTGATTTTTGCAAGTGATGAGTGATCAGTAGCTTCCATTAAAAAGAGTTTATCTGACTGCAGAGACTGCCTCAAGGCAGGCATTCTAATTTTGAAACATTTTGGATTTATTTTGGTACAAGTAGAAGTCTGTATGGCGGGAGCAATTCATTCCAGTCTATCTGTGCCTGTTGAAAAATGCTGCAGTTTAGTCAAACAGCTGGCAACAAACAACCCCCATTTTATTCACAGAAGTGCTGAGCCCTTTGGCACCAAAGAAGGCTCCATAATGTGTAGGTTTTGTTCATGGGCAGTCTCAGTGAGTTAAACTTGTTTATTTACTCCTCCCTCTCTAAATATGCCAGAAGAAAAAAAAAAAATAGACTAAGATCTTCCCCACATTTTTTTTTCCTTCCAAAGCTTTTTTCCTTTCCATTTATATTGGGAAAATATAATTGTTTAGTAAATAATATAGAAATCCAGCTTTGAAGTTTTATGACTAGCCTAGAGCCACTGCACTGACCATGAGCAAACCCCATCACAACCTGTCCTTAATGACTCCAGCTAAGGAATGTGAGAGGGATTAGCCTTCAAGAACCAGTGCACCTGCCATACTCATTGACAATATTTCTTGTCTGTATTCCTCCTTTTTATCTCCCATTTTGAAGATGGAGATGGATGAGTGTCTCAGAGATGTGAATGAGATGGTAGGAATCATGTTTTCTTTGTGCCTTCCATGTCTCTCATCCAACCTTGCTCTCATTAAGTGGGAGAAAAACTTGGAATTCTTGCAGTCAGAGTCACTACCAGTTTGAGGGTAATGGGTTGTGCCCATTAAAAGGAGTAGGGATTTGCAAAGGCCCTACATCATAGTCTGCTAAACACCATCTTGGAGAATTACTCTGATTTTACAGCAGTAGTACATCTGATGTAATTAAAAACTGAGTGGTGTGTATTGACCAAAGAAGAGGTCTAATGTCAAGTGCATCTGGAAATTCACTCTTCTTGGCAATCCTGCAAGTGACTGCTAGATAACCAGGTAGGGAGATAATACACATGAACATTTCTTTAAGCTTAAGCAGCTTCAAAGAACATTTGAGCTAAGAAGGAAACAAAGATGAGCCTGGGTCAGACAAGGGCTCCATCCAGTCCCCAGGGCCAGCTGGAGCATTGGAGGAGCCTGACAGAGCCCTAGGAGTGGGTAGTTATGAAATTATTTGCCCAGAGGGAGCACTTAGCCCTAAACAGCTGAGTAATCCCAAAAGCAGGATGTTGTATCTTTCTGGATTATATTTATTCCAGCTGTTTATGTAACACTGAGTAGCTGCAGAAAGGTCGTTCTTTTGCTCTTGAAAACAAACACTGTAAACAGCAGTGTGAAAATAGTGGCTGTTGCCGTATTTATGATGCTTAGCCTGTAACCAGAAACACACAGGGCCAGGTCATGAGCAGGGTAATGCTGCTTCTGGAAATAATGCTGTCCAGGGACAGTGGGGAGGAGGAAGTGGCAGCTGGTGGGGAGGCATCCTCGGGGCAATGCCAGTTTGAGAAACTGGTCTTCTCTAGGAAGACTCTCCTCAGAAAGCAAGGGCTGATTCTGGTCAGCCTTTGCATTTGGTATTTGGATCCTCTTGAGTTAGTGAAACATAGGGCTCTTAAACGATAATTCAAAGGCAAAACTGTGCACTCCTGGAATTATAGCAAGTTAAGTGAAAATAAATGCTCCCTAGGAAGAGGAGCAAGTGCAGTTGCCTCTGGTGACCCCCTGCCCTGCTCAGAGGTGAGAGGACTCACTGAAATGCAAAGGTGGCATCTCTAGAGTGCTGCTTATATTTTCACTCAGCCTTTGTCTGAAATTAGGTAGTTGTGTCCAGCTGTGAGATGGACAGAACTCTTCAGCTCCTTGCACCTTGTCAGCAGCACCTCCCAGGCAGAGCAGAAATGTGTGCTGGTTGCTTCAGAATTGCTGAGAACAATGAGAAGCCTCCAGGCTGGTGTCTCACCTGCATCCATGTCAGTGGCCTTGCTTTCAAAGGAGCCTGAGGGGCACTGTCTGTAACCGGGTACCCAGAATCTGCACCTTACCTGCTTCTTTACACGTGTGTGCTCTGCTATCCCACTCGTACACCGATGGCTGAGACTCAGCTACAGTGGCCTGGAGGACAGGAGTTCTGCTGAAAATTTCTGGGTGAAGTGACCCAGTTTCTCTGTGCAAGTGCAGTGCTATTTGCTTTCATTCGAGGTAGTTACACTTGAGTACCAAACGTATTTGTGTTCATATATTCAGCAACAGGATCTTTTAAGACATTTTTTTCCTTTCCAGTTGAGGCAGGTGTGCAAACACTGTTTTCCTCTCCTTACCTATGCTTACTTTGTGCTGTTCTATTTACCTGCAGAAGAAGCTCCTGATGGAGAACAAGATAATGACAAGCTGACCAAATCTCCACCTCCTCCACCTCCACGGCGCAGTTACCTGCCAGGGTCAGGACTGACCACAACGAGATCAGGAGAGGTCATCTATACAGCCAGAAAAGAGGCTGCTGCTGTCAAGGTGCGATGATTCATACTCTAGGCACTCAGACTCCTGATGAGAGGTTGGCAAAGAGACAAGACACAGGCTTGGGCCTATAAACCACAAAATAAGTTGAGGCAGAGCTGTGTCCTGGAAAGCTACTGAAACTGCTTACCAGGATGCACTTCTGTTAGGCCAAATGAACGAGTCAGATTTGTTCAGTTCTGTTTACAGGAGTCTTGCTGCTCTTATCTCCTAGCAATGCAGCAGGCAAGCCACAGGCTGCTTTCATTTAGAGTGGTAAGAAGATTAAAAAAAAAAAGAGAAGCATGCCTTAAACAGATGGGGAAGATCAGGTCAGATTTGAGAGTGTTTTTACAGAAATGTTGCAAATTAGTTTCTTTGGGCTTGTTTACCCCATCTGTTCTAGGGAAGGAAGTGGAGGGAAGTCCAATTTAGGAAGCTTTTTAATCTGTAAACATATAATCACATTAGCAATATTGGTTGCTTTTGAACTGATGAAGTAGCAGGAAGAGGGACCTTGCAAGAGGGGAGTTGCAGTAGTGTTGAATTTTTGGTGTTTACTTTGCATCAGGAGGGTTCAATTGTGTTATCTGTCTGTGCTTTCTCATCCCCTTGTAGGAATGCAGCGAAGATGCTGGGCAAATAGCACAATCCAAAGCCCCTAAAGAGGATCAGGCATTGTCTCGGAGCCCAGGGCATGCTGTAGCACCAGCTGCAAAAGATGAAGAGGAAGAGGAAGGAGATAAAATAATGGCAGAATTACAGGTATGCCTTTTGGGTTGCACATGAGGACACCTATGCCCAGTGTCACTTCTATGGCCTCAGTGCAATTTCCAGCTCAGAACATGAAGGAAAGTAGGTCTGCTGGCCTCACCTGGTACCACTTTGTTGCACTGAGTGGTACACTTTTTGGAAGTACTCCCAAATTTTGTTCGAGAGGTCTGGAGCTGAGTGGTCAACAACGCAGTAGCTGCCACTGGAGAAGCCTGCACATGCAGATGGGACAAGTAAAATGTTGGTGTGCATTGGTGTGGTTGTCCCTGGCCTAGTGTTGCTCACCTAGTGCCAGACTGGCATGGTGCTGAGAGCCTATCGTCTGTGCTAACTTTGGTGGGAGCAGAGAGTAACTGGGTCTGCTCCTGGTGGGCTGTGCTATGGTCCAAAGTTTCCCACAGTGTTTGAACATTGAAGTATTACCTGATCCCTGTGGTGCAACTGGTACATCACTCTGCCAGTGGCATAGAAGAGGGCTCTTTTGCTGGTCCTTCACTTGACATCACGTAAGACAATTCACTTTAGTGATGAAAATGCCACAGAAAATGCCTACTATTCTAGCTACCATCAGTGAGCTCCAGCTTCCCAGGGGCACCCTCTGTCCTCTTCCATGCCCACATGAGGAAAGGAGGTGTGGATCAGCTTAACTGGCTATAACTTCTGGTGTTTTGGAGCACTGTGGCAACATGAGATGATCCCTGCTGTCCACCTGCCAGCAGGTGGGATTGGTGCTGCCCAGGGAGCATTTGGAGCACAGGAGACACAGGCATTGAGCAGTAACTGTTGTGTCTGATGGGTGCACCCTGCTCCTTCCCTCAGCTCTCACCCACCAGTGCTGGTTTGCAGGAGAGAGCAGCAGTTTACCCTTACACCCCTTACATGTGCTGATGACCAGTGGGACAGGAGAGCTGGGGACACGGAAGCTGTCATGGCATCTCTGTCTCTAGGAGAGCAACCCTCTGCCTTGCAGCTGGTGACAATGAAGTGGAGGTTAAGATATGGAAAGGGGGGCTGAGGGAAGCTGAGGAGGAGAAATAGGCATGGTTACTCAACAGGGAATAGGTGTTCAAATGCTGGTTTTGGGGGCTAGCAATACTCATTTTAAACCAATACCAAATATTATGTATATTTTAGAAGTTTAACAGAGTACCATGTTTTAGAAAGGGCAGATTGCCTGATCTAAGAGCTACAGGCTCATTAGTTTGATATCAGTCATAGGAAGAAAGATGGGAAATGAGATGTGGGATTCAGTCATTGAATAACTAAAGGACGGACATAAACAGTTATGCCAGTGAGTACCATGTGATGGAACAGAGAGCTGTCAAAGCAAACACTCTTTGATCAAGTAACAGGTTTGACTGCTTGAACTGGATTGTATACCTGTAAACATTCTAGTAAGGCATTTGATCAAACATCACACAACATTCTCGTAAAAATCTAGCACCTCAAGTATACCAAAAACCCCCGTATCACAGCACAACTGAGAGCGTCTGGTTTTGAAATAACTGACCTTGATGCAGGTGTTTATAGACAGGTCTCATAGGGAGCACCAGCAGGCCCAGTATCTCTCTGTATTTTCATCAAGAACCTGGAAATATGTTTAAAATCCTTGTTGTGTAAATCATCTTAATTCAGATCAGTGGAGTATGAAAGCAGAGACATGATAGCAGTCACTTAATGGTCATAAAGCTTTGCTGAACTAAAAAGTCCCTGTGAAGAACAACATATAGGCTAGGCCACAACTGTGTGTCTTGGAAAGAAACAGGAGTTGCAGTAACAAGTTGACAGGAGCTCCCAGGTCAGTGCTGTTGCCACAAAATTGTGTCTGCTTTAGGTGTAGATGTGAGAATGTGGTGTGTTTTTATCTCTGTGTACAAGATCAGTGAGATCCACACTGTGCTGCTGCATCCATGACTAAGTATCCGTGTGTCTCCCATTTGGAAAGGCTGTTAAGAATATGAAGGTTCAGAAGAAACTTGAGTACAATGTGAAGATTTTTAACACAGCAGAAAAAGGCATCATAATAATCAGTGGCTGTAGCACAAACTATTTGGAGACTGTTATAGATATTTCAGAGCAAAGGTGATAAAAAAACATGAAAGTGAAATAGCTTTTTTGACACTTAAAGCCTGAAGGACTTTGAGGATGCTTAACTCAAACCCACGTCACTGGTCTCACAAATGGGTAAGTTGGAGAAAAATCCATATCCTGTATTGTGAGGAGCAAGACTATTTTTTATATTAGTTTCATGTCATCTTAGGTATTCTGGTCTATTAACACGTACAAATATGATGTAATGGAAAACCAGAAGAAAGTCTACATCCTGATTTTTTGCACTGGTTTTTCTTTGTTATCCTTACTTTTCTGATTTTGCATGAACATGCAATACATATGAAGAATACAGTATTTAAAGGACAGGCCTGATTCTTATCTGCAATCAGGGCTAATAATTTCTTGACTTGCCAGGAATCAAAAAATTTCCCTAACACATTGTATAAAAATATAATCTTACTGCATGTCAGGTTGTGTCTGACTCCTGTGAGCACTCCCCCCTTTTTGCTGTGTCCTCCCTGTACATCTCACTGAAGGCAGGCCATGTGCCAGTACAGGCCTACAGAAATTCTGGTGAGGTACATTTGCTGCCTGCACTGCACAGTGATAGTGGCAGGGATAGTTTTGCTCCTCCAGATCTGGGAGCCAGTTGGATAGAGAAACTCAAAGGAAATAAAAGAAGGATAGCAAAAGAAATGGCTGAAAAGTCTGGGCCGTGCCCTGGGGGACACAAGGTGGGACGCCAGTGTCCACAAAACCCATAGGTTGAGACAGTCAACTTATGGCTCATTATCAAAGACTGTGACAAAGGCACATCTTCATGTTTAAAGTTTTAATAACAGTTTGTGTGGGAGAAGTGGAGTTATGTAACACTTGCATGATTATCAGCCATAAGGAAATAGGTGCCGTCACAAGCCCTAAGCTTGTCATGGGCTTTCTACTTGAGTTTGAATAGTCTTTAGCACCTCTGTGTGCCTTCATCATCTGTAAATTCAGAAATCAAGCTTGTCCTCCTTACAGGGAGCACTGAGGTCAGCATGATGTTAGAGTCTTGACAGGCTGGAGGGGATACCCTGGATCTCTTAATCTAATAGTCTAAAATCTCTATTATTATCTCACAAGCTGGTAGGTAACATTGTTGAGCTGTGACTGTTAAAAACAAGTGCTCTCTTTGTAGTTGGTCATCTCCAGGTATTTCTGTGTAAAAGTCTTGGTCTCCTGATAACCTGCAGTATTTATTTCCTAGGCTTTCCAGAAGTGCTCTTTTATGGATGTAAACTCAAACAGTCATGCTGAACAGTCCAGAAATGATACACATGTTAAAGACATAAGGCCTGGGACTTTATTGCATCACAAGGAAAAGAAGGTAACAAGTGGCAATTGTAGACAAGCCACCCGGTCTTGGCATAACCTTCTTTCCTTCAAAACTAATCTTATATCTTGCGTCCTGTTCTCTTTAACCCCCACCCACCACTGCCCAGCGGTTTCCTTCCTTTCATCTCCGTATGGCTCAGAAACGCTCATATGGAACTCTGTATTAAACTATATTATGTGTCTCCTTAGCAATTGTACAATGGTTGCATGAAGTTTTATGATTCTGTGAAATCAAAACAGGGTCCGTCAGTTTCTGTCAGAGATGCTCATACTACTTAGAACATCCTTCCCCTACTGTTCTGGCAATGGATGGTGAAGCATCTCTCCTAAGCTTGAGGGGAATTAATGGTTCCTCTCAGTCTCTAGAGCCAATTTAGAGAATATGTGCTTTATTTTGTTTCATTTGTGGGTCCCAGGAATAGTTGTTAGATACTCAGAAATCCCATTCAATTTATTGGATGACAGAGTCAAAGTGGACAGGGGAAATTGCCCTTATGCTGAAAGTTAATGCCCAAAATTCAGTTGTGGGACTGAGAAGAGGAGCCATGTGTCTGGGGCTGTAGCCAGGCTGGGGTAGATTTCACAGCTGTGCATGGACTGGAGTTGTCAATTGAGTTGATTGGACTCAGCAGGCAGCCAACGTGCAGGACAAGAAAAGGATAAGTATTTCTACCCTTGCAGACCTCTATTTTATGTTTAAGAATAATGAGTTGCATCACTGCTGGGGTTAAGGTGTTGTGTGAGCATGACAACTTGTCAGCCAAATGCCGGTTTGCAATGGAGGTGGGTATGGTGGGGAAGGAAACAGCTCTTCAGCACAGCACTTCAACCTTCTCATGCATTTTGTGTGTGTATGCAAATGCTGCCAGGTCAGGGCATTGCACTCAAGGACTTGGGTTGGAGCTGCCCAAACAGAGGTTTGGGTCTAAAGCTGCAAACAGCTGGCTGTGTGTGGGTACAGGCCCATGGGTATGAGGGAAAAAGGAAAAATTGTTTTGTTGTGGAATGTGTGACAGTGTCACAGAGAAAAAAAGTGTGAATTCATCCTCATTACTACTGTTGTCAGAATGAGAAGATCATATTGTTATATAAAATCCTGGGTCATCACTCAGGACACTGCACATCCTGTAGCACAAACATTTCTTTGAAAGGTGCTGCCAAGTAATTGCCATAAACTGGTATTTATTTGAATAACACAGAGTCCAGGAAATTAAGGTTAATGAGATCTGTTTTTGTAATCTGACATGACAGAGTGTTCATTGGCTTTAAATATGGAACATTATGGTCATGGTAAAATCATTGAGGAAATGAGTTTTGTTGTGGTTTTATTTTTTTAGTAGAAAAGCAGCAGTTCCTAAAATGAGATGTATTGTACAAGGACACCATGAGGTGTTGCACTGGTGCTTGGAACTAGAAGTGGAACTCATTAAAAAAGATATGCAGTCAGCATATCCAGAGGCAGCGAGTGCCATTAAGTGGCTGGGCCTAATGCGGGGGGGTCTGACATGTCATGGGACTGGGAGGCGCTGAGCACTGGGCAAGTCGGGGCCTGGGGGGACCACAAGCCCTGTTGTTTGGCTCCCACAGTGCCCCTCAGCACCAAGTGCAGACACTGTCAGCCTGCCCACCGAGGCCTTGCTGCTCTGCTGGTTTGCATGACAGCTCCTCCTCATTCAGAAATATGAGGGATGTCAGGGTATCCACAGAGCAGCTGTTCAGCCTTGTTGCTGCTGAACAAGCCTTTGTGGAGGCGAACTGTGACTCTGATGTGTGAGTGACTTTCTTGCTTCTGTGTTTTGATTGTGAGTAAAGTTTTTCTTTGTAAAATCCTCCAACTGTACGTAAGAAAACATCACATAAGGGGTAGAAACTGTACCTGGTGAACCTCTGTATGTATGGGGCGTGCATGCACAGTCAGCCTGGGGATTTCTGCACCGTCACTCATCCATCTCAGTTGGGAGAGCAATGCTCCTGACTGTTCTGCACGTCTAGATGCTCACATAAGTATAATCTGTCCTTCTGGTGTGTTAGGAGTCAGCTTCTAGTCTCAAACAAGCAATGTCAGCTTTATTGCTTTTGGTTCACTGCCTTCGGGCACTCGAGGCCAAATTACTTTCCTTCTTGGTGAGCTGTCTTTTAACTGTAGATTTCTCTCTTACTCATTCATAGTCATGGTGTCTCCTCAGGTCAGTCCTTCACCCTGATGATTGGTGTTTCTCTTAAGTTGTCACAAGCACTTAAACCAAGCCCCAGAGAAAAGCCTGGTGTTATGAAACAGCATTTCCAGGGGTTCTCACTTTCAAATAAAGAAAAAAGTCCCCCTAAAGTTTCATTGCTGGGAATATACATACTTCTTTTGAGCCAGTGGATGACCTCTCTGTTCGGTGTTTGGCGTTTCTGCTATAAGTGAGTGTAGCTCAGTGTTTCATTTTGCACTTCCACGGGCACCACAGGGTGCCACTGGTAATTCTGATGGAATACTTCTAAGCTGCAGCAAGGATTTAGAAGTGCTCAGACTGTAATGATACTAATTGTGATGGAGCAGCACTGCTCAGGTGCGAGCAACATTAGAAGAAGCAAAATGTAACTTGAAAATCAGCTTTCACTGATATAAAACTTCCTTTCAAGGCGAGCCAGGCTCTCACATTTGGCTCTCTGGAGGGCCAGCAAGCCGCAGTGCCTTGCTGTCAGCCCTTCCACATCAGCCTCCCTCTGATGTGTCCCAGCAGAATGTGACCAGATAGTGTGAGACTTTCAACTTCAGTCTTATAAAAACATGGGGGGTTTTTTAGCTGGAAGGTGAACAGGTCGAGGAGCACTGTGTTGGAAATAAGGTAATTAATGTGCTTTTGCATATTCTGGAGGCCTTGTTAAAACAAGGTAGCATCCCATCCTGACCTAATGCATAGCACAAAGCAGTAACATCATGCACTGTTCTGCCAGAATTTGGAATTTTGCCCCGAAGAAAGACAGGAATCAGATGACAACTTGAGACATGTCTCTGCAGCAGTAAATGGAGTGGTGAGTTCACGAGGTCTGCGCTTCCCCTGAGATTAATCTTGGGGGAAAAAAAAAGTCCTGTAAAGGTAAAAGCCCTGAATAACTAAGTAATCCAACTTTCCCCCTTAGGTGTATGGGGCTACAACAGGATCTCCCACAGATAGTGACCATCCTAAAGAGAAGAGGGAAGGGAGAACTGAAGAAGAATTGGGTTCTGATTCATCCAGTACAGCTGACAGTAAAATTGGCTTTTCAATGAATGACAGTCCTACATTTAGCAAGGGTTTGTTTGTAGACAGTACAGACTATTCTAACAAAAACCTTCAGAATATGAGCACAAACCTGTCTGGTGTCAGTTTGCCAGAGGAGGACAAACGAAGAGGGGCTCAAGATATCTTAGGATCACATTTTCCAGCTGTTGAGACTGGAAAACAAAAGCCAAACTACAGACTGTCAAGAGATGCTCACCAGGACGTTCTGCAGGGTGAAGCCTTGCAGAGCACGGGCAAGCACATCCCCATCAGCAGCACTGCCCCTGTCCTGAGGCACACGCAGGAGGCTGCGGGGCCTCAACCTTCCTCGCAGGAGCAAGAAGTCTCTGCAGTCAACTACAATCAGGTTGTGCTGAGACCTAAAGTGCCCAGAGCAAACGGTGTGAGCAGCATCGAAGACACAGACTCTCCAGCCAGCTCTCCAAGTGAAGACAACCCACCCACGGAAAACATTGCCTTCATGATTACTAAAACAGCTGTCCAGGTGCTCTCAAGTGGGGAAGTTCACGACATAGTCAGCCAGAAGGGAGAAGATGTGCAAACAGTCAACATCGACGCGAGAAAGGATGGGGCATCAGAGAAGAGCATCCCTGAGAACACAGACAGCGAAGAGCCAGTGGTGTGTCTGGACAAAAAACCTGTCATCATCATTTTTGATGAACCGATGGATATTAGATCAGCGTACAAACGGCTTTCTACAATTTTTGAGGAATGTGATGAGGAGTTGGAAAAAATGATGACAGATGAAAAGATAGAAGAAGAGGAGGAGGACGAACATGAAGCACATGAAGTCTCTGAGAGGCAGAAGGAAGAGTCCCCAGTGGCTAATGACAGAAAAGCAACCACAGAGCATTCAGCAGCTCACGGTCCCCAGGGGCCGTACCTATTTAACCTTCGGTCTGACTCTGTAGAAAGCAGACCTCCTGCAGAGGAGGAAAGCACAAAGACAAATTTTAACAAATACCGTCAGATCTATGGGCTGAACACAGAAGCAAACTCAGACTCTGCCGATCAGTTGGGAAGCAGGCAGGATTCTAAGAAAAAATTTAAGTTTAAATTCCCTAAAAAGCAGCTGGCTGCTCTGACCCAGGCGATACGGACAGGAACTAAGACTGGGAAGAAGACTTTGCAGGTTGTGGTCTATGAAGAAGAGGAGGAAGATGGGACCCTGAAGCAGCACAAGGAAGCAAAGAGATTTGAAATCACTAGGTCTCAGCCTGAGGAGAGTGATAAGAGTCCTTCTGGGAACCAAGAGGGACCCTCTGGAGCTGCAGTGTCCCTGTCTAGGACTGATGAAATTCGACAAAGTACATACAGAACGCTAGACAGCCTTGAGCAGACTATAAAGCAGCTGGAAAACACCATCAGTGAAATGAGTCCAAAACCTATCCCTGAAAACACATACACCTCTGAGGGAAGCACTGTCCCCTTCTCTGCCCAGATAGTACCAGACACCCCATCCCAAGAGCACGTAGTGCTGGATGAGAGCCTTGCTGGTGTAGAGCCCCCTGCTTCACTCCCAGCCACTTCACGTAAGGTACCTTAGTCCGAGAAATCAAACCTCCAGCTGCTTTCTAAAATCTGCAATAATCACCATTAAACAAGAGGGTCTTGTGATTTGTTTGCTTCCTTTCAGGTGGCTTGTTTGGGCTCCCCACGAGGTGTCTAACAGCTAATAGACCATTGGTTTTTGGGGGGTTTTTTAATCTTTGCTGCTGATTGGTGATGGGCAAATGCAGGGGAGCTGGGTAGAATAATCCGCTGTGTGAAATGACAAGCGTCACTGACATGAAATCCAGGCTGATCAGTAGCTGAGCAGTTTTCTCCATTTGATTCTGGAAATTAACACCTGCGGTGTGAAGCTCCTGAACTTTCCCTGCATGTAGTACTGTGGCTTTTTTTTGGCGCATGGTGTGCAGTCCTCGCTTCAAGCACTCCGGCACTGACCACGCCTTCTTGTCTCCCCTCCCTGCCCCTCCACTCGTTTCCGCAGGGCTCCAGCGCTGCCTCCCAGACAAGCCGGATGCCAGTCCCCATGGCTTCAAAAACTAGACAAGGAAGCATGGAGAAATCAGGCAAACAGCACAAGCTGCAGGACCCACGCCAATACAGACAGGTAGTTTTACCCTAAACCCGGTGTTTGGATGGACATTTCATGTTGTTTGTTTATTTAAAAACTCCAGTAACTGACTGAGATTATACCAAATATCGGATGCCTGAGGTCTAACTGGACGTCCTGGATCCTGGGGGCATGACAGTACTGATCTTTTCACCATGCTTGTGCATGCATGTCTGCAATAAAACACCTGCTGCTTTTTTTGTTTGGTTGGTTTTTGGGTTGGGTTTTTTTATTTGTTTGTTTATTGGGTTTGGCCTTTTTTTTTTTTTTTTTAAACTGTGGTATTCAGCTGTAATTTTAAGATGTCAACTACCTGTTTACTTTCCGTTTGGTAAATGTGGTGGTTCCTTAGGAGAACTGGGAATGCTTCTGTTCAGAGTCTTTGCAGGAAGCCCTGGACACTAACCTGTTGGTGTAGGTGGCAGTGGGTGCACATTAACCTCGGCGGGGCGTCTCTCACACGTTAATAACGCGCAGCATGGCCGACGTAGTGCCTGGTCTGTAACTCGTAGGTCGCGCCTTCTCACAAAGCTCTCTTGGCTCCTCCTCTATGCACTCTCCGTTGGGTACTTTGGGTTTTCTACCAGGTCCAGTCCATGGCTGCAGGACTTAGCTCAGGCCTCGAACTGTTAGTTCTGATTCTCTGTAGGGCTGATTTCCCAGGTCCTGTTGGTTTATCATGTTACTGGCTTTCTGACAAACTGTCTCCTGACATCTTTATTTGCAGGCTAATGGAAGTGCTAAGAAAGCTGGTGGGGACTATAAGGCTACTTCTCCTACCCTACCTGCTTCTAAGATCCCAGCCTTTTCTCCCACTTCTGGGAAAAGCAGCTCAGCACCTGCTTCTAGCGGTGACAGCTCTAATGCTCTTAATCCACCTACTAAAACCTCCATTCCTTCCTCCTCCCTTCTCGGTCCTCAGACAGGTCGCATAACTTACTCTACCTCCCTCATCCCCTCTGTCTCTAACGGCTCCTCCAAGTTTCAGAGCCCCACTTACCCAGGGAAAGGTCACCACCTCTCGTTCTCGCTACAGACTCAGAACGGCCGACCACCCCCTCCTTCCTCCTCTACCTCCCCCCCCTCCTCTCTCTCCCCCCCTTCCCTGAGCCAAGGTATGAAGAGCATCAGGACAATCCACACCCCTAGTTTCAACAGCTACAAGGCACAGAACGGGAATGCCGGCAAGTCCGCCCCATCCACGGTCAAGGAGCCATCCTAAAGGCTAAGCACAGCACATCTGCCAGGTCACCAAGGCTTTTTGTTCACTTTCAAAGAACCCGCAGCCAATATTTTAACCAGGGAATGTAACCATTTTGCTGTATTGCTGGAGGCTTAATACTAATCACGTGCTAAATACTGAATTACTACACTAGATTAGAGTGAAGGTTTTTGGAAAACTGTTGCTGTTATAATGATAAAAGAGCATTTTCTTTCTATAGGCAGCACCTCTTACAAAAAGTGTGAAGGTGTGTGAGTGAACTTGACTGCGTGTGCACAGCGGTGTACTGAGCATGGGGAACTGTATGGTTAAAAATTTACTAAGTTGTTTTGTATAAAGCTATTTTTCATTATGGGGTCTAGACGTGAACAGAGATATACTAAAGTGTGATTATATTCAACTGTAAAACTGAAACTAAAATATTTTTCTTTTATTTTGGTGTTATTTAGCTTTGTTACAGATTTCTATTTTTGTCAACAAATGTCATGGTTCCTTTCGAGATCTTTTTGCCAAAACATTTTGATACTATTGTAATGTACATTTGAAAGTAGTATGCTGGACAGTAAACCTCTGCACAAGAAACAGAACAAGACTGGTCTTACGTGTGTATGAGGCAACTCAACTTATTGCACTGCCATTCAGATTATATTTAAGAATTTGCCAGCCAAGGAAAAAATAAATTGTTTTACACATATAGATAGTTGCTGATTACTTTTTTTCTTAGTTAAATCCACCCTTTTTCCTTCAGTTTTATTTTACTGAGACCTGGTAGCCCATTAATGTATTGCATTGTGGATTTTAAAATGTACACTTCAGTACTGTTCTGTATACTGGCAAACTTTTGTACATATCTATAAATATCTATAAATAAATAAATACTGTATGTGGCTGGGCACATAGAGTAGTTTTACCACACCAAAGTTAATTTTTATGCATGCTTAAAAATATATATGGGGAAGGGTTGAAAAAGATGGATATCAGTTAAATAGGAGAAGAGCAAGAAACTTACATAGCTGATGGTTTTGTAAATAAATTTATTTGTATAACACCATAATGTAATATACAGAACTATGATAAGCAAAGATCTTTACAAAAATAAAGGGCTGCATGCTTATATATTTGTATTTTGTCACTAGTAACTTTTCAGATGGTCTCAATTGGCTGTTCAGCTGTTTGCCTGAGGGTGTTAAGCCATTAGGAGGAAACCTGACTTTATTTTCCCCAGATTAAGGCCATACATAGTTACTAATTTCAAAATGGTGTCTTTCAAATTTATGTAGATAAAAACTTATTGCTGGAACTCCAAGTTAGAAAACCAGCAAGCAAAGAAAAACCTTTGAGTGATTGAATGAGGTGTCATCCCTTCCACCTTGCCATGTTCCTTGTTTTATTTCCCCTTGTGAAAGGGGAAGTTTCCTGGAAGCATCATTCCAAGGCGGTGCCCTCGGATGGTGCATCCATGCAGCTGGAGAATGTAAACATTGAGCCATACCTCAGGAACACAACACACAGTCTGCCTCCAGCAGGGTCAGGCCGAGTGCCATCCCCTCCACTGGCACGGCAGCCAAGGCGCCTGCGGAGCACAGGAGCTTCAGTGCCAGGCTGAGCTGAGCCGAGCCGGAACAGGCTGGGGCGCTCCAAGCCAAAGCAAAGGCGTGGTCAGAGCGCCCACACGGACCCACTGGAGTGAAGCCAGTTCCCTTCCAGCCAGGGCGGAACAGCGGGGACTGGTGGCTCCAGTGCCTGCTCTGTTCTCCGCTTTCTCATGTATGGAGTACACGACTGCCTGGCTCTACAGGGAACCTGCCTGATCCAATGCTGTAGCTTGTTACCAGCTCCAGACAGCACACACGGAACACCAGCAGGCTGGGTACCTGCTCCTCCTTCACACAGCCAAAATGTAACCTCAAGCTAAATGATGGACAGAGCATGGTTTGTTCCTAACCTGTTTGTCCGACATCTCCCAAGGATCAGATGCTTACTGAAAAACAGTGACTTACTAATAACTGATCCTCTGTAATGGCACGTGAGGTGTTCCCCATGAGCCATGGCACAGCCAGGCAGGGTCCCCAATGGCTCTGGCACTGCTCCCATGGCTCCTTCTCAGAGCCTCTTCAGGTGATAAAGCAGCACATTCTCTGTATCTGGCTGAATTTAGACATGGACAGCGCTTGTATAATTAACCAGCGACCCTGCAGAGTCACTGGTGTGCACGGGGAGTGAGCCAGTGCTGTGCTCACTGCGTGTGGTGGTGAGTGTGAAAATTGCCATCACACAGTGAACACTACACCCACCTGAGGCCTCAGTGCATTGTGACCTGCACTTTTGGTGCACCTGCTCAGTGCTGGGGTGCAGCACCCACCAGGAAACAGCATCAGGCTCAGCCAGCTCATAACCCACTGCACAGGCAGCACTGCCAGGACTGTCTCGAGGCAGGCAATGTTTATTCCCTCTCCATCCTGCTTGTTCAGCAATTATCAGGCTTTCACAAACACAGGGAAGAGCTGTACACAGGTTGTAGCTCAGCACAAGGAAGCCATCAAGTCTGTAAATAAATTCCTTGCACACATAAGAAATCAGAACTGGACAGTAGTGAAAAAGACAGGTTTCCCACTGGAAAGCAGTTATGAAAAGCTGTTTTGGTGGAGCTGGCTGCCGCTGAAGTTTGGGACAAGCTGTGGGACAGGTACCACTGCAACAGCAGCTCTGCACTGGCAGAGCAGCCCCAGCCTCACTGCTCTGAAATCCAGCAGTGAAGCAGCTCACTGAAGGAGCTGGCAGGTGAGCAGGACCTTCCTGCTGCCTGCTGCAGTCAGAGCCAGCCAAGGACTTCACAGCAGAGTAAGCACCATCCCTGTGTCAGCCAGTTCCTCCTACAGGGAGGGCCTGCAGCAAAGCCAAAGTGACACAGCACAGAGCCCCTGCGCTGGGCAGCATATGGAGGTGGGAAGGCAGAGCCAAAGAGGCTGCATATAGCAGGAAAAGGGAGGGATATGCAGGACATCTGAAGTGCACAAGGCCAAAATCCCTCTGATCCCTACTGAGAGGCAGCCCTTCCTGCAGGCTTATAAATTCATGGCTTCTACAGCAGATGGTTAAGGCAGATTTTTACAGTCTCATGACTGGGAGCCACAGGTACATGCACCACTTCAAGGATTGCAGGCCTGCTTTAAGCCATTCCCCCTCCAGGCCACACATCAGCCCACACCCGGTTCCAAAGGCTGGCACGATTAAATGGGTGATTACTACCTAAACGTGAACGGTGTTACAACCCAGCTTTGGGAACAAAACCACAAGTTTTTGTAGTAAATGAGGCCACATTTCAAACTCTTTCATCCTGCCTGAACGAAGTGGAGTGGTTCTCAGAGGCTACACAGGAACCCAAGGTCCTTAATGTGCAGCTCCGCAAAGAATTTTCCTTCAGCTCTGCAGTGGCACAAAAGAAGTTATGAAACTGTCTGGCCTGTGGCCATGTCTTAATTCCACATCAACAGTGCTGTGAGCGATACTAATGGGGACCGTAACAAGCCCTTTAAAGTCTTAAAAAGCAGTCACACAGCACCTTCCAGCTACCACACTCCAGAAAAGGCAGTTCAAATTAAACCACTGATCACCACTGAAGCAGGAATTGCTGTTAGGAACCATTTAAAAAATCCAAACACTACCATTGCTACCAACACAGTTCATGCTTTTATTACTTCTCCATCAGATCTCAGCTTATCCCATCTCTAACAACTTGCAGCTTCACAGCTCTAAACAGTTCTCAGACCAGAACTACGTTCCAAGCCAGTCTGAATCCTAATGAAATACAGAAAGAAAAAAAGGACACAAATAGCAATGTTAAGAAATTCTGTTTAAAAACACCTCTTTTTATTCTATGACCAAAGACTGGCGGAGGTTGCCCAGGGAGGTTGTGCAGCTTTCAGCTGTGGAAATCTTCAAAACCCAGCCATAGCCGCAGCCCAGAGCAACCTGCCCTGGCTGCACGTGGCTGAGCTGGGGGTGGGCTCAGCGATCTCTGCCCACCTCACCTGCTCTGCAACCCTGCGGAGCTGCCCATCTCCCTGAACCCAGCTTCCAGAGGGAACACTGACACTAACAGTATCCACCTCAGGACAGTGTACTGTATGCACGCACTTCCCTTCTTGAGTCAATCAATCAGACTGTCACCCTTCTCTTCCACAGGAGGGGGAAGAACAGCAAGAAAAAAAAAAAGAAAAAAAATCCCCAACACAGTAAAAAAGTACTACAGATAAGGGTCTGAGATAGCTGCTGTTAAGATCAGGACATAGCACTTACTCCTAAAAATGTCTACTTTCTCAGCTGCCACACTGGCTCAAATTTAAGGTGACCGAAAATCTTGGCAGTCTTCAAGAAGCAGAAAAATCATCAGCATTTTTCCAGCCTCAGATATGCAGTCACTCACTACTTTCTTCAGGGGGAGCTCAGTAACCTCCTCTCCCTGATGCCCCTGGCAGATGCTCCCTCAAGTGGAACAGATCTCCCCCCTCAAGTCATGGGTTTCCCCTACATGTTCCACACTACCAGTGCAGCAGCAGAGAATACCATGGAGGCTGATGAGGTTAAATAAATTTGTACCTGCAGCACTGTCAGCCAATACAAGTCATGTTTTGCATGTTTGTTTTCTAAGTTCCTAATTTTCAGATCTTGTGTTCTTCTTCATTTAGTACAATAAAAGTTCTATGTTCTCAAACACAAAAGTTGACAGCCATGTGTCTGGGTTCAGGAGTAAAAGGATCAGTTATCTAGAACACAACAAAGTGGAAATTAACCCATTAAAATGGCTGTCAAAGCAGAGTAACCTGCAGACCTCCATCTCCCCCTGTGCACCTCCCTAAGTACACTGCTTCACTGAGGAGACCTCTGGGACTTCCTGTGGATGCTCAGCACACACTGATGAGCTTCTGAGACTAATGCAGCTCCAGTAGAAGATAATGGGTACTCACTGATGAACAGCATTAGAGGCGTCACAACACTGTATTCTGAAAGGCCTTGTTCAAATACACTTTCCTGTTAGGACTGAAACAAAACCCATCCTCAGTTACTTGGCCCTTCACAAAACACACCCATTCTTCCCGACTCTGCACATGGGAACACTGCTAATGCACCCACCTCCTGTCTGCTCCAGGAGGAAAAGACATTTTAGTTTGCACAGAGACCACAAGAACATGGCTCATTTTTATGGGACCTGGTATTAGATGCACCCAATTATGTGGTGAGAACTTTCAGAGGTCAGCTGTCATATCTGGGACTTTTCTTCACAGCCAATTTTTATAATGATTTCTCACAAGGATCAAAACCACAGCAGATCAAAGCACAGGACTGTTACAGTCACTCCGGAAAGAAATGAGGTCTCCCTAAAAGCACATCAGCCAACACATCCTAGTACCACAATTCCTTCTCCTCGCAGTAACTGGACACGTTGACAGAGTTTTAATCCTCTGCCAAGCAGGAAACAGTGTAAGACACAGGGACACCCAAAGTGATTAACAGCTGCTTTGTTTTCAAGTAGGTGTGCAAGAACATAGAATAAAAAAATATAACTGATTTTGCACACAGATGAGTTTTTAGGGTAGAAACACATTTTTTTCGTTAAAATTATAAAAAGTCCAAGACCCAAACTACAGAATTGTTCTGATTGGCAGATACTGATGTTCATTCTGACTTCACAACACCTGCACACTAAACACAAACCCACTTGCTGCATACCTTGGAATCAAATTATGTATCAGGATGAAAATACTTAACCAACTGAATCTCTCTCACCTGCTGACCTGCACAGTGTGGCCCCACAAACAAAAGATTAATGAGAAGTGTCTTTCATCCAGGAGGAACTGCAAGTTTGGTGATCCCGAGAGCAGTTGCTAACTGCAACTTATAAACATGACATTTCAGAACCATTCATCAGAAAGAATTTGAATCACACAAAGAGTCACCAAAACAATTTTATTTCCAGTGTTTTAAGTGGGTATGCACACAGGCATGATACAGGTTTGGATTCATTAGGTCTTCATGCAGAATTATATTCTCGATAAAAGAAACCAGTTCCATCCAGTATCCACTATCTACACGCCTATGTTACAACATTTATATCAAATCTGGTATCTGAAGAAAAGATACACATGTAATATGTACAGTTAAGTTACTTATTTTACAGAAAGATTAGAAATTCAAGTCACATAAAACTCAAAATCTGTATTAAAATTGGAAATATAAAACTCCAATATTTACTGGAATGCCTAAGGAATGGAAGCTCTGTAGCCACCTGTGTTAACATTTGTAAAATGTAATGAAACTCGTTAACAGTAAAATGCATTCATTTGTTTGTAATAAGTTTCTCTAATTTAGCAATATGGCACCCTAACAAACCAAATGAATTTATAATGAGGCACTTGTTAGTGACTAAACCAAAAGAACAATTTTCCTGCATACTAATGCCAGGCCAACTCTCAGTCAGAAAACCATGTATACACTACACAGCATGTTGCATCAGATGCTTTGTTCAACATTTGTATGCAGCCATCAAATATACTTTTTCTTAAAATATATATATACTTTAACTTTAGTGTTCTTCTGGCTGTGGTAATGCACTGTGAAGACGTTCCACAGAGCACATTGATGAAACCAGCCCAAATGAAGGCTGCATAACAACAACAGTACAGGAAAAAAATATTTATATATGTACACACACACACACACACACACACACGCACACACAGAGTTACTGGGAAGTGTAACAGTAAGTTAATGAATTGCTGCAGTGGACATATCTCCCCATTTCAAAGATACTGGTAAAATCGAGATCTAACCACTTGGGTCCCAGACAGTTTATGAGGATGGGCATCAACTGCTGGGCTGAAGTTGTTTTTGTTCATGTTCTGATAATTTTCACCATTTACCTGGTCTGGTGGCTGAAATGGTCCCGAAGGTGGTGTTCTATTAATTAAGGTCAAGCTGCTGGAAGAGCTGCCTTCATCTTCCTGCATCTCTGCAGATGAGGGCAGTTCTACCTTTGATACCTCTGCTAAGTTAGTGTTCTCAAGTCTGGGCTTTCCAGTTTCACCCGTATTAAGGTCAGTTGTGCTAGTGCGTAAACGTTCTCGTGCAAGCCAGTCCGAGATCGAGAGGTCCTGGGCTGGACATTTTGGCTTCAACCGAGTCACAGCTGAAAGCTCAGATTCTCTCTCTCTACTTTGACTTGGTTCTTGAGCTTTCCAAGCATTCAGGACACTTATTTCAGCAAAATCCCTCTGCCCTCCAAGTGTGTGCCTTCGCCTGATATTCTTTCTCTTTGCAGTCTCTGCAGAATTAGCTTTTTGATTCCCAACTCCAAACATGTCATCAGCAGATGATTTGAGTCGCAGCTTTAACCTGTCTGTAATCTTAAGTCTCCACGTAGGTTCTTGTTTGTCAGCCTCATTTTTGGCCGATGTAGCTAAACTGCTTGTAGATCTTCCTTTTTTCATGATGTCAAACATTTTGGTCACAGTAGGCAAGTCCTTCTCACTCTTCGCATCCCCTGACCCCTCACTGTCCGTTTTGTGCCGTGCAGACTTTCTCCTGGAGAGTGTATCACATTCTATAAGTTTGTGTGAGCTGAAAAGTCTGCGACTCTCTAACTTTGGCGTGGAACTTCCCTCAGTACAACTTACTTCGCTTTCTTCAGAGTTCCTCCGACTGGTCTTTACCACTTCTGACGCTTTCCCTTTGGACAGCCTTTCGGCAGCAGCGCTGGTAGCAAAGACAGGGAAGTCACTTTCACTGTCCGTCTCCATAGGACGCCCTTCGCTGATCAATTCACTCCTTTCATCATCAGCATCTTCTCCCTTGCTTTCCGTCACTGACTGCACCTCAGGGCTCAGCATACTGGCATCTAAACCAGTCAGATACATAGTAGATGAAGTAGTTGAGTAATCCGAGGTGATGGAGCTGACATCAGCTGCTAAAAACTCATTGTGTTTAATTTCAGGGCTGGCTACTTTTTTGCATGAGTATCTGTGCTGGGAAGCCTGGGAAGAAGTGCTTAGCATAGTGCCAGAGTCAGACACTGTCTCCTCAACCTGGGAAGAAGATTGTGAAATAGGCATTTTTGGGTTATTCTTCTGCACAGTTTGCAGACAGTTGATATTTGATGATTTTGTACATTTTTCATGGTAAGGCAGTGAAGGTTCCTCTGTCACGATATTTTCTTTCTTTAATGACTTCTTTTCATCCTTTACAACATTCACATCTTTTTTACTGCTGTTCTCTTTTTCCTTCAGGACAAACATCCTTTGTTTTCTCCCTATCTCTCTCTCTCTTTCATATTCCCCTTTAGCTGTGTCCTCTTTTGCTGTGTCACCACGAGATTGTTCTGCAAGCTCCTTCTTGAAAAACACATTATCCAACTCATCCTCTGAGCTACTTGGTTGTGGTTTCTCTTTAGTTTTTTTCCGCTTGCGACTAGCTGCTGCAAAAATGGAGGACACAAGCAGTTCCTTGCTATACTGATCCTTTCCAGAACCCCAAGAACCCTGTTAAAAAAAGGGAGAGGGCATAATTAAAGTCAAAAAGAAACATTCATTAGCCTGAGACAGTTTAAAAACACACCCTGAGCTTCACAGTAGAAAGTGTGTCTTCATTCAGGAAATATTTACATGCTCTTTCTGCAGTTTAAATGACATTGCCCAAGAAGTCAATTTTCATCCTGAGCCTTCCACTTTTTATCTGAGTCTCTTCAACTTAACAAAGACTAGTTTGTGTATACTATTGTTTTGTTTTTGATTGACTAATAAAGCAGGCCCCATTACAGTAAGAAAACCTTTTCAAGACTGGTTTGAAACTGCTTCACAGGTACTTCATAATCCCTCCTTTCAAGGTCTTACCTATTCAAAAAGGCTAATTACTCCATTTTCCAGTTCATCTTTCACCTTTCAGACAGAGTTTGTAAATGGTATCAATTAATTACTGCCAATAAAATGAATGTTACTCATAACTAGTTTAAGTGTAGAAAATTAACAAATAAACATCCTTATTTTAGAGGAATCTATCTTTAAAATGCCATAGAAATAATAAAAGTGCAAGTCAAATTATTCCATTTTATGAATTAAAAACTATTTTCACTACTCTGACGACATTACCACCTGGCCCCTTGGAAGCTTTGCACCCTTCCTACTTACTGCCCCACTCCTACCAGGCAGTGTGATGTGGTGTCCTGGAAATTGGGCTATTTTGGGGAAACAGCCAAGCCACCAAACATCTTCACAGAGCAGCTGTGTTGGCATCTGCACAGTGAACCTGAAGGATGCTCTGAGTCCTGTTCCCAGCTCCAAAGGGGGCATCAGTGCCACACCTGGAATGCAGGCCAGCATAAAGCTGTGCCGTGAGCTGACCGAGGTCAGCTGTGCGCTGCCCTGTCACTCTGTGCTACCCAGTGCTAGAACTACCGAACGACAGCCCAGGAGACAAAGACTTGTCCACGTGTCAGATGAGAGCTTTGTCATTAAACTGAGGACTGAGCAAACACCCATGTTCCAGTCTTGTTCCCCTGCTGCACAAGGCGTTCCTCCCAAGCACAGCAATACTTCTGAGGGAGATTCTGCAGAGCAACCTTCAACCACAGCCTTTGCCTTCCTCTAAGATGAGGAGCTATTACCTCCTGCAGAGCAGGCTGAATTCTAAGTATGTTTTTCTCAGTGAAATACAGAATCATAAATACTCTCTGTGAGTTAGTACTATGCCAACAACAACAGGGAACATACTATATATACATTCACCTCTACCAAATGAGATGCAAAAAGGAGGTAAGTGCCCACAATTGTGAGAGCTTGGAACGAAGCTGTTGCTGTGTGCAGCTGACTGCTTTGGCAGATGCAGCTAACTGCACACAAGTACTTCTCCAACGTAACACTTCAAAAACAGGTTATGAAAAAACAGTACTACCACTTACTCGAGAAATTCTACAGAAGCTCTATAGTACATCTGCATATCAATGATTTAACAAAGCAAGCACCTAACAGATTACATTAGCTTGTAACTACATCATATCAAAAAATGATTTACCTTAGATTTTGCTGAGTCACTAGTAGCTGAATCTGTGGAAAAATTAGAAAAAAATTTTGTTCAGTTCTGTGCAACTTTTTTATTGTTGCTACAGACAATGCTGGACTTATGAAAAAGACAAGCACAGAACAAGATGTGAAGCAAATTAAAACCAGAACAGAGTGAATAGTCAGAGCTCACAAAGATGCAAGCTGCACCACAGAAAGCCACCGCCATGAAAGGATGCTGTGAATTGTAGGCAGAACCAGCTCAATGATAGGAATGGCAAAGGAGCCCTGTTCTTCAAAATAAAAAACAGAAATACTAATGTTTATTTGATGCTTTAAAGTATACAGCCCCTGCAAAACCGCAGCTGAGAGACCTGTTCAGGATGGCACTGTGTACTCTCCTGAGATTCAGGATACACAAAGCATAATTGGGTGTCTTAGTACAGTTGGCTCCCTAGGTACAAATCATGGTTCTTGTAGTCGTACTCTTTTTGTGAGTTTTTAAAGGAATTAAGTCATATTTTGTGTGTAAAACCCCAATTATACATCTCTCTCCACCTCTTACTACATACAGGCAAAATTTTCTTTTTAAATTGTCTAGATGTCAGCAGCTACTAGTTTTGTACTTTCCCATAACAAGCGCTTTTATGAAATGAAAAATGGACACCATAGTTTTACTGTCTCGCAAAACCCAAGATTATACAATTATAAAGGGGGTAGGAAGGGGCTAGCACAATGACTAAAAAACATGAACTTGGGACTTTCTCCCTGGGAAGAAAGAGCTGAGCCCCCTGCCACACCCCTTTTTGACACATGGCTAATGCTTTATGACTAGAAAGACTGGTAGACCATACCATGCTATTTCTCCTCAGGGTCTGCTTCAGAGATAACAAGAAACAGCAGAAAAACTTTTAAAAAGTAGCATTGATCTGTTTAAAATACTCTTAAAAGAAAATTTACAGCACAGATCAACTTGGGTTTTTTTCCATTTACAAGAAACGGGGGTTTCTGCAGACAAGGCAGCTACAATGTGGGCAACAGTCCTCCTTCTTCCTACAGTTCCAGCTGTCCATCAGTGACATCACAGAATCCACTA
This sequence comes from Lycocorax pyrrhopterus obiensis, assembly GCA_014706295.1. Taxonomy (NCBI): domain Eukaryota; kingdom Metazoa; phylum Chordata; class Aves; order Passeriformes; family Paradisaeidae; genus Lycocorax; species Lycocorax pyrrhopterus. Next base: position 17,630,612 of record JACSVZ010000002.1, on the reverse strand, counting down.
ATGACATCACCGTGTGATAGACTCCTCCCACTTCGCCTGTTACAACATCAGTACAAAGTGACTGTTTCAGTAAGTGCTGAACAACCCTTTGAAAACTGAAACAAAAGCTAGAGACCAAGGGATAACATTTGTGGGATAAAACATGCTGGGTTAGTGCAATAGTAGAGTGAAGGGAGGAAGGGAAAAAGTCACCAAAAAAGAGCCTGTAATGCTTATCCTTAGCCACAAAAGAGGATGGCATTTATAAAAGAAGGAAACCAGCTTTAGTATTAACATACTGCAACATACTTAAGTGTCCATCACTTGACAAGAAAACATAACTCAATTTGCATTCCTAATGCTGGGAAGGAGCAATATTAGAACACCACTGAAGATCAGTCTTTCTGCCATCACAACAAACCACTTTATAGCAGCGTATCTGCTTGACCTCACGATGATGATTGCATGGGTTACTGTGAATAAATAAAATACTATGTGCAAGACTCATCTTTTAATGATTAAATTCCTGTTAGACAAAGAAGTCTTCCGAATTACATCATGCATGATTATCAACAATTCAAGTCTTTAAGAAGTGTTAAATGATCTTTTGGAAAAGAGGAAAACATTTTATTAGTAAAAGAAAATAGGAAGAGAGAGTTACAGTGAGTTAACAGAGTACGTTATTCTAGCCTATGGACTAACACTGTCCAGGCAAGAGTTACCTGATACGTCTCCAGGAGATACTCCCGTTCTTCCAATGTTGGTGAGTAAATGATCTATGTTTGGCACTGGCTGAGATTCTACAGTGTTTTCCTCCTGAACTGCTGTCTACAGTTAATAAACAAAGATCTCTTCATCATCGTTTCACAAATAGTTCATTACGATTCAACAGCATTTAGAAAACTGCATTATTCACCTGAAGAACACGAGGAAAGCGTGTCCTATTTTCCTTTATGCTTTTAAAACAAATGCATGGCTTGCTTTTTAAAAAAAAATAGAATTCATTACTACAAGGACTGGAAAGCTAAAAAGGTGCTTCTGAAGAGCAAACCATATAGTGACATAGTAAGAAATACACAGGCGTTCTAGAGGCAGCAGAAGCAGATTCTAAACTAAGGCAGTTAGAACACAAGTATTTATGCCATAATACTTACAAGAGGTTCTTCAGCATCATCTTCTGTGAAAAACCAGTCATGCTAAAAGTTAAAATAAAAAGGGTGAAAACTCCCCAGGAAATACAAAACCCAAATGTGGCACAGTCAAACATGGATATTACTAAAAGTGAGAGTTTGATGGATAGAATACCAGACCCAAACTGGCCCAATGAGAAAAAAGCTGGTTGATCTCTGTACGATCTTATTTTTTAAATAATGAAATGCACCCACTTACTTTTTGGATGAGTGTTTCTACAATTTTATATTGGTCTGGCATGTGCGTAACCATGTGTGTCATGTTATCATCAGATGTCCTCACAAGTGTTGGACCAAATACTATTGCCAGGTTTCTTGGTTCCATCTAAGAAATGAAATATTTCCACATCATGCATTTATGTTGAGAAAACACAGTAATATGGGCTAAGTACATTAATATAACACTATTAATATATATGAGAACTATTTTAAATAAGGACATAAAAGAGTTTTCTAAAAATACATTACTGAGTCAGGTAGCATGTTACGCTACAACAAAACTCTCCTAATATGCAGCTGCAATAAATACACCCAACATTTCTGCAATTCAGAATTCCAAATTTCCTTAACCTACTGCAAGCAAATGGCTCCACAAGCACAGAAAACTCACAAACTCAGATATATTCTTTACACTTTCAGGGGGATCTCTTCATTTTTCCTTAAAGAAACACTGATGCTTGGAAACATTGATGTTTTAAGAATTTTGTGTTTTGTAAAAAGACATTGATAGCTCCCCGGTTTTTTCCTGAAAATGTTTACATGACACACACAAAAAATTAAGCTGGTAATCAAATACTGTATTATATCTACTGATAAAGACCTCATTCAATTTGCACCAACTTTGGAGGAGGCGGCAGAACAAATATCACACATCTATTCTAAACACATCTATTAGTGAGACAGGCTCAGAGTTATGTCATCAGGTCACCACTTTAAAAGTGAATTAAGTATATGACTAATTTTACATCTCTGACAAATAATTTCAAGAAGCAGCAGCAGAACTTACCTTCTATTTTTGCTTACTTCTTTAATTCTGAGTTTACTATTCTGGTGAAGAACAGACCAGTAATATACAAAAGGCAAGGTCTTTGTGCTTACCAGAACTCAGTTGCAAACATGACACAAGCCCCTAACACTCTCTTGGACTTGAACTGTGTCTTTTGACAAGCCACACAATTGTAACAACACCTCATTCATCTAGCCTTATATATTCAATAATATTAACAGTATTTAACAATATTCATACAGCCCACCAAAACCATAAAATTATAAAAAAGCTTCCTTTAGGCACTGCACTTAAAAATGACATTTACTGTAATTTCCTTATAATATCTGCTGTAATTTCACTGAAGTTTATAATCTGTTGAATTCTTTTTTAATGAACACACAAATACTTCTCTTTCATATTTACCTGGAAGGTATTATTTGCAGAACCTACCATGTTCACCTCAACTGATCTTTTAAGTGATTTAAGATGATTTAAATTATTTGGCCACAGGCTCTTCTATATACCACCAATTATATCAAAATTTTTCCTGTACTCTGCACATTGGTAGCCAAGCCACCACATTACCTGCCCTGAGGTAAACATCCATAAGCACATCCGTATTACGGACAGCTTTGCACTCAGCTACCCTTCCCTGAGAGCTGAGAAAGGGGACACTATTATTTGCATTTACTGTAGGATTACAGCATGCACAGAAGCACTTAACCCAAACTACCTCTCTCCCACCCTATGGAAATGACAAAAAGTTATACTTAGTGGAGGAAAAAGACCCAGTAGTGATGGACTACTACCACTTACAGTATGAATTTTCTTTCTTAAAGCCAGCCAAACAGCATCTATAGGGTAATCAAATAGTCAAGTAACTACAGTAAGTCCTAGTCTTAAAAATTTCTCAAGCATACAGAAGCCAGGCTTCAAAGAAAGCTAATGTGATAACCTCTGTCAGCAGGTTTATTCACCTGTGCCCTGCCCAAGCACAGTCTTGCTGGTGTCTGGATTGGATTAAAGGAAATTTACAGACTTGGGATAAATTTTGGATGCAAGGAGTTATTCCCAAAAGACTGACTACCAGTTTGAATAAACTTAATTCACACTAAACAGGTGCATATTTTGCAGGAGTACTTAGCCTTATACAAAAATCTTCTCCACATAGCAAAACTCCCTAATTTCATCTGCAACAATAAACTATCACCCTAATTAGCAATAATCCTGCACAAAAATAATATTTAATGAAACTAACCAAAATACATTATATGTTTCTTTCTAATACCTTGTTCTTTTCTGAGTTCTCTGCTACTGTCTTCAGGTGTGCAGAAAGAAACTTGAGTGTCTCATAATGGTGTTCGGGTAAATCATGAATCTGAAACAAACAATCACTATTCAGAACACAGAACACTTAATGCTAATTTTGTAGTGCACCTGCAACACAACTGATTTTAGTTTACCAGTCTCTTCAGTGTTTTCAGACGCTCAACAGGATCTTCTTTTCTGTTGGCATCTATAAAATCTGCATATTTATCTGTTAAAAAAGCAGAAATTATTAATATGTATCAGGTTTTATATCTACATATGTATGTATATATACCCCCATCTGCCAGCCCCACTTCCCCTTGAACACAAGTAACATATATACAAGAATGACCTCTGGAAGTCATAAATTAGCGCATTATATTGTATATATATGTACTGTATGACAGTAGGGAAAAAAAACTCCCAGCTTTCATAGAATACTGCAACAGCAGAATTTAAAATTTTACTCTTTCAGTTGCATATTCATAATCTCTTCACATCAGAGAAATTCTATTTACACCTCTCATTCTTAAGATGATCACCAGGACTCCCCACTCTTTAAGAAAGCCAATTTACTGCAGAGTGGGGATGATTTCACTGGATTTTCTCTCAAGTCATCTGAACGTTGTAAGACAACTGTTCAACAGCAATTCCTAAAGACAAAACTGTAATGAAAACAACCTACCGTTGGTAAAGAGGGGTTCCGGGAGCTTTCGGAAGAAGGATTTCAGCAAACTGCTTATCACGTTCAAGTCACGCCATTTCTATGTGTTTAAAAGAAAAGGTCAGACATGCTTTATATTTCTATAATCACAACACAACCAGAGGTTTTGGGCATTTTAATATGAAAATAGTGTGCTCGAAGACTTACATCATCATGAACATCAATGTCAGTCATTCCTTTGTTGAGCTCTTCTTGCATACTTGAGATGGCAGCATTATTTCCAGGCACTCTGTAAATTCCTGTGTACTCAAGACCTCTTTCTTCAACCAGTTTGCAGCATATATCAACAATCAGTGGAATATACTGAAGAAAAAGTTGTATAGGTAAGTAATTGATTTTAAAAGTATTTTAAATTCACAATGAAAGAAAAACTCTACTTCCATACTTTGTTGGTATGAGCTGGGGGGCAGTCATCTAGTCTAACACCAAATGTTCCAACAGCAGAGGGCTTCTTTTCAAATGTCTTCCTCATAATGCTTGGAATGCCTTTTCTCCACGTCCCTTTGTCTTTTGGTGGGCTTGTCTCATCTTTTTGTTGTTAGGACCGTGGAAAAAGAAGAAAATAAAGAAGAAAAATAAGGACATTTATGCCACAAAGCTGACTGTAAATATAGGTAACAGATTTGCAAAAAGCAAGTGGCACCTGCTGCATTTTTAGCTTTTACCAGCCGGGCTTTATGCAACAACTCACTAAACATTAGTCTGTCTTAAACACAACTTCTCTTACTCTTCTGTGGTTCAAAAGATAAATCTAAACATACTCACACCCCAGACTTAGAAAAGCAAGTAGCTGGATGGAACTGTGGCATTTCATCATTCTAAGACTAAAGGTATATAAACTACGCAATTTAAACTTAAAATTTATATGAAGTACTAAAATTAAAAAAAAAAATCTATATTTAGTAGCACAACACTAAGTTTCTGTGGAACCACACTGCTGCATGAAATACCCATCAAACTCTAGAGCCATGCTCACACTTGTGCACTTACTCACTCTTTCAGAAATTATCAGATTTTAGTCACTCCTAAATCAGTCCAAACATTACTCACTTAAAGTATTCTCTATCCAAAAATCAGATTAGAAGTTCAGTTGCTCTGTCTACCTCTCGTATAGAATTCTGGTAGCAAACTGCGATTCCCATTTATCCTGCACTGCAAGTCACCTAACACAGTAAGTACTTCCTTCTTATGTCTGGAGATATTCTTTCAGTAGGTTTGACATTTACCCAACACGTGGAATTAAGTCACGTGTGTAGCACTGCAAGGAGCAAAGGGACATTTGTTGGCAACAAAAACCAGATTTCAATGACAGCTTAAATTCAAGACTGAATCATTAAAAAGCGGTTGATCAAAAGTGACTGCTTATCCAATTGCCTGAATTTGTATACAACGTTTTTTAAACAACAGTCTGATCTGAAGTACCATATGTTTACACACTACGTGAAAAAAAAAAAAGAAAAAAAAAGAAAAAGAGAATAAAAAAGAGCAGCTTGTGACACTATTTGATGGAGTTCAGATACTGATTCAAGTCTGCAGTGCCAGCTCATCAGACTTTTTTAGAACTCAGGAGGCATTAATTTTATTCCAGAAAAAAATAATACAGGTTCACTCGAGTGTTTTAAAAATTAAGACAAAAAGAGCTGTTCTTCTATACTTTTGAAGTACTTTAATGGAAAAATTTACCTTGTCACTTCCAAGTCAGCTGGAGACAAAAGTATGTATTACACACAAAATTATTTCCAAAGCTTGGCAAAATTTTGCTCACAAGAAGCCTAACACCTGTATTTTACTATTGTTAGCACTACATTGAGCTGTTGGGAAAAAAAAACCTCAAAACTTTCTTGAGAGGGTTCTTAAAAAGCTTCAGGGATCTGAGATGAAGTAGTTCCTAGTGACTAGAGTGACCAGAGGTGCAGCTTAAAAAGCTCTGGCTAATACTTGGTTTGCATCTGTGTATTCATGAATTAAAAAATACCTGAGAAGGGCACCTCGATGGCCTTGCACTGGGGCAGAAGGGAACTAAAGAAATACACAAAACATACAGACCTTTAGTGAGAAGCTTCCTTTCAGTCTCATCCTTAGGAGAATGTGGACTCTGAGTCCTCTGTTCTGCTTTAGTTCCAAGTAGAGTCTGTCTGATACTTAGACTCTGGCGAGGTGTTTTGGGAGATGGCTCTGTTTTGCTGCTTGAAGAGCTGAACAAAAGAGATTACTTCAGTTAAAAGAAGCTAAATAAGAACTCTACAAAAATTACTGGCAACATATAATCCACCTACCTCATCATTGTACTGTACTCTTTAATCCTTCGACTAATGAGATCTCTACTAGTAACACCAGTATCCTATAAAATAAATTTAGAAATACTTTATAATCTTATAAAATAGATTTTTTTTTCCTTTCAGAATATGATCAACTCTTCTGGTCACCAAATAAATACAGAATTCAACATTTCAGTCCACTTTAAAAAAACCCAAACCCTCAACCAAACCAAACATCCTAACAGGCAGTTCTTGAGAACAGTGAAGACAAAACATTTAAAAACCACAAGGAAAACAAAAGTAAGTAATTACAAATCAAGTACTGCTATTTATATGATTTTTTTCAAAGCAGTACAATCTGATTAAATCTTTTTAAACTGAAAGTAAGTTTAAACAGGAAAAATGCAAGTAAACACATATTACTACTTTGAAAAATCCAATCCTATGTGCACACAGTACTTAGAAAACTAATTGCTACTACAAATACAGCTGAAAAAATTCAAATCTGCTTTTTTACCTATCTGCATAATACTTTGGATAATTATTTTGAATCTTAGCAGATGTGCATGACCACAGACATGAAAATATTCCTCTGTTGCTCCTCACTGCAATGAAAATACACCATGGACAATACTGGGACAGGTATTCATACCTTATGTACAACAAGAGATGTTTGCCTTTGGCAATGAGCATTAACTTAATTCATAGAAACATCAGCATTTAATCAGAGAAACAGGCATCCTTCAAAGTTTCACTTTTTAACTGCTGAGAAACTCTTCACACTGTACTACTGCACACAGCACTTTGCAATGCAAGCCTGAAGAGAGACCCCACTGTTCCTAAACCTGCAACTATCTTTTTAAAAAGATTAGGTATTTTTGGCAGATCAGTTTACAATAAAGTGTATCTTTAGTCAAATCAGCAACAGTATTAACTAATTTCTTTCAAAAGTCTATTTTCTAATTATGACTATGTTGACCTTTTTTTAAACTCTATTAATTTACTCAGTTACCTTTCCTTTCACCTCATTTTCTTGTATGTTCCTGTACACACTTTGGTCAACTGGTTAATGAAAAATTAATTCTTCTGTTCAAGTATTAATTACAAGAAAACACAATACCTGTAGAATTAAAATGAAAGAACGACTTCTGCTTTATATTTTATAGAATTACCTCATCATTTAAGTTGCTGTTGTCCTGTATTGCTTTAATCCATGCTAACATATTATCTCTGTCCTCAGCTTGAAACAGATACTCGCGGTCTGACGTGGTGAGCCTAAATACATTTTTCCTCTTGGTTTCACAGTACGAGATGTCTATTAAGCAAGCATTGATGCTTATAGGTTGTTCTTCCTCAGAGAGGGTCACTTGTTCCTTTTTATCCTTGTACAAATAAAGCGAATGACCTCGAAGAACAACATACAATTGCTTCCACGGCCGAATGCTCCCACCAACTCGCTAAAAAAGAGCAACCAAAGTGTCAGTTTGCTTACTTGTTACAGTGCACCATTCTGGGTTACAAAACTACCTCCAGAAGTTTCACAAAGAGAGGCTACCCACCTGGCTGGCAGAACACTACACAAGGTGGGATTCACTAATTGCTCTCCATCAGAGGAGTGAATTGCTTGATAACCTGCCCTCCCAGACCACCCACGGAGTGTGAGTTCACATATGACAGTAGCAAGAAACAGAATGCAACAAATTCTGGTCTGGTATTTAGGAAACTCTTGCCCATGCCTTTTAAACTGCCTTCAAGTCAGAATGGCATTTTCACACCACTGCAATTCCAGACTCCCAGTTTTCTTTAAGTGTTAGTCTATATTTGTGCAGAAGGTTAATTTGAACTCAACTCAACATTCACAAAAATTACAACTTTTTTCATTATTAGGAAAGAAGAAAAAAATACAACTACACCTACCAAGGGACTGAATCTTATTATTTAATTATTCATTAGAAATAGTTTACTTCAACAGATGCTTTGAAATGTAAAATTAAAACGGTTTGGAAAGCAGTCTGTAAAAGAGGCTGAGGAATTGACTGAAGTCAATTTCTAACAGGTCTAAACTTTTATTAGTCTTATTGATGATCTTATCCCCTCCAAAAAAATAAAAAAACTCATCCAGGAAGGATTCAAGTTTCTTATCTTAGTTTGTCACCAGCTTAGTGTTTGTCCTCAGTTAAAAACCCAAACATGACAGGTACCTTTCCTTTGTCTGTAAAAAGCTGACGAAAATGGAGCCATCCTTCTTTGGAGGCATCAGCAAACACCTCTGAAGAAGAATCTTTTCGAGAGCCAGAGTCTTCTGAAGATTTCTGGCTGTCTGGGACCTAGAGAAAACATCACAGAAAGAACCCCACAGTGTAATTTTATACACGTTTGTCTACATTTCCTCTGTTCAAGATGTGTCTCACTTTAAAAATGTCCCCAGGAATATGCCCCTGAGAAAATATAATTTCTAAAGTTTACACACAAGAATAGTGACCTTCCACATGTCAAGAATACTTTGAGAAACTTCAGGAGCCTTAGACTCTCATTAGTGAGTTTTCACAAAAGGCCACCATATTAAATATGCTTTGTTTACAGAGACTAAGGAAAATGAAAATCAAGGACCATGTGGTGAGTCCAGGAAAAAAGAGACCATGTTTACTTATATGATGTATACATCAGCAATCTGATCAGCAGCAATTCCAATGAACTTCCTGTCTGTTTAGCACATCACTTTGTATAACAGACTTGTACAATTCAAACAATTTGTCACAGCATTATGGGTAATGTTTAGGAGTTGCTATATATATATTTACCTACCTTAATCCCCTTTAAACTAGATACATGTTTGATAGATCTGTTGGAAGAAAAACAAATGTTAAAATGAGATTTTAGACACTTTAAAAAACAGATGTTCAAATTAACTAATTTTTTCATGAACTCACGATTTTCCCTCTTCCCTGTAGTCGTCCAGTCCTTCATCATACGACTTAGATCTCTCTGTTTTTGCGGCAGGCTGGCTATCCAGGACACTAGGCCGGATGGATTCTACAAACAAACAGAAATTTTTGAGTATGCAGGAACCTGAATCACATTTTTGCAATTTATTTGAAGCAATAAAGAGTTTACAATTTTCACTCCTGATCTCCAGAGTGTGAAAGGAAAAAAGTTGCAAGAGAAAAAGAATGAAATCAACGCTCACCATGATCATGTGAAAGCTGTCGCCGAATTAAAGGGATTGGAGATGTAGGACTGGGAGGAACAGTTGTTATAGCTGGTGCTTGAGAAGCAGATGCAGAAATAACAGCAGAAGCAGGAATGTGTGCAATATCATGGTCAATACTAGGACTAGTCGGTTCATCTACAAAGGTAATATGTCATAAATTAACATATTAAATGCATTAATCAAATGCTCAAACCAAATAGCTGTCTGAACATTCTCATTACTGGGATATCAGATATCTTAAACATGAAGTCATTCTAACAAACAAAAGTGTCCAGTTAATTCACACTGTCAAATGTACTCTTTTTTTTCATTAAGAGAAGCTTGTTTCGTTTCATAGGGATGTTAATTGTACATTAGAGATAAAGGCAAAGAACATCATCGATTTTGCTGTGTGTGAAAGAAACAGGAATTATTTGCTAATCTCTCAATACTATTTGCAAGTAGAGTATTTTTGTTTATATGCATAAGCAAGACCCACACTTATTATATCAGTAACTCTGAACTCAAGAGACAGATAACTACAATAAAATATGGGCAGACTATCAGAAGCCATTTGGTTTAAACAAGTGTTGAAATAAAAGAGGCAAGTTACAAGCAAACAAAAAAAGCATTTTAAACAGCTATCTAGCATTCGAAGAACCAATCCCCCCATCCTCCGTACATTCAAATAAAGCAGCAAGTACTCAGACTTTTAAAAGATGGGACTACTACATACCAATCAGTTCTTCCACTAATTGTTCATAGAAACGATTGCATGCCATACATGCCCAGCACCTCTCTGTCTCAATAGCCACAAGAGTCATCATGAAAGATTCCAAAAACCTTTAAACATTCTAGTATTTAACATGTTCCTTACAAGATGGAAGAAGCCAAAAGATGCATTTTCCATCATTTTGAGAAAAAAGCCGTAATATCTTCTAGAGCACATTACTAGTACTAGAAAAATCATTCTACTTCATGCTCTGGTAGAGGAGGGGATGGAAAAGAAAAAAAATCAAGTCACGAGCAGGGGCTGAACTGTACTGCCGTAATGAATATGAATGTACTCTAGGTGCTAAGAATTGTAATATGCAGAGCCACTGAAAAGCCTATTGAAATCAATGAACACTCACAGACAGAGGTTTATTCTTTGCTTTGTGCGAACACAACTGCGTGTGCTGCATTGTGCTGTTCCAACAGTCACTAACAGTTCTGTTAAGGCAGCACTTGTACCATCAAAATTTGGCAATGTACATTTAGAACAAGGCAATAAACAAAGTACTGGATGGTTTAGAAATAACATGCCTCCAAATTGTCTGGGGTGAAAAATATGGTAACTTTTGAAGTTAAAAAAGCATATCCCAAAAACCCCAGCTGCAAACTAGAAATATTAATAAAAAGGAAAAGCAAAAGAATTCACACCAAACCATGACACTACAATTAAAAAATTTCCATGTTTTACTTGCATCCAAAGTGATAAATTAAGAGCATTTGCAGATGACTTCACTACAGCAACGAGGACACAGGAAGAACCTCAGCCACACTTCCATTTCTAACCTACAACAGCTCAATTTCCCACTGTCTTTTTTTGTCTCCTGAGCTTCCCTAACTAACGTTGACTAAGGAATACAATCACTCACTGCGCAATTGATTGACTTACAGCGCACAGACTGGAAGTGCTCAGGTTTAAGTTATTTATGTTAACAGACATATCTCAAATGTCATAGTCTCTACTCCCAAAAGTTATAAAAACACTACAGCTTGAAATAAATCTCTGCAAGCTGTGAATGCAAACGTGTTTGGCAACACTACATCATTTCCCACAATACTTAAATCCAAGAATTCAGATGAGGAAGAATAGTTTGTAAGTTCCTGAAAGCAACAAAAATTATTCAAATCATTATTACTTCACAGTGGATCTAATTCCCAGTTGAATCAAAATTAAAGTTGTTTTAGAAATACGCAAACTTTAGAGGAACTGCAAATCACATTGGTACAGGAGGGGAATAACTATTCAATCCCTGAAGGGGCTGAAGGACAGCTAATAGGAAGCTTTTATGTAATATAAAGTGATTATAGAGCAAATCTTGACGTATACCATACGAGTTTCTGCCTATTAATTTAATGCACTACCAAATGCCATTGCTGCTGCCCAATAAGAAACAAAACCCAAACAACTACATATATTCCTTGTATTTTGATCTTTCAAGTGCTTGCAATATTTATCTACCTTTTCAGTTTCCTTGACTGATGTATCTGAACCCCAAAACTCCTCACACAGCATGTGAATGGATGTGTTCAGCTCACCAATCAATGAAAATGACTGTGTCCAAGATGCAGTGAAGCGCACAGAACAAACAAGCCACAAGAAAAACCACACAAAATAATTCTCTTTCAGTTTCCTACCTCAGATTACTGATGTCTCTTTAAATATTTGCAACAAAAAGGTCAAAGACTCCTTGGAAAAGATTATTCTGGGAGGTACTGAAAAACACCTGGAGGACAATGCAGTCATTGGTCAGAGCCAGCATAGCTTCATGAGGGGAAAGTCCTGCTTGTCAAACCAAATTTCCTTCTACGACAGAGTAACCCACCAAGCCGATCTAAGAAAGCCTAGGATGTAACCTTTTTGGACTTCAGCAAAGCTTTTGATCCTGTCTCTCACAGTGTCCTTCTGGACAAAGCGTCCAGCTCACAGCTGGATTACCATGGTACACGACGGGTGAGCAACTGGATCAGGGGTCAGGCACTAAGAGTTACAGTGAATGGGGTGACATCAGGCTGGTGACCTGTTACTAGTGGGGTTCCACAAGGCACCATCCTTGGCCCAGTTCTCATCCACATCTTCATTTTAATGACTCGGACACAGGACTCAAAGGAATACCAAGTAAGTTTGCTGATGATATTAAATTGGATGGAGCTGTCAACTCCTTCAAGGGCGGAGAGGCCCTTGACAAGTTACAGGGCTGTGCAACCATATGAAGTTTGAGAAGGGCAAGTGCCAGACTCTGAACCTGGGATGGGGCAACCCTGGTTGTGTGCATAGACTGGGGAATGAGAGGCTGGAGAGCAGTGCCACAGAAAGGGACCTGAGGGTCCTGGTCCATGGCAGGTTGAACATGAGCCAGCAGTGCCCTGGCAGCCAGGAGGGCCAAGCGTGTCCTGGGGGGCATCAGGCACAGCATCACCAGCTGGGCAAGGGAGGGGATTGTCCCGCTCTGCTCTGCACTGGGGCGGCCTCACCTCGAGTGCTGGGGGCAGTTCTGGGTGCCACAATATAAGTTACTGAACTATTAGAGAGTATCCAAAGGAGGACCACAAGGATGGTGAAGTGTCTGGGAAGAAGCCATATGAGGTCACTTGGTCCATTCAGCCTGGAGAAGAGGAGGCTGAGGGCTCATTGTGACCTTCAACATCCTCACACGGAGAAGAGGAGCGGCACACACTGATCCCTTCACTCTTGTGACCAGTGACAGGACTCAAGGAAATGGCACAAAGGTGAGTCAGGAGAGGTTTAGGTGGGATATCGGGAAAAGGTTCTTCACCCAGAGGGCAGTTGGGCACTGGACCAGCTCCCCAGGGAAGTGGTCACAGCACCAAACCTGACCAAGCTCAGGAAGGGTTTGGACAATGCTCCTGGGCACATGGTGTGATTCTTGGGGTGTCCTGCACAAGGCCAGGAGTTAGACTCAATGATCCTGATGGGTCCCTATGATTCTGTGATTCCAGGACTACTTCATGTTACACTTTTCAAACACAATCTGTTCTGCATTATTGTCTATGAAATGACACAAGAGACTGGCCATCAGAACAAGCCAGAACAGTGACAGAGCATCTCTGGCCAAGGCAGCGGATGCCACTTGTCACCTCTGTTTGCACATGAGTGTGCAACTGGTGAACGGTTGCAACTAATGATTTTCAGGAAGATCCCTTCAATGCAAAAACATTTATGGGGGTAAGACACCAAAAACTTGTAAAAAATACACAACACAGCTCCAACCACAACTAACTGATCCTCTAGCTAAGGCAGAGAGGAATTTATGTATCAAAGTATGCTAGTACTGCCATGCAGCTGGAAACTGGGGACCTACAAAGACAAGGACCATCTATACATAATGTAGGTGAGCTCACAAAAACCTAACTGATTCTGCAAAGACACAGATTTACACAGAATGGGCTCAGAGGCAGAACAATAGGCAAAACTGAGGATTTCAGGGGCGAGAAAGCATAACAAAGATGACGTTCTACCCCCACAATGTGAATAAGGAACTAAGGAACAAGTATTCACCAATTTATCAGATATTCAAAGAAACAGGCACAAAATCACTGAAAAAAAGCACAGATCCATATAATAACCTATGAAGCTGCTACAATACAATTTTATCATGATTAATATAACATGTGTTTATTCCATCTCCTGAACAGTCCCTTAAGCATTAAGGTTTGAAAGTAACAACCTGAACACAAAAGGGGGCACATTTTGAGAACCTCAAATGTAATTTAAATGAATCACAGAATTATTTAGGTGGAGGCAAACCTTGGAAGGTCTCTCAGGCTCACATTCTCCACAAAACAGGGTTAGTGCTGAATTCACACCATTTTGGTGAGGGCTCTTAACCAAGAAGTGCCAAATAGAGGGGAAGACGTCCCTCAGTATCCTGGCTACGTTCTTTCTTATTGATACAGACCAGGACAGTGTTGCCAAACTTAATAAGCATATCCTATCTCCTCTCTAGGTCATGAAAGTTAAACAAGATGGACCTGAAGAACGCCACTTGTAACCAGCCTTCAGGCATAATATGAACACTTAGGCAGTACCCTTGAGACCTGATAATTCAGTTTTTCTATGAATCCAGCAGTACAGCCATCTAGACTATGGCACAAGGATGGTATCATTGAAGAGCTCAAAACCCTTGCAAAAGTCAAGGTTGGTGGCCACCTTGTGTTTTCCTCTCATTCACGGATCTACTCATCTCATTACAAAAGGCAATCCAGTTAGTCAAACACTTGGTATATCCACACTATTCCAAATCATCTTCTCCTTCCTCTGCCCAGAAACTAGTTCCAAGAGGACCAACTCCATGATTTTCCTAAGGACTGAGATAAGGTCAATTGACTGTCTTCCCTGAACTGTCCTTCTCATAATTTTTCAACATTGGTGTACCATTTGCTTTTTTCCAGTTAACAGGGACCTCTTCCAGTCCTCATAATCCTTCAAAGATAGCATCTCTGCAATGACACCAGCCAACTCTGTCGGCACCTTCACATGCATTTCCCTGGGTTGCATGGACAGGTATGGGCTGAGTTGCACTGGAGCTCTTAAGAATACCTTCTTTACCCAAGCTGGTAATGATTGTGGGTTTTGTTTGTTTGTGTTTGTTGTTGAGTTTTGGCTGGTTTGTGGGTTCTTTTTTTTGGTGGTGGTGGGGAAGCAAGGGAGAGAGTATTTAAGGAAATTGTGTAGTTAACTGAATCATACATGGGAAAAAAATTCACAGACAGACTTTAGTACAGACACCATCAGGGATGCTTTAATAGGGATTATTAACAGAGAAAGGTGATTTCTCCTCCAATCCATACGGATTCAGTTTGCCAAAGCTTTTCTTCACTGGTAATAAAAAATCACTGGAAAAAACTAGCTTCCCAAGGCTAAAGTCATCCTTCACATTTATTCCTCTTCAGGCACGGCAGTCTTGCAAGCAAAATTTCAACGCCTCAAAAGACTGTAAGAAGGAACTGCGTTACTTAGTAAATGTATTGCAGACCACATTACCATTTATAACACTAATTGGGCATCTCAATTTAAACAAACAACGTGAACATGTGGCCACAAAGCTTAATTCAACAAGTATGTATTTTATCAAAGACTATTATCTGATTTAAAGATTCAGATCATAAGAATGTAACAGCTGTGTAGTAATATACACTTAAAAACAGCTTTACATTTCACATGAAGAATGTTGAGACAGCATGCACACCCAGAAACAAAAAAATTGTCTGACATATAATTTCCCAAGCTGCATGCATTGAAGGAGATAACTGTATCTTAATATTATTGGCTTTCTGACAACCATACATATGCTTGGATTAGGTATTTGCTTATAGATGCTCCTGTAGTATTTAATGCAATTTTGGTTACTCAGGTCTTGTGTAAATGTAACAGTGATCGATTGTAAAAAGCCCAGCCTTCCGCAGAAGGCTACAGAGAGGTAGCTAATGCTGCTGTCTGCAAAGCAAAGGGCTAAATGAGTCATTAAAAACATTATTTTCATTCAACTGCAGCACAGATGTCAAGGTTCCTTACAGACTCAGATGGCATCTACCTGACAGCCATTACAGTAAGTATTTTAACAACTGCCTCTCTATTTCCTCAATAGCTCACTCAAACAACAGGCTATGGCTTTAGGATGCAATTTAAGAATGAATCTTACATGTCAAATTAATTTCCTTATGTAAGAAAAGAAGGAACAAACTATCAAGTACTCATTAGTAGAATTAAAAAAGCCCTAATCTTCTCTTTATGGAAGGACTGACAGGATGTGCCAGCGACCCTGCAGCAGGATTGGCTTTAGAGGCACTGCCTTACTGAATTTCAGCCCTTTGTCAACAACTGTTTTGCACTCCACGTCCTTGGCCTGTCCAAGTACTCCATCGTACACAACACCACGACAGGCTCTGCACTGTCACGATGCACAACAGTGCCTTGCTCTGAAGTATTCTTCCTTTAAAATCTTGCCCTATGTTTAATACACCCTCTGTGCCTCTCAGGTTAGATTTGCTCCACCGTGCTATAGGAAGCACCTCTCTTAAAGTACAGCCACACGGACCAGATGTCCCTTCCTTAAACTCAGCAGCAGGCGGGACACAAGGGGTCGAGAAAAGGCTGCTGAGGCACAAGTGGAGCAAGGGAGAGCACAGCAGGGGTACAGAGGCCGCAGGGAAGTGGCACCAGTGAGAAGAATGCAGAAAGGAAGGAGAGAGCGTGGACAAGATAACAGAGGTTAGGAAAAGGATGCTCATCCACACACAGGCAAGGAAGTAAAAAAAAAAAAAAAAAGTCTATCTCTGAGAAACCCCAGAAGAAGCTGCCATTAAGGTAAACACAGACACACTAATTTACACAGTTTTTCTTAAAAGCCTGTCAGGAAGACAATCAAATAAAAATACCATGTATACGATTTCGCCAGTAGTGAGAAGGCCAGAAATAACCAATAAACAAAAACAAATTGTTCAATCCAAAGTAAACTATATGGAACTAACCCTGCTATCATACAAGATACCACAAAGGACTAATAAATGTCCCACAGCAGTGACTTCTTGTTTTAAATTTTGCAGTACAAGCTGCTGCATCTTATACTTCAGCCTGCAAGGGTAAAAGCTCCCTTACATATAGACTTCCAAGGCTAAAATACGTGATTTGGAAAAAAGATAACACTATTGCCTGGATTCTTCATGACCTGTTACCTCATCTTTTCAAAAAAGAATCTTTAAAAATCTTTATTTTTTTTTGCTAGTTTTTAAGTACTTCCAGCACTGGCAGCACTAACTGTCTTTACAAAGAACTTCTTCATATATCTACTTTACGCAATTATCCTCATGTGGCCAAAAGAATAGAATGGAAACATGTCTGCATGCTGAACACATTCAGTGCTCTAAGCCCCAGAAACACAGGACTGGAACAAGCTTCCCTGAATCATCAAATCCAGTCCTCTGCTAATGCATTCATGTAAATAATATGTTTGTTGTACTGACTGAGTTTCACACAAATAGAAAAGGTTTCCCAAGGTTATTCTTCATGTGAGACTATTGTGAAAATTGTATCTATGAAAGTCTATTGTTTATTTCAGTGTCAAACAAAAGTTTAACTATCTTTCTACAGAAAGCAATTCTAAAGGTTCCTGCTTGCTATATTACCCCATCACACAAAAAAGTACAATTCTCAGTACACTATTTTTTTACCAAGAACCCCAACAGCATTCCCTTATTACCTGAAATTATTATTTGAAGTTATAATAATACACTAAGGATGATTTATGCTTTGAAAACATTACTCATTATCAAACAAATCTGATGCTTCTACTGAATTAAAACTCTTCTACATGTTATGAATTATTGCTCCAAATTTTAAGTTTTAATTAAAAAAATATTTTTGAGTTACTGAAGCATTTAAATTGTACTTAAAACACTAATTTGTAATTATGCGTTTTGGCCGCTATACTTCAGAATACCACAATGATTTAAAAATTGTTCATTGGATAAGAAACACTGCAATGTTCAGCCTGGAGCAACAGTGATTTGGCAGGCCACACTGTAAAACCCCGGAAAAAAAAGAGAGGACCGATGCTTATCTTAGAAACACTGATGACATGTTAAAAGCTGTTCCAATGCTATCACTATAAGAATGGAAGAAACAGTCCTCAAAAATGAACATCTGTCAGCCCTAATCTCTACTGCAATTACATTTATATTTTCATAGTGTGGAATAGCTAGGCAGTAACTTGCAGAAAAGAAAATTATCACAATAGCTGAAAATTTTCATTTTCATCTTGACTGCTAGCAGTTTTTCCTTAAAACACATCATACCAACCATCAGTATTCAGGCACCATTTGCCCTGAAGATAGCCATACATTCTGGGTTGACGAACCACAATCTCTGCTGGAGAAGTCTGAGGTTTTGAATTTCTCTCTGCCTGATGCTTCTCTCTTCTCATAAGGAGAAAACAGAATGAGTACATTCTTTCAAATGTTTCCTTTGTGCATGAGAATATTTCTGCTCATTTCCCCTAACTTTGTCTATTCCCATCATCAAAACCTTTTTCATAGTATGTTGTGCAAGAATATCAATTTATTTTCTTGTTTCAATTGCATTCAGTATGTGTGTACTCACACTGTCATCCTCCAAGCCTCAGCACCCTGCACAGAGAGGCATTAAGGTGTAGGGGGAGGATAGGGAAAGTATGGCACATACTCCCTTAAGACAAGACAGTAAAGTCTTCAGACTTTCCAAAAAGTACTTGGAGTTACGTACATAATCTAGGATTTAACGGTAGGGATTGATAAGGTAAACCCTATACACTCCTACTTCCAGCACTAGAGAAGATGAATGCAATCACATGTATAATAAAGTTGCCTGAAAAGTTTAATAATACTAGGTGGTTTAGAAACTTTCAACTCCTAATTCCTTGGTTAATGTACTTTTAAAAAAATATATAGTAACAAAATATAAAAATTAAAAATAGGACTGAGCAGAACTCACTGGAAGCCAAGTACATTTACCCTATCTGCTAATCAACAAGTACCCAAGTACTTTTATTTATGACGTATTTGTAGAAAAATAGGTAATGAAATACCAAAAAAAACCCCAAACCAAATCAAAAAACAACCACAAAAACCAACCCCCACCTCAAAACCCCCAGCTTTTTGTTTTTGAAAATTAGCATGAAGATCAGCTTTTAGCGCAAGGTGAGCAGTAGAGTGTGCCTGACTACTAGCACAGAAATTGCTGTGGTGGTTTGCCTGCACTGAGAGTAGAAGCAGAAGAGAGATTTATTTTAAGGGCAGTGAGGCACTGCAACAGATTCCCCAGAGAAGCTGGGGGTGCCCCATCCCTGGAAGTGTTCAAGGGAAGTGTTCTGTTTGAATGGGGCTCTGAGCAACCTAGTGGAAGGTGTTCCCACTGATGGCAGGGGGTTGGAACTGGATGGTCTTTAGGGACCCTTTCAACTCACACCGTGAATTTAGTTAGCAGGAGACGTGTTTTAGAAAAACAGACACATATACTAAGGGAATAAATACCATGCAGTTTAAGCTGTGAAACTCCTGGCAAATCTTTATTTAAATCAATACAGAGTATTGGATAACAAAATTTTACTGTAATACAAAAGAGAATAGAGAAATTTATGGTGCACTTAAAATCACATTTGGCTCAGAGATGTTGTAAAGTGCAAATAGTTGGAGAATAGGAAGTACCAACATTAAGTACCACATATCCTTGTCCTGCTCTTATACCTTTCCTAAGATATGAGTTTCAGTCAGAGGAAGAACACTCATCTAATTTTTACAACATTTTGGTGTTATTAAAGTCTGGTCAGATATTTTTATCTGTCTAATTTTCTCTCAGTTGTTCACAAATTACTAGTGGAATGAAGTGACCTAAAATTTTTCTAGGGTAAGGATGTACTAAATATTTTCAAAAGGGGATCACACCTTTGAGGAACAATCTTTGTACTTATGCAATGCTACTACATGCCTAAGAAAAAAGCTCTGTAATAGGATGGCTATGAACTTGATTTAATTTTAAAATCACTTTGAACTTCAAGATGATATTTAGGCTAAGGTTTTTAAAACATATCCGTTTAAAACTAATTTTCATGTGACAAGCCACTGCGAAGTTGGAAAGAACATTCACCCAGTAGTGATGGCCAAAGCACTAAGGTGGCCTGACAGCTGGACAGGCTGCAATCAGGTTAAGTGTTGAAGCAGCGCCCCCATTTCACTCCTGTGGGTAGATCATTCAA
This sequence comes from Lycocorax pyrrhopterus obiensis, assembly GCA_014706295.1. Classification (NCBI taxonomy): domain Eukaryota; kingdom Metazoa; phylum Chordata; class Aves; order Passeriformes; family Paradisaeidae; genus Lycocorax; species Lycocorax pyrrhopterus. The sequence goes on along the minus strand of JACSVZ010000002.1, from coordinate 17,610,458 downwards.
GTCAATATGGGAGCTGGATTAACCTCTATAGTAAATAGTGTAAGAAGCAAAAAATATTTTCAACCTTGCTGCAAATCTCAGACTTGCACACTAGACATTTATATCTACGAAATGTATTAAAATAACTATATTCTGAATCAACATCTCAACAGTTACAAAACATGTAAAATGGTTTGGGTTGGAAGGCACCCAAGCCCCCTGCTGTGGGCAGGGACACCTTCCACTAGACCAGGTTGCTCAGACACCCACCCAATCTGGCCTTAAATACTTCCAGGAATAGGGCATCCACAAATTCTCTGGGCAACCTGTTCCAGTGCTTCACCATCCTCACAGTAAAGAACTTCTTCCTAATATCTGATCTAAACCTCAGTTTAAATCCATTGCCCCTTGTCCTGCCCCTACACATTCTTGCAAAAAGTCTCTCTCCATCTTTCTTGTAGGCTCGTTTCAGGTGGAAGGCCACAATTAAGTCACCCCAAAGCCTTCTCTTCTCCAGGCTGAAGAATTCCCATTTTCCTAGCCTTTCCTCATAGGAGAGGTGCTCCATCACTCTGATAAACTTGGTGGTCCTCCTCTGGACTTGCCCCAACAGGTCAATGTCCTCCCTGCTGAGGACCCCAGAGCTGGATGCAGCACTGCAAGTGGGGTCTCAGCAGAGCAGGGGCAGAATCCCCTCCCTCAGCCTGCTGCCCACACTGCTTTTGGTGCAGCCCAGGACACACTTGGCTTTCTGGGCTGGGAGTGCATATGGCTGGGTCATGTCCAGCCTCTCACCCACCAGCACCCCCAAGCCCTTCTGGGCAGGGTGCTCTCACTCTGTCTATCCCCCAGCCTGTGTTGATACCAGGGAGTTGCCCTGACTCAGGGCACCTCGCACTTGGTCTTGTTAAACCACATGAGATTCCCATGTGCCCACTTCTCAAGTGGTCCAGGTCTCTCCGGATGACATCTCATCCTTCAGGTGTGGCAACAGCACCTCTCAAGCTTGGTGTCATCTGCAAATCTGCCAAGGTGCACTCAACCCCACTGTCCATGTCATTAATGAAGATATTTAATAACACTGGTCCCAACAAGGACCCCTGAGAGACACCACTTCTCATCCATGTCTATCAGGATGTTTATCAGCATTCGAATTTCCATTCCAGCGACCATTAACTCATCCAAAAATTACCCAGTAGGTCAGAAAGTATCATTTGCTGTTCTCTAGCACAGAAATCATGCAAAAATGACAAGTCCGAAAAATGCACATTAAACACCACAATTGCTAATATAGTCACTGATACAGAAAATTATTATTAGTCTAGAGAACAGGTGAGACCATTTCAGGGTAAATAGAGTAGGCTGTCACTAGACTAACTTGTATAGTTTGAAACACTAAAGAGCATTTTAAGAACACAGCTTTTCTTTGGACCTGAAATAGAAATAGCAGTTTTCTGAGAACCACAATATCCTGCATTTAGTAGCACATGGAAAGTAGTGAAGCCTGGAATACCACAGTATGTTTATCTGTAAAGCTGGCAGCTTCATCATCCTCCAAGAACATGTGCTTACCTGAAGAAGAGTTTGAACACACAGTATCTTGCCTAATTTTTTCAAATAAATCCATCTCTCCCATAAAGGTACTACAGCTACCTACTAGGTTTGGTCTGGTCAGATCTCTAATTTCTATTAGTAAATTAAACCCAAAATTTAAATCTCCCTGCTTCTGAACTGCATTTCTGAAAAGACTAGTGTCAAAATGCAGTTCTTCAGTAACCCACCATGATCTCTGCAAGAATCTGCTGTAAGGAAGCTCGACGGAAACTCTGCTTGGGCTTCTGCTGGTGGTGCCGGGCACTGTGCTACTTACCAAGACCTAAAATCATTCTGATGTGCTATTCTCAGAAGCAGGTTAGTCACAAAATTCTGCTGCAAAAGCCAACTGCTCCTGGCTGAATTTCTACCAAAATATGGCCCTGGCCATATCTACTACCTTTAATAAGCAGAAAGTGGTAATAAAAATAGACACAACACAAATATTTTAAACACTGCACATATTTTAAATGGCAACAATATGTAACCTTGGAAGATATTTGTTACCCTCCCCCCAATTTACATTTTTACACTACTCCAAGTATCTACTGTACGAATAACTTCAGTAAGTGTATTTATTAAATTAGCTCTATCCCATAAAACCTAAGAATGCAAAAAACCCAATTGTATGGATATAAACATAAGGGAAGTAAAGCAATTGCCAACTTCAAGGTATGTTCTCATTCAAAGTAAGATCCTTCTCCATCATCAGAGAAGGAAAAAAAAAAACCAAAACCAAAAGAAAACCCTAAACCAATACACAAAACTCCCAGCGATTTTCTATCTGAAGAGTTAAAAAGCCTTTAACAGAATTTCAAAGGAGATCTAGGTTTTTATCCGCCTGATTAAGTACAGCTTTTAGCAAGTGAAGCTGTAATTAGGCATAATGATAGCAGAACAAGCAAATTTAGAATAATGCATATAAATTCTAACTGAAGAAGTGGTCCACTTTCATAACATTTCATGTTCTTCCTATTCAGAGAGGGTTAATTCCTCTTCAAGGTGCTGGAGCTGGTGTGGAAACTTTCCACAGCACCTGTACTGGCACAAGAATTTCTTGCTAGGAAGACAGCCACAAGGACCATGCTGGCTCAGATAGTGCCCAGGCTCTAGAAGCACCAGTTTTTAGTATTTCTGGAACATTCAGGAGGTTTCATTCCAAGAGGCTTATGAGAATTCAATCCCATGTGGTGTTATGCCAAGAGGCTGCAATGGAGAGTTACAATTTCGTTCCTTCTGAACTGCTCAGCTGCTACCAAATACGGTACATGTTTAAGGCTTCTTTGAACTTTCATCAACACATTTCTCGAAAATATGGAAGCAAGTCGCATAAATAAAAGTTCATGGGAAATCTTTGTCAAAACCAAGACAGGAGATGGTGTAGAAAAGGTTGGGCTTGACTTTACCAATCTTGATCTGACTTTAACATGACATTTAAACTGTATGGGATTAGAATACTCCCAGCAAACACGGTATGTAACTAAATCAAGATCCCAACACTGATTTTAGGCAGAGTATTGAAAAATCCTGCACAAAGATCAGTTACATGTGTTACAAACTTGTGCTAATCCTTAAAGATAGATTAGCTGGTTCTAAAGAAGAATATAAAATTACACTGGGTACTGATGCATCCAGTAATAACAAGAATGAAAAAAAGCTATACAACTTCCATTCAAAACGGAAAACCCAACATAAGCAGCATCTCCTAGCTAAGAAAGCACTACAAATGTCTTACCAGTATTCTGTCAAAAGAACAGAATTATTGTATCTTTTGTATGATTTCCATTTTCTGATGAAGACAAAGCTTCTTAATTGTTTTTTGGTTATTTATTTTCAACTAGTAACAGATATTATAGATAATGGTGGGGGAAAAAAATCACTGCTTCAGAATCACAGCAGAACACAATTATGCTAAGACATTGTATCTGTAATTCCCTTAACCTAATGTGTAAAAAAAAAATGGATCATTTAGAAGAGTTGTTTTTCCACATAGATGAGTTCAAGAATCAAAATTCAGTATTCAGTATTTTCTAAATACTTCTTACACTAAATTCAAGAGCACAGACAGAGTCAGGTATAAATCAACCCCTGTGGAAAATGATCCACAGACATTCAGACTACAAAGGATTAAATCAGCCACAACAAAAGAAAATCCAACCCAACAACAACAGGACAAAAACAACAGAGGCATTGACTACTTGAGTAGAACAGAAATGCTCTGCCACTGTAACCCTCTCTTCAGCAGACGACACTAATTCATCACATATCCAAAATCAATTTTTTTCTACTATTTTAAATCATTCCTTTAGTTCTTTTCCTCTTCAGCCCCCTTCCCATAAGCTCCCTGTAATTCCAACCCTGTTTGTGTCGCAGCACACAGGCATATCTTTTTGCCTCCTCAGATTCTGCTTCCACAAACCCTTTCATTCATATCCACACAAGAATCTTTACTTGAAAATCCATTTCTTTTTATTGCTATCCTTTCACCTGAAAGAGCTTCCATCTATTCCCCATCTATCTCAGAAAGCTTATGCCATACCTACTCAGCTGAAAAACTTAATTTTCCCCACATATCACTCTTATATGGATTTACATCCATATTCTCTCTTTACCGGATTCCAAATATGTTTTATACTAGAGAAGTAAAAGTATTTGAAAGGTGTTGCAAATGCTAGTTGTTCATATATGTAACATCACAACATTATGTGGAGTGATAACCAGATGGAGTTATGCAACACAGACTTCTCCAGACGGTTAAGGAAAACTCTAGAAAAATACCATATCACTGTAGGCTATTTTACACTCATTCTCCAGGACCCCCAAACAAAACAGAACATTTTTTTTCTCCACTGAAAAATATTTTTACTTTTACCAACCAAAATTTATTCTAGATGAGAAAAATCTCCCATGCCTCTCAGCCTCAGGGTTTACAGTAATAGCAGTCAGCTACCTGGCATGGTGTTTTTTATCACCTTTAGGAGAGAAAAGCATTTGATGTACTCTGAAATAATTTAACTCACCAATAAAAGGAATTGAAGCCAAAGAGTCACCAGGTGGGCTGGAACTTGATGCTTTCCTTTCCTCTATTCTTTTTATGTGGACTTCTCTCCGAGCATCATTAGGTAACCAACAGGTAGTGTCCGAGGCTGCCTCTTGGTCATTTACAGCAAGAATGTAGGACTGATGCCTCAAAGGCTGGGGAGTTTGGTGGCCAGAAGGTGATTTGTCCCGCATGACCACTGCGTCTTTGTCATTTCCCTGAACATCCATTTGCAGACTTTCAGACTCACAAACATCTTCCCTTTCAAAACCATGAATCTTTTGTCTGATGGAACCATCTACATTGTCAGAGGTAGTTGAACACTCACTTGTTGGCTGAACAAGTTTGGTGGAAGCTGGAGCCAGAGAGGAGGGTTGGATGGTTTTACCAGTTTCTGTTTTGTGATCTGGGGCACCTTCGGCTCGGATCCTTGACTGTTGGTTTAACAGACTGCTTTGATGCAAGTGATTTACTGTTCTTTGGTCTTTGCTGGCAATAGCATCCAGGCCCTGGTTAAGGGGAATTGATGGTTTTGCTGCATAGGGAGCTGAGTTCTTCAAAGAGCTACTTCTAGAATTTCTGGCTGGTGTGAGAGACAACCTCTCTTGTGAAACACCTGCAGATTTTGAAACTCCCCCAGGAGTTTGCAAATCACGAGAAGGCTGTAACATTTTAATATCTGGTGAAACTTTCTGAAAGTGAGAACCAGGCAGAGAAGCTCTACTACCTGTTCTCCTGCCGTCTGAAATATAAGCACTCGGAGCAACAGGAAAATTTTGACCTCGAAGGGACATATGAAACGCGTGTTGTCTAGATCTGTCATAAATACCTCGCCTATCATCTTGTTCGGTAAACCCTGTCCATTTGTAAGTCTTTCTCCTATCTCCATTTGCATCTGCAATCATATTCTCAGAATGAAAATTTTCTAGCACTTCACCCTGTTTGCTGAGATAATCCCACGACCGAGCCCTGTGATTTCTAGCATTGACTGAAGGCGAACTTAGAGTATCTTGTGAAGCACTTCGTGGCCATTCTTTCAACACAGGATCTTCAAGCCTTTCCTGGGATACACTTCTCTGACGGATCTGGACAGACTGCGGAACCCTGTCATGAGAGGTGCTCCTGCGCCGTACCTGAGAAGCAGTGCGGTTTGGCACCACCTGATTATACTCAGTTGTGTTCTGAGAAGCTGCCCTTAAGCTATCTAACCTTTCCTGTATTGTTCGGGAGCCATACATGTGCATGCGCCTATTATCAATGTACTCCTTGTAAGTTTTGTAGGTCTTCCAGTCTATATGCTGGTGGGAGGTTGGAGAACTGTAGTGATTAGTAGAGACTGAGGGCGAGTCTGTAGCTTGAGTAGAAGGTCTAGTGCTTGGGATGCCTTCTGGACATACTACATAATTTGAAGTTTTACTTACTGTTCCAGTTGTATCAACTGGTCTTGTTATTGGAGTCTGGGGAAGTACAATGGCAGTGGACACTAAAGATGGTGGTGATGTGGTCCGTGCTTTTAGACTGGTTTGATCTTTCAAGCCGTATCTTACTTCCTCTGTCCTGTGAGATGGACCAGCATGGTTATTTCTGCAAGATGGCAAATCTACAGCCTTCTCAGAAGGCACAATAACAGTCCTTACAGTTTCATTGCAAACACACACGGCTGTATTTGATTTTGCAATGTCTGTTGGTGATGGAGGCACTTGTATTTCCATTCTGTAGGCCCTCTCTGGCTGTGTCAATGCCCGGACTGGTCTACTGACTTGCTGTTTCCCCAGCGAGAAGTCAGAAGGTAGCTTGTCTCCAGCTTGTGCCTTAACAGAGGCCGTGGATGTCAGGCGTGGATAACATATTGGTGGTGGTTCAGGTATGTTGTGGGCATTACCACTGTAGGCTTCATTGCCTTTCAGGTAGGCATCTTGGGAATACGCCTGTGGAGAGAAGAGTAAGTGAGTATTCAGCAGTGAGGGAGATGGAAAAGTTCGCCATCTAGTATTTGCACGATCAAGCTTCAAGGGAGGGGAACACAGGTTCTAAATTCACACTCCCTCTAATCTTAGACAAAATGTTAGTTAAAAAGACAAAAACAGCATTCCATCCCCTTAGTGAGCACAAACACAACAAGCAAAATCATGACATACATTCCTTCCCTCAGCAATTAAAAAACTGAACTGATGACCAGTTCTAGGAAATACTGCGAGCAGGGCACTGAGGCAGGTTTTTCAAAATCCATGAGCACACAACACAGTATTCTTCTCTCCCTTAATTTTGCTTTCTAACATTATACTTCACACGTTCTTCTGGTTTAAGCCTCCCATTGCTGGAAACTGGAATCTCACAGCAATCAATAGGTTAAAATGCTGCATAATAAATTCAACTAGCACTAGAAAATTCTCTATTCACTTACGGTATGAAACAACTGTTCACTTAATGCAGTACATATGGAAAGTACAGACATATAAATATAAATACACACACTCCTCTATGATGTCTTCTACATAAAAGCGACTGTTCCTAAACACACAATGAATAAATTGAAGCAGTAACATATTGTTGTGAGCCAACACCCTATAAGTCACCTTATATTTTACAAGAGACAGCAAGTACATGATACGCAAATTTTACTGCAAAAAACATTAATGGTATTCAGCATTTTTAACTTTGAAGTACAAATGGTATGAAAATTCATACATATCCACCACTGTCCACACACTATTGAAACCCAAACTGAAATCTCTAATTTCCTTAGTGTACTTTGCATCTTCATGCGTAAGAACCTGACTCCTAAGAAAGAAACGGTTATATTACACTTAGTATGTTTCTGCAGCATTTCTGAAAAGCAGAATTTGTCATTGTGAAATTAACAGAACATTCAAAATAATAAATCAATGAGAAGCATACAGCATACTTAAACAATATTTTATTATTGAAAAACTTCAGCATGACTTTGTTCAGTTTGAACATAATGAAATAAAGAGCCAATGCAGAGCCTGCCAATGTAACAGAAGATTAAAATAATTTCTCAGGGCTTTTACACACTTAGGCGTGCTATCATACCACAGCATTTCTTGTTCAAATCATAACATGCACAATTCCAGTATATCAGTGTGCTCTGTCTTAACAGTAGACAGTTATAAAAGCCCAAGTGCAGCCATAAAATTAATATAGAGCAAAGTACAGAGGAGGGCGAGGCATTTACAATACTGCTGCAATGTTATACCGAGCATTAGCGAAGTGCAAAATATCAAAGCACATTGAGAGAAAACAGACCAAATAACACAGGCACAAACCACAAACCAAGAGATCAGCATTATGAAGAAAATTCAGCTCAGACTATCTAGCTCATTTCCAAACTTGCTGTTTCATATTCTTGCTTCTCACAAATCATTAAGAAAAACATGCCTTACAAAACCATCAGAGAAATGGCTACTGTACATTTCTTACCAGTGCTGTGACATCCTTTGTAAACTGCAGCTGGCAGAAAACAGGAAAACACAGTAAAAACTGCTTACAGATGTAAAGACAGAATTATCTTGTCATATTGATGTTGACTACAGCAAGCTAAAAATACAGCTACACTGATTTCACTGGAAGGTACCAACAGACATAAAGGGCAGTAGAGCATAAAAAATAACTTCACCCTCCTTGTAAGCATGTCCATCTCAGGCTTATATTTGCTCCTTATGTTTATCCTGTACCTTTATAGAAAGCGAAATACGTTCGTGCCATTTTGCCTTGGTGCATCCCTACAGCTGCCTGCAGAGAGCTCTGGCTCTGTGCAATGAGATTTCCCTTCCACTACAGCAACATTACTGTCTCTCATTTCCCTGGGCTGCTACCATCCATCCCTGCTTCCTGGTGACGAAACAACGGCTTTATTATGCATTTAAAACAGCACGCCCCTTCCTCACATATACCCGAACACGACCACAGACTGTCAGCTGACTGAAGCTGCTTTCACGCTGTACATCTGAAATTAGAGGAATGATGCTGCAGAAACACTCTCCTCATGTGATTTGTAATTTTTTTCCTTCACTCATAGTAAAAATCAGGACAGGCTTCCACTGACACATTTAATGGGGGGAAGGAAAGTAAAAAGATAAGTATTTCTAAACCTTTAAATAAATGGCTATTTAAGATCTTGATGGGCTGTAAGAATTAAATTAAAAAATTGGAAGAGATGCTGAAGACCCAGAAAACAGACTGAGCAAGATCCTTCTGGCACGCAAGACAAACAAAAACTATTATATACTGCCCCCTAATCAGAAAATAATTATCAATTTATACAGCTGATAAAACAGCTGATATCCCACCTTCTCTGGGATATGCACACATCACACCAACAGAAAATACACCCCATTTATGTTTTTGTAAAGCACTCCCCGGACAAACAATGCTTCATTGACTTTGTCAGCACAAAGGATAAATTCCAAAGCTGGTGTTATCTGATTGTAGCCAAAGACTACAGATGAGTATAAAAATAAGTTCTCAGCTCTTGACAAAATTTATCACAGGTATTAAAATACCACCTTCAGAAGACAGCATTCCCACAGGGTCCAAAATGAGATCAGCTAGGTTTTCTCCTCCCAAAAAAATGTATGTTTCCATGATTGCAGGTCTATCCAGACAGACAGACTGCCAGTTCTGTGTAAGACAGTTACTGGAAGTGTGTTTCTCCTTTCAATCTCATTACACCCAAATCACTGAAACAAAGCGGAACATACTTCCAAGAAAGAGAAAGTTTACAGATGGGACTGTGATAGTTCCACAAAGAATATTTGATATCTTTGTTCCATAACTCTGATTAAGGGCCTACAGGAAATAATGCAACTTAGAAATGGATGGACCTGTCCTAAATAATGTCACACCAAAGGATGCATTATCAGCCTTTTTATTACAAAATACTTTAACTGCTTTAAGCACAAAGTGATGAGATTTTTAGAAAAGGTTTAGAGACTAAGAAATGTGAAATACACCAATATATTTATTAGTTCATACATTGCTTTGACATTTAACATATTTTGCAACCACATAAAACACAGCTTGATTATTGCTCTCTTTAGTTTCTCTGACAATAAATCATGTGAAAATGCTACCTTAATCTCTAAGTGATTGCAACAGGATACATTCATAAAAATGTCATTAGGGTATGGCTGAATTTTAAGTGTTTATAGTCTTAAAACAAAAACCAAATCGACCAAACAAAAAAATCGACCAAACATGCAACTTAGAAAACAAAAATATTTTTTAATATCCAGATTAATGATGCTCCTGATTCAGACACCAGCCAAGCTATTTCAATTTCTACAGAACTGGATACTCAGCAGTTATTCAGAAGTCTCAACATCATCGAAAAATTAGTCTAGATGAGCTCTTTTCCACCTTCTCAAAACAATGGCAGTTTTAAAAGACTACCATACAAATGCAGCAATTTAGAGTGACATTAACTGCTCTGATGGATAACAGCTCTGCAACAATTACTAGAAGAAAATTGCTGCTCTTACAGTAAGAACACAGCGTGTTTCCAGTTATTGGGTACCATTTCTTCCCACCTTGCAATCTGGTTTTGTTTGCACGAAGTTTGCAAACTCCTATGGTAAAGGTTTAATTTCTTACTGCGAATTTGTAGAACCATAAAGGGTTTAACTCCTAAGGTAATACTTTCATACCGTATGATAGGCAAAAGACATTTTATGCAAATAAAGCATTTTACAAGGTATTTCATTAATCACCTAAAATTCAGCTGAAGGGTTTTGGTCCCATTTTTATCCCCTTGATTTTATGCCATTAGGTGCTCGAACAGTAACAGCCAAATGCATGAGGATTCCTCTGGGAAAGAATCATGGTGAAACCCTGTACTGTGAATAGCTCAAACTGACTGTATCCCACACCCCTTAGCCCAAATTCATGAAAACATGCAGCCCTATGTTTCACTGAGGATGGGTGTGCTTCACTACACTTCACTACAGGATGAATAACAACACTGATTGCAACACAACTATTCACAAAATTGGTGATAAGCATTTTGATGAATCAGACACTAATGTGCCCAACTCTTTGCAAGACTGAGCTTGGGGCATTCTTCTTTCCTTCTCCAACTAGTTTGGCTTCAGATTATATTTCTTTACTACTAAATTGTTATTTTCCCTAGTCCTAACTTAATCTCACAGTCATCGTGAGTATGGGAACTGCACACCAGAGAAGTTTACAGTTCTCTTAAAAGGAAACACTTTCTAGTTCCAGTTTGTTCTGGCAAGAATGTTAGTAATACAGCTCAACTGCTTCCATTTTACTCTGAGACACCCCAACACTACAGTCAGATAATGTTATTTGAAACAAAAACCAAAAAACACACACCCTTTCTTCCTAAAGGCAGTGCAATTTTAGTATACAAAATTTAATGCCTTAGGCCAAATAAATTTTATTTCCAAATACAAGCTGTGTAACAGACTTTCTTGTAAAGTCTAAATTGTGGTTAAGAGGGTTGATGCAAATGGTATTTTTTAACGTATGCAGTGCTCAACAACAAAGTTTAAGTCTCTTCTTCTAAGTCACTGTGTCCTCACACCACACCCTGCCTTTCACTGTACTTGCTGCCAGAGCTTTAATATCAACCTTTGTGCACATCAGTAACTGTCAGCACAAAATCTGGAAGCAAAAAAGTGCTCCAAGTCTCTGGACTAAATACAGCTACTTAGAAAAACATCTCTATCTTTATTAAAAGATAAAGCAAATGAAAATAGTTCACAGTCTGCCATGTTGCTCCACTAGGTCTGATGCAACTGGATGGTCTCGGGAAGAAAAAAAAATAAAAATAACAGTCTTTAACATTGAAACTGACTGTGGGCAGACCTATAGTCAGAGACACAAGCTTACTGGGGCATGTAAAACTCTAGGATACATTTCCTCATTTAAGTTATTTTTCTTTTTGTTGTTGTGGGTTTCTTTCCTTTCTTTTTTTTTTTTAATTACAGGTGCATCACTGGCAATTTCAGGCTACTACAAGGCCTTGAGAGTCACCAAATTCCACAAAAACTCTAAGTTCAGAAATGATAACGCAGGAAACTCTTCTTTTCTGCACAGATCTCCCAATACACTGAAAACTTCTGTATCACCTGACTAGAAAGAAGGGAAAACAAGAAAGAAAATCTATATTTCAATTGACTTTTATTCACTTTCCTGGTCATTCCATCTAAGATTTTTCTTCCCCTACTGTCTACGACAAGAGAAACATTTCTGTTCAAATGCAGTCAACTTTCAGTTACTGATCTGCAGCTTCATTGATCCGTAATTCTAAGGAAAGATTAAGACTTAACTAAACTTACCAAAAACATAGTAGTAAACAGCCCCCTTTTATTTCCACATTTACCATTATTCATGGAATGCTCAATAACATCTTTCTGTAAATGAAACTGCAAAGTTCTCTCCAGAAGGCTAAGGCATGTTTCAACAGATTTGTACATTTATACGATTTAATGGTGACAACACCTAAGACCAGAAGTAACCTCTTACCTTTTGGGGCAATTCCTGTAAGAAAATGGTTTTTTAGAAATTAAACTGTTGGAGGTAGGCTAAAAGTTAGGCAAGACGAACTTTTGAGTGAGTGGGTAGTGAGAAAAGTGATAGAAAATGAAAGGTGAAAAAAAAGACACCTTACCTATAGTATGTATGCATACACACAACATAGTTATATACATCTACAAAATAATATCTACATATATTTACCCATAATAAGCACTATATATAATGATTGATATGCTACATTACAAACAATCTTCCAAATAAATGCCTCCAATGCAGATTACATTAAAGATACCATTTTTCAAAGAGTGGTATTTTCAAGTGCCTGGTACTTAGAAATTCAGTGACTTGTAGGCTGTATTCTTTTTTACATACATAAGGAACAACTAGCAAGTAAGTAAATTCCAATGTGAACACTCCCAAAAATCCTGCATACTGAGGACAGGCTAACATACACGTGTTAGACACAACAAAGCCTATTGACAAGAGTCATAATAATGCTCACCTGTAAATACGCTTAGAAAACCCAGTTTAGTCTATGGAGCACCTTTACATCCAGTATTTTCCACATAGCACAAAAGTTTTTGAACAACTGAAAAGTTGTCAAAATTTGAACAGTATTTTAGTATTAAACTTGTTAACCAAAGGCTACAAAACAGCAACAATTTCAATGAACACACTTGAGAAAAATGAACTATTTGTAGTTGACCTAAATGTGTCTTCCCATTTGCATGAAGTCAGTGGTACTAAAACCCACAAGATGCCAAAATTCTGTCAAAAAAGGTTGAGAATGCTACAGAAATTGCATATAGATACATCAAATTTGAAACACCAAGGATAGCATGACATAAAAATAATCCTCCTCTTCCAAGTTTAAAAATGGTCACATACCCAGGAATGTTTCAAAATAATCTCTTTTGAGAAATTTAAGTAAATTAATCACAAATCTGAGGAGGAGCACGAGAAAACCAACACATACACAGCTGTCAAGAGTTCAAGTTTTTGTCATGGATAGAGATGTTTTAAATATTCTTTTTCCCATCCACAAAGTGACATTTTCAACATCACGCCAGTGAACAAACACAACTGACGCTGGTTTCACTAATGGCAGGATTTCACTCGTAATTCCCTTCCAGGTAAGCACTGTTCACATGCCACAGAGGGCAATGGCCTGTGGATTGGAGCACTTCATTGTTACTATTGATGAATGGATTTGAATCCCTGTTTTCAGGAAATTCAATATACCAAGAGGTTCACAGACATATATGGATATTTCTGAAGACTAAACTCGAGGTTTAAAAATAGCAAACTAAGGATAGAAACAAGCAACTGTGTTTCTAGCCATGGAATAGACTGTGTTTCTAGTCATGAGCACATGGAATAGTCTGCCAAGTACTATAAAACTTAGCACAACCAGCATCATTCCTGAATATAATGGAACTATTCCATCCTCCTTGCACTAGATATACCATTCATGAGCTCATACTACAATATCCAGTAGCGCTTGGAGCTCTTCTATTTTTACAGCATACCAGTATTTAACATCAGTTTACAATGAGTGACACTATCTGAAGACATTTACAGTGAAATGTATGACAGATGTCACAGAAAACAACTATGTTATTGAACATTCTATAATACCTTACATAACACAACTTCAGGTTTAAGTTTTTCCTCTAAGAGCCATGTACCTTACCATTGACTGTTCACTTGGCACTTACACTGACACCTGAAGATTTTTCATACACCCAATCTTTTTCTAGAACTTCCACAGGTAGGTATTTTTTCACTTTTCTTTACCCCTCAATCTCCTCAAGGAGAATTACCTTACTTTCTTTTTGTTAATATCCTTTCCTAACCCAATGACAACAGTAATCTTTTTTCTTCCCTCTGACCCCATCTCACCTGTTGATACAAGTTATATCCAATCAATTATTTTTCATCTCTACTTCACCTGAAGGTTGCACTTCCTGTTTCACCAGCAGAGAGATGACGTGCCTAAGACCTTTTTACCCAGACAAATACAAATGTTTAACTTTAAAACTACAAACCCTGCCTTGCCCAGATTCTTACACTGTTATGGCTACAAGACTGCATTAGGTGCATAAGGCATTCAGATAATATAAACGTTAGCATTATCTCTGCATTTATACACATTCACAGTTCCAGTTTAAAAAAAAAAAAACAAACCAAAAATACCAACTACCAAAACCACCCCAACAGCTTTTCTCTCCCACTTATTCATGCAATTGAAACTCACACCCTGCCCCCAACATTTTCTGTGTTGGATTACAGAAATATTTCTTCATCAAATGTTCTCAAAATATCACTTCTGTTCCAATAATCTTGGCTCGTTGTTCTATCTGGAGAGTTCCTGTGCTAGCTTCTACCTTCACTTTAACTCAAAACAAAGTTTTTTGGTTTTTTTTCTTTATCCATTAATTTGATCTGTAATAATGGAAAACAGCTACTGAAACCTATAGGTTTTTCGTAACGGAAAGTCACATTACTACTTCTGTGTGCATTAGAAAATACACTTTTCCAACTACCAACAAGAAAATCTACCCTGCTTGTCATCTTCTCCTTTCCTCTGCTTCCAATTAAAAATAAACTAGAGCATATCAATATATTAGGTGTTTTTCTGATTCTTCCCAATATGCACTTACATATCGTGGATTATTCAAGGCTCTTTTGGATTTAGAGACACTAAATGGGAGATGAATTATCTCACTACATATGCAGGACCTCAGTTCAAATCAAGAACAAACAGGCACTAGTGCAACAAAACATTTACAGCAGTCACAATTAAAAAATTTGGTAATAACCTTTGGCCCATTCATCACATTTCTTAGTCCCCTCACAATTAGTGAGTTATCAACAAAGGCTTCATATGCTAGTTTTGGAATTCAAATTCTTTAGAACTGGACAACCTAGTCAAAGGAAGCAATCCTATTCATAAATTCTAATATAAGGAAATAAATCCAAATCACAGTAAAAATATGAACAAGATGTATTTTTTAACATGCTAGAAGTATCATGTGAAGTACTCCTTATATTTGGATTCCCCTGAAATTTTAGGCATGGCAAGAAGGTAGGAAAATATTTAAGGAGTGACAAAGAGATAAATGTTAACTCTAATTATTTGCTGATAGCACACTTCAAAGACTTTGTAACCAACAACAGAATGTTTTTGTTTAGTCAATATACTCTCTGAACAGGAGCTTCATAAACATACCAATTGAAGGATGTCTTCATCTTTTGGCATAACACTAAGTTCCAATACGCTGTCACTGAAAGAAACGAGAAAAAAAATACATCACAGATGAACTTCCGGAGATTTTCAATTCTTGTTACAAAGATAAGCCATTTACTTCCATAGATGAAAACTATTCAAAAACTCCAGCTCAGCTATTATGACAAATACGCAACGCAACAAAAATAAACACTGATTTCCGCTAGAATCTTAGGAAGTAAGAGTAGAAGAGAAATCTGGCTGAGCCAGTTTATTGAGCCAACACACTGCTTTGGGCAGTTTTATTTCCTTTTATTTTCTTCCTCAAGTCCTAAGATACGCTACTTGTTTGGAGCTTCTCGGACAAAACAATGTGACAAATCTGCGAATAAAGCTAAAACATCTCTCCTTCTTTAATTTAAAAGTAAAATCTCTTAGCACTCTTTCAAATTGCTGTGGTGATGTCGTAATCACCACACCATGTGAAAAGAGAAGCAATACCAAGGCAAGTACTGACTTACGCCTTTCCACTCCAATCACCTCCTAGCAGAATCAACTTAAACAGTCATTCAGATGACATCTGAAATATGGATGAAAAACACTTGCTATTTGTAAGTGCTGCATTCGTCAGTCTGAGCTGCTGAAACCAAAAGCAGCAGCAGAATAAAGATCTAAGAATCTGAATAGTTCAATCAGTGTGACTCAAACACAAGCAAAATCAGGACACCAAATGTACAGTGTACGAGTTATCCAGTCAAATATTTTACGAACAGTGAAATCCACAGTTGGTTTTCACCAGAAATAAGGTATTTTCACAAGCAAGAGAGAAGCATATGCTTGTAACACTGGATACAGAATAGATGAATTTATTATCTCATCTGAGATAATGGAATAATCTGTTCACATTCATTAAATGTGAAGTGGAACAGGTACAGAGAAGGGCTACAAAAGACTAAAGCACAGTCTACTATAACAAGGCAGAAAAACCAAAATGAAGATACTATGAATATTATTTACAAATCTCACATTTCAGAATTAAAAAAGGATATTTAAAACAACCTGACCAGTATCAGCATTAGAAAAAAAGGCATGCAACCTAACTGGGTATGTCAGAAATTGGCTCATCTGTACTGGTCAGTACAACGCATTAGGTGAGGAAAGACAAAACCAGCACAAAGACTGGCCCAATTACAGGGCACACTGATCAGCCTTCGGAAGCACTGAGAAGGACCTCAGATTATTTCTGCAGAAAAGAAAGCCATCATCTCAAAATGTAATGTGTGATTTATTATGCTTTCTTATATGAAAAATGTTTCTAATTTGTGGTTCCTTTTCCATTTTTTAGCGACCACAGACATAAGGCTGAATTCCAAAATAGCAGAGTAAGGGTATTTGGCTTCACAATCTTTTTAAACCATTATTCATTTTGGAAAAGAATGTTCTCCAAGTAGCAGAAAACTTACTTTAGTCTTAAAACTGAAGATCAGCAGTGATTTAAGTTTTTAAGTCTACACACATCTAGGAAAAAATTAGTCTTCAAAAGCCTTGCAAAGATTTTTTTTTTAATACTGAATTATAAGAAACAAGGGAGTACTGATTTTACGTGCACTTAAAATAGCATTTCCCATATTGACTGAATGCATAAACAGCTTGAGGAATTTTTAACAAAGCGCTCAGATTTCAGTTCTACATGTGGATAGCATGTATGTATAAATCATATCAGGCAACTGCTTACTTGCAGGATGAAGACTCTGGATGTCAAAAATATGATAGCATTGCTCCTCTTGAAGTACTTTTTACATAAAGAAATAAAATTTGACACAGAACAAACCATACGCATTCAAGTATGTTGCATGTCTGCCCCCACTGCCCTTTTTTAAGAAAGTGATTAAATCCATTTACCCAATTTACATTTTTTAGTAAACATTCAGAAGACTAAAGGGTTCCATTCAGGAACACCGTTTTAAACATAATTCAAATAACTACTTAACTATTCTATTCCTGTTTGCCTGAAGAATCTTTTGAAGACAATTTGGATCTTCCTACTTTATATTTCGTGACATGCTCTGAGGAAGTTTTTTAACTCTCGTATCGGAAACAAAAAGTACTAAGGAAGACGTCTGGTTTATTGTACTACATAATGTAAATGCAAATTATGAACTAGAAAGTGTTAGTAAGAACCACCACACAGAAAGTGATAGTCTACACTGGAACTCCAGACACAGCACTCAGAACTCTCAGAGATATTTACCATTGTCGTTACTTTCATGACACATTCTGAGAGTTAAATTTAAATGTATTGATTCCAAGTCATCAAACTAAAGCACTAATCATACAGACTATCTTCTGATGCATTACTTTGTATTAATGAAACAGATTCACTAGCAAAACTCTGTACATTTCTGAGTAATCCCAACACTTTCAAGAAGAATTTGCAAAGACAAACAACCGGAATAGACAATCATTCAAATTCCCCAGTTTAAGGAAAAAAGGGGGAAAAAAGAGAAGTTGCAAATCGGAATCTGTTTCTTCTTTTATTTAAAAACATAAATAATTTACAGAGTTTATGTTAGCAATCAACATATCTCCAAGTTGATTATGTATGTAAACAGGTAAGAATAAATTCTTAATGGACCAAACCAGCAACTACTGGCAAAGAGTAGGAAACCTAGAGTTAAAAGAGTTATCATGATTAATTTTACAGGACTGTAGTTCTAGCAACTCTTTTGAGGTGTGCCTTTCATCTCCCAGAGGAAATAATTAGTGTAAGTTTAGTTTTACTATCTCCAAGCAGAGGAAAATAAAAAACATTCTAGACACAACTTGAAACTTTTCTGGGAACAATACAGAGTATGGCTGAATTATATCTCATCCTTAAGTCCCACTGGAAGATATGGATATCATTTCATCTAAGGCAGCTAAGTTCTGATGTCTGCAGCATTACATAATGAAGACAAGCAGCTAAAATTGAACAACTTCTTAGAAAAATAATAAGCAGCTATGAAAATGGAGCCACAGGAATAATCTAAAACAAAAATCTGCCAGCCCGCACTGAGTTTCATTGCAAACAGCTGAACAGTGAGTGATGGGGAAGCCTTCTCTTCAGAGAGAAGAGAGGATAAAATGTGTTGTAGCCTTAAAAACTACTCTGAAGATGAGTAAAATGACAAAAGAATAAGCATTTACACTCATCATGTTTGAATGAGTAATTAAAAATGATAAAAGTATGGTAGTTAAAATGTCTAGAAAACCAACACATAACACTCTAAGACTATGAAGAAAACGGTCTTTAGTCATAAAAAAGATTTCAGCTGACAACTCAGCCTTTCAAAGGGCCTTTCAGCAAGTTGCTTGCACAAGGCCAACCAAGGAAGCCAAGGCGTGCTGGATGAAAGATCAGCTAAGACACGAAACACAGCAAAAACTGTGTCACTGGGTGTTTTTAATGTGAAGAGTTTAAGTACATTCAACAGTGAATTTATGCAAGACCAACCTTTCATGAATTATTAAATCAAGCAATGAAGATAAAACCTGTGGTTTTGCAAGTTCCTGAACCAAAGACTTTATATACAGTGGGCTGGTATTATCTGACCACTCAATCACTCTATAGTTCCAGCGTTTTCACGGACTTCAAAGAAATCTTTACTGGATATTATCATACAGGATAATGACATAACAGACCATCAGTCTAACCCAGATGGGAATGCTAATGCAAGAACAGCATGCACCATAATGTAATTTTACTTGCCATGAAATGGCAGCATAAGAAGTAAAACAATTATGTTCAGAACAACTGCTCTGAGTTCAAAAATACTGTTTTCAAGAAAAGAATGAGAGACAGTTGATTCTTCAGTCTCATGAGAAGTACTGCCTGTAAGCTACAAGATACACCTGATCTGGAGTCTGAGCTCTCTTCATGGATCAGAATTAATATTTATCTGTTTATCCTAAGAGGTTCAGCTGTAGACTTCCTGATGGTTGTATCTGCTGTATGAAATGCTCAAGGATACACATGACCTTTTGTTACAATTGCCTGTGATGTACACATCTGGCTCGAGAAAACAAACTGTTCTCTCCTAACGAACAATAGCATCCCTTCATCCTCCCTGCACACATGGAAATCAGGGGGACAGATGCAGCAGTGTGCTACACCATTCCTGGTTGCACTAGATAATCACTGACAAGGCCTCATTCAGGTGTCCCCAGTTTATCCACAGTAGGCAGGGGTTCAGTTCTGAATGGTTCACTACCTACACTCACTGAAAATAAACTCCATTCACAGGCACACCTAGAGTTAAGAATTACTGATCACACAGGCCACTCAAAAATGCGACTGGTCTCTCTCTTTCTTGGATTAAGAAAGTTAATTGACTGATCTACATGGTTGGGCATGTCTTGGGTATACACTACCATACAATAGTGCTGCTTGTAAAAATACAAAATAAAGAAATGATTCATGGCTAGTCTTATGTCCACTGAAGGAAATAAAAAAGCCCATCTGTCCGGCTCTTGTATAGACAGCAATAATGACAAAATATGTTTCAGTCTACCTTGCCCATCACATCTCTGAACACAGTTTTGTTGTTTATAAAAAACCCCAAAACAAAACCACAAAGATAAAAACCACTCAATACGTTTGAGATGTAAACATTTTCAACAACATCTTGAATAAAGACATCACTGAAATCGGAAGATCATAATCTTATTTTTCCTATTTCAAACAGTAAGCATATCTAAATTTTAACACGTGACAAGCCACTAAAAATATGACATGTGAGATGCACTTAGAAAACATTCTTTCATACTGATCATAATTCAACTTTTTGCCACATAACTCAGTATTATATTGGAAACTTGTTGCTGCAGAACAGAAATTCACACCAAGAAAACTGTAAAAATGGAGGCAAACATGAGACATGAAAAGGAGTATCTAGACTCATGCATAGACATGATTTCACAAGTGCTTGTGAGATACAGGAGCAGTAAATATTAGTATTTTCTCAACTCTCTGCAAGGTTCATAATTTGCTGCAAAACAGAGGAAAGCGAAGACTTACTGCAGATATTCTGCAGGTGTGCACTAGCATAAATTTTTTCCTTCACCAGATACGCTGATTTCTAGTTCTCAGATCTCATAAGCAAGGTAGAATTTACAATCTTCTTTTCCAACTGATTATATACATGTATGTATACCTGATCTGTCTATTTTAAGTTCAAATTTCCTCTGTATCACTTGGTGTTATTTGCTAACAACGGACAAGTACTGACAATAAAAGGACTGTGGTACAATTCAGCACCCATATTCTCAACCTTTTCTCAACATTCAGCAAATACATGAAAAAAAGAAAGAATAAAATGGAGCGTGTATAAGTGAAAATTTAATAATATGATGACTTTTCAAAACTCCCATAAGTGGTCATTTCATGCTTAATATACAAGAAGTGTGGCACATAATGAAATACTATTATCTTACCTGTTCTGTATTAAAGCAATGACTTGAGAATATGTCTTCCCAATAACACTTTCTCCATTGACTTTTATAATTCTGTCACCTGTAGAGGGAAAAGTTGCAACTGAAATTAGTTTGTCTAGACGTTTTTTAAACAGTTTTTACTTTGTACTTCTGTACCTCACAATAATCAAGAATACCAAAATGTTAAATTCAAGGTTAAGTCTCCCTTAAAAATAAAAAAAACACAGAAGATGCACAATACAACTACACATAACCATACACAGGATGTCAAATTTCTCCTCTTTTCCCTGAACATTTTCAGACGTTTATCTTACTCTAAACTTTCAAATTAATAACCCAGGAAGTCATAGAAAGAAAACTACAAGCAGCTCTAAGTTACACCAGAGGCTCACTTATGTATCCCATCTTCACAATAAAGCTATCAATGTATGGTGACACACACTGACAACTCTGCCCTATTCCTAAGTAAATTATAAGTAGATATAATTCCCTGGGATTAGCCCAGCTGGTCAGAGCAGGGTGCTAATAACACCAAGGTCACTGGCTCAACCCCCTCTGGGTCATTCACTTAAGAGCTGGACTCGATGATCCTTGTGGGTCCCTTCCACCTCTGAATATTCTGTGATTTCATTCCAGCGCTTAACCCCAAAATAAAACCAAACTTTAACTCTCCTTTCATAGCAGCAAATAATGCAAATTTGTGCTTCTTCCTTGTTATAAATAAAGAACAAACATTTTGAAAGGCTGCAATTTCCTCCCTTCTCAGAATAATCTGGGCTGTTTCCAAGACATTACTGTCTGTTCAATGCATCTTGAACAGTGGCAAAGGGTTATTTCTTATTAATACCCATCAATCTTCAGATCTAATATCGCTTATTATAAGATTTCTCCCAGTAGTTTGATACACCTTCCTCATTAAGAGCTTCATATACTCTCATAAGTTAATTGTCAAATATATTGTGTAGAGCTATTTTTAGCTTGTGACGACAAACCTATCCTGTTCTTTTGACCAAATGGTATTTAAGACATCTCTGATCAGAAGAGCAGAAAGGTATCTTGAATTTGTCCATGAGGAGAAAATGGCCTAAGGATTACAGGTAAGGAGCTTCAAAAAGCTGCTGGAGGAAGAAGAGCTGTAAGAAAGGACCTGTGCAAAGTGAGGCAATGGGAATGGGTTTTTCAATACTGCTGCAGCAACTGAAAGCCCTTTCTGTGCTTCTGGCATGATCAAATCAAAGCAAGGAAAAAGTTGTTCACTCTGAATACTCAGCCTGGCTTGGGGACAATAACGCTTTAAATCCTTGTGCTCTGTAGAGGTTCCCCATACTGACCCCATGGATTAACAAACTACACAGATCTGACTTTTTAATTTGGTCTGCACACATAATGTAAACATCATGCAAATAAATTGGTGTGATATTTTCAACTTTATAAAAGTATACCTATTCCCCCTCATCCACTGGTTACCACCTTTTTTATTGCCTGAAAGAACTCTTCGAGTTTTGTCTAATGCTTCCTAAGCAATGAAAGAAAGCTTCATGGCAACAAGCTCTGAACCCTGTCCTGGCTAGGTCATATTGCAAAACTTCCCCAGAACACACCAGATCCTTCTCTGGAACTTCAGCTGGCTCTTTTCCAGGCTGTTTAAGAACAGCCTGTAATGTGGGCTACATCGCAACAGATGTAGCTCTTTACTCAGTATTCCTACTAAAAACTATAATTAGGAGTATCTTTAGAGTAGGTCATATAATTTTATCTATACTTGTGCAGCTTTTATTTTTCACAGAAGCAGACTAGATTACACATAACAGTGACACAAGTCTACTTGAAATATTCATCCAATGGATCTGCCAAAAGATCTGATGGGGACACACTGCAGAACTGGTTACATAAATGACGAGCACAGACAACTCTGCAAGTACAACTTGGTTCTATTTCAGGTACATAGAAAGGGGAAGTCAGTGCCTGTAGTGCAAAAAAGGATACAGACACATGAAGGCTTTTTCAAACAGCTCTCCATCAGTCTGGCGGCCTGCTACATATTTTTGATCAAAGTAGAAATTAACCAGAATGCCCTTTCCACACACATTTTAGTTCTTTATGTTCTTACATGTAGATAAATGACAGCACAAAGATCAAGACATGGGAAAAGTAGATCTGTTTTGGCTGTTTGTATCTCAATATTTCTAATATTTATGAGCTCCTAGATATGCTATTTTTAATGAAATGCCTCAGAGGTTAAATATGGGGGAAGTATTACCTTTCTAACTCTAACAAAAATTATTTTACAGGAGTATCCAAAAATTCTCCAGAATGGACTGCCTTATATTTAAGATACTTTTCCCTAGTGCTCAGATTTGCAAGAATATTTCAAGCTTTCTGGTGAGTAGCAGCCAAGTAAGCTCCTGAAATGGAGCTCATTTATCACGGGTGATGAAACTTACGTTGAGACTTTCAGTATTTCAAAGGACCCTGCAGCAGTGAAATAAGAATTGACAAACATAACTTCCTAAACTCATACTGAATCTTCAAGTATTTTCATTTGTGTGACCATGAAACAGAGCGAAGCTACATTAGAAAAAAAAAAAATAAAAATGCAGTTGATTCTACAAAATAAGAAATGTATACAGTGTCCACATCAGAGGTTAAGCAATCTACCTGGCTGATTGTTCCCTGAGTGTTTTATAATATCAAGACAGAGATATAGTAATATATTTCACTCTAAAATTCATAAACAAGAAATACTGGCATGACCTAATTAGATACAACAGCTACAAGAGTGTGTTTAAGAAGAATACTCTAGTTATTAAAAATGTCTTCTCTCATTTGTTTTCTGCTCTTTATTCTGGGCTCCTAAAAATCTCTTCTATAACTAAAAATAAAATAATCTCTACAGATTTCATCTCTCTCAATTTGGCAGACACTGAACAGAGTAGAAACTAACATGGTTCCTCTGTACAAATTCAACATATGCTGTGTTTTATCAAGCCAAAACATTTCTTTATATAATAGCAATCAAAATTTGCCCAAGTAGTCCTTCTCTAAATAACTATTTAAGGAGGAGTTAAAAAAAAACCCCAAAAGCCTTGTGGTGAACAAGTAGGATCCAGAACTGTTTTTAAACTGATCAACCTAGAAACTTCGTATTTCTTTAGGAAGAACATACAAAACTTATTCTATTCCAGTCAAATGGATGTAAATAACTCTTTGGAAAAAATACATCAACATCGTGTAAAGGCACAAGCCTTTCACAGAATACAAGTTTTGCCATATTTTTAAGAAACCTGTGTTCATAGCAGTGTCCATCTATGTATGTAATTTTATCACCTGTAACATTTTCTATTCTAATACAGCTTTTTTCTTCCTTCAGCACTTAAGTAAAGATATGACACAGTTCACAAAAAAATCCCATGTTTTCTGCTCTCCAGTTTGATTAAATGAACAACTGAATAGAATTTTGTAAGAATAGAGACTTGGACTGTTCCTATTTGATTTAAAGGACGTAAGTAGAAAAATTTTATTTAATGTACAAAGACCTGTATGTTTTCATGTTATCAATTTGTCCCAAACCAAAAGAAATAGGAGCTTACAGACATTATTTTCCTTTTTTCGCCTCTTCTTCATGTATTTTATTACTCTTTTCAAGATAATAAATCAAAAATACTAAGACTTTAATGCCTTAATAAGCAAAACAGTGCTTCCAAGGTGAAAAATACTGGAGGACAGCTTAAAAGTTTCTAAAGGAAAGAACAAGGTTTAAATGGAAGATAGAACTCTGTAGTAGCAACTTAAAACATAAGTATTTCATATCATGTACATAAACATGCTGTTGAACAGTACCTGTGCACAGCCCAGCTTCAAAAGCAGGTCCACCCTCTTTAACTTGTTTAACGAATATGGTATCCATCGGCTCCAGTCTGTTTCTTTGTTTTCCTGAGAAAGAAAGAATATCTCTTAACAGCATTTCATTATACTGCACTACAATGTTTTTACTTTAAAAATATTTTGTGATGTAATCCTGCTGCATTCACAGAGACATACAGAGAAAGAAACAGTAATGTAATGGAAACTGAAAAATAGAATTTTAAAATCTTCCCTTAGAAGGAAAGAATGTAACACTGATTTACAGTTCTCAAGGACCATAAAACTGATTTTCCAAGTGTTTTTCAGAAACCCCAAGATGAGCTCTAAAGTTTTCCTGAAGATTTACTAAGGTTCAAAAAGAAATTTATAATTCAAATTATATGCACATCATATGTCTGCACGTGCTGTACATATCTGTACATACACAACTTCAAGTTAATCTACAGTAGTTAGAAACCATGTACAGCTGTATTTTCTTGCTTTCTCAATACTCTTAATACTCTTAATTTCTATACTTCCAGAAACACAGGTACCTTTTGCTTTTACATGCCTGTCACCAAAGTTAAGTAACTCTTTGTTAAGTAGCCACAGCTTCTGAAAATCAAGATAGGAGGGTGGGTGTGTGTACAGTAAAACAAATAACGAAAACACAAACAAAAAACTCCACAGTTATACTGCAGGCTAAAATACAGTGTTGCTGTCCACTCTTTGCACACAGCTGGAATAAGCCATTTTACAGCATCTACACAGCTTCACTCATGGAATTAATATGCCAGTGAAGTTAAAAAACAGACCCAAACCAAATCCCCCAAAAAACCCAAACATTCAACACCCCCACAAAGAAAGCCACCAAGAAATAATGAAAAATAAATAAATAAAAGAATAATGGCCCTACATGGTCCAGTGCTGACAGAACCAGTGGCAGAACCTGAAAGGCTACAGGCAGATACACACAGTCTTACAGTGCCAGTGCAGGCTTTGATAGCCTTGGTCCCTCCCAACTCCTGGCTCCAGTTACAGACTCTCAGCTAAGGAAATGCCACCTTTGGAGGCTACGGGATGAGCCAGCCCAGGGAACTGATACAGCACGAAAATAAGCTGAGTCTGTGTTCCAGTTTAGCAGGAAACCCTGCCATAGTGGAGAGAGAGAGGTTTAAACTGCAGGAAAGAAGGCACAGCAGGAGAGAATAAAGGAATTGCTTTAAACTGGCATTGCTGATAAAAGAAACAACTCCTTAAAACTGGAGTTACTAGGTTCTAACCATTTCTGAAATGACTGACCTTTGACTTAGGCACAAATGGCCCCGCTTTTGGAAGTACTTTCCCTACAGCTTTAAATGTCCCACCTAAAATGTTTAATAAACCACAGTAGTATTTATTGAATATAAGGTCCCCCCTTTACCTCTTTTTTTAGTTCAGTTTCCATGTGGGCAAAGTTCATTTGAAAAACTTTAATAAACTGCAAAAAACCAGATCACCCCCTGATTCACATTATTCAGACACTAGATTTAGCCTAATGCCTTTATTGTGCAGATCCTCAGTGTCCTGCCATTTCACCACAAAACAGTTCAACAAAATGGCTTACTCATATGGCTCCAAATGGCCTTCTCAAAATAGTTCCAGATTGGGAGCAAATAATCAAAAAGTTTATTTGATAGAATCAGATAAATTCTATATATAAAGCAACTGAATTACAAATCAAGAAACTCCAGCTGGCAGCTCAGTCCCCAAATACTTAAAATTTGATTAGTGGGATACAGCTACAAGACATACAAAATGCTCTTTGTGAGCCAAAGTTAATATCTGTCATTTTTAATCTGCAGATTTAAATAGACACTGAACATATGATGGGTCTTGTCCTTTAAAAAGCCAGCAACATTTCAGCAAGTTTAGAGAAGCTCCAAGATTAATCTACCCAGATGCCATGAAAAAAGGTTGCTTCAACCGCTTACAAGAATGAAGTTAAAATATGACCTTTTATAGGACCACCAAACACCCTTCCCAGTACTGCCATGTATCTTTTACTGAAGACACATGCATTTCCGAAAGTGGCAAGAAAAATAAAAATAATACAGCTCCCATGGCACATTTAATTTATCACACCTCAGCTTCCTTTATAAAATACTCTTCAAAAAAATGTTACTGCTGGTTTGCTTAACACTCAAGTGCTGCTTTATGCCTTGCCCATACCTGAACATGCAAACCAAGAGGTCAGGCAGATAAGGTTACTCCCATTCAGCGTGCAACACAGAACTCCTTTAGTACACTTCCCACTTCTGAGTAAGAGGGGAAACTTGCAACGATTTATGGAGACCAGAGACTGCAGGCTTCCCTGACATCTGACCTGCCTATCAGCTACACCCAGACATTATGGGCACCCACTTCACATTTCCACAGCTATTTTATGAATCAATTCAGAAAGCTAATTGCACATTAAACTTGGTTCTTCGACCTGTTTGCAGAAGGAGGCTACATTAGACAGTCATTCTTACTTTCTAAGAAAGGTCAACCACCGCACTAAAAATCAATTTACGGGCAAAAAATCAGAATAAAAAGTTCAAAATGTTGATTACATTTGCAGGTTCATTTTACAATTCAGTAATATCCAAATACAAGTAGAAACAAGAAGAAACTTAGAATTCTCAAGCTCTGGTAGATTAATACATGCTCTTCATTTCTCCTTGATCTTTTACATACTTGGACACAAACCAAATCTTTTTTTAATCAGTAACATAAATGAACTTCCTTGAATACATAACCTCAAAATGTACATTTATACTTTGAGTTTGAAACTCAAGCAAAGCTAAGCAGTATTTTTTTACTTTCTCCAGACCAGCTGAGGAGGAATAAATCTTGTAGATGTGCACTCAATCATCACAGAAATAAATCTCAAGTAAAATGGATTACCTAATAACTCAGCTCGTGTCTCAAAATTTAACATTCACTACACTCCAATTTAATTGTGCCTAAATCTCCATGTGGTCCTGTCTGCACCCAATCATCAGGCAAAAGCAAGATGCTGTCTAGAAATGAGAGCTTAAACTTTCCTCCTAAATGCCACAATCCAGAAGAGAATGTAACAGCCCAGGTTTTACACTAAGTTCTCCAGCTCTGCACTACATACTGTCAGGATTCACAATTTTTGTTTCTAATATTGAAAAGATCAATGTTTTGGATGCCAGAAATTCCTGACAAGGTGATACAACTAAGAACAGTAAAAGCACCTCAGACCTCTCGTTTGTAAGTCATATAAGCCTTATTTGCGCTTTTCCAGTGCTCATTACTGCCTCCTTCCTCCTTCTCCATACTTTTGTTAACAACTTTGTAATTGAGCATTACATTGCAGGCTACCAGCAAATACAACAATTTTTCTCCCAAATCTTCAACTGCAAGTGAAAAGTAAGACATCATGCACACACAAAGAATAGACAAAGTGTAAGCCTGCCAGTAACACATTCACACGTGCAAGGAAACAGCACAGATGAAAAGCACAACTTCTGTAAAAATAACTTCGTTTGTACTTTATTCCCCCATAAATGTAGCTATAAAGAGATGTAGTCTTATATAAGGGCAATAAAAAGAAAAAAGCAAAGTTGGTAAGTACATGACTCAGCTGATCAGAAACTGAAAAGTCCATCAAGGTGTTCTTTCCTGTATCAGTTTTGTAAGCACACAAAAATTTCCAGCACGAGTAAGTAAATGGTCACCAGTCAGGATAAACTGAAAGGCAAGTTTCCATCCAGGCAGTAGTGTAGTTTTGCTAACAGAACAACTAAAATACTCCTTGCAGCGCAATGACTCTCTTCAATCATGTTATCCAAATGAAAAAAGAACTTTCGAGTAAGTAAACTGGTGTCTGAACTTCTAATTCGGAGATTCAGCATCATCAGAAATAAGGAAATAAAAATAAATCCCCCAGTATATAGAAGGCTCAAGGCAAAAATTCATCAGCTTAAACAAGGATAGTACAGAATCAGGAGAGTCTTAATAATAAAGTCCTTAGTCTAGATAACCAAAGTTAAGAAAAAACAGTCTGAAGAAGCACAAACACCTGTAAATCAAATGTAAGACAAATATAGAAAATCGGTTTATTGCAACAACATTTTTCCAAGCCAATATGGTTTTCATAATTCTATGCAAATCTTCTAATTAATCATAAACTACATGCCACCTTCAATAACCAGTGAGATCACAGTAAAATCTACAAATTACAATTAGTGTCTTGTTTTAACTTTTGTTCAAATGACTGCAAAATAAAGACTTTATTCATAACACGTATCATGGAATCATTTATGATCTAACCTTTATACTACCTGGATCTACAAGCTGAGACTTCAAATCAATAATGCCTTCACAGTCTGACAAGAGGAAGCAAGTCTCCCATTGCAAAGTTACAAAGAAGCTTTCCTGACAAATGTTTAAGAGGACAGAAGTGGCAGAGGGGAACATGTTGCACTAGTAACCATCACATTTACAAAACAATAGAATTCAAACATGCTCTTCCTAACAAAAGGGCATATTAAAAAAATACTACTAATTTTAAACAGAACAGTAAAATTAAGTCTAGTTAACATTTAAAACTGACTTACATCTGGGGAGTGGTATTCAGCAAAGCTTCTCCTAACTCCCCCAAACTTGACATAGAAATTAATTTTATCTAGGTGCCAATTTTAGCTTAATCCCCTATAGTTTGGAAAACAGCTGCAACAGGGAACATAACTAGTATTATATCAAACGCAGTAACCATGACTCAGTTTTTACACTACTCTTTACAGACCAGACAGCATTACTGTAGTGCTCTATGATTCACCTGGAAAACAAAATGACATGGCAGAAGTTATGCTATCAAATCTACCAACATACTACAACCTAGCAACAAGCACTTCATTTCTCTGAAATCATTAACCTTTTGATATAAAACACAGACTAAAACATCTGAGTCATAAAGACTACAGAAAGGACAACCTTTACATTCAGAATAGGAAAGGAAAAAAGAAAAAAAAAATCTCATGCCAAAGTGCTATTGCTGACAGAGCTCTTCCTTTCTTTTTGACCTGCAGAGCACAAACCAGCAGGTGTTGGGACAGAGTATAATAAATACTTTCTTACAAAGTCTCTCCGAACTAGCCACTGCTTAAAAATATGCCATTTCTCCACTTCCTCAAGGGGAAAAAAAAAAATCTTCTGCTCAGGACAGCTGAACTGTGCTTAGAAGTCCTCATAACACAGGGATTCTAAAAAGTCTACCGAGGTTTGTAAAATAACCTTTTGTAGAACATTTTTGTTTCCAGCCCTATGCTCAGCAGACAGAAAAAGGATGACTTTCACTTTTCCATTTAAGAAACCAGCCCCATGAAACACCTCAAATTAGTCAATTAAGACAGGCCCTTATGTACATCTTTCTCTGACTCAAGGAGGAGGAACATTCCTCTTGAGCATGAAGAGCTGCAAGCATGCTTTTGGGTATCCAAGGCATCTGAGCTCCGTTGCTTCAACAATGCTGAGTGGCACTGATTCTTGGGATGTCTTTCAGGCAAAGGGAGGGGAACAGATACAGCGGGGCAAATGCTTCAAATCAATTACTCAGTCAAAAACCTGTTAATCATTTCCCAAACTACTCAAAAAGAGACTGCTGAAAGTACAGCAAAACTTACATTTATTAACTAAGATTTCATATAATTAAATATAAATCACAAACCTGTCAGGATTACATCTGACTGAGGGAGTCCAACTAAAGATAATTCTGCATATTATAATCCGCAAACTGAATTTCATACATAGTAAGCATTTCTCCACTAGCAATTCACTGTGGAAAAGGAGCCCAAAGGTCCCAGCCCAGCCCCAACAGAGCTTATTTCATCTACTGTCAAGCACAAAGCAACTCAACTGAAAAACACTAGCTGAAATACAGTGCCAGGGATGAGCCTCTGAAAGAGGATGATAAGTAAATTAGTGCTCTTGAGTCATTTAGCAGAGAAACACCTGGCTTTCAAACTCTCTAACACAGGAAAAATACACTCTTATTTCTCAAAGCACCTCTGGCATTTTGATTAGGCAACTCCAAGATGGTATTTCTTATTTTGCTTACTTTTCTGTTAAACCACTTGACTCAACCCGATCTTCATGCCAAGGTAGGGGGAGAAGATGAGAAAATAATTTGGCAGTATTACAATTTGGAAAATTATATCACAGTTTCAAAGTAGTTACAAACTCTCCAGAACTGTGTTTTCTCATTGCATTATTTGCCATTACTATGACTTTATTAAATTCTCTCAAATCTCAAGTAAAACCTTTTCAAGTTTAAAATTTAATCTATGATTAGTCTAGAGGATTTAATATAGTCCTTAGATAAGCATAGAGCAATACAATTTTTATCTGTAGTAATGAACCTATGGACTCTCCCTTAAATCCTTTGAAATTCCACTTCATGTTTTTATTAAAGGTTAGAGATGATTTGAACTCAATAGAAATCACTGGAAAAAACATACATGTAACAAGCCAGAAGATGAATCCACTAGACGTTCCAGATGTACTATAAGAGAACAAGGAATGAACAGGTTCTGGTCTCAGTAGAAAACTAAGTGAGCCCTCTTTTAGCATTCCCAATGTTTAGGTGTTAAAAAATTAACTTGGATCAAAAATCCACAGAAGAGGGCAATTTACTGTCCCACTATCCTAAAGGATTACTGTTACATACCTCTTGCCTCCTACTCCTAATTCTACTATCATATACCTTGGACTGTATCATCCCAGCCATCCATGACCTTTCCAAATATTTGCTTTCACATTCATCCTCTTGTTCCTTATCTACCTTGTTCCCATCATCACAGGCACAATATGTTTATTTCATAACAGACCGAGCCAATAGACCATGATGTTAAAAAACATGGGATTAAATTAAATCCTGGAAGAACACAAACTACATTACAGAAATCAACAGTCTGTTAAAAAAAATGAAACATTGAAAACTCCAGGCCTTATGTAAGCAGCAGTAAGGAAAAAGAAGCTTTTCCTGCATTTATTCCACCTTTCCCTCAAAGGCTCTACCCTGTTAAAAGCAGACTTGCACAGAGCTGAAGAAGGCCAGGTAATAAATTGCAACTATTCAGTGTAGACAATTGAAGGGTAGAAACTTTAGTACATACTTAGGCACATTAAAAAAAAAATAAGCCTGGTGATCAAACTTTAATGTTCTAGAAATCCCAATGAAATGTCTAAAGTCTCATTAACAAGTGCACACTAGGTCTCTACAGAAAAGGACACTGAGTAATATTCCTAAGCTGCCTTTCATTTTTATGGGAAAAGGAGCTCCTAGTTGCTATAGGTACTTCTACATAGAAACAGAGACAAAAGTACAAAAAGCAAGAACATCATACTAAAAAACAAAAGACACTGGATTACAATGATACTAGATTCCCAGGTACTATGTTAGACAAAAAATATCTTAGTTCTATTGAAAAATAAAATTTATTTCAGTCTCTTTCTTTATGCTTATAACTGTTCTCTTTAATCATGATCACCAAGCCAAACTTTTTTAAAGGAAACCATGTTTTAGGACAATATACAAGGAACGACCGTCATATGAACAAAACGTGTATTTTGGCATCAACAGTTTTAAGTAATGATTGAAGGACAAGTAGATACAGAATCATGTTAAGTGCACAATCAAATGGCATGAAGTTTTTCTCCAGGACCACTCATCATGTGCTGACAGTGCAAGTTTTTAATAAGAATGCGATGGTTTTTAATAGGTATGGGTATTTTTCAGTTTGGCTCCAAATATTCCTAATATGCTCTCCTGGAAGACTTCTACCTGTGAGATTCCACTTAAATAAATAACTGAGTATTGAAATAGGGCAACTCCAGATAATAGGAAGGCCAAACTCATGGCAAGCTGTCCTCAAAACACATGAAATAAATACTCCAAGTTATTTACTGGAGTAATAACTCCAAGAAATACATAATACAGGCTGGTCAGTATAACAGAGATTCTCTGGAAAGCAGTAGAAGCTGATAAAAGTTTCCAACCAGTGACCAAAGAATCCACTGTGGAAAATCTGTATTTTCTGATAAAATGCACCTGCTACAGAAGCATTTCGATGACTTGGCTTAAGATCAACAAACTGGAGCAGCGAAAGTACGAAAAGAACTGAAAAATTTAAAATAATCACTAGAAAATATTTAGAGCAAATCTGTTGTGATGCCCTTCCAGCAGATAAGGGGGTGCTAAAGTCTCCCACAAGGAGCAGCACGTGCATACGTGAAGCCTCCACCACTTGCCTGAAGAAAACCTTGGCTACTTCTTCCATCAGAGGGCAGTAGCAGACACACCAAAACACTGCCCACAAATCCTGACCACAGGTTCTGAGCCAGCTCCCCATCCGTCCCAAGCAAGAGCTCCTTGCATCCCTGCGGTTCTCTCACAACTGGGCCACAAAGGCAACTTGACCTCCGTGATCGCCCAACCTGTTCTTCCCAAAGTACCTCCACTCATCCACTGCAGCACCCTGGCCCTCTCCTGCGAGACATCCCACCACCCCTCTGTGGTGTGTGAGTGCGCAGGGGCTTCAGAGAGCTCCTGAAAAACATGAGAGCTCCATGGTATTGTTTTGTAGGCTCTCTCTTCTTCATGTGCATACAGTTGAGGAGGTCCCCTTCTGTCCCAGCTGTTGACCACAGGATGTCTCCTCTTCACAGCATCCTATCTCTTTTGCCTGACAACCCAATCTTGCTTTTGAGCCATCATCTTCCTCCTGTGTCATTCCCAGCTTAGAGCTCACCTGGACAAATTTGCATTACCTTCGACTATAAATGCTTTGAAACTTTACTGCTTACCAAAAGGAATATTAATGCAAGCTAGGAGCTTGATCTAACTATATACTAAAATTCTATACCAGAACCTAAAATCATACAAAAATATTTCTTTCACTATTAGAATACATCAAAGAGGGTACATGCTTTTATCTTCTACCCTCTAGACTTAATTAGGCGTTTTGATCCTTTGGAAAAATATTCAAGTGCTCTCAATGAAAGGTAATAGCAACAGAGATGTTTTTCTCCACACTCATCTAATCAAATATATAAATGCTGAATTCGAAAAAAACCCCCCATCTTTAACAGGTAAACTTAACCTATGACAAGGGCAAAGCATAAAGGGCAGGTAATTATAAGTTTTCACTGAAAACTGATACAAAAAAGACACTTCTGCACTGGCACACACTGCTTCACAAAAACGAAATGCTTGTATCCCCTTAGCTCAGTCTTTCAGAGAGGAAAGCTCAAGCGAATTAAGTGAATTATGTACAAACTTCAAAAGAGAAGTGTTTTTCAACAGGGTGTTTTCAGTTAATTAGGGCAGGGCTTCGCAGAGGCCGGTTTTCCCAATTTGGCTGCAATGCACGAACCCGCCACCAGGTGGCTCCGGCGCCCGGCCCCGAAGGCGCAGCTCCACCGGAGCGGCTCCATCCCGCGCTCCGGTGCGAGGCGCTCCAGGAATCCCCCAGACAACCCTGCACAGAACTCCGGGCCGACCTGCTCCTGCTGAATGAACACTACTTCTGCGAACATGCAAAAGGAGATGTGCGCTTTGCATGATTTTCTCCTCACAAGCTGCCTACTGCCCTTATTTGGGAACAGGAACAACCTGCAGCAATGTAAATAAAAACAGTTTCATCCCCCGTATGCCCCCAAAGATCATGTCAAATGCTGGAGAAAGGTGTCTAACAGACTTTGTCCCATTTTGCTATTTTTAAAGGTTTAATACACAAAAATGGCAGGTTAAGTTCTACTGACACCTACATCCTCTGCCTCACAGCCATTTCTTCTATTTCCAGGGGGACAAGTCCAACCTCCTCTCCTTCATGAGAATGCTGTTAACTTCCAGAGAATTTGTGCCCTCTGATCTGTATTTCAATGTATACTACGGTGCTATAAATAAGCAATAGTTGAGCTATGATTCATAGGTTTAGAAGCTACACAAAAATTTCCAGGAAGTAATCTTGTTTCCACCTTCACAGGTCTCATAGCGAACCAAATAAATATTTGTTCACTGCTGTTTCTCTACTGAAAAATAGCTCTCAGATAACATTTTAGATAAACCGACCTGCATTACATCTTTAGCTGCCTGAGTTCTCCCTGTGAGAACAAGAATATCGCAGAACTTCTTTCTCTAGATCATAAGTGGTGTCTTCCATACTGGTTTGGCCCAGAAGATCAACTCCCTTCCCTTCCTGAAAGAATATGCCTTTTCTTTTTATATGTCAAAACAGATAAGGGATGTTTCAAATTTGGGGAGTGATAAGAAGTA
This sequence comes from Lycocorax pyrrhopterus obiensis, assembly GCA_014706295.1. Lineage (NCBI taxonomy): Eukaryota > Metazoa > Chordata > Aves > Passeriformes > Paradisaeidae > Lycocorax > Lycocorax pyrrhopterus. Next base: position 17,575,454 of record JACSVZ010000002.1, on the reverse strand, counting down.
GGAAGAAATTAACTTTTCACTGTTTAACATGCAGGTGATGACAGCTGAGTAAAACTAGGAGGATGAAATGGATGAATCCATCTGCTTCCAAAAGAAAAAAGTAAGGAAGTTGAAATAAATTCGTATTTCCAGAATGCTTCTAATACATCACAGCTTCACAAAGAAAATGGAAACAGAAGTTCAGATTCTTCGTCTTCCAACTAAAGGAGGTACACTGAAACCATGCTTTGCTGCAATCATAACCCACCAGCAGAAGCTGCACTCAGCCCACGCTGTCCCCTGGCTCTGGGCAGCCCCATCCCCGGCGAGCTGCACTGCCCTGCCAGGCAGAGCACCGTGGAACCCCACACAGGGCACCGACAGCACAGATAATCCCACTGCCCCTGTACCTCACCATCGTGACACACCGGGAAAACAGAAAGTGGGACTGGGTTCCCAATCTGAAAACACAACTTCCTTGAATCAACATGTTTTTCACCCCTTTAAGGAAACAGTAAGACATCAGCAAAACAGAAGCATGGATGAGAAAATAGCTAAATACCAAAGACAAATTTAAATGAACTGGGATGGAGATATAGCATAAATTTATAAAAAATAAGTTCATGTGTGAATTAAGAAAGAAAGCAGACACAGGCAACGTGAGAGGGAGAAAGCTATGAAAATGGAGAGAAACTGGCATAATCTAGAATTAAGTGACTAATCAATGAGCTTGATGCTCACACTGAAGTGACTTTAAATTTCAAGCTCTTAGGAAGCAATTCAAGTCTATTACACAGCTGAAGCATTCAATATATTGGATCTATAAGAGAGTAAAAACAAGACATACCTGGTCTATTCCCATTCTCTTCATCCTAAAGAGGAAGAAAGAGTGCATATTAAAAATTCAATAAACGGAAAAAATGCATAGGCATCTCTAAGATACAAAGACTAGAAGTGAACTGGTAAAGTTAAGTTTGTCATTTGGTACCTCCTACTTTCTCCACAACTATCCAACCTAAAGAATTAAAGCTTTTGTTCTAAGAATGTAGAGTAATAGCTATTTTAAAAACAACAACTAAGCACAATCCTATGAAACATCCCCACAGAAACAACATGAACATCATTATGTGAAAACAAATGTACCAAACCCCATGAAACACTGCCACGAAGCCTCATACTGCACTGTATGTTGTTGCAAGCATGTTTCACCCTGAAAGCCAGGCAGGAAATGTTACACTTAAATCATCTCAGGATTCAAAGCTACATATGCAAGAGATACAAAATATTTTTTAAGCCACGTCTGAATATACTTCCTGAAATTCGAAATACCAAGTTCATTTTGCCTTCAGTACTACTAGGGAAAAATATGTACCCCAAACACTATTTAGTAACAACCTTGAAGAGTCTCCTTCTGCTCACTGATTCCAAAAATCACACAACTGGAAAGTACTGGGAGAAAATGGCATGCTTAAACTAAAAAAAATATTACCTAAGCTACTTTCTTGTCAATATTTTGGTATGAAGATCATGGTTAACCTTCTCTACAAAATTCTACCATTTAAGAAGCAAAATTATCTAACTAGGAAAATACCTGCTTGCTTTCTAAACTGTAGCCTTCATAGAGTAATAAATATTCAATCAAATGCAATTTGTGAGACTAATAGGTAGTATTTGAAAAATATTTCTACTATTCACCTCAGCTAATTAGAACAGCTTTGTCCTGAAGGAAAAAAGGAGCAAGGAAATGACCACAGAAATAACTGTCACCTGGATATTTCCTCCTACTTTTAGATGGACTCATTCCAAATTTCTAGGTATTTTGCATTTAAAGAAAAATCACTATGTTTTTCAAATTAAATAAGCTCAAAGCAACTACACACTGCCCTGAGCAATCCATTCAAGAGAGAAAGGACTTGAAGAAAGAGAGGAAGTAAGACCCAGATATGATCACTATATAATGATGAGGAAGAGGCAAGTCTGTCCAAGGTGCAATAAATTTCTTGTCAGACATACAAAAGTTCTGCTGGAGCTTTGTAAGATGTTACAGAAAGATAACTTTAAGGAACGCAGAAATAAAGAATAAAAGGACTCCCCCAAACCTGAAACACTAAGTTATAAAAATCTAGTACATATTCTACTTTTAAAAAGCCATGCTATATCATTCCCACCCAAACAGTGTATCTCTAAGTTGGACAGTCCTGCTCCATACTTTGGTAAAAATGGCACACTAGAAGGCAAGTACCATTGACTGCTTACTCTTGAAGCCCTGTAACAGTCAGCTGGTTCTGAACTACAATGAGCAGCCAAGAATTAGACACAGGTAACTTCTGCATGTTTTGAGTCGTGGCCCAATCTGTCAAGTGAAAAAACATCTTTAGGAATTGAAGTATCAGAACTCAGCCTGAAAAATCTGGGTTACATGTATGGAAGGCTACTTGGTTTGATGCTATGTAACAAACATTTTTGAAGAGAAGATTTAGCCAATGTAGAAATGCCGTAATTTATGAAACACTGCAGTGGGTTTGTCAGTTTGTCACTGGCCATGCAAAGTTCTGTTATCTAAGACAGCTGCAAAACATTCGTTTTTCATGGTATCAAGCCAATGAGATCAGGCCTTGAAAAATGGAATGAATGCTTTATAACACAAGTGTTTTGAAACCAGCTTTCCCTCCTACATTCACCCTTTACACGTGGCAAGATGTCAGCATATGCTGCATCCATACCCAAAGAAAAGGTTTTCTTTTACCACTTACTTGCTTCTCAGACAAATGAACTTGGGAGAACAAACTTCACATGCAAAAATAGCGTGTTTCTAACAAATTCCAATAAACACCTGATGTTACAGCATTATGTAACACTTGCTTTTTGCAATACTAGCTTAAGAAATCTTCCACACACTCCAAATTCCCTTTCTTAAGGGAAAGCAGGCATGGGAAGCAAGGACGATATATAAACGGGCTATTCCTGAATGTGCAGCTATTCCCAGTTTGGTGTGTGTCCCCACAGAAGCACAGTCAAATACTTTTGCCAAAACGAAATGTGTTAAACCACAGCCTCCATTTCCAAGGTCATCTTTCACACTGTCCTTCACACAGTGCTGTCCCTCCCAAGAGACCTACCAGACAACAGTTTTTTCCATAACCTATCACAGCGTTTATAAGTTAGTTAATTAAGGCCAATTACAATGAGAAAGAGACCCTTGATTTGTACTTAAATAGCTGTTTTATGCAGGAACCATGAACAGATAGTAGAATTCAGCAAAATATCCTGAATTTAACCTAGACTGAAGTACTACATATATAAGGAATGCTAAAACAATTAGATATATTTTTATTTTATATATATATATATAATAAAAATATAAATAATTTAAATACAACATACTAGCACTCCATTTTAAAATACGCAGAGACACTTCCCTAAATTGATCATAACCAATCATTTTCACATGGGGAAAGGGTGTAACCAAGAAAAAAAAAAATCACCTGAAGTACTATTAGGTGTTCATGTATCAAAATAAGTGTGTTTTGGGACTCAGAGCAGTCACCCAGGTCTTGGAGGCAGAACTGCCTAGATCTCCTTCCTTGCAGCGAGCTCTTCGGGACAATAAATAAAAAGGCTTTCCAACTGAACAGAGGTTTTATTAGACTAACAACTAGAACGCTGAACTTCTCAAAATTTAACAGCTCAACACCTCAAACACACCTAGGCAGAAAACAGGTTATTACACATTTTATAAAGTAATGCCCACTGTTCTCCACTCAATACACCCTCTGGTGTGCAGTTCTTTGCTTCCAAGAAAATTCACCTCAGTGGCTTTCCAAGCAGCAGCATCCTCCAGCATGTAAAAAGCTTATCTTTCAATTCCTATGGAATATGCAGCTGTGGTGTGATCTTTACCACACTCTGCAGGCTAAGAATATTACGCTGTATGTCCTAGAGATGCCACTGTTCCCCCCTTGCGAAGAGTCTTGTCCTTCTCTTCCCAGAAGATTCCACCTGACCCCATTAACAGCTTTTTCAAACACAGAAACCACAAGCAACAGGAACAGAACTTTGAATGGAAATATTTTCACTAGTATTTCTGAACTGGAACCTACAGTAGGTATTAAAAAAATCAAAAACATATATATCCACAAAGAATGTGGAAAGATTGTTTGAAGGAAAGTACTTTTAGATACTTTTCTTTCTCTTCACTACCTCTACTAGTTTATGTTGATTTGTAAAATTTAAGAGATCGTAGGGCAAGCTTACCTTGGGGGAGGGAAGGAATTAAATCCAACAAAATTAAAGGAGCTAGAAATGCTTTACACCCTGGGGTAAACAGTAGAGACTTCTGCATTGATCTAGAGGGACAGCACCAGCATCACATTGACACTTGTGATAACAAAAGGGCTGTGGCTCTGAGAAACAGGTCAAGGATTGAGTGACTCCAGCTGTTATGTCAAGGGCATCTTCAACATCCAGCTCTAATCTGTGTCCTACATCAGCAGTGGCTGCATTCTCAAGTGTGAAGGAGGGACAAGGCTACTACAAGATTCAAAACAGTCAGAAAACCAAATCATATCAATCATTGTTACACTGCCTCTGAGGGGTGCAAAACGAAGTGACTTCTGAGGCACTTACAATTTTAATCAATGAAGAAAGAGAGAGGAATGATACTTGAGCTTACAATCGATGACAGAGACTGTAATTAGCTGGTAACCTTATCTGATCAAAGATCCTACTGAACAGCTGAGAAATCAGATTTCCTCATATTAGGATCAGGCTGACAATAGGTGAATTTCATTCTTTCGTACCATAACTTAGGTACACAGATTCCCACAAAAGCTACCTTATGAAGACTTGTGAGTAGTAATTTGGAAGATCTGTTCTTTTTTTTTGCTTCACCTCATGGGCATTTAAAAGAAGAAAAGAGAATATAACCATTCAGTTTAATTTAGAGAAGTACAGACCGGGGCTCTGTCCAAATGAACCTTACCATCTTTACATGTAACTGAATCCATGAATAAAGGTGTTACAGCATCTGATCATCTCATCATTTCCTTTTCAAAATCAGACAGAAATAGGAATGAATTAACCAGATTCTAAAATGTCCAAGAAGAAACAGAGAAAAAAATTAAGAACGCACGAAGATCTCTCTTGCAGGAAAAGAGGGAGTTAGAGCTTCAAGAAAAGTCTCGAGATTTACAGGTATTAGGCTCACTACGAACTGCTTGGGTCTCTCAGAAACCATCAGATACGAATGAGAGAGGAAGGACTGACATTTCTTTCTTATAATGCCCTTCCCTTGTGTCTGTCTCCCTTTGCATGTGAGAAACATATTGACTTCCTCAGAGACATCTAGTGATGGCTTTTTTCCAGAACATATCCAGTCACTTCTTAGTTAAGGAAGTTAATCCTGCTCATGCTGTTTATTTTCACCCTCAGAACAAAGAGAGGCTCTTGTTGAGAGATGCTACCAAGTGCATGTAATTTATTCTGCTCAAGGCTAAGGATTTTCCACCCTCCTTCCTCTGTTTCACACTGAATTCAACCAGAGACTGCTACTACCTGTGCTCAAGAACAGAAACGTTGGGACCACCTGATACTGCTAATAGCTTCTGTTCCATATAACTTCAGTCACTTCTTGTCAAGGAAAAAATTTGGGCACTCAAGTGGAGGCTGAACAGCTGAAGTTAACTGGAAAATCATGCCAACTTCCTTCTGCAAAGCTTTTTCTACTTCAAAAGAAATCTTACAGCCACCAAGGACAGGCAAAGACAGACAACTTTATTGAAAGACACCTGCAGAGATACATGAGTCAATTAACTTCATGCTCCTTCCCAAAAGCTTCAATACCCATTCCCCAGCTTGGTAAGAACTTGCTCTTCTGCCTAACTGGAAAAGCAAAAGCAAAACTGAGGGGCAGCATGGCTCATGAACACCATTACAGTTGATGCCTTTAAAATGAGCTAATGTTATTTGAACTCACTAGGAAACACCCTCTCAATTTTCAAATTCCTCTCATTATTAAATGGACTTTTTCTCAACACCACATACTACAGCAGCTTTCAAAAGCTTCAGTCACAAAAGAGAACATGTACACCCTTTGAGCAAGGAAGACCAGTTAGCTACTTAACATTTAGATGTTCTTGTTTTAAATAACAAAAATGCAAAAAACTTTAAGAAAGTTGTCTTTTCATGTAGGCCTGTATATAGCTTGTATATATTAGTCTTTTGACTAATGGAGAACTGCAGATCCTCTTTTCAGCAGAAAGAATGTAACATAGAAACACAATCTGTCTTTCTAATGTACATTGATTTTAGGATACTCAGTTAGAAACTAAGGCAAACTAATTCTTCATCTCTTAGTGTGATGGTGTGACAAACTTCAGTTTGGGGGGGAGGGGAACAATAACAACAACAATGAAGAAACCCAAACATCATACCCTTGAAAATTAAAACTTAAAAAGAGGTACAGACTAATTAATGACACTGGCTTTGGGTGAAAGAACAATCTGTACAGAGAAATACTTTCCTGTTCTGCAACGACCACTGGGTCTTACCCATGATACAAATATTTTTAACTGACATACTCAGTCAATTCCATTTTATTGGAACGGATCAGCAAACAGCTATTAAACAACGCCATGAGCCCACCCACCTTACAAGGGATCTTTCAAGTAAGCTGGATTTTTGACCCTAAAAGGTACAAGGCTTTATATAAAGTGCTTTATTATTAATTCCACTTACTTTAAAAGAAAACTGAACCGCAGATTCCGGAGGGTAAACTATGAAGTGTCTTAAGGTGAAGCCAAAACCCTGAGATGTCCTCCTTAGCACGACAGTTTTAGGACCAGGCCAAGAAAAAGTTTCTTCCTCCTCCAATGGTGATATAGCTTCACTCTGCTCTTTTCCATCTTTATTTTTTGATGTCTAAAATAGAAAAAGATATGCACAGAAGTTTAATTTGGATCACTGAAAAATAAAAAGAAAACAAGAGTTCCTAAACATTTCTGTACACTTGAAAATAGAATTTCTCCCCCCATAACCAAAATAACTTGATGATCACTAGTATTTTCAAATGTGTACTTCAAAGCAGCACCCCTTACACCATTGCACCTCTGGTCACATTGCACACAGAATAACACTTAAATTTTAAATGAGGTTAGATGTTTTAAAAGTCAACATTCAACAATGAAAGACTTGAATGAACCACAAGAAATGCATACAGCTTGCATGTTTTATTTGCCTTCTATTTCGAGACTATTAGAGACATGACTTCCGGGACCCCATTTCTGGCTGTACTTATCTCACACACACAAGTACAAAACAAACTTCTCCTTCCCTCACAATTCAGGCATGATTTTCTTGACTAGTATCTCCTCACTTAATATAAGTAAAACAGAACATGCAATTGGTTAGGCTTCTTCAGCAAGACATTTTCCTCTAGTCATATCTGTGACTTCACCTTTGCTTTTTCCACCCTTAGCTATTTTCTCTGAACATTTCACTATGCAAATTCTAAACACAAAAGTCAAAAAGTCTCCCTTCCTTTTACAGTCCTACTGCAATCCTTCCTCTCATGCAGAAATAAGCAATCTTGGGTGCGTTTTTTTCTTATGGCTAATTTTATATACCTATGACTCAAGAAACATATTAAAATATTTATCTTCTCAGCCTTATATAAAATCTTCCATTTCGACTTTCAAAGTGAGTGCCACACCAGCACTCAAAGGCAGGAGATACAGAGAAAGCATGCAAAATCCTATGACCCTCCTCTAAAGATTCTAGTTCAGTGATGCGTGAAACAAATTTAGATACCAGAGCCTATAGCCTATTCAAAGGGTATTCAAACAGAAATAATAGTCTTCTTGTCCTCCAGTAGCTCTGCTGCTGTGGCTCAGCAACTGGCTGATGCATGTCAGAATTTACTGCTTGGTTTTCTCCCTGTCCTACTCCAAAATAATCTCTTTTGCTTCAGTCTTAGAGCTGGAATCTCGAACAGCAGTGCTTGCTGGCAAGGTGGGCTCAAACAACTCCAACCAAATCTACAGAGAAGACAGAGCACTCTAACCACAATGAGAGCAACACACATTACTATAAGAAAAATATTGCAGCTCTTTGGTGAGAGGTAATCCACCAGAACAACATTTTGCATTCAGGTATGTAAAACAGAATGCATTTGTCCACAGATGCTACAGTTTGCCCTCAGAAACTCCCATCTTGCTACGTCCAACAGGGAGAACCAACAAATACTAGCCAGTGGTCCAAAGACCAGACTCCCTACCTCCAAACACCCTGTTTTCAGCAAGAAAAAAAACATACAAATCGAGAAGGGTCTTAACACTACAGCCAAGCCAAGAAATGGAGCTGCTTCAGAAACAAGAAAATATGGAGAATCCAGAGCAGCCTGACAGGATCCTTCCCTTCCAAACAGCCTGGAAGAATTAACAGCAGATTTTGGAAAGAACAGTTATAAATATCAAGGACTCAGTCTCAGCCTAGTCTGTCCTCATCTATCATCTTCATTCACGTTTTAAAGTGTTAGTGTGAAACCGAGAAGACTGTGCAATTAGATGACTAATGAACGAAAAATTAGCGAGCACTGCGGAACTGCCAAGATGAGTGGCTTGAGTTTGAAGTTCAAACAATGAAAAGATTAGGGTAAAATTTACATAATCCTTTAGCCTAAGGATGGAGTTTGCTATTGAGGTGTTCCCAACCACTCTGTTCAGCTTCTGAACACAACAGCATTTTATCAGTTCTGCACAAATAAGTGTCGCTTTTCAGGCTTTCAATCTCAGGACACAAGCAGAAACTGGAGCCAGCAAGAACATTTTGATCCTAGTAAACTGGCAAAAGAAATAGCTCCTAGTAAAAAAAATATCACTGGCCTCTAAAAAATGACAGTGATTTCCTCCATCAAGTGACTCACAGCAACCCGTCTATTTAATATTCCCTTGCAATCTTTTGTTTCTCCTCTCAGGAGAATAGGCGATGCATGATGCAAAGTTTCAAATGATCCAACAACCACAGATATTGAAAAATGTCCATAAGCAAATATCCATAGTTAGAAATAGGTAAACAGCAAGCTTAAATGTAGCACTGAAAAATCCAAGTCCTCAATATACTTCCATGTTTTTTCTAACAAAAACCTCCTTAATTAGCCAAAAGGTAATTTTAGTATGTGTAACAACTGATCACTGTAAGTTACATACAGAAATACTGTAACCTCAGTTCAAAATAGAGCCATACAGAGAACTTCACTAGCTTTTAGAAACAGGAGTTGCAGCATTTCAGTGTAGCAAGAGAACCTCTAATTTCCTTGTAATTTCCTGTAAACTTTTAGCATTCACAGAAGTTACTGAACTAGAAGTTATTCATAAACCCACAGACAAATAATTATTTCTTGAAAGAGCACGCCAAAAGGGAAAGGTGAACTTCATGCTGACCTTGGACTCCCTGCAAGGTCTGACAACAGGGTAACAGAAAAAGCCAGTATCAGTAATAAATGTGAGACATGTTCAGTAATAGCAACTTTCAGCCGCCACTACGAACAAGCAAGAATCTGATTTATAAAGAGAGTCAACATCTGTTGAATAACCCTGTGACAGTTCCAACCACAGCACACACACCAGAATATCCCTTGCCAGAAAAAGCTTTAAAAAGGAACAAGAAAAGTTCTCAAAAACAAAAGCAAAACAAGGATGCAAGACAGCAAGCAAGAAACAGATGATGTTTAGCATAGGCAAGTACACACTACTGAAGGCAAAGTCCCTACACAGTTTTCCTTGCAAATCAAATATCAATTAACAAACACATAAGTATCTCCTATCCATAAGGGAATCTGTATTTTGGGTAGAGTCATTTGCATTACAAGAGATGAAAAATGAATGCTTCATTTCCATATAAGATCTAACAAACTAAAGGTTACTGTGCCATATTCCTTACTGAAGATCTGTATGTTTATTTCTCTATAGACTCAGTCCTCAAAATCGAAGTCAGAATGCATACAATCAAGTTCAAGGACTGAAGAATCCCAGGCTACTAAAAATGATTCAAGTGTCATTTCCCTAGGGAATTTTTCATGCAAGGTTTCTGAACAAAGTATCTCAAAGTATTATTTCCTGTTCTACGCAATTGCAAGGACATACAACAGATGCTTAAGTGCATTGTAAAATGCATACCTTGTTTTTAATATTGTATTTAACCCTTCTTTCTAAGCAATGAAAGCATCCATGAAAAACCAGCTAACATCATAAAAAACTACATGAATCACTGGCAGCTTAAAATGCAGTAAAAGAATTACGTAAAATCACTACGTAGCATTAAAGTTTGTAAATAATATTATTTCAAATTAAAAAAAAAGTCTCAAAGCAATAGTTTCCCATTATATCAGTCTAAAGTAACAACTAAAAAAGCTAACACATCCAACCTGCATGCTCTCTAAAGCCCCGCTAATTTCTAATCTTCTAATCAGTTTACAGACCAGTACTGTACAAGTTAAAAATCCTTAAGTGACAGTCATAGGCAACTGCAATCAAAGCTATCAATAAAGAACAGTTGTCTTGACTACCTAAACAGATAAATACGTATGGTCCAAGTTCCAAACACTGTCTTCACAGGTGAAAAACGGTGACCACTAGAAATAATTGATATATTGCGCCATCTATTCTGGAAAAATCATTCAAGCCCTTTTAAAGTTGGTATGAGCAATCAATTTCTATCTTTACTTTGTGTTCGGTACCCAAACTCAAAATTATTTCTAAAGAAATGGGGCATGGGACTGACATCCAGATTTGCTCTCTTTTTAAACTGTTTTATGTGTTTTTTACCATACAGAATGCTTCACAAATAAGTTACATAAATAAAAGTCTCATTGTGGATGTAAGGATTTCCCACACTGCATTTTTTTGAAGCCTAAATCTGTATTTAAAAAACAAACTAAAAAAAAACAAACAAAACAGAGAAAACAAAAACCAACTCCCAAACCAACCAAACAACGTCCCCCACCACCAGACCACCCAGGGGACTCAGAAACAGCATGGAAACAGCCTGTGCTTAGCAGCACCTACTTCAGCTGCACTTAGCAAATGTTCAACTTTTAGCTAGTCTACCAAGAAAAGTGATACCTGATACAGCAGTTCAGCTGTACAGATCTATGCTGAATAGAAAATGGGCTGATGTTACCCGATTTTACTGATTCAACAGCTATTGTATGATTTTTAGGGCTTTTTAGTAACTACTGACATAAGCCAGGGCAAAAAAATATAGTTATTAATCCCTAAAATCTTCCTGAGACACTGACAGGATATTCCAAATGCTCTAATAAATGCTCGAGTCGCTTGAAAACAGGAATATTTCTTGTATCGGGTCATTTACTTTCCCCAGTTTTTGTACCCAGTTGCTATCACTTAGCTAACTGTCCTGTTAAATATCTGCTATTGCAGAGAAAAAGGCTTTTCTAGAACAGTCTGGCCTTATTTTAATGTGACAATGAAATAGGTTCTTTAAAAAGCTAACAAAGAAGAAATAAAAAGGTCTTTTCTGGCTAAGACTACAGAATGTGTAGGAAAAAACCTGCCTATGAGACAGCCATATAAAAGATTATACAACTTTTTTCTGAGATACATTATCTCCATCCTCATTTGCAGTACAGGAAGGTATACCCAGCCTACAGACACTATTTTATCTTAGTAGCATCTGAGAAGTGGGATCACTCATACAAGGTGTAAATTGAGTCTTTTTCTTTCAGTTCTCAAGCTAATAAACCAAAATTTCAAGGAAACTGGGTCACATTTATAAAGCCAAATACCTTGATCATGTACTGAAACAGTCTAAAAGATGCAGTGAGGTAATTTCTAATGTGTCTTTAAATCCAACTGCAATGCACAAACAGCATCTTATACAGAAGTTATTCCCAGTTGAAGAAAAGTAATTACTGACACAAAGGTAACATTTTAAGTAAATCCATCTTCCAGGTATTCAGAACACAGCCTTCTTCTAAAAACAAAGAAATTAATTCCATCACTTTTAGCCTCAGGAAATGTATTGATTTCTTACTGAAAAAAATCACTGCAAAGAGACCAGCAGGAAAACTGGAACACAGAAAACCCCAAACACACACAATCATTTTAGGCCTCTGTGTCAAATATCCACTTGTCCAAACTTCTGACTGACTTTTATGTTTACCAAAATTTGTAATCTTGCCCTGAATAGGTAGGGTATTGACAGAGACAGAATTCAGGCAGGAAAGATAACCTCTCAGTAAATATACTGACAGTGTCCTTTCCTCCAAGAAGTGTTTCATCATTTTATGTCCTTGAAAGACGGATGGCTAGAAAGTGCAATCAACAATATTCTCCAAACCCACAAGGATGGTCAGAAATCAGTCTGCCAAATTGGTGAGATACGAGGAAATCTATAAAAATCCTAGATGTAAGACTGTGGATGGTAACTGACACCATAAAAAAAGGCATCTAGAATTTGCAGAAAGCAAGAGAGGCAAAAAAAAAAAAAATTGAGAAAAACGCCAACTGAATATTTAACAGCTGTACATGCTAGACTTGTTAAAAAACTCTAAGCTGAATTCCAAAGATGCATGCGGCAGTGCATGCATAATATCAAAATTAGCATGCACAGTTAATTAACAAATATCCCAAATGTTTCAGTATTTTGATTGTCAAACCAGAGCATTCATTTTTGCATGAATGTCACCCTTCACGTTAAACAAGCAACAAGGTTAAAAAAAAATCATTAATAATGTTTAATTTATGTATATATTTAAGCTGATGGCAGATATATAATAAACATTAATTAACTGCTCCTACCTACATGCTCTACCTACTTCAATCCAAAAGTACATCCTTCTTCTTGTCTGCCTTTTAGAAATATGAACATTACTTGGGCATGGCTGAGTGTAATCAACTCCTGTCGAAGTGAACTTTGCCAAGTACAAATAAATCACTGAAAGTTAAAAATAACAGTTTCCCTCTATCCAATAATGAGCTAAACTCTCAAGATACAACCAAAACGCAATACAGATTCACAGCACAATATACTCAACCTAACAGTACTGATCATATATTTATGTGATTGCTGACATTTACTATGTGCTGACACACAGTACTGAAATTAGTTCACTCCACTGAGAAAGCCTTTATCTACAGAGTGACACTGAAAGAATGTTCTCCAAACAGAAAAATCAGGCAGTTTGAGACAGAGATGTACTGAAGCACAGAAGAGGAAAGTGTTTCCTACCCCAGAACATCTCTAAGGATTCCTCTTTGCAGAATGGGCCACAGGGAAATGGATCCCGCTCAACAGATCTCTGAGTGGTAGCAAAACCGTCAGAGCACGAGACAGAAGGTACCTGTCTCCATCCTGTCCACTTCAGTGCTATATATTTAAGAAAGCTGCAAGAAGGACTTGGTTGCTCAGTGCTTGTAACTGCTGAGCCTGTTTTCAGTAGTTACCAAGAGGAGGCTGCCTTGTCATGAAGCACCTGAAACTGGAAACGGAGATGTAAACAAACCCTCAAAGCTCTAAAGATCAAACAGCTACAGAACCACACTCACCACAAGACGAGATGCGGAGATAAACACAGCCCGAGTCCACACACATAAAACCATTAGCAGACAGCATTAAGAGAGACAGATAAAACTGGTCTAGTCAGGGCCCTCACTCTGGGGTCACTGCTGTCTTGTTTTAGAACTGGGGGCACAGCTCTTCTTCCATGCTACAGTTCTTCCTGAAGGTGGGAGGTTGAGGGGAGGTGTGGAGAGGGAAGAAAAAATAAGAGTTTCCAGAGAAAGACTTCAGCTCCCAAACTCAAGGAAAGCATCAGCACTCAGAGTCACCAGGGTTCCCATTCATCTCTTACCGGGGAAGTGTTATGCAGCGTGAAGTGCAGGATATTTCCTGAGACACCCCAACAGAAACATTTCTCTTGTACTGCAGCTGAGTGGTAACAGAGGCAAACAAACCGAAGAACTCAACTACCACTAGAACAAGATCGAAATCCTTTATAACTACAAGTGGAGACTTTTACTACAATTAATGGTTCAATATCAAACAACAGGAAAAGAGAAACAGATTATTAGTGATCACCCTAAGTCTAAGGGGAAGATGGGCAATGCCATTCCTTCTGTTTGCCGCTCACCTGGGTTGGTGAGGTGGGACCCAAGCAGCCACCAGCAGCAGTGAGGTGGTCTCCATGAGCAGCTCTCCCTCTCTCAGCCCCCTCATGGGTCTTGTTGAGACCCCTAATGAGACAAGACAATTCAGAGCAAGGGAAGGCAATAAAAATGTCAGCATCACTTGATGGAGTGTCCACAGGTCCAGGTGTGTCCCTCATTGGAGCTCACTTCTTATCTCTTTAATGCACCATTATGGCACTAAGCCTGGGTCCTTTTTGGTGGACTAACCAAACTTAATTCAGGCATGTGTTAGGACATAATCCTGGGAGCAAACCTGCCTGTCTTTTATGACTGTGAATCTCACCCAGACGGAATACAAGCCAGTACAGTTCAATAACAAAGGCAGTGGCTGCCTGCCTGCAGCAGAGGTTAGTGAGAACGCCAAATTTTGATGTGCGTCTCAGGACTGAATACTCTAATTCAATAAAATACATACATCATATCCTCAAACCAAGACCAGGTAAGGAAAAAGGCAACTGAGATGGCAATACATGACTACTCCCAGTGTATGAAGTAAGTGGGAAATCTGCGACCTTTCAAAACCAAAGCATATCTGTGCCAGCATGGCAGATGGCTGGGAGGCACAGGGAAGGAAACATGCAATTCTGTCAAGCACCATGCAGGCTACAGAGCTGGCTTAGGCTTGGAAGGAGGACAGAGGGATGCGTGTTTCTGTGTACTTTCTGCCTACTTCTGTACTACTACTGTTGTACTAAACACAGTCATTCAAAGGAGAAACAGTATTTTCAAGATAAAGGATTTCAGTTCTCATAAAGGTCAAGGCATACATAGAAAACAAACAGTAAAAGCCTCCATGTGTGCATGTTATTACGCAGCTCAAACTTGCCTTACTGCACTCTACTGTTCATGAAAGGCGGCTCTGTAAAGCAGCTGGTGCTCGTGTCAGTACATTGTCATTGTCTCATCAGTACTCCACAAGACCTAAAATGCAAAGCTGAAGGCTATCTACAGCAAGGATGTTCTCAAAAATGTTCTCTCCATGTGTCTGTTCAACTGAAAAGTTTTCAGTGCCTGGCTCTGGATTAAAAACAGTGACACCCCCAGTGGATCTGCAAACTGAGCCTAGCTAGACATACTTGCTTGAACGAAAGCAGCATTCAGCTTCCCAGGCCAGGTGAGATTCGGAAAGAGTTCTTCTACTTCAAAGTAGGGAAAAATCCCGACCTACTAAGACTGCCTAAAGAAACTTTTTTCTTTTTCTACACGGCACAAGCTCTGGTTTTCTCATACTGTAGTTCTGATAGCTGGACCTTTTGTACAATGCTCTTAACTTCACCAAAACCAAGATCATGTCCGGTATGACTAGTGCTCCACCACTTCTTAAACAGGATTTCTCCACACTTAGCCCCAAACCTCTGAATTATCTACAAATAGACATAAACTACCTTCTCAGATCTCCCTTTAAACACTAGCTACTACCAAATTTAGCATATTTCAATTCATTAATCTACCATATGTCTATTTTATTTTTATACACATACATACACACAGAAAAGTATACTGTGCTGTGTGTGTACATATATATACATATATTAGTAGTAGCTTGTACACATCCAAAAAGTGTACTGGGATTTGTACTGGAATTCCCAATTGACTGGGATTCTTTGCAAAGCCAATTAAGTGCACTTCAGATAGTAATTTATACTGCCACAGAGTAAAAGCCCATTTCAAGCAACAGCACCAAGAAACAGAGTAAAAAGTATATAATAAAAAACTTCACAGTTTTTTATGCAAACTATTTTCATTATGTGTTTTGTTTGTATCTTGAATTTTGTTATTCACAACAAACATGGAGTTCATAATATTAAATTTAGTCAGAAAAACATTAACAACAAAGAGAAATTGAGAGCTTCCTTGTTTTCTTATAGACCCATTAGCAAAAGCCTCCCCTCTTAACAGCTACATCCTTAAACTGGAAAGAAAGGAAACATCTGCAGGGCTGGTAGCTAGCACAACAGCAAAATATCATGTGATCTTAATTTAGCTAAATTGAAAATTTTCCTTCTCTGCTTGTTCTGTCATTGCTTGTTAAGAATAGGAAATTCTTTGTCCTCACCTTACAGTGTAATCTGGAAATATCAGAGACAGGAGACAAAGAAAGCATGCTTCTGCTCCTCAGCATTGAAGAAATATTTGAGGTTACCCCATGCAAGATAAAAGAATCTTCTCAGCAGTCTGACAGAAGTGGTAAGAGCACCTCGCACAGTCACCAGCTGTCAAGAGCTCCCTTAGACTGCTTCTTTCAACCTATAGGAAGTTTTCCAGATCCAAGACTATGAGCTGCCCCATGACCCACTGTGCTTCCTACAGACTGGAAGAGGGCAGTAAGAAACACCACCTATGTCCCCAGCTAAGTACACTACTGCAAAAACAGGAATGAGTTTCAATGAAGTTTGTACTCTTTTTGCTTTCTAGAATAACACGGGCTTTACCAAACACACAAGATACCACATAGCTTCCACTACACTTTCACCATTGTATTACCACAAACCTATTTACACGTGAAATGGCTTTGCAAAAGCCTTCAAGAAAACCAAAACGACTGCACAATGTAAAATCACCGATATCACCTGCACAGACCCCATTTCAATAACGTGATGCATCACAGGTGCATTGAAATTGTTACCAGTCCTGAAACTACCGACAGATTTCCTTTGCTTCACAGTGTTTCTCTCCACTGTAGCCAGAGACTGTGTCTTGAATCAAACAACTATTAACTCTGCAAGCGACACAGTTAAAAGTTGACCAAACCACCCAGTTTTCCACAGCTTCTCTGTCCCTATGGCAAACCTCTGTGTTTGGACTAGGCTACTCCAGGATGCAGCTACAATACTGAGTAAGGGCCTTGCTTTTGGGCTGAGCAGTGGGACAGTGGTACATCTTACACCTGCTCTCTACTGAATGTAAGCATTAGGCCAACCTTCTCTTACTAAAACTACTTGTCTTGGGGTGACTGCACTTTTCAACATAAAAAAAATATGCTCCTTCCTGTTCTAAAAACAAGAAAATTAGGTCATTTAGAGACTAGACACATCACTTCATCTGCATAAATACATCATCGTACCTGCTGGTAATTCAAGCTGTTAAGGCTTAAGCTCATTCAATTCTGCAACATTGCAGCTCTACTTGAGATTTTATTTCATGTACATCAGAAAAGTCTCTGACCTGCCCAGAGCCAAACAGAAGCCTTTGGAAGATCAAGGATTTGACCCTTCAATGTCAACAACTGACAACTGACAACTGACAGCAACCTTAAAAACATGGTTATTTCAAGTGAGTTGTTTGACTCCGTTTGCAGAAGATTTACCTAGACATATGGGGGAAGTTTTAAGAACAACTGATTTAAGAAACACTGTGTGGATCAAGGCTAAAAAACATCATAGGAATTCTAACACAGAGAACATGGCTCAAAACACCACAGAAAAGACCAGTGTGTCAAGATTCTTTACCTCCCCACATACACAGCTTCCCTCCTCAAAAATAACCTCTAAATAAATCTACATACAGCTTGAGATACTCAGTGTCGAAACTTTCTAATATAGTGACTTTTTAATAAACTCCTGGAAACTCGCCACTTAAAAACAATCCTGGTCCTGTGTTCCAAGACATTTAATTTCAACATACTACGTAACGCGCAAATCAACACACTCTTATGTTTCAAAGCCCTAAACTCAGAAGTGAAAAGGCTTGTCCATTGTAAAGCAAAATAAAATAAAATTAGCATACACAGATGCAAAGCCACGTATCCAAACATCCAAATTAAATTATGTTCAACCTCTAAATTTGTAATCTATTGTGCATATATAAAAGAGGAAGAAAAGCAGCCTTTTCAGTGAATAACTTCTTTTACAAAGATACAATGCACAGGAAAATGCTTAAAAAAGGACTGTGAAGTCATTAACCTGAAAAAATTTCTTAAATCTTTATGCCCAGAGATGTCACTAAGAGGATAAAGAGGAGAAAGTTGTCCACAGGATTTTCAGTTTAACTGCAAATCCAAAAGCTTCTGAACCGTGACTTATGATGTGATCATATGTGACCTGCGTACTTCCTCACAGTTTGCATTGTGTATGTCAGTAAGAATGGTTGATATAGGTAACTAAATCTACGTTTGTTTCTCTGTCTGGAGGTTGGAGTGCAGAGAGAGAAGAAATCTATTTTAACACAAATCTGTTTGCTTATTTAAGAACTACTTGCCTTTGCATGCCTATTATTGTGGCTTGAATTGCTCACTGTTGCCAAGTTATTTCCCTGTACATCGGACATCACAAAATGTTTCTTCAGCAATGTGAATTCCCACAATGAGTTAAGTCACCGGCTATTTCATGCAATGATTTTACACTTTTTTGCTGAAGCTGAAAACCCTGCACTGCTACCAAGACAGATTTTTATCATATTGCCTCCCTCCCTTTCAGAGGCAGCAGATGAACAGAAGAGCACAGTAAGATAACATAAATATCGCATTTCAAAACCATTATCAGCTGCAAATATCTCAGAAGGAATGCAGACACCTTTGTTATTTCATCCTCCAAGTGACACATTTGGAAGACTGAAAAGCATTTTTAATGTTATTGGAGATTCTCCAGAGGAAGGGAAATAGCTGCAGTGCAGCAGCTGCTGCAGCGCTGCTGCGTTCTGGGGCTTGAACAGAGGTGATGTGAGAGCCGGACTTGCACCGCAACGTCGCATTCTCACATACTGCCTGCAACAATGAACTTCAGCTAAAGGACAGAAATCAGACACCTTGGCTGCTACGTCACCATATACTAACAAACCTTCATGTACATCAAAATAATCTTCGATGAGAAGGTTTCTCCAAGCCCAACAACTGCAATGATGAGGCCCACCCTGTGCACTGGAATTTGACCAGCTTCAAGTTTACAGAACCTGCAAAATACTTATCCCTGGCTGAAAAACCCAAGATTTGAGTATTTACACGGCTGAAAGAGCATTATCATTACTTTTAGAGGCTAGGCTGCAGCAGTAAGATAAAAAAAAGAAGCCTGATGCAGTTCATCAAAGAACCAATGAGAACAGCACATGAGAAGATCTGATCTCTCTCCTCAAACTAATAGAAGTCTGCTCAGAGCATAGTGCTGACCTATGCTCTGTGCTGGTAAGAAGACAACCTACATTCAATTTGTGGTCTACTGTTTCCTATCTAACACATGAAACAGAGGCATTTGTGATAAAAGGAGGGGAAAAAACCAAAACCACTGTATCACCTACTTTATATTACCTACCAGTACTTCTTCCAGCCATCTGAAGCAGTGGTATTTATTGTTTTAAGCATACTTGCTCTACTGTATCTCACCATGGCCACAAGGTCAACTGACATAACAGGCATCTCCAGAGTCTGCTCACATGCTGGAGGCTCATAAAGGACATCCTTACAAGGACAGAGGGAGTAGCTCCTACTGCATCTTACTGAGAATGAGCCTAGCTTGCATGTTACTGAGGAAAAACATTACCTAGCTCTTCCATACATTCATTGAGGAACTCCTCTTGGACCACAGCTACCATGTTAAGTTATGATTCCAAGACTACAACTCCATAAACACCAGACTATCATACGAAAAAAAAAATTGCCTTAACTTTTTAAGGCACTCTCTCATTTTTCTTCTTTAAGAAAAAACACTAAGAATTCCTTGTTTAGGAAGACCAGACTATATTAAAAATAGGATTAATCATCTATGATACTGTCAGGGCAGTCTGGGTAAGTACAAACATAAATTTGCACATAAAGCAGTATTTACCAAGGTCCCCCACAGGATACAAACCTTTTACCTACTACTCTGCTTCACTAATTCTACATTTGCAATCGTGTTGAAGTTCTGAATGGCCAGTAAGACTCTCACACTTTAATCTACCCCATGTCCCACAACACAACTGTCACAGACAACATAAGCAAAAGCAAGACACTTTGGGAGTCTGCAATAACTCCTTTTAAGAAATATTTTTAAGACAGGTAGTGCAGTTCTGCCATGAACAAAAAGTGAAAGACGAAAAACTGCAAGCAATCAAGTTTATTCTCACTGACAGCTTCTGAGTAATTATTTATGGATCACCATGTGATAGCCATCAATCCCATCTAATGTTTGGACTAAAAACTGTAATTCACTGATGCCAACAGAACTTCACTGATTTACATCACAAAATAATTTTATTTTAAGGAGTTTTGTTTTAGTATGAAACACTGCATATCCTTTGAAAACATTCTAATATACATAACAGCTTGCTGTATCAGAGTGCAAAGGGCAACTGTGCCCAACCATACTAACTTTTATGTCACGCTATGAAAATACTTTTTCTAAAATGTAAACCATTGTGGTAGATGGAAGAAAATATCCCTGCTATTTCATGCTTGCTCACTTCCTGTTCTAAAAAATAAGCTTGGGGAAATATATGCTGCAGAGCCAAGGAAGTAGGTGGTGAACAATAAAAACAAAAGAAATCCTTAGAATGACTGCAACCTAATTTGAGATATTATTAGTGACACAAACTTCAGAGGTCACCCATCTGCTTTCTCACCAGCAGCCTGCTTGGGCACTGTGAGGTGGGAAGGGGGGAGAGCAGCACTGCTATGTGGAGCAGTGCGCACCTCTCTCCAAGCCTGGCAGCTTCCACTCCTGCCATGGCATTGCAGTGCAGCAGGAACAGAGTAGCTGCACTGTAATATCCCATAAACGAACTTCCAGCATCATCTCAAAGAAAAGTATCAGCAGCAGTTCATTAAATTGTATAGTTTACAGAGACTGGACTTCAGTTAAAGCAAACAAAACAACCCCAAACACACATAACAATTGCACGGTCTATTTAATAAAATCCAGCAAGATCAAACAGTTCAGCAACATTTCTACCTCAAGCATGCAATAAATTCAGGGTATACTGATCTAAAACTTGTTTCTTCTTTCCAGATTGGTAAGAAACAGTTTTTAGACTATGTGAACCCTGTTCTGGACTGGGTTGAGGGGTTTTTGGTGGTTTTTGTTTGAATTTGGTTGGGATTTTTTTGGGGGGCGGGGGGGGGGGAGTAAGGTGCTTGGTTTTTGGTTTTGTTTTTTTGGGGGAGGGCAGTGTTTTGGGTTTTTTAAAACCTTTCACTTCAATATGCTCAAAAACCAAGTCTCTTTTCCCTTCCCTCTAGTTATATCAAATGCACTTTAAAACTTTTGCCCACATCAAAAGCCCTATTTCTTCTTGATTTCTGTGAAAAATGGTAAGAAACTGTCATATTGCATTTGACTGGACAGGTGAATTCTTACATATATGTAAGCAAACTGGATCAAACAGTTGGGCACCTGTAAAAATTAAAAGTTTAAGAGAATGCATCATGTTTTCTCTGTTTTTTTAAATTCAAGAGAAGATACTTTTTACCTGTAACATTACCTAGACTACTCGAAACACCCAGACACCATCAATCAGATTTTGCACCATTAACAAAAGAACTAAAACAATACCCCAAACAAACAAAAACCAAAACCAGAGCACATCACCATCACCTAACAGTGTATATTTTCCTGATTAAGGAGCTTCAGTACAGGTGTGACATACAAGGATTGCAGGCATTTTTAAATGGCAGATTATTTCAAAGGATCTCTATGTATGGTGGAAAAAAATTCTTAAACACCTGCCTCTAGGTACTGTACTGAAACTTCAACTTTATAAGAAGTGCTTACCTTCCCCTTACACCAAATTAAAAATTAAATAAATTTTCTTCGGTGACTGGCTGAACAATATATGAGAAATACAGGTAACATCTAGAGTAACTTTAAAGTAGTATTACAACTGTATACACTATTTAAAAACCTTTACCAAGTGAATTCTATTTTAAAACATTTTCATTCAGAATCTAGGCAATTTTGTTTGGGTTTCTGTCCCTCCGGTTCTACAGCAAGGTAGTGAATTAGAATTAAATCTGTCCATATCAAGAACTGAATAGCATCCTGTGATTTATTTCATCCTGTATATTTAAAAAAAAAAAACAAACCCAAAAAGGTAACAACCTCCCCCTCACACTTTTTTTTAATCCTATTCATGATCAAGTATTTTGAACTAGCCAAGATGCTCAGTCTTTTTAAAGCAGGAAAACATATCAGCTTTACATTTATTAACAACTTAGTTTATCTTGGCATATCTCCCCCTTCCTTTATGTGATATTTACCTTTTTGTGCAATTCATTTAACAAAACCCTGCAAAGCGTAAGACTCTAAAGACAACAAACTAAAGTACTCAAAGTGTTAAAAAAAGCAATTATATAGTCAAACCATGCTTTGTGTGTTTATTAACTCCAGAAAACTCCTTAGTAAATAGCAACATTTCCAATAGCTCATCCTCAGTAAGACTGGGGGTGGGGAGAAGAGATCATTCGGAGCCTTTCTGTTTTCCCCTTATACTAAATTATATAATCACCTCGTATGTAAGGATAAGCAAACAACAAACCTGATCACTCCATGCACAGTACAGGTTACATATGAAACTCCAGTTGTGATTGATCACGCAGTCCAAAATCCTGAACTGGGCCATGTCTTGCTGTAGTGCAGAGTGCTGCTGTGCTCTGACTCAGCTTTTGTCCGGGTGATCCTCGAGGATATGAGAGCTATGCAGTAATGACATTCAGGAACAAGGACTTTCCTTCCTGTTCAGTCTCCCTTCCCACCCCAACTATGTGTCAAGTCAACAAGATAAATTAACAGAACTGCGTAACATTCTTCAAAATAATACTTCCGAAGCTGACAAATTATGCATTCTTGGGAATATATGGGAAACAAGAACATCCTAAGAAACCACACTAAAGCAAACAGAAAGGCACTTTCAAACTGCGCTTGTTCTTTTCCCTATCCCCTTCATTTCTGCTCCTGCTGAAATCACTCTAAATATCAGCAATTTAGTGTCATGATTCGTATCATATGAATCTTAAAACTTCCTTAGGCACAGTTGTGATGATGGCTCCCCATATTGTACACGAGATTCAAAAGCTAAGGATGCCTCTTGTAAAACAGCACAATACAAGCAACTTTTCAAAGTTAGGAGAACGTCACAGTGTTCATAAAAATTATATGCGTTTATCTACTTTGTACTCTTAAAAGAGCAGACTTCTCTTTAAACCTGTAAAAGTACTGTTAGCATTGCACAGAAATGCTAGCTGCCTTCTGTAATGAAAGATGACAACCCTACTGGTCAGGGCTGCAACACCAGAGGGATCCTGAGAAACTGAAGAAATACTGGAAAAGTTTCTTCCTTCCTTCATGTATTCCTTTTTTGCAATCTGCAAACAACAATCCTATTTTAGCATGAACCTCACTGTATCTTGACTGCTTACCTAGTATTCCCATTCCAAAGTGAGATTCGCAAACATAAGAAATGTGTTTCTGCTGAAACATACACATCTTATCTGGTGACTACAGGAACTATTAGACTAGTCACAGAACCAGCTTAGAATAACCTGCAGTTTAAATGATACAATTATCTAACAACATCCTGAGATGCAAGAGACAGAAAACTGTCTTGGGAAAAGATGGAGGAACAGCTACAGGAACAAGCGGCCAATTCACCCTTTGGCTCAGTAATGGCCAAAGGACTGAAAAGTACTTCAAATGTCAAAGAAAATGTGTGCTATAAAAGCAGTCTGGAAATAAAACAAACTCATACGTGAGGGTCAAACAAATGGTGTGGCCAAAGAGCAGCTCTGACTTTGAGACAGTTATACAAATAAGGCCTCATTTGTTTTAACCAAATCAAATTAAAAAATCGTGTTCCAATTTCTTATCCAAAGGACCCTGGAAATTAATACCAGAGTCCAAGCCAACCTCTTCCCTTCTTGCCAATGTGAATAGTCTGAAACCTTCCAAGACCCTTTTGTGTACAAAAAAATCTATCCTGGTTCATTTTATGATACATATGACAAGAGATTCTCTAAAACACCTAATTGTGCAAAAGGGAGAACAGCAGTATCAGTGCAACACAGCACAAAATTAATGTGTTTTCAGGTAAAAAAAAAAATAGAACAATAACATCTCAAGTTAGATGGTCTGTACTGAAGCAGGCTGTGCTGACATGACATGTGGCTGTAAGAAATGTCCTGCTTAGCAACTATTACTAGGTGGAACAGATACACTTCCTCACAAGAGACACCATAACTAGCCAAGCTTGAGAAATCTTGGAGAGGATGTCTGGGAATGCTTTACGGAGCAGGGGGTTACTGCAGAGATGCCAGAGCAGACTGAGGCAGTGAAGTCTCCAGGACAGCAATGCTGGAACGAGGAAGCACCCAGCATCCTACAGGACTGGCAGCAGGGATGCTGGCAAAGCGCATGGGGCAGCCTACACATGGCTGGAAAAGCAGCCAGCTGCACATTTGTTGGACTGTGGAAAAATGCTGTCATCAACTAAGAAAGGCAGAGAGAAGAAGGAAAGTAGATCTGGAAAATTAAGAGAAAATTGCTCTTCTATACCAAAATCAACATCAACCAAGTTCTTCTTAAACATTATTTTAGTACAATCCTGCAGTGATTGATTTTACTATCAATTATCTACTTGCAGGTTCATAAAATATCACTCCATATTTATTTCCTATGAAGCACTCAAACTCCTAATAAAGTATTCAACATATTATATTAAAAATGTCCTACTCTACAGTATGTTATTATTAAAAAAACAATAGTTACAACTCAATCAAATTTGTGTAATTCTTTCCATAAAGTCAGCAGCCATTATTTACCCATGACTTTCCATTCATTTTCAAATCTGTTTCAAGGAAATCCTGAACCCATTTTTTATCTCCTACAATCTGGACAGTGCCTATACACCAGTGCAATTTATGCAAAAGTGTCTAAATACTGCAGACAAAAACATAAATAGCTATACACAGCAGTAGGAGAATCTTTAAGAAACAGTCAGTCTTGGCCTGTCAGCTGCTGTCAAAAGTTAGTATTGAAATGCTTGTAAATTCCAGTAGGCACAAGAATGAGGCGAGGATCAAAGTTCTTGCAAGCTAGAGTCTTTATTGGAGTGCCTCAGGTAAAAGGAGTTCACAAACTGCTGCAAGAACAGCACTTTGAACAGTAAATTACAGTTATTGCTTAAAATGGACTGTCTCAAAGTCAGTCTTTATACTTGTAAATTCGAATCTGCTGTTACTGAAAACTGTTCCTGATCATCATCAGCGAGCTTGACAATTGCCCTCATTTACAAGAGACAAATCTTCCCAGCACGAGTTAAACCAAATTCCACTAGTTCAGCACTCCCCTGTTCTAACCTTATTTTCTTTACTATTAACATGTTTTTTGGGAGACTGGTTTTACTTCTCCTAAGCATGGTTACTACATATGAAACTTCCTTAAAGCAGGCATATGATGATGAGAGGGCTTCCCTTTTCACCTTCAACATTCAATTTACCAATGCCTTCCTTCAAAAAGTTTAATGCAGAAGCCAAACTGAAATAATTTTTGTTGTAAACATTAAACTTTTAAAAGGTTTTGCTCAAAATTTAAAAGCAAAGTTTACACACTGAATTTCCCATTTGGAGGTCAACCGAGCATTTAAAGATGCACCCATAGCATAACCAGAGAATGAGAGATGACATACATCAACATTAGCAGGCACCAAAGGACTCACCGTCCAGAGACAATTTGAGTCCAGCACTCAATTGCCCAGAGACCTCCTTATCACACACGGAGCTTTGACTGAAAAACGGATGATGATGACATCCAGTTTTTGAAGTTCTACTGCTGCTCAGCTTTCCGCCCCTTAAAATAATGAAGGGACCACTTCGAATTCCGAGAACACAAAGTTGAACCTCAATTATGCAATTTATTAAATAAAAAATCAAGAGCCTATCCAATGTCCTCTCACATCTGTTGCCATGTCCAGTGTTTTCTCCTGGTGTTAAAAACCACGTCTAAGATCTCAATATTTTGAGGTAACTAAGCTAAAAACAGGTCAGAAACAACTTCCTCAACTCTTTCAGAACTCTCCGTCTTTGTATGCAGATTCTAGAAGATTAAAAAGGAACAGTAGAAAAGAGGCACAATTTCCCTAAAATTGTGCCGTTCAAGCACCTAGACTTCTCTCTAAAAACTGCAGTGAGCTTTCTGAAACAGCTCATGCTCACAGAAAGAAAGGGCTTCCACTTCCCTATAACTCTGGGTACTTTTTGTACGTGAGCAAATATGCAAGCCATACACAAGGGTCAGCACATCAGCAGCACACAATGCAGCGTGCACCAGAAAGATGCTGTCCTGAACTTAGGACACAATTCTTTGAAAGGGTAAACCCTTTACCAACAAAGTGTAGACTGATAATGACGATGATGAAGCTCTGGTGGAAATCTGGGGGGTTTTTAGCAAATGAAATTGAGAAGTGCACAAGAACAAAAAAGGAAAAATGTGTCTGAAGAAAAACTGTTTTCATTGCTCAGGTCACAAAGATTGACAAGGAAAAAAGTTCCTACAAACCAAGACAACAGCAGGAAGAGGTTGAAATAAGATTCCATCTTGAATTCTTTCCTATCATTGAAATTGTTACAAAAACCTACGAACATTTTAATAAAAGGAAGAAACAGTAAATACAAAAACCATCTCTCTCCATAGTGGAAAAAAAATAACTGGAGTGTCACCTTCCCTCTGTATCAACTCCTTTTTAAGATGCAACACAGTCCATAGAATTAGAAACATAACAGATCCTTAGGGGGCAAAAATGCAGGGTACAATGGCTAGCACAGTACCATTTCAGGCTGTTTAACACATGCATACCAGTCTGCTACAATTCTACTGGTATTTTAGTCCAAGAACCGAGAAACTAAGGGAGTACACAAGAGACATCACTCTTCCTTCAGAAACTAAGGGCAAAAGAAGGTAACTGAGATTAGCATAACTGTCATTTTTCTTCTGCATAAATGCAACTTGTATTTTATCAATGTATAAGCTCATTAGATGAATCCAACAATGTATTTTGTGATGCATTTTGTAAACACATCATTCCACCACCCCGCGAACAAATTCACAGTATCTAAATCATATGAAAAAAACTGTTCTAGTAATTGTTTTAAAAACTCATGCAGTGAGGTACTCATCATTTTGGCTGCCTAGTTCTTCAAAAATTCTCCTGCATCCACTCTCAAGACAACTTCACCATCACGTTTGCTTCCAAGAAGGACATGTGACAGCAGGATTGATCTGTCAAGTGTCAGTTTGAGTCACAACAAAGAAAAGTCCTTTTCTCTTGAGTAATTGGTTCAGTTCACCAGTTAAGTACTGCTCACTTCCTTGGATTTTAGCCACAGTTATTTTCAGTGGACTAATTCTGTGTTTCCTTTCTCTAACCAACTTTTAGCATTTTCTCTTCTTTATCTGACAATATTCAGCCACAGATCTCTCTGTTTCAGCAAACAATCAACATCCAAACAAAAACTGACTTTTTACTAGCTTCAGCTACAGGAAAGCATAATTTTGCATGTTATCCCACAAAAATGAATATACTGGATATAAAACAGGATCTGATTCCTCAAACTGAACTCTAGTAAAGCAGCTGGCAATCTTTAGAAATCGGAAGCAAGCTTCTAACACTGCTCTATTTAAGAAATGCACAGCCAAGTTTAGTGGGGACTGAGTAAGAAATAAAAGCCATATGTACTCTTATGCAAAGTATACTTCTGTCACACCCTTAAGTACTTGGTAACATTTACTGTGTTAATGAAATTCCTGAGAACATGTAAGTTTACTCAGGCTACCATCACTGCTACCTACAAGCTCAATGTCTCCCAAGAGCAGATCACTTGCTTTCCACCTGCAAGCTTCTGGATAGCAAATGTACTGCTCCAGTGGAAATTTCTCCTTGTCTAACCCAGTGTCCACACAACTACATCAGTTTTGTTTCAGTATCCACTTGCTCTCACTATCCTTAGTTTTTTATGCTGGCAGAGGATGAAAACAGCAAAATCTAGCAAAAATTTTACTAAAGTCTATTTGTTAAATGCATTTCAAATCACATTAGTACTATTCACCCGGTTATTTTACATCATCTCCAGTCTAAGACAAAATGCAACGTGACTTTATTTGAACTTTCTCTACATGGTAATTTTTCATGTCTGAGCAAAACACGGAAAAAAAATACTGTAGTGCTTATTTCTACCATAATGTTCCACCCACCACCACTTAACTTGTCCTCACGGAAACAACAATTGTAAGATACATTACTAATTGTTTCTAGATTACGTCTGAATCTCTAGAAGACACTGTACACACCAGCAAATGATGCAGCCATTATCAGGTTAGGAAGCGGGCCAGTTTTCTTTCCTTTTTTTTTTTAAGCCCCAGGAATGATGGTAAAAACCTCTAAATTAAATCACATCAAATGTAATGGCTTTGGTATCAACAGCACACACATTTTCTTTTACAGAAAGGTTTTTCACTGAGTGTTAGTGATCCCATGTGAACACACATGCGTTCACAACTCGCTTGAGCACCACCACAGGAAGAATTCTAACAGGGACTTCCTGTTGTCTTCCCATTCTTCACTACACTGCAGTGCCATGTGATCAGCTCTGCTATTTTCTGATCCCAGCACAAAGCCGGAACTAGGTAAGTTATTCACCTGCTTAAGACTGGACTTCAGAATCCTAAAATTTCCATTGTAATAAAATAGAATCCTTATGTACTTTAATGTCTATAGAAACACATAGGAAAATGTAGTGCTAGCTCTGGTGATCATAGAGAAAATCCTTTATGTCCCTTTACTGGGACATTTATTTAGACAGCAAATATATTATAATACAGTTAAGTCTTCTCAATAATCTAGCAATCTCTAAATACACGGCTAGGACAAAGCTAATCAGCAATTGTGACCACACTGAAGCACCCAGTACCCTCTTATTGAGACCAGGGGGTGTTCAGAAGGCTGAACTGTTTGTGTACAGAGAACTGCCTTCCTGAAAGACAATCCCAGAAAGCAACACCCATGTCACTCCAGACACGGTACCAGCCTGACCAGGACACAGACATAGTCCTGCTTTCTCTGCATTCAGACTGTAAAAAGAGAAACAAAACTAAAAAAATACTACTGTTGGTAAACACAAGAACTATTGAGTATTAAGACCTTTTCAATAAAATCCTCCCATTTCCATTAGAACAGTAGGTTCTCAGTACCTCACTACATGGTCTACTTCAAAGCACAACTCTGATACATGGAGAGTAACAGCATAACTGTCCTTCAACACGAAGTACAAATTTTGAAGTTAACATAGCCTCACCCAACAGGTAATCAGAATAGCTGAGCTCTTCCTGAAGCCAGCTAAAATGAGAAAATAAAATCTTCGTTAAAACAAAATCACTAGAGCATGTGTGAAGCAACTAGAGTTTATCAGCTAGTAAAATAATCACCATTGCTTCCCCTGCCTTCCTATTCCCTCAGCTGGAAGGCAGTCCACCAGTGGAACAAGAAAAGGACTGTACCAAGCTCTCAGTCAGAAAGGTAAGCTCCAGCTTCAGAAAGAGGAAGTCTAATCTCAACTACAATACAAAATTTCCTAACATTTCTTCCACATAACTAGTACCACTGACTGAACTGAAAACCAAAAAACAAACCCAGAAAATCAGTTTTGGCATGCTGGAAAACAGATTACATAGTATTATTAATCTTAATTTTCATAGAACATCTTTATTTTGCTATTCTTCATGTACAGGGTTTTTTCCATGAGTAATGAAAATATGTTTCTGTTAAATGATAACTTACCCTTACAGATTGGCAATCTCTGTAATTTTAGACTTTACCATCTGCACTATCAGAGTCAAAAAGCTTCAAACTCAGCAGTAATTCTTCAAGGTGTTAAGACTTCAGAATGACAATGCGAGTTTCTTTTAGAATTGCTCTCCCAAAATTCAAGTAAAGATCAGTCGTTGTACACATGTCCTAAAAACACTACAAAAAAACTTGTAAGTGAACATTACATTCCTTAATACCTCCCTATAAGTTTCCCATAGCAGCAAGAGCCCTAAGCTCTTAGGGCAAACTTGCTTAAGGCTGCTACACTCCAGCTGGCGAGGCCCGTGTATGCTGAACACCCTCCTTGGCCACTTCACCTCCACACCGAGAGAGATCTTGAAATACTCTTCACAGGAGCCCTTCCAAATACCTTTC
Source organism: Lycocorax pyrrhopterus obiensis (assembly GCA_014706295.1). Taxonomy (NCBI): domain Eukaryota; kingdom Metazoa; phylum Chordata; class Aves; order Passeriformes; family Paradisaeidae; genus Lycocorax; species Lycocorax pyrrhopterus. The sequence goes on along the minus strand of JACSVZ010000002.1, from coordinate 17,545,137 downwards.
TCCTGTTCCCACCTGTGGTCTCATAAATGTAAAGCTCGAGTAGAATTCCCACACTGTTAGTGTCATGCAAATGCTACAGAGAAAGGTGCCACGTAGAAACATTACTTACACTGTATTACTCAGTGCAGTCTGAAGTCCTTTGTTAGCACATTTTTTCCTGCAGATGCATGGGCAGGGGACATAGACTAAGATAGTGGATTACTAATGAGCAACACTCTTCACACCTGCACTTCTACTTTCGTTTTGTAGGGGGATAAACTGTAAACATATTAGCTAACATATGCTACAAATAAAGCTACTCCGGGTTAGGTTTTCAAATCTGTCAGGCAATTTGTTGTATTGATTACAGGCACCATAATGCAGTACAGAGAAGTCCTGTCACACTCAAGCTACAGAACCCTGCAGAGAAACAAATATCACCACTTGTCACTCCCAAGAGAAGAAGAGTTAAACAAAAACAGCTTGCCAACTTACACTTAGCTTTCTCTTCTGACTGTCCCCAAATTTTGTTAACTTGCACAGTGCCAGAGGCTCATCTAGAACTTTGATGAAGCTTTCGTTCCTTTGAATGAAGATGAGGTACCTCAAACAAACAATAAAATCAAACACCCCTGTTCCCTGTACACCAAGTTTACAAATAAAATTTTAGTTTAGACCCTATAACCTTGCTTCCATATGCTGCATTTTCAGAGGCTTAAACTCTAGTCTTTTTAAAAAAACCTCGAAGATTAATCTCTATAATATCTAGTAATCTCTCTAGGCAATTTACATAACTGGAAGAGATTCAAAGATTCAGATTTTCCTTCAGTTTTTCCATAATTTTTTCTATCAGGAACAAGCCCAGTTTTGCACAAAGAGGGTTACCAGATCAGTCACGTGACACAATCTGAAACTAACTTTCATGACTTACATTATTTTTGTTTTATAAAATGCGGACTTGATCAAAGCTCTTCCCCACCATTGTGCAAATTTCCACCTCTTCTCCAAAGATTTCATTCATCCAAAGGTAGATTGACTTGGAAGAAAATACCCTTTAAAAGAAGTTAACATATTTTCCAGGGAGCTTTGGAATTCTAAGAAGGCTTAGGGTTTATTTTAGAAACAAATTAAACATATCAAGTTGCTACATGAGTAGTAGAACTGACTTCGGTCTCGTACATCTTGTAACTCCCCCTCATCTTCTTTCGTCCTGTCAGATCCCCTGTAAAGGAAAGAATGTTTTTTTGGCAGTCACGCATGTGCTGACTGGCCACAAGAGCACCCCCATCTCACCTTCAGTGCAAGGCATTAATCGAGACTTCTCTTCCATCTACCTACTGAGTGGCTCTGAATTTCCAGGCACTTCATCACCTCTGAGACCTTCTTCCTGCCTTGAAATTTGACCAAAATTGGCCAGGGATCTCAAGAGCAACTGAAGAGCAACTAACAGATGGGCAGACTGATGCCATGAACAAAAGAAATCAGATTCAAGAATTTTTACTTCTTCACTCCATTACATCACTTGCTTCTGACACTACCTTTTGCCTGAAGAAAATTAGCCTTGCATTTTCACCTATGCTGCCTTCTACTACTTCAGCATGCAATTATCCTACAGAAATGCAGATATTGTGATCTTTTCATCAAAAGCAAAAGAAGAAACTTGCAGAACCATAAGCTACTACTTCTAATACATTTAATCCTATAATGCTTATATACGTTCTTTAGGGAAAAGATAACGTAACCGAAAATTATGAAGTCAGCCATATTCTTGGTAAAAAATTACATGAGTACAGGTAGAACAATAAACTTTTTATTCTGATCAACATTCATTTTCCAATAGATAAAACTGTACTTTCCACATTTTCTGGATGTCTGTAGAGCTAAAGACCATGTTTTCTAGGGAGCAAGAGTTCAAATTCACAAAATACAGGCAGAGTAAAGATAGTGTTGCACTTCTCTTTATAGGATATAGCTCCAGGTCTAAGCATCTAGTTAGGAAATTCGAAACAGTGAAGTACAGACTAGGCAGATGCTAAAAGCAGCATTATGCTGAAGAAAGGAGTACTCCAAAATCCCACTTATTTTTACAGCTCAGACAACAGAATGTATTTGCAGATGAAATGTGAAAAGCACTATGTAAAATTACTGCAATGCATGTCTAAATGATCAAAGGTGCAGAGAAACCAGGTGTCTGAATCTGTCTGTACGTAACATAAAATTACCTGTGGCATGGAAGAGACTTGACATGATACTTAATAATTCTTTCATACAATGGAACTTAAAACCTTTTAATTTCTTAATCACAGGATAAAAGGAACTTTTATGACAAAAACAAACAGTATGCAAAACGCTACTGTAGCACTGGCAAAGACCTGTTTTTCGTCAACTAGAAGCACTGTCCCATTACACTTACAGAGGAAGTCAATAGCTTCACCCTCTGGCCTCAATATTTCAATTACACTGTGAACCCAGGGTAATTTTTAGTGCTTACCACTAAAGGGAAATACACTGATTGCAAAAAACCACAGACTCAACACATGTAGCTCCACAGGGATGGTATCTAAGCAGATCTTAGTAATGATGTGTTGCTTAGAATTATGGTCTTAAACCTCACTCTGCTGGTGGCACAATTCATCATTCCAAAACTCTTGGAAAAAAAGTCAGGGCATGCTCTGAAAGGTTAAGACGAAGAGAATGTTTGCTTCCCTAAATGGAGGAAGCATCTTAAAAAACAGAAGTTTGCTCATATTAGCACATTACCATTCATCAGCACAAACCAGCCAACTAATAATAAATAAGTTTCACTTTCTAAATGATCTCTCAAGCCTACATGACATTTCTAGAAGTGATGGATTTGGCCAGCCTAACAGCTTACTGCCTGCCCCTTCAGTGAACCACTTCAGCCAGACTGCTAAGAATGCCACCAGAAGTGCAGCCAGGCCTCAGAAGAGATGGGAGAAAAACTCCCTATGAACTTAAAGGAACTGGTTACTGAGAAGTATCATCTTTGCTCAATTCATAACAGAAAATTAATAAATAAAAAGCCTCATCTGAAGCTAATTCTAGAAATAAGGACTTACTCTGCTTTAGCCAGCAGGGAGTGGAGATATATTCCCCTAATTTCTAACTCAGTCAAATAATTCCGTCAGCTTTCAAAGGACAAAGCTGTGCAAAATCTCATTTTTTAGCTTACAAATATTTTGGGGTGTTTACTATTAATGAAAAGGTATAAGCAGAGCCACACCAAAACTTTGGCCAATAGAGTTCCACCCCACCAAGGTGAGAGCTACTCACAAGCCTACCTCCAACCCTGCACACAAATAGTCATATAAGTAATGTTATTTGGAAATCAGTAACAGCATCCACTGATCTCACTAATAAATAAAGGCCTAGCAAGGTGGCCGTGGTACAATGGCCTAAATCATAACTCCACCATTTCCTTCAGATTTATCATCAGTCTTAAAAGCACACTGATCTCAGATCCATCTTTTCTACTACTTATTCCCAAGATCTTGACAGAGAGAACTGTTTACACTAAGAAGTTGAAGCACAATGAAAAAAAATATAAAGGGTTTCCAAGAACTGAGTTTAAAATGCATTCTCTGGAATTCCCCAACGCAAGGATAAAGTAAGAAAGAAAACTCTAGAAAGGAAATTTGTACCTTCATTTTTCCTGAGCACTGAACCTGAAAAAAATTGTTAATACAGGAAACAGAAACAAAACACTCCCAAGAAAGTCGACCCGATTCTCATTTTCTTTACCAAAATTTCATCCTCCAAAGTTAGGTAATAAAGAGGAACTGTAAATTTGACCTAATCATCACCCTAGTAAAAACTCATGCTGGATGATGAAAAGCCACATCCTCTGCAGTCATCTCACTGAAGTTCTTGAGACAGGCTTAAAACCAAGATCCATCATCTGTTCTGTTTTTTTCTTATCCCTAAAACACCTTTATCTCTAAAAAAGCGTAGTCCAAAATAGCACAATTTCACTGAGCTTTACTTTATACTGAAACATAATCTTCATGAGGTATTATACAGGTGGGACTCGGGACAAAAAAAAAAAAGAAAAAAAGCCCCACACCAGTGTTTTGCATTGAATCTAATTCCAATTTTTTAAAGAACCCTACAGGCACAGACAGGTGTCCTTTTCTTCACATAACTGTATTAAGAAACACCTCATTTTTATTAGAAAGGACATGCCAGTAAGATTTTTTAAAATGTAGCAGGCCAGAAGGCTTTTTCAAGAAAAAGGAACAAACACATAGCTCTTATCGCTGACACTGGAGACTGCTGATTAAAAGGTTGCTGAGGTCTTTGTGTGGTAAAGCCCCAGAAGTCTCCAAAGAAGAAGGTTTCAGGACCTCTCACAGCCTGTTCCAATGTTTAACCACCCAAACCAGTAAATTTTTCTCCTTGTATTCAGCTGGAGTTTCCCTTACCGCACCCGTTCTCTCATCCCTTCCCTTTCAAGAGGCTGAAGGCCCCATGCAGCTGCCTCCGCGGCCTTCCCGGCTTCAGGCTGAGCAAAGCTGGTCTCGGTGGCCTCCTATCCAGGCAGGAACTCCAGGCTTGAATGCCTTCCCTCTCTCCAGTTTGCCATGTCCTGCAGCAAGGGCCAAACACTGGGCATGGTCTTCTGGGAGGAACACAACGGCGAACAGATGGGCAACGACACCAACACGTTCTGAGATTACGGAGTAGAAATGCTGTGAACACTGACCAACCGGATACGCTACACCACCACAGCAACAACAGTTACACCATCAGCACTACTCATAGTAATATTAGTATTTTTCCCTTCACCGAATTGTTTGAACAATGACCTCCAGATGCAAAACCAGCATGTAATTCCCTGGCCTTTCTTAAGTCTTCTACTCATTAAAGGAGGAAGTCTTGCCACACACTAAATAACGGAATGAAAGCCCCAGCAATGGAAGAAGTAACAGTTCAGTAGGAAGAGGATAGGATGAGAAGGGGTAAGAGAGGGCATTAAGTGGTCCTCATTTTTAAGACACATGGCAGGTGTGATCGACAACATACACAGGCACACAAAGGCTTAACCAAACATAAATAATCTGTCATACATTAAAAACTTACCTCTATATTGAATACTAAGCACCAAGTACATTAATGAGTAACAGGTTCTCTTTCTAAAAAAGCTGGATAGAATAAAGGGTCAAAGACTTTTTTTATTCTTTCAACTGAAAAGTTCAGGGGTACAGTGCAAAACTAATTAAAAATGTAAAAAATTCCCATTCTAAAGACTCAGTAAATATGGAATAAATGTACTAGCACTTAAAATTGCAAAGAAACTTTTAATAACTAAAGACTGAAACAAACAACCTGAGCCAGAAATCCAGGCGCACAAACCCAGGATATGGTACACAAACCCACCTGAGGCAGTATATTCCAACAGACTGAAAAACTGTTCACCCACCAACACATTTTCTGTATGTAAAAGAACTCACCACACAAAACGTCATCGACAAGTTCAAGACAATCTATGAGACCTACATGCAAAGTCTGAAATTAATGCGCCAGTGAAACTTAATGAAATTACCATTTCAAGAAAAGCATATAATTTTAACAAGCAAGTCCTAAATCAATCATAACATATCAGGTATCAGACTTCTGTCAGTACTCAGGGGAGTACTAATATTACAGCTGAAAAATCCTACAAAACAAGTTATAGAAAACTACAACATTCAAAAAGAAATTAAAGAAAAACAAGCATAGCTGAATGTGCAGAACAGAGGGAAAAGCAACACACTAGCAGAAACCAAGAAACAAGCAGGAGGTTTATGAGTGGAAAACTACAGGTTGACTATTGACCATACAACAAACAAAGTCACATGAATTAAATTCAGAGTTACTTATGTTTCAGCAGAAAGTCTGCCTTGTGCCACCACAATCTCCTTTCAGCCAGCAGCAGGTCTTGACCCTTAACAAAAAATTCACCTAGCATCATATTAAGCTCACAGTATATCTTAGGAATGTATTTTACCAGTCTTAGCCCAAGTGTGAGTACACACACTGTGACCCATCAATCACAAACTACTACACACATGCCAAGCTCCTCATTGCATAAGTGACAGTAATCGGACAGTGCAAAAATATTTGGTACTAGGGAAGTGGCTCTCTTCTGAAGGCTTTTGCTTTCATTTTTTACTATGTCTGTAAAAGGACAATGTATTTCCTAACCTTGTCTTTCAAGTGAGAAATTATTTTTTAAAAAAATCACCATACAGCAACTTCAGGTCAAACAGCAGAAGTTCCATGACCTGCGTGTGTTTGCACAAAATATCATGTGTCAAATGATGATAGGAGACCTGCACTCCACTAAGACACAGCAAGACATGAAGACAGCACAACGTGGCTAAATACTTTCAACCAGATTTCAAAAATGAAACTGACATCAAACAATAACTAAAAACTACTGAACTGCAGGAATGCAAGCCGTTGTTTCAGTTTTATTTAACAGTCCTTTTCCAAACCTCTTCACTGCTTTTCTTACCAAATTTATATCCTGGCTTTCAAATTATGTCATATGACGAAACAGATCAATCCTCTAATGAAACTTCCTCTTCTCTGCATTTAATTCCCCTGCACAAGTTCCTGGCAAACAGCCTGTAAGGTCTTTACCTTGTACAAGACCAATTCAGAAGGTATTCACAAAAACATACGCAATAAAATATAGATTATTTTTAATAATCTTATTAACATCACAGCAGAACACAAGCAAACCAGTAGGTTTCCAGTATGTGCTAACAGTTACTTTCTGACACAGGTGACTGAGATTCCAAAAAGGAACAGGCAATCATACTAAACCTTGTATTTACAGAAAAGAAGAATTCTTGGGAGCATGAAGTTCAGGGGCCCCCTTGGCTACAGTGACTGTGAACAAGATCCAGGATCCTCAGAGCACAGAGCAAAGCCAAGTAACAGCATCACAGCCCTGGACTTGTGCAGAACAGAACTGCTCAGTGATCAGCTTGGAAGAATTTCAAAAGGAGGCTGCCCTGGAGAGAAGAGAGGTCCAGGAGAGCTGGTTGATTTTCACGGATCTCCTACTACAAGCTCAAGAATGGTCCTTACCAGTGTGCAAAGAATCAAGCAAAGGTGGCAGGAGGCCTGCATGTAACAAGGAGTGTACAAGGATCACAGACATGACCCAGGTGATCCAGAAAAAACAAAGACCCTGTCTGAGCATGCAGTGATAGGGGTTAGGAATGCCAAAGCCCATGCAAAAGCCAAAACCCACTTGGATTTCCATCTGGTGCAGGATATGAAGAGCAACAAGAAAGGCTTCCAAACATACAAAGGACAAGAAGGTGGATTTATCAAGTATAAAATGTACTTAATCAGCCTGACAGCTATTTGTAAAGAGTTGACTGGCTTGGTAGATGAGAGAAGAGCAGCAGGTATTTTTTACTCTGACATCAGGAAGGTTTTTGACACTGTCTCCCATTATGTTCTTATGAACCGACTAATGAAGTATGGGCCAGATAAAAACGGACAGTGAACTGAAACGGAAATTGAAGGGGTTATGAACAACAGGAAGAGGTCCAGCTGGAGGCCAAGTATGAAATTAGAAGAGGCACAGAAACAAACTGAAACAGAGGAAAACCCATGTAAACATCACCACCACCCCAAATTTTACTATAAGCATCATCAATCATGGAAAAAATGTTGCCAGAAAAGCTGCTGAGTCTCCATACTTGTGGTCAAAACCAGCCTGGACACCATCCTGGGCAGCCTGCTCCAGTTTACTGAACGAAACAATCTTCAGAAGTGCCTTTCAACCTCAACGATTCACTGATACCATTAAAACTGGTTTTAAATCTGTGCCATATCTTCAGAGGTGAGAAAGCATTTTACAGCAGCTACACAAATCGTGGCTGCAGACAAATCAGGTTCAGACTATTTTTGGCGAAGCATTACATTCTAGCTCAAATCCCTAACACCCCTCTATCTGCTCATGGCCAATACAGTCTGGCAATACCCTCTGCTAACACGCACATAGGACTTGAAAAGTAAGCGTAAAAGTGTATCCATTTCTTGTCTGCCATTCTCATTTAATTTACTGAAACGATGCTATTCATGCAATTGCCATCACTTTCTAAAACTTCTGGCTTCAGCAACCACTTACACAATTATATAATCACATGAGTATATGGAAGGAAGGAAGAAACAGAAGAACAAATTCACCTCGGTATTGATCTCAGAGTGCCAGAAACTCTCAAGTCATAGATCTAACACCAAAGAGAGATGGCTGCAGCTATAGCAGTGGTTACCAGGCTCCAGGTAAAATCCTGTGGTAACTACAGAAAACAAAACCACACCAGGAAGACAAAATTCTCTTAAAACAGGCAGAGCTTGTTAATGCTGGAAGGAGATACTAGATGAAGTATAATTATACTTCAGTCCATGACTTACTGTGGAAAGATGCTCAAGAACTTCTTTTAGCTTTGCTTTTTTTTTTAGATTAAATTTACATTTTTTAAATTCACAACTTGTACTGCTTTTACAGCAAAGAGTCTTATTTGCCTGTTTTTGGAGACATACCTACAACTCTTTCAAGTTGCAGATATTCAAAAAGGCAGGCCTCGTTCTTCACAGATTTCCTTTAAATGGACAAGCTTCTTCATCCTCTAAATTTGAGTAAGAATAAAGCAGTCATATAAAAAGATAAACTTTTTGTTCCTGAAACAAACTTATCTACTTCCACTGTGTGTTTAACTTCAAAATACAGTTATTTTTACTACATTCTTCATATTTTCATGTTGTGACTTCATATATAACAGCATGTCAGGTTTTCTACAGTGTATATGGTCTTGCATTATACAAAGAACTGGTATTTGTACGCTTTTTACTCTAACAGTTGAAGAAAATGTTAGTTGCTTGGGGTATTTTTGCTTAAACCTGACACAGATCTCTCCAAAAGAAGGTTTGAAGAAAGCATATAATTCAAGTTACTTATTTATATTCTAGCACATAATACAAAAAGCAGTCAGCATTAAAGAACAGAACAGGCACAATTGATTTTCAAAAGAATTAAAGATTTTTTTCAAAGGCTCATTTATTAGAACCACTGATCCAAAGCCTGCTGAAGTTCAGAACCATCTTCAGCTTAAAGGACTTATACAGGCTATTTATGAAGTATGAATAAATGTAATTTTTCCCCTATTTTACTATTTTAAATTAGAACAAATATTTTTTTCCCCAATTATTAAAAAACTTTTATTAACATAGGCAACACAAGATGTCTTCCGACATATTTTTTTAAATCATTTCTGAAATCATCTAACTTAAATCTGCACTTAAGAATAAAAAATACTCTGGACTTCAATCATTTAAAACAATAAATACGATGGAACATCAAAAGAATTCAGTGGAATGCAAAATACAAAACAGTATAATGGAAAAGTAAAGCCTGTACAGCCACTTTGTAACAGCCATTTGTAAATAAGGTAACAGAGGAAAACAGGCTTGTGAAATAATGTGCACGTAGGCCAGAAAGGTCTTATTATGCAGTAAGAAGGAACTGGAAGATCCTTCTGTAATGAGTCATTCTAACATGCAACTAGTTGTATTTCTTTCCCAAATGAGAAGTGTCTTTGCAATAAAGAAACCAAGTTCCACAAAAAACAACTGCACCACGGGATAAAGAATACAGAGAAAGGACAACCACTGCTCCTCATGCATTGAAACACTTAGTTAAGTGACACATTCTTGTATGAGCTGAGTAACACTCAGTTGAGGACATATTCTTGTAATCCCAGCTTTCTCACTTACAAAAGTAGGGAAGACTACAGGCACTTTCCAAGGAATGAAAGCTCAAGGTATCTTGGGTCCTAAGCAGGAAAGAGAAATCTGCCAGACTAGATTATCCAAGTGGGGGAAGTCACCACAGTATTAACTGAATTTAAGGTCAAGTCCTTCCCACAAATCCTGGTTTTAATCTGACACATAATGCCTTCCCCTTAACTCATCTGGTAGCATTAATGGTTTGAATTTTTAAAAATTCCAATAACTTAAAAAAAAAAAAAAACAAACAGACCACCACCCACACAGCAACAGAACACCAAAAAACATACCAAATAATCACAAACAAAAAAACCACCATGATAAAACATCGTTATTCACCTTTTTGGCACTATCCAAAATGAGGTGATTGTGGTGTTTGTGCTTCACCTCCCCCACAGCAGACACAGAACCTAACACAGAAAAAAATCTGTTCCCAAACTTCAGACTCCTATTATGAACTGCAAAGAAGCTTATAGACAGCCATTACATCACTCACCGATGTTGCATCATCCAATATTTAAGCCACTGAATGGTGGCCATGAAATGCATAAAGGTTAACACGCTGAGGGAGTTGCAAGGGGAGAATCTTTTTCCCAAATAAACTCACACTGGGATAGTGTGAAAAACAGGCATCACTGAATTCTAAACTAAATACAAGATTTTTTCCTAAGTTTATACGAGTCCCCGATTTAAATGAAACAAGGAAAAAATTATTCTCTACAGACAAACTTAACAGTGAGGACTGTTTACCCTGAACACACCTTGCTGAGTAACTGTCTAATATTACCACTGTCTCTACTCACTCACATTAAAGAATTTAGTTTCTTAGTCATGAATCACTGATTACAAGAGCAGACACCATCTGAGCCACAGATGCCTTGTAACATTTTAGATCTAGCTTTAAAAATAGTTTTTGGGGTGGAGGTTGTTTGTCTGCCCACCCACAAAAGACAAAAACCCCAACTCAACAAAACTTTTTGTGGCCATCTCATTTCACAGCTGCTTAGGTAGACGTTTACCTTTTATCTCCTTACCTTTCGGATAACTGATTTTCAGGACCGGTGAAGGGGAGAAGTTTCATTTTGCCAGATGGAACTGCTCCCTCCAGTCCTTTCCCCATCTGTACATCACTCAGTCCCATGTCTTTAGAGCTATGTAGCTTGCTCTGTAACCTCTGAAAGTGCTACTTCCTTCCCTTAAGCTGTAGAAATGGAGTGAAAGAGGAGTAACTATTCTACAGCAAACAGAAGTCCCAGCAGCATCATTCACCACAAAAGGAGAAAGGAGTTTTCCACAGGATCTGCGGGATTTACTGGATTTGCTGCTGCAATAAGACCGGGAATCAAAAATTAAGTCCTGCAATGTAATACAGTCCACTAAAAAGGTGACACAGAAAACTGTTCTACAGGCAAAAAAAGCACTTGCCTGACTGCAAACAAGTAGAAAAGAAAGTATGACAGCATATGTAACTTGTGTCTACAATCCCAAATCACCTTGCATTCTCCTTCAGCTGGGAGGAGCGATGGAGAAGAGATGGAGAAAAAACAAAAGCAGGCAATGATGCATTTCATTTTAGCTTATTAAAACTGGAGAACATTAGACCCATATGATGCAACAACTTTAACAGAAGTAAGTAAAACCAAAGACGTAAGTTTGGTATCTTCAAGAAGCAAAAATAGGCCCAGTCCTGAATATCTGAAAAACTCCATTTCCTGTTGCTAATCACCAACAGCTGCCTTGTTTCATCAGGCTTGGTACAGAACCTCCTGAAAGCAGAAGGAATCCTAATGAGCTATTATGGAATCAGCACTCCAACATGTAAGAACACCTGTAGATCAGATCAAAGATTCAACTAGCCCAACTGTTACAGTGCAGATAGCTGTGGATAATTAGGAAAGAACACAGAAACAAGCATCACTACACTATCCTCCAGGCGTTAATTATTCACAATTCCACTACATGGGTACTAAGTAACTAAAAGTATTGCTCTTTCAAAAATATATCTGGGTTACACACATGCTTTTAGCATCCAAAATATTATGGTGTAGAGTAACAAGCTTAATTAATTTTTATGCAAAGGACCATCTCCTTTCACTTATTCTCACTCCACCATACTCATCTGACACCTCCAAGTTCTTGGTGTAGATAGGAAAAAGCTGATCCACAGAAATTCAAGACGGAGACGGAGAAACCTACAACATCTCAACATCACCTGTCTGTCTCTGTTCTCCTCTTTCCCAAACTGCCAAGTCCCAGCTTCCTTTTTCAGTTTTGATACAGAAACAATTCCATATATTCAATTATCATAGTTAGCCTTTCTCCCTGACTTTTCCAGCTCTATTACATTGTTTCTGAGATGGGGAAAAATGAAGGGAGATGGGACCTAGATACACAAGCTCCAAGTGCAGTATAGATTTATACACTGAAGCATAACAGAGAACACTGTCTGTTAAAAATTATTAGGAAATGGATGACGATTTGCTCTTTTGACCAACACCAAGCATTAAACTGCTGTTTAATCCGTGGAGTTACCTACCAGAATATTTAAGATTTCACCCATGAGCTCCTGGTTAATCATTACCTCTCAGCATTTTATATGTGACATAATACTTTGACATTTACACACATTTTATATCAACTAGTGCTGAAGAAGGTCCTTCAGCACTTCTGCACAGACAATTCATCTTCACTAATCTGAATACCTATCAGCAAGCAAAAGTTCTCTACAAAGAAAGAAAAAAAAATTAAGCACTTTACTTCCCTATTGCCATTTAACTCATGAAAACAGCAGAAAGTTACCAGACCTATTTAAATATACAGCTGAATCGTAGCCTCAGGCACAGTGCAAATGGAGAGAAAATACTCAAAACCATCTACAGTTTTGAACTCGCAAAAAACAACACCAAAAGGGCATGGGCTATGAAATGCTACCTGTATTGGCCAGCATCCATTGTACGGCATAATATTTCGTAACACTTTCATACAGAAAAAAAACCTTTATTGCACAGACTCAGCTACAAGGACCATTTTGGTTCCGTATGCAGTATTTTTAAGAAGTGGGAATATTACTCCTCATGTTTTAAAAAATTAAAATGCTAACAAGAGATGCAAGCAATGATCACCTTGTAAGATCACCTCCATGACATCAGAATCAGAATACCAGCTTGCCAAACTGCTTGCCAAACTACTTACTGCTACTGAATTACTCCAGCATCTGATTCAGATGCCCAGATTGAGACTAATACTGAAGGTTTTTCATGTTTACTTGTTTCACTCTTCCAACTTTCATATTATTGCTAATTTGGAAAGATGGGAAACTTTAAAAACCCCAGAGTAGCATACAAGCCATTCATTCTTCTTTCCTTAAGAAAAGAAAGATCGTGTTTAAATCCCACCTCACAAGCAGCTCCAAAGCAACTTCTCCAACATATTTTTTTAAGAAAATAACTAAAGCATACAGAAAACGTGAGACTGTATTTAGATAGACCCATACAAAAACAGTGTAAGTACAGAGAATGGAGCAGAAGGCCTGTAAAATTGCCATGAAAATTGATTACTCCGGGCAAAGTTTACTTACTCACCTTTTACCATGGTGATTGAGGATAATAAAATTTTAAAATGCATGCAAGAAGGAACAAGTCAGATTTTACAGCCATTGATGAATAAGAAATGTTTGTGGCTATACATGGGAATACTGTTCACTGGAGTCACAGGCTCCCTATTAAAATTGCATCAAAATTACAGAGCTGAGAAGAAAAGCACAGCAATGATAACAAAGCATGAAGTGCAATGGGACAGCTTGTTACATAAAAACTGCAGCATTTCTTTTGGAGATAACCCTAACCAGATCTTTATCTTACAAAAAACAGGTCAGAACCCACAGGTAAGAAGAGTCACCTGCCTGAGGAGCACATACTAGACCTGCTGCTTCTTTTGTTAACCAAAAACAACAAAATGTTTCAGTTCTCAATTCTTGCATCGAAAGGAAATTTTGATAGCTTTGCATACTCCTGTAAGCAATGACTGACCTCCAGCCCTCTTAAACATGGAACTGAGGACATATACATTTAAACATGTCTAAACTACAACAGACTTTAATTAAAGAATTGTATTTAAATATCTGTCAAGTTTCCTAGGAAATCAACCACTTCCACATTCTATTACGTCAGGACAGACCTTGAACAAGTTATAATGTCATGTTTTCCTCAATAATAACTGGAATTGTGTTATGGTTTTGAAATCCACATGACTTTAGCACCATAAACTAGTTTTTGAACATCTCCACATGTGCAGTTTTCCAATATAAAATGGCAACTTAAGTTGTAGATTGAGCTCAGTTTTAGTTTTCAAAATTGAGAAGTTCACGTCAGTGCTGTGAAGGTATCACTGGGCACGTTTTACCTATCTGCCGCAAGCCAAGTGATCTGTAAGGGATTCTTGAGAATTTAAAAGATTCTCTTTTTGCTCATCCCATGGAGAGAACAAGTTGTATCCAAGACACCTATTTGCCTCAAAGTTTTAAATCCCATCAGCATTTGTGTTTTAGTCTTTTCTGCCCTCATGCTTAGACTAAGAGAAGTATACAGATATATTCAACACTAATATTTAAGGCAATTTAAGAAGCTTTGATTTTTTTTAAACTTTTTTTATTACAGGATTGTTCACTCTCTTATGTCACAAACTTTGTAACACAAAAAGACCCAAATATTTAGATTGGAAACTAAACTAGGAGAGAACAAAATACAGTCTTTCAAAGGGTGAGTGGTTTCCAATAAAGTTTCAATAAGAAATAGTACTCCATCAAAGTGTACAAAGAGATACACATACATACAAAATAGGAGAGCACACTGCCATTTCTGTCAGGTAAAAAAAAAACAACCAAAAAAACACCACCACCACAACCCCCCTCCCCCAAAAAAACCCTAACAAACCAAAAACCCACAACAAACAAACAAACACACACCAAAATCCCCACACAAATTCAGGTTTCTCTTTTCAACCTATTTGTACCAATTGCAACTGTTAATCAGCATTTAAAATCTCTCTCCTCAATACAGTTTATATGGTCTTCTATTTAATTTCTCGTCCCCGGCCCTTCAGACAGACAAATATAAACCTCAAAATTTAAAATACAGAAGATTACATTATCCAGCCAACTCAGTGATGCCAGTGCAAGATTACTGCCTACAGCATATTTGCTAGTGCTTAATGCAGTCCATACTGTGTGTCCTAACACATTATGCAAATGACACACACATAAAAGAAAATGTCTATCTCAGAGTGCCCCCCTCCACCAACAGACAATCTGTAATTAGCCATGTCCTCTAAGGAGGCACCTCATTCACTCTCACCAAAGCAGCAGCAGCTGCTGGCAAATGGAAATAAAGAAATTTAGAACAAAAATAAGCCTACTACCTATACTCCCAAAGGTGTATACTCATGGTTGCAAGCCAGAGTCAAAATCTAAACAGCTGTTTGTATTTTTCCAGAATGCCCACACAGAACCTCTCATGCCCAGCACCAAATATTTACCAACACGATTTGTATCAGGCTCTCTCAAACACGCTGTACAGAGAGCTGCAGCAACAGATCCCAAGGCTTCACTGAAACACTTCTGATCTACAAGTTCTCATGGCAAAAAATCTAGAACAGAAAATATAAAGCAGCAACGCTTTCTGCTGAACACAATTCCCTGACATACAGAAAAACAGGGTACACCAATTCAGAAAAATGCAGTAGCTCTAGCCCCCCAGCACAGAGGTGCAGAGAACAAAGCATACAGCTGAGCCTAATCTTTACCATCCTACTACCAAGTGATCCAATCACTAAACACTAATATCACCTCCCCAGAAGAGTTCTCTTCAAATTCAACAGCAGTCATCAAACAGTAAATTCTGAAAATTGTTTCCCTGTTACCAAAGTAAACAACAATTCCGGGAGTAGCCAGAATTCCCATCTATCTAGAGTAAATGAAAAATGCATTTCACCATGGTTAAACAAACAAACAAACAAATAAATAAATAAATAAAATGGAAAAACCACAGACGAAGCCTTCCCATTAAATAACCTTTATGTACTCAAGAACTGTACACATAAAACAGCTTAATCCTGCCTTGCAGCTCTAAGATTATGCACTTTCAGGTTTACAAGATGCGTCAGGCCTCTGATACGAACACAATCAAAACCTGTTTGATGTTGCCACCCATTATACTTCTACTGTGTGTGCCTACTAGTGGGTGATGGGCAAAAAATACCATGGAAGCGTCTTTGCAAAAATATTAAAAATTACAAGACATAAGAAGGATTTAGACAGCAGAAAGGCACAGCATTAATAATAATCTGCATTTTGCATTATAAACAGGCAAAGTGTTACAAGACTCCGGTAAAAATAAATCAATCTGACCAGACAACATAACTCGCATCCGCTGTCTGTGTACTATGCTCAGTGTAACATATTTTTAGTACATATCCATTACCTTTTGATAAGGCAGACAAACACCTCCTCCGCAGCAAGGCCCTAAGTTCAAGGTTTTGATGAGATCATAGGCTCTGACAGCTTCCATAATCATGGAATTGTATCTAACAGCCCAGCAGCTCACCAGACTGACAGTACTGGAGTACTGTCAATTCAGACTGTTTAAAAGACCCAACATTTCTACCAGGGCTAAGCCATGTTTTTTTTTTAAAACAATGACTCCTGCTAACCACAAGAAATCAATCTTGTTTTCATTTAACATCATTTCATAATTTTTTATATCTGCTTCCTATTCTATGCAATTAACATGCAAACAACTGCAAGGAAGAATAGCACACTATCTCTGAATGCTAGAAAACCTCAATTTTTAATTCCAGTTGTTATCAGAGAAAAAAACCAAAACATCAGCTTCAAAGGACCAGTATATATTCCTAACAGCTTAGTCTAACAGTGCCACTTAGACTTCCTTAGAAAGGTAGTATTTTTCTTTTAGTAAGGCTCATAGGTTGCATATGTTTATATTACAGTCATCATCTACACAGCCACACATGCACGTAGTCAGGGAATTAAAGAAAAAAAATACCAGCTTTTACTCTTTTCAGAACCCATACTGTTCAGTTATGATTTCATTTTCCACCTACAGTAAGATGTTTTCAAAGATCACAAATGCATACAGTGAGATAAAATACCTCCTCTTCCCCAACTCAAATGTTCTCTCAATTGTTTTTGCGTGTAAGTAGACACAAACAACATGAAATAATATGTCTGAAGTAGCAGATGTTATTTTTGCATCTTAATGATAAAAATCATTAAAAATAGCCTATACAGAGAACAAACTCAATTAGTGCTTTGATGTTTGTCAAACCTGCTACAGAAGAACGTTCAGCTGTATAATGCATATACAGCACGCAATAAATGCAATTACTTCATACAGACACAGTTCAAGATACTCTCAGTCCATTGCGTTTCTCTTGCAAAAGTATTTTTTTTCCAGACAATTATACCAAAGTGGTACAATCAACAAAGTCGTATCACTGGGAAGCAAGAAGCCACTTTAAAAAAATACATCAAATGCAGTAACATTGGAAGGCAGATACCTTCCTTTCCTTGAAGGAACTACTTCCTGCTTCATATTGTCACTTATCAAATACGTAACATTTCCTCATGGAAGAGGTCCATGTTTCGTCAAATTATCCTAGGCTTATGCTGACATAAATCAGAGCAGAAGTCAGCGTTATTCTTGCACGATTAAACAGGATTTGACTCAAGCTTTTTGAACAGCTTCAACCAAAACTCCTGGTAAGGCTGGTGTTTATACTGAATTTATTTAACAGAAGCTTTGTGCGGAATTCTCTATCACCTAAGTAATGTACACTTCTAACACCAGTACTGTGTACTATCTGACATATAAAATCTTACAAATGGATTTCTCTAATTCTGATCTTTAACACTACAATTAAACCTTCCAGTGTCTGAGTTATCACGCACAGAAAAAGCACCAATACCCAACAGCAGAGAGTTCCAGAACAGTTCAAAGATTTACAGGCATAACTATAGAAAGACTGACATTCTGCTCCGATAGTAGAGAGATTTAACACCTGGGAGTCACCACTTGAAGTTTACCAATGTCATCCCAACTGGGCTATTAAAATAGTAAACAATCTATTCATTATTGTTAGCGAGAAGGCAAATGATTTTCTATTTTTAGTGCCATCATTGCCCTTCTCTGGTTCCTGACCCAGCACATGCTTCTCCTCAGTTTACGCAGTTGCGCTCTCACTGATAAGGTGTAGGAGTGAGAATATTATGGGGTTTTCTTCTTCTCTGAAACTGAACAGTTGTGATTACAAAGCAAGTACTGATTAACCTCTTTTTATTTTTACAGAAGTCTTTGGAAATGTATTCCTAACTTTTGACAAATACAGAAGCTCTGGGGAATCACTAAAGACTGTTCACTATTCCTAACAACTCACCTGCTAAGCAAAACAAAAACATGTCACAAAACCAAAAGAAAAATACCAGTCTCAATAAAATTATTTGATAAAGTATTTTTAGTATTCATTTTAGTATTCATAAACCGAGGAAATAGTACTGTTAAGAATTAAAATCTGGCTTTTAAGGCCACACATGCTGTGGTTTATATTTTCTTCAACCTGCATTTAATATTCTGAATGTAACTTTAGTACAGATTAACAGTAAACTATACCACAAAGAGACACAGCAATTCTTTAAATGCAAAACAGTAGGAATAGAAAAGCAAAAAAACCCCAAAAAATAAAAGCACTTTTTGTTGTGCCTTTCTAGGCAAAGGACGGGAAATTAAATTTACACTAACGAAGACACCAGTTCCAGCCTCAAATCTGGATAGGCCTGGTGGGATGTTGTGACTGAAGCAGTACTGGCTGTACCTCAGCAGGGCTTAAACTCTCCAGCAAAACACCACTACAACCTGACAGAACAGAGATAGCCGATGCTTATTAATCTAAAAGCCAGAAAGAACACGCTCTCACTTATCAGTCCTTATGAACATAAGCCCAGCAATTCTTCCATTTGTAAACGTGTGTCAGATTTCAAACAGAATGGCAAACAGCCCTGAGAGTCCCTGGCCCTCTCTGCCAGCTCCCCCAGGAGCCCAGAATACGTGACCTGTCCCTTTGAACAGGAGCTCCATGTTCAGACAGAGCCTGCAAGCCTGAATGTGCAATCTTTGTTCGCAACAATCTTTTCAGTGAAGGGGCTCTGAAGGGAGAAAGACCACTAGGTACGGTGTCAAAGGGAAAACCACAAAAAAATGAAGTGAAAATAAAAATAGAAAACATGGCAAGGCATGACTAAATGGAACTTAGTATCAAAGTAGGCAGGCATCCAAAACAAAACACAATTATTGACCAACATATGCGGCAGCCAGACGACTCAAATCGCATGTCCTCTATTCTCCTACCTAAGTACACCCAAGATCCACAGAAGCACCACTTCTCAGTCAGACATTCCTTTTCTTAGTCTGACCACTGATCTTGAAGCTAGAGGACAAGTTTTTCAGTTCTTGCTCAAACCTTGATGATTAGTTGTGCATTTCCAAAACCTTAAACTGATCAAAAATCCTAATTTCTGTTGCAACTCCCTTGACTGTGGTGAACAACAGCTATGCTTGAAGTCTTCCTCGTGACAGCCTGCTGTCTGTATAGGTCTGCACCTAAACATTAAACATGGATGACTTAATTACTGCATTATAATGCAAACACCATATGGGATCCAGTATCCCAAAAACATAAATCATTTCCCAAAACTGCTAATACCTTGCAGATCAGTATTAGAACACTACAAACCCCTGCAACTGCAGCAATTTTTTTGAAAACTATAAGCCCCTTTTTAATAGTAACTGTCTTTTGTTATAGTGTTTTCTCATTTTTTAAACAGAAAAGCCATTCTTACTGTTCAATACAAACAAGAGAGACTTCAGTTAAAGGGATTTGTTCACATATAGCACATGAAGCACTGTACACAGTAACTACTCCATCAACCGAACTGAGAGAGCAGATACTAAGCCACAAATCCTCACTCTCTTGGCATTTTACACAAATCTATGAAAATAAAGTTGTAAGAAAATAAACTGAACTTTAAGATATGCAGCAATATTACACAAAGGCAATGGGGAACACACAGCAACCTTGATCATACATTCACCAGGGCTGTCTAAGTTCAAGCAAAGATTACATCAGGCCTGCTGTGATTAAGGCAATCACCGGTCTGAGCGCATGTTTTCTACCAGTTACATTTTAACTCTAACATGTAAGTACCTGGCAAAACAACAGGCAGAGTAGTCCATTTTGCAATTCCACGCCTATTAGTAGTCTCCAATTAGACAGCTTTAACATGATGAGCTCCAAAAGTGCCACAGGCCGTGTTACGGCTTACCACCGCAGGGAGAGGTAGATTATGACAAGGGCCAGTGCCAAAGACCAGAAGTTTCAATATGACAGAATTAAAAAGCAGGTATTAATTTTTACCCTTAGACATGTGGTTTTCTCCTTCTTCCCACACTATCTGAACTATTGAAGAGCAGGTTCTCCAAACACGGCACTGTTTTTCAGCTGTATTTTATCACAAAGTCTTAACATCTTCTGTGCTCTTACTTAAGACTCCGATTTTATCCTCACCTAACCCACCTGGCTTTAAGAGACTGTGTGAACCTCTTAATTGAGGTGATAGCAGAAAGGAAAATCCTACAATACCATATGTGACACTTTCAGACTAAGGCAAAAGGGTGAATTCAAGATAGCAGTAAACTAAAACCCAGTGTCCTAAGGAAAAAAAACCACAACAAAAAACCACAACCAAACCAAAAATCACCCACACTTTTAATTTAAAGTTCTGTGTGTTTAAAAATCACTCAATTGTATTTCAACTTCAGCAAACAAAAGGGGGAATACCTACATAAAGGGCATATATTTCACAGCCCTATGCAGATTTAAATCAGCTTTTTCTTCAGCACAGCATACATACTCTAACTTTGAGAAATACAAAATCAAGTTTGTCTTTGTAAATGAAGTTTAAGACAAATTTAAAACAAGTCTACTGAAACTGTTATATGTTATTTTGTTGAACCTGAAGTTAATAGTCGTTTCAGAGACATCTATTACTATTAAGAGGGAGCACGGAAGGATCAGACACGGTTCTGCGTTAAAAACTTTGTCTTACAAGTCAAAACACGCAATGGTGCCACCATTGGGCATGCTATTAAGTTTCTGAACTAAACACACAGAGGATCGTTCCAGCAACAACTGGTATGGATAGAAATATCCTTAATATAAGCTGCTGCGGATAGACAGGAGAGTGGCAAGCACAGGGTACAAGCAGACAGAGGCCAGACCCTTATTTCTACTAAAAATCACCACGGTAGAAATGTGACAGGGACGAAGCCGTACCCCTGAGCGCCCAGCGAAGCGCTCCTCCAGGACGGGCAGGTTGGGCGTGGGAGCGACACGCCAGGCTCTGCCCGCGGGCCGGAGGGGGGGCGAGGGGCCCAGGGGGCGGCCCCGGGGAAACCTCCGTCCCGAGGGCCAGGGCGGCGGCGGCTCCGCGGGGCGGGAAGCGGAGCCGCCGCCCGGCCCGGGAGGCAGCGGAGGCGCCGCCGCCTCCTGGCCCGGGAGCGGTGCCCCGAGTGCGCGGCGAGCGCTCGGCCGGGCGGCTGCCTCCCCTCCGCTGCTGGGGAGCCGCACCACTCCCAGCGTCCAACTCCCAGCAACTCCGGGGCGGGCGGGCAGGAAGAGTGGGAGGGAGAGAGAGCTGGAGGGAGGGAGAGCAGGAGGGAGCGGCCATTAAGCTCGCTCCAGCCAAGCCGTTCCCCGCGGCGGGAGGCGGCCGCCCGGTACGGCCCGCGCCCCGCCCGCCTCCGCCGCTCCTACCTGGCCGCCGGCGCCGCTGCCGCCACCCGGGGGGGGGGGGCTCGTTGTCTCCATCTCCGCCTGGTGGCCCCGCTGCCCACCGGGTCGCCATTATTTCATTCCCGGTTACAAAGGAGGCACAAATCCTCTGGAGCCCACATCGGGGAAGGGAAGGGACGGGAGGGGGGAGCCAACGCCAGAGCCACTCGCGCACACCAGGCGAAGCTCGGCCAGCCCAGCCCCGCCGCCGGGGGACGGGGGTCGGCCCCTTCACGCGGTTGCCATAGGGAAGAGCACCGGAACGACCCTGGGCTTCAGCTACGCTCCCCGGCTTCTGCCTTCATGGCTGGAGGAGGAGAGAGAACAGATGTGTCAGTCCTCGGCGCGGGGCCGCCACCGCCTCCGCCGCCCGTCCCTTGTTAGGCTAATTGCACCCACTCGTCATCTTCCTCTTCCTCCGGCTCCTCCTATCCAGAGCCCCAGCCGCGGGGAGGAGAGGGCAAGCGAGGAGAGGCGGGAGACGTCCCCTCCCTCCTACTTCGCTACACGCCGCCGGAGGGAGCGAGGACGGAGCAGCGCTGTCTGGGCAGCCCCGGCCGGCGGGGCGGTAGCGCCGCTCCCCACCTCGGCCCAGCCGAACTTTGATCAACTGGTGGAGGAGGAGGACGGGACCGGGGGCCGAGGGACCGCTCGCTCTCCGGGCCGGGCGGAAGCCTCCGCCTGCTCACGATTCCCGCCCCGGCTGTATCCAGCGGCGTGCCGGGGCGGGGGGCGGCAGCAGAAAGCGTACAAGCCCCGATGAAGAAGCAGCAACAAAAGATCCCTCCGGCAGCAGCGACGCCGTGCCGAGCTTTTGTCTCTTACGCGGGTCTGCCCCGCTCGCAAGCGGCTCCCTCCCCCCGACTACGTAGCCGGAGCCGTTCGCGATCAGACCACCGCGCCCCACGCCCCGCCCGCGCCCCTCCCTTGGGCCTCCCCCCGCACAGACGTTGCTTCGCTTCGACAGCGGCAGCCGGCGGCCGCTGCGGCCCCGCCGGCGGCAATTAGGGCGTCTAGGCGCTAGGGCCATCGCGCCGCGCCAGTTGCGCCCCCCTGGGCTCCACCCAGGGCTCCCCCGGCTACCTGGGCACCGGCCCGGGCTCGGCGGGGGTGGAGCGGCGGGGCACTCCGGCCGGCGCCTTCCCGAAGGCGCAGGGCTGTGCGCGGTTGTGCCGCCTCCCCCGTGCCGTTCACGGCGATCGCTTCCCCGGGCCCTAGCACGGCGCCCCTTCTGCCCCGTCCCGTTACAACCCATCCCCGGGCAGGCCCCGGGTCCGTCCCAGCGCCGCGGGCGGCCCCCGCCCTGACAAGAACAGGGGTGACCACCGCCCCCAGCCCGCAGGGCCGGCAACGCGACCCCGCGAAGGGCGGCGGCGCCGCCCCACGGCCCTCCAGCCCGCCCCTCTTACTCGGCGGCCCGCGGGGCTCCTGCCCCTTCCCCCGCCGCGGCGTTCCCGGCGCTGGCGGCTGCCGCTGCCTCTGCCGGTGGGGAGCATGTCCCCTTCCTCTGCCTCCCGGCTGGCGCTTTCTCTTCCCTCCAAAAATCCACCCACCTCAGACGACACGGCGAGGGCAGGAACTGACTCCCGGCTGCCGTCCAGGGCACCCGCCCTGCGGCCGGGGAGCGCAGAGCCCCGGCGGCCCCCGCCCGCCAGCACGGCCTGGGGCGGCGGCGTTTGCTGCTGCTTCCCTGGGCGTTTTCGGGAGTGATCACACAGCAGCGATCTCAGACTTTCCGCCCTAATGCAGGATTTGGTGCTTCTGCCGCCAGCTCCACCTGCACCTGGCTTCGGGAGGACCGGGACCCGCGACCGCGTCTCGGCTGGCTTTGGACGGTCCCGGCCGAAGTCCTGGGGCGCCCCTGGGCGAGTGGCGAGGGGGAGCTTGGTTTTGTTGTAGCCGTGAAGGCGGTAAATGCAAACATTTTCTATACTTTATCATCATCCGAGTATGTGATTTTAAATTTCTTTTCGGTGTTTAGAATGGCGTTTTCTAGCGTAGAGGCTGGACAAGTAAGGTCTCTGTGAAAGAGAACAAAGAAAAACAAAGCATTTGCAATAATTGGTAAAGAACAGAGTGAAATGAAAGGTTGTGTCTAGTTTGTGTTCTGAAAACAATAGTAATGTTTTGGGTTTTGGTTTTTTTACTGTGCTACCCTTGACCATGGGATTTCAATCTCTAAAAAGAGGTGCCTGCCCTGGTTATCCATCAGCAACTTGCATCCATCAGCAGGGATGAATACTGGTATCCAGAGAACTGCGGAACGAGCTTACTTCCAGTAGCTGGAGGAAAAGTCTCAAGGCCCATATGCTAATTATTGTCAACCAAGGTCACGTCTGCTAAGTTTAAAAGGGTGTTACAATTGAATCAGCCTGTCGCACTGATTCAGGTGCTTGCCTACAATACTGCGTGTTGCTGTGGATTTCATTAGGCATATAGATAGTTGAAAATGTGTGGTAGTTTCTGAATTTGAGTTCCTCATAAATTTCTGATGTTAAAGACTACTTTGTGGCTGAACATGATCTGGCCCAGAGATTACATACAGATATTTTGAATAAGCATACTGCTGTCCAGCTGGCAATCTACAGGAGGGTTCTGCCCAGCTCCCTAATAATTTCTCAGTGTTCTGCAACATTTAAAGATTTGTTTGCCATCCAGACCCAGAGAAAACTCTTATAATATAGTTTGCACAATGGTTGTCAAGAAGTTGAAAAGACCAGAATTAAAATCACTTGATATTTTTGAAGGGTGGAGAAGGGGAACAGTTGGGGCACTTCTGTTGAGACTCTGTTATCAAACAGAACCAAGAAGTGTAGCTGTGTGCTCAGCTGCCTACTGTTCTCTGCACAGGAGTCATCATGCCAATCTGCAGAACACCATCAAGAATCCATGATGTATACAAAATCAGTTCATGTATTCATAATAGTATTTTTTTTCTATAGTAGCCACAGTACTGACTCCAAATCTAAATTAGCATCATAGCTAATACCCATATAGAATGTTGTCAGATTTGCAAAATGTCTTGGAGAGATTGACCTGCAAGTGGACTCTGACTATAGTATCTAACAAGTCTCTATATCAACATAGCTACGTCAATACAGAGACAAATGTTCCAGTTTTATTTTTTTTATGTTGCCAATCAATTTCTCTAGCTTTAGCTTTCAAACTTTAACAGGGAGATGAAAATATCACAGAGGAAAATTTGATCCTAGAATCACATAATACTTCATTGCTAGGTTGAGAGACTAGATCTCATTATTGACTCTGAGACATTTATATTTGTGTAATTATCAAAAAAATTTAGGCTACGCAAACCTTTGTTAAATTGTGTACTTAATTTTCTTCCTCATATTACAGTGTTCTGTTATTTTAGTCGCAGATGTTTTTGTTCAAGACACTGAGGTGTTTTTAGGACTTTCCTGTATAAGACTATCTTGCTGTAATTTTTCATTGTAAATATGGTGTCATAGTTACAGTAAGAGCTTAAGGAAGGACACAAACTTTCAGAAACGTGCTCTGTATCTTGGGTTCATAACACACAAGCAAACCGTTGAGTCCCTTAATCATCTTTGAAAGTGATTTAATAAAAGAGGTTGCAAAATCAGAAATAGGGTAACTGAAAGCTATAATTTCACTTTCTCACCTTCCAGTCTGAAGGTGTTGACATATACTCACTTAGCAGGCAGCTGCAGCAGCTTAAAGTGTTAGCACCGTCCTACCGTTTATTATCACTCCTTGCTAAAGAGTATCATCCCCACAGGAGAGCTGCTGCAGACATCTTTGAGCACATCTCAGCCACTTCTGTGCAAAGTCTAGCAGATAATTTAAATTGCCAAGGTAGGCAGAGTTAAGTCTGTCCTGCAGTCTGGGGGATAAAGTGTGCTCAGTCATTCTGTTCTGCCCATTCTGCTGGGTCAGTGGTGGCACAATTATTGGGCTCTATCTTCTTAAACTATCACTTGCTGAATGAACGTGTTGATGTGTTGAGAATATAGATATTCTAGAGGCTAATTTGTGGACATCAAAATTCACTGGGCCAGGTAGACTGGAGGACTGAATTTCATTACACTGAATATGTTTTAGGTACCTGCCTCCTTTCCAGATGGTGCATAGCACCTGCCTCTGGCAGGGCACAGGAGCATGCCTTTCTCTCCCATGCACAACTGTATAGACCTGTGACCTGCACCCCGGTGAAGCAATTCATTTGCCAAGCAGTTCTGTTGTCCTTGCCATCTTGAAGGCTCTCTCATTTTTCACCACCTGCAGCCCACCACGGTATGTCAGACCTGAGGTGCCACAGGCACTGAGGAGGCTCAGCCATAGCCAGTCTCAAATGCCCAACCTTTGGGTTAGACAGCAACAGGAGTGGAGAGAAAAGGAACTTAAAAGTGAGAGCAGGTTTTTTACAGGACTCTTTAGATTAGATTAGTGTGGAGTACCTGAGTAAAATAGATTAGATAGGCAGCAGTGGGAGATAGCAGTAAATCTTGGGTATTTTGTGCTGGGATAAGGACTTCTCTCCTAAGGAGAAGTCTGAAAAGTTAAGTAGGAAAAGGTCCCAGTTTAACAGGGCCTGAGTTTAGGAATGAAAGGAAGGGTGAGTGGGCGGAGATGCACCTCAGGCAAGTAGATGTTTGTACTGCTGCTTGCCCTCAGAAACTGTCACTTGTAGGAGCTGCTGAGGTAATATGATCGTTCTGGTAAGAGTTTCTGCTATAGTCACTAGTGGCTTTAATCTCACGATCAGGGCCTGCTTTGAGACGTTCAGGCTGAACCTGGACATCTCTGCTATGTTCTTTGTTTTGAACATAAGAAACACTACTGCCTCCCAGGAAGTGTTTGCAAGCACGTGTAGTGTGCCTGACTACAGACGTTTCACCACTGGCATCAGCCTAACAGCGTCCCCACTCCCCGAGGATGCTGACAGGTGCCCAAGAATGATTCAATAGATTCTCCCCAGCATGGGACTTTGAGGAGTGGATTACACATACATTTTCATTCATTGGTATTTCCAAGATACTGCAGATAGTAGTCAGACCCTCCTAGACATGTAAAAGCCATTAAATCATTACTATAGCTACACAGTAATGTGACCATTGTCTGCAACTGCATTAGCTTTACAGATTTCTGCATTGAAATTCCTATGATTCAGTCATGATACAGGCATCTGTTTCTTGTCCAGCACTAGTACAGTATTCATCCTAGACATCAATAGTGATGGCTGTTTTCTTGGTAACCATACCACAATATTCCCCTTTCACTTCATGGATGTTCCTATCAACCAACACTCAGGAAACAGAAATGAATGTCATTGCTGCCATGCCTACATCTTGCCTCCCCTTTTACACCGAATCCTTACAAATGTGTCTCCTTTCTTTTATTTCAATCTTCTCTTCACAGAAGATCACACCTACCTCACTTGGCCCCAGATACTGATGCTTTTAACTCCAGAACACTGCCAAAGAGAATTGCAGCAAGGCCTATCACTGGGTCCATAATAAGAGAGGATTTTGACATCCTGAAGCTTCAGTCAGCCGTCTCCATCAGTCACAGGGTGTTAGGCAGTACCTCCTAAAAGTAACACCATTTTAAGCACATACAGTATTCTGCAAGAATACTCTCAGGGAGAATCACTGCCTGGGAGTGCCAACAGAGAGTAACATTGCAGCTTGGTTGGAAGTCTGGGCATCTAGTCCTTATCCTGCTGCACTGTAGGGAGAAAGAAGCCATTTGGCTTCTGGCAGTGGTCCACTTTTGGGAACTAGCTACCTATGTTGTGAAAAACCAGTGTCTCAGATGATGTGTATTATACTCCTCAGTGTAGTCTTCTCAGATAACAAAGCTGAGGTGTAAAGGGAGATGTATGTCTGTCAGGATGCTGCTCCTGATGTGGAAAGGGTAGCAACGTCCGAAGCACAAAGAGAAGCCAGAAGTGGACAGCAAGATGACTGTTTCTCCTGGCCAGCATCCCTGATCCATCGCCAGTCTCCCTGAGCTGGACCCAGAGGTGTTTGTGTGAGGCTACCAATGTGCACCAAGGCAGGATGGCACAGCTTTTACAGCAGTAAGCCTCAGCTGTTCACACTAATCATCCCTGCTGTTCTGAGTCTGGAGTTGGATACATTTTGGTGGGTTTGCAGCATTAGTATTTCAGCTCAGACCACAAATTTGGTACTCTGTAAAGAAATACGAAGTTGTTCAAGCCTGCAGGAATTTACTATCATCCAACCAGGGACAAAAACAATTTCAAGTATAATTCAGTGAGCCCAGGAGAATAGGTTGCAGTATAAAATTTGAGCAAGCAAGATTATGGTTAGGAGGAGCCCAGCAGAACTCACTTAATACTTTTAACTTGGGTTCCTAGCAATGAAAATCTACTGACACGCTCTGAAACCATGAGCAAAGCAAAACTTGTTTTTCATGCTTTGCTGTTGGAAACTGTCACTGTGGAATAACAACAGTGACAATGTTTCTGAAGATGCTGTGCCTGTTTACAGAGGATTTCCTAATTTTTTAAAGGTCGAGGGGAAAAAAAATCACTGCAATCTTCTCTGCATTCACTTAAACTATCTACATTCTTTCATTTGTTTCAAATTAGAGGAGCCAGAGTCTAACAGATAAAGTCATCGGCCTCAGTTCTGCTGAGGGTTTATTCACTTTAGGTCAAACAATGTTAACTTGTTTTAGAAAGCCATCAGGGACTATTACATGTGCAGCATTTTCCCTCAGAAACCCTCCCCTCCCACACACACGCAGTTTAAAAGAGTTCAACACAATAAATATCCAACCTATCTAAATCTGGCTGTGACAGGAAAGGTTTAAGTGCCCAAATGGCAGAGAAAAGTGAAATGACAATTTGAGTTACCTTAGCTCCTCTACTGAAATAACAGCTCTGTGTTTGGTTCTGTGCTTCTGACTGGAAGGTGATAAATCAGCCCTATTTTGTAAAATGTTTGGTTTAACTACTGAGCTGACAGTTTAGGTGGAAGTAGCTGGTGATGAATTGACAACAGCGTTATCACTCTCTCCTTGCTTTATCACATAATCAGCAGCTTGATCTGCTGATTAGCGAAGCCTTGTTTTAGTAGCACAGAGGTGCTAACAGCCATCTCCAAAATTCAGGCTACCCATCTTGTATTTTTTCTGACTATCCACAGTTTCCCTCTAGATGGACGAAGTGTGGCAGCTTTCTTCTGAGCTCTGCCATGTAACAGATCTTCCTCTAGAGCTGAGCTGGATCAAGACAGCTTTCAGGCATTGAGGAAAAGCTCAGGAGTAAAAATTAGACGTATCACATGAATATGTTGATTTCATTCAAACCCTCCCTCCTTCCAAAAATTATGTGCCCCACCCAAAGGCAATGTGTCAGTTGCTGCTCCCACATTTTACCTACTCTGTCCTAAGAGCTCTTACTTCACTTTGAGCTCATCAGAACCTCACTGCCAGATACCCTGTAGAAACCATGTACTTGGCTTTTACTGGCTTCTAAACCTGATTTCATGTGCTGCTGCTTATGCCAACTGACCGCTGCTCAGCTCTTTTTTCACTGAAGAGACACAAGAGATGTTCTCTAGGACAGCAGGAGTCATCCAAAGGCCAGAAGGTGTCTAAACCTGTAAGCTGATTACTATTTATGGGGACTAGGCTCTGAAAGTGATATTACACTGGGGTGGGGTTTTTTTGGTTGATTGGTTGGTTGGGGGTTTGTTGGTTGGTTTGTTTCCCCACTGCTTTCCCACCACCCATCTTTCTTCTGAAGCTTTTAAAAAGTGAGATGGAAAATGGGGAGACAGCATCCAGGGAAGCATGATCCCCACAAAAAAAGAAAAACGAAAAACAAACAAACCAAAAACCAAACGTGTGAGGCAAGCTGAATTGTATTTATGTCTGTATGGTATAAATTTTCCAGAAGAGACTGGATTAGGAATATCTTTGGTATTTTAACAGAACAAAACTTTTACTATAGCTTCCTGAAAGAAGTATTATAAATTCCCCAGCAAGCTACATCCTGCTTGCAGAGAAAGGATTGTATATGAATGCTGCTTTCAAGAAGAAGAAAATACAGGATTAATTTTCTTTCAGTGTTTTACAAACCCTTTGAACAAATGGTGCAGAAGATGTTGGCTGCTTGGAGTTAGAGATACTATCTAATGACTGATTCTGCTCTAACTTTGGGGACCAACACAGACAACTGTGGGAATCAGGGACACTCAGGATTGGGTTTAGGTTCCAAGTGGCTCATCTGCCTTTACAGAAAAAAACCATCGTAGGAATCCAGCAATGTAAATTATTGCAACTAATGAACAGAAAAGCTCATTAATTTTCTGTAAACAGGCTGTGTTGATTGCCTGTGCAAACTGTAGTATGGAAAGAAGAAACATGCTTTTGAACTGATTGAAGAAAGCATTAAACATAACATGTTTCTAGTGTGACTAAATTAATCATCAGCACCCTCCACCAGTTTGTCCCTGTTTGGCAATGGACTTAGAGCTTCAAATCTAGTCAAAAATCAATCCAGAAATCTGATCAGCAATAACATAATGCTGGGAGAAGTTGAAATTAAAGTAATGAGCTAAGGAACAAAGCCACGTTTACAGAATATTTTCAGCCCAGTCTTCTGCTGAGACACCCTCAGATGTTCATTTCAGAGCTGCTTTCCCAGAAAAAAGCAGCAGCCAAATATTTTAACTCATTAGATATACTTGAACTTTTTGCTGCAGTCTTATGCTGTTTCACATGCGCCAGACTCCAAATGGCTCCATGTGGATGCAAAGTATGTCCACACAAAGGTCATTTGCAGGATTAGACCAAAGAGTTGCATGAGAGGCAAGGAAAAGCAGTCCAAGTTAATTTAATTCTCAAGGCGATCCTTAGGGCATAAGCAAAATACAAAACAAACTGAGCACAGTAATGCAAAGCATTTTTCCCTGATATCTAGGGTCAGGGATTAATATTTTCGATATATTAAGAGTGGTCTTTCCTTTTCATCAGGCAGGGATGGACTATTAGCTTTCAGGGCTATATGACTACCTGAGGTGAGGGCCACAAGCATTTTACAGCTTTTATAAAGGTAATTAGCCTGAGTAACTGGATCTGATTAATATAAAAAGGACATCCAAAGGGAAAACCCTCCTCCTTGATATGACATATTCCTGTTTACTCTTCTCATCCCTTGTGAGACCAGCTGCAGGAGCAACAGGTTCTATTCCATTTGCAATGTGTCAGGCTGCTATTCTGGAGACATCCTCTAAGTTTTAGAGAAATCTTGATGAAAGCCAGAGAAGAAGCAAAGATTTGCAGCAGTCGTCTTTCGTCAAACTTCTCTATTCACTAAAACTTTTTTGTGCTGCTCTTAGCTTCTATGTTTATTTAATCTGCTTTTCCTTATTTTTTGCTTTCTTTTATAAAACAACAGTTGTTGAAACTGGCAGCTCAATTTTCTTAAAAATTAGTTATATTCCCTTTTGAACTGTGTGATACTTCCAAAGCACGAAAGAGTTAAAGAAAAATAAACAGATTACTGAAACTTTCTGCATTTCAAAATAGAGGTAAATAACATCTGTGCAGTGCTCAAGTCCTTCCAATAGTTAGCTGCTTTAGCAAAGGGGTGAACCACGTGGAAACACTGCCACAGTCATCTTTTGGCTTTTCTTCCTGCAAGATGTGTTTTCTGACTCTGGCTCAGAGGATTATGCTCTTCTTGCTTGTGACAACACTGTTCTTACAAGAACAAAGATGAGAGCAGAGAGTGAGGCACATTGCTTGGATCACTGGGAAGGATGGTCCATGTTAGTGCTGCCTGAAGACAACTACCTCAAACAGCTCCCTGATTTAGCTGCATCTGAAGCTAAATGGTAATTTCACAGACTACTGGACTAAGGAAATAGTGCCCCCACCCCCCTCCTTTTCATGCTGCTCTGCATTGAGAGAGGGTACAGAAACTGACCCAGCCAGAGGGGATGCCAGCTATAGGGAGACTGGTCCTTCTGAGTGATGGGATTGTGCTGGTCAGTGATCCTGCTCCTTGCAGCATCCTCTGCAGAAGCATTGCTGGAGCACCTTATTCCTGTCAAATGTGTCGCTTGGTGCAGAGCAGACTGGCAGGGTGCTCTAAAACATGTCAGGGCTCACCTGCCACTCTTCAACAGACGCGGTCCACTTAATAGTCAAATATTTTGGTTCTTCTCTGATAAATGCCAGAGCCTTGTAATCTGGGGTCTAGTCTGTTGTACTCTTTGCTCATTTTATATTGGCTTCCTGCAAGCCTTTCCAGTTTCTGCTCATGCAATTTCCATTGATTATACATAAGATGCCTGCAGAATCTAAATGGTCCTTAGCGTATTGGCTGGAAAAGCTTTAACTAAATGGATCTCATACTCTCTTCTTCTTTTTAATGAAATTACTTCTTTTGGTTCCAATTCAGAGCAGGAGCACTGCTGAAATATTGAAAACATTAATGGATTATCAAAGCATATGCTGGGTACTCTCCTTCAAAAATATGAATGTCTTATTCACCTTCAGTTTAGCTCAATGTGAAGACAAGAATGAGGGGCTCTTTACGGATACAGGAGTTCCTGCACAGCCACTATTGTTTATTCCAGGAGCAAGCAAATCCTTACAAATCTGGCTGCAATAGGACTCCCTTTCTCGGCAAACTTAGGAGGAAGCTTAATAACACAACCCTTTAATATCCTGAGACAAGGGAAATTTTCTGCTTGCCTTGTGCTCTCCAAATGCACTAGATACTGAGGATGGTATTCATGACACCTGATTTTTTTACCCATCTATAAATTATTCATTTGATCTGAGATAATCAGCTATGCTCCCTCAATCGTCAATGAAGAGACAAAGAAGCTGGCCAGACACGTTCATACCACACATAAGATGGCTTGCATCAACCTCTCAGGGCTCTTATTTCTCTCCAGTGACTTCTGGGAAAGCCCAGACTGCTGCAACTGCAATGATGTATTAGTCTTCTTTCTTTTTGTCCACCCTCATATTGAGAGAATTACAGAAAAAGTAACAATTTATTCTTCTGTATAAAACACATCCCTTTGATGGCTAGCCAGGGACAGCTGTACAATTCTGCTCTGTGTAACTATACATATAAAAGTATTAATTATTTCTATATTTAGAAATAAATATGACATGAGGTAACAGCAAGGCTTTCATCCAAGTGTGTAGGGAGAATTTTCTCTTGGTAACATTGCTGTTAACCAAGTATATTAACTGAGACATTTCAATTATGTTAATTAGTTATTTTCTAATTCTTTAGCTTTATAAATTGTCATGCCATTTTGTGGGGTGAGAGTAAGAGTATGACTATGCTGCAGGATCTGTATTACTAGAGGTTTGTCTTCAGTAAGGAAGAATTTTTTACTCTGAGCAAGGTACCAGGCCTTGTATTTTGAAAGCTTCTGTAAAAGAAAATATTTATTTTCAGTTTAGTTTCATTCATTATGTTAAAAAATTTAGCAGTCTGGCTGTCACAAACTCTACCAAGAATGTTTGTGACCCTGGAAACAATATACCTAGTACATGCACTTTTTTTTTTTCCCCACAGAAATTGGATCCATTTAATAGTAATAAAGAATTGAGCAGTGTGTCCCCTACCACAGGAAATTATTAGAAGATCTGTTTCACAACTAATTTGTGTGTAAGTCCAGAGAAAAATAAAATATTGAAACATTATATAATTGACCTCTCTCGAGGTGAAGAAACATCATAAACCATGTGCCAAATGCATTAAAACTAAATTCAAATCTTTTCTTTTCAAAGTACACACTCTCATGAGGGCTGGGGGTTTTTTATTCATTGTATATCTGTATGTCAGCATCATAGAAAGACTTTCTGGACAGATATTCTTTAAACTACATCGTAGCAAGGAGTGATTAAATCCTTATCTTGTTCACCTGGACAAGACAGTGATTGGAAATGTGTTTTTTCATGGAACTGGGATTGAGAACGAAGGCCACCCTACAGCAGGATGCTTTTCAGTCGTGTGTGACTTGAACTGAGGCTGCTGTGGTTATTCTTCTGATGCTGCCAGCAAACAGCATTAAACAATAACTTTGTTATCCAAGCATTGCCACGTTTGTCACAGCGTCGATGTTAATTTAGAAAGCAAATACAACTCAGGGCTTTAACTGTATGTCTGTCTTAAGGCTCAGTATATGGGAAGGCATGTCAGAGGTCAAAGGTGCTGTTGACTACAGTTATGAATTAGAAAAGAAGTTTTTGGAAGGAGATCAAAAATAAACTTAGTTTTGTGAGTGTTAGCACTGTAGAATCTGTGACTCAGGCATCCATTGAACACATGCAAAAAGCATTTGGCAGCAGGATGGTCCTTCAGGAGAACCATAGTATTTCTAAAGGTGCCAGAACACATAAGTAGCTGGGTACGGCCCCCGCGGATCGCCTGGTGGCAGCTCCTGCAAAGTGCTCGGAAGCCTGTGCATCTCTCACTGTATATTCTCATTTATCTACTTGCCTTTGGAGTCAAGAAACAGCCTCCCACGAGTTCCTGAGTGCCAAAATTACAGTTACCCACTCTCTCGTTATAAAAGCCTCTCGTTCTCCTGTGACAGCTGTTGGAGCGGAGCAGTGCCGGGGGCGGGTCCTGCAGCCCACCGGCTCCTGGCAAGTATAGGAAGGCAGCATCACACTGGAAGAAGATCTGCACAGGATATTGATCGTTATTTCAACATAAACATATTTGAAATATACTATAGAATATACTATGTATTTTCCTTCTTTGTTGTAAGAAACCCTTTTTTCATCTCTCTGTGAGGCTGATATCAAAGTGTGCCTCTGTCACAGGACCTGCAAACCCCACTTTTTTTTTTTTTTTTAAGACCCTTCATCTTGATTAGCAGGATTTCCAGTATTATAACTATGTCAACAAATCTCACACACTACTGTGTTACCCAGGGGCAGATCAGGCCTCATTACTACTTTCATGAAGCTATAGTGTTATGATCACTATTATAAAGACCTGAGGGCCTTTGGGATATTAGTCACATGTTAGATCTCCTCCCTTAAGTTTCTTGTGAATTTCAGAGTTTTAAATCATTTTCCTTTTATGTGGAGAAATCCCTACCAATGTAGAAGCCAATTTCTAGTCGCCTAAATGGTCATACACACAACCCATAATTGCAGAATTTGTATTCAGTGAGCTATGCTCACAATGTTTATTTTACCCACTTCACGACTGGATGGAACTACACAGCTCCATACTTATTTCAGGCTAAAAGCATGCAAGTGCTCAGCACTGAACCCGAAGAATATCTCTTCCTGGTTTACCTCCAAAGTAGTTCTGTTATGAAGATCTATTCCTAAACTAGCACATAGATGTCACTTAGAGACAGGTTGTAATGGGAAACATTGGCTTTTTGGCTAGATTAGTACATTTAAATGGATCAATGATGCGATGCAGCTGTAGGGTGGAGGCCCTTTAAAAGCTGCACTTCTCAGTGCCAAATATAATGAAATACGGATGACTTCCAGCTAACTTACTGTTGATCTTTATATGAGGGGAAATTCTGCCACATGAGTATTTGATACTGTGAAGCTGCGCTGTGGAAAATCAAAAAAGATACACAGAGATTATAAAGATAAGCCAGATACAGGGAGGAAGCAAAAATTGACAAAATTGGTAAAATAAATATGAAATGAGCTGTAGAGAATCAAAGATGAGTAAAATAAAAATTATAAAACTCAGTAAAAAAAAGAGATTAAAATAATGGAAAATATAAAGTGAGTAACATGGAAATGATCGATAAAAGACTGGATGCAAACAGAATAATTATTGTATGAGAAATAAATTCTTCTGGAACAAACTGTAAAGCTGTACAAATTCAGAGCTAAGAAGGTTAGCCTGATTCTAAGCTGATCACTTATCAACACAGATAATTTTTTTTTTTGCTGTGTTGTACTCACAGCTCTTGATTTGGATTGTGTCTTATTACCTAAACTTACAATCTCAGATAGGTAACAAAGGGAGACCCATGAAATAGTTCAAATCAATGTTCTTGTTTCCCAAGTAGTTCTCTTTTCCCCTCTATAGATCTACCACAGGCATTGTCAGTATATTTTCCTTGTTTCTGACTGTGAGATGGGAAAGTCTCTGGCATTTCGTGCAAATCCAACAATAGTTTTTTTAAAAAAAAGTCTTTTGCCAACTGAGAAATGCAGCAGCCCATGTGAAGCTGCTCAGCTGAAAAAGAAATAACACACACAAAAAGCCCCTGACCTATTGTCCTCTTCAGCAAACCATAGAAAATGAAGACAGTTCTGGAGATAACAGAACTCAAGTATTTTTTTTAATCAGATCCTTAAACTTGAAGTTATGTGTTTAATTTCAAAATAAATCCTCAAAATGTGACCCAGTTTCTGTTCAGGTTTCCTCAGCACTTCAACCCAAAAAAATGCATTACAGGAGAGTTCAGTGAGTTGGAAGAACAGCTATGTGTGCAGTGAGAGCAGAGCTGTGTGTGCAGTGAGAGCAGTGCTGTGTGCAGTGAGAGCAGAGCTGTGTGTGCAGTGAGAGCAGTGCTGTGTGTGCAATGAGAGCAGTGCTGTGTGCAGTGAGAGCAGAGCTGTGTGTGCAATGAGAGCAGTGCTGTGTGCAGTGAGAGCAGAGCTGTGTGCAGTGAGAGCAGTGCTGTGTGTGCAGTGAGAGCAGTGCTGTGTGTGCAGTGAGAGCAAAGCTGTGTGTGCAGTGAGAGCAGTGCTGTGTGCAGTGAGAGCAGAGCTGTGTGTGCAGTGAGAGCAAAGCTGTGTGTGCAGTGAGAGCAGAGCTGTGTGCAGTGAGAGCAGTGCTGTATGTGCAGTGAGAGCAGTGCTGTGTGCAGTGAGAGCAGTGCTGTGTGCAGTGAGAGCAGAGCTGTGTGTGCAGTGAGAGCAGTGCTGTGTGTGCAGTGAGAGCAGAGCTGTGTGCAGTGAGAGCAGAGCTGTGTGTGCAGTGAGAGCAGTGCTGCGTGTGCAGTGAGAGCAGTGCTGTGTGTGGAGTGAGAGCAGTGCTGTGTGCAGTGAGAGCAGTGCTGTGTGTGCAGTGAGAGCAGTGCTGTGTGCAGTGAGAGCAGTGCTGTGTGTGCAGTGAGAGCAGAGCTGTGTGTGCAGTGAGAGCAGTGCTGTGTGCAGTGAGAGCAGAGCTGTGTGTGCAGTGAGAGCAAAGCTGTGTATGCAGTGAGAGCAGTGCTGTGTGTGCAGTGAGAGCAGAGCTGTGTGCAGTGAGGCTGCTGATGGGATAACCCCTCGTGTTACATAACAGAAGGCCTGAAAGTGTAAATGGACAAGAAGGTCACTTGTATCTTCTCTGAACTTGCCTCATCACCTTTGTTGCTTTTCCAAGCATCTGCATAACTGTATTATAGCTGATTTTTTTCAAGAAGTCGGTGTGGCTGGACCCTGGGGGTTTGCTAAAGACACAGCCATAAATGAACCATTTTTTTGGTCTGCTGTTTTTGAGAACTGGAAACTTGAATTGTTTATGAGAAACAATATCCTTTTGGGGCCAAGGCCTTACTGCATTAACTGCACATGGAGTTGGACCATCTCTCGCATGCAGCAAAAAGTGACCCATGGCAACAGAAGCTATTTCTAGCCAATAGCTCTGAAGAAATTAGAAGGCTGGCTATGGCAGTCCCTGTTCCAGCAGGGCTGTGTAAAGCATTTTGCATTGTAAATTGCTTCAGCTCTGCCATCTAGGGGAGCTCAGCCCAGCAGGGTATGTGCTATAGGAAATAACAAGGAATCCATTGAAAACAAAGGATTTTGC
Source organism: Lycocorax pyrrhopterus obiensis (assembly GCA_014706295.1). Classification (NCBI taxonomy): domain Eukaryota; kingdom Metazoa; phylum Chordata; class Aves; order Passeriformes; family Paradisaeidae; genus Lycocorax; species Lycocorax pyrrhopterus. Next base: position 17,507,672 of record JACSVZ010000002.1, on the reverse strand, counting down.
TAGAAAAATCCAAGGAAAATCCCCAGCCAGGCCTGTGATTTGGAGAGGAGGAGAGCCTGTACAGGACTCCTCTGGTCACCCTGCCAGGCTTTAGCTGTGATGTGGCCACAGCACAGAAAACTGATCAGACAGAGTCACATTAGCATTTCAACCTGGCCATAATGAGTAGAACACATGCAGCTGCAGGTTTGTCAGTCCCACATGAGCAGACCCTAAACAAGGCTTGTTATTTAATTTCAGGGGAAGAGAAACTGAGACTAAAAACATCTTTCAAAACTGTCTAGTTCATCCCCTTCCAATTCCAATTGGGTTGTTCCCAGCCCTCTGTTTTTTAGTGATTTATCTGTTCTAATTTTAAATGACTCAAGAGATGGAGCTTCCACCTCTTCCCGTGGGAAATTAGTCCATGGTCTGATAGACACAGCCAGGATATTTTCCTGATGTTCAACCTTCAGTGGTTTTCCTTTGTTCAGTTTAATCTCATTACTCCCAGTTATTCCCTGTCGGTCAGTGCCAAGCACTCATCCCCTCTCTTTTGTGTTTACACCTTCACAGTTGGATACAGTTGTCTTTAGAAAAATCTGGTAGGCTTGATTATATATTGTCCACCTTCTCAAATGAAGAGAAAAAACAAAACCAAAAAAAAATATGAGTAAAGGATAGTACAAGTTAGACTTAAAGGATGTTTTCAAGACTTAATCTACTTCCATTCACCAAACCTCACTGAGACCTGCTCATGTTTTTTAGGTTACAGGGATTGGTGACCCCATACAAACCCACCACCACTTTCCTACCCATACAGAACTATGGGAACATAAGTTATACAAGGTGGGAGTAACGGATGTGAGAAACCAAAAGCAGGTTTCTATAATAAGAGGACACAGAAGCCCAAGAGTTGCAAGAAAAATGTGTTTAGTGGAGTGGCATTAAAACATTACCAAAAATATCTGAATGTGACGAATAGGAAGTAGAAAAGCTGGTGAATCACAAGCATGGAGAAAGCTGCCGAAATGGTGTTTATGATGACATCCTTCAGAGGCAAAGTACAGAGAGGGAAGAAGAGGTGATTGAATACAGCTATTTCTTGAATTTGCAGAAAATGTTGAAAAGAGAATAAGGATCCCTTAACTCCTTGTAAGAAAGATTGAAAATGTGGAAGTGGAAATAGAATCATGGAAGCCAAATGAAAGAATGGAGAGTAACCTGAGCAAATCCCTTGAAAGCAGGAGACAGATCAGAGGAGGAAGATAATATTAGCTAGAAATAAATCAATAGAAGCTTTTGTGGGACACTCAGCAGACAGCTGGGCTTTCTGGAAGCATGGTATGAAATGCGGTATCAATAGAACAGTCTGTTCCTGCTTTGCCCTCATCATAACGAAGCTGCTGAGAGAGATGCACTATTCCTTTTCCTTCTCCCACAAGCTTCTGTCTTTAATATACCTGAGTTTTATGTATAACAGTTTAAAATGTTTTTAAAGTGACAGTTTAAAATTAGAATGGAAGACTCATCTTGCCTCCAGTTCTGAACTTTATGGACAGCATGAGCCAAGTACAGTGTTTCAGTGGAGCACAGGTGGCAGAAGCCAAATCAGGGAAGAGTTAGGTCAGAAGAAGAAAACTCTGAGCAATGATGCACTGCTCAAGGAGCAGACCTCTAGCACGGAGGAGAGAGCACCTGGATGGACAACTGGAGTCAAGGACAGGATTTTAAGGCGGGAGAGACTAAAGCATCCTTAGAAAGCATTGCTCATTGCACCTGCAGATATGCTATTTCCTCTTTCGCAGTGAATCCACTGAGGAGGCAGCAGGAGAGCATTGCTTTTGTCAGGGATGATGACTGTAATTCCATGGCACTGACATTATCAGGGGCCACTCCAACAGCACGCGCACAAGCTCCAGGCCCTTGTCCTTTACACACAAGTGAAAACAAGAACATTCAGATACTAAGTAGGACAAAAAGTTGTTATGGGCTCAGGCATGAGCCTGTTCCCAGGACACTGCATTGCCTTCCAGCCCATCTGGACTGCAGCGAGGTGTGGAAGAAAATTCTCTGGCATATCTTCATGAGCTAAGTGTAAAGTTATTATTGTTATGTGATGGCTAGTGATAGAAACTGGAAGAACTCCTCTGGAGACAGCAGAATCTCCTTTCAGCTAGCTTAGTTCAGCTAATGCCAAATAGACAGACCCTAGCCAGAGACATCCAAGCCCAGAGATACATTTAAAAATGTATAAGACATTCAGATTTTGAATTTTAGAAGTTTAAGCCAAATATCCCCTCTTGCCATAGATAACCTTCTGTGATACATATTTAAAAATTAGTTTTCTCTATAACCTCTTGCTTTTTTCCCTTATGCATTTTTTTTCTCATTGGACATATTTCCCAGTTTAAGGTTGTACATTTTCAGTTGGACTGGAACAAGCTGAAGTGCCTGGTAGCTGGCTAGGGTCACCAGCACTCTAGTTGTCAGGCAGGAACAAAGAAAGGCTGCAAAATGGCAAATAAGATCTCAGGTTGAACTTTTTGAAGAAGATAATAAATCAGGGGTCATAAGACGTTAGGAGATTTTAGACTGATTTAGGAGCTGTAAGGCTATGTAATTTTTAATTCATCTGGGAAGCAATAGCACAAATATAAAAGTTTTGTCTAGACCAACATCTAGTGATCTTTTCTAATTCTGCATTTTGCAGTGACTCCACCTAAGCCATTTGTCTTGATATTATTTGGCTGGACTTTAGTGCCGTGGTATGCAATATCACTTACTTATCCATTTTAAGGATCAGCCTTCAGCTCAGAAAGATAAGAGAAACTATCAGGACAGACAGCAAGAATCTGTGATTCACAAGATGTCACATGCTTCAGTTTCTTGACAGGAATTTCTGAAACAAGAACCACCTGCTCCTGGTAGTAATGCAGCATCTCAGCTCTACAGCTATTTCAGTAGAGTCTGAGGGGAAAAAAAAGCTACAAGAAAGAAATTCTGCCAGAAGCTTCAGCAGCAGTCCTGTGAGACCAGAAAGGAAGTGCAGCAGATCCTTCAGTCTGAGAGCCCAGCAGAAGGCTGCTGGTTCCAGCAAAATTAAGACAACGCAGAGCTAGAAATACAACAAAAGGTAAAAGAAGACAATAAAAGAAATGCAGTGGGGAAAAAAGAGAGTAGTATTAGGAAGAGGCCAAGGTGCTGCCAGCAGGGTATTATCTAGCAGTTGATCTGTTGGGCAAGGGGCCAGTTAGCTAAACCCCAGTACACCCTGAGCCCCAGGCCTGTGATGGGGCATCCCCAGGGTGCTGCTCCTGAACAGGACACTTTGCCATGCGCAGTGCCACTGCTGGGCATGAAAAGCCGGGACACCTCAGCCCCTACAGAACCTTGGTTTCAGTTGCTGTGGCACACTCTCTTATAGCTTGAAAGTAGTGCTTATACATATCTCTAAAATCAGGCCTGTAACTTCTCGATTTTTAAAACAGAAAATCCGTGTTCTTGCCCACATCCTGTATTTGTGCTGTGAAAGCCAGCTCAGACATATCTGCAAAGGGCCAACCTGTAACAGTCTTATCTAATGCAGTACTTTTCTCTTGGATGTCACTGCACTTAGCTGTCCACTCGATTAGATGAGCTTCTATGTTTTTCAAGACTGATTTGAAAATATGAAGATATAGAAGGGAAGATGATATCCAGAAAGGAGAAGAGGGGTGGAATCTGGCCTTCAGCAGTACCTGATATTTGGGTGGGAGCTGAAAGCATACAGCTGTTGCTTTTGATTTTAATTGCAATAGAATTTAAAAGAATTGTAATTAATATGACATGAAAGCTCAGATGGAATGGTCTGGCATAAACTGAGGCTGTGGTTAGTTTAAACATCTATCACACTGACCTCTCATAAATCAGGGTCAGGAAATAATGAGGGGGCAGGCAAGTGTTTGTGATGTTGTTTGCTGACTGGATGTTCAAAGGAATGCTGGAAGAATGTGCCAAGAATCTGGCTTTGTCAGGAAAAAAGTTCTTGTTTTTGAAAAGACTGACAGATCTTTAGAGACAAAGAGGAACATGGTGGCACACAGGTGAAGCAGACTAAATCCAGAAGCAGGGTTTCTAGAAGTTTCTCCAGGTGTTGCAAATAATTGAAACTAGTAGGAGAGGCCCAAGACGTCGGGCTGTAATCCGGCATTATGCTGTGCCTGTGTGTGGAACCAGTCCCAAGGGTGGGAGCAAGGTGAGGGTCTCAGCAGCCTGTAAGGCTTGTGCAGGTGCCTGCCCGGTGCAGAGAGCAAACCTGGGGCTGCAGAGATAGATACTGATTGCAATGCACTGGGAAAAGCAGATCAGCAGTCTCTGGCATTGCCACAAAAATCTGCAGCAGGAACTCAGATGAGGCCCAGCATATATTCTATGCTATTGTCATGGCAGGAAGGGCTGAAGTGATGAAGGATATTCCTCTAAAGCCAGTTGTTCTCACTTCGAGGCTGCCTTATTGTGGCACAAAATGTCACTGGAGCAAGAGAAAACAATTTTGTAGTTGCTGAGATAATTCAGGACTTAAATGTGATCCACTATGAACACACCCAAGATGTATTGGGAGAAATAAGGTGCTGTGGAAAGCACGAGGGAGGACAACAAGAAAGTTAAGTTGGATGAGCAATCTGCATTGCCACCTTTGAAATATACTTGTTGGAAGGAGGGAAAGTGAGCATCCTAAGTTAAAACCAGACTTGTGAGGGTTCCCTTAACTGGAATTTCTAAGGTCAGTAAAGTAGAGCTAATGAAGCATACTTGATATGCAACGAGGCAGGAATTCTGTGGCTTAAATTTACTGACATAAAATATTGAACACAGAAGTTCTGGTAGAATTCTGGAAAATTACTGAGAATATGAGAAATAGAAAAATATGTTTTAGCTGAGGCTTTCTCAAAACAGGCATAGAAAAACCTGATTTTTATTTTGAGCTATTTTTCTATGTCCATATTTCTATTAAAAACTAATATTATAGGAACATATACATAAATAAGAATTATTTTTTGTCTTTCAGAAAGCAATTAATGCATTTAGTGACACCTGAACGCTTAATTGCCTATTTTAAAATTAACTTTTAGACCAAATTTGGTATGAATTAACTCAGAAGAGTGATGGCAACTTCCCAAGATTTTTCACCTTAGGTGAACATAGAGACAAAAGAACAAATCATAAATGCTTTTTTTCCTGGAATGACTAATTAGAAGACTTTTGAAAAATAAGCTGGCAAGGGACTTTTGCAAAGTGTGTCAGGGAAGAGGAAAATTTTTTTAAAAGCCAAAGCCTGTCCAAATTCTAAATTCTTAAATAATTATTTACAAGTTTGCAGATCTTTATCTGTTAGCTCTTAGTTTCTATGATAAATACAGTATTACCTACTAGGACACTACATTTCCCTATATATCAAAACTGTCTGAAGGAGCAAAGGCAGCAGCTTCTTTCAACAGCAGCAGAGAACATCAGCCAGGCCTTGGTGCCTTAGTGTTTCACGTATCTTGGTACTATAATTTTGATTAAACCTAAACATGGAAATCACCTACTTTCTTGATTTTCAAAATAACTTTTTCTCACTCACCCTATTATTTCTGTTGCAGCCATGGGCTGGGAAGGGTGTGGTAGGTCAGGAATGGTAATATTGAGCTGTAAAATGCACATTTATGATGCAGTCTCAGGCAAGAGCGAGAGCCAGTGGAGGGTGAGAAAAACTGGTTCTGGAAAGAAGCTGAACCAAGGTAGCACCGGCAGCCAGGGAGAGCAGCACAAACCCTCAGGAGAAGGGCAGGGAGGTTTATAAAGGTAGCGTGATGACATTTTTTATTTAGAGCTTGTTCTTGGTGAAAAGCTTACTCCTACACCTTTACAGTTTTAAACTGTGATCCCATCTGCTCTAACACTGGGAGCTGAGCTTGGAAAATACCAGGAGACCTCAGCAGGGTGCTGAACTTGGCATTGGGAGCTGCCACGAGAGGCTCTGAGCCCTGAGGGAGCACTGTGCTTCTGACGAGGTGCTCCGGCTGCTGCATAAACCAAAGACTGTGGTTGTCCTTCTCATTTCCCCAGCCCAGCCCTTCCAAAAATGGCAGGGTAGAATGCCACTATCCCCATCCCAGTTCAACCCAAGCCTGTTACTCCACAGGCTGTGCTGATACCCAGTACTTTGTGGCCACTCCTGCACTACATAACTGGTAATAATTTTACATAGTTCAGTGCTTTGGCTGAGAAAGGGTTTCTCTTAGCAAATTAAGGTAGAAGATGCAGAGGTTCTGCCTGCTCTGTCAGGATAATGACTGTGGATGAAACTGTGGCTTTAGGCAGGCCAGGTTGGTCTTGAGGAGCCTCAAGGGAGAAAGCCTTGGAATTCATGGGCAGGTGAGCTACAGAGCAGAATAGAGCAGCTGTGCTCTGTGATGATTGTTATGATTCATAAACAAGAGTTTATATTCTACTCTTTTTGTTTTACTAGAAATGAGCCTTGTAAATTATTATGAATTTGGAAAGTCTGCCTAATGATAGCTGAGAACAGCTACGATGTGCCTTTGTCTCCTCAGGTAATGAAGATTTACCTCAACAGCAGAGACTTCCAGAGCACATTGGTGGATCAACCGGTGGTGAGCCTTATTTCAAACTGCATGGCTGCTTTCCTGTCGTATTTAGTGATGTATAAAATTTTGTGCCCAAAGTTTACGTTCTTGTAGTTAACAAAAGTACAACCATGCCTAATTTTAGGCTGATGCCATTATATTAAAGGAGGAAAAGGACTGTTTGGAATAACATCCATATTGAAAATTATTCTATTTTCATGTGTACAACTAAACTAACAAAAATCTGTGGCTTGAATCTTGCTCAGACTCTGTAGGGGCTGAACTTGGGGTGTGTGAGCAATGGTGGTCACTTGGTCTGTGTTCCTCTGTAGGAACAGGGTTTGTATGTGTGGAGTGAATGTGCCATTCAAATACAGAGAGCATGCACTCTTCTTGAGTAGCTTTACATATAGTTTTCACAATCTATTTTAGCTTCACAAAACACTGTTGTCCTTCTGCATAAAAAAATTTACATGTCTCAGAGACTGCTGAAGTTGAGACAGTCTAAACACAGTTTAGGGGATGGAAAATAGCCCTGGTAAATCTGTTCCCAACCAAAGACTTCAGATCTGCCTGGGGCAGTGCCATGATGTGCCTTGATTCCCTTCTTCCCTTCTGCATAGGAAATGTGTTCTTATGTTTGACTCTTTTTCTATAAATAAACGGACCATAATCAGGAAAACACTTGCTAGCTTTGGACTCCAGCTTGTGACTTGTGTGGGGAAAATATTAAAATACTTTGAGGCATATTTTGGCTAGACTGCTGTGAGATATGGCTGAGGTCTGACAGAATCAACAGTGTGCCAGACCTGACCGGGATAAACCCTATTCTGCATTTGTCTGAGTACTGGAGCTAGAAAAGCTGCAGCAAAGGAGGATGTTTGTTGTGCTGATTTGTGTCTCAATGGCTGGATTCCTCCTCCAGCCCCAGCTGCTGCCTAAGCTCTGGGAGCAAACGAAACCACACTGGACAATGGTGGTGGCACAAAATCGTCCCTCCATGCCTTGCAAACCAGTCACCTTGCCTCTAATACTTCTAGACACAAACCAGAGACTTTTTTCCTCCCAAAATTTAAATATTTGCTACGTTTCTTAAAATCTCCCGTGAAAGACCAGTGACTGCCACTCAGCAGAGTATCTCAGCACTTTGTGGGTTTTGTTTTCTCTTAGGATTGCAAACTCAGCAGGGTCTGTCTCCAGATCATCCTTCACCTCTCTCCCAGCACCTGTGAGCTTGTAAATTGGCTAATAGGCTAAGAGGAATTGGGAGAAATTAAGATGTAAGGAATAGGGGTAAAGCTTAGATGGGAAGACCTTGAAAAATCTTGAAAATAAGACGGAGAGGCTGTGGGGAACAACACTGAGATCTATATAGATGGAGTAACATAGGTGTCCCATTGAATTTAAGACAAAGAGATTGAGATTGACTTTATGGGGCTGAGATTGTCCTGTCTACAGCTTAGGCAAAATAGTACTGGAAGCTTCAGTTGGGTGTTTGTAGTTAAAAGCTTGAACACAGTTAATAGCATCATGTTATTATGTGAAATGCTTCTGAAGGAAGATAAACAATTTCAGTTTATTATGGTTTTCTTTCCCATACGGCACAAATGGGCCCAGGACCAAACTGGCTCTCAGCAGAAAGCTTCCATCTCCATACTCATTCAGCAGGTCATATTTAACCAATTTTAATATCTTGCCTGTACACCCACTCTTGGATCCATTCCAATCAATATTCTACAAATAAAGGTTTTTTATGACACTTCATTTTTTACTCTCCATGACTCTTCTGCCACTGTTGTTGAATATTCCTTTGTAGCTGATCTGTTTTGTCTCTCTGTGCTAATGTTTATGCTGAGTTATTATTTCCAAAAGCTAAATTTTGAGCAGTCTCACTTCATTCCAAATTTCCTAAGAAAGAGCAGAAACACTACTATAATAATTCTCATGAAAACCCAAACAAATAAATCAATTAAACACTTGTGTGATTCAGAAAGACAAAGAGATATTCATGCCCACATCAAAGAATAGCACGATTGTACTTGCCTCTCCTTTTTGTTGTGATATCCTCCTGTTTTCATTCCAAGTTATGTTGCTGCATATTTTCCCAGTCTATCCAGATTAGGCAAGAAACGTATTTTCAAAGGTACATGGTCACTGAAGGATGCAGCCAGGCACCTACCCAAGCAGGTGAAATCCCATAAAATTTTCTTGGATGCATAAGCACCTTTGAAAATCTGCTTTTGAATGTTTCAGGAAAAGGGCTTAACTTTCCTGGTACACAACAAGCATTTGTGAGTGTCCTTGAAAACTACAGGACTGGCAAGGACTTGGTTAAAAGGCATTGTGATAGAATAGAGCATAAAACCAGGGTGTAACTGGAGACAAGACAACTGAAGAAAAGAGATTAATACTTCTAGAAGTTTACAAAAATGGAAGATTGCTGAGAAAAGGCACTCCAAGTTAACTCTGTTTTCTGGCACTGCTTCCAAAACATCTTAGCTCCAGTGTTTTTCTATGCAAATTCAATAGCTATGAAGGCATAACATATGTCTTCCAGCAATACCCGTCCCTTGTGTAACCTCATGACTTAGCAGCACTGATAAATGTACAAAGCTCTACTAACAGTAGGAACAATGGATTTTTGAACATATGTAGTAAAGAGTTAATTTAATGAAATTTTGTGGCATGATTAAAAACAAGACTTTCTTACCATTATCAGAGGCCAAATCATGCAGATTGAAGACAAACTTCTAGAACTACAGTACTAAAAGTAATTTTTGTCTCTTTCTGCTATGGAAAAACAGAGGAAAACTTTCATGCCACTCCTGAAACAAACTAAAGGTCATCCTCTGAACAGTGTCCAAAATTTAGTATTAGACATAAATCGCTGTACTGCAGACTCCAATAGTTTGTCAGTAGTTCATTGCTCCATGCAGCAGCAGAAGGAACGAGGCTTGACAGCAAGTATTTAACTAATTGAGTCTAAATTTCTGCATTTGGAAACCCCTTGGTGTTCCAAAACAACTGCTGGCAGCAGTGAAAAGTTCAGCTGCGGATACGCATGTGTTCATGTGAAGGTACAAAGAAACCAAGCACTGGTTTATTGACAGAAAGGAAGGCAGGGTCAGCCAGTTCTGCGTAACAGCACAAGCATCCAAACTACAGCTGACAGCCTTCAAAGGGCTTACGGAGCCTCACCCAGAGCTGATGTCTCCTTTTTTCCCTTCTAAAAAATTTTGTGTGTTTTCTGCAAATAAAGGACAACCTTTCCTCAGTATGTTTGTACTGCCTTCTTTATTTGAGGTGTCTTCCCCTTCTAATCATTTATAAGTGCTTAATATTGCTGTTTCTTAACAAATAATTATCCTTTTAACACTACAAAATAGTCCCACAGTATAGTTTATGGCTTGTGATCAAACTTTTCTAGCTGGCCAAGTGTTGCTGTGGTGCTGTCACTGCTCTGAATATCCCTGGCAAACACAGCAGTCATTCCCTAGTGGTACAAACATTTCAGCCAGGTACTGGGATAGCTGTACGTGGCTGCCTTCCCAGAGGAAGGCATGTGGCATTAAAACAGTAACTGTGAAAAAACTGTGAAAAGTGTATGAAATTAGGATACAAGCTTTTATTTTCCCTCCACTGAATTTTCAACTTTTTGAAAGGACGGCTAAAGCACCTGACACCCTGCTTCTCTCACCTACAAGGTTTCAAATGGGGACACTGAGACAAGCACAGGAGGAGGCTGAATCAGCCCCTTAGTCATCTGGAGAGTACAGCCAGAGCTAACTTTTGGAAGACTGAACTGGTAACACACACCTACATTAACTTATATATCTACATTTCTCCCTCAAATTTAAGGAGAAAAAGAATTTAAGATACCTTTCCCAGTACACTGAGATATTGCATTCATCTCAGATCTTTATATTTAGACTATGAGAGGTTTTGGAAAACATTTAAAAAGGTAAAAGAAGGAAAAAACATCCTCAACTATGATGGTTTTGCAAAAGAGAAAGGAATCCCTCTGTCTCTTGCTACACAACCCTGTACTGGTTTTCTTTTGACACTCTCATTTTTAACTGAAACTGAAAATTAAAGTTTTCAAGGTAGCTAGAATCAATTACAGTTTGCATGTGTAACAAGTTTGATTACAATAGGGGTGTTCACTGCTATGTTATCTGAGAAAATCAACATGCAAAATATGCAGAGAAGTTGATTCAGCCTTTATCTTCTTCAATATAAAGAAATATTAAAATTTAGAATTCTCAATATTTGTATTTAAATAAATCTTATTCTTACCACTGAGCAATAATGATGACTCATGACGTAAGTACATCTCAATCATTTTACTGTGTATACACTGTGATGATTTGACTCTTTCACAGATCAGAAACTGTTCTGCAGCTGAGTATCACATACCGTTAGTGTTGTATTTTGGGGGAAATGTTGGAATTTTACATTATACAAATTTATTAATAACACTTTCAGGATTAATTTAACATGGTCAGGAAATATAACAATAATAGTAAGCAATCAAACAAACAGACACTATTTTCTACTTTGTTCAGCTCTAACTAGAAGAGTGCAGCAGCTGATTCAATTGAAAAAATATCTTAATTACAGACCATTTAGACTATTTAAATTCTATTTTTTAGGCAGAAATTAGTAGATATTCAGACCCTATCTATGGTTTGCAACATGAAATCCTAATTTATATTCAGTCAATCACGGTGCAGGAATTATTCTTCCTGCTTTGACCTTCTCTCCAGAAAATCACTTCTGGCTATTTTGGAGTTGGACGTATATGGACTGAATAAAGTCTAAAACCTGATGGCTGATAAGTATTTACATCACTTTAAACAAAATTACTGTCCATGCTAATTTGTATTCAATGGGTGGGGAAAAGATGCTGCACAAGTGCACAAGAAGAAAAACTGAGATGAAAAAGGAAGTCCACCCATAAACACAATGTCCAAGGAAAAGAACGGATTTTAAAGAACATCTTCTTCTCTTAAGTAACAGACGTTGCTGAACTGATTAAAAAACCCCAAACATAGCTTTGTGGGTCATAGTGTGCAACCACAACTGAAAAAATATTTAGTGGCCTTTTAGTTAAAGGAGTGGAATCAACATTATTACCAAAACACAAGACAACAAATTCTCTGAGCACACCAAAGAGACTAAGGCCAGTATTAATCAGTCATATATGCAAGATTACCTGTTCCCTCAGTTACACTAATGATATTTTGGAGTCTGATTGTTAAAGTGATTGAAAGCTAATTTTTCAGGTGGAAGTGCTTCAAGCAAAGAGTAATGTGGATGGCAGCTGAGATGCCTGGAGATGCTCAGATACGTATAGGTACAAAATTCAAATATGACATTAGAAGAGAACACCCCTCCTTATTCACGGTATAATTCCACATGCAAATTCACTAGTGAAATCTGTATGGTGCTCTTTCACAATGTTAAAAATATGATGACAGGAGGAAATGGAATTTGAAGAAACATTCCAGTTCTCATATTTGCTAGAAATCTGGTCTTTTCTATTAAGCATATAGATTTTAATTATCTGAGTCTTCCAATTAAACAATTTTAACACTGTCTGAAGTATGCGTATCTACAGTACTTCATATTTTCACACTAATTTTACACTAACTCACTACATTTTTGTTGTTGTTGCTGAAAGCTGATCAATGTAGCAAGGTGAATTGGACTGTGATTTTTTAAGAAGAGAGGGAAAAAAGGAAATAACCCAATGGATGTCTTGGACTAAGCCTAAGCTAATAGGGGATACACACGACAGAGTCACCCCAAGACACTAAGCATGTCAGTCTATTCAGTGTGTCATTACTACTAAATCCACAGCAGTCAGAAGCATTAAGAAAAATTTCACCATTCTCATAAAACAAAAAGTGATTAAATTCTTCAACAGCTTCTTCCAGGTTCTGTAAGGGTATGCATTATTCTCCGAAACAGAAGAAATTTACTCTGAGGAAAAGCTTTTCAACAGAACTCTTTTAAAATACAAGTTAAAGGAGTAGAAAAGAGCTAAGGCATTTCTCTAGCAATCACCATAATTCTTTGCTCTTTTTCATTCCCTTAACATCATGGATTTTATCCAAATAGCAATAGCTTATCAGCTACAGAATAAATACATATGGTATGTTTAGATTACCGGGTAAATGCATATTTTTTAAAAGATTTTATGGGATGTGCAAAATACACTGAAGCGGGAAAACAAACAAATGTGCAATGTGACAAGTATTCTTAATGTTTCTTTATTAGTTTATAGGAATCTGCAGCTAGTAACAATCTGCCTCTCACAGTTCAGAGCAAAGCTACTGATACACAGCTACTTACTTTGCATTGGTTTCCCTGGGGAAGTTGTTAAGAACACTTATATTCAATGCAGAATTAAACTTTTCGCGGTTAATACAGTATGTAAATTCACAAACTTCTTCAAACACAATCTACAAATGAAGGAATTTAGGGTCTACAGCACTCATGCATTAACTGGTTTTCTGTGTTGTCCTATATATTTTTTCTTTTTTTTTCTATACAAGTCTTCTTCAGTAATGTCAGATATGTGTTCTTGAAGACTACAGAAGGTTACAAAAAGTCTCAGACATTCTACAAAAATCAGATCATAACTGAATAATTGTCTGACTAACATTAAACGTCTGTGCTTAATGAGGTTTAGTTAAGAATATAAGCTCAGGAGAACGCTGTTAATTCTCATACTTGTTTGTGTCCTAGAGAAGAAAGGGATACCACGCAGAAATTCAAACCTGCCTGGCATTGGTTTGTCTTGATTAAAATTCAGCACATTAAACAGGTCAGATCTATGGCTACATGACATACCAGAACCACAATATCTTCCAATTTCAGATCAACAGTGTCTTGCAAAGGTTCATTTTGACCTGCAGTCTAATTCAGTGCACTCTGAGAGCTAAAACTTTGTTTGGAAGAGTGGGTAATGAACTGCAACACAACACAGAAGTTCAGCTGAAACTTTTGAATTGTGGAATTAAACCAAAATAATGCTTGCCATTTGGTAGCAGCATATCTGACCAAGACTAAAGGGATGATGAAGTCAATAAAATCTTGTAAAATAATCTTCATTCACCGAATGGCACTTTTGAACAATCTTATGCAGCACAGTGAAGTACATGAATTGCAATAGGTGGAAGGAGGGACTGAGCAAAGAAAAGATGCATTCACAATGAGACCTGAGGCAGACAAGTTATTAGTCAAAAGGCATCTTAGGTGGTAATTTCGATACTTAATAAAGGTAGCAACTGTGAAAGTCTTATGCTTCACATTTTAGATAAGAGCTCTCACTTGTGTAAATATTCATCAGTATCTCTAGAGTAAACTCCTTATTATACTGAGTTGAAAGACATACGAATCAGTTGAATCGTTCTTCTGGGAGATGCTTGAGGGAGTGTAGTCAAATTTCTGCTTCACAGAAATATTCAGGTGTGGATGTTACTGCTTCAGACTCTGTATTTTGTTTTGCCATGATCATTGATAACACATATGTGCTGAAAAAAACAGAACAGATTGCAAAAGCATGGTTGAGTACATTATGATTTATTAATTAATTGTTTAGAAATTCTTACGCTTGGCCAACTTAGTGATCTTATGATTACTCTTTCCTTTCCAGACATCTGGAAGTGAATTCTGATTTCATTTTCTAGCTACAGCAAGTTTCCTCACTTGGAATTCCCAGCTTTGAGGTGCACCCCTGGGAGTGCCACAAGAAGCAAAGGCAAAGTTTGCATCTTTTATCCATCCTCACCTCTCTGAGAAAAGGGACAGGCAACATAGCATTCAGACAACCTGTCTGACCTGTGGCTGTGTTTCAGTTTTGCTGCTGTCTCTGCACATACTGGCAATGGTGGACCTGAGAAGTCCTAGGGTCACAGAAGATGGAACTTAAGGGAACTCTTAGGGGGAGGGAACTGTTCACAGTGCTGAGCAAGGACTCCTTTGGATTATTTGAGGTCTTGCAGGGAGTTCTGCACTCACTGAAAGGATCCCAAATCCCAACCATGTCAAAGACACACCTCCACAGGGCCCCAAGGAGACAAATTATGAGATATTTATGAGAATAAATCAGGGGAAAGAAGATCAGTGACTTTTTAAACTATTTTTTACAAGAAACTTACGTTTAGATCTCTGAAGTGCTCATTGTAGTCTAAGGCATAACCTACCACAAATAAATCTGGAATTTCAAATCCGTAATCTGTATTGAGACAAATAACAAACACCATCAATACAAGATCAGTGGCAGTTATAAGCCCTTAAATTCATGTGTGTTTCTCAACAAGCAAACTCTGCATACATGTAGTCAGTTGGGGCTGTGTTACTTTTGAATCTGTGACATCATGGTCAGCAGTAGCTCCCAGTCACAGACTACTCGTGACAGGGATGTGAATAGTCAGAGGAGAGGAGAGTTGTATAAAATTATCACTGGCACATTGTGGAAGGAAGCCAAAATCAGAGCTGGAAAGTTCTGCTTGCATTTCGAAGCTCCATTGGTATATTTGGAAGCTCCATTGGTATATACGTGTGATGACTACTGTCCTGTGTCACAGTAATGACAGAAAAATGTAAAATATTAAATCAGAAGTAACTTTCAGAGATCTATATATTTTCTGCTAAGAATAACAAAATCTATCTTGTATCTTATGCTACCAAAACACGTCAAATGCTTCTTAAATTAAAGCCCCAAGTTTATGAAGATTCAAGCACGTGCTTAACAAAGTAAATGCATGCAGTGCACCTCAATTATACAACTCACACACATGAAGCTAAGCACAGACGTGCATCTTTTTGAGTGTGAAGGTCTGTGCAATATCAGCACTGTATAAAATTGTTCTCTAAATAACTAGAGGAAAACACAATCTTACAGACACAAAAATAGCTCCACATAAAAAATTCTACATGTATTCAAGTAAGGAGTTTATTCAGTTGTTTAAGATTGGGGGTCATAGGCGCTTTGGAATTGTAAATTTAGGTAAGTGAGGAAATGATACAGCACTGTCAGTGATTTACAAAAGAGATCTCTGATGTTTTATAAAATTCAAGGCACTGTGAATAAACAAGGATAAAATTTGTTTCATTTAAAAGTTAATACATAAAAATATGAACCTACCCTTCATGAAGTAATTTTATTGCCTCTTTTATATGTTTAACATTAGTGAATCCATTCAAATATATGCCTTAATTTACTGGATTAAATTCTAAATGTTAAAAATACCACTCCACTGTATAAAAAGTTGTACAACAAAATGTTTGGATCATGGTTCAGATTACAGGGCTAAAACCTCAGGGCCATGCCCAACATTTAAGTAACTTCGGCTTCATAAATTTTCCCTCTCTCCCACATCCCAAATCAAGACCCTTCATGCTGCCTCCTGGTACTCACCTGCCTACTCTCCTTCTACCCTCCTCCCTAGCTCAGCTGACCAGAGCCTTCTTCAGTAGCAAATACTGGTCGATCTCTTCTAGGTGGATCTATTCTTTTTATATTTAGCCACATACCTGTTATTACATCATTTATTCTAAATAAGTCTAAAAATGACGATCGCTTGGTGTAGCTCCATTTATAGCTTCATCATAATACAGTATAAGGACCAATAACTTAGAGAGAAGTGGTGCTGATGTGGTGTAAACTGAGCAGCAGGAGGAAGTTTAAAAAGCCCAATTTATCTTCTGTTTTTTAGGGAGTGGGATTTAATTATAATATCAGTGTTTTCCCTTTGAACAATAATACTTAAAAAAAAGTAGAAGTGTTTTTGAATAAAAAAATGTAAAACTTGTTAATACTTAGTCACAATAAAACACCTTTTGTGCTCACATGGAATCCTGCAGCTCCTCCAAAGAGATGCAATGAGGAAGGAAAAAGAAGAAATGGGCATTCTCTTTGATATTGTTTGTCAGAGACAGAAGATAAAACACTCACCTTTCACTGGTAAGATTAAACCCTTGAAAATTTCCCAGTAAAGTTAGTATTCTGCAGAAAACCTAAGTAGGGTAGGCTTTCCAAATGACAATTATACAAATCCTTCCATTGCATCCCATAGACCCATTGACAATTGGGTCATTGAGAACTTGGTATTTTACAATGCTTCTAGCAGTCCACAGAATGTTATGAAAGGCAAGTGACAAAGTAGTGGTAACTTCTTCTACTGTCAAGTAGAGATTTTCAGAACACTTACAATCTGGTCTGTACCCATCAGGCCGAGATGTTCTTTTCACCAACAAACTGTAATTAAAAATAAAATAAACTCCATTTAAATCTAGATATGTAACTGAATAACATACGTAAATACTATTCCCTTTATCAAAAATCTTCTGAGCCATGTGAATCCCTGTTCTTGTTCTGCTTCTCTTCCTGACAACTTCCTGATTGCAGGGAAGAGGAGGATGTATTCCCCTCCCAAGTCCATCAGTGCCAGTCTTGAAATGGCTGGAGGGTCATTGCCAAGGCAGAACAATACAAAAGCATTTCCCCTCCTTTCCTTCACCCTCCCCTTAGTGACTCAGGCAGCTCCTCTCCACAGCTCTCCTTGATACTGCAGCATCAAATTAAAGCAGGATGTCTGAATGGGAACCTACCCTGAAAATATGCTGGACTAGACTAATTAATTACAAAGTTTTGTGATTGTTTTACTCACCTTGCCACTTTAATCATTTTGGGCTTGTATTTTTCTATATTGTTAAGCAGAACCTTCATGGTCCTTCCAGTTCCAACAATATCCTTATAAAACAAGAAAAATGAAGTCAGTAAAACACAAAGGAAAGCTGAAAGGAGGAAATCTGGACAATGACTGAGCAGTTTCACATTCTTATTTTGTAGAGATGATTTATTTTTCCAGTGCATTGTAAACCACATCCAAAAAAAGGTTATAACTGAGCTTACACTCTTTGAAGCAAGCACTTTCTATACATAAAATTATCAGTTCAAGGACTGTCCACTTCCTCTTGAAAATAGCTATGTTGCAAGTACTTGGGATGTAACATGGAACTGGAGATGACTCTACTGGGCACTGCAAGGATGCAGGGATTAGACTTTTCATATTATGCTCAAGATCACAGTATATCAACATGTCTCCATGTCAGGACTAAATCTGCCCTTTTTGTTGTTTTATTAGCACAGTACAAATGTGATTTCTCCAGAGCTGCCATAACCAATATCATCTCAATGAGATCAGTAGGTACCTGGCTATAAAACTGACCATGGAGAGCAGCTGTTGATCCTGAACTCTGGGGGTGGATTAGCAACACCTTGTCTCTGTTTAATAGCATTAACAAAATTTGCTGTGGACATTTTTAATTTCTGTTAAAGCAGTTAGAATGAGTAAATATGGAGCTCTTAGCAGCTATTCAGGTAACCAGCCATCTCTGTGGCTGATGGTTTTTTTCCCATCCTTTGCCAAGAAAAGAAATTCCAACATTATACAGTTCATTACACTGTCCAGCTTACTTCCCACACAAGCAGACTGGGTCTGAAATGCCAGGCAGATCCTAATATGCTCTCTAGCTGTCCCAGTTGCCTACCCAACATTTTCAAAGAGAATCACCTGTACTAATCATATGAGAATTTGGAGTACCAGTGAGGTGACACGTTTTTTCCCTCTACAACTGAACACTGTTGACTTACATCAGCTGCAGCTCTGTGATGGGCTGTCGCCCAGGAACACTGCTGGGTGGAGAGCTGGATGCAGGAGTCAGGGGGACTTGAGGGAATGACTGGCACTCCCAACCAGACTGTGAACAACCCTGGGGCTGTAAAGCATATGCAGGGCCGCTATTTCAAAGTCATGCACCTGAGAAACGCAGGGCGTCACTGCAGTTGATCCATTGTCCTCTGAGGAACAGAACAACTTGCAGAACAGGAGTTGATGAAACCATAGAAAGAACAAATCGAATGATGCAGAAACAAAGACTCCTGGCTATCACAAGGCAGAGCACCACTTAGAGTGACAGCAATGTAGTTTGATCTGCCATGCAATTGCAAAACGACTGAGAGGCCATTAAGCAGATCAACCCCTCTCCCTCTTCACCACCTCCCAGCAAAATAAGCGTAAACATAGACAGTATTTAGAAACTGAACAGCCAACCATGATTTGACTGTGTGACTTTATCTAAGTACAATATGACAAAAGCACCCAGCTTACCTCCACAATTAGAACATTCTGGAAGAAACAAATAAAAAGGAATACAATTACACAGTATTCACATAGTAAAAGAAACAAATTTTTTAAAAACAGAAATGAAGATAGGTCCATGTGCATATGTACAACACAGTAGGGCACAAGGAGTTTCCTGTTTCATTTTTGTGCCCTGAAAAAGAGCCAGCCATAAGAGCAAGCCCTGCAGTCAGGGACCACAACTTAATTCAGCTCTGTCTAGATTATCCTCTTTGTCCAAGAACAGATGAAGCTTTGGAAAATAAAATTAGATGGAAGAAGTCCAAATAGGATGAGCTTCACTTCATTCCAGTGTCTCTAGCTGTGTACTACAGTGTACCCTATAGTTCACTAAACACTATTTCCAATATTAATATGAGCATACAGCAATAATATTCTTTCTCTGAAATAAATGCTCTTCCTCTCTCCACCCACACCCCAGCAACCTCACAGTAAAGGATTATAGGCCAAGTTGTAACACCCACTCTCAAACTGTGAAGCACCCTCTTTCTCTTCAGATACTGCTGCTGAAATAAGTATTATTTGAAGGGAAGGGGAGTGGTCCAGCCAAGAGCAGTGATGTCAATCTTTATGACAGTATCATCACACAGGCTGAATCTTTTTGCTGAAATGGTTCATCACTGTTCCAGGAATTACAATGTCTAAGGAGACTTCTGTTCTACTAAAAGCAATAATAAGATGTAATGTCCTTATTAGAAGAAATAAAAATCTGTTTATTAGTAGGTGTGATGATACGCGTGGTCAAAAGGATGAACTCTTACAATCTTGCATAAAGATCTACTTTCTGAAGTGAAACCTGCAGTAGCAAGAGGAAAGTTATTTCACAAATACCTTCATCTATCTATGTATACATCTTAGATGCATGTGCACACTGTGTGTCCTGCAAAACCTCGAGACCACATAGTTTCATATCCATGCAGTATCCACCAGCCTAGTTTACATTCCACTTCCTTTCTATCAGGCTTGTTTGCTTTGCTACGTACATAACATGGAGACTGCCTAACTTCCTGCTCCATAACAGAAGCCCAAGGCTGAGAGTTGTAAGAGACACTCAAACACACGGAAGGAGTGTGAAGGAAGCATGGTCACAACCAGCGCATCTTTAACAGGTTCATTAACTGATATGTAAATAATTTTTAATCTTCAAACCAGAAATTATTAATATAGATTATCCATATTTATATTTATACTGCAGCTCTTCCTAACACTCACAGTGCTTGGTAGGGAGATATGGCATACTTCATGCATCAAGCACTGAAGAAACATGTTACCACACACTGTATTATATCTGGATGCTTCTGAAATGGCAAAACACTTGGTAAAGGCATGGAGGGAACTCCCAGTAGCAGTTGAGCAAATGTCAGCAATGGAGATACCACTCGAGAAAGCCTCTAATTTAGACTGAGCTCTAGTGGAATATATATTAATCTTGGAGGGAGGCTCCTTTTTGGTGTTTTCATAACAGGTTTCACTGGTGGTTATCCTGCTTGGCACTCCTGACTTTCAACCTCTCAGCTGCTGACACAAACAACTTTGGATCTCAAACACCTAGTCCTGTGAAGGTAAAAAGTTAAAGGCTTCTTAACAACAAAAGTCTGAAGACACCTTGCCTCTAGAAACTTCTCCCTTCAAGAAAGAATGGATGTCAGCTGTCTAGATAAGATGAAGAGACCAAAACCATGTTCAGGAGAAGCAAGCCGTTTGGATCCAAAATCCATTTGGTTCTCATCTGGCTTCCTGTGTGAAGTCATAAGTAGGAAAAACACTTCTGAAGACTAACTCAGGACACCTGGATCTGAGGCATAAGGAAATCACTTGATTCAGTCAGTGGACACCTGAAGATAACATGCAGGAGTAATGGCTTAACCACCCCCAAGGAACTTGTGCAGCTGGTGATATACATAAATATTGATGTGTTTACACACACACACGTACGTATGTACATACATACATACATACATACATACATGATATAGGGAGAGAGCAAAAGAGTTGACAAGGAAAGGACTTCACCAGAACTAAAGATGGAAATGAACTCTTTTAGTACCAGGCCTGGTGAGAGTAACCATAATCAAACACAGCCCACAGATCTCCAGGCAGATCCATAGCGATGAGACAGGTTCAACAAAGTTAGTCTATGAGTCAGGGTCTGGGTCAATGTTTTCAGTAACGTACAGGTTTGGCTGTAGCTGAGCTGAAGGTCACTACCCACACAGCACAGATCAGGCACGGACTAAGAGCCTAGGGCTGAGCTGGTGTTCCTGTGCCCACAGGTGTGAGTAGAGGCCCCAAGGGACACAGGTCATGGCCATTAGCACCTACTAGTGCACCTATTAGTGCACTGTGACAGATGGAGAGAAAAGCAAAGTCCTGGGACATTTCATTGACAGACAAATAGGTTTCTTTGCTACCGCAGTTGCTTCAGCTATTCTGTCAAGATTGGCAGTAGGGATTCTTTTGCTTACTCACCTGTGGAAATCACAAAGTTGGACAGAATGAGGGGAGCAGCCTCCCTGACCATGGAATTTGGAGCAGGAGCAGTAGGCCTTACTATTTAACTTGTGAGAAAAAAAATCATAGACTTTCATAGAAAATGGGTCTGAAGAGACCATGAAAGGTCATCTTCTGTTGGCCTACAGAAGAAATTTTAAACTATCCCTCAGAGATATCTCTAGAACACGATGAGCACTTCAGAACCTCCCCAGGGAATGTGTCTCAATACCTCACTATCTAAGAGCAAAAATACAATTAGAAAACTTCTGTTGATATTTGGCCTGAACTTCTTTTGAAGAGAACATGGAAAAAGCTTTGTTTTCTTCTCTTTTCTCTTCGATATTTGAAAGACATTTCCTCAATTTCCTCTTCTTCACATTAAACAGCCTGTTTTATTCAACATTTTCTCACAAGTTATATTTCCTAGCTTTCTGATCACTCTTTTGTTCTCCTCTGGAATCTGTCTAGTTGGTCAGAATCCTTCTCCAGTTGTGGTGCTCCAAACCAGAAAGAAGTCTTTTCCAGTGTCAAGAGGAATAAAAGAACCACTTTGTATGCTTTATAAATAATCCTGCTTTCTATATATCCTAGTACAACAGTTACATCCTTAATAAAAATCTACTGGTGTCTCATGTGCAACTTGTGATCCACCTATTGTCTCCAGGACTGTTACTGAGTCAGTCCTCCCTCACTTGCATTTATGCAAAAGATTACTTCTGTATAAACACAGAAGTTGGTATTCGTCTTTATTGTCGTTACATGTCATTCTTTGAACCAAATTCTTAAAATAATTTCTTAAGATCATAATATCTTGTAGCATTTTTCCAGGTAGTATGAGTACTATTAAATGCTAATTCCATCTTTTCAATCATGAATTAAATATTGTATAGTCCCTGGAGAGTGTGCTTTAATGCATCGCGTCTGACAGGGAAGCATAATTAACTGTTTCTTGAGAACAGCTTTCCAGCCAGTTACACATCTGTCTAATAGAAATTTAATCTTGTCTATGTTTTCTTATCACAAATGACTCATATGAAGGTAAGAGGATTAACGTGGATCCAGACATGCCTGAAAGGTTTGTCTGGCTACAGGAGTGACAGTCATCTCCACATGACTTCATCTGACGTGTAAGATCTCATATTTATTGACTAACTTGAGAAGGAAGGATTTTGGTGGACTCTGTCTCTTGTCCATAGAGTCAAGGAGTCCAACTGTTGCAAACCATATACATTGGGAAATTTGGTCCTTTGAAGTTCCTGTAAGTTGTCTAGGCCAGAAAACACAGATGCTGTTTTGTATTACGCACATTCTCATTATTTCTGAAACACTGATGAGGATTTTCTGTACTGTGGAGAAATCCTGTATATAAGGTCTTTGTAGTTGAAAAGCCACTATAAAATATTTAGATATGAAAACATTTTGTAACTATAAGTAAGCAGGCATCCTAACTGTTCAGAGTGATTCTTTAATAATGTTTTCATTATTCAGGGTTACTGTGTCTAAAGTCACCATACTTTTCAGTCATTAACTGCTGCTTAAGACCAAAGACATTCAGTGGTTTCCAATCTGCTGTCACCACAAACCCTCTCCTACAAAATAATGTGATGTGCTGGGAAACTGGCTGTCTTGCTGCCTATCCACTGCCTTTCTACTGTTGAAGTAGTCTACAGATAGAAGATTTCAGAAAAGGGATGGAATAGCAGAGTAGTAGAGGAACAAACTACGAACTGCCAAGAAATGTTTTGATATATAGTGTCCAAGACTAGATAGTGGTGACGTCTAACTAAAACTGGTTGAAATAGATTACCTTATCCTTGATCAGATGGATAGCAGAGGATGGAAGAAGATGCAATGGATACAACAAATTAGTACATTATCAGTAATGTCAACATCATCCTAAAAGCACAGCTGGCTGCATCCAGCATCTCTTGTGAAAGGTCAGTTATGTGGAAGACCTTATTCAGCTTCGCTGTGAAATCCACCTATGAGCTGGTGCACAGGAGACCGGTAAAACTCATCAGCTTGTGGTGCTGCAGCAGTAACTGGTAGTTGGACAAAGAGGAAGCTAAAGGACACTAAAGAAAAGATCTTTTCTCAAGTATGTGTGTTTGGAGCTCCTGTAGTACAAAGATCAAGACTGTTTTGTTCTTTCAGATATATTTTGGGCAATTACGAAGAAGGAAACCACATGAAAAGAAAACTAATCCAGCCTTCTGGATTCTATCTACTTTTGAAACCCAGAGAACAGGAAATAGGAATATTTACTGACATGTTGACTAGACTAAAGATGGCTTAATTTCTGAGTAGAGCCATCTTCACCAATACAATCTCTGAAGTACATCCAGAAATCTAATAATGGCATTAATATATCTTACAGTGAGACAGAGTACAGTCAGTTTTTTAAAATATGTCCTGGAAAGATTTCATAGATAGTCCAAATAAAAAAGGATGCTGGCTCTCAGAGAGTGAAACACCTTCCTATTGAGTCACTGCAAAAGAATCAACATTGCAAAAGAATCAGCTTCCATTGCTGGTGGATCAGAGGGATGGATGGGAGCTGATAGATTTGGATGGCTGTGATTCATTCTGTGTTTACACCTTTTTTTACCAGGCAGCTGGCAGAAGGTAGGCTGGTGCAATATAGAGTCATAGAGTATGTCAAGTTGGAAGGGACTCATAAGGAACATCAAGTCCAACTCCCTGCTCTTTGCAGGACTACCTAAAATTAAACCATATGAATAAGAACATTGACCAGGCTCTTCTTGGAACTCTGACATGCTTCAGACCCTGACCACTTCCCTGGGGAGCCTGTTCCAGCGACGGACCGCCCTTTTGGTGAAGAACATTTTCCTAATGTACAGTCTGAACTTCCCCTGACATGGCTTCATTCCATTTCCTCGTGTCCCGTTGCTGGTCACTAGAGAGCCCTGTGCGCTGCCCCCCTTGAGGAAGTTGTAGGCTGTGATGAGGGCACCCCTCAGCCTTCACTTCCCCCGGGCTGGACAATCCAAGCGACCTCAGCCACTCCTCAGAAGTCTTGCCCTTGAGCCCTTGCACCAACTGGATTGTCCTCTTCTGGACACACTCTGATAGTCAGAAGTCCTCTTTGCATTGTGGCACCCAGAACTGCCCCCAGCACTCGAGGTGAGGCTGCCCCAGTGCAGAGCAGAGCAGGACAATCCCCTCCCTTGCCCGGCTGGTGATGCTGTGCCTGATGCCCCCCAAGACACGCTTGGCCCTCCTGGCTGCCAGGGCACTGCTGGCTCATGTTCAACTTGCCATCAACCAGGACCCCCAGGGTCCTTTATGTGGTGCTGCTCTCCAGCCTCTCATCCCCTAATCTGTATGTATAACAGGGATTACCCTGTCCCAGGTGGAGAATCTTGTTAAATTCCATATGACTGGTGATTGCCCAGCTCTCCAGCCTATGCAGATTTCTCTGTAAGGCCCCTCTACCTTCGAGCAAGTCCACAGCCCCTCCTGTTTTAGCATCATTGGCAAACTTTCTTAATGTACATTCAATTTCTGAGTCCAGATCATTTATAAAAACATTAAAGAGCACTGGCCCTAAAATTGTCCTCTGTGGTTTTGAATGCAAAGGGGTGCTGTGAAGTTTAAAATTCTCCAGTTTTGAGTGATCAGGGCATACACAGCTTGCAACTGTGCACATGATCATTTGAGCTGAGCAGAAATAATATTTGTGGTGTGCACTGGATCTGCACAAAAATAAAACTTGCACTTCCATATTCTTTCCTAGACAGTAGTAAAAATGGCCCATAGCAGCATGTCTTGGATCATCTGGAAAAAGAAGGAGGTTTTTGACAATACTAGTACTATGTAAAATAAAGAAGAAATAGTTTTTAATCCTCGTATAGCATGTGAATTTGTCTCTCATGCTAAAGAGAATTCTCTGTGCATTTTAATTTTTTTTAATAATGAACAGAAAACATGCAAAAATTGAAAATCTGTCATTTACTGCTTTTTAAAGCAACACCTGTTTATACACTGCAAGAAAGTAGGTTGTTTTTACAGTCCACGTAAAAAAAATCCTCACTTAAAATAAGATGAAAACTACTCCAGCACTGAGTCAATACATTTCTATTGTTTACCTTCCCACAGGTCAGTAATAAATGGAACAATGTCAGCTAACAAGACCAAGCAGAGTAATGAGAGCATGTATGCCTCCTGCCTGACAGTAGTAAGTGCTATGAAAATTATTTTTCATCTTCCTGGAAAAGAATAACAATTTTTTTTCTAGGCTTGGATTTTATGTTCCGTTCAGAAGACTGTTTTCAAAGGAAAATTGCGATGAAATAGTAGTACTTTGAAGTTAGCACTGAATAAGACTTTGAGGAAAACAGTGTCTTTGAATTAATATAAAATGTGAAATTTTGACAAGGTAAAAATTCTAAGTTGCACATTTAGAAAGGGGGAGTATTCCCTTGAAAGCTGAAGCTACACTTAAGTAATCAAATAAACAACTGTATTTAATGCAATACTACAGCTAAGAGGACAAACTCAACCCTCACATGTATAGCAAGAAAACCCGGTAGGTACATAGAGGATATTTTCTCCTTAAATGTTTCAGCATAAAATCAGCAGAATAGCATGCGCACACTTTTTTTTCTTTAACAGAAAGAAAAGAACAGAAAGAACTTAAAACTGAGAAAAGAAAAATAATTTGAGACCTGAAAAAAACACCTTAGAGTGAAGTAAGGTTTGTAGCAGGAAGTAATAGCTTTTATTTAATTAACAGTCCATTTCCCAGTGGGGGAACATTTTTCACAAAAGAACTTTGACCTTTCAGCCCATAGCCTCAGAGAGAACACAAAATACCTTCAACAGCTGAGCCTGGGAACAAAAATTCAGAACTGCTGTATGCACCCGAAATCATGGACTGAATAAAATACTGGCTTTACAGCACATTATAATCCTCCACTGCAGCTGCCCTTCAACTCATTTATCAGTGTTCCACAGCTGATAATTTCCTCTCTTATTTTAGCTCAGAGGAATTCTTAACATTTTTAGCTGCCTCTCTGGTCGCAGGGCAGGTGATTATGTAGGGCAATCGCTTTTCTTATCCCAAATTGTCTGATTACCACATTAGGTTAAAATTAAGAGTTTCTCCCAGTCCGTACTTAGCTTTAAGTTTGCTGGTTCTATTCAGACCAACAGAAGGATCTGCATGCTTGAAATTTCATTTCTTCCAACTGTATCAGCTGCCTACTATTAATTTCCTGTTGTTAATTCCACCATCAAACCTTGTCTCATTTACATCCTACAGTATGCCAGTACTGTACAGCAAGCTCCCAATGGATTAGTTTATCTAAAAGAAGCTTAAGTAATGACAGCGTGATAGGCAAATATGCAACCATATGGCAATATAAATTTGATAATGGCTCAATCCAGTAGGCAAAGGTATTAAGAAAGGTAACAGCAAAAGACAAAAAACTGCTCACATTCAGAAGAGAAAATTAGGTTCACCATTTTAGCAGTGATGACAGTTGGCTATCGGTATAACATGCCTGATTTATGGCGGCTTCTCCATCAAGACTCTAAATCAAAATTGTTGGTAGTTCAAAAGATACACTGTAGGTACAGTGAAGAAATTATCATTTGGGACCCTTTATTCTAAACACCCAGAAGTTCAGACGAGATGCTTTTGGGCCTTAAGGTAAAGGAATCTCTAAACAAAGGTCTGTTTGTGATCAAGCCAATTAACTGTCCTGGGAAGGAAAAAAAGAAAGGGAAAAAAATGAACCTTAATGTGGCAAGATTGGCAGAATTTGGACGGATGGAAATACTTTTATCTTCAAGTCCCCATTGATATCCTGAGTTCCTTCCCATCTCTTTCTTAGAGAGAACTATTCTTAAACTATTTGGGAGTACTTGTAACATATTGTTAGTTATACGAGCTTGCAAAGTACACGTGAATACACAGTTGCAGGAAAAGGTGAGTTCTTTTATTTGTCCAGTTCTACGAGTGAAAGCATATTTGTAAAAATACTCCAAAACTCCCAGCACCTTACCCCCACAAAATCTCTTTTTTATCAATCTGTATTTCCATTTTTGTTTTGTTTTATGGGGGTAAGGGGATAAAAAGCAACAATATAGTGTATTTTCATTCCCTTTAGTTAGATTTCCATTCACTAGTCTGCATTTTCAGTTAGATTCTTTCTGAAGACACCTTTTCATGTGTATTCCATATCATCAGAAATATATAAATTGATAATGTGATTCTTCAAACTGAATTTTTAATGGTTTATCAGTTTACTCATCACACATGCAGTTCTTGTTTTCTTAGCATTGTATTTGGGGGACCTCAGGTACCACTGGTTAAACAAGACATTTTGTGACAGTGCCATAGAGCCGAAAAATCAACCATCAAATAATAATTAAAGAAAAATGCATCAAATTTCAGTGAAGAGGTTCAAAGGAAGCTACAAGGACTCCTGTGAGAAGTGAAATCATTTCATGTTATGCACGCAGGAATGAAATCCACAGATATTAACTCTTCATCACAATGTCAGAAAATAATATGAAAGACTTTTGTTAAATGAGACATCTAACTAGGAACTTTTTACAGGGTTCTAGAAAAGGTCACGTATGTCTGATTTTCATCTTTTCTGCTGGGCTCATCCACATCTTATGGCATACTTGGAAGGACAGCTATGATATTTCAAAAATGTTATTTTTTCAGACACTTGGTTTGGTCAGTAGCAGCAGACCAGTAGATGGGAGTGAATGAGTTAATGTGTTAAGAGTCCATGTATACAAACTCCAGCTATTTAAATTGTGCCAAACAAGTTCAGAATCTCCAAGACTTAACAGAGGAGAGGGACGTAATGGAGGACCTGATGCTTTGTTCCTAGAGAGCATTGTGTCGAATGCTGTGCACACTCATGTTCCACTTGCAGCCATCTTCACGGCATCCTTCCGTTGCACATAAAAAGTAGAACAAACTACCATAATTAATCTAAAGGTAATGCAGGAATGACTCATGTCCCCATTTGCTCACTTGTATGAAAAAGTACAGTCTTCTGGTCATCTGGAATTGAATGAGGACTTTCTGGACATAGGTGAAATAGGATTATGAACAGATATGATGTAGAAGCAGGCAGACAGTGGCTGAGAAGAGCCCATGTGAAAAATGAGATAGGAAGGCTGTAAAGGTTACTTTATAATTTCCTTCCTCCAGAACAACAACAACAACAACAAAAGGAAATAATGATGAACAGCAGAACAGATTGTCTAAGAAAGAAGTGCAAAGAAAGGTGATTGACTTTGGAGAAGGAAAAAATAGTGTATTTTGCTTTGGAAAAAACAGTTAAGGATGGCAACTGTCAGAATAATAGACAGTATCAAATCTAATTCAGAAAAAATGCAGAACAACAGAAGTGACTGAAGATGGCAGTTAAGCAGAGGTACTGAAGATGTGCAATGCTTCAAGACACATAAAATCGACCTTTGAAAAGACGAGAAAGGCAAGGCTGCATGTCTGATAGGAATAAAGTAAGATGTTGAGGTCAGTGGGGGACATGACTATTTCCAAAGTGTATAGTGAATCTTGTACACCTTTATTGTCATATAAACTGTCTCTCATGTGCATAGTGTTCTAAAGAGAATGGCATTATTATTTCTGCAAATTTATGGGCATTACTCTGGAAAGGAATGCATATAGGGGAAGAAATCACAATTAGTCAAGGCAGTGAATACTGATGGGGAGAATATAAGAAGTATAGAATGAATAGAATTCTGAGAAACAAACTTGAAATGGTGAGGATAATATGTATATTAATCTAGAGAATAAAACATTGTGTTAGACAGCTGCCACATGTATGGTTTATTAAATAGTGAAGTGCTAACATATTTAGGAGAATGATAGAGAAACAGCTCTCAGAACTGTTTCTGGAGCCTATGACATGCATAGAAAATGTTCAATAAAATAGGAATGAAATGAGAGGCATAAGAAAAGAAAGTAAGAATGTTTTATGTTCCTGGAACATCCTCCCATATGACAAGCTGGTCAAGAAAATGGTAGACAGTGGATAAATTGATTTAGGCAAGACATATAAAGGAAATTTGGAGATTTTATAGCACAAATCCTGCCAGAAGGAAGTGAGGAGTGCTACATGGAGGATAGCTTCTTCTGAGTGAAACTTCTTTTTCGTATGAGCTGATCAGTCATTTTAGGAGACCGTAAGAGTGGTGATGGAGTGCTCAAACTGACACAATGAAGTGCAGAGAAAACACAAATACTCTTTTTTTCTTGATGACTATTTATTACCTTCTACACTTCTCTGAAAATGGCAAAACCATTGGCTGTCAACAAGATGTACTTAATATGAACAACGGGAATTCATACAGAACATAAGCATTGACTGAATTTCAGAAATTCACTGGCTCCATAATTGTATTGTTCTAACTGTAAAACTACTCTGTTTTAATTTGAAGTTCTTATTAACTTAAAAATTAATAATGATTATTTTTGTTCACATTCTGTGCTATACATAAATAGGGGCAATGACAGTAATATATGGATCTGATTTTGACATCAAATATATTATACAACTGTAATTAGTATTCAATTGCAAAATGATAAAAATTTTGAATTTAAGATTTTATCTAACTTGTCTCATTTGCAAGGAGACAAGTCAAAGTGGTACAGGAGCTTTTTGAAAGGTTATAGGACATATTTTACATATGGAGTGATATACAGAATGATTCCTGTCAATGGAGACTTTGGACTACAAAACCAGCCCCGAAGCTCTTCAGACAAAATATACATACATACAAATATAAGAGATAAATGGAGTGGTACTCATGACTCTGGTACAGCTGAACCTACTGAAGTTTCTAGATGCTTTAAAATCTACTTTGTTCAAATGTCACAAACACTTGAAAATATGTTAGGAATTTTTACAGTATTTTACAGTATGGTTACAGTTTGGATACTAAGCAGGGTTATTTTGTTTGTTCTTCCACCTCATCTTCATACATTTTCATTGCCATCTTGCTGTGAAACAGATTTCTGAACAGTAATTAGTTATCTCCCCTTTTCAAAATGTTTTCCTCTTTACAAACATTAATGATAAATTTACCCAAGTGAGCATTTCAGCTTTAAAGTAATTGAAGACTAAGTAACTACTTACCTATGAAATCAGATACTGAGAAACTTTAAGTTTACTACTTACATGATTAAAGGAGAGATTTTAAAATTATATTTTTCTGGATAGAAACGGTTACGAAGCATTAGAGTGTTAAGCTACATCAGGATTCATTCTTCAAGTACCTTAATTAATGATTGGTGCCATGGAAAACTTCATTCTTGCCTCAGTGACCTTCTTCATAGAAGAATAATTTCAAATGGGGGATGATTTTCTTCAGATAATAATTTGGGCAGTTTAGGTCTGTATGCTAACTCTCATAATATTTCTCTTTTTCGTAGTTTGGGTCATTATACATTTTTCCCAGGCTTATAATATTTGTTTAAACAAAAGCATATTGTAGAGAAGTACAGAGGAGATATTATTCTGAAGAGCTATTATACTTAACAGCCTCTTTTTAATTAGCTTTTAAAATTTTTTGCTTTCTTTAAGCTTTCTCAGCAAAAAAAAAAAAGTTATATACCAGTATGTCCACTCAGTAATCTGTTTTTCTAATAATCAGCAAAGCACAAACATGCCTTAGCTCTTCACTCAGATAATAGGCTAGCTGAGGTTCCAGGTATTATCACTTAATGAAAGGCAGTCTGACATTAAAATCTCAGAATCTTTTGTCTGTAAGTTTCGAAACTGTTTACATTTATTGATGCTTCTAAACTTTACAGAAACTTAACGGAACTTATATTTTGAAAACACCTTCCATGATCAGTAAATTAATGGGATTTCACTCGGTATATTAATTTTTCAGTGTAATTACAATCTCTCCTTATTAAGTACTCCAAGCAGGCAGAGGAAGAACAGAGCTTGCTTGATAGAAGGGAAGTTGAATTCTATGAAAAAATCTTCAACTATTTCACTCAGTGATGTTGGATGGTTACTGAACTGGTAGTTTTAAAAGCCAGCAGCTAAAGAGAGGTACTAAAAAACACTTCAAGGAAAGATGAAGGATGTAGGAGGCTCTGAATCAGCCCACAAATGGCTGATTAGTAAAATGTGCTGAATACTTGCACTAACTGCTGAAGTCAGCAACAGATGGAGGAGTTGGCATCTGTGGACATAAGGCCACTCCTTCACATATCCAACTTTAGGTACGTAAGCATGAGCATTTGAGCCTAAGCTTTGCATTCCAGCTTTTCAAACAGTAAAATAAGTCTTAAGGGAACCCTGTTCTCACGTGTTATAGTGAAAATGCTATTTCATTATTCATACATCAGCTGTGTCCCAGACAGCCCCACACACAAACAAATGCCAAATAGGCCCTTTGAGCTTCTGCTCCCCTGGCAGTCCCAGCTCTCCCTTCCTGCCCTGCTCCAGCCTCCACACCCAGCTTCCAGCACCGGGCTCCCTTCCTGAGCAGCGACCGCCTTTATTCCCAAACCAGCCGCTTCACACCTACCCCAGAGCCCGGCCTCCTTGCCCAGCAATCTTTAACTATGTTGCTGCTCAGTCTTCTCCCCGAGTATCAACTAGCCTCCCAACAGCCAAATTTTGTGTCCCATTCCATACCTGGGAACAGGAGAGCCATGCCACTGAGAAAAGGATTACCAGGATATTCATTGTACGAAAACAATTTACTTAATTTTTGGTAAGAGCAGGACTAAACAGGGTGAAATCTTCCTTCTCTCTCATACACATGTGGACTCAGATAAATACACAAAAGTCATGCAAAAAATAATGTTTTGCCCAATGAATTCAAATGATACTGAAAATATTATGTCTGGAAATAATATTAATATCTGCAACCATTAATCAAGGAAATTTGCGATTGGAAGATGGGGAGGAAGAGCTGGGTCTGGAAGTTTAGAAAGTGTTTGGACTATCTGGGAAAGATAAATGTTAAGTAAGATGAATAGGCACACTGGCAGTTCTGCCTCTGAGGTAGAGAAACATATGCAAAATCATCATAGAAAAACAGGTAACTCCAGTGTTTGAATATTAGAAAGTAGCAAATTAATTAATATTTCCCCAGAATATGATTAACGCTTTAGTGGTAATTTGGAAACGACACCCAGCAGGAGTATTTAGAAGTGTAAATTGAGTACATCTATATCACTAAAATATTCTGAGTATAACAGCATTTTTTTAATTTCAGTTCTAGTTGTATCAAAAGCTATTTAATACTAATGAAATATTTAAAGTTAAGTTTTTCTCTTCTTTTTCTTGTGTGCTGTAGTACAACAAAACAAATGAGTTTGCTAGTGCTCCATTTGAGTGCTTTGAAGAAACTGATATTATCTAGAACCACCTAATAAAACAGTGACTGCACATACAGTACAAATAACAAGATAAGTATTATGTTGCCTTAATGCATAAGTAAAGAATCCATTTTCTGACCGTTTGCCACACAGACCATTTGCCTAATGAAATCAGCCTTCCTTCGTCTTCAAAGTACTGCTTTGTATTACCATGGTTGGATGAAAATAGCCTTTTCACTGCCTCAAACCACTCTCTCTCCTTACCACAATGCTCAAGCATAGTGCAGATTCAGTCATACAGCCAGCCTGATGCTGAAATAAAAAATCCCATCTGATTCTCTGAGTGAAAGGTTCCACAACTGAATTTTGTGCAGTAGGCAAAATGCTATTAAAGTCATATGCTGAATGCAACAGGGACATGCACTATGCAGTTTGCTTGTATGCACCCATTGAAGGCAGAAAAAACAGGGCTCCATGACATAAACAAGCTCAGGGGAAACATTACAGCACAAATTTTGCCCACAATCTCACTGGTAGTACATATATAACTATTGGGAAATCCCTACACAAAGGTGGAGAGGCTACATTCTGACCTTTTGAGGCATCTGCAATCTGAAAGCAATGGCATCACAGCAATTTAATACAGAAGAATAAATATCTTTGATTCCAGTATTAGTATCTGACAAAAATTATATAGCTTTCTCAAGTATTTTTAGTGAATATATTTTCTTTCTTAAATTTAAAATTAACAAACCTTGCCAGTCAGCTTTGAAAGATCATCTCCTCCTATTATCTGCATATCTTGCATAGACTGATCATTCTGAAAGAAGAAAGATAAAACTTTGAAATTGGTTATAACTGTACAAAATTAAAATACAAATATTATGGGGTTTTTTGAATCTTGATTACTAGTCTTGGTTATGATTATTTTCTAGTGCTTATTAGTATTGGTGTACAAGAAAACCACACTCTCATTTCTTCCTGTGGCTTCCTGCATCTCCAGGCTGTTTTTAAGCTAACATCAAACTCTAGGCTTTACAGGATTAGAAAAGGTTGCATCTTTCTTTTTAAAATAGTGTTCCCTTGCTTGCTATTTGTTATTATGACAAGTGTTGAGTAATGTATTTATCCCTTTCAAAATGGGAGTACAGGAGCATCTCAACACTTGACCAGACACCTGTAAGCACATTCTTGGTTTGGAACAGTTTTTGGAAACACAGGCTAAATGTGCTTATATCTCAGCTCTTTTTGGAGGAATTCACTCCATCTTTTTCAGAGGAAAAAATATTTGCAAAATTTATCATTTATTATCAAAAATATTTTCAGTGTGTCATACAGTTTCCAGAGCTTTATTTATTCCTGTTCAACTGACTCAAAGATAAAATCCTTGAGGTCAATTACTTAAATATGGCCAGTCAGGTTGAACTAAATGCAACAGAATAATATATTTTGATTTTCCTATTGAAAAAGGTGTTTCTTTGAAAAAATCAGATTTTTTTTTGCTGGATTTGTTTTACAGACATTTCTAGTTGAAATTCTTTCTGATGGAAAATTCTCAACCAGCTCTAGCTTCAATTCATCATCAGCAGAACACAGAGCTAAGATCACATAAGGGAGACTCGTGGACGCCCTACTTTTAAGGCAAGACAAAAGAGGCCTTGAAGAAGGTGGCAAATTTAAAAATACGTGGTCATGGAAAGGCTGTATGAACTTTTCAGAAAAAGCAAGAGCAGAAATAAGTATAGTTCATGTGGGTTTTTTTGCCAAATTGATGCATATGCTAATCTAATCTTCCTACCCATAGGAAGATAGCATTAGTCCAATTTTAATGATAGCTGCAGTACCACAATGTGACACTGTGGTTTACTGGTAACACCAGGAAGCTTCACCATTACAAACAAGTGACAAAAACACAATACATGAACACTCTGCTTTTATTCCATAAATTCAGTGCTCTGAAGTCAAATGTTTTTCCACAGGTAAATAGTGGACATCAAGACTTACAAGGTAAAGATCTACTGGACTGAGGGGTTTATAGCTCTTCTTCTTCCTCTCCCAAAGCAGGACAAGCAGAGGCAGCGCTTGGAGGGTCAGAGCTGCCCCCTGTGCAGATGGAACTGCACCGGCCCACGCTCACAGCCCAGGTGGCAGAAGTTCAGGGACTGCCAAGCACCTTTGCAGGTACTTGATCACAAGCAATCCTGGCAGCCTCAGGAACTATTCGTGGTCCTCATGGGAATGCATTGTCTAAGTTAATATAGCCTTCCTGAGTAACTGTAAGTAAAGGTTGTAGAATTGCCCAGATGAGAATTTCTCCAAGTTTGCATTCTGCAGACCCACCAAAAGGCTCCCTGGCTTTTACCCAGACTCCACTCTCCACAAAACCCTCACACCACAGCTTTGTAAGAAGTCCTTAGCAGTCATTGCTTTAAAAGACAGTTTTTAGACCTGCCTTCACTTTTTCTGCACCAGATCTGGGAGCTTTAGATAAATTTCATGCTGCTCTGATCCGTTTCCTGGGAAACAGAGCTAGAGCAGCAATGAAGGTTACATCCCATACATTTTCTAATATGAGTTTCAATATTTCTTTTACTTTTGTAAAGAAAAACAGAAAAAAAGCCCAAACAACAGCAAAGCAAGCAACTGTTTTCCTCAGAAGATTATTTTAAAACTAAATAAAAAGTGGAGATTGAGAAGATTTTAAGTTCAGGTTTAAAAGCATAAGTCTTTTGTTGTAAAGCAAGACAGGTCACTCTTCAAAAGTCAGGGATGTATTCAAGTCAAGACTATTATAAGACTATAAAAAGCAGATTGTTTCCAATATCTACCACAGCATGTGTAACCAAGGCACTGACAAAATATTTTTTCCTTTCCAAATGAGAAAGTGTAGAATTTCATTAGCAACCAGCACTCAAGAATTACTGAAGAGGCAGTTTGCCCTTAGCTGCTAGTTGAAAAAGAGAAAGAGAAAAAAGATAACAGTGAGGCGCAATGATTAATGAATTTATTTATTTTTCACTAAAAAAAAACTCCTCTCTTTCAACAGTATTCACAGCAGCACTGTTTCCTTTGCATTTGGTATTTCTGGCTTCAGCTGAAAGGAAGATGCTGAAATAGCATCTTCATTGCTGGCAAGCAGCTAAGCAAACACAAAAGCCATTGAGAGCAGGGGGATCACAGCATCCTGTCAATCTCTGCATTCACACATGGCTGTTGGGACACAACTGCACACATTTATGAAAATCCCGGTGTTCTGACTGGAGTGCTGTCAGAGGACAAGGCTGAGTATTCATGGTGCCTAAAAACCATATCATTTTCTATATGGTTTTTCTATACACAGCTCAGAACCCTTCAGCCAAGGTATTTTCAAAAAAATTAAAAGAAATTCCTTGCATCACACTCGAGAGCAATTCTCTTGTTAAAAAAAAATAAATTCAGATCATTGATTTTAATGCCATTTAAACTATCTACATTCATCACTTAACTCATGTTGTAAAACACATACCTGCCAAACAGCAAGGCTCAATATCACAGTGTGACATTACCCTGATCATAATGTTCACATAGATAATTTGCACACTATGGTTACCATGGGAACCTCTCAGTGCATATTTCTGACTTCTCAGTTTATAATCTCAAAATAACGCTGCACTAAATGTTAAGTATAAAGTACAATGAATGTCAGGAAAGAAAAAAATCTGTTCCATTCAGTACCAATTAATGTCAATTCAGAACTGTTTGTTTAATTTTCATGGTCTTAAGTCATTCAGAGCTTCTTTCTTCCTTTGGGAGTTGTTCCAACTGATATAATTGAGTCTCTGAGATTTCTTATAAATACAGAAATATGAATTGTAGCTTCACCTTCTGTCGCCCAAAGTTCCTCAGTACTTGCTTTCTAAAATCCCTAAACCCTATCAACTCTTTTTTTTTTTTTTAATATTTGACACTAAATATATTGGCTTGGATAGAGACAGCTCTAAATCCCAGTATGTTTTGGTTGATGCAGCACAAAATTTATTGCAGCTGTTTCTGACAAGACGCGATGCGTTGTGTCACATCCCCACACCTCATCCCAAGCTATAGTTAATACTACATTTCTATATTTTTTTCTGTGCTTAATAAATCTGCATTTTCCAGGATAAATCTCAATGTCTTTGGTTTTAATTGCTGTTTTGTGGTTTTTCACTTGTTCATCTTTGTTGTATAATTTTATTTAATTCTAGGAATACTTGATGTATTAAAGCAAGAATGTTATTTCCACCACCATTTTTCATGGCATACAAGATAAAACTTTTGCTTTCTATGTAGATTGGAAGTATACGTATTTAAATTCCATCTATACTAAGTCATGTATTTTGAACTGGGTGGGGCACAGAATTATTACATCTCTTTTACATCTCCTGAGATCAACACTTGGACATAGTTCAAGTTACAAGTGAAATGAGTTGGGTGGTCTCAAGAAAATTCATTATAAACAGCATTGCTCATCTGAAAATTGCACCAAACTGTGAACATCTGTTACTCTTCTGAAGAAACAGAATCTGGAATACATTAATACTGGGCTCAGTGAAACAAAGATTCTTTAATCATGGCAAAAAGTAGCTTTAACAGAACAGTTTAAATGAATAACTAAATTACGAAATACGGACACAAGGTCATTATCACACATCTAATTACTACAGTCTGCAGAGTATATATGGAATTTCTTAAAAAAATGTGGTTACCTTTTTCTTCCAAAATTCATCAGCGAAACTCAAAACAAAAAAGAATGTGACCATCAGGCCTGTTCCATGTTGCTTTTGTCCTCTTGGGTGATACAGCAGATCCTCCAACCTGAGAATTCCCATTAGAACAGCTCTTTCACTTCACACCATCATTCCATCTCCTACAACTGGGTTTTCCAGGAAGGTTTTGACCAAAAAGAAGTCAATGACAGACCATTCAGTTGTCCCTTGGATCCTAGTATGAAACTAAATTGCTTTGCAGCCTGCCTCCTGAGAAATACTTCAAAATATGAATATGTTGGTTGGGGAAGTATCAGTATGGCATCTACATGATCTATTAACCTATTTTGGTTAATAGGTAATGCCAAACTGATATATAAAGTATAGGCTATGAAATATCCTCAGTGAATCAGCAGAAGTCGAGTGGTAGTACATAAGATGCTGTACTTAGAAGCAACAGTACACTTGAATCAATCCAATTTTGGGTTTCTTCTCTCAAAAACAACAGCTAAGAACAAAAGGGTGTAGAACATGAGCTGTCACAGTCTTCATGGCAGGCAGCTAAAAGGACTATCCAGGCTTAAGTAGCAACAGTCAGACGGCAACTAGTAAGTACTGTTAAGCTGGAGACTTGTGCAAATGAGTGGGAATGATATGGATCACTTCTCAGTAAAGACTGGAAAGTTTGCCTTCCCTTCCCCAGAATCAAATGTACACCAAAGTCCAGTCTACAACCTCCGGGGTACACCCACATTCAAAACAGTCAAGTGCCAGGTCACTGATATATTTTGAAGAGGTGCCTTGAATACCTTGCAAACAATCCAACAATGCTGAGCCAACTGAGAATCGAATCCAGTAAACTGGCACACACCCACTGCCAGAACATCCCCTTTCCCACAGGGAAGTACAGGTACATGTGCCCTGGAGCACTGACAGCTTTGTACATCTCCGAAAGCTTTAAAGCTGCCTTCCTGAGCTGACCACACCACTGACTGTGCTGCACTGAGACTGGCCTTATTGCTATTGCCAGGATAACAGATGATAGCAAATTTTAAAATGGTGTAGGCATATATCTAGCAGAGTTCTAGTTACCACAGTATAAGACATATTTTACTTCTGTAGGGGTAGATCTACAATATAACTCATTTGAAGATTTACTTATTTTTTATTCGATTTCTTCCTTTTTGTTATTCCTTAACTAAAAGCTCCACCACTCAGGTTTGGAACTGCTTCAAATTCAGGCTAGTCTATCCAGTTCCAGGGAAAGCCAGAGTTTTGCAATGAGGAAGTTGGCTTTGGACAGGGAAAGACAAACAATGAACTTTCTGACGGCAAGGTACCCCTTATCAGCTGACCTGTGGTAACAACTGGGTATGTTTCTTCCCTACTGTAAAAGCAAGGCAGGTCATTCAGCTTAAACAGCACTCTGGGAAATGGTAAGTTATTAAACTTAATAAATGGAATTGTTTGCAATCATCTGTTCAGACACTCGGTAATTTTTTGTGTACCAGGACTCCTGCATGCCTTCTCTATATTTAATCCAAGGAAGGTAAGGTATCTTAGGAAAGGGCCAAACTGTCACAAATTGAAGTAGAATTTAGACTGGTTAACTTGGCTATTAAGGATTTTAGACAATAAATTATTTCATTTTTAAATTTCTGATTTAGCAATTAAATTTTATATACTTGCTTAGCATTGGTTCAATGGGTTATTTTGTTTAAGAATGAGGCAGTAAGATTGCAGCACTACATATAACCACATGGCACAAACAGCACCCAAACACTCAAAAAGATCAGCAAGAACTGATATCAAGAACAAATGATAACAAAGGTTTTGGCTTGTATGTGTATCAGGAACACAATAAATCCTCAAAACTCAGGTTAGTTTCCACAGACTGTAGTCTGAGATTTCCTTGTACACCAGCTTAATTTTATTCTCTAAGATAATATTTAAAACATAGAAATTTAATCTGTGTATGTTCCAGGATGAGAAAAGGTACTAACAATTTTACAGGGCTCTTCAGTCATGTAAAGTGAGGTTCATATCACATAATTTTTCTCCAGAGATGGGAAGCAAATAAATTTTAAAACTTACGGGTAAAAGAAAAATTTAGGAAGCATATCCTCCGGACTGCCATAATCCGACTCAGGCACTCCTTTTGGGCTGCCAGGAGGCATTGCTAACAGTGTCTACCTTTTGTGATAATAACGTAATACCAGCCCACACTCTTGGAATAGCAGACTTGGGATGCTTTTCCTCCTCAGCTCCATAAGCTAAAGAGTGTACGGAAAATCTTCCTCCTGCTATGGTAAAGCAAAAACCATTAAGGTCATCAATCACGCTATGACCAACTATACTGGACGCAGGTAGGAAAATGTCAGTTTGGATTCAAGTCCACAATAACTGGAGTATCTGTCTTTTGCCCAATTATTGTTTAGCATTAAATGCACGAACATTACAGCAGTGGAACTAGAAATCATGTTTTCCAGCCCCAACAGAGGATCTTAGCATGCCAGCTGGGACACTACTAGATCCACATTTATGATCTTACCCCATTTTTTAAACTGTGTTGTAAATTAATGATTGAAAGTGCATAAACATTGTGAAAAATCATATAGTGAGTTTGTAGCTCTGTACTAAAAACCCTGTCCACTTGGGGATTATGCAAGCACAAGAGAAAACAGCTTTCTCTAAAACAAGCACAAAGTGCTAACCTCCTGACCCTGACTATCATTAGTTCCTAGGATCTCATGATAAAAGGGAGATAGAAGAAAAATCTTGAACTTTGTCAAATAGCCACAGGCTGAGAAAACAGATAAATAGGTGTAAGCAAATTCACAGAAGATGAATCTGATAAAAACCTCAAAAGCTTAGTCCCTTCCAGCAATCTTGAGCTTAGTGTGTCATTGACTCTCACAACTCAGTAGCACTCTTGTCCATACCGCTGTGCCTATTAGTCCCTTGGCTAACGACAACTTGAAAACTTTTAACAGCACACATATTCTTTGTGAATTTTCTTGCAAGGTTGTTTTATAGTGTCCCTTCTTTATTTAAATATTTTAACTTCTGTTAAACTTCTGTCTATCAAATGAGGAGGGAAAAGAATTTTGTATCTGTCACACAGATCAGCACTGCAATTACAGAGGAGTTCCTGTTATAGCCATATTCCTTTAGAGTAACCCTTTTGGTTTACACCTTATAGCCCTGCTGGGGTGTGACACTCCATGAGCACTACACATGTTATGATCTGTTTTAAGAGACAGCATTTAAGATGCCAGTAAAAGGGAGTCATCAAATTCCTTGAGAAAAATTAGAACCCTCCGGCTTCTTTTAATTCATTTTGCCCCATTTCAGATCTTAATATGAAAAACTCACATATTAAACGGCACTGCTAGCATCCAAATAATTTGATATTTTTCCGATGCATAAACATATCACAGTACTTTCAAACTCATCAGATCTTATTTTTACAACAGGATTTACAACCATTTAGTTCTGGACCTTTCTTACACGTAAGATCCTATCTCCCTGTCACTGTAAAATCTGTGAAGCAGGATGACATATAGTATTGCTGCAAATGCCATAACTTAGTAGTAGCTTAGTGTCTTTTTGGCAGAATATGAAACATTTTACTAAAACTAACCTTCAATTTTTGAGGCTTTATAAGAAACCACTGCTTTACAACAAATACTGTATCCAGGGGAATCTGATTCTTTGAAAACATGAACAGTTGGACACTTCTAATAAAATCTCTTGGTGCTTTGAATCTGTTCTAAAAGTGACCAATTTAACAATATCTACAGTCTTAAATGTTACGATGTTCCAGGAACTTGGATTGCTTAAAAATACCAAAGACTTAAGCTCACAAAAACCCCCATATTAAAAAACCTTAAGAAAAAGGAATTTCAGATCTAAAACTCCATTTATACATAGTAGCTGTACCCTATGCAATATACTGTAATCCAAGACATTTATTTCAAATTAGAAGACGTTTTTCAAAAGAAAACATTACAGCTTGTAAGAAAAACATGATCCTGGGGGCGACAAATTTCTCAAAAACTATTAGAAAATACCTCTATGGAGTTTACATTAGATCTGAAATCCAGAAAAACATAGTACCAACCCACAATATAGGAAAACTAATTTTTTTTTTCATTTAAAAAAAATAATTCCATAGCTAAAATCATATATCAGTATGAAGGAAAATAATACCTAAGCTGGAAACAATAAAAATTAAAAGTATGTTGAAAAAGCATGTGGTTACTTGCTTTAATATGCCCCATAAATGCTTTGATATTTCTGACAAGCTGTAGGACAGCTCAGTATCACTCTGCCTTCACTGCCACATCTGCTCTAGTTTTGTCCCCATGGCAATCAGGCCGCTTCCTACTCAGTTCTCCCTCGGCTGAGTTGTTTGGTTCCCCCAAATCTTTCATATGTGAGTCACTGAAACACTTACTCATACTTTAAAAAAATCACTAAGAATTCAGATGGTGCTAACATATTCAAGTGATGTGTAGGTGTGTTATCTGATGCATACAGTTACAAAGATCATCCTCTATGAGTAAGTTTTACATTAGAGATAAACTTGATAAACTGACTGTATGATAGACTTATTACAACCTTTCCTGACCTATGCCCACAAATTAACACCTACTTACATTAGAAGTAGCATCCCAAGCCCCTAAGCAATGTCCAACAGCAAAATACTGTATGTTTTATTTTAAATAAAACACTTTCTTTGAGCAAGAAATGAATTAAAGCTCTCATATCTCACAACTCTGCCATCGCATTAAATGGAAGCTGTAGATGCCATGCAGGTGAAAGGAGACCGTCTGCCTCCAGACCTAAGAAGCTTCAAGACTCTGACTTTTAAGTCCACATTTTATTCCATATAGTATGACTTTCTTCAGCTTATCTTAGAATACTGTGAAAGCTAGGCTGGTTCACGAAAGTAACTAGGGTTGAAATATCCACACTTCTTCTGATACCTTTGAGGAGCATCTCTCAGGTAAAGCACAAGGTGAGTCTGGGCTTGCACACAT
Organism: Lycocorax pyrrhopterus obiensis; assembly: GCA_014706295.1. Classification (NCBI taxonomy): domain Eukaryota; kingdom Metazoa; phylum Chordata; class Aves; order Passeriformes; family Paradisaeidae; genus Lycocorax; species Lycocorax pyrrhopterus. Next base: position 17,465,240 of record JACSVZ010000002.1, on the reverse strand, counting down.
GGTGGTAAGGATCCCTTGACTATGGGCAGACTCCTTTTCCCACCAAGAACTGTGCTGACTAAAGAAGTTACTGCCCACAAGCTGTCCCCAGCTGCTTGTAAGTCTCCCTCTGGAGGGGTTACTGAGATGCATGTGTGCATCTGGGTCACTAAAAATGAATCCAGCAAGCTCAAGCGGTCCAAATAGAAAGTCTCTCATAAGTGGTGTCATCTGGGCTGAAACAGGGAGTGCTCAGAAGCAGCTGAGCTGGCCCATGTGACTGCCTGGAAGGCACTGCAGTCCCTGAAGAATGAACTGGAGACGGTCACTGTTCCAGCCAGTGCAGATGCCATCAGAAAAGAGACCCACCTCCCATGTCTGAGTTTTCACACCAAGACACTAACTGTCTGTACCTGATGGACAGATTAATCTGGCAGGAGAGTTTACTCTCAAAGTGCCTGAATTGTGCTGCTACTCTTGTAACACCACCCACAATTTAACCAAAGAGACTGCTATTCTTCTCATTACATTTTTGTGAATTTCTTTTAAAGGTTCATCAGCTAGCTGCAAGATAAGCTTTGGGGATGACTTCCACTACTAACACATTTTCGGCTATTTCTCTGAAAAGTTTGAGTGTCTCTGAGGCTGATATTTTGCAGTAAGACACTGCTGCATGTTGATGTGGTTTTTTGTTTCTTTCATGAAAAATATTCTATTTTTAAACAAGTCTTAACACTTGAAAAAGGAACATTTGGACACAGTTTGGAGAACTGTGAATTGTAGCATCTCCAAACATTCAATTCACAAAAAATACGATCTGTTTCCACTGTTCATCACCTTCTTAACCATCTCAAGTCTTACTAAGTTTCAGAAAATACCTGAAGCATAAGAGATACAGACAAAGCATCAATGCCTGCTTAAAATTTGGGAGTGTCTTTGGCTTTGAGCTGTACAGACCTTTTACTCACTTGTTTTAGCAGGTTTGAGCATCTCATGGAACTTTCACTCAAAAAGATACTACTGCTTTGAGATGTAAATGCCATTTTGTCCATTCATAGACATGGAAAGTGCACAGAGATAAAATCCCTTTGGCGATTCTAGGAGGAGATTTCCCAAATCTCTCATTATTAACTCGCCCATAAGACATCTCTCTGACAGCATCATCTACAATCAACAGAACATATTTCTCAGAACAGCAACAACTTTAAGGTCTAGATCCTTGACACTGGTAGCTTCTATGGACTAAATTACGTCATGTTTCTTCTTCCCATTAGCATCTAAAACTATGCTAAAAATGCTGCAAAATTCTCTGTAAAGTTCTTCACTGTCTACAGTGCTGACTGCAAGACATACATCTGAAAAAAGTTGACTATATTTTAGTTTTTGAATGTCTAGTACACACACAACCTGTCTCCAAATTAAATAAACCACAAATTACTAATTTTCAAATTAAACCTACACTGAAGTTATTTATTTGCATGTCAAATGTATAATTCACAGATAATTTGGAGTTCAGTCCTGTGAAATTATGGTAGAACTTGGCTTTAAAGTTGACAGGAATTCATTCTATCAGGTAGGCTCCAGTTTGTAATTCTTCCATGGCTACTCAGCATCAAGAAGATGATGCAGTCATCAGCTAAACTGTGTACACGAAGCAAAATAAAGGGAACTCACAATCTGCCCAAGAGAAAACCTGTTAGTACAAAAACTAATGTGAATTCTCTTTCATCTCAGGAGGTACATTTTTCTCAGGAGATGACAAGTTGTGTTTTCCTGTGTGACACAGCAATGGAGATAAACAATCATTGTAACAGTGGTGTAGAGTCTGGGTATAGACTTGAATCACTAAATGCAAGCAAGCCAGTTTTTTCTGCTGTGTTGTTAAATTAATACAATCATTTGAGGTTACTTACTTTTTCAGGGTCATGATTTCAACACATTATTTTTAAATGCAAAGTTCATAGTGATCTTAAAAAAGTCAAGTTATATACAATAAAATTATACTGAATAAGAATAGGTTATTATGAAAAGCAGGACTGTACATTTTATACCACTCTGATTAGAGTCTGATGCTTCATGCTGTTGAGTCTTTTAGGAATTAAGTACACTCATTTGGTGCATGAGAAGGAAACCTGCATGGCAGAAAAACAAATTGTTTTACTGCATTTACCAAGCTTTCAACTTACTCATTATAAAATCCCTCTGTTTCCTTACTCCTGCAGCAGAGAGATTTAGCAAAACTATTTACTGAGATGGCTTCATATAGCAAAAACATTCAGATTTCTACTAAACAATGATTGTTTTGTTGCTTGTTTTCAGATTCTTGCAGCACTAATAGTCCTGTTTATGCCAAGACTAATAACCAACAGTTGTAAATATGTTTCAAACAACTGTAGGCTGAAGAGGAAACAGATCATATCAATGGATTTGTTTGTGAACAGAATTCAATGCAGCCATTGTGCATGGATTACAATTCAGCAGTCACATTTTTACTTTTTTTTTATTTATTATGTTCTGGAAACCATAAATAATGTACTCATTTTAAAGAATTACATGAATTGACCAAATCCGCATAATCCTCTGGAAGTTCATTCATATTTGGAGCATCAAACACATCTCTGGGCAAGCTGTTCCAATGCCTCACCAGCTTCATCATAAAAAAAAAATCTCCCTTATATCTAGTCTAAACCTATCCTCTGTCAATTTAAAGGCATTTCTCCCTGACTTATCATTCCATGGCCTTGTAAATATCCCTCCACCTTTCTTGTAGGCCCCTTTGAGGTACTGGCCATCTCCTCTAAGGTGTCCCCAAAGCCTTCTCTTCTCCAGGCTGAACAACCCTAGCTGAATCAGCCTGTCTTCCTAGGAGAGGTGCTCCAGATCTGTGATCATCTATGTAGCCCTCCTCCTGACTCCCTCCAACAGATCCATGTCTTTGCTGTACAGAGGACTCCAGAGCTGGATGTAGTGCTCCAGGTGGGGTCCCAAAGTTATTCAAAATAACAGAGTTTGTTATAACAATATGATTTCAAAATAACAGAGATGGCTTGTCTTCTGCCACTTAAGTCCACACATATAACCAAAGAAATCACAAAAGACTTAAGGAAAAGTAACAATCTCATTCCTAGTTTACCTCTCCATGGTTTTCAGTGAAAAAAGGTTATGCCACCAAGATTCACTTGCCTTTCCCCAAGATGTGAGCTTTACTATCATGCCTATTTTATAAAATATAGTAATTAGGACAATTAGATAAATATCTATGGATAACCATATGGGAATACTAAACATTTCACAAGAACAGGTAGCAATGCATGTAGAAGGCACACTGGTCTGCCTAATAAAAGTGCGTGGTGTTCCTCCTCTCTTCCGTCAGTCTCCACCACCAGTTTCGACAACGACTCATATCGTGATTCCTTCTCTTTTTAGCTTCCATCATCTATCCACTAAAGAAGTCTTAATTCACATGCATTTACTTTCTCTTCTATTGAGAGGTTGCTGGGAACTTCTCAAGAAAGTCTGCATGCTTCCTCTACTTCTTCTTAATTTTTTCAATTCCATTTAAAAATTGAGGTTTGATTTAAAAATCACATTTGGCATAGCCATGGAACAGGATTAGGTGATATTGTTGCATCTCTTTGTAGGGGATTAGATTTGCTAAGCCAGGACATCCTCTTCTGTCTCAAGCTGTAATTCAACCTTTACCTTTTCAGCTTGTCCTAAATTGTCTCTTCCAGACTGAACAAAGAGAAGCTCTAATTGTTGTTTACAGTCTACTCTTCTGCTACACTTCTTATAGTATGTTTTTTTACTAAAACATATCCTATTCAGCCCTTCTCTTTATGACATCCACATCCTTCTATTTTTTTGTTCACTCTCTCTTTTGGTTCATCCTCAAACATTCATCCTTGTCTAGTCCTATCATTTAATTGAAAACACCCTAGTAAAATATCTTCCTAATTTCTCTGTTGTACTTTCCTCTGGATTCTCCCTAATTACCTGTTTAATCTCCTAAAGTTATCAGTATCACAAACATATTACAGAATTTCTGGATCCACCATCTCTCCTGCTAGGGTCACATTCTCCTTAGATGGCATCCCTGAACTCAACTTCTTCCACCACTAATTTTCATCCTTGACTTCAACATACCATGCTTCTGAAAATAATTTTGAATTTTCCTTCCAATCTGAAACCCTCACCCATTTTCAATTTCAGAACTCCGGTTCCCTGTGGAGGAATAATCACTCAGGAAAAAAATTCAGTGTGGTAAAAAAAGAGTAGAGTAAGTTTTATTCCTCCAGGTTTAAATTTAAAAATCTCTGCAGCCAATTCCACTGTTCCTGACTTACATTAAAATCCAGTATCTTAGAGCTTAATATCTAAAAAGCTGCTAGATTCTATCAGTTCTCATGTCCATGTTTCCAGAATACAGTGTTTTCCCCTAAAACTTGTCATGTATTTTTCTATATAATCATTGTATTTCACATGAGGACTATTGTAGTGCTTCTTGCTCTACCCACTACACTTCTTGCCTTGCTACTCTTGAGTTCATTGAAAAAAAATGTATTCTCTTCTCTGCCTCTTAAAACTCAGAGCTGCTGCTTCTCATTCAGATTTCCATCTGGAAAATGTATTTGATTTTCCTCTCCATCTACTTCCTGACTCTTATCCTTAACTCTACATGATGCTTCCTATATTTTTACTCCTGAAATCATATTTTCTAACTCTCATCTTGGTGCTTTCTTTTAATCTGCCTCTTGTAAAATACAGGAAAGTTTCTCACAAAAATGTAAAATGTTCAGGCCCCTATGACAGTATTTTGCAAACCAGATAAAACCATCCTGATTATGGAAGTACAAGTAGCCATTCATCTCATTAATATCCAGAGAATCTAAATGTACTATGCTTTTTTTTTTTATCAATTCATTTGCATGGAGAAATCTAACAAAGAAGGTACATGCCCAGCTTTCAGCTACTTAATCTGAAAGCAGATCCTAACATACTAATTAAGTCAAATTCTAAAGTCTAAATTCTCTAATATTATGACAGGTTTGAAAAACAAAGGGCCATGTAAAACTGGTCATATTTGCAATCTCCTTTTCCTGTAATCATGTCTGTATGCCATCCAGCAAAGCACAACATTTTCCACTGATGCTTGGTAATTAAGGTGTACTTTCACTGATGCCAAGATCTGACTCTGGGTCACAATTACAGACCATTTTTGCTATCCTATTGAACCAAGAAATCCCACTTTGAATTACAACCCCTAAAAATGAACTAACCTTTCAGTATTGAAGCTGGAATGAGACAATACAAAAATCCCATGAATTTGAGCTGAAATTAGTTGCTGGATTTAAACAGTTGGAGGGGGAAGGGAGACATGTCTGAAGTAAGCGTATTGAGAGCAGCAGGACTCCCTTCAGGAGAGAAAGAGAGAACAGTTAGTAAAAGCAAGCAGGATAAATAATGTGAGAAGAACAGTGTCTATAAAATGAAAAAGGTATAAAAAGAGAGCAGTAATAAGTCTTACTAGAAAGTGGAACGGAAAACACAAAGGAAAGCAAAGGAGTGGAACTGGTGATGGGCCAAGATTTTAAGTAGAGTCTTATCTCTAAAGCTGTAATTATTTCCTCTGATTAAAGTGTAAAACACTGAGAAAGATATGTTATTACAGAATAAACTAACATGGGAGATTTGGGAGTTTCATATAAGGCTGGGATAAAGAGTCACTCAGACTAAGGACAGCGAGTTCCTCAAGTGTTCTGAGCCCAGCTATGTTAGCAAGGGAACATTCTCCAAAACCTGCAATTGCACAGAACACAACAGTAACTCGAGATGCAAAGGATGGCAGGTAGTGGTACTGGTACTTTAGTCAGCATTACATTTATGTTTATCTCATGGACTGCATCTACCAATATTAATGTAATTTCAAATTTCTACTGCAGTGTCATTCAGCTTCTGAAGACCAGACAGGTATCAAGCACTGATCCAAGCACTAAATCAAGGACAGCTTCAGTCTCTAAATACATGACACCGCTTTGAAAGTATGTATAAGAAAAAAGAATATATTTAAAAAAAAACAGATGCAGGCACTAGTTCTTGGGAAGGTGCTACCTTTCTGATACAGCATGAGGTTAGGACCCAAAAGATGCACAGCCACTAAATGCTAAGATCATCTAGGAATTAATAATGGTAATTGCACCCTTGCATAATAAAATTCTTAGTGCTGTTTCAGCTTGATTTAACATGCTTTTACATTATTTCCTAAGCTAAAGATGTGAAGATTTCCACATATTTGCAGTACACATCTTCTGCTACTCATTGGTTACGGGTTAGTATGGCTAATAAGATTTGACCTCAAGGAAAGAAATTTTAGAACCAGGATATCTTCACACTGGATAAAAGATAACCCTATAGGAAAACCACATGCATTACCTATAAGCCAGATGCAAAATAAAGCCCAATTTAAGTAATACCATTGTTTGGTCAGCAGTGTTAGTGAAGTGCTATCGTAACTACACAAAAAAAACTTGAGTAAAATTTCCATGTGCCATTATGTGAGACAAACATTACAATTTATTAATTATTTCTGTAATATTGCTGAATACCTAGAAAATAACTAATATTAGTATTTCACACGTGCTTCACAGAACTAACTAATTCTTGAAAGAGAAGTCCCAGGACCAAATCCTAACCAAATGGCTACAAAAGGTTCTCATTCACCTTTTTTCCACTATGAAAAAAAGTCAGACTGGATCTGTGAAAGTTAGGAAAAGTTTATAGTCACTGGAGTCAGAAGAAAATGCCAGCCAACAAACTGTGGAAAGGATGTAGAGTTGCTGTGGGAACTACTGGACACAGCAAGTTGCATTTCTGCAAGACACCATTTTATCACTCCATTTATTTATTGTACTTCCTCAGACCTTTCTGCAACAACTTATAGAAATGCTCCCTCACTATGAATCATGCACTGCAAGGTAGAATATAAATTTATAACTTATACAATAAGAAATTGTAATTAGGGGTTCTAAAAAAATGCTGGTCATCTCACTACCGTATCCTCACTGACACGGATGAATTATTATTGCATAATTTCCTCTGAAGATAACAGGAGGTCTTGATGATTACTTCAACACTGGATTTGATTCAATGGCTTGTTTCATTTTCTTGTAGAACACTATCATCATCTGGTGGTATATTTTGCTACTATGTAAACTGCATGCTGTGAAGATGAAAGCATTTCATTTACCTAGCATTAAACATTTAGAAGAAGACACAGATTTACCACCTTGCAGTTATGCCAAACTATGTGGGGATGGAAAATGCAGTAGCATGAAATTAACTTGCCAGAACTGCTGGGGATTTTGATAACAAACAAGAAGATGACATTTTACATGAACGAAATTTGAATACTTCTCTGTCCAGAAGTAAAAGACGAACTAAATAAAACAATAGAGATCAAGGATGCTTCATATCCTCATTCATACTATCTACAAAGTATAAGGGGTATGAGTTTTTAAAGAAAACTTCACAGGTTTTTCAAACAGAAATATTTTTCACATAGTTTTTCTTATAATTGGAGGTGGAGATCTCATATGCAAAAGCCAACTATTTATTACAACATTTAACGAGAATCTACATAAATCAGTTGTTGACTTACGTGGTAACTTTTCAGTCTAACAAAATCGACTTTCATGGAGATGAACCTTTCTGAATTTCTGCTGAGATTTTTAATGTGCTCCACAAGATCAGCACAGAACTTGTAGCCACCTTTGAGGACACAGAGAACCACAATATCATTGTCTCCAATGTCTTGCATAATATCTTTGGCCAGTCGTTCAGTCCTGGGCAAAAAAAAATTAAGGATAAGGTAACATTAGATGCAGATGCTCTAAGTTCATGATACGCTTTACAAACAAACACTATGGTGAGTATAAAGCTTGACGTTGTTCAAGTGTCTTGACTTCACAGAATCACAGAGTCATTTAGGTTGGAAAAGACTTTCAAGATTGTCGAGTCCACTCTTTGACTGATCATCACAATGTCAGCTAGACCATAACAGTAAGTGCCATGTCCAGTCATTTCTTGAACACCTCCAGGAATGGTGATTCTACCACCTTCCAAGACAGTCCATTCCAATGCTTGACTGGGTTTGCATCCAGCTCACAGAAGGCAGATACAGAGTGATGGATGCATGATGCAAAGCACTTGAATCTGGTTAACCTTAAATGCATAAATTCCCCAGCTATACAAATGGGAGCTACACATCTCAGTATATTTTGGGCTCATAAATATGTCAGAGACTCGAGAGAAAAGAACGTAAGCTAGCCTTCCATTTTACGTCACAGGAATTAGTATAAAATATACCTGTACAAACCCCTAACTTGTTATGTTAGTTACTGCACAAGAACAACAAATCAAGTGAAAGAGAGGGAAGAGAATTATTTGAAATATTTCATGCTGATTGGCTTTGGAAGATGCTACCCCTACAATTTTAATAAAAATATACATAAATACTAGAAAGAAATAGAGCATCAGTCAAAAGCTTATAAAGAGTGTATATTATCACTATTTTGTACAGCTCACTGTTTTATACAACAGAAATGAAGAGTGCAAAGAGCTTCAGTGACTTGTTCAAGGTCAAACACAGGCAAATAATTGAGAAAATGCTCCATTAAACCCCACAATTGCAGGGTTCCCAACCAAACCTGTCTTCCCTCTGACAATTCTGCATGGCAAACACAATATGGCAGATGACTGGAAACAAAAGACACATTTCTGCCATGCAATGCTACATACGCTTTCAAGATAAAAATAATAAATACTAATCTTAATAATAAATGTAAATAATAAATATTAACCTTAAAGATAGCATTTCTAGACCCACAATAGGGTACTGGGTCATTTCTAGATGTAATGCAGTATCCACAGAAAACTCAACAATGTCATTTGATGTTTTGAGGAAAAACAGCTCAGTGCATTATATTCTGTAAACACACTGGAAAATTCTTTGATAGCTCTCTGAATTATATTAGTAGTTTCGATGAGAGTGCACTTGTTGACAGGATACAATTTATTAAATAATCCTATCATTTATCCCATGTCTTTCATTATTACATTTTTCAGGTTTGGCTGGTTTTTTCTTTCTCTACCAACTGTAAAAGAGAAATCAATTTGCTACTGCATAAATACATTGAACTTCACTGAAATCTGTGCATGGAGCAGAGAAGAATAAGCTCTAGACTGATGATAATATACTAAGTATGAGAAACGGCTGTTGCTTCATTTCCATAGCTTTGTATTTTTAATGCTCTAGTAAATTCATATAGCAATAATTAGTATACTTTTGATTTGAGAAATAGGAGATACTAGAAATATTAGATCATCTCATTTGATCTGAAATATAGAATTCCTTTTAGTGTTGTAAGAATCAGGATCACTTACTTTACTGAAGATTAATAAAATAGCCTTTTATCATCTTTTATCAAGTCTGAGAATAATGGGGAAAACCTCGCATTAAGAAACATTTCTTTGATGAATTTTCATTTTTTATATTATTCCTCAGATTGTTTGGAGCCGAAATTTCCAAGAATTCCAAAGACCTCTTTGTGTGTTAAAAGTGTATGAACTCCAACACAGACAAAAATGTACAAATTTAAATTTCTAAATAAAAATAGACAAGTTTTTAACTTATAATTTTTTAGGACAAAGATTATACATACACTGTATATGGATGACAGCCTTTATAAAAAAGGATAATACTACTGACCAAACAATTTATTTAGTGACATTCAATCTACACATACCTGTCAACAATAATGCCATGAGGTATGAGCACGTATTCCAGATCTCCATAGTAGTGCTGAGGATAAGTGAACAAATCCAGACTATATCCAGGCCAATTGTCTGAAATCTGAATATCAAATAGTACTGTCAAGAACACTTCATGGTGTTTGACATTATGTAACTGATACAAGATCAGCATTCTAGTACACTCTATTGGATTAATTCATCATATGCCATACTTTCTTCCAGTTACAAATTATTATTTTGCTTTTCTCATTAATTCTTTTGCTTCTCAGTGTATCTCAGACATCAAATGCTGCAGTTTTTTCCTCACAGAATGTGGGAAATCTCACCTGAAATTACAAACAACTGGATAGATAAAGGAAATATTTAATACTAATCTACTGGCAAAAGTAAGTTTCTAAGGACTTTCAAACACAAAATGCCAGTAAGAAGGGATTCTCCAATGGGAGATTCAGACGGTGGAATTAAAAGTCATAAAATTCTGTATTAAAATGGTACATTTCTAGTTTAGGATTACTTAAAAGCCATAAATAAATAAATATTCTACAGATGAAACAGCACACATGGTGAATAATTTATGTGGTTCATGGTTATCTATACAAATCAGTGAAAAACTGTACTTCTTGCCAAAGGTGAGGTTCTTAATTTAGATATCATCAAAGATAAGTGATTACAAAATGTTTGCATCGCACCTCACTATCAAATTAGTCTGTAAATCCATATATTTACAGAAAAAAATATTTTACAGACTTAATATACATTGATTTTGTAAGTATCAGAATACAAAGATTAGATCTCGCAGCATACAACGGTAGTAGAGATTAAGGTCAAAAATTAGCCAACAGTGGAAGGCTTCAAAAAGCTGTGAAATGCAAAGTCACCAGCACAAAAACTAAACAAACTCCAAAACAAAGATTTTCCCTATTCCTCATGAAAGACAAGATCTGAAGGTTCACAAGGTATCCTGAAATCATTACAAAGCTTTTCTTCAATGCTGGTTCAGGATAAAAAGCGACACCTAATAGGTTTTCTTTATAATCATATTCCTCAAGTCACATATAGTCTTTCTACAGCTTGGCTGCAGGAATCTTGAGTAAAAGGAGAAAGGATGACAAACTTGCCATCGTGCAGTGCATGTCTTAATGGCGTTTTTGCTACAGATAGTCCTCAAAGGACCATCTCTGAAACTAACCTCTGCTTACCATTTTACAGTAGAGCAATAAACTGTTTCTCACAAATATTTTGGCTAAGATAACATATTTGATGTTGAGCTGTTCTTCCACATCCACTCTTCTTTAACTCAGACACAGCCCTGCCTCATGCTGTACTGAAACACTGTTCTGCCTTGTGGATTTTGGTTTGCTTGGGGACTTTTTTTTGCATATTAATTGACAGCTACAGACACCTTGACTGGTATGTTTTCTTAACTCTACCCAAAAATTTCTGCATCAGAAAATGTTATTCGTTGGCAACTGCTACTGAATGTTTGGCAGTGAAGGGCATGACAGGGACATCACTGGAATTAATGAAAGCTTTTCCCCTGACTTACACAAGCCTTGAAACTACACAAAAGAAAAAAAGTTACTTAGTTGTGTTCCTCATTTCCATAGAAACAGAAGATTATAAATATCCTCCTTGGCGAGGTTTTTAATTAGAGGCAAATCTTGCTCCAAAAACACTGCTGTAGTCGGCCTGGAAAGACGATTTTCCCATCTACTTTTTCAGTGCATGGGGGGGCTGAAACTTTTTAAACATTTTGTAGCACCGAACGGTCTGTTCAAAAGCATTTTAATACAAAGTGAAACAATTTCATTAAGTGTTACAAACACCCACTAGAGAACCCTGTCAGTGTTGCTAACTTCTGCATTCTTGTCAAATTGCACAGTTTCAGTGTGATGCAGAACATCAAATTAAATGGATAGAAACTGCTTCAGAATTCATACAAACCAATAACTTTCACTTAGGTTACAATAAGTCCTTTATGAAATAAGATCAGGATGAAATTTTGATTCTCCCATTTATCCTTCTGGTTCTCTAGAATAGCAGAGCATAAACAGCTTAACTCTGCAGTAATATCGAAGTTCTTGTTTACAAGTGCTTGCTGGCATTTGATGAATAATGCAAAGTACATGTGAATGAAATGCACATGTATGTTCAAATTAACGATTTGTCTAATATAATAAGCCTATTTCATATTCTTCTTTCCTTTAAACAGGCACTTCCCAACAACTCTTAGAAATTGTCGTTTATCCTAAAGCCAGCCACAGTATTATGCTATAAGACAATTTTCAAGTAACTGTAAATTCTTATTACTATTCTGTTTGAGAATTTAAAAAGACCTTGAAAATATGAAGGAAAAAAATCCGATTTTTTCAGGGAAAAAAAAGCAGTACACAACTAGATAAGTAAATAAATATTCTAAATACTTTGGCACACTTCTGTGTAAAAAAAAGTCCTACAGTGAAAGAAAGACCTACTTTTAAAGTTCAGGCTTTGCATGTTTGAATAGCCCAGCAGATATTCTCCACTAATTCTTTAAAAAGTTGATGTGAATGGATACAAAAAGGAATACAAATACATGCCAATATCCGAAAGTGTTCTCTTGAGGCCTAAGAGAGAAGCTGAAAACATTCAATTGCAACACCTTTGGAAGAATGTTACTAGTTTTGTTGTCTGGTAAAATGAGCACACGTGAAGTTTGAGCACAGTCCTCAGCTCCAAGTTAGCATCAAGGAAGTCCAACTTTTGTAACTTAAAACTATGCTGCACTGGACCTACTGCTGGTTGGGTTTTCGGGGAGTTGAGCAGAAAAAATTAAGCCAGTGCAGCAGAAGATGTTCATGCACATTCATGTCCTTCTTTGCAATAACCTCATGTTGCTTTGGTGATATACAGTCACCCACTTTAAGAATATCATTTATTACACAGGTGTCAGGAGAGGTGGTGGATGTGCGGTATTTTCAGACAGAGCTCAAACATAGAGATGGGTCTTTTGCAAGGGGGATGGAGGGGACGTTGGAGTGGACAGAGTATGACTGCTGCCTACACAGAGGGCTCTGGGCCACGATCTGGGCGGCTGATTCCGTGAATCTTCTGTTAAAATCCTAATGCCACATTAAAATAAGAACATACCTAAGGCCGTGGCAATGATGGCATTTGCTTCATAGGAGAATCTGGTCTGTCTATCAGAATAAGGATCACATTCATTCATTTTTTGCATCATTTATCCATCCCCACCCCAGCAGAACACGGGCAGCCCAACCTGCTTTCACAGCGCCCGCAGACCCCCCAGGGGCCTCTCTGAGTTCCGGTGGGAGAAAGACACCTCGGGATCCCTGGGGAGCCTCATCCCCGTTACTCAAGGAGTCTGGGGAAGCACAGCCACGGCCACAGGAGCCGCTCGGGGTCATTCCGGACCGTGTTTTCACGGCGGAAGCCAAAAGCGCGGCGCAGCCCGACACGCCCGTCCCCCTCCGGCAGCCGCAGCGGGGCCGGGGCCGGCGGGCGCGGCGGGACCGGCGCAGGGTGAGGGGACGCGGCCCGAGCGCAGGCCGGGGGGCCCGGAGCGAGCGGGAGAAGGGAAGGGGAGGGCGGGGGGTTCAGCACAGAGCGCCGGGGGGCAGAGGGGAAGCGGGGCCGGGGACGGGGGAGGGACCGCGGCCGGCGAGGGGCGAGCGGCCGAGGCGGACCGGGCCGCGCTCCGCATTTACCACAACGCCGCGGCCTCCAGCGCTGCTCCCGCCCTGCCCGGCCATGTTCCCGCGCGCGCCCGCCCGAGGGGCTGCGGCGGGGCGGGGCCGCGCCGGGGGAGCGCGGCGGCAGCGGGTGCGGGATGCGGCATGCGGCATGCGGGATGGAAGCTGTGCAGGTGTAGGTACGGTCGGGATGGTGGAAAGTCTTGGGCAGGGCTGACCAAGGGGCCTGGCCTGTGTTAGTAGGTAAGATTTAGCTGGTGTGGTTTAAACTGCCGTTTTAACAGGATTTTGCTTATACTCCAGGAGAGAATAAAGCAAATTTCCAACAGTTCAGTAATCATACTTTCCATCCTCGCTGTCTGCTGGAGTTGCTGCTCCTTCCCCACCACCGTGCACATGCTGGAGCTATGTCTTCCCATTGCCCCCAGCCCATGCCCATGTTGCCTATGCCGCCTGTGCAGTTGGAGGAAAACAGATCATGCACCAGGAACAACGCAGCTTTCTGCCACCCCCTTCCAATTCTGTTAAAATTATTATTAATATTTTGCTTTCACTGCCTCACTGTCTTCTCAGAGGAGAAGGAGCTTGTTTTTTTCCTGGCTTACCCTGATCATTGCCTACCTTTATGTTCCCATATAAGAAGTGCAAATTTGGACTTGCTCTATCCTTTTTGTATCCTGTCTTTGGGGGAAAATACCAACAGCCTCTCTGCCCACTGTGGATAAAAATAGAGCTTTTCGCATTCTTGAAATTAAAAGTTGGTTATAATTTCTGGTATCAATCTGTCAAATACACAGCTGGTAGAATTCTGCCACTCTTATACGAGAAAATATTAAAGGAAGAAAAAGTTGCTCTTAGGGGAGACCTGGACATAATGAAATATGCTTGGTGGTACCTGAGGGGCTCTCACCGACCGAGTAGTAAACATTTCAGGTTGATACACTACTATTCTAGAAAGTGGCCACTGACACTTGTAGGTCACAACAGATGGATCCAGGGAGCACTATGGGTATGTCTACATCGGGAGTTTGGTGTCCAATGTTGGCTAGTTTTAAGGTGCATCCTGTTAGTGCACTTACATTAGAACTGATAGGACAATTCCTAGGAATCTGGTGTTAAGATGGCTCCTATAAATGAATCATTTATTAAAATCTGGCTAAGTACTAGAGCAATTGAAGATTATTTTGTGATAAATGCTTTGTTTCTTATATGAAACCAGGTGTGTTTGCTTCTTGATGAATTAAGGAACTATTCTTTAAAGAACTGTTGCTACAATAGACAACATGTCTGAAAGAACAAAAGACCATGTTTACAAAGTGTCAGAAGTCCACTCCAGAATATATCTGCCTCAAAGCCTGTAAATGAAGACTAAAGTGTGCTGGGAAAAAATGGTTCCTGTTCACAGTGCTGTAAAATAATAAGTAGTGAATTTGACAAAGAGCATATGCAGACTTGTACAAAACTACAAAGAGTAAATAAAAATATTTTTGTAAAATACATAGGGGATTTTCATAATGGACAAAATCCCTAAATAGATTTGCATTTCAATTACGTCAGCATTTCATACAACTATTGAGAAAGCAAGTTTAATATTTCATCTGAACTTTGGGTTAAATGGCCTGATTTGTATTCACAATCACTTTTCAGGATTTGAAGATTCTTCTTGTCTGAACGTGGGCAAGAATCTCTCCTAAAGCCCATATTCACCCTAAAGCTAGCACAGTCTGAATCAGTTACCACCAAGTTACCAATAAAGCTGCTGCTACATTTATATCACAGAGCTGAACTCTATGGATCTGAAGCTATTTAGATTACAGCTAGAAACTCACATCAATTCTGCCACTTCTATATGAGGACTGGTTTCTTCTACCTTTCAGACTATTTGGGTTACTATTTACAGAGTTTTCTGTACTTTTAACCATGCTCTTTATCAGACTACTGCAATACAAGAGATAGTTCTGACTACACTGCAGACAGAAGCTTAAGGCTTTGAAAAACATTAACATGAACAAGACACTAAAAAATAAATTCTTCCAGCATTGTGCTGGAAAACTTAAGCAAGAGATGTTTGTTCTTCCCATCAAGATTGGATGACTGTGTTTGTCAAGTCTTTGTTTTGGTATTCTTATCTTCCAGCAATTTTGCAGGGCTCGCTTAAGGAGTGTAATGAAGTGTCATGTCTTGCTAATAACAATAAATATGAGTAAGGAAATGAAAAACTAGATAAATTTAGCTGGGGAACACTTTGGTAGTACTGCTATCAGCAGCCACATGCACAACCCACAAGGCTGTTCTTCTCCATGCAAGATTTTTTCATTGGCACAAAATGTAATACATTTTGTTTCGTTTTGTTGCAAATGAGACAAATTTGTGGTTCTGTGAATTCACAGAATTAGTAGAAACTAGAATTAGTGACATTCTTTGTGCATGATGGAAATGAAGCTGCTAAGGATTTTCTAATGGAGGAATGTATACTTACTGAATGTTTACTTTTTTTTTTTACAGTATGAACTGGTATAGAATGAATGAATTTACAGTAGACTTTCAAAACTTATTTTAATTAGGGCCAAAATATGATTAGTGAAAACATGATATTTGGGGCTTAACTATGAAAAAGCCTATAAATATTCTGAAGAATGTTCTTACTATCTTCATTTAGCTGTTTGTTTATGAACTAAAAATAGGAGGAAAAGAATAAACATTTCTAGATATACAGCCATGGGAAATGATCAAAGGGGAAAAGAACAAAGAAAATAAGGGTAGATAAAACTAACAAGTAGGACTGGGTAGGTCTGGACACATAGCCAAGAGCCATAAAGGAGCAGATAGAAGAAGCGACACACAGAGAAACAAAGCAGAGTTAAGACTTATATGCAAACCCCTTGTGAATTTATTTATATCTTTGGCCTTTACACAACTTTATAATTTCAATTAGGCATCTATTCCTCTCTTACCGGGTTACTGATAAAAGTAGGACATACCCACCCTTTTACAACTCTAATGTAAAGAAAGACTGAAGGCTGGGGGCAGGGATATGCCAAGAAAGCAGTCCAAGACAAATATTATTATGGAGTTACCTGTAAGCAACCTTTGCAACTGCATTGTGTATTCTGCTTCCAAGACGCTATAACAAACATTTGACAACTCAGTTTAATATGTAAACACCAAAACTAGACAAGAAAATCATGAAAATCCAGAATATTTCAATAGGTATGGCTTACCTAGGTAGAAGCTTGCCAATTAGGGGATGAAGTAAGAGCTCTTATTCTGGTTCTGCCTGTCGATGCAGCTGTTATGTGAACAGCAGAACTGTAAACAATCTTATCAAGAATAAACTTGCATTTCTTAGTGGTTACAAGGTAAGCTACAGCACACACACCCCCCCAGTTGTGGCAAAGAAAGACATTTTTGGGTAAAATGGTTACTGAAGAGATTATTAAAAGCAAAAGTCTAGCATACATACAGTACTTCAGGGCATGTTGGAAGCAATTCTAAATTGTTTTCATATCCAGTTTTAACATATTCCAGAATTTTGAATTCTTGTGTATTACCTGAGGCAGTTACCCAGTCCATAGGGTGGCTGCTGGAGACCCGGAGTGTGGCAGAACATGTCTGGCAGACAGTGTCACAGACATCTGGGAGAACGTGAAACAGCATTTCAAACCATTCCCCTACAGTCATGAACACAGGGAGGCCATAGGAAAAGCTGTCCCATTAGCAGGGCTAAGGAGCATCATGTGATGTGCAGCAGAAGAGATGCACATTGTTCTTTGTGACTCCTGTACTAGAGCAGGTGACACAGCGGCACTGCAGGCTGGAATCTGGCTCCTGTCCACCTTCCAGTTCAGAGGAATTGGAAAGTTTGAAGCAGTTGCAGCATCTAAGATCTACAAGGAAAACTTGGTCACAGTTAACCTGTACTGAGTCTGTGAGACTGACTTAGGCTCTGAAAATTAACTTGAGTAAGTTTGATATCAAGAAAATGGCTAAAAGCTGCCATTCAAGATGTTAGTCTATTTTTTCAAGTATTTATAACCTTCAAATCACTGTTAGGCACTGCTTGACAGAACCCTGGGCTGTGACTTATTTGGTCTATGATAAACATCTTTAATACAAAATTACATTTTTGTTTGTTATTAATCTCACTGTGCCAAACTAGAGCAGCAAGAGCTTCACTTTGCAATTTCCTGGCTCCTGAAGATACCCTTCCTGCTTTTCAGGTTCATGTTATTAATATAGAGTCCTTATAGCTGAAAGAAATGCAAACAGAAATTTCCTCTTGTCCTTTAATACTAGAATAAACTTCATATTCTTTATAATACTACGGAAATATTTGCCCTAACCAGCTATTTAGAGGTATTGACGTCTGAATGATAAAGCATTATTTTCAAGGAATGCCACTCACATCATATCCTATGACAAATTCATCATGCATGACCATGAAAACTAGTCAGGGAGTTGCAACTATATAGTGGGTCACACCCAATGTAATGAATTTAACTGTTAGTTTTCTTTTTAAAGGAGGTTGTTCACTTGGCTTCATCCCTCTTTTTAATGTTTTTTTTCTTTTTTTCTTTATTAAAACAAATCTGGGAAAGTCTGCCAAACAAAAGAATTCTGAGTGTCTTAAACAACTAAACAAGTAACAGTTTAAGGGCTTTTTTTCCCCGGAATAGCTCAGTTATATTTGATATAATTTCGCATACTTCACAGCTTGCCTAGAATAAACAGTGCAGTAACAAAAGTGTATGGAAAACAGAGTCTGGTCCCAAGAGTTGTCCTGCAGTGTAGGACAGTGAATATTCATAGCTGGCCAGCCTCTGTGCTCTGTTGTGGCACAGAATGACCCGCTACCCAAGGGTGCTGGAATGCTGGATTTGGACCATTTGCTAATTTTATTGTTTGTGTAAAAGACAAATTATTCCTCCTGAGCAAACAGCAAAATGTGGTTGTTTCTCCCTTGTGCTGTGCTTGGGGCCACATGTTGAACAGTACTGGAGTTTTTTCCTCCAAAGAGAGAATTACTACATTGCTTCCTCAGCTTTAATATTGACCTCAAAGCAACATGAGGTCCTTTAAAATGGACCTAAAAGAACAGTTCTAGAGGTACTCGTCCATTTTTTACAGCAGCTCTTGGAATCAGAGGATTGAGTCCCCTGAATTTTCTATATG
This sequence comes from Lycocorax pyrrhopterus obiensis, assembly GCA_014706295.1. Lineage (NCBI taxonomy): Eukaryota > Metazoa > Chordata > Aves > Passeriformes > Paradisaeidae > Lycocorax > Lycocorax pyrrhopterus. Next base: position 17,446,587 of record JACSVZ010000002.1, on the reverse strand, counting down.
GGGACTCTCACCTACCAAGACTAAATTAAACATTTATCTCAATAACATTGAGTAACCAATAGCTTTTAAACTATTCCATAGTGCTGTCTACGCTCAACTCAGAGTTCTAACTTTAGGCACACATATCCTGTATTTAAAACAGATGGGCTCAAATTACCTAAGTCAGGAATCCCAAAAATGAGAAATGCAGTATTAATGGTTACCAGTGAAAAAGCCAGGTATAAGTAATTTACCATTGCATTTCAAAAACATTCTATGACAAAGACATGAATAAATCATATTGCTCCAGGGAATAAGTTAAGTGCTTCAAATCTCATTTCTCTTTCTTCGACTCCTACTTTCCAGTTGCTGAAACAAATGAGATGAGGGTTCTTGGAAAACAGATCCTTTTAGTAAACAACATGAATCTTATTGCATGGTCTTCAAGCCCACATGATCATATTTATTACTATTATTATTATAAGCACACATGAGCTTCACTAACAGACAAAATCGTGTCAGACACTAAGCAAAGAGAGAAAAACATGATCCACATGACAGATAACAATCTAAGACAAGAAACAGCAGGCTACAGTGCTAGGAGAGTTCAAGGAAACTGCACAGGTCAGCGAGATAAATCCTAGTCTCAGCTCACCAACAGCTCAGCTGTTGTTAAATTTTTGGTGGGCACCATTGCAAAGGACATTTGAGGAAAGATTTGAAGACAAAGTTATTCCAGCGTTTGCATGTTTGTGTAAATTTCTCCATGCTGTGGAAGCAATGTCGAGGCTAGCATGGAATAATGAATTAACACCACAGCCTAGGACTGTGACTGAATGGAAGTTCCCTCTCCTAGCAGCATCAACAAGACCAGAACATAGCAGCTATTTGGCTATGTCTGCCTGTCTAGAACTATTTGTGGAGGTACAGTGTGCAAAAAAATTGTTTTTCATAACTTGGTGAAATGGAAGTCACATTTACATCAGTGCCCTTTAAACAGTAAAGAAGAAAACACAAGAAATAACTCACGTTGCATTCCCACCATAATGCCACTGCTTAGCCTGGAAGGTGAAACCCTGAATTTATTCATAACTCTGCATGACAAGAAGGAGCTGTGGGAAGATTGAGATAGTATGAAAAACCCTATAATCCAAGCATTCAGTGGTCAAGTGTACATCACCACTTTGGATGGTCACTCATGGGAGAAACGGCTGTTCCTTCTTGGTTTGGTCAGGCCCAATACACCCCTAGTTCCTGGGGCGGACAATGCCAGCCAGCTGCAGGGCTCAGCAGCTGCCTTCCTTGACTATGGGAAATGTCAGACAACCTTAATAACAGGCTTTGCCACCTGTTTCTCCTGTAATTATGTTATTAATACTATAAGCATCCTAAAGCTGAGGATGAAAGTGTGGACTAGGGCTAGCACTTATCTAGGATCCCTATTAATTTGCATATATGTGAAATTTTCTTATCTAAAAGATGTCTGCCTTCATTAGGGCTGAAATTGTTAGATATGTTGTGTTCCCTGAAATGTATGCCAGTGAAAAGGACTAGATTTTAGCTTTGTGGCAGAGCGATCGCAGCAGCAGTTTGCAGTACCAATTTTCCACAAAAATATACAAAGGGTCAGAATGAAACCTACCTACAGAGACTATGGAAAATGAAGTCAGTGAGGGATTTTTCCCTCTGAATTTTGCCCTTACTGTTTTGTGAGGGGAATGAGGTTACTCCTCTGCAAGGAAGGTTCTGGAGAACTGTCCCAGACTTAGTCCCCAGGAATGCATGCAGAGCCCAAAAAGCCACCATGGTCCAAGATCAACCACATGGAGCCCATACGCTCCTGTCACAGCTGACGCTTGCTCGAGGCAGTTCTATCGGAGCCATACAATCAGGAACTCCCTCGGTTTGTGATGATGCCATATCTGATCCCTTCCTTCCTGAATATAAATAGTTTCATTCTCAAGAACAGCCAGTGAGATATTCATCATAATTGCATGTTGCTATTTTTAAAAAATAGATACACAGCTTTGTCATGCACAACTTCCAACAGGAAGTATTTTCAGTTTGTGGGAATGTAACTCTTACTGACCAATAGAGCATTCACGCCCCACTTTGTGTATGTTTTATTACGGTTATCCAATTTAATATGGACAATTTAAAATTACCAATTTTATGATTAGAAAGTACTGAAGCAGTTTGGTTATAGTCTTGTTATTTCATTAATTATTAGTAACTGACTAGTGAATTTAAAGGATGTTTCAACTGGTAATGCTACTTTTTAGCCTGTGGACAGACTTGTTTCTGTTAATATTTAATAGCTTTTACGAAGGAACAATTCTATCTGAACAATTGAGTTTATTCACCTTTTTCATTTTGTTGTACCAATGGTACATATTAGTTGATTCATGAACATTATACTTTCAATTACTGGCATTTCCTGAACATATAAATACAGAGTTACATCCTTTGGATTCTGTAAATTTATTTTGTCAAACTTCCCAGAGAGAGCTAAAGAGTAAGAACGCTATCCTTCTGCATGCATTTACCATGATTTTCATTAGAATATTTTTTTCCATAATCAGAGGTGTTGGCAGGTCCCATGGAATACACACCAAAAGGAGCTACAGCCTCTTCATAGGGTGACAAGCAATTTGCATGTCTCATGAGGGGAGCATGCAGCAGAGCTACCTGCAAAGAGCTATATGAGGCCCATGAAAAAAACCCCATAGCACTTTTGAAAGACACTAGTGACAGACCACTCAGCTACAGAAGGACACTGGCTTTTGTCTCTTCCTCTGCTGTTAAGCAGGAATACTTTTTGCATCCCTTCCCATTTGCATCCTTTCCTAATTTCCCAATAAAATATTAATATACTTCTGACAATTTTTAAAAGCAGCCATTTCTACTGGTGAATGATGAATGTTTCTAAGCGTGGCCTAGCTGCTTGTCCCAAATTTTGGGATAGGCCACCACCTACTTTGCATTTTCATGAAGATAGCACTGATAATAAATGGAAGAACCAAATACAGATCCTAACCTAAATCAGCCATGTACTCTACAAGTAAGTAAAAGCTGAGAGGGAAGCAGTGGGAATGCATGCTCTTTTGGAGTCAAATACATTTTTTTTTATTTCAAGTCATAAGAAACAGCCTTTTCTGATTACATTTAATCTCTTAAGAGGGGCATCAGGTACTTTACTAGAAGGTAATGTGACGTATTATTAAGCGCTAATAATTAAGTGTGGTTTTGTTAAAATATACAGTGTGTCATTCTTTTGAGTAAAAAGTACATTAAATCCACATTTTACTAATCTGCAGCTTTCTTCCAGCTTATATCCTTCAAAAATAAACATGATTGATTAACAGCAAGTTACAAAGAAGAAAATACGCATTCCTGCTCACCCACATGTTCCTAGTGCATGTCATAGACAACTATAAGATTCACAAGAAATAGAGCCTAGAATCACTGTGAAGTCTTCAAAGCCAATCCCTCCAAATTTAGGAAAGGAACTTAACATACGGGGAAATATGGCTTTTCATTGTTAATTTCAAATATTTTACTCCAGCCTTTGCTGATGTCAAATGCGATGATGTCACAGCAGCTGCTGGTGGTAGTGATTGATACCATACAGAAAAAGCTGCGTTCTGACTGACTGAAAAAGGTTTTTTCTAATCTAAACAATATCTATGATTCTATGAAGCAAAGGTTAAGCAGTAGGAAAGAAAAACATTTTTTTCTTCTATGCAAACAATTGCAACAGAGGGTGCTGATACAATTTTTGTCTAAGTTTTGACTCAGATGCTTGTATATTGCTTTCATTCTAACAGTACACACATAATTCCAGTCCAAACACATTTTTCTAATTTAATTGTAGATTTACTATAGTATTACAGAATTATGTACTTGTAAAAACACACAGCCAGCTACATGTGGTATCTGTATTGTGTGAAGTCTATATAATAATAGGTTTCCACATTAAAAATTGGTTTTGGTAACAAAAAATGAGTACACAAAATGTTATGCAGAAACCAAGATGTTTAGAAATACAATCACTCAAGTTTTTAAGTAAAGCACAACAGCTCTTTAATATGTAGTCCAGAAGCCATTCCATCCTGAAGTTTTATTTACCAAGCTGTCTTCAGCAGCCAATTATTTCCCTTTGTTTTGGCTAGGCAAGGAAAGATGCGCTCCAAACATATGAAACAGTGTTTTATATGCTTTCTGTCTAATGTTTATAGAAATCTTAGTAGTTAATAAAAATTACAAAGAATAATAAATTAAATTCATTATTTATACTCAAAGTTTAGTTAAGGATTTTATTTCAAAATGTTTTGGGAATTGTACAGATGAGAGTTATATGTAACAACTCTTCTAAGAAGCTACATACTTAGTTGAGTATTTCCTTCTAAATAGCTAAGAGTAGCATCTTCTGAGAATTTAGAGAGGCACTTCTTGGGATAGAGAGAAAGGAAAAAGGAGGCAATATCTGAATAACAATCCTTACACATCTGCAATGTAGACATTTTTGTGCTTCTCGATTGCTGCTATGTCATGCTCCAGTTGTTTCAGCTTTAATTCTAGCTCTTCTTTATGTATCTTCTTGTACATGGTGTCTGTTAGTACTGGAAGACCCTGATATGCATGATTTATTTCCTCCCAGTTCTTTTTCAGTGCCTGGTGCCATTACATGGAAAGGAAATAAATGAGAAAAACTTAAAGTAAGAACAGTATGTACATAAACTACTTGATTTTTAAATTTATATTACATTTGCTAAGTGTCACTGCAATGTAAAAATAACAGATAAGTACATGAATAGTGTGTAATCATCTTAATTGGACCAAATTAATTAAATCCTTAAGAGTTACACTACTTGGAACCCCAGCCAAAATTCAGCAAAATTCAGCAGCAGTTTCAGGCCACCACCAGCTTAATTTTCTGTAATTGAGACTTTGTTCAGACCATGGTCACCAGACTGATTCCACAATACTTTAACTTCTATAAACTACTTTGAAATAATCTGAACAATTGCATTCGCCTTCTAATCTACATTTACAGTAACAACTATTGGCAATTTATTTATCATTTAGACTAAAAACCCTAACTGTTACTGACCCTATCAACAATAATTTCAATAACTACTACCCTTCTTGAATGATGCTGTGCAAAGAATTACCTTTCTAGATAAACCAAACCATATCCTCCATATATAAAACCTTGAGACTAAAACCCTACCTAAAAAATTAAGAATGCTATAATACAAAATTTATTCATAAATCTGTTAAGTCAGAGACAACACTTTTATCCACCAATATACACTGAAAGGAACCAGACAGTGGTAGAAAAATAAAATTTAAATCTGTCTTTATGTCCTTCTTTATATCTCTTTATATCCTTTACAATTACCACAACTATTTCCCTTTCTTTCTCTTCTCAAAAGTACAATCACAATCTACACATCCTATCCATGTGTATGTGAGGATTTAGTAGAGTTTATCCAGTGCATCAAATGTCCTCATGAAAACTATATGGGTGAACTAAACCACAACTAACAAGGAGCTGAGACAGCAATTGGTAAATAACATAACATGCCTATCAGTGAGAAAACACTTCTCCAAAATGTTTATGGCTCTCAGTTCTGCCACCTGAGAGGATATCACAAAGTATCTTCAAAAATAAAGAATTGAAGTTACTCTCTTGGGAACTAAAGTTTCCAACACTTCTCCATAACTAAAACTGGATTCAATTGGCACACTGATTTTATGGCACACTGATTTCCAGCCTCATGTCCTTCATTACTATTAAGCAGCTTTTCTCACAGACTGGCTAACTGATAAACATACTGAAATTAAATTTAGAGGGTTTATTCTTATACATATTTAGCTTTGAAGATTGTTGTTTCTATTTCAGAGCCCAAGGGCTCTTGTGCTTAAAAACTTGTCTTTTGTTGACTGCATGAATTGATTTAACAGAAAAAAAACCTCTTCTGCCAACACTAAGAAAAATGTAATCTTTAACATGAACTAATATTTGAACAATTCAAACCAGTGTATTCATTGCATAGCAATTCATGCTTTTTGCATATTCATATTAAGCATCTAAGTGTTGTTCATAAAGGTTATCCCAACAATGTTCATATACCAATATCTACATAAATTTAAAAACCGTACTGCTACATGTGAAACTTAGAGCAACAAGGATATTTATCTACTGTCTTGTAATGCTACTTTTCTTTGCTATCCAAAGCTGCGAAGTACTTCGATAAAGCTCATAGTCTACCAGGCATCAGGTACAGCTTACAAATATATAGGCATAAAAATAAATCTCATCTTTTTAAAAACTTTCACATAAGAGTCATTCGTAGATTCTTTAAATAATTCTTCTTTGTGTACATTAGTAAAAACTGGTTCGGAAATAATTGAAAACAGTGAATTTTAAAACATTAGAGCATACGCTCATCAAATTTGCTCTATCCCTACAAAGTGGAGAGATCAAAAGCAGATCATGACTCTATAAAAATCTCCTACACAGCTCCTCCAGCAATGTAATATGCTGACCACTATTTCTATAGGCTAGATCACAAACTGAGTATCCAACTCTGTATATGGAATTCTAATACATGCGGGATCAGTGAGAAATATGTACTGCATTTATCAACATTCTCTTTTATTCTCATAAAATCCCAACCAAAGTAAGCATAATGGAGAGTTCAAAAAACCTTGGCACAAATCACTTCCCTTTATTTTCATAAGATCATGAGGCTTGATTTTGGTCTCAGGCATCTATTGCCACGTATTCTTTCAAATCAGATAGTGCACATGTGTTCAATAGCAATGTCAATTATTTTAAAGGACAGGAATTCCCATATGTCTACAGCTGAGCACTGAGTAGAAGCCACATACCCTGGGGACACTAATTCCTCCTGACAATGTAACTCTGTAAGTAAGCCCATGAAAGTGCAAAAGTTTTTGAAAAAAGATAAAAAATAAAAGAAATAATGAATTAATAAAAACAACCTAAAAACTTCAAAAATTAAAAAAATATTCCAGTGCATTAAACGCAGAATGGTGAGCAGCTGAACTGCCTTTTTTGCACATATATTTTTGCTGCATAGTAACTTGTTGGACCATCAGCTTGTTCCATGCCTTACCCACCACAAAAATATTCCAATCCCCTTCAAAACAGCATGCTGTTACATTCTTTATACTGCTGTCAATGCAATACCCTCACCTCTCTCCCATACGCCTTCGGAGCTTCTTCTGCTTGCTGTATTTGCAAAAGACCATTGTGCTGGACATTTCAGACCTTGCCAATTAACCAGTTCGTCTTTCAGGCAAGTGAGTTAGACACCGTTTTCTCTTTAGATTTTTTTTTTTTGGTGGGCATTCAGCATCTTAGAGCTGTCCAACTATCTATTAATTTGCTTCAGGTGGATGCTAAGAGCAAGTTATTACGGGACAGACTGATAAAGAGATATCACAGTCATGTAAGCTTCATATTCATAGGAAATTTGTCTAAAAAGTGGTCAGGAAAAATTACACTCAAGGGCAGATATACTTTAAAAATGTCTCTTTTATGTTCTACTTCTTTTATGGTATTAATTCTCTTTAGAAAGTCTTGTGCAATAAAAACTGTATGAAAGACAGTACCCAGAACAGCTTGACAAAATACAAAATTTTCAGTCATAGTTCTATGACTATATTGCAATTTAATTCTGTTTTCTTTTTCACCACGTTTTAAAGCATGACATTATGCTTTAATCAGTGAGGTCACAATGTGAAGATAGAAACTGCCAATAAAAGGAGCAATATTCTGCATTAGGAAAAAAATTGTATTTCTCCATTAATAAGTGTCACTAGATCCATATTGGTGATTTTCTGCTCTTTGAAGTTTCACTGAAATTCTAAGTCATTAAGGTGGACAAGAATCAAACAGAATTGAAAACTGGATTAAAACTGTAGCTAGATCAGTTCCTTTCAGATGTTTATAACTGTTCCACAGCTCCATCTAGTGAAAAAGTAGCCAACTCACTCATCTCATCTCGCTTAAGAAAACAAAACAGTATACTTTTATTATTTATATAGACTTACACTACCTTATTTAGTCTTTTGGACATGTTATTAATTACACTAAATCAAAATATGTACCTTCAGAATATTTGTCCTTTCTTCATCAGATAGAGTTTTCATGGCTTTCTTCTTGAGTTGCTCCAAAATGCTGGCCTCATACTCTTCCTCCTCTCTCTTCATTTCTTCATTTCTCCGTGTCACATATTTTGGTGTAACACCATAATTCTGCAAGGAGAAGGAAGAAGTTCCTTATATATGGTTTTAAGAAGGAAACGAAGAGATATCTGTCATCCCTAATATATTACATTTGCAAAAATAGCTTGGAATGACAATTTGTGCTACTGAGCACTAAAACCCTAAACCACCATGTTCTTAAAAGTTTCAAACACGATTATCTTTGTAGCCTAAGAAAAATATATAGGCAATTCCCTCAATTTCTTTTTACAACCTTAGAAGACATCAGAATCCAGAAATTAAAATGTCTATTTATAAGAACTGATGGTTGAGCAAAGAATTTGAAACCTGTTTATGACAGTGAGCTATTTTACATTTATATGGTGTCAGATTCTATGACTGGAAACATTCCTTAGAGAATTTCTCTGAAAGGCCTTTCTGTATCCTGATTTTTGCTGAACATGGCAACATACAAGAATACATACATGAAAAATGGACTAGTTAAGAAGGATAAGCTATCCCATACTGATGTGTTTCTGGGAGGAAAAAAATAACTTCTGAATATCCCATATGTTCTTGGGGAAACACATCTATTTTGCCATAACCTTTGTAAAATGAAGCTCATCTAGCTCTGACAGAAGATAATCAGAGTCTACCTTCTTTCTACTAAACGCAAAATTATTCACAAATCTTTTAGTGTCAGGTAGCACCATGACTAGCATTGCTTATATACATGTTTAGCCATGGAAAAGTACTGCAAGGGCTTCAGGTTCTTTTTGGCATCTTCTCCGTCATGAGTTATGTCTTATGTCATCTCTTTTTTTGCATAATGCTCTGTCATGGGTTACATGTTTAGATACGCCAGACTCTTGATACATCTTATTTTCCTGGGTAGGGAATGGACTGTTCTTGTGCTTGGAGGAGGTTGTCCTTAAAAGCATGTCATCTCTCCCAAGCTCTTTGCTTTCCAGAGCTGTCTCACATGGGGTCCTACTCACCAGTTACCCTGAATAAGCTGCTGTTTGCTCTCCTGAAGTACAGGGTCAGTACACTACCACCTGCCTCCCCAAGCCGGAGGGGATCTAGAACTGCTACATGGTCTGTGCCACCCAGACTACAACTGATGATCACACCCCTGACCAATTCTTTCTCATTTTTAAGTAGCAGAGCCAGAAGAGCATTACCACTGGTTGGCTCATCCACCATCCATGAAGAAAGCTGTTGCTGACATGCTTCAGGAAACTTTTTGGATTGCTTTCATCCCATTGTGTTATCCTTTCAGCAGCTATCAAGGAGAGTGAAGTCTTCCATAAGAACCTGCATCATGATCTGAAGATTTCCTCAAGTTGTTTAAAGAGATTTTCATCCAGTTCCTCACCTTTCTGGGTGCTCCGTAACAAACACATTTTTGACAGCCACTGGCCTTTTCTCTGATCCTGACTCACAGACTCAACCAGCCTGTTGCCAATTCCATAGAAGAGCTCCATCATTTGAACAGCTCCTTCATTCAAAGGGCAATCCTCCTCTCTTCTTCTCTGCCTGTCTTTCCTAAGCAGTGAACCTTCATTCATCACAGAATTCTATGTCTCCCCATTAGACACTCTCTGAGCTCTCAACGCATGACATATGCCATTGCTTTAGAACAATCACTCTGCAAGTTTTTTTGGCTGACAGCATAAGCAAATGAAAACAGAGTAAAGGCAAGGCACAAATCTAGTGCCAGTGATTTCTTCTTGATGAATTCAAGAGGTCTAACATGAACAGCTATGATATCTAAACATCTCAAAAAGAATAATAAATATTTCACAGGAGAATGCAATAGTGAACCTAAAATAGACATTACTAATAGTATTTCCAATATAATTTAACAAAACTTACCTTTTTTTTAATGTATTTTGGAACAAGTCCTGAAGGTTCAAGGGGATATTTATCTCCCTGTCTTGTATCAACACAAAAAGGTCGAGGCTTTTTAGGCACCCCCCTGATAACAGCAACTGCATTTTTATTTATAAAATTCTTTTTAATCCGAATAACTGGGCGGTATGTCCTCTGTGGCACTGACAATGGAAGCAATTTTTTACCATCCTCTTCTTTTTTTTCTGTGAACAGAGCATGTAAACATTCTCAGCAATAAACTTAAAGAGATTTGCAATTTCATATTATTACACTTTTCAAAAGGGAAAAACTATGTACAGAATTACATAAAAGTAGAACCCAACAGTATCTACAATGAAAGAACTGCCTGTCAATGAATTGTGATGTGTGTTTGTTTGGCCTAACAGAAGTTTCATAACCTAGGAAATACTATGCTGTTTCAGATGGGTTTTCCTTATTTGTCACTCATTTCCCCTCAACTGCAGTAGTACAGGACTTCTTTCAAATGTAATTGTAACTACTTTTAGTAGAGGCCTTTGTTGTCAGAGCCCTTAGGCAATAATGGCCCCATCCAGTCTCACCTGGGGCATCCACTCCGGCCCCTTGGGCTCAGGAAACCCATTTCACCTGTCAATACCTGGATGGTCTCAGCTATGTCTGCCCCTAGTCCTGCTCCTGCTGTGTGGAATCAGTGGAGGCACCTGGCCTGTAACCTGTGGCCTGATGGTCACTGGGACACTGACAGGACACACTTTCCTCACCACCCCACTCTGCTGGCCAGCCTGACGTGGTGGGACTGCACTCTCTTGGTGAGGTCTTTGCCCAGCGTGCATTGTGGATGCCCTCAATGTCTGACTCATCTCTCCATAGGGAAGAGCCCGGCTCCTGCTGCTCCCTAATCCTGGTAAACAACTTCTCACAATCCTTTCTCCAGAGAATATAGAAACTCCTCTATTTTAGTGTAATCTTTTCTCCAAGGCACCAACAGAAATTCAGTAGTCTCCTGAGTACTTATACTCAGTACTTATAGCGAGCGATTAAGAATTATTATTTCCCATCATATTTCCCACTAGACATAATTCAAATTCATTATTATTACCAGAGGTAATGATTTGATCCAGGTTGTCTGAGTTCATGTTCTTCTTTGGCAGAAAATAAGTGTAATGTCACAAGTGACAAAGCTCATTCCTACAACAGCTGGTTTCCTGATACTGACCCCACGAACCAGTACTTTCCTGGGGTTTGTTTTTACAACCCGATAGCTGGTCATAACTTAGTACTGTAGGACACACAGACTTAACTTTCTACTGTAAAAAATACATTACATTGCATATATTTTCTGTCTACACTTACTTGGTGCTAGCTTGGGTTCCTTGGAATGTTTCTGCAGAAAATCATTTGGAGATGGCACTGCAACTTTTGCTGGCCCCATAGTTTTCCACTGAGATTTATTTTTCACTGCTTCATGTTTCACAAATTCTCTATATTTGGATATATACCTTAGAGGTTAAAAAATAGCCATAAAGAAGTTAAGGGTCAGAAAAATATTCAAAATAGTTCTTCAAAGAATATACTTTTTTGCAGTAGTTCATGGCAAAAACCTAATCTGATTTGTTTTGTACTCTCTCCCAAATACAGGCCATCATTCACACAGCCTCCATGCTAAGGCTAAACCTAGTGGTGCACTGATAAATGAGTTTTCTGGTTCTGAAGTTAGCTTGATTCTTCCTTCAGTTCTTGTGTCTCTGAGGTCAGGATTATCACACTTGGGGAAATGACTACCAAATATAAATACTGAGCACAGACATTCTGAAATTCAACAAAACCTAAATTTTGGGAATAAACTTGAGTATTCCTTGCATGAATTCCTTATGATACATGGTGTGATTCTTGCGGTGTTCTGTGCAGGGACAGGAGTTGGACTCCGTGATCCTGATGGGTCCCTTCCAACCCAGCATATTCTATGATTTATGCTTGAGAAAAGATGTCAACTGCAGTCAAGAATTGTACAGAATTTTTATTACTGTCCACTGCATCACTGTCTCAAAGTTCCTGTTGAACCATCTGTTACAGACTCTATTGAGAGATTATATGAGATGGGTTACTGCTCTGAAATAGCACAGCACACTGCAGATTCCTTATATTACACAGATACGAGCTACAATCCTGAACAATGGTAATCAGTGGTGGGTTTGGCACTGAAACAGCTGATGCAAAAATCAGTAAGGGCTCAGACATGAAAAGCTGTATGCACACACTGCTGTTTTGGTCTAATGCTGCATATGGCATGGTAACTTCTGCTTTAATCAAAATCTCCAAAAGAAGCCAAATGCTGATCATTAGCTGATTAGCAACATCTTGCCTCTATCTGAAGGATTGAGCTGTCACAGATGTTTGCCTGAGGAAGCAGAACTCTCTGCTCCTGAAGCAAAGGCTCCCTCACTGTACTTTTATAATCTGTCCATCTTTAGGAAACATGTCATATTAATTTATAGTAGACAAAAGCTTACGAGAAACTGCATTTCTTTTACAGAAAGAAAAATGTTTATAAAAAAACTATGCCATGTTTTCAAGTAAAGATAAAACAGAAGAACAAAAAAGATTACATACAGTGCAACCCATTCTATGGAGATACTGAAATAGGAAAAAAGAAACCATGTAATGCTGGGCAACTGAATGTGTATCACAGTAGCAACACTGATAAAAGCTCTTGTCCATGAGCTGCAAATTTCCAATACATGTATTTGTACTTGATCATAACACTAGAACATGTCAGAGGACTTCATTGAAATTGTGTTCTTTTGTCTTTTGGAGGTTTGGTCTCCAAAATCAGAAGAGGATTGCGTACATAAGATTATATATAATTCCTGAAATACTTCTAGTTACAAGGAATGAGGTTTTATTTATTTTTTTTCTGTTAAATTCATGGCAAACAGCTATAGACATTGCACAAACTCACTAAACTGATAAATAATTTTAAATTTAAACCATTTTCTAGGAGTGGCATTGTAAGCACACAGGACAGAAAGGCACTGGCTTTATGAGAAGTTTGACCTAGTGGGGTTCACTGTCTTGGAATGAGAAAATGAATGAGAAGACACTGAGTTTCTTACATACTGGCATGAGGTAAAGACAATTCGTAGACAGCTACAGACATTCCTTTGGACAAAGAGATGGGGAAGCTGTTATCTTTTCAGTGACTTTCCAGGCCAAGAAAGTGGCTCAATGCCACACACCAATATCATAGGGTTAGAGAGGGTTGCAAGGAAGAAAACATGGTTATGGGGAGCATCAGAATCGAATCTGTTCATCATTTAGCAAGGGAAAAAAAGATGATACATGTGTAAGAAGACAGAAGAAGATGACACCTATTCCTTAGGTGTCATCTTCAGATACCAAAGTTCGGTAAAATGAGGATGTTTGCTGCAGTTTCACGAGCAGTACCAGTCAGCAGAGAGTGAAATTTGTATGATTTCATTTGGCAAAAAACATCCCAAACAACAAACTAGATTTTGTATACATTAGTTAAAAATGGTCAGATCACACTATTAACCAGGCTCAACACTCCTGTTAACCAGCTGAATATTTGTCACATTGTGAACCTAAGCAGCAAGTGTGGTGACAACAGAAGTCAATGAGATCAGAAGAGGATTTAGTCAGATTATATCCAAGCCAAGGAATCCCTTGCCTAAACTGAACCTGATGGTCATGGAGTATCCAAATCTCTGAATGGTATTAAGTCAGGACACTGACACATGTTTAGTGTGCGTGCCTTGCCATACTGTCCTTTCACCTTCCTCTGTCTTCAAAAGTATCTCTGTCCAAAACTATATCCATTCACAGTGGAAACAAAATCTCAAAAATCTACTTTTACATGGAAAAGACTCAGAACTAGGAATCTCACAAGTCTGAATCCTTTTATCTGAAACAGGATAACTTCGTTCTAATGAGTGTCGCTGATACATCTACTTAAAGCTATTGAGTTATGACCTACGTTACCCTTTCACTGAAGATGCTAAGTGTAACAGCCTTCTTTTATATAAATAGGGACTTCAAAAAAACCCAACACATCTGCATAACTCTCGGCAAAAGACTTTTTAAAAATATTTTTAAGGTAAGAAGTGAGAAAGGGAAGCAGAAGAAACAATGTCAGAGGACACATCTGACACATGGGAAGTATGGAAATCAGAAAGCCCAAATTTTCAGCTGCTCACTGAGAAGTTAAGTGCAAATAAAGATGCCACGTAATTCCTGTGCACAGAAAGAGTGTCAATTATCAATGAACAAGATGACACTTAAGACACCAAACTGAATCATCACCTCATGGAGCAGACTGTAAACTCTCAGATCATAGAATCAATTAGGTTGGAAAAGACTTCTGAATTATTGAGTCCAAGCTAGGACAAAACACCATCTTGTCAACTAGACCATGGCATTGAGTGCCACATACAGTATTTCCTTAGACACCTCCAGGGATGGGGACTCCACCACCTCCCTGGGCAGCCCATTCCAGTATCTAATCAGCCATTCCTGCGAAGAATTTCTTCCTAATGCCCAACCGAAACCTCCCCTGGTGCAGCTGAGGCCATGTCCTCTGGTCCTGTCGCTAACTGCCTGGGAAAAGAGGCCAGCCCCCACCTGGCTGCACCCTCCTTTCAGGCAGTTGTAGAGAGTGATACGGTCACCCCTGAGCCTCCTTCAGGCTAAACACCCCCAGCTCCCTCAGCTGTTCTTCATTGGACTCGTGCTCCAGACCCTTCACCAGGTTCGTTGCCCTTCTCTGGGACGCGCTTCAGCACCTCAGTGTCCTTCCTGATGTTAGTGATTTTGCATAGGAATAACTATGCAAAAACTAGCTTGTTTGGGGGGGTTTTAATACCTGTTACCCGTTAAATGCATTGCCTTGCCAGAACAAGCCACCCTGCCTGCAAGTGGCTCCGTCACACCCACATACCTGGCAGGTTTGCCGGGCTGCTCCGGCGGGGGCGGGGGGTCAGAGGCGCCCTTCTGGGCACTCTGCGTGGCCATCCTCCGCCCGCGGGACCCGGGGCACGGGGAAGACCCCACCTGTTTGTGGGGCTCTGGGCGCGGGGTGCCTGCTCCGCTGCGGGGTTTGGATACGGGGAAGCGCCGCCTCGCCGAGGGGCTCGGGGCGGTGCCGGCGGCTGTTGTCAGTTACCGGGGAAACCCGTCACGGGGAACGGCGCCATGAGGGGCGGGGCCGCCGCCGCCTGTTCTAGTGCCAGGCGCGGAACGGCTGCGCAGGCGCAGCTGCTCCCGGTACCGCGCGGCGCGGCGCGGGCGCGCCGGGCCGTTGGACTGCGCGTGCGCGGTACCTGTGGCAGCGTTCCCCGCCCCCGCCGGTACGTGCGCGCGCCGCGCTGAGGGCGCCGGGGGGGCGGGGGTGGAACCAGCCGGGACAGGGGAGACGGGACGGGACCAGGCAGGATGGGACAGGACAGGACAGGGCAGGGCAGGAAAGGGGCCTCGCCGCCGCTAGCGAGTGGAGGCGGCAGCTCGCAGCCCGGGGCCGTGCTGGCCGGGTGGGTGGGTGCGGTCCGTCCGGCTCCCTCCCTCCTCCCGTCCGCGCTCCTGTCCTTCAGGGAGCCGCTGCTGGAGCTTGGTTTGGGGGCTGGTCTCGTGTCTATCCAAGTAACAAGGCCCATTTTTCACTAGAGCGCCTGTCATCGGCACTGGTTGTTAAAATTGTGGGTCATGGCTAAACACAAGTAGGAGCTGCCCACGTCCATGTCGAGCTGTATTGCCAAAACAAAATGTCACTGGAGGTATGGGTGTAAGCTCTGCTGCAGCAACCCCACCCTTTTGGCATGGCGTTTATGTCTAAAGTTGGGTGGGTAGACCATTTGAGCTGTTTTTACTGTTAAAGTTTTGGCAGTGGACAAAAAATTATTTCAAAGAAATGGGTTGTATTCAATGGTTGCAGGCTTCTGTGTACATGTACTTTATGTGGGGAGTGCAAAACTGGGTTACACCAGAACGGGTTGAAATGAGTAGCTGAATAAAGGAATTCTCATCAAGATTTTGCACCAAGTTAACTCAAGTTGATTTTAATCAATACCTATGGCCTAAATTCATAAAGCAGCCCAGATGTTAGACCCATTATTTGTGTAATGCACACCGAGTGACTGCAGCTCAAAGTTAATCTGTAGTGGAGCAGGACATGGCAGGTAGGACACTGTGCTTGGCATGGTTTTCACTCCCTTAGTTCACACACACAGTGCTTGAAATGATTCTTACATTCAAGAAATAAAGTCACTAGAATATACCGGGTTTGGGTTTATTTGCTCCTGAATATAACTTTTTTACATCTGCAAGTTTAATATGAAGATCTCTTTCTGTCCCTGAAAGGAATATATACATACTTCTGTATGCACTAGAGTGCGTTACTATTGCAGTACAGCTTTAGAGTAATACTGGATATTATAATTACTCTTTGCAGTTTGTTTTTCCTTTTTAATAACTATTACAAAAAACGCTTATATTGCATCTACACAGGATGATCCCCTTATACTTTACAAGGTTTGAGGAAAAAAACCTGTACAGTATGATATGCCCATCTTTACTCTGATCTGTGCCTTGTAATTACAACATATCCACCACGTCACAGCACTGGGTGCAAACACAGAGACTTACTGTTGGCAAGCTCAACTTTCCATAGAAGTGAGCAAATGCTCCCCCCCCGCCCCCCTCTCAATTTTAGGGAGATTTTGAGAGTCTTTCCCCCTATGCTCTAAACATCACAGACAAATCATGTGCTCCAATTAGTGGTGCTATTGGTGTTTATTTCTCTAAGTAAACAAAGCACAGCGTTGAGAGTTTCTTGCTTTGTTGGAAATCCATCCTTCTTAGTTACTTTTTTTGTGCGTAGTGTCCTCATGATTTCTCTCTCTGTCTCTCTCTCTCCTCCCCTCTCTATCCCCAAATTATATTCAATACAATTCCAGTGTAGAAGGTCTTCAAAAATCCCCTGCTTGGTTTGCCATCCCTTCAGAAGAGATTTGAATGCAACTCTTGCACAAGACTGTGAGTTATCTGTATATTTAAGTGGGTCTGGCATTTGTTTTTTTAGAAAGAAAGTATTAAAAAAAAAATCAAAGTTTTCTTGGGAAGTGGGACAAATGCATATTTTGTTAACATTTACAAGATTACAAGAAGGTAATCCAGGTAATTGCTGCTTATAAATGTGTGGTTAAAAGCAAGTCTACTAGAAGAAAAACGAATTGATTTTGAATTCCTACAAGCAATATTATTTGCAAACAATATTACAGTGTTAGGCTTGGGTGTCTTTTTTTACCTGGAGGACATGGACTGTTTGAAGGTGGATTTGTCAGTGGAAACAAGCCCGAACTATGCAGGAGAGGGGAATGAGTCTTACTCTGCAAAATACCTCCTTGGCACTGATGAAGTTGTAGCTGGATTTATGTTTGAAGTCTTGTTCTAAGTTTTATATCTTTGAGGGTTTTTTCCTAGATGTTTGCTGAAGGACTAGTTACTGTTTGTTTTTTTGTTTTTTTTCTTTCTGAAGCAGTTAAGTGGATTGTCAAGTTGTCTTGGAAAAAACCCCACAATAACTCATCAGAAGATGTTTCACATTTTTCAGTATCAGCCTTTAAGACTAATAACCCAAAACAGTCTTTCTAGCATGTGTTTAAAACTGATGCTTTCAAGACCTGTTGCATTTGCACAGATATGGAAGTCGTGGTTCTCAAGTCATTCTCTTCTTGGAAAGAAGAATATTATCCTGATGGGACCTCCAGGTGCTGGGAAAACAACAGTTGGGAGAATAGTAGGCCAGAAACTGGATTGCCCTGTCATAGACATAGATGACGATGTCCTTGAAACAACCTGGAATATGAGTGTGTCAGAAAAACTGCAGGATGTTGGTTATGAGGAATTTCTAGAGGAGGAAGGAAAAGCCCTGTTGAAGTTCTCAGCATCTGGAAGTGTAATTTCCCTTAGTGGGTCCAATCCAATGCACGCTGCTGGCATGCAGCACATGAAGAAAAATGGAATAGTTGTGTATCTGGATGTGCCCACAACAGTCATTATGAGCAGGCTGAAATCAATGCAAATGGATCGTATAGTGGGCCTGTCTCCTGGTATTTCTCTCAAGGACATACTTCAGTTTAGGAAGCAGTTCTACAAAAGGTGGTTTGACGTCCGTGTTCTTTGTGGAGGGGATATTGCAGCAGAGGTTGTAGCAGAAAAGGTACTTGATGCTGTGAAGAGATACCAAGAGTCAGAACTGGAAACTTTCATTTCAACAAGGTCTAGTAGTTCTGGAAGGAGTACGGAAGAAGACTCTCATAAATTATATTTCAGTGATGTTGTTACTCAGGGCTTAGCCCTTGATGGAGGACTCTTTGTTCCTGAGAGAGGACTTCCAAAATTCACTGCTGAAGAATGGCAAGGTCTGATAGAAGCAACTTACATTGAAAGAGCCCAGGTGATACTAGAAAGATGCATACATCCTGATGATATTCCTGCTTATAAGCTGGCAGAAATTATTGAAACTGCTTATGGAGAAAACTTTAGTTGTTCTAAAATTGCCCCAGTTAGGCATCTGGCAGGCAACCAGTTCCTTCTTGAGTTATTTCATGGACCAACAGCATCATTTAAAGATTTTGCATTACAGTTGATGCCACATTTATTTGCCTACTGCATTCCCAGAAGCTGCAATTACTTGATTCTGGTAGCTACTTCTGGGGACACAGGGAGTGCTGTTCTAGATGGCTTTAGTCGTCTCCATGACACTGACAAACAGAGAATTGCTCTGGTGAATTTTTTTCCTGAGGATGGAGTAAGCCCAATTCAAAAATCACAAATGATTGGCTGTCAGAAAGAAAATGCTTGGTCAGTGGGTGTCAAATCTGATTTTGATTTTTGCCAGACAGCTATAAAGCAAATCTTTACTAATTCTGATTTTACTGGCTTTCTTACGGTAGAATATGGAACAGCTTTAGCTGCAGCAAACTCCATAAACTGGGCACGACTGCTTCCTCAGATAGTTTATCATGCCTCTGCATACCTTGATCTTGTTCATCAAGGTATTATTTCTTTTGGAAGCCCTGTGGATATTTGCATTCCTACGGGAAACTTTGGCAACATGTTAGCTGCTTTCTATGCTAAAATGATGGGAATTCCTATTAGAAAATGTATTTGTGCTTCAAATGAAAACAATGTTTTGACTGACTTCGTTAGAACAGGTGTTTATGATTTGAGAGGAAGAAAATTAGTTTCCACTTTTTCACCAGCAGTAGATATTTTGAAGTCCTCCAATCTTGAGCGATACTTACACCTGATTGCTAATGAAGATGGACAACTGGTGACAAAATTATTTAATCAGCTGGAAAATCAGGGCCACTTCCAGCTGCGGAAAGATCTACTTGGAAAGCTTCAACAGGACTTAGTGGCTGGCTGGTGCTCTGATGAGGACTGCCTGGCTGCCATTCACTCTGTGTACAGTACTACAGGATATATTTTGGATACACACACAGCTGTAGCTAAAGTAGTTGCAGATCGATTGCAAGATAGAACTTGCCCAATTATTATTTCATCTACAGCTCATTATTCTAAGTTTGCACCTGCTATCTTGAGGGCCTTGAGGATTGCAGAAATAAACCAGAATCCATTAAGTCAGCTACACTTGCTGAGTTCTTACAGTGCTCTGCCTCCAATCCACTGGGGCCTATTAGAGAGCCTGAAAAAGACAGGAAATGGGGATCACCAGGTCTGTGCTGCTGATATGACTGTGCTGATGTCCCATATAGAAACCTTAATTCAAAATCATTTTATGAAAGTTTTTTGAGCAACTGATCCAATGTCCACAATTGCAATACCTTCTTAACAAGCTGCATGTTTTACTAAAGCCATTGTTCATCTGGCCTGTGTCCAGTCCACAGCATATCACAGTGTTTTATATTCAGTTGTCAAGCTTTCAACAGTATTTGTAAGTAACGTGTGAGATTTCTAGTGGTGGTGAAAGGTTGTGAATCGAGAGTGTAAGAAACTAGAAGAGCATTTTGCAGATCATACACCGTAGAGATGCCAGCATTGCTGGCTTTCCTTGGCAGTGCTGTCTCCTTCACAAGCCTGAAGCATCCTCAGTGGAAGGAGGCAGATAATGAAGTCTGACCTTTCTCGAACTAATAGCTCTGGTTTTGTTGCAACAATGATGTGAACCTTTGGTCAGTGGATGTTTAATTAAACTTCAGCTCATTTCACTTAGGGCACTGAAACATAATGAGATAATATAATGGTGTTCATATGTTACTAATGAGGGTTGATTTCACTACAAAGATTAAAGTATCCTTGTATTATTAATCCTTGAACCATTGACTTTTGTGATATATTACCTTCTTGTATAATGTTTTTTATGTATTTTGTGACCAGTGTCTAAGTAAAAAAATCTGGTCATTTTGTTTTTAATACCTTTTTCTCCCAAATATTTTCCTGTGTCAAATAGAATACCTAATTCAATATTTTTAATATGTTTGAGGTGTGGCTCTTCCTCCAGTGTCTTGTAGTCTTTTTCCTAGATGTTTTTTATTTCAACTTTCAACTTTAGAATCCTTTTTTAGTACTACAGAAGAATCTGCAAGTAGTAACAGCCGTCTTCTTAAATAAGAATCAGACTTCTTCACCATTTATTTACATATATTTTTTTGTATTATGTTTTATCTTTGAGATCATATAGCTTTTCTTGTTCTAAATACTTATGTTTTCATATTTTCGTAAGTTAATTTCCTTGATGTTCTGTTCTATTCATGCTTTGCATGAATTAGTGTTAGAAAGAAGCTTCCCAAATTGCTTGGCATCTCATCAAGGAAAGTGACGGATGAATTCCAGTGTGATAGCATCAGAAGTGTTCATTATGTAACCTAAAATACATCTATGTGGTTTTGCTAATGACAGGCTCTTTGCTTTTTTTTTTTCCTGAAGAAAAAAATAGATTGGATTGTCCTGGGAGATCATGTGGTTATGGACAAATGTATTCTGCTAATTGAAGATTATATTTCACAAGGACATAAACTACATTTCGCACTATGAGAAATGTTAAAATGATGTATTGGAAGTTTTGAGTGGCATGCAGTTAGAGGTAAAGAGCAAAGAGTCTTCAGATATAAGGACATATTGCTATGGGAAGTTGTGTTTCCCACTAAGATTCAAATAATCTAGTAGTTGATAACATTTTTTTTTGCCTCTTCAATAGGCAACATTTCCTACATGTCAAGATTCACTTGGGGCTTTGAACTGTTGCCATATCTGACAGCTTCCTCTGTGTGCCTGCTTGTACTTTTTGCCACACTAGAAGTGAACAAGACACCATCTAGCAAACTATTTTAAAGAATTGTCATTTCCTCCAGAGTAAGGTAAAACTTCCAAGCATGATGTGCCTTTGCCACAGTGAATCCATATACAGTATCATTAAATGTAGCTGAGAGCATGTGTGTGACAGTAGCTTTCTAGATTCTCCCATTCTTAGATACTTTTTTAGGACCTTTCTAGTTCTTTGCTCAAACCTCATTCACTATGTCTGCAGGATCTTTGAAAAATAACTTTCTGTTTTCCTGGAATTGTGAACAGACCAGGTTGGAAGTGATCTGAAAACATCATCCAGGCCAATCTTTTGTGACAAAGGGAGTCTAGATGAGATTATCTAGCACCCTGTCCAGTTATGTTTTAAAAACTTCCAGAGATGGAGACTCTTCCACATTGCTGGGGAGATTGTTCCAGTGATTGAGTGTTCTTACTGAAAAAATTTGTTTCTTATACTAAAATGAAACTTCTCCTGATGCAACCTCCCCCCTTGTCATCTCCATATGGCTCCTTGTGAAGAGAGAGCCTCCGATCTCTTCCTAACCACCACTGAAGTATCAGAAAACTGTGCTGAAGTGCCCACTGAACCTCCTCCAGTGTGAAAAGATTTGACTCAGTGTCCTCGTAGGGCAGGGGAATTTTCCTCATTTTTCAAACACAACATGGGAAAGACCATGATTGTGTAATTAAAAAAAAAAAAATCCAAGTTCTGTAAGAAAAAGTTGCATAAACATATTGCCAAGAAAGAAGCATTGCTTGTATCAGTGTTGAGTGAACATCCACCTTGTATTTCTGTATGTTTCAGTCTGATTCTTACAGTAATTCCAAGTGGAAAAAAATGTAGTTCTTTCTCTGGATGTACTCAGTACAAAACCAGAATTCTAAATCTTGAAAACAGAAAAAAAACCCCAAAATAAACCAAATTGCCTGGATTGAATTACTGGGACAGGGTTTGGTTTCAGCATGAGGACTTGGTGGAAATCCTGCAGTACCTGGTTCCATGGGGCTTAATGCAATTTGGCATGACAGGGCAATTTGTCACACACTGTTACAATACTTTGTAGAAACATCTTCAAAGAAGAGCTTGTTTTCTTACAAAGTACCTGAAAGGGAAGAGCTGAGATTCTAAACAAGATAAGACTAGAAGCCAACATCCTACCCTGAGATAACTCAGTGTTAGATAAACCGGTCAGAACTAAACTAGCAGGGGATTTGTTTTGGCAGGACTTAATCATTATTTCAAAGTTCATGGCAGTAACCCAAGCATGGTTTGAATTTCTAGTTGCTGCTTTCCTATCACATGAGCCATTATAGCAGTTGTTAGAAATGAAATAAGTAAAAAAATGAGCACTTGTACTTAGGTAAGGGCTTTCAACATGGACTTAAGGTGTATAAGGGCAGTGGTTAATGAGCACATACAATATTAATACATTTCTCAGAGTGTCTGTTAACTTCAGTAAACTATTTTTGTGCACTACATCTGCTTGTGGATCCTAGTAATTGACATTAGAAAATGCTGCAGTAGTGTTGTGATCCTGGATGTACACAGTGTTTGTGACCTGGTGCTAATGCTGTGTTCTGGTAGCTGTAGTGTACAATCTTCTGTTCTGCAGGGCCTATAGGAATGGAAGGGAAAAAATTTCCAGCATGCTCAGAATAGCTGGCTGTGGGTACATAGGATAGCAATCCCCCTTTCTTCCCAGCTCTGATTTTCTTAGTGTCAGTAACATACTGTGGTTCAACAAATATTGTGCTATTGTTATAGTCCTTTTTTTCCCCACTGTCAGTATTATGAAAGATTCGAAAGGCTTAAAAGACTGGGCACAAGTGCCCTTTTTGTCTTGTGTGTTCAGCGTGCAGAGACTGTGCACACTGAACGCTGTCATACGTTATTTTCTATTAACTTCTTAAGGCAAAAGTGGAGTGCCAATGGTACAGAACAGCAAATCTATATTGTGCTGGTTAGCAGGATTCTTCAAGCCATTTAGGTTTGCTGTATACACAGTTTGCTCCTATTTGTCTAGCAGGATGTTGCAGTATTAGTCAACAAAATCCAGGCTGATGGAGAGTGTGAGCGTGCAGAACGACACATTTCCACTGGCTTTGTTGACCCAGAGTAATAGCATAGCTTTAGTTAAGCTGTTATTCTTCTGTATAGATAAATCTTTGCTGAACACTTGCTACTACATGGAAAACCTTAGGGACAAATTGAACAAATGTAAGGACAAATATAATGTCTATGTTTGCACTTTTTATTTTAAGAATATTTATGTGGAAAATGCTTTGTTTTGCTTACAGATGCATCAGGTGCTCATTACTTGCCTTTAGTCACAGCCCTTCTTCTCAGGGTGACAGAGAGTGATGTGAGGTAAAGGATGAATAGAGCATCAGAAGATAATTCTGTTTTCTTAATATTTTATGATATAGAAAGGATTGCTATTTACAGTTTTGAGGTGATGGAATATTTTATCTGATGGCACTCTACAGGGAAGATTCTTGTTGTTCAAAAGGTCGGCTTTGCTTTCAAGGACATCAAGAACAGACATTGCTATTAAGTATATCATGTTTGGCATACCTGAAATACACATTACTCATTTGTATCCACTGTACTTTTTTCTAAATAAATACTGCAGGATCCACACTATAGCACTTTCTTTGCAAATATGTTTGTAAATCCTTATCAATCTGCTATAAAGAAAATCGACTAAAAGAAGTGGTTTCGGAGTTTGATATTCTTAAGTGTTGAAAGATGTGTTCCATCCTGTGTTTCCTTGAAAGTTAGGGGCATAGTTGATGACAATCTCGTAATTCACTGCTGAGACTAAGGTTTTAGTGAGATAATCTGCATCATTCTGGAAGGAAGTATGTATAGAAAAAGAAACACAGATCAAAAATAGCAAATGTCTAAACACTCTGTTTACATTGCACCACAGACTTGTCCAGTGCTGCATGGAAAGCCTGTATTCTGAGGATTAGTATGGAAAAGGAAATCTCTGACTGTTTAATGTTTCTTATTCACGTTTAGTTCAGTGGAGAGATGAGCTAGTTGTCAGCTGTTGTGGAGCAACTTTGGTACACTTCTAATATCATTTCAGGATCATGGGCTTAAAAATTACTTGAATGGTTTAAACAGCAATGAGCAGTTAATGTCAGTGAATGAATGTGAATGGGCCATTGATTCTGAACATGTATTAGCAGCTTAAGGAGGATTTAAATGTCACTGTGTTTTTTCACAGCAGTTACAAATGTGCTCAGCTGGCTTATCAGAACTGGGAAGCTGGTGCTTCAGATTTTTCAGAATGTAGCGATCTAAAAGATGACTGTCTTGCTCTTGCTCTCCAGTTTAGCTAAAACTTTTGAAGATCTCCTGGACATAGGTCTAAGCTGTTTGTTCCTTTTACTCATGAAGACTTTACTCCCTGATAAGTGTTTAAAATGCTATCTGGCCTCTTTCTTGACTGTATAGGAAAATTATTCAGCAGATTTAAGAAAACACCTAATTTACTTGCTTATGTACAATATCTTATAGAATTTAACCAAGGAGGGCATCCACAGTATATTCCTTGGGCAACATAGGAACATATTTTTCATAAAAAGTGTATCTCAAGTTTCATGAAATCAGTTACATAGCACCAGAATTGTTACTCTAGCATTTTATTTAGATATTTTGTCACTGGGATTTGGAATAGATTTAGATTTTCAAATAGTTTATTTTATTTTAAAGAAGTTATTGTTATAGAAACATGGAGGGTATTACCCCCAAATTTAAATTTCATCATGACAATAATTGAGTCAAACTCGGAAGAACTCGAAATGTAAATCAGAAAGGAAAGACTGAACAGATTTGTTATGTGCGTTCACACAGGATTCGGCTTGTAACCATGAGTTTATTAAGAACATAGGAAGAAATAAAGTAATGACTGTTCAAATCTACGAATGCCACAAAACTTAAATATTAAGGAGCCACTTAATCAGAGCAAGATTAATTGCTTGGTTAAGAGCTGTAAGCAGTTTGCATTTCATTCTGGCCTAAAGTAGACCTGTGTTTTTAGGACCATAGAGGTTTGAGAACATACTTAGCAAGTTGAACAATTTGTGGTAGGAAATGCTGACTTTGGATGGTGTCTGGAGATGTGCATTCTCAACCAAACATGAATTTTCAGCATGCCTTGTGGCCAAAAGGACCAGTGAGATCCTGAGGTTAGAAATGGGAATTCTGTCAGGGAAGTAATATTACTGTCTGTATTTGACTTTGGTGTAACTTTTTGGAAGAATGTTATGCCAAATTTCAGTAGTCACAATTTTCAGTAATGCTGGGAAGTTGGACAGAAAAGAGTCATGAGAGCAATAAAAGTATTAAAAAGAAGCACTGGCATGAGAGTCTCAACAAACAGAATCTGCTTAGTTTAGTGAAAGAAGAATCAGCCTAGATGAACCATCTTCGGAGAAAAATTGATTATAAAGAACTGTTCCACCTAGCACAGAAAGATCCAGCAAGTCTAAGCAGAAGTTGGACGTGTTACAAAAAGAGATAAAGGTACGTAACAGAACAGTAAAGGTATCCCTAGTCTGGACATATTAGATGATTTCCTGAAAAAATGTGATTTGATAGAAAGAGGACTAATTCAGACAAGTCAGACCCATGTTACACAAGAAGTCAAACCAAACAATCACAAGTCGTGTTTGGCTGCCCCAGGAGTAACTTGCCTGTTAACAAAAGCATGAACAGCATTTCACAGAGGTTTGAGAGCTAGAGATTGTGAACTAATTTCAGTTCTGATGTGGTGTGATCAGTACACAGAGCAACTTGTGTGCTAAATAGGCTACTGGATATGTTTAGCCTTGTTCTTTCTGTCTCTAGAGAATTGCAAATGGACTACTAATGCCCACCCTGACTTGACTCATGGCTATTAGGATATGGCTCATTAGTTTTAAATTTCATTATACAATACGCCTTGTGATGGTTTGGGCTATATATACTTTCATTATGAAAATGAGGTGAACAGCACAGGAGGAAAGTGTCTGTAAATGTCAGCTTTATTGAATGTAGCTAATTATTATTTATTTTTCCAAGCTTTTAAAAGTTAGAGATCTTTTAAAATTTATTAGATACTTTTGGACCCCTTTTCTCTCTGCTTTTACAAGCAACTTGCAATCCAATGGCCATTTTCAATTCATTTTCAGCTCATAACAAGATTTATATGACAAATGGAAAAATCCAGTGCTTCCTTTTTATAGTTGAACTTTTATATACCAATTAAAGCTTAGAGAAGGTAAAATGTACTCACAGGTTCTGCTCTAGCAACATATTTTGATTAAAATGTATTTTCTTTACATTTTAAACTAATTCACTAAATTATATCTAAATAGAGCAGGCATTTAGTGGACTTTTTTACTAAGTATCTGTGGCAATCTGATTCTGTTTAAAATGCTAATAAATGCATCCCATCTCATAATGAAACCAGCGCTCCCTGCATAATTAATTTGCATTTTATATAGATGAGGATGGGAAAGCCATATTCACAGTAGTTTTCAACCAGAAAGGTTAATAAAAGGATTCTATGCAGTTCGGAAACACCACACAAGTGGCTCATTTCTGCAAAACCGGTATTTTGCAAGTAAAAGTTTTAGTGAAATTTACCTGGAATCGTCGTTCCATACAGCTCTTATCCACAAGGTGGCATTCCTAACAGGAGTTTGCTAGACATGGTCATTTCTTGCAGTTTTTGAAGGGCTGTAAGTGAAAGGCAGTCATAAGCATTTGTTATATTATACGAGCTTTTTATGTTTTCATTTTTATAAAGTGTAATTAAGAGTAATTTAAGTGAGAAACCTTAATGATAATTAGGTCAGTACTCATTGATGTGTGGAGTATCCAGAAATATGTGATGGTTCCAGGTTACAAAACAACACATTCATTCATGGCATTATATGCTACTAGAGACTTTTCAGCTGTAAATCTGGAATCAATTTTGCTTTAATGAAAGAGTCTAAAATAAAAATTTAAAAATTCTTTAAATCAAGAGCACAAATAATACCTAGGTCTTGTATGCAAACCCCAGTGTTTGATGTTTCGAAAATGATGTGGCATATGGAGCTTGTAGTGAATTCTGGGTTAAAGAAGGGCAGATTAACAGCGTTCTTGGGGAAAAGCTGTATAAATTATGTCTTGCTCTGCAGGGGAGGATTTTTCATAGTTTAATGTTACAATGACCAAGCAACTTATTTTCATATGCCTGTCATCCAGGTTGATAACTGAGCCCGCAGGCAGCTCTGCTTTTCTTCAGGCTTTACATCATTTTCAGTTTCTTGTAATCTTTGTATGCTAAATTCAAATGCCTTGTTACTCTTTTTCTTCAAATACAAGCTTGAAGGGAGTATAATACAGCCTGCTGAACCAATACAAGTGCACTAGATTTTATATAACAGGGACATGCATATTATACTTTTCTCTCCCATGGTTAAGGTCCTGATCTTACTTTGCTTCTTTTGCTGACTCTGTAAGATCAGACCTGAGCTAAATAATCATTTATATTTCCATTCTAGCTGGTGCCCTACTTGCATTTTGGTTTGCAAAAAAAAAGACATAACCTAAAGTTTGTGCTTAAACTGTAATCCAGTGTAAATTGTGGAATTTTTTCCAAGTCCATTTCAAGTCAACAGAAATGAATATGAGTAGATTTTTGTTTGCTTGATTTATTGTATTGTGGTAGCAAAATTTCTGTGGAGTCTTTTCTAATGCTTAATTCCCGCTAATTCTTCTGCTCCCTGTGCTGACTCCCACTGATGCCTCAGCCCTCTGGGTTTGGTTCCTGTCACTTAACACAGCTGAAAGGCCAGAGCAGCAGCTGCACCCACGGCTGACACTAATGACAGTCTTTGCTGAGTTAGTGGGCACTACTTTGACATTAAGCAGATGTTCTTTTTCCTAACATGCTGTTGTACCTCTATCATCTCTCAAAGATGAGTCTGCAAAATAGAATACGAATTCCTATTTACTGAAAGCAGTTGTCAGTCAAAAAAACCCCCCAGTTTCAGAATATTTAAGATGGTAGAACCTACCTGCTTGTTGAATCTGGCAAGGACTGTAGAAGCAAACCTTCTGAGTTGGTAGTATCTCATGCTGACTACCAGTAAAATTTGAGGGCCTGAACATCTCCCACATGCTGCAAATTTTAAAGAAATGTGGTGAAAATTATTATTTCCAGGACGTGGAAATGGCTAGACAAAGAAAGTTATACATAATAATTATGAAGTGTTAATGAGGAAGTAAATGATTTGTTGTTGTTGCCTTTCAAGTTAAGCTACACACTGAATTTTCGTTATAGTAGTTAGGCATAGCAGTAGGTGAGTAGATGGGGGCAACATTCTTCTGAGAAAAGCAAGAAGCCTGTCTCACAGAGGAGGTTTAGGAAAAACAAATGTACAAAAAAAATGGAAAGCAACATTCTCTGCTCTGATGGCTGCCATGTGGAAAGGGCTTATTGTGAAGGATGGTCTGTAGATAGAACTGTACACAGCTATACAAGGGAACAGGTTAGTCAAGGTAATGGCAGGGTTCAGGGTCCCCAAAAACACTGTAATGTGTAGGGTGTGATGGACATCAGCAGGAGAAATCAGTTGTCTGGAGCATCGCTGATGTTGCTTCTGGGATATCTCATGATGTCGGAACAGATGGATACGTACTCCAACTCCCAGAAATGGGGGAAAGAAATTATGCTGAATTTGTCCTTTTGCCTGAGGGTCTCTCAGTTATGTGACAGGGGTGGTAAGTTCATATAAACAAGCACTTGCAGGTAACACTGTCAGAAAAAATGGCTGTACTGACTGCAGACAAATAATAGTCCTGATACTTCATGATGGATCTGGAAATTGCTTTGCTAGTACAAAGCACGTCAGGGGCTAATTTGATGCGGTTTATTGCTTGCATGAGGTGGATTCTAAATGTTTGGAATTGCATCTTATGTAACTGCTGCTGGATAAGCATAGGTATGAGTAAGTGTGAACTGGGAAAGGAAAATTTGATACTGGGAACTGTAACCACAAGTACTATCACTTCCCATATGTAACAAACTTATGCGTAGTGCAAGGAAGCACAGTTACTGACAGAAGCTGTGTTTGCTCATGCAGGTGATTTTATTGCTGTAAGTGATGTGTCACTCTGGATTACATTTTTTGATGAAAGACTTTTCTGGAATGATTGTACTCCAAAGAAACTTTGGAGTTGTGTACCTTCAACAGATGACCAGGTC
Source organism: Lycocorax pyrrhopterus obiensis (assembly GCA_014706295.1). Classification (NCBI taxonomy): domain Eukaryota; kingdom Metazoa; phylum Chordata; class Aves; order Passeriformes; family Paradisaeidae; genus Lycocorax; species Lycocorax pyrrhopterus. Next base: position 17,416,900 of record JACSVZ010000002.1, on the reverse strand, counting down.
TGCCTATTGAAAATGTTAAATTTATGAAGTACTTCCATGTAGGTTTTAAATTGGTGGAAGACAAAGAGTCATTATTCAACATGGAGGTTTGCTTCCCCAAGTTAGTCACATAATCTCTTTCAGTCTCTCCCTTTCACTTCCTCAGTCTCAGAAATCTACAACTACATATTTTAGAAAATTATCAGATACTTAAATATTTAATATACTTCCAAACTGTATGATTTTACTTTATCTGTTATCAAAAGAATATGCTGGATTCTCTGAAATTATATTGGGTGCTGAAGATACACTGATGATTTCTGAAAACAGAAGAACTGTCCTCACTTCCTTTACAAAAGGCAAAAAGATGTTACATTTTCAAACTGTTAAATCTAGCTTTTAAGTCCTGATTCCAGGAAGTGTGCAGCACCTGAATTGCCAACATCTCTGTTCGTTGTGCTCCTGGGTCACTGGTGGTAAAGTTCTTACTTTCTTTTGCATTTATATTATTGTGAAAAGAGATAGTTATAAGTCTAGATCCCTTCCTTCTCAGAGGGATCTGAATGCAAAACAGAGTTATCCACTGTATTACTTTGGCCTGACACTAGAATTACTTTACTAAAGACAAATCAAACCTAATACCCAGTCCACCCCTGTTCAAAATACAGTGATGAAGCTGAGCTGGAAGATATTGAGTGCAAAGTGAACTTTTCAGTACTGTATAGAGCCAGTATAAAAGCTAGTTGAAAACTACTTCACAAACTACTAAGATTTTCGTAGTGCCCAATATCAAACAAATTGTTACTCATTTTTGCAAGGCTCAGCTGACAGCTGATGGAAGAAATATAAATCACTTTTTTTTAAAATCTGTCCAAAATAAAATTTGCGTTCTGTGAGCACTTAGCTTGTTGTGCTAAGCCTCAGGGTGAAGAGTGGATCTCTCACCTCCCGTGGTGGTGACTCTTTGGTGAGTTCAGGGGCAGCAGAAGCATCATCTTCATTTATGAGGTGTTTTTTCCATGTATTAATTGCATGATCTGCTTCATAAATCAACTTACATTTAAGTGGAACAGCTTAAAAGTAATTGTGCAGCTGGGCAACTGATGAATTATTGTGCCTTATGGCTGTGTGGGTAAGGACCAAAAAGACAAAAATTGGTCTCTTTAACCTCCAATGTCCCTTAACTCTCCTCCAATGAGTTTCCTGTCACTTTAATTTAAGACGTATTTTGATCACCTTATGAAAGCAATTCTATTATGCATTTATCTCCAGTTCCCCAGAAACAATTGGCCAGTCCTGTGTTCCTAAATTCCCTTCTGTACATTGCCTTTCCTTTTTCCTTTTTTGATAGCTGTAAAAGATGTTGTTAGGGATGATGCTGTGTGTAGATCTGGTTTTAGAGGATAGACAGAAGAAATAAGCAATATTTGGAGTGTCATTGAGACCACCTTGGTAATTTTTTTTGCTTGCAAAGCAGATGTCTCTGTTACGCACTCAAATTCTTCACCACCACCCATTATCATAAAGTCATTTTAGCATAACTATTTTTTAATTCTCTAAGCCTTTTCAAATTAAATCAGTCTTTGTAGGATAAATTTCACTTTATATTACAACTCAAAATACCAGAATCATAATTTTTTTTTTAAATCTTGTAATAAGAATTTTGTAGTTAATGTAATTAAGTCCCTTTCAGGCTAATACTTGGACTGCAAATCAAGAGTTTTATTTTCCTTTTGGAATCAAGTACCCTTTGAAATGTTCACACTTAAGTTCTGTGAACTGTGTTGTCATTCTGTGTTGTGACACTGTTGTCACTCTAGTTCTGTCAGCAGGGTTTTAAAAACTGCCATGAGTTCTGTCTGGAAGGAAAAGTGTATGTATGCAACAATTTTCAGTGGAAAGGAAAACCAGAAAACATTAATTTGTTGTTATAACTTCACCTAAGAGGAGAAGAGGTGCATATGTATGTGTGCAGATATTTGATAAGTTTATATCTTTCTCAGAAAGCTTGAAAGTCGTGATTTTTGCAACATTTCAACTTGATATGGGGATGCTGGGGTTTTTTTCCCCCACCTTACTCCTACCCAAATTCATAAATGAATGACACAAAAGTTTTAAAAATCAGACTCACTATGTAGAAAGTAAAAAATGGGGGGGAAAGAGTAGCAAAAATCAGATCCAGTGAATACTCAGAAGCTGGACGCAATTCTGCTGAGTATCTGTAAATTAAAGCCCAAGACTGAAATTCTGACCACTTAAACAATTCCTTTAACCATGGCCATGACTAAGGCTTCCTCTAGCCTTAAAATCTTACTATGAAAGTGGAGCTGTGGTTTTCTTGAGAGATTTGTGTAGATGCCTGCTGCAGTGAGGCTAGGTACCAGGGAAACAGCTTTTGCGGGGGGCGCTGAGAGGAGTGGTTCTACTTTTTGTCTGGCAATAATTCTGAGCTAAAAGAGGAAGAAAGCATTAAAAATTTTATTTAAACCCTCAAAAATTGTGTTTAACATGGAATGAGCATTTATAGTTTAGCAGTCTGTTTATCTGAAATTGTATGATTTTATGTATATGCATACGTATATATAATGTACATGCATACAGATTGTATATGTATTTCAGTTTGTTGTGTGCATGGAATATCATGCTCGCTGGATCATTGTGAGCCATCTTGACTGATGCATCTCAGATCATGTGTTGAAAGAGATGTGCATCCCTGTGGGTACCGGTCTGCTGCATCATCACATCCAGATGGGACCTGGCCCATGCAGTTGTCCTTCCTACTCAGTGCGAGTTTGATGTCACAGAGGGACCACACGACTAACCTGAGCTGTGCTGTCAGGTTCAGGGCATCTGCAGCCCAGGGCTCCAGCTGGCCTTGACCCTTGGCTGGTTTTGTGCAGCTCCGTTGCCTGACCTTGGTTCACTGTCACTGAGGAAGCTGTCGCTGAGCTCTGAGAGTTTGTAAACTGAAACCATGCAAGATAAGAAAAGTAAAAACAGGCAGAACTGAACATGCTGAGCTGGGAACACTCTCGGGGATTGGGGACAAATACTGGCGTGGAATCTAAAAACCTGAGGGAGAAAGCAAAGACTTAGAAGATGGCATCTCTGCAACTATGAGGACTTGAACTGATTTACTGGAGTACTTTGACATGAATGAAAGACCTTTCTTATTAAATATAAAGTGTGCAACACCAATAAAAAGCAACAGAAACCACTTCATATGCTTTTCTCTTTTTTTCCCCTCTCCCTTTTCCTTTTCCATATGGATCCTCATCTCATCAGCTCCCTCCTGACCCATCTGAAGGATGCTTCTCTGATCAGCCTCTGGTCAAAAGTGCCTCTTGATACCCTTTACTGCTCTCATTTCACTTTGTGAATCATACAGCCCCGAAGGCACTCTTGGCATGTGGTACTGTTCTCTCACTGCTCTTGACCCCAATGTCCACACTGGCATGGTGTGGTGGCCCTGGAGCGCTACAGTGACCATCCATCCCCTGGCCACCCACAGAGGTGCCCAGCTTGGCACCAGGGCTGGAGGAGCAAGAACAATATTCTCAGCCCTGATGTGAGTGTCCAGGGTCAGGGTAGGGACTAGGGGCCCAAAATGTTCTGCACATATAAGCACCCAGGTGAAAATAACTCTGGTTTCTAATTGCAGCAGTCACCAGAGCTGCTGGGCCCTGGCAGAGGTTCCCCTCCTTGCTGTCACAGCCAAAGCCAGCAGCTGTCTCCAGAAGCACACTACATTTATACATGGCAGACTCTCTGCTGCCTTCAGATCCCTCTGATTAAAGAAATAATCTCATTTTGGGAGTGTCTAGTAGCCTTCCTAGGCTTCACGTTTGGATGTACTATTTGTATAGATGGCATTGAGATGCAGCCAAAGCCTTACTGAACTTCTGTTGGTTTTCACTTGGTTTGGACATGGAAGAAGTATGTGTGTGCCTTCTGGCATGTGCTCTGCAACTCCTCAGACCAAACTGGAGATGCTGCATCTCCTTGTCTCTCATGTCCTTCAGACCAGGCTCCTTTCTACCTGCACCATGTATCTTGATGCCAGTCTCTTCATCTCACTTCTGATGGCAGGTAATTAAGCAAGGAGAAGGGCATTGGACAAGACAGACGACCTGGACAATTTAAGCTGGACTGCAAGTATACCTTGATTCCATACATTTTAATCTGAGGGGGTTTTTGTTTGTTTGGGTTTGTTATTTGTTGATTGTTTTCTTTGTTTTTAAATAAAGATGCTAACACAAAATGTTTGGCAATTTAGCTGTCCCTGAAATGGCAGTTCTGAGGACCAGATTTGGTACAGGATTTATCTCTGATTTTGTTAGAGTATCCATTTTGGCACAGAGTGGAAGTTGCATTTGATTCACTAGTTGCAATCAGACCCATCAATACCAATACCAATCAAATTTTTATTGTGTCATATCCACATTGTGTGGATTTCAGCTATAGCTTCAAATGCATGAACAATGCTTGCTATTTGCCAACTGGTATTTAAAGAAAAACCTTAGACGCTGGAAAATAGTAACATTCAGAGAAACTAAAGATATGATTTGGTAATTAAAGTGGTTAAGAAATTCCTTCAGTGTATTCTTAATTAAAGAGAGGAATAAACAAGTGATGGAGAATCAACCAAGAGGCAGGGGCAGAAGACAGGAAAGTGGTTGTAGTGTTAAGAAGGAAGTTCATAACTCATTAATGTAGGAGAATTATTTGAAGATATTAATGTTATGGTGTACAAGGGAAATGCAATAGCATTCTAGAGTTTTTGGCAAAATTTCAGATGAGAGTACAATGGCTGCAAATAAATGGAAGGTTTTTCATTAGTTTCATAATTAAGCAAAAAGCAAGGGAGAAGAAGGTAGCCGTAAAAAGGAGCTTCTTTTAACTGGAAAAAAATTACAGTCATGTTGAAAGCTGTTTATTACAGAGGAAGATATGGCCTCAATCTGGCCTACAAACTTTGTACTTGGATGATTTTCTGTTCAACAAAAACCCCATGAATGTTAACTCCGAAGTAGCAGTGAGACATGATACTATTGAGAGGTCTCCAAAGCTACAAAGTGTGAACTAGATATAAAATATAAAAATATATCCAGTGAACTGGACTGCCCACGTGGTTAAATCACTTGGGAACCTTTAGAAGTAGGATTTTGTACACAAGAGAGAGACAAAGGTGCTCAGGAAAAAAAGGCTTCCTAGTCACATTGTGAGCTTCTGCTCTGTAGAAACTGCTGCTGCCCAAACTCGTCTAAGGAAACCTGTCTCTGTTTGGTGTAAGCTGAAGACAGAAATGTTATTGCATGGTGTACAATAGCATTTACTTCTGGGCATTTGCTAAACAGGCAAAAGATACATTTTGGAGAGAGACTCACAGCAGTCTATCAACTGGAAAATAAATTACCTCTTCTGCAGCCCACTCCATTATACCCCACTGCCCTTAGTTGCCTCCTCTGAACTTGGATTCACTGCATTTCCAGGCACATCTGAGCTAAGAGAACATATTATGCAGCACAAAGGAGAGCAGGTGGTCCTGTGCAGCCCTGTTTGTGTTCAGCCTAATCTGAAAGATTGGCTGTTGGAGGAGGGGCAGAGATCTGGGGGCAATATATGCAATTCATCATCACTCTTTTCACTGACTGTGAGAAACTGCTACACCTGCTGCTCTGCTTTAGATGGGCTTTGAAATACTGGCAGACTGAAGGACATATGAGTTTTTCTTTCATGATAACAAAAATAAGCACTTTGTTCTGGTATCTGTAAAGCTAAGGCAGTTTCCTACAAGCAGCGATAATTCAAGAGCAGTTTCTGGCTTGCAGTTGATACATAAACAAGGGTATTTTTGGAAATGCTGGTTGCTTTTATTTAAAAAAAATAAAAGAAAATCACCTCTAATTTTCAGTTTGCTGAGTCTTTTAAAACATAATTTCCAAAAGAAACACTTTGAATTATCAGGCAGAAGGAAAATAACTCATTGCTGTGAGAGAAAATCAGCAGTGCTTAGTATGAAGTAACTACTAGAAATCTTTGTGCTCTCAGAAGGAGTCTGGGTGCCTTTATGCCACAAAAAGTTCAAACAATGTTCATCTGTGAACCCGAACCCAGAATAATGATGCAAAGCAAACATCCATTGATGTACACAACCTGTCCAAGGGAAATCCGAGTGTGTTAGAGGGCTGGTAAGATGCCTAAAACCAAAGTGCTGGTATGGGTGCCCTGACGGAAAAAAGACCCAACATACAGTAGCTCAGAGTCCGTGTTGGAAGATGGAAGCTGTGAATGCATTTTCTGTGTTTGCCAGGCACTTCTAGAGAAAACTGGGAAAATTCACTCCTGATTCACCAAAGGTTTTCACAAATCTGCAGATACCAGGCCTGAGTTGGAGGTTCAGGAGAGGCCACATGCCACCTGTGTGACTGTTGGGGAGCAAAACAAATGCGTCCTCCCCAGTGTGGAAATTGGGGAACTCGGCTGCCCTGCTGAGGGTGTCATGCCCAGGGTGAGGGCAGGGCTCTGGGTCCTGCTTTCCAGCACTGCCAGTGTTGGCTGCCCCGTCCCATTCTGTCTGTCCCATCCTGTCTGTCCCATCCTGTCCTGGCCCACTTCACCCTCTTCCCTTGCTGCAATACCACAGCTGCCTGGTACCACTCCCTGCAGTGAGTAGTTGTACCTGCACTGCTGAGAGCCCTGGAGCTGATTTGAGCATTTAGGGAAGGCAAAAACAGATATGCTAACAGTGCATATAGATAAGGTAATATTTTATTGGGGAAAAAAAACCTGAATACAGTTTCCAAACAGCATTTAAAAATGGATTGCAAGAAATAGCTGAACTTCTCTTGTAAATAATAAAAATTACAAATTGTCCATTGTAAATACAACCTGTAGCTTCGTTGATGTTCATTTATTTAAGCAGGTTATGAATTATTCTAGTTTTGTTCATCACCTGACTATGTGACTGACTGTGTAATATTAGCATCTACATCTGTATGGGAGTAGTATTACCGTATGTCTTTGAAGATGACCCTGGAATTTCAGAATAAAGGGTTTAATTAAGTGTTGGATTTTACTTTATGGAAACTCTGCAACCTGATTCATTTCAAGGGAATCACAAAAGTACCATGGAGTCCAGCGGGAGCAAGATTGGATTATTGCAAAATGCAGGCTTAAAATTATTAAATATTTATTAACTTTTAAACAATTATCCATGACATTCCCTCTTAACCTTTTCATTATGGTTTTACACAGCCTAAAATAGCTACCCAAGAAGTGCTCTAAATGTGAACATGAACAGGACATCATGCTTTCCAAAACAATTAAAATTCTCATTCACTCTTTCCATCTCCCTCATGCTTGCTGTGTGTAATAAAGATGAAAGACAACAAGGGACATGGTCACTGGAGATATTTGTCAAGTCTGTGATTGAAGCTACCGAAATTCCCTACTAATTGGGCATGTAAAACCTTGGCTAAAGAAGTGCTACAGTTCCAAAGTCATTCAGCTACTAGAAATAACTAAGTCATACCTTCCAAGGCAGCCTTAGCTCAATTTCCCTGCATATATACCCTTTATAATATAGTATTTAATTACATCATCACAGACAAGTTACTCCTGAAATTTCCTCCTAATACCTTGAGCATATGTGTATCTATGTAGCCCTATGAGCTAGGTCTTCATTTCCTCCAGAGAGCATTGTATTAGAACCTAGCAGAGAGATACTTGATCTAAAGTCTTGATTTCCTGATGTATCAAAGGCAAAGTCAACCTGGCATGACAGCCTTGAGTGAGCAGAGCTGTGGGGGGCCCACAGAGGAGAGAGTGGAGCCACATGTCTCTTTGTCCCATCCACCTCTTATATCTTGCTACAAATACAGTGATCAAAGTGACAGTGCAGTGCCTCCCAGCAATACAGCCCCACCACTCACTGATTAACAAAAAAAAAGCCCCTTGCCCAGCGGGATGAGCTCATCCATGCTAGCTGAGCGTTCAGGATTTTATTTTGCTCTAGAGACAGGGAAAGTGCAGTGTGATTTTAAATTCTGTCACAGAGGAAGGGTACACAGCAGGTAGGCAAACATGCTAAGGAAGACTTTGGACTCAGGTTGGTCAGAGATTGGAAGGTGTCAGGAAACGCCTTGCAAATCACTGGGAATAAGAGCACAGGAGCAGCTCTGCAAGTCTTCCTTTTCCTTTTGGGCAGTAGCTAATTAGTCTCTGCATCAGAAACTGGTTCCCAGTGAAAAGGAAAGCCTTGCACTGGCTGTTACCAAGCAATTATTCATTGCCATTCAAGCAATTATTGCTGCCTCTGAGACAGCAGCTACTTTCTTCTTTGAGAAACACAGGAGACAACTTTCCATTAAGCAGTCAGTCTTGTTTATAGGAAAATGCATAAATAAATAATAGCAATAATCTACCAAAGCAAAATTCAATCTTTTTGATTTTTAAGTGAAAAACCTGAGGGGAACCACTGATGTATAAAATAGTGAAGGTTTTTGACTCTACCTGAGGAAAAGTAAAAGAAAAAGCCCAAATAATTTAAAACCTTTTTTGAAAAATATTTACCCTATGTTTTCAAAAATTATGATAACCTCTCCAGATAGGTAAAAAAATATTACTATTCCCAAGTTGGTGGGGAAACAAAGAGTTTGCAGTCTTTACTATCAAAGACTTAGTTGGTTTCAAGCATTCCAATTCCTGATTATTTTGGTAGGAAAGCTTGAAAGGGTGAATGTGTCTGTCCACTGCCAGGTGACACTCTAAATAATGATCTTGTTGTGCACTCAGGGTTGCTGAAGACCCTTATCAGAAGGCACGAGAACAGGAGCTGGGTTGCACATCCAGAACCACACAGACCCATCCACAGTTTAACAGGCACATCTTTACCTGGATGTGAGCACTGTACATGCCTAGGTCTCCGCTGTGCTCAATTTCAGCGTTTTTTGCAGGACTGATATATAAAAAGCTGGTTAGAAATAATGAAGAGGATCAAGTGGAAGCGAATGGCACGGCAGTAAGAGGATCTGTCCTTTTACAAGCTGTGGCAGTAACAGATGAAGCAAACTTGCCCTCCCTGGCTCTGCAGCTTGGCTGCGGAATTTCTCTCCAAAGGGGGCCGAGCCCACAATCGCGAGGCAGCACAATCGCTCCTAAAACTGGAGATGCTGCTCTCCTGGAGGGCTTACGTGGCACGGCGTGGTGCAGAGCTGCGGAAATAACAGGCACGTTTCTCTCTCAGCCTCACAGTAGTATTAGTAGGCTTTTCCAGGAGTTTTGCCGACTTATCTCATCGTACTTTTGCAGCCTAAGGCAGGGTGAAGGCCAGGGAGGCGGCGCGGCAGCCTGCGCTGCGCTCGGGAAGCAAAGGCAGCTCTGGAGCGGACACCGCCCGGGCTGGGGCTGGGGCTGGGGCTGGGGCCGGGGCCAGGGCCGGGCTGGGGCCGGGAGTGTGGCATTAAGGGGTCGCTGGGCTCTTTTCATCCCGGTTTTCCGGACAGAAAGGCATCCCCAGCAGCCATCTGCCGGGCCCCCGCTCCCAGCCCGCCTGCGGTGCAATGGCTCCGGGGGGAAGCATCTGACTCATTTACCCGGGGCTGATAACATATTGCAGATATTTTGCAGAGGACAGCTGAGCTTTTTGGTGCCTCCTGATGCCTAAAGAGCGTTTTGTTCCTTTTGCCTTCCCTGTGTATGCCGATTCCTCCGTGATGTTTTGGAGGGCAGAACCTGTCATGGCAAAGGATATTACTTGCTTTGGTACATCTGCCTCGTCTGAGAGAACTGGGGCGTCGGTCCTTCTGAAGATATCAGAAAATCATCTTTTAAAAGGACCCTACTTGCTAAATAAGTTACTGTTTACCTAAGAGTGCACGACCTGCTATAAGTGTTCATAAAACTTTGGGTTAATGCCTTAAAATCAGCTAACATTACTTTATTGTGGTTCTATTTTAGTTCACTACTTTTATTTTATTTTATTTTATTTTATTTTATTTTATTTTATTTTATTTTATTTTATTTTATTTTATTTTATTTTATTCTTCAGCTTGCTCATTTTACTCCAACACTGCTCTTATGCATGCACACGTTGCTTTTTGTACATCAGGATCAAAGAAAAAAAGAAAGACACTCTATTGCTATCTCTTTTCATCCTCCCCTGAGGATGCTGTGATTTAGTCTCTAATCTAGAGGGCACTGTTATTGGGAACAATGCCAAGTCCTTTTTTCATAGCATATATGAGACTGAAATTGCTCATTAAAATTCTTCCCCACCTTGGTGCACAGTGTTTGCTGTGGGCTGTGCTGCTGTTTGACTGTGTCAATACCGTCTGGCCACTCAGCATCTCGGGCCTGGGACTGCCTTGTTATCCCTTTCTGACCCTGCCTTGGAATACTTGCAGGATTGTAGTCGGATACCTTCCAAGTTTCAGCATCTTCCTTTTATAGATTTAATGGCCTCACCAGTTTTATCTCCTTCTGGTTTATTCAGCTCATTTATCTTGGTTACATTTAGTTAATTGAGACTAATGTTTTGTTGAAAAATATCTCTCTTGGTCCCCAAGCTGAGCTTTTGAAGTGAGTAGATTTGAGTAAAAATTTGCAAATGAGCTATTAATATCACCACTGCAAAGATACTCTCTCTTCACCCATCATTTCCACATTGGCCTGGAGGGGATTCCCTTTCTTGACTGGTAGTCAAACAGTTGCCAGCATGTCTGTGAGCCTAGTCTGCTGCTGACTGCTGTACTAGAGCCAGCCTTACTTGTGAAGGTGTAATACTATATTTTATCCCAAAAGAAAGGAAAATATATATTTTATCTTCAACTCCTTAGTATCATTTTATAAATTAATCGGAATTCTTGTTTGGCTCTTAAGTTTGAGTATCACAAGACACTGCCTGGGAGCAGGAGGCAGAAGCAGTTACACATGCTAAACCAGCCCCCCTCTCATTTGCCTTGCTTAGGGACGTGTGAAACTGTGATGAGCTGCCTGGGAGACCCCAGCACTGCCAGAGGGCCACTTCCTGAGAAACACAGTTCAGCAACAGGGAAGCACCTGGTAGTCTTTTTGGAGTTTCTCTGTCCTCTTGCTTGTAAAAGGACCTGTAGTTTTCTCATGTTTACAGGCTTAATGTTGCAAAGGGCATAAAGGTGCGCCCATTTTTCTGTGTTAGAAGTAGTTCTTGGCGTTCCTTCAAAGCGGGGTGACCCTGGGTTTGCCTAAACTCCAGATTTGTGTGGCTGGGGATGCCTCTACCGCTGCCCTTTCCAGCCTGTCACTGTGACACACACTGTGCCAGGTCCCCATGGCCCAGGCACCACGAAGGTTGGTTGCTCAGCTGCTCTACAGCTGCAGCACTCTCTGTCCAGCTGGAGAAATGCCATTTGCGCCAGCTGAAGGTCTTTCTCAAATATTTAGTGGCCACATCTTTCACAGCTCCTGGCCATTTTTATATCCTTAATGATGTGTGAGCGAATGATTAAAATTCTACTACTAAAAGTAGAAAGATGTTTGGAAACGTTGGATCTACACCCCACAGAAGGAAGAAAAATGTCATAACGTTTGGTCTTGCATTTGACTGAGAAGCTGGTCAAATTCTCAGAGATACAGATCAAGCTGAAAAACAAATCTAATTTCCTAAAACTGGAAGAAAACTCAAGAGACAATATCTTAAAACAAGGAGTCATTTTATTAGGGGAGCACCAGGAGACAGAGCCAGTCCAGGAGAAGAACAAGGTCCTTCATGTCAGTCTGTGACTGCAGAGCATTGCTGGGACAAGTGGGAGCAGAGACCTCAGGGAGGCACAAACCTCTCCCTGACTGGGAGTGATGGCAGCATCCTGAGCAGGGGTGACAAATGATACTTTTTTCTGCAAAGTGAGGATGGGAATGCCCCATCAGTGAATTCCCAGGCTGCATTTCAGTGGACTGCAGAGGTTAATACCATGCCTGGAGACAGGGAGCCAAACAGTCACAAGACCTAATTGCACCTTCAACCACCACCTGTCAGTGCAAGAGAGTTGTGTGAGAGAGACCAGTCTGGAAGTGAGTTTTCTGCTCCTCATGATTATCTCCTCAGCAAAGACACATTAGCTGAAAAGATGTGAGGCATTTCTAAAACTTTAATCATGACTTATTATCACGGCTTATTATCATGGCTGCTTTCTGCTGGATATTCCTAGCCTCACAGGCCTCTTAATATTTATAGCAGCTATCACCAAAATGAGTGCAATATGTCTTCAGTCCAGGATAGATGGGATGCAGAGAGCAGGGAACGGGAAGGTGTTTCTTCTGTGGCGATTTAGCCTGTACTGAAACTAATAAAACAGGTCATGTAATTTAAAAGGAATACTCCCAGGTGGAAAGGTAAACACATGCTTCAGAGTAAGGCTAGGTTAGTAGGTAAATAAGCGTCCCTGGTACTCAGAGGCATTTAATGTTAAGTGTTAATTGTGTTACAGAGGGCTTAGGTTTGGCAGGATAAAATGACCAGACAGCATTTCTAGATCTCACAGCCAAGTTGATGACAGGTATTTTACTCTGTTACAGTCCATGGATTACCATCTAGTGACATCAAATTACTGCGAATAATGCTAACCTGTGGCACGGAGTTCAGACACACAGCATTGCACAGGCATGCACAGCAGAAGGGCATCCCAGTGACCGCGGCAGGACTTGTGCTGAGTGGGGCAGTAAACACAACACGTACTGGCACAGGGGAAAAGTCTTCAGGACAAAACGTTTTTCTTTCTTTGGAAAGTGCTTTCTCCAAAAGCACTGCTTTGCCTTTAAGTCAAAAAATTGACTTCATGTTGCTAGGAGGATATGCTGAATGAACAGAGTGGGATAACCACGTTTTATTGGATGTCTTGGTATGATATTTATAAGGTAATATTGTATGATATTAACACCAAGAAAGCTCAGGGTCAGTGCTCCCTGGTCTTGCCTTCACAGCCATGGAAGAAAGCAATCCCATGAATGACACTTGAAATAAATCTCAATATTTCCATAAGAAACTTGTGTTCTGAAATGGATTTGCTTTTTAGTGCCCAAAATTAGACATCACAAAGATTTTTTTAGAAATTGTTGATCATATTCCAGCTCTGAACATAAAGGCTCATGGCAATTCAGCCGTGGTCAGTATGCACAGTCCTATATTTAGGTATCTGATTGTAAGGACCCTGGCCATGATCTCCAAGACAACTTCATGAAAGCACATAGAGAGGCTGCAGCTCAGCTCATTCTTGCTATTTTCACGACCTTTTGTGCTCTGTAGGTATATTTGTGATGACTGAAGGAAAACAGCTCTGTTTTATGGGAACCTTGGGAGTGAAAAAGCCTTTCTTGAATATGTTTTTGGTTTTGTTTCTTTATTCTAAATCTGAGCAGAGCACTGAAGCTTTTTGCCTCCACAAGTTCAATAAAGTGTTTAAATACTGAAACATTTTCACTCTTGGCTCATTACTTGAGGCTTTCAGCATTGTGTTTGAAAAGGAGCTATTTATGGGTTATCAAACAACTGCGCTGGGAGAAAGGAATTTAAAGAATGTCCTTGAGCCTTTGGGGAGCTTTGCAGAACAGGAACAACAAAAACTTGTGCCAACCCTTAGTGCCTCCCCAGCCAGGCTGCCCTTTTGCACCTGCCTGCTGCCACAGTGGAGTCGGAGGATTGTCCCCACAATGACATGGGGACACGGCTCAGGAATGGAATCACGATATCCTTTTAAAGATAGATCAGGTGCTGTTCTTGAAATGGAAGGGAGGTTTTAGTTGGGGATGGATTCTCTGTAGGACCCAAATGAAGAGTAAATGTCCCACAAGAAAAAATTCTGATCAAAACAGAGCCCTGACATTATTTCTTCATACTGGGACAATATGCAGTGATGTTTAAAGCATGTTAATGAAATATTTGTATGAATCTCTTTTAAACACAGCATATTTTGTAGATGACAATGACAACAAGAAGAAATCATAATACAAAACTCACTCATTTATCACTATTAACTTGAGTGATGGGCAGAAGGAACATGCCTCAGCCACAGTGCAGGCTCATATGCCTATCCTGACCTTCTTCTGGCTCGCTCTCTTTCCCCCATTGGGGCAATTTCATCAGGGAGACACAGATTTTGTCCCATCATAAAGGACAGGAGAGCACGGATGCTCTGCCATTTGAGAGATGGCTGCACAGACTCCTTGCAGAGCTCTGATAGCAAATCTTAGGGACGTGTCAAGTCCAGCAAACTACTGTCCCTGCCTGCTGATACACACAAAGGGAAAACTATCGCTAACCCGAGCTCCGCGGCTTCTGTGCTGGAGCGCGAGCTGCTGCGATCTTCCAAGGGTGTCTCGTTAGCGAAGCTGCTCAGCAGGACCAGCCGCACACGCACACACGCGTGCACGCACAAAAGCACGGATAGCTTCAGGAAGATGGGTCGATGGCAAAGAGGCAGGAAGGGTCTCCGCATGGAGCTCCATGAACAGAGGTTTACTGCATTCGCACCATTAAGGATCCAAGAGGCGAAGACAGAGAACAATCCAGAGCCCAGGTTTAAGTACGGGGAGCGGAGGGAGCACCAGGGGCCAATGATCTGAGGGCACTGGGGCGGTACAAAGGCAGGACTAGGGAATGGGAGCCAGTGGGGAAGCTCTGGGGGAGTGATGAGGGACAAGGGCCAATGGAGGGAACCTGGAGTGGGGAACTTTCTAGGACATGAAACATACAAGGTGGCAAAGGGGTGGGGTGGCCAACGGCCAACCAGGAACGAAGAACTGGGGTACATTACCATACCAGAACAATGCGTGCTGGGAGAAGCCTTTTCTGTCACCCTAACCTGGGGGGGATATCTGATACAAGGGACTGTCTCACCAGCAGACTCTCTTTGTCTCTTGTACCTCTGGATCACTGACCACCACAGAAAACATTGAGAAAGAAGAGATGTGTCTATTCAGAGAGTGCTACCAGCCCACAAACAGGCATTCAGACAGGACATACACAGAGTACATTTCAGTCAGAAATCTTTTACCCACCAGACACTGACATTTTGAAATAAGCTCTCTTAAGATTTTTACAAATCAAATGCTTTGCTATTTTGCCAAAGAAAAGGGGCTGGCATCTGGAAGGAATGACACCATCTGGACAGTGGGACAGCAGGGGATGAGACTTAATGACCTGGCTGGCTGTTCTAGGTCTCTGTTGTTCTCTGCCTTCAAGAACTTTCCCTCTCTGCTCCCCCAGTTACTCAGCATTTCTAAACTTGCTTTTCTCAAGTGAGTGTAAATCCTACACCGTCTGTATAACAAGAAAAGGAATTATCCTCATCAAAACCAAGTAAATTAGTATCTTATTGCAGCACAGCAAGCTAAACTCTGACTTAGACAATTGGTATTTGTGTTATCTTGGTGTTTTGTGGCTCAGTAGGAAACAGCTGCTCTATAAAGCCCTCTCTATTGAAGCCAGTATCTCATGCTTTAAATATGTTCACCAGTGCCTGAGGGATGCATTTCCCAACTCAAACTCCTCCGTGCCCTGGATAATCATTTATGGACAGCCAGGAAAAGCAATAGCTGCTGGCAAAAAACAGCTCTCCAAACCCCACAGTCCTGCTGTAAATCTGAGGAGATATAAGACGGATATGTCAAGAGCTCTTCTTATGCCCTAAGTCATCTACTGACGAATAACAACAGAAGACCTTTCCCCCATCTCCTGCCCAGCCAAAGCCTGACACCAAGGAAGGGCTGTAAATCCAGTACATGAATTTTGAGTTTGTTTTACCAGCAATGACACTCTCTCCCTTCTGAGTAGGATGTGACAAACTAGGAAAAGAATTTGAACTCCAACTGGCTTCCCATAAGCCAGGGTGATCATAGAATCGTAGCATGGTTTGCATTGGAAGGTACCCAAAGATCATCAAGTTCCACCCCCCTGCTGTGGTGAGGGACACCTTCCATTAAACCAGGTTGCTCAGAGCCCCATCCAACTTGGCCTTGAACAATTCCAGGGATGGGACATCCCATCTTCCCTGGGCAACCTCTTTAGTGCCTCACAAATCTCACAGACAAGAATTTCTTCCTAATATCTAATTTAAGCCTGCTCTCTTTTAGTTTGAAGCCATTGCCCTTGTCCTGTCGCTACATGCCGTTGTAAAAATATTCTCTCCGTCTTTTGTAGGCTCCCTTCAGGTACTGGATGGCCACAGTTAGGTCACCCTGGAGCCTTCTCTTCTCCAGGCTGAACAATCCCAATTCTCCCGGCCTTTCCTCACAGCAGAGGCGCTCCACCCTTTTGATCAAGTGGTGGCCCTCATCTGGACTTGCTCCAACAGGCCAATGTCCTTCCTGTGCTGGGAATCCCAGAGCTGGATTCAGTGCTCCAGGTGGGAGCTCACAAGAGCAGAGGGGCAGAAACAACTGCCTTGACCTGCTGCCCCCCCGCTCTTGATACAGACATGTACTGGGGAAATGCTGCCAGGCTGAGGAACTAGGCAGGCTGTTTCTTTAAGGGCATAAAAAGATCAGTGTCTGAAAGAACAGATCTCCTGACACTGTAGGGATGACATTTGCTGTATGACACTACATGAATTTTAAGATCATTTAGAGTAAGGTCTCTGCTTGGCTTGTACACTTCCACAATTCAGTGAGGTATTTAAAAGATGTGTAGATCTGGCGCTGAGGGACATGCTTTAGTGTTGGGCTTGGCAGTGTTACGTTTAACAGTTGGACTTGATGATCTTAAAGGTCTCTTCCAACCTAAATGATTCCATGACTCTATACTTGCTCAGTTGCTCCTGTTGGACAGGAGGGGCATTGCCAGGGTCCCCCCTGTGCACTCAGAGCTGACAACATTCATAGGCATTTTCCAGATTTCCTGCCTTAAAGTAACCTGAATTTATCACCTGACAAACTCGGCAGTGAAGTCTAGTTTTTATCTGTCACAGAGCAGACGGCAGTGGAAATGAAGGTTCATTCTTTCTCTCCAGGACCGCAGTGCTCCCCGTTTCACCGACCGGCTGCTGGCCGACAGACTGGTCGCTCTGTCTTCATAGCTGACAAGGGCTGTTGCAGACGCCACCTCACCACTGATCTGATTATGTCGAGACGAGGGAGGATGTGGTTTTGAAACCTTGAATGCCCTTCACTCTCCAACTGCTCTGCCGTGCGGCGGCTGCTGCTGTGCAGTGTGGGCTCCTCAGTTGTCTCCTGGATGAAATGATCTCATTAGGTGATTTCAAAGAGCTGGATGGAGTAGAGCCACCTGCTTTCTCAGAAGGAGAGTCTCATCAGCTTTCCTGGAACTGATAAAGCATGTGAAAGGGGTGTCTGCATCCCATGAAAACCTTACTTTAAAGACACAGCTCCAAAATTTCTTTGTTTGGAGAGCAGTAAACAGACCAGCCCTTTGCCTTCTCTCCGTCTTCCTCCAATCCTTTCTCTCCCCTTTACCCAGGCTTTTTTTTGTTTACATTATACTTCCAAACAGCTTAGGGATATTTATCAGTCACCAATATTTTTATTCTAGAACATGTAAGCCAACATGGATACACAGGAATAAATCCCCATGGGGAAATCCCGCTTCTGGAATAAGGGGATTTTTGATTTCTAATCCACAGTGGTAAAATGAAAAAAAACCTCCTTGATCTTGGAATAAGACTATGTCTGGGGTGTATTTCCAACATTGTTGTAATCATATGCAGTGCCATGTCAGCACATGCTGGTGCAGCTCTTCTACCAAAAAGAGCTGCTGCATGGGTAGAAGTGCTCCTGAGACTCCAGGAAGGCAAATTCCTGTGCCTGCCTGTGGAGTGGCATGGGTATGGCACTTGAGGAGTGCAGATTGGGCATCCACATTCCTGTCTGTCCATGAGTTGCACAGAAGGACCATTTCTGGGAACAGCTGGAGGCTTGGGACTGAATTGCCTCCGGTAAGAAAAACAATACCTCTGATGGAGATTTTTCTAATGGGAGTATCTACTGCCTTCAAAGTGGGGTGATATTAGCAGCTCATTTCATACAGATCATAACGTAGCTACCTAATCTGCCTTTAAATGGTGGCCTGCCTGGTTTTTTGTTTCAGTACCATTACCCAATTCTCCTTCTGTTCTGTAAAACAAGCAGTATTAGAGCTGTAACTGAAGCTACCAATTGTGGGGTGGCCTGTTATCTTTTCAATAAACACCATAGACTATTTGCTCAGCTTACAACTGACATTTTTTCATCACAATCCTTTAAACATAAACTGTATTCTGGAAAGCCAGGCTGGCTTTCTGCACTGTGTGCACATCAGTAGCTGAAAGGTAGAAGGCAGCATTCAGTTTTCCTGATGATGCAAAGGGCAGATAGACTCTGCTGCTCTCCTCTTGTGCTACTACATTTGTGGGGCTGGCAGATCAAGGTTTTTTGGGTAGGAAATGTGGCTGGATAAATCAGGAGAGAGCATGTGTGTGCAGAATGAAAGTGCCATTCCATGAGGTTTTTTATCTTAATGGAATTTTTAAAATTAAAGTTGGTTTAATCTTCTATATTGCTTTTGCTCAAAAGCTGAGGCGTTGCTAGTTAGATTATGGAAAACATGTACTCTCATGAGATGTTTTTCTAAGACATTCTCAGAGCTATTAGAGAAAAATACCCTTTTCTCACAGCATCATAAGTATAGTCTGCTGTCTTCTCCTGTGATCTTCCGAATGGTTACTATTTAATTATTGATATTTACAACGTGGCAGTAGTTAAATGTGGCTGCTGTTCTGAAGGTAATCTTTATATGCCTACATTCAGCTAGAAAAATATTTGTATTATGATGAGTCACAGGAACTGGTTTTAAATGCTGCATGTAAACATCTATACAACCTCTACCTGCAGCCTGAAATTCTTGGCATAAGCAGCAGGTGCTGACTGAAGTCTGCAGGGTTTAATCTGACCGTTGTTTCCCTTTGCTGACACGCAGGGAACTGTGTGCTTGCTCCTGTCTCCTCCTCGGCAGTGACTGTGCCTGGACCGGTGCAGCGGGAGAGCCGAGGCCCCTCGGTAGCACCCCTGCAGCCAAACCGTCCTGCTGCCTTCACCAGATGCATTAGACACTGCCTTGTGGTTGCCAAACCCACTTTGCTTTTGTGCCTTTAGATTTTGGCTTTGCTTCCCTGAAGGATTTGCTTGCAGAAAAGCTCTCTGCAGCAACAGGAGGAGCACTGCTTTCCTCCCGACAGGCGTCCGCAGCCGTGGCCTTTGCTGCTGGGATTCTTCCAGGTGCTTGAACTTCCTCTATCATGTGCATTAACAGCAGTGCTGAAGCACAGCAGCTGAGGGCACCAAGAGCAGCCATGTTGTTGGATGGGGCACACCTTTGGGGAAACATCAGCGACAGCAGCTGCCTCTCTTTAGTACCAGGCTCCAGCAGCGGGCGCTGGGGTAAGGATGCTTTTGCACTCCCTTCTGCTGAAAGCACTCTGGCTCTGGCTGCTGACAGCTGACATTCCTCCACTTGAGCCTTGCCCATCCAGCCTGTTGGAAGGTTTAGCTTTCAGTAAAAATCAGACCAAGGCACCCATTGAAACAATCTCACATTAGGGCTTAGCAGTCTGGGTAGTCTCTCTTGCAGGCAGGTCAGTCATGCCAGGATTTTACACTGGTAAAAAGGATGGATGGGAACCCATTCTCTAAAAGTGCCCTGGATACCAGTGCATGGTGGTTCACGCTCTGGAAAAAGGGGGCTGTTGTTCAGAGCCTGGTGACCTCTGCTGATACACTGCTCTGGGGACAGGCTGATGAGGATTAATTGATTCATCTGGGGCCACCATCTTTCTCAGCTGGTTGCCAGTTCCAGAGAAACGATATTTTCCTCCATCAGACTTGACTAATTGTAAGCCTTTAAAAATGGCACTTCCAAAAAGGAGGGACCTGCTGAGTGAGTTATTAGTCATCCGTATCTGGGAGGGAAGCGACGGTTGCCGTAACAGCTTCTGTATCTCTGCAGCACCATGTTCTCCAGAGAGGGGGCTGTGGGACACCAGGTGCGGCGAGCTGCCAGACACCTTCCTTCAAGGGGAGCAAAGGGTACAACAACTTGTTTCTGAAGGGCTATCTCTGCGCTCTCCAAATCATGGCTTCGTTTTTAAAAGCTGATTATTTTTAACAGGTTGTAACTAATAAAGCCACCTGTATTTTCCTGTTGATGTCTGACACAGGCTGGGTTTTGGGGGTTTTTTTGCAAATAGATGAAGCTCAGTGTTTCTGCTGATGGATGATCCAGCTCTGTCTCAGAGCTTGCAGCAGACTCCGAATGTCTGGCTGGAAATATTCTCACTCTGCAAAAGTGTGATCCTCTGTTTGCAGGCACAAGAGAGCCCAGAACATGTTTTGAAGAATGCCGTGGTTGAATTCACTTTGGTACGTCCTCTGATGCCCTTCCTCTTGGGTTTAAAATGGTTTCTCACATACTTTCCAAGCTTGACTGTGTTGTGGCAACTTTTCTGTGCTGATGAAGAAGTCTCCAGAAAGCATATTGAGCATGTTATATATTACACATATGTGCAATCTATTGCTGGGAAATGGCTAGGGCTGTACCAAACTCTTCTTTCCTAAGTGGGAATGTGAGAGCATCACTGTGTCTTCTCTCTTTAACCCCGACATATCTCAAGAAAGAAGAAAACAGCCTTGTTCCAAACCTCTCTTAGCTACACTCCCTCATCCTCTCCCTCCCACAGCAGCCCCAGGGAACCCCTGGAGAGCACTGCCCACCACAGCCATTCAGTGTAACTAGTAGATGTCTTCAATCAAAGTTTTGAGTTTGGTCTGTGATTCAGAGGTTCATTCATTGGTGTTTCCTATCAATTAGCAAAATACTTGTTCTCCAGAAAAACCGGCAGTGATCTGCCTGTCCAAAGTAACCGAATTGCTGTCAAACTGTCCATCCTGCTCCTCCTTTGCATAATGCACTCTGATACAGTGCCTGTTTGATACAGCAGCATTGTCTAAGAAATGACATTTGGCTTTTGCCTTGACAGGGGTTTGACAGTATCTCACCACCTTTCCCATTATTTTCCCATTACAAGTTTTATCCCTAATGAGGCTGAGAATAGGGGCTGCTTTGCTCTTATCACAGACATTGTCACAAATGAATTTACCCCCAGCTTCTTGGAAGGACCCATCAGCACCCAGTTTACTGATTAGACCTCGGGTGTCTAATCAGCAAATTCCTCTGGTGCAGCAGGGAGATGTGTCTCTGCCAAGCCCTGGCTTCTGCAGGTTGAAGAGCTGCTCTGTTGCTTTTATTAGCTGTGATATCCACACAGGCATTTATGGGTCAGGTTTTGCTCCTTATCTGTGACCTTCAGTGCTGTTTGTTAGGACACTTGTGTGATAAACGAGTGCACCTCCCAGGCTGATAACACGGTTTGTTTTTCATGAGACATGTACTTGCATACCAAATACAGAGTATTACTTGAAAAAATAAAATAATTTAAAATTTAGTATCTCTCTTGTGTTTAAAACATCCCAGGCACTCTGTATCAAAAAGTATTCACAATTTCTGTTTCACAAATTTTCTGTTTTCTTTTTCCATCAGCAGAATTGACCTCATCTGGGCACACAGAGGGGATGATGTCATTGTCAGGGGCTGAGGTTAACATGAGGTTCCTAAGGCTGTCATCCTGTATGCTCATTTTCCACTGAAAGAAAAACAGAAAAAAATGCATTAAACCATTTTAGAAGTCAGAGTATCTAATCCGATCCCTTCAAGCCCCTCACTACAAGAAAGATTGAGGTGCTGGAGCGAGTCCAGAGAAGTACAAAAAAAGCTGGTGAAGAGTCTGGAGCACAGGTCGGATCAGGAGCAGCTGAGGGAGCTGGAGGTGGTCAGCCTGGAGAAAAGAAGGCTCAGGGAGAACCTCGTTGCTCTCTACAAGTACCTGAAAGGAGGTTGTAGCAAGGTGGGGACCGGTGTCTTCTCCCAGGTAACAAGAAGGAACAGCCTCAAGTTGTTCCAGGGGAGGTTCAGACTGGATATCAGAAAAAAATTTCTTCACCAAAAGGGCTGTCAAGCACTGGAACAGGCCACCCAGGAAGGCTGTGCAGTTACCCTCCCTGGAAGCATTTAAATGACATGTAGAGATGGCATTTAGAGATATGGTTGCCTGGTGACTTCGGCAGTGCTGGGTTAATGGTTGGACTCAATGAAGTTGAAGGTCTCTGCCAACCTAAACAATTCTATGATTCTATGAAATGTCTTCTAATTCAGAATACCCCACCTACTTATTGATCGTGCTACAGAGCTTATAATTTTCCATACATTGCAAAAAGTTGTGAATAACTGATGATGTAATAAATTTTGCTTCAGCACTTGCTTCTGGTTAAAGTCATATACGGAAGTGCTCAGTTTCCATTATGGTTTACTAAACAGGACAAAATGTCTAATGGCAAATTTAGATCACTTTGCTCAGAATTTATCTAGGTTAAGAAGTTGCTGAAAAAATACCTTTTTCATTTGTACACATATAAATTCGGAGAGATTTCCCTTTTAATGATAGACCAGATATGTGTCATCACAGTGACAGCTAGCTGAGTCCCCTGGCTGATACAATACTCTTTGTCAAACAAGTGGCAAGGAGAGCAGGTTGCAGGAGCCTCTCCGCCAACGAAATGCCTCCTGCCAGCACCGTAGGTGGCTGACGGACAGCTCCTTCCAAACAGGGACAGTTATATAATAATAACTCCACTCTGTGTCACTGGTGATGCTAATGTATGCAAATACTGCTATGATGAATCCAATTAGATTTCTCTGTATACAGAAATATGCCAGACTACCTGTATCTAATATCATGATAAGGGGAGAGAAGAGGACTTCAGCCTTGGAGACATCACCCGGGTCTCTGCTCCTGGAGCTGCTCTGCACTGGGCGGGGGTCCTGGTACACTGCAAAACTCTCAGCTCCTGCCAAGTCCTGCTGGCTGCTGCAGCTGCCTGGAAACAGAGGCACTGCAGCTGAGGGGACTCAGAGGCTGGCATTGCCTGCTTTACCAGGCTGCAGTAGGTTCAGAGGTACAGCTGGTCAGGGCCAACAGAGTAACAGAGAACTGTGGAGCCTGATCACCTGCTTTATATTTTCAGGAGCTTGTATTCACTTCTGTTACGGAATTATAGAAGAGCCCATGTTGGAAGCAGCCATGAAAGATCTTCTGGTCCAACCTCTTGTGGAAAAAGGAACCTGCCATCTAGCACCCTGGGACTGCCCCACCTTGAAAATCTCCAGTGATGGGCACTCTACCATATTCTTGGGAAGGTTGTTCCACTGTAAAAAATGTCTTTATTCTATCATGGTTAGGTTACTGCTTTCTCTTGGTTTCATGACAAATCTCTTTGTTTTCAGCATATTTCCTAAGCTGGATAGTGAACAGACTCTGCCGTGCAAGGAGGCTGGAGGGGAAGCTGCTGGCTCAGTAGACATGAATGAGACACTTCCAGACTTCATGAAAGAGAGGTTGTTATTTATTAAAGAAATTTTTCTTTAGGGCCTCCTGAATACTTATTATGTCCTCATTCCTGCTGATCGATGTTCCTGTTGTCTTGATTAATCAACTGATCTTGTGAATAGTTTTAATCAGCTCCAACATCGCCAGGAACTAGCCCCACTTCAAGTGAAGGAAACACGACTGTCAGCAGCTGACAGGACACCCAGCTGCTTGTTGGGCCTGAGGCTGGATGCTTGGCATGGTAGAGAGGCAGATTCTGGAAGAAGGAAGGAAGTTGCTGGGAAAGACAAGGAAAGAAAAAAGGACAGGTAAAATCCCAGGAGTCCATTGCTGTAAGCTGTGACTGTGGACAAGGCACTGGCACCATGAGCATGGCAACATGCAGGTGGCCAGAGGGGTGGCCAGTGGGAAAATCTACTGCTTGCATTTTTAAGTCATGCAGTAAACACTGCATAGACTTCATTTGGCTGTGTTTATACCATTGGCCCTGATCCCTAGGGGATGGATTGACTTAAAATCACGGGGTTTTCTATGTAATATATCTGTATTTCTTTTTGTTTGCCTTGCAAGCTGTGGATTCACCCAAAATCATATGCTAATATTTTTCCCTTGTGATGACAGGAACCACAGCAACAAGGACTGTGCATGTGTGACTTTGTCCAGCTGTTCAAAATTCAGTGAACCTGTGGGCACTGCTTCAGAGAGACAGAACATGCTGCTGCAGTTGTCTGGGCAAGGCAGCTGGCTCAGACGTGGCAGTCAGCGAGCTATGGCCATGCTGTGCCACACAGCTGCAGACAGGCCAAAGCACTTGTGGGGGACTCAGCTTAAAGCAGCCTGTGCCCCTTTAGGTGAGTGCTGAAGCAGTGGTTCGTGTCCAACTCCTGCTCCCTGTCCTCCCAACACAGACATCAGGCTCCATCTAAAAGACCTATTAGCTTCCCTGCTGAAATGGAGCACAACATAGACAGGATCAGGTTACCCAGGTCCAAGCTGCACCAAGCTGCTGGGAACACTTGCTTTGATCCCCACAGGTGCAGAGTTTCTGCAGCGCTTCCCAGGGCATGCTGGAGCAGTTCCCCTGCACTCCCGCACCCCCTGGAGGTTCACACCCCATCCAGGGGTCCTCTCTTAGCACCTGGCACTGATGCTGACCTCATGGCTGCATTTCACAATGAGATTTGCCTTCTTTGCACTGGCAGGGCAGCTCCAGCCTGGTGTCCACCTGGTGTGGCTGCAGGTTTGCAGGGCACAAACTCTTCACCTCACACATCTCATGGCACACCTCTTCCCAGAACTCCAGCTACTAGGTGGTTAAGTTTGTCTTGCAGGGTCAATGGAAATGCATCCCTGGCTGCTGGGTACCAGCCAAGGAGGCGAAGTGGCTTCCTTTCACCATCTTAAGTAACAAATGCCCCTTCCAGGGCTGACTCCCCTACCAGCCACCAGTGATGATCAGCACTGGTCACCATTAGCATTGCTCCCCCACCATCATGGGCAGCTGTGCAGGAGCCTGCTCTAAAGTCACATCTTTCTAGGACCAAACTCCCTCTGCCTTCCTGCCTTCAGCCTGGCACCAGGGTTGCGCTGCAGATTTCTTTCCCTGATGAGAGCAGAAAACTGATCAGTCACGAGGTGCAGCTGATGATAATCTCTTCTACAATCCAGCTCCTTACCAATACAAAGCAGCCTACATTCTTTTATGATATTACATATTCCTACAATGCATTTTCCTAATGACTTAATTATATTATTTATATGCTAAATATGTGCTAAGTGGGATCCCATTGTTTGCAGTGGTTGATCTGTAAACATGAGCTGAGAGGAAGAAAGTGGAGGAATGCTCTCCACAGAAATGTTACACTCAGAGTTGTGGGTGGAAAAGAGTAGAAAAAGGACAATCTGCTACTGCTAAAGCAAAAGAATTTCTATAAGGCTTCAGTACTAAATTTCTGATAACAGGAGCAGGAGTGAGAATTACAGCTGGAAGCTCTGAGCCCTACCTTCAAGATCACTCACTGATAAAGAGGACAGTTCTCTGGCAGGGAAGAAGTCTTACTTGAATTTACCTGAGCTCTGAGGGAGCTCCCAAGCCATTTGCAGATAGGAATCTTCACTTGAACATGAGCTCAGATATTGGGTGATTCCTTCCTTTAATGGCTTATCTCTAATAGGAAATTATGTCTTTTTAAGGCCAGCAGATATACCTCCTTGCTGTTTGCAGTCCAGCTTCTTTCTGTTAATCCAGCAGATAGGACGTCATGGCTTACCACTCACATCTGACACTCATTGCCTCTAATGCTTTCCTGTTAATTTTTTTCCCATTAACATTAATTAGAATGATCAAAGGCAGGCTGAGGCTTGTGGTATCATTCACTCATGTTCTTCTACCTCTTCTGCTTTAAACTATGTCTAGATTGCTTACTACGATTTAACATACCAAGGCCCACAATAATATTCAATATTGAAATATACTGAATAATATTATCGTGCTGCATGTCTTTTAATGCCACGTGTAACCATTTCCTGGTTTGTGTGTCCTGCTCAGTGCTCATGTACCACAGTTGTCTCACCTCAGCCTCTGTCAGTTCTTTGAGGGATCGCAGACAGGCACAACACCTCATGACTCACCTGCCCCATGCTGAAGCACACCACTGCTTCAGTGGTACACGTGCAACAATAAAGCTTCATGGCTTTAGGGCTTTGAGGTTTCACGTTCACCTATCATGTAACCCTTGATCAAGGCCACCAGATGTTTCAAGTCGTCACAGTGTTGAGTAGACACTAGCTGGTTTTACTTACCTGGCCACATTCTCTGCTAGAGAAGGTTTCCTTTTGAGTAGGAGGTACATAAAGCTTTATCAAATCTTGCAATTTGCCTTTTGTCATTAATGTTGGCATCTACTCCCCAGAAGAACTGGAAAGACAATGGCAAGAAAAGCACATTAGCCTCCCAAACTGAAGTTTTTGGTTTAATATGTAGTTGCCATTGCATACTGAGGGTTTGTAACAGAAGTATTTAATTGAGATTCATGAATTGCTGACAGACAGATGTCCAAAACTATTCTACTTACCATCAATCTGCCAGCATAAGCTACTAACCAAGGTACACAGTTGGTATAAAAATCTCTCTTATATCCCTTTTATCAGCCTTGGCTACACAATTCTGTTAATTTTCCGCAGAAAATCAATAGCAATAAATAGCTGTCACATTAAGGCCATCACAGTGTCATTAATACAGCTTCTTTGCAGGGCCAAAACATCGGCTGGCCTATTTTTTTCTTTCACAGAGACCATCTAGGGATCTAGAAACACCAGAAATGAGAGAAATGTTCAAATTACTTTTTGAAGATTTCTTCAAAAGAAGTCATAGCCTCCTTTATGAGGAGCTGGGCTAATCTTCCAGAGACCAGTTCTGCAGCTCAGCATCTGTTTTTGTGCAGAAATAATTTTCTATCTAGAGTCTGGCATTGCAAATATCTTGAGTTTTTCCAGGAAAATTGATGATAAAATTAAATAAATTGATTTTCCTGTTTTATCTATTGAATTAGTTTGTGGTATTAGTTTCAGGCTCCGTAGCTAGGCCTTCTTATAAACTAAAAAACACCAAAACAAGCCTTTCTTCTGTATGTCCAGCTGTGCTGTGTGGCAAAGCCTCCAGGTAGGACTGTGCATCTTGAACTTTTCAGTTATTCCTGTTCCTTGGTGGGGAATTACCTCCCTCTGGGCCCCGGTGCTGTGGAAGCACCATGTTCTGCCACCGACCTCCCTCAGTACCTCCTTTCCCAGGTCCATGGTGTCTGTTCTTAGAGAACATTGTTGTGCAGAGGTAGTTGAACCATGCGGTATCTGCAGCACCCCGGTATCCCCTGCCCTCACTGTCAGCAGCTCCATTAAGGCAGGATTTGGCTTTATTTCAGTGGTGCACTGGGAGAGGTCAGTGAGGGGCCTGCTCTGTGCAGGAGTGACCTGCCATCACTTCACCAACCTGACCCAGACCTGAAAGGTGATCTGGCTCAGAGAGCTGAGAGGTTTTGTGTGGAGGCAAGGAGACAACAAAGCCAAGCAGCTGGAGAAGGATATTATTTTCTGTAAGGAACTGTTGTCGATTAAATTCTGATTTAAGAATAAAACCAAAAAGAAACTAAAATTGTTTAGAAAAGGCTCTTTTTCACAATGATACTGCAGTTTTTAACTTGGCTGCACTGGGGCTACCAAAGGGTGTCAAAATGAGTGGTTCTTCTGAGAGGGTCAGTCATGTCCTCACAAAGATCAGCTTGCTTCTGAGTGTCATTAACACGAGGCTCAGTTTCCACCTGGTCATGAACACCACATTATAAAGCTCAGCATTGAAAGTTCTACAATAAAAAAATCGCATATTATTGTCAGTTTTTAAAAATTCTCCTGACCTTCTTAGAGAGCTGACAGCAGGCAGTGAATGCAATAGGCCTTTGGCCAAGGTCATCCTGAAAAGCATCCTGACAGGGGACTGGGTGGAGGAATCATGCCTTGCCCCCTCAATCTGATCCCTGCAAGTGCCCTCAACCTTCACAGGGTTGGAGACCTCAAACGATACCAACTGTTTGAATTTCACTGACACAATGAACCTCTGCCTCCTAACTCCAAGTGTGCAAACCTTTTCTCCTTTTCCTGTTCCTTTATGTGTAGGCAGAACCACCCTTCAGGATGGTTTTGACTGTGTTTATTTGACTCCATTTGATCCCTGTAAGTCTGTTTTATATCCCTCAAGTAAAACTGCTCTAGTGTCAGGCAAGAACAGCTTTTTGTCATTTATCACCTTGCTCTTTTATAAACAGACTGTGTGTTAGTGCTAAGTAGAATAGGAAGAGCTCAGAATAGGAACATCTATTTTCATGAGAGATGAGTCTGAGATTCTTCTATACAGGGTCATTGGAAAACCCAGGAGTCCCTGCCCCAGTGCAGAGATGTGCTGTGTGCACATTTAATCTCAAAATGCTTCCAACTTGTGCTACCTGTCAGTGATGCTGATGCTTCTGACCTCCCACGAGTGTGCAGCCTGCTGGATGGAGCTGTTAAATAACTGCTGCATTTTCATCCCATGCTGGCTTGTATCAGTGGTGACAAGAATATTTCCTAGGACTATAACGCCGTCCTATATTTTTTCATCTGTGGGTCAAGGGCAGAGGTTTTGAAGGAGGGCTCCCAGAGACACTGCCTTCTCCTCTTCCCCAGCAGCTCATAAGCAGAAATGACATAAACCAAAGAGATTTCCTAGGAGAATGAATGCAGGAACATCTCACTTTGCTGTTTGCCTCTCCAGCTCCTGTCCATAATTATCTTTTTGGGGGATATGGACTCCGCAGAAGAGTCTTGGTGTGTATGACTTCTGCAAGGACAGCAGAGCTGGAGGAGGCTGAAACTCCCTGGAATAGGTTATGGAGAAACAGGACATCTCTGTGGCTGTCCCTTGGCTGAACTGCTCTTCTCATTGCTGTGCAGATGCTACAGGATATTGGTGGTGGCCTTGTTTGCCTTGTCCTTGGGAAGAAAAGAGATAAGCCCTGTTTAACTGGAGCAGGAAGAAAGGATAGGATGTTGTGAAGGGAAACTCACTGACTGCAGCGTACTGAACAGGAGTAACCAGAGATGGAAAGTCATTCTAGTTTACAGACCAGGCAGTAATTTGTAAAGCATCTGTATATCCTTCAGTGCCAAGGTGCCAGGCAAATGGGTCAAGACTACAGGTGGTGAAAATAATTAGGAAGGCAAGACACCTCATTTTGATAATCTCTTTTAATAACAATAACAACCTCCATTTCATCCTAAGAGCTCTGAGGCTAATCCAGCAGTTTTATTTCTGAGCATTCTTGAGTGTGACTTTTAAAATCTCTTCGACTAATTCACTGCTTTCTATTTGGGGAAAAGCCTTGAGAGGTGCTGCTAATGAAGACAAATGAAGGAAAAGGAACTTGACCCTAGAGTATGAAATTTTGCTCATTAACTTGCGCTTCCAGTTGGCTGATTGATATTATTTGGATGTAGATGTGGTAATTAATGACAGGAAGTAATGCAGCAGGATATGAGTTGTGCAGAATGCACCTCAGTAAATCTACCTTTTATTATGTCTTGTTTTATTTATGTGCACTGTATTTGTTATGCCACTGCCTGATGTACTTACTACCTTCATTTGGAATTTCCTTAACTTAATTGTTTTCTTCATTCTTTTACACTATTTGGGGATTTTTTGTTTATGTTTCTGTATATAACAATTTCCTACTCTGTTTTTAGTAGCATGAGGATGCATTTTCATGGTCATATGGAACATTTCAGCATGTGAAACACTTCTTACAATAGGAATTGCCATTGGGATGAACTATACTTCCTTCCTACTTCACTGGACAGGCTATTGGGATTGCCAGTAAATTAATGGTCACAAATCTCCCGTGTACTCTCACTCACATCATTTCTCTACCCCAGAAGGAAATGAGCTAAATATTAATTTTTTTACATTTTTGAGGTGGGTGGAGGGTGAGAGAACTTTTTTTTTTAAATGACACAGTCTTCTGGGAAGGAAATTATCTTATGATTTAAGCCAAAAGATTTTAAACCAGTAAAATACCACTGTGCTTTTGATTTAGCTCCTTGATGTATGAACAATATATATCACTAAAGGAAAAGATGAGCTTAGAATACTGAATGATGTGAAATGACCTCTGCTAAGGTTCTGTAAGTACTTATGCATGTGAATAGTTTTACATAAATTTAGCGGGGTGGTAAGAGAATATACCCCAAAAAATTATTGACCTTAATCTTTGTTTGAATGATGAGGCTGTTGCTATGAATATTTTTACCCAGGTTTCTCAAAGAACACTATGTTTTGTATGTTTGCCTGTCCACCTGTATTTTGCCACCCCAACCTGCTTTGAATCCTTTGACATAAACCTGGTACTTACACTTGAGGTCATACAATGAAACCTTTTACGTAATGAATAGCTCATAAAATTAAAACATTTGAACAAAAAAAAATGCAAGATGCAAAGCAGAAGATGGAAGAAAGTGCCAGGACAGATTAAGAATCTGAAATTAAGAATTAGTGCCTAAGTGGAGCTTCTATGGTCATTCAGCACAAGTCAGCACAGATTCCTAGGAGACAGACAAAATGGGAGTTACAGCTTGGGGCTACATGGCAATAGTTTGTGTTTACCTCTCTGGATCAAGCAGACAGACTGCTTATCTTCGAGTCGAAGAGGGGAAAATGACCTCACACGTCCTGCAAGGAAGAACATTCAGATGAGCAATTATCAGACAATAGCTGACGCTCTGGAATTTCCTCTAGTAATGATAACTTGATTGCTTACATATTCTTACAGGCACTGGAAAGAGAGGCAGGGAGAATCAGGTACTCCAACAACTTTGACAGTCTCCATGATTTTATTGAGGACACACTGAGATGAAAAGTTGGAAGTGGTGTTATAGAGTAGAGTTGCATTCCTACTGAGTGTGACTGTGTGGTTCAGGTCTGTGTTGCTTTTAGATTCCAAAAGTATCTTTCTCCATGCCAGACTGCTCCATCCTGCTCACTTCAAACATGGACATCTGGATGTCCATGGATGATGAACATCATCCCAGACATAAAACGGAGATCTTTCCTCCTGAAGACACCCAGTGGTGGCTGCAGGGTCTTTATACAGAGAGACGTACATTTATTAGTGTCCTGTACCTGAATATGACATTCGCTTGTCATTTTGGATCACTGTGCAGTGAAGATAGTGCAAAGTTTGCATTTCACCCCAGAACTCTCTGCATTCCTCACTTTTTATAAATGAAACACATTAGGAAGAAAAATCTCTCTTTAAAATTATTTATTGTAATATGCTTGGAATAGTTCAGGTATAAGCTCAGTAAGGGATCTTTTAGTGATCTTATTCTTTTGTACGCTTCAAAGAATTAATAACACCTTTAAAGTTCATAATAAAATACCCTAATAATGAATATTAATCCATGTGGGCTATTTTTATGAGATAGGAACAATCTGAAGTGAAAGTTCATCCCGCCGGAAATATGTAACAGAGCCAAGAGAAAGAAAAGCTCTCACCCTCTCCAGTGAGAACTGTGGAAAGCAAAAAGCAGGCTTCTATCATTCAGAATTTACTGAAAACATGTTGAATGTTTATTTGAAATGAGAGGAATGGCCAGCCAGCTGGCAGCCTTCTGAAAGTCTGTGTGTCTCCTCTCAGCAGATGGTGCACACAGAACCCAAACACAAAGCCTCCTCCTTTTGTCTGAAGTGCTTGAAACGTGCTTCAAGGCAGAACTGTGGGCTGCTGTGCGACCACTGCTGCTGTCTGCAGGGGACTAGTGAGGATAGGAAGCATTTTAAATGGGTAAAAGATCATTTAGTGTAAAGCATTTTATTGTTTTCCTGATGAAATAAGCTTAGAGTTGATCTTTTTGTCCCAGCACAAAGAAAAAAAAAAAAAGACTTAATAATCCCTCTGTGTAATACTAGCAGTCAATTGCACAGACTTTGTTATCTCTTCCAGTCTCTCCCGCTCTCCGCCATTCCCCTACAGCACCCATCTTTGCCCTTCCCCACAACTGCTCTGCTGTGGTCTGCCCACATTCATTCTCTGTAACTCAAATTCGTCCCATCTCCTTTGAATCAGAACTTTGACTTTTTTCTCCATTTCTTCCCTAATGATTATTTATGAAGTAAATTATGCACATTACAGCTTATATGAAAATAATAAATGTTCTGGCACAATTACTATAGTAAACTGCCTGGGTAATAAGCCCTGAAAATTGCAGGGAAAATGCCAAAACATTTCATTGTAAAAGCGCCACAACCTGGGAGCATGAGGAGCCCATGACTAATCATTGGTCTCATTAACTAATCCAATGGTGGATGTAAAGACAATAATTAAGTCCGTGGCATTTATGACTTTTTAGGCAGAAATGGTAAAACCATCGTTGGTAGTTGGCCACTTTGAAAGGTGGGATAAGCTGGCGGCCAGTTTTCCTAGTACGAAAATGCCTGCGATGAGCCTGACCTTAGCGCTCAGCAGCATCCGCTGTCCTCCGGGACGGAGCTCAGCCCGCACGGGAGCAGCGGCCCTGCCCCCGGCACAGCGCTCGTGTCCGAGCGGGAGGAGGGAACGGAGCTCCCCCTAATGTTGTTTCCACATCCTACAGCCCGGGCTGGCCGGGGGGGCCGGGCCCGCTGGGGCCGGGCTCTACCCGCGGCCGCCGCGTCTCTCGGGAGGGATGCTCAGGGTACCAAACCCGAACCAGGAGCCCTTGCTGGCCCGCCCCAAGGGTGTTTGCTGGCTGCACTGTTAGGACTGGGCCTTATTAGTTTAATCATAGAATCATAGAATGGTCTATGTTGGAAGGCACTTTCCAAAGGCCATCTAATCCAACCCCCCTGCCATGGGCAGGGACACCTTCGACTAAATCAGGTTTCTCAGAGCCCCATCCAGCCTGACCTTGAACATTTCCGGGGGTTTGCCTCTCTGGGCAAGTAATTATTAATGAATTAATTGATTGATGACTATTCTTGCTGTTAAGCCTCCTAGGAAAAACTCTTCATAGCTAAGCAAGTTGCTACCACTAAAGCAGGAACAAAGTGAAAAGTAAATTCCTAGTTTAAGGATTAAAGGCAAACTGCACTCACAGACATATCAGAGGATTGCCTTTTACTGCTGTGGGTCCCAGGGTACTGACTCTGGTAGAATTATTCAGCTGCTCTGTTACTCACTGAATACAGCTTTGTGTAATGGTTCTCTCATCAGCCTTGAGGATCTCAGGCACAATGGCTGGTTTTACCATAGCCACAAATGTCTGACACAGATCCTGGGAATAAGTAGTAGAGAGAGCCTCTTTACCCCCTTCTTTTTAAACCTGTTGCCACAAGAAGAAATGGAAAGGGGTTGTTTATAGAGTGTAAAATCCACTTTATTTTATACATAGTTAAACACCTTGTTTCTCAAGGCCAGTGTGAAGCTCGGACATGCACAAGCTTTTCACAAATAAAGATTATCTTATGAAATATCACGAGGTAAGGGTTACAATCTGGAGTATTCCTGTTTCCATTCAGAGGTCCAGAAGCTTGCAAAAGTCTGTAAACTGTACAGAGCACAGATGCTTATAAGAAGCTAATGTGAGTTGGAGCAGGTGGCATTGTGGGATAGGTAAATGACCTGAGTTAGGCTGCTGGCTGGCTGAACTGCATCTGAAATAATGTGATGTGGTACAAAATATTGCAGAGACTTTAAGAAAAGACCTAAAGAAATGGGCCAGAGTTCTGTCCTTGGCAACACATCTGAATACCCTCAAAAATGGTGTAAAGAGGGCATGTACAGCATCTAAAGCCTGGAGCACTACCTATTGCTTCACCCAAGCTCAGTGCATTGGCAGAAATCAAGAGGTGAAATAAAGCTGCTGGGGGAACTGCAGGTCAATGTGTCAGCTTTGGCTGGCCATTGGCAGGATGATGCACATTTGAGAAGGGGTGTTGTCAGATCTGTTTACTGCAGCCCACCTACCAGGACAAAGCATTCCCAGCTGTTGAAAGAGCACAACAAATTCTGGATGCTAATATTGGCATTAATGAGTTGAGTAAATACAGAATAATAGAATTTAGGTTGGAAAACTCTTTTAAGACCATCAGGTCTAACCATTAATCTAACACTGCAAAAGTCACCACTAAACCATGTCCCTAAGTGTCACATGTAAACGTCTTTTAATACCTCCAGAGGTGGTTACTCAACCACTTCCCTGGGCAGCCTGTTCCAGTGCTTGACAATCCTTTCAGTAAAGAGATTTTTTTGTAATATCCAATGTATAAACCTCCCCTGGAGCAACTTCAGGTTGTTTCTTCTTGTCCTATTACTTGCTACTTGGAAGAAGAGGCCAACCCCAACCTCTCTACACCCTCCTTTCCGGCAGTTGTAAAGAGCAATAAGATCACTTCCAAGCCTCCTTTTCTCCAGGCTAAACACCCCCAGCTCCCTCAGCTGCTCCTCACAGGACTTGTGCTCCAGACTTTTCACCAGCTCCGTCGCCCTTCTCTGGACTCTCTCCAGCACTTCAATGTCCTTCTTGTAGTGAGGGGCCCAGAACTGGACCCAGGATTTGAGGTGTGGCCTCACCAGTGCCAAGTACAGGGGAACAATCACTGCCCTGGTCCTGCTGGCCACGCTATTGCTGATCCAGGCCAGGATGCCATTGGCCTCTTGGCCACTTGGGCACTCGCTGGCTCGCGTTCAGCTGCTGTTGACTGGCACCCCCAGGTCCTTTCCCAGCTTGCACCTTTCCAGCCACTCTTTCCCAAGTCTGTAGCATTTCATGGGGTTGTTGTGACCCAGGGGCAGAAGAACCCAGCACTTTGAACCTCAGACCTTTGGCCTTGGCCCATGGATCCAGCCTGTCCAGATCCCCCTGCAGAGCCTTCCTGCCCTCCAGCAATCAACACTCGCACCCAACTTGTTGTCTCTGCAAACTGACTGAGGGTGCCCTCAATCCCCTCATCCAGATCATTGATAAAGATATTAAACAGAACTGGCCCCAATACCAAGTCTGGGGAACAGCACTGGTGACTGGTCACCAGCTGGATGTAACTCCATTCACCAACACTTTCTGGGCCCAGCCATCGGGATAGCTTTTTACCCAGCAAAACTATTGAAAGAAGGGGAACACACGATTTTTAGAAAGACTTATTTGACCTTGTGTGACTTAAGAGCAAAACTTACAGATGAAGGAATCTTGAATGCAAGAAGTGGTGTTGCTCATTCTCTTGGATTTATCTATCATAAAAGTGGGATTTCAGATTTTATGGTTCTCTCAGAGTGATGTCTAAACAAATTTTGAGAAGTGGAAGAGACTCTCTGTTGAGATTTGTAAAAAGCATAAGTGCAAAAGTTCACATTGTGACCTTCGCATACTCTGTGTGTGTCTGTGGATGGACATCCACCTCCACTAGCTCTTATCTATCACTCAGAGAAAATTCTCACCATTTATTTTACTGTGTTGCCCTTCAGGCTATCCTCATTTTCTACAGTACCCATGAAGTTATTGTACGGAAATTACAGGTTTAACATTAGCTACAACCTTTGTCACAAGAAGAAGTTAGACAGGACTCACAGAAAAATCTACCACAAGCAGCCAGCACCTCATTAGAAGAAAAATCTGTCCAAATGTGGATTTTTTATGAGAAGTTTGAGCACTTTGCCCTGAGGATAGATGCAAAAGGTGTGAATAAATCAAGGGGTAAAATAACTGCTATAAAACCTTTTCTTGAAAATGTTACACCAGGGATCCCAGATATTACTTTTCCCTACGTTTATATTTTTCATCCATCAGAGTTTTTTCAATGTGATCTAATTCTGTAAATCCTGAAAGGTCACTGGTTGTAGGTGGATTTATATACTTCTGTTATTTCAAATAGAAATACAGCACTGAACTTTGTGTGTTTGGCCCTTTATATGTCTTCAGGAAATTCTAGAAATGAAATACTGACGGATAACACAAATCCTATAACTAACCCCTGCCACTTTAGGGAGAAAGAAAACTGCTAGTGCAAATGAAATGAGCTTCTCCACAGTAAAATCTTACAGACTAGAGGAACTGACAGTGAAGCCAAGGGTACCCTCAGCCCAAAGACAATGCTAAGAGAATTAAGAGAAGAGTTAGGAAAAAGCAACATACCCTGTGCTGAAAGGGTGGCCAAGGAGTGAAGGAAGCATGTGCTACACGGTATCAGAATTATTCCAAATGCTTCAGAATGTTTTAACAAGCATTCACACTTATGTTTAGATCGTATATATATAAACCACAGACTGAGCATTGAGTCGTCCTCTCCAGTACAGAAGAACCTAAGTATAACATTTACTGGGGAATGGGCAGACTAACAAAGAGGCAAAGGCTTCTCTTCAGCAAAGGGGTGTTAGTGTGTTGGTGGGAGTAATCTGGCAGGGAGAGAGATCCTGAGGGACCCGAGGAGAGAGCACAAGGGTCATCAGAGCTCTAGAAAATATGACCAAACAAGAAAAGGATTGAAGTCCCTGTGGTAGCTCAATCCAGAGAAGTCTGAAAGTGGTTATGTGCAAAATCTAAATGGTACCTCCAAAGAGGAAGGAGTGAATAGTTCATCATATCCACTGTGTTGGCACAGGAAAAAATAGACTGACATTCAAACAGGGATAAGCAAGGATGGGGAGCAAGGTTACTGGAGCAGGCATCTGGTTGCTAGGGAAGGCTGTGGAACCTCCACCACTAAGGAATTTTGAGAAATTATTTAATCCTAGAACAAGAGGTATGCTTTCAGGTGCATTTTAGTGGCAAAAGTGAGTGACTGAGAACAGTAGGGCAAAGCTTTAGGGGAAGAACCATTTTCAAAACTGACATAGAGGTAGAAACATGGAAAAAGAGATAAACTGGGGGCCAAAACCTCTGGGCTAGACAGAATTGATTTGCACTTACCCCAAGGATGAATGAGAACTCTTAGGGCACAAACCTTTCTCCAGTGCTCTAACTCAACAGGATCTAGAGAGCTGTGTGCTAAATTTAACACTGTTTGCAATCTGGTATTCTCTGAAAGAAAATGTTGAAAGAAAATTTCCTGTGGAACAGAACTAGCTAACAAGGCCCTTCTGCCTCTGGGATAAAAAGGAAGGGAGTCACAGTACAGAGCAGATTAAAAATTATGTGGGGAAAGCCATGAAAGTCACTAGGAAACATAGCTGAAAACTAGACTATGCAAATGCAGACCAAAGTGAGAAGCTGGGGCACAAAAGATGACAGGTGTTGCACAGAGATTAATAGTTCCTGCGAAGATTAAGAGTGCCCACTGCCTCTAAAAAAGAAAATGGGAAAAAAAGAAGGGAAAAACTCCAAAGCTTGCAAAGCTGCAGAAGGAATAGCAAGGTACTGGTGAATTCTAAAAACATGGGAAATGAAAATGAAATGGCTTGGAAAGAAAGTCAATGGAGAAGATAACCAGAGAAAAAGGAATGAGAGAGGAACAGAAGAACTAAGAGATTTAAAACCTTTACCATCACATATTATCACTTCCCAATAAAATGTGCCATTACCAGGGTGCTGCCACCAGAATCAACAGAAAAAAAAGGAGAAGGTAGATAGTGAAGATGGAAGAGTACCAGGGTTTTACAGATGATTTGAAGGAGAGTGTTCAGATGACAAGAAACGGAAGATGGTAAGAGTTGGTTGACTGACAAAACTGAACACAGGAAAGAGATCAAAGAGGCAACATCCAAGGGCTGACTGCAAGTAAGAATGCAGAGCAGGGAGGGAGAAAAAGAGAGAGATATCCTGTTTGGAGAGGTGCAGCTAAGCTTGAAATGGCTGAATTTATGGGGTGAAAATAGGAAAGACAAGCAAATCCAGACGAGTATAGGCTGTCTCACACTATGAAACAGCCCAGGGGCCACTTGGAGACTGACTGGCCCAGTGCAGATTGCACCTATAGAGGTAAATGTTCAGACTGCTGAACAGGATGGCTATGACCAGAAAGCCTGTTGGAAATGTTCCCAGGTTGGCATCAATGTCCTCACGCTGCCATGGAAGGAGTGCTGGGCAAGGCCAGCACCCTCCCAGGGTCTGCAGTACCTGTGCAGGCTGGGTGCTGCTGCTCAGGACTGTGCCCTTGCTCCTCCTGTAACAGATGGCTCCCACAGAGGCCAAAACTTCAAGAGAGAGGGAAGATTAGGAGTCTATGGAAGGTGCTTTACCATTGCTACTGATAGGACCACACAAATTTCATTATCAAAAATAAGGTGGTTCAAAACAGAAAATATTAGGCAGCTGAGTAGGATCATGAGTTAAAAGCCTGTTCAGGTAAACACAGCATCATCATGTCGCTGCTAGAAACAAAGGTAATCATTTCAGCTGACAGGAAGATGCAGAATTGAGTCCAACTGGCATAAATGTAAAATGTATGCATAATGCATATTCCTGGAGTAGCAGAAACGAAAATAGGCTTGGTATCATTCCACTTTGATAAACATGGAGCTTATCTTCTGTTTGCAATAGGAATTTATCAAGTCTGATGGCCGAGAGCAAAGTGGGGAGACGGGAGCATCTGCAGCATAGTGAACAGCAGTGGAAAGCACAGCAGAGGTGGCTGCACACCTTTGTGGAGCTCACAGGGTGCAGAAAAAATAAAAGTTCTGCAAGCTTCAGTCAGAGGGTGTGCTCTGGAGCTCAGCAGATTTAACCCTTACCTCTCAGCACTGCAGTCTTTGTTAAGCACTACTCCTGGACGTAAGAGGAATGCTGGAAGAGCTTTTCCACATCTCTTGCCCCCCGCCCCTTCCCAGCTGTGTGAGATGCTGCACCTTCCTCTTCCTGTTGTTGCAAACACTGGCTCTGACCTTGTCTGAGTCTCTCAGGGCTAAAAATTTAGGTGGGGTTGGAGTGTAAAAGGAACATGGTTAGGACAATCCATAGGGTTCAAAACATGTGGTTCTGAGTGTCTGTGTATTTACATAGTCGAATATATAAAAGTGCAACGGAAGAGACAAAAGCAGAGACCTTAATTAGTATCAGAGGATCAGAGCTATTCACGTGAACTGGAAGGTAAGGGAAGGGATATTTTCCCCAGTTTTGGACTATTTTTGCAGCATTTGGTCATTTAATGGAGGTACTTGGTGTGTTTGGTGTGTGACAGTTCACCAGTACAAAAGCATTTTCCTTTACAGCAAAGACAAAGGCAAGAGGAGACACATCTGCAGCACCACTCCCAGACACCAAACCTGCACCTGTGTCACACTGAATGGTGCTGCCTCCTCCTTCAACTGCGCCTGGTCTCAGGCAGACCTTGGTGAGCCCCTGCCATGAGTACACAATTTTGTTCTTGCATCAGGGTGCGGCCGCTGGGATACACTTCAGGTGGGACCTGAAAAATGGGTCCCACTGGGAGGTGGAAAGGTGACCCTGACACTGTGACAATGAGCTGCAGAGAGAGGATTTGATGGGCTTTAAGCAGGCGATGGGAATTTTACCCAACAGGTAATGTCAAGAGAAAATTTTTCATTTGGGCAGAGGCAGGGAAAGGAGAGTCCTCCTGCCTTGAACCGCAGAGATGGAGGGACCCGATCCAGCTGCCAGCCGCTGAGTTTCCCATTTATGTGTAGCATAAGCTACAGTACTGCACAGGCTCTGAACACTTCCTTTCTGTTCCCATCTTTAATGGCTTTAATGGAGCCATAAAGCCAGCTTGTCTTCATTCTCTGGTCTTCATTTGTTGTGATTATTTCTATACAGACTTTGTGGAGATCTAAGAGCCCAACTTATAGGATTTTTTTTGTAGAGTTAGGAGGAAAGTTATTACAGCTGATTTTACCTTTAGGGAAAGAATGAACTAACCAGATATCGCAGCTGATTTTTATATCGAAATGTGTCTACACAAACTAATTTAGCATATTTAATTTTAAAAAAGCATTAAAACCCCTTAAATACAACATTTCTGTCTTAAATGAAATTACAGAAAATCAAATGGAATGGCTGGAAGAGGAAAAAATTATCTAGTCTCGTATTTGATTTCCCTGACTGCTTCTTGTTGGCTCACTGAGCACATTCATTTTTTCATCAAAATGGTCACCAGAATTTTGTTCTGCTCTGTTTGTTGCAGAGCATCACAGACACTGCAGATCTTAGGAAAAAAATCCATTTTCCCTCCTTCTCCCAATGTGTTAAATTGCCATCTTATAAAATGAACTAACCTTGCAATTTGGTATTAAAATAAACCTCTATGCAAGTCTTTTTTACAGCAGGAACAAAATTTAAGCAATGAATGCTGATACGCCTACACAAATACACATACATGCACACACACCCACACACAGCCATCCAAAGTGAAGACTCAGTTCCAGCCTCTGTATAAATTTGATCTGAGTTGTGCTCATTTCGGATGTGGAAATCTGTAGGTTTTGTGGAAAATGCCTTAGAACAGCACGCAGGGCAGTGATAACACATTTGCAGAGGGGCAGTATAAATAGCAGATCTGAGATAAGATGGCTGATAAGTTCTGACTTATCAGATAGAAGACGCCTCTCCTGCTTGTGGAAGAGAATGGATGATTTACATATCTCTTAACATAATTCTTTCATATCTTTTAGGAAAAAAAGTAGAATGTTGTGAATTTTCCAAACTTACAGAGTCCGAGTCTCGCTTTCCAAAATGATTTTTAACTAAAACATCGGGATTCAGATGAATCAGCAGCACAGAGGCTGCTTACACTTGCTGAAATTATTAGCTACAAATGACTGATGCTGAAAGCAAAGCTGAAGGTTATGTATCTTCTAATCACAGCAGGGTAAAACCAGATGACATTCTCTTGGAAGTAAGTGAAAAGAAGACATTGACCTGAATTGTCCTCAGCAGAGTTATATGTGAAGGGAGCCCACTTTCCACAAATCCAGCAGCATGGGTTTGGATATACTTGATCTGTCTCTTACCTAGCTGCTGTTTCAAACTTTGGAACATGCACCAAGCATGGACAGAATGAGGGACTTACAGTGTCAAAAGCTACATTATCCATATCTTCCCCTCTCTGTCATTAAATGTTTGCAAGGCACAGCATCAGTTCAGTGAAGAACTTGATGGTGTCTCGTCGCTGTCGCACCGAGGACGGGTAGAGAAACGACACAGAGTCCAGGCTCAGGGATCAATGGAAGCGAAGCAAAAGTGATTTAATAGTTTTTCCAAAGGCTTTTATTTGTTAGTTTGCAAAAGTGTGTCAAATGGCATAAGGTAATTGTTCCTTTGGCCATCCACCCCTTGAGGGGATTGGCCAAATTTAAGACACCCATTTCCAAATATTTTTCTAGTTAGAACCATAACAATCCTGCAAAACAACCTGCAAGTGCAAGACGTTTACAAAACTGTAACATTGTTTCGAATAATTTGCATGGGAAAGACAGAGCTCTCACAAAATGCTGCAGAGAGCCGAAGAAATTCCCTGCTGAAGCTTTTTTAGTATCCATAATGTCTCTCCTTTGTCAATGTAGACTAAAATACTGACTCTGGCAAAATCTGTGAGTGGTTTACTATTGATTGCAGTGTAGATAGATTTTAGCCTTTGCATCTATTTGAAAATGAATATGGAGTTTAGAGAGACCAACTGAAAAAAAAAGTAGATTTTCAATAGGGAAGTAGCACTAAAACCGGTGCACTTGTCAAAATAGGTCCCTGGATTATCTTACTACCACCAGTATTTTTACTGCTCTGAAAGCTTTCATTTGTGTTTCAATGAAATACCTAGAGCTGGCTGGCTTCTCTTTCAGCTACTGGAAGTCTATTTTATGGGAAGAACTGCATGTCCTTATGTAGGTTACTCAGAATCAGTAAATTTACTGTATCTCAGTAAAGGAAAAAGAAACTTATGCTTGGTGAAAGTATTGTATGTCTATGAAAACTGGCAGACT
Source organism: Lycocorax pyrrhopterus obiensis (assembly GCA_014706295.1). Classification (NCBI taxonomy): domain Eukaryota; kingdom Metazoa; phylum Chordata; class Aves; order Passeriformes; family Paradisaeidae; genus Lycocorax; species Lycocorax pyrrhopterus. The sequence goes on along the minus strand of JACSVZ010000002.1, from coordinate 17,375,034 downwards.
GCAGTCCTGTTACTTACGCCACAATCACAGTGGGCCACAACTTACTCTCTTGGAAAAGGACACACTGATGTGGCCTCCTTGCCTTTGGTGCAGCTAAGTCAGAAGGGACACGGGTTTAACATGTGGCCTAGCTCATCATTCTCTTTCTGGAGCACAGCGGGGATCAAGAAGCATTCTGACTCTTGAGAGAGCGAGTATTTTAGCCTGCACTGGCAAAAGGGAGGCATCAAGCCCTGCACTGGACCGATGCTGTCTCTCGCAAACATTTAACGAAAGAGAGTGGAAGGTACGGGTAACAAAGCTCTCGACACTGTAAGTCCCAAGTGCCCCCCTCTGTCTGCCCTTGGTGTGTGTTCCACAGACTGAAACAACAGCTGGATAATACTGCCAAGACAACTCAAGTACACCCATCCCACACTGCTGGACAGGATTTGTGAAAACTAGGCGCCTTTCACAAATTATGATTTTAGTAAGCAAATATCAACAGTCTATTAGATGAAAACTGAGTATGAACAAATTTGTCTTTGAAGCTACAACTTAACGTGTAACTGACACAGCTTTGTTTTGATTTTACTATTTGAATTGCCTTAGAAAAGTAATTGAAACAATCAATGCAAAAACTAAACCACTGGATATATTATGCCTTAGAGAGAGGAGTTGCAGGCAGAGGTTAGATGTAGAAAAACAGTTACCCTTCTTTTCTATTTCTGCAAAGTAGGTTGGATTTTTTTCATGGGAAATCATCACTCTTTCTAGAGAAGGTACATTGAAATGTTCCTCTGAAATAGCTTTCCTCTTGACAATAATGGCTGAATCCTTCCTATACCTCATCAGTATTAGCTTTCAATCTTTTCAGAAGCCTCTGATTTCTAGAACCAGTGGGGAACAAGCACTTTCTGCTGAATGTCATCCTTGCTCAGCTGAACCATAGATTCAAGTGTCCCCAGTTTTACAGACATGTACAAAAATTCCCTTCTGCTCTTGAACTGACATTAATTTTGAAGATTATTCTAGAGGAAGGCTGGATTGGCTGAAGAGATTTCTTCTTCTCTAGGGATTTTTTTCTGAGTTCAAAGACCAAAAGCTCTTAGCCCCACAAGACCTCTTTACCATCTGTATGAATGATGTAGCTCTGTGCATCATTATTCACTACAGGTCCCAGTGACCAGTGATCCACATCAGGAAATATGAACCCCAGAGTGGCAAATAAAGGGCATCAGTGATGAGAGACCCGAAAGTGTATCTGTCGGTCTGCTCCTACCCTCTGTCTGCCTTATTTCTTCATGTCATGCCTCCCTCTTCAATGGCAGAGGACTGTCCAGATCAACCCACAGAGTTCCCACCCCAACACTGCAGTGGCAAATGACTGTCTCATCTCTCATCTGCTGTCCTTGCTTTATAGGGTTTGTATGACTTCTGAAGGTTTGGCCCAAAGCTTATCTGGCCATGTGCCTTCTTCTCCATTAAAACTGCTTTCATAAATCAAAAAGATGAGTATTCTGGAGCCTTGTACATATGACAAAAGGCTGTACCATTATTTTATTTTTCTCACTGTACTACCTCCAACACCTTGCCTTTCTCTTCCAGAGTGGAGTCTGTCTGACCTACAGTCAAGCAGAGCCTCTCTTTTTACAAGTTTTTAAAAAAAGAGTCAGAAAAATGAAATCTCTTTGGCTCCACTTTTTCCTTCCATCTCTGATATCATTGATATGTCCCACTCATTCATTGTTTAAAAAAAAGCATCTACTCTGTCTCACCTCTTGTTTTTCTGTTGAGTGTGGAATGGGGCAGACAGACAGGAGTAGGGAGAGGATAATCTGGTTTTCTTCGATAAATCTTGTTTCTTCCAAGAAGAAAAATAAAAGCAGCATTTTAACTGAGGGTTTATTTTGAATATTTTATCAGCATGAAAGCAAGGGCTGCCTCAAACCTCAAGGTCCACGATCAGTAGCTTCTGCTTTTTGCATCATATTTCAAGTGGACAGCTCTACATGAAACAGCAAAGCTGTTAAAAGACCCACTTAACAACACAGCATAAAGCAACCATTTCCAAACAGAACTTATTTTGAGATTGTGATTTAGCTCCCAATTAATTCAAATTATTCCTCCCTTCGAAGTTTATTTTCATTAGCTGACATCTGCAAATTCTTAGAACAAAATGTAACAGGATGTAGGTTCTTGCAACATTTTAATAGGAATTCTGTATTCTTCCTTCTGTATATGAGGTGAGTGGGCAAATACTTATCTATATAAATTAATATAATTTCATTGGCTTCAGTAAAGATATGCTAATCTACGTCAGATAACAATTTGTTCTGTTTTATGTAATGGAGAGAAAATGCAAGATGATTTTAGTCTTGAAATACGTTTGAAAAAAAAGTAATTGGTATAATAACTGGGAGGGAGGATACTTCATCTGGACATAAAGTTAAATCCAAAGTAGTTACCGTGCCATCACATTGTGGGTTACATCTTTGAAAGTTCAAAAAATATTTATAATGCCCTAAATCCCTAAAGCAGCAAGGAAGAAAACAACAGACAGCTATTTACTGCTGTACAGACTGGATTAGGATTGTGTGCATTCATGATTTGTTGCCTGATAACAAAATTATTTTTCTTGAGATATTGTTGGAAGTACTACGAATGTTATTCTTGTTGTAAGGGAACAAATAAACCCACCTTGCCTGTGCTCTTCTCCCAGTGATTATTCTTCCCTGATCGTTCCGAAGGATTTATATTTAGTTGTTAAAAAGCACTGTATTAATTTGAATGCTCATTGTAATCAACTAGTTCATTACTGAAACCAAGGTGCTCAGAAGAAACTTAGCTACTTCATATAACATGTCCTGGTTGAGATGTTATTTTCCTGATGCTTATAATGATTTTTAAACTTTATTTTTCAGGTGATTCCTCCTTTATCTCATTTTAGTGCATTTATCTCTCGTTCATTACTTGCCTGCTTCATTCTGACCCTGACAAGGTGCTGGACTGCTGTTGGGCTGTCTCCTCAAAGCTGTGGGTTTGAAGCTCTTGTTGAGAAGGGTCTCCACCTCTCACTTGCCATAGGAATGTTCTAGGCCCTGGCTATTAATCCAAAGATAAGCACTCCCACCACCTCTGCCTGTGTTTCAGCAGACATCCATTAATCTGCACCCAAATACATGAGTTAGGTAGTTAAGGACAAGAAATATTTTTACCCTTTGAATGAATGCTGCTCTTGCTGCAGCTAAGATTATCAGGGGATGGAGCACTCCTCCTCTCCACGTGAGTTACTGCTCACCCAGGGATGGCTGAGGGTCTGAGCTCAGCAGCTTGTTCTGCTGCAGGGGCTGGGGATTCATGTTAGCGTTTAGGCTTCATAAAACAGGGCCAGAAATACTAATGTCTCCTTTTGGATATAGCAGTGAATCTTCTTCTACCATTATTAGGGGTGTTGCCCACTTAGTGTCCGTATTTAGCACAACATTTACACTGGAGATTAAGGGGAAGTGGGATTTGCTTTGTGAAGGCAGCCCAGGTACTATGCTAGCCATTTATTCCATTTGCTGCACACTGCCTTAATTGACACAGGCGTTTCTGGTTTACCTTTGCTTCAACTTCAAATAAGGAATTAGTGGACAATGGCTCAGGGATCTGACTGCTTTGGGTGTATGCTCTGAGCTGCAGTTCTGCTCTCCTTAGTGCAAGAGTGTTACACTGTGTGTCCTTGCCACAGGGGCTGAGGGCACCACCAGCTCTCAGTACATGTGCACAGTGCTTCCCAACACTCACGCCGTGTCTGTAAAGTACAAGCAGACTGGACTGTATTTTCATTTGTGTTTTATATGGACTATATTTAGACCTGAACTTCAGCATCCCTCATCTTTTCCCAACTGTGAATAAGCTAACAAAGCTTTTGAGTAGTGTTTATTTAAACTGTAGAGTCTGCATCTGCATATTAGATACATCTGCATATCAGATGCAAGTTCTCCATAAACAATTAGGTGCCAAAGTCATCAATGTGTTTTCTGACATTTTCTCCTAATCTAGAATAACATTCTCTATTGGAGATAAGATGTGATCTTTCAAGCATATACTACCACTTGCTATTTCAAGTGTTTGGGGGGAAGGTTCTAAAGTTGAAAAAAACCATGCTGTCTATTTTCAGAAAAAGAGATGAGAGAGATTATAAAGAAACAAATGAAATAGATATCACCAGAAGACTCACAAAAGAATTATTAAACTACTTTTTAGTAATCACCTAAAAATAATAAATTGATTAAGATTAGCCAGTGTGAGATTGTCAAGAAAACTCCACATGAAACAAGCTGAATTTTCTTCTTTGACTCATAACTGACTTCATGGACAGTGATGAAGCAGTAGATATTCTATATATCTGCATCAGCAGCATTCACTATATACGTAGCTTGAGGTTCTCATCAGTAAACGAAGGAAATATTGTGTAGGTGATTAATGAGTCGGTAAGCAATTGCTCCTGAATTAATTTTCAAAACTAAGTATCAGCTGTGTACTATCAAACCAGGAGGATGTTTCCACTAGGTTCCTGAAAGGTTCTTATCTCAGATACATTCTATTAAATAGGTTAATGAACGGATTGGCTAAGGAAATAAAAGGTCAAATCATTAGCAAATGACTACAAGAAACAAAGAGATAGTTAAAAGCATTTTGAAAAATGGAATAGGGATTAAATATAATCTGGAAAAATCAGAGGTTGCCTGAAATCACTTTGGTAAAATTCACCAAATACAAGTATAGAATACTACCCAGAGGTAGCAGAGCTCAAATCCTCAAATAAAAATAGACTATAGATAACTGGGAAGCAATATGTTTTGAAAGGTTATGAGGATTACTCGGCATTACAGACTTGAGTAGTGGTCAATACCATGATGAAGGTGAAAGAGCAGGCAGACCTCAACGTGGGTGTATTAACAGAGAATTTTACACGTCCTGGAGAAGATGCATAATGGGAGGCCTTGTCTGGGACACCTAGAGAAAGAGGCTAACAGAATGGACAGTTAAGAAGAGAACAGCAGGGCCAACAACAGTTTTGGAAAGCAAAGCATAGACTGTTAAGAAATTGGATTAATTTAGCCCAGATAAAGAAAAAAAGTAGTAAGTCAAAGTGGTCTTTTGCAGACAGATACTAGTTTATGGTGATTGTGCTCTGAGAAGAAGGCAAAGAAGCAAAGAAAGTAAAGAAGACTTTGAGTATATTATGGGGCCCTCTTAACCCCACACCTGGTCCTGAGGTTATGAAATCTGGAAGAAGGTAGGTAGGGTGGCTGTGGGGTCTACCTGACTGGAAGTTCTCTGAGAGCAGGCAGACAAGCCCCTGCCAGAGACAGTTGTGCTGTATGTAGTCCTGCTGCAGTGCTGGAGTGCTCTACTAGAGAACCTCTGTCAGATTCCTTCTGTCTCAATGTTTCTAAGAAAATATCCAGTGGGTTGGAATTTCTCACTACCAGTGAACGTTAACTGACAGGTAAGCTCCTGCTGCTTCTTTCATCCACTTCCACTTCAGTACTCTGCATTTTGACTATTTCCCCCTGAAATACTTAGCTTATGGTTTTAATTCATTTGTGAGAGGAAACGAGAACTAACAAAGCCTGGTTTCCAACAGATTTGTGTTCACTCTTTCTCTCACCCTCTGCTGTAACACCAGCATTTCTCCCAGCCCCCATGGGCTCTTTGCATTGTTTCTTAAAGTGTCACGGCACTGTGCCCACTGTCAACAGTACCTGCAACTCTCCCTTGTCTTTTTGAGTTCCATCCCATCAGCCCCCTTGGCTGTTCCCTGCCTTTTGCATAGGGAGGCTGTCCCATATGTTCCAGCTGTTATGGGGGTATATTTATGCTTATTGGCCAATATGAGTGGCCAAATGAAAGACCAAAGAGACCATTTAACTGTTGAATTCACTCTGAAGCTTTTCCCTCAGCATGAAAATGAACATGGGTTGCTTTCTTTGATCCAGCTGTGAGTTTCATGGCATTTGTAGAAGCTTGTAGACTGCTGTCAAACTTACCTGAAATGAATTAAGGGGATCAGAAGTCATTGGCAGACAGACAGAAAATATTGCTGTTAGAACATTATTTGTTTAAGTACTCAAGCTAAGAGCACTTTTAAGAATACTTTATTTTTCATGTGTTTTTGAATACCATAAGCAGTGATTTTATCTCTGTTTTGTGAGAGAAATACAACACATAATTTTACAAGTTTTGGCACTTACTCTCGTGGGTATACTCTGTATATCTCCTAAATAGTTCAGGACAAGCACTAATAAATGAGACTTTAAATATATTTCACAGTTACAACAGTCTTTCCTTGCTTCCAACTGGTATAACAATGCAGTAATTGTGATGCTTTTAGCATTTCAAATAGTTCAGATAAACCAAGATCTTTTTGCATAGGCCATATTTGAAGAAAGTAGGTTACACTTACTCTAGTCTGTTAATAACAGCTAACATTTTGCACTACTGTTCTTTCTACACTGTAATTAGACTTGTGTAGGGCTGACTTCTATCCTGATAGGTAATACAGTGAATTGGGACGCTTCATGTACAAGTAAATTGCACGAAGCAATTACAATAGTTGTAACAAAACTCAGAAATATTCAGGACAGTGGTCAGGTGCCTCCTGATTCCTCATCAGTGGATGGCTTGATGCAGCACCTCTGGCAGAACTGAGGCAGAAGCATAGGAAACATTAGTCAGTCACAGTAATCTTGTGTCTCAGGGGACTCCCAGTCCATTTTCACATTCTCTTGGTCACAGCTGAAGAGATTTCTGACACACTCGACTGATTACAAATAACAGTCCAGAAAAACTAATGCATTTTAATATTAAAATGAAAATACAATGATCAAAGGTTTCTACACCTCTTCCAGTCCTTACTAAACTGGTGTAAATAAAATATTTGGTAGATTTCCTTAATCTAGGAGGATACTATATTTCCATATTGCCAATTCCCTGGATCTGGGCCGTGAACGGTAGGCTTTGGGTCCCACAGCTTAGTGTTCACAAAGCCATAAGAAGATGCACATTTGCAATGGCTTAAAATCTGTTTGTGTCTCATTTTGGACCTGGCTGTACACAGTAGCTGTTTGGGATCAGCTCTGAACTGACTGCAGAAAGAAGCCCTACAGGATAAAGAAAGCTTCTTTGAACCCTCTGTGATACACCTGTACAAGACTCAACCATGATCTCAATGAGAAAGTCCTCATTAAACCCCTCATCCTCTCCCTCTGGCTCAAAAGTGGTAGCAAAGAGACCAAACACACAGAGCAGACCGATAAGACAGGAAAAAGAGAGACTTCTAATGCTTGAGATTAAGGGAGACTTCCAGCAGCTGGAGATGTGCACTAACTCATTTTGGTCTTTTCTCCTGGCAAGCCTTTGGGTTGAGAACTACAGCTTCTGGGGTGTTAGTGAAGGACAAGGGGCTGGGGGAGCGGTGGGTGCTACTGGAGAAGGGCATGTGGGAGGACTATGAGGTGATCAGGAAATACAAGGGACTTACCATGCAAGTATATGAAGGGGATATTTCATTATTCTGAGAATGTGTGAATGTGGCCATTGAGCAGGCCTAGTGCAATTCAGATAGGAATTAACAGTCAGGCTAGAGTAGGGGAAATGAATTTCCAACAGGGAACTGACCTTCTCTTTAGAGCAGCCCTTGTCTGTCAATAAAGAGAATCAGCCCAGGCACACCATTAAAAAATGTGTTTATTTACGTTGCCAGTGATACCTCTCCATGTGACAGATCCCACGTTAGTTTAGCTCAGTCCTGAGAGCTGCTGCTGTCAAAAGCCCTAGTTGTCTCTTATCTGTGGCAAACAATGCATCTTTAGGTATTTGCTCAGAGCAGATTTGGAAATATAGACTTCCTGTGCTGTGCTAAACTGTAAATACCAGCTTCTGATCTTCTCAGTATAAGCAGTTTCTAAATAATCTCACAAACTCTTTACCTGAGGGAAAGTTCAGTACAAGTAAATTATTCTTACGTGTTGAATATCCTCTTCAACTGCATGCAGCAAGAGACAAGAAGGATTTATAACTTTCTCCCTTAACCAACACATGATATTATAATTATTAAAGGTGTCCATATGCAAAGACAAAGTGCATAACATCACTAGGATATATGGACTGCAAATGTAATTTACATTTAGCTGTGTTAGAGTGACTACTCCGTTAAGTGTTGTTTCAAATAATTCTAAAATAAGATTATGCTTTAAGGAGCAGATATAGCTTATTTAAAAGTGGTTTAAAATTAGATCATACATTCTGCATAACTGAAATCTGCTCCTTATAGGATGTGCATGCACGTGTGTGTGAGAGAAAAGAAAAAAAAAGATCTTTTACTACTCTTTTCGTCTGTACTTTTGAATTCCAAAATGGAATTTTATATTAAATGAGAATGGAATGTAGTTAGGAGATTTTGCTGTGGACCACCTCCTCCAAAATTCACCCTTTGCTGTCTCCTGTCACAAACCCCTCATCCATTAGTAAGATATTGAGCAGGTGCATACTTCTGCCAAAGAAAATGCACAAAGGTAAACACATGTTGAAATGTTTTACTAAACTAGATCGTTATTACTGATCATGATGGCTTATCTGGAAAATCCTAACTACGTCTTCTAAGCATTTGTGTTATTCCAAGGGGTTTTCCACAGAGCAGGAGGAAAGCTGGGTGAGCAGCCTGTGCTGCTGTGGCTCCACACAGGTGCTCTGAAGGTCAGTGTTAAAAGCCATTGGATTAAAGGCTTAGTTTTGAAAACAGCTGTAGGAATTAGCATCTTGGAGTTAAAACACTAAGGGAAAAAAAGAAGAAAGATCACGGTTACATAAATACAACCAGCCAGCCACCGTAGTTGCAGGGAGAGGGAAAGTGGCCCGGTGCCCATTCCGGCGGGATGCACCCTGTGCCCGGGGCAGGTGAGGCGAGGCGGGCGAGTGTGGCAGCCCGTGCGAGGCGCCCGCGGGCCACGGGCCCGGAGATCCCGAAGGCGCAGTTCCCATTCCCACCCAAACATCGTTCCCTTCGCCAAAGGCGTCCCTCCTGGGCAGCCCGGCTGGCCGCACGCGTCCCGGGGGAAGCCGAGGAACAGCCACCCACCCTAAAAATGCTGGAAGCAAGAGCGCCTTCCCCACAGCGGCACGCAGCCCTGACAGGCACCAGCCCACGCTGCGGATCTAGCTGGAGCTGCCTTCCCCCGGAGCGCCAGGCTTCTCCTGCTCCCCGCAGCGGAGGGAGGGAGGCGGAGAGGGGTATTTTGGGCCCCCGGACCCCGCTCCTGCGCTCGCCCCGCAGCCGCTCCCGCGGGTCCCGCCGCTCGCCCCCGGCGCGGAGGCGCCGCCCCCGGCCCGGCCACCAGGTGTCGCTGCCACGCGCCGCGGGCGAGCCCCGCGCCCCGGCCCGGGCCCCGCGGAGCCTCCGCAGGTTCCGCGCCCGCGACCCCCGAGGCCCTGGGAAGCGGAGGGCTCCCAGTGGGGCGGGCACCTGCCTCCGTCCCCAGCGGAGCCGGCTGCAGGTGAAGCAAGGTGCCTCGACGCCTCTCCGCGGTAGCAGCACCGCCTCCCCCGGCACCGCACGGCGCCGTCCTCCTGCCCCGTGAGTGGCTGCCGGCTGACTGACAGGCGAGGCAGCCACATAGGGCGGCCGCTGGCTGGCGTACACCTATAAGGGCCGGCGGTGAGGGGCACCGTGCGGTGTGGGGTTGCCCGTGGCGGAGCCGCTGGGTGAGCATCCATCCTCCCACGTCCTCGCTCGCGGAGCCGAGCGCTGGCGGAGGCGGGCGCCTGCCCGCTGGCTCCCCGGCAGCAGCCCCGCCCGCCGATCCCCGCAGCAAGTGGCAGTCCCGCGCCGCGGGCCCCCCTCTCCGGCAGCGGCGCCCGAAGGATGCGGAGCGGCGGAGCGCGGGCGGCGGCGGGGCGCCGCGGGGGGACCCGCCGCTGCGCCGGGCGCGGGCGCCGCCGCCCCTGCGCGCTGCGCCGGGCAGGAGCTCAGTGAGCGAGGTGGCCACGGCGGGAGGAGGCGCAGGCGGGCTCGGCTCTGCCGTCGCCGGAGGGGCTGCGCGCCGCTCCGCGCCGGCGGTGGGGCTGTGCGGAGCCCCGCGCTGGGGAAGCTGCGGGCGGCACCGCCACAGGTGACTCGCGGGCCGGGGGTCGCGTTCCGCCCCGCTGCCGCTCGGCCGCCTCTGCGCGTTCGCACCCCTGCGCCGCGGCCGCCTGCGCGAAGCCCGTCTTCAGCCACCTCGCCGTGCCGGCGCGACCGGTAGCACCGGGGGACATGGCTTTGCTCCGGCTCCTTCTCCTCTTGCTCCTCGCCCAGCGCGGGCTGGGGGGTGCCTCCGACCAAGGGCAGGCAGTGCGCGGCCGGGAGCGGGCGCTCGGAGGGAAGCAGCCTATTTACAACCACATCAAGAGCCGGGAGCCTCCGCCGGCCCCGCGGAGCCGCTCTACAGAGAGCACCATCTTGGCGCAGCGGCTCGCCGAGGAGGTGCCCCAGGACGTGGCCTCGTTCCTCTACACGGGCGACTCCCGGGAGTTGCGGCGAGCCAACTGCTCCGGGCGGTACGAGCTGGCCAGCCTCGCTGGCAAGTCGCGCTTCACCTCGCACCCCTCCCTGCACGGCGCCCTGGGCACCCTCACCCACGCCACCAACTTACTCAACATGATCCTCCAGAGCAATAAGTCGCGGGAGCAGAACTTGCAGGAGGACCTGGAGTGGTACCGCGCCTTGATCAGGAGCCTGCTGGAGGAGGACCCCAACATCTCCAGGGCCGCTATCACTTTCAGCACGGAGCCTTTCTCCTCCACTCCCCAGGTTTTCCTCCAGGCCAGCAGGCATGAGAGCCAGGTCCTCCTGCAGGACTTGTCCTCCTCGGCTCACCGCCTGGCCAACGCCTCCGTGGAAACAGAGTGGTTCCACGGCTTGAAGCGCAAGTGGAGGCCACATCTGCACAGGAAGGTCTTAAACACGGGCCCCAAAACTTTGGAAAACAGTTGGAAGAGGCGGGAGAGCTTCACTGCTGATAAGAACCACATCAGGTGGTCCTCACCGTATCTGGAGTGTGAGAATGGGAATTACAAACCCGGCTGGCTAGTGACTCTCTCGGCGGCTTTCTATGGGCTGCGGCCAAACCTCCTGCCCGAGTTCAGGTAGGAGGAGTGTTCTGCTTGCTTTCTGTCGAGAAGGGGAGGGGGTGGTTTGGTTCTGCTCCCCTCCTAGGGAAGGGCTTTTTGGGTCTCTGGGTGACCTCATCAACCGCTGCCGCACGGGCTGCTCAGTCACACCGCAGAGCAACCTCAGGCCTTCCTGTTGAGCTGTACCTTCGTGTGCCTTCGGGAACTGTTGCTCAGTAAAAGAATCGCTGTCGTCTCGGTCTGTAAGACAGCGTTTGCTTTACCTGCTCCGACTGGAGCAGGCGAGCATGTGGGTTACCGTTCCTGGCGTGCTTGTGGTGGGGAGAGGAGAGCAGCGGTTGCCAGTTGAAGTTTATCTCTGTCTGCAAGAGGAAAATGTTCACCGGGGCGTTATTATTATACTGTGTAATAAACCTAGCTTGACCCCAGCTATGCTTTTAACTGCCTGGGAAATAACATTGTTGTGCTGGTAAACTGCTGTTTCTGGTCTCCAGAGGACATCCACTGAGGGGTGCTCGAACCCGGTCAGCGATCAGTACACTTGTAGGTAAATAGGTGTTGGTGACTGCAGTTCTGTCATAGTGCATGTGGCTATAACCTGAACCAGCAGTAGGAAAGCTTTCCTTAGGGCACCACCAGCTTTATATTTGATACCTGGCATAGGTAAAGATTTTCTTATTTTTTATTGCTTTATATACTTTTTATTGCTTTTATATGCTTGGCCACTGAGCTGCAACTAGCAGAGAGGAGGATAGAAAAAGACTCTTTCTTGTGTCTTTGTATTTTGACAGCAAAGAGAGATTTGCTCAAAGAATGAGAGTGACCTGTAGAGTAAGATGTTAGATTTTCCCCCAGCCCTTCTGCAAAGGGTTCACAGGTAGCTCTGTCCGGTGGGGAATGCCCACTGCCCAGAAGCAGCTGGCATTTCTCAGAGTGAGAGAGGAACACAGGATTTCTTTTGTGTTATGAATTATTAGTAGGCAAAGACAGATAAGAACATAGCAGACACAGAAGAGATTTTGCCACACCTAGGTGGCAAGGCAATAGTGTCTGCAAAAGCTGTTTCTCTTGGCTTAGTCTGAAAGCCAGTGAGATCAGAGATATGAGTGGAGTCATAAATCCTTGAAAAAAAACCCCAAATCTGTTGAATGGATAGTGGCTGCGTGTTTCTCTGTTGAATTACTTTTTGCCCTGAAATTTTCACACTTACGGGAATGGAAGGGTTAAGGTAAAATGAGCTCATCTGTAGGCTGTTTGTTGCTGAATTCTTCTCGAGACTGAAACCCAGGAATAGGTCTACTGTAGAGCTCTTCTGGACCCTAGGGAGTCCAGAGAAGTCAGGGAGCTTGTCAGAGATCATTGAAATGCAGTGTTCGACACTTGATGAACTTCAGGATGTGGGTGAGAGTTAATGTAGGCTGATAGTCTCTTGTTGGGGATAGAGTTTTGCAGGACCACTAGGCTGGAGGTGTGGTGGCAGCCACCAACCAGTTGAGCATATAAATTTTGGTATAAAGCTTAGCTCAAAGAAGCTTCAATCTTGACTTAATTGAAGAGGAAATAAACCTATGTTTTAAGCAAGAGAGTCTAAACCTTCAATCCCATTTCTGTGCCAAGATTCTGTGATGCCAGGAAGCATCTCAGTGGTGTCGGTTTCTGCTGTGGTGGCTTTGGTGTGCAGAGTACACCAGCTCTGTTTTGGAGTAACCCTGGCCAGCCAAGACAACCAGTAGATGTCCTCCTGGATGCAGTACAGAGCAGTGCCTTCCCTGCCTCATTTTCCCAGCCTCTGTTTGCCATGTGGGGGTCACTTCTGCTGAGAAAATAGAATAACCTCTTATAACCCTGATACTTCAAATGACATTCATGGAGCTCATCTAAGCTTGAAGAAGCACTTCTTATTTAGAAGATCTTGAGATGGAATATGTTGTGCAAGTTCAAAGTGTTGTGTTGCTGCTGTACTGAACAGTTAGGACAAAACTAACAAAGCTTTGTTGTATTAAAAGACTTGAGTTTGTAAGCATTTCTAAAAAATGGGTTATGTTTTTTGCCAAACTATTAAAGAAGCAAGTGGAAGAAGTAAAATTATAAATGCATGTGTAAACATTCTGGCAAGGCTAAAGGATAGTTCCTGTGTTCCTGGTTTGAGGTATGCTCGCTGAAAGATGGGCTTTAAGGTAAGCTTATCATTTGGGATATTGAGAAAGTAACTTCTCAGCTACACAGAAAATTGTATACACAAAATATGCTTCTTCTGAGACTTGTAGTTTGTCTCAGTATGTACACAATGTTTTCAATACCTAATAGGTACACAGCCTCAATGTGAATTTTTAAGAGAAAAAATGGTTTCAAGTGCCTCTTGAAGTAAGCTTTACTTCCCCTCACCATCAGTCTTTGAGTGACACAATATTTTGACTTTAAATTCTTGTTTAAGGCTCATGTGATAAAACAGTGTTTACTAACCTCCACCTTTTGGTTCTCCCAAAAATGTATCTTTGAACCATTTGTTAGAAATGTTTTAATGAATCAGTGTACATGCTCCTCCCATTTAATAGTCTGGCATGATGTCCTTCATGGCAATTTAGTGTATGCCCCTTTTAATATTATTCTGTTTGTGTACTTCCTTTGCTCACCTTAGGTTTAAGGCATGGTACAATAGGGTGAGATACATTCAGGAACATACTATATTCATGAAAGAGAGTTCCTTCAGATTACAGAAGGAAAAGCCATTGCTCCTTCTTGGTATCTCTTCTGTGGCAGTAACAGATGTGTTTGTTCGTGTGGCAGAGCAATGGGAAGAGTTTAATGGAGGCAGTACTGGTAACCACTACTGGCTATGTCCAGTGCATGCTGCTGCTGCAGTGCTGTTGTCAATGACATTCTGAAAGTGCAGCCAAAAGCAGCAAGCTTTGTTCTTAATATTGGGAAGGGTTACAGCGCTTTTGGCCTGAGGATGTGAGTGTTACAGGCCAGGGGGCTCCTGCAAGCAGCTTGTCTGTCTTCAGTTTCACCTCTCCTTCCCAAGAGATTACTGCCAAACTGCCCAGAGTGAAGGCCAAGGAGAGAATATGGTTGTCTTGCCATGGCTAATACTGTGGATGAATACTGAGATGAAGTTGTGCTGGTAAATGTACCAGAGACTGTTCAGGCCCAGTGGGGCCACATTAGCCTGGTACAATGCTAAGCTAGCAGTGTTGGCTGACTGCAGCTTCTTAGCAGTGCTTGCTGGTATTTTGTTGTTGGCATTTGCTGGTCTTTCCACCCAAAGTGCATGGAGAGAACATTACTACTACCTGCTTACAAAAGGCAGTGTAGACTCTCATTCAGAAATGAGGATCCACAGAGACTAGAAGTAAACACTTGACGCTAACCATCCCTTCTGTCTAAACTGATGCCGTTTGCAGCTGAAATTCACCACCTAATGTGCCTAATCACTCTACTACTCCAGTGCTGCAGGGGGTAGAGCACAGTAGCATCTGTCACCGATCTTCCGTGCCCCTCCTCTGCTACTGCCTATCACATGATGAGAATGAACCGTATTTTACGGCACGTAATGAGCCAACTGTCCTCTCTGCAGCCCTACTGAGAAGGTGGAAAAGTGTGAGAAGCTGCATCTTTTAAATACAATTCCTTCTCTAAAGTATTTTCTTGGCCCCAGAGAAGAAATGAGAGGTCTTCGTTGCTTTAGCAGTCCAGGAGACAAGTGGGGAAGATCACTTAATCTAGAGGAAAGATGACCAAATAGTCAGCTAATAGGAACACACAAGTTAAAAAAAAAGTCCTCCTGGGTCACTGAGCCAGTCTTCTGCTGTCACAAGCCCACTTAAAGTCATCAGCTGACAAATCTCCATCTTAAAGTAGGTGGGTTTCCCTCTTGACTCTTCAGTTCACTGGCATGCCAGACCTAATGGTTGGATAGCTTCTCCTGATTTCTGATCTGAATTTATTCACAGTCAGTTCTCATGCATTTTTTCTGATCCAGAACTGTCTTCCATCTGACTTAGTACTCTTAGCTGGTGTTTAGTGCCCTGACTTATTTATAGGCAGTGGCCCTTTCTCCACCTTTGTTTACTAGACTACACAAACTGCCTTTCTTTAGTCTGTCATAAACTCTCTGTTGCTGTGGTCCCTCTTCTCAAGTCCTGTTCCAGTATTTCCTGAACATGGTTAGTCAGATTCATGTGCACTGTTTCATCCTTGTGCAATGACATCAATTATCCCCAAACTCTGATGAATGAGTTGCTGCTTTTGCAGTTCAAAATGTTCCCTTGTGTGCTGTTCTCATTTTCTTTAATGTTGTATTGTAATATGTCTACATTTTGGAAACTGGTCATTGGTCTCACATGATTTCTCATTGTGGAGGTCAGATTGGCTTCAGGGTACAGGGCATTGGCTTTCTTTCCTCCCTCCCACCACATTCCAGCAAGTTTTTCACCAAATCCAGCACAGCATTTGCTGTCTTTTTTAAGGTTTTTAGGAAGAATCCAATGGAGTAATGTCTGTTTTGGCAGAAAGGTGCTCAGTCAGCAGGCTGAATAAGTTGGGGGTGGGTTTTTTCTTTTCGTTTGTTTGTTTTGGGTTTTGTTTTTTTAATTTTATTTTATTTTGAATGGAGTCTTGTTCTGGAGCATGTACAGGTAAATTCATTCTGAAGTTTGGCCAGATTGTGCTGCATCTTAATATTTTCTGTCTTCCAGAAGTTTGCTACTTCTCTCAATTATTGTTAAGATATTCCTTGGTGCAAAGATAATCTTTGCTGCACAGTTAGATTGAGCTGTTTCTTCCCTAAAGGCAGCGTGATGGAGTGATTTGCACTGTACCACTAACAATTACTTGGATCACTCTAAGTTAGACTATGGTGAGACTCCAGTGTTAGACTATGATGGGACTCTTAGTTAAGGAGACATTACTAAAGGCAGATTAAACCATGGAGGTAGAAGTATTTGTGACAAATAAGTAATTTCTTAGAGATTACACATAATTTCATATTCTGCTAAATATTTCACAGCTGTTAAATTGCTTGGTAAAAAAACCCAAACAAATGTAGACACGAAAAAAAAAATTAAAAAATGGGCAATTATTTTCTTTTAAGCATGGTTTAATTTCTTCCTTTAGCCCCCTTTTTTTAGTTTCCCCCATCCTCTCTTTAGTCTCAGTACTGAGCTAAGAGAAAATTAATTTTAATTGTTTAAGGAGACTTTTTAATTTTTTGTGCCATTGTGATGTGACACTAGTTGTATGATAAGGAAAGTATTTTGAAGTGGTGAAGTTGACATTTTTTAATAACACATCCTGGCCCTTAACGTGATTGAAGGTGTGGGTGGATTTAGAACAGGTTTCAAAAATGAAAAGGAATAATTTATTTCCTAGAATTTCTGAAAGTCTTGGATTTGTTTTCCTGAAAACAAGTTAAACCAAAGAAGCTTCTTATGATTTACTGTCTGTTTGTGGAAACCCCCAGGGTGTTTTAAGTATTCCCTAGGCAATCAGTTGTGTCCCTGCCAGCATTTTTCATATGAGGTCATGGATAGGGATAGAAAACTGGATGTTGATGAAACATAGGAAAGGAACAATAAATAGGGATTTTTCTTTTTAGAACCATGATTCAGCTTTCTTCAGTATTGGAGAAACAGAAGTGGGTCTTTGAAGAAAGAAGTTAAATATGGCCATGAGAGGATTGGAACACATACTGTATTCATGTCCACAATTATGTAGCACGTGCTAAGTTGCAATAAAATGAACTACTCTTTTTTGGGTCAAACTTCTGTTTCCAACTCCTCTGTTCTCCACCTCCATCCCCCTTGGGCCTGACTTCCAGCACAGCAGGTTATCAAAGCTCTTTTGAAGGGGATGGACATGTGGCAGTCCTTACTCTCTGAGGTTCAACTGCAGGACTGTCATCTGTTCTGTCTATTTGTGAATGTGGGCTGAGATAGAAATGTTCCTAAGGGTAAGAAAAAATGTATTGCTGTGTTAGGTCAGATGAAAGGTTTCCATAGCCCTTGCTCCAAAAGCAGCTTCTGGCAGGTACTGAAGGAAAAATGTCAAGTTCTCCTATCCTGGTTATAGCCAATTTACCAATAATAAGCAATAAAATAAATTGTTTCTCAGACTTTATCTGAATGACTGGATAGTAAGCATAGATTAAACTGACTTTCATGATTCTAATCCATGTTTTAACACATTTGTCTTCTGCAATGTAGTTTGGCATTGTATTCCATAATGTATTTTTATATTACATAATATCCGTATATTATGGGTTCCATAATTTTTTGTTTTTATATTCACTTTGTGGATCTAAATTCATTGGGAGATCCCAGATTCTTGAATGAACATTTTCCTAAGTGTTTTATTGCATCTTTTCTGTGTCAGCCGGGTTTAGTTGTGGGTTATATTAAGTATTTTTATCACTCGCAGACTTTGTCATTGGCCATCCATTTGTGGTCATCTGTGAATGTGCCAAACAAAGAAGAGAGTTGTGAAGTCCAGCTTGTTAACTGCCCTGCATGTGAAAGCTGACTTTTGTTTCATTGATTCTTTCAAGAGCGATGAAAATGACTGATTTTTGTCAAAAGCTGTCTCTACTCCGAGCAATTTTTATGTCTTGGTTGTGTATTGCGTTAGAGATTCTACTTCAGCCTTACACTTTCTGAGGTATTTGTAATGTTTTAAATTAGTAGAGCCTGTCCTTTTAACATGCTGTTTCTAAAAATGTCTTGGTTTTGTCTTACATTCTTGTAACTTTTTATGTTCCTCCTTGCCCAGGTTTATGCCTTTCCATTTTCATTTTTTTTTTGAGGTTGGCTTCCACTTACTTTTGAGTTTTAAAATGACCTCGTTACCTTTAAATAAGTCTTCAGGGTCACAGGATTTGGTATAGTTAGCCTGAGACCATACCTCCTGTGTAGGATTCTTCTATTTCAAAAGCTCTTTGTATTCCTAGCATATTTTCTTCTTCTGTGCTCTGTTCCTTGAGACCCTTTCTTTCCACCTGCCTCTTTGACCCCATGGAGGGTAATGGAAACACTTCAAAAAAAGTAACCTGAATTTGGCTCCAAGACCTTTTTTCATAGGGATAATCTAATGTAAGTGGTACTCCACCATCACTGACACCTGGTATTCGTATACAAGGTTTTGTGGCAGAGTGAAGATGCTAGCAGCAACTTGGGCATCCTCAAGCAAAAAAAAAAACAACCCAAAACCATCTCTGCCTCTCAGAGTATCTAAGAAACTCTCTGACTAAACTGCAGGGAAATCCCCAGGGAGGCAGCACTGCATGCCATAAATCTCAAGGCAGATTTAAATTTGAAATAATTCTTCAGACAATGGAGAATTCAGCTTTAAGTATTCTGCTCTTGTAGTACTGTTCCAAATGGCCTAGAGGGATTTTCTTTGCAGGTGAATCCTAATTTATGTGCCCACACTGCTTTACCTTACTCCTCAGTTAAATTTATTTTTAGTGAAAGCTGGTTCTCCTTTGAAAATGTGTGCTGAAGAGCAGCAGTCGTGCTATGGCTGAGGAATTAGGGAGGTGCCTGTCCTGTTAGTAAGGAATTGGTGGTAACTCTGTGACCAGGTCAAAATTGTGTGTGTCGTGTCCCAGGAGCCTTTTGTGAATCTGGCTGGTTATGCACGGTAACAACTTTAACAATGTCTAAGTGATGCAGAATCCCAAATCTTAACTTTCAAAGGCAAGCTGAACCTGCAGAAGCTGCTGTTTGTCAGTATGACTTATAGCTGAAACTCATTTGTGAATTTGGCACCAGGATTATTTTCAGATGCTCAGTTGATGGTACATTGGAGGAGCCTCAGGTGTCAGGTAGTATGCAGTATTTGAAGATTAATGTTCTTGAAAGTGGCAACCTCAAAAATGAGAGTGGTCAGAAAAGGCATCTGCCCTGAAAACATTGGCTGTGCTAAATACAGTGTGTATTTGTCTAGAGGAGTGGGCATTTGTAGATTTCTGAGGGCTGTAGAGAACTTGTTTTTCTTATCTCCTTGTTTTGTGGTAAAGAAGACTTATGAAGGACAGCATGGAGGGCTGAATGAATATGACAGCAAGAATCTGAGCAGCTGTCTAGATGTGGGGGATGATGCCCACTTCAGTGTGTGATAACCATGCCTTATACCTTAATTATGAGTGCTCACAATGCTTACAGGGTCAAAAATAAGTGTACAAACTTAGAAGGCAAACTGCGTGTTTAGCTGAGCTGTGATGACCTCTGTGCCAAAAAAGCTTTTGAAGACTTAGAGGACAAGGATACTGTTTATCACCATTTAAATGCTGGCAGGCTATTATTTTGTACTGTTCTGGCTTAAATTGACAAGGAGAAGGAGAACATGCTCCTTCTGCTTTTTTTTTTATGATGTAACGGTAGATGCAAAAAAATATTCTGTAGATAGGTTTTACAACATGTTGTTACAATGAAATATTATAACTACTGAAACTATCAAGATAGCTAGTAGGTTGGGAAAATAAGCTTAAATCAATTTCTGGCACAGATTTCAAGGCAAGCAGCATGCCAACAAACAGTAGTACTGGAAATACAGACAGGCATTAAAGCCTCTTAAATCAAACCTCTGACCTGACAGAAAATCCTTGATGACATCATTCTTCAATGATTATCTTATGTATAATTCAACTAATTCTTTCTTAACTGCGTGTTTAGCATGGACATGCAGTCCTTAAATATCTCTTTTGTGTGTGTAAGGACTGTAAAATCATGGCAGGAAACAAATATCTATTGTTACAAGGAGATTAACAAAATATACTTACCTGCCAGATGGTCCATGATTACCAGTAATATTGTTATTAACTTACGGCTGTGTCTTGGTTCAGCCAGGCAGCATTGCCAGTGTGGATGAATGTGTTACGCTGACAAGCAGAGTCTAGTCTTACACCCTTGATACTTGTCTTGATTGCTTCCACCAAGATAGCAACACTGCAATTATTCCCAATTAGTTCGATAAATATAACACAGGGAGTTGGTCCATATACGTTCTGGGAGGATGTGTTCTTCCATATGTTCCATTTTCCGAATGCTGAATCAAAAATAACTGGAAATGTGGGTGGCTAAACAGGCTGTGCCAGCTACTGTATTAATCACAGATGAATTTCAAAAATATATTGTGTACATATTGGTGTACTCTGTGTAACAGCAGTGAGGTACAAGTCTGAGATGGTGTTTTAAAATGGCAAAGGATCTCGAATGAATGTGGTAGAAGTCTTGTACCATCATGATACTTTTTGTAAATGCCACATATACGCTTAAAGAAACTTTGCTTTTGAAAGCACTGTATTCTCAAGTAGTTTCAGACCGTGGTACTACTTCAGAAGTGTGATGTTACTATGAAACATCTATTGCAGAGGTCTAGTGAAAAAAGAATGATAATACGCACCATGGGGGGAAACATTTGAAATCCAATGGCAGCTTGTAACTGTTAGGAGAGATTGCTTTCCTGCTCCTGCTTCTGCACTGTCCTGTTTCTTCTTGCTGAGATTTTCACCCCAGAAACTCACAAAACACTGAGAAAAGGAAAACCAGAACAACTTAACCACATCAAAAGTTCAGGTTGTGCTGCAGAAGAGCTGCAGATGGGAAGAGCGTAGGTAGAAAAGTTTGCATTGAGTTCATGAAGATTGGGTTTTGTGAAAGACAAACATTCTTGTAAGAAATGTTTTAGTACAAGAGAAGCAAAAAGAACATTTAGTTTGAAATGGAAGAATTTTATAGTGTTTCTGGAAGAAGTATTATGAAAATATTTTCAAGCTTGCATAGCTTAACAGGGAGATCATGACAAAACTTAAGCATAAATTGAAATTGCAGGTGGAAGCGGGGCCTGGTGACCTGGGAGGAATATGGAGACACTGTCTGAGCATGACTGTGATCGTGAGTATCTTGTATCAGAATAGCGTGGCCAGCAGGACCAGGGAAATGATCACTCCCCTGTACTGATTGCTGGTGAGGCTGTACCTCAAATCCTGTGTTCAATTTTGGGCCCCTCACTGCAGGAAAGACATTAAAGAGGCTGGAGCAAGTCCAGAGAAGGGCAGTGGAGCTGGTGAAAGGTCTGGAGCACAAGTCCTGTGAGGAGCAGCTGAGGGAGCTGGGGGTGTTTAGGCTGGAAAAAAGGAGGCTCAGGGGAGACCTTATTGCTCTTTACAACTGCCTGAAAGGAGGTTGGGGAGAGGTGGGGGTTGGTCTCTTCTAACAAGTGACAACTGATAGGGCAAGAGGAAATGTCTTCAAGTTGTGCCAGAGGAGTTTTACATTGCATATTGGGAAAACTCGCTTCACTGAAAGGATTGTCACGCATCAGAACAGGCTGCCGGGGTTGAGTAACCATCCCTAGAGGTATTTAAAAGATGTGGCACTTAGGGACATGGTTTAGTGGTGACTTTGGCAGTCCTTGGTTAATGGCTGGGACTCAGTGATCTTAAAAGGTCTTTTCCAAGGTCTTTGCTGCTGAATGGAAAAGTGTGCTTTGTGACGAAGGATGTTGAGAAGTCCAAGGTACTCAATATCTTCCAATAAGTACAGGCTGATCAGCCTCACCTCAGTCCCTGGGAAGGTGATGGAGGAAATTGTTGTGAAAACCTCTTCTGGAACACATCAAGAGGGGCAGTGTGATTTGGAGTAGTCAGCATGGATTTCTGAGGGGGAAATAGTGTTTAACCAACTGAGCAGCCTTCTGTGTGTAGATGACTGGTGTCCAATTGGAGGTCAGTCACTTTACTATACTCCTGGTGGGCACCAGTTTGACATGAATCACCAATGTGTGCCTGTGGCAAAGAAAGCCAACAGCCTCCTGGTCTGTGAGAGGAAGTTTTGCTAATGGGTTGAGGAGAGTGATCCTCCCTCTTTACCCAGCCTGGTGGGTCTCCATCAAGAGTGCAAGGTTCACTTCTGGGCTCCTCAGCACAGGAGACATGGATGTACCGAAGCAAATCAAGTGAAGGGCCACACAGATAGTTAAAGGTTGGAGCATCTGGCAGACAGGAAGGGCTGAGTGAGCTGGGACTGTTCAGCCTGGAGAAGAAGAGGCTTCAGGGGCATTTTATGTGTAAGTACCCAGTGAAAAAGTGTAAAGGAGAGAGAGAGACAGACCTTTCTCAGCCTTATTCAGTGAAAGGCTGGAAAGCCCAAGAGGCACAAACTGCAATACAAGAAGTTTCATTTAAACATCAGAAAACTTCTTTTTTGACACTGTGTGTTTGGTCAGTCACTAGATCAGATTTCCCAGAGACGGTGAAGTCTCCATTATTGAAGGTATAAAAATCCCCCGAAATTGACTGAGCCTGCTTTGAGCAGGTGATTGGACTGAATGATCACAAGAGGCTTCTTCCAGTGACAGTTGCTGAATGAATCTGATTTTCACATCTATTTTTAACAAAATAATTGTATTAAAGAGCTTTCAAATGATGTAAGTTCTTTAATCAGTTCTGATGTGAGAAGTCCAGAAGTATTTTCCTTTCTTTCCAGTACGTGGCTCTGAGTGTTAGGATGCTTTCCTGCTTTCTGATGTTTGTCCCACTAGAACTTGCCATGAATTCTCCAAATTGCAGCACTTCTGGTACAAGGCCGTACTCAAATGCTTTCTCAGTGCACTTACTGACCCTAATTTCTCTGGTTTGTGTGTGTTGTCTTTCTCACAAGTAACCTCTAGGTAAGTTTTCTTTTGAAAATATTTTTTTTGTTTTTTACTGACACCCTGCTCCTACAGGGCTTGCTTGTGATACCACACAGCAAACTCTTAAAGGTGTTTCTTCTCTTCTGGCAGTGATTAGTTTGTCCTTTATTTGTCATCTGAATTTCTCTTTGCAGAAGTGTTTGAGGAGGGAAAGGTGAGTTTCCTCTCCTACCAGTTAAAAACAAAATGTACACGAGGGAAAAAGTTTCTGTGTAAAGGAAATAAAACCTTCTTCCCTAAGGTGCTTGAGGTCTCCCACGTGAATGGGTTGCATTTCTACTGAAGTTGGATCGTCACTGCTTTTCCTACTGATTTCTTTAGAGTAGTCAGGATGATGCTAATTCTTGATAGCTTTGCTGATGTGACTGGTGTATAACATGAATTAGGAGAGCAAGGAGTAGTGTTGGTCCTGGTCCTGCTGCCTGCTTTGTGCCTCTGTGCAGCCATGGGGAGATTATTCGCTTGCAGAACAGGTCCTGTCCTCAGCCCACACGCTAATATTTGCTTGTAAAGGTCCAGAAAATACTAGAAACCTACCTGGTGGGATCTACACATGACCAGATGAATAATCTGTTACCTCTCCTGGTCTGGGCATCTGTCTTGCCAGGTTAAGTTTGTAATCCATTGATATCAACATTTTAAAGAGAGAATCTGTGCAGTATGGCAGTTTTTCCTCTTAAGGTTATTGCTCACCTGGAACATGGAAAAAACAGTTCCTTGGGGTAGAAGTATGGTTTGAGCAGTCCCTGGGGAAACTGCTGTTCAAAACAAGTGTACAAAGGCACAAAGCTGTAAACTAAAAATATATCAGAATGTTCTAGAAGTGTGATGTGTGCTATTTTAAATTGAACTTGCTAGAACCAGCACTAAAATGTTTCAAGTAATTTCTAAATGTGCCCAGCATTAGGTTGTTGAGATTCTAGGCAGGAGACTGAGAGGGATGAAGTGCTCCTGTACTTTGTCTGTTTTATTTAATTTTCTAATGCATTCTTCTGACCACTTACATGATGTAGTTGTGTTTCTCCAATTCCTATATAGCGTGTCTGAAGATCAATGTCCAAATCTAGCTGTTGTGGACTCTTGTTGTACTGGGGTCAGGTGTGAGGGAACAGTATTGTCCTGGTTTTGATCAAGCTCACTCTTATGCCTGTTCTAATTTTGTTTGTAAGTATGCTCTCTGTATGACTCTGTAGCTATCTTGTTACTATTATTAATGTGTTATGAGCATTAATTAAAAGAGGGAACACACTTTGAGGTGAGCAAGGTGTTTCTGAGATAGAGGCCATGCCCTTCTTAGTTCACAGCCTGAAAGAAGGGATGATGAGTTTGTAGTTGTGGAAGTCCAGACTGTGGAAATGAAAACATCTGTCCCGAGTGGCTGAAATTATTGACTTGAAAGGAATGGTGTTCTGGATTTAAGAAATCAGCACAGAGCATTCATCCGCTATGAATGAGTTTGTGTAATGATTTAGCACCTAGGAGTTGCATATTGACATTTTTGTCAAGTCTGGACCACAGCAAAGCAGTCATAGATGACATGCTCTGACAAAATTATGCTATAAATGTCCTATATAGTTCTGAAGAATATGTAAATCTTTGAAGGCTTTTTTTTTTTTAAGATATGTGGCTACAGTCTTGTACCTTTTTTCTTCTGATGATTTTCAAGTTTTTTTATAAAATAAGAGTGTCAGCTTTGAAATTGGCTTGTTAGGTTTTCTTTCAAAAGAATTTTTGAGGTAAACTGGCGATGATGAAACCTAGAGACTTCTTGGTATAGGTCTTACACAATTCAGACAGTCCTTCGGGACCTGTGTGTATGAAACTTTTTTTTTTGGCTTCACAGACATCAGTGGTCTATTGCTGGCTTGTGCAACTTCCTGATGTTGTATCAGGTTTTATTGCAGGGCAAGCTGGCAGAGGAGTGGGGAGAGGGCTTGGATGTCTGCTGGAGGAGGATGTTGAGCTGCAGAGAAGAGGCCTGAATGTCTCTGGAGGCCGGGTTGCCATTGAGGAGAGTACAAAAAAAGGCTTTTGCCAGTTGTTTTGGAAAATAGGATTCCCTGGAGCAAAGGGGGAGAATGTAGTTTTGGCTGGACATGGAGCGAGGTGCAGTGCCTGGTCCCTTGCTCTCAGAATTGTCTGGGAAGGTTGCTGGCATCAGAAAAAGTAGTGCAGGTCTTTCACTGTATTTATTTTGGGTCTTTGCTGCACTGTAAAATATGAAGGGCATTACATTGTTTGAACATATAACTTGTTCTTAACTGCCACCCTAATCTTAATGTGTTAGATGTACTGAGCTCTTGTCATAATGCATCTCAGTAAAGTCTAAAATTAGAATGTGTGTCTGTGATCATGGCTCTGGGAGCACAAAACTTCTTTGGTTTTAGACATTTTATCAAATTCCATATTTAGAAGAAAGATGTAGTTCTGCTTTTCAGGCTACAGCATCATAAAAAAGTTTAACCGATTTCTGTAGTTATGTTCAAGGCTGTTTCTCTCTGTTTTCAGAGGTGTTGTCAAAGTCGACATCAATCTGCAGAAGGTGGACATTGACCAGTGTTCGAGTGAGGGATGGTTCTCAGGGACGCACAGGTGTCATCTCAACAATTCTGAGGTATGTCTGTCCCTAAGGGACCTCACTTCAATAACAAATCTTTACACTGAGTAGTGTTCTGTAGTATAGATGTTATTTATTTTATAGACATTAAATGTGGTTTGTAGGGCTGAAGAAATCTTTCTGTGCTAGGTGTTATGGAATGCATGAGTTTCAGGACTGCCTGCATTTCAGAATTATTGGTGTTAAATAAAACAGAAGCTAAGTTATTGTGAAGAGATAACAGTTACAGGGAAAAAGATTACCAATGAAATTATTTATGAGATTCTGCTTTGCAAGTCTAACAATTATTTTGCGCTCAAAATCAAAATAGGCTTTTAATGTCAGTGTCACTTTTCCTTGGACAGCTTTGCAAAATATAGCAGAAGTAGCTGAAATGCTAATAGTAATTATTCAGAAAAACATGATCTTTTGATAGAGTGATACAGAATAACAGGCAGAATTGGATACTGTAATTCCTTCTTAGTAGAAATGCCAGCATTTTGACAGAGCTGGCTAAAATGTTTGTGCTCAGCTCCTTCCTGCTTCCCCTTTCTTCTGAAGGTCTGTGTCTGGTTCCATCTGTCAGCAAATCATAGATCATTCAGCCTGGGCAGTCATATGTGTTCAGTGAAACTTTAAAACAAAATACATTTTGATTTTTCTTTTAATTCTGCCATGTAAAGGTGATTTCCAAGGCACCCATTTGGTTTCTGTGAGAGTAGGCACCTTGTGCACTTCTGTGCTTTTGGAAAGGACAATTAAAATGTAGGGAAAGTTGACATTTGTCTACCAGAAGTCAGGAGATGTTTGCCTAATTTGCTGTAAAATGCCAATTTATCAAAGCCAAGTCTAAATTTAGGAAAACAGTTGGTTTTGATGAATTCAGCTGCTAACGTATTTGAGCAAGAAGAACTCAGAATTTTTGTAAACATTTTTTTTGTATTTTCACTTTGTTTTTTTTTTTCTTAAACTCGAAATGAGAAATGAAGTCTTTGGTAAAGGCTGATTTACGACTAAATATTTCTGCAAGTGGAAAAATGTTTTTCTTTGTCAAGTACTTTTTGACTTCTGAATTCAAGGGAATACTTTTTAAATAGCTCATGTTTCTTCCTAGAAGAAAATATTGTTTCCCATGTGATCTGGTAAACCTTGTTTTTTAATGTATTCTAGTTATCCCAAACGTGATTATATACTTTGACAAGTGCTCCTCCTTCTCCTAATGTCTTATGAGCAAAACATGTCAGCAGAGGGGTGGGACTGTAAGTTGCATTTCTGCAGCCAAGAATAAAAGGGAAAAAACCCAGTCCTGGTTCTCTTGTGGTTTAGCCCCAGTTGGCAACTAAGTACCATGCAGTCATTCACTCATTTCCCCTGCCCCCACTGCCATGGGGAGGAGAACTGGGGAAAAAAGATAAAACTGGTAGGTTGAGATAAGAACAGTTTAATAATGGAAACAAAGTAAAATATAATAATAACAATGATAATAAAATATACTATTACTAAAATGATGGAGAAATAGAAAAGGAAAATGAAACCTAAGAACAACCAGTGATGCACAATGCCACCTGCTGATTGATGCCTGTCCTGTCCCCCACCACGAGTGACCCCTCCTGCCCAACTCTTCCCAGCTTATATACTGAGCTTGATGTTCCATGGTGTGGAATATCCCTTTGGCCGGTTCAGGTCAGCTGTCCTGGCTCTGCTTGCTTCTTGTGCACCTCCTCAGTGGCAGAGCATGGGAAACTGAAAAGTCCTTGACTTAATGTAAGCATTGCTTGACACACTGATATTTCGGCTGTTGCTGTCGACATTACTCTCATAGAGAATCCAAAACACAGCACTGTACCAGCTACTGAGAAGAAACTACCACAGCTGAACCTAGTAGAAGGTCCCATGTGCTGCTTTCCATGCTTGTTTCGTTGGAATCCACTGTGTGGAATGAGGATAACTTACATAGTTGTGCAACAATGTTTTCCGCACAGTTTTGCTTATAAATGCTAATGAAATCATATTTCCAGTGCTCTGTTTTATCTACCTAGGAGCAGTTAAAGAAACACCTGCTGATGGTGAAATGCTCTGCCCCCATTTACAAAGTCTGTTTCAAGCAGAGGAGGAAGAAAATGGAGATCTCTGGGTTTCCAGTTCTTGTTAAGTTAGACCTTCCTTGCTTGCTTTAGTTTTGTTTTGACTTGAGTGTATACTGCAGCCTAGCCTTTGTGCAGACTGCTTGGTAAGCCTTTGCCATAGTGAATTTCTGATTTGGCTCTGAAAGTGTTTACTGCATAGCCCATGCCATGTGGCCAGGCTACCAATACCATTAAACCAAAGGCATAAAGCTCAGTATTTCAGAATATTCAAATATTTCAGAAATACAGCTCCCTTCTTCCCTAATGCTTGAAAACATAGAGAGTGACTTAATGAAAGAATAAGAGGAAAAAACCCAAAGTAACGGATTAATCAAAATGCGTCTTTGTTTTGTATTTCAGTAAATTTTATAGAGGCTAAAGTCTACTACACACATGGCAGACAAATTCTCCTGCTTTCTGTGCTGTTCTGAAGTGTTTATTTTCTAAATAAAAATCGGTTGAAATGAGGGAGATGGAGGTGCATTACAGTGAATGGAAACATATGGTGAGCCAGTGGTCTGTATGTGCCAGACAGAAAAAAGGGAAGGCATGGGTGGGATCCAACTTCTACCAGAAAATAGAGACTGTTGTTGAAAGTACTGTATTGCCTTCACATAGTCTGACACAGCAGCACTGGGGGATGATGCTAGCTATGACACTGGGATTTGTCTTTGGAAGGTCATCAAGAGCAACCTGATTGTGATGGAATAATTCTAGTGCTAGTCCTTGCTTGGAAGAAAATAGTGTGTGGTTGAGTGATTTAAGAATATTGTTACTCAAATAGGCAAAATGCTGAGACATACTAATCTTCCTTTAATCTGTCCTTAGATTTAGGTGTTCTTCCTTAGGATTGGTGGCTCTTAAATATCTTGATTTATGTATGGTGCCCTTGAGTACAAAACAAAAACAAGCACTGGGAACTTTGGATTCCCCGTTTTAATTCGGCTACTAAATTCCTAATATGTAGTGAAATTTTTACTTGATTTGTTCTCTTTTGTGGACAGTACACATGCATCCCTGATTTCATAGCAGCCTAGATGAACTGGAAGAACAAGAGTGCCCTCCTTTAACCTCAGGGTAACTGGATACTGCTCAGCCTAATTATGCAGGAAGTTAGGTGATACTTAACACAGAAAAGCCAAATAGCAGCTGTGACTAATGTCTATTTCAGTTGTGACTTTTTTCTCCTTTTTTTTTTTTTAATAACTGGATCAGCCACAAAGAGGCTGATGGCCAGGTGTTACTTTTATGAGAGCTACATTCTGCTTCTTGCCTTTTACCTTGGCTTTCAAATAGGCAACAGCTTCCCCAAAAGCTCTTGGGCAAGAGATACGGATTCTCTTGGGCTGCAACAAATGACAGGTAATATCTGCAGAGTTAGAAATAATGAAGTTAGGTAGATCATAAAATGATGCAGACAATTCTGAAATTAACAAACAGAAAAAGTGTAGTTACCCAATAACAAATGCAAAGTAATTTCATTGTACAGGCTATACCATGTACAGTCAAGGCTGGTTATAGGAGTAAGAAAACATGCCCTTTTACCCTGTTTGAAACCCTTGAAGACTTTTATTATATTGGATTTCTTCTCCAAGAAGCTGACAGCAGCTGCTGGCACTTTTAGTAACAACTTTAGGGTCCTTGTTGAGACAGCAACAATAATGTCAAGGCTGAGGAGCGTCTGAAGAAATCAGCTGGTGTGGCCCCTTGAGCTTGGCCGAATCCTTCCAGCCAGCAGCATCAGTCTGTGAGCAATGGCAGCAGACTCCACGCTGCTCCCCCAGCCTTAATGAGCCTGCCAACAGCTTGCAATGTGAGACAGGCTCAGCTGACATCCCTTTGGGTTTCAACAGTATTCCACAAATGACAGCGTGCAAAAATATCTAGAGGAAATGAGGGAGGCAGAGTAAACAAGAAAGCTGCACTGCTGTCTGTATACAGTGTCTGCATATCTGTGTTTGTAGAAGGATGCATAGGCCTACTGTGTGTGTATTTATTCTGCACAAACCCAATTGAGAAGGGAAAACAAATGAGCAGTGCAGCCAGAATCTTTTTTCCATTGTTTAGCAAAACATTTGGGACCATCATATTTTATTATACTGTATGCAAGGTTACAAGCAACTGAACAAGGGGGAGGTGGGGGCTGATTAAAAATAGATTTGTAATGGGGATTGAGTTGAGGGTGGGGAGGAACCTAATGCTTTCCAGGTTTTTCAAGCAAATGCTTTTCAGTGCCCTTGTCAGACTGGGAAAAGGCTATTAATGTGCACAGTCTGTGGGAGGGGAAACATGGCAAGAGATTAGCATCTGAAGTTATAACCCACTGGGTCATATTCAGTGTCGTTGATTTTGCTTATTACTTGCATGTATTTTCTGTCCTATCCATTAGGAAAAGTGCAGTCAGAATTAGAAGAATTTGAAAGGAAAGCTGTTTGGTGATTCAGTCTGAGTGAATGGGTTTATGGACTATAGTTAGCTTCTAATTTGGAAATAATAATCATTCTTGAAGCTACAGATTGCATCCAAGATAGGACAAGAGAAGTACCCAACCAGAGCAGAGAGCATGTCAGGATATATTTTGTCTTAAAACATCTTTAGTGGTAGAAAACAAATAGTAAATGCTGTATCATATCCTGGGCTGAAGGGGAAATCTAAGGCAGAAAGGGCAGTGGCACATTTCAGTAAAGGAAACATAGCCAGCACTTCTTGGATTCAGCAGCAGACAGGTGTATCTGTTCTCTCCAACAGCTCAGGGTGTTTGAAGAGCATGCAGTAGATACAAAGAACATTTCAGATGCTATTTTAAAAATAACTGCATCATCTGCATTCATGGGAAAAGTCCCCTTATGACAGTAAACCAGATCTAATCTGGCACTCCCCCAGACACAGTTACATAAAATAAGGTGGAGGTTTGTCAGAGTTCTCAGCGATAAACAAGGTGCTATGAAAACCAACTTTCAGTTTAAGGAAGAGCCAGGTTGCTTAGCTACAGCATCTTCGCTTCTAAGACTAAAAATTTAAATGAGTCTGTTTTGCAGGAGCTAATCTTGGTAATCAATGTTTTCTTCAAAGAAGAAAACCTTTGCAAAAATTCCTTTCATCCTAGTTAGCAGTCTTAACTTGAGCATTTA
Source organism: Lycocorax pyrrhopterus obiensis (assembly GCA_014706295.1). Taxonomy (NCBI): domain Eukaryota; kingdom Metazoa; phylum Chordata; class Aves; order Passeriformes; family Paradisaeidae; genus Lycocorax; species Lycocorax pyrrhopterus. The sequence continues at coordinate 17,344,348 of JACSVZ010000002.1, read as the reverse complement.
AATTCATCTGGGTCAATTCTATTTGCTTCTGGTTTTCCTTCCCCCAGACTTAAAACATGAAAAGGGGTAGATGGTTTGGCTGAATGATGTTGTCTGTCAAATTAAAATAGCAGGGAGGTATTTGATTTTTCTTGCATATGACAGATGATGGTAGCATTGCATCCATTCCCAGTTCTTTCAGGTCTATGGCTGCAGTTTTTGGATCTTTCTCTGCTGAGTAGAGCATCCTGTTAGGCAATGCTGATCGTTTGAACTGGTGCTTCTTCCCATTGTGTTTGGGCAGGGAAGTGGTGAGGCCCAGAAGTTTAGTTGGCTGGTGGAACATGACAACATATACCTGATGGGAGCAGAGGGGAGGTTGTAGAGAGGGGAATGGGTGCAGGGAAGAGCTCTTCCCAGGAGAGAGATTGAGAAACTCTGTGGCTGGGACAAGAGAAGGAACATCAGGGTGTATTGGGAGGCACAGAAAACCTTGAAGTGAGGAGCCTGGGGAGTGTAGCCAGGCAGCACCATTCTCATGGCAGACTGGCTGTGAATTCCCTTTCCCACATGTGAAGTGGCAGAAGCTGTATCAAATCCAAGCATAAACAGAGCACAGCTTCATTCATGGTTCTCATTTCTTATCACTACATTCAGAGGACTGTACAGTATCTGGAAAATGCCTCTAGTAGCATTAAGAACAATTAGATATATGCAATTAGATAGATACACAGCATTTTGGTTTCAAAGCATCTGGTCCATTCTGTGAGAGATCTGACAGGCTTATCTTGGAAGGTGCCAAGTACTCCCATATCTTGTGAGGTAATATAAATACTATTACCCCCATCTTCGAGCTTGCCCACAGACAAAATTATTGTCTCTAAACTGATAGACTGGAACTGAGCAGTGATTGCCAAGTGTGTGAATTACCTTCTCCAGAGTTTGATTTCTGCAGAAAGGTGTGCCAAGTATGTGAGCTGAGAGTCCCTATATGCTCCAGCCAGGGATCATCTTCAGAATGGGATTTTGGGGTGCCTCACAGTGTGTACCCACACCGTGCTTCAGATACTTCCAGCAAGACTTAAGCAACCTGAAATATTTTTGGAACCTGTGTCTGATGAGCTTCATAGTTTTCTTAGTGATCTTGACTTGTGATAGAATTTTGGTCAAAAATTAAGTCACCCAAACTCCTCTTAGATAAACACACTGTTGCTATACTTGCTGTCATTGCAAAGGACACAGCTTCCTATGAACTGTGCAGACTCTGTTCTTGAGTGGCACAGTTAACTATCAGTTTACTCAGATAATACACTGCCCACGGTTTTTTTCATTGTTAAAATAGGAAAATTCTGCTCATGCATATGTACCGCAGTTAATTTTTTTTCTTGGAAAAAAACCCGGGTTTTTTTCAAGACTTGAGGAACAGTTAACCAATAGAAAAAAAATTTTCTACTTTACTTAAAAAAAAAGCTTTTATCAGCTGTAGGAACTGTTTTTCCTGCTTTTTTAATACTTCATGATATGTACATAAGAGGCAAGTTTAATTTAATCTAGAGAAGAAAGTTCATTCTTTTTTCTATAACAAATTAAAATTAGCTTGAAAACATATTAAAGATCTTGTGATGAAAAACTGAAGACAATAGCTGCTGAATCTTTATATTCAAAACAATGTACTGAATCATAGTAATAACCTTAATGGAAAAAACCTAATTTAGCTTTATTTTTAAGCACAATTTTATAGCACTAGACATTCAAATACAGTCATTTTTGTTGGTGGCTTCTGGTAGGAGGTAAATGCTTTTTTGCAAATGAAAAATGACTGCTTTTGGGTTATCTATGTTATTTTTTTTTAAATCTCAGTAATTCATATGATTTTTTTCTTCTGGTTTGCATTTGCCAGTACTGTGAACTGATGGCTATAAGGGACTGGTCTCCTGGAAATTGCTTAGTGTTTACTAACCTACTTAGCATCATCTTTTGTGTTTCTTTAATACTTTCTTGCCCTTTCCTGTTTGAGATCATGAATATAGTGAGCATCAGTACTATCATGGGAATGCAGAACATCTGAGTTTTGATCTTCAGCTTTTTGAGTATTACTGCCTTTCTGTGTTTTGGCTATTTCGTAAGCCATTGCTGGGCTTCATCCTACTGCATTTCTTTATCTTTGTTCATCTCCTATAAGGGTTTTATTCTTCTTTCTGTCAGTGAAAAAGTAGTGAAAAGAAAAACACTTTTTCCCAACATCTTATGCATATAAACTTCTTGAGATAAATAAAATATGTATTGTCTTCAATTATTCCTTATATAAGATGGTGAGCGAAAGTAGATATTGCTTAGAGGCCAATCAGACAGCTTAATATTTGTTATACTGAGGTGTTTATTTCTTGCTGCAGGATCAGAATACCTCTGAAGTTAAATTTGGTCCCCGGATTTACCATAACTATTCTCAAGGCAACCAGTTTTCATTTACTTGCATGAAAGAAGTAGTATGATTTGCTTACTGAGCTCTACCTTTTTTGTCAGAATGTAATAGCTACTTTTTTTTTCACCACCAATCCCATCTAAACATTCTAATAATTTTTCCTCTTTCAAATGTGGTTGGCTAGGGGAAAAAAGTATTCATGGAGTGATATAACCATGCATTCTAGTTTAATCAAAGTGATTAATCAAAAATCTTAACCAGTTATAGTCTTACCGTTACATTTAAAAATAAAACTAACTACGTTGGCTTGACCTGAGAAACAAATTGAACTTTCTCTGTAGCTAATAAATTGAAATATTTGCAACTCTCAAATATTTTTGTATGTTTTTATATTAATGTTTATTTACAGCTAAGCTGTTTATGTACACATGTATGAACTTCATATAAATGCATGTGTTTGAATGTCTATCTGTACATGTACTTGGAGCTGTGAATTGCTTGGTCCTTTGCACAGAGGCATTCTGCCAGAGCAGCTTTGTGCTGAGATGTTGCAGAGGCTGGGAGGATACTGGTCCTTGTCTTGCACCTCACCCCATGCACCAGCACAGGCTGCAGGGCTGAGCAGCTGGGAAGCAGCTTTGTGGAAAGGGCTCAGGGGGTCCTGGCGGGCACCACGTTGGCCATGAGCCAGCAGTGTGCCCTTGAGGCCAACAGCCTCGGGGGCTGCGTTTGGCGGAGCTTTGCCAGCTGGTCAAGGCCTCCTCTGCAGCTGTGTCCACTTCTGGGCTCCTCAGTTCATCAGACATGGATGCTCTGCAGGGAGGGCCACCACAATCAAGTGCTTGGAGCACCTGTTGAATGAGGAGAGGCTGAGCACGCTGGGACAGAAGAGAAAGTTTTGGGGATTTTCTCTGTGCATAAATACCGATGGAAAGGTAAAAAGGAGGCAGACGGACTCTTCTCAGGGGTAGTCAGTGGCAGAGCAGGAGGTGGTGCTTCAGCCTGAAGCAGTGAAAACCCCCCATTTTTTGATTACACAGCGAGGACAGTCAGGCACCAGAACAGGTTCTCCACAGATGCGATGGAGTGTCCACCACGGGTGATGTTCGGAGCCTGGATGTGTGTGGCCCTGGGCAACCTGGTTTAGCTGAGCCTACTCTGAGTAGAGCTTGGGACTGGATGGTTTTCAGAGATGCCTTCCAGGCTCAGCTGCTCTGTGATTCTCTGGTCAGCTGCTCTTTCATCCTTCGCATGATTCAGTTTTCCTGTCTGATTTATGTCCAGAAAACATGGCATCCCTTTTGAGCTTTGCATTTCCATGCTGCTTTATTTATACTTATGTCAAGACTCTCTTCCATGGCCAGCTGCTTTTGCTCATCACTTTTTTCTTTTAAGCTTCTAATAAGATAAGTGTGCAAAGATGTGCATGTAAGTTTTTTGAGAAGTCTTTTGCTTTAGACACTTTTTCTAGATCAAGTTCAACACTTTTCTGCTACTACAATAGAAGAAAGGGAGTCAGTATATCCAGATTCCTATTTTTTTTAGATGATAGCTGTAACCACCTCAACTTACTTACTTTCAGAACTTCTTGGAAAGTTGATTTAGTAGAGATAACACTAAATTTTGAATTGTACTGGCTTTCTCCTTACACTTTGAAATACTTTTATCCCTTTATATATATTATCTAAGTATCTAATGATTAAATCTTTGAGTGGAGAAAAGATCTAAAATATAGATTTGGTGGTGCATTTAATTGGACAACAAATGCTGCATTACAAAATGTGAGTTTTCCAAATAAACTACAATGTATAGAATACTGTCCTAGAGTTAGAGAATTCCTAGGGATGTTTAGTAAATTGTTATAGGCTCTTTTGAAATTAAGACATTTTGATACTTGTTTTCATCCTGAAATGCAGTGAAGGAACACCAGCACTGCATTTTCCTGAATTTAACATGTTTAAAAAGCGTTGATTTTGAAATATGAAAGCATGCATTTCAGGTAGATTCTTTAGGAAATTGTATAATTTGAAAGATTGATAAAACTTGATTAAAAGTCGTGATTAAATTAATGTCTTAATCCTTTCTTATGGGCAGAAAATGAAAAAAAAGACACTTTGAGAGAGTCCTGTTGTATGGTAGCAGCAGGAGGCTTTGTGATACATTTTGAGCATTTCTAGAAACCTATCTAAGCGTCAACGCGCCACCAAATGCGCGTCTTTTTTTCCCCTCTTGAAAAGTTCAGAAACTTTTGATACCATTTGTCCAGTTCCATCACTAATCATATCTGTCTTATGCTGTTGGATATTCATTGTGTTATTTTAGTTCAGCCAGAGCAGCTTGTCTTTCTTTCAAGAAAGGAAGTCAAATAAAGCAGCACCCTAGAACTTGTCAACTTTTGCCAGACACGATAAAACATCATTACCTTCCAATATGTACAAGACATGGCACAAATTGGTTTTAAGCATGTGAGAGCAAATATTTGCCCTGTAGAGCTTAAACTCCATAATTAATATTGTTCCACTGCCCTTCAAAATAAATACTGCATTACACTGGCTGAAGAGGCATTTCTTGGTAGCTTAGTTATACAGAATTTTTGTATGGATAATTAATATATGATGCTTTTTTGAAATAAATGTCTAAATAAAATGCTGCCATCATCCTGATATGAATATTCTGGAATATTTTTGTGAAAAATGGCAGGACTGATTTTTTTTTTTTCTTGGTAGTAGAATAAACTTTAATTTTTAAATTTGAGTTTTCTTGCAGGATACAACTCCATAATAATGATTGTTTCTAAGGGACCACTTTATTGCTACACAGAGTGTGAATTATAAAAAGCAATTCTCATGAAGTATTATTCAGTGAGCTACTTAAGGAAGAAATATTTTTGCATGTTTAATGCACATTTCAGTTATGTTTCATTTCCATAGGTGATTGAGAGTTGCTTTTAATTATGCATAAGAAGATTATTCTAACTGCTTTCTAACATTGTTTAAAAAAATGGTGCATTATAGCAGTCAATTTTGTTACAAGTGTAACCTAAACATATTTTCTTCGGTGATTACATGATTATATGGAGAGATATTTTGCATCTTTGTCGTTGTGTTATGCTGCAGCAAATTTAAGTGTTTCCCCTATTTGTGTATCTTTGTAACACTGCTAAATGGTGAAAATGCTGAAATACATGTAATAAAGATGCGTCAACTTTGAAGTCCTTACTTCTTGCTGAATTTTCCATAGGCTTTACGTTAATTCTGTGTTTGAATTTGTACGTATGAACACGAGAAATGACTGCCATGTGTCACAGATATGGGAAAGAAAGGGAAGCTGGTGTGTATGGGAAGCACTGTGTATGTCACTGGGATCCTGGGGCCGCAGCAGCTGTCCCCATAAACTGGGGCTACAACCTTGAAACTCCTATCAAGGAAAGAGTGATGGAAGAAGAGGAGGGCTTAAAAAGCACGAATTCTGTGCAACAGCTGTATACTTACCTTTTTAGTAAGAGTCACATGAAAGAATACCATTGTTGCCATTAACTTATTATAATGAAAGAATACCTCACTTGTCCATTGTAAACGTCAAGCATTTGACTGTGCTCTTGCTCCACTCTATTTGTTTTCTCCAAAGATATAAACACTTACAAAGAACAGTCCTTGTGTTTTGTGAGGGTTTTTTTTCTCCTATTATTTCTTGCCTTAAGTCCCAAATAATTTTGGGTTGCAAGTGTGAGAATGTTTGTTTGTAATCATCCGTTCAGACCATCCATAGCTCTATGAGTTTATAGCAATAGCTTTACCTTAGGAATTGGTCTTTCAGTCTGTAGCATGCAGGCAGCTCTCACTAATCATTTGAATCCTTGTTTGGTCCTGAAGAACAGAGGCAGTAACCTGTGCTCTTGGCAGAGAGGAGTGGGGCTGCTGACCTGTTGTGTTGGCCCTGAGAGCTCCAGTTGTGCTCTGTGACCAGCATTTTTGAGGGCATCCTCTGTAGAGAGACATTTTAGATCCTGGAGAGAGAATGAAGGCAGGTGCGATATGTTCTTCCCTCTTGCAGCAAAGGCTAACCAGCTCACCGTTCAGGGGATCATTCTTTCCATCACCTTTCCAGGTACTATTGATCTTTATGTTCAATTTAACCATCAGTACAAGCAACACACTGTTAGTAAATACAGTCCTGTGGACATGATCCAAATTGTTAACATCAGTCTGGTTTCTGGCAGGCGTTCATTCTGACTTCTGGAGTACCTTTGTGCAGGTTAAAAGAAGTCTTTTTCTGCTTCTTCTTTTTGAAAGGATGTTACCAATAATTATTTTTACCTTTTGATACAGTGTCATAATTGGGACAATCAGACCCTTTTTTAACCTTTTCCCCCTACCAAATCCCACAGCACACGTTGTCTTTTTGGAAAAAAACAACCCCAAACAACTGCATAAATATTTCTTAAGTCTGCAGTCTTATTTTAAATTGGAGTCTCTACTTAGCCTCGTGTTTAGATTGTGTTCCTTGTTTTGGGAAGTATGCAGATGTAAATACTACCTGTGTGCAACTCTGCCTTAGGTCTGGTTTTGCTTTTCTCCTCTCTGGATTGACTGAAAGGCTTTGGAGTTGCAGCCTAAGATTATTTATTTTGCCCTGATGACTGTGAGTGCAAATGTGTAACGATTCTGGGGATATTTGCATTGTTAACCAGGAAAATCAAGTACAAGTATGGCCCAACTTCTTCTCTCTCTGGTGTTTAAATGCAGACTAGATACCTTCCTGGAAAACCCTTAGTAGCCATTCCCATGCCACTGGGATCCAGACAGAGATGTTTTATTTGAATTCATGTGGTCTGTTATTGTAGGTGGTCAGATTATATCATCTAACACTTGCTTTTGTCTTAAAATATACAATAAAGTCTCAGAAGTGATGAATCATTTCATTGTAGGTATCTTGGTCCTGTGCTTCTCCTGGGCAGCACCACTGGACTGGTCACATCTCTTTCTGAAAATAGTCTGTAAGAAGAAAAACAACAACTAGATTTTGGATGCCTGCCTGAAACTGGCAGTTTGGCTTTTACAGAGGAAATGCTACAGCCATGGACTGAGTGCATCTTCTTCAGTATAGATAAAAGAAACACCTCAGCTTTTTAAAAGCAGCTTGCACAGTTTGCTCTTTCACCTCAAATCACCGTGGCCGTCTATAAGGAAAAAGTTCAGAGTCAGAACTGAGAACATTAGACTAAATTTTTTTTTCTTTTTGCTCTTTTTCTGTATTTATATGACATAGGTTCTCCCTTAAAATGCTATTAGCACTGATCTTATGAGAGTTGACTTAAGAAACTGTGCTCTAACTGGCAGGAAAAGGTTACATGTGAGGGTTGGTGAGTTGTCAAAACACCTAAAGATACTTAAATTGCTTCAAAAGTGACTGCCAAGTACAACCTCATTTTTAAATTACTGTCCTTATACAAGAATTATGTTAATGGCATACCTTTCGGGGACAGAGGCTGACAGAGTAGTTCAACTGCTGTTAGCTGTATTCATAAATATTTTCAATGAAGTCACAAGAAAGAGCAGTTAGTTTCCAAGCTTCCTATCCCTTTTCCTGGGCTTGAATACAGTCTACTTGATTACCTCTTCTTGTCTGATTTACAATTGCTTTTAGGAACATTTACTTCCGTGACAATGAACTTGGCTGTGTTCCTTATGTCTGTCATGTAAAACCCATCGCACTTTTTCCCAGTAAAAGTGGGCTTTTTAGGCAAGCGTTCTTAACATTTGTTTCCACAGCTTTGTAGAGCTAGAGTAACTCTGACACACGGTACCACACTACAAAATATATTCTCTTTATTGTTTTGCCTGAAGAAACAGTGCCGGGGGCCCTTCCTGTGAAGATTAGATTGTGCTTCAACATTCTGGACCATCAGAACTGAAATCTCAGTTAATGGCATTCTGACAGAGACAAACAATTCTTTGGGAGAAAGAGGAATAGATAAAAACACTATTTTGAAGGAGTGCTGAAAAAAATACTCATTTTTGAATGTACATTGAAAGGGCTGATGCCCAGTTTGTCAATACACCCAAGCAAATTCTGACGGAGAAGCCACGTGCTATCGCTTTGTACGACACAGCTCAGCATCTTCTGGGTCACAATGAGAAGGTCCTCTCTTAGGGGAAAAAACCCCTAGAACTTAAAATTTACAACAGTAAGTAATAGGTGCTTTCATGTATAAGAAGTAATGTGGGAAAAAAATCAGCAGGGTTCTTAGAGAAAAAATAGTATAATGAAAGAAAAATAACAGGAGCCTCTTACTTCTAGATGAAATTATTTTAGAGAGCATAGTGACAATATTAACTTAATAAATCAGATGGGAAAAAAGGCATTTTATTAAGTTTCAAATATGTAAACTGAGAAAAATGCAGTCCTAGTAATGTAATTGTTTTTATTAAGATAAGCGAACCACTTTTATTCAGTAGAGCACTCTGTAGAAAGCTGTTATATGCAAGTTAAAACTAACTTATATTCTAAACTCAAAATTTAGACTCGTATATAAATTACTATCAGGCAGTATTTTTTAATTGGTAAATCCCTGGGTTTGATGATAATTTTAGATTAGCTAGAATGAAAGTAATGCTGAAATAGTTCTGTAATATGACTTTTTTTACCCAATAAATATAGTTCTGCCATTACAGGAGACAAGGATTCCTAAGCAATTTTCAGATAAAGCAGAGAAATTGAGATGGTGATGAGCACCTGTAAAGTTAGTTTGTCCACATGTGATCTCCGGGTTTTCAACTATACCATGTGCCCGCACCCTAAAAACCTACATGAGAGTCACTGTAACAATCTGGGCAGGCCAGGCAGCCCTGCTCAGCTGCTGGACCAAACCTTCTGAGTTCTGGTGTGCTGATCTTAAGCACTATTTGAAGGACCACAGAAATCTGGCAACTAATAACTTATGTTTTGGGATGAAATGAGGGAAAAAAATATGCTATGGTTGAAGAATTTTGTCTTGGTTTACATCTTCGTCACTGATGTTTGGCTGTAATTTTTTATGGCAGTGGAGTAGCTTCAGTTGAGAAGCAGAGAATTCCTTCCCTACTGCAGAATATCCTAGCAGAAAATTACTGCAGAGGAGCCACAGAGGAAGTGTGTCTTTTGGTTTTGAGGTGAATGTCATCCTTTCAAGGGTATTTTAAAATAATAAAAAAGAGAAAAAAAAAAGGGGGGGGGGGGGCAGTACCATGTGTACCTGCACAGGTATGGTTGTTACATGCAAAGTCAACAGAAGCTGGTCTGGGCAGGTGCTTGGCTTTTCCTCATTGGAGAGTGCCGCCCTTGACTTCAGTTTAGGACTGAACTGTTCACTACAGAACTTTGCTGCTCAAATGACTGAACATTATCAAACAGCATTTGAATTCATAAAGTAGTGACAAAGACATTTGAAAGCATTTAGAAGTTTCCAGAGCTTTCTAAAATGCTTATTTGGAGAGAAATGACTGTATTAAAAGTTCACAAAAGTATGTGTTGTTTATGGGTGAAAAGACCATAAACCCGGTAAAATAACCTCTCTGAAATACCTTTGTTCTTCTTTCCCCTGTGCAAATTCTCTCTTGCCATCTGAGCAGGAATGGACACTTGTCTGCCACCTCCTCATGAGTGCTTGAGCTTCGCTCATTAAATCAGGCAGAGGTGTCCAGTGATTGGTGTCTTCCCAGGGGGCAAAATCGCCTGTGCTGTTTTACAGATATACCTACAAAAGCTGGAAGTTCATTAGTATTCTATAGCATCCTGTGGCCTTTCAAAGGACAGGAGTTTCTGAGGACTTTTTTGGAAGAAGGTGGGAAAACCATTATGTTTTGGTTTTGTTCTGCCTGAGAAGTCAAAGTAGATCAAATAACTCCATTATGCAAACAAGTAACAGATCCATTATTCATCTCTGTCGCTCCCAGTTCATGCATTTTGTATATGATCTATTTCCTTCCGTTTAATGAAGAAGATTAAACCCCTGAAGTAGCTCTTTTTTTCTTCTTTTTTTCCCCCCCTTTGTATTTTAGCAATGTTCTTGCCAGTGCTGTCTGGTAAGAACTCAAATCAGGGTCAGGGTGTCCAGTTTGCCCAGAGTGAAAAGGCTGGACCTACTTTTAATTCAGAACTTCAGCAGTGGACACAATACTTAAGATTTGTTTTACTGCTACAGTTGGTAATGGATACATAATTGCATGCCTGGATGGAATGAGAAATACTTGATTTGAGAATTAGGCATTCTAAGAAAGAACCCAACTAAACTGTGTGGCAGGGAGCATATTTTTCTGCTTGTTTCACACTTCACTCTTACCTTGATGGGAGGAATTATAGAATACTTGAAGATTAATACTGATAGGCTGACAAAGGGTTACATTTTCCCCTTGCTTACACAGGGTTTACTTGAATGTGACTGCACAGATTCCAAGGAACTGCTTCTGAGTTAGGCTGTGAATTCATCACCAAGCTTTGTGTTTCTGAGCAATTTCAACCTGAGGCATTGCTTTAGCAACTGGCATGTGTAAGGTGTTTAGTTTCCCCAGAAGTCTCACAACATGACTCAGAGGTTTTTAACATTATTGCTCCTTCCCTTCCTTGCTGTTTTATATTTGTGCCTACTACCTAATTTCTGTGTTCATGATTTTTTGCATATTTTCTGCACTCTAACTTCTACCTATCCAAACTCAAGATCTCAAAATTAATCTGTTCTCTGGTTTCTTTATATGAGACAAAACCAGGTTTATGTTCGTCCAGCCGTGTTAGTGTATTGTATAGATACCAAGGATCAAATTCAGAAATAAGAATTAAATTCATTTATCCACCTGAAACTAAATTACTTTGTCTTTAAGGAACTTGAGGAGCATCTTTCTCTGAGATTTTGTGTGTTACTGCTAAAATTAGGGGGAAAGATTTCCTGAACTTTGTTTGCATCCAGGTCTATTGCAGGACCAAACTTATGAATAATTTGAACAATACAGTACTGTTTAACATTGAGTATTAACTGCAGGTATGTATCTTAACAATTTCCAGTCCAGTGTTTTAATGTCCCAGGTGTTGTTTTGAACTTGCTTTTCCCAAGTATTTTTATGCACTTTGCCTACAGTATTTGTCAATTAATCAGTAGGTAGCAATACCAGTAATGAAAGGTAAGCAAACTAATATGTACATGTAGTCTGTGAAGAGGCTACCAGGGCTTACCCTGTATGGTTGACTGTACCAAGATGGAATTTTTATTTATGAACCATTACTATAATTAAATTACAAATTTTTTTATAATTTTCTTTTTTCAGTTTGTGTATTTCCCCCAGAAAATAAGAAAAGGAGGTCAGAAACCATGACTATAAATACACAAACTGTTTTTGGAAGCAGAACTCATCTCTTAGGGACTTTGAAAGTTCAGTTCCTTTGTGACAGGTGCTGAGCAGTCTAAATATTTTTTTCCTAAGAATGTAGTGAAAAATTAAGGAATTGCTTTTCTTAGGAATGTAATTACAATTATCTGTGTTGTCTTTAGTGGCTGTAGGGTAGTTGCACCTTAATGATCTTATTTTAAAAAATCCCACAATGTTAGGAAAAAAGGCTTGAAAGCCTTGTTTCAGTGCAACAGTGCAAACAACAATACGAGAATCAGCAATAAAGGAGCCAACAATTAGGATGGCTTTCACCCTCAAATGAAGACTCTGACCTTGAATCTTTTCTCAGGTTGGTTCAAGGTCCTAGATCAGACCTTTTCTGCCCAGAGAAGTTGTGGATGTCCTATCCCTGGAAATGTTCAAGGTCAGGTTGAATGAGGCTCTGACCAATCTGGTCTAGTGAAAGGTGTCCCTGCCTATGGCAGCAGGGTTGGAACAAGATGATCTTTAAGGCTCCTTCCAGCCCAAAGCTGTTACATGTGGAGGGCTGTGAGCCCTTGGCACAAGGGCCCTCTGCACTCCCTTGGAGGAGAGAGGCCTGAGTGCAAAAAGACTCTCCCCAGAGATGAGCAACCTTCCTCTGGGTCATGGTGACAAAGTGAACCACCCTCAGCACGCCTTGCTTCTTTATGGTAATACCTTGTACCCAGTTGGCTGATTGGTTTCTACCCTCTCCCCTGCCTTTCCTATAAAAGGCCTGTTTCTGCCCCTGAGCAGGGGTGTTTGTCCCTGGCCTTCCCCTTTGCAGAGGTTGCTGGACAATAAAGGCTACCTCTCTGGGATTGCCAAAGGAGGCTCCTGTCTCTCTGTCCCCGAGTTTGCCTTGAGTGATTTCACAAAGAGCTGATTCACAAGAGCTGGAATCACTTGTAGCTGAGAAATTGCTACACTTGCTGAAATCCCCTGCTGCCCAGGGAGGCCTGCCATTGCCCCTGGAAGAGTTGTTCTTTGCAGGATGCTCTCTTTAGGAAGGTCACGGCATACCGGTGCTGACCAGCATCAGACCCCTGTGACAGTTATATGATTTCATGATCAGGAGTACATTGGGAACAGGATAGAGGGACTTAAACCTCAATGGTATTGAAATGCAACCTTAATTTTCAGCACAAGCTTAAGTGCATTCTTGATATGAAGTCTGGCTTGGGAGTGACTGAAGAAATGAGGTCAGCACTGTAAAACTTGTCTTCAGTCAGAAGAGTGTACAAGAGCATCTCTTTGGATTTGTGGTCTACCCGTCTTTGTAGTGAATTTTTTATATGCCTCCAGGAGGAGACTCGTAATGCTGAAAGGGATTGTTTGATAAGCAAAGGTATTTTCACATTTTAATAAGGTTATAAGTGACAAAAGTTGGTCCATAAGACAACTTTCATTTGCCTGGCTCAGTTAGCAGCAGTACCGAAAAAAGGTAACAAAAATTTGGGGCAGTTTACACCAATTTACACAGCTCTTTATGCTGCCTGGTTAGGTACAGGCAGCCAAGTGGTTCCGGGTCATGCTGAAGACGTGATTTCCCGAGTGTTGCATAAATACATGCAGGACACCACACCTCATAAGTAATGTCCAAAAGGTATGAACAGTATCAAGAGAAAAATACCTGAGGAAAATACCACAATGGATGGCATAGCCTTGTCTGTGGTAATCAAATGGATGTGTCAGCATTTGTCTCAGTAATTGGACACTAAGTAATTTAATTCTGTCTGACAGACACAAAGCAAGCCATTTTTATTTGAAGACTGATCAAGGCATACAAAGAATGCTAAGAGTGCTTATATATCATCTCGTGGACTCCTCAGGAAAGGAAAACCATGTTTAGAGTTTGTTTCATGGTGGGAAGGGACAATAACAGGTTTGAGGAAATCAGAGATGGGTTGAGCCCTGTGGATCTCATTTGTTATCTACTGCGAATCTCTTCAGTCTCTCTTCTCTGGCAAAAATGGTATTTTCTCTACTGAGTAAAAGTCACATTTTTTGACTTGTCAGCATTGTCACAGTAGTGGAACTAATTATTAGTTTTAATAGACCAGAAAGAAATAACAGAATTTTCTTACTGATGTGGGTCACTGTCTATACCATTGCTCAGTAGAAATACGGAAATCTCGTTAAGTACACAGAAAGTTGTGTAAATTGTATCACAGCTTTGTTGTTAGAAGCATGATGAATATAAATTTAATGAAATACAGGACAATTTCCATTGCATTCTCTGAGAAAGATGCTTATTGCCCTTCTCTACTTTATTTACACCTCAATTCACAGGCAGTTCTAATGGGTATAGCGAGGTGATATTAGAAAAAGTGCTTTTTAATGTGAGAATTGCAGAACCTAGGAATCCTGATTTCTTTGTCGCACAATATAGAATATATTTTAAAACACCAATTTTTATTTAATGGGAAATTATTGAAAGCTATTTTCAAGCATTTTTTTTCTTTTATCCTTCCACTTTCAGTCTCCCATCTTGGCAGTCTTCAGGTTTCTTAAAATATAGAAACATTTTAGGCTGAACAGTAGTTTTTGCAAGGTCTGGTATTAGCTGATTCCAAGGGATTCCTTGCTGAAAAAAGAATATTTACTGGGTGGTTAACACAGATAAGATCTATTGCCCTCTGCATCCACAACTTGTTCTGATTAAGATCAGTTATCTTGCCATTGGATAAAGATTCATTTTTCATTAAGGTTTCATAAGGACAAGAAAAATATCTAGTTTTATGTGTCTCTTTTTGGCTTCTAAAATAATTTATTTCTATCTTTTTTTTTTTTTTAATGAATAGTGATGCTGATTTATTTCCTAGGAGGAATGATTCTCATTGTCACCCTAGTCACAACTAGCCTTACCTATCAGGAACATTAAAAGCAGACTTACATTTTTAAGCCAAAAACCCCTAAGGGATTCTGCCATCCATTTTTACAGAAGGAATAGCCATATTCCATCAGTCTGCTGTTACTTTTATTTCAGATTGTTTTTCTCTTGCTCTCAGGAAAGTTTTCATGGTTGTGTTCACTGTATTATTGTAATAGACTGGAGCTGCTCTTTCACAGTCTCCTATCTTTGCAGAACACAAAGACTGTAAGAATTTCAAGGTGAAGCAAACAGAAATCAAAGGCACCAGCTGAATTACTGAGAGAATTAAAAATCATGGAGTGGTAGCAGGCAGAGGGACTGAACAAGAAGCATTCTTGTCTTGTGTTATTACTGAAAGAGAGTACCCCAGGCTTTTTTTATTACATCTTTTGTGAAACAGCTCTGTGCAGTAATTTCCTGAGAAAAGAAGCCAAATCCAAAACCCACTTCTGCAGCACAGGTTCACAGAATCACAGAATATGCTGAGTTGGAAGGGACCCACAAGAATCCTCGAGTCCAGATTTTCAGCAAGGAATCCCTTGGAATCAGCTAATACCAGACCTTGCAAAAACTACTGTTCAGCCTGAGATATTTCTGTATTTTAAGAAACCTAAAGACTGACAAGATGGGAGACTGAAGGTAGAAGGATAAAAGAAAAAAAAAAAGCTTGAAAATAGCTTTCAGTAACTCCTCATCAAATAAAAGGACCCAAGAGTTTCACCATGTTCCTGAGAGCGAGATCCACTTTTGTTTTTAGATTCCAAATGGAAAATTAACAGTTTGGTGGCATGGTACATTTTTCAGCAAAAATAAGTCTCTTATTGTGTATCTCCTTTACTATTGGCTAACTTCTTCTGCTATAGATATTTGGTAATCAAATGAAGTTTGCCTTGTTTGTGAAAATGTGTTTCAATCTAACCTATTTAGCCTTTTTTTTATCATGAAGTAAGCCTTCTTGTAAAACCTATTATCTGGTGTTCAGCTCATTTTTATGAGTCTTTCTCTGGATTTACTGTAGTGTACCACTGATCTGTCACAAAATGTATACACCAGGAATGGGCACACATCCCAGAATGTGCTTCACCATGGCTGAATTCAAGCATGATGTAATATCCCTACTTCACTATTTGATATTTTTTGTGGCATTATAGTCAAAGATTATGTTATCTATTAGTCTTTCAGGTGACTGCAATGTTTACTTTTTGGGTTTTTTACATATTTTGACTTTTAAGTGCATCAAAACTTATGAAAGAAAAAATTTTAAAAATTGATTGGTATCCTTGAATGTAGCCTCTAGTAAAATATGAAGTGGTTTTCATAAGTTCTGTATGCACTGATATTTTAATTCAGCTTTTTGCTGCTCTTGAGAAATTAAAATGTGAATTGTATTCAAGTATTGTGTTTGTATATCTGTAACTGATACAAAAAAAGTAAAAGAAATGGAAATTTGAAGTGAACTGCACTTGCAGATCCATAATGCTCCAGTATTTAGATAGGATGCTTCCCTAAGCAGGTGGGTTACTTGAACCAACTGTAATTATTTTTTTGATTGGCTTGTCACTGGTATGTCTACTATACCTTGCAACTCTTAAAAAGTATCACTGAAAATAGCAGATGGCATAATACTAAATGATTTTACTTAACACCCTTCTGAGGCAATATTCAACAATATAACATGCCTAGGTATCACTTTTCCTTAAAACTTTCCAAATACATTTACTTTGGGGTGAACTGGGTGTTGTCAGCTGTGATGTGTTACTCAGAGCCACTGTGCCAGTGCTTCATGTCAGGTGTATTGAAGTGAGTCTTGGATAAATTACCTGAAATCAGTGGAGTTGCCTTGATGCACTGAATTTTGAAACTTTTAAAATAGCTTTGTCAACTTAGGAATGAGAGGAACCACTGTTTTTGTATCATTTCAGTTAAAGATTTTCATTTGTCTCTACAGCATGTTTGTAATTCCTCATTCAGTTTCAGTAAGGTTTCTGTAAAGGTATTTGGTCATGATTGAATTTCTTACCGTCATCTCTTGCCAACCACAGGAGGCAACAGGTTGTTTCAAAAGTCTGTCACTTTAACTGGAAAAAGTAATGAACTTAATTACATTTTGAGCTTATGTAACTTCAATTTCTAATAATTGAAATGACTCAGGCCCTTTTGTTGGATAAAGACAACCAGTAATAAAAGTCTGTCTGGCAGGAAAGTATTTATGAAAATAATTGATTGTTATTTTATTTTTTAATAAATTAGATTATCATTCTCTCCCAACCTTTAACTCATTCCTGTAGCTGTTGTTGACTTCTTCATTTTATTTGTCCTTATCTTATCTGAAATTTGGATGCTAAGACAAGATGCTGCCTTTTAATTATGTCTTCATGAATGCCACAATATGATATTAATGTCTCTTCACTCTTGCAGTATTCCTGTCTTGGTATACGTCAGCATTAACTCTGCTGACACAGCAGTCTAAAGTAATGGGTGATGATTTTTGATCACTGATTTCTAATCATTCAAAAGTCCTTCAGAGTTTCCTTTTGCTGATTTCAAGTTCAATGGTTAGCAGATTCCTGTGGATTTTCTGAAGATCTGAACTTCAGTCATGTTCTGTGTAACTGCTTTCTCTAACTCTGTCTTTCACCTGCTTTAGCTCCTTGCTCCTTTAGGTGTAAAATTCAGATTGCATGCTCTGTGAACCTCCTTAACTGGTTATGAAATTCCTATTTTTCCTATGTGGTCTTGGTAGCACTTGTTCTTGATTATGCCTGCCTTTTAAACAGTGGTTTTCCAAGTTTGACTCTGCGTTTGGTAGAACATCAGGAGTTTCCTGTATGTTCCTCTTTCATGAAAGCTTTTATACATTAACTACTTATGCATTTCCTACTAGGAGAAGAAGGTGACTGTATTTATTAATTCAAATTAGGTATCCTCAACATATAGCTGAGTTACCTGCTCATTTTTCATTTAAATATCAGAAGATTTGAGTAACCCTACCCAGACTGCTGGCCCTGGATTTCTTGCTTCTAGGAGTTAATGCTTGTTGTTATTCAGAGCTGAAGAATTTTGAATCATTTTAGGTAAAATTTTGTTCTGCTTATAAAGGTGGGCAATGTTTGCAGATATTTCTGTAGCAGAAGGGCAGTGTATCCTATTGGACATACACTCTTTCCTTTGTAGTTTCAGCAGTAGCCTGGCAGCACCAGCAACCAGGGTACAGATGAAACTTCATGTCTGTAGTAACTACATAACATGTCTAGACATCCCTGTCTGGCTAGGACAGTTCTGGAAAGCAGAATCTCCTGGCATCTAATGGAAATGATCAGGATGGTTTTGTGCTGTTTCTCAGGACATGAGATTTTCTTTCTGCAAACTACTCTCCCCAGTCCCTTCCCTCTAGCTGCAGCTGTAGGAATTTAGTGGTTTCTGGGACTTGGATGTGAAATGTAATCACTGCATTGGGTTATGGAACCTGACACAGAGCAGGTCCCTGTCACATGTACTAAGTGGCCAAAAGGAATACAGGGAAAAAATTTACAAAAATCTCAAACAGGAAAAGAAAAAGCACATGTATTTAGTAACAGAAGAAATGACTTTGTATTCCTGAGGTTATTCGTTGAACACTTGAATTGCTTCTAAATATTAGCTGTTGCTGCTCATTATAAATCTTTCTTGATAAAACTGATTATTGCATGTTCTGTGGCCTTTTAAAATTGACAGCATTTAATTTTGAAGACCTACAAATTAATAAGGTCCAGCCAAATGAATGAGTCATTAAAGAGATGCAGCATCCTGTTCCTGTCTGCTCTGTAGCCATATCATCACCCTTTTCTTCTGTGTTAGAGACACCCATAGGCACTTTTTCTTCAGTCAGTAATTTGGAGCATAGAGATCACAGTAAGTGGTTGAAACTCCCATCAGCTTGAACCATTTAAGATCGGCAGTGGGAACGATTTGCTGGCTGGGTAGGACTAAATCTTTTCTAATGACTTTTCTAGATGTCTTCACCCACACTCCAAACAGAGTAGTTTGATCTCCGTTGTCTTGAAGATGCTGACTGGGCTACTCTTGTCATCCAAAATAAAATGCTTCTCTTTCTTCTCTGTAATACAGTTAAATATTTCCAAAAGGCTGACCTGGTGGGTCAAAATAAATCGTGTCATAAACATAAAGTGAAAACTCTATTAAAAATGGTGAATCCTTTACAGAGGTAGGATAGTTTTTCATCCTATGTAACCGTTAGCCTGGGAGAGCAGATCTGCCTCTGTTAGCACAGAAAGGGTAGATCTTTGGTCTTCAAAAGCATTCTTAGCTTTTTCAACCAAGTTCTGAGAGTTTACTCTGTTCATGTATTGTGTAATATGTTTTGCCTTTAATTAGTGACCATTGCCTATGTAGAACCAGCCTTTGCTGGAAAATGGATATTTTCTATGACTGTATTTTTTGGTTATATCTGGAAACTTGCTCATTGATATTTTTAGCCTTTTCTTGTCTATGCACATTTCTAATTTTTGCTCTATTTTTTTGCTTGTGTCTGAACAGTTTTGTTATTTCCTGCTTGTTAATGGCTTCTGGTAGGAATGGCTGCTGCTGTAGTAATGGGTTTTGATAGGCACATTTCAAAACTTCAGGAAAGCAAATATGATCTGCTTAGGCTGTCTCTAACGTAACAGAAGAAAGATAATTCTGTCGAACAAATGAAAGTCCTTTGGTCTTGTGAAATTTTGTTTCTGCTCTTCTGGAGATGTTTTCCGAGAGCTGATGCTCTGCTATCCTGAGAACTACAAAACCACTAACTTTATTGATTAATATTCATGTCTGTGATTTCTCTGTGAAAATCGACACACACAAAATCCTTCAAGGCTGATCAGAGTTCAGTGTTGACTTGACTGGGGTAAAATATCTCAGTTCCTCTCCCCTGCTTGGTATCGTACACCTTGTGGGGAAAAAGTAGTTTTCTTCTGCCTCCAGCTATGTTATAAAAAGTTGTAAATTGTCCCTCCCTGTTAATTTGCTTGGTGTCTGTCATTTAGAAAATGTCAGTAATACCTCTAGTGAAGCAGGTCTTTGCCAAGCTGGAGAATCAGTGAAAACCCTATTTGGAATACGTCTGATATGGTAAACACCAGCAAAACCCACTGGATAATGTTTGAAAAGCAGAATGCAAAATTTGTCATCAAGCATCATTCCCAAATTTAATCAGCTACTAAAAAAGTAAGCAGACAGTAATTGAAACTAAATCAAATGGGAATAAAACAAAAATGAAAAATCTAAAGTTGCTCTTGTTATGAATGTCTGGTTATTTTTATTTCCTACTTAAGCTTTAAATTGAATTTCATGTTGATGAAACACATAGTGTGAGATGCTCAAGAAATGAACAGCCAAGTGAGATGGTGAGTAAAGAGGAAAAGGAAGAGATCTTGGATTCCCTGGTGAACCTATCTCTGTTCTTGTTTTGTATTAGTAAAAGCAGCGTGATTTTTTGTTAAATGGATAGAGTGTTGAAAATTATCTTGGAAGTGTGCCTGGTTTTGACTGAGGGCTGTCTTTAAAACAGTGGATGTGAAAAGGCATGGCTCTGTGTGTGTGTATATGTATGTACATAACATAGCTGTTGAAGATTTGCATTTTATTTTGGAGAAACAGTTGTTTGAAGAAAGGTTAACAGAAAAGGACATTTATTCCTTTCTCCAAATAACAAAACAGACAAATGCAAAAACGTTAAGATTTAAAACATGATATGCAGCAAAATCAAAGTGGAGCTTTGCTTTTAAAATAGGTGAATATCTCTTAAGTTCAGAGATTTTTTAAAAGCAGTTCTGTACAGTATGGACTAGGAGTCTGCAGGGTATTTTGTGTATGGTGTGTAAGGAGTGCAGGGCTGCACTCCTTGTTGGAATGGGGGAGGAATGCTCGTGGTGGCTGATATCTGCCTCCAAGCCCAAAGTGTGCTGTTCCCAGCGCCGTCAGACAGGCTATGCCTTTCCTGGGCTCTCTGGTACAGGTCATCTTTGCTCCCCGTGTATTCATAGCAGTGGTTACTTTTAAGCAGAATCTACTGTCTGTCTCCCAGGATGATATGACATTATTGGAAGACTGTGGTGACAAAAGCTCTGCAAATTTTTTTCTTGTTGTAGGCTGGTTATTTTCTCATTACTTTCAGCTCCTTTCCTTGGGATTAGCTCTATATTTGTTAAATTTCCTTAGTCCATGCTTATTGACCCTCACGTATTTATTCAATTGCCTGCCATGTTCACCTGAGAAATGCAGTTGGAAGGAGTTCTCTGTGAAAATATGTTGAACATTTCTGTTTCTCTTGGGAATATTCTTCCAGAATTTATGTAAAATTCTCGTTAAGTGGCTGGATATAAATACACGCTGGAGCATGCACATAACTCCTTTGCATGTGAGTAAATTTATTGATTAGTCTGTTAAGTGTAATTAATGTTGCCTCCCATCACTCCCAAAGAGGCTGAGAGACCCAGAAACAACTCAGGTTCCTCTCTGGCTGTGATACTTGTGGCGGTGACTTGACTTTCTTACAAGAGCCCAGGGAGGCAGAGCCCTGCAACCTCTGCTACTGACTACAGTTACAACCACGAGCTTTAATTGTTTGCTGTAGCCTTTTGGATACAGCTCTGTCCCAGGGAAGAGAGATCTGTTTTTTCAGGTTGTTAGGAGAACACCATCCTTCATTGTCCTTCTCTTCCAACACTGGTTTGTTATTGTATACAATAAGATCTGTCTTATTTTTTTTTAAGTCCTTCCTCCACAAATGGAGAATAAGTACCAGAGATACTTTTCTCTTTCCATAATAGTGACAGTGTGGGAAGGAAGATACCAAACGCATCAAGCAGGTAACAAAAAGAAGAGAGGATTCCTTTGTTTGCTGAATAGATCTGCACTGAAATTCCTTGGCAGAGAACACTGTGGAGGCTAAAAGTTCACATGTGTTCAAAAACTGTCTGGACACATGAAAGGAAGCAAAGTCAAATGGGGATTAAATCAAATGGAGATTATGAAATTCAGCAATACTGCGTCTTCCCCCTGAGCTGGAAGTGGGGAGAGTGTTGTAGAGGAGTATCACTGTATATTATTCCAGTCCATATGGGCTTTCCTACATTTCCTCCTAGCCATGGTACCAGACTGGATGCTAAGCATCTTGTTGGTCTGGTTTAATGTGGCTGTCCTGTCCTCTTGACAATTGTCTTTAAAGGATGCTCATGATAAGAACACCAGATGAGGTCTCTGGCTGTATGGAACAGAAAGTAGAACTGTTGGCACTGTGTAGCTTTCTGGCTTTATGGAGAATGGGAAGGGTTAAAAACAGTAGCAAATTTCTCTGTTTTGCTCAATTTGCTGAAGTCTCCCCTTGTTCTCTATCACCATACCTTACTGAGTCCTAAATCTGTGTTTTTTTTTTTTTTTAAGAGATCCTCTTAAAAGAAAATTTTGGACAGGACACACACAACTCTGCAGTGATCTCTTAGAGGCCGAAACATTATAAAAATTCATGTTAAAATTGAAAATCTACACTGCAGATCACACAAAAATACATGGGTAGGTGAAGAAATTTTATCCTTCTGCTGAGTATGGTTACATTTGATTTTTCTGCTAAGTCTACTGCATATGTGATTATCTTTTGATTGTTGATGGCTAATAGCTTCTTGAGTTCTGCTATAGTCAACTTGTGGTGTCCCTCAAGCCAGGAGTGGTTCCTAATGCGTGTGTGGTCCATTGGTCTGCTCATCTGGGGCTGTGCTGCAGGTGATACAGGCTCTTTCATATGGCCCTGGGTTTTCAAGATGGAAAAAGGAGTAGATGACAATTGTGTGTTTTCTCTGCAGTTTTTTTGAGCTGCCTGTCCTTATGGTAACTTCTAGCATCAAGGGACCTTACTGACTTGTCTGCAGCACTCACAGTATGCAGACAGTGCAGACATCACTCTGCATGATGCAGCTTTCCATGGCGAGGTGTGAGCTTGCTCTTGTCTTTTAGCCTCTACGATTTCAGAACCTTTAAGCCATGAACATGATCCAGTGGCAGAGTTCCCTCACTGATGCAGCACCTCCAAGAGCCCACACAGCTTTGCTATCCAGCATCTTGGTTTGTAGCTCTTTTCTTACCCTGTACACCTCCCAGTGTATCACATCAGGCAGTTGCTACTTTTCGCACTCCACATGCGTATCTCTGCCCAGTGCAAAAATATGCCAAATTTGCTCCTTTTATTCCTTCACGTTTTGTGTACACTTAAAGTCTGTGACTGTTTCAAATTATTATGGTATGCAAAAAATATGTACTGTTGATGCCATGATGATTTTTTGCCTTTTCTTTTATACCCCTTTTATATACCTTTTTCTAGCTTTTTGAATTCTTAGTGTTTTTTAGCCTACATTCTTAGACTTATTTTGTCAAGCTAGGAGACTAAATATCTTAGAAGCTTCGTAGTTAGGGATCAGAAAGCCCCAGACACCAAGGTCCTCTCCAGAACACACTTTGTAAACTCAGATAGAACCATCCAGGAGAAGGTTCCTTGGGGAGGGGGGGCTCACTCGAGCCTCTCATTGGGGAATCTTTGATAGATATGCTAATTAGTAAGACCTATAATGTTATACCCGATCTATTGGGGGTGTGCATTGCTTTGTGCATTTCAGCGCATTCCACCTGGACGTGGTGCACCTAAGGATCCTTAAAATAAATAAGGATTTATTTATTTTTTCTCTTTTAACCATGTTTGATTCTTGATTTTAAGACCAGGAAAAGGCATCACTGTCCTTCCAGATCTAGTTATTTTCAGATAAAGCAACAAATACAGCAATTAGATTGAAAGCATTCTACTTTTTGTTAGCTTTGCTAGTTCTACCTGCTTACTCAACCCTGTCTGTACTACTGGGATCATCATTGTTATTTTGACTCATTTACAGGTTGGTGCAATTAGCGTAGTCCTTCCTCAGTGTAAAGCAGTTTTGCCTGTTGGCATGTGCACTGTATGTTCAATGTATGAAATATCAAGCTGTCTGAGACCTTGCTGAGCTGTCATAATAACACAGCCAAAAATCCCACTGCCTGATACCCATATGCTCAGCTGGCAACATCCCTCAGTCACTTGAAGTGGTTTCTTTGGATAAAAATGGTCAAGAGATCGTAAGACCAGTGATGAGCCTTGTAGTAATGTCGAAGTGGTGACAAATCCTTTCTCTGGTATGGAGAGATAATCTGGGTTCTCCTATGATCTTGAGTTTGCACTGTGTTTGAAAGGAGATTTGAACATGGTTTCTCACAGAAGCTTGGATTGGGCAGTAGCACTACAAAATTCAGAATATCATTCTACACCACCAGTGGAACAAGGTAAGATTGTTAAAGTATTAAATAAAAATTCTTTTTAAAAAATTTTTCTTTTTTTTTTTTTAAATCTTGGTGTACGTACTGAAAAAATAGAGACTTCAAATTTCATGTGTAGTGGGATCACTGGAAGATTGCTATAACTTCTGTATTGTTTCTATGAATTTTTAAAAGAGGTTCTAACCTTTTTTTTGTCAATTTTGAGAATCCTTTAGAGTGAGGCAGAAAGTAGGACAATTCTGTTTAACTCCACAGATTTAAATTTCCTCTAGATTAGGCCTGAATGCAGCCTTATATTTATCCCCTTTTGCTGCCAATGGAGTGTGGTCCCTGTTTACTTCCCTTGATCAAATTTAGCCTTAATGATTTTTTTTTCGTTACAGTGGTTACTGCAGTGTGAAAAAGCAATGAGAGAAGGAGTATATTGCAGTTGGTTACACAGTGCTTTATGGTGCTGCTACAGACAGAGCTTTTAGGGTATACTTGGAAATTCTTATGTAACCTTGTATCATTTATGCTTTTGCCAGAGTATTTACTTTGAATTGTGAGATGTGACCCTTTGATATCTGCTTCTAATCTTGCCTCCCCCCAGTTCAGGTGTAACTTAAGGATCCAGTATATAACAATTTTTAAAAAGAATTAAAGGAGAAGGTTGATGCTTCATAGCCTTTGAAATATTTTTAAGCTATTCTTGGCTAGTACAAGGATCTGATTTCTATTTCTGGCTGCACTTGAATTATTGGTTGCTAATATTGCATCCAAATTGAAATAAGGGGAAAGGAAAGTAAAAATGTTATAAAAATGAAGTCATGTGATTTTAATGTCTGCTATTGTGCCACTTGCTAGGAATAGAATAAAATGCTTTCTACCATTTGATAATTGAGAATTACTGTGTTCCATTAGCACAGGCAGTGTTCTGCTGCTGCTGGCCCATGAGATATTAACTTTCCCAGCCTTGAACGATTTTCTGTGGGGAGCTGTGGAGATTTGAGTTCACTGAATCTTGCAGTGTAACATTTAATCTTTGAGTTCTTCAAAGACATAGAAGTAATATGGTAAAGATGACAAAATCACTTAGTATTCCTCTGTCTCAAAATAATTGCAGGTTAATAGTTACAAAAATGAATGTATTAACATTATTGAAAGAAAATATTGGTGGGGTTTGTTTTCTTTCCCCCATACAATCGAAATGTGATTATTAATTTGCTTTAGGGCTATGGCTTGTGCATACATGAAATGTTTCCCAATTTTGGACTTGGATTAAGCCAAAACTGAGAAACATGTTCCTATCCAAGAGGACTGGGAGTTGAAATCAGTCAGGACCTCATAACTTGATGAAGTGTGCCATCTTAAAATTGTTTTGGATGGAGACCAGTCTGTAAAGGGAAACATTAATTTGGAACTTCTAGGACACATCAAATCACATATCATGGCCTCAGCTGTGGCTCACCAATTTCAAGGCCACTAAGAGAAAATACAAATAACTGGTCTGATCAGCTGCATAATTCAAAGCACAAAATGTCACTCAGTAATTCCTGCTTTGGAGGAAATTAATTTATCCTAAGATGTAGGTAAAAGCTGTCAAGTCTGATAAATTGTAACTGAACTCAGTATCTTTGGGAGAAACCTACCATCTGAAATTGAGGATAATCATTGAGAAATTCCTTAGTTCCTTTGGTAATCACTTTGTTACTCATGGCTCTGATTAGCTCATATTCTGCTGTTGGGCTGAACGAAGGAGTTATTTGAGTGGATAAAATATATGCTAATGCTGTCCTTTCTCCATTTCTGCCTTTCTCCTAGTGCAGTTTTTTCAAACTGTAATTCTCAACGTGGTGAAAAATTGCACTGTGATGTGAAATGACTAAATTATAGTAGACTGAAGAGTAGCGGGAAATAAAATTACTAGAGAAAAGACAATGAAAGGAGAGAATATCAACCATGGAAAGCACCTCATCCTGTAATACAGTGAATATTGCAGCTTCTTTGCCGATGGGCAGAAGCGGTGCATATCAACTGAGATAATTATGTAGTAGCGTTGAAATCACCAAAGTTGTTTAAGTTTGATTGAGAACAGAATTTGGCCACTTACAATCCATTTTTAGCATATTACTCATATAAAAACACAAATATGGGTTTAGTTTTCTGAACAGATGTCCTTAATGTTTATTTGAGCAGTCCCGTCCAAATGTTCTGGAACTTCTGCTCATCGTGCAGCGTATTTCTTGAAGCTCTGTTTGCAAAACTCTTGTGTAGGGAGAAGGATGTTAGGTCTTGCAATGCAGTTGTGAATTTAAGACTGCACAACCAACCTATATTTCGAACTGGGAATTGTGGACAAGGTGATAGGAAGTTATCTCGCTTATCTCTTTATTGATTCAGGAAGGCTTAGCAAGGCAAAATTTTGAAAGACCCATCTCTGACTTTTGAATTTAGCAGGATTCTTCCTTGTCTGCTGTGCTCAGTTATTTTTACTTTCTCACTAATTCTCGCCTGACTTTTCGGTGACTCTTCTGTTAACAGACTGTTAATTTCTGGGTACTGAGCTCAAGAATGTTTTGCAATAGAAAATATTTCAGGAGGGGTTGTTTTTCCTGACGTCACCCATCTCTCTTACACTTCTCTCTCTGTGAAAATCTGATTACAAATGAATGATCATGCTGTAATTCCAGCCTGCAATATGGTGACACCATTTTTGGTACAGCCAACTACTTTGTCAGAATTAATAAACTGTAAAGTGGTTTTATAGAGATAATTTCTGAATATGACGTGCTGCAGGTTTCCATAGGTTCTTCCAGTTGCAGTGCAGCCCAACATCTAGGATGTTGAAAGATATATTCAAATATGCTCCTTTATCCACATAACTTTACATTACGTTTCATCTGGCTGTGTAAACAAGAAAAATCACAATATAATCTAATCCTGCATATTTTTGTAGTAATGAACATTTTCTAAAAAGTATTACTTGTAATTTTCTTCAGAACACATTTACAGTTATCTCTATGTTATGTATACAACCGTTGTACATACTGTTGTATTCTGAGCTGTGTTCTTAAGCAGTGAAAACTGAACAATTTACTTTTATTTCCAATTTAACAAGACACTGCTCTAGTACCTTAAGGTGTAGACAGATGTCTCTAACAGTATTTATTTATTTATATTCAAACATAATGCAAACAGTTGTGAGTTTAGTTTTGCCAGCAATGTTGTTTTGGAGAATTTAGATGGGTTACCCTGATCCCTGAATGCAAGGGGGATCTTTAGCATCCATGTGCTCAGCAGCCAGGGATAGGCAGAAGGGACTTAGTTTTATCCTCTTATCAAGGCTATAAATAGCTTTATAATTAAAACATACAGCCTTTGCGAGTTGAAGTTCTGAAGTAATTTCAGTGTTGAATAGTATTGATGCCTTATCAGTAGACACATGGTCTGCTAATTATGTCTGATTTGGGCTGTGCCCAGGGTCTCCTGTAAGTGAGGACCATGAATTTTGGCCTTGGTTTCATGGAGGTTGTGGATTAATAGAGGCATTAGCGCTGGTGTGCAGCAGCTCCCATTTCTGTTGATGTAACTCAGGATCTTATCAATTGCCTGCAGAATCAGCTTGTAAAGGTGGGGAGTGATGCAGGGGAGAATAAGTGTCCTTGCTGTTCACTCAGCATCTTTGAGTGAGTCTTTCCACAGGGAATGACAAGAGCTAAGGAAAGAACAAAGTTTCTTACACTGAGAGACAGGAGAGCTCACAGATTGAGCCAAGTATATGGACAAGCCTGAGCCTAATCCAGATTTTATTCCTGGAGCTGCTGAAGTTCTGTTTATCGGTTCTCCTTAAGAATAGTTGTGTATTTGCCAAGGTGTAAGTATGTTTTGTAAGCTACAGTGACTCCATTGTTCTCACATCCAGCCTTACTTTGCAATATCTCCTGAAGTCTCATGAAAGTTATTCTGGCTAGTGGGAGAAATAATAGCAGGGGGACATGCAGTGACACTGAAGATGCTTAGATATAAAGAGCACCCAAATTAGGGAAGAGCCACTCTGGCTCAGGAAACTTGTGCTTTCTTGGAGCAGCCTGGAGTTCAGTCCTGGCTGTGCTGCCTGACTGCTCTGCAGAGAGCATGGGCAGGCGCCTCTGCCTCTGCTACTGCTTTAACATTTTCCACATGGTTTGTGCACTGGCTGAGAGCAGCACCATTGCAACCTGATTTGGCCTGCCCCCATCACACTGACTTTGACTTTAACACTACAGTCAGGGAGCTAGGGATTCATGAAAAAAAGGTTTTTTTGGAAATTCTTAAGGAATTATCATGCAAACCTGGGTGGATGTGCTCGTCCAAACTGGAGCTCTGCGCTGCTGCGGCACCGCGGTTTCCCAGCGTGCCAGCCAGCCTGTTTAAAGATGGTATCTCTGTGCTGCACTGCGTCCTGCAGCATCAACACACCCACTGTCTCCTGCTGTTTGATTCCTCCTGTGCGCAGGGTAATAGGACTTTTATAAATGTAAACACCATTGTGTCAGAGGATTTTGTGGCTCTCTAATCAATTGCTTCTCTTTCTGCAGGCAGCCCTCAAGCCACTGATTCTAATAGTGTATGTCAGAAAAAGTAGTGGTATCATGCAGTCACATATATACACACAGATTAGCAAGTCAGTTTGGCCTGTTTTGTACTTCTGTTGTATGCTTTTTTCTTCTAAGCTGCCTTTACTTGCTGCTTCAAGATAAGTGCTCTGTGGTGTGACCTCAAGCTTGTTTCTAAGAGGTAACCAAAAATATGGAAAACTGAGAGAACTGAAGGGCAATATGTCTGTGTCAACTGAAGCAGAAAATCTGCAAGAAGATGGTAACGAAAATTTCTGTTAGCCAGTGGAAATTTTGCTGATTCACACCTGCCATAGATCTCCTAATGAAGAAGAGTTAGGGAGACAAATCAAATGTTTTGGCTGTGCAGAGGGACTAGGGGGCTCGGCTTCCTCCACATGACCTGCTTCTGGAGAGAGCTGGCACTTGGTGTGTTTGTTAACAGGGCCTTTTCAAGTGTATTGAGCTGAGGCATCCTGGAATCAGAACACATACAAGAGCAGGCTGCTGTAGAAAATGTTACCAAGATCTACAGATACCTTCGAGGCAGTAATAGAAATGTCAGAGGGGACCATTACTCCACCTGCATCCATAGGAAGACAAACAATTATCTGAATTTAAGACAGGGAAATTGCAGACTGTGGCAGATGTTTCCTAGCAAACCTATGTATGGTAGATTGAAGCACTGCTACCCCCAGCCTTCTGTCTATCCCTGCTGTCAGAGACTTACACCCCTTCCATGGGGTGCCAAGAGATTGTGGGCAGGTATGTTACCTGCATCAATTTTCCATCCTGAGCTTTAATGCAAACCCACCTTTACCAGTTGATGATGATAAGGCCATCAGCAATTCAGATGTGTCTGAGGCAGAATAAACAGCCAGTGTCCTCAGAGGTGGCAGCTGGAGCCAGCCCTGCTGACTGTCAGGCTAAATATTCAAGATAATTAACAACAGGTAGATTCTCCAGGGAACATCTGTGAAACCTGTCTGTTTAGCATGCTTATGTGCCTCCTTTCCTTGTGAAGTATCTGAACACTGCCAGCCTTTAGAACAGCCCTCTGTGTGACTGCCTGTGCTTTAGGCATGTGCTGTAAGCTGTGCCTTCAAATGGGGATGTGGTCTCAGACAAATGTCAAAATTCTGTTGGGGTAACAGACTGCTGCTTTTTATTTGAGGCACTGCAGCTATCGACTGGATAGACTCACAGAGTGATTAATACTGGAAGGTCCCCAGGAGTTTATTTAGATATTCCTAGTTTTCCCAAGTAAAATGTATTAACTTTAACCTTTTGGCTGAGGTTTTAAGTGAAGCTGCATCACTTCATAACTTTAAGTCAAATATGGGGAATTGAAATATAAAAAGAAATTTAGGGGAATGGGAAGCAGGTTGAAGAGAAGGTATATAGAAGAAGAGAAGGTATATAGAAGAAGAGAAGGTATTTAGAGACAGCCGTTGATTAGTCTAGTCCATGAAGACAGTGAAGACATTGCCAGAACAGCCATGGGTAAGATGGTCAATTTGAAGGAAGAAAAATCAGATTTCTACTGCCAAATCTGGCAGCAAGGGCTGAATCTTGAGGAATAAAGTGATCTGACACTGGAAGCACTCAAAAGGCAATTTAATCAACAGCAGTGCAGACCCTGTGGGCAGCAGTAAAAAAATGAATGAGACCATCTTCACACTGTTTAGAAGAGGAAACTGTTGTGCATTGTGGTTCACATAGTCCGGACCACATGTGATCCATAGATGGGAATTGGCATGACTTCTGCCATCACATTTGGGTTGTGACTTTACATCTTTGCGCATTTTCTGATAAGCAGACTTATAATTTCTAGTTTATATAAAAATTGTGATAAGCAGACTTACAAGTTCATGCTGTTTCAGATTGTCATGTCTGATACTTTTACTACCATCATGTGAAGCTTGGTGAATAAATGCCTAATCATGTTTACATCTAAAACCATTGAAATCTGTTATTCAACGTGTCATATTTATCCACTTCTGCTGACAGCTTTAATGAATTGCAGGTCTTAGAAGTTTTATTTTCCCCATGATCACTCATGAAATCATTATTGAAGGGCCAATGGAGTCAGGCAGCCAAGCGCTTCAACAGAAAACCTAACTCCATTTAATTTTCCATAACAAGAAAAGAAGGATGCTATGAATTAAATGGATGATCTAATAATGACAGTATGACAAGTCACCGTGTAACTGGTGGGTTTCTTTTCTTTCAGTAGTATACATGTTGTCCCTTTACTTTTTGATGATATAATTCCACATCACTCCTTGCTTCTCACCTCCCCCAGATTCAATCTGCCCCTATGGGAAGCTCCTCTCTAAGTTATATATTTGGAAAAGTAGGACTATTTCAATTCTTCCTCCCAGAAAGGTGCCTTCTTCTCAGGCTTCTGAGTCATCATGGCTGTGACTCACATGGCTTGCTTTCATGAAGATGAGTCACTCCAAATTTTCTGGCGTTAAAACTGTCCTACTCTCTATCAGTGTGTTATCTGCTGTACACTGGAAATGTTCTGAAGCACAGAGTTTTAAGTAAGCAATAGTGAGGGGTAACAAATGAGAGGGAAAATCTTCAAGTGATGGTTTGATTTATCCTCTTGGGGGAGATGGGAAGTGGAAGAAGATGATGGCGATAAAGTATAGATTATTCTGGTGACATTGGCTGATGTTCTTCCTTGGACTGCCAAGTTCCATGGACAACAGTTCAGGAGACTGTTAAAGAGAAATTCTTTTCCGGTTAACTGTGAGAAAGATGGAAAAATCTTTAAGAGGCTGGAATAGCTCATGTCTGAAAATAAGAAGCCTTTCTCCCTTCCAAGAGCTGTAGGAAGCATGTCAGCAGGTATAGCAAAAGCCAAAGAAGTGGGATAATGGTCATGTGCTGTATAAACTACAAGAGTAAATATTTACCTTTTTTGTGAGCTGTTATTTCTTCTCTTCAAAGGACCTAGAGGAGAGTGGTTACAGCAAAAATGGGTTTTGCTTTGATCATGTGACCACAGACATGCACTCTGAAAAGGTTCCCCAGAGGCTGGGCAGGTTGTCTCTTTGAATCTTCCCCCACTTGGCTTTTTCTCTCCTTTGTCCTTTTCTTGAAAGTAGGGGAATGGCACCTAGACATAAAAGCATCAGGGGGGGAATTGTGTGTGTGTGTGTGTCTTCTTGGGTTTGTCCAAGAGGAAATGTGCTGAAGGGCTTCAGGAGCCTGCAAGGCAAACTGAAGTAAAGCTGGGGAATCTTGGCTGGCTGAGCTCTACTTCAGCACTGGAAGTTGGGAGCTCAGAAGATGCAGCAGAAAGAGCACTGGGTTAGGAGGCAGATTTAGATTCAGTTCCCCACTCTGACCCATTGTATGATTCCTGACAAGTCACTGAAGGCAGCAAAGAGGTTTCTTTCCATGCTGCTGAGCCCGCCCTGCATTATGGGCAGCCTTTTTTATGTTTTCTCATGGAACCTCACCCTGCCTCACTCTTTTAATTTAAAACACAGCTGGAGGAAGAGCTCCAGATAGTATCCTCATGCTGCAATAGCTCAGTAATTAAAGTTCTCAGACAGGAAGAAGGAGACCAGATTCCAATATTCTTCTTTCTGAGTTAATATAAAACCTCTAGGTCAGAGGAGTAACATGCCACATGGCTAATGCTGTTCTTAGGTGGGACACTAACCTTTCTTCTTGTTGACTTGTGTAACCAAGGGACCAAGATAAATGAGAGAAAAGGGTTGTGGAAAGCTCTGTTCTGGAGCCAGATGGTCAGGGACATTAGAACTGGAGGAAACTTGTTCTCTTCCTCCTGCATGTGTAATTTCTGGGTCTTGTACAATGAATCTTTAATTGTGTTTAATAATAGTTCAGCTTCATGGCTGAGGAGCACTCTCACCTCTGCCTGCCCTTCATCTCCTGTCACATGTGCAGAGTCCAGAGTCTGGTGATTAATGCTCTGTCTTGGGATTTGCATGGGGAGGATTGAACCGTGTTCAGACAAGAGGGACCTAAACCTATGTCTTTTTGTGTCCTGTGCGACTGCTCTAATCCAAAAACTACTAGAAAAATGGTGGAGGGTGGCAGGATGCTCAACTAGGCAAGTGCAGCAGCTGCCTTGGGCAGGGACCTGCTCCTGTCAGCACTGACATGCCTGCCAGGTACAGGGGCAGAAAGGTCAGGAGTACTTGACTTCTGCACCTTCCTCAGGTGTCAGCATCTGTTCAAAGAGTGTAAAAGCCTGGTGAGCTCTTGTGAAGGGGACACTGTCAGCAGACCAAGGGCCTTCAGTACTCTATGACCCAAGTTCTGCCTCTTTTTGTAAGGGATAGGTCAGTGAGGTTAGTAATGGAATAAGTGTTAAGACTGAAGTCCACCTGCTGTTTTTGGTGTTGTCCTGAGTGGACTGAGGTGATGGATACTCAGAGCTGAAGGCTGGGGAAGGTTATGTCACTGAGACCAGGAAGTTTTCAGACTTAACCAAGATGCTTGAACTTCCCTGCAGTATTGTCTTTTCTTTAGACCAATCTTTTCAGAAGATAGCAACAGTGGAGCAAAGAAAGGTCTTTGCTTGGGAATGTTTGTGCAAAAATAGCAAAACATTGAAAGTAGTTAAAAAAATTACATCATTTTGATTATGTAACAGTTTACATAGCTCTTTCTACGATATACTTGTTTTGGCATGATTATATTTTGGAAGGGGCTTCACAACTTTATGAAAGATAATTTGAAGGAATTCAGTTTATTCTGAATTAAAGTTTGTTATTTGTTGCAACCTGCATTTTTGTAGTTATTAGACTCGTTTAATATCCAACATCTCCAAACACATGCTGAATTTGAATCAATCCAGTTGATAGTGTCCCTTTAAATTTGTTTTTACAGTGCTTTCATCAAGCTAACTAGCACAATAGTCAGTGCCATGAAGAAGCTTAAAACATGCATATTTTATGAGTTTTTCAGAGACCTGCCACACAAAAAGAGAAGTAGGCTATGTCTACAGCACTATCACTTGGCCTATTGTAACCTTCTCAAGAGGTTTTTTTTAGATAAAAGGAAAACTGCAGTGTATGATCACTGCAGAGCAGGGTCACGGATCATAAGAAGGGGGAGGAAAACAATGACTGGTGTCTGAGGACACTTACTTCTTGTCACCTTGGTGCATGCCATCTGATCATCAAACTGTT
This sequence comes from Lycocorax pyrrhopterus obiensis, assembly GCA_014706295.1. Lineage (NCBI taxonomy): Eukaryota > Metazoa > Chordata > Aves > Passeriformes > Paradisaeidae > Lycocorax > Lycocorax pyrrhopterus. The sequence goes on along the minus strand of JACSVZ010000002.1, from coordinate 17,310,599 downwards.
CAGAGCTTTATTCAAAGGTTGTTGTTGGAGTCATTAAGAACATACTAACACCCAACACTTGTTTCTGGGTTTTGAGGGGTTTTTTGCTAAATAGTTTGAAATGTTGCCTGAGTGTTTCCTGTTTTTTGTTAACGCTGAAGGCTTGTGACAGCTGGGAACCACGCAGGATTCATAAGATATATATAGTATCCTTTACTCAGTTTCTATCAACCCCTGTGAAAACAGCTTTTCCCTTTAATGAGAATGAAGGGAAAGGCTTGCTAGAATGGAATGCAGTAGTTGCCTGTTTAAAAATAAACCAGCACAGTCTGCATCCTAGAATATTTACTGGTTAATTCAGCTATAAAACACCGTTGGGACTAGTAGTTTAGACATAGCATTACGCAAGTAAAACCAAGTGTGCAACACACCTTGTATTTGCTAGGCCATGCAGAAATATGTGGAGCAGTATTATTGCGTATAAATGTATAGGAAGAACTGCAGCTGTTTTTATCCGTTGGCAAAGGCGGCAGCCAGGGACAGGGGTGACCTCCACACAAGATGTAGATGGGATGTGCAGAGTGCTTTGGGACTGGGTGGCTGTGCAATGAAGCCAGCAGAGCTTGTTCCTGCTGCCAGAGCTGAGTGGTGTCAGGATCTGTGTGGCTGGGAGGGTGAGCGAGCACCCGGTGAGTCCATGAGGATGGTGCTCGATGTTCTGGATGCTCCTAACCTGTGGAAAGCTGCAGGCTGCTGAGTGCTCTTGCCTAACATTTATTTCAGATTTCTCATGAGGCAACCTTTGAAGGACTATTTACACAGAAGTTTTAGAGGCACTGTTCAGACAGCTCTCCCTGGAACTATTTTCCATTTTTTACTCATTGGCTTTGTTTGTGTGCCATCTTCTCTTGTTCATGCTCCTGTCTGGCTGATCATACCATGTGTGATTATCAGACTGCTTCAGCTGGCTTCCCTCACAGCAGCCAAAATGTGCGATTCCAATGGCATCTGCTGGGCACTTGTTTCTTTCTTCTGATCTCTGCTGCTTGGTTTAACCAAAATCCTTTGTGCCCAGGCTTTATCAGATGTCTGTGTCTTGGAAAACTCTTATTTTCCACGTCTTGATAGGATAGCTGTCAGGAGGACCCGGGAGAAGTGCCCTGAGCTGCACACCTTCCTTGCAGCAGCTGTTGAGACAGGGCATGAGCTGTCCCTGACTATGATGGGGTTCAACCAAACAGACCTCAGTAGAAAAAGTCACGTTCTTAATACTTCACTGTACTGACTTCAGACACCTTACATGCAGCCAAGAGCCTGACTTCCTGCACAGGGCATATGAGCCTGGGCTTTGTGCTCTGGATGTGCAGAGTCTTGGATCAGCTCAATGGCAGGGTGAGCTCAAGTCTGCCGGATCATCTACAGTACCCGTTGCAGCATGGGCTGGAACAGGAGCTTGTTTTTCATAGTTACCCAGATCGTGAAATCATCCTGCAAGTCCTCTAATGCTTTGTCTCGTTTTCAGTGTACTGATCAACTACAGCAGCAAATGAAGCAAAGGTTACTCAGAAAGCAGGCACTGTCAGCACTGAGATTTGTCCCAAGTCCAGGTCTAGCCTAGATGAAGAAGAGGTAACAGCCTTGGACTTGTACAATTACGCACACTATCCTCTGACTCTCTTGCTTGTCTCAGTGTTTGCTGGGCCATCCTCAATTTCTCTCCTTGCTTCTGGTGTCAGATAAAGCAGTCCTGTAAGGGTCACAGAAATACGAATTTCAGGACGGTAGGGCGGAGGTAGAAGATGTGATCAGGCAAGCCATCCTAGAAAGTCTATTGCTATGTGAGAAAATAAATTAAAAGAAGGCCAGGTAATTTAGTTGGAAATGGCAACAGGATAGAGCTGGATGTGATTTGTAATGGAACAATCAATCACAGAACTCAGAGCAAGTAGATGTGTAATATTTATGGTACATAGCTTGAGAATGTAGATAGGAAAAGGAGCCAGTGCAGGGCATTCAGAAATGCAGCTAATGGCTTGGCTGTGAAAGGACAATCCAGGGAGTCTGCAATGGAGACCAAGGCTGGTGTGTCCCCAGGAGTGTCACAGGATGGTGATCAGGAATGGTCCTCACCTGCTGGCATGGATACATCTTGGTGAGCTGTGTTGGAAAAATCAAAGAACGAAGGGAAGCACAAGAGGGGAGTGAGGCTGAAGTTTGCTCTCCCCAGCTTTCCCAGGAGCAACCTTTCTGATTGATGTAGGAAGGAACTGGTACCCAGCAAGGGGGCTCCTGGGAGCCATGGTACAAGGCAGGGCTGGGGCTGAAAATGCCTGGTGAGTAGTTGCTCCTTCCCATCGGTCAGAGGCTGTGGCAGAACTGGTCAGAACTGGGGGCAGACTGTTCACAGTTTACGCTGTAGTCCTTTGAAATACAGTGTGTCAGGTATACATGTATTTGAGACAGACTCATGCCTTCTGCAAGTAAAGCATGAGCAAAGATTCTAAGTATGGGAAGATGATTTTCTAGTCTAGAAGGGGTGGCAGAGACACCCATGACCTCTCATGTTTCCATGGCCAGGTTTCCACACTCCAGGATCACTGGTTTATGCACATAATACTACTCCTGGCAGTCTAATAATACAGTTGGTAGAATTATGTGTAATATATCTATGAGTGAGATTACTTGCTTTGCATCATTTGAATGAGCAGAGTTTCTGTGAAAACTTCCTAAGGTGGTGGTCTTTTTGCTGCCACAAATTGCTCAAATGGCAGGAGACAAACCCCAGCATAACTGTGAACCATTGAATAGATAGTACTGGATTTCACTTTTATGGTGAATAACAGGATGGATAACAGCTTCTAATGGGAATGAGTAGCCAATAATGTCAGAAATGATCCTGGGGCGGATTGAAATTATTCTCATATGGTCTGGGAAAGATTTGTGGTATCTATAAATATGCAATTAATCTTGTGAGGGAAGGAAAAAAGAAAAATAAAAGAAGGAAGCTACCACTACCTGAGTAACCTTAGTCTAGCTGTCTAAAGGAGTGACAAACAGCAAAGATGTTGTGCAACCAATTATGTAGTAAGGCAAAAAGAAAACAGGATGCTATGAACTATTTTTCTGCAGAAATCTGTAGTGTCTTTGGGTTGATATTGGTTTAAAGCTTGGTTCAAATGCTGTAATAAGGCAAGAGGGATTTTACTACTAACTTTGACTGTATTTGGCTTAAATTGTTTGTTGCACAATATTTTTTTGTTCTCTTATTTCATGCATACTAGTTAGAACTGAAAAAAACTGGAAAATGCACAGGTTTGTTTTAGAAATTGACTTTGTAGATATGGGGTTTTTTTGGTTTTCTCCACAATGTAATATTCCAAATTCAAGCAATCTTTGTTTGTTTTCTTGGAACATATTTGTCTCATATCTTCTGTACTCTGATTTATCTTACAAATATCCAGCTATTACGCATTTGTCATTTGATTTTCATTGTTTGCACTTATTTCTGTGGGTAAACTGTTTAGCTGTTTATATGTGGGAGTTTAAATAATGGAAGATTCATTGAAACTTTTAATCATTCCAGAGTATTATGTGAAGAATATGAAAAGATATCAAATTTCCATCTAATGATTTAAAAGCATTCTTATGAAAGATAAAGATAATGTATATTTGAAATTATGTCTATTTATATTGGTAGAGAGTTAAAGAAAACATCACTTCTTATTTATGAAAGCAATACAATGATCTTAATATAAGCACTTTATTCTAGATAAGTGCATTTTTGAACTGCACAACCAAAAATGAAGAAGGTATATAAAATTTAAATGCTCTTAAAGATAGTCACTTCTAGAGAAATATCAGCATTGCGTGCTTTCAGTCCACATCCACTGAGAAATTAAATGAAAAATCATGTCATTCCCAGACAAAAAAAATTCCTTAATTTAGCTGAAAGTGTAAATACATATCTGCTAATTAAACATCTTACTAGAGTGTTGTTATGAATGGATGATGTGGGTTTAGATAAGCCCATGCCTTTAGCTCAGGCCTCTGGCAGCAGACAGTTTTGTTATTGAGGTGTCCAGCACCCCAAGACCCACTCTCATTCACAAGTTCTTTAATAATGGCTGATTCAGTCTATTATAAAATGGATTATTTATTAATAGACACAAAACTAACGGACATAAGACTTAAAACAGACTATTACTACATAGGAATAAGACAAAAGGGAATACTAGTATTATACACGTGGGGTTAAAGGTACCATTAAATTTACAGCTAGCTAAGAAATAGTATAACTTAGGATCCAATGTTTCTTACCACCAAATTGTTGAGGGGGCACACATCAAAATCCTTTCCCTCAATTTCTGGAAAAGTAACCACGAAGTTGCGTCCAAGCTTCGGGGAGAAATCATCTTGCATGTTCCAAAGGAGTGTGTAAGAGAATTCTGCCTCTGTGATAAACTGTAGCACTTTTATAGTGTAAAAACTGGCCTTTTGGTCACCTATGTTTTTTTATCTCTTCCCACATCTGTTAAGCTGGCAGACCTTCTGGTGCCAGGAGGTGACACCCGCTGGGCCTTGCCCGCCTGGGTTGTCTCTCCTATATGCACCAGCCACCTGTGGTGGGGAGAGGGGTGATATGCCCTGCCACAAGTGTTATTAGAATTTCCCAATCCACCAGAAAGCAAATCTTAAGTTCAAACAGAAGGCTAAGCACAAATGCAAGTGCATACCCGTATCTTTGCTGGAAGGAGTAGCAGCACACAAATCAAAGACATTTTTTATCTGTCAGTAAGGATAATGGCAAAACCCAATAGTGGTTTAGTCAACCTTGAACTTCATTTTATTTTTTTAAATTATAAAATTATCTTAGTGAATTGGCACTTCAATTCCATGTTTTCTTGCTATTCATACGTTTCTGTTCTGACGCTGAAACTCTTCCTTAGTGAAGGCATCTAATAATTGTTAAAACTCTAGAGACTTACTAAGAGGAAAAAGAAAATAGATGTTGCTGTGTCCTAGGCTCTGACTTCTATTTCTCCTAGAAATCTTTTGACACCATTGTTGCAGTGCTTAGGGAACAGCAAAGCGGTGTTCCTCATATGTGAGAGAAAGAATATAAGTTTCTTGCTGTGTGCTTGCTTTTAAACATAGCCAACCAGAATGTCTTGAATTGAATCCATCAGGAAAACAAGACTAGAAAGTACATTTTTTTTCTTCATAAGCGTTTCTCTGTGGTTCAGTCTCATATCTGTAAAGTTGCATCTGCAGCCTTGCTAAGATTGAGGACAGTGTGATTAACAATGTCTGTCTCAACAAAGTGCAGCAGTCCCCCAGCTGTGGGGAAATTTCTAGTGATTCTCAAATTGGTATGATGCATGTCAAAGCTGCTCAGCTTGCTGTCAGTGCTACAAAGGTGGCAGGTGATGGATTAAATGCTAATGTGTTTTTTGGCTGAGAGTAGGTCAGTGGTACTTACCATACTGTTTAGGCTGCTTTGTATTGTCTTTGGACACTTGGATTTTAGGACAGATTCTTTTAGACTGCAGACAAGTGACCTTCCTGGTTGGGAAGAGTTCATGAAGAAATTATTATGGCAGTTATTAATGGGGTTTTTTTAGGAGGGAAGGATAGAGTATCTGATGGTGAGGCCATTGGATAAATTTTGCTCAGGAAGCTGGTTTCTGCTGCTGATAATCAATTAGCGATCAATAAGCAATTTGGATTGTATAATGATCCTTGCTTCATTGCTGCTTTGAAATGACTGGAAATTGTATTATAATCCCCTTGCTCAGAAAGCACAAAGTTTTGGGCAGTTCTCTATCTTTTCAAGATACCATCAGTCAGTAGGTTCCCATCTTCTTTCTTCTGTTGGGTACTTGCAGCAGCTATTAGTGTGCTAATGTAATGACTTTTGTCTGATGTGCTTCACTCAAGTGGTGGTGCTGGACACAGGAGACATGCTCTTGATTAGCTGTAGTGAGATGACCCAATCTGCAGCCAGGGCAGTGCTTGTGCAAAATGTGGAAGCTATGGTAGAGAGAATTCTAAGAAAAAGAATGAGGTTTTTTTCTGATGATTTCTTTTAGCTGATAAAATGTCAAACATATTGGAAACTGCTGTGTTTCTACAGTCACTTTTCTATCCAGGTCATACAGATGAAGTTGTGATTGCAGAAATCTACAAGCTCAACAGTAAAAAAATGCTGAAATAGAGCCCTCTCTAAGGGTGTTCAGGGCAGCCCTGGGATAAAGAGAATCAGATCTTGTCTAATTTGTCAGCACATTCCAATATCACAATTTTACTAAACTGGAAGTCTCCTTGGAAGCATTTGGGAGGCCAGCCATCCAGGTTAAGTTGGGACAGTCTCGTAGCTCAGTGGGTAATAAGCACAGGACTTAGAGTTCTTCTAGAGGGAAGAGTGTGTTACTGTTGGATGTATTTCTATTGTAATTTTAGCCTGGATTCCCATGGAAAAGATGTATTCACCAACCATGTTCCGTGACTGTCAGGTCATCTCACACAGAAATTTTGAGCCATTTGTCAATATGACATTGAAGTCACAAATATGTTCTGGTCCTGTGTGTTTTATGAAGAGAAAGGAGTGGAGGAGGGCAAAAGCTGTCCATGAGGTGAAAGATGTGGGGCGAATTCATGTGTTTCAGGCAGGAGATGTTGTCAGAGTCCCAGCCATGTGAGAGGATTGAAGAAGAGCTCACAGTGAAAGACGAGGTACATTTCTTAAGAAACCAGACTTCCTTCATTGTACTGACTACAGAGATTTTTTTTAGATGGTAACAATGGCATCCAGAGTAGCAGGAGAGATGTTCAATCCTATTGTCAAGCACCCTTTATATAGTCTAAGGTCTAAAAGCAGGGACTTTTATATTCTGTCAATACTATAAAGCACTGCACAGCCTAGGCAGGCATTTTCAGAAAACTAATTTCTGACAAAATTCAGGGGACAAAGCTTTGTGCCATCCCGTGAGCTTGCTGAATTCTTGCCTACTAACCACAAAGGGTACCTCTGCAGATTGCTTTGATGGAACTCTGTTCCTCTGTGGCCTTTTGACAATTTGCTATTTGTATAGCGCACAAATGGGTAGTAAAGTGTTACACAAAGCAACGTTTCACTTGTCAGCTTCACCCCTGCTGTTGATGCTTCCCACTAGGGAGCCCTTGAGTTAAATGCAGCATAGTCAGCTGGATGTGTTTTTCTTCTCTCCCATGCAATGACTTCACCTCATTACCTCCCAGGTGAAACTGGATCTGTCTGCATCAGCAACCTGCTTCTGATTTCAAAGAATGAGTTAGAATTTGTGACTGTTGACTGTGTGAGGCAGGGATATTGGAGCACTAGCCTATTTTAAATCTATTAGACCAACTTTCTGTTGCAATCACTGCTTCTGGAATTAATTGTTGGGCTTTCTTGGTCAGTTTTGTTTTCAAGTACCACAGTAGAAAGTTGAAAAACATAGGAAAGAAAAGGAGGGCAACACTACAGAAGAAAATTTAAACTCTTCCCTATGACTCCTGAGAAATGGCACAGCAGTCTTAGATGTAATGTTCAAATAGTTCTTGCAGATCTCCATTTATCAGTTTAAAAAGTGTATTGCTAAAACTTGAAGTATGCAGAACATAAAAATGCATTAGTAAAAGAAGGGGGAATCATACTGGTTTGTTTACTTCTCTGCTTTAGCAGCTTAGATACCACAGGCTGAATGCTTTTAATTGCCTTTGTAAGATATGTTTGAAAATTCTGAAGCAGTTATTTAAAAATATGTAAATCCTTTAATTTCTATGGAGATGAGCAGTAACAAATAATTACAAGTGTAAGCTAGGATCCAGTGTATCTGCAATTAAAAGCCTGTGCTCTCCCAGGGTGTCCACATTTCCAGAGTGCCTGAATCCAGGCTGCCCAGTGAGAGACTCCTTGGCATTCATCTCCTTGTAGGCTAATCCTACACTGACAGCTTTTAAGAAGAAATCTTTTTTGTTCTTTCTCCCTCAGCATTCAACATAACCTATTTAATGCAGAGGCAACGACTGAAATAAAAAATAACAAACTCAGCTGGTTCTGTTACTCTAAAACCCAGTGTAGAAACTGAAGAAGTTGGATCACATGGAGCAATTTCACGTGTATTTACGGCAGCTGCAAGCAAAGAATGAGTGGACTGAAAAAACGTTCTCGAATCCTGTCCCCAGGTGTTGTTTCATACTTCTGGATTCAGTGCTATTTGCAGCACTGTTTCTTACAGACCCCTGGTGGGAGAAGCACTTCCCACAGAGCCCTTGGGAGCGCTTAGTGATGGTGCTCTACCAGGCTGCATCCTTGTTTCTGTTTCCCTTGGAGGTTACCAGCTGTCCATTAGCAACTGCTCTGATCACACAAAAATACTGTAAAGTGTGATACAGATCTCTGGAGGCAAAGTGCCTGGGGAAGTGGACAGAAGTTGTTTGGGGTTGTAGGGAGCTGGTTCATCCTGCCTGAGGATGCCCAACTTCTCCAGCCAACGTAAAGATGCCTTCTGAGTTGTTGTTCTTTTTAGATTGTGTAGTTTCTTTGGAAAATAGCTCACGTAAACCTCTGCTTGATGACTTCTTAACTCTTAAGCATTTCATGTGACCTGTGTTATTGGGAAGAACAGTGTTGTTGGGAAGAACAGTGGGATTGAGTTTGTCCTTCATTCATTAATCGAAAGTGGTAATCAGATGAAACTGATCTAACAATAGAATTGAAAAGAAGGGAAAAGTCAGAAGCAGAAAAAGATTCTGAAGGAAATTTAAAAAATGGAAAAAATAGATCAGCAGAGTAATTTCTGCAGATGCAGCTCAGGACTGTGAAGATGTCTCTTTCTGAAAGTTAAGTGCTCTAGGAGGCAGACAGGAGAGGATGCAGCACTAAGTAAATTGCCAGGCAAAAGCCTGGGAAGGGCATGTCCCAGAGCTCAGAAATTCTGACACCAACTGCTTCTGCTATCCGGCTGCCTTGTCCCTGCCTGCTTCTCCAGGCTGTGAGTTCTTTGGGCAGGGATCATGTGTCTCTGCCATCCAGTGCTCTCGTGAGTGCTGTAAAATATTTCAGTGCTCTGGTGAAACGTGAAAACTGAGAGGGCACCTTGAGGAGGGAAGTGTGTGATAAAAAATGTATCAGGGTTTTTTGGTGTGAGGAAATGGGACACTTCAACTACACCCTACTAAGTGTCACTTAATAAATTACTTAGAGTGCTGCCATGAGGCATGGAAGCACCATGGAGGTGTGAATGGATTAGTTGCCTGGTAGTTAAAGGGTGCATTTGAGAGATGAGATACTTTTTCTAAGGCACATTCAGACACTTGAACTAAAATGCCCAGAGATCATTATTTTACACTGTTCTGTTGAATCTGAGACAAGCTACTTCCAGAATAATTCTGAGTGCTAGAGCAGTCTCTGGGGATGGGAGAGGTGCCCCCTCCAGAAATTGCCACCAACATATTAATTCCTCACGATATAAAAAATATAATGTCATGTCTTCTCTCTCCGTCAGAGTACATGCTTTGGGAAAGATCTTGGAAAAGGTTATTACATGGACCTTCTCCAAAGTTATCAGAGAGATCCAAATAGAGCAAATTTAACATTTGACCAGCTTTGCGGCCAGGGTGACTTCATGAAACCTCAGGATCAAATCAGAGTACTTTCTGAGTTGATTCTGGATGATATTGAAAGGTCAGCTGAAAAAGCTTTGCTGCTAACACCTTGTGGCTCCACCCCCTCTCATAATTTCTCCACCATAAAGCAGGCATTCGATGAGCCCTTTATGAAGTTCATAGACAGACTTAAGGAATCAATTGAAAAGCAGGTTGAAAATTTGGAAGCCCAGAAGGAGCTCTTATGTGTATTGGCCATGGCGAACGCCAGTGAAAATTGTAAAAAGGTTCTTTGGGCTTTGCCACTCGACCCAGCTCCTACAATTTAGCAAATGATAGAGGCCTGCACGAAATTAACATCTCCCGAGGTTGCAATAGTCCAGGCAGTGTCAAAAGGGGTGGTGGAAGCACTGGCTGTTTCACATAACATGCAAAGAGCAAAGCCAAGGTGTTATAATTGTGGGAGTTCTAGACACATGATTAAAGATTGTCCTGAACCTAAAGTGTATAACAGGAATTCCGAGCCTGTCCCCTCAGATTTCCGCAAATGCAAGTGCCATCAGAGACCGTCAAAAAACTGTTTTTCTAGCGCGAAATAGCCTCGGCGCGCGATGATATGAAATATCGAGCAACTTCCTCCCACCGCGCTTCCAGCCTGCAAGACAGGTCTCAGAACTGTAAGCGAACAGGAACTCATCAAGCCTTGGTGAGTGAGATTTCTTTTCTCTTCGAGGACAATGCACCACACACAATAACTGTGGGACAAATTGGATTTTTGGATAACACTACAGACATTCTGATCAGGAGAGACCCTGTGCATGGATCACCTGAACTTTTTATCTGTTCCAAGGTACAGACTGTGGACTCAAACAGTGAAATTACTGTTACCGTTTCCTGTAATAACCCTCCCTGGTTCATGAGCAAAGGGACAACTACTGCACAGGCTATCTTACTCCCCCAGGAATTTCCACGGTGCCGTAGAACACCATCCATATGGTGGGCAGAAGCTGTGGGTAGGGACAAACCCATGTTGCGTTGTAAACTGCGTAACGGGAAAGCTGTTGCTTACTTGATGGGTATGGTAGACACAGGAGCTGATGTAACTATCATTTCTCGGGCTGAATGGCCCAAAGACTGGAGCATCAAACCAATGAATGGGAGGATCACTGGGATAGGAGGTTCAGCTACTTCTATGAGGAGTGCTAACAACATTGTGATAGAAGGACCTGATGGTCATGTGGCTACAGTCCGGCCCTTTGTAATTGATTCTGGATTTACACTCTGGGGCAGAGACCTCCTTTCCCAGTGGGGAGCCCGACTAGAAATCCCAAAGCCGCAGGATTTCTAGCAGGGGCCACTGTAAAGAGCGCTGTCCCTCGTCTTACTTGGAAGACAGATAAGCCTATCTGGACCGAACAGTGGCCCCAGTCAGCAGAAAAATTACGCGGTCTTGAAATTCTCGTAGAGGAGCAGCTTGCCAAGGGTCATCTTGTCCCAACTAACAGCCCTTGGAACTCTCCGGTCTTTGTAATAAAAAACCTGGCAAAGACAAGTATAGGCTTCTCCAAGATCTCAGAAATATTAATGATGTTATCGAGGATATGGGTCCCTTACAAACAGGGTTACCCTCACCCTCTATGCTTCCCCGAGAGTGGAAGCTTGCTGTGTTAGACATCAAAGATTGCTTTTTCAATATACCTCTGCACCCCCATGATGCTCCCAGATTTGCTTTCTCTGTTCCATCTATTAATCGACAAGCTCCGTTACGCAGGTATCACTGGCGAGTTCTTCCCCAGGGAATGAAGAACTCGCCCACAATCTGTCAATGGTATGTTGCTCGTGTTCTGTCCCCTGTTCGCAAAGAGTTCTCAAAGTCCATTATCCTCCACTGTATGGGTGATGTATTAATCTGTGCACCAGATGATGCTTATCTAGATTTGACTCTAGAAAAAACTGTTCAGGCCATTGAAAAGGCAGGGTTTGAAATACAGCAGGAAAAGATCCAGCGTACCTGTCCTTGGACTTATCTGGGACTTCGTATCAGTGAACGAACCATCGTGCCCCAGCAGCTTGCCATCAATGACAACCCAAAGACTGCACCAGCTTTGTGGTTCTATCAACTGGGTTCGTCCTCTGCTGGGACTTACAACAGAGGAGCTGGCTCCGCTGTTCAACCTCCTGAAAGGCTGCGAGGACCTGGACTCCCCTCGAGCCATCACAGACGAAGCCCAAGAATCCATTGAAAAGGTACAGCTTGCCCTGTCTTCTTGCCAGGCCTATCGGACCTGCCCTGAACTGCCCTTTAGTTTCATCATCTTGGGTAAGTCGCCCAAGTTGAATGGGCTGATCTTTCAGTGGGATGATAAGCAAAAAGACCCTCTTCTTATAGTAGAGTGGGTCTTCTTTCCGCATCAGCCATGCAAAACTATTACCACACCACAAGAGATGATGGCACAGCTAATTATGAAAGCCAGAGCACGCCTCTGTACCCTTGCAGGGTGTGAATTCACATGCATTTATTTGCCACTGAAAACTGGTGTCTTGGAGCACTTGCTCCAGACAAATGAGTACCTCCAGTTTGCCCTAGACAGCTTCTCAGGCAAGATATCAATTCACAATCCAAAACATAAATTGTTCAATTCAGCATTTCAATTGGCTCCTAAGGAACTTCAAAGCCGAACCCCTTTCAAAGCTCTTATGGTCTTTACGGATGGTTCGGGGAGTTCGCACAAATCTGTGATGACGTGGAAGGACCCCAAAATGCAGAAGTGGGAGTCTGATGTCCAGGTAGTGGATAGCTCCCCGCAAATCACAGAATTGGCAGCAGTAGTTAGAGCTTTCGAGAGGTTTGAGGAACCTATTAATCTGGTGATAGATTCAGCTTATGTGGCTGGAGTAATTGCTAGAGCAGAGCACTCCTTGTTAAAAGAAGTGTCTAACCCAAAATTGTATAAGTTGCTTTCGAAGCTTGTTTTTCTGCTTTCCCACCCAAAGCATCCCTTCCATGTAATGCATGTGAGGTCACACACCGACCTCCCTGGTCCTGTTGCCGAAGGGAATCGGAGGGCGGACGCTCTTGCAATGCTGGTGCAAGTCCCCAACGTACCAGACACATTTGCTCAAGCAAAACTCAGCCATCAGTTTTACCATCAGAATGCTCCAGCCCTCATGAGAATGTTTAAACTGCTTAAAGAGCAGGCAAGGGCAATTTTGGCAACCTGTCCCAGCTGCGAAAGCTACCAGGTGCGATCGCTAGGTTCCGGGGTTAACCCCTGGGGTCTCAGTAGCTGTGAAATCTGGCAAACAGATGTAACTCATGTCCCACAATTTGGAAGATCAAAATATGTACATGTCTCCGTAGATACATCTTCTGGAGCTGTTTTCGCATCAGCTCATGCTGGAGAAAAGGCAAAGGATGTTATGAAACATTTTCTCCTTGCCTTTTCCACTCTGAGTGTCCCTGCAGAAATAAAAACTGATAATGGTCCAGCTTATGTCTCTAACAAACTCAAGGAATTCTTTAGTTTGTGGGGTATCCAGCATACCACAGGCATTCCCCACTCCCCCACAGGTCAATGTATAGTTGAAAGAACTCATCAAACTATTAAAAGAGTCCTGGACCAACAGAAAGGAGGGGCAGAGATCAGTTCTCCCATTGTGAGACTCTGTAAGGCCCTGTTCACAATTTATTTCTTGAATAATTCGTTCTTAGAGCCTATTCCCCCAGTGTTTCAGCATTTCACTAATTCGACCCAAGCCAAATTGAAAGAACAACTGCCAGTGTTGATCAAAGATCCAGAAAGTCATCAGACATTAGGCCCTTTTCCACTAATTGTATGGGGGAGGGGATACACTTGTGTTTCCACACCTTCAGGACCCAGATGGATACCTGGAAAGAATGTAAAGCTATACCTTGGACCATCGGTGACAGTCCCTGAGGAAACAACAGACAACACCCCAGTCGGCGACAAGGAGACCCCAGACAAAGAAACGAGTGCCGCCTGGAGAAGACGATGGCGCAAAATACTGGACACATGAATATTCAGTCATGCTACCTCCAGGCTGTTCTTTAAAAAAAAAAAAATCTGAAACCCCAAGTTCCCTTATATGTTATCCTCTTGTGTTTCCCTACTCCACAACCCCCTTACCCGTGTGTTAAGGAAAATAGGAAAGGCTTTTCCTTTGGATACAGAAGGGGAAGATGTTGGGGTCACTGAGGCCAGCTGGTGGAAAAACTCAGGCATTTGAAAAATACCTTTTATCTCTGGAAAGGAAAAGCCTCTCCCACAAGTCCTTGCGGTTGGAATGTAACCTTACCCCCCAGACTCTGTTTAAGGAAAACTACTTCTCCCAGCAGCCTGTGGCTGCTCCCTTACCTGGTCCCCTGCCCTGCCCCTTCCCCGTGCTCGTTGCCTCCCTTCCCTGGCCCCGCCTCTGTACAGCCCCCAGGCCCTCAGATGAGGCTATGTAAAGGGTAGAGACCCTGTGGTCTCGCTCTCTTCGCTTGCTCACCTCTGCTGATGAATAAACCCTGATCATGGAACACGGGCTAGCGGAGGGCCCTCCTTGGCTCCTTGTCTCTGGTATATTTGAGCTGTCCGGTTCAGGTGTGGGGTGCGTGCCACCAGCGCCTCAGCAGCGCAGGGCAGAAAGGATGGTCTGCTAGTGGCCTAGTCTGCACCTGAATTGTCCATCTCCAAGAGACAATTTGGGGTACACAGCAGCTACCTCCTACTGCCCTATAACCCCCACAACCTTTAAATTTTATAGGACCTGGACCTGTGATGCCTACAGTTCAGTGGTAGGTGTAGGTTCTCCTGGTTTTTCAGTGCCCAGCTGGAGACGACCAGTTCTGCAGCCATTATTGAATCTGTTTTAATCATACAAAATTTAAGTTCTCCCTCTTCTCAGCAGTATTTTTTCACTGGAGTGGATTCAGACAGTTAAATAATTTAAATATGACCCAGACAATTCTTATTCTGCAAATAATAGTTGAAAAGTATTTTCTCAGCCCTGAGCTAAGGTAGTGCTAGGGCTTTCCTTCAGCCTGTATCTCATAGCCGTAAGTTAGCAAAATAGGAATGGTCCCCATTTGTCAATGGAGGCCCTGGTTCTGCTCTCCTCAGTTGGTAGAATTCAAGTATTTGTGATACATCCTTCACATGACATAGGTTTGTTAGGGAAAAAGTGGTGTCACAGCTGCATTGCTGCCATCAGCACTTGCAGGCAGATCTGTTGCACACCCGTGGGATAGGGCATGAAGCAGCTGAGCATGACAGGAGGTGAGGGAACAGACTTCAGTTTGGTCTGCTGATTAGGCTGACGCAAGAAATGTTTGTGGATAGCTGGAGAGATGGTCCTGTCCTCCTGAAGAAGGATGGCTGTGGTCCCTGTGTGGTCGGCAGGGACCCCCGAATGGGCAGCTGGGTGTGAGGGCAGGCGCCCAAGCCCTCTGTCAGGCAGGAGGGGAGCACAGGGGAGGTCAGGAATATCTGTGCTGTTGGCTTCCCCTGTACAGGCTTAACTTCTCTTTGGAACTGGACCTTTTCCTCCTGCTCTTGTTGAAATAAATAATACTCACATTTCCCAGGCATGGTTTTTAGGCAGGATTCTGTCTGGTTAAATTGGGGACGACCATGGACCATAGCCTTTGCCACTGGGTGGGACTGATGCTTTCAGACCACTTACTACCTCCTTGTGATCCACATTAAATAGGGCAGAAAGTAACATAGTGCTGTGCTAGGTATTTTTTGGCAGAAAAATTGCGATTTGCTGATGGCCTTTCCCCAGTTAAATGCTGTACAACTACATTCTTGTAATTAATATTTAATCAGACACTAATAGTACTTTATGCAGAATTCAGATGTGCTG
Source organism: Lycocorax pyrrhopterus obiensis (assembly GCA_014706295.1). Lineage (NCBI taxonomy): Eukaryota > Metazoa > Chordata > Aves > Passeriformes > Paradisaeidae > Lycocorax > Lycocorax pyrrhopterus. Next base: position 17,295,122 of record JACSVZ010000002.1, on the reverse strand, counting down.
GTGAGACCTTGCTGCATCTCAGCGCTTATAGCTGTGCTGCTTAGAGAACAGTTGTGTCTATATTTTAAAATGGTACATTGACAGATAGCTCTGCTTTCATCTCTGCAGTCATTGTGGAGGAAATGTATTATAACATAGGTAAATATTACTGCAAGTTGTTTCACTCTATGAAATTTAAAAACACTGACAGAAAAATAAGAGCTTTGGGGACTACAGTTCCTTCAGAAGACTGGACAGTACATTTAGAAAAATGTAATGATTATTGGAGTGGAACCAGCATTTACTGTTTTGTTTGGTTTGTTTACTGTTGGTTACTGTTCTGAAAATTTTGCCTACAAAATTGAAAGTTAATAAAAATTACTGTAAGTTTTTCTTTCTTTCCTCTCCTTTCTGACCATCAGATCTCTTAACTGTGCCATCAGGCAATGTGGCTTGATCTCTTGCTATCCTGAGAATAAAACTTTGGACTGCACTGCTAAACAGAAAACCTCAAAGTCAAGCTATGATTAAAATAGTCAGTGAAACTAAATTGAAAGTTGCATGTGTACAATTAAGAATAATAATGGGGAAGATCAATCTTCCTGTTGAAGCAAGTGTTGACGTAGTAGATACTGCCTTTCAGGTTTGAATGAGACTGCTTATAATGTTTTTCTACAGTTGTCATTCAACGCAATGTTAATTACACTGTGGGGTTTCCCCAATGACATGTTTGTTGAGCTCTATGTAAGTGACAAGATGATTATGTCTAAATGATTGGTAAATGTTTTGGCTTTGGGGGCTTAAATATTTGTATAAATGATTCCTCCAAAATCTGAGAAACACTTGACATCTTCACAGGGTAACAGCTTTTTTATGCACCTTATTTTAGGGCTGTATTTTATTTGTCTTGCTCATTTTGGTAGTTTCTTGCACCAGCAAAGCAACCATGAGAATCCAAGGGGTTATTCCAGCATAAGAAGCAAATCAGGATAGGGAAGGCAGCAGACTCTCCCATGCAAAGAAGGAATTTCTGTTGTAGCCGTAAGACATATGCAGCCTTGACACCTTCTTCTCTTAGAGCAAATGAGGAGAAAATATATCTGAAGTTAGTGTCTTTTAGTGCAGAGTGCTTCTTACCTCTGTGAAAGGGTTTAATAGAATTCTGCAAAGTTACTTTAAAGGATGAAATTTTGAATCCTGATTCAAATCTGTGTGATCCTAATTGGAAGAATATTCTAATGATTTCCATTTCTAAGGAGCTGCTGACACATCCAGTTAAGGAGATGTGTAAGGAATGTGAATTCCAGGGTGGTTACCTAAAAATGTTTAGTGAGTTTCCTCCAGTTTTTCTATAAATTAAGAAGCATGTCTTGGACTGAATTGAAAAGTGGAACAAAGGGATATGTGAAGTGGGAAAGAGAAAGAGAGAGCTTTAACTGGCACAATTTCAGGTTGTGCAGGTAGGGAAGCCTCCCAAGACAGCAAACGGGCTGCAGATAGGAGAGGGAGAGGGAAAACCCAACCTGTGCTTTGGGGCAGATGGCCTTTCCAGTCCAGCAGACAGCTCTCATGAAAAGTGAGTTAGGGCATGAAAAGCACAGTGGGTTTACACAGTCAAGGAAGAGGATGCTGTCTGTAGAGAGATCTGGGTGATGACTGAAATGGGAAATTCTCATAGCTCAGGTGAGTGTTACTGCTGTGTAAAAAACAGCTAATTTACTGACAGGGAACAGATGCCTCTGGGCTGTCAGTTCTGCCAGTGCGACTGCTCTTTTTGGACAGAGGCTTTTTGCAACCTATTAGCTAATAAAATGGGAGTCAGTCATAGGACAACAGGCAACAGGCAGAAACTGATGTGCAGGAAGTTCCACCTGAATATGAGAAGAACTTCTTTGCTGTGTGATGACCAAGCACTGGAACAGGCTGCCCGGAGAGGGTGTGGAGTCTCCCTCAGTGGAGATACTCAAGAACCATCTGGTCACTGGCCCAATTAACATGCTCTAGGGGAACCTGCTTGAGCAGGGAGGTTGGACCAGAGACTTCAGTGGCCCCTTCCAACCTTAACCATTCTGTGATTATATTCTGAGCCAGCTTTAACTGTAATCTCAAGTGATGCTATAAATAGATATTCCAAAGGATCTTTGGTTTTCGTGGAAAGCACTCATACAATTGTATAACTCTTTCCCTCCCTCAAAGATCCCACAATCCACTTTATTGACTTCAAGAATAGCTCAGGGATTTTTTCCCACCTCCTAACACTGAAATCCAGCTGTTTCAATGATAAAACTTGGCACCTCAAGGTGAGTTTGCAGTTTGCAGCAAGGAGAGGGGCTTGCTCAAGCTGTGGATTGAAAAGGAAGATTTGGGCATTAAACAGTTTTAGGAAAGTATTCATTGATAAAGCTGGAATTTGATGAGGACCTGGGGAATCGTGGCTTAATGAGTGCTGTTTGCTAATTGGCAATAGAAGCAGGGCTGCCCTACTTTCTCATCCTTCTGGAATCTGCTGGAAGCTGGTGTCAAAGTGGCACTTAATGCTGAGGTGATCTTCATTCTTAGGTTTTATAACTTCTTAATAGTCTCAACAAATGAATTTATATTAAAGAAATTGGGTACAAATTAAAGTATAAAAGAAGAAGGAGGCAAAGTGGGTTTGATTCGAGCATCATTAGCCAGTAATTCCAGTGAGGTGACTGGAAGCGCTGGAGTCACTGGAATTTTGTTTTATTTAAAATAAGGTCAAATGAGAGTAGAATAGAATTGGTTCCTTCTCATTTTGTCTTTCAGGTGTCTGTTACAATAAACTTCATGTGACAGAGACTGTGTATGTCTTTTGTTCTGTGCAGCTCTGTGCATATTATTGTGATTCTGAAAATAGCTGCTAATGATTTCCTGAAGAATTGTCCTTTTCGATGAACTGCTGTTTATTCTCAGCTGCTTTTGATATGCCACTAAAAGCTGGTTTGCCTTTCAAATATGTTTCCTCAGTTCTAGTCTGGGGTTCAGCAGCATGGGATAAATGGCTCTGTCTGGAAGATTTAGAGATTACAAGAAGTATGAGGGAGAATGGGGTCTTTTTTTATATTAACTTTATATGGTTGGTAGTAATGTGAATTTATATAATTAGTATTTATTATTTTAAATTAACAGTAGTATTTATTTTTATTACTAAGAGATTAGTACAAGATGAGATTTTTCTTTCACTCTCTGTGTATTTATTTTGGGGTTTTGTAATAGGAGTTAGTTAAGAGATGTGGCTGAGGAGCCTGTGGCGTATTTCTAGAGAGAAAGACAGTTTTAATACTGATAGTTTGTATGGATACCTGTGTAAAATTTTGTAAAGTGCTAAAGAATGCAACTGAAGGTAGTTTCTGTGTTAAATCACCCATCTTGTAGCTGTGGAAACTGTAAGAGAAAAAGGCTGTGCAGTATATCCAGGCCCACCCTTCTCCTGTGTCACATGTGACAGCCGGAGGCGGATGAAGGGGCACGGCACTCACCTGGCTGCTGCTGGAGGGGTGTGTTCTGTAGGTGGAGGTGTTTAATTGCCCACTCACTTCTTTCCATTTGGTCCTTACACGGGGAACTTTGTGTTCACAAAACTAATCGCTCTACCACAAGCCTATAAAAATGGTGCATTGTAATTTGAAAAGTAGCCAAATGCTGAGTGCATCCCAAATGCACTACATTTTCCAAATTTGCTTTAGTTTGAATATAAGTAATTTCTGTGTCTGTAACTTGCTCTGTCAGTACCAGCATCACTACCAACATTAACTGTTTGGGGTTTTTTTTACAAGTCAGAGTGATTATAAGCAGCATAACAGTCTCAAAAGATAGCAAAACCCAAGTACAATTTAGCTCATCAGATGACTTTCTGTACGTCACAGGAATACTTTAAAAACACTTACATTAGAGTGAGCAAGTTACTATTTTTTAGAGCAAGAAACCTTTCTTTTTTTCTTTTTTTTTCTTTTTTTTTTTCTTTTTTTCCTCTATTTCCCTGTGGGTATGATGCTGACTGAACAGCCTGGTAGACATACTACTTCACCAAAACACTTCTCATGGTACAAGGCTGTATGAAATCCCTAATCTTGAGATGTCTGGAGGATTTGCAAGTGGGACCTGAAAAGGAAGTCCCCCACCCCAGAGAAGTCCATAGATAAGGAAAAGATGTATCATCTACAAGACTAGTGAGAAAGAAGCCTGTAAATAAGCAAAGGAAACATTTTCCTGGTGAGAGATAGGTAAGGATTGTTAGTAGGTAAGTCACATTGACAGTCTGTGGAAACATTTGTCCTGGAGTGACCATGCCTGTGAACTTCAGAACACTTTGAACCTTACCAGGAACCTCTGAACTTGACCTGGAAGCTTGCAGGCTCTGCAGGTCTGCAGGGCTCTCATGCTGCTAATAGAGAGTGCTTTGTTTTTTTCTCTATGTTTCTGAATTTTTTTGAGCTCTCAAAACATTGCCTCTGGGTTTTAGGGTTTTCATTACATATTCTGCAGCTGACTCACTGAAAGGTTGATGTGAGAGAGAGTAGGATTTCACCATAAGCTTCTGCCGTGGTCCATTCATGCAGTTTTGTAATTCTGTAGCACAGTGAATGCAATCCTATAATGAGACAACTAAGATTGAACTTTTGGATATAGTTACCGTATTATGGGATTGTATTCACTATATTATAGAATTACAACTTTAGTATATAGAATTCAGAAACTTCCTGGAATCTGTGAAGCAATGTTTCTCAACATTTTGAGGGTTTGCTCAGACTCAAGAAAATTCAATAGAAACTCTTGTCTACAAACTTTGCTGGTTTATCATTTGCTTACCATACAGAAATATGTTAACACATCTTACCTGGTGGTTTGTGTTCGTTTGTGTTTGTTTGTTTGTATTAATGAAGTGAATGGTTGAGATGGAATTTTTCAAATCTCAGAATAGAAATCTGGAAGACCCAGTTTGTGTCCTATTAGCACTTTTAGAAGATTGGGAAAACTACTGGTCAGTGTATTTGAACTGGGAAGGCTCTTCAGACTAAATGGGCTGGTTCTTGGACTTGTGTCTTGCTTCATGAGTGTTTGAAATACGAGTCTGTTGGAGTGAGGCAAATGGAGAGTCTGTGTCGTTCCTGGGGTGAGGTGGGAGACTTTTCCGGGGAAGTCACAAGTCCCATGTCCTTAGCGATGTGTTGCATTTTGCAGCAGAATGAGAGATGAAAGGACAGAGAGGGGAAAGCAGTAACAGAAAACATAGTAGTAATGTAATTTTACAAGCCTCTGTGCTATAATAATGTTGTTCTGGAATTGTTAACCCAGGAAACTGTGAGAGTTACTTATTTATAAATAGGAAACAAAATTTGATGCCGTTAGAGTGCAGGTTAATGAAGTTACTAACCAAAAATTTTCTCTCTTAACCTGTAAGTTGTTTCCTCTTCCATTGAGACCTTTACAACATCTGCATGTTACCGACTAAAATCTATGCATGTGGGAAAGGACTTGGTTCTGCCTTCATGTGTCCTGGCTGTAGCTTCACTGGTCTCCAGGATTTTGCTAGTAGATAGAAGTGGTAACTGTTGCCACATCTTCAAGTTATTTCAAAATGAGAGTTAAAAAGTAACAATAGAGAGAGAGGGTGGGCGCCTGTGTGCGCACGCCTGTGTCACATTAAGGCTGGCAGGTTTTTGGTGCTATTTCTGTAGTGGCTTCCAATAAAAATGGGTTTGCTCTGTCAGACAGAAAGTAAACTTGACATTTTGTTCAGTCTGAGGCAAAATCTTCCAAGCATCCTATTGTCTGCTGAGGTTTATATGTCTACAATGTACTGCTACCAGATGCTGTTTCACCATTTCTGAGAGCTCTGAAAACAAGAGGGACATTTCTATAATTAATAATGGAAAACAATTTCACTTTTAATTTTAATGATGTCAGAAAAGATCCAGTCCATCATGCTTTGTGAACCAGCTCTTGGCAGCTGCTGAATAATAGAGAGAAAACTCCAGCTTGCTTTCTCTTCAGATGATGTACCATGTTACTTGTTATTCATTAAGCCTGTTTTCATGCAAGTTCATTAAATAGAATTGGTTAGTGATAGGTACTGTACTGCCTGAAGGCCACTTTGATTCCTGTGTTTTAGTGTTACTCTTCTGCCACTGTATACTTGAAAGTACTTGGGGAAGAAATAATTACAATGCAAGTAAACTTGCTGAATTTTCTGACATTCTTAATGATTCCTAGGAAACTGGCTTCCAAATTTGCAGTCACATGTGTTTCAAATAGTGTTATCAGTAGCTACCCTGCCAGGAGAAGAAATACAAAGTTCCAGAGTTCCTTGTTCCAAAGACTGTTTGATGCTTTGCTTTAGCTTCATGCTCAAGCTGGAACATCATCGTGTATCTCTGTAGTGTGGCCATCTGCTGTTTGGGTTAGCAGGGAACTCATTTTGGAACTGCCCCAATCTGTCCCAAGGTTGGGACCTTGGCTCAAAAACAGGGCATTGCTGAACCAAGGGAAAGCAGAGTACTGAACAAATTGAAACAAAAGTATGTTTCATCCTTCCAGCTTACATTTGAAGTTAACTGCCATTTTGGAATGTGTAGTGTTATACATCTCAGAAGACTGATTAACTGTGGCTGCACTTCTGTGGTAAAAATTAGTTATACTATAGATTTATACGAGAAGAAAGCTGTCCTGGTTGGAGCCCTCCCAATGCAGGAATCTGTACTTCATTTTTATACAAGAAGAAAGCTGTCCTGCTTAAATATCTCACAACAGAGGAGGGCTGCTACCAAGATTTTAAGCCACCTTGACACACTTATGGGTCTGGACTGTTCTGTGGATTCCCTGGCATAACACTGTCCCAAAGCCCCTGCAGGGCTCTGGGACCAGTTAAGCTGTGGGTGGTGTGCTCCAGCAGAGTCCCACCGACTTAGAATTTCCGTGGGTGTGAGAGGACCCTGTGACACAGGGACTCCCTGTTGGAGACAGGACAAGGGATTATTTGCATTCTTTTAGATATCTGGACACAAACCTTATTCTTAGTCTGAATGCTCTTTACAGGGCTGTATCAAAGCTCATGTTACACTGTGACCTTCAGAGAGCAGCTCTATAGTGTGTGGTTTTCCTGATGTTAAATGGAGGCTGGCTGAAGCCTCGTATGAAGGAGGAGCTCAGCTTGGGCAGGAAATGGCAGTCGAGCAGGACAGGGAAAAGTGTCTTTTAATCACCAGGGCACAGGAATAGCCTTGTTGGAATAAGTGCAAACCTGAAGGAAAAATAATGATGGGCAGAGAGAAGCATCATTAAATATCAAAAGCAGCCATTTAGAATGAAACTTCTAAGAAATTTACATTCATGGCCAAACCCTCCAGCTCCAGAAGGCAATGAAGGAGTGAGATATGAGTCATTAAGGCTACACTGGTTTTGGAAAAAAGTAACAATCTAGATTTGAAATAAGTGAAGCAGAAGAATAGAGGAAATATTTTCAAGGTGTCTGTCTAGAATATGGTGGCTTCATATATGGGGCTTGATCACCAACCCTCTGGCTACCCTTAGACCTAGAGGTGAGGACTTGCCTATGGAACAGTTACTATTCAGGGCATTTTTCAGCAAATCTGATAAAGGTTGCAGGAAAAAACAAGTGTTCAGAGCAAAAAGCAGGATTTCATGGTGTGCTCTCCTGGCTGATCTCTGAGGTGTCCTGGATGAGAAGCAGTAAGCAACTAGACAGGTATTAATTTATCAAGTATATTTCTGTTTCATATTAGGTTGTTACAACATTTTGTTTCTGATTTGTTACCCAAAAAGCTTAACTGTCTTGCACAAAGCATTTTTGAAAACTCTTGTGCTTGCCTAGTGCTGAAGAAGAGGTGGAATGAGCTATCAAATAGCTGGCAAATAGTGGGTGCTCTGTTTTCATGGTGCTAGTGGGACATGCAGCACCTCTGTGGGACTTGTGCCTCGTAATGAGTGAGTATGCAGCTCCAGGCTGTGGAGATCAGTGTGAAGCTGTTGCTGTCAAGTAGTGGGATTTGGGGAGGATTTTTTTCTGACAGCAACAATATGGTGCTTCTTCTCACTGAGGGATTGAGAAAAATCAAGAAGAATCTGTAATTTAACAGAACTTAGATTGTAGTTAAACCCAGAAACTGTGCTCTGAACTTTAGTTCTGGGGGACATTCCAACCCTGAGGATGGGAGACTTGTGCCTGAACATGGAAATATGCTTGACAAGTAGAAAAACTCAAATTCTGACAGTATCTTGTAAGTAAGATTAACTTTCCTGATAAGTTGACACATTGTCAAACTGTAGAGGCTACAGTCCAGATTCAACCAAAATTAATGAAAGGATATTGACCAAGTTGTGGACAGAGAGAGCACTCTGCTGCAGGATTTGACCATCTTCTCGAATTGAAGAAATATGCTTTTAAAATGCATGCTGCTGATGGACAGAACATAGCTGAGAGCTTAGTTTTACCAATGAGCACCAAATAGACAGAAAGACTTGTGTAACTGAGTATGTCAGACCATTTTTTGTGGTAGAAGATGCCCTGTCTTCATTCAAATAGTAGCGAGGTGGGTATTTTCATTCAATTTCTGTCTAATGTGACACCAATACGAAAGGGAAAGAATGCTGTAAAATTGACCAAATATATCAAAATCTGAGCCTTTACTTAACCATGTTGCACACAAAATCCTCAAGTAGAATTTCAGTAAGGATTAGTTTTGTGAGTAGGAACATCATTTATTCAACTTTGCACAGTTGGACTCAACTCAAGACTCCTGGAAGTCTTGAGTAGTCAAAACCTCTGGAAAAATAGGCAACAAGTCCTAAAGATGGGCTGAATACCAAGGGGTGGGAACATCAGGTTATTGTAGCCTGGTTTCCTAATACATTTTCTTACCACAGGTCACAGAATGGGTCGGGTTGGAAGGGACCACAGTGAGTTATCTGGTCCAAACTCCCTGCTCAAGCCTGGTTATCCTGGAGCACATGGCAGAGGATTGTGTCCGGATGATTCTTGAGGACTTGCCCCTGCTGAATTTCAGACAGTTCCTCTCTGCCCATCTCTCCAGCCTGTCAAGATCCCTCTGAAGGGCTGCACAGCTCTCTGGGGTATCAGCCACTCCTCCCAGCTTTGTGTTGACAGTGAACTTGCTGAGGAGGCCTCTGCCCCTTCATCCAAGCCATTGATGAATAAGTTAAACAATACTGGGCCTGGTATTGAACCCTGGGGGACCCCACGAGGGACAGGCCTCCAGCTACACCCTGTGCCACTGATTTTCACCCTCTGGGATCTGCCATTCAGCCAGTTCTCAATCTACCTCACTGTCCACTCATCCAGTCCACACTTCCTGAGTTTGTCTGTGAGGATATTATGCTGTTGATGTCACTGATGTCTAAGATGGCACCAGTGCCAGCTAAAGCATTCCTTGTGACTGTGGCATGCTCAAAGAGCATTCTTTGGTGTCTAATAAAAGGTATGTCATCATGATGTAGTCTCTCCCTCAGCAGGGACACTCAGAGGGTATCTCTTCTCTACCAGGATGTTATTTTCATGAAGCTTGTGGCAACTTAGCAAGTTTCTGACCCCCTTGCACTGTCTGAAACCAGGCAGGAAGTCAAAAAAGTGATTGAGTTGGGAAAACAGACACAAACTATTGCAGATCTTTTCAGTGTGGTTATGGTTGCTAGTGTGTTGAATCAGCCTAAAAATCATGTTTTAGGAATAAAGAAGTGATTACATGAATGGTTGCTAGGAAATGCAGTAGAAATGACAGATATATCTGCTGGCTAGAAAATGTTGGTTTAGCAATGTTGTCCACGTTAACTTATTAAGATATCATGCACTGTTTTCCACCATTTTATTCCCCTCTTTGAATAGTGCATCTAAATTAGCTACTGATTATAGCAGCTATTTGTTAGCTTTTGGATGAACCATAGGAAATTTTTTCCCTTTCCAGCTAGCAGGGCTAGCAGACTGTCCATGCTGGAAGCACTTCAGCAGTCAGACTCTATGGATGCTGAAAAAGCTTCAGCAGAGAATTTCTTCAGCTCTCTGCAGCATTTCGTGAGAGTTCTGTCTTTCCCATGCAAGTAACTCAAAACAATGTTACAGTTTTGTAAACTTCTTGCACCTGCAGGTTGTTTTGCAGAATTGTTATGGTTCTAACTAGAAAAACATTTAGAGACAGGTGTCTTAGAACTTGACCAATCCCCTCAAGGGGTGGTTGGCCAAAAAACCAATTACCTTATGCCATTTAACACACTTTGCGAACTAACATATAAAAGCCTTCGGAAAGATTATTAAATCGCTTCTGTTTATCCCTGAGCCTGGACTCTTGTGTCATTTCTCTACTCGTCCGCGGTGAGAACAGTGACAAGACTCTTTCCAAAGAATGGTGCAGTCTCCTGGATGTTTGGCAGTGCCATTCTGTGAGATGAGCTGTGCAATTCCCATGCACCCCGTTACTGTTTCCTATTCTGAATAAGTTTTCTTTGCTTAAGCACCACAATTGTCTTGATGAGTTACTGGGTTGTATTGGCTATTTTAATAGTTCCTATTGGCCCTTAGAAGAAAATGTGCAAGACTGTTTTTAGTATTGTAAATACATATTTTTAATAAAGTTTATAAAAGTGCAAAATGTATTTCAGAATGGAACTAGATTACATTGTCATAGGGCCATTAATTGCATTTATTGGCAGAGGTGGGCCAACTGAAAATTTGGTTAAAAAATGGACATCAATAAGTAGTACAAAGTTGAGGGATTCTGCATTTCTTAAAACACCGTATCTTTTGTAGGGATCAGAAATAGATACAGCTTTCCTCCTCCCCGCCCCCCTCCCCAAATGATTTCGGAAATGACTCACATTCTTGCAGATTTTGGCAAGCTTTTTTAATCCCCTGTCTCACTGTGTGGCTCATCTTCCAGGCAAACTTTGCAACAGTTGCTGCCAAGCTACAGCTGAATGCAGAAGTAGCTGGCAGAACCAGACATCCAGAGGTGAAGGACCTCTGTGTGTTTTGGCATGTTGACAGCTTCTGGAAGGTCTTCTGCAGATGATGTTTGATATTTCCTGTATTCCATGTGTAGAGCCTTCAATTATCCTAGTGATAGGAAGAAAGGGTTAGAGAGATAGCATGAAGAGAATTCTCTCTTAGTTAAGACACTGAGGAAGTGAACTAAACCTTGCTCTAAATGAAGTTTAACCTGTGCTAATGATGAAAAATGTCTCAACTCATCTTCAAAGCCAAGGATATCTGGCCCTGAGAAAGTGCCTTCAAATTAATTACGCTGCATTATTTAATGGCTATAAAACCCTAAGTCCCTTTGGTGTCTGTTAACAGGTTGCCCTGTAATTGCAGTGCAGTTTTCTAGGAGAGGAGAAATTGTAATTTTATTGTTTAGTATGTTAACCAGAAGTCAAGTTTGATGTGTTCTAAAGTGATATTCAGGTTATCAATGTCAATTCCAGACTATCAAATAAAGAGAATTTTATTTTTAAAGTAGTCTGACTGTAGATTGCTCAGGTATTTTCAGCCGTAATGAAAAATCTGTCTTTAAAAATGTCATTGCTGAGAATCTATGAGTGTCCGAGCTACCCATCCTCTGAAAATTGCTGTACTTGTTGTACTTTGATCTGTCTGTAAAGGATCTTGTGGGAAGCTTAATTTGTAAGCTGTGACCACAGGTTCTCCATGTGCATGACAACAGCTGTCGATCAGTTTTCTGCTCCTTATCCCCACCACAGCCCCCAAGTAACGTGCTTTTAAACACTGCTCGATTAAACTTTTTCCCCTTTCACCATCTTCCAAGAAGGTACTATGATTTGTACATATTTCTGATCTCCTCTCTTCATTTCTTTGCAAAATGCTCCCCTTCCACCATTATAGTACTTGCGTGTTTGTAGTGTTTGTTCACCAATGTGCTGATAACATCATCATCTTTGAAGTGAAGGAGATGAGAACCAGAAGGGAATCAGTCCTATGTGTCCTCAAACATACAGCCTGATCACCAAACTGAGTCACATTTTAGAAGAGGTTAATTAGATGTTAAACACAAAATGTCCCTCACATTTAGTGAATGACATTAACTTTTCTGCTCGTGGTTTGTCAGTAGTCATGTGTCATTTATCATTATTTGTGTGAATGAGCTGAGGCTCCTTTCCATCACTACTTACTCTCATCCCATGCTTAACAAAACCAGAATAATGAAAAATCAAATTGAAAAGCACTGAAGAATTTTTAGCAAAACATCAAACTATGAAGACAAATATTGTCCTGACAGCTACGTTTGCTCTAAGCTGAATCAGATCAGCTCTTGCTGTGCTTTGACTGACTCAGATTTAAACAACTCAATTTTATTCTAAGTCTCTTGTTGTTGAAAAACACATTTTTAATTTGAATATAAAAAATAATTAATTCCACCAATGCACTCAGAAAGGAGGAGGAGAGCTACAGGGGCCTAAGTAATCCTGCAGTAAAAGTATGGAGTGGCCAACCCTGTCCTATCTCTTTGAAACAAAATGTTGTATTTGAAACAAAATGTTGTAGTTGAAACGAAAAGTTAATGAGTGGTGTGGTTGCCAACCTGGCTGCCTCCTAAGCTGTCTGGAGGCAAGCAGGGCCTCCCAGGTGATGCACAAGGTTCTTGGATGCGTGGATGTGCTCACTGCTCGCTTGTGAGGCTGCAAACACAGTGTGACACAACACTCTGGTCTTGAAGAAATGCAGTGAGTAAAGCCTTGTCAATGACAGAGCTGTCACTGACTTAGGCAAAGAGACTTTAGCTTTTAACTTATTTTTGTTTCCTTTTATTTTGTTTGTTTTTATTTTCTTTTTATTTTGTTTGTTTGGGTTTGGGTTTTGTTGTTTTTTGTTGGTTTTGTTTGTTTGTTTGTTTGTTGGGTTTTTGTTTTGTTTTTTTTTTTTAATGAGTGTTCTTGACTTGAGTGGTAAACAGGATCAGAAAAATCATCCAGGGGTCTTGCTGGACACCAACCTGCTCCAGCTGCTATTGTGTGCCAGGCACAAAATTACTCTATACATTGCATTTTCTAGAAATCCCTTATGCGCTGCCCCTAACCACAGCAAAGAAACATGGGCTGACTTATATTATCTTTGTTAAGCTTTATCTACCGTGACATTGCTCTTACTACGTCCTTTGAACAAGGAGTTGACTTTAGAAAAGGGAGACATTCTCATTGCTGTATGCATGTGGAAATACAGATTTTGAAAGCTGCTCTTTGAAAAACTTGAAATATCCAACTCAAGGCTGGCTGCATTTTTAGTTGTTCTTTTTTTTTTTTCTTTTTTTTCCTCCTAAATTCTAAAATTACTGGTTTCCCCCTTCTGCTCCAGAATGCCAAAAGATGAATTTGTTTAGTCCTTTATCTGAGTTTCTGAATTACATGTGGGACATGATGCCACATGCTTTCTCTTAAACTACTAGTTTATTTTTGCCCTGTTCTCCCCTTCTGGATGTCTCACCTGCTTTGTGTGTCTGCTGAATACTTTGTCACTTGGGTTCTGGCTAATCACATCTGATGAAGGGCTTTGTCTCTCTTGTGCCAGAAGATTTGGCTCAGACTTCCAAAGCAATTGCACAGGTTATTTGAAGGGTTTATTTTCTTTCCAACAGAGATAATCTTTATCACATTAGGTTTTACCAACTTCGTCCTTTACAACAAGCAGCATAAAATTAAACCAATACAGACTTTTAAAAAACTGGTTTAGATGTTGTGTTTAAATGTGTTAGAATCTTGTGTTTATTCAAGAGCTATTCATTTATAATTTCAGGATAAATATTCATGGAATATCTGATTTTTTTTTAGCTGAATGTATGATTTAAAGCTTACTGTATAAAGCCTGGGAGTCATTCCATTATACTACTGCTGTAAAGGTAAAAATATAATAGCAGGGAAGAGACAGGTGGAATAAATGTGCTGTGTGAATTCTACAGACACCTATTACTCTGTCTTTAGCAAACATGATGATAAAGCTGATCTTAATTGCAACCAAGCCATCTATAAGAACTAATGGCTGGAAGTTAAAGCGATACAAATTCCATTTAGGAGTGTGATGTCGTGAAGGGCATATGGGTGAAGGATCACTCAATAGCCACCTGCATCTCTCACTGTTTGCCTCAACACTGGCTGCTGGCACATAGGAGGTGTGATACAAGCCTAAATGGAGCTTCTGATCCAACCTAAGGTAGCTGCTTTTATGAATTGAATGAAGTATGATTTTTTAAAAGCTGATGACTACTGATGAGGCAAAAATACTCAGGAATATGGTGGGTTTATTCCCAGAGCTTTGCTTTCACATTTATAATGAAATTTGAAACCAGGACAGTTTTATGCTTGCTTCTTTTTTGCTTATGTGGAAGCAGATATTTTTCACACATCTCCTTTTATTCAATGCTAAGTTCTGTATGGATCAAATCTTAAGTAACTTAGCAGCAGATTAATATTTTACTGGCTGTGTCTACACAGCCTGTTGTGCATCACTCAGTTCCTGTGCTCCTGAGGGTCTGAACCCCATGGCCAGTTCTGTGGGCTTACAGCTTTGCAAGGCTTGGGCTCAGAGTCCGCCACTGGGGCCACTGGGAACAGGTGCCACTTGCCAGGGCAAGGACAAAAGCTGCTTGCTTGTGCCTGCTATGTATTGTGTAGATTCACCTACAGGAAAAGCCTTTATCTGTAAATAAACATTACAAACAAATCTGGACTGCATTTGCTAAACTCCTTTTGTACAGCAGAAAACAGTTTATTTATTACCTTTTTCACCATAATATTTACCACCATTGGTTAATAAAATATTATCTTTTAAATCTTTTGTAAAAAGAGTGAAAATTTTTCGTTCCAGAGAAAGTATTTTCCTCATTTTTGGCCTCATGGTATTTAGTGTTTTTTCCTGCCTAGATGCTGCAAGTTCTTTAAAAATCTCAGGCTGTAAATAGTTCAGTTTCCATGCAATGTTGAGCACAGTGGAATTTCAGAGTTTGAAATTGCATCTAAAGGGATCTAGGCTTCTTTCTCTCCTTCTCTGCATCCCATCTTTCAACATGATATTCTGATCTCTATTACACCTTTGCCTGGGATTATGTGGACTGCAAGAAACAATTTGACTGATGGTTTTTAAGCTGTATTACAGCTGCCAACATCTGGAAACAAGGGTAGTGTCCTAGACCAATGAAAGATAACAGCATTTGAAGTATTTTGTCCATTTTCAAGTTCCAGACTGGTCAATGACAATAAAATAAAAGTCACATACTTTTATTTGGTGTGAATATTGGATGTTTGTGAAAGGATCATCGGTAAAGCATTTGTTATAATGCAGAACAGATTCATGAGCCTGCAGCATATTTGATATGAACAATTCTATGACTATGAATTTGTTCAGTGGCAAAGGGTTATGAGTACAGTACTAGAGGTGCTGCAGTGTTCACACAAAACAGTAGGAGCTACTTCTTCCTTTCCTTCAAAAAAATGCAGTCTCTACAGCAGAATGTATCTTCACCTTACAAAGCAAGAAGCCAGAAAGCTGATGAGAATTTTTCTCTGAAAAAGTCTTTTTACTGCTTTAACTATCTTTTTGTGCTTGGTTAAAGAGGTTTGGCTGTCATTGGACTTGCACACACACTCATCCCACTTCAATTTCTCTCATCCCTCACCCTGTCAACAGTCACATTTCTGCAGGGTGAAGATAAAGTGTGGAAAAAAAATAGATTTGGGCCTTCCCATTCCTTTTTTTTTCTTCTTTCATGTTTATACAGAGGCTGAATGAATTTTCAGTGTTCTTGCATGCCAGTTTTGTACTTACTAGTTGTTTTCCAATAGCACCTGCAGGCCCGCACTGCCTGCACTGACATCAGATTGGCAAAGGGTGCAAGAAGAGATGATGCTGTCTGGGGAACTGAGGCAAAGAAAAGCAAAGTGGCTCTCCTAACATCAGGCACAATTACGTCAAAAAGCTGAAATTTGAGATAGTACGAAACTCTTAACTTTTTTTTCCTGAGTGTTTCTAAAGTATCTACAGTGCAGACTGTCCTCTCCTGGTGTACATTTGATTTTTTTGTACTCAGGTATTTTTTACTGAACTCTGTCCTCTGCATCTTCCTCCCAGTCACAGGCAGTTAGCTATTGAAGCATATCCTAGAGTCACAGACAGTCACAAACAAGTAAAAAATATGGAGGTGGGAGGACAGAGGCTGTTTTAGTTAAATTATTCAATTGGTCACTGAGGAACTGCTAGTGTCTTGTTCATATTCATGGTATACCTACACTATAGGTACACCTGTACTCCTGGGAAAGGCAGCTAGTATAGTAGTCTACTTTCATCCAATGAAGTGAAATAAACTGTACCGGGAATCATCATTTTACAAGTGTTTCTACCTTTATCTTGCTGGACTGTTTCTTCCCTCTGTCCTAGGCAAAGTCTATTAGATGTACAGAAATGATCTGACAGTAGATGTTCTGTCATGATAATAAACTTGCTGTGGCTGACCTGATGTCAAAACTAAGCAAGAGTGAAGCTGAGTTTAAACAAAACTTGTTTCGCATATTGCTACCTCGAAAAATTACAAGAGATTTTAAAAGTATGGGGCTCCTGTTGGTGTAGGTTTTCTCTCTTTCACCCTGGTCAGATTTGTGTCTGCAGCCATTTTCTGTAACCAGTTGTTGTCTTTCTCTTAGCTGGGCTATCTCCTCTTCGCTGTGGTTGCAGGGGCACTGGCATGTGCTGCCAGCAGGAGGTTGGGGCTTGGCTGCAGGTGTTCATGTTCTTCCTCATGTAATGTGAGCTCCAGAAACCCACCTACTGTGCTTGGAAAAAGTGCTGGAAACCATTCAGGAAAAACCACAACTATCTGATGTCCTGCCTAGATCAAATGTGCAAGAGTCAAATTTGTCACTTGGTCAGTTTATCAGTGGGACAGGCTTGATTATAGCTGTCTTTGCTGTTTGTTGGAGATGAACAACAAGGCACAAAAACTGGGGTGATATATGACTATGGGAAAAGCTGCTGAGGAAGTACTGTCAGTCTGGAAGGAGCGCCTGTTCTTAGAAGTCTGCGCAGAGCATCTTGTAATGTTTTTATGCTTGAATGTACATCTGAGTATACAGTTGTATGATTGTCTGCATGACTTTTCTTTTTTTTCCTTTCTCACAGTGCATGCCAATTAAAGGCCTTGGATTTGTGCTTGGAGCCTACAAATGTATTTGCAAGGCTGGATTCTATCATCCCAACATCTTCTCAGTGAACAGCTTTCAGAGTAAGTGCCTTTGCTTGAGTTAAAAAAAAAAAAGGAAAAGAGAGCTAGCATTAATAATGCAGGGCTGCTTTTTATCCTCGTCAGGGTTATACAGTAAAATCCCAGTGGTTTGCAACTCTTGGATTATATAATCACTTAAGGAGTTCTAGCCCTTTGGTTTGTCATTCACGATACTCTTGAGAATCCTGTAAAACATACCCACTTGAAGAATATTTGATTTGTAAATAAATTAAAAAACATGAAAAGAAGTCTTGCTAAGGGGAAATAGAGATTTCTGGCATCTGTGCTCATGCACAAGTATTCTGAAAATTAATCTACTAATTTTCTGTTTAGCCAGAGGAAATGAGAATGCCCTAGCCTCTGGCTTTGTGCGGGCTTTAATTGTTTTCATTTTACTTCATTTGCAAAGGAAAATTCAAAGGAGCATCCAAACTCTATTATGTGCTGATGAGGTAATAGAGGTGGTTCAAGCCTGGGAGTCTGTTGGGCTGGATGTTTGGGTGACATACATCCTGCACATGCCCAGGACACACATCGTATGGTTCTTAGACTGAGTTGCCCACAACAGGAGAAACAGGACTCGGCTGATGCTCAGCAGGGAAGACAGACAAACTGCATGCCCAAAGCTGGTGTCTGTTACTGTCATCATATGACCAAGTCTCTGTACTGATTTTGTGCTGAAATTGTTACGGTTGTACTGGTAGAGCTCATGCTGCAGTCACAGGTGCAAAGCTGCTGCTTGGACGTGTAACAGGGCATCCTTCTCTGCCTCCCGCTTTCAGGTTCATATCATGCCCAGCTTCTTTGCACCATCCTTTAGCCAGAGGTTCATGTCATCAGCTCTCACTGGGAGATCAGCTTGTGTGAGATATCCCGGAAATGGCAATGAGTAACTTTCACCGAGCCTGGTCCAGGACTGTGTGTATTATCTCCTGCCTTGTGTGCAAATAGCTGTTTCTGTTCCCCTAGAGAAATGCTTCTAGTACTAATCAACACTTAATGTGTGTGTATATATATACATAAATATATATATATATAGGGGATATAATGTTTTCTGTATATATTTGTAGAATAAGTAGCACAGTTTGTTCAACAGTTTATCTGCTGACTGTTTCCCTTGTCTTTTCATATTGAAAAGTGTTGCAGAAGGCAGCCTTGTGAGAGTGCTGTTTCTCTGGGCTATGTGAATCTTTTGCTAGAGTAAGGAGGATGTTTGGTTCTTCCTGAAGTGCAGTGGCTTCTGGTGCAGTTAGGATTTAATTCCTTGAGAGACCATATAAAGAAAAACTTCTTAGAGTTTTGTCATACCAAATGCCATAGAACACACGCAAAAAATGTGGCTAGAGATCATAACAACATTGATCATTAGGGATGAGATTAATTTTATTTCATATCAGTTGTGCGAAATATATATGCTTGGTGTATATTAGTCACCTAGGTTTCAACTGCAGTCAGCATGAAGAGCATGGCTCCCCTGGAGGGTGATTTGTCTTTAGATGGAAAAAGTAATACCTCCATTTTTTTCTCCTTTTGCTATAGAATGAAGAGCCCATATAATTACCTTAAAATGGCTATTTAGCTCCTAATGAAGTGAAATATGTCTCAAGAAAGTTCATATATGCTGATATTGTAGCTTGTGGGGGGCCAGTTTGATTTGAGCCTTTGTTGCTGTGAGGTAACCTGACTTTTGAAACAGTAATGAAGAACTTTTTAAATTCATCCAGATGCAGCTCTATCTGCCAAGTTGTATAGATGATTTCAAAAAATGAAGTGAGACTGGAAATGACTAAAGTAATGAGAAAAGCCTGTGGTTCAAAGGAAACTTGGCCCTGTCACACAGCTGCATTCTGTAAAAAGAAAAGAGGAAAAAATACCATGGCTAAAATGGCTGTAGTATGTATCTGGCGGTTCAAAATTATGTTAACATAGGAATTCTAGACACGAATTTTGCAAGCAGTTTTGACAGAAGCTGTCTGACCTGGAGATCTCTTTGTGGAGCTAGGTTGGTGAAATCTGATGATAAAAGAGATGAAACTGAATAGGAATGTTAATCATTTAGAAAGTATTCCTAGTGGAAGAAAATAAAGAGGCAGCAAAGATTTGCAGGTCTCAAGATATAAGAAAGAAAATAGATAGAAAAAAATGACCAGTTTTGTACTCCACTCAATTGAAAAATTGGATTGTATTGTGTCTTGACGTGGGAGCATTTCTCAATGACACTGGGATTCTGCACTGTAGCAAAACGTGGTTAACTACAGTTGCACATTGTGTCCAAAGTGTCCAGCTTTTGAGTGGGGGAAAGGTTCTGCTTTAGTCCCAGATTAATGCTTTGGTTTGAGTCTGAAAGATAGCTGTATGGTATGGCTTTGCAGAGACATTGAACACTCTACAGAGTTTACTGCTAGGCTCTTTGGGAACCTGCAACATGACATAAACAGTCTCGTGCAGGAAGGATTCTGCACATCAGTTGCTTTTCTATCTTAAAGCAGTATGGTGTTGCTGCTCCCAGGGAGGCTGCACGTGTTGCAGGTTCCCAAAGAGTGTGTGGGACAGGAGCACAGCTGGAATTCAGGCTGTTCTCTTACTGAATAAGAAGCCAGGTAGGACGGCATTTCCCTCCCAAGTCTGCGTTCGTTCTTCGGAACTGATGGTGCCAAAATATGTAAAACCTTTCTATTTTTTCTACATGTGTTAATGAGGGCCTTGGGTACTAGAAGGGCACAAAGTTATTACCATACTTCCAGGGTGTGTTTTGAGGTTGGAAATTGATTTTAGAAAAAACCACATTTCATGTACACAGGTTGTATTAACCTGTAAGTGGTTGAGTACATGATTATGCGCTTTCTCCTAATGGCTCATTTTTAGGTAGCATTATTAGCATAGGTAGAATAGACTAACTGATGACTACTTATATTTTAACATTCCTGTAACACTCTTCTCCAAAGCACTTCTGTTCTCTGCTTCCTGGGGTAATCAGGTTTGCATTGGAAAATCCTTAGCAGAACAACGGTGCTTTGTTCAACCTTGAAGTTTGCTCTTTAGTAATGCATCATCCATATATTGCAGAAATTCTCAGCTCTTGCTGTTTGGATGTGAAACCTGCCCTGCTTGCACCAGCAGTGGCTCTTTTGTCTGAATGTGGGACTTTGCTGTCTCTAACATTGTCATGATCACATAAAAATTTCCAAGAGGGGTTTCCAGTTCAACAGGAATTCCTATTTTTCACACCTGCCCTTTGGCTTTGCTTCTTCAACAGAACTCACATGTGCAGATCTTTGCACGTAGGAAGGTTGTCACTGACTTCGGTGATCCCTTTCTGGGGTGAGGCTTATGACCATGGCTGATGACCAGGTTTTGGTGCCAAGAGGTCCAGGTGTATTCTCACTAAGTTACTGCAACATTGCTGATGCAGCTGGAGTGTTCCTAATTTACTCTATTACAGAACAGGAGCAGAACCAGTCTTTTGTTCTGCTCAGTGCTCAGCATGCACTGTGCTCTCTGTGTTCATGTGCTGAGTTCTGACTGGAGTGTGGGATGATTTGGTTAGGGACAAAGCAATCCCTGCCCTGGCTCTCAGCAGTCTGTGGTGCCATTCTTACTCTGCAGGAAGATCTCAGCTGGCAATGTCGCAGCTGCTGAGGCATCCCTTGTGTGGCAAAGTGTCCTTAGGAGAACCACAGCTGATGAAGAGTTGCCCTCAGGAGAACATTTCAAAAACAGATGGGCCAATCAGACAGAAAAATAAGGCTGGGGTAGAAGAGAGAAGAGCTAGGAAAAAAATATGGTAGATTGGAAATAGATGAAACATTTAAGCTTTTTTTATTTTAATATACTTCATGTTAGTTTGTGTCCCTATTCCTACATTCCACCTACTTTGCTTTGCTCTTTTCTCCTTCCTTTTTATCCTTTTTTTTTTTGGTTACTGCATTTTTTTCTGTTCTTTTTTCCTGTAGAATGGTATTTTTTTACACCTTCCTCATTTTCAGTTTTAACTCCTGCAGCACAGTGTTTGCTTCCATCTCATTAGTGAGAGTGCTAAAACTGCTGCTGCCTTACACAGAGCAGAAATGACTTCTTGTCCATCTACCTTACCAGTGTCTAGAATCTTTTGTCATCTTTTGAGGAGGAAAAACTGTTTTTATTCGCTGCGGGAGACGTGTGATCCCAAAGAACTGCTGAGATAGGAGAAGGCACAGTGAAACGTCCAGCAGTGCTGTTAGAGGCACTCCAGGCTTGGCTTGGACTGTCTGTGTTTTGAATTGATGTTACATTGACTTTGGTGAGAGGACAGGACCAGACAAAAAGGGCAGAAATGTTCAACTATGCATTGTGCAGCTGTGCCCTGAGACATGTAGTCAGGGCTAGGGTGTGGGTGGACAAGATCCCTGTCAGTGGTATATACAATGAACAGTTCTTTCCCAAGAATTTGTTTTAGAGGGTCTGAAAAACATTCTTTCTTTTTGTCAAGGAGAAAAAAAAAAGGAAAAAAAAAGGGAATTGTTAATTGTTCCTCATCACATTGCGGAAAATCTCAAGTAGATCAAATTTTTTCGATCTTTCTTGTATTTGATATAAGGAGGAATTGCACAGTATCACAGAATCCAGTAGGCTGGAAAAGATCTCTGAGATCACCAGGTGCACCCTGTGAGTGATCCCCACCTTGTTAACCAGACCAGAGCACTGAGTGCCTCGTCCAGTTGTTCCTCAGACACCTCCACCTCCATTTGATAGTCAAAAGATATTCACAGAAACATCAGTCCTGGCTGGCATTGCAGACAGTGCAGAAGATGTGCATCAGAGATCTTCCTTGGTATACAACAGACAATATCACTGAATCAATAGATTGGAAAAGACCTCTGAGATCATTGAGCCCTATGACCAAACACTACCATGGAGTAGACCACGGCACTGAGTGCCATGTCCAGTCTTTCCTTAAACTCCTCCAGGGACGGTGACTCCACCACCTCCCCGGGCAGCCTCTAAACGTGACACCAGACACATCTAAACAAAAGCTTGCTGTTGTGTTATGAAGTCATATCCATGGGATATTTACTTCAACATGCAACTGTTTATTGGCTGTTATCCCTGTAGTATGTGATGAGCATCCTCAAGAAGAATCTCCCACATGTGATTCAGATAAGAAACTGCTTGATGAAATGGAATAGAATGTATTTGCAATGACTTTCAAGGTTGAACATTTCAGAAATAAAATAAGTGCATCAGGTTTAGGATCATGAAAAATTATCCAGCCATATTCATATAATATTTGTGACAAGTAGTCTCTTAACTGTGGGTTTTAAATTATATTTTTTCAGTGTGTAAGTTTTTATACTGCAAATAATTTATTTAGTTGACACAATAAAAATATATTAACAAATGGCTCATGGGGCTCAGAAATGTGAGGTTTTAAAGAGATGGGCTAATTGAAGGGCAACTATAGAAAAGATAAAGGAACAGATATATGGTGGAAAAGCAGATTGACATGAGCTTAAATGTTGAGGAAATGAAGTGGAAAACTTGGACAGTAGGGAATGCACTCTTGATTTGGATATGGAGATGGGAGGCTGTGACTTCTGTCTCTGACAGAGGACACTGTGGGTCTGTGGCTCTAGCTGTAATTAAGAAAGTAGGGATTTAATGTTAGATTTGCAGAAGGTGGTTTCTGTTAAAGTTCTTGGAATGGTAATAGCCTGAGGTCCATGGGTGTGTGCTCTGAAGAGAAATTCCAGTCCTAGGATAGCTTCAAGCTTAGTGTTCCTTAGAGGTTCTCCATCTGCTTGGTATGCCCAAGCATCATTATTTTCCAAGATTTCCATTCCTGCCTCACACAGTCTGGGTCAAAAAAGCACAAGATCTCTTCTTGCTCACTCCTTGTGTCTAAAAATCTGACTTCCAACATGAGTCAGCACTATGCTGTATTCAGGTTTCCAACATCTTTGTTTAAGAAAACTCCAAGGAGAAATGCATGATTTTCATGAGAAATACCATCCTGTTCTCTGCTCACTATGGGATGTGGGAGCAAGGCATCCTGCACTGAAGACAAGGAGCATGGGGATGCTGGAACAACAAGCCAGATAAACAGACCTGAGTATATGGCCTCTGTCCCTTTCCCAGGCTTTTCCTGGCAGCAGATGTGTGCTCATGCGCATTCGGACATAGATTTGAGAAAGCAAGAGGTAATTACCCTTGTAGATAACCTTCTGCTTCAATTGTTTCAAGCTAAAAGTCTGAAAATAGTTGCATAAGGCTATGTGCATGTGCTGCATAGCTGGAATAGGCTGTCTCTTGAAGGACTCAACAATGCATGATTTACTACTTTCACTGACAGAGAAGGAGAATTTTGATCAAAGAAATTGAAGAAATTCTCTGGAATTGTGAAAAGTGAGAGGAGTTATCACACATTTTAACACACCATTGATTTGGCTTTAGCCACGTTCTCTTGTTTGTGTGAGTTCCTAAGGTTGTCTTGCCTATAATAAAAATTTTCAGCAAATTCATTTTTTCCTTTTATTTAACAATATTCTTTTTTTTTTTTGCCCCCTTTCTCTTATACCTTTTAACTCTATTCATGGCCTATAGGGTAAGCAGCCTTACAGGGGTTTATGGGCCAGTGTCATGGATCAGAAAAATTAGGAATCCTTCTGTGTGCCCTGTTGATGGGTTCACTTTGATGGATGAGATGTCAGTTCAAGAGTCATTGATTTTCCTAGACAAAATATTAACTTTCCAATAGGTTTTCTTCCTCGTCTGCTTGTGTGAACAATGGAAAATTATACTTAGTCTAAGTGCACTGGTTTTGCTTTGGGGATGGAGCAGTGCAATGATGCAACAGCCTGTTGAATAAATGTTAATTAAGAGGGGTTTTATCTAATTTGAAGCTCATTAATTCACTAGATAGCATTTTTATAAAATTGAGGGACAATCTGAAATAGGATCAGAGCTTGTACTATGAGCATTAGGTTGTTAATGGGTCTGCCCTTCATGTGTCTGTGTAAAATCCTTTCCTTATTCCCAAATACTTAATGTAATTTTTTCCCCATTCAAAATTCTTCTTCATAGAATTTCCTGTGCAGATTTAGCCCACTTTAAATATAACGGGAAAACATTTGATGTTTAATAAGCTCACTTTCCCTCGTGTCTAGATTGGTCTGCGTTTTCTGAATGTTACAAAGGATGGTTCAGTGAGAAAAGCAGCACTGGCCAAGCTATTTTGTAACCTAATGAGAGAGAAGGGGAGGAAGAGGAAGCCTGGCAGAGGACTGGTGGTGAACTCTCCATCCTGTACAACTAAAGGTGTCTCCCCTCACTCTTTTGATACTTTCAGGAAAGGATGCAGAAAATCGCTTTTCTGGTGGTGAATTGTCGGAGGAAGTGTACACCTGCCTACCCTGCAGAGAAGGGTGTTCTTTCTGCACAGATGATACTCCCTGCTATGCACAGGAGGACAAGTATTTACGGCTGGCTATCATCTCCTTCCAAACGCTCTGTATGCTGCTGGATTTCATAAGCATGCTGGTGGTCTACCACTTCCGCAAGGCAAAGGTAAACCCACGGGTTTTACTTTGGTGTTCCTGCTCACTGTGGGGTACACACTCGTTTATCTCGGGTGTACAGCTTCCCATTTGGAGAGTCAGTGTCTCAGGCAAGGAGCTCAGCTCAAGGGGAGGACGGGATTTCCAAAACAGGGATGTTTTCCTAAATTGTTTATGTAGTTTTGGGTGGAAAAAAAAAAAGCTGAGTAATTTGTCTCTTCCAATGAAATATGCTTACATTTATAGAAGTTCGGCAAAAATCAAGGAAACTATTACGTTCAAACTAATTTTGGAAAATCAGACTGATAATGCACGTATCTAAGGGGACATGGGAATTTTAGAAACTGGGGATCTTGAAGGTCTCTATTTTGCCACTATTGGAAATTATGTTTGGTTTCAATCTATTTGAGAGACAAGCTGGAAAATAATTATGGCAAAGAGAAATTTTTCTTAATAATTCAAGTTCCTAGAGAGTTTAAATGTGATTCTATGGTTAAAGATTATTATTTTTTTCACTAAAGCATGAGTATATTAAGGAGTGTCTGTAAATTGCTGATGCAGCATTTATGTACTAAGCTAATGAACTTTCTGCTTTTACCTCACTGAAAATCTGGTAACGTCTCTTGGAATCTCACTGTTGCCTCAGTAAATGCAGAATATTCTCTGAAACTTCAAATTTACTAAAAAGAAATCAACTGAAGCTGGCATATATTCACTACCTACATTTGGGAGATGTAGGTGTGGACACAGTATGCTACGTTATTGAAATTAATAGCTTCATCCTATTTTCTATAACTAGATAAGTATTTCCATTTTGGTTTTTGGAACACTTGATCCCCTAGTCTTCCTGATCCTGCAGTGCCTGTGTTACAGATGCGTGGCTCATTTTGAAAGACTTCAATATCCTGCCAGGAAATCACAGAACGAGCAATAACGTTCCTTTTTTTTTCCTCTTCTGTTTCTGACAGTGTCTTTGTATTTAATGATATCGCCTTAAATGAGTCAAATTGTACTTAATTGTACTCATAAAGTTTTTTGTTATGAAAAGTTTGTTGTAGGCATCTGTTTAGTTGCTTGACATTAACATAGCAGAAGAACTTCATTCCGATTTTGTGAGGTTTTAATCTGGTAATGTTACTCACTTTTAATGTCAAAGACAACATAATGACAGAAGCATTTCTTGTGAGTGCAAACTATTTCTAGACCTGCAAAGTGATAGGCAGCTACTGCAAGCTGGACTTGACTTCTTTTTTACACACTGAAATATTGATTGTTTTATAGGAAATTTTTATGTTTTCTCACAAATAGGTTGAGATCAGACACATGTAAAACTGTGTACACCTTTGCACTTGTACACTTGCATATGTTCTGATATAGATATCTGCTACAGTAAAAAGATATATCTTTATTAGACGTAACACAGAAATCTTGTGTTTCACAAAACCTGCTAGTCATGAAAAGCACATTTTTACATTTGTGATGATTAGTCATTTCTCCAAAGTAGTCTATGAGTAAACAAACTCATGGAATCTGAATCTTTGATACCAAAGCAGTACTAAAGAGGCATATACGCATCTTTCATTGTTTCTGAAGTGCTTTTCAGTCATAAAGTTTTATTTTTTTTCCAGATTCCCTCTTAACATTAGAAATCATGACATATGAATGAGTGAGAACCAGACATAAAACAAAGCATTCTTTTTCCTAGAAAGAAAAATGATGCCTTTGAGACATTGCAGTTCATTCAGTTGACCAGAGATGGATTCAATTACAATTTTGGTACCTTACAAGAAAGTTGACTATTCTCTAAATGTGTACCTCACAAGGAAAAGGGAAGGAAACATGAGACAAAAAAATTAATATGGTGATTAACAAACCTTTCCATTATGATTGATGTTTTCAAGGAATAGAAACTGATAGATTTTTCATTGCTTTTCATGTCATTCAGTTGAGTTTTTCTTGG
The DNA here is from genome assembly GCA_014706295.1 of Lycocorax pyrrhopterus obiensis. Lineage (NCBI taxonomy): Eukaryota > Metazoa > Chordata > Aves > Passeriformes > Paradisaeidae > Lycocorax > Lycocorax pyrrhopterus. The sequence continues at coordinate 17,268,381 of JACSVZ010000002.1, read as the reverse complement.
CTATTCCTTTAGTGTTCTTTATCTTGTTGGTACAGCATGAAAAAGATCTTGTGTGTTTACCATGAAATGAGAAGTTGTATGGAGGGCAAACTTGCTGAGAACAATGAGTATTTGCATAAGAAAACTGCTGGTTACATTGGGAAATGACAGAAATTGGGAGTGAAGGAAGAAAACTAGTAGCTTAGTATGTACTCTCTGCCAAGGAGGTAAAATCATGAAAATGAAAGAACACATATTGAAGTATATTCAAAATATCTGCCTTTTTGAGAATTTCCAACTGTTAGTGAAGCAAACCACAATTAGGTTGGTATATATGTCTGTGATTAAAGTTGCTGTGTTAAACTGCTCATTTCCATTGTGCTGTGTGGGTGTCAGAGAAGAGCATTTCTTTGGATTCTCTCCCACGTGTAGCGCTACAATATTCAAATGGTTGCAAAAAATAGTTTTTAATGCAGCATTTTAACAGAAAGAACGGTGTACTGCTACTATATCAGGAAGCAAACTTCAAAGTGTTTAAGGGAGCAGAAGGTGGGGGTTGAGAATAAAAGATATTAAATTAAAGCCCTTTCAGTGGTGAAAGGAATGAAGAGTAGATATGTGGCATTTTGGTTCGGTTGTTGATCAGTAAAATCAGAATGCAAATGGGATCAGGTTACCTCTTTAGTAAAAGTGACTACAGAGGACTTCTCGATGCTTGTACTTCATGGGGGTAATTACTCCTGGTAATTACTACCTTCAAAAAGCTAAGGTCCTGAAAAGTTAAGGTCTGCCAACAGAAAGCACTTGGGAAGAAACACCTCAGGCACCTTGGCAGTGATATTGTGAATATAATAATTCACAGGAAGAATGATAAAGGTCTCTAAGCATCCTTTAGCTTATGGTGGAAGTGACAAGACATTTTTTTGTCTTAAGAAATCAACATATCAGTAAGAGCAGATGCAGATCCTAAGTATTTTAGGGAAGTGAAGAGATACCTCAGCTATTCAGATCATACTGGTTGCACTTCTTATGACCAGTACTTAAAATGGAAAATTGCCATCGGCCTAGTTTTGTCAGCAGTGTGGAATATGTGTGAGATCCAAGCCAATTACTAAAACACCAACCACGGGTAAAGGATGGAGTGCTGCACTGCCAGAGAGCGTGGCAGAGAATGGATGAGAACAGAGACCTCCTGGACAATTACTGCCAAAGTGTAACTGACAAAACGTGATGATACAACTTTCGTTTTGGCATGATCTTTATTGCTGACCTAGGCCATAATAATAAGACTCTACAGAGAATCTGGTAAATAGCAGCTTGTGAGTTCCCATTCAGATCTTGACAAAATGAATGGTAATAAATAGGCAAAGCCTATAGCAAGCCCGATGACTGGCTTTTAAAAGCCAGGCTTCTTTTTGGATGAACTTTTACAGGTCTCTGAAGTTTTAAGTCTCTTCTTCTAGAACTTCTTAAGGTTCCTCTAAAGAATCCTCTTCAGACTTCTGTCTAGAAAACTGCTGAACTCTTTACTGTGTAATAAGTTTACATTAAAAGCAGTAGAGGAGCAATGGAATACAGGAAATGCGACATCTGTATTTATGAAGACTCCCCATAATAGTGACAAGAACTAAAGACCAGTAGGTCCAACTTACACACCTGCAAATTCAGAGTAACATAATAATAGAACTACTGGGTCTGTGGGCAAGTGTGGGAAGTGCACTTTTGTGAGAAAGTGATGCCCTACAGAGGTATTTGTAGCTCTGTGAAGGGGGATTATGAGCATGTGGATGTGAGAGTACTTCTTCCAAGGGCTGCCACCAAAAGCTCTTAAAAATTGTGGTCTCAAAGGACTAGATGAGCTGCACTATTTTTAGGTAACCAAGGGATGACAGAGGAAAAGACAGGACAGGAAATATGGTATAAAATCATGTACAGCAGAGAGATGTGGATGTGCGAACATACGTATATATATATGTGTGTATATATATATTCATGGTTGCTCTTATGGTATCACTAGAGGGATTAATGATCAAGGGGTCTCTCAGATGTTCAAGGAATCTCTCAAATGTTTTAAAAAGATGAAGTAGTTGCATTGCACAGCTTTTAGTTGCTTTATGTCACTCATTGGCAAAGAATATCATGGATCCCAAAGTATAAAGCAATTCAAACAGGAAGGAATCATGGAGGATGTTTCTATATACAGGAAGGAATCATGGAGGATATTTCTATGTATGTCTTTCTATATATGTTTCTATATTTCTAGGGTGTTTAAACACAGTGGTTTTGGTGAAACATCTGGTGCCGCGAGGCCATAATTTTATTGTTGGAAGCTTGGAGGACAGATCAGGAAGGATCACTCTCTGCTTCTTTAATAATGCAGCACAGACTGTGAAGTGAGGTAGGAGTCTAAATCAGAAAATCTTTTGTTCTCTTGGCAAAGAGTCATTAAGTTAGATTTCATGTCTCTTTTTTTAAACCTTGTAGATATTCTTGTAGACTTGCACATTTTATAGGTGGCAAAACAAAATTCAGCTTGTTCATTCGAAACACAGTTGGTCTAAACTACTGGTGCCACTGACCAATCTGACCATTGCCAACCTGTAAATGGAACTGCAAAGTACTGACTTCAAGCAGTAGTCAGAATTGGCCAAAAGAACAAAATGGAATGGCAAAAAGATACTGTGACAAAGCTCAGATCAATGCTGAGGAATTCATTTGAGGCATTGTCAAACACAGGTGAAAGTGACTCAGCATCCCTGAGATCAGCTCAGCAGCAATGGTATTAAACTGCAAGAGTCATAACTGGAGAAAGTTGCATGCAGAAAATGTGGTCCTTTGCCAAGAGAAGGAAGAACTCTGAAACTGTAAGAACAAAAAAAATTTTGAAGAAGGTACAGAAGGATTAGCAGAAGCTAAACCACTAGTGAAAAGCTTTGTAGGGAAAGACAGAAAAAGATGAAAAATATAACAGATAAAGAGGAGATGCTACTGCTGTAATGGGAAAAGACGAAGCATTTCAGCAGGAGAGAAATGGGGGAAATGTGCCAAAGAGAAAAGAGGAAAAATTATTCATAGCTAATACAGAAGGGAAATCAGATGTGTGGATCACTTCAAAGAAATCTTTGCTCTGGATAGCCCTCATGGCAATCAGTAGTAAAAGCTGGAAGCCATGAGCCTGTCATTGACACAAGGTGCAAGAGGCTCAAAAACTCAAGGGAGATGAAAATTTGTGAAGTCCCATCAGAAAAGCTGACAGCACCTGGCAGCACCAGTTTAATGACACTGAGGGAGTTGTGTGATGAAGCGTGGGGAAAAGAGATTTTTCCTCAGTAGGGAAAATGTTGGAATTCTATTTGACTGCTCTGACAGAGTGATTTTCCTGAAGCTGACCTGGGAAGATGGTGAGGCTTCAGAGAAGTAAAGGGACACTGGATGCAAAACCAGGAACCAGGCTCAGTGCCATCAGAAGATGGTCATGATATATGTCTTAGCATTCACAGAGGAGTCTGTAAAGGAACAGGCTCCTCTTACTTCCTTGGTTTCCAAAAGCTTTGACAGAGTATGAGTACAAGAGGATCTTGCAGAACAACTTTCACCCTTATCAAGTCAGATTTTCATGGCTGTATACAGAGCTGCAAAACATTCTCTAAGCTGAACAACTAAGGAGCAAAACAGCTCAAGGTGATACTAGCAAACATCTTTATGTGCTCTGGCATTATTATTGATTGAATAATGCAAACACCACTACAAAAAACATGTCCAAAAAGTATGAGGCTAAGCTAACAAAAGTAGCTGGTTAGACAAGGACAGAAATCATGGATGTTAAAACAAATATTCTCAAAAATGAGAAGCTGAGCAGTGATTTTGTAAGAAAAAGTATCAACAAAATAGGAGAATTCACCTGTGCAAGTAGTGCTATGTGGACCAAGGGAGAGCTCAAATAGGGACTAACCAACTGCAGTATTGATTGCATGCAGTGTAAGGGTAGCAAAGCTACTGGAAAGAAACGGAACATTTAAATAACTATGAATAAAAATCAGATTTTTTTTTAATTTCAGACTTAACATAGGGCTAAAAAATCTACCAGAGCCTTAAAGAGAAAACCAGCTGCATTGTAATCATGTTTTTGTAAAAGTACTGGACTGTGGAAGGACGTTACCTGCAAAGAGCCTAAAGGGCTCATCAGTTATCAGGCTGCCTTTTCAAATGAATCAGAAAGAAGAGCTGAAAATAACTGACCTTTGCATAGCAGCCTACCAACTCAAACAGGGAGCTCTCAGATGGAATACAACTGCTGTGAGGAATTGTAAGTGCCCTTAAGAAATGCCAAGAACCTCTACTGGCAAAGAGAACAGAGAAGTTCATCTCGGCCATAGAGTGAAAGAGACTAATTGCTACTTTGTGATGAAGGAGAGATGAGAATGTGCTGCCAGCCTTGACTCATGCTAGACCTTTTCAGAAGGGTCTTGCTTGCTGGGAATTCTCGTTCAGATCAATGCTAAAGGCTTCAGAGTAGTTGCACTAAAGCCAAACTACTTTGCCCTCATCTCACCACCTTGTGGTGCTGCCAGGTTCTGAAAATAGGGGAGTGAAGGGCGAGTGTGAGGATCTGGTCTTTCCATCTTCCTGATGTACCTGTGGCCAGCATCTCTGGATGTAAATCCAGCATGTCAAGGTAAAATTGGTAGCAGTGAGCGCACTTGGAAAAGGTTGTTTTCAGCGCCGTAAAATAATGGAAAAAATGCTTGGAGTCCGACACTAATTTGGAATGGTGTTGTCATATGGCATTAACAATGATGAAGGACTGATACAGCCCATTGGAATGAAGGGCCTTGCCCTGTTCAAGACCATTTCCAACCCCAAGTATTTGAAATTTTTATCTAAATGATGTTTCATTGTACTGGTCTCCCCCCCATCTATGATTGGAAATACAGAAATACAAATACTTTTAATGAGAGGAGGAAAATATACATCTTGAACACTGATGAAGATAAAAACTCACTGTTAGCAGGACCACATGGCTAATCATCAACAGGAATAAATCATTTTACCTCTCTTGAGGGAACTGGGAAAATAATAGCTACAGACTGTTTTTATATGGTTTTTATTCGGTCGAATACAGATTTTCAGTTTGGAGTTCAGGGTGGCTAGATGCAATCTGCCACCACTATCCCATTTTTCCATTTAGTGTAAATATATTTAAGTGCTCCACTAAATATGATTTCAAAACTGTGAAGATAGTTCCTAAACTGCAATTTTAACACTGCACAGAACTGCATGTAGATGGAAAGGCAACATGCAAATTTATGCTGTAGTTCCCCTTTCTAATACTGAGAAATCAAGAATGTCTTTTCTCCCTTGCTGCAGCCATGATAGGATACAGTAATTCAGAGTGAGGTAATCACAGGCTATTGATGTGTGATACTTCTTTAAATATTAAAGCATGCTGGCTGTGCAAACGTACCTCTTTTTCTAATGTAAATCAGCCAATCCTTTTTCCTTTTTTTGACTCCACAGTGGCATCTCGATGTGCTTATGCCTGGATGCCTTTCATCTTTGGCGCACATTCTGCTTTTTTCTCCCTAGACAACAATTTCTGACATTTCAGCTGAAGTGGAAACTTGATAGAGGGAAGAGATCTTGCGCAGATGGAGCAGCTGCCTTTACATGCTGTGCTGGTGGGCATACCTTATAGTTCACTCAGCATATACACATTCTGGGCAGTGCATTATACACCCTTTCTTCATCCTATCCTAGGGTGAGAACCTAGCTTCTTGTGATTTCTCAGGAAGTTTATTGTAGCCTTCAGGTGTGCAACTTTAAAGACATTGCCGATGTTTTCAAAACTGTTGTTTTTAGTGGAATTCGCATTTCCTTTATTTGCATGTCCTGTCCCACTTTTCTGTGTAGTTAAGATGTGCCTTTAGGGATGCCGTAATTTGTTAACCCCCCCCCCCCCCCGCCAAATAATTTAAGAGTGCTGTGTTGGAAGGATAAGAAGTGGAGGGGCTGTTAGCCTGCAGCAATAGTTGAGTCTCAGGGAGGATGTACTCACTGCTGGAGTTCCCAAAGACAGCAGGCATTGGTGGGCATGGCTGCAGTGGTGGCATTGCCCTGTGTCTGCAGGCTGGTGTGTGTATTCACTTCTTAAGGCCAAAGGTTTCACATGAGTATGTATTTGCATTCTAATACACAGCTTAGAGGCATTAAGTACTTGTGAATAGAAAAATAAACTACAGGCACTTTAGGCCTAATGAAAACTTAAGTGTGAAGAAAGTAAAGATCTAGATATGAAATATGTTCATTGATTTCAGTTCAGCCTCATAAAGAAAAGCTAATGAGAAGAGCAGGGTGGTAGGAAGCAAAAGAAAAGTTCTCTAGATAGAGTCTACTCCTAATGGACAAGGTAAGTCATAAAAATAACTTTTCATCAATACTCAGTAGTAGCTCTAAGGATTCAAAAGCTACGATCTTCTCTGTATAACTTTATATTAAGCTAATGCTTGTCTCTACAAAGTTGAATTACACAACACCTTAGGGGGCCCATCTGGAAAACAGTTGTGGTTTTTCAAGGAATGCACTGCCTTCAAAGTGGTGTGAATCAGCCATGGATTGTGACATGTTTGCTCCACTTTGACATTGAAACTGATTCCTTTGCTTTCTTAATGCCCTGCTGCAAAAGACCTTGCAGCCTGTGAATCGCTGTTACCTTCTGTTCCACCAGTACTCCACAAAACTCTACAACACAGAGCACCAAAGTTCAAATGAATGGAGCTGGTAGTGCACTTTCAGTGTAGGGTGCTGGCCAAGGATATAGCTGTCACCAAAGACAAAGCTGTAGTAGCCTTGAAGGCTTATATTCATTTGATTCTATTGCACTATGATTTCACTTATAAAATAAATTATGAAAAATTAAGTAATTGAATTCTTGAATTCCAGCAAATATTTTCCAACAATGACAACTATTACAGCATAGAAAAGTTTTTCCGAAGTTGTTTCAGAGTCACAAATTAAACTGAGCAAACTGCTAAGATTTTTGCTTGTCTGTTGTTTTCTGATTCCTGCTGAGTCTTGTACTTATAGCCCTTACAGGGTATCTGAGTAGACTGAATGGTCTGTCACATGATAATAAGCTTTCACCACTTTTTCTTTGATGCAGTAACTTCAGGACAGTTGCATTTAACTGAAGTTCCGTTTGGGTTCCTGAATGGGCATTTACAGATTTGCTGGGAAGAGACTTCCTATCATGTCAGCAGAATAACGGTGACATTATTTATTTATCCTGGTATTTGTCTTGGAGTTGTATCCTGTTGTGAACCTTCCTTGTACAATCAATAGCAATAGCAGAGTCCCTGGTGGCTTGCATGAGGTCTTTGGCATGCCTCCCTCTCCAAGAGAAGACTTCTGTCTGAAGCAGGGCTTTCTTTTTGTTTTAAGCGTCTAATAGTAGGACCCCGTTTTGATATTGAAAAACCAATTTAACTAAGGAGAAGCTCTTATGAAGATGCAAAAATAGGGTTTTTTAGAAGTTTTACTCAGAGAGAAGAAAGAAGTAACATAAATTAAGATACGGGGAAAGAAAACACCAGAAAAAAAAGTAGCATGAGAACTTTCAAGTAGTAGAAATAAAACTGTATTGGAAGTCTTGTACTAGGAAAAGTCTTGCATTTTTTACTGAATATCTGTAACTGCAAAACTTTTACTTAATGGTAGAATGTTCAGAGAAACTTCATGCTGGTTTTAGTATTTCGGTCAGTTGGTTGGTTGGTTTTGGCTGTATCCTGTGGTACCAGCTGAACACAGATCTCTCAGGCTAAACCATATGCCTGTTCTTCATTCTTTTCTTCGTTTCTTTGGGTGAAAGTTGAAGGTTTTTAGGAGCAAGCTCATGCTGTCAGCTTCTCATTAGGACTTTGTGCTATGAGCACAGTCAGATTGCTTTCTGCCTTCCTTGTCCCAGTCATGCCTCCCCCGTCTGGAATGAAGTCATGACATTTTTCTCTGACATCTTCTCATCAACATCTATATAGCAGAAAAGAAACCTTGATCTCCTCCTGCTTCCCTCTAGGACATCCCAGCGACTGCTTCCTTAGTTACTGTAGCAACGGGCTTGTTACCAAACGTCATTCTGGACTCTGGAGCTCACTGTGCCTCCGGCTATGTCTAAGCCTTGCTGAACTCCTTCTGAGCTCCCTTTTAATGCATGTTTTCTGCTAGTCTGCAGGCCTAAGTTTATTGTCTCAGCTTGGTGTCTTGTGTGTTGACTACTGCGATATCCTTTCATCTGGCCTTGGCAAATGCAGCCACGGCCTGCTCCTGTCGGTTCAAAATGATGCTGCAAATGCTTCACTGCTCCGCCACTTTGTGTCGTCCTCGTTGCACCTCCCTCTTGGCATCATACATGAGCTGTATATCTCTTTTTTCATACATCTCTTTTTTTCTTCAACTCCCACATGAGTTTTTTCTCTCTCCTAATGCCGTTTCTTTGATGCAGACATTTCAACACCAGCTTCATCTTGTTACCTTTTCCAAAAAACACCCCTTGTTCCCTTTATACTTTCCTCATGCTTGGTGGAGGCTTTTTGAGGGCATCCCCTGCTCTGCATATCATGTCTTCAGATTCAAGTGCTGACAAAGTAGGTGACTTAGAATGGGATACTGATAGTCTGGGACTACTAATAGCTAGTTCTGAAATGTGACATTGCCTTGTTGTTCCGTTGTTCTTCTCATCTGCCCTTATCCATATGCTGTCCCTTGTCTTAAATGCTTAACTTTGTGCAGATAGTACAGCCATCTTCACTTTTTCCTTGTGCAGGGTCTGCACTAACTTGAAGCTTCCCTGGGGTTGGGCCTTTCAGCAATACAGTGGTAGGAAGAATAATTAAGTTATGCATAGCAGTATTTCCTTCAAAGACAAATGTGCTTTTATTTCCAGTGAAACATACATTCCATGATCTAAACTTAATGAGAGATTACTTAGCGTAATAAATTTTGAAGAGCTGAAAATCTCACCATTTTTGGGATCAGAATTTCTCAGATCCAATCATAAGGTATTAGTTTGGAGTGGTTTAGCACTTGGCTCTTGTAAACTAAAAGCGAATAAAATAAACTGAAGTTGGATTTAAAATCTTCAGAATTATGAGGTTTTGACTGATCTGAAATTATTATAACGATTTTCATCTGCAGTTCATTTGCCTTCTAAGTCATGCAAATAAGGAGATTTTTTTACCTTAATCAGATTTTTTCTAATGCTTCTCTCATCATTCTCAGTTTGTTTCCTCTGAGATATTATGAATCTTGAGCTTTGCAGTCAGGTTCATCTTTTTATCCTGTATTTTACCATAAACTGTTTATTTCTGCATGATTGAACTACAATTTATACAGATAATTTTGGTGAGCTGTGGTGTTATCTTCTGTAATGGGTGAGGCCATGTTGAATAAGAAAGCTGAAATTCAGGTATTCTGAAGCTGTTTGTAAACTAAACAGGGGGACATACTGAGCCCCACCCCCTGCTCCTGAAATTTGTTTTCCTATTCTCTCAGATTTTTTGTGTATTCCATTTAATCTCTTGGTGATTAAGCAACTATCAATATTAGAATGCATTTTATTCTTGAAAATAATGTCTTAGGATCTTCATTTAATTTCTGTGTTAATTGAATGCGTAGCCTAGTGAAACAGGCATTTCAAGTGAACCAGATTTTTGATGATTGTCATTGTACATATTCATCTTTTAAATTAACCATAAAGCTGTGAATAGACTGAAATTGAATTTAGATGTTATTTACCTCATTACTGATTTTCTTTCATGTATATATTCATCACTACTTGATGAGAAGCAGGTATCTTGGTCTCAGCAGTATGTCCCCAAGGAAGGAATTTCTGCCTGTATAAGAAAAGATGTCCCTGGAACATTAGCCATTTTTATTGTGAGGGTTCTTCACCAGCAAATACTGTACATTTCTCAAATGTCTGTCTTGTAGGTGGTGTAGTGCAACTTAGATGCAGCAATGCCCATGTTTCTAAATGCAGAACACCTTACCTTCATCATGATATGTCTCAACAGGTTTCGTTACTTGCAAACAGAAAGGATCAAGGACCACATGAATTGAAAAATAAAGTATTTGGGGATTTCTTGGATGCCTGACATCTTGTGCACTTTTAATGAAATTGCTTTATGATTAATGGCCTTTGGTTTTCCTGACTTTTTTTCAAGTAAAAAATAAATTTGACAGTTATATTCTGTTTGAGTTCAGCTATAACTAGTAACAGAAAAATAAATTGACCTTCACGTAAGTATTCTTCAAGGGCTTGAAAGGGAAATTAAAGAACATGAGGATTGTATTTATTTGGTTTAGGAATACTGCACAAAACCTGCAAATGCCAGAAAATTCTGACAATTTGTCAATACAGTTTAAGTGGCAGCCCGTAACCGTAGGCCTGTCTTTGGAAAATTTGCCTTTGCTATGAATGTTTGTGTGCTTGCAGTCTGTATTCTATTAGGAGGCTATGATTCAAATAGGTTAAAAGTATTTGTCAGTGTGATGAAAGGTTGATCAGGACACACAATTTCCTTTTCATTATTTCACAGGGAAATTTTTAAAAGAGGTACAACTCTTTCTCCCTTGAATTGAAGGGTGTTTCCTGCAGTTAGCTGGGAATGAGTTGCTTGAATTTTGTACCTCAACCAACAATAATAAAATTAAAGCAAAGCCTTATCATGGAATTTGACATTTACGTTTTCCTGGGTAGCAGTCCTAATCAGTCCCTGAATTTATTATCAAGAAAATAAATAGCTTATGACACTACTGTTACAGGGTACTGACTGAGGATTTAGAGGACTCCTTCCAGTTACTTTTGTGCCCATTCTTTAGTCCCCAGTACTTCTCTTCCAGGTGTGAATAGTATTAGGATAACCACCACAATGAAATGTAGTTCTGCTCTTTTCTGCAACTCTTAATTTCAGTGTCTGGGAACTGGCAAGTCCCACTTCTGTCTCTTAACAGAAGAGCCAAACATCTTGCTGTTGCTCAGCCTCAGGGACAGAAAGAAGAACCTCTGCATTCTGTTTCTTAAAAGTAAACTTTAACTGAGATAAAATTCCTGAAAATTAGCACTTTAGTTCTTCCACACAGCTCTTTCACTAAGAAAGATAACAGTGTCTTTGTTGTTGGGAAAAGGTATATAGGATAAGAAAGAGGAAAAAGGTTCAATGGACGTTAGAAAAACAGCACATGGAAATCAAGACAAAAATATAGTCATACTGGAAAAAATTCATTTGTTGGGAAGGCGTATTTTAGTAAGAAAAGCAACTGGTAATAAAACATTTCAACCAGCTCCACTTCAGACTACGTATTTTCAACTTGACAAAAATCTCTTCTCACTTCTGTCATTTAAGAGAGGTGAAGAACCACCTGTACCAGGAAAAAAAGAATTTGAACAGGAAGAATTTTCAGAGAAGTAAGAGATAGATTTGGGAATACAGTCCTGTAAGGTCTCATCACATCTCCCATGTCCTCACGTGTAGAGTGGGATGGATCTGCCAGACCTACACCACAAGGGTCCTCCTGGGAGCGCTGCAGAGTGAGCACATTGCCTTCACGTGCACCTTTAGCTACGCTTTTTATTTCACTTGTTTTGAGACAAATTTCGGTAGTAATTTTTCTGGTCACTTCAAATACATCAGCTTAGCACAGCCGAGCAAGCCTGTGCCTATTCTCTAGATTTCCTTGCTTCTCTACCATTCTGCCATGTATCCTTATGTGTTTTCCAGTTGTACATGGAGTGGTAGATGCACTTTCCAGTTTAATAAATATGAATGTATTCAAAGTTGAGATCAAAGAAGAAATGTATCTGAAATTTTTTTCCTCTAGTAGTTTCTGATATGCTTCATTTATCTGAAAGGCAAGCTCACATTCTGGTGAAACCACCTTTGTAAAAGGAAATTTTCTGTAAATCACAGCCCTCTTTGGTCATTCTTCATGTTACAGAAGTGGCAGAACTGTTTAACAAAAGTGAAAAAAATCAAAATATGCCAACCTTTTCCCCTCACTAGGTTTCCATGGTACCATGCTCGTATAATACACAGTGACATGTGGCCCTGGAGGAGCCTGCAGTCTTCCTGGACTGACACCAAAAGCCTACAGTTCAGTTAATTCAGTATTACACAATGTAACCAATACAGGAGGACTTTAATTTTATTTTGGCTTTTAATTTCTTCCTTTTTCTCCACTATGAAAATACTCTGACACTCGTATCACTGATTTATGTGATGACATTCAGGAATTCAGTGCTAGTTAATACTGTTGTATTTCCTGGATTGCTTAGGACCGCAGACAATTGAAATGCAGTATCTTCTGTGCTTGTTTATACATCATTTCAGCTTTTGTTTTGTTACACTTGATGCAACTTGGGCAGCTACACTTTTTAAAATTCTTCTTACGCAAATAATTGTTAAACATTTTTTTATGACTCTTTAGCAGTGGCCAAGAGCACGTATGACTTTCTTAATGTGATTTTTCACAGAAATGGTGTTACTTTCTGAGATTCAAGGATAAGGAATGACTGTTCATCTCAAAGGCTGCTGATGCGGTCTAGATAGAATGGATAGATGGAAGACAGCAAATCCCAAGGCATAAATCAGTCTTTCACAAACAGTACTCTTTGCAGGCCTAGATAAGTAAATGGTGAAAGTATGAAAGTTAGTATGCAGCTAGAAACAAAATAAATTGCAGTGTTACTTAGGTGCCAGCAACGTGTAACCATTGAGTGAGACAAGGAAATCCAGAAAGGACGGTTTTACTGAGACAAATAAGTAAACATAGAAATGAAACCTTGAATGGGAAATGAACACACAGACAAAGTGGCAATAAACTGTACACAAGATAAACAGCCAGAGAAATAAATAAGTAGAACCAAAATAAATGCCAACAAGCAAGACAGATGCAAAAAAACCCCAAGCAGCTGTTAAAAAGACCAAAAAAAAAAAAAAAGCACAAATATTACACGCAAGTGGAAGAAATTCCCACTGCATGAAATTTCAGGGCTTTATTCTAAAATGCCCTGATTTCTGTGAATTCCATCAGGGAATTTTATTTGTGCAGCCTCTATAGGTGGACACCAGCTGGTGGAGACTTTGGGTTATCATTAGTTTCCTTTCTTTTTGTTTATTTTCTTAAAAGAGCAAGGGCTTTTTTTCCTGAGGTGCGTGGGGCATATTCACTGCTGTGTATGTTGCAGATGCCCATAAAGTCAAACATTTGTGATCCTGCCCCAGCCATGCCTTAGGGACCCATATTTGCAAAGTCTATACAGTGGAAGATTCAGCTTTTGGTGGAAAAACTATTAGTCAGAGACTGCTGGAAATACCTGTATATCTAATATAAAATATTTTTAATAAATGAGTTTGAAACACTGTGCTTTAGTTTTGGTTTTCTTCTCTCTTGTTAATCCCTGTTCTCTCTAGTTAATCCCTTCAGTGCTGGATAGTTTTTTCTTCCTGGACTTCTTGGGCTGTGGTGATCATTATGGAAGAAAAAAGAAAATTAAAATCAAGTGTTAAAATATCTCTTTTTCTTTGCAGTAGAGAAAACCAACAGTTTCAAAAATGTAGTTTAGGACAATTCTTATACTGCCATTTCCAACCTATTTCTTTTTATTTTCTCTACACTTATGCAAAAATAGTTATTTGGTTGTACTAGTTTGTATTTGAAGTTTTGAGCTTTTCCTCATCATTGTGGATAGCATTAATGTCTGCTGGAATGTCTATTCCATTTGCCAAGGAATCCTGTTTAGAAAAGCTGTGATATCAATAAACATTGGGTGAAAATCCCCTGTTCTCCTGGTATCAAAGACTGAGGTGAAAGTACAGTAAAAACCTGGATTCAAGCTCATTTTGAATTCCAGCGTTGCTCTGCAAGCCACACTGCTTTTAGGGCAGGAATCAGAATTGCATAGGTAGAACTCACAGAGAATGGTCCCTACCAGAACACGGGTGAGAAGAAAATCATGGGATAATTTATTGTTATGGAAGAAGAACTGGAAATGCTGAAGTTCTTTGCCCTAGCAGGTTATCTCATCATCATGCTGCCCAGAAACAAGCTTGATAAGAGAAGGCTGATCAGGATGTGAAAGGCTTGTTGAGAAAAGGATGTCCGCACAGAAGTTACATGGAGATCAGATGTTTTAGAGAATTTCCACCTTCTCTGTGTGAAGCTCATTTCAGTTGCTTTGTTGGTCATTCCTGTATATAGAGATTCATTGTACGTAATAAGAAAAAAAATATTCTTCAGTGGTTTGAGCGTTGCTCAGTCATGAGAGACAGGAGTTCACTGACCTCTGCCAGTGTCTTGTATGATGTTGGAGCCACTTGTGTAAGGGAGGGCACAGGCATGATAAAAAGCATTTTCCCACCTATCAGGATCTGATTCTTATTGGCCTCATCCCTTATCTGGCTCAAACCCAGCTTCTTGCTAAACAAAGGTTGGTTTGTTGTGGTCATCCGCTGGTGCTCACCACCTCTGCACCTGGTCTGTACCTCACACATCTCAGCAATGCACCGCTGCTTTTGCAGTGGTCGATTCTCTGAGTCATTAACCCTTAACATTTCTGTTTCTCACAAGTATTGATGTTTTGTCTTTAAGATAAGGCACAGTTGCACTGTACATGAATCATCAAACTTACTGGAATACACTTTGTATTAGGAAAAATAATTGATTTTTTTTGTTTAATTTTAAGATGTAAGAAAACCATGTTGGAGAGACTACATTAGAATCGGTGAGGAAATGGCACAATATTTTACAGTCCTGACAAGTTAATGAATCAACATCTTTGTACAAAAATTTCAGAAAAAGTAAATGCACTTGCAGTCTAAGAGCACACTCTATAGTCAGTAAAACTGTAGATTATTCATACTTATTATGGAAGTCAAGTCATTAATATTAAATAAGCAAAAATATTCTAGAGACATCTTGAAATTTAAACAGTGCAGAACAAATTCTACAGTAAAATTCATGTCTGTAATTCCCATGGTCCCTAATTCTTGACATTTGAGAGCAAATTCAGCAGTTTCAAATCATATTCAGGTAATGTGTGTTGAATAGTATTTAACATAGGAAGAAGATTTTTTAGATTGAATTTTGTAAAACACAACCATTCTAACGGGCCCGTGAGTTAAAGAGTGTGGAGCATGCAGGCATGACAGACAGCTTAATACTGTGCTTTAATAAACATTACTGTGGAAGTGTTATACTGACAAAAGTGAAGGTACCTTTATCAAAGTGGCACACAGAGAGAATTTTCTAATGTTTTGTATTGGCTTTTGTCTTCTAGAGTATCAGGGCTTCAGGGCTGGTGCTGTTGGAAACCATTCTTTTTGGATCACTTCTTCTGTACTTCCCAGTAAGTCGAACTATAACTTTTTAAAAAAATTATATCCTTGCTGACATTTTAAAACATTGTATGAATGACTGTGGTGAAAATATAAATGTCAAAAGTATTTATTAATTATTAGTTTAATCTGACTACACAATGTGCTGTGTTCTGTAAATATTCTTAAAAACACTCAAATGTTTTATTGTATTTGTAATAATTCTCCATTTTCAATTTAGTAGTATTGCCAGTGGTTTAATTGGAAGTTTTTGGGTGTTCTGGGTTAAGCCGAGATTTTGCTTTGAAAGACAACACCTCTCTAATCTATGCTATGGTGAAAAAAAGCAAGGTATGTAAAAGGAAGACACTGATTATACCAAGTATTTCTCTGGGATGTAGTACAAAGGAGATTAATTATTTCAGTGGCATGTATTTTGATGTTTCTGAAGGTATGTGGCATCTTCAGTACCATGTCTTCAAGAAAATTAGATGGCACTACCCTTACACTGTAAGTGGAAAAAAAAAGTAATTTCACAGTCATATGAGAAATATATCACAAAAATCATAGAAATACATGTCCATTCTCTTTTCAAAAGTCCCAGAAAAACGGAGTTTGTTAATTGCCACATAAACCCAAAACAATGACTAGATGAAGCAAGGCATCAAAGTGTAAATTGAAAGAAGTTGATAGAAAGCATGCAGGTCAGGAGACAATCAGAGATGGAGCTGTGGACTGTTTTAAAATATGTTTATGTTCTCTTTCCGTCAGTAGTCAGAATTTTCTGTGCTTTTACAGACCATCATGTAGTAACTGAAAGATGAGCTGGATAACAAAACTCTTCAGTAGTTGCAGAACAAGTAGGAAATAAACTGCAGTAGAACGTGTGAGGAATACTATAATAAACACAAATCCTGGTGGAATTTTTATACATTGGTTTTTGAATCGTGTGGGCCTTTCAAGTTCTAAAGAAAAACTGTATGGATTTCTAGGATAGTTTTATGTATTTTTTCATCTTTCGCTTTTCAGAAGTCAGGGAAACAAAAGTTTTTGGTTTTTTCATATTGTACAAATGTTTTTTACATCTTGCAATAAATGCATCTCCCATGGGTTTTCAGAGCTTCTTTCACATTTCTTTACTGTGGATAGAACAGAAAGCCCATGCACTGCTTCCTCAGCTGGTGCTGTGGAGCATTTACAGGAATTCATGGCATAAAGCATTATGCAGGGGGTTTCCTTTCCATGGCTGTCTCCTCTTTGCTTTCTCAGAGAGCCCTGGAGCCAGGTAGTGGCTTCCCCAGGCAGATGCTCGGTTAGGACCAGTCAGTGTCTGTACAGCCTCAGCTCCAAAGTGTGAGAAGCCTCATCAGAGTTGTGTCTGCAGTCTGCTCACCTGTCACCCATTCTTCAGCTCATTTCCCAGTTCTTGTCCTGGTCCTCCATTTGTTGTATTTCACAAAGGACAAACGGTGGCTGTCTGGCTTCAGGCTTCAGGTGCTCAGCACCAGGGACACTGAGATTTTGCTGTGGAAAAAGACTTCTCTCAACACTTGACTTGAAGGACCATGCTGTTGGATGCAAGACCTGGTGACCATCCACAACCTTTAAATGCACAGGGAGAAGAAGGGAAATGGTTCCGGGAGGGAGCAGTTCAGTAACCCAAGCATCCCCTCAGCTCTTCACTAACATTTAAGCATTTCCCCCCTTTTTTTCACTGACATTAAGGATGTTAAATGTACAGGAAGTGCAAAATGACAGTTTGATGTATTATGAGGAAAAAAATTTTTGCTGGAAATTCCTGATTAGCCTGTGTCCCAGATGGGATGTAAATACTTGACTGGAGTTTATCTTTCTCTGCACATCTCAAGCTCCTACTATATAAAACTGTCCACTGAGAACACGTTCTATTAGAAATGAATAGGCAGAACGTACGACTTGGCTTCTCTCTTCTAGCAGTTTTATGTTCCCACACTCTTTTCTGGGGCACTCTTCTTTCTTACACGGGTAATTACTAATCAGGCTGTTACTCCTACAGGCTGGAAAAAAAAAGGAGAGCAATTTTATCATTTCTATTTTGAGGGTTTTAGGGGAGGGATGTAGCAAATGTGATAGTGGGAGGTCCTTTGCATGTTCAGACAGAGAAATTAATCCTGATTTCACCAACCAGAAAAATATGGTTTCATAAAATTGAAGAAGATCAGAAAGATCAGCTTTTCAATATCCTTGTCCCTCAGTTCACTGCAAGGAAGTTTTCATCAATTTCTGATTCAGGGCAAAACAGTGAAACGGTAAATGTGTGAAAGCAATAAAGCATAGTCTTTTTAAGAAAGAAAAACTGCAAGGTGTGAATTACGAGGGCGAGTCCTTGGAATGTGAACTCTTGATGTTTTGCTCTCCATGGCCAGAACCTAAATGTGCTCACCTGCTTATTGTCTGGGAAAGGAGCACAAAGCAGAGCAGAATGACACAAGAAAGAAAACCCAAGCTTTAAACGGAGTCTTGTTTGCATCAGCTGACATTCACACACATATTCATTCCTAGCAGGTGTAGAGCATATATTATCAATATACCTGTTTGTCATAAGTCAGGTACCTGCAAAGCAGATTTTGCTTTTCCTGGGTCATATACATTGTTATTTACCCCTTCATGTTGTTTGGTGTGTTTATTTGTTTCTGAGAAGAATTGGGAATATTTTGTGACTTAGAGATGTGATTTAAGACATAGTAATATGTTCCTAGAGATTATTGTTTCAGCTATTTGATTTGGTCCTCGTTTTATGCTGAAGGAGTACATGAGAGCTCTAAGGCTAGTCAATATAGATCTCACGTTTTATACACCCAAATTAGGCTATGTTTTCCGCAGATAGTATGAAATGCGAGTTAGTGTATGGAATGGAGTTCATAAGCATCACTGCAGTACAGTGTTGTCTTTTAACATAAGGCTGTTTTCCTTTTGTATCAGCTCCTCTTCTATTGTGATTTGGAATGTAAAACTAAAAATATTTACTTTCACACTCAACCAAGTGTGGAATTACACAGCTTGGCTTAGTGCGTATAACAATGTAAAGACATTAAATGATGGCATTTCAGTTCTAAATAACTGAAATCTCTATTCATTTGAGGATTCAGTGCAAAATTGCATTCTTATTTAAAAAACAAAATCCCCTTAGATTTTCTCAATGCTGCTTTAAGCCTTTGGCATCTTTGTTCTCCGCTCTTCTACACTGTCCTAATTCTCGCTTTTTCTAGATCTGTTTACTCAGTCTGTCTCGGATTGTTTTGAGAGCCTTCAGCATACAAATTTCACTGTGTCTAGAAGGGGTTTATTGCATCTCTGACTTCCCCTACCCTCCAATTAAATGGAAACCAAAACCTACTTTGTTACATTGCTGAATATCTTTCACTAATTGTTGTTGTTTTCATGCCTACATGCAGTGATCTATTCATAGTGTAGCATCATTAATTGAAAAATAATATCACCAGTCAGCTGCTTTTGGTGAGAAAAACAGCTGTTACGATGCCCTTCTAACCAAATGGGAAGTGCAAATGATGGTCTCCACCTAAATTTATTATTCAAGTTCTGCTATACTGATAACAACACTGATCTTTCCTGAATTATAAGCAGGCAGATGAGCTTTGTCTATTACAAATGCATAGATTTTACTCAGAAGTTGCTGGGCAGCTCACATCTCTGAAACTCTCGTTTCTTATATTTTCTGTAGTCTCGTAGTAACATCTCTAATTTCCCTTTACTTAGTCTTTCCAATTATGAAGGATCTCCTCCAAATGAACACTAGGCTTTCAATTGATTTTGTTTATATTTCTTTGTTCTTAGATTTTGAACAGAAAGCCAAAACCCAGCCATTTTATGGATGAGTCTCTTAATTTCTGTACTTGGCATCTGGGGGGAGGATTCTCATTACTTTCCTTTTCCAGAAATACTAACTATTTTGAAACTTTTAGACATTTCTTAATTCCCTATGTTGCTAGTGCTTGGAACACGCTACCACAAGTTTAAAGACTCTCTGCTTGCTACAAAGACCTTAAAATAAAGTGAGCTGTAGCACAACGTTGTAAGAGAGTAGCCTGTTAATTGCATTAGGGGTCAGACCTTAGGTGATTTTAGACATCTGTAATGGGCACAAGTTGAAAAATAAGAGATTCTGGTAAGATATCAGGAGACCTTTTTTTAACTGTGAGAGTTGACAATTACCAAAACTGTTTGTCCAGAGTTTATGAAATATCCATCTTTGGAGGTGCCAGGACTTGACTGGGCTCAGCTCTGAGCAACCTGACCAAGTACACCTGTTTTGGGCGGGGAGCTGGACTAGATGACCTCCAAAGCTCCCTTGCAAATGAAATTCTTTGAGTCTGTTTCTTAAATATGCATCAGTAGCTGAGACTGTCACCCTATGCTCACCAAATCCTGAAGAGGAACTGGACCTTTTATGACTTGAAGAACTTGAAGATGAGGTGCATCATGGACAACACTTCATGGACTATGAACGAAGTCTGAGGTGCTTGCCTCGAATGGTGATGAGTTCCACCCTAGGCATCTGGGATTATCTGATATATTAAATAGTTCCCGTACTCCTAGTCTACGTTAACTGAAACTCCAAAATCCATGCAATGGATTGCATGATATAATGATGTGATATAATTTGTACAGTCAGTGATTAAAGTTAAGTGAGTATGATGATTCAAAGGGTAAGGGAATAATTTCTTCTCCATGTTCTTGGTATAGCAGATAAGAAGTACTAGGTTTAAATTCCAGCAAATGGAAGTTGTTAGACAGTGAGGCTGAATCTTGCAACAGTAAGTTCAGCTAGATCATAAGATGGACTAGCTTTGGAGGCTGCAGAGTATCATTTTTAAAACTTAGGATTTTTTTCTTTCACTCTTCTTTTCCTTTGGCTAAAAAAATCCAGATTCATTACAGCTTTCCCCTGTTTTTTCCAAACTGCAAATTGTAACAAGGCAATATTGTTATCAATTTAGAGAAATGGAGCTGTGGGGTGGGGGGCATTGACTTCCTAATGCTCATGAAATAGTTCAGTAGCGAATCCTGGAGTAAACTTTGTGCGCAGACAATTTATTGCATGCATTAGGTGTTAAGATCTGTTTCTGTTGTCTTACTCCCTCTTTCACACTCAAGCTAAAGTCACTTACTCTTTTGTGTTATGAGAAGGAATAGAAAATGGGGAGTCATGGAGCTTAGATATGGATATGGTTTTTTTTCCCCTCAAATGGTCTGTATGTGCATTAGCATGGAAGAAGTGAGCTGTGAGGGTTGGGAGCATGAGACTGTGGTAGGTCCATTAGTGGTTACAGCTCTGAGCAGAGCAAGGTCACTGGGAAGATCTGGTTTTGACACTAATGAATGTGAAAATGGAACACTGCAAAATACTCTTATGCATTTGTCCCTCAAGTAAGGGATGTGTTACAAAAGCACAGTCGCTGTTTATTTCATACACATTGATGTGCACTGAGGCTAACTGAAAAAATTGCTTTTTCCAACACAATTAGCGCTACAAGTCTGCTCTGATACCCTTGATGTTTTAGGTTGATTCTTTTTCAGGATATAAATACATTGCCTTTACTCACAAAATAGTGTTTAAAGCTTTTAGAATGAACACTTGTCATTTTATTCTTGTTCAGGTAAAGAACTTGCCTGTCTTTGGTGTTGGTGTCACTGAAGTCCAAGGACACAGTGTAAATACCTGCTCTGAGCTAATCAGTACGGATTTCCCTAGTACTCTAGGAAAGGGTCTTTCCATTTTATTTGGGTCACAGTGGACTAGACATCCAGCCAATGCAAAAGGCAGATTTTAAATACCATGTTGCAAGGATTTTATATGTACATTGTCTTGCTTGGGCATAGAGGTGAGGGAACCAGAAGATGATGCAGTAGTTAGTCTCTCTTAGTCAATTTCCTTGTCAGATGAACATACTTTTGGAAGTTAACATGCAACCAGTAAACCAACAGGTTTTGTTTGAGAGCCTTGAATGCAAAAGCCAGAAGTCAGCTGATGCAGCCTCTGCATTAGAGGCTACAAAGTACAGAAACCTCATAGGTACTGGAAACACTTGTGTCCTTGCCCTGAACCATGCTAAGGAAAGTGTTTCTGACTGTTTTTACTGATACGAAGCAAGCACTGAATATTTTCTGCTTTTGACTAAGTTTATTTGAAATGTCAGAAAAACAAGATACGTGGTGTGATAGTTCTTCATGGTTGTGTTGTCACTAATCTACATAGCCATCCTAAAAAATTCTGTCAGCTACTCTCAAGGCTCTAGTTATCTCAAGGAGATAACTAGAGGCTGTTGTATATATGATTATCCACGTTAAGAACTGTGATTAGGCAGAGCTATATGTCTCCTGATCTTAATTACATATTGGTATATATTGGTGTATATATATTGGTGTATATGACAAAAGTTTGAAGTATTGGAAACTCAGTAGAGCTATGACATCATAAATTCTAAGTGATAATACAGGTGGAATTTGGTGAGGAGTGTTTGTGTATGTTCTTTGTGTTTGTGTGTATCTGTGTGTTGCGATACCTTAAGCTGGAAGGGACCTCAGGAGGCCTCTAGTCAAACTTCCTGGTCAAAGGACAGTCAGCTATAAGACTTTATACAAGACAAGGTTACTAAGGGCTTTATCCAATAGGTCTTAAAAACCTGCAAGGATAGAGACTACCCAATCAGGCAGTGTGCAGGCATGCAGTGAAGCCACATAGTTGAAGTTTTTTTGGATAGTGATAAAATATGTGACGCTGCTGGAACATATAGTGGAATTTATACATGGCAGGCTGAAGACAGGTCAGGGAAGGTACAGGTACTGATTTTACTATTCTTTCATATCTTGGACTCCCATGCTCATGCTCGTGGCACTACTTGTGATACCATGACAAAACTCGGTCTTCCCCTTCCATGGATTTGAGGGTGCAGTATGGTATTGTAGGAGGGCATTGCTGTTTTTGCTAGTCTGAAAGCTTTTTTTGAGGACTGAGTTCAAAGGGCACATTTTTCAGAGTCTGGGTTCACTGAATAGCCAAGTATATGTGTGAAGGGCTTGAGAGCAGGAGAGAAAAGGACAGCAGCCAGTGACCTGAGCCAACTGACACCTTGGGTTTTCATTTACCTTTTTATTTTAAATTAATATGTTGCACTGCCAGCTTGCAGGGACTTAAGTGGTACAGTCTTGCCAGCCTGTCATTCAGAGAAATTAATCTTGTAGTGAAGGGAGCAGAGAAAGATCTTGTGGTCTTTCCTCTTTACTCAGAATTCCACTGAAGTAACTTGAATGAATAAACTTACATATATAAGAATTCATAGATAAAACTCTACATTAATATATTCTTTTCAAAGAAGCGATATAAAACCAGACTGCAGTCCTAATAAACAGTGCACAATTTTTAGCCAGGGGATTTAAAATTTTTTTGATATAGCATGAGCAGTAACACGTGCACAAGTTAAAAATGTGCTGCATTTGAAAAGTAAAATTGTGGGTAACTCTTTTCTGATCATAGAAAGCTTTGAAACACAAAAATTATCAGAGGGTAAAACGTGGGTGCATTCATATGGAGGAAAATAGTGCTGGACATATTCGTGGTATGTTCCTTACTAAAGCCTGGACCATGCTCTAACAATCCATCCTCATTGCTCTGCTCTCTAAAGCTGAACCATTCAGTGCTTGTCGAGCACTTGAGCAGGAGACCACAGCAGGGCCACTTCCATGCCAAAAAATTACTGAAGAACACCTGACTGAAAAAATCTAATCAGTGGAAGTCTTCATTTGGCCCGCTGTTGCTGCTGACTTAGAGTTAGAAAACAGGAAGAAAGTCTTTTATATAACTCTTTTATGTATAGTCTTTTATATAACTTTTATATAATTCTTGTTGGATCTCTGTGCAAATAAGCTAGAAAGTAGGGAATAATTTTCTCAGCCAAACGTTTTGATGACCACATTGATCACTTGGCAAGTGAACTGAGTCAATAGGCATGATGCTTAGAATATGTTTGAATTTTACTGTAGTGACTTAAATTTATGAAAAAATTGACCCATGAAAAAAGGCACTCTCATGTATTAGTTCAAAATATGTGATAAAACTTTTACAGGAAAGATATTGAAAGACAATATATTACATTTTTATTAAATTGTAAAACTAAAGAGGCAAGAGGTTTTGATAGTATAGATGAGCCAGGATTGAACTGTGCTGGAAAGGAAAATATTAAAAATTGTAGTCACCACGTACATATCCTCAGTAGGGCATAGTCCTTGCATCAGTGATTTACCTTCACTCATTAGTTTAGCACCGGAGAGACTGCATATTGGTGGGAGATGAATTTCAGTCATTCTTTTTCACTTATCCAGGTGTCTTTCAGTGAATGTTGGGGGCATGTTCCTTTTTATCTAACAAATGCCTTTTCTCTTTGTTTATTCATGCTTTCATGTGTAAGATCCAAGGAACAACAGCTATAGTCAAGTGAAAAGCCTGTAGGTTGTCTTTAATCCT
This sequence comes from Lycocorax pyrrhopterus obiensis, assembly GCA_014706295.1. Classification (NCBI taxonomy): domain Eukaryota; kingdom Metazoa; phylum Chordata; class Aves; order Passeriformes; family Paradisaeidae; genus Lycocorax; species Lycocorax pyrrhopterus. Next base: position 17,244,516 of record JACSVZ010000002.1, on the reverse strand, counting down.
GCTGAACTCGTTAGATTCAGCCGTTGCCTGCTTTGTGGTTGTTGTGATCTGCATCAACAAGAGTCTGAAGCTAAATGAAAGCAGAAGCAGTTCATGCCTAAGGAAGACTTGAGTTAGATAAGCTGATACTACCATGCTGTTTCTGATATGAAATTGGGTGCAGTTGTCAACCAATGCTGTCAGAGGAAACTGGCGCTATCGTAACTCACCATGCCTTGGAATATGAGGTTGAGATAAGACATTGACCAGTATAATATGTACAGGTGAGTGATAAAACATGATATCCTACCTATCAGCTTCCATGTCACTTGACAGAAAACTCTGCATCAACATGGAGGAAAAGTCGGTCTTCATCTCAAAGCCTGTTCGCTGTGAATAATACAGGAGCTGAGTTACGTTTTTTTTCCTCCTTTGGTTTTTCTTCTCTGTCTCTCTTCTTTTATGTATGAATGCATTAGGTATTTCCTAACCATCTACTCAGATTTTAAGTGTTGCACCATGAAGGGTGATTAATGGTTAATGATAGGAGAGATAAGAAATTCAATACTTTACAATGGAGGAATAGAAGAGTTGATGTTTTTGGAAGAGATCCTTAAGAAAGGAGATTTCATGCATCAGAGCTGAGGCTGCCCATAGTCATTCTACAAGCTGAGAACTGAGAAGATGAAGGCAATGGTATCTTTATGGTTTTTAGTATCAACTGCTAGAAGTTAAGCACTTTGCAGGCAAAATTATATGACAACTAGTGAAATCTTTGCACTGGAAAAATTTTACAGAATTATAATACTGATAGTGCAAAGTTTTCATTACTGTGCAGCACTTCTAAACATCTCATTTCTAAACTCTGAGATAAGAGATCGGTGGAATTTAAATCAGTGCTTTTAACCCAAGGCCACATATCATCTGATGTAAATAGGAAATTAGCTTTTTACGTGTAGAGAGGAACTGGAAAAAGTAATATAAACACTTATGAGAGTAGAGACGAGTTTGCAATATAACATATAAGTTGCAATATGAAATTATCAAAACACATTGACAAGTACCAGTGTACAAGATATTCTGTATTTCTTCTAGTATTGATAGTAGTAGACTCATCTGACAAAAATACCAACATTTTAGTTTGCCAGGGTTAAAAAAATGAAGAGTGAGGGGCCAGCAGGTAAAAAATTTGCCATGTAACTAGCCAGATGGATTTCTGAAAAGGAGACTTTCAAACGACTTGTGCCTGGGTCTAAATCTACATCACATCAGACAGGGAGAGATGAGATTTCTGTTCGTAGAAGCAGCAACAGTACTGCAGACGCAACAAAATATGTTCATTAGAGCAAGCAATTAGTCTTTACAAAAAGTTGCTTTTTCCTATGTGATACAAATTTTCTGATTTCTTGGATGTAACTCTGTTTATTAGGATCACATACAAAAAGCACTGTTTTCACTATTTAATTTCTAGATCTTCTGCCTTTGTGGGACTAAGCACAGATCTGCAAATATATGCAAGTTTTGAGGAAGCTATTAGGAAATATCCTGTCCTTCATAACCAATATACAGTATCCATGTGCTGATCTCTCTGAAATCTGAATCCAAAGTAGATTTCTTGTAGTGGCATGATGCCGTGCAGTAAGTTCTGCACATTTTTGGGGAAAAAAAACCCCAACCAAATAAAAACCAACCAAACAGCAAAGAGAAATATGTCAATTCAATCAAAACTCAGAAATTGATGGCAGGATTTCCAAGCTAAAAAAAGTTTAAAGCAATTTCAAGATAATACATATGAACAAAATATCTATAGAAAATAAGAGGATGAAATGAGACTTTCTTTGCACAAAAGGTTGTAAGTGGAAGAAAACAACATTTTATACCGTTCTCTTACATATCTTTATGTGATAATTTATCAAACTTCAATTATTTCAATCATCCACAATTTTATTACTATTTGATGTTAATATTTTAAATAAGCCAGAGCCTTATTGCATATGGTTTAGTTAGTAAAAGCAATGTAAAGAAAAAAAGGAAAAGAATGATAGTGAGAAAACAAAATAGAGAACTTTCCCCTGAGAATTAAAACACAGCAAAAAGTCTAATATAGCAACTGAAAAATTAAACCAAACTGTATAGAAATGAAAACAAGACACAAATGACATCTTGTACCTTAATACAGTGAGGACTCTTATTGTCACGACTACACGTTATAGGAGATATTTATAAAACTACAGATTGTACATTCAGTGCTTGTTCTTTACTTGCATACAGTTATTTCTCACTACTCCTTGCAAGCTTTCTTCTCCTTTCCTAAAACACCACTTACATAATTGTAGAAGATAAATCTTTTATTCTTTCCTTTTGATTCCTCTTTATTGATGTGTGGTTTCTCTTCTCATATTTAAATTATGAACCCTTTGGTACAGGGATGTTTGGCATTGCTGTTCTATGCACAGCAGGGTCCTGATCAATGAGTAAGAATCGCATTACAAATGGCTGTTACTAATAATAACAGTGAAAGTGTTCAAAAATATTTTATTAAAGGTGTGAGCAAGGACACATTTAATGGTGAATTTCTCATCTCCTCAAAGGACTGGTAGCATGCAACTGTTTTTATACTTCTAGAGAGTATAGGAACTTTATGAGGATTATCTGAGAATATTTGAGTTACGCTTGAAAAGATTAAGCCATAAAAATACTAGCAAAAAAAACCTAATACTGGTCCCACATGAAACTGCTCTACTAATTTCTATGGAGCTGCACTCAACTTGTATGAGAAGACATGCATTAGATGATAAACAAAGCAGTTGGAATTAGTAGCAGAAAATTCATTGCTCTCACTAGAAAGGATCAATCTGTGGGATTTAAGATAACGGGGAACAGTGGAAAAGCTGGCAATGTGAAGGGGCAACAGCAAGAAGAGGTCCCAGTTCTACTCAAATGAATATTTCTGTCTTCTTCTGAATAGACACAGAGTGATGAATTTGTCCATTTTTAGGGGGCTGACCTGGGCACATAAGGTACAGACTATCACAGTGAATGCATTCAAGCATCCCATGTAAACTGGAGCAGCTCTGTTGGCATGGGTTGAAACCAGGCCAGCTTCAGATCCCTGAGCTGCCTCATGGCAGGCATGTCTTTACACATAGGGGACTTCAGACTTTCTCAAACTAACTAGGGATTTAAATCTGCTTTTTCACGGCCTGAGTAGGGTTATCAGTCCCTTGGTTTCTCCTTGGCAGCAAGACTGGATCCTACACATTAACAGCTGAAGAGGGCTCAGAAGAGAGTTAGATATTACATGGTTCAGCACCGGCGTGAGTTGGGTGGGTTCAGATACTTGCTAGATTAGACAAGGTTTTTGTGACTTACAGCAGCAAATCAGTCTTGAAGCTAGTCCTTTAGATGCCTTAGACCCCTTGGCAAGTAATGGTTACTGGGTTACTTGTCTGGTTTTCTCTTATATATTGCAGACAGTAGAGTAGAGAGGGTCCTCGCTTTGTATGTCCAGTGTGAGATTGACTCAAGGCTGGTGAGAAAGGCAGAAAGCCAAAAAGCAGGCAATAGTAAACCTAAGCAGTTATTTGGAATACCTGGAAACTTTATCAGTGTCAGGGTCATTGGTTTTAAAAGTAATCTGAAGGGCCAAATGCATGGGGGAATGCAACCCATAGTCATAGTATGCACACACATTAGTTCTGACATATTCTGAATGTGTTGCACTGGTGCACGTGGGCAGATCCACCACAAAGGCAGAGTGCGTTCCCTGGGTGTGCTGCAATCTTGGTGCTCTGTGGTGGAGTAAAGTTGTGTTAGGAATTCCTGACAGGAGAGCATTCCCTATGCTGCTGCCGTGGCTGGCTGCCATTCCAGCAGCAGTGCTTCATCTCTGACAGCATTTGCAGACTGAGAGGTTGTTACAAAGAGGTTTGGGTCTACTTCATGGTGCATGTACAAAGTTTGGGGAAGAAACAGTTTTTGATAAAGAGAAATTTTAATAGTTCTCTGTTTAACTTCTTTTTTCTAATAAATTTATATTGATGCAGCTTTTCTTATGTAATCAAAACCTTTTTGATAACTTTCACTGAAAGAAATATTTAAAACTATTACATGTATATCACACAGATATGTTTTGTATAGCATATGCTGGTACTTATGCAGACTATGATGAAATTAATACAAGAAATATAAAAAAGATAAGATAAATATAAGGAATGTATTAAACTATTAGAGAGTGTCCAAAGGAGGGCAATGAGGATGGTGAAGGGCCGTAAGGGAAGCCATGTGAGGAGCAGCTGAGGTCACTTGGTCTGTTCATCCTGGAGGAGACAGAGGGGAGACCTCATTGCAGTTGCAACTTCCTCATGAGAGGAAGAGGAGGGGCAGACACTGATCTCTTCTCTCTGGTGCCCAGTGACAGAACCCGAGGGAATGACCTGAAGTTGTGTCAAGGGAGGTTTAGGTTGAATATTAAAAAAAGGGTTCTTCAACCAGAGGGTGGTTGGGCACTGGAACAGCTCCCCATGGAAGTGGTCACAGCACCAAACCTGACAGAGTTCATGAAGCATTTGGATAACGCTCTCAGGCACATGGTGTTACTCTTGGTGCTGTCCTGTGCAGGGCCAGGAGTTAGACTTGATTATCCTTGTGGGTCCCTTCCAACTCAGCTTATTCTGTGATTCTGTGACATTTAGGAAGAAAAATAAAGGAAGTTATGTTGGCATAAGGAAGTCCTTTCCACTTTTCCTTCAAGTATTTTATTTTGTTCAGACTTTAATCTTCCTTTTAAATTTTGGAATTTTCTATGGGATGTAGTTAAATAACCACTGTTTTTAAAACATGGAGCTATGATTTATTCTTCAGATCTCTTCTTCTATGTCAGTCCAAGCGTATAAGTTGTCGCATTAGTCAGAGTCAAAAAAAAATTGTGTCTATTCCAACAGTATGTTGTTGAATGTATTAATCTTGCTCAATTTGTTAACTACCTAATCCTCAGCACATACTGGAGTGCTATATACAGAGCAAGTGTTCTCAATGTTCAACTCTCTCTCTTAAATTCTTAATCTGGCATCACCAGCATGCTGAACCCTTGAAATGTGGGGTTTTTTAAAAATCTGACAGAACTTGCTGGCCCATAGAGTCAGCTCATCCTTTTTTCTGTCTTTATTGATGGCATTGCCTTGAAATCTGTAGAGAACTGATCTGTAGAAGTTACTTAGTCAGCTATTTATATCCATATTTATTAAATTTGTATCTGCATTCCAAGCCTTGAGGCATATTTACATCTTTGAAATCACAATCAAAATAAGTTACTGCCATAGTGGCAGGCACTCTCTGTTCAAGTAATCACCAGTTGTTGCTACAAGAAGGCAAACTGCTGTCATAACAAGTATTTTAAAACCCTAAGGAACATGTTTGTTAACCATTAATTCAACGTAAGGCTCTGTTAGAACATTATATGCTCAGTTGTTTGAAGACCCAGGAATTTTGAAAGATAGCAGAATCAGAAAAATACTCTGTACGCTTACCATGTAACTCTTAAGCAAGATTAACAAGTTTATTATTGGCAACAATAAGGTATCTGCCAATTTCAGATGTCACCAAGAATACATAAAAAAATCAAAATTTCTCTTTTAGCTGCTCTTCATGTAACTTTTCTGGAACCAAGCACATTCCAAGTCACTAGATTTGCAGGACAAGAAACGTGATCTCTTTTGATCCTGAGCTGAGATGACTGTATATGGGCTGCAGTTACTGCTGTCGGTGTGGGATTAACAAATAATAAGGAGTACTTCTTTTCTCAGGCAGGGTATCTTGTCTGTTTAGGATAAGGGACATCGGTGCTTACTACATTTGAAAAGGAAACCTCTAGTATATTAGATTTTTCACAAGTGTCTATGAACTGGGCTAACCTGGTAACATCGAAAGCCTTTCATACCAAATGCTGTAGTTGTGCAAGGCACTTGTTTCTGGTTTGACTCTCCAATGTGTATAGCAGACATCAGATGTGATCAAGAACTTGTAGTTGTGAAATTGATAGATAACTAATTATATTCGATACCATAATCAGTATGTGTTACTGTTAATAGTTATAATGATAATAATGGACTAGATTAAACAAGGAAGTTGACAGAATGAATTCTTGAGAAGACAGTAAAGGGGAGAAAAATTCTGGTTACTTTCAACAAATGCAAGAAAAAGTTTGGAACCTTGATCTAACTTCAAGTAATGTTCAGTCTTAAATCATTAAGAAATAGGTTACAGAACAGGAAAAAGGTTGAAAAAAGTTGAAAGTGTTCAAAGTGAAAGAGAGAAAATTGTATAGAGCACAGGGAAGTCCCTGTTGCTAAACACTGAGTGCTCTCTTGGTCTAGAGAGCATAGCAGACATTCTTGAGATTTTGAGTTATCTTGAGTTATCTAAGCAAGTTCAAAGAAATGTGGTTTTTTTCACCATCCATGTGTGTCTTTCATAAACTAGATGAAATTTTGTGGCATGATGCACTGAATCTGCTAGGTTCATTTCCTCAGACTGTTTAAAGTAATGCATTTTTCTCAGACATGTCACAAGCAATCCTGTCAAAATCTGCCTGAATGGACTTGTTTTAAATCATAAATACTTGTTATATATATAGTAAATGTTCAAGAACCTTGAAGAAAAAGAAGGTCATGGCCCTCTGAGTACTCACAGCTCCTCAACTAAATATGAGTCTTGAAATGTTTGTTTTGGCAGTCTCACATATGGGGTCTCACCACTTGGTTGGTTTATCTCATTGCCATCTCTCTATCTATCTTAGCAGCCTGACTTCTCTTTTGAAAAATTGCTGTGTTTCTCCCTGGCCCCCTGGAATTCAGTTATTTTGGTTTCTGTTTGCCATCTCATTCTTAGCTCTGGTGACAACTGTTAATTTTGCTCTTAAATATTTTGCCCTTCTGCTTTTATGCTGTTTTTATTGTACAGTTGTTTATTCAACACCACAAGCATCTTGGTAGGGAGGATGGAGAAGGAAGTTCATATAAATAAATAATTGCAGTTAAATGCAGAGGACTGCCTAGCAACAAAATGCAGTGGAATGTGTCTGCCCTGCTAGAAGGTGGGCTTTTTCTTTGATAAATCGGTGAAATGTTTGGAGGACTCCCCCTGTGCTCAGGAAGGAGTGGAACATTTGAAGAAAGCCTCCTTCTGCTGTTTTGTTAGCTGTTAATGAACGCATTTTGTGGACCATGCAAGTGAGCTGTGCCAGGAATGCCAATAAGCAATCTTGCCTGAGAAGGCTGCTATTTCTAATGCTTTATTTTTGCAGCTGCAGCAACAGGAGGGAACCAGCAGGTACTGGTTATAGGTATTTTGGTTGGTGTCTCTCAGAGGAGGAGACCAAAGATGCTTGAATAGTTTAGCCATTAGTAGGGAACATGTTTCCTAATACAGCTTCAATTTTTATCCTGCCAAGTCTTTTAAGGACTCAGCTTACCATTGGGTAAGCATTGCAGCCACAGATTGCAGTGCTCAATTTTGGTGCCTTGAGGTCAAGTGAGGTTCTCTTTGCATGAGAAGGCTGTGTGCTCAGTCAGGGACACAGACACCAGCACGCCTGCTTTGCTTGATTAGGGAGCTGGATGTCCTGGAGAGAGAAGGATTTGTGCTTATCATCTGCCTAGTTTTTCTGCATGGGAAAGTGCCTTCCTTCACCAGGGCTGCAGACTCGAACCCTCTCTTCAGATACAGAATCCTCGCTTTCGTACCAAGGGTAGGTGGTAAAAAACCCAGCCTATAGATAGTGTTTTTATTCAGTATCCCACTTGGTAATGTTTTTCTTCTGGATGTGACACTTGGGTTCTGTTCCCCTCTCTGGCTCAGAAGATACAAACTTTTACCACCTTGAAGAAAGTTTTACTGATTTGTCTCTAGGATGCCATAGCATGAGAGGTGTTCAGCCCATTGTGCTGATATTGTTCCATTTCACATTGCTCCACTAAGCAGTAGTAAATAGGCATAAACACAAATACTAATCCAACTACAGAGCAGTCGGAAAGGTATTGTACCCATTGGTTGGATTACATATTGGTTAAAATGGGGTGACCTGGCTTTATAACTGCTTCAGGGAATGGTTAAGTTATTTTTAGGTATGAGCAGAAAGTAGCATATGGGCCTCAACTGTTGTCACTGAAAAAAACACAGCTTGAATTTGGTTGTTTTCCAGGTTAAATCATTAACGGTCAAGAGCTTTCCTCAGAAACCTGCTAATTGTTGCACTGCAGACAGTGTGTTGTTTTGTCTAATCTCACTAAATTTTCAAAATAATAGAAAATTGGCTCCTCTGAGGGTTTTTCCCTTATTCACAATTAATTTCTCTATTGTTAATGTACATGTTTGAAATAAATGTCCGTTATAATCACATGAAACAAACCCTAAGTTACAGGGGAAGAATAGTTCAGCAAAACAACCTACAAGTTCCAGGGTTGTTTTGAGTGTCTGAGTTCAAATCTTTAGGACCTGAAAAGACTTCATATCATGTGAGGAAAAGGATTCAAGTTTCTACTGATAAATGAAAAAGACATTAAATATCAAAGATATACCTGTCTAATGCAACCTTACATCTCAAATGTTTTTGTGGTGTCTCTGTTTCTTTTTGAAAAAAAAATTGCCCATGTGAAACAATTAAGAGTTCATCAATAAGTTTACTTGTGCGTTTGGCAATGCAGTTTTCTGGAAAACCTGAATGTATGCAAAGGTTAGAAAATGCGATATTTGGAAGATGAGATGTGCATGTTATCCCTTAGGGATTGTACTGTTGCTGATGGTGCAGGTGATGAGCAGCTATACAGACTGTTGAGGTGTCATGAAACTTTGTTTTCCAGAGGAGGAGAATTTACTACCCTTAGTTTTTCCCAGTCATTAATTCCACATTGTGCAACCTGATTACTCTCTTTCCTGCATCATTGTACTTCAGACTTCTCATCAACTGCTCAGTGACCTCCACAGACTCTTTCAAGTTTTTCAAGTCCACACTCAGTTTCCTGAAAATCTGCTTCAAGATTCATCTCCTACTTTCCACTTCCATGCAGTGTTTCTAAAGGGAGATTTCTGTTCTGAGTTGTTCTGTTTAGCTGGTTCCCACCTACACGTGTTGAAGCTTTTGAAGACTGCTCTTTCAGTATGTTGTTCTCAAACTCTTAAAGAAAAATTCTTCCTGAGGTCTGTGATGAAGAGTTCTTCTCAGGCTCCTCTCAGTCCATCCAGCTCTGTTGCCAGTACATTGCTTGAAATTGCTTTGTGACAGCTTGTATGCCTGATCTTGAGATCAATGCTTTCCATTTTAGGACTTTTTAATTTTTCTTCTGTAACGGAAATGTCACCTGTCCATTAAGAACATGGCCCTCAACTTGCTAATGTCTCTGTTACTTTCTATACCATCTTATTTCTGTGTTTCTGCATTTTTCAAGAGTTGCCTTAGATCCATGAAACATAACTTTTGTTCTAGGTCCATTTCTTTCCAAATCAGTTCAGTGTTCTAAAGTTCTTTGCTTCCTTTGAGACATCCAGTTTTAAATAGCAATAAATATTGAATTAGGCCGAATAGTTCTGAAGCTTTTTCCAGCTTGTTCTCCTCTATAGTATTTCAGAGTTGAAGGATGGGCTTTACATGGTCTGACAGGTTACTAGCTGCTGCCTGCACTTGAAAAAGAGGGAGTACTGAAAACTCAGAGTAAAACTTTGGAGTGGCTATTTGCAGTGCAGGGATATTTTATTTTTTTTTAATTAATTTTAACTCTGAACATCACATTTAACCCTAGGCTCCCTTTAGCCTGTGGAGGGAAGCAGGCGCCTCTGGAGGACAGCACTCATAACCCGCCTTAGGCGCCTGTAGGAGGATGATGTGGTTTGCCCTCTGCCTACAGTGCTCCCCATTGAACACAGAGGAGCTTGGGCCGACTGTCTTGGAATTTAATGATTCACTTGTCTTCCCTAGCTCAGGTGTGTAGAACGTCTACTCCAGATTCCTGGTCCCAGTAGAAATAGAAGGATTATAATATCAAACCACCCTAGTTGAATGTGGTGAGGAGAGTGGATATAGAGAATAAGGCTTTCTCACATACTGTGTGAGGGAGTGGTTTATGGCTCATGGAGGTGTCCTGTGAATCGTCTGCAATAAAGTGTATTTCAGGGCTGCTTAGGATTGCAGGAGACTGATGCTGATCAAGTTCTGTGTTGCTTTTCACAAAGCAGAAGACATTGGCACAGATACACTCAAATTATGCTGCTATTTTGGAATCAATGTGCTTTAGAATCTGCATGAAAAGTAACTAATTTTTGAAAGAGAATCATGATTTTACAGGCAAAAAATCACAACAAATGCACCAAATCTATTTCTGTATATAAGTGTATATGTATTCAAATATTTATACACATGTGATTAATTTTATGCTGTTCTTTAAGAATCACCTGGGTGGCATATGTGACTGAAAGAAAATAACAGAAGAGCCTGATCATCTTGAATATAGAAATTTATTTTGCTGAATTTGTTTTAATTTCTCAGTCATTATAATTTTTCAATATCTGCTCAACACTCTATAAATATTTTTCTTGCATAGATTTCTATTAAACAATTTTTTTTTCCTTTTGACTAGACCAAAAAAGTATGAACACCCTGGCCCTCTTAGCCAAGCAAACTGTCCAAATAGTTTTTTGGGAAGGTGGAAATGTTCATATCCTGTGATGTAAGAACTATAAGAATGTCTTCCTACTAGGAAGAAAAATAGTGTTTCATTCCTATTTCCGTGGTTTCTACTGTGGAGTGAATTTTGAGTTTGCAGATGTGGCTGGTTTCTTCTGGACTTCATTAATTACCCATAATGAATTAATTATGTTAATAACATAATTTGCTTGATACGGTTAGTGTAGATTGAAGATTAATGTAGATCATGCCAGCAGAGTATGTCACTCATTTTTACAATTCATCCAATTACCAGTAGCTTCTGTTTACCTAAAGAAGATTTATGAGACAGACATCCATTCTTCGTTAGGGAACATTAGGAGATGGAGTGTTCCCAGCACTTCTTCTGGGGGCTGCTCACGCCATGGTCTCTGGCTTGTCCCCACTGCTGCTGTTGCTACAGGTGCATAAGCTGAAAATGAAAAGTCAATAGTTCCAGCAGAGATGTCTGCAGTAAACTAATCAGCACTGGCTGGATTGAGATGTCCGGCTGGTATTTTGTGGAGAGAGTTTTTCTAAATTGCTTGTTGTCAAAATAAATACCAACAAAAATTGTCCTGAGGAGGATAGCAGACAGTTCTGTCCTGCTCTTTGTTGTGGTTTAGCAGGGTATTTCAAAGTCCTGGCCTGTCCCCATTATCTTTTCCAAACAGCCATCTTAATAGTTGATGTCAATAAAATTCCTACCTTGACTCCTGAACCTGCCAACATGCAGTTCAGAGAGAGCATGCAGCCAGAAAATAGGCATTTCTGAAGAACCTAAACCATCAGATAGCTTTTTTTCTCATTAAGTTTGTGTTAAATACTTCTCTGGCTTTGTTAGATTAAGATGAGGAGATAAGTATTTTTGGAACTCTGAATACTGCATGTTTTGTTTTCCCCAGGTAGGAGTCACTATTTGGAAATACTCAAATAACACCCCCCCACACATGCACACCTTACACTGTATATTTGTAGGGATTTCAGCTATAGTGTAAAAACATAAAAAAAGTTTGTGTGAGTCTCTTTTGTGACCTGTGTCTTGCATTAAGTATACTTGACAAATTGCTCTGAATAATTTAATCTATTATGTCTTGATTTAGCTGCAGCTCTTGCAAGATTTATTTTAATACAGACTACTTTACCATTATGTTTTTAAAAGATTCCTTTTTCCTAAAATCACAGACATGGTCTTAAAATTAATTGTTAGATATTCCTTAATTTTAATAAAATAATGAAAATACATATCCTTAAAACTATTATTAAAATGTGTCAGTGGTTTGGCAAAAGAGGAGGCTGAAGAGATGTCAAGGTTTTTTCATTAGAGATGGTTCAGCTCCTTAAAATGTTTCTCTTTCTGCTTCTTTGGTTACCACATTCTTTTTAAGAAAAGATGATAGTAAAGCACCCAGTAAGTAAGTTTAGGGGTTTTTTTTCACATAGGAAATAGGTAAACTAGAACATTCAGTTGACTGTTGTCATTTACCCAAGTGGAGTGTCACATGGAAGAAAATGTATCTGAACAGGTGAAAGAAGCAGTTGGATTATAAAAGTTAACTGGCAGAAGAAGCAAATATTTTAGAAGATATTTTGACTTTGCAGCTTTCATTGATTTTCCACTTTTATAATTTCACATCAGCATGAACAATTTTTGGTGTGCCTGTATATTGCATAGATAAAACATTCTGATGGAATTATTTCTATTAATTTTGAATGACGTTTTTTGAATGTAATGCAAACTATGAAAATAGAAGCTTTGAATGATTAAGGAGCTCAGCTTCTCCTCTATGTTTCACTTGTGTTTCTCTTCTCAGCCGTAGTGTGCGTGAGGCTGGAGCCCTGACTGTCCCATCTACTCATCTTTGCTTTTAGTGTTGCTGCTGGCAGATCATGTCTAATAATCTTCACTCAAATATTTGGTAGTTGCCTTTCAGTGAAGTCGATGGCTCCTGACTCCCTTGCTAGGCCCTAAGTATCTTTAAAATCAGATCAATGACTATGCATTAATTTTGTGCTTCAAGGCTGTGCTTGGTGACCTACATGAGTCAGGAAAAGCATTTTGCTCTGTACACAAACAGAGAATCCACAAACTACGTGGATTCTGGTAGGCTTTAAATTTTCAAACACAACAGTTACTGTTGTTTTTAACGAATCTTGTTCAAACACATTTTAAACTTTCTGGAGCAGTGTCTTGATTTCAGTGGAAACTTCAGACGTCCAGCCAAGTCCACACCTGGCCAGTTTGAAGTGTCTGAATTGCTGAGATGAGCCAACTCTCAAGTCCTCAGGGACTGACTTCTGAGGCTGTTCGGGCTGCTTTTAGGGTAACTGTATTAAAGACTGTGAGGTTGTCAGGAGGGAGCCAAGATATGTGTGAGGCATAGGCATCTACTAAAGACAGAGAAATAAGTGGCACATCAAAGCAGATGGGTAAGAAGGTCAGTTGGGCCAGCCAAGCTCATTACTTTTTGGACTCCCTGAAAAGTATTTATTTGCTTCTTTTGCTTTGTGGTAATAGTGAAGCAGAAGTACCTTTGAGTGAAAACAGGGGGAGCATAGTGTGCAATTATGACTTTATTTTCTCTTCTGCCTTACACGGGACATGATTAAAGCTAACAGATTTTTTTTTTTCAGCCTGGATTTTTCCGTGTTCGGTAATTTGATTATTTTGTGCTACACTTTGGCGTGGTCTCAATGGAACTTCCGAGCCTCAGACCTTTTACCTGTCTTGTACTGCTTCTACAGAAGCATCCAATAACCAGCAGTGGTCAGGAAGACACCTTTCTTGGACAAACATTTACCCCTAAGGAACTGGACTTGCCATCTCCGTCACCTCAGTGCCTACAGCCCCTTAGACTGGAAGACCTCATACTTGCTGATTGATCATGTTTTACCTGTTTAGTATCACCACTCCCTGGGCCACTATCACTGAAATCTCTCCTTGTATTTGAGAGTTTTGCAGCTGAAGTTAAATAGTTTAATCTATTACAGTGAAAAGCTCAGCATGATCTCTGTGTTTGGAAATAGAGGCAGAGAACATATGTGATAATCCAGTGTTTCAAGATGATTCCTGTTTCTCCTCAGTTCCTCAGAGGGTTCCCACAGCAGCCTGGAGTAGAGGTCTAGTCCTTTTGGTAATACTAGTTTTTATGCTTTTTTTTTTTTCCCCAAAGAGGGTGCAGACCTGGTGTGATACCTTTCTTTGTATCTCTTTTCTCTTGTTGGTTGTGAATTGACACTTGGAGTACCCTTCAGACCTTAGCACTTATAACCAATTCAGCCAGGGCATCAGTTGATGTCTATCATAACCTAATGAACTGTTCTGTGTCAAAGTTTTATCCTTTATTAGGAAGAAGTCCTGGATTGCTCTTCTCTACTGTGTGGACCTTGTTGGACATAAAAATTCATTTGTTGTGATCAAATCTATCTACAAGAGTGCAAGCATGTCTCTTTTTAAAGCCATTGTGGATTACATGTTGATTTTTTATTACTTGACTTTAAAATGCTATTTATTAGGCCAAAGCAAAAAGTAACAGTGAAGCTGGATCATTAGTAAGGCTTAAGCAAAGGCTAGAATTTATGGTGAATAAATGCATTTTCAGGCCATGTGTTCAAGTCACTTATAATTAAATATTTCCAGAGCTGGTAGGATCTGTGGCATATCACTTTTTCTCTTTGGATTGAAGGAAATACATGACAGCATCTTGGAAACCACATGGAAGTTTATTTTCCTCAAAATACCTATTCAGGGGTGTCTTGTCAATAGTTAGTTGAGATCTCCCTTATGAACAGAGGAAGGAAAAAAAAGAGGGAAAGTAATTGAAGATATATCCGTAAAAAGGCATTCTAAGTATGCAGCCTTTTGTCAAACCAGAATGATCTTGAAGGTTCTGTTTGCTTAATCTCCAGTGAAATCTCTCAGGAGGCTAAATGAGCTCCACTGTAAAATATGTGTTCCATAAAGAACTTTAGAGTTCTGTTGTTACTGCCTGGTGGGGATGAATCCAAAGGGTAATAAAACCAAGTGATAGCAAAGCATTCTGATGAATCAGGTTCTAGAAGCCTGCCTTTTTATTCTACACTGGTGCTGGTGCTTCTCTGTTTATACTGGGTCTTGGTCTTCCAAAAGACTTTACAGCAAGGCATGTCTTTGCTGAAACACAGACAGAGGTTTAATAGGTATTTTATTAATAGATATTTTAAGATAGGCAATGAAGAAAACAGCAATATCTACAGTTGAAAGTATAGTGGGAGGGGAAAAAAGATTTCAGTAGGTAGAATTTCAAGCTGGACTTTGTGTGGGTGATGAGGAAAAAGTTGTCTTCTTTTATGAAGAAACCCAGAAGATCTTACTTAAATGGTGGCAAGGATTTTGCCTGTGAGATACATCTTATCTGAAATGCATTGCCCCCAGCAGCAGAGTGCTTCCAATGCTGTATACTGGGAAGTTGATTCAGTTCCAATTCAGAGGCATATAGAATATTATTCTATAATAAGTATAGAATTTGTAAGAATAAGACCTACTGAGTAGTTACTGTGGTTTTGTGCAGCAAATGTGTGCTTTACAGAGGCATTGAGCTAATGATCCAGCACAGCTCAGCTTTAAAATTGTGAGATTTGCAAGGCTAGCAGGGTTTGATGGCACTGTGTGCTCACAGGCCTATTATAGTAAGATGTAATGTCTCAAAAAGCATATGTGGTTTAAAAAAATAGGATGGAAAAGGAAGGAAGTGTTCTTATGTTCAGCTGTTATCATACCTCTGTAATGTTGTGTGTGGCTGCACCGGAAATGCTTGTGGATAGTACAGGGCTGGATAAGGAGCTGTGCATTCGCTAATATTTAAGCAGATGATCTGAGCTGTGACTCATGCTTCGAGCAGTGGTATGCGGTGCCCGTAGCGTGCACAGGCTCATGAATGCCTTCATTCATCCCATCTGTTGAGATGGCAGTGTGCCCACATACAAGTGGATTGGTCCCTTTCCTAGGAAGCGTAGTGCCAGACTGTTAGGAGTTTGGATGGCAAGCTTATCCTACATTGCAAACAACATCTCTGCTGCAGGAAATCCCTCCTCAGTGTTAGGACTGAAGCATTAATAGGTGACTTGAGGTACCCTGGAAGATATTTGATGAGTTGAAAGAAACCGCTGAAACATGGCAGAAGAAGGAAGACTGCCCATCCCTCAGCACAGCAGGATACTGAGAGGAAGTATCTGATGGCTTGTTGCGTAGCAGAATTGCCTAGAGACAGCCCTAGACAGCTGTTGCAGTCAGGCAAGGGCAGATGGTGCTGGGCAGTGGAACAGATCCAATGGATCTCTTCACAGTATCTCCTAGATGCTTGTTAATGGAATTAGCCCAAAAGGCATTATCTTGAGTAGCTGTGTCATGTCCTGCATTGAACTGTGCAGAGTACTTGCAGAAAACTCTGAAGTTTATTTAAAAAGCAGGTCGTTTTCCTGTAAAATTTTTTGGGTTAAGTGGGCACAATTTTAAGATGAATTTGGTTATTTGCAAATGAGAAAAAACCCATTACTTTTGCATCATTTTTGTCGAAAGTGAGTGACTTGCACCTCAGTTCCATAAGCAGATGATGCTTATGCTCAAATTCCAAGCTCTGAATTTCATTTCCGTCTATAGAACATGGATAACATCCTTGTCCACAGCACTAGGAACTAGATGATCTCTAAAGGTCCATTCCAACCTAAACCTTAGTATGAGTCTACAACCAAGAGCAAAAATAAGAAGAGTTCAAAAATTTCGAACACTTTGGGGCTTTTGGAGTTAAGGTCCTGCTCAAATTTTTTCACATTTAGCTTTAGGATTTTTAGCACTGACAATACACGTATTTTTTGAAGCTCTTTGACTTCTGATCTTTTGAGACGTTAGAGTGTTGCCCATTCCCTCTCAACATGAAGTATAGCAATTAGATGGTTGTAGAGGAAAATGAGTTTTTGATCTATTCATGTGACTTCTATGGCTTAAGAATTGAAGTAAAAAGTACTTGTCTTAAATACATTACAAAATTGGCTGTATAATTACAGCTGGCAATAAAGTACTTGGCTTAGTACTCCTAATGCAGATTATTAATTGACATACAGTGAAGCAAATTCCCTAAAATAAATGCTGTTGTGCCTCTCTAGTCGATGGAGATGTGTGTTTGAAACCAAGCTGCTGTCCAAGTAGCTGAAGCTGAACTTCTTCAAGGTACTGGGTTATCAATGAAATTTGCATTAGTAGGCCTGATTTACTAGACCCCCTAAAACAGTGTAGGAAGAAATTATATGTTTGATTTAGCCAGACTGAATCCCAGTCAGTGCACCTTGAGAAAGTACACAGTATAAATATATTTTTGCCTGCATCTGATGCCAAGGTGAAAGGCAGAATTAACCATCTTTTAATGTGCACAGTAAAGTTAATCTGAAAGACTAAAGAGCATTTTGTGATGCAGTTTTGCTCACTGTTAACATTATAGGGCTCTAATAAGGTGTATTTTTTTTTAAGAACCTTTCTAAAATGCTGTTTGTCTTCTAAGAAGCAATGGCACTGAGGCTCTAAAACTCGTTAATTCCCAATTTTTTGTGTGGATGAACTCAGTTAGCTTTTTGAACGTTCAATTGTTCAGTGTTAGTTCTCTTCACACTTTTACTTTCCTACCTGTCCCAATAAGGAAAATTTGCTGTAATGTGTGAGGTGCTTTTACTGACTTCAGCTGTTGTCTTTAGAGAGCGTGTGTGTCTGTTCACCATGTCAGATGAATAACTGAGCTGGCTGATCTCTGTTGTCAGCAAGCTAAGTCCCTCTTCCGTGTCTGTAATTCTCCAGCTCTAAACACACTTGACAGTTAGCTGGTGACCTCAGGAAGTCTTTTCATCTCTGACTCCACAAGTGGTAGCGTGACTACTGGAACAATGTTTTGGCAAGGATAATAATAGCTTAAACCACATAGAGTTTAAAAACAAACATCTAAATGCGTTTGCCCGAATGACAGAGATGAGCCACAGCTCATGAAATCTCACGCACAGCTGCAGTAACCAGGACATGAACAGCCACTGTTCGACTTATCTTCTTCTGGTTTCCAAATGATTTTCCCCAGATCTTTCTGTTTAAGTAGCAGAAACTGATGCCTAGTGTTTAAGTGGGTGCCAGGAGCTGGCAGAACTGATGATAATGCATTTCTTTATGTACAGTAAAGAGGTTTTGTTACATCCATCAGCAAAACCTCCCAGCATTTTTAAGGACATCATGGTCTAATGCATCACAAATGCAAAAAGGGAAAATGAAATATTGTCAGATTTTTGGTGGGCAGGGTAGTCTTTTAGAACTGAGGGATTCCCTTGTTCTGCTGAGAGCAGCCTGGATATGTGGGTGAATCTGGTGCTCATCCTACGCTCCTCACTTGGAGCTCAGCAACCCTTTGCTGCACATTTGTTGTCACTTGAAGAAGGCTTAGCTCTGGGGATAACAGTAGGGAATGGGGGTTTTGATAAGGTAGAAGAGGCTGATACAGAACAAACTGGAGACTTCTCTGTGTTATAGTCCTCTTTTTTTTTTGTTTGGGTTTTTTGGGTTTTTTTCTGACTAGGGGAGAGTGAGGGATGGAGTGCAGCAGCCATACTTTGGACCAGATTCTTTGCAAGAACTGTATTCCACCTGGGTTAAAAAATTGAGCAAGGCTTCCAGGGTTTCTATAGCCTTTTGGCTCCAATCCATTAAAGATTGTTCAGTTTAAAAATCGTTCTTCTAAAATTCATGGTGCCTATAAGAGATGTAATGCTGACAAGAGCTTAGAGAGGGCAGTCACCTGAACATCCTCGTGAGCCCTGGTGGGAATGGGAATGACATATTCTTAGAATAGCTTTCTGCGATGCCTAAGAAGGAAGCAAAATGTACATATAGCAATTCTTGCTCTTCAAAGCCTGGGTCCATGACAGACCACGTGCAAGAATAGGTAGAAATGGACACTGGCCCTAGTGAAGGCACTGTTACGATTCTCCATCATAAGAGAATGTAAACAGGAAGATCCAAAAGGGACTCAAACTTGGATGAAGTCTTACTTCTGCAGTATCCATCGCCACTGGGTGAAGGAGCAGTTAAAATGTGTCTGTTTCAAATGAGAGCCTTGCCTCTGCAGCCTTCATGGTGAGCTGTCACATGCCAGCTCACACCAGGCTGCATTTGAAGTGATGGTTTCTTGGTTGATATCTAGCCAAATGCCTCAGCTGCTCATACAAATGATTCAATGCAAATCAATGAAATTTTCTAGACACAAGCAGTTAATGGTTCAACAAGCAGCAGCAGATGAAATTGCTGTGTCAGATTGCATGGCAAAGAGAGCTGTTGCCCTTGTTCAGAAAATTCTATGCCTGGAGAGTTTTCAGACCTTCCCATTTCAATTATCTGAAAAATTCTGCTTTCGAATCAACTTTGAAATGTTCAGAGTCTCTGTATGCCAGTCTTTTTTTGACATTGTTTTTCTTCTTTGGAAGAATCAAAGATGAAACATGGTGTTTTCTACCCCCTGGCAAACCTCAGGAGACAAGTTACTGCTACAGACTTTGCTCAGGTTCTGCAACTGTCCTAATGTATATAACTGTATATTAGGATAAGAGGTCATTGCTGCCATTCAGGTCTTTCTGAGAAAGTTTTTGCTGGATGTTCTGTTTGCCCAAGCGTGGTCATGCATGTGTGGATGCATTTTGGTTTTCCAGCTGATTATCCAAGGAGAAAAGCTGAATGCTGCTGCCTTTCCTACATGCAGAATTTCTCAGAATCCCAGAAAATGTCTGCATTGAAGCATGTCGAATCAGGAAACAGTTTTTCACCCAGAGGATGGTTAGGCACTGGAACAGGCTCCACAGGGAAGTGGTCACAGCACCAAGCCTGACACAGTTCAAGAAGCATTTGGAGAGTACTCTCAGGCACGTGGTGTGACTCTTGGGGTGTCCTATGCAGTGCCAGGAGCTGGACTTGATGATCCTTGTGGGTCCCTTCCAACTCAGTCTATTCTGTGATTCTATGTCAGTCCAATAACAGTGAAAAAAAGTAGATTAAATTTTGCAGCACAGTTTGATTCAGCAAATCATATTTTTAAAAGAAATAGTTTGATTCTGCTGTATAAAAAAGCATGCCAGTGAAGCACAGCAGCTTCCATCTCTCTCAGCCCACATCTGCCATTTTTGCCCCCACTCTTCTAAAGAAGTCTATGTCACCCAAAGGATGTAGTCCTGGGCTTTTGGCCAATATCCTGAACTTGAATTCCCACATAGAAGAGCATTTACTTAGGGAAATAATGTGTGGCAGCCAGTAGGCACAATACTACCTCTGCTGCCAGAATGTACTGACTGTAAATGAAGCTGTGACAGATGGCCTGAAATGTTTCAGTGCTTGCTTTCTCTAGACCAGGATTACCCAATTAATTTGTACTGTGGTGCATTGGGTTGTTTTACCCGGCTCTGGTCAGACACACTGAATGCATGGGATCTAGGTTTGCTGGACCAAGCAGGGTCTACAGGTGGAGTAAGGGCAGCTTACCAATAAATCCCTGGGACAGCAAGCTCCTGGTGGGACCAGATGAGTGGGAAGGAATATGGGATCAACCCTCAGAACACAAGGGACAATGTCTGTTGGAATGAGAAAAAATGGACTCCTGGTTCAAATTGTGACTGAGTTCACTGAGCAACCGTGTTTTAGAGAAGAATGCTATTTTACTCGATAGTGAAGCTTCTGTATGCACTATACCTACAGAAGCAGCTTTCTCTTACTGCTTATGGAGTGTTGTCCTTGTGCATGGTCCTTGGTAGACAAGGCAAAAGGCTGGTGGGGCCTCTTTTGTTGTGATTAGAGAAATATGTAGGTGAACAAAAAGGTTATTTTCCTTAAGAAAGTGGTGATGCATAGGGAGATTTGGTGTAGCTTAGGTAAAATATATGGGGAAGAAAGAGTTAAGTGTGTCATAAATATTTCGTATTTTGGATAGAAAGAGGCTAGTTCAATCATTTTTAGTTTGGCAGAGAAAAATGAGCAGCTATCATTTTGCTAGGTTTATTAGGAGTGACTTTGAAATGTAACCTAGTAAATACAGCCTATCAAACCAGAATTAAGCCAGCTGCGTATTACTTGAATAGCTCAAGGAAAATGTCCTTGTCTGTTCTATCCTCTTCTCTGAGTACATGTTTTCACTCAGTTAAGAAAAGTCAGTGGAATTGCATTTAAAAGTGTTGTCACTTCACAGTCTGTCACAGGGTTTTTGCCAGCTCTCTTCAAAAAGGAGTTGGTGCCTAGAACTGTGCCAGCTGGTTGATCTGATCATCCCAACGCTTTACTAGAAAATCTGAATATACAGCAGTACGAGCTGAAATGTGTCTGCTGTCCTGTTTTGCAACTATTCTGCATTTGAATGAAGAACTACTTTCTCATGAAAGCAGTACTGAAGCTCTCTCTATCTTTCTGTTCTATAGGTTGTCATTTTGTATTTTGAGCCAAGTATATTTCGCTGTGTTCTCCTAAGATGGGTTCGTCTTCTGGGCTTTGCTACTGTTTATGGAACTGTGACACTCAAGCTGCACAGGTATTTCACATATTAATTTCCATCTCTGTGGGAGTGTGTGCAATCTGTGTGGGTACTTGGATGGAAGAGCTGCAAATATTATCATAAACAAGTGCCGTTTCTGATTTTAAACTCACTGTGTATTTCTCCTCAATTTTCCTGCTCAAATTATATGCTACTAATCTGAGTTGAGAGCTATGAATGCTGACAGGATTTGATGAAAAATATATATATATCAATTGTAAAATTGTGCAAGAACGCCTTTTCACAGGAGGAGAATGTATTTTCTTTGAATATAAAAATACAGAAGTGTTCATAGAGTGTCCAAAAGTTTCCCTGTGAAGTGTTCATAGAGAGATGCTTTTGAAGTGTTTAGACACAGCAATGGTGGGTAAAACAATAGACTGTGGTGTATGTACTTACTGTGTTTTCTTATGGCTCTTAAGTCAAGGACTGTTTTCTTCAGGCAATCGTGGCAGACAGGCTACACACTCACAAGCATCAGTACCTGCCAGCAAAAATGTGAGGCAAATTCTGGGTTCCATGGGGTTGGCAGTGCGTTCACATGTGACTCAGAGATTTAAGATTTAGAGGCCCAACTTCAATTCCCATTCCTACAGTCCCCTTAAAAATTGAAGCCTTTTCTGTGTATGCTGGATAAAATCCTAATACTTTTCCCTCTTTAAACTTTAATGAAAAAAATTACTGATACATTCTGTAAGTATTTTTATTCAAGCAAAGAGATAAGCATTATATTGATACTTGGACATATTGAATAATGTACACTCACCCATCTTTTTATCTTAGTTTCATTACTGTGTTGGCATGTTAGATAGAGGAGGTTTGATATTATGCTCATAAACTGAATGAGAACTAAAAATACCTTGTGTTTCAGGATGCATTATTGGCTTGTCACATTTTGGGTGGAAACCCCTGTTTTCCCATTAAAACAGAGTTCCTTCTTGCAGCTCCCTTTTATTTGTGTCCCTGGTTACAAGTGTACACTTAGGCTAGTAAACTCTAATTATAAAATGCTATGTCTGGCCGCATCTTTGCTCTGAAATTGATCAAGAAAATCCCACACCCCCATGGTATTTTCTGGGATGAAAAATTTCTGATGCAAACAGTAAAACAACTAGAGCAGTAGAGAAGAGAGGGAGCTGGATGCTTTGTTGTCTATTGCCCAGATAGATAAAGAGCCTAAGACTGCGGCTGGCTCATGTTGTCACTGCAGTTTTTCTATTCTAACAGGTTGTTTATATGATTTTATGTGAGGAAGCAGCTATCCTGACAGGACAGTTGATCTTCTATTCGTATTAAGTGAGAATAGGCTGCAAAATTGGGCAGAAAGTCTTCTGCTTTGCTCATTCAGCTGTTTGGTGTTACTTGGCACCTGTGCTGACAGGGTCAGCAAACAGGACAAAACTGAAGAAGAAATCAAGAATGCACTACATCCTCATCCTTGATCATCACAAAGCAATGAAAGCAGCAGACTGGACTGTATCAACAGGACAGTAGCCTGAAGCCTGAGGGAAGTGGTTATTCTCCTTTACTCAGACCATATCTGCGATGATGTGTCCAGACATCAGTGAACTTGGATGAGTTCAGTGAAAGGCCGTCAAAATGGTCAGGGCTTGGAGCACTTGTCCTGCAAGGAGAGGTTGAGATAACAGGTTTTGTTCAGCATGAAGAAAATACAGCATTGGAGGGACCTAACATGAGCTATCCAACACCCACAGGGAGGTGAAGCCATGTTCTTTACAGCAGGGTATAGTGGGAGAACAAAAGACAATGACAAATTGTAATAAGAGATTTCAACTTCATACAATATGAATTAATATCAGGGTCAGTGTTATACAAGGAAAGAATTTTCAGTGTCAGGTTGCTGGTTGCTCATGAGGTTAGGAATTTCCATACTTGGAGGTTTTCAAGACCCAACTGGATAAAGCCCTGAGCAACATGGTCTGGATTCACTGTTAAGCCTGCTATGAGCATTGGATGCCTTCTGAATAATTCTGTATTTCTTTGTGTAACGCAAAGAGGGAAAAAACCTATTTAGTATGTTAGTCTAGAAGTACTTTCTCTAGGAATCTATCTTTTGTTTTCCACCCAGATATCCTAACCGTTCCTTTCCTACATTTGTGATATTATGGTCTTTTTTGGTACTGATTATCTCAGTCCCACAGTGTGCCTTGCAAAAGACTGAGTCAAGTTACATATATATTTTATTATACACGTTCACAGCAATTATGCTGTTAGGAACAATGTGATGCTAATAGAAATTTGGTAGAAAATTCTGGCAGATCTAATTCAATCCACAGTTCTTACAGGGTTGAGGAATGGCATACTGCAGGCATCACAAATACTCATGACAAGCACTGGTTCCCTCCTGCAGCTAGCCTGTGTCCTGCCTGGGGGAAGAACCAATTGCCAGCAAGGAACTTGTGATTTTTCTGAGTTAAATGGGAAAACCAATACTGTGTAAAGGTAGCTATTAATGAGAATGAGAAAGTCTAATGCTGTAGTTCTCAACAAATGAGGTGCTTTGAGTAGCACTGGAGCATGAAGGTTAACCAAAGCCAGGAGTCACTGGAAACACTTGAGGTTTTTGCAGCTTTTAAAATTTTCCTGTAGCTCCTCACTTCCTAAGGAGGTCTCAGAGGTTTTGTTAGGGTCAAGCATCAAGGGGAAATCAGAAAAGAAGTCAAAAGCAGATGCTTAAGGAAGAGTAAAAGAACAGGGAAGTCATGTACTGATTCATTCTTTGAACACCTGTCACAGTCAATTTCTACAGTGCCTCATCCTTAATTGCCTCTTTCTTATTCACTGTGCATTTTAAAGTAACGAGCTGATGTTTATGGGGGTGGAAGGATGGGGGCATGGAAATGAGCTTAATTTAAGAAATCTAGCTGAAGAGCTATGAACATAAAATAAAATACTTTCCTTAACAATGAATTTTTCAAAATAACTCTTTCAAGAAATAATGATGTTTCAAATTTAACCTTTTGGGTTTAAATGGGCTGCTGATGCTGCACCTTTCAGTGTATTTCTGTAACTGAAGACTCTCTATGTCCTTTTTCAAGCCCTGTATTTTATGAACAGTTTATCTCATCATTTTTGATATTGTGTGAACTTCTGTCATCTTCATCTCAGGATTAATACAGAATCCTTAATTCTGGACTAAAGCATAAGAATGAAACAAAGTTACATACATACAGACAAAAGTATGCATATGTGTGTGTATACATAGGATAGGTTTCAGATATTTTAGGAAAAGGAAACCCAGGAATGGGGTCTCTAGTTTGTGGGAATCTCCATTTCTTATATTCCTGAGAGAAACAGAGGAGAGTGGGAAAGTGAGGAGAATGAGAAAGTATGGGAAAGGTAATGTTTGAGGTATGGGAAACATGACAGTGACATAATCCACACTTTTTTGTCAGCAGTGATGGTGGGATGGGAGTGTTAGTGGGAGAACAAGATGCTAACACTATGATGCAATTCTGCATTTCATCTAAATGCTGTGCTAAGATTATATTGCTGTGCTTTGCCATCTGGTACAGTTGGAGCAAGTAGTGGACCTTCCTACAGGTTTTGGAGGTGGTAAAGAACGGAGGGGAAAAGCGGTGTGGTTAGTGTGCGGGTGTTTAGAGGCAAGTTTTAGTGGGGGACATGGTTTAGTGGATCTTTTGGCAGTGTTAGGTTTATGGTTGGACTTGATGATCTTAAGGGTCTTTTCCACCCTAAACAATTCTATGACTTTGTGATTCTCTGGGTTGTGGTTCAGTATCTAACTGAAGAGGAGACTCATGCTAGCAGAGAACCCAAAGAAGATGTCAGTTTGCTTCTTGAAGCATCAGTGGTGAGGACATGGTGTCCTGTTCCAGCCAGGACAGGGTTAAAGTTAGCATCAGCCAGGAGAGGCACAGCCAGGACCCCGGAGTTATTTGATATCGCCTCACACCTTGTGCAGGGGGGACTGAGGGTGAAGGGTGGGTGTGTGGGTGGGGAGCACTCACGTGTGACTCATTTGCCGAACTTGTACACTCTGTTATTAGTATTGTTTGTTGTTACTGTTTCTTATTTCGTTGCTGTTTCTGCTAAATTGTTCTTATCCTGTGATCTTTACCTTTCTGTGCTTTCAGTTCTTCTCTTCATCCTGCCACAAGGGAAGGTGGGAGGAAGTCAGCAAGCAGCATGTGGTCTGGAATGTTTCAGTGGGAGCACTAAATTTGGGAATACCATTCCTAACCACAACACATGGCATATATGACGTCCCCTAGGTCAGCTGGGGCTGGGAAAAGAGGATACAGATGATCTTGTCTAAAAGTGTCTGGTGGGAATGTGGTGCAGAAAGGGGCAGAAGGTACCTTGGCAGTTGGAACCTGTACAGCTGGATAATCCCAATGACAATATTTCACAGGCCATAGTGTCAACAGGTAACAGCTCCATAGTGCCAATACACCACTGCCCTATGGTTCCATGAAATGGGACACTAGCACTGCAGAGAGAAGTTTTGTCTTGGAGAAGTGGCTACTGTGTAACTCAGCTTAAATTGGCAAGGAAAGTGAGATGAGCATGGGCTGTAGTGGTGAACCAGCCTGTTTTTTTTGAAATGAGTCAGGCCCTCGTGGTTATGTTGGTTGAACACTCAAAAAAAGTGGAAGATTTACTTCCTATTGAATTATTCTTTTTTCTTGTGGAAGGTAAGAGTGAAATGGCTTCAGACAGATGCGTTCACTGTTGGATTTTGCCACTGGATGTGGTCCATAGTGATTTCTGTAGTCGTTGTCATCTCACATGAGGCAAAAGGAGGAAAAACTGTTTTCAAGGCAGATGTTACTATTGCAGAAATGCAGTGTCCAGAGTGCTGGTCTGATACTGCCTTGTTGAACTGTTTGAGTTTTTACTGCTTTAACTTGACTGACAGACTTTCAGTCTGTTTGCAACACAGGAAAAGGAGTGGTTTGGTCAAGCTGTAGAGATTTTAACACTGTAGGGACTTTCTATAACTCTTCCAACCAATTATCTTTCTCTTCCTTAGAAGTGGCATATTTCAGTACCTGAGGTTATATGCACTGAGTCTTACCAAGCTTTGTGAAAAGCAGTTTTGGGGCAGAAAACAGACCTTATGCATGTTCCCACAGAGCAAAGGCTGAAACCCACAGCATCAAAGATCCTTCTTTGCCTGGTGTGCCCTGGGTGGTCTGTAGGCACACTGTGCTGGTGGCTGCCACGCTGTGCTGGTGGCTCCCACACTGTGCCTCGGGCCTGGCTGCTGGAGAAAGTGGCAGAGAAATGAGGGTTTTAAGGGCTGGGGGCAGAGTGAAACGCTGGGGGATCCAGGTTAGGGAGGGAAGAAGCTGGGCTTGCTGAAAAAAGTGTCTGCACATACAGTAGGAGTTCATAAGGAATGAAGTTTCACTAATTAGACTAGTCATGGAAAAATTCGTTTTCTTGTTAGCATGCCTTAACCTAATTAATTCATTTCATGAGTATAATTCATGCCTCTTTCTGCTGCAAACCCTTGCTACTTTGTTTACTTTTTTTATGGTATACAACAAAACAGGGCTTTAGACAGTAAATTCCAAATAGCGTTCTTGCATGATGCACCTTCAAGATGAAATTCTCATTTTTGCAGTTCTTCTAGATTAAATGAGTCACATTCTGTTGTGCTGTGGCTTTTTTCTCAATAAAACCTGCATTATTAAAATCCTATTTAGCTTTTTTGTATCCCTGCCATTCTCAAGCAATAACTAGCCTTAACTAGATAGCATAATGGTTCAGTTTCATATTTCTGAATAAAATATCTACTTTCTTATGTATAAACTAGTAAAATGTAGCACAGCTGTTAAAAAACAGTGCAGAACTAATCTTGATGGAGCATCATGTAGAAGTGGGACTAATATACATTATCTTAAAGCAAAAAAATCAGCAGCATATAATGTATTTAAGATTATTAGAGCACCGGGATCCTGGAAAATATTCTCATCCATATTCCTATTAATATTTAATTTATATAAAAATGTTGTAGATACAGCTGTACAGTTCCATGGGCTGGGTTTTTAATCACCTTAATGTAGCAAACATCCTGCTTTATCATAGCAGACTGAGTTTGGCTAGGAAGGTTCAAAGAGAAGATAAAGAAATTATCTGGTGTTTTAATATTCAATTACATTGTAATCGTGATTAGAAAAAAACCAGCGGTGGGTTGGAAGGCACTTTGTAATGATCCACAGTTATCACAAGGCCTCTCAGATGTCTTTTGATGGCATCCAAGAGCACCCTGGCAGATATTGTGAGAAAGGGCTGGTTTTGCACATCAGGTAAACATGATAGCAGAAGGGCTTCAGAGCTGGAACTGGAACCTGTCCTTTCCAAGACCTTATCCAAGTCCAGGACCTCCCTCGGGTAGCAAAACTTTGTGCTGTGATGCAATACCTTCCAGGAAGGTGTGCATTTGTGCTTGCATTTGCAATACAAATAATAATAGCTCTACAGACTGTTTTTTTCTTATTATGTGGGAAGGATGGAATTGGTCAGTGGAACAAGGTATCTCTGCTGGGTGGGATTACGGCATAAAAGAGAAACCAGGCGTTACACTGCAATACTTGAGTTGTAGCTATTTGTGGAGGAGCAGGATGAGGGAGTGAAGTATGTGACTCACAGACGGGCTGATCACAGTGGAAGCAGAGATTTTCACATCACATACACTGATTGTCAGTGAAGAATCATGACTGGAGAGGAAGCTTCTGGTGGGCTACTGTGAAGGATGAGGAGTAAGCCTGATACTATTTAGCATGTTCCGTTGCAATGAACAACCAAGCACAAAATGATTACTCACAAAATTTGTAGATAACAAAGCTTGGCGAAATAGTAAATTCTGTTTCAGAAAGTATAGTAATGGGAAGTATTCTTTACTAGAATCATAGAATACCTTGGCTTGGAAGGGATCCACAAGGATCATCCAAGTCCAACTCCTGCCCTGCACATGAATCTCACCCTGAGCCTGAGCCATTGTCCAAACACTTCTTGAACTCAGACAGGCTTGGTGCCATGACCACTGGCCTGGGGAGCCTGTTCCAGTGCCTAACCACTGGGTGAATAACATTTTCCTAATATCCAGCCTAAACCTCCCTGACACAAACTCAGGCCACTCCCTTTGGTCACCACAGAGATCAGTGCCTGCCCCTTCTCGTCCCCTCATGAGGAAGTTGCAACTGCATTGAGGTCTCCTCTTCTCCAGGCTGAACAGCCCGAGTGATCTCAGCTGCTCCTCATATGGCTTCCCCTCAAGGCCCTTCACCATCCTCATGGCCCTCCTTTGGACACTCTCTAATACTTTAATGTCTTTCGTATGTGATGCCCAAAACTGTGGTGCCCAAAATTGCATGCAGGACTCGAGGTGAGGCCGCCCCAGCCCAGAGCAGAACAGGACAATCCCCTCCCTTGCCCAGCTGGTGATGCTGTGCCTGATGCCCCCCAGGACACGCTTGGCCCTCCTGGCTGCCAGGGCACTGCTGGCTCATGTTCAACCTGCCATGGACCAGGATACCCCAGGTCCCTTGCTGTGGCACTGCTCTCCAGCCTCTCATTCCCCAGTCTGTCTGTACATCCAGGATTGCTCCATCCCAGGTGTGGGATTTGGCAGTTGTCTTTCTTAGATGTCATATGGTTGGTGATTGCTCAGCCCTCTGATTTGCCAAGGTCTCTCTGCAGGGCCTCTCTACCTTCGAGGGAGTCAACAGCTCCTCACAATTTAGTATCACTGGCAAACTTACTTAGTATTACTTTGAGTCCTGTGTCCAAGTCATTATGAAGATCTTGAAGAGAACTGGGCTGAGGGTGGAGCCCTACAAAACCCCTCTATTGACCAGTCAGCTGATGTAACCCATTTGCTGTAAACCTTTGCACCTGACCCATGAGCCAGTTGCTCACCCACCACATGATGTGTTTATCCAGCTGTGAGCTGGGCATCTTGTGCAGAAGGACACTGTGAGAGACTGTATCAAACACTTTGCTGAAATCCAGAAAAATTATATCAGCTGGCTTTCCTTGATCAATTAGGTGGGTTACCTTGTCATAAAAGAAAATTCAGTTTGACCAGCAGGATTTTCCCCTTGTGAAGCCATGTTGTCTGTGACTGATGACTGTGTTGTCCTTCAGGTGTCTTTCAATAACTCCCACAATAATAATCTTCTGAATTTTACCGGTCACTGAAGAGACACCAACAGGCCTGTAGTTCCTAGGGTCATCCTTTTTGGGACATTGGGACAACATTAGCCATCTTCCGATCAACTGGGACTTCTCCAGATCCCCAAGACTGTTCAAAAAGCGTTACAAGACGCCTTGTGATGAATCATCCAGCTGAGTTTTCTTGGATGAATCCCCTCAGGCCCCATAGACTTAGAGGGATCCGGCTGGAACAGCAGGTCCTGTAGAAGTTCAGGGTCAACTGAAGAGTTTTTCATTGTCACGGCCACAGTTCTCCAGCTCAGGGCACCGGGACCCTCTTAGCCCATCATCAGTGTTGCAGACAGAGGCATTAAAGCATTAAACATCTCTGTCCATGTCCCTGTTGTTATTGTTTGGTAACTTGGGCTTTGTCAAAGAGATACAATTGAATGCAGGCAAAAGGCAAATTATAACTAGGGACTATTTAAAGACAAAAAGTTATGGAGAATAGGAGGTTAATCCTTAGGGAATTGATTTTACAACAGGAGACTAACATCTTCGAAACTCATATAAATGCATTATGTCCTATTCTTGAGATGTATTTTTAAAGGAGGTGTACAATACATGGTTGTGGTTCAGAAACTGTTTGAGGGCTGGGAAAATGTTTGATACTGTGAAAGCTAATCTGGTTTTTAGATCCGCAAGAAGATTGAGAGATGACTTCTTCTGTGGTGTATAAACAAGCAGGGAGAGGAAAAGTAGTCACAAAAGACTCTTTAATCTATTGGATTGAGGTTTAATCAGATCTGGTAGCTGGAAGCCAAAGCCAGAGAAATTCTAATGAGCAATCTGGCATACGTTTTTCTCAGAAGGGTGCTTAGCTATTGAAAAATCCAAATAGATTGGAGGAGAAATGAGAAATTTTTTGTGCTGCTTTCAGTTCAAGACTGATTCCTCTCTTGGAAGATTCTGTAGTTAAGTACTACTACAAATGGCAGGAGTTTCAATAGAAAAATGTAGTGGTCTGTGTTATACAACTGATCAAGCTGTAAAATTTAGTGGTTAATCCAATATTTGGCCTTTGTTTTACAAACATGCAATAAAAATTAAATTAAGCATTCTTTTTAGTATAGTTCTGTTAAGATGTTAAGTGTATTTATAAACTGAAATGACATATAGTGGTACTGTTTGTTGGAGTGTACCAGCTGCTTTGACATTCATTATTCCTGATCACTTACTCTAATGTAGATCTTAAGTACTGGGGAAATCAGTCCCTGGACCAAATATTCTCACAAATTAGTTGCTCTTTTCTGGATTTCTATGAAGGCCAAAAATTGCCATTATGTTCTTGAAAAATTGAGTATCTGATCAGTGGTAACCAGCTACTGGTGACATAAAATGCTGTGTTGCTCTGCTGTAACATACACAGGGATAAAGCTCGTTCAGCATTGTACTGGTCTGCACATTGGTGAGTTATCCTCATAGATGCTTTTGTGAAAGAGGCCCGAGATGCTCTAAGAATTTTACATGCAATATATTGGATCCATGATCTGAGCTGGAAAGGCCGAGACAATGCTGACTTGACTGCTTGAAGCTCAGGAATACATACACTGTTGGTCCTGTAGAAAATTTCAGTATTAATTCAGTTGTAAATATTAAGCTATTTCAATGTATTAATATTCACAACCAAATAACTTGTATTAAAAATTAAAATTGTTTTTCTTTCTGTAGAGTATTACAGTACAGAGTACAGGACAAGTTTTGGATGTTCTTGAGTCCTACCTCCTTTGTGTGCGCACTGTCAGCCTCTGTTCATACTTGCAGTTACTGTACTTGGTTCAAGCTGGAGCCTCTGTTTCTGGCAAATCTAAAAATACTAGATATTAATAATCAGTGTAAAATTTTGAGTGCCTATTTCCAATGTGTGAGTTAAGTTAGCTGGGAGGGCTGAATTACTCAGGGGTCTCTGAGTCTCTTCACAGCGATCAGCAGTGCTGTGCTCTGGCAGTTCAGGGCAACACAGTTGTGCTGGTGGAGCCATGTTCTGCCCTTGGCCTCTGCTACAGCAACGTCTGTTCTTCTTCTGAGATTTTCTTGAGCAAAAAAATCCTTCTCCCCCCTCGCTGGGCTTTTGGGGAGATGCCGCCTCTTCCTCCCAGGTGTGCCTAGAGGAGATTACAATTTCATGTGAGTGTGGGGCTGCTGGTGGGGAGGCTCCTGCTCTTGGCACCCTGTGCCTCAGGCGCTGGCTTGCACGGAGCTGGTGGGAAGTGGCAGCCACTCTTGTGACCACAGGTCTTACTAAGTTTTTTTTTTCTCCTTGCCTATCTTTCTGTACAACCATTAAGCCTCTCTGATATCAGTTCTCACCAGTGCAGGTATTCTTGTTTTCACCATTCTATTCTAAGAAACGTCAGGCACTGGCAACCAGGGATTCACTGATTCTGCCTTGCTGCTGTATGTGGATCAGGGTCTTTGTCATAGATGTTTTTCAGCAATTCTTTGATAATATTTTCTAATGTTCACTTGTGAATAATGCAAATAGGCATTACGTGTGTGAAATCATACTTCAGTTCAAACTACATAAATTCATGGCCTCTAAACAAGGAGGAATGTCAGAAGATACTGTGGCAATTTCACCAGGGCTAGTAACAAGAAAGTTGATATGTATAAGCAAGTGTGGTACCATTGTCTTACTGAAACAAGGCTAAAAATCTGTGAACTGTTTAGTTCCAGATGTTGCAATCAAATTTGTGAGCACATTTTTGCAGATCTTCTGTTCGTCTCCTTGACTTGCTTTTCTAGTTTTTGCATGTGACAAGCTTTTAGAACTTTTTTCGTGCTACTGTTTGTAAAGTTATGTATTAAAATTAATATTTTAAATTATTTTTTCTTAAACCATGTATTTTCTAGTTCTCCTATGGTTTCCTTCAGTCTGTAAATGGCCATCATGTTCCTGAGATATTTCTCTAGCACCTCAGAGACCACTCTCTTGTTGGCTTTGAACAAAACTCCATATAGTACTGAGAGGCTTGAAACTGATAAAAGAGCTGGAATTACACTGTCCCAGCCATGTCTTAGTAAAAGCTTTAATTGCTTTATGCAGGATCTTGCCTCAGCAATAAGTCTGCCTTCTATCTTAGACTGGACAGGCTTTTCTTTCTTTTAAATCGGATTAACATAATCCAGCTCTGGACTTTGCTCCACTGCACTTTTTCAAATGCTTTGGAGAATGTGGCTGCAATGACCAAATTTCAGTTCTAAGTTTCTGTTCAATTTGAAAATGATACTTTGCTGGTTGAGAAAATGGCCTGTGTGTTGTTCTGAGATCCTTGTAGGGCACGATTGTCAAACTTGTGTTAAAGTAGCAATTGATAGCTTCTGGTGAGTGTCAGCTACCATTGGCCTGTGACGAGCAAAAGCCTATTTGTGCTGGTTGGTAATCCATGACACTGTTGTACCCAGGAAAAAGAGACTGTTTTACCATTTGAATGTATGAAAATATAGGGGTTTGCAAGAACATATGCGATGTAATGTTCAGTTTTGTCTCTGGCTCAGTCTCTTGTAAGGAAATTTTGTCAGTGTGTATCCTCAGAAATATTGGCTCGTGCTCAATTTGTTTGCTTCCTAAGATGTTGCCTCAG
This sequence comes from Lycocorax pyrrhopterus obiensis, assembly GCA_014706295.1. Taxonomy (NCBI): domain Eukaryota; kingdom Metazoa; phylum Chordata; class Aves; order Passeriformes; family Paradisaeidae; genus Lycocorax; species Lycocorax pyrrhopterus. Next base: position 17,211,481 of record JACSVZ010000002.1, on the reverse strand, counting down.
GTCTGGAAGCTCAGTGAACAAACTCCTATTGTTTTTTGCATTCTTTATGGGGATTTGCACTCACATGTGTTGCACAGCTGCACCAACAGGGCCACGGATGTGAGCAAGGCACAAAATCCTTGTTGACCATTCTGTGTGTTTTCATACTCCTTTTAATTTGGGTGGCAACCATGATGGTGATGCCTACTGATTATTTATACTCGTCTTTGAACTTTATTTCTGTGCTTGCTGTTTCTCTCATGTGGCATTCTGGCACTTGTTTATCTTTGCTCAGAACTCTTAGGTCTCATCAGAGATTGTCAGGATCTTGGACAACTATTATAACTGTCCTGGAGTGTGCCGGAGCTCGCAGTCTTCTGATCCTTGTATTATAATTTCTCATCACAGAGCTCCAGCAACATGCAGCACACAACAACCAGGAACAACCACCTTCTTTTTTTTTTTACTCCTCCCAGGGCTTGATTTATAGGGCTTGTGCCTGCCCTGCAGCCACAGCTGTTTGTAGGAGCTTAATGAGTACTTTAAGTTGAGGTGGTCTTAATTAATAATTGGATCCAGGTGTGGATCCTGGTCTTGAGTGAGAGTTTGGCTAGTGCATACCAACAGGGTTTAAATGCATTATACAACACTGGAGTTCTTCCTGAATGGTTTTTGTGCTAACAAATGGCTTTTGTGTTTCTGGCTGAAAATTTAGGTGTGCCAAAGATAAACTATCTTGCCCAAAGGAGAATGTAAGTATGTGCCATGCATAGAAGCATGGGGCAGGACTACCAAACAAATGCTATTACTTGATTTTTTCCCGCAAAATACATCATGTGGATACCTAAAAGCCATAGAGCCCTGCAGCAGTGTGCCAAACACTGAATCATAGAATCATTTAGGTTGAAAAAAACCTTTAAGATCATTGAGACCAACCATAAACTTAACACGGACAGGCTCACCACTAAACTCTGTTCCTGCGTGCCACACTTACACGTCTTTTAAATACCTCCAGGGTTAAATACCTCCAGGCTGCCACTTCCCTGGGCAGCCTGTTCCAATGCCTAGCAATCCTTTCCAGGAAGAAGTTTTTCCTAATATCCAATCTAAACCTCCCTTGGCACAGCTTGAGGCCAAACTGAACGAGAAACCTAACTCTTAACAAATAGCTGAGGTGTGTATCTCACTAACATAGGGACGGTTCTTCCAGTCCTGATACTGGTGTGTTTTTTTACTAATACAGCATTTCCATATCCATATTGTCTCTTGAAGATGAGAGTATTGCACAGTTGCCTTAGCATTTGGCCTAGTCCATGTCCTCCAGGTTTTCCCTGGTTAGGACACCCAAATAGTTCTTTCAAATTCCTATTTGTATTCAGCTTTACAGAGGCAAGGTTGCATATTTAGCTGTCTTTATTTCCCTTCTGGAGAACCAGAACTACCTACTTTCTTGCTTGTTTGTCAGAGCACCAAGTGACTCTCTCCATTTAAGCTGTTGCCTGTGGTAAGCAGCATAAATCACCCTAAAACTATAGGTCATTTGGACTCTTGTGAATGTGCTGTGTTCTGCCAGGATGTTCCTCAGTTGCCTGTTCCTTGCCTCTCCAAAGCTGAGCAAGACCAAGAATGAGGCATGCTATTATCCTCTTAATTCATCCATGTTTTTGTTGGTAAAAGCTATAAACAGAGTAATTTCCAGTTATCTATTTATCTGTATGTATATTTAATCAGTCAGCTTACAGGATGTTTGATCACTAATTAACTCCGAAACTACACTTACTTTACATTAGCTGTGCATTTACTTTGAGCACTAGGCATTATTTCAGCTGCCATTTTGGCTTGTAAGCCCTAGATCACCTTGAGCTTGATCACAGGGTACTTTGTTGGTCATTCATCACTCCTGTGGAGCCAGCAGCATTGCTGGTTTAGTCCTGTGTAGGGTGTAAGAGCAGGCAGGTTTGTGTCACTCTTCAGCCCTTCTTCAAACAGGCATAGCTCTATGTAAGGCATCTTTTTCTTCAAACACTGTAAATGGTATTTGAAGAATACAGATGTCTTGTCTAGCACCATCATATGCAGTGCAGTGTTTATTGTAGATTTTTTTCATGTCTTTTTGTCCCACAGGTCTTCTGATCCCAAGTTCTGTTTAGGTGATTTAATTGCTAGACAAATTCTTGTGGCTTTTTAAAGGGCTGATTCTGGGATCCCAGTAATTCCCTTCTGAGTTTTTTTCAATCAGATGTCAGCCACAGCCAAGTCTGTTGCTCAGTTTCTCTGCCTCAAATGACCAGACCAATTCTTTGTCATAGGTACATTACAAACGCTCTTGTTCCCTTCTTTTCACCTTCTCTTGTTCACTTCTCTTGTTCACCTTCTTTGGGGTGTCTGTTTGAAATACCACTTCTATGAAGGAGGTCCTGCACTTTGAAATGTCAGTGCAGCAGTTCCATAGCTCGCTGCCACTGTCTGTGCCTGCTGCCCACGCCTCAGTGCTCCTGGTTGCACATGCACAGCTTGCCTGGGTTTATCTCCAGGCACCACGAAACACTTAACCTTCTGCTTGAGCTGAGAAAGGTAGATTGACCACAGAGAACTAAGAGTTGTCTGTGTTTTGTTTTCCCTCTGTAGTGTTCATGCAGAGCCAAAGTCTGCTTTAGCCAGTGGGCACAATCCAGTGTTGTGTGACAGGAGGGGCACAGCCACCAGCTGCAGTAGCTCTCTGCCACACCTTCCTAAAGGTGCAGTTCCCTCAGCTGACCAACACTTTCTTGTACAGAGTCACAGAGCGGACAGAATGTCCTGTCTGTGACATCTGCAGTGCAGCCAGAGTGCACAAGGCTTCTGAAAAAAACCAAACAAAAAACAAAACAAAACCCTGAATCCCTTGAGACTTCAACTGTGAGGCTTTTTTGTAAGAAAAAAGGTAGAATTTATTGATCTAGTCAGTGAACTTTGTAGTTGTTTTCTGCACCTATTTACTAGAAGCACAGTGACTGTAGTAAAGCCACTGACAAAGATCATCCTGCAAGCCCGAACAATGCTATTTATCCCAAATCCCAAAAGGGTTTCCTGGGTGTGCTCCTCAGTTTCTGGAATAAACACAAGAGTGTCAAGAACAGCAAAATTGAGTACCCTGAAATATACTGGAAATCAAAAATAGCAAGACAGGTTTTGTAGCTGTCTTCTCAGAATGCAGTGAGCATTGAAGCTTAGCTGTTTCCTAGGTTTGCAGCCTGGATGCAGCCCTAGCAGGCTCAGATGTACGAACAGCTGGCAGCACGCCCTGCCCTGGCAGCCTCAGGTCTGTCATCATGCATCATTAGCATGAAAAGTCAGAGTCATCAATGTCATTTGCAAGACTTATCAGATAGAATACAGACACCAAATTATGTATCAAGACTATTTTCAGTGAAAACAAAGTGTGTGTTCTGCTCCTTTTTGTCTGCATGCTCAGTTAGACCAGGCTTATTTGTTTTATTTTCATCTTCATGCTACATGAAACACCACATTTAAGCTGTTTGTTTTATTCAAGAGTACAAATCTGTTTCTTGTGTGATTAGCTCTTGTTGCGTGGATGTCACCAAGTCTGAACTTGAGTCAATGTCTGACTATTAATTAAAGACGAGTCTTATTAATTCTCCCCTTTTCCCCCCGTTTTCTTCCTTGGGTTATTTGCTTGTGAAGCAAGGTCATTGCCACTGCATTTCTTAGCACTATTTGATGTCTCTCTAATTGCAGTATTTCTTTATAAACAACTACTCTTTAAAAAACATCATGGCTATCAACACTTCTAATGTGTATGTGACCACAAAGTGAAGATGGGGTTAGTCTGCCCTTAGTCTTTGCAGATTTTATGGAGCTTCAGGCTTATTGCATTTTACTCCCATTCTGTTCAGTCCATGTTGCTGGCAATAGGGTCTCATTGCTTTGTGTGGGCAGATTGCCTGTGTCTGTATTTTTTACATCTTTTACGTTTGATTTCAGTGAGAATACTGGAGTGTTTTATCTATCTCATAGCAATCAGCTGTTCCTCTTTTGTCCTGAAAATTGTGGCATTTGGATTATCTCTCCTGTGTCTCATTAAATAGAAACATTATTCTTGTTTTTCTTGACAACTAAACCTTTGACTGCAATTTAAATTACAATTTCGTTCATTATTTTATGGTGAAAACAAAAAACAACAGTTTGTGGAATTCAGCTTGTCAGACAATGCTATTTCTTCTTCTGTTTGTGAGACGAAACACAGAAGATGAGAGTTAGTATTTCTTGCAGTTAACTTTTTTAACTTGAGTATTTTATTGCAGAATGGCAAATAAGGAGAACGTTTCATTTATTTATTGAAGTTGTATACTGCAGTTATGTATATAACCATGCTGAGGATTATGAGTAATTGCATTGCCCTCTTCATTAGAATGGATGATGGTACTGTATAGTAATAAATTTGAAAAAGAAAAGTGAAAATGTGTACTTTAGTGGGCCCCTGAGAGCATAATTTGTGATGCCTTGTAGAATATTCAGTCAAAGCTCAGAAGAAAATCATAGAACAAGTTATACAAAAGAGCTTCTACTGCTAACAGTGCTTTTAGTACTAATACAGTTCTAAAGCATATTAAATCTAAAGATTTAAGGTCTGATTAAAAAGTTTGTTACAGAAAGCATACTAAGAAAATATATTTTCTTCCATCTATACATCTGTACATCAACTGCACAAAGATTACAGAGTCACAGAAAAGCTGAGGTTGGGAAGGACTTCTGGAGATCATAGAGTCCAACTCGCCTGCTGGATCAGAGTGCTCCGAGCCATGTACAATCAAGTTCTGAATGTCTCCAAGGTTTTTCTTATGTTTAAATGGATTTTCCAGGATTTCAATTTGTGCCCATTGCCTCTTATCTGGACATAGGGCACCACTCAGAAGCATTCAGCACTGGCTCAATCATCTTTACTCCCTCCCATCAGATATTTATATACATTGGTAAATTTCTCCCTGAGCCTTCTCTTCTCCAGGCTGAATGGTCCCAGCCCTCAGCCTCTCCCCTTGTAAGGTGATCAAGTCCTTCAGTCATCTTTGTGGCCCTTCACAGGGTTTATCTCCATGATGTCCATGTCTCTCTTGTACTGGGGAGCCTGGAACTGGACACAGCACTCCAGCTCTGGTCTCACCAATGGTGAGTAAAGCACAGGATCACCCCCCTCAACTTGCTGAACATGCTCTGCCTGATATGGTCCAGAAGGCTCTTGGCCTTCTTTGCCACAAGGGCACACTGCTGGCTGATGGTCAGTTTGATGTCCACCAGTATCGCCAAGTCATCCTCTGCAAAGCTGCTTTCCGGCCAGTCAGCCCCCGGAATGTGCTGCTGCGTGGGATTGTTCTTGCCCAGCAAGTAATTACCAAGACATGCAACTTTAATTATTTTCACAAGATTTAAATTCAGACAGACATTCAGAAACTAGTTTCCAAGAAACTGTAGCTTCCTCAGAAGTACTCATGATTAACCTAATCAGCATTTTTTTCTGATTGCCACACATGCTTACACATATTGAGAGTAAACATAGTTGATTGAGCATTTAGATCATGGAAGCAATAGATCATGGAAGCTTATCAAAGAATTAATTTTAATCAGATATTGCTAACACTATACAATGATTCCAGGCTGCTATTCTTTAAATTTCTTATAACTGTATATTTTATTTTATATGCCAGAACACAGGGTTAATTTGTACTGCTGTGTACTGTGCTGCTTGCACGAGCCAAGCTGAAGCTAATTGGAGCACAGGAATCCATAGGGATGCATTTTATCAGGTGTCAGTTTTATACAACTGGGGCTTTTTGGCTGCTGGATTTTTTAGTTATTTGTCTTGTTACTATAGTATTATAAATTGAAGAAGTGCATTCTTCTTATTCGTCTGTGTTTAACTTTGTTCTGACCAGAATTTGTTTTAGCTGAGAAACTGTTTTGCACATACTGATGTCCATTTTCTTACACGGGCACTTGTTCTTCCATCAGGAGAGGTGTTTGGCATACTAAAGTACCTAAAAAGTTCTATTTTGTTCTGCTTACCTTTACTGAAGAATTTTTTTTTCTAAAGTTCTTAGTGAAGGAAACAAATAAGTTGGGTGATTTGTCAGGGAATTTATGTGACTCAGCTTGGTTTTGAGCTAATATCTGTTTGTACTCTGCATCATCTGTCTTTAGAAGAAAAGACAGGAGTTTGAAGTAATGAAGGCTTGGAACCCTTGCAATTGTTGCTTTTGAGAATGGAGAGTGTAAAATAAGATGACTAGCAAAGCAAGGAGCAGTCTGTAGTAGTACTGCATCCTCAGTAACCTGCTGTCATTGATCCGGCTTGGATCAGGGTTGTATTAGAGAATTTCTGAATTTCTCTCTTCCAACCTTGGCTATTCTGTGAGTTAATCAACCAGAGATGTAGTAACTCCCCAGATGCCTGATGAGCTTTAATACCCTTGCCAGCAGTTTCACTCCATTCAGTGTAAGTTACTCCAGGTGCACATTTACAGAGGAATATTTTAATAATAACAATATAGCATGTAAATTTTATTCAATGAAGTTAACATTGTTTATGGTTTCGATTTCTGTTGGCGTTGACACTGTTACATTTTGTGACAGGTGGATACGTTCCTGATTTTATCTGTTGTAAAAGTGGTTTGAATCTTACCTTTTGCAGGCAAGCTGAAGAATAAACTTTGCTTTCAAATACACATGAAGGCCTTAGCCATGATACCTGCAAGCACAACCATGAGATAAAGTTAATATTTATTCCACAAGTGGAAGGAGAACGCAATGCTGATAAGGAGCTTCTTTTGCAGTAGAGTTGATACAAAACACTGCTGCCTGTCAATCTCAGTATAAATTGGTAAACATTTGTTTTATTAAAATGGGCACAAAACTGGCAACAAATATTGTAACTAAATAATGCAGTTACGTGTCCTTCTGTACCACATTTCATTAACTCCTGTCAACTTGGCATCATATAATAAGGGTATTGGCAACCCAGCACCTCTTCTGAGCTCTGCTAGGTACAGCGGTCTGCATTGTGGATCTGAGGGAAGGATTGAGTCCAGTGGGTGTGATTATTACTCTTCCTCACACCTAAAGGAAGTAAAATAGTCAAGACAAGTTCTTTCTGCTACATCTGAGCTGTTTAATTATCTGGCATGGCAATGAATGTATCTAAGTGAGAGCACAACTCATCAAAGACTGGAACTTTCAATGTATCCTCCTCCTCTGTCCTCATGGTTGAAAAGAAATGCGTATTTATGGTTATCAATGAAGTGATAAAATTAGGAGGATGATGTGTTAAAAAAGTGAACATTTACATGGCTTTATTTGGATCTGTAAAGATGCATGTGCTTCTGGTCATTTAAAATTGAAGCAATTTAGACAGTTCACAGTAACTTCCAGCACTGAAACATTCTGACAGAACGAAAGTGAAAGGACAAAAACACGCTCCAAAAGATATAAGGGCATAAAAATGGTGGCTTGTTGCAGTGCATAAAGACAGGACAGGCTCCTGTCCCTTCGTCTGCTGGTGTTTGCTTCCTGCATCTTTAATAATGAATTGCCATTTTAAAGTGGTATGTAGGAACGTCATTGCACAGCAGAAAAGGAAGTAAGTGCTTGCAAGTAAATCTGTAAGGAGATACTTTAGTGCCAGAAGATTTTGTGTATGGTGCTTTAGTCAGTGCTTCACAGATACAGATCTTTTCCTAGTCTCCTTCTTTTTATTGGATTTTTTTCAATGTGGTAAACTAGTTTATTTTGAAAAAATACTTCTCTTGGGCATCCTCTGAAAATGCAGCTGGACCCACAGTCAGTGACACCTTTGAGCTGTTTGCAGCTGCTCCTCCTCCAAAAAAAACAAAGAGAAAACTCAGAAAATCTGATTGACGAGTCAAGGTGACTTATTTTTTTGATGGAAAAACCTCAAAGCAATGAGATGCATCAGACCAGAAGTAGCAGTGCTTGTGCTTAATTCTTGATTCGTGTGCCGTGCTCTTGCAGGGTGGTCTTGATTTGGTCTGGCTTGGTGAATTTTGAAGTTACATCAAGTTCTCCACAGTCTTGTCTGTTTCTTGGGAATTTTGTTGCCAGATTCCTGCATCTGCTCTAGGTCTCCTACTGTTACCTGCTGCTGTCTCCCAGATCTGAGCTTGCCCAGCAGCCCGTAGATCGACAGAGAAATAGCACTTCTGTCAGAGAAGTCTACTGACTTCACTGTTTCTTAAAAAATTGTATCTTTAATGTCTTACAAATATAGCTAATGCCAGATGTCCCATGGAGTTTGAAGATCCACAAGAGAATCTCATCATCATGAGAAACTTTATAAAGGAAACACAATTTGACTTCCAAGGAGAAATCAATTTTCCTGCTTTTCATCTCCTGCAAGAGGAATTTTCAAAAAAATCATTAGGTCACTGAAGCTTCTGTGACAACAAATCCAAACCCAAACCCTGTGGTTAGACCTTGTAAATCAATGTATTTGCTCCTTTAGAGCAGAGCTGGGAAGCTCCTCCTTGCTGGGGCTGTGGAGAACATGCAAGCGCCTGTACTGGTCTGTGTATTAATGGGGTCCCAGGGATGTCAGCCACAAACTGTCAGCCTCGGTAAAATGAAGAGCTACTTCTGCCCTGCAAGCTGCAGGATCACAGATGCTGCTCGAGAAAATTCAGTAGCATAGTTGTATGATATTATTAGAAGAACACTATTAAATAGTTTTTAATGTTGTTAAAACAGCTAATAAGACAAAAGAGATCACATAGCAACACATTTCATTTTATTCTGCTTTAGTGTAGAAACTTGCTATGTAATTAGGACTAAAAATAAGTAAAGGATGAGATATTTTTAGTGAAAGCTTTTTATCTTGTTCAAATCCACAATGTAGCACACACAAACTAACAGTTACAGTACCATATTAACTACTAGTGAAGCAGGATACAAAGGGTAAAACATGAGGCATCTATCTGTGAACATGAAAACATTTATCTGTGAAATTATGGTTGATTTCCTTCAGCTGTCAACTACTGTTTGGTGCAGTTCTCAAAAAACAAGGCATAGTGATCTGTAAATGTGCTATGGATATATAGTTCTGTCCTCACAATAAATAACTGCTAGCAGAGTGAATTGTAATTCACTCAAGTCCACTAAATTTTTATTCACTATTTTTTGATCCAGTGAAAAGCCTTAGATTCTTCTTATACAGTACCTGAATAAATTAAGCAAATACATTTATAGAAGTGGTGAAACATGTAGTACAGCTGCAGTAGATTGCTAAATCTTTATTAAAGCGGCAGCTTTTCACATCATGCAAATGGACCAGAATATTTACCATCTTTAGCTTAAAAGGAGTGAGGTATTTTGGTTTTCTGGCCACATTAAAAATGCTGGAAAAGTACTGTCTTTTTAAAGTGGAGCTTATCATTCTCTGATCAGAAGTACAATGCTTGCCAGTGAACTTAAGGAGGAGAAGAAAGGAAAGAAAATCATATAATCACAGAATATTCTGAGCTGGAAGGGAGGCACAAGGATCATCAAGTCCAACTCTTAAGTGAATGGCCCGTGAGGGGAACGAACCCCGACCTTGGTGTTATTAGCACCACAATCTTTCTTCATCAGTATAAATAGCCGCTCTCAAATTTACTTTGGTTTGGATTTGGGCTTTATCCATTTCAAGACTTTCCCTGTTTGTAGTATGACTATTTTAAGAACAAAAGTACAAGTTTTGGCATGAGGTTTTGCCCAGCTACCTTATTGATGATGCTAGAAAATGCCTCTGAAAATTGAAAAGGTTGTTGAAATTGTCTGTGAATGTTTTCAGTGGTAGAGGAGCAGTGTTAGATAGAGCAGCACTAACAAGGAGGGGAATTTTTCATCCCAGCTGGTTTTACTCATCAGCCTTTGTTAAATGAAGCTTTGTAAGCCAGGTTCATGAGGGGAGTTGCCTTTTGGATATTCAACTCCACAGTAGTCTGTGAAACAAATTTTGGAATTTATGCCTTGAAAATGTTCTTGACCTGTTGTAGGAAAAGATTACAAGGAGGCAGCTCTTGCATCTGTTTTCACAGTGTAAGCTTCCTGATAAATAGTGACCTTGAGATCTTTTGTACTGCCTTTCTGAAAGTCTTTGGTAAAGGTAAAGAACTCAATGGCTTTAGATTTGCAAAAAGATAATAACCACCTGATGAATTTTAAAACTCAAATAATTAACTTAGCCAGAGCTTATATAGGCTGAAGGATTTATAATCTTTAGACCAAACTACTAGCAGCAGGAGTCTTGAGGATCTATGAATTAAAGTTTTTGTCACAAAGTCACTACAAATTTGGATGAAGGAAAGACTTCAACAAGATTGGTTTGCTTATGGAGAAAATTGTCTGAGGAGCTGACCTCATTTTTCACTGAGAGAGTGATGTAGTTACTTAAACAGGTCTGTCAGGAGGAAAGTATTGAAATGGCTATGTTAACCATTCAATAGCAGACTTGGAAAGAGATGGCTTTGTGCTTATCCCAAGGACCTGGGATTTTCCGAACTTTAGGCATCAGATTCTGTGGTCATGAGCTCTGTGTGATGTAACCTTAAGACCAAGTAGTTGACAAACAGGAGACGTTAAAGTGTTCAAAGCCAGGCTGGATGGGGCTTTGAGCAACCTGGTCTAGTGGAAGGTGTCCCTGCCCATGTCACTGGGGTGGAACGAGGTAATCGTTCAGGTCCCTTCCAAACCTAACCATTCTGTCATATGTCACTGCTAGTTGTCTGGGGACAGATTGATGGGCTTTTTATTTAATGGTTTACGGTGTGCTCTATAGCAGCTCTGCCTCATCAGAGTTTGACAGCGGAGTGTCAGACGTTTCACTGGCTCTCTGTAGTTCTGCTAATCTCAGCAGCATTCGTGGGGGTATTAGTGCAGTAAGTAGTTTATTAGAAGAGATAATTAGCACAAAGCAGATGAGGATTTAATAAATAAGGAGACTTGGTCTGCATCACTGAAACCTAGTTACGTGACATGGCAAGTCCCCTTGTTGAGACTTCTTACCTCTCGGCTCTCCAGTGCCTAATATATCCATCAGCACACATTCAGGGTGGGCAAATCCTGTTGAGGAGTGGCCATTTCTGCTGCGCCCTACCTGGATGATATGGTGATATAAACAAAAGCACTTCAAAAAGCAACACACACACAGGCAGAAACTTCACTATCTCCTGCAATGGGAGCTGGCAGGCAGCTGGAACAGATGCAGGCGGCAGGGCAGTGAGCTGGGGAGCAAGGAGGCACTGGGGAAAAGCAAAGCTCGACTGGTCTGTCAAAAGACTCCAGCTGCAGTTCTTGGAACTGGCTCCAGGCAGAGAAAGCTTTTTGTTCTATAATCCACCAGGAAATTGAGCTTTTCTCAGGTGGGAATTTAGACTTGCAGGTGAAAGGAGAAAATAAAACCTATGCATAGCATGAAAAATGTCAGAATCCTAGGGTACATTTAAAGAAATAACATTGTTTGCTCACTCCAGGCTTACTTACAGATTGGCAGGCAAAAGCTACTTCAAATCAATACATTTTCATCAAAGCAAGCAATATTTTTAGACTTTTTCCATGTTATTAAATATGCAAGAAAATATGAGTCCAGTGCTGCTTAGATGGGAGTGAGTGAGTGGTTCTGATTGCAGTGGGAAATCTATTGTTGTACTGTTGCCTCCCAATACGCAGAGCCTTTCCTTGAACCGCATGTGATTTTCCTCCCACCTTCCTCAGTCTGTTCAAACTCCTGGAAATTATGTCAGTGTTGATCAGAAGGGGAACTTTCATTTAAGCACTGTAGGATTACCTTTATATATGTAGCATTAAAACTAATCTAGGAAACTACTGTGCGAAGTAGGTTAGCTTGAAGTCATGACACATATCTCTTTGCCTACTAGAGGTAGATTTTACCAGGCACTGAGGCAAAATACATCTTCACAGCCTGTTATTCTAGCCCTACATTATAAATTTGTATTGCATTAATTCCCCACAATAGAAAATCAGTTTAAAACTCTAGGGAAGATGTCAAGGAAACCATATTTTCAAAATAACATTTTTGAAAGTAAATATAATTTGTTGCAGAAAGTGATTCTGCAGCAGAAATGTTGCAGGAAATGTTTTGGAAACAGCACTGTTTCTCTCATTACTCAATATACAAAATTATCTGATTGGGAATTTTTACTGTACCATCGAGATATCCTCACATATTAACATTGCTGTTTATTAAACACAGACCTCCAGGTAAGGATTTGAAGTCAGGTACACTTCCAGTACAGAGGAAACAATCATGCAGCACAGTCTTCCTCCCCCTGTTTCCAGTACTGTTGGTACCCATGGTTTACCTTGTAACTATTGAGCAAGCTCATGATACCCTTAGTGGCCTCAGTGTGCAGACCAGCCTTCACAGAATCACAGGGTGGGTCAGCTTGGAAGGGACCCCTATGGGTCTGGTTCAGCCTCCCTGCTCAAGCAGGGCCATCCTAGAGCACATGGCACAGGATTGCATCCAGATGGTTCTTGGATATCTCCAGCGAGGGAGACTCCACACACTCTCTGGGCAACCTGTTCCTGTGTGTGATCACCTGCACAGTGAAGAAGTGTGGTGGAATTGAGGTATTTTGATGGCTAACAGTGGTATGTGGCCAAGCTTGCTGGCTACACACAAGACGGGCACTCTCAGAAGCATTCATACACCCTCATAATTGCCAAAACTTCTTTTTCTAGTTGTACTTTTTCACTGGAGAGGACATGATGCATGTGATGCAGGTCTTGCCATGCTGTTGTCATGCTGTTGACATGGCATACCTCTCAGTCCAGGTTTGCTCAGGTTCAGTGTGGTCAGAATCAATAAAGCAAAAGATCATCCCAAAAGAGTATTCTCTTCAGTGGTGCACTTCTAGTTTGTTCTGTGCTGAGGTCTTGAGAAATCGCTTGGGAAGTAGATAATGACTAATTTGGACACTTTCAGCTGGGGAGTTGTTTAGAAAGCTGTTAATTTCTTTCTCTCAGTTGGGATTTATCCTTTCCAGTGAGAGCCAGTAACTGATGGTATGAATCTATCTAAATATGTTTTCTGAGGTCTTGGGCCTTAAGTGTTGACATTCTTTATTCAGCCATCTTTCCTGATGTGGAAATTGTACCTGCTGTCAGTATTTGTGTATGTGTCTGTGTCCGTGTGTCAAGTGTGAAGTGTAGGCAATCTTTTGTATTGACATGGTGCCGTACATGTCCCACTGGTACCTTTTCACTGTTAGTAGAATCACATCAGTTTACAAACTCAAAGTAACTAGTGGCATGTTCACTCATAGTCCAGAAAATGTAGATAAGACATAATCCCTGCACTGTAGGAGGGCAATATACTTCCGAAGAGCTTGACCTGTTATCTTTCTGATGTAGCTTTTGTATCACAATAAAAATCACCAGTCTGGAACAGAACAGTTTGACAGAATGACTCAGTCGAGCTGCAAAATGACAGATGCTAGCAATAAAAAATAAACAAACTGTGCCAGGTCATTGCTGTCAAAGCAGGATCCTTCACCTGTTGCTTCTTCTGCTTATGCAGTCAGTGGTAGTTTGGGGGCCATCTTTTTGTTGATATGACATGAAAATTTAATATGGTTTTATATATTTTCTAAGATTACACGTTGCATCTCAGGATATAACTACAGGAGCAGCCACGTGCCTCACTTGATGTTTCCAAGCTGGTGATCCCAGCTGGTCCTGTGAACCAGCATGCTCTGTCCCTCTGCTTCAGATCCACTTGCAGCATCGCTCCCCTTGGGTCTCAGTGTTTGCAACCAAGCCCTCCCTTTCTCCATTTACGTGGAGCCAAGCACCCCAAAGAAAATCCTCAGACCATGTAGCTTAATTCTCCCCAGACTTGACGGTGCAGCCAGCAGAGTTGGTAGTTACGTGCAGTGGTCTCCAGGCAGTTCATTCAGCCTGAACTGCACCTTCTGTTTACTCTGTAAAAAGAATGTCTATTGCATATCAGCTTTAATGCTGGCTGTAGCTGCCTCTGAGTCAAAGCTTTGCTTGAAGGCAGCTGTGTCTTCCAGAAAAGCAGGTAAAACACATTGCAGTGTTCTGTCTGATCTGCCTGTAAACGGAGCTGATGTCATGTCACTGGAAATGATTATTTGATGTTCCGACAACAGTGCAGGAAAGTGGATTGCATATGCTGAGTGGCTTTAGGTGGGAGTATAGCTAGAAGATGCTGAGGAACATAGTTAAGTTTCCTCTTCTGCTTTAGACCAGAGACCATATGTCTCAAACAGACCCCTGAGCTTCTAACAGGGCACTGACTGGCACTACTGGGAATTTTGGGTGTAGATAGGACAGGAGGAGGAGTCTTTCCAGTTTGCCTTACTTGATACTCATAATTAAACATTAATTTGCTCAGGAACTTGAGTCTGGGGCTACATTTATATTCATAAATTAAGTAGCATCTGAGAACATTCCTGGGCACTGGGACTCCATCCTCTGTCCTGCTGAATTGTAATGCTGAGGGTAATAGTATGGATGCTGGCTGTTCTGTGCCAGTTGGCTTCAGTGCCAGGAACAACCCAGGGCATATTTAATTTCCTAGTATCAGTGCAGCCCACCAGCCCCATTTCTTGCCTTCCTGTAAGAATTCTCTCTCATTTGTTCAATAGCTAGTTTTACCCAATATAGAGATATTGAACTGAGTGAAAAAGGGGACTTGAACATTGTCTATCCAGAAATCAGGGCAGGGATTTGAACCAAGAACTCCCCTGTTTTCTGATAGAGGGTACCAGTAATCGAACACTATCTGTTTGCTGAGGCAGTTTGGTGTCATACTGCAGCAGTTCAACTTTTTTAGAGTGAATTTTGATTGTATGAGTCAGAGGTACAGGAAGGATAATGACCCTCCAAACTGGTGAGAAGGTGTGCCCTTGGGAGAGGAACTCCTGGGCACTTGTCTCTGTTTTGATACATGTTCAATAATACACAGAAGATGAGAGCAGACAGAGCATGTAAGTCAGTGCTGAGGTGGTGAGCAGTGAGGCTTTGGATTCGCATTGTGGCAGGAGGATGAGGGAATTGCAACTTGGGAGCTTGTGTTCTGCTTGACTGCTTTTATACCACAACCTCTGAAAATGAAATTTGCACCATTACTAATATAAACCCAACTTTACCACTTTTCAGAAAAAGAATGTTTGAAAAAAGAAGCATAAAGGTTGGCTTACACGTAAGTCTACGTGTCCAAGCTAGAAATTATTGTGGTGGGGGATATTTATTTTTGTGAAAAAGAGGAGAAAAAAAGAAATGGGATTTTATCCAAATTGGAGGGGTTTTGACTGCTGTACTGCAAAATATTATTTGTTTCACTGTGCTTAGGTAAATAATGTAACAGCAGCCCACACCTCTCCCTTAGAAAGCTGTTAATGAACTAGTACTGGAAAATATCTAATGGGTTCTGCCTTATTATTCTGCCTTATTATGCCCATAAAAGGCTCACATGTTGACTTTCAATAGAATCATCAAGAATTGACTTTGGAGCCAAAATACAAAAAGTTTCTAATAGTTCTCAGCTGGTTTGTGTGATTTCTCTAACAATTAAACATTCATAAGGATGTACAATGAGATTTTTCTCAAAAGACAAACTATAGCTGTGAAATTTTCCAGTTCATTACAAAAAGAATACATTTTTCTTCCCTTCGTAGAAGCTATTGACCAGTATTCACAACAGGGAGAAGGGAAGCCTTTGCTTTCTGATTTTTAGTGTTTAGAGAATGAGAGTTCACCAGTGCTGTCCTGGAACAGTAGTGCTGTGGCTGAGCAATGCAGAGGGAAGTGGCCTGCCTTGCCTCTGTGGAGTTTTCTGTCTCTCCTGGCTGAAGTCTTTGGGAGTCTGCTTCCGACATAAGGCACTTAGCATCTGTAAAGGGGCAGCAGAACATCCATCAAACATGGAAAGATCAAAAGCTGTGACTCCCTGTGGAGTGACTGTTGGGGGGGAAACAGCTGAATAATGTTGAACATACCCAGATCTCTGACTTCACCTAATGCACACTGTGAAGGCTGTGTTTGTAGTCAAATGCTGATTCATTTTTATGGATGTGGAAAAGCTTTTGTGCTTCTGCCTTTAAAGACACTGCTCTGTTAGTTGTTTGAGAGGCAGCACTGGTTGATTCTGCCTTCTCTCAGACAAATATAAGCATAAATGTTAATCTGAAGTGTGGTTTTGTATTGCTGAAAAGGCAGGCCTGGTTGTAGGCCAATGTCTTGGGAGGTGGTGTGGTGCTTGGTACACTGAAATAACTTAAGAGCTGACAAGGGCATTTAAAAACTCAACTTTAGGAAAAAAAATAGTCAAGATCCTGAAACTTGAGTGATAATTTGTCCCTTCATGGATATCAAGACTGGACATGCTCATGCTCAGGAGTCAGGAACCACTGTGGTTTTGAGAACAAAATCACTGAAACAGCTTACCTCTTCACTTTGAAAGACTCCTCACCCCAGTCTCTAAAACAGCCTTTAAACTTCTGCTCATCTGCTTCTAAAGGTCTGGGTACATAAAAACTTCCATGATAGCCTTTCCTCAGTGCTCATCCTTGGTAGCTGAACAGGGCCGAGGCAGGAGCACTGCAATGCTCCCAGAAGATGCTTCTGGCAGATCCCATGCTGCAGGCAGCACAGAGAGATATTTTGTGCTACATGAAGAATCAAACTACTCCTTCTTCCCAAGGGGATTTCCTCAGATTTTGGTTGTTCTCATGCTCCCAGGAGGATGTGTTTCTGCATTAGCAGGTGGTGATGGATAGAAAATGCAGGTGGTATTTGCTTGAACAGTTCTTGGTGGGAGTAAACTTATCCTAATAATAAGTGCAATTATTTTTAAAGTGAGTGTTACATGTTCAGTAGCTGTTATGTGATGGAAGTGCTTGACATGTGGTGTGGCTTTTCTTATGATGGTTCTGTCCTAGCTCAAAAAATATGTTGTTTCCTCTAAACAAATCAAACCCCATTTAATTAGCAAAGTGCCTTCCACAATTATTTCTATGATGAGTAGGTTATTGTCTCAGCAGCATCAAACTCAGTGGGAAAAATATCTAAGAAGTGTTAATTTGTTCTCTGGAAATAGCAGGATTGGGGGTGAGCATCATTTTTGACAGCATCAAAACAGAATAAAATCTCACATACATGGTTGCTGTTTTATGGAAATGACCTTCTTTTAAAGACGGAAGTCTTCCACTGGGAGATGAAATGTACAAAACAGCTTGACAACACAGCCTGTGAATGCGTGTCTCTAACATAAGCATAGCTAATATTTTCTATTATTGCTATGTAACACTCTCTGGGCAGCAATCAGTTCCATTTAAATATGATTAATATGCAAGTAATAATGTTCCAAACTTCACTCTTGTACATACTGTCAGAGGAAAGACTGTTGATTTTTTTTTTAATAATCTGATATTGAAATAAAATGAAAGTCTAATTCCTGCGACACTGCTAGTGCTCTTCTTAATTCTGCACTGTCTGAATTTTTCAGAGTTTTGAAGGTATTCCTGTCCCGAACGGCTCAGCGTATTCCATATATGACAGGTGGGAGAGTGATGAGGATGCTGTCTGTTATTCTTCTGGTAGTCTTTTGGTTTCTCATTGGCTGGACTTCTGCAATAACCCAAAATTTGGAGAGAAACATTCCACTCATTGGTCAAGGGCAAACATCTGACCATCTGATCTTCAATATGTGCCTCATAGACCGCTGGGATTACATGATGGCTGTTGGTATGTTAATTTTCTAGTTTATCTTTAATTTCTAAAATAAAGCTTGGTTGCCTTTTAATTTTTCTTCTTTTAGAATATCTTAAAGTTTTGTCAGACTGCCTAATATCATGTGAAAACTTACACGGAAGTGAAATATCAGCATATATGTTTTTTAAATGGGCTGAGAAGTAAAACAAAATATGCTGACACTTCTATGACTTTCAAAGGTTTGTAACTTGGATTGTAGTAACAAAGTGATGGGTGCTCAAGACAGTTCATCTTTGAAGGCAGGAGGAAGAACTAGCTCTTCTACTATTGAAGGTCTTCAGTAGTTCTACTATTGAAGTGAGAAATTGTGGCTACTTTAATGAAGGCTTTTTGATTGTACACCACAGAATTGGGCAGAGGTCTTGTGTGAGGAGGGAAAGAACTTCCAAGACCACTCATTCATAACCTTACAGAAATTCGAGTCAAAGTACAGGGAATAGGAAATGAACATCAAATGCGCCGGCTTGATGTACTTGTTAGATGTGCTTTCAGTGCATGGAAAAGGCAGGAACTAAAAAATGACACCCTGCAGAAGTCATATAAAGGAGAGAAAAGATTAGTTTTTGTTTCCTTAACTCCGTAGCAAACAGTGGGTTCCCCATGCCAGGGTTCAGCTAAGCAGTGTAATGTGCTTTCTCCCAGAGCCCCTCAGCTTCCATGCTTCCACCTAGAGCCAGCGTTTCTTGTACAGCCCAGGCCAGCCACCCACTGTCTCAAATACATCAGTGTTTTGAAATCTGAAATAAATTCTTACTTTTCTGCTCTTTCCCTGCTTCTCCCATGGACATCCCACTGACAGAGCTCTGCTTCTGAGGATTAGGGAGAGGTAATGATGGCTTCTCCACGTGAGAGTGCAGATGAGATGGACGGAAGTGTTTTCTCTGAGCGTAGTGTACAGAAAGTCAATGTATGACAAAACACTGCTGCCAGCTTCACTGAGGAGCTTCCATGGCGCCAAGGTGCCCCTGTGCTCCACTTTTCTCTCCTTTGTGTAAGATCTCAGAGGCAGTCAGGCACGGGGGTACCCCATCTGTCAATATGCTTGCTGGTAAACCACACAGAGAGTAGTAGAAAGGAGCACATTTTGAAATGCGTCTCAATTTGGGTCCCTTTGGAGGGTGTACTTGGCAGTAATGGAATAGTAATGTTGCCAGGGATGTTGTGAAATTAACAAAAAAGAACTAAATGTGAAACACTTGATGATGTCATCTGCACCAACCCATTTTGGATCAAAATTTTGGTGCATTTGACAGTGTAGTTTCATTAATGTTTTGATAGTGGTGGTTTTTGCATAATGGCAACAAATGTTTTTAGTCTCTGGATTTTTATAATTCTGGTGGTGTAGTGATTCACAATTCAGATCTTAATGCCCAATTATGATCAATTGTCTCTTTTGGCAAGAAATTACATCAGTTGCTGTCTGCCTAGTTTTGAAAAAAGTAAGGATTGGTTTTTTTAAGGTATATTTACATTTAGAAGAGTTTTTAATGTTTTTCAAAATACGCTCGGAGTAGTTGAGGCAAAGTGAGCTCTTGAGCCTGAGAAGTCGGGCAGAATTTCTTTTGTTCAGTCATTTTATCTTCTTTCCCACACTACCTCATAAACAGAATTATGCAAGTCTTCAGTAAACTATGCAGTCATATCAGTGGTACCAGGAGATGTGCACCTACGAGACTGTAGTAATGTGTGGTCTATATATATATTTATATGTGTGTATGTGTGTGTGCATGTGTACTTCAAGATTTTTATTGCTAGTAGTGGCTTGAAAAGCTTACAGTCAATAGGAACTAGTCCCAAAATTAGATACTTCATGTAAGAAATGTGTCAGAAGTGATGTCCTTAACACAGAACTCCTTTTATTCCTATGGCAGCAGCCTTTCAAGATATAGTATGTAATAGATTAATTGATAGATTCTGCTATTTGATTTCAAATGCTAAAATAAAAATGGTGGATGGTAATTTATAAAAGACTTGTTATTTCATTTAATTTAGTCAGGCACAGTATTTTGTATAAATCTAGTGAGTGTTTTGTGATACATTCTGTCACTTGTAGCCCTTGCTGGAATACCTCCCTATTTCACTGGGCTGTCAACACTTCACTGAAATGCAGACAGGGAATTTTCAAGGTCACAGATTAGTGAAGTGAGAATTAACAAGGCTCTGCTGGAAAGTAGTAATGAGATGAATCCTTTATGCTACCAGAGATTATTGGAATTGGGATTTATGAAGCATTTTCCATACTAATCATGCTACTTAGACTCTATCTCCGGAGACTTTTATTGCAGTGAATGTTTTATATTTACATTTCCATTAAGTTTAAGAGGATGCTCTCTGTGAGAGAAGAGGGACTTAGACACAATGGTTATCACCATTTCTAGCATTGCCTCTGTACTCTGTGATATGCTGATGAGAACAATTAGCATTCAGTAAATCTTATTTTATCTACATAATGTAATGTAAGTTAGTGTGTATTTTCCTTAGGGTTTGTAAGTTAGTGTGTATTTTCCTTAGGGTTGTTTACTTGTGGGTAGCTTATTTGTTACTTGCCTATATTCTTTTATTTCCTTTGTGTTAGTTTCTGCATCCCTTTCAAGGTCGAGGCATCTGTCTCATTGACAAGCCATGGCATGGTTGACAATCTGAGATTGCAGAGAAAGACCTGAGGCCTTGAAAACACTCACCCACAAAGCCTTTTTCCTATGGCCTGAATATATTCTACACTGCTACCTGTCACCGTCAGATTGTAACTTGGAAAAAAACTCCAGGTGATAAACTTCTGGTACCTAAGGGCTTGCAGTGTCGCAAATCAAACTATTATTCTTTATCCTGAGGAGAAAACATCCTGTAAGTGTAACAGATATTGGCACAGGATTTAAAAGAGCTTCCCAGAAACTGGAAAAAGAGACAATATAGTAAGTTTAATGAACAAAGCCCCAGGGAGGAGACAAAGGCAGGCAGAGAGATAAACATGCACAAACATAAACAAAAAGCAGAGGTGAAATCTTGACAGGTGGATGTTCCTGACTTCAGCAGGGCCAGTTTCACCCAGAATAGATAGGGTAAGATTTTTAAAAATCCCCCCTTTGCATTCTGTGTGTGTTTTTCAGTTTTTGTTTAGACCAGAAGTGAATGACAGGTATTAAGTAAGCACAGGGAGATGTTTTTCCCCTGCACCTGCTTGGTTTCTAGCTGGCAGGAGTCCACTGCGCTGAGCTGCTGCCATGGCCCGCACATCCATAGGTCATGCTTTGGGTCTTGGCATCAGGAGTGTTTCAAATATGAAGCTTCCTCATGATTACTGCGTGCTCTCAGCCAGGAAAAGGAACAAAGTGAGTGTTTTGGACTGTTCCCAGAAGAACTCCCTCCCACTGTTCATTTGTTGATCTTTAACATATATAATCTTTGCATCTTAAGAGGGCATGAGGTGCCAGGACAGGCTCTGACAAATTTGGCATCAAGACTGCCTGTACAGTTTTGAGCTAGGGCATTGCAATACATCCTTATGAGGCCCTCTGCTGCATTCAATGAATGAGTGATTATAATTTCTTTTTGTTATCCCCATTTGATGTGGCCCTATGCCATATCTGGGGTGTGTTGTTCAGAGCATGCAATGAATAAAAAACTGTTCATTTCCAAATGGGCTTTTTAAAACATGTTCCCCTTAGCATCAATGTGCAAAGATTAAAGCCAAAATTATCCATTTTCACTGTCTGTCTTGAGACATCGAGGGGCTGGTTTTTCAGAGTACTGTTTATAGCCTCCTCTGTGGAAAGCACAACCAGGAGATGCTTAGAATTCAGCACTGGTGTGGATCTGGCTTCATTTCTCACATTAGATACTTAAAAAATGTATCATGTAAAAATAGTGATCACTTGTGAAAAGCTTATTCTTAGTGATAAGGCCAGGGCTGTATAAAATGTTTGCAGCAGAAATAGGAAAAGAACACTGTTTTACAAAGTACCTTCAGCTCTGTCACTTTTCTGCTCGTAAACCACTCCTCCTGCCACCATGTACACCTCTTCTGCAGTACTTCCACAGTCCACATCACCGGCGCTGTGTGCAGTTTATGTCACCCAGCACTAGGATAAGGTAAATCTGGAAGAGTATGGGGGACAGCACCAAAGATGGGGAGTGCTGCTGGAACCCCCAGGTTTAGCATTTGAGTTCTATTACTCCCTGCAGTAACATTGCTGTTTCTTGTTACCTGCTACGTGACAAGTGGAATCCCATACCCTTTACTTAGGCATGATTTCTATGAAATATTTCTGCTCAGGAAACCATGTTTGTGTTGTCTGAGCCACGTGTTTATGTATTGGTGAATGCCATATTTAGTTGCTTCTGCAAGTCACCTGTGGTTTGGGAGAGGCTGGAAGGTGCTCTGACTTCCTCTTGTCTTTGCACCGCTCTTTTTAGAGTCCGCTAGTGGTACCGCTCCAAATCTTTCCAGCACTTCAAGTACTTTGGACACCATTGGCATTTGCTTGCATCCTCTTTAAGATGTGAGAGAAGAGGCCCCACAGTTTTTAGCTGATCTTGTTCTCCCTCGTTCATCCACACACAAGCGAAGAGGATGATGGGGCACATGGAGACAAGAAGAGTGTCCAGCTGACATTAATAACAACAATAAGCTATGGAAGTCATGAGGCAGGACAGCATATCTGAGTAGAGGAATTAAAAAATGCTTAAGTCTAAGGGCTAAAAGAAGTGCAGAAATGAGGGGAGCTCCTAGAGACCCGAGCACTGGCATGTGTTTAATGCAGTGAGACTCCTAGGTGTGTTGCTCACATTCAAGTCAGTGGATATGTCTCCATTGCCCTATCTCTAGGGCACCCTGAAGCCATGGGACCCACAGACCATGGTCAGCATGTCCCTTGCATTACTTTGAGTGGACCTGCAAGGCAGTTTTGTGACGGTGTGGGGGACAGAGTGTGCTGTGCCTCCCACCAGCCCAAGGGCCCCACTCTTCTTTCTCAGCCTTCACAGCCACAGGCCATGGAAGTTCTGGTAGGAAAAAAAGTCTGAATCTGGCACCATCAATTCCTTTACCACACGTAGGTCTCTTTATTGCTGTGCATAGCTAATTAAAATGATGCTGAGATATGGTGGGAGAGACAGATAAACCTCTGGTAATTTATAATTTGCTAGGAATAACTCTAATAACTCTAAAGACTTGTAATCACAGTTCATTGAAATATATGAAAATCCTTTCAGTTGAAGAAAAAAGATTCTCCTATGACATGGTGCAACTCTCCAGGTGGGAGATTGGGCACAGCGATGCAGAAAGAGATTGCGTTGGCTGGCAACACAGGAGCAATCGAGGACACAATTTTTTTCCAGTTTTAAAATGGTGCATGCTCAGCTCCAGCTGGCACCCTGAGTGAATGAATGGATGGAAGAGCTGTGCTTCCAGATCCATAGCTCACTTCATTTCAGTAAACGGGATTTAAAATGTAGTGAAGCATGGTCGAGAAATAGATGAGTTGTCGTAGCTGTGTTATGGATGTAAGAACAGTGCTAATCAGTAATTTGAGTTTAAAACTTGAGGAAAAAATGCTATAACTGTTGGAACGGTACTATTTTACAAATAGTGTAGAGTTCAGAATACCAAGTGAATGTTGTCAAGTCACAGCTTTAATGTCACCATCTCTGGGGATCAGTGGCCTGGTTTTGGCCTATGATGGTGCTTTTTAAACAAGTAAGTGTGGTCAGACATAAAGCTTCATAGAGAATCATGAAGATGGGCTTTAATCTTTCAGGGCTGTCTTTGCAAGTAGCTTCTGGACAACAGAGTGCCAGCGAGCACAGGAATGGATGTCCTGGCTCCAGGGAGCCCACAGCCACCTTCATTGAGGGGCTGGCATGAAGAAGAGAATGTAGAGAAAGGCATTTCTGCCAGGGTAGGAGGGCTGAGAAGCTACCAGGACAGTCTGAAATAATTCACTTTCCTCTCCTGACCATGGCAGGAAGGAAACCCACAGTTTAGGACTTAAACTCTTCACAAATATGGGTAAATTTATTTCCACTGTCATTGTGCAATGGCAGGGTGGCATTATCCCCATTTTACACAGGCAGAGCTGAGGCACAGTGAGATTAGAGTTATATGGTCCATTTAATCCGGGTGTCCATGTTGCAACGCCTTTGGCTCAGTTACAGAGCTTAGTCAAATATATTTGTAACGTTATGTATGGTCTCACTGGCTACAAATACAGCCCTGCATGCTTATTTTTGCTGCGAATCACAGTAAAAAATGCATATTTGGCACCCAAATAGCACCTCTGCAAAAAATGATCACCTCTGCAAAGTTTGGATTGAATGGGGACCTGAATTTGGGGCTTTTTTCGTATTCATAGGAGCTTGAGGCACAAGCAGAGTTAAAGTCAGTTGTGCATGTGTGCTAGACCACCTTCCCCTCTTGTAGTCTTTCCTCTCATTCACTAGACATCTAAATGTCATTTGCAAAAAAATTGCAGAGCTTTCTTCATTAGGCAGCCTTGATTTATCCCTGGAAATGCTCTGTCACATGCATTAAATGAGTCTGGTCTCTTAAGACATTATATAGTTAACTGAAGATCATATATGCAAAAGAGAGCAAGTTAAAGCTTGCATGTGTGGTATTTTTATTTGAGTACTGTGCAGTTTTTAGACAACAAAGCTGTAGAAGTAAGGGTGAAGTACTTTGCTGAGGCCTCTGAGAAGAGATGGTATGTAAGCCATGTTCCAAGGTGCATTTTCACATTTCTTGATTTTTCATGTTTCCTTATATGAGTCTCAATGACTTCTTCAAATCTCTAAAGAGAGGACAGTGACTTTGGTTACTTCTCTCAGTTTGTCATATTTTGCTCTGTAGTTCTGTGCAGTCAGGTGAAGTACAGACATCTGCATAACAAGAGTGAAAACAGCGATGGATTAACTTGGGGATTTCCTTCTGCTCAGAGCAACACACACCACTGCATGTTTAGCAAAACCTAGAAAATATATTAACCCATACCTTTTGGGGAAGTTTGATTAAGTCAGTAATAACGACCCTGAGTCCATCCTTTTCTATAAAGCAGATACATACCACAAACTGCGAACATATATATCATTGTCCTTCATTATCAGAAGATGCAGAATATAAGCAATGGCCTGAAATGATCTCAAGTGGGCAGACATGGCACACTCTTTGTTGTAACAGGCCCGTAGCATCAGGCAAGTCTGGCCCAGTGCATTGGATGATCAAGCTAAGTGCTCCAAATTGCTTCATTTTCTAAAAACATAATCAGCATCATGAAGACAAGGAAGAATCCTGCTTTTTAAGCACCAAAGAATATACTAAGCAGGTTGATCAGATAATGCAAAGACCAGATAAAAGGTTCTGTGGATAAGAAGTAGGTAGTGACTAAGAATGGAGATATTTAAAGACTAATTCATTTATGCACATGACATATTGAGGTCACTTTACATTTTCATCTCCTACCTTCCAT
Organism: Lycocorax pyrrhopterus obiensis; assembly: GCA_014706295.1. Lineage (NCBI taxonomy): Eukaryota > Metazoa > Chordata > Aves > Passeriformes > Paradisaeidae > Lycocorax > Lycocorax pyrrhopterus. The sequence goes on along the minus strand of JACSVZ010000002.1, from coordinate 17,186,234 downwards.
TCATATTTGCATCCATTTATACCTTTAAAGCAACTGTGCCTTTTCTTAACCTCTTATCTATCAGAGATTTTCTCCCAAAATCTGAACGCTTTGTTTGGACAACTATAGAGTAGCTACTGCAAGGCTTTTTTCAGAGCTCTTTTATGTTTTATTGTTTTGACTCTGCGTTTTCTGTCCAGAGGACAGTTGACAGCTCTCTCTCCTAGGAATTTACATGATTTTTCAGAAGGGGAAAGGAAGGTTTTCTTGGTTTTCTGCTGAATATGTAAAATGGGATCATTTATAAGCCTTGTGCTAAATCATGCTTACAGGAATAAGGTCATGTGTTTTGAGCTTTGAGTTTGCTCTTGACAGGTATGCAGTATGCTAAGATATTCCTTTAGTGGTCAGAAAGTCACTCTTCTACACCAGACTTTTTGTGGAAAATTATTCAGCAAGCCAAATAAAAATTTCATCTCACATTTCACAGATTTTGATCATTAAAGGTATTTGGTGCAAAACAGTCACTAGTGTCCCATAAACAAATCTAATCAGAGATGATTTGTACATTAGAACCTTGCTGCATGGTGGCCAGATGTACTCAATTATCTATCTATCTATCTATCTATCTCTATCTATCTCTGTCTATCTATCTATCTATCTATTTATCTATCTCTGTCTATCTATCTATCTAAAGTTAGTTACATCTTTGTTTTTCTTTGGAGTAATAAATACATTAATATGTCACCTTACTTTATATTGAGAAAGAAAAGAGGCCATGTAGAAAAACAATACAGCCAAATTTTGTAACACCTTCAGATTTTTGTTGCAAATTGCACTAATAGTCTGTAGCTAATTATAGGAACTTGACTTCCCCCCTCAAACACAGCTTTTACATGATACATTTAAGCTCTTTAATTAGTGGTTTAGATAATAAATTGGTTTTCTATCAGTCTGTTTTGTTTTGTCATTGCTAATGAAATTATTGTAATGTTGGGCTTAGCAAGTAAAGGAACTCTGTTATTTTACCTTATGTTTTAAGAGCTCTTCCCTATTTGTGTTCCATACCAGATGTCACAGTAATTATTATCTGCAGACAGGAATGCCAGCTCTGCTCTAAATGTAAAGCTTTTCTGAAAGCATTATGCACTGAATGGTACAAACTGCTGTTATGCTCCAGTATATTAATATTTTGAAATTGCCTCTTGTCTTAAGAACTCCTTGTAACTATGATTGTGAAACTGAAAACTTAAATTTTCAGAATTAATCAGATCTGGAGAACAAATGCTACCTACTTTCCTACTTAGCCCAGCTAATTGAAATGTTTGGGTTGTAAAGGTTTTGGTTTTTTTTAATGGAAGTACGGCTTTTTCATTTTCATTTGTTCTATATGCAAAAAAAACCAAACAAAAAAACTAATTCTTTTTAATCTTCAAAATTACAGCAATTTTATTTCTTCTTCTAAAAATAAGCAAAATTTGGCCCTCACTCTTTAGTTCAGGTAAGAGTACCTTCAGCACATGAAATTTTACCCATACAATGGGTATTTTCATTTCTTTGAAAGCCAAACCTTTCCAAACTCTCAGCCTCTGTTAGCACTTGGAACTGATCTTTTCAGTCAGAAAGAGACTTGGGGCTCTTCTTGCTTCAGCTGAGAAAGATGAAGAAGAACAGACCATGGGTAGTTTTGTGGAGTGTGCCTGTTGTGGCACAATTAGCTCATCTATTCAGTTCTGCTTCTCATGTTGGGGAGCAGGGGAAATTTGGATGAAAGGCAAAATGTGAGGAAACAGGCATTGTCTGGCATGTTAGAGGAGCCCTGCTGAATTGTGTTAGTATGAGGGGTTTCTATGGAAGATAGGACAGTAAGATACAGTGATTTGGCTTTAGCAGCCTAATTCTAACCATTTTCTGCTTTTAAATGACTTCTAAATCATTATGGAGCAATTAAAGCAATAAATTACAGTCATTTGAAGAGCAATACGTTTCAGTGCCATGATTCTGCATATGTGAGGTGATGACCTAAAGAAAAAACCCAAACTGTTAACAGTTGTGGAAAAACCTTTATTCTTATTTCATTGAAACCAAATTTGTATTCCACTTGTTCAGGAAGGACTTCAGGATCAAGATGGCTGGGTAGGTCATTCTGTGCAGGAGTTTTTAAGAAACCAGAATGATAGACTTCATTTACAGAATAGCTAATTTTCTAGGAATTAAATGGAAGTAGCAGCCAGTTTGCCCAAGTGTATGGGGAATTTGGGAAAAACATACCTACATGTGTGCTTTTTTTGAGCTCAAAACCAGGCTGGGACACATAGTCTCAGAAGATTCATACCAAGCTTTTTTTTCATTTTGACACTCAGTAAGGCCTCAAATCATACTATTGCTTAGTCAAAAGATCAAAAAGTTTATTATTGTTAGGATTTGGTGAGGAAGAACACAAAACCAGCGGTATGGATGGATTATGCCTCTTCAGATGTTTGGGTTTATGTAACTGGTAAGGCTGCTGGGTCTATGAAGGATGTGTTCTAGTAAAAATTATGATCTTGGGTCTAGGATATCTATATTTCATTAAGAAACGTGCAAAGTGTTGTTCAGAGTTCTAACTGAACTTTTATCATAGCACAGAGACACCTATGTAGCTGAATTAATTTTATCCAGACTTGTCTCCTACTGATTTTAGCTGAAATTAATAGCAAAATTAGAAGTTTCAAAATGGTGTAACAATATATTATAGGTACGTTACAGCAGTTGTGGGCTACTAAAACTGGAGGAACTAGAGGACCTGTTCTAATGAGATATCCAGTGCTGCTATTATATTTTAGTCTGTTGTTAATGGTGGGGTTCACAAGCGTTTGTGTCATTATTGAAACCAGACCAGTAATTTATTTGCTGATTGCTTCCATGATGTCACTGATCACTGGGTTTAGTTACAGTATAGAAAAATTCTTGGCAAACTTAAGTCTGAAAAATACCTATTTTTCCATTATTCTGCTTTTAATTGTAGTTTTTAGTGCAAAAATTCAACAAGACAAAAGCAGTGTATGAATAACAATGGGATCACAGTTTCTGAAGCTGGTCTGGAGCAGTGCTGGCATTGCAGGGGTCTGACACGGAACTGCACACTGCTGGATGACACTCAAACACTTCCAGCCACTGCAAGGCCAGAGGGACTGGCACCAGCTCTATTCATAACTGCATGGCAGAGCTGTAGGGTTTTTTTCTGGGAGTTTTTTCAAGATGGTTAGGAAATCACCTCATTCCTATCAAGATCGAAATGATGTCACATCAGACTGTCCACTGGAAGCTGAAGTCAGCATACTGCTGGGTACAGATGAGCTAGCTCTAACTAAATAGTTTAGGCTGATCCAGACACTCTACTTCTTCTCCTTTCTTCCCTTACTGATCTTTCTCCTAACAGAAACACGTAATTTGTTTTAATTGCGTTAGACCCTCAGAAGTGACTCATCATATTATGGGTATCAGCAGAATTAACTATCATGAAGAGGAATTTTTTAAACACAAAATATATTGTTTTATCTAAGTTATAAACCTTTGAAATGAAAGTGTTGTCTTAAAAAGCATATAGTCTGGTAGTAGCTCTGTATCTGCCTCTGTAACAAGAACCAGAGCTACACTTAAAAATACTTGGTATTTGAGGTGATGTCAGACTTCTGTAGTACTGATTATAAAAGCAAGCAAGACATTTTTAGACGTTGTCTCAAAGTTTGTCAATTGAAAAACTGAAACACCATGAATGTAAAGGTTCCTGATCTGGAAAAAGATGTGTAAAATTAAAACCAAATATATCATGTACAGTGACAATATCCGAAAGAGTTTGAATGCCTATGTGTGTACATATATACATGTGTATTGTCTTTGCATAGATACTCACACATACAGAAGATACTGTTGTGCTTCGAATTTCCTTCCATCTATAAAACTAATTGCAAATTATTTCTTTTTGTTCTTCTCACAGCTGAATTTTTATTCCTCTTGTGGGGTGTTTATCTCTGCTATGCAGTGCGGACAGTCCCATCAGCATTTCATGAGCCACGTTATATGGCTGTTGCAGTTCACAATGAGCTCATTATCTCTGCTATATTCCATACAATTAGGCAAGTGATCTGTAGATCTAGTAATTAACCATTTATCTTTCAGGTTTCATGTGGTGCAACTTAGAGTGGGTGAATGGGATAGGATGCATAATGGAAGGTCTTATAAATATTTGTTTCCGCAAATTAAGTGATTACTAAACTTAAAACTGTTCCCATGGGATTCAAGGATATGAAATTGTATAATTAGGGTTTTTTTCAGTACAGTTAGGTGATGTTTTCTTGGATCAAAGTTCGGTATCAATGATAAATTAGGTAGAGCAAAACAACTGTCTGTCTTCAGTTATCTACATACTGCTCACTGTTTTGTACCCCTAGAAAAACAGCAGGTAAGAATGTTGGTTTGTATGAACTTTTGCTGGTGTGTAACAGATTGGTGAGCTGCAGCTGTATGTTAAGATTATTGTACTGGTTTGGGCATGAAGCATAGTGTTTTATATGCTGACACAAAAAAGCTGTTATGCATATGATGCTGTATCAGTAATATAAAGCCCATGTTTCTTCTAAAGTGTATAATAAGCTCTACATTTCATACTTGTAAATTATTTGGGTAGTAACAAATAAATAAGGATCTTTGCTAGAGCTACATGAAGATTACTAAATCTGCCTTTCCTACAGAGTACCCTGTAAAAATGAATTGGTACTAGAAAAAGAGCAAGACAACATGAGTTTCATGTCATCCTGTAAAAACTCTCAAGACTTTCTTCTGACATTCTCACACCTTCTTTTGCCTCCTAACAGACCTTATCTACTAAGATTTTTTTTTTTTTAATTTGCATTGCTTCATTGACAGTCTTCAAATACTCTTCTCTGTTCCTTGGTCTGTCTTGGCACTAACATTTCTCCCTGTCTTCTTGATTTTTGCTTTTGTGTTTTTTTCTGAGTAAACATCAGCAAAGCAAGTCCTTCATCTCTGTTCCTTCCTGGTGCTCTTTTCTCTTATCATTGTTATACCGTTCGCTGCATTTTTCAGGCTTGCCATTTTTTTCCTTCCCCTTCTCCTAACCCTGTATCTCAACATCCACATACTCTCAAAATCTCTACTCCCTAACACAAACATCTGCAAAGTTATTGTTTAAAATCTTTATTTGATTGAAGCATTTTTCTTTTAATTCCTGATAGATGTAAAATTCACTTACAATACTTTTGAATTTATTATAACCAATATGACAGCTTCTCAGTCAATTTTTCCCCCATTAATTCATATTCCTAAACTGTGTGTTGAGCCATGTTAGAAGATAAAGTTCAGAGCTATTTTGTGGGCTGCAAGTTTCTTGTAACAATAGAATAGGAGGCAGGTAGTCTTGGATGAAAGAGAAAGGAAAAGGGGAAAATGTGGCATTTTAATACATGCCTTATGAAGGAGACACAAAGGGATTAAGTCTTTCAGTTTGTCTTATTGACAATCCTGTGCCTGCAGCCTAAGGTCTGCTGATCTTATTCTTCCATATTTTCTTCTTTTTCTAAATGTACATTTAGTATTGATTCTCTGCCATCTGTCTGATATATGCTGATTTGTTGAAGAAATATCGTGTAGTGTTTATAGATAAGATTGAATAAAATGCACATGATCCCTCCTGAGATTATGTCCATTTCTGCATGCACAACTCTTAATCCATTTCCTTACTTTTTTTTTTTTTTTTTGCTTCCATCTTCCCTGCTAAGTTCTGGATGCAACTGAAAGGGCGGAAATGTAAATCTTAGATTTATATGACATACCTGAATTGTCATGAAGTTGAAAGTACTGGAGCCTTGAAGGACACCTACAAGGCAGCCATCCAGTTTGAAAACTCCTAAAGCTCATAGAAGATTGATGTGAGCACTAAATAAAACCTTGAACTGTTTGCATTTTGTTTTCCTTTGAAAGTACTCCCATTTCAGAAACAGAGGATTCTGGATTATCTTCAGATCAGCATAGTATTAAATTCCTGCACTGCTCTTATATTACGGAGAAACCCAAAATTTATATGGAAAAAATCTCATTCAAATAGAAATTCCATCTTTCTAGGGCTGAATGGCTATTACAAATGCAATTTTGCTTTCAGAGGCATGGAATGGCATGTACACCTTAATCAGTCAAAGTCTCAAGCATAAAACAAGCAAAAAAGCCTTCACAGAATTTGAGGATTGGATCTGTTAAGTGTTAACCAAATCCAGTGGACATCAGGATGTGGGTGCTTTCTCTTGTCTGATGGAGCTGGCTGCTGCTGGTTCCATTTGCAGGTTGAGCAAATCCACTCAGGGTAGGCACACAACACCTGGCTGGCCACAGGAACAGCGCAGGTCCAACACACACAGCCTGGTCCTGCTCCTCCTCCGCAGCTGGGCCTGGCCTGAGACCTTGGGTCTTCCTAGGGGCAGGTCACCCACGTGCTGCCTGAGGTTTGCACATACACACATGCACCATGGAGAGAGTGGTATCACACTTACCAGAAGGATTTAGTGAGAAGATAGGAGATATTTCAGGTACAGGGCTCAGTGACAACTTGCTTACATGTCACTAGCCATTTCACCCCCCGCCTCTTTCCATTCCTGTTTTTCCGCCACCTACCTTATCCCCTATCTGTCGCAGTCCTTGTCTTCTCCCAAATAAACAACTGAATTTATTATCATTATTTTTTTCCTATTGGTCACAGTTTTGCTACATCTGTACTCAAATTTGGCATCTGTGATGCCATTATCTAGGTAACCACAGTCTTATCTGCTGTTACTGATATGGTTACATCAGTGCCACTGACCTTGCAAGTTGTGCTCCCTCAAAGGTCCTTCAATTACCTGTGAAGTCTGGCCATCTTTCAAATGACTCCCTATTAACCACCTGTGAAGTCTTGCCATCCCTTACAGCGCTGTCTGTAACTTTTGTTCACTTTTTGCTCTTTGTTACATCCATCAGTTTCTCATGTCATCTTCATCAGTTCAGTTGTGTTCAGTTTACTAAATCTCAGGCCTGAGCTTCCTCATATTCCTGCACAACCCAAAGCAACATCTCTCTAAGAATTAATTAATTGGAATATTTTGTTGTGTACATAAAACATTTCATTTACAAAGTATTAAACAAGTAATTATGACTGCATTATTACAGCATGTAAGCCAGTGTTTCATGCCAGACTGTATCTGTTAACAAAAGCTTCTTCGACATGTGCATCTGTGAACTTGGATAAGTTGCAAATGTCATTCCTATCTGAATGATTTTTGTAAACCTGGAAATTGCAAGCCAGCAGTACATCCGTTCATCCATTGCACTGCTTACTGCTTCTGTCTTTGGGAGCTCACTAAAGCAGACAAGCCAAGCATGCTTCAGCTTTACCTGCACCGCTTGTTCTACCACTCCTTTAGAAAGCTCAGCAAGGAACTGTTTTGTTTGAGAAGTTCAGCCACTCATTTCCAAGCATTCACAGGCTCTGGGGCCCCGCAGCAGTGAGCTGGGCGGTCCTGCAATAAAGACCCTTTCTCTGCTCCCTGCTAAAATGCATTTCAGTTCAGTTCTCCCTTGGATGGCTTATCAGCTGTACTCGGTAGCTGTGATCTGTGGACATCCTGTGTTTATGAAGTGCACTGCAATTCATCATAGTACGTGTGCTTACTTAACCTAAAATCATCCCTTCAGCTCCTTAATGTATGTAAGCTGCCATAACTCAGGCCAAAGAAACTGTGATGATATAAACAAAACAAAAAGGCAGCTCAATAGAGTGAGAAAGATGGAATAAGCAGTATAATTTAAGGTCTGTTTTTTCCTTTTATATTTTGGTTTGTTGATTGTTTTTTTCAGAGTTGTTTTGAAATTGTAGCATATATGGGAAGCATGTGGATGTAATTTTTAGTCCATATGAAAGAAGTACAGAACAAAACCAGTTGTGTTTGGCCATTCAGTGTAAAGAAACTTAAGGAATACTAAAGATATTAAATCTAATGCACTGGAGAAATGCAGTGAATTGCAACCCTGAATTCTATTTTCAGATTCATTCTTGCTTCAAGACTTCAGTCTGACTGGATGCTGATGCTGTTCTTTGCACACACACATTTGACTGTGACAGTCACTGTTGGGCTACTTCTGATCCCTAAGGTATTTGAGTCTCCTGTCTCTTTTCTTTTGCCAAGACTGAGGAAGATAAATGTTGTCATGCAGAAGCAATTCTGTTTAAATCTAGCTAGCAAGCAACTGATAAAAAAGGAGGATGTAAAATTTGGTTATTTTACCTTAAAAGCTGTAACTTTTTTGTTTTAAAAAAGTATACATTTTCAAAGATTCTTTCTTTCAGCTTTCAAAATTCCAGGAGTTTAAAGTACTTAAAATTTTGAAGTGATTAATACAAGAAGGAAAGAATCCTGTCTAACTATGCTTTTTTTTTTTGGTATTTGTGTGACTGGGCTGCTGCCAGAATTAGCTGAGATCAAGAAAAGAATTTAGGCGAGGGCATAGAAACACTAGAATCAGGAGGCTGGACTAGCCATGAGATAGGGAGGTAGGGATTTAAACCAGGCGGCTGCAGGCTGGAAAAGGAGAACCCTTTGCAAGTCAGAGCCTGGGACAGACAGATGCTGCATACTGGGAGGAGACAGGCCCGTGACAAGGAGCCAGGAGCGGTGCTGGGTGCCAAGATAGGTGTGAGGGGCACAAGTAAATGGGGACGGCAGGAGCCAGGGAAGAGCAGGGAAAGCCCCCGAGCTGCAGCCCCGACACCTCCCGTGGGGCACTGGGAGCGAAGCCCCAGTGTCACCGGGGGCAGGAGATCTGCAGGTGGCTCCACCTGTCCCCAGCAACAGTCCCCAGGAATGGAGTGGAACTTCCTTCTTAAGACAGTACCCCAGCAAAATGAATGACTGTCTAATGGCTTTTAAAATGACTAATCATATTAATCAAAAGCTCCAGAGTCAAAATAGCAGTAAAGGTGAAATCTACTTATGAAGAAGGAGCATTAAGTAGTTCAAGCTGATAGAATTTCCAGGTTAATGAAGCTGCTATTCCTGCCCTTTCTGCTGTGTGTCAGAACAGGGTATGCTGATGACTGTCACATATATGTACATTGAACAGTCATAACAAGGGACTCATTGACACAGCCTTAATACTGCATAGCCTTGTTTTATTTTAAATTACTTTTCTGGTCTTTAGCAATAATCTTATGTTTTCTATTTTATATTCGTGTACTTTATTACGTCTCTTCAGAGGTGTCTTTCTAAAATAGCCTAGAAAATTTGTTGACCTTTCTGAAGCTGACTCATAACTACTGATCAACATTTTCATTTTTAGCTTATTATCTGTGTGACGCTGCACAGACTTTTCTTCCAACACTCCAAAGAATTCAGAGAATTAAGATTCACAAGGTTTAGTTCTATTCATGTAGTCCTGAAGACAGATGACTATGTGGACAATAGTAACTCCAGATGAGTGAATCAATATGAACAAAACAGTAATGACAACCTCACTCCAACTCCTGATTCAAGGATTTGCTGAAACATAGAAGAGAAAAATGGTCTATTTTTTCATTAGTTTCTTTCTTTTTTTTTCCTTTTTTGTTTATTTTTCCACCTTATGTCTTCCTTTTCAGGGTCAGGATCTAAAATGGGAGAATTGCTTTCTGCAGGATTATTAAGATGTATGTAGTATAAAATAGTGTCTTACTGTTTTAGCAGCCTAATTGGAAGTACAGTCTGAAAGTCTATTTTCATGCCAGCTTAATTGAAATGCCATTTAAAGAGGTTCAAATAAGTATCAAAATAAGTAGGATTTTTTTTTTACTTGATGTGAATCTCTAAGATTTAAAGTTAAGCCATTGTTAATAAGAGTTCCTTCCATACAATACTGAGACTCTATAGGACACTACTTAAGCCAGTGAAGCTTACAGTAATGTTTGAGTTTAAGAATCACATCAAATCTGTAGAAGGGTCATTGTACCATAAAAACTGTTGTAAGCTCTTACACTGATGTTGAAATAAACTTTTGCACTCATGGCAGCATATTTTTTGTGAATACTTATTGCAGTTTTCACATTCAAGCAATAACCCAAGAGATGATATAGCTACAGAAGCTTATGAAGATGAGCTTGATATGGGTCGGTCTGGATCCTATCTGAACAGCAGCATCAACTCAGCATGGAGTGAACATAGTTTGGATCCTGAAGATATTCGGGTACATATAACTCATTTAAATAGCATTTCTTTTCAAGAATACTTCTTCCTACAAGAAAACTCCAACTTGCATGCATTTGTTTCTCTTTGCGGATATCAGCTGAAAAATGCCAGCTTAGATCTTTTATGATTGTGGTATCAGGTCATGTAAACTCTCATGGAAAGTATTTACTAGTGTGAAGAGGTGCTGCATTACTAGTTGCAGTAAAAGTCATAGTGGTGGCTAAGGAGGAGGAATCATCCTCAGCAAGAGCTGTTATTCAGTTTACACAGGTTCTTTGAATTATCTTGAAGTGCAAACAGCTTTTGGTTTCAGTGTAATCAGTCATTTGTATGCAACACATAAGCATACATAACTATAAAGATAAAATTTTTAAAATGTGATTAATGGAGAAAACTACTTTATTCTTATTTTACATGATTAAAGGTCTTATGTTCTGAGAACAAAGAATAGCTATAGAGTTCAGCAGGAAAGCATACACTACAGCATTGTGAAATCTGAAACAGCACAAATGAATATGAAGTGTGCATGCTGTGGAAAGTAACACATTTTTGCATGAAGGTTGAACTTTTTTTAAAGTGGGAAAAAATGAGATTCAAGTTAGTGGAGAAATGGCATATCCAAGAATTAGAAAAGACAGTGAAATGAGTTTAATGCCCTTTTTAGAGCAATAGGTCTTGCATTCATCAGGCTGCTTGTTTGACGGTACTCACTGCGTACATACTAGTTTTGCCATTCACTTTGCTTTGCAGGATGAGTTGAAGAAACTATATGCTCAGCTTGAAATCTATAAAAGGAAAAAGATGATTGCTAATAATCCACATCTCCAGAAAAAAAGGTGCTCTAAAAAGGGCTTGGGGCGCTCAATAATGCGGCGCATTACAGAAATCCCTGAGACAGTCACCAGGCAGTGCTCCAGGGATGAGAAGGACCTGATGGAGCACAGTGCTGTGAAGAACTTGGCCACACTGAAGAAAAACACACCGGATTCCACAAGTTCTGCAAAGCCAAAGGAAGAGACTTTGAAAAACAGAGTCTTCTCTTTAAAAAAGTCCCACAGCACTTACGATCATGTTAGGGATCAAACAGAAGAACCAAATGGCTTAACTACAGAAAGTACAGAAGTTATAGCTGCTGAGAAAACGCTTCTGGACTCCATGAATGGTAACAAATTAACCAAAAATGCTCCTGAAAAAGTTGAAGCTGTCTCCACTGAATCGGTCCCTTTGGTGTGCAAATCAGTAAGTGCGCATAATTTAAGTGCCGATAAGAAGCCTCTGCATCCAAGAACATCTGTGTTACAAAAATCCCTCAGTGTTATTGCTAGTGCCAAGGAAAAGACTCTGGGACTAACGGGTAAAACACAAAGTCTAGAAGAAAGCACTAAATCTCATAAACCTCAGCAGAAGGGTAAGGAGGCCAGCAAAAAGCACTCAGCCTCCGATAAAGGGGAACATAAGGATTCCCACCGGAAAAACTCTACCCAGTCTGAGGAAACAAAGAAATCCCATAAATCTGGAATTATTAAACAGCAAAGGGTTAGTCAAACACCTGCAAATCCAGACACAGGCCCAGGTAAGTCTCTGCACAAGGACAATTTCGACATAGGAGAAGTTTGTCCTTGGGAGATATATGACCAAATTCCTGGTCCTGTGCCTTTTGACTCTAAAGCTCAAAAACATGTGTCTATTGCTTCCTCAGAGCCAGAGAAAAATCACCCTTCCCAGCCAAAGGGGAAGACTCATCATAAGCTGAAGACACCTGAGGGGTACCAACAGTCAAATCAAAAGAGCTCAGAGAAGGTGGAAACAGCCACTCAGGAGACACAAGAGCAGCAGATCTTTGAAAATGAGAAAAACCAGTCAAATTCCAAGTCCCAGGTCTCTCCTGGGCTGAAGTGTGAGAATGTTAATAGGTATACACCTAATACCCGTGCTGGGGAGCGGGAGGAGCTGCCCCAGAAAACAGCAGAAAAGGAAAACCTCAATAAATTGGCTGAACAGAAAAAAAATGCCTCTTCTGAGGGAAATGTGCTTTCATCTAACTCCCATAAGCCAAGCAGTTACCTACAGCAACCTTTAGCATCTCGAGCTGAAGTCTGCCCTTGGGAGTATGATACAGCAGATCTACCAAATGCAGAAAGAAGTGTAGCTTTATTGAACACCTCTGCTATAAGTGCAAATAAAACAGCAGCACCTCGAAAATAAGAGGCTTTTGGACTGAGGAGAGTAGCAACATTGAGAAGACAGACAACGAGAAAGACAGAGGGGACTTAGGCCAAAAGGATCTGAAAATTCCTAAGGAGCATCACTTAAATCAAGGGAATCAGCACTACAAATTAAGTAGGAATTAAGCAAAGTAAATTATCATTAATGTTGTTATTATTTATATGTTGAGTGCCAACAATGTGATTAGCAGTGCCCAGAATATGGTCCCTGCTCCAAGGATTTTACTGTGTCAATGAAAGAAATCTGCCTTTGTGAAATCAATTCTCTTTTAAAAGAAAAAAATAATAAGAGTGTAACAAACGCACAGTGTAGATCTTAACCAAATTATTTCTGGATGCCATAACTGGCTGTAACTTGCCCTTGGGACTTTAAAGATCCAGCAGAAGTAGGGCACAGAAAATGTCCTGATGGCAAAAAGGGGTATCAACGAGCAGCTTATTAAAATGACGACTTTTCACTTTACATATTTAATCTAAATAGCACTGCTAACTCAATGCATCCCAAAAATATTTTATAAAATGATTGCTCTCATTTTCTTATTGCTGTGTGTTTAAGTACATTGTTGTGTCTCATATTAAAGCATTCCAGATTGTATAATTTTTGCAAATAACTTTGATATTATGTGACACAACAACATATTTATGCAATCTGCAGATACTGTCTTCTAATTGCAAGTCAAAATACCTGCTGTAGACCTTTTTGTTTATATATAGAATTGCAGTAATCTTTCACTGGATATGGAAGCTGTAATTCATATCAGGAAATTCTTTTGGGCTTTGGAGATTATATTTTTTCCTTTCCTGTGATTTATATAGAGTGATTTTTTTTGTTTGTTTGTTTACTCTCTGTTATTTAAATTTATAGTTTGATACTGTATTATTCAGGGGTTTTATATGCAATAAGTTATGCACTTCCCTGTTAATGCTCACAGACTTTGTTAATAGTGGAAATTCAGTCGTCTTAGCTGCCTATTCTGGTATGTCTTAGGACAACTTATCTGGGTTTTTTGTTACTAATTGGAAAATACCATCTAAGAAACCAGAAATCTTACTTTAAACATCGATGGTGATGAGCTTGTTCAGTATTTCATACTGAACCTATCCTGTTAAGTAAGACAAGCAAGAATGACAATGAATATACTCCAGAAATGATCACCTGTTTTACTAAAACCGGACAGGTCTGGGAGATACATCAGTTAGCCTGTATGGGACAACACTGTACTGTTTATCCCTGTTGGCAAACCTCAAAAAAATTGGCCCTTGGAGTGAAGAGAGAAGTCTAAAATATTACTCTTCCCCCATATATGCAAATGTAATAGATACTGGGAACAGAAATTATGGCATCTCTCTCCAACTCTCCAAAATGCTTTGACTTTTTTAAAATTTATATGTACATTTACAGTAAAAGTTAGTGTTTGATACAGTGCTACTTTTCAGCAATAGCTACAGTCCTCATCGTGCATATGAGCTTAATTCATAGGTGGCCCATTCACAACTATGAGTCTTAGTGACAGTTCACCATCAGGGCCTGAGGATGTGTTGAAAGGTTCTGAGGAGTATCAGTAGTAATGAAACACCCCCAGCCATCTCAATGCAGTGCCAAGTAAAGTGCTGTTCACAGGCGTTGGCTATACGTAGTGTACTCCAAAAAAACAGCTCAGTCCTAAAGAACTTGTGCAATTTGAGAGAAGTGATGGGATTCAGATGAAGAACATGAAATGTGGATGATTGAATAGAATGTGTTGTTAAATATATATATAATATATATAAAAATAGATATTTATATATGTTTAATATATATATATAAATGTCATATCTAATACACACATGCACATACACGTATGTAGTACAAACTTATTTTTTGTGGCATCATAGAAAAAGTGGCTTAAGATAAAATGCAATGAGCAGAGGGACTTAGACAACCTGGGCATGAGGAGGACTTTTTCTGTCCTTTAAAAAGGAGAGGAGTCTATGGGCATGTCTAGACTGACAGATCAAGATGGATCTGATTTTCCTACTGCCGCTGCTAAGCCCAAACCTGGAATGTGCCAACACCTGAGCCAGCTGGGGACAAGTTGACTCAGGTCTTGGTGCTGTCTAAGCCTGTTACCTCACTCGTAAATTCTGCTCATTAGCTCCAGATTAAGTGGCTGAACTGCCCTAGCCAACCTGGTTATCCAGGATAGTGCTCAGTTCCACCAAGGGGATGTGCTGACTTAGGTCTTTACCACCCTGGGCTTGTCTGCCTCTCCCACCCCTCTTTTGTAGGGCATAATAATGGTCTAGGAGATCTGACTGTTCCACCCATGAAAGGGAGTCAGGCATATGAGTCTGGGTGCTTTGGACATCAGTGCACCCACTTTGCACACACAGTACCACTGGCATCCTGTGTGCAACCCAAATCCAACTCTGTCCTTCGTGTGGAAAAGAGCTGAGATTAGACCTGGTGTGCTCAGATTCTCACTTTCCAGTTCCAGACACTCATGGGATTTGTCTGTAACTTGTCTTGTCAGCTTCAATGGGATATGATCAGCTTTTCTGAGAGAAAGTAACCCTATATTTCCATGGGAAGAAGTCTGTCCTAGGAACAGAACTTTCTGGGAGTCCTCCAGGAGCACACTGACCCCGTGTGCAGAGAAATACACAATTTTACACCTGCTGAAAAGCTGACCATCTCACACCTCTCCTACCCTTGAAGGGAAGTTCTGCAGTCTCAGCAGTGGTTTTTGGGATTGGGATGGGGGGACAGCTTATGGCAGGCTGCCCTAACTCACTGACAGGAGCCGGACTGTGAGGTTAGAAGTGGGCATCCATGGAGGAATCATGGAAGGAGATATTTGTAGGTACTCACTGCCTCTTGGAGACAGATGGTTGCAAGGAGCAGGCACCAGCCCTCGTGCCCTTGCGCCCTTGCGCCCTTGCTCATCTGGCCCTGCATCCTTTACCTGGGAGCTGAGCAAGGCCACACTGCCCATGCCCTGCTCTTCAGGAGCCGTGTAGAGAATCCTAGTGTGCACCAAGGATGAGGGGTTCCACATCGGCAAAGTGTCCGCACGGTACCACTGCCCCTTGCATTCCTGGCAGGATCAAGCCCTTCATGCATGACTGTGTCTGTGCCATCGCTATATATCTGTACTTGCTCAGTTTCTTTTCCCTTTCTTTCTTTCTTAAAAGATAACTTCATTAGAAACACAGAAACAAAGCCCACTCCTTGGCTGGTGTGAAACAGCCCCGCTGCACAGCAAGCAAAAGCTGATGGCTGGTTTACCAGGGAAGGCATTGGGTTGTATATTCTCATTTGGTTTAGATTTCTTTCATCCTGACCCTTTCCCTCACTTCTTAAAAAACTGTCTGTTATGGTTCTTTAGGCTTGTTGAGGTCATATCTCTTAAGACTGACACAATTGGAGAACTTTCCTTTAGAAAGCAACAAAGCTTTCCCCAGTTTATTAAGCAACTGATCTTTGGGCTACAGATTCAATTGGGACTTAAATTATTTCACATTTAAGAAAATGAGGGGCCAAACTTCACTCAACTATTCTATTTCACTATGATGCTGCTAGAAGCATTGCTTAATGAAGACATACTAAGTTAGACATAAATAATGTTCTGTATTTCATAGATTTTTCTCCACCAGCATATATTGACTAGATTGCTTAGATGTCTTTTTCTGGAATTTCATTGTCATTGTTCAGCCAAGAGAAGTGCAACTCTAGAGTAAAGACGTTATAAAGATGTTTTCTAGCAGATCTGTTAAGAGAAAAGACAATAAACGTGAAGGTCACAAACATTTGCTAGGTTGTCCTTCTAAATGCATGTGCAAGCTGCATTCTACTTTATTTCTAAGCCATGGTTTATAAATAGATTTATACCAATCTTATTAGACCTGTATAATTTATGCAAGATTATGCGCTTTAAAATATAAATCAGTACACACCTATCATCAGCTTTGGTGGCATCATAGACCTGAAACCAGACAAGACGTTTGTATTTGCTCTCCTTAGGCTTTTGCATGCATATGACAACAGGCAGGCCTGAGCAAACACTGCCTTTGACTTTTAAAATTTTAGCTACTCCAAGTTGTAGAGTATATAAAGCTGTAAGTCTCTTCACTTTATAATGTGGTTCTTATGACAATGTTATCTGGCAACCAACAGCATCCACCATGAAATACTTGATAGATTTATGTTGTAATGTGTTGCAGCATGTAAATAATGTAACTTCTCTGCAATAAAGCACATTTATATTAAATCTGTCTGCAGGCTTTTGTGTTGTGGTTTTCTGAAGTCATTACTGAACCAAACTGAACGGGTTTCCCGTCAGACTTGTAAAGTAACTAACTTTACAGCTTCTATGATCTGATCATGCCATTATCATTTTCTGGATTTTCCTTGTTTTTCATCAGAGCAGATGTGTACTATGTTCAGGATTTCAGGTTAAGGAAATAGCTCTCTTTTCTCAGTGGTTGCAATTTTGAGGTCAAAATTGTAGCATCTGTTCTGTATTCTTTGGAATGTAATGGCAACCACAACGTTAGAAAACAATAGGAAATAAATAGACTAAATTTTACGATGTCATTGCAAAATCCTATAGCTCATCTGTACTATGTGAGCACATGCCTGAATTTCTCGTCTCAAATATGTGTCTAACAGGTATAGGAAACATACGAAGAATGGTAACAAAAAAGATGAGAGACAGAGAATGGCAGCTGTGTAAGTGCAACTTGTTTACCTTGGGAGAGAGATGACTCAGAAAGAGGGATGAGACCTATAAAAGATTTTGAATGATTCAAAGGTAATTAGGAGACTGGAATTTGCTGGATTTTGTCATGCGGGAACTACAGAACACCCAGGGTGGCTATCATGCAGCAGCTTAAAATAAATGAAGTATTCTTCTGCATATGTCATAAATAAATTGTGGAGATCATTTTAACAGATTGCTGTGCTTATCATGGGCTCAAAAAGCATTGGAGAGGTCACGAAAGACAAATCCATCAAGATCCCTGAACATGGTGTATAGAAAACTCTTAAATCCCTAGCCTCTAGGTAGCTGATAAATAGTATAATTCTCTTTGCGTAATCACCCGGTTCTCTCACCTTAATCACCCACTGCTGGATATGGTGCTACATGAACATTTCATCCAGCACAACCTCTGTACATTCCTATGTCTGCATAAATGCAGATAGCTTAGCCTCAATTCGTTTATTTTCAGTTGTCATCCTGGTTATTTTTAATGACTGATTATTGATGTACAAGCTCTGGTAGGGTTCTGCACGGGCATATGTATGTGTTCACTTGTACTTCTCCCGGTGTCTCCTGGGTTGAAAAGCTGCCATTTGGGTAACCAGTCTGAGTCATGGTGCCAGGTGTAATGGAAACATGAGATGGAAAGAAGGGAAGAGAATTAATTACGTTCTTTAAATGAACTGTGTACAAGTCCTTTGAAAGCAGAAAAATAAGGCCTGGAGATTTTTCACTGAACCACTTCAAGGCACTCAGCTCAAACTGAGGGCAGCTTTGCTCTCTCAGGTGCTGGGTGCCTTTGGAGCCCCACTGCTAAAGTTTTCACAGCTTTTAAGAAGTAAGGAAATGATTTCCACAGTTTTGTGGCTTTGGAAATCATCCAGAGATGTATTTTCACACACCCTCTTGCTTCTCCTGTTACATTTCATGAGAGGAAACTGGCTGCACCTGCACAGCCATGCGAGGCTGGGGCGGGGGGTGTCCCACCATCAATCAGCCTGCTGGCACCCAGGGGCAGGGTATGGAGAAGACAGATGGGCTCTTCACAGTGGTGCTTGGTGGGAGGAAGAGAGATACAGGCATAGACTCAAACCAGAGCAGCTCAGAATGTATACTCAGAAAACTTTTTCACCATGAGAAGTCAAACAGTGGAGAAGGTCACTCAGCGGTTGTGCCGTTCCCATCCTTGGAGTTTTTCTTGGATAAAGCCTGATCTTGTAGCTTTGGGCAGCATTGGAGACCTCCTCAATGATCCTATCATCCTGTGAAGAGTATTCACTCCTAGAACTTACTCTTCCCATCATCCCCTGGAAAACCAGGCAGCTCCGACTCCCGCCCCGGAGCACAGGACACACTTTCATTTATACAGTACATAACTCTGGGCAAGCCCTCCTAACAAACACCAGCTGCTGAAATAGAAAGGCATTTGGCTTTTCCTCTGACCCCACAGCCCAGAGTTACCATGGTGACAAAGTGAAGAGGAAAATCATTTTGTTTAGAGCTGGTTGGGAAGAAGTTTTAGCTGTCTGTGTTTAGTGAGTACTTGAGCTGATGCACAGTTGAAATAAACCCTATAAAAATTGGAATGTTTTTCTCTAACAATTCGAGGATTTTTTAAAAATCAGTACTGGATTCTGAAGGAACTGTTAAAGAAATTCCAAATTTTGGGGAGTTTTGTGAGTGCAGTTCTTCAAAAAAGCAGTTGATTTGATTCAGGGTTACAGGGCTGCCTGCCTGCCTGCCCGCTGCAGAGAAGTTATTTTGAGTTGAATGTGCACAATAAAATAGTGTTTCTGACAGGTTGCAGCCAAGTTTTTCCAATTCTGAAGGAGCTCTTTCATCAACAAGTAATGCTTGAAATTTAGTAAAAGATACTGGTCATGTCACTGAGTTGGCAGGCTGCCATCATGTTGCAATATTCAATCTTCTGGTTCTTCTAACACCTGGAAAATTAAACATTGTCACTTCATTTATGCAGATGATTTTTTTCTTTTTTTTCTTTTTCATTTATTTATGAGTTAGCTCTTTTAGTCACTGAAAGTGTACAAATAAATCAAACCCTGGATATTTTACCATGAAATTACTGGATTTTAGATTTCTGGATATATGAATCAGGTTAAATTTTTCATTGTGTCAAAGCATGAAAAAACATTACATTGTATCCAAATTAGCCATATACATTTTTGAAATATGCATTTATGATCTGTATAATATAGATATATATATCTTACATACAAGGCACAGAATCATTCCTGCAGCCTTGTAGCTGCAGAAGGCAAGGTTTTTCAGTAGACGAGTAGCTGCTTTCAGAAGCAATTAACAGAGAAGATTGCTAAGCCTGCTTAATGGAAGTCTTTTAATGAAATGCAAACCACTGGATGTCTTTTGGATCTGTGTGTATAAAATGTGTGTGAAGTTAGGGCTTGCCTATGCCTTTGCTTCTTGGCTGTTGGAGAGATGTTCAGAGGAAGAGCAAATGCAGACACCTCTCTGGTCCCACCACAGCCTGGGTTGTCACGCCCGCACGTGTGACCTCTTGCACTCCTGTTCACCTGCTGTGCCCTTATTTAATGATGCTGAATCATGGAATAGACATAAAAACCTGTATTTGGCTGATCTGCTTGGCAAACACCCATGGGGGTGGCTCCCTTCGGTACCTTTTCCCCTGCTGCTCCCAGAGGTGACCAGAGCAGTGGCCATGAGGTGGGTTTGGATGCTGCAGGGTTGCCAAAGCAGGGCAGAGTGGAGCCTGACTCTGTTTGAACACTATTAGTTGTACTGCTTGTCAGATGATGTTGGCAGGGAGTTTAGACTGGCTGCAGTACTACAGATAAAAACCAGGTTGATTTGACATACTTCAGTGCTAAAAATAGTATCATATAATGATGTCTTTGTCATGAAAGGGTTTTTTTTAAGCTGCAGGGGGGTAAGAACTGTGTGGTTCCAAAGCAGTCATCTTGGAGACATCATCAAAGGAAAATCACAGCAGCACTGGAGAAGCCACCTGTCCAGCTGTGTTCTCACATCATGTTTTATGACAGCCTTGGCAAATACACAGGATTTGTGTAAGCCAGCAAAATTGGCTAGTGCTACTCTGTATGCAATGTATTTTATGTTTATATTCAGTTTAATGCTTTTGGTTTACAACATCTCAATTTCTCTTTGCTTATAGAAGTTTTGTTATCTCTGTGATGATTCTTTTTATCCTTTTACAGGAACTTGCTACTAAATTTGATTTGTATCTTAGCAGCTCCATTGCAAGGCCAGCATTATCCCCACAAAATTATTGTGTTTGAAGTCAGAAAGAAGTTTCACAATTTGTGGAATTTTCCTTCAGAAATAGTTAAATGTTTTAAAATACAGATTTTGTGATTTTTATTCTGATTTATTATTTATTCTGTTTTCATGACCAAGAAAATTGCAGTAAGTAAGAATTGGTAACAAAAAGCTACATTCATTACTTTCTAGGTGTCATTTAGGTGCATTTTTCCTTCTAGGATTTATGATTAATTGTAGATTGCAATTGTGCATTGCATGACCTTTCCATGCAACTGTTTGTTGTCTATGTTACAACTAGAATTGCAAAGTCTTGCTTTGGTGTTTTATTCATTGCCTTGTAAATGTAGATAGTGTTCTTAATTCCTGGGGAACAGCATTATAATTCAATACAAAGGACAAGCAGATAACAATCAAAAATTGATGAGATAAAACTGCATATTCTTTATTTTGTTAAAAGCGTGAGAGTGAAAATGTGAAAACCCTGGCATTTCTGGGGAAGAAGACAGAACAAAACAATGAGGATTTTGTTTATTCTTTCACATTCGGAACCAATTATTTTAGTATTAAGAAGCTTAGAGAAAACTTGTACATTTCTGATGGTTGATCAAATACTGCTCTATACAATACATCTATTCAAAATACTTGTGATTTCAGCTGAAACAGATATGCATATTTTAGTTCTTGTCCCAAACTCAATTTTTACTAAGGGTAAAAATTATCCAGTGGGGATGGATTTCAACAGAAGGTGCAGAAACCACATATATATATATATTAAAAAAAGTTCCATGCCTGCTTATGGTTTTTGGGTTTTATGCACCATTTTATGCTGTTCCTGCTTTTACCTTGCAGGAAATTGTCTTTTTCTGGAAGTAAATTATTTGGATATTGTTTCTTCAAAAGTGTGTGCATGTTTGAAGTGTCAAGCAGGTAGGTTATAAAAAGACATACATTTACACAAAACAAATAATGCAGCATTTTGGGGGCTGCTTAAGCAGAGCTCCCACTTTCCTCTGCTTGTTTGTTGTCTCCTCACATGGGAAACATATTTTCTACTGCAACTTAATATGACCCAAAAGAAGACTTAGAGGACAGTATCAGTTACTGCATGAGAGGCAAACTCTAAGTTAATTCTTAGCACAGAAGTAACTGATTTTAAAAGCCACCAGAGAAGGAATTCAGTCTCTAGTTCTCTTTGAATTCAGTGACTTCTTTGAAAACTCCAGTCTGACAGACTGGATTATTGGTTTTGATGCTGTGCCGAATCTTTCCAAATGGCAATAACAAATCCTCAAAGTCAGCAACAGAGTCCATGCCCTTGTACAACCGCTTGGAGAAACAAGCTGGTGGGAAGCCAGGTGGGCTCTTGGCATGGGACACTGTTTGTAACAACACACAGGACCACACATTGACTATATCCAGAATTAATTTTGCACTACCAGGAATGAGTTATTAGAGCCAAACAGGAAAGAAAACTTTTCACAGCATAAACACCTTTTCAGCCAGGCTGGGATGGAGAGGCCACAGGCTCACACAAAGTAGGCCATCGAAGAGCTGGCCTGTGTTAAGTCAGGATCTGGTTCATATTCATACCAGGGAAACAGAAACCTGCTGTCAGCAATCCACCTGATACAAAACCCTGAAGGAACAAAAAAGCATTCATCGTTCCAAGAGCTGCCACTGCCCATTCACTTCTCTGCTTTCCAGCTGGTGGTCCCACCAGGTGCTGACTGCCCTTTGCCACCCTGCAGGTAGTACAAAAGGTTTGCCTTTTCATTGGAAATGTCGCAGTGGCTTATACTTGCTTCTGCTCTCTTTTCAGCCAGAGGCCAGAAGCATTGTGCTGCAAACTAAAGCTCTTTTCAGCTTTTTCTCCTGGCTGTTCAGCTCCCTTCAGCTCCCTTTAATCACTTTCCCAAGCTCCAGTCCTGGGCAGATGGCAGCACTATTATCTTCATCTCCTTCAAACATTCCACTTTATTTTTAAAAAACATGCTACCATACAGACTAAAGCTATCTTTGTGAAATACCTCCCCCTGTCCCAAACCAGGACAAAGGCACACTCATTCACTTTTCTGCCTAGCTGTAAATTCCCGATGTAATACTTGGCAAACCATTAAGGGGCACATGTTTTACATAGGTACTGGTCTGGCTCCCAGGCTCCCTGTGCCTTGATTTTCTATCATTGTGTGAGGAAGACCTGACTGCTTCCTGCTGATGGGAAGAAGGATGCAGTTAAAATCTTACAGTCTTCAGGTACTTTCGATAGCCTTAAGAAACCCATGTATGATACTGCTCCTCACCTTCTACATGACAAAGGATTATATAGTGTTGAATGACAGTAAAAGGTGATTCACAAAGCAGGTTATTATCAACTTTCAGGTTATGGAAACTTGGTTAATGAAAGCATTTTATACTGTGTGAAATTTCCTCTTGGCTCTTTTATAATTTGCATTTTTTCTTAGCAAAATAGATAAAACCCAGAGAAACTCAGAGCTGAAATGACCTGACCTTTTCCTATATTAAAATTCATATAGTCTCCTGAGTTGTTTAGATGTAGGAAATGAATATTTGTTTGTTTTTAGCACCAGTGCAGGAGTTGTCCAGAATTACCCCTGCCTACTTGCACAGCTTGCTGGTGCTATTGCAGCATTCTTGTGTACACATAAAGAGCAAATTAAAAATCCTCCTTGCTTCTTCAAATACTATCCAAATGTCACAGGGAGGGTCTTGGGTATTTGTGTCTCTGGTACATCTGGTACAGTTTTATATGTCTGTTTAATTTCAGCAAGTCTTCGTCTCAGTTCAGTTCCATGGAGCCAGGTCAATTCAAATAAATAATATCAAAGACTGTTCCTCTTTACATCTTTAACTGAAATAGCTGGGCTCTGTTAAACAGAGCTGACTCTGCTCAGAAGGAAAGTAAGTTGTGGCACAACGTGGAGATCAAATCTGTCGTAAGCATCCAGTTTGTTTGTGTTTAATGTCACTGTCACGGTTTTCATGCATAGTAAACTCAGATCTTGAAGAAAGCTTTAGGTTCATTTCCTCATCCTCCTTTCTAGTGTTCTCTACTGATCTCATTCAAGGGCTGCATTTTCTCCCCCTCTTCTCTTACGAAGAGTGATCACAATGAGCTCATGTACCAACACTGGCTCAGAGGCACAGATGTCTCCTAGACTTGCATATTTCTTTTATAACCTCTTTTGCATGCCTGATGTCCAGCTTTTGCTCACCCTGAGCTCTTCTCCTTCAGGGGGATTTGTCTGCTCAACCTGTTGTTTCCAAGTAGGACACTGAAAACAAGAGACACTTAGAAGCCCTAAGAATTTAGGTGTTCTCAAAAATCTTCTTTACCCCATCTCTCCCATGTGCTTCCTTGTCTTTTATTTTCAGCTTCTCCATCAGACACAGAAATTTTGTTTTACAGTTTTCCTCTGCCTTTTCCACTAGGTCTGTGCTTGTGCCTTTGCTAAAGCCCCCAATATTTTTTCCTGTTCTTTCAGCTTCAAGATCATTTCAGCTAGCAAAAACCATGTGCTCCATTCTGACATCCCAAACAGTCATCGCCCCTCACCTTGACATCTGCTCAAACTCTCTTCTCCCCGTGGACACGTGTTTTGCTCCAGACACTGCTGCCCACCTGAGCAAACCCCCCTCTTCCTCATCCTCCCCAGTCTTTCTGAATTCCCTGAGCAGCACAGGCAGGAGTGACAGCATCATTGCATCAATTTAGGTTGTCCTGGGAACTGTACAAAAATGCACATGCAAAATTAAGTGCCAATTTTATTCTTTTTTTAGTCTTTACAGCCTACGATTATGGGAAGACAAAGACAAAAGCAGAAGAGGAAGAGGGATGACTATTACGTGAGTATAATGAACACATCACTGACACTAAAAAAAAATATTCCTCAGTTTTTCAGCTATACTTGCCTATTAAGATACTGTTTAAGATCTGTAAAGAGTATTTTTCAGGCAAAAGCAGAATACAAAAGAGATAAAAATAATTTTAAATTATTAAGATAATTCTGTTGATGAAACTAAATTCTGCATGTATCCATACTGATTCATGAAACAGGAACTCTACAATGATGTAGGAAGACTCCATGCTTGTTTACTTACATAAGCTACAGATTCTTAAGAGAATTTTGTAGCTCCTTTTTCTAAATGCTTTGCTGACAGCAGTGTAGCCATGTGCACAGACTGCTGCTTCTTTCAGGTCCAGCTCCCAAACCCATGACTGTTTTCTTCAGACCATGCTGGATTAGGATTTGCTTTGTTTAGAAAAAGCTGTTTCATTGGCAGCTGGCTGTAGCAGGGTGGTGATAAATTAATCACACTGAAGGACAAAGTCTCTGCTGCTGTTCTGCTGTACCTTCCAGATTCATCCTTCGAGTACCTTGGATTTTGTATTGAATGCTCCCTTGTTATTATTACTACCAGGAGGAGGAGTCCTTTGACCTTGCTGCTGTTGTCCCTCTGCCATGTGACATCCTGATGATATTGTTCATATGCTCTGTTTTTCCCAGCTCTGTGTAATGCCAGATTCTCTATCTTGCTGCTCCTAAGCAGATCAGCTTTCTGGATGAGGTACTGCCTGTCTACTGCTTCTTTGTGGTGAATTTAATGCCTTGCTCTTGGAGTCTGTAGACACCTTTTATACTTGTCATGTAAGTGTGGTTGTGGTTAGCAAGTTGTCCATTTAACTGGACATTTTCTCTTGTATGCAGCCCTAGGGGTTTCAACGTGGGACTGCAGTGTACAGTCTACTCATTGAAGGGTTTTTTGCTCTCTTAGTGTCCGTGTCAGACTCAGCTCCCTCAGGGATGTATTGCAGCAGTTTGGCATTGCCAAGGAGGGATTCTGCCCATTTTGGTGGCATTGTGTACTGGCAACTTGGTGTTTCTCTTGCCTTGTGGTACCCAGCAGCAGATGCTTTTGGGAGTTTGCCTTGAATGAATCTCCCCATGTGGAAACCTACATGGAGGTGATTCTTCTTTGGGCCCTTGTATGGTCAAAGGAGACTTACTCAGTATATTCCCTGGAGTCGATGGCGTAATTCCTTTCACACTAAAGCCAGTGCCTACAGGAGGTAGTTGCCATCTTTCCATTTTCTGAGGGAGATGAGGATGACTATCTCAGATTTAGAGGTATCCAAGATGTCTCATACTAGGTGAGATGTGGGATCCCACACAGGATGTGATTCATCCTGTATTGTACATATTGGCACTGCCAATGCCTTAGTCTTCTTTCCAGCCTCCCAGCTTTTCATCGGGCAAGGATAATTCAAATGCCTGATCTTACATCATTGGTGACTGTCTGAGTAAGGCAAAACAGACACCGGCCAGACAAAATCCTTCGCTTTTAAACAGAACCCGTAGTACCTAATAGTATTGAGTATAGAGTGGTCATGTACACAGAAATAATGTACTTCGTATCATTAAAAGGGAGTTTTATCTGTGAACTCTCCCAGGAGCTGAGTGGGGTTTTCACTAAATTGAAGTGTGTCCATTTGGGTACTGATCACTCTGTTTATTGCACACTTTGTGTGGCTGCATGTTGTATGTACACTCTCATTTGGTCCCTTGCACCCAGCAAATGGGTACCAGCCTACCCTTGGGGGATCACCCAACCCCCCATCAAGTTCAAACAATAATTATTCCACTCTTTCTGCAGCAGGGAAAATGTTGTGCTTTCTGCAGTAAGAGGTGTCTGAAGGAATAAAATGTAATTACAGTTCCACCTAGAGCTTGGTCAAGCTCCATCTGTCTTGCTGAGATGAACGTTACAGCTAAAGACTCTGCCAGGAGCTGATGTGTAGGAGTCTGCCTGAGTTACCAGCCTGTTGTCTGCTCCTTTCATGAGTGTGGTTCTGTTATTTAGTGGCAGTCTGATACAAAGCACAGCAAAGCCACAGGCAGTTTTTCCACTGACTTAAGTAGGTTTAAATTAGGCCCCTCAATAAAAATTCTCTCATTAGAAGACAGGATATAACAGAATGGTGAGGAGCCGTGAGTGGCTTAATCATTACATTTACTCAGCTTTATGACTAATGCCTGTGTCAGTTAACAAGTTTTATTAACAATATAGTGACCTTGAAAACTCTGTACAATCTGACTAACTCATTCTCTTTCATGAGTAAATGCTCTCTATATTGATCAAGGATGTAATTGAAATGATGTCATGTAAAGTGACTGTAAGCTTAAAATTATTTAAATAATATATAGATTGTAATTTCACTTGAAATTGATACAGTTTTTAAACATTGAAATAACACCCTAAATTACTGAAATTAAGGGAGTCAGCATACTATCAGTATCAGGTAAAATGTATGTGTATAGTGAGATGAATATTAAGGCTATTAATCATAGGTAGTGCTAGGTAGTACAGTAGTATTCCAGCATTGGAAACCATTAAATGTGGATATGATGAATTTGAGGTCTGTAGATTGCCAAGGTTGAAAATATGTATGACAGTGAGAATGGATATCTATGAAGTGTATGGATTATAATGCTAATGTTGTGGCAGGTCATGCTTTACATGAGGTGAGGCTTTAAAGATGCTCCATGCACAAACAAGTGCAGAGAGCTGGACAGTCACTGTAAAGTTATGGGGAGCAGCTGAGATGCACCGTGTCAATGGTGAGGGTAAAAATTGTACATCGTACTCCAACCCACTCAGAGATCCAACCACCCCTTTGTTCTGCCCCTGAAATGTCACTTATCACTGAGGTAAATCAGCACATCTACTTAGCCATTTCAGTTCTTTCTCTTCCTCAGAAATTTATATGCCATAACACAAGTGTGATATATGTGGTGTGATCACACCTCCCAAGTCATATAGCCGGTCTGCTTGCTGTTGAAGCCAATCTTCTACACCACTCAACAAAATAACATTCTTTCTTTGAGAAATGGATATCCATATATTTCTCTGTGCATGAATGTTGTGTTTTGCCCTGCATTGTAGCTGCAGTGCATAGTAACCATCAGTGTAGTAAACTATTTACATCGGTAATGCACCGTGGTCGAGCACCCTGACTCCATGTTCCCCCAATGGCCTCAAGAACAGACACCAGAGCCACACACAGAGGAGACCTGACCTCCTTCCAAACACTTTCTTACTTAAACACTCTACTTAACCCCGCTTAAATGTGCAAGAACAGCTCTCCTGTGTCAATATCTTCATTCAGGAATACAATAGTGGTACTAAATGTTTCAGAATGGCAGCGGGACTCCGCAGCCTTGGGGTGTGCTCAGTCATCACAATGCACAGAGAGGGTCCTCTCACCTCTTTTGCCCATCTAATGTGGCAGGGTTGGCATCATGACCTGGTGAAGGGGCTGAGCCCAGTGCAGGCACATGAAATGGAGCTTTCTGTCAAACCTGCTGTGCAGATCACAATGGTTCGCTGAGAGAACTGCCCTTCACACCACGTTCCAGCCAAATCTGTGCTGGGAACCGAGAGGAGCCATGATTTGCATGTGCTGCAGGGGTTGGGGAAAAAAGCAGCAAGAGAGAGAACTCCACCATGAAAGGTGTGTGGGAGGGATGAGGGAGGGAACTGAGGAAACCCGGGAAGTATCATCAACTTACTTTGCAAAGACTCCCCAAAACAGTATCCATCTGAGTAAGAGCCAACATCTGTGTGAGTCTCCCTAGGTCCCCTTTACAGACATCGAATCAATAAAGTTGATGGAGTCTGGGACACAATTAGTCTCCTGTTAAATTCCGTATCTAAGACATCAAATAAAACATCCCCCAAAATTTCTTGCAAAGCACTGGGACAGGCTTCCCAGGGAAGCAGTTGAGTCACCATTCCTGGAAGTATTTAAAGATGTGTAGATGTGGTGCTTAGGGACAGGGTTTAGTGGTGGACTTGGCAGTGCTGGGTCAACAGCTGGACTTGATCCTAATTGTCTTTTCCAACCTAAATGATTCTGTGATGCTACTAATTTCTCTCTCTTGAACATGAAGGATGTCAAGGTTCAAGTTCAAGCAACAGTGCTGACCATGTACATGTCTAAAGTTAATTGAGGTAAAAGCCACCACTGTTGTGTTTACTGAGAAAGCCACATTTTCTTCCCAGAATATTGTTAAGCAGGATTACTACTTAATTATGAGCAAAAACACCTTTGTATGTCAGGTTTGTCAATAACTGTAATTGCTAAGTTTCATTGAACTTTAGTGGGTATATTGTAATTTTTCCCCCCATATTCCAGAATGATAATTATCCATTTTAATCTTATTTTGAAATATGCTTGAAACACTTCACAGAAGTTTGTGGGAGTCTCAAGTTTGCACCAATGAATTAGCTTGCTGTCAGTGGGTGAGTGAAGTCCTTATCCTTCATGCTGTCCCTGTGCCTGCAGTCCCTCACCACCTGCCCCCTGGCCACCCTGGGCTCTTCACTGTGCTGTGCTCTCCTGCCCCATGAAGGCTGCTTTGACTTCATCCAGAGTCCATCTGCGAGAATTGACGGTAGGCGGCCAGCAGTGGATTACAACTCTCTGCCAAGGGTCTTCAAGCTCTCTCTTGTACCATACTTTCATGAATACCCAACCAAAATGCATAGCAATTTATGTGAAAAAAGAGTTTGTGCATGTGTTTGTGTATATATATATACAATATGTATACATGTATGTGTATATGCATGTGTGGTGGGTGTGTATATATATATGCATTTAAATACACAAATAGGCAGACACAGAATCAGACACAACTATATCCAGATATCCCTGGTTTATCTCCTAGGTGCTGCCTAAAGACCCTGACATATAACAGCAGTTATCTAAAAAAAAAATGCAACCAAAAGCTCTGAAAGCAGGAGGCTGGTACTGCATGGTAACTTTCTTGTTATGCAGATGTGTTCCATCACCACTGTAGTTGCAAATCCATCAGGCTATACCTTTCTTCAGTGATGTTTATGCAATGCTCCAGAATTTAATTGATCAAGTAAGATGACAGTCAGTCCATGTACATTGAATAAATGCTACTTTGGAAAACTGTGACTCAGAATGAAGTGCTGTTGGGGAGGTTTTCTGTCTTCTATCCACTAAAGTGAGTCACTATGGAGTGAACTGCTGATTTTTGCAGGCAGACCTTTAGACAAGAGACTGAAATATCAAGAAGCTCTGAAACATCAGCCTTGTTCTAGAAATCCCTTAATGCAAAAAGAAGCCTATCTACTCCAATGTACTCCGGCATAAGATGCTAATCCAAGTTGGCTTCTGTCTCAGTTTATTTGGTCCTATTTGGCAGTGGTTTTTTCCAGAGTAGAGGAGGGTTCTGATGGTGTTAATTTTCTCATTCAGAGGTTACCAATGTACAAAATGCATGTACATTTGTATATGAGTGTTATTCATGACTATGTTGTTGCAGCTCTAGTCTTGATTGATGCTGGCAATATACCGTGTTCTTAGGACTGTACTGAACATGGTTAAGGTTCATCATCTATGGCAGCAGCCTGAAGAGAACTAAAATGTTTAAATTACAAGAAAACTTGTAGCAACTTACGAATTCAGCCTCTTTTTTAAACCTAAAATATGAGCATTTTTGAAAGTAAAGCAATGCATAACTAAAATACCTTGGAAACCCCAGCTCTGCCCCTCTAGGAACAGTAATCCAACTTCGTTCTTCCTGACAGAGCTTCTCCGAGATATCTGTACTTTGAGTCAACATACAATGCGTTGCCATTAGGGATGGACTAAGGAGAGCTGCAGAAATAAAAACCCCGTTCTGTGGAGAGTGTCATTATTTGCTTATGTGGGTTTTTTTCAAGCTTAATTAAAAAAATCAGAGAAGACTGACTGCAGCTTGGAAATCATGGCAACACCATGGAGCATTATCGTCTCTTGTTTGACCGTGTGTACATTATGAATTCAAGAAGCTCCTGCTGAGGAAAGGTACAGCAGTACATTGTCATCAAAACATTCAATGGGATGGCATTTTCTGGCAGCAGTATGAAAGGCTTCATGAAAAATAAACCTTAACCATCTCAAGTGGGGGTGTCTGTGCTATTGTCCTGGCACAATAAGCATCCTCTGTAGCTTAGCTTTTACCCTTTGATATGCTGCTTTCAGAAAGGCTTAAAAAAGCTTCCTGTAGCTGTTGCTGCCATCTCCCACTAAGCCAGATCACTGTGTGGCATTACTTCTCTTCCTCAAAGTTAGTGCTGAGGAAGTCAACAATGCTGAGAAAGTCAACAATAAGGTGAAAAAGTGATCTTAAAACTGTGTCCAAGAACCATTGTTTGCTAGGAAGGGAGCTGGAGGGGCATCTTCACTTAGGTTTTGCACCTCTGTGGCTGAGTCAGAGAAAAAAGCATTCCTTCCCTCTCCTCCTCCTCCTCCTACACCATTAAGTAATAATGCAGGAAGACCTTTGAAATAAATAGTTCCTTGACAGGAATGTGTATCTTTAGTTTCCTTACTTAAATGAAGGGACTTTATTAATTGGAAAAGATCAGCTTTTGTTTACAGGAATTTGTATGAAATAAATAGCTGCAAGGAGGATCATAAAAACATGAATCCTAAAGGCTCAGACATCAGAAGCAATTAAAACTTCAGACTTTGCACATACTGAGAGAAAGAGTGGCTATACAAAAATAACTTTGAGGAGGATACTTCCACAGCAGTGAAGCAGCTAACTCCTACATGCAGCAACACATACATGCAGCCTACTTTTTGTCAGGAATGGATTCCAGGGTCCCAGGGGTCCTGTGTGAATGTTGTCACTCTGCATTCACAGCTTCACACACAAGAAAATCCACTGCAACGTGCACTTAATCCTTCACAGGAGCCTGGCAAACTCAGCCCGGACTTTGCTACATTTCAGAAATCTTCTTACAAATCCATGCTCACCCCACTGCAGGTTTCATAAGGACCCCTTCACCTCCCAGGTGAGTTAATTCTTCTCATCTCCTCCTCCTTTGCCAGTAGCACTGGTCTCTGGGAAGTAACAAGTCAGGCAATCATCAAAATCTTTCCTTCATGCAGAGGTGGATATAGCTGGGTGAGTATTTAGGCCACCTAACAATATGAAACTGCACTGTTCCAGCCCTTTCCCACACAGCTGGAGCATCACTGATGTTAGCTGCTGAGTTTTCAGCAGCTCTAAAATACTCTTTTTACAACATCCTTTCAGAAAAAAACCCACAATAAACACTTCAGATTCCTAGTCTGATATAAGTATTCATTGAACTCTTTTTAAATCAGGTGCAAAACAACAACTACATCTCCAACACCAGTGACTGTATCAATTAGTAAAAGACTATATTTTAAGCAGAATTCTCTGTGGGAGGCTCCATTTTCCCATTAGAAACTTCCTGATCCTTGATTATTTCTCCGTCATCACTGGTGTTTATAATTCTCCTCATTTGCTGAGAACATCATTAGTATTATGTACCAGATAGGTAACAAAGTGACTTTTAAAAAAGGGTAGACTAATTCGCAGTAGGAAGCCAGAAGCGTACCAGGCTGTGGATAAATCTGTAAAAAGGATCTCCAGTTATGAGGCCAGACCCTCACAGCTATGTATGTGGATGTGTATTTACAACTGTCTCTTATTAATTTATTTATTCTTTCTCTGAGCCTCAACTAATGTTACTCCCCTGTGAGGCTGTGAATGCATTCATATGTGAATGCATTAACAGTGGGCATAAACTAGGGAAAAAAAATCGTCCCAGCATGTCTCCATCCAAAGATGTGGAAAACTTTGATTATTCATTAGGCAAGAAAGAGCAAGAATAAAATCCCTTTTGTTGTATTAAAATTAAATCAGAAATGCAGGAAAGAGCAGCTTGCCACCAGCCTGATTGTTCCAAGGACTGCAGTTTAGGCCAACACTGAGGCAACTGTATTTACCTAATTCTGATAGGAGACTGTCAGTCCCTCATGGCTTGAGAAGTCAGCCTCCTCTCCGCTGTGTTTCCTTTATTTCTCCGTAATTTTTTTGCATACAAGTTTGAATCTGAAAGTTTTTTTCTCTATCAGGTTTGTGTATATCTCAGGTGGTTTTGTTAAATGAATCTTCCTGGAGTACCATGATACTTGCCATGTTACAAAGAAGCACTTGATGCTGTGAGAAATTTGGGGTAAAAACAGATCCTTCTTATCCTTGGGCTTTCCACTTGGGTGTTATTGCTTTCTTCTTCCCTTGCAATAGGGAGCACCAAAATCCTATGAATACCATGTTTGGGTCATTTGCTGGAGAAAGAAAACCTGGAAATGCAATGTCTTTCTTTACTACGGCAATTTCTGTAAGTCAAAACATTACAAAAGATGTGAGACCATTTTCTCACTCAAGACAAATATAATTCTTAATAAATAAATAGTTTTTACAGACGGGAATAAAAATATAATGTATCTCTGATTTGCTGTTTTCTCTTTTAAGTCCTCCCCAATAAACTATCTGTATAGACAAATTACATTGTACACATGAGGTCGGCAAAAACATACAAAATAGGTTGATGAAATTCCTTCTATTTTGTGACTCCAAGACTTAACATGGATATTAACTTCAGAAAACAGAACATGATATACCAGTCAAAACTATAATAGTGGTTGGAATAATAATAATATTAAACGTGAGTGAACCTTAATATAAAAACACAAATACAGCTCTGACCCAGCAGACTGACTCAGAAAGGAACCAAGTGGAGAATCCTAGAGGGAGAACACAAATAGGTTGTCATTGCTTTCATAGGTCATTATAGAAGGAGCAGCCTGTCAGGAGGTAGCCCTCACTCACAATAACTGTATCCTGATGTTCACTCTCCTGTTGTTAAATCCTGCTTTGTTTTGGTGACCAGATTTTAATTCCTTTTTCTAGTCACAGCCAGACTGAGGATTTGTGATCTGCAACAACAAAGCCTCAGTGCAATCTCTTGTGCCATTTTCTTTTCCATTCTATGATTCTCCCTAATCTAATTTTCCCTGTTCCCTTCCCTGCTGCCACTGCATGCTGAGCAGTAGGAAAGCCACTGCCAAGCTTGGGGCCCTGCCTGTCCTGGGAGGCTGTGGAGCCTGGAGTGCCCCTCAGGGAGTGTAGGAGAGGAGCTACCACAGACCACCCACGATCCACCTCAAGCACCTGAACTGCAAACCTGTTTTTTAACTGGCAGTACTAATTCAGATTAACATAAACTCAAATTATTCCTGCCAACCACCACTCTCTGCATGGCATGTCCCACCTCATTGCTCACGCAATTTTGCTGCAGTAAGGCTTCCTGAACTCTTCTCCATTTCTCATATTTTAATGTAAATATTTTTGGAGGGCAGTGTTATCTGCAAATTATCTCATTTTATTGTACTTTTCCTGCAGTACCTAGTAAGCACATTACATACCATTTCTGTAGAGAATATTGTAGGCATACTTTGTGCCTGGCTGAAAAGATATGTGTTCTGATTGTTTCATTAACTGCAATTGACTCTGGTAAACAAACAAACAAAAAACCCCCCCAAAAACACAAAAACCCAACAAACTTATGTAAGAGAGCCTACTTTTCTTTATCAAAGTTCTGGCAAGAATCTCATGATATCATGACTACCTAACAGTTTCACCATTTCACATTTAAAATGATTGTTACAGCAAGTTGTATACTTCTGAAAACAACCCTGGATGATGTATGTTTTTTCCTGAATTATCCCTATTTTTTAATAACAAGGACAAACACCTGTGGCTTTCTGTTTCCCTATTACAGCCATTGCATTTTAAGAGCTGAAAAAAGCAAACTGAGAAGTGGGAGATCCCGACAGCAGGGAGGTGTTTAAGCCCACTGCAACTGGGCCGTGTCCAAAGTGAGTCTGTGAGCAGACGTGGTGCAGAGGTTGCAGACAATGATTGAGATCTCGGTGGTGTAGGATACAGTACTGAGCATAGCATGAGGCTATGAAGGAAACAGGTAATGCCCTAGCCCTACTAAATACAGCATGAGGTATCCAAAATTTAATCATGAATGTATAGTGGTAACACTTGATTAAAAAACGTGGTAAGATATACAAACCAGGACTTTTTTGTCATTCTATTTGTTCTGCATTTTTTGCTATCTGAATAAAACAAACCTGAGGGGATATCCTGTATGAAAAATGCTGCTTGTCTTGAAAGTTCAGTTCATTAAATCAAATCCTGACCTTTTAGAGTTTACGCTAGCTGAGCCTTTCTGCTCCCTGGATAGCAAAACTGTTGGTCCACAGAGCTGACTTTTTCATCAAACATTCCTCACCTTCCCGACCATTAAATGACCCTCCTTGTTCTTGAAGTGTTTTCTGATGCATCGAAATGTGAACAACTAAAGGGCATCTATGAAGCAGCTGTTGAAACAACATGGCTTCAGTTCTAAAGGAAATACTGCGAAAAATAAAATCATTCTTACAATCACAAATTTCCAAATCAGCACAAATGTATATTTGCAAGAACATCTGCCCACATTAATAGGCACACATGTACTATATATAAATATATATGTAGCCACATGCACACCCAAGCAGATAAGACATGCTTTAGCTTGCTGTGCTGGCTGTACTGGGGCCCTCACCTGTACATATACCTTTTACCTATTACCATATACCTGATCATATACCTTTAACTCCAGCCCAAGATGAACAGATTGCTGGCTGAATGGAGTCTTTTTATAGCGCTAGTCCATGGGGAAATTCTTCAACAAAAATGCTTTTCTGATCACATTTGCAATTCATATACGCTATGAACAGGGTTCTATTAATTGAACACTGAAAAACATTCCTAATTATTGCATATATTATTAATGACCTTCATGCCTCTACAATAAGCAAACCAGCGATGTTCAGTACCAATGTACATTCTGAGAGTTTTCTCACTGTGGATTCTGTTCAACTGCTCTTCAAATGGTTATTTTTTCCTGAGGATTTCTACATTTAGATGACAAATCAAGCTTCTCTAATTGCCAAATTGTATCTGCTCTTTCACCAAGAGACACCTTACAGAGTTTCTGAGTCAGAGTAACCAGGCAACCCTGAGTCTCTAGACTAGGAGGCAAAGGAAAATGTGTACTCCTACAGCAAGAAGAAAAATTATCATTTCAATCTCTATTCAAAAATTTGTCATAATAGAAATAATGTTTGCTGTGACTCAAACATTTCAACGGGCGATATAAATCCTCAAGCTCAAGATGTTCCAGTCAGAAGCTGAGGAGTTTCCTGCCAGTTCTCCCAATGCTGCTGGGCAAACTGGAATCCAGGCAAGAGCTGGTCAGGCAGCTCTGGGCCTCTGAGCTCCAGCATGGAAATGTCTTTTTGATTCCTGTTAACTGTGTAAAGTCATACCAGGGAGATACCAAGTGCCAATCTGTTGTTTTTCCTGGGCAGAAATCCCCTGATGGTCCAGTCAAAGCCAAGACTTTATAGTGCAAATTTCTGCAAATCCCAATGATGACCTTCCACCAAGGGCAGCTGCATAAGCCCCGCTTTGCTTTGACTCACTGGGGTTTATCCAATGACCTGACAGAGACCACAAAATCATATTTATTACAAAAAAAGCCCCAACCTTAAAAATAACTATATATATATATATGTCTTGGAAGAAGAAGCCAGAGGAAAGGACCATCAGCACTGGTCGTGGTTCAAAAGGTGGCTAAACTGAGAAGGCAGGGCATTTCTTGGGGTGCACCCCCTTCCTGGGCAGTACTGTCTGTGCTGTGGGAAGTGCAAAGAACAGTGCTGCCACGGCTTCAGCAAGGAAAGCAGCAGCCTGGAGGGCCAAAAATTCTGTGGTGATTGTGTGCGTGTCCCTCTCTCAGAGCATCTCCCACATCTGGGCAGTTGGGAGACATAGATGAAACCCACTTTCCACAGAAGCAGCAGTTTAGGCCATCAAACCCCTGCCCTGATTGCTTCTGATCAGCTTGGCTGCTGGATGCAGAGTGCTAAAATAGCAGCAAAGTGACAGATACTCCTCCCCCCAGCTCTCTAACCTTCCCTTCTCTAAAAGGATGTGTGTGCTTGCTGATACCTAGCCTCCTCCCTGCTCACTCTGTGGAGCTTTTCCCCTGCTTGTGGCTGGTAGTGAGGTCTAGTGGGTCTCTTTTGCATCGGTGGCTGTGCCTTAAAGACTTTCATCCCAGCCTAAAGAAATGCTCTCCGGCCTTTAAAAAGCTGACACGACACCCCCAGATTATTCAACAGCACTTAGGCACCACAGGGTGCCTGAGGTTCAATAACACAAGACCATGAAATGTCTCAGCTACACTGCAGGTACACAGTTCCCAGGGGGGCAATGATTTCTGCAAGTGAACATCAGAACTTCCTTGGGTTTATCTAAAAAGGAAAATGACAACTAAGTACTTGAATTATCTTTACATGGATGTGTTGCATTTATTCTCCTGTTTTCAATGCTGGAGAGTTACCCTATGGCAAAGACTTCTAACAAAATCCTCTGGGACTATTACTCCTTGCACCTGTTTGCAGGTCTGTACTCTCCCTGGGGGGTGCAGAAGGGAGCAACAGACTTTGGTGGTCCCTCTGGCTTCATCTGACAAGGCTCTTGGAAGATATTTACAGGATCTTGGAAGAGCCACTTTTTCATCTCCCCTCCCCTCCCCTCCCCTCCCCTCCCCTCCCCTCCCCTCCCCTCCCCTCTCCTCTCCTCTCCTCTCCTCGGAGGAAGAGGAGGAGGAAGAAGAGGAGGAACAGGAGGAGGAAGAGGAGGAAGAGGAGGAGGAGGAGGAAGAGGAAGAGGAAGAGGAAGAGGAAGAGGAAGAGGAGGAGGAAGAGGAAGAGGAAGAGGAAGAGGACAGGGCCCCAGTCCGGGGTAGCAATCAGCTGCATGGTTAACCTTAGCCCTGGACCTAGCTCCATTGCTTTCACTGGAACATACACAGATATTTCCATGATTTGCCACAGGTAAAGGGATTTAGATATTTGTAAAAATGCATAAATTAAGGCCTTAATTGTCCATTTATTTTAAGTAAAGCTATTCCTGGAGTTAGAGGTAGTTTGAGGCATTAAGGGATGTGACTGGGCCTCATACCGAGTAATTCTGGATTCCTGCCGTTGTTAGAAGCGTATTGGATTAGTGTGCTGGTGTGTTGTGAAAAAAATCACAGCATGAGAAGTGCTGTGATCCTGGTGTCCGAGAAATGCTGTGATCCTGGTGCCTGGCTCTGGGCAGCCCGGCCGGACAAGGCTGCACACGGCAGCAGGGCGGGCAGGAGAGAGGGCAGCGTCCGAGGGGCAGAACTGGGTGATGGGCGAAAGACACGGGGGCAGTGCCGGGTTCCTGCAGCCGGGCTGGAAACTGGGAGCGCGGACAGCGGGAGCGACCGGCAGAGGGAGAGGGCTGCAAGCGACGGGCACGGGGCACTGCCCTGCGAATTCCCCGCACAGCGCCCCGGTGCCATCTAGCACCGAAAGCTGAACTCGGAGGACGTTCCTGAAGGCCCGTGTTTGCGGGACGCGCGGCCCTGCCCCGGCAGGAATTTGGTAATTCGGGTTCCGCTTTTTCGGGAGCGTTCCCAGGCTGGCCGCGGCTCAGCGCTCCCCCTGGTGGCGCCGCGGCGGCGCTGCAGCCCCGCGCTGCCGCCCGCGCCCTCCGCGCTCGCTCCGCTCCCAGCGCGTGCCCTGGAGGCCCGAGCAGCGCCTTGAACAACGGCGTCGTGAGCGGGAAAATCCGTCCGAGATTTACACTGGTTCCTGCTGAACAACGCCTGGCATGACAGTACCCTAACCGCTCACAGCACCGCCAAGTCCTGTTTCGCAACTAAATAACATTTCCCCGTTTGTGTAGGTCGCGATGTAGTTCGAGACTTCAAAAAAAGTCTTTCAGTGCCAGTTCAATGCATTCACTCAAACTCAAACTTTCCCAAACTATACAATCAGAGTAAAGAATCTAAAGAATGCTTTATCTGCAAATGTCCTAAGTATTAGACATTTCTTAGTGAAATCTGCTGGATTTCTGTGATATGCACTGCTCATAAAAGCAGCTGAGTCAGATCAGTAGGTATTTTTGATAATAGTCTTTTATGTGTAATTAACTGCAATGGGGAAAGTTCCCCCAAGTGGTTTCCAAGTCTATTGCAATGTAAAGTAAAAGATGTGGATGACAGGGGAAGGAAAAATGCCTTTATTTATATGATGGTTCCAAAATAATAGAAAAGAGAGATGCAAGGTAAGTGAGTGAATATATAAGGATGCTACAAAGTAGTTCTGCCTCCCTTCTTTACTGCATTGCTCAGTCATTTCTAGGTGGCATTTTGGTAATCAGAATAAAAGAAACAGGAGTTTTACACCTCGGTTTGAGGAGATGAGCATGCAAGTGAAGTGCCCTCCCCGAGGGCTGCCCTTAGCCCAGGCTGCAGAGGGGGGGCACAGGCACTGAGAGCAGCCCTGGTGCAGAGAACTGTGTGGGCAGCACTTCGTCACACCCATGGGGCAGCCCCCTCTGAGCAGGCATGGGATGGGAAGAGCAAGAGAGCAAGGAAGAGCAAGTCACCACAGCATATTTCTGGGTTTGCAAGCACTCGACAGCAAAGAATAAAGACCAGGGCAGAAAATGAAGGCAGGAGCTTAAAATATTCTTTTGCTCCTGTGAGCAGCTCTGTGGACTCCTTGGGCTCTGCTTGGGTGCAAGGCACATCAGCCTCAAGGGACTTCATCATATAAAACAAAAGCACAGCATCTATAGCTCATGTTCTGGTGCTTTCTGAGACCCTGCAAGTAAAGAATGACAGCAAAAAAAGTTTAACTTTCAGGGTAATGTGTCTGCAAACAGACATAAAGTCACATTGGTTGTAGGCAGTGGGAGGATGGGACTATATAACCAAGCTTGTCTAAGGTATGGGCTAACAAGCACCACACTTTCCACCCCTGTAAAATCATCTTCTAAACAAGAGTGGATGCAGAGTGAGAAGGAGCAGCATCTACCTGAGCATCACATGCAGCTCTGGGGGGGAGGAGGTCTCATC
This sequence comes from Lycocorax pyrrhopterus obiensis, assembly GCA_014706295.1. Lineage (NCBI taxonomy): Eukaryota > Metazoa > Chordata > Aves > Passeriformes > Paradisaeidae > Lycocorax > Lycocorax pyrrhopterus. Next base: position 17,146,835 of record JACSVZ010000002.1, on the reverse strand, counting down.
ACAAAAGCAGAAGCTGGTCTTTGTCAAAATGCACAGGGTAAAGGAATGAAAAGTAGAGCAGGGACAGTGGGGATGTAACAGCTGGAACACATCAGATCCTTATTATTTCCATACTTATCCTTTTACTCCAAGAGGGCACTTAGCCTACAAGTTAGTGAGCACAAATTTAGGATTGAAAAATGGAGGATTTCATTTTAAACAAATAGCCAAAGTTTTGATGCCAGGTTGCTGATGGCATTGACGTGCCAGACCTTGCAGGGACCCCCATAATCCTCTCAGGTCATGCAGTTGGCCATGCCTTACCCTTGCTTCAGGAATGGCAGGTAAGCAGGAGACAAAATACAAGCTGCAAATGGAAAATGGCCCCTGAATAAGTGAGAAAAACTTCCCAGAGTCCTAGAAAAACCTCAGCCCTGTTCCTGATAGCAGCCAAAGAGGAAAATTAAATATTCAGGAATTAACAGTGGGAGTAACTAAAAGAGGCAATGCCACATGCCACAGTGTAAATACTGTAAAATTTGAGCCACCTTCTTTCCCCACACTATAAAAGCATAAAATAGGCCTTAAAAGGTATTCTTTAAGATGATCAGTGTATGTAGCAGCTACTGTTTGAAGAGAGTATCACTGCAAACATTATGATCAAAGGGAGAATCACTAGAACATTTTATAAGTGACAAGATTCTTCAAGGTGAGCAGTTACTCAGCAAGGTTCCACCTACAACAGCTGGGAGTCACCCTGCAAAATTTGTACACAAGGGACTTAAAACAAAATGAAGGCTTTAAAAATTTTTTTTAGCCACCCACTGCGGGGATGACAGCACAGGAGAGTGGAGCAGCAGCCATTGCTCCTTCCCATGCCTGAGATGCTCAGAGTCACACACATTTTCTTTGTCTTTGAAATTCAACCTGTGGATTTGGCACCATGTTTTTCACAGTGGCAGCTGTTTCTCTCATGACTGTTACATCCTCCTTCTGCTTCAGTTTCAAAACATGCACTTACTATGAAATTAGCAAAATGAGAGTGTTTTTAATGCTATATAAAATGGAGATGGGCAGGTTTGGGTGGCAGGGGTGGCCCTGGCAGAACTGCAGGGGTGCTGTCTGCTGAGCTGCACACAAGGAGGAACTAAAATTCAGTGTGAATGGGGATGGCATAGGAGGTGGCAGGGAAGCCCACAACCTTTGCAGTGCAAGTTTTGGCCCCTCCAGGAAGGCAAAAGGAGCCAGAGAGTTCAGTGAGGTTCCACATGATCAGGAGATCGTATTTCTTAGAGCTTCAAGTTTTCGTCTTTGAGCAAAGGGCATGAGACTATGTGCATTTCAGCCATGCTTTGAGGGACAGAAGCATCCAGGACAAGCTCATCCAGTCACCTCTGAAGTTGGGTTTCCACAGAAGATTTATGAGAAATATTCACTTTCTTTCAGTCTGCCCTCAAAGTCATACTCCAAATCTGCTTTGTTGCGAAGCAAAATGTTCTAAGCATACCAATTCTGCCTTCTTCAGTGGAAGTGCCTCCCTATGAAAAATTGCCCCCGACCTTGAGTTGTTGTAAACCATATAATGAAAATGAGGCACCAAAATGTGGTTAAAATTGCATTAGTTATTTTCCTCTGGTGGGGAAAGAGCAATAGAAATACTGTTAGTTTCTGGGCAGAAAGAAATGAGACATCGAGAGAGGCAAAGGTCTCTAAATTTTCCATGCACATGTAATTTAGAAGGCAATATAGTGATAAAATAAATACAAAGTACTTATTAGGCTTAATTCCAATATACAAAAGAGGAAACATATTAAGCGTTGCCCCTCCTTTTTCATAAAGGATGCCTCTCTTCACTCACGTCAGAAAAAGACATGCGTAAATCTTCTATGTGATTAGAATAACAATTGTGAGATGTTTTATTCAAGGAAAGGTCTATGGAAAGAAAGCTGAAAGCATTGACATACCCTAAAAGGACATGTTGTTCAACAAATGCCCTCATTACATGTAATTCAGTTCAAGCTGCAGAGCTGTGTATGGAAGTCTGTGCTTGAGCAGCCGTAAAATCAGAGCCTCATTTAGGCTGGAAGGGACCTTCAGAAGTCCAGTGTGTGGTGGCAGGAGGGCTGGAGTGAGCAAATGTTATACACTTACAGCACAGAAATGGAAATCACAGCACAGCTGTTGATCTTGTTCTTGGCATTCTAATAAGACGTTGTCAGGGCAGATCACAGCATCTTTCAATGAGTTGGAAGAAAGCTTTCACTAAGAGACATTCAGCTGAGAGTTCAGAAAGAGGCCAGATTGAGAATAGTCCAAAACCCAATTTCTTAACTTCATATTTCACCCTTATAAATTTGGATGCCAAACAAGAATACTTGGAATATAACAATTTTAAAAGGCCACTAAACCTCCACAACACGACAGCTACAGAGACAAGCAGGTATGTGACAGGGCAAGCACTGGAGATGTATGTGACTGCCCAGGAGGATGTGAGGTGCTGCCTAAAACCAGTCTCCATTGGTCCATGGGGCGAGAAGTGAGTAAAACAAGTTGTGCTCTGACACGTGCTGGGTAGAAAAGACCAGCTGGGTGCCCAGTGCAGGCTTTCTCTCTGCTCTGACACGGGAGAGAATCCCAGGGCATCTGCCAGGGGAAGGGATGTGGATGCCAGGGCCGGCTCTGCTTTGGCAGCTGTTGCATCTCCCTGACACCCCTTTAGTTTACATTTGAAATTTGAAATATTTCTGATCTGGGGAAAATTATGACACTCACAGTTATGTGCCCATCTTCTGCTACTTCCCATTTCAGTAGTGGAGACAAGACAGGATTCAAACAGCAAAAAAATCTAGTTTAGAAGGTAAAGTCTGGCCAAATCTGACATGGTTTTGTCATAATAACACCTGAACATGCCTCAGTCACTCTTGTCATCACAGGTGGACATCACTCTCATAAGGTGATGGCAGCCTGTTTTGGTAGCACATCTTTCACCTTCTTCCCCCCTGCAGGAATGTTACTTTGCCTCCTGCTGCTGTGATCAAAACATTTTAAATGACAAAGCGTCTGTCAGGTCCCCAGACATGCTGTGACTCTGGGCTCACATCCCAAGGTGGCATTGCAGATTAACACTAGGCCCATCAGAAACTAGATTTTCTCAAAAAGATACAATCATTCACATTTTGATCCTCTCAAAGAAAGATCCATCCTAATATTTGAGAAAGCATGAATAATCCTGCATCCAAGAGGCAGGGGCACAGCGAGGAGGGAAGGTGCAGGAGCCTGTGTGGCCATGGAGGGGACAGGGCTCTGGCCATTCTTCCTGCTATGGCTGCCTGCGTTGCCAATTCGCAGTCAGGCCTGCCAGGGATTTGAAGGAAAACAGCCAGTTCTGTGTTTTCTGCAATCCCCATCAAATCCAACTCCCTGGCTTTTTCACGGGAGCTAACAAACTGGTGTCAATGTAAAGAAATATCTTTGTCATTGCAAAGAAATGACTTTGAAAGACACAGAAACAAGTAGATCCCAATGTATCCACAAGCCGCTGTACAAACGTCATTTGGCATTGCTGCTTGAGCTCACTCATACCCCAGCACAGAAATCCATCCAGCCCCCACACCACTGTCAGCAGGGTTAAAGAGCTCAAGCTTCCCTGCATCTTCTGACTTAATCTTTTTGATGTGTAGATGTGGATGGAGATGAAAAGTTTTGCTTTGTTTGAAAAACAGACCCTTGTAAGTGCATTCTTCTGGGATACAGAGAAAGAGATACACATCTCATTTTCTATCAGACCAGCAACTCCTGCACCTGATACCTACATTCCAGAGTCAAAATTTCTCATTTCCAGGAAAGCAGGGCTCCATCACACATAATTGTTATTTTGGAAGGCAAGCACCAAATATCCCCCCTTTCTTCTTTTTTACCTCCAGATTTTATTGCTGAGAACCATGTAATTCAGTATGAGATATCCCTCTGGTCAGTTAGGGTCAGCTGTTCCAGTTCTGCTCCTGCCCAGCATCTTGGCCACTGCCAGCATACTTGCTGAGGGAGGAGCATGACAAAAAGAGCAGGTATAGAAGGTATGCAAGTTTTGCAAGCACTACTAAGAAACAAGCAAAACATTGGTGTATTATCAACACTGTTTAGGTCACAAATCCAAAACACAGAACCATCTGGACTGCTACACAGGAAATGAACTCCATCCCAGCCAAAATCAGTACACATGGAGAGGACATTTGTGATACCGACAGTGCCTATTTATGGATGATCATTTGCACTTCTATTACCGTCACTCAGCACAAATTGCCATTTGCAGGTTGCTCTCCTGTGGCATTCTGTAATAGACAAGCAATGAAATTGCTCCATTCGTTGCTCCCCTAATCCAAAACTGGAAATTAGTCAATGACAACATTATACAGACATTTTGCTTCCTTTGAAAACCCTGAGAAATTAACAACACCACATCTTCCTACACTGACTGTTCTGAACAGTCACAGACTAAGAGGTAGTAAATGGATCTAGATTTGCCATGCAGAAAGCCAGTCTAGCGAGCTCAGCATTGCTTCCTCAGGAGTGTAGGCAAATTTCCTGATAGAGTAAACCGAATTAGCCAGGAGGCATTTAGCCTAGTCTGGTAGTAAATATAAATTGCCCTGAAAGCTGACACTCATCCCAGGGATAAGGTCATGCATATTGGAAGCTGCCTGCCATCAGGTACAATTCATAGAGCCTTTTTGGAGAAAACATTCCTGCTTTACATGTCTTCCCAGAGCCAGATAGGTATTTATGCCGTCACAGCACATCAGTGACACAGGTCACTGGTGGCGGGGGATGGCTGGTGCTCCTGGGGTGAGGAGCAGCAAGTCCGTGGTGGCTCAGCAAATGCACACCCAGTCCAGCTGTGTGCACATTGGGAGCCCTTTGCTGGTGAGTGGGCATCACTGTTCTGCTGTGATACGCAGACTGTGTACTGCAGGCTTCCCTGGGGGCCAGATGGAGTCTTAAACTGGTATCAATCAAGTGCTTTCAGTTGGAGTAGTTAGAATTGAGTCCAGGCCACTTCACTGCCAGTTGCTTACTGACAAAAGAGCTAAACAAATGTCAGGGAAACAGAAAGCAATGTTAATTACACAGTTTTTGAAGGCTCCTAAAAAAAATATAGTGTTCTACAAAATCCAGGAGGCAGAGGAGTGACTCCCTGTGAAAGCAACACAGTAGATGGCAAAGTTCAGTAAGAGACTGAAAATGATATAATTTTGCCTAAGCAGCATTTTCTCTGCTTAATGTTTAAATCATTCTATTAACCAGTTATTTTCAGCATAAGATTTTTCTTGCTAAATGCTGAAGCTACCCAGCTACCCAGCTAATCATGTACATGCTCAGTTCAAAGATAACTGCACTTGAGGCTCAGACGCAGCCTCCGGCAAGCACAAAGCCTCCATTCAACCAGTGCAATGCCAGAGCCCCCATTGAGCCAGGGGAAGTCCAGGAGTGCCTTGGTCCTTAAGGGGTGCTGGTCAGTTACAGCCCCAGGTGGAGGCACAATGTGTTTGTGAATACCCAGGACCTGCAAGGTTTCCAAAGGAGAGAGAACTCTACACATCCTCCAGAGTGGGATTCTGCTTGTGTCTGAGACATTGCAATGTAGATGCCAGTGAGATCTGGTTTCCACTAATTTCAGCTGCATCAGGATGAGGGGGAGCAGAGGTGCCTGACCCAGTCCCATGGCCAGAGTCCCAAACAACCAACACAGCTGTGGGCAGTCCAGCCCTAGAAGCCTGAGAGGGATGTAGCCCACTCTGCCAGAGAAACCAAATCTGTGACGGTCACACTCTACACTTCACCAACATTATTGACTCCATCTGCTGTAATGCAGGTCACATGCTTAGCTCACAGATATATGTGTATGTAGGTATGGATTACTCTCGTGCTGAATTCAACCCCCTGCAAAGGCCCATGTAGTCAAAGACGGCCAAGCCACTGATTTCCAGCTTAATTTTGGAGCTACATGTAAATTTAGGAGAGGATAACTGGAACAGCTTAATGTAACACCATGATAAAAGATGGCGAAACTCTTCTTAGAGCTGTAAGTCTTCTTTGTTTTCCCTCAAGCTAAAAATAAATAAAGGAGTTTCTTTCTGCATCGAGGAAATCTAGAGGACTATGGCACGTTTTCTCCCTTGCATAGCATGTCAGATCATGATTGCTTCACCTGGCATTGGGATATCATGCATACAGTGCACACTAACCTGCTCCCAGATGGTGCATGACTGTCAGAAGACAACAGGATGAGCCCTTCTCCTTGGCTGACCTTCTCCTTGATGCACCTGCACTCACACAACCAAACTGCAATTGGTTTCCTCACTGAAAGGCTGCAGAAAAAAATGAAATGAAGGCAGGCTGCTATGCTGAGGAGATGCCAGCATGGCCATAACACTGTTGCCAAGTGAGTGTAAGCGATCCCAGCTGCAAAACACACTAGCTGGCTGTTAGAGCATCTTTTTAAAGTAGCCCCCCAAGATATTAAATTCTATCTCATATCTTAAATATGTTTTGTGCTACCATTAAGATGGAGCCAGCCTAGATAGCTTTTCCTGTTGACAGGCTGTGTCAAAGCCCCAAACACAAATACTGTCTGTTGTGCTGCGTCTCATTTAAAAATAGTAATTTAAAAAGCTCCACCTTAAATGTTTGTTCCTAAAATTGGTGCATCTCTGTACAAATGCAAAGCAGGTGACTAAATGTTCTAGGACATGTGGCATGGTGACAGACTAAATCAGGTGCTGTAATCACCAATTTGCTTATCCTTACGGGTATTCAATCTGAGCGATTCAACACCCTGAACTGTGCCAGCTGTGAGCATGGGTGCCTTGCAACTCTCCAATACAGATTTATGATGCATTTTGGTCTCCTTCTTGTACTCCACCTGCAGGTGTATAAGCACAACCCGTGCTGGTGTGCTGTCACTACTCTGATAGCACTTACCCTTTACTCTTTGGCCGAAGGGGTATCACAGCAAACCTGTCAGAGCTCAGCCACATTATACACGTGGTTTTGGATTCCTGAGTGGTGAAATTGGTGATGATCACACAAAGCTCAGCAAACTTCCTCTTCTTACACTACACAGCATCTGCTGATATTTAAGTAGCATCTACCTGTCCACCATATCCAGGGCATTTTGCTTCAGGCTTATGGATGCAAAGGGAGAAAAGCAGAGCCAACAGCAGTTATAACCACTCATGAAGGTGCCGATTTCCCGTCTCCTCCAGCTGGGGAAGAGATGTGAACTGTCAGGTTTGAAAGACCACTAGCACCTGCTGCAGCACCCAGCAGAGCTGTCAGAGTGACACTGCCCCACGAGCCATGCACATGTCCCCTGGGGCAAGGGGCAGCACTGCCTCTGGGCAGCCATGAGACCATCTGGCCAGCACAGGGGCACTTACAGCTGCAGGGTAACTCACAGTGACCTAATAATACACATTTTATAAGTTGTGGATTCCCACTCAGCTACTTCTACAGGCTGGTCATGATTTACTGAAAACTTCAGTTCACTCTGAGCAAGAAATAAAAATCGTAACTTGGTGTGCTTGAGGGTACTCGCAGGTGTATCAGCTTCATTCCAATGCTGACTGGACTTAATGGATGCTTTCCAAATGAACAGAACTTTAGGGTAATTAAAAACTCCAAAGGAGGGAAAGTTACCAATGATATCTCAGTTGCTTAGTACAGACTATTTAGAAATAGACTAACATTTGCACAAGGCTGTATATGCCATCCAGAACATATAACTGACACTTGGAATGTAAGTCACAGCATTTGAGCATTTCAGTCCTTTCTGTAGCATTAATAATTAATTTGAAAGTTAAGTATTGAAACATATGATGTCATCTTCCAAATTATGAGAATGAAGTTCAAATATTGCAGTTGAGGATTAAAAAAATTATTTTTGGCTAAAATGTATAAAATAAAGCAGAAACTGAAATGCTAAGGATGTCCTTTATCTGCAGGAACTGAGGTTTTAGAAGAACACAAAATATTAAAGGAAAATTGAAAAACTTCTGAGAGTTGGCACAGGTAGAACACTACATTAACAGACATGTAAAATTGTACTGTCAGGCTGAGCAAAATGCTGTTTTGACTCAGTAAGAAGTTAAAATAAATTGCACAAAGCAGTTGAAATTATTTTCTTTAAGGCTGCCATATCTATCTCATGTAAATGTGAAAATGAAGTAATCTATTAGCTCACCACTCAGTGTGACATCAGTTTCCAGTTCCTGCCACCAGCTCCAGCATCCCACACATCTCCCTGTCAGCAATTTACTGCCCTCAGACACTTTACAACATTTCTTGTTGAGAGTCAATTTATTACATAGCTGCCATGGAAATTTGTGGTGAAATATCTGTTTCTGCTCGAATAGATCGGGGCTTTGGTTTGTTCCCCTGCTCTGCAGTGGCCTGGTAGCTTCCATGGGGACCTCCCAGGATCATGCACTGCCAAAGCCAAGGACTTTGTGGAGGTAAAGCTGCCTGGATAACATGGCATTTCCCTCTGGGAAGCTTCCTTCTGGTCAGCAGTGTAAAGGAAAGCCCTTTTCGTGTCATTCCACCTGGCATGTCATTTGGGCATCTGTTGAATGGAATCATAAAGTCCCAAAAGCAGCTTCTGTGTGACTTGAGGCAGGCGGCCAAGGAAGAGGAGCTCCCGCCCTGGGGGTTTGAACCTGTAAGCAGTAATAGCAGCACGTCCCCTCTGCTGTATGTCCGGGTGAGGGGGACTGCTGGTATCTCACACTTTAATTAAAGTCCCAGAAGACTTAAGCTGTAAGGTCCGACCCACTTTTCTTCTCAGAACACTAAAAGACTGCTTTGAAGGCTCACTTGCGCTGGGCCTGCCCTGTGCCTACAGCCATAGCTCTGCGAGGAAATCTCCCTGCCACTCTATTTTGCCCAGCAGGTAAATCGTAGTGAGTATCAGAGGTGGGACACACAGAGCCAGTGTCCTCACAAGGCTATGTGTCTTTAGGAGTAGAGAGCCCACTCATGTGGTCTCTGATGAAGAAGCTCTGCTGATGAATCCCCAAATTGCCGAGACTGGCTCTCCTGCCAGGGGTCATTCCTGGAAGCATTCAGGAGGTGGTGGAGAAAACATGTGGAGGGATGGAGAAAACCTGAACTAGGATGTGACTTTGGTGGCAGGGTGTGCACTGCCCAGCCACCCACCTGCTCATGATTCCCTGTTCCACACCAGGTGTGGTGGCCTGGGTGAGTACACCGTGAAGCTTGGAGCACCCTCCCAACCCAAACCTGCTATGCATAATGGTTGAACTGATTTTGGCTGAAGGGGGTTGGATGAAATAACTTTGTTTTCTACTGATAATATTGATACGAGTTTGGAGGGAACTGCCTTTCATCATCTCTTTGAAATGTCAGGGAGAGGTGTGATCCATGTAGTACCAGTTCCTTACAACTATGTGTCATAGCGTGAGCAATCCTATAGCTGTGTGACCTGTCTTTACCATGACATGCAGAATGCTTCTGCCAGCTGTTGGAGATGTAGGATAGACGAATATCTCAGCTTTCACCTTTTAAAAAATTACTGCAGTTGTGAAGACAGGCATGAAAACACAATGCAAGAGCAGTCTGTAGGTACAAAAGTGAAAATACCCATCATGCTTCCATTGTAAAGGGAGTCAGTTCATTTTCACTTTTGTCTCTTAATGAGATGGTTCAGAAACTTTGCAGCATTTCCAGGCTCAGAACGACTGGGAGGGGACTCTGTCCCAGAAAAGCCTCAGCTGCTGTAGTGAAGTCAGTGAAGTCAGTGGTACAAATGAAGGTGAAGGTTTGCAAAATCAAACTTTTAAAATGCATGTAACCAAAACAAATGAGATTTGTCATTCTTTCAGGGGCTCTCTAAGTGGTTGCCTTTTCTGTGGTGAATGCCATCTATCCTGCAATGAGGCAGTGCTGCCAATGTAAGCAACCACCTGCATCCACCACGACTCCAAATCCAGATTCTCAGAAATTTCACCTGTATGAAATTGTGGCGTCAGTTTTGGGAGCCCAGCCTGCCCTGGAACTGCACATCACAATCACCCCAGCATTGCTGTTCTCTGGTTGAGTGCAGAAATGCACTTTCTAGGTACTTTACAGCACCAAATGTCATCTTGACTACATTGAGATGAAAAGTATGGATTACTTCTATTAATTGACTGCACATACGAACACTTGTGATGCAGAGCAGCGAGTATGTATCTGGCATATGGAGGCATGGGGCTCCTATTTTCACCAGGAGTGTCCACCCTGTCCACCCAGCACTGCTCACCCCCATAACAGGAGTCCCTATCCCCACCCACCCACTGAGGCTGATCTAGTTGCAACTTTGGCTCACCCTGTACTTACAGCTCTTACTTACAGCAAATTATTTTGCTTTTTTAGCAACTGGTTTTGAGGTAAGTTTTTTGCATTTCCATGATAATAACAACTCTCGACTGTTTGTTTCTATTGCAGAACCCATTTGTATTTATGAAAAGGAATATGTCAGAAACTACCAGCAAATTATACCAAGGAAATCTCAAGATGGTTTCACAAGTCATTATTATCATCCTATGAGGTCAGGAGGAAACTGGTTTGTTTAGTGACACATTGTTTGATTTAGCAGCTGAGTGACTCACACCAATTTGAAGATTTGTTGCTACATTGAATGCTTAATTGCAAAGATAAGCTGTGCTGTTAGTTCAAAGATAGTGTGTAGGCTGAGATGAACAGATGCCAAAATTGTGAAGACAATTGCTGAAGTTTAAATTATAAAGTCTGAATTGAAAGCTGTGATTAAATAAGGACTGTTCTTCATTAATCACTATTTAGGTTTTCCCCTCTTTGTTTCATTCTTCACTTCGACAGAAGCAACATTATAGAGAGGACCTGAAGCAGAGCTAAATATCAGTAACTGATTTGAATCTTGCTTACATGGATCCTCCATTTCCACTATGTAATTAGCACCAGTGAAACTACCCAGGTGCAAAAGTAATCAGAATTTTGGCTTTACTCATTCATTTATTCTGAGATGGGTTGACAGCACGCTGGCTCAGTGGGGGCAGAGTCGGCAGGGTCATGGAAAAACTGGGATGCTGAGGTGGGTGGAGCTGGAGCCCTCTTGCTGGGGCTGCCTGGGACTGGGCAGGAAGACAATAGGGAGGGGGAAGAGCCACGTCTCTTAAGAGTCAGTTTTAAAAGTGTTGGCAGAGGCAATCCCTGTGTCAACTGGGAGCTGAAAGTCTTGTCTCTGTGTCCTGATGTCCCTGGAGATTTAGAAGGGAGGTAACAGAGATGAAACTCTCTCTGGAGAATCAACTATGTATGTTTAATCTTAACTTTTCATCTGGTAAACCCAGGAATGACATAAACCTTGGGGGCAGGAAAAGTGTATTTGGTCTCGAGCAGCAGGTGGAGGCAGAGAGATTCCGCACGGTGGGTTGGCAGGACGAGGGCTCCCAGTATCCTTGGGGAGCCTTGGGCACCAGAAATGGCCGAGACACCCCTGTCCAGGGTAGGCGACATGATGCAGAAACCCCTCCTCGTTGCTGCGAGCTTCTTGCTTTGCTCACCAGCAGATGGGGTAGTGCCTGACACCAGCAGCAGCTCGAGGTACAACATAGGAAAAGCTTAACCATTCATGAAGGAGAGCCCGGATGTTCCCCGCTCCTCCTCCGCCCTCAGTTTGAGAGATTGCTGCTGGCTGCTGCCCGCTCGGACACAGACGAGCGCATTCGCTGTCTGAACCGGGTGCTGTAATGTTGCCATGGCTGACAGAAGCAAAGATACAAGTTGTGAGGTGCAACGATGCCGTGACTCCCGCCGCCGCAATCAGCGCCGTGCTTGCAGTGACAGCGCTTGTCCACGAAGGGGGACAAGCACGGGGGGCAGCTCCGCATCCCGGTGCCTCCGTCTCGCCAGCGTCCTTGGGTGACGGGGCCGGGATCGGCCCGTCCTGCGCGCCGGGAAACCTGTCTGACAGAGCACTGTCCGCTTCGTTTTTTGCGCAGAGACCGGCTTAAAAACGCCCTCTGCACTTCCCGCAGCCCAGAGGAGAAGGTGCACGCTGTTAATTCCCATGGCTCCTCAGGAAGCTACAACAGGGCCGTCTGGCTGCCGCCGGCGGGGTGGCTCGGCTCGGCTGCTAACCCCGCAGCACGAATTTGGCTCGGGGAAAACTAGAGGAGGTATTCGAACAGGGTAAGCACACAGTGAAAGCTAAGAACAGAAATCATCAATAAAATACACCCCAAAGCTGTTGGCTGAAATCCCAGGAAATGGGCGCCAGGAAAGGCGCAGGCGTAGGTTTGTGATGCTGGCGGCACGACACTGCGTGGTTCGTGCCACAGACCGGGACAACACCCGGAGGGGAGGCGACACGGTTCTCAGTGTGCCTGTGGTGGCAGTCCCCTGACTGTCACCACAGACACAAACCTGAGCGGAGATGACAGAGCCCTTCATCTGCAGAGGGCACCCCAAGCACACCCCATTGGTCTCGTCACACCCCCACATCAGAATTCAGCAGCTATCGTAGTTTTATGGAAGTTACAGAAAATAATATTTATTACCAACCCAGAGCCAACAGTCATCTTTTCCCATTGCCTTGGGGAAGATTAAATACGGACCCATGAGTGGGATGTAACGAAGCAAAGTGATGATTTGATTCAGAAATCATAGGTTTTGGGGGCAAATTTCAAAGGCAAAGCTTTTCCTTTTTCTAAGAGGGGGTACAACAGCACCGAGTGAATCATCACTCCCAGGGGAAAAATAGGAGGGTGAAAACCCTCCTACCCCTCTTGTGAAAGTGCTGTCTGTGCCCGGTTGTTCCCGTGAAATAACAATGTTGGCTGCAGGGCTTGTTCTCTCTTGCAAATAGATTAGGCTGCTGCGGTTTAAGCTTATTGGAGATACTGCCCTCAGCTCCCAGGATTACCTTATCAGCAGCAACCAGATGGAGGGTACCAGTCATTCCACACCTGTTGATTCTACATGGGAGCCAAAGAATTAATTGCTTAGAAATGTAAAAGTAAGAACCTAAAATCACGGGGGGAAAAAAAGAAAGATTAAAGGGAAAAAGTGGGGAGGGATGGGAGCTTCTTGCCTGATACTGGTATGAGTGTCAGCACATTTTGGAGGATGTCTTATGTGGCATCTGATGCAGTTTGCAAACGCGAGAGGGTGGAGATCCCAGGGAGCCGATATTTTTGGCAAGAAATACCTATTTAGCGGCTATCAGCCGTGTTTGATTTGCGTACACATGACTCGTGGAGATAACAGCAAATGCAAAAAGCTTTCTAAAAGGCTGCTGCACAGTGATGCTGTTAGCTTCCCGCTCCCGCGGTGCCTCGAAGCGCTCCCAGCGGGAATGGGGCTCCCTGGTGCGTGGCTCTCGGAGCCGCGAGGAGGAGCTCCCGCGCCGGCCGAGTCCCCGCGCAGGGCTCAGCCACGCTCCCGTGTCTGTTCCCAGGCTCCCTGCGCTGAGGAGCGTGAAGGAACAACGGCTCCCAGCTCCCAGCCCCTGACAATCTCCAAGTGCCCGAGCCACGAGAGGGAAGAGGATTAGATCTCCACGGCTGCCACGGGAACGTGTACCATGAAACATCTTGGGAAGCAAACACGGGAGAGAAGGATCAGGCTTGTTCCATCTTCTGTAAATCACTAGTCATATTTTGAATTATGGGAATAATGGCAAAAAATTAGGGGAAATGCATGACGTATATAGAAAAACGGATAATTTTAGTGTTACCCTCTGTCCTGAGGAGCCCCGGAGCTGGGGAAGAAGTGAGGGTTCAGGGATGTTCCTCAGCTCCCTGCAGCCGTGGGGCATCGTGCAACCACCGCAGCACTGGGGGAGGCAGCGGGGTGGAATCTCAGCCTGCCCCACACCTCGCACGTCTCTCTGAGCGCTCTGCGGGCTGCTTCATTTTATACACACAATGTGTCTGCAGCTCTGCCTGTCGGGTACGCGGGCTGTGGCCGGGCAGGCACAGCAGCCTCGGCCCCACGGCAGCCCCCGAGGGCGAGCAGGGTGCGCTGAAAGCCCGGCCGGAGCCCCGGAGCACTGCGCACCTCCAAGGAGTGCCCGAGGCTGCCTGGCACGTACAAACCTCCTGCTGGCCATCAAAATAAGACCTAGGAGATGCAGCTAGCGTGCCTGTGTACACACTGGGGAGACAAGTTTCCTGCCTTTGTAGGTACCAGTAGCCCAAAGATGCAGGTGGTGGCAGAGGTTTGTGCCGTGGAGAAATGGAGGAATTGCCCATCACACCCCACGGGGGCCCCACTCTGAGCAGTTACCTTAGAAAGCCTTATTTTTAGAAATGTCTTATCATTTTGACTCCCTGAAACTAACTTTGCATGATTCAGACATTTTGCTGTGCTGTATGAAATGATAGCAGTCTTTCCACAATCCTTTATTTATGGATACAAAATGAAAAGAGTGCTGCTAGAAACAGCAGGGACTTAAGAGTCTCCTGTTCAATTTGCACAGCACACATTATTCCTCCTTGTTGTTTTAGCATAATTTTTAATTAAAATTGGCAAATCTCCTAGGCCAGTCTGCATTCATGACCTTTAGCCCCAAATATGTTAACTTCTCACTGGAATAATTAGGCATTTATTCTCAATCTTTGTCTCTTCTTTTCATTTTTTCCCATTAAGTGATACAGACAACTGTCAGAAATTTCTTGTTCTCCTTATTTACCCTATTCAGACCTGCCTGACCTCTTAAGAGCTCCCTAAGAGGAGCTGGACTCTCATACTCTGTTCCTGTACAGAAGTCCACAGCTGCTATCTCATTGCATGGAGCAGTCATGCCAGGGAAGGTCGATGATGTCTTAAAGAGGTCTATAACACTGATGCTTCAAATGGGTGTGAGAGGGAGAACAGTTTACAGAGCTGAACCATTTTCATGCAAATAGAGGACCACTTTCTCAGCATTGCGTTTCACATCCTGCCATATGTAACAACAGTTTTGTTGTCCTCAGTGTACCAGATAAACCTCTGGGAGCTGGGGACTGGAACTGAGATCTATGTATCTGCCACTGACAGAAATATATTTTTTTTTTACCTGAGCTACAGCACTGATTATGAAATGGCACCAGAAGCCTTGTTGGGCACAGCAGTGCCACTGTCCATGCTGCCAGATTGTTGGTTCAGCTCCTGGTGTGTTTCAGCAGTGCTATAGAGGGCTCTCTTGACTCATTCTCAGTCCCTGGATGGAGATAGCAGAGCTCCTGATGGGCAGTTTGGGGTGAGTTAGTCACTGGGCATTGTGTGCCTTTTCTGGCATGTTCAGCATTAGGGAAATACATAGAAAGTTACCTCAAAGATGATTAATAATGGAGTGGAGTTTATGTAGAAGAGGCCTGCCTACTGTTTCACAAAAACCCTGCTGTAAAAGTGCCAATACCAGGAAAAATGGGTAGGAATCTTCTTGTGTGACTGGTCACTGAAGGTTTCTGCAGTGTTACTCGGCAGAAATAGGTGCCTAAAAGCCTTTACCTACCTCACCTATCTGTTACAAGTGTTCTTTCAGATGGGATGAATCACTTTCCTGGAACTGTCTGTTCCTCTCCACTGGCTTTAAAGAGAGTTATTTGTCTTCATTTGGCCAGCTAAATACCACCTCAGGCAACCAATGGGGAAGAAAAAAGAGCTTTTTCCTCTGTAAGGAATAGGGTCTGAGTTTCTCACTGACTCTTAGTACAGGAGTACAGGAGATTTAGGGGCAGTCTCTGCACACTCCTCTGTGACAGTGGAGGGAAGCAGACGCCTCCAGGGTAATCCTGATTTATGGGCAGCGCTGCCCTGGCAGTGCCCAGCTCTCTGGGCTCACCACAGACAGCAGCAGATGCTGCTGCTCCACAGGCAGCTCACACCTCCACCCCAACATAGCTGCAATCAGTCCAGCTGAGGAGAGTTGAAATACTTCCCTGGAAATAAAACAAATGGAAGAAAAGAAACCCCAAAACAATTGAAATCTATTGTGGCAGCTCTGCCACACTCTATATCTACCACAGCAGAAAACAATCCTTTACGGAAGAGATGCCTCTTAGAGTGCCACAAAAGGGCCCATAAACACAGTCTCTATAAAAATAGTCATCTAAAATGTGAGTGAGAGCCAGGAGATTGCACAGGCTTTCTGTAATTTCAATCCTTGTGCAGAAAAGTTGTAGGAAAGAGAATATAAATACATATATATATTTATATATGTATTTATATTTATAAACATTACATATACATATATTTATATATGTATTTATATAACATCATCTATCAAAAAGATCACAGTAAGATTTTTGTCTTTTATGAAACAACAGTGACATCCAGTGGTACTGTAGGTATGGCCAAGGAAAGGTAAAGCCTTTCACCCTGGGACAGGCTCCCTGTGCCCCGGACCCTCGTGGGAGGCTGGCAGGACACAGGCAGCTCCAGCTGCCCACAGCCTTGAGCAGCTCCTCTGTAAGGGATGAACCTGGAAAGGAAAAGAGAGAGACAAAAAAACGATGTTTTTCAGAGCATGGAGTGAGGACACATGCATTTCAGAGGCTTTGTAACAGCACATACAGGTAAAAATAAAGTAGCCAGTTTTCAAAAAAACCAACATCTTCATGTCAATTGAAGTCTACCTTCATGTAAACAAATGCATTCTATTAAAAAAACCCTGCTTCCAGGCACTTAATTTCACTTACTCTAAGACATAATTAAAATTGCCTTTTTCCTTTAATTTTCCCCCCATTTTCTGTTTTGTGTACTGATTTATAACCTTCTTAAAAATATTTTCCTTGGGCTTTCTCTCTAATCTCTTCCAATTTCCCTTTATTTTTCTACCATTTATATTTGGATTGGCTCAATTAAATTTTCTTTTCTACTTTTGACTGGTTCTCTTGAATAAGCTCTCAGGGAGCGTCTGCCTCTTTCTGCTGTCATTTTGACTTACTTGCTTATCTCTTTCCATCGATTTTCCCGTAGGACTTAATTTTAATCCAATTTACAGTGTCGGTAATCTGGGTAGTTTCTTTTAGTTAAATTTAGATTCCAACTAATTTCCTTTCCATTGACAACTGTCCAGCTCACTCCATTTAAATCATTGTACTCACTCTGTCTCGGCCAGGCTGTTCCCTTTCCAGCTGGGGCTTGCTGGCTCTCGCCTGCTGCTGGCTGGGAAGGGGAGGGAAGGACTGAGTGGCTGGGAGATCAGGTGGCAGGAGGCAGGGCGTCGGAGGCAGACACCCTCCCCACCCTGGGCTTCAGTTGTTTACTTGTGGCCAGAGCAAGAGGTGGGAAAGCAAACCTTTCCTCTGTGCCAGCACGCCCGGCAGCCTCAATGCCGAGTCCCACTGGGTGCGGGAACAGTGCCAGAGACATCGGTTCGGCAACATCCCGAGGGACATCAGATCCAGCTTCCCAAGGACCCATGGACATTGACGGGAGCCAGGCTCTGTCTGCATGGGTGTACCACTCCTCGGGTTTGTCGAGGAAGAGGTATTTGCCCGGGCACATCTAAAGAGCCATTGATTAGTGGTGTGAAGCCAATACTCAGTAACAAAAGCACTTGAAATCCTCCCCCTCATCCCTGAACCATGATGCATGCTCTTGCTCCCAGAGTAAAATGGTCAAAATTTGTCATTTGTCAGGCACAAAGCTACAGTGAGCAGTGAACACGCTTCTTTCCAGGCTAACTCCAGGAAGTATTTGTAGGTGTGTGATGCTTCTCTCCCTTTGATTTCTTTCTTTTGCTTCTGTCTTATTTTCTTGTCTTGCATAATTCACCCATCCAATTCTTTCTTTGAAATGTAAATGAAGAAGCTGTTTCATCAGATCTATATGGAAAATCATAAATGCTCTTATCTCTAACAGCCTAACCACACATTTGGGAAAAATACCCCCACGTTATAATACGAGCACATTTTTTTTCTCAGAAGTGTACTTCTTTATAATATTTAATTAAAGATATAAAAATAGTCTCTCCAGCTATTTTCCAATAGATCTGTCTTGGCTTTCTTCTGTAGGAATATTAGGAAAATTCTTAAAAAGGAATTTAAAAGTGGGTATGTTTGGAAGCAAAGCTGCAGTTTTTTGTGCAGCTTACATTGAATATCACCACCACAAACCTCAGCTGAATCTATTAGAAAACATTTTGTGCTCTTTCCCTGCCATACACCCATCTTGTGTCCAGTTCCCAACTGGCTTAATCTTTCATCAGCAAATAATTTTCACTTAATGAGAATTTACTCTTAAGTGCCTTTTCCCTCAGGATCACACATTTCCCCTTCATCCAGCATGAGTCTTCCTATGCAGATTGCAGCAGTTATTGGAGCACGATGAGCCTTATTGCAGGTATTGATTTGTCTTAGGCTGCTGCCTGGACAACTACCTGCATTGAACCACCACACCATCACGCACAAGGATCTGCCTTCATTTTTCAGTGGCTGCTTGTTTTCCTCATGGGGGCATAGGCAGGCTCACTCTGGTCGGCTCTGGTGATCCTCTGCAGCTGCGCCGCTCTGTACCTTGTGAGGGCACACTGAGCAAAGGCAAGGTGGAGGCTGTAATGGGCTGTCACATCTCACAGACTGTGCAGGGTTATTTTTAGATCCACACATCAGACACAGATTTGACTGATGGGAGCTTGCTTTCAGCTGCTCCGTCTCTAAGTGACTTTTTGAAGTAGCTCTGTGCTCCTCCCTGCAATGACTCCTTTGGGTTTTCACTCCTGAGAGCCAGGAGAGCAATGGCTGCCTGAGTACTGCAGGAGGAAACTAGAGAGAGATAAGAAGACAGCGAGGGTGGCACCTTGCTCTAAACATGGGCAGGGTGAAAGTCATTATAAATACCTTCAAGACGTCCTATAATGTTCTTATCATGACATGGGCCCACTTTGTGCTATACTCTATGCACTTGCTTAACTTTTATCAAATGCCGAGTCCCATCAGGATCTAATAACCTGCAAAAACACTTGAAGGAAGCTGCATGAGCAATATCCTATTATTGTTCTGCACCTCTGCATTGATACTTGCTGCGTTGCATATTAAATGTGTAAACACTTCCTCTCAAGTTATGCCTCACTTGTGAGAAAACTGCTGCCATAACAACCTGAGCACTACAGCTGTATGCAGGCCTGGGCACAACTTTCTGAGGAACAATTTGCAAACAAAAAGAAAGTAATTTCCTTCCAAAAAAATTCTCTAAGAGATTAATTCTGTTTCTTAACTGTCTCCAGCATCACACTGGGGCTGGTTTTCATGTACCTGGAGCTCTTTACTGAAGTGCTGTTCAGTACATCTGCTCAATGTTTGTGCCTTCATTTTTTTTCACAGTGTTATTTGCAGTCTCCATTTTTCTTCTTTTAAAGGGGAAAAATGAGCACTGTTGTCTTGTCTGGTAAAAGACAAAAGCAGGCTTACTCTAGAACAATTTTGAAATCATGAGGCTGTTTCTCTTTAACAAGGTGTGTTAAAGCTGTGCTTTATCCCCTGCTCACCTCTGCTGGACCTCTCGTCTCAGCTTCTCTGACTGAGTGGTCCCATGAATAAATGAGCAGCACACCAGGATGGGAACAGGGCCTCAGCTGCCTCCTCTGCAGGCTCCTTTGGCTGCACAGTGGTCCCTCAGGCCTCCCCAAGCAGTCGATGCAGGGAGTGAAGCTCTCGTGTGGGGTGGGATGGGTCTTTACCTACGGCACCTTTCTCCATGGGATACAGAAGCTGGGAGAGCCAGAAATCCCTGCCCCAAGGTTCTGGGGACACAGCAGCCAAATTAAACCCTAAAGTGAAGATTAAGTCTATCTCACACATACCCTAGAAACACAGAGATGCCAGATACCCTTCCCTTCTCTGCTGTGACCTATTTATTGAGTCATGACATTTGGCATAATTAGTTGTACTGCTGCATTTGCAATAAATTTAAAATTAACAACTTCAGCTTGTTTGATTGTTTTTTGTTTGTTATCAATAAAACTATCCAAGGGTCTGAAAGTAAGTGCAGATTAAGAAATAATTGCAGAGGTTTCCAGTTCAAGTCAGGCAATCTCCTCAGGAGTTTGGGGGCTGTTTAGAAGGTTCCTGTTTTCAATCACCACTGGACCCTGATCCCACCAGCACTTGTATGCACACAGTCAGCAGCTTACATTTTCAGAAATGAATAATGGTCATTGAAGTTTAATATGAACGAATTGCTCTCTGCCTGCACACACCTACTATGGTGCCTGAAATCAGACCTCAAAAATGCAGACTTGTGAGGCCACTGGGCATTTGGTGAATACAGGGCAGTGTGTCTGTCATTTTCAGATCTTTGGCATACACATTTAGTTCCTTGTGATTCATGGACTGCTTGCAAAGTAGGGTAATAGAACCATGAGTAAATCTAAGATGTAGAAGTAGGTATCTGGGTGTTCAACTCTGAGTAAAGGAGGTGTTTTCAAAGAAGTCAATTTAACTGACATCATTTGTATGCATGATACCTTAAAAATCTTACCTTGAAGGGAGATTATCTGGAGAAAACCTATCCTGCATTGACATAGATACAAAAGGAGTGATTTCATGATGCTTGAAATGACAGTGGCTCTTCCAGCTGAACTCGATGGGAGCAAAGCCAGTGTTTGATGGTTCCCGCTTCAGTGCAGCTCACATGGCCATGCAGCTCTGTTACCATAGCACCAGGCTCTCTTGCAGCACATTTTCCATCAAGAGCTGGTTAAGATTTTTTTCTTAAATCCAATAATCCGAAGCAAGTGACATGTTAATGGAATATCTTCAAAAGAAAATATACGCTCTGATATTATTATGTTGTAATAAAGATGCTGAATCTGCAAGTTTCCCTTTGATTTTTCTGTCTTCTCTCTCTCAAGATTTCAAATCATCTTCCATCAATATACTATAATTTCCACTAGCTGGAATGGAAATTTGCCATGAACAATGGAAAATGGATGAGAGAATAAATATAAGTTCTCCATCTTAGCACAGCACTCTGGATTTTGTTTCTTATAATGGCATGTGTTATAGATACTGAACAAGCCGATGGATAGTAAGGGCAAATCCCTATCCAGTCTTGGTTCAAGACACAACTCAACATATAAAATAACAAAGGAATGGCAACATGGCAGTAATGCCTCCTTATATTTTCAGCCTATGGCCTGGATTTAGAAGCTGCAGGTATTTTTGTGCATCGTAAAATACAGAAGCCTGATCACCCCAGATCACTCAGTCCTGCGTAAAGGAATGTCGCCTTCAGAGCACTTCTGATCCCATTGCACCAAGAGATAGCACAGGATGTTGATGGTCAGCCAGCTGTCATAATTAAATAGGATAATGTCTGCCCCATGTTCACAGTTTTTAAGTAGGGAGAGATTTTTAAAAGTGCTCAGTTTGTGTCTCGAAGTCCAGGAAGCAGTTCATCATTTACAAATATCTAAAAGCATATTTTTTAACTCCACCAAAAAGGTTTTGACTCAATCTATACATTTTTATTGGATTCTCTGCTCTCATAAATCAGTTTGTTCTCAATAAGCGTCAGGAAGGCGTATCACTGCTGTCTTCCCATAAATTTAGTACCTTTTAATCAAAGAAGGAAGCTTTGTATTGTAGCAGGCAGCTTATAAAGTGGCTTTTACCAAGCTGAGCCACTTATTTGTAAGCCTCTCTATTAGGGAGCTGCAGATAAGCCATTTGAGAACTGAGCAAGGTCTGATGGCTGGAGACCAGGCGCTGCTCCCAGTGATACCAGTGCAGATTTGGAGCAACTGCCCTGGAGTTAATAGCTGGATGTATAAAAGCTGAAAAGACCTCCAGCCACACGCTCATCCACCTCAATGTGCAGGTGCTTCTTCTGTAGACCTTCCTGCTGTTATGAAATGAAGTATTTTGTTCCAAAGGAAATAGGAACACCACTTTGTTTTTCAGCACCCTTTTAATCTTGCAGCAGGATTAAAATGCTTTTTGGTTTAATGCTAATCATATGTCCCCTGATTCTAGAGTGGCCTGGAGTTCCTCTAAATGGTTCGTGTGGCGTGACGAGGCTGCTTCTGAGAGGATTAGAGAATTGTGCATGTCATTTAAGGTCAAAAAGGCCTCCCATTCATTTTCAAAATAACAAAACTTCTTTTCCAAAAATTTCAGTCTCTCTGCAAATGCATCCATAATAATAATACTGAAAGTTAGGATATATTTTGTCCATTTCAGAGGCCTCACTGGTAAGGGAAGCACCCCACACGTGACAAGCAGTGATTAGTGTGTGCTCTCACTGCCAGAGGGGATGCCCTGAGGTACCCTCAGCCTTTGTTCCTGCGTGGTAATCCCCTTCGGCACTCCGGTATCCCCAGCAGGGCATACCCCAGGTGTGGGGCTGGTTCCTTATAAGACTTCTCCTTTCACCAAGTTGGGGTACTGGTATTTCTTTCACGTATTCATATTCCCTCTATCTCGTTTTTCCCCTCAGGCAAGGCCACCTGAAAACTCGGGTTCAGGGTTGTGCAAACATGGATTAAAATCTCTTTAAGGATCAAAAGATCTGTCTGCAGATCTACTGCACATTTTGAAAAGAGCTATTTTGCTTACATAGCCTGTTAATTTCTCAGACACAGTCATGAAAGATAGACTAAATCACCTTGGAGACTTAATTTTTCTTTTTTATAAATTAGACCTTGCCACTTTTCTAGTTGATAAATTTAGCAAAAATTTTCAATATCTCTTCTTAACCCTCTGTTACATTTAATTTTAGCTCGTGCAATAGCATGATGCAAGATATTTGAAGCTTTGGAGTCTTTGTCAGCAGAAATGATTGGCAGCCTGAAGCAAAAATAACTCATTATAATGGGAAATATATAGAATAGATTCATTTCTTTTTGCATTCAAATGATTTCAGGGAGGGAATTTTCTATGCTAGGTTAAACTCCTACTCCCTTTCCTCCCGCCTTCTCTCACCTCTCCCACATATACTTAGGTGGTTTCTGCTGATATTTTTACGGCTTCTTTATTGCAATATATATATTTTCAAATATTTGAGTGTTCTAATTTGTCCCAAGAGCAAAGGATCAGACAGAGAAAATATTCTTACCTATCTCAGTGCTATCTGAACTGATCTCCATCTTAAAATAGGTATTCTTCTGAAGCATATTAGCTTTATTTAAAAACATTTCATTAAGCTACTTGATTTGCAAATTAGTCATTTAACATTCAAATCTTGTCTATGGGAATATGTTCCATATAAAATCAGATTAAAACCTCTGACTTGGGAAAGAGACGTACAGAGAAGGTGAAAAGATAGTGGCTGTTTCTCACCAGCAGCAACTAAAGGACATTTAATGACATTTCTGGCAACTCTCAAAAGATGGACTCATTTGCTACAGAATCCATAATTAAACTGTGGAATCAGTTGCTGCCACAAAATGCCAGATGTGGATACCCATGCAAAGCTGGGCACTGGAGATATGATAATGAGCTCACTTGAGCTTTTGTCCAGCTCAGCCTGTTGGGTCTTACGCTCTCAGGTTCCTGTTGTGTATTTGTGCTGGTTTGTCACCCCAAGACAGTTTCTTACCCTACATCTAGAAAATTTATAAATTAATCTAGTTTCAGAATAATAGATAACAAGTAAATTCATGCTAATCTGTGGATGTAGTGGGAATTCTTCCTGTAGATGCTGAAGGCATAACTCCCTCACTCTATGGGGGCAGGACACATTAGGCTCAGGACAACCTCCTAGTCCTATCCTCATGGCCCATTCAGCATGTGAAACAGATTTGTTTCCCTTTGTTTCTTAGCCCTCAAGGAGACTGATTACATTCAGATGGTAGATGGCTTTCTGAAAATAAGAAAACAGAAGTTGAATAGACGTGTACCAACACTTTGGCAGAGAAAAATGTTTCCTTTCTGTGCCAGTCCTTCATTGTCCTATCAGGTAAATACACTGCCTTCCAAGGAGATCTACTCTTTGTACACAGACAGAAATAAGCAAGTCTTCACCATTGGGTTCCAGGGAATGGAATGAAGCAACCTGGACTTGAAAAATCTAATCATGGTCAGACTTCAGCTTCATGTCTCTTCCCTTGCTTTAAAAAAGAAAGAATACATCTGCATTTCTTGGAAAGTTGTGCCTGAAAGCTGCTGGCAGTAAGTGTTTTGTACCATCCACTGTCACAAGCAAGCCCAAACCTTGGCGAGGGGAGCATTGCACAGCCCCAGGATGTGGCTCAGTAGAGATGCCCAGCTCAGGGCTGGTCTTCCCTGATCTCTCTGCTCCAGTGCTCTGGGGGTAGGAGCATTCGTGATGTTACCAGATGGCACTTTTTGGAAAAACTTAGATGTATTAAAGTAACCACTGCCTATTCTTGGGGGTCAGCTATGAAAGACACCTCAGGAAGCTCTGTGCCCTCTTTTTCTTTTGCAAACTGTGCACTTGTGGATTAGCTAAACTGAGGACATGACCTGAACTCCACGGTCATGAACTCCAACGATCTGACCTGAGCTCATGGTCAAGCTGACCTGAACTCCTGAATGGTCCTGACCTGAACTCCATGGTCAGGCTAGGTTAGCAAAGATAAATGGAATTTTCTTTACTTCAAGGGAAATCATGTGGCTTGGTAGCCTGTTGTAAGAGAAAGAGAAATTTGATCTCTTTGATTCCTTGTGCCCTAATGACTTCGAAATATCAGACTTTTCAGGTGGGCCCCACTTTCTTAGGAGTCAGAGTATGCTGTGATTCTCTCCTCCCTCCTAAATAGACCAGAGCTTAAAAATAGTATTGACCGGGTTTTATATGTATAGCTTATTTGTGCAATTTTTTTTTTTTTGCAAGGTTAAAAGAGTATTTGACAGCTCACAGGAGGAAGTACCTCTGCCATCCTGTGGCTGCCCATGTTGCCAGTGACCATTTGCACATCAAACAGACAGGATCCCGTCTTGCAGAAAAGAAAGTCAGACAGTGCAGTGTAGAAAGCAGCTCCACAGCATTTCTCCAGTGCTTTGGCCTTTAGAACTCCCTGAAGGATCAGTACATATCCATTTGTTGTAACACTGGGGAAGATACGATCCTCCTTTATGGTCACCCTAACACTGTTTTTCTAGGCTGATGCACTATGTCAAAGTCAGGCAGCTTCACATGGCAGCTCTTTGGCTCCTTCTGATTGAATTTTTTGTCTCCTCCATCTTGGCAGCTCAAAAAATCAGCTCCATTTAATTTGAAATAAAGACAATGGATGTCAGCACTGAAAATTTCCAGTCTTTGAGAGGAGAAAAGGAGTAAAGCAGCTGCCACGTGCACAAGCCTTCTGTGAGGGCTTTTCTCAGACTCAGCAGGAAAAATGAGATTCGGGCAGACTGTGTAATCAGTGATTCTTTCCAGCTCCTGAAAAAGGGCAAATAGACTTAAACATCCAAATTAAAAAATGCAGCTGAACGGGCCATGAAATACAATACCTACAAAACTAGCCTGGTTTGAGCTGTGCTCTTTGCAGAGAATGTGGCTTCCATGCATGAATAGCTGTGAGGAGAAAAGAAAGAAAATAGAAGACAGCTGTACAAAATAAATATTACTTTACTTTTGTTTTAAGAATAAGATATCTCTAGGCTCATCTAGAGCTCATCTCTAGAGTTTGTAATAGAGGGGTATTATTTTTTGTAAATGAAAATGTCAGAAGTCCAATGTACAGGTTTGTGAGTTTAATAGAAATGGTTTCTGTTGTGATGGTAAGCTTTATATTCTAGTCACGATGCATCAGCAGTTTATTCTGGAGTTCATTCTGAGGAGGTAATGACTAGGAAAATGACAAAGAAAACTGTTACTGACCATTAGTGAGCAATCACTCTGTCATATTACCAAGATAATTTAGATAAATATGGGGTTTAGCTGTCTCCAAGGGAGACGGGATGCTGATATCTTAGATAGTGCTGCTTTTTAAAGCTTTTCCATTTGATGAATATATATTTTCGCCTCAAAGACACAGACTAGTTCCCCATATCTTCCTGATGGAAATAGTAATAGCTCATTTCAGAGCTGTCATCTTTGCTCAGTTGTGTAAAGCATGAAGCTACAGAGTTTTGTAGCAAATATGGAAAGCTCTGTTTGGAAACATAAGGTATTTAATAAATGAATGTAGAGTATACCATGTTTTTCTTCAATTGGCTTCCATTATTTTAGCAGCTGCTAATTATGCAGTGTTGATATTTAGAGAAAGAGTAACAGATTTATCTGTTCCATCTGGATAATCAGGCTTTTAGAGCATGTCCTTCTACAAACATTGGACTTAACTCTTCCTGTTTCTTTTTTGAACCTGAGGCCATATCAGGTTAAATTAAAAGGTGCAAATTTCAGTTGCGATAACTAGACAATTTTGTTCTAGTTTTTAAAAGTAGTTTCACTGTAGTCATCACTGGCATAACATGGCTACAAGGAGCTGCATTGGATCATAATACACATGACATGGATTCATAATACACAGGCCAAAGACTTTCAAGATCCATCTGCCAATACTAGGTTTAGGCACCCTGTATAGTATGGGGTTTTCCATGTTGTATGTAAAATATCACGTCTTTCTCAAAAAACATAGCTTTGCAGGAAGGTTTTGCAGCAGTCAGATGATTGCCCAGGTCTAAAATCAGATATGGAAGTGCAGGGGACACAGAAAAGCAGCACTTCCACTTTGTACATACAGTTGCACTATACATGCACAGGGCAATCCTGCCCAGCACGTGGAAGTGCTGTAAAGCCACTGCTGTAAAGAATTCAGTCACCATTGTACCCACAGTGTCCATATGCCCACAAACAGCCCCAGAATGGATGTGCTACACATTATGCTCACTCAGCTCCTGTTTCATAATCTGAGCTTTCATCTTTAAATTGACTCCACATTCCTGAGCATTGTCAAAGTGATGAGATCTACCTGGAACAGAAAACACCCAGAGCCAGGACCAGAAGGAGGTGCAAATCATCCTGATTCACCTCCAAGGACATTAACTCTCCAGGCACAAATGACAATTTGTATCTTCAGTAATCTTTTAAGTAGGGATCAAACTAAGCAAAAGAAGGGCTCTGAGAGTCTCAAGAATTGATGTTGCAATAGACTTGGGATTAGACCCTGCTACACCTGAACTTGTGGCCAATTTTTTGCTGTGCAGCATGATGTTTTTGCATCAATTTAAGTGGCATAGCCTTTGAATATTAGAAGGTCAAAATTAAGTCAATGGGTGTGATGATGAAAGGACAGAACTGGCACAGGGAGCTTGTCCAATGGGAGGGCTGGAGAAGCAGACTATCATGTCTTGGAGTTTGATGGGATAGAAACCATACCTGTACAGTGCATCTGGTTTAATTTGGGATGTAGAATAAACTGCTACAGGCTTTCTGTGGGGCTGAGACCTTATGGGGCCCTGCCAATTAATGAGAATAATCACTAGCACTGACTGCAACCCCCATTCACACAGTCTCCCAGACTGGGGAGCCTTTGCTCTCCAAAAACTACATTAATTTTTGCAGACTTAAGTCATGATTTCTCAACCTTTAGTGTCAGCACTGCTGAGTGAGAGCAGATACAACCACTCCAACTAAACATACGCTCAGCAAATTAGTGAACTCACTTTGGGTACTTGGGGGCAAGTAATTCCTCTCTGTTGCACTCACCATGCCTGGTGGGAGGCAGTTCCTCTGCCTGCAGGCAAAAATGAGCCAATGAAAGCATAATTAATAAAGGCTAAATTTTCACTATTAATGGATTGTTGATGTAATTCACTCAATTCACTTACTCTGTTGTTTTATTTTGCTCAGGCCAGACTTCCCTGTTTTTTCCAACCTATTTTTAGCATAGCAGAAGTCATATTGGACACAGGATGCCATGGCTATTTCCATAGCAACAGGCTGTTCTCAATCTTGATTAGGATTTCTTGGCAGTGCTGTTTTCTCAATGTCTGTTTTTTGAAGAAGAAAGCTTTAGTCAAGCACAAACCTTTAAAGAAGACATACACCAAGAAAAAAACTGCAAGTGGATACAATTATTTTCTGGAAAAGCTCACCAGAATTTAGTAGAATGTGTTTTTATAGGATTTTTGAACCCTATATATGAAACTGTGAGATAACATATATGCTAAATATACCACACAGTATACGGTTCCAGAAGATGAGTAAAAACATCAGCCTCAGGAGAACACTTGTTTCTTCATATTTAATCCATGTGTTTTCCCCCCAAATGGTGTGTTGCAATGCTTTGTGTCTTTCTGTACAATGGATTTTTCCAGTGGTCGGGTTCCTCTTTTGAGTCAGATCTGTTTTCACCAAGGCTGCCTGGCCTTTAACCAGGGACCAAAGGAAGATTATATGCTTCTGAAGTCACTAAGCAGGTGCTCAATTTTTGTTTTCTTTTCCCCCAATACATCTCTACTTTTCTGAATCTCTCAGCCTCTATGTGTTTAATTCACCGTAAGTACAGTTCTAAAAGGGGTTAGGGAAAGGATATATACTTGTTATGCAGTCAAAAAACTTGTGACTAAAGTTGTTGAAGAACTGGCATGATCTCTGTAATACTGTGTAAAGTTTCCAGGAGCTTTCAAATTAATCTGAATTAATCCTAAGAAATAACAGAAGAATAACAAAGCCCCAGTGCACTTTCTGCAAACAGTAGCATAAAGGCCAGCAATTATTTTATTTGGTTATCTTATATAAGCAAAAATTTTTCATTTATCCTAGCTGGTAAATTAATATGAGCGTGGTGGTCCTCCAGGTTCCAATCAGTTCCGTAGTGGCAGAGTAGAGCTGCAGAGCTGGGTCAGTTACAAAATACCAGTTTTGACCTCTTTGTCAGGCTGAACACTGCAGATTAACTTCACAGAAAGTCCCTCTTCGGTCAGTCTGATCATTGGTCAAAATGTTCAAGCCTACCACAGATGGGCAAAACATATATCTCTCTGAGATAGACCTTAGTGAGACAGCAACTACCACAGGATCCATTACAGCATGGTAAGATGTTTGTCACTTTACTACTTTTCCAATTTTTTTTTATATTTGTATTTAAATAATTACTGTAAAATGTGGGAAAGTGTATTTATTGTTCAACACTTTTCTGACAAGAGTGGTAGTAGTGGCCAGATCACAACCACAGGCAGCCCAGGGCTTTGCCCTGAGCAGTACCCAGCAGCTAGAGAGCAGTAAAAGCACAGGGCAAGCTTGGAATAAGGCCTTCCGGCTCTACCATTCCAGCCTCTGAAAAATTACACCTCTGACACTTTTTGAGAGAGAAATAAATTTATTTTTCATTTTTGTCAGTGGATTTTTCTTCGTGAAATTTGTCTCATTGGTCCTGTGGAAATGACACTTAGAAGTCATAATTCTGCAGCAAGGAATAACAGTTTCACTCTACATCATGGGGAAAAAACCCCTTACTTGATTTGCTTTGGGCCTATGAATTTTTCACCTGAAGTCCATCTACTCTTTCCTCACTGTAATGTTCACCTTGTCCAGGACACTTGTGCTCTTATAGAGTAACTCTTTCATTTATTGTTAAGCAAATGCATTCTAGTGTAATTAATCAGTGCTTTAATGGAAGTTGCATTGTATCAATAACCATCCTATTTCCCTTCATCTAAACTTCTTCCATTTCCATTATGTTCCCTGTGGGCAGAAATCTGAGGACCAGAGCTACCTAGACAAGTCAAATTCAAATACATCATGCATTGCTACAGAGGCACAACCATGTTCTCTGGTTTGTTCTCTGTTCCTTTCTTGTAATTCCTCATGTTTGGTGCATTTCTTTGACTGCTGAACTTTGAGCTTGCAATTTTAATATGATACTTATAGCCCCAGTTTTTGCTTAAGTCAGGTCAAACAAGTTTTCATTGTGCTTTACATTTATTCAACCTAATAATTCAACCTAATTTCCTATATTTTTTTTGCCCAGTCCATCATCACTTTCAGGTTCTTCTGCTACTCTTAACAACCAGCCCTAGTTTTTTTTCTTTGTGAATAACTCTGTCGTCAACAGACCACATCATCTCCCTGCTCATTCCATTGCCACGTTGTCTATGATTATGCTGCACCACTCAGACCCCACTGGTAATCACCTCTGCTGTTAAAACTGGTCACTTATTCTCTCTTTTGTACCTTGAAACCAATGAACATGTTCAGGCCAGAGCCACCTTTCTTCCTCCCTTGCAGCTGAACTACTTTGACAAGCCCATTGTCCAGTAGTTGTCAAAGAACTTTTGGGTCTAAATACATGACACCATGTATATTGATGTCTAGATCTATTGATGCTGGCTGGAAATTTTCTGATCTTATCAAGTTGTTGCAGTTTGCTTTGTCCATATTTGCTCCATAACTTTGCTCACTGGCCCTTCATTATGTTTTTGCACGTGTTTGTAGCTAGGTGTCACTAGCACAGTCCGATGTCTTACAACTGGGACCTGGAGCACAGACAATTTGGGGCACATGCGATACAAGAGCACTGAAGGTAAAACAACATGAGCATTACCAGGGCTCTGTTTCACACCTTTCTCATTTTTGAAAGTGGTTCTAACACTTGTGCTTTCATGAACAATATGGACACAGTTCCTAACACACGCTTGTTCATTGTTGACAACTGGATAAGTTATTTAATGAATATGGTAACTGTCATGCTGAAAAAAGGAAAAAAGTGTCATGTTTGTAGACATCCCCACAGCCACCATCACAGACACCCCTACAGACACCCTTACAGACAGCCCTGCAGCCGTGTATGCCCCAGCCTCCCCCCAGCCACACACAACTGAACAGACAGTGTGTTTTAATATGGGAGGAGGGAAAACACAGGCAGAAACAGCAACAACTGCCAGTCAAATCACCTTCCAAGCTGTTATGCTTCCCTGGAATGGTGATGCTCTTACACAGCCCAGGGAGATTTTTAAATTGATGTTTCTCACAATACCTTTATTCAGGTTGTCAATACCTGATAGCAGAGAGGGACAGACTGTGCTGATGAGAAACGTGGGCTGTCCACTGGTGGCTGGGGAGAGACATGACCCAGGGTTGCAAGTTAAAAAGCACAGTCTTTATTTTCTTCTATTTTTAATGATGAAAACAATTTGATGTTTTATGTAGTAAGTGACACTACAATATTATTTTGGGTTTCTGTCAAAACACATTTTCCCTACAAAATCTTTATTTTACAAAAACAGGAGGAAAAAAATGAGCCTTCTGTCACAGTTTTCTAACATTTTGTAGTCAGCTGCTTGTGGACACCATTACATGCCAGCCATTTTTTGAGCAGGGATTTCAGTATATCATAGCCAATGTTTGTATTCTTGCGTTAGTCTATTTGGGGATAGAAAATCTACACAAGATATATAAAGTAAAAGGATCTGTGGGAAGTAAATGAGTTCCCATTCTTGCTGAATCATGCATAAGATAAGGTCATAACAAGACAAAATAGGGTCACTTTCAGATAAAATATATGTAGTAATATCAGCAGAGAGTTTCTTTGATTAAAGATCTCTTCTAGAGGAATTAAGTGATGTTATGAAAGCGATTTCCAAATATAGTTGCAAGATAACCTTTACTGCACTGCTTTTATGGCTATCAATTAAAACACATATCCCCATGAAATTTAACATGTCAGTTGTAATAGCTTTGTAAATCTTAATGTTCCTCCATCTGTAGTTCAAGAGGTAAATTCATGGCAAAAAGCGGACATACTCTTTCCTGCAAGGGAGTATCTGGTACTCCACAGGCATGCCAGGTGTAAATAAACATAAGCTTTTACATATACTACATACACATATGCATGCAAATGAACAATAGTAAGTTAATCAAAACCTTGTTTTTCTTTTAAATGTGCTGCTTCCATGGTGTTCTCATTGAATTAGGTGGTTGACTGTTATTTGGGGGAATGTGGTTTCAACACTGACCACATTTTCCTTTGGCCGTAAGTTCAGCATAAACTAGACAGACATGGATTCTTGATATCTAGTCCACTGGAAACAAGACAGAGAAATTAATAAAAAAATAGATGTCATTATTTGCTTAGGTTTATACTCAAAAGACAGAGTCCTGAGCAAACCTGGCGACTGTTTCTGGAGGACCGCTCAGTACCCAGTAAGGTTTTGATGGTTTTGGTCCCTCATTTCCTTTTGCCTACTCTGGGCATTTCATCCCCTTAGGGGCTAAGCATGGCCTCCTAGCCCCACACATTTCAGATGGGGCTGGCCTACATCTGCCTTGCCAGAGCTGCTTTTGTCCACTGTGTTCACTGAGAGGAGAGCTGGGTGACAGACATGGTGCTGTGCTCCTGTGCTGCTTTAATAAGTCTCCCTGTCTCAATCTACCCAAGGAAATCAGCATCAATTTTCCCAAGCTATCAAAAGGTAATCCTAAAAAGGGCTTCTCTGGCAAAACTTCAAGAAAATTCAGCATACTCCAGAAAATATGCTTTGTGAGGCAGACACAACGTTACAAGTCTAGCTATATTGCTTTGCTCTCCAGTAAACTTTTATTATTGTGTTATGGTAACCTGGTGTGCTGATTTGGGATGGGGTGGAGTTAATTTTCTTCACAGCAGCTGGCACAGGACTGTGTTTTAGATTTGTGCTGAAATTTAAATTGAGTTGATAATAGAGAGATTTTTTTTTTATTGCTGAGCAGGGCTTACACAGAGCCAAGGCCTTTTCTGCTTTTCGTACGGGCACGCTGGTGTGGATGTTGGGGGTGAATGGGAAGATGAGAGAAGAAACAGCTGGGGCAGGTGACCCAAACTAACCAAAGGGATATTCCAAACCATATGACATCATGCTCAGTATATAAAGCCATTGGGAAGAAGGAGGAAGAGGGGGACATGTGGAATGACAGTATTTTCTTCCTAAGTAACCATTGCACATGATGGGGCCCTGCTCTCCTGGAGACGGCTGAACACCTGCCTGCCCATGGAAAGAAGTGAACTCCCTGTTTTCTTTGCTTGTGTGCACATCTTTTGCTTTCCCTATCAAATTGTCTTTATGTCAACCCCCAAGTTTTGTAGGTTTTACCCTCTCAATTCTCTCCCCGACCCCTGGTGGGAGACTGAGCGAGCGGCTATGTGTGCGTGGTTTCTGACTGAGGTTAAACCACAACACCTGGATAGGACTACCCAACCTCTATGTGCTTAATGATCCCATGCATTTAACTAATTTTGCTTTCAGAATGCTGGTGGGGACATTTGTTCTCCAAGACTTGCGTCATGGACATGCCATAGCCTCTATTAAAGCAATATATAATATTCAACCATTATCTAACTTGTTTTAAGTTTGGTGAGTTGCTGAACATCAAAACCATAAATTTTATGGGAACATTTCTCCAGAATAATGCAGATATCTCAGGTAAATGCCGCCACTGTTATTACAGAACCTTTTATACTCATAGAGCCTTAGCAGACTTATTATTTTCTTCCCTCAAATCTTCTCAGTTTACTGTATGTGACACATATAAACCCAGAAGACTGACCCTTCATAAATGCCAAGCAAATATAAAAGCATTGCAATGCCTTTTGCAAACACATCAGTCACACATCTCCCAAGGCTGCAAGCTTTTGATCTAGGTTATTGCAGCCTTTTCCGCTTCTTGTTCTCCGTCTCCTTTGTCAGGTTGAGGATTGTGTCAAGCCCCAAGTGAGTGTGCTCTGCTTGCAAAAATCATCTGCTTCCAATGGGAAAAAAACTATTTGGCTTTTGTGCAGTTGTCCTGCTTCCTTCAGGTGTCCTGGTACATCACAATATACCTTCACTAGGCAATAGGGAAGTAAGAGGGTGTAACTTTTTTCATTTTGCATGCTAACCTCAGACCCCAGGTACTTTCTTTGGGCATCTGGTTTTCCGAGTTCCTCTCCAATTGTAAGAACTTACTTTCTACTAAACTAAAATCTCAGCAAATTATGTCCAGCCTTTGGTTTTATAGGATACCCCAATTCAACAAAATGTTCACACCAAATTTAGTCCTGAAGTTGGTCCCCTTCAGTCTGACGGAAATGTAAAGAGCTGATGGCACATGTTTTATAATAAAACATGACACAAATCAATCTGTTCAGTGTCATGTTTGACTTCTGGATTCTGATCTCCCAGATGGCATTGATTACTCTGCATCCAGCAATTTAGTATCAATCTTTCTGACATTCTTGGGTCTCCATAGATAGAGATGTCAATGCTCTAATTTATTAGGCTGACATTTTCTTCTGCTATGAAACAAAAAGAAAAGGAAGAGTTGAATGCCAGTGTTCATCAGAATAGTTATTTCTGATTCTGCCGTTGACTATCCAGAGCATAAATATAGTTGTTTCATGTAGAAGCACGATGTACTGCTTTTAGCTTTGCATTTAGGGAACAGATCATTCAATTCCCATTGCATTTAATTTTACCACAGGGAAAAACTTAATGTGACTTATGAATAAAATCATTATAATCATAATTATTGAGCAAGATGAGAATAAAGTTTGCCAGGAACTGAGCAATTTAAATTCCTTGGCTTCATATTCTATTTACTGAATAATAATGTCATTTGGAAAACAAATGAAGACTAAGATTAGCCTTGCTAAAGAGAAGACAAGAACTGCTATTTAGCAACATTTTCATTCAGGTTGTTAGAAATAATGTTCCATACATTTCAGCATTTCTAGTGTTGTAAATATTTTTCTTTTTACATAACTGACTTAAATCATATGTCCTAGAGATTACCCAGATCCTGCTATCATCTCAACACTGAGTAAGTCAAAGTCCATATCAAAGTGTCATGCTATTGGGCATGGGAATCACAAGATGTGATTTTGCCTGCTTCTTGAGGACCCAGTGCTGATTATTATCACAGTCAAGGCTTCTCCTGGACTGGGGCATTTCCGTGCCCTTCTATTGGTTGTGTGTCAACATCACCAGTGTGGTTTGACCATGAGACTGCAGTTTAAGCAAATCATCTCCACCTACCATGCAGGGTAATCTGAGAGCCAGCAAAGTGTCTCCCTTTTGGGTGAAATAGAGCAGAAGCTGGGCTCTGCAGGAACACCTCAGGTGCTTTGATCAGCCCTGGGTACTTGGAGACTGCCCAAAGTGGCCACCAACTGTGGGCAGCATGGAAATCTGGCCATCAGCATCCACTGCTTCACTCATCAGCTGTGCAACTGTCGTGCCACTCTTCCTGCCAACAAAGAGAGAAGTTGTCCACTCATTCCTCATGTCAGGAAAATGATGTTAGATGAGAAACTGGAGGTATTTTGAGATGTAACTTACAAGAGTCACGGGACTAACAGACCAGTCTATTGTAAGGGCAGAAAGAGACTGCTCTGTTTGCTGCTGTATATTGCAGAGGAGAAGAATCCCCCCATCACTAATATTTGAACTACCCAGTCATAACACCTGCAAAAGCTGGAGGAAGCAGGGCAAATATTTCAAAAAGAAACTCAAGATTTTACATTTTCAAGTGGTGGCAGCAAGGATACTTTATATGTAAAGATTTGTTCCATGGCTTATTAATCTCCTTCCTTCAGAAAGGTTTGGTTTTGAAAACTGCTCAGTTTGCTGAGCTTCAGCTGCTCACCTTTGCATCTGTGTAGCAGCCAGCTCATCCTGGGTTGCTGCAGCGCTGTCTTGTGAGGCTGCCCCATCCATGTCCAACCAATGCCTCACCCAACCCCTCTCCATGGCCCCCAGCCATGTTTGTACAGCTCATACACAGGTTCTTGCTGCACTCCTGGCCTTTGCTGTCCCTGCCACATGCAACACATGAAGCTTTTGAGGAGAAAGAAGTAGTCTGGGGATTAACCTTCTTTCCCCAAGCATCACAGCAAGAGCAAAGGCAGTGCCTTATCTCTGCGGGTGACTAGACAATTTCCCAGCTGGTTCAGCAGTGGGGCATCCTTGAGGCATTGTCAGTCTAGATACCTGGAGCAAAGCAATCCATGTAGTAAAGAAATTGGTTTTCCAGGCACCACCACCACGTTCTGAGACATGGGCATAGACTCAGACCCATCTCAGCCTTGGAGCTGAGGACTGCCTGTGTGAAGAGCTGCTGCCTAAAGTTAATAATCCTTCTGGACTTCAGCATCAGCATCCACAGGTATTTGTAATGTAAAGTAAAGGCCAGATGTGTATCTCAGAGGTTAAAATACCCAAAACATAAATTAGACAATTGTGTGTTACACTGGTTTAAAAAAATTGTGTCTTACTTGGCATTTTCTCCCACAAGGTGGCCTTTGAATGAGGGGGGTGTATGGAGGGAGGAAAGTGTCTTTCTTATGCTTTCTCTTTCAAAACTTGTATCCAAATAAGGTAAAATTGATTAATCTCACCCAGGACAATTTCTTGGATTCTAATAAAACATGTAAATACAGTAAAGATTAAGATCCTCTTGTCAATAAAGAATTTGAATCTTTAAAAGTTCACACTAAACCAGTGGGAATATCTCCTGACAAAGGCATTTCAGTTTGGCAGGATGCCATGACTGGCTTTGCAGTGGAAGTCGGATGAAGAAACAAACTGCTGTTCTGCTGCTGCCCCTGCATCCTCCTGTACGCACAATAATGTCAATTAGCTGAAGGGCTTGCAAGGCTTTCGCTGCTTCTGTGCCTTCATTTCAGTTCTGCAGGCACATCTGGCAGGGTCACACTTCACTAACACTAAGTGGTAGCATATAAATGGGTGAGAAACAAATGGAGGAATATTATTAGCCAATATGAAACTGCATCAGTCATGTTAAGACAGTTTAAAAGTAATGGCTATTATCATTTTAATTAGAAAAATGCATACCATTATTAGTATCTAGCAAAAAAATATAAATAGTTCATCACCAGGAATATGCTATGCCCATTGACTTTGTAGAATATCACTGAATTAAGCCACAACTCTGAACTGTTTTAACAAGAAGTAGCCTCATTTTTGTAATATATTTGTATTTCAAGATGTGGTTTTAATCCTTTTTGTGTGTTTGGGAGAATGTGGGATATTTTACTTTCTTCTGTTCATTTGGAAGTTGCAAAGGACCAAATATATTTGATCTTTTTATAAACAGGACTATGCCACTGCTGGACAAGGGCTTTGTGAAACCACTTGGTATATGGCAACTGTTTTAGCTCTTTTGTGAAAACTTTACAAAACACAAAGCTCATGGGTCTCTACATCCAGTAGATGCTGCTGAATTTCCACAGATGACAAACTATAGCTGAGCAATGAGCTCGTCAATGCAAATAAGTTGCTTCCCAAATTCAGTATAAGATTAGTGCCACTTAGCTGCTCCACAGTGTCACTGGGATCAATGAATTGACTCTTTATGAATGGTTGTATTTTAGCAAATGATAAAGAAGAAATTTAAGGAGGAGTTTGTCAGGGAAATGCATCAGAATTTTATTGTGATCGTGCCTGGCTTTGGGGGAGTCACACAGTTAAATCAGCAAAGAGATGAATAAACAAATCTCAGCTGACTGTAAATGCAAAGCAGAGGAGTGCAATTGATAGCAATCAGTCCAGCGGTGCTCCCTCCCCTTTACTTTCTCAGCTTTAAATGAAGTGCAGGTAACACCGTCCCTGCCTGGCTCCGTGAATGCACAGGCAGGTTCGGTATTGTAGTGAGTAGCAAAGAGGCGGGAAGGGAATCTGCTTTTCCTTCATTCCGAGAGTTTATTACATCTTCACCCTCGAAGGGCAGGGAAGCAAATACCATGAACAATGGCTCACCGAGGGTTTTTCCTGGGGCCGGGGGAAAGGCGGGATTAGGGAACGGGGACCAATGGGAGAGCCCCGGGGGAGAGGCGAGGCTGAAAGCCAACCGGAGAATTCAAACCAGGACAGATCATACCAAAGGGCAATGAACCCCGAGAGGAGCCACTCCGGTCACCCACACAAAGGCATGTTCACGGGCTCCCACATGCAGGTATCTGTACTGAAATGAATAACATAAGGGTGTATTTATGGCTAATAGAAACATATAATTGACACTTTTTATCTTTAAAGTGTTTGCAAAGATTAACTAAGTAATCTTCAGGACTTTCCATCATGCATAGCCAGAGTAATTTCAAGTGCTTTCTAGACCCTTAAGGCAGAATTTGCATGTATTTGGCAAAATTTAAGGGTCTGCAAGCAGATTGATTTTTTTAGAGAAAACTGTATTAAATAGGGTGATATCGCCACACATACAAGTTCCAGCTTGTATGTGTGGAGATATCACCCTATTTAATACAGTGTGTTCCAGTAACAAATTTTGTGAACTCTCTGTGTCCTTAGGAGCAACTTTCAGGACCCACAAAGACAAGGTAAGCAACTGCCTGCGTTGCTGTGAGGCTGTCACCCAGCCACGGCCCTGCTGCCTGCTCTGCCTGTGCCAAGCCCTGCAGCCCTGCATGGCAGCTGCTGGCATTGAGGAAGGAAGATGTGAAGACTGGCAGAGAAGCAGTTACTTTCAAAACAGCTGTGATACATTTCCCCAGAAGCACTTACTGCCCTCTTTCACAGAGCAGCAGTGAAGTTGTGTCAAGGACCTTTCGCTGTTCCTCTTTCCCCATTCCCAACCCAGCCTTACCTTTATCCTAGTTCTGTTGCTTCTCCAATGCCTTCATAGACCCTCTCCCTTAGAGGAGGATTAAATAATTAAATTTGCCTGTACTGTGATTGTCTGCTATGTTGTATTTTATTCTAGACACTCACTGTGCTTGTGTTAGCAAGACAGAGAAATTGCATTCCACAAATAGATCTTGTTTGGGAAGAAAAAGGACACAGGCAGGGCAACAGAAGGAACAGAGTTCAGAAAAAGTACAGAGTAGAAATTGCGTTTTGGTGTAGGTACAGAGTTCCCTGATCATATACCAGAGTAAAGAGGGCAGTGAGACATGGATCACAAAATTGTGTCTTACCTCTTTGGCAGAACTAGACATTTCTAATGAAATACAAAGTGGAGGAAGGGATTTTTGCAAATGATGTAGCCATTCAGTTCCCAAAGTGATCCTGAATTACCCAGCTGTATCTCATAGCAGTTTCAAGTTCGGAGATCCAAGGAGGGCTATACATAAGAAATTCCCATCTAAGGAAAGTACCTGCACTGGGCTGGATCATTCCATTGTCCAGGAAATGAGAAAGGGCAGCCAGGAGGGATGCCAGAGAGGTTGAAACATGAGATAATTCTGGAACATTTCCCCAGAATCTGGTGGTATTTCAAAGCAAACTGAGGCAGCTGCCTTGTGTGCTGGCTGCGATATCTTGATTGCAAGCATCTATCACTCCTGCCTAGCACAGCTGTGACACCAAGGGAAGGGCCTCTTCATTCAAGTGTGTATCTATTTAACATCAAAATTGAAGAATTCAGATTTCTGCAGTGTGAAGCCAAACAGAGAAGGAAGGGGAAGCCCTGTACCAGTGCTATTGAACTGAACATCAGACAGCCAGTACCCTGGACCAGTACACGTGCAGTAAGTCATTGGTCCTGTACATTGTAACTAGAGAGTACCAAAAGCCTCGCACCTGCTTTGCTGCAGGATGTTCCCTTTGGTTCAGAGTGAAACCGTCTTGTTTGGACACACAGAAGAACAAAGGAGTCTTGTGAAGGAGCAGGAGCACAGAGCAGCTGAGGGAAGAGGTGTGACACTTGCAGAGTCATTAGGAGAACAGACATGTCATGGACGTGAGCAAGGTTTGGTGAAATCCTCTGCATGGATCCAAGATCATAACAACTCTCAGGAGAATGCTCTCTGAAGTATTTATCTCTAGCAAAGGAGTGATAGCAGGAAACCCATTTCTTGCAATTTTGTTTTCTTAAAAAGCATTTACATTTCCTCCACCCACACAGAATGATGGAGTGAGAATGATGCTCTCACCTACTGAGCCATATGCCATTTTCAGTCATTCATTTTTTGTCTAAGTGAATCTTCAAGTATTTTAAAGAGCAAGGAGGACAAAAGCACCTTTCACAAGGATAATTACCTAATGCGCCTGCATCAGAAGAGGGCCTCGTATTTGATTACTTTAAAGAAGAAAAAGAATCCAGTGGCAAACAATGGAATTATAAATCTATTATTTGGGAACACGCTATGACAATTAATCAATGGCTGTATCCCTCAGTTCCATTTTCAGCCTCTGTAAACTTCTCAGTACCCCTTAATTGGTTTGATTCTCTTATTGATTTTTACAGCTTGCAGGGGTCACTAAGGTTGTAGAGAAGCTGTCTCTCTCCTATGCCACTCTGTGTTGCCACCCACTGTGTAATAGGCCTCCTGCTCCTGGATTTTAAAATCCTCATTTGCTCTCTCTCAATATTTGAAACAAATCAAAAATCAGCATATGAGGAGCTCATTGTTGGTAAAATGCTAGATTTTTAAATAATTTTGAATGTAGTAAAATACTGCAGAATCTTTCTATTGGAATCTATTTGGATGACTGAGTTTACTTACAAATTTCAATATTTATGTCTGGAAGAGAGACAAATAAAAGGGGAAAAAGACAAATGAAAAAAAAGGAGTAATTATTCAGAACTCAGTGGCTGAATTACTGCTCGCAGTAGATGTAGGATGGTGTACGTCCCCTCCATCACTGTCATCACCTGCAAGGGTTGCTAATAGACATTATGAGGGTCTTTCATCTATAGAAGTGCTAATAGATGCCATTCTAATGCTGTCCATCATAACAAATTATAATAATTTGCAACATGTCCATAGAGAGATGGGAACAATTCAAAAATTAGTAATTGAAATAGTGCAGAGGCAATTAAAACACTTGTGGTTAGCAGCTGCTTCCAAATTACTTAAAAGGGGTATTTACATAAACAAGGGCTTTCCTTTACCAGAAGGGGCTTGTGTGTCAAGTAGGGTTTGCGGTTCCCTTTTCTAGTTTCTGGGCATCCAGCAGTAAATGGAAGAGTTCAGCTGCATGATCATATTTACTCCTTCCCCCTCTAAAGAGCTGCTTTGGAGCATTTGTATGACTGGGTGTCCCCTAGTAACAAAGCAATTTAATTACACTGAATAATAAACTGCATTCTTAACCTGTAATTCAAATACAGACATTTTGTTTCTCATACACTTTTCCAAAGGTCTTCCTTATGTATTCTGAGACTCATTCTGAGACTGTCTTCTAAAGAAATCTGTTTAGTATTTAGACCTTAGGATTTGTCTGAACCGCTCCCCCCAATGGAATTGCCTTCAATCCCTGAGGAAATGCAGAGGAATAGCCTTGCCAGCAAAGGGCATATCACTGGCAGGTTTTCTTTTCTGACTGGTCTAGGTATTTTTCAAATATATATATGACAACATTAATAGGAATAAGATATTACTTTAATCCACTTACTTGCGTTTGTACTATTATTAACTGATGAAATTTCTCTTTGGTTCCAGAGCCTGTAGTCTCAAGAGGAATTTCTGTAGCAAGGGACCAAGGTGGGAAGGGGCTGGGGCCAGGGTTAGCTGTGGTGCAGGGCAGAGGGAGATCGGGGAGGAAGAGGGAAGTTAGAAGGGTGATGCTGGCTGTGAAGGCAGGTGTGTTTCAGCACTTAGGTACCAGTGGGAGGGTGTGATGGCAGGGCAAGTGTATTTGAGAGGCATGTCAGGGACACACCTGTGCCCCGTGCAAGACAGGGCAAGCAGAGAAGGCTGGTACAGGGTCCCCCAATATATCATATCATATCATATCATATCATATCATATCATATCATATCATATCATATCATACCATACCATACCATACCATACCATACCATACCATACCATACCATACCATACCATATCATATATCGTATCTCTCATATGATTTCTGTGGTCGATGTTTCTAAAGAGTCAGAGAAGGTAATCGGTCAGCAAAGATGTTTGTTATTAATTTGCTTGTGACTCTAAT
Organism: Lycocorax pyrrhopterus obiensis; assembly: GCA_014706295.1. Lineage (NCBI taxonomy): Eukaryota > Metazoa > Chordata > Aves > Passeriformes > Paradisaeidae > Lycocorax > Lycocorax pyrrhopterus. Next base: position 17,105,052 of record JACSVZ010000002.1, on the reverse strand, counting down.
GGATGCAACAAGTTGGGGAGATGTTTCCAGGAAAAGCAAAAAGAGTAGTATTAGAAGATTAGAAACCTAGTTTACTTCACTTTAGATGTCCCTGTCTTTACACTCTCTGCATAGAAAGTGTACTCATAATATGCATCCTAGGTAGGAAGGTTTTGCTGGTGCACGGTTACAGACTGAGAGAAATGTCACCCAGAAACATGTTGACAAAAGGCAATTTTCACTATCTATTGACAAGATGATGCACTAATAAACTATTTTGGTCTGTTTTTTCTTTTTTTTCTGTAAGAAAAGTCTGTATAGGAGGCCAAGAGAGAACTTTTGTAACAGAAAAAGAAGAAATGAGAGAGAAAAGCTATTTTATCTCCAGGAATTGAACACTGTCAACTAAGTTATCAGATACAACAATGTGGAACAGTAATATTTTTGAAATGTTTTTGTTAACTTTTATATACCACTGACTATGATTTGACTCCTGCCAGTAAGCATCTGGAGGGGATGAGCACAGGTTCATTTTTTTCAGGAAACAGAAGTATTCAGTCAAAATATCATATTACAGACAGGCAATACAACCTACTAGTGAGAAATTAAAATTGGACAATGTCAACTTGATAAGAATCATGGAATGGCTTGTGTTGGAAAGGACCTCATAGATTATCTAACTCAAACCCCCTGTAATGATCAGAGGCACTTTCCACTAGACCAGGTTGTGAAAGCCTCATCCAACCTGGCCTTGAACACTTGCAGGGATGGAGCATTCACAGCCTGGTCACCAGTAACAGCCCCATTTTCTGTTGTAGGAACAGTTCTTTCACTCCTCACAGTTTATGACAGAGGGAGTAAACTCTGCTAATATGAACCTTTTCTTTGGTTTTTTTTCTCTTCTTTTTGCTAACTATGAAATAATATTCCAGTTTTATGTGATGAAGTGTCAAAGTCATTATTCTGTGCTTTTTCATTTGTCTTGTATCCTTCCATTCCTTATCATTGATTAATGAATCTCATAGACTTTTGTCTTTGACTTCTCTTTTCACCATTTTTCATATTTTATGATTCTATGCAGATGTCTGTGATAAAGACTTATCAATGTCAGCATCCTTCTACATCTGCTTCTTTCACAAAAATCACTCTGTTTGGCTGGATCTCTGCTTACCCTTTTCAGAGAAGGGGTATTCAGGCTGTCTCTCACTGATGACCTGCTTTGTCTTGGCTGTAATTAGCATAGCCAAAAAAAATCTAAGATCTATTATTTGGAGTTAGGGATTTTGGAGGATTGTTTGCTTTGTTGGTAGGATATATCTCAACCTGAAAGTGATGTCTCATTGCAGCTGACACAGCATTAAAGTTTTGAAAATTTCAAAGGAAAAATGTTCTTAATAATTATTTTTGTTTATTACAGAGTGCACAGGTCCTGCTGGTCTACTGGTCCTTATGATTTCCTCAGACAGTGCCAGGGAGGCTGACTGGACATCTCTCAAACCTCATGGCTGACTGGTACCTGTACATCAGTCTCTGGTAACTGATGGTAGCTGCTTTTCTAACTTTACATGCTGCATCTTCCAACCCCACACTTTTCTTTGCCCATTTCCTTCCTTTTTCTGGATGGCAGCTAAAGTTTTCTTCTTCTCAGCGATGGTCTCCTCTGTTGTGTCACTTGCCCTCTTTCACATCTTCACAATAACAACAGCTTTTTCTGTACCTGCTGTGCTGGGGTTCCCTCGCAAGATGTGCATCACCATGTAACACAAACTTCTTCAGAGAACCAGCCACACCAGGGCACAGGCTTCCACCTGTCAGTCCCAGCACCTGGACAGTTTGTATTGCCTGGCTTTGTTCCCCAAAAATATTAAAGAAAGGATTGGAGTGAAGGCCCTCTTACAGATTGAAAGCTGAATAAGGAGCAAGGAGCAAGAAGCAAGTGCTAGTGCTTAACAGTCCCTTTTCAAGATGAGGAGAAGTTGGACCAGTTCTAGGACTAGTTTTGTTCAGCATCTTCATCAATAACAGTGAAATTTCCAGGTTTGCCAGTGGACAAGGATTCAACCTAACTCTTACTAAGAAACTTCTGTATCTCTCCACTGTACACCCCCAAGCCTCAAGCTGTTGATTAATAATTCATGTAATGAAGAGTTAGGAGTAAAAAAACTTCCTATGAGGCTGATGTTCCAGGTCCTGTGAGCCTAAGATGTCTTTTATGTCCACCATTGATGGTGGCTGATTCTGTCAAAAAAGAGGGAAAAAAATAGTGAAAGATTTTGTACAGTTTTATCACTTTAAAGGAGCGGGAACATTAAAGACTAGGAAAGTAAATCCCAAGGTCAAAAGCACTGGTGTCATCATACAGTCAATGCTATTTTCATCCACAGTATTCCTGTTATGAATGTACTTCATGTGATGCTGCAGGAGTGATGTAGATGTTCTTCATACCCTTGAAAATCCTCTGCACCACTTGGAAGAGGATCAGGTACCTTACTGGATGGATGGAATCAGGAACCACATCAGAGTCAGGATGTATTTCAGGAAGCAGACAGATTTTATCCAGAAGCAATGTGCCAAAGTCCTTCACTGGAAGAGTGATAAAAGATTTCTTCCTCTTTTTTAATAGCCTGGGGAAAGCATTATGAGCCCAGACATTTAAGGAAAAAAAAATAATGAACTTCTTTAACAAAACCCATGGGTTTAGTGTTCAAAAACCTGTGGCTTCAGGAAGGAAGACCTCAAATCTGATTTAATTTACAGATGTTCTAGATTTCCTCTTTTGTCTCAAAACATACATTTAAAAACCTGCCACCAAAAACTTATGTTATAACATGGAGTGAGAACCTGAAAGCCCAAATGTGAGTTGGGCATATCTGACCTCTGTCTGCCACCTCTGTGCAGGAGGAAGCAGAGCACATCATCTAATCAGAGCACAACATCTAATCAGAGCACAGATACCTTGAATCTTGTATGCAGTGTCCCAGGGATCAGCTGTGATCCTTGGAAATACCTGTTCATCATGCCGCAATAGATAGCTGTGATACACAGCTGTCACTGTTGTTTTTCCCAAATGCCTATCAAAGAAATCATGTGATTCATAGGAATCTGGGAAATAACTGCATCTGTCTGTGAGACAGACTGGACTGACTGTAACTTGTATACTTCCCTGTATCTGTCATTGCAGCTGAATATTAGTAGGGAGACCCAAAACTCAAGATTGAGCAGTGCCCTAAAAATTATAAAAAAAAAAACAAAAAAGAAAAGCCACACACACAAAAAAATGCAAAATCATTGCCAGAGCTTCTGCTTAAAGCCAGGCAGCCTGCCAGTTCCTACAGAAAAGGAGATTAAGAGATGAGAGAATTACCAAGTTCAAAGGTAGAATGCAACTGCAAAACACTGAGCGTGATTCACTGCCTGTGGGTAAGCCCTGTGTGAAAACCAGGGAGTCAACCAGCTTCTAGTAGAGACTTTAAGTATTTGACTGTATAAAACTAAGAGAGGTTTCTGCCTAAATGTTTCCGTGCTTGTTCCAGTGTACTGCAATAACTGTTCTCAGGCTTAGTGGCAGTATGAAATGCCCAGTGTTTCCTTCCAATGAAAAAAGATGTTTACAACAAAAGTGACATCATCACCTGATTCGAAGCATTGAAACCACTTACTCTGCACAAAGTTGCCTCACAGATTATTTTTTTAATTAATATTTCTAACTTTTATCTGGATCAGCCGTCACATTTCCATACTCCATGGGAAAGTCAGTGTTTTCACTCATGCCATTTCACTTACCTTTTTCACCCCTCCTTCCTCCCTACAATGGGCCAAACTCACCATTCCCGTGTTGCTTGCATTCTTCTTTCTGAGCAGTCATCCTCATCAGGTTTGGACCTTCCCTTCCTGACTCTGGGTATCTCCGTGGTACAGTACAGATCACCTGAACTGTGTCATGAGTCTGTTGCCCATCTGGTAGCTGCCCTGAAAGCAGAGGTAGCCCATGTCGAGGAAGTGTTCACACTCCCCATTGGATGTGTCTCCAGCTGAACTGGGGTGGAGGTTCTGATTTGCTGGGATTTGGAGGAGATGTACACCTACCAGAGCACGTCATACTTGGAAATTAAAGTTTAATGATCACCCTCTCAGCACCAGTAAGAACCCCAGTAGACATTACATGAAGAGGGGAAAAGCTTTAAAATGGACCACAGGATGACCAGAGAGGAGGATGGAAATGCTGGGACTGACATGTTCTGCCCTAGACTTAAGGGACTGAATTCCCCTGAGCTGAATCCCTTGGAGGAACTTTTGTTAATGTTTCTTTGTTTGAAGGCAATTTGGCAGATCAGAGGAAGAGGACAAAACAGAGGGTAATGACCAAAGTTTGTGGAAGGAGAGGACACTCAAGAGTGTAAAGAGAAAACTCCCAGAAGCCAGGATATCTTTGAATTGCACATGCCATGAGCAGACATTCTCAGCAGCAGACTACTACCACAGTCCAGACATTAACTTTGTTCTTTGATCTGCCACATCTTACACACTTTGTCATCAGTGTGGGCTATTGCTGCAGGTCCTATTTGCTGTGGGGCCTGTCTGTCCAGGACATAGAGAGTGGCAAACCGGGAAACCAAAGGCAGGCATAAATGCAGATGCAATCTCTTTTTCTTCTAAAGCGTATTTTGTACAATAACACGAAGCACTTCAGGGCCAACCCCTCAGCCTCAGATGTCCAGCTGTATTAAAGCAGCTGACCTCCACTGGCACAGCCTCAGACATAGCACATCTCCAAGGGTCAGCACATCCACCAGACCTCTGCGTTGCACAAGACATACATGACTTGATGGCAAGGACTTTCTTCTGGCCTGGCATGACAAGAACCACTGTCACATGCTCCACTGTGATTAATATGAAGGAGCTGGGAACACAGCAGAAAAAAAGAGCATTATGAGTATACTGGCCCTGGAGAAAGGGCAATTCCACATGAGAAGGGGGCAGGCAGGTGCCAACCTTCAATTCTGTGAATAGATAGTGGCTGGATGCACCCCAGTACATTTGTACTTTTTTTTTAAAAAAACCCCAAACATTAGCCTGAAAAAAACCCCAGCAGATAGATTCAAAATGGTGGGGGTTTTATTCATGTCTTCACTTTTGCAGTGGTATCAGAACAATATCGATTTATTTACACAATTGTAATTCTAATATCTGATTTTTAAATGCGACAGTAGAAATAATCTATCTCTGCAGTTCTCTGTGAACCTTCTTATCATGACACTTTCAATAATCTGTCTGTTTCTGGTCTGTTCTGTTTTTTCCATCCCTTTCCTTCGAATGAGAAAATGACAGTATTTTCCTTGTTCTTTCAGGAGAGAATGATAGAAACTACCAAAACATTAGTACATATTTCCATGACTGTATATGTGGCCAAAATATTTTCTTGCTGAGTCCAAAGTCCTCAGCAAAAGTCACTGCACTCAGCAAAATGGCATACACGGTGCCTAACCAAAATGGTTTGAAAGGGCATGCTTGTATTATATTCATATTTTAAAATGATGCAGTCATTTCACTGTATCATTGACAGCATTAGACTTTCCTTTGTGTTTCCTAGTGACACACTGTGACATGAAGCAAAAATATTTTTTTAATTGGTTGAAAAAATGTTTTGAAGAAGTTTTCAAATAAAACATAGAGTGCAAGAGTTTATAAAACCAAGCTTCCTTTTATGATCAATGTATTAGTGGTATTATTGATTTCTGTAGAAATTATTTCCAGTAGAAATTTTATACTCATCTTTCTTGTTCTACTAATTAATTCAATAGTCGCTGATATCAAATTGGTTCTCCAGTGATTATTTCCTTCTCTATAGGGTTTATGAGATGAGCTTGATGATTCGGTATGATTTTCTAACTTGCATTAGGCTGACTATGAAATGAAGGGGTATTGCTGAATGAGCCAGCAAAGTACCTAATCATGAACTCAGTTTTAAACAATTCTTGAATCCCATTAACATTTGAATTGACTGTGCATTGATGAGCATAGATAAGACATAGTGCACCAGGATGCTTAGGGAAATGGTATGGAATACATACATATTATATATTATATATAGAGAGATATATATATGTATGTATGTATATGTATGCATGTATATATATGTATATATGTGTATATATAGATATACATACATAATATACATATATATTTGTAGGAGGGTAGGGGTAAATCATTACTTGAATCCCATTACTTGCATTTTAGTAGGTTTTCTCCAAAGATGGGGTGAAGAGGTGCGTTCAGCAATTGTATTCCTTTGTTGAGGGCTTTTGTGGATCTTATCTTGTCACTAAAAGTCAGAGATAAAATATCAGAAGATGTACCTCAAAGGCCATTGAATATTCCCTCCTGAACCCATTGGTAGAGTGGGATAAATGACAGCCTGTGCGACAATCACAAGACATCCCAGGCAACTGCTTCCTTCTCACGTGGAACACGGGGTGTCCCTAGAAGAGACCCCTCTCCTAATGCTACAGATCTCCACTTAATGGCGCTTCCTGGAATTATCTCTGCCCTGTCCAGCCTGCTTTCCTGCAGCAGCTTTTAAGGAACAGTACACAAGTCTGTGCTGCTGTTAATCACCTTTGGCTGGCCAAGAGACTGCAGACCTTACAGCATTCATCCGTGACTTTGTCTCTGCCAGGTTTGTCTACTGTAGTGCAACTGTTCTAGGTTGTTTGCTGAGCAGTGCTGCTGATGGAGGGAACGTCAAAAGCCTTCTTGCAGCGTTACCTCAAATAGGTATGTTTTTCAGTGCTCTCTCATGTATGTTTATACTGCTATACCCTTAAGTTCCCTTCTATATAGAAAAGTGGTATAGTGACACTTGGTATTGCATGATTTCTGTGGTATCTGTGGTTTTCAGTGCTAATCAACTGCCTAGAATAACAACCAAATACCTATGCAGACGAGCAGGGGTTTGCACACATTGCATTAAATTACAGGCAAAAAAGCTTATGACTAGCTAATATGCTTTACGGTAAAAATGTTTGCTGATGCCAGTGCGTGGGAAAGTAAACTCAGTGTACTTGGAGGCTTAGAAGTGAGTCACTTCATCTATTAGCGGAAATAAGCACCCAGAAACTGTCTGACTATTAAGCTGCTCTGATTTTCTTTTACTTGCAAATATTCATCCAGGCAGGCCTAGAAAATTTTTGATGTTGTACAAGCGAGGTGTACAAAAAAAGAGAGGCATAAACAAGGTGTAACACGGTTCTTCCAGGATCTTTCCATATACTTAGGTCTGCAGAATTTGGCTGCTTTTCAGAATTCTTCTTTTCAGCAGGGCTTGATCCCGTCAAAGCTTTGAAAGGGGCAGGGTTCCTGAGGTTACAAGCGGACCCAAAATTGGCAGAAATGGGGCCATTTCCTCACATTCCATGCTCCCAGCTCCTGCCTCACACTCACAGGCTGGTGCAGGCAGCAGGGGTCATGGGAGGCACAAGCAGCTGGGTAGCTGTGGCTCTGTTACTTTTTCAACCTTTCACTTTTGCAGGGAAATTGAACCCCAGCAACAGCACTGATTCCTGAGCTATTTGCTGGGATTGCCCTCTGCTGGCCCAGGGCAAGCTGGGCTCCCTGCACGGTGCTGCAGGCACCAAGGAGCCAGGAACATCATTGCTCCCTGCTCTCCCTCACTGGCCATCAACTCCCTTGCTGTCTTGATGGTCCCTGTCTGAAAAATTATTCCTAATGGCACCAGTGATTTCTAAAGCAGGGCTGCCTTTCATTGTAGGAAAGGCTCTTTAGGTCTTGACTCTTCTTTCTTCCACTCACTGGAAAAAAGCAGACAGGGTTTGAAAGGGCAGCCTGCCATGCCCCCTGAGAATCATAAAATCATTAAGGTTGGAAAAGATCTCCAGGATCATCAAGTCCAACCTTTGACCAAACACCAACATGTCAACTAAACCAAAGCACTAAGTGCCACATTCAGTTGTTTCTTGAACACTTCCAGGGATGGTGATTCTGTCACCTCTCTGAAGATCCCATTCCAATGCTTAACCACCCTTTCAGTGAAAAAATTCTTCCTGATGTCCAACATGAACCTCCCCTGGCACAGCTTGAGGCCATATGCTCTTGTCCTGTCACTGGTTGCCTGAGAGATGAGACTGACCCCAGTGACTATAACTTCTTTCAGGCAGCTGTAGAGAGTGATAAGGTTCCTTGAGCCTCCCTTTCTCCAGGCTAAACACCCCCAGTTCCCTCAGGTTCTCCTCATATAACTCACTCTCTAGACCCTCTACCAGCTTCACTGCCCATCTCTGGACATGCTCCAGCACCCCAGTGTCTTTCTTGTGGTGAGGGGCCCAGAACTGGACCCGGGACTTGAGCTGCAGCCTCACTAGTGCTGAGTACAGACAGACAATCATTTCCTTGGTCCTGCCAGCCACACTATTTTTGATATAGTCGAGGATACCATGGGCCTTCTTGGCCCCTTGGGCTGAACATGAAGTTTTGTTCGTTTCATTTTAGAGGTTGCAGGGCTGAAACTGCACCCATGTCTCATGGGTCTGGAAATACTGCTGATTCAGTAGATAATGTCTTCTAGTAGCCAGCTGTCACTGCAGCCCCATTCAGAGCACCTCCCACTAGCCAGGGCAGACTCCATCTAGGAAACTCTGGCTTAAATGGGTGAGTGGGTGGTACAGCTGTTTAAAACGCTTTCTTGCATATTGTATGTTAACATGTTTCTGTGAAAAGGCCCAAGAGAAAGGGCAGCAGGGTGGAAGGCTGCTCTTCATCCTGATGGCTTCCTTCCTGGTCTGAGGAAAACATGTAGAAGAGACTGTGCCATCCCTTGGGGCCACACAGCCAGCTAGGGGATGGAGGTGTTTCTCAAACACCTGCAGGCAGGGCATGGGGGCATAAAGGCTGAGGAGAATGCAAAAGACCTGCAAGGAAGGCAAGTACCGAGAAAAGTAGGATTCTGCACTACAAGAAACCACTGAAAAGTTGTTAGACGGAGAGTGAGATGCTGTCAGACCCAGCTTCTCTTGCCCACATATTTGAGGTTAAGAGTAAGGTCCAGAGGAGAGAACTAAGGCAAGTGCTTTCTGTTGCTTTCAGTTTAAAGGCTCAAATGCTCAGGCTGATAACTCCTGTCCTAGACGCATAAAGTTCTTCCTTCCTTTCAGTGTGGGTGAACATAAAGGGACATAACTTGCAGGAAACAAGAAGTGAAAAGTTACCTGAGACCAATGTGTAAGGAATGAGTTTGAAATTACAGAAATGATAGTGTGATCGATAAGTACCTCACAGTTCTGGAGAATACAGCTACAAAAGGAAACAGTAAACATACAAATAAAATGATATGCCCCTGGTGATGACAAGACCTAAACAGTCACTACATGGTCATAGCCACTTTTTACCTTCAGGTGTCTTCAGAGACTTTATAATAATAGTGTTATAATTTATGATCTGTGGCATTATCTCTAGCTTCACTGGTTGGTTCTCCAGACTTGCCTGCATAGGTTGTGACTATATCAGTTCTAATATAAATTTGGCCAGCCTGGGTTAGTGATTGAGTGAAGGAGATCTGAATCCTTAAAAAAAGCAGTAAGCAGCATGCTTCCTTCCCTGTCTGTCTGATGTGGCACCTCAGAATGGTTTAGGGACATCATGTTACTGTCCCTTTAGTTTTACAAAACAAGGAGAGGTACTTCAGGCACTGAAGAAATTTGGGGTTGTCTGTCTCTGATTTCTCACCACATATACCTTTGGCATATGAAAGGATCATCAGGCCCAACTTCGCATTTTGTCTTTGTATGATTGTGTCCTGTTGTACTGAAATGCTCCCTGCAATTTCACCTGGTCATGGTAATCCTCTGGGTATCTCAGTGTGAACTGTAATCGGCCTCCAGGAGTTACAACAGCAAACTCTATTTCAGATGTGGCTAAATTGATTTTTCTTGCACATATGTGCATTGCAACTTGCCATTAGCCTTGCTTCATCTGGAACATTTAGACTGTTAAAGTATTTCACACAGACCTATTGAACTATGGGCTCATTTAGTACTTCACTTAATATTGTGGGTGGACAGAAGTAATTTCTTGAAATACAAGACACATGCTACTGTATGTTCATAACAGTTTCCAGCCTGTTTCACATCATTTGCCAGGTGTGAGCTGTAACCTGCCCCTAATGCAGAGCATTTTACTGGAGCAGTTTACTGCACAGAGCAACACAATTAAGTCCCTTAGGATACTCTTTGCAAATGTTGGTGCTGATAGAGCTGATCAGAGCATTTGCAGTTCTGCTTTACTGTATTATTGACGGAAATTTCAAGGTGAATTTTAATAGGGGAAAATTAATCACTCACTGAACAAGCTCTGTCCCAGGCATGAACCACAAGACTCCAAGTAGTCAGGCAATGTCCAAACCAACCCAATGACTGTTCTGCAGGACAACCTGCCTATACATCTGTGATGCTTTGACCCTGGCTGGAGGCCAGGGCCTCACCAAAGCCACTCTATCACTCCCCTCCACAACTGGACAGGGGAGAGAAAATACAAGAAAAGGCTCATAAGTTGAGATAAGAACAGGAAGAGATCACCCACTAGTTGCTATCATGGGCAAAACACACTTGACTTGGGGAAGTTAGTTGAATTCATTATTAATCAAAATCAGAGTACGATAATGACAAGTAAAACAGATCCTTCTCCCTCAGCCCTCTCTCCTTCCTGGGCTTAGCTTTTATTCCTGATTCTCCACCTCTCCCCTCCAACAGTGCAGGGAGATAAGGAATGGGGTGTACAGTCAGTTCATCACATTGGTTTTGCCTCTGCTTTCTCCTCTGGGAGAGCAGTTCTCCCCCTCCTCCAGTCTGGCAAAGGTGGTCCTCACCACAGGACAGTCCTCCACAAACTTCTCCAACATGAGTCCTTCCCACATGCACCAGTTCTTCTTGACCTGCTCCAGTGTGGTTCCATTCCATGGGCTGCAGACCTTCAGGAACAGGCTGCTCCAGCGTGGGCCCCCCACAGGGCCACAAATCCTGCCAGCAAACCTGCTCCAGCATGGGCTCCCCACAGAGTCACAGGCCTTTGGGCATCCACCTGCTCCAGCGTGGGGCTCCTCCATGGGCTGCAGGGGCACAGCTGCCTCACCATGTTCTTCACCCTGTGTCGTAGTGAAAGCTCAGCTCTGGTGCCTGATGCACTTCCTTCCCCGCCTTCTTCACCGACCTTGGTGTCTGCAGAATCAATTCTCACTCCTCTCTTCTCTGGTCACAAGTGCTTCTGTGCAAAAACTTTTTTTTCTTCTTAAAAAACACGTTATTGCAGAGGTGCTGCCACCATGGCTGATGGGCTCAGCCTTGGCCAGCATTGGGTCTGTCCTGCAGCCAGGTGGAACTGGCTGTCAGACATGGGGGAAGCTTTTAGCAGACTCTCAAAGAAGCAACCCCTGTAGCCTGTCCCCCTCTCCCCCCACTGCTACCAAAACCTGGCCGCACAAATCAAATACAGTATCAGAAAACATCTATGTATGTATATGCAGATATAATTTGGAAAACTAAATCTCTTGCTCATAGGAAAATCAGTATTTTCTTTACAAGCAGCAGTTAAAAAGAAGTTTTGATGACTGTACAAAGTTGTTTAAAGTCACAGAATTTTGATTTCAGAAAGGGGTTTGAGCAGACTGAAGAAAAAGTTTAGCTGAGCACTTAGAGAAAAGGCAGAGCTAACAGACCACCTGGACTTCTTCATATCCTAACACTTCAGCAAGTAATTACAAGCCAAGTATGAGAGGAATCACGAGACATATTGGTCCCCTGTATGTGATCTTTCATTCTTGTACCAAATTATATCTTTTCATATAGCCTCTCTTCATTAATTACTTTCTGTAAGACTTGCAGGACAAGGTCCATTGGAATTTAATCCCAGAGTGGAGGAATTACGATCCAGTGACAGAGATGCTGTGTGTGCTGAATGCAGACTTCTTACTGATGTACTTAGCTTGATTTTTCAAGCCTGAAAACCTGAATAAGTGCTTGAAGAGTGTGTTAACAACTCTCATTTATCATGGTTTATAAAAATGCAGCCAGAACTAATACAGAAAACCCCTTTATTTTAAGGAAGAGAGACATTTACAGAAGGTTTAGATTAGTTCAGTAGATATTTAATGTAGGCAGAAAAGATGAATCAGTGCTCACGGAGTGAGATAAAAGCTGCTGAGGTTTCTCTTCCATACAAAGGCATGTTAGCAGTGGTCAGACCTTTGACAACACATTAATTCATTGATGAAAAGACAATACTTGGCTTTTCTGTCCTTTGGTGTTCTAGGGAGACCTGCTCAAAGCACTCTGTGGTACTCTGTTGCTTTTGAGTATTTCTTCCTATGGTTCACTATGTATGATTTTTCCTGAACAGAAGGTACTGCTTTGGTTAATGCCATCCTGAGTTACAAATCATCTCCTATCCACCTGAAGTATATGTACACATGTGTACATTTAAATACAAAGTTTGGTTTAAAAACCCTCTTTTGTTATGCTTGGGATGTTGACATAAATAATACTTTGACTCCTTCCTGCAGAGACAGCAAAATGTACACAGTAGTGCTGATAAACCCCTAAGTTTTGTTTGCCAGCTGGTTAGCTGTGGAGACGTGGGAATGGAGACCAGAGGTAGATGGTTTTATCCTTTGTAGATGAGGGGCTGCCCTGTATTTTCATTGAATTTTCATTAGTAGCCTGGTGACTCATTGACTTGTGATTCTTTAACACAGCAATTAAAATAAAATGTTTAAAAATTTGGTAAAAGTCAGTTTTCTGAAATCAATTACTTAATTGTCCAAGAATCCAACAGCATGGAGTAAAGGGGGAATACTGTGCACAGGTACTATAAAAGGGGGGACACTGAGCATATTAGGTACTAACACTAGCTCTCATGAGCAATTTAAAATGCTTGTTTTTATTCACAAAATAGAAAGACTGAAGAGCTCATTCTGTCACACAGAGCTTGATACTCTGGTGGCTATTTCACAGTCCCAGCCCAGCTGGGTGACCCTGCACTGCTCCTGTTAAGATGGAAGCATTGCCAGATAGAAATCAAAAAGATGCTTTCTGTTTTTCCTGCAGGCTCAGCACTCACTCTTGTTTGTAGCTTTGGTGCAGCTCTCTATCTTGTCTCCACATCCCAATTTTCTTTCTTGGTGGCAGCAGTATGGCTGTTAGGCAGTCTCATAGCAGCTCCTGCTCTCTTAAGTTTCCTGACATATCATGGCTCTTTTAACTACTCCAGGGCCCATTGTCTCTCACCAAAAAAAGCATGTAAAAGTTTGGCCCTTTGCCTCTGATGATTTCCATCAAAAGTTGCCATGTAAATTTCTCACATTGCTCAATATATGGATCTCATATCTGTTGGGCTGCCTTGGTTGTCAAATACACTTTACTGCTTTGGTCTTGACTTCCTGCCATCCCTTGTGACCACACACAGGCAGGTGTAGATATATGTTGTCAGCTGATGCAGCAAAGGAAACTGTAGTAACGACTGGAGCCACGGCCATGGCTGTTCTGTGTTTTTCAGTGATCTGGAAAGTCACGCTGAGTGAGCACACTGCGGCTCAAGCTCCGTCACAGCACTGCTGGTCTGTGGTGTGCAACTGTCCAAACCCACGTGATTAGTTAGTCTACACTCCAGAGAAGTTTCTGGTAACACAAACAGAAATGTAGGTATGCTTGGACAATCCTTACACACTTTGCCTTCTGTATTTCCTCTGGATTTCATTCTTGGATATCTCAATCTCTGGCAGCTGATGACATTTCTTACTTGATGACAAACTCTCACCATGAATGTTCCAGACTCGTTCCCTAGGCCAAGTCTCTGGCTGTAAATGCTGCATTGTCTCGGGACTCCTAAGAACAACATTTTTCCCCTAGAGTATCACCGTTTCCATTAATTTTGTTTTGGTATTCTTAAGTGGGTAAGCTGCTATTTCCTTTTAATCCGGTGTTGAGTAGAGAACCTCACAGGACTTTGTTGAAGATGGTTATGGCCACAGGCCCTGTCAAGACAGGGGCTGAGCTTCAGCCAAGTGTATCCTCCAAAGCTTTGCTGTTTCTTGACTTACCTGGCTCACTTCATACTCAACACAGAGTGCCAAAACTAGGGCAGCAGGAAAAATTGGGAGGTTGGCCTCAAATGCAAATATAAGCCCAAGGCTAATGTGACAAAATAGATCTGAGATGATTGCAAAGTCCTCTTCCCATTTCTGCAGTTTGAAACAAATTATCTTAGCAGCTCATAATGACAGTGTGCAGCTTCAAGGCAGAAGCGAGAAAGTGAAGATTATAGACCTTCTATAGGACATAGATTAAAGGGGAAGAAAATAAATTACTGAACTACCAGCCTGAGTGACAGATGAAGCACCTTGCAGCAGCCTCCTCCCTCCTTCCTACAGCAGAGGCCCTGATCCTGCCAGCAGCCTGAGATGCTGGTGAGATCAAAGCCACAGAGAAAGCACCCCACTGCAGCCTCCAGCTAGTTGCAAATGCCTGTCTCTTTTGTACACATGAGATTAGCTGAGACCTTTATAAGGAGAGTTAGTAAGGCAAACCAGACTAATGCAGCTAACTGGCAGATGTGGTACTGAATCCACGTGCATGACCACTCATTTTTTATAGTAACAAAACTGTCTGTGGGGCATCAGATCACATCCGGAAAGACAGGTGGGAGCTTATGGGTAAATTTATGTAGCCAAAATCTAGAAATTCCATTTTGGATGTTTTAAAACAAGAAGGTAGTCTGTGAATTTAGCCCCAGAAGCTGCCCTGCTCTTGGTTCTAGAATGGGCAAAGCACACAGGGTTATGGTAAACCACAAAACTCCCAGAGTCCTGAGATTTCACTTTGCCAGAAAGATTCAGGTCTAGCCACAGAACTGCATGATGGATGCTGCTTGAATTGCAGGCCAGAAGACAAACCTGTGTTGGATTCTTTGAAAGTAACCCTCTTGAAGAACTGAGAGTGAAGCTATATTGGCACTGAGGAGCATTCTCTAAAATAATGAGCCTTGAATTTTGTCCTCCACATTTTTGTCTTTGTCTCTTTAAAAAACAACATAATAAGGAACACTTCAACCCAGAGATCCAGAGATATGGAGAAATAGTAAATACAAAGAATAGTACATAGTAAACATGGAAAAAGCAGCAAACATTAAGAAAATAGTAAATAAAAACATTCCATTACCATTTCCCTTTTGAGAAAGACTTCATGGAACATAGAGAGATAGAAAAAAAAAAATCTCAGTATTATGTATAATTGGACAAAGATTTCTGCTGTCTATCTAATGTAACTTTCTTGTTTCTCTACTTGAATAGGAATCTGTTCAAGTTAAGTTGTAATGGCAAAGTTATAAACAATAATTAAAGTGACTGATCATCCCACTTTACCTAGTTGGATTTAGAAGCTGCAGAATATATGATACATGAGAAGGATAATTATTTAGAACTACCTAGAGAACAAAAGCAGAGGCCCTTATGTTACTAGCAGTCTTTGAGGTGCTGGCAACGAAATCCATGGCAACCAATCTGGGTAAAAACAAACCTGAGGCTCTGACCTAGGGTGACCAACGTCAAGGAGACTCAAAGAAGCTTGAAAGAAGCTGAAATTAATTTTTTGAGCGGCTCCAGCCAGAATCGTAAGAAAGGCACTGCCAGTGAGGTTTGCCTGGAAGCCACATGAATCACACTGACTTCTCAGAAGCTGTTTGAAAGCTGGAGGTTGGACATAAACCTAATTTTTTCCCATGTCTTTGACTGTAAGCACTTCATTCTGTGTTGGGGAACTTCACCAGGTGCTTCAGTGCAGACGGTTTTTACCGACTGACATCAGCTACTTTGCAAACTAAACAAGTTTTGTTTAGTTCTCAGTTTTCTGTAAGATGAATCTCATGTGTGACACATCTCACGTCTCAGAGAATACAGCCTTCCTCTGTCTGCGGAAGAAAGCACAACTATGTCAACTAAAAAACAGACATGTCTGCAGTTTGATTTGAAGCTTTCAGTCATGAATCTCATGATAAAACTGAGATTGAACCTCACTACATTGTGAAACAAACTTTACAGACTGAGGAAGGATGTGTCCTCAAACTACTGCAGAGATGCCTATTTTGAAAAGAGAGAAAAGAGATAATACATCTACTAAGAAGAGGCAAGACAATGGTTCAATGGTCTATCTGATCATAACTCCACTGGTACCTTGATAAATAAATCTTAGCATAACTGTGCAAGAAAGCCACAAATCAGGAGATGCATAATCATCTGAGCTTTGGTACAGGCACTCCAACTGAGAAGCTCAATAAATGTGGTACAAACTAGAACTAGGTAAACACCCCCAGTTCTTTGAAGAATATTAACTCAACATTGATTTTTTTTTAATGGCCTTTTGCAGAAAAATGTTATCACTTTTAGAGGAGCTGGTGACCTCAATAAGCCCCCTGTCCTCAAGTGAAAAACAAAAAGGCCCTATGTTTTAGTTAAACTGCAGCTGGCATCAGAGCAAGCGTTGTAAGATGGTACTGCCATCTTCATGAATAAGGAACATTTGATTTATTCATTAGTTTGAAAGTGAGAAGATTCTGGGAATTTGCTGTCAAGCCAGAAGACTTTCTATTGTATTACCTGTTCCTCCAATTTGTATAATGAAGCTGCAGAGAAGAAGAAACTAGCAACCGAGTTATTTTCAGTTATTTCCTAAGTAAACACATAGAGTCCTCTGTACTCATATTCCATCAGTCATGGCTTAGTACCTAAGACACTTGAGCTCGTCACCTAGGTCCTAGGATGCAATCCTATGTAACAAATGGCTAGGAAATTAAAGCCTCCTGTCACCTACGTGCCAGAAAAAAGTGGAAGATGGAAAGGCTATTTCCTACCTTGTTTTCTCATGGCTGGTCAAGAAACAGTGGTAAGAAAATGAGTAAATGCTCACCCATGTACCTTGTTGTTTATAATTTTGCCCATCAGAGAGTACAATTTGACGGTAAGGTAGAACATTTATTTAAATAGTCCACCAGAAATGCTCTTTATGCAAAGTCTGCATCAGTTAATGGTACTTTGCCATTCTGAAAGCTTGTATTTTTCTATTATATCAGAAACTGTAGACCTCCTGCAGGTGGATGAAATAGTTTTTATTAGTCCCAAGGGCTTAGCTGTTCAATAAATTAAGAGCAGGAAATCCAAGACATGTTATCTCTTCCACCTGAATTAATTGGCAAATTGTTCTCTGTTGCATACCAGTTGCAAAACACATCATATCCTGCGCCTTGCTCCTTCTGAGACAGCCATCCGAGATGCTCTGATGCTTTCTGTGCAGTGGGTCTTCTGTATCAGATTTCAAAAGCGAAATCTTGCCTGCTCTCTGTGAGCATGGAGATCTCTACTGCCTACTGCAACACTTTTGGCAATGGGCTGATGATGTGCATTTGCACTGCAGCGTATTCATAAATACTAGGAATAAACAGCGCCAGAAAGTGTAAAGTATTGCTCCTTATTGTTGTCTTACATCTAAAAAGGCAGTAAAGGAAACAACTTTTCATTTAAAAGAATTGCTTGTCAAGGGTCAGTCCCCAGCCCATTCCAAACCAACACAAGTTTTGCTGTTACCTTGAATGACATTGGGGTTAGGAATGTAAATCTTAATAGGTGCATCTGATAATCAGAAACACGTATGTGCTCCCCCAAGCAGAAAACAACAGTGAACTCCCTCACACAACCATAGTAATTCCCTGTTTGATACTTGCACGCAGTAGCATTCTGAACACTAAACTAGAGGACATAGCTTTCACATAACAAATTTGAGAGTTTCTTCTCGAGTCAGACAGGTCCAAGGAGCATAGAATCAGGCTCACTGTCCTTCCAGCACTCACAAACAGAGCAGGCAGGAGGTTTGCACTGCATGGCAAATGCACGTAAAGCTCTCCTAGGTGACATTTTGAATTTCTCCCAAGATGAAGTCTGGTTTTAACAAAAAAAAAAAATTAAAAATTGTTTGTATTTGCAGAAAGTTTGTATGACATTTTCTGCTACACACGGCTCCTTTCTCTGGATTCAAGCAGACCTGAAGGTAGAAATCCGAGCTCAATTGTCAGATGGCAGCAGGGGAGCGGTGGGTGGCCCTGCTCTTCGCTGTGCCCCGGCGGTGAGCATCAGCCTCCCCCGCTGCTCTGCTTCGCTTTCCCTCCGCGTCCCGCCGTGCCTGCTAAGTAAGGCAGCTGCCACAATCAAAGTCAGAACCTCAGGACACAAAACCATCTCCGGGAACGACCTTTCTAGACAGGCTGATTGAGGATGGCAGTGCACACAGGATAGCAGCAGCAGCCCTGACCTCTGCATGGCTTATCAAAACAGTCAAAAAATCACACTGTCTCAACTGTGTGTGAAAACAATGACTAACCAGTATGTTTCAGCTAAAAGGGATAAAGGAGACAGTCTTGGCTTGTGTTGAGGATGCTCTCCACAGGAGACTGTGTCAAGCAACAACAGGGTAGGAAAACACCCTTATCCTGAGGCCAAGAGGCTGAAGCAGGAACACCAAATTTTCACAGCTGTGAACCAAACCTGTCAGCTACCCAGTCTAGGGTCGGGCCTCCAACAGTGAGCAATTTCAGGTCCATCAAAGAAAGGTACATGAAGCACTGTAACAGGCAGAGATGGGATAAGACAGCCCCATATAAAACGCCTCATCCTAATTCTTCATTTGGGACTGGCTTGATATCTGGAAGAGGACTTTATGGTCTGGTCTTTCCAAATTGTTTGTGGACTCACAGGTGTGTAAGGACAGGTGAGGAAGGTGGAAAGAGCATTAGTTATCATAAATTATTAAATATTATATATACAGCGTAGTTGAAGAGAATATTACTATGGTCACAGAGTCAAGAACAGGCTGTGCTTAAGACTGCCTGCGAGTGAGGCCAGATCATATCTTAAAAACAGCTGTTCTTCTCAGTGCTACCTTTGCAATGGGGGGGTGAAACAGCCCTACCTCTACTTCCAGCAACACACTTTCGGCCCCACTCTCTCACCCTTTGAGACACTGTGCTCGGGTCTGAAAACCAGTTCAAAGTCCAGTTTACACAGGGCTCTGTAAGGGAAAATCCATCACCTACATGATGCTCATAATTTAGGGTGGATTGAAATTAAATTTCACTTTGCATGATCCATTCCTCTGAGACTTTTCAGCATTAGCAACTGCAAAGGCTGCTGAGTTTGAGCAACAGAGTTTATGCCACTCAACCCGTACCTTAACAGCACTTTCATAAAGACCATTTTCACCTTCGGGACTGAAAACTTCCATAGGGTTAGATCCATTACAGCTCATCTGCAGGTTTCTTTAACAATCCCTTTCACAAAGACATTTTAAAAGGCAAACTGAAGATCTAACTCTGGCACTGGAAGGCAGCTAGACACAGAAACTGCTGGACCATTATACTAATTGCAACTTAAATGTTTTAAAGAACAGCCAGATAAGTTTACCTCAGCTTTGCAAAGGTGTATTATTTAACAAACACACAGAGTACAGTCTTCCTTCCTGTCTAGATAATGCAAAGGAGAAAACTTGGCTTTTATTGACTGTTCGCTTTGGGGTTTTGAATGTTGGCTTTTTCATTTAATTTAGATCTTGTTTATCAAAACCTTCAGAGCTAATCTGGACGATTTACACTGCCATGTTGTTGTGACTTACAATTCATGTTGAATCATGTCAGATACCATCTGAGGCATAAGTGTACAGCAGCAAAATCAATACTACCTAATGTAGAAATTATATATACTTATAAAATGCATTCTGTGACTTTTTTTTTTTAATGCAAATCATAACACAGTACAGATAAGGTACATTTGAAAACTAGGCCTCTAGTCAGAAAAACCTTAGAGGTTATTAAGTTTATCTTGATCATCTTATGAGTGTTTTTGACAGAATATATTATCGGGTATCTTCTTAAATTTGAACCCTTGGTACCTATAACAACTTACATGAAATACCAAAGCCAGTCACTCTAAATAGCTTATATTAGTCCTAAGAATCTATGAAGTCAGTCCATCACCATTTGACAGACTGGAAACCGGCTACATGTAGGTTTCCAGACCTTAATAGATTAAAAACTGTTCAAAACCAGGCATGTTTCTAATGAAAGTCTATATCAATCTGTCTTTCTCCTGAAGAACTGTATTCCTGACAATAGCAGGGAAGCAAAATTATTTTCTGATACAGTTTGCAGCTAATGGCAGAAATCAAGGGAGTTACAAATAATGGAGAGAGATGATCATGGATAGAGCAATTGGGACCATTTACCACACCAGCTGCCACAATCAATATGCAATTATTACTTCCAGGAACACAGAATTACTTATGCTTTAACAGCTTTTCATAGCTTTAAATTCTTTGCCTTGATTTGAAGGTGATCTGAAAGGGACAATATACTGGTACCTTCCGTATTTCATTTCAGCATTTTAAGTTACCCTCAGTGTTTAAAAATCCATGGTTTTATTTCAAAAAGTGCTTGTTACCTACAAAATCCTAATGACAATTTGGTTCTAAAAAACCATCTCCACTGAAATGTTGGAAGTACTCTGTGGGAGCAGAGGAGATTTGGTTCTGCTCCTGCTAACAGGAGAGATTACAAGGCTGTCTCATCATTCAGGAGAATGGAGTGCTGGAAATGTACATCCAGCTAACAGCAGAGCACTGGGACACAAGTGTGGTAACAAAGACAGATAACAAGCTTAAAATCAGGATGCCACACAGCTTCCCTCCTCCTCATTTCTTTTTTTAAAAAATCTGATTCTTTTTTCAAAATAAGTATGTTTTTTCAAATGTGTTTACAATCAACCAGAAAAGAAGAGGAGGAGCAGCTGGGAAGGCAGGAAACTGCAAGCAGGAAAGCAGAGCTCAGCGTGTCTGTGTCTGTGTGCCACGCGCATAACCAGGCACAGAACCCTTCCAAATGTAATCCTGTTTGTGTCACTGTTTGCTATACTCCCTAACTGGATTAAAAAGAAAAAGAAGACAAATCCAAATCCTCCAAGGGCTATCTTTGGAACATCCTCAGAGATTAATGACAGGCTCACAAATAGGGAACTGTTTATAAAACTCATTTGTGGAGTGCCTCTGGATTAGAAGGCTGAGGAATTCAAAATAGTATGGGAAGAATAATGGAGAAAAACTCCAGAACAAGCTTTCCAGGTTATTCTCAAATTATGTTGTCATTCTCTTTTTGTGTCTGTCTCTTTTTTTGCTTGAAATAAAAATAATTTTCTAGGTCTTATTTATTTTTTTGTAATTTTGCAACTGTTTGGGATTAATGAAGTGTGTATTTGTGAAGTGTGTGAAGTCTGGCAATTGTGATTGTTACCTCTGGCTCTAAGGGAAGGAATAGACTGACAGCAAGCTCCTGGTATGTCTGAAACAGGGAAAAATGTGTAAAACAAAGAATGTTGGACACATTCTGTTTATCCATTGGAAGTATTCTGCACATTATGTGATATCCAAACTTGAAATTGTCCATGAATAGTATTTTGAGCCTCAAATTTGCAAATCTCATAAGTAATTTCCATTCAAAATCAAGGTAGCTACTTTAAGAAAAGTTATTAAAAAAAAGATATAGCCAAATAAAACTCATGAAATTGTTTAGGTTATCATTCTTTTCCATCTTGTTGCTAAATACCTAGATTACATTTTAGAGTTCCTTACATATTATGAGGATTAGTAGTTTAATTTTTCCAAATGGTAACCTCAACATCCAGTTAATCCACAGATTAAGGATCTGGTGCCTTGTGACTCTTGCCAGGACTACTGCAACTGATACAGTCTTGAGAGCAGTTGGTCCTAGGTAAACCACAATGTCTTCAGTGGCCATACAGAAATGTGTGTGCTCTGCCTACTGAACAAGATAGATTTTCTCTCCATCTCATTTGTACAAAATGACATCTATCATTGCTGGCTGACACTTCCATTTGTGCACTGTGACCCCTTCAGAGGCAGAAGAAAAAACCACACTTGTTCAACACTGAGTCTTCTTTTATCACCTGATACGAAAAGACCTCTATTTGCCCCATTTAAAAAAATGGTTAAATAGCAGGACCTGGAATGCAATGAACTGAAGAGACTGAATGCTAGATTCTAATTAGATGCACATATCAAACATCAATTTAACTGCTTCGATTATCAATACCCTGATGCTGCTAATACTTCACTAGTTCACAGTCCTATTTATATACCGAAGTACACTTGTGTTTAGTAGTGTCAATAGTGGTATTTGTTTAATAGGTATTTTACTTAATGTCAGACTGCTGATCACCTAAACCTCCAAGGGCTGTGAAGAACTGCAACTGTAAAGAAACGCACATAGCATCTCATACAGGCAAACTGAAGGCACTGCTACTCCAGGATACAAGTGATACCCTCCAGGATACCCTCCATACAACTGATTCAAAAAGATGTTGCAAAAAAACTGTAAAGTACCAAACCTGAAATCTCTAAGCAGTTAGTTTGGGAACTGCTGTATTAACAAGGTGACTAACAGGATGACCCACATGACCAATAATACCATGTGACTGGTGTTGTTTATTGCTTAGTTTAGTTTTTTAACCCCACAATTTTCAAGCCATCTTCATGACTGAGGGATATGTTGCGCACACTCAGAAATGGCAGTACCACAACCCCAGATCTTCACCTGCACATTTTCAAGATTGGCACTTTCCATTACCCCCAGGTATTCAGAAAGCAGCAATCCTCAGATGTCCCAACACCTTCTTACTGGTTGACATCACTGCACGTAAGCAAAATCCTTTAATGTTATTTTAGTGATCGGTGCATTCCAAGAAAAGGATAAGGGTACTCTCCAAGTAACTGCTGACACCAGGACACATTTGGCAGCATAGTTCTCTGCAGTTATCACTTGGTCCCTGAGCTTCTGTAGTGCAATTTTTTTAGAACTGTAGAAGGTTTTATAAGCCAAATTTTCCAATATATCTATTCCCAATATTTTGTTCGAAAAAATTAAGAGCACTTTTTAAAAATTTAATTTGAGACATGAGTTCAAACTGTCTAACTTAGGACCTTCTTAGATGGAAAAGAACACCTGCAAAACCCTAAAACTTTGCTACCTCAAACCCTGTGAAATAGAAACAGCCGTGAAATTTCAACACAATGCTTTGCACATTTTACTTCTAATGTTTTTTTTTTTTACCTACTGGATATGAATCAATAAGCATGAGTTAGGCTATCACCATTCAAATGTAATACTTCTGTGCTAGATGTGCAGCTCCTGGGTCTAATGACAGGGACTGACAGAGGCACAGTTTAGTGAAGCTTTGGGTCAGCTTTCTAAACCACTCCTACTTTCTGGCAACTCCTAATTTTTGATTACTCTAACTCTCATCTGTGCTTATGGGCTTGTTGAGACTGTGGAGACAGTTTTGGAGTGGGAAATTTCAAAATTCTTTTGATTGCAGATTTAATTGGATTCAGTAATTACCACCGAGCTTTTAAATTATTTTCCTGTTTGTCAAATGTTCTGTATTACACG
This sequence comes from Lycocorax pyrrhopterus obiensis, assembly GCA_014706295.1. Taxonomy (NCBI): domain Eukaryota; kingdom Metazoa; phylum Chordata; class Aves; order Passeriformes; family Paradisaeidae; genus Lycocorax; species Lycocorax pyrrhopterus. The sequence continues at coordinate 17,081,517 of JACSVZ010000002.1, read as the reverse complement.
TGCAGTTAAAATAAGTCTGAAAAGCATATTCTGTAAATTTGAAGGAATACAAACACTTCTTTAGGAACTAAATTAGGTCATGGGACATGAAAAAGCTGTTGAATAGTCACAGCTTTTCATCTGCAATGATCTGGGTTGGATGTTAAAGGTTTTGTATCCTATTAACAATCCCCTGAGCTAACCAGCCCCTTAAATGTGATTACAAGGATCACGCATCTAAGACCTTCAAGAGGGGTTACAGAGTTCTTTTGAGCAACTAAAGAAAATATCTGGCAAAGCTCAGGGTTGCTTTAGAGAAAACTATGCATTCAATAAATAACTTAGGCTTTTGGACATCCTTGATAATTCATTATGGTAGATGGTATTTACGATCAAAAGAATACTGAGCTAGATGTAGACAAACTGTGGTGGTTTTCCTAGAGGATATTTACTCAGGTGTTGCAGGAAGTACTGCTTCTCTGTAATAAACACCAAGAGGGGAGGAGTTCCTTATATTTGCTACAGGCTGTGCTCAGTTAAGCAGCCAGAGAGGTCAAAAAGCACTTCTCCAGAGAGGTAAGTTCTTTGATTCTTACAGTGGTGGTCTTCTGCTAGTTAAGCATGCTTGTTTATTTTCTTAAGTTATCATTTATTTATCTGTTGATCTTTTTGTGTGTCATTTGTTATTTGCATATGTACCTTGTTAGCCATCAAAACACCTCCTTTTGAGTAGAATACTATTAAAAGATCAATTATAAAGAAAAAGATAGATGAAAAGCAGGAACATACGCTTTAGGTCCCACAAACTCTCTATGGCTGAGCTCTGCCCAGGATTTGGAGCCTAGTAACCAAGGACCTCCTTTTGTAGGGAGGGTCCACGGTGTACTGCCTGTCTGCATCCTGCCTTTATTTGGATGTAGTACGATCTTTCACAATATAGAAAATATTATTTTAAGTAAATTATAGCCTTAATTTGGTGCCTTAGTCACAAGAGTATCTTATGCATCCCCCTCCCGCCCCCCCCCCCTTTTTTTGTTATTAGAAGCTTCTAAGAATGTTGAAGTCTGAATGTATCAGTTCTGGAGTAAAAGAGGTCTATTCTACTTACGTATGTTTTGGGTCCACTATATTTCAATAATGAAGAGTAAGACATTCTAAAAACAACTCTCTAATATGATCTAATGCTGAAGAAGCTTTGAAAGGTTGTCTGTTCACACTGCTTTCGTATTTGTCTCATAGCAATTTAAAAATAGTTTTCAGACTTGCACCCACAATACTTCTAATGAAAGTAAAAACTGTGTTGAAAGACAAGGAGAAAGTCTGAAACTAATCTAATCACAATCTGTTAAAAAGATAGTGTAGTATAGATGCTGTCTTGTGGCATTAACCGCAACTTAACCTCATACCAGGTACAGCTGGAGATGATCGCACTTCATTTATCTTTTAATATATAGAGCTGGATACTGTCAGTACATAATATTTGTCCTTAATTTTTTCAAATTTATTTTGGGGGAGAGAAATCATACACCCTTATTTACTCTAGAACTTTGAAGCCTCATCTGAAAGGCTTTCTAAATAAAAGCAAAGCAGTAATTTTTTGGGAAAATGAGGGGCAAAAGCCAAGGCATGTTGACATGGAAAAAGAACACGAAGGAGTGAAAATAAAGGCGAAGGAGAAATGTGGCTAGGCTGCTTGACACTGAATGTCACGTAATCATTTCACGACTAAGTTTTCCAGCACAGTCAGTGTCCCTTTGACACATAGATTGTCATTCCCTAAGGGCTGAAATTCCCTGTTTGTTTGAACAGTGCCTAGCTCTACAGGCCTTAGACATTGGTTGTGACTTTAACTGGTTTAAACTAGGACCCTTTCTGCAGCAACAGGCTGCCATTACTTACATGCCCTTCAGGATTCCCTAAATGAAACAGATATGAGCTTTTTGGAGTTTCACAGACCAGTTCACCTCAACAATTAATTAATGCAGAAGGCCTAAGTGTGTTTAACACTCCAGGTGGATCAGCTGAGCCCTAGCATGGGGTTTTGCCTTTGAGGCCCCTTTGACAGAGGGAGTGCTCATAGGGAATTTCAGGTCTTCAGAGCAAAGGGACAGTAAGTTCGGCACACAGCAAGAGTTAGACAAGGTGGGCAGCAGTGGTTTTAAGACAGCACTGCTAGAAGTGGAAGGGGACATATCAACCAATCACTCATGTTAGTGTCTTTTCTGGTTCTTATGTTTGTGTCTAAACACTTCTCAGCTCCTTGCTCCACGTCTCAGATGCCCGCAAGCTCTTCCTGAAAGAAGAGCTATGAGTGCCCATCACTCCCTTTTGTACCTGGGTTTCCACCGAGAGGCTTCTAGCCTTCTTCTGATGGTGCACTCTGGTCAACCTTCTGCATGATCAGAGGATTAGACTGTCATGCTTCTGCATGTGACTTACCATCCACCAGACACGCAGCCGAAAGGCAGTGGGGTGCCAGGCACTCCCAAGCAACTAAAAGCAGTAAGAGCTTTGCTCAGGGAGGGGGAAGCTTTTGCAGAGTGTTGTTCCTGTAGTGATTTGAGCCTAAAAGGTATGGATATTTTTACAGCTGAGGCCCTATTATGCTAGTGCTTCCAACTCTAATTAGTAAAATAGGATCATAATACTAGGAAGCTCATTTTGTAATTTTATAGGGTCTCAGCCAGGGGAAGAGGAACAGTTATGAAGGGACAGAGCAGCCAGCAACAAAAGATAAAAGTCTATACGGGATGTTAAACTATCCCTCATAAATTCCTACATGCATAATGCAGTGCACAGTCTAAAAATGTCAACAACTTCTATACAATAAAGTAGTAGTGCTTGGTTGAAGGAAATCAAAGGGCCTCTTGTCCTTATACATATCTGGCTAATGGCTGTTTAACTTTGGGGTTTGAGAAGTTTCTGTTGATGATTTTCCCATAGGGAGGAATTTCATAAGGTTTCTTGTCTGTGCGATTTCCTTAATGGCTGCGATGGGATAAGCAGCCATACCTCTTACAGATATATTCACATGGAAAGGCCATCCATGAACTACCTGGTGGCTACTCTGCTTTTGTGGAAGACATAGAACATAGACAGCTCTGAAACAGTTCCCTTTATGTCACACCTGTCTGAAAACAAAACCCAGGTTCAAATATTATCAGAAAAATGGAAGTAGACAAACTCAACACAACAGCCAAAGTCTCTGATGGAGGCACATGATCCCCAATGCTGACTGAGTTTGGCTGCTTCTTCGCAGTGGATGTGTCAGGGATCTTGGAAAGTAAACCTAACCAGCATAATTAAAGCCTGGCTCATGTACCACATAGGAGCTGTACTGATAAAATTAATCCATTTCCCAACTTTCGAGTACTTCGTCTTACAACTTCACTCTGCTATTACGTTATTACACTTAGGTTGTGCTGCTGCGGTGCAGTCACCTCTCTGCAACAGGTGCTAAAGTGAGCTCGGGGCGTGCACCAGATGTGAATTATTTTTAGCGGGATAGGTAGGTCCATTAGGTTTCCTCAGGGCAGCGCAGCCGCGGGCAGCCCCAAGGCCACGAGCCGCAGCTCTCCCGTGCCAGGCCAGCAGCCTCGCTGGGCGCCCGGCGGCCGCCGTGTAATCCCGGCGGGGCGCATCAGGGTGCGGGGGCTGTGACCCGGCTCTGGAGGCGGCCGGCCCGGGATCCCGAGCGGCCGCGGCCGGCCCGGCTGTGCGCTCAGCAGCCGCCGCTGTCCCGCCGGGAGGGAGCCCGGGCCGCCCAGGCGCCCCCGCCGCGCCCTGCCCGGGGCGGGCCGAGCCCCCCCGGCTTTGCCGGCGCCTGCGGGGGATTAGCGGGGCAAAGCGCTCAGCCGCCGCTGACCCCGAGGCGGGACCGCAGCCGGGCCGGGGCCGTCCGCAGCAGGAGGAGGGCGAACCCGAGGCACGGTGGCCGGAGGCGGCGCGGCCCCAGCCCCTCGGCGGGGCTGGCTCTGCGGGGACCGGCGGTTTCGCTGCGGGTAATCCCCGGCCGGGAGCGGCGGGCAGGGCAGAAGGGCGAGTCCCGGGGACGGTGCCGGAGCCAGGGCTCGCCACGGAGCTCCGCTGCCAGGCGGCCACGCCTCGCCGAGGGGCTTCGGGGCGGCCCCCGCGCGATGGTGGCCCGGCCCCCGGGGGGGGGCGCGGCCGCGGGCCCGGCCGGTGCCTTCCGCAGCCCCGGGTCGGGACGGGACGGGTGCGCCGGGCAGGGGCGGGGCGGCGTGGGGCTGCTCGGAGCCGGGAGCTCCCGGCACCGGGGCATGTGAGGGTTGGCTCTTGCGGTCTCTCATTCTGATGAATCCTGCTTGTTTCTACTTTTTCTTTGTTATCCTCTTTTTTTTTCCCTCCCTCCTTTTTTTTTTTTTTCTTGTGAGTGAGTTTCTGGATAGAAACGCGTGCGGAGTAGTCGGGAGACATGCCTGGCCCGCGTCGTGCCCGCGGTGAGAGCAGCCGGGCGCTCCCGGAGCCGGGCACAGCACTGCCCGCCCGAGGGACACGCGGGGCTGTGGCGTGACCGTGGCCTCGGCAGGACACGTGTGGAGTCCCACCGTGCCCAGACTACACTCACACACCGCAACTTCTTGCCGGCTGATGATAAGTGCTAGCAAGTTCGCTTGTTGTCTGCAATGCCTTCCTTATCTTGCTATCAAGTTACTGTATCGCCTTAATTTCAAGCCCTGACAAAGCTCATTGATACAGCCGCTAAATTAATTTTGAGTTGCCACTTTTCTGCTGTTAGAAGCGCTGAGAAATACGGAGTGAGTGAGGTCGCACCATATTGATTTTTATGGCCTTATAAAGTTTTACTGTGTTAAAATAGGAAAATTAAGTGATGCTTTAGCTTTGAAAAACAAGTTATTTGCTAATATATTGATCTAGTGTTTAGTCATTGAAAAATTATTCTCATCACTTGCAGTGCCTCTCTTCTGGGAGCCACAAAATTAGCTGGATATAATTCAGTTCATGGATTGCTAATGTCAGTTCATTACTTCTGGTGGCACAAAGTCCAAATACAATTTGATAACGAACCGTTCCCCCTTCCGTTATTAATCTTGTTTCATGATTGTAATGCCCCTGCATAAATATTGTCTGTTGGATGGCAATTGCCACAAAAATCTTTAGCTATCATTTGTTTTCAAACCATCAGAGCTCTTAGAATTGACTGCAGTAATTAAATTTAGCATTTTGTTTCCTTGTTCTTTCCATACCTTTTTCCTTTAACTAAAGGTTGGCTTAAAAAAAGCTGGGGGTCTGTACTGGTATCTTGTGTAAACTCTGAAGGATTGCAATCTAGTGAGTGGCCCCTATGCATGAGAACAGATTGAATGCTTACAGCCCTCACTGATTCTTTAACCTGTTGCTTAAAAAATCCTCTCCTCTCATGGAGTTTCCTTAGAACCATAAACCTCAGCATGCAGTGTGACTTTGCCTGTTGTGGGGCATGGCAGGGAATGGATGAAAACCAAGGTGGAACCTAGCACTGAAGCAGATCCCTTGCATCTATGCCCTCTGAAAACATTCAGAGAGTGAAGAGCTGGAGCCCATGAGCAGGGCTGGCCAGTTCAGTCTGCAGCAAGTCAAAATGTCAAGATCAGCTGAATAATAATCAGCAGATGAAATGTCAGAGTGGACACCCAATATGCATTTATCAATAGAAGGAGATCAGGTACTGATACCACACAGTAATGCTTCTCTACTGCGTGTAGAAGTTTTACAAAGGTCAAGGAGTCCAGAGGCATCAAATGTCTCTGCAAGCTGTCTTGCTTTGTTGAGAAAGTTGTCACTGGATAACAGTCACCAAAGAGAAAAAGTAGTTTTAGAAACAGAAGAAGCAGTTACCCAGCCTTTCAGAGAGTAAACACTAAAAAGTGGCCTCAAAATCAGATCAGTTTCTTCCTTGAACAGCCCTAAAATTGATGTATGTACTTTGAATTGTGCCCAGGAAATATGTTGTCTGATACTTGCCTGAATTGATCACCGCTCCGTGCCTCCAAATGCTTTACGTAACCATTTTATTCCTGCATTTACATTAATTTAGGGTTTGGTTGCTGGGTTCAAGATTTGCTTGGCAGTGTCATTGCATGGTGCTTGCCTTGTCTGTGCATCATCAGACAATGTCCAAGTTGCCTGACAGCTTTCAGGTGATGACATGTGGCTGACTTGCAGTTTCATTGGCCGCAGTATGGAGCTGATACTCATTTTGTCAGTTGTCAAGCTAAAACTCTTTATTTCCAGCATTTCAATAGGATAGAATTAATTTACCTTAACATGTCTGCATCTGAAGCAGATGGCTTCTGCTGTAGGCAGTGGAAACTTAGCCAGTAGAATCAACAGTGTCTGGAGACTAAGCTGTCTTATGCTAAGATAAATGCTACCCAGCTAAGGTGAATCAGTATTTTATTGCTTTGACTGAAATGGAATTAAAGCATCTAGCTTAGGTTCCAATAGGTGTATTCTACACATCAGCTTAGGTGAAGCCCACCTAAACTAATGTTTTGTGTCTTTCTTACTCATGTAAGCACACAACAGCAAAAGACATGGACTGACTGTTAGAGAAGGTTGATGATTTTTATTCTTCATCTACCATAGCTGAGACTAAAGAGATTTTTTTTTTCCGTCTGGAAGGTTTCTTGCAGATGAGAAGGACAATTGAAAGCAATGGGGAATATATAGAGTGGGAAGTAGTAAGCAAACTGATGTACAGTTGAAGAGGATAATTTGTCTAGACATATGGAGAGTACAAAAATTATGTAATTATGCAAATTTGTTGTTGTTTTAGAGTGAAATTATAATGCTTAGTGCATTCAGCTTTTGACAAATGAAGTAAAAAAACCAGCCTGCAAACCTCCAAACACTTGTCTTTAACTAATTGCCAAACTAGATAATCTGCTCACACCGAGCTTAGATTTGAGTATAGTTCCCATTCAGATATAGGTTGCATCACCATCGAAATCAGAGGCCGAATATTCCCCCAGAATTAAATGGGGGTGATTTTTGAAGTTCCAGAGCAAAACTTACTCTTTGAATGATGGCTAAGATAAAATACTGCATAAATGACTCATTATAGCTCTAGCTGAGAATCTGAGCTGCAATCCATGCTCTTAGTTGAATAATCAACTTATTTGGACATTTATCCAGAAATTGCTAGGTGCTAGTACAATGAAGGGCATATTGTAGCCTCATGCTTTTTGGTTTGTTTTGAGAATTCCATGTGGCAGCCTTTAACTTTCTTATTAAGTACTTGTCAGTGTGGCATAACTCATGAAATAAGAAGAAATGTGGTTTGGGATTTGATTATGCCATTGCATTAAGTATTTGAAGGCCCCACTGTGCCTTGTGATCAGTGTCAGACCAAAGAACTTCCAAATTAGATATTGGAAAAAGGCAATAAAGGGGGTGAAAAAGTGAGGTGAGATGGGTTTTTTTTATTTTATATAACAAGCTGTCTATTTTTGTTTGTTTTGTTTTTGTTAGGGTGATTACTTTTTCTGGCATCCATTAGGTAAGAGGTTTAAGTTTCACAATCTGAAGGAATGCATTGTGTCACCTCCAGAGAGGTAACAGACCTGATAGGCCATGTGTGCCAGTGTTCATGACATCTGCCAGTCATGACATGGGAAGATACCTGGCACCTGACAGGGCAGGATATGTGCAGGAGCTATCTGGTTAAACATAAGTAATGTTTGCAATGTGAAGGAGAGAGTGATGTGAACAAACAAAAAAGAAGACTACCTCAGCAAGTGTGTTTTGAACTGAACCGCTGAGGTCCTGGTTCCAGTTTTCAAGACCAGAAAGTTGTGGTAGCCAGGAGACAAGATGCTGATGGGAACCTAAAGGCTGGATTCATTGTGGTTGAATGTGAATAGTTGCCTGCTTTGCTAAATCATGTAGGCTCCCTGTGTGGAGAACGATGAATGACATGAGGCAAGGAGGCTCTCATTTTATTAGCTGTTTATGGAGGAAATGGGTATGTTTTCCTCCTAGTTAGATGAAGGTCCATTCAGAAACTGTTGGGGGGTGAAGGTTTATAAAGAAGTTGCACTTCTTTGAAGAATTAGGTGATATGAAACAGTAGTGAAAATACTGGATTAACATACAATATTCTATGTGAAATTCAGGCTCCGTTGTGCTTTCAACCCAGCCAGCAGAAGCAAAACCTATTGTTTATTCCCACTTGACTGTGTTGTCTCTAATGCTGTGTGGCCTTGACTGCAAAGTCCTCCACAGGGCCATTGGTTTGTGTCTGAAGCTTTGGGTGTGATAAATGTACTTCACTGAATTGCCTTGGCAGCAATGAGATAGTCCAGAGGAGATATAGTGCGTTCTTTGGTAGGCTTCCTCTTCCCTCTCCAAACTGACTAGATACTGAAAATGATGGAGAATGCCGGCACAGCTGCTGAACAGGGCATCTCTGGGGGTCTCTAATATTTGGCCTGAAGTCTGCTGTATAGGGCGCATATGTTTGATGTGAAGCAAAAAGTCACATAGGAATGGCTCGTAAGAATTCTCACCCAAATTGTTCATTTAACTGGCACCAAAACCCCCTCTCAGAGAAAAAAAAACACTAACCAACCAACCAACCAACCAACCAACCAAACCCCAAATCTTGTTTTCTTGGAACTCTAAATGTATTTTTTCCTTGCCTTGAATATCCTGAATTTAATTGCTGTGTCAGTCTGTTTGGCTCTCTCAGACTTACAGGACAATGTACTCCGTGATTTAAACTTTGTTTCATGAGCTCATTAAGAACTATAACAAACACAACAAAGAAGGGCTCAATCCCTTTTGCCCAGGTCAATCTATCATGTGAATTCATTTATTCACCATTCAAGCCATAAGGTTTCATAATTTATAACCCGTAACTCTTAAGTTGTGCACCTCCAAGCAAAACCAAAAGAATAAAACATAGCTGGGGGTAAGAGACTGCTTATCCCTTCTCCTCTGTCATGGTGCAAGTGTCCCCTTTATCACACCAAGCAGCAGGAAAACCTCAGCAGTCAGGCTGCTGTTGGATTTGCTTCTAAAGCTTTTTGGGTAAGCTGATATTTTATACCTTCCAGCTTGGAGGTTTGGCCTATACCATTTTTCATAAGTGTGCAGATTCTGGGAAAACTGCAACAGGAAAGATAACAGGAGACAGAGATATGCTGGTGATAATGGTGCATAATGCTCATAATGGCTCTTGAGCTCTTTCAGGCCACCAGTCTGCCTACTTGGTGCTCTTGCTTTGACTTACTGTCACTGTGCCCAGCATGCATCAGGCCTTACCGGCAGGTTAGCCAAAATCTGAGCAGAAGCTGAGTGAACTGTCACACTGAGCACACCAGAAGTACTTTAAAAAGGTTCTTTTTTTCCTAGTGGTTCAAGGGTACATTCCCATCTTAGAGGTTTGGATCAAGTTATAAATTGTGGTGGCTTTTAAGTAAATTTTTAATGGTGAAGGGTATGATAAATTATCCAGTTGGTTGGGCATCCAGACACATTCCAGGAACAGTCCAATTTATTGGTGAAATACGAGGTTAAATCATTATCAGAGCTTTCACAACTTCACTGAGATGCAATAAAATACTATCCATCATCCAGAATAGAACACTTGAAACCATTCTATTTAATATATTTTTAATAATAGAAGCGGAAACAAAACAATTTATCTGCAGGGACTTGTCCTTAAACTTGGTGAAAGTGAGGAAACATGGTATTCAGTATGACTTATTCAAGTTATGATTTTGAAGCTGTAAATCAAAAGAAAGAATTATTCATCCTCATTCTTTCTGGAATAGCACTCTTAAATTATTGAACTAAGTATGACAGCTCCTGAATTCATATTTGTTAAGTAGGTGGTGACTTTTCTTAAGACTAGATGATGTGCAACTGGTGTGATTTTCAAAAGAAAACAAAAGCACATGGCAATTTCTCTAGCACTTTTTCTCTGGTAGCCAAATAGCACCTGCAGGATCATGTTTCCTTAGCCCTTTAACAGTTCTCATTGTACCAGTCTCTGCAGACAAATAAGCAATTGATACTGGGAGTTAACGAATTTCAGCTTCATTCTGTCAATGTATAGGGAGTTAATGAAGCCTGGGAGGCTGTCTGAAGCACCAGGGTTGGAATGTTCCCTCTTAAGAGTGTTCTACTTCATGTGAAACATCTGTACAGCAAGGTGAACCTTTGCTTAGGCATGTATTTGGAGATTCAAGATATCAGAGTTCCCTGCTTGGCTCTGGCACAGTCTAAATATGTGAAGCTGCTCTTTGAATTCCTGTGTCAGAAGTGCTCATCTTCGAAAGGGAGGAATTAAATCTTTCTTTCTTCAGTGCTGCATGTCTCCTACTGCCTGGGTCAGAAGCTCCTGTGTTTTCTTGTAATGTGAGACATAGCAGGCTCTAGATTTTGATGGAAAATTACATATTCTGTAGAAAATAGCCTGTATGTAGACAGGCTTCAATATGGTTTGGATGCCTCAGTTCTTATGAAGGCAACCATTGATACCTTTTTACTTTTCCCCCCCTCTTAAAAAAAAAATCACTAGTTGTAGACTTAGCATCCAGTAAGATCTTAAACAAATAGTTAGCCTTAATTTTAAAACCTAAAGTTTAAATAGAATTTCAAAATTCTCTGTCATTATTGAAACCCTCAAAGCAAGGGTTTGAGATTATGAATCCTAATCCCTTTATCATCTCAAATTTAGTTATTATTTTGTGTCGTCCCAAATACGAGCAAATTACAAAGCATTTGTATATGAAGTGATTAAAAAACTCAATAGAATGATTGTATCTGAGCACTACTTTAAAGGCAAAGAAAAAGAAAGTTAAAAAACAAAAAAGTTGTAACTCATTTGTGTTCTTTTTTGGGGGAAAAAATGGCTTTGCCTGAAAGTGGTGAAGTTCCCAAGGCATGGATAAAGACTAGGTATAAGGTAATGAAAAAGGTAATGCCTTAGGAAAAGACTGCAGTCAGTGTCATGACTGAGGTGAGCCTACGTGAATCCCATGGGACAGAAGAAAGAAGCAAATTTTGAATATGGAATGGAAAACTGAGGATTTACTTATTACAGATGTATGTCTCTGGATCTTGATCTTTACTTTGACCTTAACCTGGAATAGTGTTAAGGAAGATTTATTCTATCAGGTAAAATTGGGTCATTTCATTCCCACAGTATTTGAAATCAAGGAGCTGGGCCAGTACTGGTTGCAGTACCAAGTACACAATAGACTGCTGCAGGCTTCCTGGTGAATTGTACCCATCATGGACCAGGGTGTTGGTGTAACCTGGTCAGTGATGGATACAATTCAATCATTGTAAAAGGTGTTTCCTTTACAGTATGTAAACCAGTTGTTAAAGGGTTTACGTTGGTAAGCATGTTTCCCATGACTGAGAGCGCTTGACTGTCAGAAGACCATAGCATTGTGAAAAGATCTGTCACTTTGATCTGCTTGGCCTTTTGAGATCTATGTCATAATTCAGATGCTAAGAGTAGGCTTGTAAAAATGATTGTTCACTGTTAGAGTTTGAATGAACCTAATGCTACTACTTAAGATGTGTTGTGTGGGTTTCTTTCCACTTCTTGCCTGATTCTTGGTAATGGACCTAAATTCTTTGGGATTTTATGAACTTGACTCTCATTCCCCCATCCCCCCAAAGATCCTGGAGTGATCATGTATTCTTGGTATTCATTGAACTGCATGGGAAAGCTTCCACTAGCTTCACTCGAATTTGGTTCAAATTATCATTTGAATTTCCCTTTATTTGATACTGTGTTGACTGCACATACCTTCATTTGATATTGTGCAGTCAACACAATATCAAATGAAGGGCAATTCAAGTGCAGCAATTCTTGTTCTTGATGCTGTCTGTGCATGCGCGCTATATGCAAAAACATTCCTAGTGTTTGAGGCTAGAATATGCATTTCTCTTACCATTTGTAGGAAGCAAATTGCTATTAACCATTTGTTGAGTGAACATTGAGATCTCTTTTTCCTAGGAGCCATCATTTGAGATGCTTCCGTTGACTGGGAAAACAATAATATTTGATAGCTTTCCTGATCCTTCAGATACCTGGGAAATAATTGAGACTATTGGCAAAGGAACATATGGAAAAGTTTTCAAAGTGTTAAATAAGAAAAATGGCAGCAAAGCAGCAGTCAAAATTTTGGATCCTGTTCACGTAAGTTACTTAAATTACTTGGTTAATTGTCTGTTTATGTATGTCTCTTTTTTCTCTTAATCTTTGTAGATAGTTTGTATTGGAAGTGACATTGAAAGAAACTGTTTCAGCCTGTGACATATCAGGCCGGCTATCAATACATTTTTCTTATCATAAGGGATCTTGGAAGTGGTTGCTTACGGTGAAAGTCAGAAATATACCTAAACTTTATTACTTTTACTTTGTTACCCCTTGTTTTTCTCTTGTTTTCAGAAGCAGAGCTGATTATTTTCCTTTTCAGTACTAGGAGTCCTAGCTTATTCTGTCTTTACTGTTGTTTCTTTTCCTTTTTTTTTAGTTTTTGACATAGTACCCAGTAAGGAAGTTATGTACTTCTAAGTACTTGAGCTATACCTTCAAGCATCTGAGTATATGCTTGTAGCTGAGTTACATGCTATGAGTGATACTTCAAAAATAAAATAGCATACTTTATTACTACTGTTCATGCTGTGTTTTCAGAATGTGCCAGAATACGTAGGTCACACAGAGACATCCATCTTTTGAAATGGAAAATGCAAAGGGATTAGCTCTGTGCACAAAGCATCAGGCAACTGCGAGATGGAATTATGAAATTGTAGAGTATGGTTTTGTTCTCAATAACTGACATTTGTTGGATGGCAGATTAATACTCAAAGAGTAAGGAAGAACACTGGTTGGTAAAGACACACCCCACTGACTTCAGTGGTGCTGCACGTGGCTGGGGACTTTACTTGAGAACAAAACATGGAAAAGCAGCTGTTCCTGTTGCACTGGCCTTTTTGAGTTCATCTTCTGCACTCCCAGTAAGGGTTTGTGAGGTGTGTGCTTCCATTGCATGACCTCTGGGCAGGAAGGGACGAGCATGTCATGCTGTGTGGACCCTACAGGACCTGCACAGCCACACAGGGGCTCTTCCACCTCTGCACATCACACAGTGTCAGATTATGATCCTGTGACATGAAAGTCCATGAAATGTGTTGGTGAAAACAGTGTCTTCCATTATCTTTGCTGTGTTTCTTGCTGGTCTGCTTTTAATTTCAGCATGCTTTCAAAGCAACAAAAGGGTGCTCATCTCAATTCAATACCACAACCTCTTCCAAAGTAAACACAACCTGCCGAGTGATAAGCATCTTGATGAGTTCAAATGTATTGGAAACTATTTTTGACTCTCTTGCTTTCTGTAAACAAGGTTCTTGTGCTTACAGTGAATAGGCACGACTTCCTTCCCATTGGTGTTCATCTAAATGCCTGTTTGGCAGGAAATGCTTTTGCTTTCCTCTGTTTCACAAGTGTTCAGGAGTGATTCTTAAGTGGCAGCTGGCTATGGCAGGAATTCCTGAAGGAATCAGTGAAACTTTCAATGTTCTGTACACTTTGGAGGTTGCAGAAAAAGATTAAATGATGATGATAGGAAGAAAAAAGAAATAGTAAAGCTGATGCTAGAGGAAAGAGAAATAGATTAAGTAGGAAAAAGGAATAGAATGTAAAGGAAATGGAAGAAATAGAATGTATAGAGATGCAATATAAGAAATTGAAGACAGGCATATGTATAACTGATGAAGACGGGTTCCTTATTTTAATGAAAAAATGGCAGTAGTGCAGTTGACATCACACTTCCAAGACTTGACTCTTAGCTAAAAGTTTTACCCTTTTTATTCTAAGAACGCTATTCTTCTTTGTCCTCTCCTATTTACTGGTTGTCTGGAGCAGCTGCTGTACCTCCATATTACTGCTGAAATGACAATCCTGTATTTGAAATAGAGTGAAAGCAATACATGCATTCTTTTTATTTAAACTGAAAGTATTATTAATGGCTGCAGAGGGAGCCATTGCAATGAAGAAAAAGATACTTTATGTATTTTCTTCTTTACATTTTACAATTATTTTTCTTTGAAGATCTTTTCAGAATTGTGCCACTTGAGAGGTGGACTGGAAACAAAGCAGAAGAAATGTGGTTCGGTTTAACTGATATTTTGAAATTAAACTGGGAACCTACATTATCATGGGTGATACAAGACTGAAATAAGCATTTAATGTTTAATCCTTTAGAGCACAGATTCTTTTTGCTGAATAACAGCTCAGCTTTTTGAAACTGAAACAGGAAAGCAAAGGTGTTGAAATGAGAATATATGAAGATGGAACTGAGAAGGCTTAATCTTGTCCTCGGGACTATAAGTAAATACCATTGTACTTTAGAACTCTTAGCCAAATTATTCTATATATAGGATGAAAATATTCAGTCTGCCATTTCTAATACAGTTCTTTTATGAAGGTAATTATGCTAAATTCAACCAAATATTTCAAGGTTTTGTCCTTCATAAAATACTGAGAAAGATTTTTCTTTTTTGTAGGCACAGAATGAATATTCTATTCATTTAATTTCTCCTTATAATTGTAAAAATCTCATAAAATCTGAGTAGCCCTCAGGAGACAGAAACCTCTATTAATTCACAGTAGGACAGTGGGCTAATTCTCTTCCAATTTCCCCAAGGCAGTCAGAACTATTGTATGCTTTGTTTTTAATTTCTTGGCTTTTGACTGTATTTTTTTTTCTTTCTTTTATTTTTGCCAGATGCATTTTCTGTCTTCATCCCTGCTTCCACTGTTTCTCTTTCCATTCTCTGCCACCTTCAGTACTTTGGTTCTTTCTTCCTCCCTTGTATTTTTCTTCTGTATTCTGTGTTGTGCTTATAGGAAAATTATCTTAAAGTGAGTTCCTCCTTTTTTAGAAAGAGGAAAATTCCTGCTGTTTTTCAGTTGTTCCAATAACAAGATCTCTAAAACCCCTCCTTGTGAGAAGACTTATCCTGGTAATCTTAATATGAAAGTTTAATGGCCTGATTCATGAAGATACCGGTGACAGAGGAGGTTCTTGGAGATCAGTCAAGCTGGTCTCAAGACAAAAGGCTTGTGTGAGGAACTTGAATTGGATATTGGAGAGACCTGTATAAGAAACAAGTGAGCAAGGTTCTCTTGGGGCAGATGTGTTGAACAGAATGAGAAGGAGCATCATTCACTGGGAATACAAAGCATCTCCTCTTTCTGCAGCAGTCACTTCTATTTGGCTGTGCTGAGACAGGTTTTTGGCACTGAGTAGATGCTTTTCACTGGTTTGAAATCCATTCATATGGATAGTGGAGTTCATAAAGGAGCCTTCTTCTAGAATGGATTTTTCACTTCTTTTTGTGTAGTTGTAAATAGCAAATTGTATTAAAAATGTTTTAACTCTGAAACAAGTATGTTAACTTTTCTTTTTTTTTGAGATCTAAACAATGAGGGGAAAATGGCTGCAGGTATTTTGCCTTTATCTGTTGTCAGGAGGGATTGAATATTTTGTCAGCATGACTCAAATGCAGAGTAATCATCATGCCTTAATAAGCAATTCCAGTGCACGGGTGGGAAGGGTTTACCTGAGTCATCCAATGCCTGCATCCATGTTTGGTCTGAAGGGATTTGCATAGCTCCCAGTGCACGTGTTGGTAAAACTGGTCCTCATATCTCACCTCCAAATGGATTTCCCTCACTGTCTAAGAAACCCAAGGTCTGTAAGGAGAGTCTGACAAAAAGCCATGATTATTATAGTTTAGTAGCAAAACCCAGAGAGATCATGGATGTCACCAGCTTCTATGACAGTAGTTTCTTCCTCATGTTCAGGTAGAACTTACTGTGCATGGGTTTTTGCCCATTGGCTCTCATCCTGTTGCTTGGCACCACTGAGAAGTGCCTGGATCCATATTCTTGACACCCTCCCTTCAGACACTTCTGGATACTGTTGAGGTCCCCTCTCAGTCATCTCTTCTCAAGGCTGAACAGGCCCAGCTCCCTCGGCCTTTCCTCGTAAGAGAGATGCTCCAGTCCCTTCATCATCTTCGTAGCACTCCTCTGGACCTGCTTCAGGAGCTCCATGCCTTGCTTGTACTGAGGAGCCCAGAACTGGACACAGCACTCCAGATGTGCCTCACCAGGGCTGAGTAGAGGGGCAAGATCACCTCCCTCAACCTGTTGGCAGTGCTCTTCCTAATGCATCCCAGGGTACCATTGGCCTTCTTGGATCCCAGACCACACTGATGGCTCATGGACTGCTTGTTGTCCTCCAGGACCCTTGCTCCTTCCCCAGTGTCCTGAGGGCTGCTCTGTTATATCCCATGTGTTCATTAGTTGAAATTGATAAGGACAAAATAAAATTTAGAAAAAAGAACTGTTTTGTATTCACTAAACAGAACCAGGCTTTGTAGCTCTGTAAATGGTATATTCATGTTCTATTTGTTTTTTTCTTTGTATTGTTTCAAACTACATTTGAATTGACAGAAAATACTTTGTGGGGTTTTTTTTTTAATGGCTATCATTATTTATTTCTTAACTGCTATGTATTTCTCATTTGTGACACTAGGATATTGATGAAGAAATTGAAGCTGAGTACAACATTTTGAAAGCTCTCTCTGATCATCCCAATGTAGTCAAATTCTACGGCATGTACTATAAGAAAGATGTGAAAAATGGAGACCAGCTTTGGCTAGTTCTTGAGGTAAATAATACAGAAAAATAGGAGGTTTATTCCAGTTGGTATTCCATTGATGAGTATAAACTCAATGAATGAGATGCAAGTCATTTATTTAATAGTTTTTCTTTAGAGTGGTTGCATGCAAAGTGATAAATGCTGTTGTTTAGTCTTTTTAGTGTTCTGATCAAATTGTCTGCTCTGAGTTCAGCATTCTTATCTTGATATTACACTGATAGTCCTGTGCCTTCAGAATTAGGATATAAATTCTAATAAACTCATAGGATTTGCTACCTAAAATCTTTCTTTGGTGAAAGGCTTTTCATAGGAATCTTCTTGTAGTAGCAGTTCTTTAAATATGACTAAGTTATGACATAGCAGTTAAAGAACACAATATGGTGATTTTTTTTCCAAATGAAATTATAGAAATTATTTAACTGAATTCTTTTTTTTTTCCTGTGGGAGGTAAATGCACAAATAGATAAATAAGCCAGTTTAGACGAGCTACTGCCCAAATGCTGTTGAAAGCAGTAGGATTTCCTCAAATTAAGTTCAGAGCAAGGTGCGTTTGTCTTTAGTTTTGAGTAATCTGTGAGCAAAGAGTTTAGTCATTACAGTTTTCATAGATTCAAAAGCTATTCTGTAAAAACTTCCTCTTTTATCCAGAGGAAAATTAAGAATATCTTTGAGAGGAATAGTGTGCTTTTCCTAAGAATCAGGAGTTTTGCTGTCATTTGATCAGGGTTTGATAAGGTTGAGATTGAAAAATTGCCTGTATTTTACGATTTGTCATCTAAGTAAATACAAACCTCCTACCAAATATCCCAATGATACAATGGTATCTAATCCTGGAAACAAGCTACCAGTAATGCATAAGTTCTAAAAATATCTATTCCAAATTCTCATGTGTTCCATTGGAAGATGTTTTTAAGAATAGTTTGCATTGGAAATCATAACAAATTATTAGGTTAGACTGACATCAAAAGGTATCAGGTCTTTGTGAAGTGAGCATCTTGGAAAATCCAGCTTCCATTGTGTCTGCTGGGCATTTGAAACTCCCATCTGTGAAACTTCTGGCCTGTGCAGGATGGGTGCCAAACAGCCAGGCTGAAACAGACTGGGAGGAAACAGTCAAGTGTTTATATTTTACCTTTTATATTTCACATGAAATGATCTTCTTTATGTGAAAAACAGGAGTCTACATGTGGAGTATGTTTTATATTTACTCTTTCCATGCCAAGCTATACATGTGCAAGTGTTAGTATGGAGTGTGTGGAACAGTCTTGGATGCTTCCTGTCACTGCACATGTAGATCCATGAATGCAATGGATTTCAGTTGGTATGTGTAGATATGCATAAGTAGGAAAATAAATTTCAGTATTGACTTTGGTGAAGCTTTCCTGTTAATAGTAGCGTATGTGAAAGAAAACTGTCATAAAACAGATTTCTCTGTTCAAGTGGCACCTTCTTTTCAGCTTGTGTGCAGCTTTACAGGGCCGTTGCAGTTTGCTTTTCACAGCAGCTATTACGGTGTCCTGCAGTTTATCAGAATGAATATCTTTTCATCATCTCCATTTTGTGTTCTTTGATGGGATCCATGGGCAGGACGATTTGGAGAGAAAGTTTCTCAAATTCCACTAGGAATGGGTTGTGATAGATGGCAAAACTCAGGATTTAGTAATGCATTTAGAGCCACCACTGCTGTTTACCAACAAAGTTATTCACTGGAGTGTTTAAATCCATATATTTAGATGTTTGGGTTTGGGTTTTTTTTCCTAGGGGAAAGAATCTTCAGCTTTTTAAGACGTGTCCCATGCAATGTATTTTTAAGAAAACTACCTATGGAAATGAAAGTGAAACAAGAAAACATCTGTACAGAGTAACAGTACTCTTGACTTTCAGTTCTGAAATACGCTTCTCTCTGTAGGCTGCACTCAGATAAGCTGAACATCTGCTCCTCTTTGGATGTTGTTCTAATCACATTTATAATACAGAACGTTGCTGGAGGGAGGATTCCTGCCAGGTGCATTAAGCTTTGTCGTGTGTGTCCAGAGACACAGGCAGAAGAAACTGTCCTACTGAGTCTGTTTTGGAAAGAAATCCCATACTTGGGATGAATCAGCTTAGCAGCTTGATGTCAGCAGACAGCAGCATGATGACACAGCTAAGGCAGAGTGTGCTGTAGCCCATTTCTTTCTGCTCTGGATGTTAGTTCAGAAGGCAAAATATATGAGATAGTTGGAGATCATTTGATGGAAGATGGAGCAGAGAGGAATCGTATCAGGCCCTAAAGGTGAACATGTAGGTCAGGGACAGGTGGGGACAACAAATGGCACGGGCCTTGCCTGGTGCAAAGAACAACCTAGGCAAGAAAGAGTGAAGGCTGAAAAGCCACAGCAAGGTAAGTGGTAGTTATTACACAGCTTTTACTTGCTGCTGTAAACCAGAGGCTGGAATCATGATGTGACGTATTTCTATAGTTCATTTGCTACAGAGATCAGGTAGAACTTTAAGAAGCATCTTGGTCCATTTTCAAAACATGCAAAGTTATGCATGCCATATTTGAGATGAATTTGGGTTTGTGAGTCACATAAGTAAGCTAGTGTGTTTTATGGTCCTCAATATATTTTTATAAGAAATAGAAGGAACATGCATTATTTTTACAGTAAAAAAAAACTTATTTAATGAGTTAAAACTTATCTTGGTAGGGGAAAAAGTTTGGAAGGAATGACTTTCATCCCAAAAATACAGTTTTGTAATATCACGGCATATTGTAGAAACCTCTCGCTTCTGGACAGGTAGAGGGAATTGCCAAGAAGTGTTACAGAAATACATCCTTTTCACTCTGCAGAATGTCAAGAAGACTGACAAAATACTCTTTTTAGGTGGTTTTTTCCCCCCCAAAGTGTGTATGTGAACATTTCAAAAACATTTGCAATGTCCTGCTGAGTTAGATCAATGGTCCATGTGCCTCAACTTTCTGTGTACTGCGGTGGCACTAGAAGATGCTATTTAGGAAGAGTCTGTTGTCCAGTTTTTGCAGTCCATTTCCCTCATGCTTTCCAGCAACCACGATTGCTGTATTACAGATGTCCCAGACTATTCCATTTAGTATCCATTTGTGGGCACACTAAACCTGATGATGATACAGGCATGCTCCTGTCTCCTCTTATGAGCATACAAGTTGAATTTTTGCATCACTATTATATGCTGATTTCTATTTATATAATATTCCACATAGTAGAATATAACGTTTTCAACATTATGAAAATACTTCTAAATCTAATTATATTTCAGGGTGAAGAAATTTAGACTCCTGCTCATTTGAGAAGGAGGAATATGTTACAGTTTCCAGTGGATTGCAGGCTCTATTTTATGACCAGCTCTGTTGTTAAAAAGTACTTGCAGAGTGGTTGGTGCGATCTGTACAGATGCTGGTTATGCACAGTCCAGACTGAGTGAACCTGATTCACCTTTGTTCTCTTGTAGAACCTTTTCTTGATGTAGTGTAATCTTCACCAGAGAAATCTTGTGGGAGTGTAGAGTAGCTTGTGCTTGGAATCTGCTTCTCTGAAGAGGTGTCATTTTAGCCTTTCCCTTTCCCTCAACCTTTTAACATGGGAAAAATCATTAAATAAATTGATAATTTATATAATTCTGGATTTTTGCAGGCAAACTGGTATACTTTGAGTTTCATCTTCTGGGTGTTTCTTGATGTTAATTGAACCTGCTAACCAGACACTGATAACTCAAAAGAATTACAGAAATATTTTCATGATGGATTATTGTGATTCAGTTGGCAGCTATGTTTGGTGATTTAAAATTTGCCTGAAGTGATTCAGATTTTTTACTTACCTTTGATCATTTAAAGTTAACATTAAGAGGAAAAAAATTGAATGTACAAATATCTACATTCTCTTTTTAAGTCTTAAGGATGCTTCTATTTGTGATTTTTTTTTTCAGAAAGAAGAAAAAAATCTTAAACCCGGTAAATAGAAGCTCTCAGGAGCTTGAATTAAACTAGAATACAGGAAACTAGTGCATCAGTTCACCTGCTACTCCTTCTGCAAACACAGACAAAGTAGAAGCCCATGGTTAATCAGAGGGGGGACATTGTAACAATTGTAAAGATAGCACCATATGGAAAAAAGGAATAAAATGCCGGTATATCAAACTGCCAGCCTGCTATACCAGGGTTATGTCGGCCCATCACTACTAGTTTACTTCCAGTGGCTTGCCAAAATGCTTGTAACAGGGTAAGAGCTGAGAGAGAACCTGTCAGCAGATTGTGCTGTGTTACGGGCACAGAGTAGCCCACCAGTGCAGTTCCTGCCCAGTTACCAATCACAAGGTCAGCTGCCTTTGTCTAGTGAGGTGTTTAAATATAATGAGAATGTTACAAGCTGAGATCCCCTGACAGGAGATCCTTTCAGGTTTTGTGGAGATCCTTTAGAAGAGCTACCATTGTTGAATTTGCCTAGAGACAGAGAGCCCAGCACAATGTGTAGAGTATCAATTTTTCACTCCTTTCCCATCCGAAAACTGACTTCATAGCAGAGAGCTTTCATCAAAGGTTTAAACCAGATGGAACAAATGGCTTTGGGAAAGGAGAACTGATTGGATAACAGAAGTCAGTTGTGATCTCAATCAGCAGCAGGCATTTGTGTCAGCACTGTAGTACAGGAGAGTTATTAAAGAGGATTTGAAGGAGGATGGTGCTAGGATTTTTTGTTTTGCTTTAGCTGCTCTTTCAAAGCAGAAAGGAAAACATGTTATGCCAACAGATAGCCAGTAATGGATGCCAGCACTGTGAGCTAATCAAGGATAGAAGTAGATCTCTTGCTGCATAAGAAATGGTATTAGTATGGATACTGAAAAAGCTCCAGCAGAGAATTTCTTCAGCTCTCTGCAGCATTTTTGTGAGAGTTCTGTCTTTCCCATGCAAGTAACTCAAAACAATGTTACAGTTTTGTAAACTTCTTGCAGCTGCACGTTGTTTTGCAGAATTGTTATGGTTCTAACTAGAAAAACATTCAGAGATGGGTGTCTTAGAACTTGACCAATCCCCTTAAGGGGTGGATGGCAAAAAAACCAATTACCTTATGCCATTTAATACACTTTGCGAACTAACATATAAAAGCCTTCTGAGAGAAATCATTAAAGTGCTTCCATTTATCCCTGAGCCTGGACTTCATGTCATTTTTCTACTCATCCGTGGGGAAAACAGTGACAGTATTAGAACTGCTGTGGGGTTTGACAGTAAAAGCATCCAGCTCATGTTTGATGTGACTGAGAAAGGGCAGCCAGCATGAGGGTTCAAAGGAATAATGGCATGGTCGGAGATGGCTGGTTAGGGATAAGTACTCACTAAGGCCAAGAGAAGAAGGTGTTGCAGTAACTCCTAGGTAAAATTAAGACTGCTGAACAATACATGTACACTGCTGCATCTGTCCTGGAGTGAGTCTGCTGTGCTGTTGCACTGTTGTTTCTGCTCTTTGGAGAGAGAAATTTAGCACATCGGATGCTTCCAGATGTTTGCAAATCTAACTGTGGTCACAAAGAGACCCTTGGAGTTCATGGAATATTTATAAACTTTCCTCACAGATTCATAAATGAACAGTGACAGCACAATTTACATGTGTGTCAGAGAAAAACAAGTATAATTAATGCCCAAATTTTGTGTGGTTAATAGTCTTGAATCCTTCACTGGCCTACTATACGTGAAAGATTTTCTGTTCATGTTGCCTTTTAAACATTGCATGTAATTGCATTTCATTGCATGAAACTCACTGAAGTGCATCCTTCTTATTTAAACAGCAACAACAAAAATCCTCTGCTTTGTTATATAATGTCCTATCTGTGGAATATATTCATGTAAAGAAATAACAGTCTCAGCATGTCCAGTTGCTGAGAGGATGGGAGGTTTTTTTTCCTGCTGCGGAGCTGAGATGTTAATAATGCAATTCTAGGTTGCAGTGTGGTTTCTACAAAAGAGAGCAATAACTGGCGAAAGATCCAGTTATTGGTATTTTTCTTAAAAAAAAAAAAAGGCTAAAATATTTCACTGCTGTTTTGTACCTTAACTTGAATGAGGCTTCAGCTATTTGAGAGCGGGAAGCCTGGGTGATGTAAAATATGAAGAAAGACAAGAAACTATGAAGAAAAAACTCAAAAACCCCCATCCCCACCCTCCCCAAAAAACCGTAATGAACCAAAACAAGCCCAAACCAACCATGACAGATTCTTTGACTTTTACAATTATCTCAATTTTTGCAGTAGATGACAATATATTTACTCATTTACTTTTGACTCATTAATTTTGATTTTCTAAGCTATATAGGGAGACTGATAACTTCTGTCTGCTAGGTAAATAGATCAATATTTTTTTTAAATCTGTTTGTCTAGATAATCTTCCTTGACCAGGCTTGTGATGCTTTTACCTCATTCCCATATCCCAGTCTAAAAGGGCAAGGAGTCCTGTACCATGTATGGAGCAGGGGATGGATATGGTTCTGGCAGGGAGAGTGTGCTGTCACCCCCACATGGCCAACACAACAAGACCCTTCACAAGCCACTGCTCCTTTTCCAGGCACAGGCTGCCTCTTCAGGGGGCTGTTTATGCCCGAGCAGGCCGGGCACAAAACAGCAAAGCTCAGAGCAGGATGAGCAGTTCAGGCCTTCTCTCTAGCTGAGATTTCCAGCACCGTGGAAGAGTCCTGATGGCTGGCAGTAAAGCATTTTCTCTCCATTAGCTTGATATTTTTCCTTTCTCAGCTAATGGTGTTGTCACTCTTTATGGCACCTCTCTGTGCATGGTGGAGGGAGAGAGGAGTGGCTGTCAGTGTTGTAAAGCAGCTAATTCTTGTTCTAGATGTGCAAAGATGTTTGGCTGAAAATATCTGCAGCTTCAGGTTCTGCAGCCTGCAAGGAAAGCACAGAGCCTGGGAAGTCGCTGGTCATGCAAAAGTTCAGCAAACAAATTCATGTCATTGAAGCTGCTGGGACTTCAGTTGTTGAAATTCATTTAACTGAAGATTTTGTCTTTAAAAAATAATACAAGTGTAATGAATCAAGAAGCATTTGGGCAACACTCTCGGACACATGGTGTGAGTCCTGGGGCTGTCCTGTGCAGGGCCAGGAGTTGGTCTCAATGATCCTTGTGGGTCCCTTCCAACTCAGAATATTCTATGGTTCTATAAGGAATGGGTAGAAGTATGGAAACTGGAGTTGTTTTTATTGCTGTGACAGTTTTAGCATGGGTGGGAAAATCCAAACTCAGTCACAGTTCTCAGCACTGGCTGGAGTGAGCCCCACAGGAATTTGTGGGAGTGCCTTGAAGCAAGACTCAACAGTCTCATTTTGGCTTTCAAAAAGATGAGCCTACTTGAGATAAACTAGAGACATCACTGTATCAGTTACTTCTCTTTTGCATGAAGTAGAGGACCTTGTGGTATGGACAGTTTAATAATTTCTTCAGGATTTTCCTTCGGCATGCTTACAGTATGCTTTTGATAGATACAGGAGTTACTATATACAGATGTGTTTCCATCTAAGGGAACAAAGGCAAGTTTATGGAGTTTAAAAAAAGCTTTGAATGGAAGTTGTTCTGTTTAATGGAATATATAATAAGAGTTATAATAAGAAAGCAGATATACAGCTTTTTTGCTATGTGATATTTGCTGTAAAACAGTTATGTTTCAGGAAATTAGCACAGTGGAAAATAACAAGTCCGTTTAGGTTTTATAAAGGGCTGGGTGAGGGGAAGGAAGCTGTCATTTGCCTAAATATTATTAGCTATTTTCAAATGGCATATACAGAAGAAAAATTAAACAATTGAAAATTGCTTTTTCATATTTCTTAGCACAGGTCATTTTTCAGTAATGTCTTTGGTTATAATTGCTCTATTCAGACCAACACTGAATGTTTTGATCCATTACATGCCTGAATTGGGCTTGATTTCTCCATTTCTAATGTGTCCCTCTTTGCTTCCCAATTACAGCAATTTTTCACTCTTGAATCATATCCTATTTTCTCAAGACCAAAGGCATGTGGCTACAGCTATCATTTGATGCTTCAAACTTTTACTAAACACTCATAATTTCTCTGCATAATGAATATTTTGTATTACATTGTGGCTTGCACAGTTTGCATCTTTTAAACAACTGGTTATGGCCCACCTTGCTGGAGAATACTCACATGTAAAAACCCGGTTCTCAGTAACTTTTAATAATTTTTGCCATCATGCAGTAAAGCAGAAGCCCAGAAAAAATAGTTTTACCACACCACTATGTCATTCAATAGCATATGAATAATATGCCTCTCACTAATATTTAACAACACTTTGCTTTCTGTACATTTAATTTTTGATCACAGTTTTACCAACTATGAGATAATTGAAAAACAAAATAAAGCAAAACACCAAAACCCACATTTGTGTAGGTTTTTTTTAGATCCCAGATAACCAGACCTCCCTTAGCTGTAACGGGGAATAGCATCAGTCATTGTAAGAATGCTTGGGCTAAGACCTTTTTGCTCTTTGCTGGAGGGTTTGCTCTCTGACACCTGAGGGTTAAGTGCTTAAATTCAAGTGTGATAGACAATACAGCTTTGCTGGTTTTGTGCTCAGTTTACATTTTGGGTTTCTTTATAAAGGGAGTGACTGAAGGCACTCCAGAGGTAGGGAGAGGGGTCTACTCCTCATTCTTTGTCGGGCAGAGAGGGCTAAAAGCTGCAGACTACAGAAGAAGAGTACTCAAGGAATAAGGAGCCAGGAGGTACAGAAACAAGACAGTCATGTGTCAGTGCTGATGAAAAGTTTCCTGGGCTCCAGAAATAATGCCAGCATTTGTTGCAATTCAGAAAGCTGCTGACTTTGCCAAAATCAAACCCTGGAAGCAGGGAACTGCCTTGCACACACACAGGGAGCAGGGAGAAATTGGTTTACAAAACCCTTTAATTTCAGTTCTGTCTGCTCTAGTCTCTCTGAGTTAATCATTCCAGTAGTTCATTAAAATAAGAAAAAAAGGAGAAGGAAAAAAAGGCTTTTTACTTTAGCATCATTTTGTTCTTATAAAATTATCTTTAAGAAAGTCCTTCAGAATGTTCTTGCTTAGTAGGGTCCTGTGACAGAGTCCTGCAGCGCCTTCCGTGTCCTCCACACTCCCACGAGGACGCCAATTGCCTTGAGGATGAGTGGGTTTCAGCTTCACTCCTTTTGTAAAAGCGGCCTTCAGACAAGCCCTATTGTTTGGATCTTTGCTTCCCCGGCCATGCTTTCAAACTCAGTAGGGAAGATTTCTATTGCAGTAATTTAAATTACAGTGAATTAGACTAAATTACTGTCTTCGTGTAGAAACACACACATAAAATGGATTATGAGCAGTGTGGACATGGCAGTACTTGGACCTACTGTCTGAACCCTGAATCATATAGAAATGATGCTACAAAAAAGGAAGGTGCCCGGAAATGTTTCTTAACTGATGAAGAGTGAACAAAAGTAATGCAGTTCTGAGCAGGCAATAAAAGCTGTGAAGTGCTTGCTGTTACCACAGGCTGCCCTCTTTGCTTAGGAGGGTCTGCGTGTTTTCTAGAGCCTCAGCTAAGGTTTGCAGCAGTCATTATGGATGTCATTATGGATGCCAAGTTAATCACTTTTTTTCTCCCTAGCCAAGCGAATGGTTTTGCCCTCTAAATGTTGTTTTTACCACTGCTCCTTGTGTATGATAAAATGATGAATTGCACTAAGTTTGCTCTATCAAAATATTCTGTCTAATATTACTCCATCTTGTATTTGCTCAGAAAGTCCTGGCTCTTTACTGTCCAATGCCTCTCAGTTTTGTAGTTAGGGTAGCTCTGATTTTGCAGAATGACCCTTCCATTTATTTGATTATTTAAAAATTACACCTGTGCTATGGTGTTGCCAGGCCATGAAGCTATAGTTGAAGCTCCTTTAGAATTTCTGTTTTAAATATATTTCGACTCTAGTTGCTTTACAGAGCACTATTGTAATCGTAACTTGGTACCACTTCAGCTGTATAATCTTTATAGAAGATGTGGACAGGTGATACATTGATTTCTTCATTAACAGCTTGATGGGGATGTAAATGTATTATAAAGAATGTGAATTATGGGATGGTGCCATGTAAGGTTTGTGTCAGGATGAGCTAGAAGGAGAATTGAGCTGGGCTCTGTCCTGTAAACATTTTTAACAGCAGCATCACCTCACCTACTTGCTTTTATTTCATGAAATGACAAATGTTTTAGAACAGAATCCTTCCTTTCGGGATTAGGGTTTTTTTCTTGTTTATGTTAAACCTGCTTGGCTTCATTCAATTATGCTAAGTTTGAAAGAAGAAATGTAGGCAATAATTGCATCATTGTGGCTTTTCCATTTTGGCCATGATGTGACGATATCTATGGTCTGACTGAGAAATATAAGAGTTTGTGAAGGCCAGCATTGCATAAGATGAAACAGGCAAACTTTTCCTCTGGCTGACTGTCTTGTCAGTGCATGTATGTGGCAAAGAAAATGAGAAGTTAAAAGCCAAACTGTAAAGGAAAGAAATCAGAAGCAACACACAAACACCCGTGAGGCTGTGACTAACACAGCCCTGGAGGTGCTAGATGATATAAGAGAGCAAAATCATAAATACCACATGGTTTTTGATCACTGAAGCAAAATAATTCAGGGAAGATGCCTGTTTCAGTGATAAGTTTCATTCACGCTAAATTGAAAGCAATCAACTTTATCTAAAAGCATAGAGAAACCATTGCTGTTGTTTCTTTTGGGTTGGGTTATGGGTTGTCTTGTCCAGTCGTTAGGAAAAATAGGAGCTACAGTGCATATCTTTCTTCCATTTGAGATGAAATTAAAACTGTGCTGCACAGACAGGAGCTGTGTACTGAACCACTTGGTCCATTGAGAAAACGGATTTATTTCCCTGTAAGTTTTCACAAGAGCCTTCAAGTGTGGGTGGTACGTGTTAGGTGCTGTCAGTGGAATGTGCTCTTTGGCAGTAATAATTACGAAAATGTGTCATACTGTAGGCTGAGAATAGGAGTTATCTGGTCACAGCTGGCCCTGTGTCCATGGAGTTCTTTCTTGGAGACAGAAGGCAAAAAGACTGGCTCTGGAAATGGCTTTATCAGGTCACTTCTGTTTTAATAGACCAGACCTCTTTTGAAAAGCTGAAGATAGAAGGAAATTTGAGTGAAAAAGGCCCCAAAGTAGCTGCTTTCACTTACCTAAGAAAAGAAAGGATGGTAAAGATAATGGGCTTAGAGAGAGTACGCTTTAGCTGGCTTCGGGAACTGGTAGGTACCTGCACTTAGGAAAAATAATGTAAAATTATGGGGAAGTGCCAGGGTAGCTGGCAGTTCTTTAAAGACTTTAAAAACACAATAGCAAATTAGCTGTTGCAGAGAAAAATAGAAGCACAGTAAGAGACTAGTAAGAATGCATTAGGGTCTGCTTCTTCTAATATTTCAGAATGCTTTCAAATAGGAGAAACAAAAATGCTCAGCTAAAGCATTTAAAGACAAGTTCAGAGGGTCTAATTGGAGAGTGGTAAAGACAAGGTTACTAGAAAAATGAGATACAGGAATATTTAGTATATGTCTTTACAAAGTGAGGAAAAATAATGTCCTAGGGAAATACAGACCAATCTGCTTAACTTTGATACCCACAACAGTTCCAGAACAAATTAATACTACTGTAGAACATGCAGAGCCCAGTAAAGTGGTAAGTGGTCAACTTGGACTGGGCCAGAACAAATTGTATTACTACAATGTAATCTTTTAACAGGCTAACTGGTGTAGCACGGAGAAATCAATAGATGAAATATGTCTTTTGTAAGGATTTTATATGCTCCCATGTGCCGTCCTTGTGAGGAAAATGTGGAAATACAGACATTTCACAAAATAACCTCTTTTTCACAAAACTGGACTCCAGGGCTGGGAGAATCTCAAGCAGGCATCTGCTTTTGGTCTGTTTCTGTTCAGTAATAACTTGAGTGATAAAAAAAAGTCCACGTAAAAATTTGAAGTGGATACCTAGTTTAATTAAAGGCAGATTGGGGAATAGCATCAGATTCACAGTTGTGACTAGCAGAGGAATTTTTCTGAATCACAGAAAAGAGATTCATTCAAAGTACTGCTGTGCATAGGAATAAAAAATGGGACATACCTGACCAGGCTGTTGTTCTGCAGAAAGGGATTCTCTGTAAAGTGGAGATGATTGTGTTCTGTTCAGCTTTTCTCAGCTACGACAAGACTTCCAAAGGAATTCTGTATGCACTTTGGGGCAAAATGTGAGACAAACATCAGTGGCAAATTGAAGGCAGTCTGAGTGGAGAAAATGTGGAGAATTTCAAAAGGTTACAACAACTAACCTTGTACAGCCTAAAAAAAGAGGAAAAAAAAGACATATCATGATAGTAGTCTGGCAGTGATGGAAATAGAAAATAATGATAATTTATTATCATATACTGCTGAAAGCAAGGGCAAAAATAATACAGTTTTTTTGGAAGCAAAAAGGATTCAGGTTGGATAGCAGGAAAAATGCTCTGTCAGACTAGAGAAACACAGAAACAGGCTACTTAGAAAGACTGGAATCTTCCTCAAGAGATTTTTAGAAGCAAGTTAGACATATATCTATCATATCTGAAAGTACCAGGTCTCTACACAGTGCATATGGGGTGGACTAAGTCTTGAGGTCCCTTTTACTCCTCTGCGTCTATAATTTTATGATGACAAAACAGCAACAACTAAGAATCTTCTGTTCTTACAGCTATCAGTCTTGAAAGGAAGGGGCAGTCAGCTCAGAGACTGGCATTGCTGCTTAGGAGAACAGGTCAGATTATTGATCTATTCTAAGAACAGGGGAAAAATAGAGATTAGTGCCTGTGATGCTTTTAGCATTCTTGTGTGTGATAACATTAAAGCAAAGTTGGACTTTTTCATAACTATAATTCATGCATGACATAAATTGTGCATATATGATGTGCTGCCCAGTCATTTATGTGTGTGCAGCCTGTAAAGACAGGAAAGGAAGTAATTGTAGTTGTCCCACTGTTTGTATCCAAGCTGCTGAAGTAAGATGAAAGCACCTTGACAACTGCTTGATGCAAGCAAACATTACCTGACAGCTTAGTACAGATGCATAAGTCAGGAGCAGTTGGATGATTAAAGGCTGTAATGGCCCTCACAAAAGTGCAAGTGATCATTTTGTTCAAAAGGGAGATGATACTGAATCTTTATCCAACAGGAATCAGAATCGAGAAGAGCTGAAGAGGAGAAATGTATAAGTGGGTCAGAGTGACTAAGACCTAAAAAGAACATCTGCATGACTGTGATGTGATGGCAATTTTAAGTGACATTTCATGTGTTAGGATCATGCTTTTCTATATTTTTTTGCTGAAGATAGCTTAGCATACTAATAGCTCAATTACAGTAGCACATGGTTGTGGCAGATGGGTGGGTGGAGAACTGCATGTCATCCCAGTATGAGTCTTTGTCTTTTTGAGTGCCAGAAAATCATAAAGGAGGAGCCCTTTTCTACCACTGTAGAAGATTCCTAAGCACCTCTTTTGATACAGCTGTGCATGGCCATCAGAGCTACAGCTCTTTAAGGCAGATTTTTATATGAGTCAAGCCTTCTATTAAATTATTCTTTCCATTGGCTTAGGTATGGAAGATTTCTTTCGTTCTTTCCCACTCTTTCTGCTGTCTGAATATCCAGACTAGGAACTGAATTCAAAATTCATTAAATTCATATATTCTGAATCATATAAAAGTACAGCATGGAGGGGACCTTTGGAAGTTATTTGGTCCAGCCTTTTGCTCAAAGACTATTAACTGAAATGTTACAGATTTGTCTTTTCAATTCAAATTTGAATATTTCCAAGAATGGATATATCACAGACTCACTGTGTAATCTCTCTCAGTGCTTAACTGAGTGGGAAAATTTTTTGTTTATGTCCGGTAGGAATCTCCTGACTTCCAGTGGAGGATTGTTCCTCTCATCCTTTGCTGTGTGACACCAGGAAGATTCTGTCTCTGTCGTCTCCACCCCGTTGTAGGTAGCCTCAAGGGTTCAGTTTACCCTCCTTTTAGTTGCTTGTTTTTGTTGATAATATTTGCATTCTATCAATGCAGGCACTGAAAAAACTGCTGGTAAGGAAAATACCTCTAAATCACAAGGGAACAATAGAAGAAGTGACTAGTATTAACTTGATGAAAATTGCTCATGTACAAAGTTCTGACATTTCTAAATTACTTCCTGTGGGAGGATCACGAATATCTTCTCTTCCTGTGTCTCATAGGCTGGACATTCCAAGAGTCTGTCCCTTTAAGCTGACTGTATTCAAAGCTAAATGGGGGCTTCCATCTGATACAAACCACAAGAAATGTTTCTGTGTATGCAAGAGAGAATGTGTGTGAATGTGTGTGAGAGAGAAACAGTTATGACCCTCTCCTCCCAGAAGAGGCCACGTCTCACGACAGGTGAAAGGCCATTTCACGTGGTGAGTTGCTTTGACCTTCAGGGTAGGGAGCAGCCCTGTGGCAGAGCTCAGACAGACACGTAGCTTCTGCTGCATGACTGCGTCCCGAGTTCTCGGTGCGTTTGTTGTTCTCTGCTTACAGCGCCTGTCATCAAGGTGTTCTGAGGAGCTTTTACCAAATGCTGTAGAGCAAATGACACAGACTGATCAGCTATTTGGTCATGTGAGTTCACAAGGTTTGCAACAAAGTAATAGCTACCAGCACCTCCCTTCTCTAGATGCTTTCCTGAAAACTAGAAAGATCCTTTTAAAAAATTATCTCTGTTGCCTTCATGATTTCTTGTCATCCAAGCATTTCAGTTGGCTTGAATCAAACTGAGCAGCTTTGGTAAGAGGCTACACAGTGTTTCTGCTGTGGACAGCATGCTACTGAGAAGCAGCAGATACCATAATTATAAGCTGCAATATTTAACAACACCCCAGGAAACTTTCTGCCTAGCAGTACTGCTAAATAATGTTTATCCCATAATCTCTCATTAAAGGACTGTATGAATCAAGTTATGTGATTTTTTTTTTTTTTTATGATTTAGGGTTTTGTACTCCTGTAAGTTTCTATGGACTAGATCCTGATCAACATCCCCAAGGATAATTTATTTACCATCTACTCAAATTCTCAAGCAAGCATGGTCCATCACTGTATTGGGCAGGAGTATCAAAACTTTCTGTAGCTTCTTGTTTTGAAAGGGAAGAGAAGAGCCTGACTTGTTAGGACAGGGACTTTTTGAAGTGTTTATGATACCTTTGGATTGAGTACACATACAAGTTGCTACCCTGAGTCAGGAGAAAGAATCACCATTTCAACATTAGTTATGTGCTTAGTTTTAGGGACATGTGGCAGTTTCACCTGCAAAAATGCACAGTAGAGACAGGAAATTAGAGCAGAGACAGCATTTCACCCATGATGGTAAAAATAGAACAGGTTAATACTAACCTGTGTCATCGCTGTCATCATCATTCCCCCCTCCCACCCACACAGTGTAGAGCACACACATATAGTGTCTGCCATAATCTCCTTTTCTAATTGTAGTTGTATTCCAATAATCCCTTTTCCTCCTTATAGCTGCTTGCATTCTAATACCCAGTCTTTTTTCCCCTCTCCCTCCTATGCTGGTGGTCTCAGAAAAATATTAATTGTCTGATATAAGTAAAAGTACAGCTCTTTGACACAGAAGCAGCAAAAGAAAAGTTGCCCTGTGTGTGTGTGCAAGAACCTGTGTCTATAACATCCTCAGCTGAACTCTGTTCAAGCAGCCACCCTGCCTTGGGAGTTGGCAGAGGGTTTCCATGGTGGTATGGCTGACTTCCGGGTTCTTTATTTCAAGACCTTTTACATACCCATGTTCAGGTTTTGTTTGGTCTAAAATAATCACAGTTTTAATATCTTACATTACCTGATATTTTAAGTAAGTGTTATCTTGTAATGCAGGTATTTATCTCACAATAAGGATTTATATCTTATGAGAGTAGTAGAAAAATTAGTTAGAACAACATGTTAAAGGAAGTAAAAATTAACATTGCTGACCCAGGCAAATAAATTCAGTGTTGACTTCACTGCCTAAACATTAAAGAGGGTGATTTCTGAGGTGTAGTTTCTCCCTTCTGCCTACAAAAAGAATATATTCCCTTCTGCATTGGTTTTCTTTACGTTGAACAGATATACAGCTCTGTAAAGAAAAAAGATCCCGCTGTAAGAAGCAAAATATTACATCTCATATTATAATATGAGATAATGAAGAAAAACAGTTTGAAGAATATCAAATGTGTAATGTATTTCACAGTTGGTTTGTTACTTCTCAGACAGTTTCAGTGCCCTGAATTCAAGTGCATTAAAGTAACCAGAATTGTCATAACCCATTTGGTTTGACTAAATATGTCGGTGATGTGCCAAAGTTAAAATGATAGAAACCCTGAAAAGATAATGTCATTGTAAAAAAATAAGTAACTTGAAAAAGTCAGTGTAGAAGACAGACCAGCATGGCTAATGTCAGTAAATGAAATCCTGCTTGGGAATCTGATCCTTATCCAGCAAAGCATTTAATCCCATCATTTAAGCATACGAGTTCTTCCCTCTCTAAGCATGCATATTGTCCCACTTAGGTAAGGGTGAGGTTAAGAGAGTTCCAAGACTGTTGCCATAGAGCTCAGCCTCTGTCAGCCCAGAGCCCTTGCTGACCTGATGGGGGACAACAAGAGTTATGTGTTGAATGGCATTTCTGGAGACATTCATGTGGTGCAAGTTCAGTGCAGCCTAGGGGTTTCGAAGGTAGTGAGAGAATTATTGTTATGTTTGGGTGCAAAGGGATAGGAAATGCTTTATACTGTAAGGAGCAAGTTTTTTTTTAATTGCAGCACAGAAAAAAATGTAGGGGTATAGAAGAACAGACGAAAAATATACATACACAAAAGAATCTGATGTCTAGAATTCTGCAGTTGAAAGGTTTTACTGGTAAATTATGCCCTTGATTTGAATATACTTCAAAAGTAGTGAAAAGGAATTAGTGTTTTGTGCTGCATTGTTAAAATACCTTACCTGGGTATTTAATTTCATGTGAAAAGCTACTGGATGATGATACTGTATAAGAATTAAAGTTTATTTTACTGTTTTATTGGAAGCAGCTACTCCTTTACAGAGGCAATGGCTCTTCAATCAATGAGTATTGTCAGGTGCATTATGGATAGTTTAAGGGCTTAAGTGCTAATTTCGTCTTTGCAGACGTGTAACTCCTACAGTAGTAGGTGCTCACTAACGTTACATTGTTGCTTCTTCCTGCAGAAAAATGGCAAGTGATAAAAATGAACATACGAAGTACTGCAGTCTAAACTAATCTGCTGGTAATGTGTGCTCACTGTCCTTTTTAGAGAGCAGCGCCAGGTCTCTTCTTCCCATGTCTGCGGGACAGGACAGGGCTTTGCAGGAGTCTGGCTTGACTCTCCCCTCTGGAGAGTGAGAGAGGATTGTCCAGAGCAGATCGTGGCTCTGCATCTGGAACAAGGAGCTGACAGGATTGATGCAACAAGGGCTATAACTAGTCTTACACCCATGGCACACCTTGTTTCAGTGGGAGGCCTTTCTTTCCACAGTGCTTTCATCATATTCCACTATACCCATGCCTTGTGTATCACACCTTCCTATGCTAGGAATTAAGTGCTGCTTGGCAAAAAAGGCAGCTTTACCCTTGGAAGACTTCATGTTAGGGAAATTTCTCTGCTGCCTGTCTTCTGAAGCCTTAAATCCATTTTATACTGTACGTAGCTTTTGTACCTGAGAATTGGTGTTGTAATAATGTGCATTGGTGGTGAGTTGCACATGATGAATATAAGAAGCAATTAGTATGCCCCACAAAATATGCCTTCACAGCTAATTTATTGCACTGTAATCGACTTCTGTTTCAGTGAAAAGCAATCATGGATACAGGAAAACAGAGAGATAGACTACTGTACTTGTGTTTGGGCAAGAAGAATTAAATGCAGAAAGTAGTGAAAAAGAATTGGCAAAAATTGCGTGTATGTTGTTTGTATAAATGGTAGGCTTAAGGACAAATATGTGGTTTGTCAGTTTAGTAGAATCTCATTTGGCTACAGATACAAAAAAATACTGAAAGTGAAAACCAGGTGGCTACTCCAACACTCCTTAATTCCTTTTTGTA
The DNA here is from genome assembly GCA_014706295.1 of Lycocorax pyrrhopterus obiensis. Lineage (NCBI taxonomy): Eukaryota > Metazoa > Chordata > Aves > Passeriformes > Paradisaeidae > Lycocorax > Lycocorax pyrrhopterus. Next base: position 17,046,630 of record JACSVZ010000002.1, on the reverse strand, counting down.
TTCCCCTTATGTTTTGTAGCTGTGCAATGGTGGATCTGTGACTGATCTTGTGAAAGGATTTCTGAAGAGAGGTGAAAGGATGAATGAACTTATAATTGCTTACATTTTACGAGAAGCTCTGATGGTAAGATAAGCTTTCAATGAAAGGACAGTCAATATTTGGCTCATACTTTTAAAATATGAATGAAGATCATGTCCCCACTAACACAGCTCACTATCTTATAGCAGTGTTTAATGAAATCAAGGCAATGTGTGATTAGGATAGTTCTTTTTAAGCAAGCAAGGTAAACAGCAGTTAGTCTGTTTGTTTCACTATTAAGAGAATGAAAATTGATTCCTGACCATTGATCAATTTTCTTAGTAAATACAGTTCAGCATAAAAATTGCTTTTCTTTTGGGAAATAGCAGAAATATCATCCATATACTGTCCAGCTTTCAATGTCTGGGTCCAATCTATTTTTATAGTAAAACAATCCACATATCTAGCAAATTCAAACCCTGCTACAAGAATTTGGTTTTGCTCATTAGGATCAAGTGTCTTTATTTATAATTTTCTTATAACTGAAGTTTATCTTTCTCCGGTGGAATTTAGGTATTACTAGTTTTCTTTGAGTTTATGCTCTAAAGGTATTATATGTAGGTTTATAGTGATATTTTTCTGCTTTCATCTTAAAATTTCTATTTGACATAAAGTGGGGCAATTAAAAAATAGCTTTTCCTTGTCATGTGGTAAGTGGTTTTGCAGTAAGAATGACATCCCTGTGGTTTTATATTTTAAAAAATGTTTTAAATATTTTTCATTCTTTTCCACTACCTTGTTGTTTCTGCAAATGTAATACAGAGGACAGAGCTGTTGTTAAAAGCTCATGTTTACATCTCACCTTCCAGGGACTTCAGCACTTGCATGAAAACAAAACTATCCACCGTGATATTAAGGGAAATAATATCCTTTTGACCACTGAAGGAGGAGTCAAGCTTGTGGATTTTGGTATGTTATGTTTACTAATATATGCCCTGTTTTACAGCTGAAGTATGGAAAATGAAATAGAGTAAACAAACCAGAAAATATTAACTGTGTTAATTTTTTGTTAAGTTTTTGGGTTCTTCATTAAAAATCACTTGGACTACTGAAGTTACTTTTTTAACTTGATAGAAATTTTAGTAATTTTGGTAATGCTGTTTCAATAGCGTGGCTAAAACCCAGAAATTATAATATGGTGGTGGTAAGTACCAAATGCTTTGAGGCAGAGAGTAAGTGAAATGGCAAAGCAAGTAAATAGGATTCAAAATAAGATTGGTGTTTAGTTCCTCCGGGAACTGTGCACTGGTTCAGTGAAATTAGGACCTGATAGGAAAAAGCTTCATGTTTTATATGAGAGCATTTAAAACTTACTAGATATTGTGAAGAATGGGAAAGCTCCACCTCAGGCACATATACTTCATTAACTTGATTTAAAACAAAACAAGATATACAGAAGACAGTAGAGGGAGAAATATTGTATAGGTAATCCCACTTTCTAAAGTCTGGGAAGACTAACAGATTTTGGCAAATTTAAATCTAAGAATTGGCATTAAAAGGGTCAGTTGAAGTCTGTTAGATGTAAAGTGACTCTTGAATGCTCTCATCTTTGGTGTCACCACCAAAAGGGAAGAGGAGAGACACGAGTAAGTGGATGCAACCTGTTATTTATCAGCCATACCACAGTGATTTGCCTTAAAAGTTATTGTTGTTTTATATGAGGGGTATAAAAATTTGCAATGCTTATTGTTATGAACTATTACCTTTGGGTAGAACACTGTCTTCTTATGTTAAAGTTAAATTTATTGGTCTCTATTTCGCAGCACAGCAGACAACTGTAAATATTTTTAATTCAGCTGATGGAAAATCTTTATTTTTCCTTTAACCTTCTATTTTGTTAATTATATTGATTCAATTGATACATAACAATTGTTTAAACTAATCATGGGATTTAACTTTCTTTAGTATAGTATCTTCCTGCCAGTAGATTGTATTTATGGAACTCTCATGACTTCACACACAAAATCCCCACAACTGTTAGGATTAGTAATTCTTCTGAAATGTCACATATTTCTTTTATATTCCTCAGACAAAATCTTCCACTGAAAAATTTTCATACTTCCTAAATCATCTGCCATCCACTTACTAGTATTTTCTGATAGTCTGGAAGTTTAACGTGAGCCAAAAAACAGTATTTTTGCCCACAGGTTTTTAATGTGTTGTGGATACTAATTTTTTAAGGTGCTGGAGGCAATTAGAGGATCAATACTTCTGAAAATTAATTCACTTATGCAGATGTCAAAACATACAAGCTGTAGGGATGAGGACCTGCATTCTTTACTCCCCAGTTACTGTAATCTACTGATAAGGCTGTCATTGAAAAATAATCTTAAATTCTTGTGGGAGAATTGTGATGCCAAAATATAGATTAGACCATGTGCAAGAAATACGTACACACACATTTTTGTGGGCTCAAAAAGGGCCTGTAATAGCTGCAGTCCTTCCTCTCAAAGGAATATACAAATGGCACTTTAACTTAGGAGTAGATTGTTATTTTCCCTGGCTTCCCCCCCACCTCCCCAAGAAGAAAAACAATCTGAAGCCAATAATGAGTAGTTTCAAATGGAATCATTTTATGGTCTTCATAAAATCATCACAGAAGATGTACTGTTCACCATTCAGGCTGCTGCTTAAGGTATTCAGCTGGGATTTGTGAGATTTGTGTCTTCTACTTAAGGAGATTTAATCCCACATTAATCAGATTCCAAGATCATTTTTTAGCCAGGAATGTGAGTTGATGAAAATCTCTCATGTTGGTATTGCTACAGACTGTTGTACATAAACATTTATTGGATCAGGGACTTAAACTCAGCCATCTTTTATTATACAAGCCTCTAAAATTGACAGGCTGCAGAGTAGGATGGACACAGAGGCACAGTGTCCTTTTCACCCAGTAAATACTCAGAGGAAGCAAAATTTGGTTTAGATTGAACCAATTATTACACGGGGCCAAACAGACACAAAAAATCCCAACCCAAATAATCTCATCACCCTTTCTAGTGTGCACACAGCTTTTCTGTGTGGAGAGGGGAACAGAGGCAGGGAACCAAGGACTCCTTCAACCACCAAACACACATGACCAGGGAAGTGAGCCCTTCCCAAGATAAAATTATCTGTACCCTTCTCCTGCATGCTGGATGCTGATGAGATGTTCCTGAAGAAGCCTTTGCTGTCCTCCCCTGATACTATTTATGGTGGTTTTCTTCTAAACATAAACCCTGTGTCTGAAAGATGGGCTTGTGAAGTGCCTTATGGAACACAAAACTAGAAAAAAGACCTATTCTCAGTCTGTGTGTGTTATGCAATCATTTAACTTGTACTTGGGCTTTTTTTGTCCTTTTTTTAAAGTATGTTTAGGAACTTTTTAAGAGTCATAAGTGAAAAAACAGTCAACTTTCAGTGAATTAAATCAGTTTTGAAAAAGGCTTTTTTTTCCTTGCTTGCTTTTGTACACTTTGAACTCGGTGTATAGTGTTCTGCCATGATGAGTCCTTCCTTGCCCAGTGGTACCAGCTTTTCAGAAGCTGCATTTTGTGACACAATTTATACACATTGCTTTATGGTCATTGTATCATAGGTATTTATGTATGCTGGGACCATAGTTTCTGAACACTGCACAGTCTGTAATGGATGACCTTCACAACACCCTTATGGAGAAGTAAATTACTTTAATTCCCAGTTAACAGCTGGGGATCTGAAACTTTGAGAGACTGAGTTGCTTGAGGTGGCACATAAAATGTAGGGAAAAGCTCTTCCAAAATCCAGGCTAACTCTCTGAACTGTTTGCCATTCTAGAGGCACTGACAGTTAAAGAGATAGACTTTGAAAGAATACCACAGCCCCACAGCCATGCCCCGCTCAGACTGCTTTGAAGAGTGAAATTTTTGCTTTCCCTTAAAATTCTGCTGTAATATTGCTTAATCACCCTAGTCAAATTCTCGTATCTAAGAAACACCCAATCCCAGTATAGATTAATGATGAAATCAAGTCCAATACCAAAAGGAAGCCTAAAAGAAAGTTGGAGAAAGACTATTTACAAGAGCATATAGGGACAGGACAAGGTGGAATGGCCTCAAACTGAAAAAGAGTAAGTTCAGATTCAATATTAGAAAAAAAAATCCTTACAGTGAAGGTGGTGAGGCACTGGAGCCGTTTGCCCAGAGAAGTTGTGGATGCCCCATCCCTGGAAGCGTTTGAGGCCAGGTTGGATGGGCCTCTGAGAAAACTGGTCTAGTGAACAATGTCCCTGCCCATGGCAGATGAGTTTGAACTAGATGATCTTTAAGGTCCCTTCCAACCTAGGCCATTCTATGATTCTGTAACATCCCACAGTAATGCTTCTGGGGCTCAATTGCTTATCAAGGAGCTGCCAGATTAGTTTAAACTATCCAAGACACAAAAATTTTGAAATACTGTTACCAGGGATGCATCCTCTTGCCTCACATCCATCCAGTATGATAATTTAGATCAGCAGAGATAAACAAATTAATTTTTATTTTCTACAGATAATGAGTAGCAGTCAAGGGGATCTACTATGAGAATGTCCACTGATCAGATTCAGTCTCTAAAGTCATTAAACTTCTAAGTATACTAATAGTCCATACTTTCTTTGTAAGAGAAGAAGGCTGACTGAAGGCAGTTTCACTACCTGAACATTTGTGGGAATTAGCTGTTAAGCTGTTCTGATAGAAAACCTTTCGGGTAGGATGTTATACCTGAGAATTGCAGCAATTAGGCTCCAAGCAAGGAATATCCTCTACCACATCATATAGTTGCATTCTATTCAAGTGTAGCTGCTATGTCTTCAGTGTAAGATAGAGATTTGATAGCAAAATATACATTTACATTAAATTCCCTGCAGCACTTTAAAGAGTGACTGCTATGTTGTTGTATAAAAAGAACTGGAGGCAAGCAAGGTGTGAATTAAATTCCTTTTTGATAAATATTCCTAATTATATTCACAGTTTCTTATTAGTGTTCTGGGAAGAAAGTTTTTTACATCTGTTTCAGAACTCCGGTTGCACGCAGTGAATTTATGTTAAAAAGACAGATTTCAAATGAAATTTTAGCCTTTAAAGGTGCAGAAAATTAATTTAATGAAATTTAAAGAAATTAATTGAATGCCAGATACGTTTTGAAAGTCATGTGACATATTTATCTGCAACCTTTGCTGCCTAAATATCTGTCAGTGTCTGATCTTTTTTCATCAGTTGAAAAGCTGGCCTGAAGTCACTTGAACACATAGCACACCTCACCTGTAGTAAAAATTCATATATTCATCTGCATCTTATAATGTGTAACCAATTTCATGGGGTGCTGAGGGTATAACACATGCTTCTGCTGACAAATACTTGCTTCTTTGAATAGGCCCTCTCAATTCAGTTTCTTTTCTTGAAATCAGGATGCTTCACAGGGCCTTTCATGTATTAATGTCAATCTAAGGCACAGTTCTATAATGTGCTATTTCAAAATGGGAGAAAAGGAACTTAGCTATATTATTATTATTATTGTTATTATTATTGTTATTTTAACTTTGGTCTGAAAAAGTCCAAGTGACATTTCATTTTGAAAGGTTTTAAATTATTTCTGAAATCTCCTGCCATTTCAGTGCCTCTAGGAGCTTGAAAGCCAGAGCTTTTCATGCTTATGTGTTTTTGAACAAAGAGGATCCTAGAGGACACAGCTCCCTATCAGCAAACTGGACATGTTGCTGATGTCTCAGAAGCCAGGGAGGAAAGAACCATTTTTCCTCTAAAAGTTTTGAAACACCTACAGTCACATGGCAAGTGATTCTTGTAGCTAAAAAGAGGAGACTGTAATGCTGATGGAAAATTTCTCTTTAGCTATGTTTTGGAGGGTTGACCTTTAGGCTGATAGTCTTGACCAAGAGCACAGGTAGCTCACACTTCTTCGGGACTACTGAAACCTCCTCTCCCAGACTAGAAATATCCCAGGACAAGCAGCTGTTGCCTTGGAAATGTCCAGAAAAATTATAAATTATACTACCCAGTTTAGGAAATGCATATTTTTCCAGCAGCACTGTTTATTTCTGAAGGCCATGCCTGTCTATGCATCAAACATACTTTCATACCACATGTAGTTAGACTTTTGCTGTTATTACCAGGAAAGGTCATTGGGAAAAAAGTGAGACATCTAGATGGATATTAGAAATATTCAAGTACCCATAAGGAAAATAAAATGTGGGCAGACTCGTTAAATCTTTAGAATTCAAGCCTACTTCCAGCTACAAGAGATCCCATGATTCCCCATAGTTTGCCCTGCAATGTAACTGTGGGGAAGGGGATATTGAAAATGGTTGGCACTGTCCATTTTCAGTTTCTTCCTAGGCACTTTGCTAATAGTACCTAAAACTCTCCATCATTAGAGGCTCTGGATAAGCAATACGTAGGAAAGTTCTTTGTTTTTTAATATGTAAAGCAGGTTCCAGTGGAAAACATGGAAAAAAGGTAATGCAACCTTACTGCTTCTGGCAGATGGTGGAAAAATACAAGCTATGTTCCTGCAGTTAATAGAATAATGTCTTCAAGTGTTCCTTTAGCACTGTGGATAAATAGGTTGCGTAATTAAAACATGTATTGTAATATTAATAGAATATATAGTGAAGGTAGGGTGATTTTTGTACTTTAAACATTCTTAGTTTGCATTTTTCTGCTTTTGTGTCAGTGTTGGATGTACAAGTTGTGTGTGAATATTGTCTTGGCATTCCAAATGCAGTTTCAGATATCCCACTTTGCATATAGCTGGTACAGTTTTATCCTGGACAGTAGCCAGGGTCAACTAGAGATTTAACCTGAGTACAACTCAGTGGCGAAAAACTGGATTGGGAAAGGGAATATGTATTGCTCTATTTAGACATACTGGTATTGTTTTGTTTGATACTTGAACTATTGCTTCTATGTAGTTTGGAAACTGCAGGTAGACAAAGGTCAGCTTTTGTGTTTGGAATGTAATTGGGTTATTATTTTGCTGTGGAGAGAATGATCATTCTTCCCTTAAAGCTATTTCAAGTCTTTCAAAGTTAGGAAGAAAATAAATCTTAATACTGGCATTTTAAGATGGCCTTATTATTATTATTCTTCAAAATTGCAATTTGGTGAAACTAGTCAATGGCAAGACACTGCTTTGGTAGTGTATTTTTACATTCATTCTGTGTTTACTTTAAAATGTATACATAATTTCATTTGGGCAATAATAAATGAAACTATTAATTTCATAATTCAATTGAGTTATTAAAATAAATATACTGGGGGTTTTTTCCCTAGAAAGAGTAATACTGCCAGCATTCTGTATTGTGTCTCAGTAGTGGTGTACTACTTCTTCCTTACAAATTACGGACTGTTAGTAGTGCTTTACCACTACTAGTGATCAATAACAATTGATCAACATGCGTTATAATGCACAGGTGTTTTTGTTAAGTTTTGTTCCATGATATTTATGCCTATTCTGATACAGAAATACAGGCCAAAATGTTTTAAATTCTGTGAATGTGCTAAACAGGTTGAGTTTTTGAAGTGTAGCTGAGCCAGAAGCTGCTGTAATGACAAAGCAAGAGAAGTAAAATCAGTTACACTGTACAGCATGTCCAAAACAATGGGGAAAATCTCCATGGAATAATGAGTCCATGGTATGACTGCATCTTGATAATTCCTGGTTTTCTGATGCATGACGGAGCTTTCTGCTGGCCCTGTGGGGAGCAAAGCATCTGAAATCTCTGGTCAGAGGCTGGGGAGGGAACCACGGCACTGGGTGTCATCCTTTCACTGTGACAGTTCACCGGCTCTCGTGTTGTCTTGCTGTGACATAGTGCTTTGGCCATTCCTAACATGACCTAAATGACCACGAATAGCCTTGATAGATGCAGGTTGTTGGCTGATCACAGATCAACCTGGCAAGTGTCTCGGGCATGTGGCATTGCAGAGGCCACGAAGGCTCCCCAGGACTGTGCTGAGATTGCACATGGCACAGGTCAGGCTGCAGCGGAGGGAGTCTAGAGCCACCTTCTGCTCAGAGAATAGGTTGAAAAATCAAGTTGTGAGGGATCCAAGTTTGAGTGTTAGGCCGTTTCAGTCTCTGTCCCTTTTCATATGTATCATCATTCCCAGCTTTGCATGTCCTGCTGACATTGAAGAGGAGCTCAGCATGACCTTGAGTAGTGTTCCAAACTTCTGTGTTATTACTTATTCCGGAATAGTCAGAATATCCTATTTTGTCCTTTTGTACTTGCCCTGCATTAGCTATAAATGCTGTCTGAATCATTCTGCAAAAATGAAACAATTAATTAAAATAATTTAATTTGAAAGTATTCAAAAATAAAATAATTTTCTTTCTGCCCTTAGCTTACTTTAAGCAATGAGTCATAGCAAGACTTGTATTTGTCTTAGTCATTCTAGCATGCATCCATAATAAAGCTGTCTGCTTCACTGGTTCAGATCAAAACCAGGCTGTTATTGTGTTGTCGTTTCTGCATACCACATAGCATGACATTCACCTGTTGCTGCTAAAATGCATCTACCAGGAGACTATGGCAGAAGCCAATAAAAGTAAAAGACTTTGAAGAAAGCTTTCTTCATGAGCAGCTTGTCAAACTGCTTTGAACCCAATCAAAGTAATAATTCCAAATTTTTCAACCCAGGGTGAGCAGGGATAAGATGGATTGCATTGACTTGAGCTGTGGAGCTTTTTCATTGTTGAAGGTTTAATTCTTTGTTGAAGGCTTAGTCCTGAAAATTTTTTTGGGGGGCCGCATTTGAATGAAAACCTTTGTGCTGTCCAGTAACAAAAAACAGAAATCATGTGGCCAAATGCTATATCCAGGATAAGCTGTTCACTTGGTCTTTCAAATATTTTCTTCTATTAATTCACATAAGGATGTCACTGGTGGCTTAAGCATTAAAGAAGCTTGACACTGAAAGCTAGTGTCGGATGCCAGAGATACATGAAATGAGAAAATAGCCTTTTTTGGCCAGCAAAGACTTCCACTTTGTTTTGTCATGGGTCACAAAATAGTTGTCTCTTGAGGTTATTAAGAAACCCTCTGGTTTCATCTGTGTATACTAAACCCCCAGTAATTTTTCACATGAAAGTTGAACCCGGTGACTTATTTGTACTGGAGTATTCCAGTTCTGAGGTATTTTAAATATTCTGTTCTATCAGCATAGGTGTTGCCAGTAACCCAGATTATCACAACAGGAAAACCATGTCATAGAACAATGAGAAAAATCTCCAGAGTTTTGCCAGTCATACAGGGGCAAAAAAATCCTTTTTGGGTGTCAAAGTGGCAGTAAGTTTGAAATCTAATGTGTAAGGAAGGCAGCATCTGAGAAGGAGGAATTTCCTCACCATCATACTGCACCAGATTGTGTTTAGCTGAACAAGTCCCTGAGGCTCTAGAGAAGACTAGTTCTCTTTCCAAGTACATCTGGCCAATTGTGCAACAGGACAACAAATGTTCCTGTGCATCCCTTTCAGGAAACCAGCTGAGGCCTCGAAGCATGAGATTTGATTAGAATCACTGGTGGTGTGATGCGCTGAACTGTCGGGAGCATGTGGAGGGGAGTCTGTGATCACCTGTTTTACTGGAGGCCCAGTCTCTAAAATGAAAGATCTTGGATTTCTTAAAGCGAGAAGTTGTATAAAACCCTTTTGTTTAAGAAAGATTATATATCTCACAAATGTAGTGAACGATCTGCCTTTTTTTAGGGCACTGTTCGTCATTTTATTATCAGGATGTACCTTGTAATGATTTACATTGCGTCAGATTTAGGTTTTTAATTTTTTTTCCTTGTATACTTAAAAATGTCTTTTCTTTGTCTTTAATCCTCATGGTGAGTGAAAGCCACTGGACTTTCATTTCTTTGACATCCATTTATATCACCGTGTATTTGATAGTACAGGTTAAGTTTGTTGTCCCCTTTTACTCCATGTGTCTTGATTTTGTAGTAAACGCCATGGATTTTTCATCTCCCAGGGAGTTTATATATATGGTCTTCGTGAATACTAAGCTTTTGATCTTTCTGAGCCTTTTGGTTATCTTTTGGATATGCCTATTTCAGTTGAAAATTTGCATCTGCAGTGCGTGTTTTCCTGAGGGTTTGGAAAACACTAGTTTGCAACATTAAAACACACTGTGTACATCAAAATAATACAGAAAGATGGAGAATGTGGTGACAAAGGACTTGGAAAAGGTGGAGGCACTGAATCTCTTCTTTGCCAGTCTTAACTTGTAATCCCTGAAACCAGTGAGGAAGTCTGGAGCAAGGCAAATGTACCTTCAGTAAAGGGGGATCAGGTTAGAGAGCATTTAAAAGAACTGGATGTACATAAGTCTGTGGGGCCTGTTGGGATGCACCCAAGGGTGCTGAGGGAACTGGCTGATGTCATTGCAAGATCACTGCCAATAATCTTTGAAACATCTTGGAGATTGGAGGAGATTCCTGAAATAATGAAGAAAATTATTTTCACTCCAATCTTCAAGAAAGGCAAGAAGGAAGATTCAGAGAACTACAGTCAGGTCAGACCTACATCTGATCTCCATAACAGAAGGTGATGGAGCCAATAATCCTGGAAATCATTTCTAAACATAGACAAGAAAGTGACTGGGAGTAGGCACCATGGATTTATGAAAAGCAAGTCATGCTTCCTCATAACATAATGGAACACCTTTCAACATAAAATGCTGCTGGAAATTCTAATCTTTTTGACTTATCATTGTTTCCTATTTCTTTATTTCCATCTTATTGGTCAGAACCTGAGTTTTAGTTCTAGATTTAATTTGAGCCCTTATCACTGAGCAGAAGTTCTCAGGCATGCTTTTCTCGCAACAGCTCACACAAGAAAACTGTATTGCCTCTGTGCTCTTTTCATTTAAAAGTTTACTTTTGGGGTCAGTTTATAATCTATAAGGAATTTTGAATATTGACATTGTTTCGAAAAGGTTCTGAAATGTCTCTTGTAAAGTCATCAAACTTGTGTCCTTATTGTCTATTAGTAACATTTTCTATAAAATATCTTTATGCTTTCTATTCATGATAAGTAATTAAACCTGGAAGAAGCTCTTTGATCTCCTTTTACAGTCTCAGTGGGGATGCCACTGCATATGGTTGCATGTGGTTACATACCTGGTGTGTTGTGATATTTGCCATTTGGACTACCAGAATTGCCTTGGTTTAATATTGTTCTTTCCCTGTTGTCTTTTGTCATTATGGAGTATGAAGGAATTGCATGGCTGAGGTTTTTCTTCGCATTTTGTATGCATTTCAGCTGATCTGTCTGAAATATTCTGTCCGGATATGTATCATTACACCAATACAACCTGAAAGAAGCAAACAAAGAAATGAGTGTCAAGTGTATCGGCAATTACCACTGTTGTGAGGGAAGTAGCTACTTCCCTGTCTGCATCCTGACAAGAATAGTGGCTTCTTCTCAAAGTGAAGCTTAAGGTGCTAAAGGAAAACCATTAGGACCTGTTGCCTCCAGGTCTACTAAAAAAGGTGGAATCGAGTGATTTATGAGAGACTGAATTCACACCTTCGGGCAAAGAGATGAGGAAGGAGAGGCCACTTTTTGCATCACACAACATGGAACAGGAATGGCAAAACATACCTGCCAGTGGGCTTAAGGGGAATGCAGTGTAAAACTACTGCTGTCTTACATCTGTTTCTCTAGAAGATTCAAAAAAGGTTGGGAAATATTTCAAAGCATTTTCGCCTGTTTAGATCTGCAGGGTTAACAGTGTGAGCCGGTTTTGGTCCAGACACTACCTTGAGGAATGATGGAGTTACGTGTTCTGAATCTGCAGAAGGTCACAATGAGGATGCTTTGGTAGTGAAATGTACACTGAAGGCACAAATAAAGAAGGAAGAAACAGCTGAAGGAGTGTGAGCCCTTGGGGCTAAGGTCAAGGTCATTATTTTTGATCCAGTGTCCCTGCTGTGTGTCCAATGTGAGATCAGTACCATTTGCTAGGGCTCGCCATTCCCTCACTAGCATCAACCACTAATATATGCGTACTTCTGTCGCAGGACATCATCATGAAGTGATGTTGTGCAGCCTCCCAGTTTAGATCAGAATGTTGTCTGCTCAGATTGGGCGCTATGAGACAAGTCTTTCCTAATAACAGAGAACTTACTCTGCCCTGTTTTTCTTTTACTGAGTGCTGAAGTCAGGAGTAGATGGCTTTACTTACAATGTTATTTCAATACGTCCGTTTTTGCAATGAAAACCTTGAATAATACTCATAGCATAAGTGTCCTGATTTTCAGTTTTTATTATTAAAATGGTGCCTCAAAAAATAAAAGGAAAGGCAGCTTTATGCACAGTATTTTCTTTTTGTTGTGCATTGGTACTATTAATGCACATATTTATAAAGCTCAACTTTCATGAGAAGAAATAATTTGTGTGTAATAAAACACAACTTTATAACATATTTTAGATTTTCTTAGGATACTATTTGGCTCATCTTGCAACAAAGGAGTAGTAAATGGGAAGGGGAGGAGCAAGATAATTTTGTTTGAAAATGTATAAGTTTAAAAAAGCAGCCAGCCATATGCTTGACTGGTTACTGAAATGCTGGAAGAAATGTTACTAAGTGTGGAATGACATCATCTTTCCTCTATACACAGAAAAAGCCCAAGGAAATATCATTTGTCATAAGGCCTACATTGCATAATCTGAAATGCCACTTTAGTGCTAAGAGCAAAAGGATTAAAAAAACCAACCAAACAAAAAGCACACAAAACCCCTAAGAGCCTAAAGAAAGTAGTGGTGAACAATTCAAATTAAATTAGTTTTTTACTGAAATAAAAGAAGGGTGAGGAGGAAAAAATCTTCAGTTCATTTAATAATTACAGTTTGAAGAGGGAAAAAACCCGACAGTGAATAGTCAGAGAACACTGAACACATTAGTGTACCTTTTATATTTTGTTCCTTATCGCTACAGAAAGTTATGATTATTTATAAACTCTGACACTGAAATCATAAAAATACAGTTAGTGCCTTTCTTTGCCTGCAGATCTGAATCCCATTTCTTTGTCCAAGACTGCAAAAAAAGAGCTTTGCACAGGGGACTCCCACAACATGGAGGAAGGGAGAGTAGCCTCACCTCCCTCCAAAATCAAGGACCTCACTTAGTAATGTCTGTTGGCATCCCTGCAATGGTTTCAGACTTGAGGTGATGTGTGCTTACTAAATGACATGTTTTTCTGAGAGCTCAGAACAGCCACAGACTCTGTGAGCCGGAAGCTGGACCTCAGACAACTCCTTGAGATGGCAAAAACAAAGCCCCTGCTTAGCTGAGTCGAAGTAGGATTGATGGACTTTGAGCTAAGACTCACGTTGTCCTGCTTTACATGATGCATAACACTGTATTGGACTTTCTGCAGACATAAAGAGAGAAAAAGATCCAGCTTTCTCAAGGCTGGTTTAGACTAGAGGGAGGCAACCACGAAAGTAGTGGTTGCATTTATCTCAAAGGAACAGGCGGGGTCTTCCTTGCAGCCTTTATTTTCAGATGTTGCGTACATTTCTGTGAGAGCCAAATGCAGATATATAGTGAATCAGAGCTGAACACATAGCTTTGGAGTGAAAAAACAGATCAAGCTCTCCATGGTTTCTTAACTACACTGAAAAAAACCCCAAAACTATCAAATCCTATCCAGACAGAGGTTTAGTTAATATTCCCATTGGATAGTTAATGTGAATTGTTCTTATTATGAACTGTCTGTAGGCTTTTCAGGAAGAGAAGGTCAAGGATTTTCAAACCAGACAATACAGAGTTGAAACTGGACAGTGATGCTCACTGGAGCTTCATGTGTTTCAGAAAAATGAGATGGAACTCACAGAGTGAAACGGAGTCTTTTTAAATTTTAAAGAAAAAGCAGATGTATGTATGAAGGCAAAATCAGTGAGCTCCAGTGTCAGACAGACTGAGGCTGGAGCATGTATATGTAGAGCACAGGACCTTTCTGGCCATCCATGGCATCAGCTCTTCAGAATATGCCTTTGGTGGACCTCAGTGTTAGCTATTGCTCAAATCCATAACAGTTTAGGGCATGCTAGGTGAAGGGCTGTTTTTCTCCATGTGTGGACTTCACAGTTATTTGTGACTCATAAATCCATAATAGTTTAGGGCATGCTGGCTGAGGGGCTGTTTTTCTCTATGTGTTGTACTGTCCCCTTTGCATGCACTAGAGCTATTTCCAACCGATACACCCTTGTTTTTTAAGGAAGGAAATTGGTGGCAGGCTGCTCAGAATTGTGCTGTAGCCCACTTGAATTTCTAATATTTCAGTGTCTTTTAACTCAAAACTGCAAAGAATCTTTCAACTTCAGAGTTCACTTTCTAACCCTTGGCCTGAAATAGTTAATTCCGTAAACTACAGCTCATATTGCAAAGCTGATTTACAGGATTGTTGCTTTGAGAATGTGCTTTGAGCATGGAGAGACTTCTGCTTTTGTAAGAATTTTTGAGGTTTCACTGTTTTGTTGTTTCTTTTTTATGGCAGAGCAGTTAAGAGATAAGCATAGGTATCTTTTATAGCATTAACATGAAATATATATATATGCATACATATATATGTATATATATATATAAAATGAAACAGCGGTTTAGTGTCAGTACTGAGCATTAGAAGCTGTGGAAGGTACAGTACTTTTCCACCCTCCCTGAAGTCTTTTACTGCTCTTTTAAAACAGGATATAGAAAACCTGTAATTAACCAGTCAAAATATATGGAGTCAAATTACTGATCAAATGCTCATTTGGGACTAAGTCCCGGTCCTGCTGAAGCCACTGGAAACAAGGATGCGGAGAACCTCTGCTGAAGTGCTGAGCACCTTTCAGGACTGGGCCTCTCTTTCCAGAGAACTGGAAAGATGTACTTGAGATTCACATGCGGAGGAAGTTGTAGCATGACAAGATGAGGATGTCACCCTTCAGAAGGGCTGTCTTGGATGGAAATAGTCACTGCTCTGATGATAGCGTCCCCTCATTCTTCCAGGTGTGTCTGCTCAGCTGACCAGCACTCGTCTCCGTCGGAACACCTCCGTGGGCACCCCATTCTGGATGGCTCCAGAGGTCAGGTTTCAAAATATTTTGTCACTGGTACTCGAGCTGCTGTATTCTGCATTTCTGGGCTTTGTCTTTCTTCCTGGTCCTTTCACCAAATGGAACAGCAATGCCCTTTTAAAAAGTGTTTTATACCTTTTTTTCTTACATGTTTGGAAGGATTAAGTTAAAATGGGGTTTATTTTTTAAATTATAAGATCAGAGACAGGGAGCAAGACACTGAAATGTCTACTAAAATGTTAAAGAATATAGAGTACTACTATTGATACTTTAAAGCCTTTCAAGCTCTGAAACTATAGATGTCTCCCCATGGGTGGAAGGAGACCAGGTTCGTATTGTGACACATTATAGCTTCTGTTTTTTGACTTCTACACCTGGAAAGTTTTTAATACTATATATCCTTACTTGTTGCAGCAAGAAATGGAAAATGTTATTATGAATGAAGAAGATGTGCTGTGATTCTGTAGAGGTTTTTCCAGACTGAAATTGAAGCATATAAAGATACATTTTAAGCTGAGACAGGAAAAATATTTCCTTAAAATAAGCTTATCTACTTAGAGTATTTGTGTGCACACAAACATATGCAAGTACATCTGTTTATAGCACATGGAACTACTCTCTTTATACACATTTATTTTTATCAACACACTCTGTTCATACACATAGGTCTAGTTGTATAACTAAAGGCATACACGTTGGTTTAGATCTGCAGCTAATGGGATGAAAAACTCTAGATTCATCCAGCAGTATGGATGAGCTGAAATGTATATGAAGTTAAATACTTTGCTGTGATCTAATGAACTTTGTCCAGATCCACTTGATCTGGAAATTGGCTGATTTGGTTGAATAAGGACCCAGTAAGATACAGTGAATTCAGCTTCTGCTTTCCTGATTGTTTCACTTCATAGAGAGAGCAGTATAGTTACAATAATTACTTAGCAGGAATAATCCATATAAAGAGTTGTAGGGCTGCTGAGTTTCCTTCTGCTTCCTCAGTTGTGGGATGCAGTTTATCACCTTCAGCTGAAAAAGCCATGGATTTGTACCCTTTTTTCATGTCAGAGAACATCTGGCCAGAGAATGTGGTGTTCATAGACACCTGCTTTATCTAGTTTAAACGTTGGGAGGGGTTTGGCAATTGGGTAGATGCTTTAGCTTTCTATATGTGTGCATGTCTGTTTATTTCACTGGATATTCTGTAAGAGATTCCTCCAGCTGTGGATGTACTCTTAAATCTGGACATTTGACCATCCCAGTCTTTTACTCCAACAGGTGATTGCCTGTGAGCAGCAGCTAGATAGCTCTTACGATGCTAGATGTGATGCATGGTCCCTGGGTATTACTGCAATAGAGCTGGGAGATGGAGATCCACCCCTTGCTGACTTGCACCCCATGAGGGCACTCTTCAAAATACCAAGGTAATACCTTGATGTGTTTGTTTGTTGATGGGTTAGATGGAACTTTTTCCTTAACTGTTACTTTCTTCAAACTTAGACCATGTAAAGACTTTCTTTATATTATTTATACTAAGAGATAGGTTAAAAATACTTTGCCCAGCTGTATTTTCTGCAGGCTCTGCTTCAGCATTTCTCAAATGTAGCTACATTTGAGAAAAAGTCCTGAGGCCTTCTCCTGAGTGGGCTGTTGCCACATGAACGCAGGACTTACTTGAGTCCCATATATTCTGTTACAAAGAATGACATATGATAGAAATACAGTCTGAATGTGCCACTGTGGTGAACAGGTCCAGTACCTGTCTTCAGGAGTTATTTTCTGTCCTTTGAAGCAAAGGTTGTTCCACCACTCACATACATTTAGGCTTCAGCTTTTCCTTAGCTTGTGCTGCTTCTGGCAGTTCCAGTGTTGCTGTGCTTGGGCAGTGCAAATAGCAACTTCTTTTGTGGTTTTTTGCTTTGAAGCTGAAAATATAAGTACCCAAAGTGCCACTTACAGCATTTCAAAGAACATCAATCTCCAGGTCTGTAGGTAATGATCATACAGTAGTAGTTTGTGGATTTCATCCTAAGAGCTGGAGCAGTACCACAACAGCTGAGCGCACATAGTATATGTAAGTGCTTAGAGTCCTTTTCAGCCAAGATGCCCAAATGAGTTTAAATTACCTTTAGGTTTAAGAAATCTTGGCTGACTTGGCACTGAAGCAGAGTATGAATGCTCTTCTAACCCTTGGTTGCTATGGGAAAAGCAGTTGCAAACTATTGTGGTCAGTCACTGCAGCTAGGACTTCAAAAAAACTTCTGGTTTATACTCTTACAAGTACTGGGCACCTTTCTGCCCTGGAGAAAATATAAGGTCAATACCCTTTTATTCCATTAAGTAAAACCTGAGAGTGATAGAGTAAACATTAAGCAGCACTTAAAGAAAAGCAGTTATGGTTGATTGAAAAGAGACAGCAAGTCACCTCATCTATCAGTCAGTCATTCCTTTTGTCTTCATGACTGTGCTCGGTGAAAATGGCACCTCTGAATGGAAGAAGACTGTCAAGACCGTTTCCACTAAATTAACACCTAGAATAAACAGCTCTAACAATAGAAAAGAAAGAAGTATATTTATTTACAATAGATTTGTATTTAGACTTTCACTTCTGATTATCTTCTGATGAATGAGGAATAATTAATAAAGAACCAGTTCCTTTGGACACTTTGTTCAGCAATTTGATTAATTCAGTCCTTCTGAGAAAACTTAACATGGAATTTCTTTTTAAAAATTCTCTTAAGAAAGTATATTGTTTCAGGCTTGAACAAAGGAACTTGCCATTACAAGTGAATAGTGATTAATGAGTTGTTAGTTTAATTTCCTTTTATTGATTTGATTGAAAAAATTACAGTGTTTCTTAGCTACACTTGGTAGATCATCTCGATGCTATTTCTCCTTATTAGTTATGTAAAGAAGGAGAACCAATGAGGCATTGTATCATCTACCCATGCTCCTTTTACCAGTGGAAATCAATATCTTTTTTTGGTGGCCTTCTAAAACTCATTACTCAGCCTGCCTTCACATATTGTGTTTGTCAAGTGAGTAGCTTATTAACTTATCATCACACTGACCTTTGCAGGAATCCTCCTCCAACGCTACAGCAGCCTGAACTGTGGTCACCTGAATTCAATGACTTCATTAACAAGTGAGTAACAACTGAGACCACTCTGGTTGAATATGGAACATGTGTAAATGTCATGTGTAAAATATCTTTTGTGGAAATGTGTTGCAACTACTACTCTTCCTTAAAAAGCTTGTTTGTAAATCCAGTTTGATTTCCAAGTGAGGCTCCGTATCTAAAACATGATAAAGCATTTCAACACCCTTGACATTTCTTAATTTAAAGAATATTTAGTTTTAAAATGCAGTAATTTAACTTCTTGGACTCATCAATTCTGTGAAGTCGTATTAGTTTTCAGTGCAGAACTGTTTTGATTAAGATGGATGTATTTATTATGGAGGCATGAATGAACTCCAGACAAGCATTTCAAAACTTAACTGCAAACCCTCAATGATCATATGTTTTTTTCTGCCAGCACAGGTGCTTGACTAAAGATTATGAGAAGCGTCCAACAGTATCTACTCTTTTGCAGCATGATTTTATTAAGCAAATTGAAGGAAAAGAAAACGTGCTACAAAGGCAACTCATGGAATTTATTGATGTTCATCAACAAATGGGAGTCACTGAAAAGGCAAGGTAAAAGTAGCTAAAAAGTAGATGAGCTGGGTCAGTGCTGATATTTCCACTGTTTTAGAATGACTAGCACTCAGAGATAGATTCAACCCTTATAACTTTAGCTGGCAAAAAAATAGCCTAATTTTTGGGGTCCCCTGTACAGCCAATGGAAAAAGAGATGCATCATGATTCATGTGTGGGATGAAACAATCTTTAGAAGTGCCTCCCCCTTCTTCTGTGGCTCAAGATACAGTCTTAGACCCCAGCTTCTAGAAAGCTAAGGTTAGGTGAAATTAATGTTTGTCATTTTCTTACATTTGCATGGTCAGCTAATGTTTAGTTTGAGCAAGTATGCTAAAAATTGCTAGTCAGGTTCCTGCAGGAACTGGATGTTTCTGACTGAAATAAGTGATAGTGGTAGTAGACTGTGTTTTGGAAACTTCAAATATTATGTCTTCTTGAATACTTTCTTTCTTCCACTAGTATTTAAGTGATATCAATTCTGAACAAATCACTTAACACCTGATGGCTTTTATTTAAAATACTTGAAAAGGTCTTGGCTCAATTTTACAATTGAAAAAACTCCACACAGTACACTCATGTATCAGATGTGAAATGTAATAGATTAGCATTGTAGTACTGGTGTGACTGCTCCTGCCTCAAAGTAAAGCGTGATGATTTTTCTTTTTTTTTTTAAAGGGAACATTAAATTTAAAATACATTTTGGCATTATCATCTGTGTAGAAAAAGCTTATTAAAATCTGCCACATTTCCTTTCACACATTCATAGTAACAATACATACAGCAGTCTTCAGTTGTGGTTCTGGAGAATTTTCTATTTACTCTATGCTTTGAAGATAATAGTAAAAATATATTTCTAAATAATTATGATATTGAAGTTTTCTTTGACTTTAGGTGGATGTGGGAGGAGTGGTGCTTTCTCTTTTCTGACATCTCAGTATAAAACTATGCATTTGGCTTAAATTTAAGCTTCAGACTGGATTTACATGCTCTGTATATTGCAGACTTGACATTTGCTTAATCCAGAAAGATTCTCGAATTCAAATAAGCTTATCAGATGTCAGTGCTGAGCACTAAACCAGCAACATAATCCAGACTTTAAATAGCATTTTTTAAAAAACACAGGGAAATGATATGTGGTAAAGTAAGTCCAAACCACTGACTTACATGAATTGAAATCCTGTTAACACTTGTGATATTAGTCCTTTAAAAGCCTAAATAATTTTGGAAAAAATCCAGCTTCCAAGTCAATTAGATATTATGACCTTTTTTACCCATTTTAGAGAACTCATTTTTGTTTTCGTATTTTTTTTTCTCAAAATCCTTTTTTTTTGTTTTTCATGTAAATGCTGCATAAAGCAAACTACATGAACTTTTTTTTCCTGTACAATACAAACATAGGGAGTGGCCCAATTTGCTCATGCACAGAGCAGTCAAGTGGCACAGGAACCGGATAATCTACTGGTGTTTTCTCTGTCCTGTTTAGACTGTGTTTTATAAGCTGATGGCTCTTCATGAGAACTAGAATTTAAGGGAATGTATTACTATGTGATGAAGTTACTTATGCTTTTGTAGTTGATCAAGTGTAACTTTTACGTAAAATTTCCCAAAGGAAAACAGAATTTTGTTTTTCAAAATAATAATAATAATTTTTTATCTGAAACTGTGCAAAAAAATGTACTTATTTAAATAATTTAGAGTGTAATTTAAATGGCATGGTTAAAGCATAGCCCATGTTTCAGTTTAGCAGTTTAAAATACCAGCAGGTAGTATTTCCAACCTAAATGATTCTGTGATTGTGTAATTTTGTGAAATATGGTGTAAGACTGACTACAGAACAGCATTTGTGTTTTTTCTGCTGTGAATGATACGAGAATATACAAAGATCTTTGAATTCAGTAGTCATGCTTTTTTAAAAGTCTTCTAATACTAATCATATGTATCTTCTGACCTTTAATCTGCACAGAGAAAATGATGTTAAAAGCACTGTCTGTACAGAAGTACCACGTAAATCTGATTTAGAGTCAAGACATAGGCTGTATAGTGACAAGTCCCCTGGAAGAGCTGCTCTTTTCTTGCTTATGCTATTCTGGGACTGTTTTTACACTGATGTGTTAGGGTCCTACTGTGAAATGTCTGAACTTCCACCAGTTGCTGGCAACTTTCCTTGTAAAACTTCTTCCTGATCTCGAGCTCACACTCTCTCAGTCCCTAATTTGAAGGCATAACTCTCCTTCTTCTTGACAATGGGAGTGACAGTGGGAGGCAGGTAGTTAAAGGGATTAAAGATCTCTTCCTTCCACTGAGGGAAGAAATCCTGCTGCTTGTGTTCTCTTGTAAAAATGAGCATTGGATTATAAAGCCAATACATTAGGTAATGTTGACTTATAGCTGAAAGTTAGGAATCCAGTTATTTTCTCTGTATGTGTTTACTCTCCTCGTCAAATTTTACTTTACTAATTGCAGTTTTATATTTCAAAAGAAAAAAGAAAAATACTTGGAAATTAATAGCTGAGGACCAGCCACTAGGTTTTATTGTGTTCACTATTTCTGTTTTCACTCAAAATCAAGTCATCTTCTTAGTTCATTGTGCTGAGGTGTAATTTGGTTCTGAATGCCTTCTGCAGTGATAGTCTGTTGATGTGCTTGTGATCTTAGCTTGTTGTTTGCTCACTGTGCAGTTGATGCAGTTCAAAAAGAAAAGCTCATTACATTATGTCACATTCTCAGGGTTTTTTTGCAGAAGGCCTCACCCTCAGATCCAATCTTTGCGCACTGTGTGTGCTCAGGAAGGATGTGTAATCCCTAGGCACAGAGTGGAGCCACCCTGAAGTCACTCCCATTGGCACCAATGTTCCTGAGGTTTTTTCTAACACTGAGGAGTCACCGAGTCATTAGGGCCCTCAGAACTTTCCCAGTGTTGTTATTCTAGTGAAGGGGAGCCAAGGTTTAGTTTCTGCATTGTACTGCATCCTTTCAAGAGATGGAAACAAGAGGAAGAGAGCCCACCAACCACCTGACTAACCAGAGAAATTTCAACTAACACTGATAAAACTTTAAATGGCAATGTGTCACAGCCTGGCTCCAGACTTAATGAAAGTGATAGAAGATAATACTTGTTTTTCAGTAGCCTTTGAGCAGTGTTCTAGCACTGGAATATCTTGTGCTCAAGACTCAAAAAAAGCATGAATTCTAACAATGAGCTTCATAAAAAATTCCGCTTTTTTACTTTGAGCAAATGCAGTACATTTTTATCCAAAATCATAATTTTTTGTCCTAATAATATCTATTTGCAACTTAACCTTTCCTAGCTCAGAACTCAGGCTGAAATGACAATGGGAATAGCAGGAGAAAATATCCCTTGACACATTAACATTTTTCCATAGCATCCTGACTGAAACATCTTTAAAATCTGTTGCTGGGAATGATATATGAGCTATATATCGAATATGCTATATGAGATATGCTATATGGGATAAATTCATGTTAGAGAAGCGATGAAGCAGGCAAAGTTGCATACTAAATGCAATTAATTTTGCTGGGTTTTTTGTGAGGAGAGTCAGGACAGGGGCCTTGAGCTTGACAAAGGCCTTCAGTATAGCAGTAGAGCTGTTAAAATTTATTATTAGTGATGAAAATAGCTATTAAAAATGAGCATTGCAGCATATACCCCAAAACAGTTCTAAAAATACACTTCTTGCTAGGCCAAAAGAGGGAAAAAAATCCCTGCATTGTAAAGAATTTTACTCTGCAACAGAAATAGCTGTCTTTGAAACAACCTTCAGAACTGTCGCATCTACACCTCACAGTCAGGCTTGTAAGACTTTTATCTTGAGTTGTTTGGCTGTCGTCTTCTTGACTGCTTTTACAATAATCTCTGCAGAAATATGCAATGATTAGTACATTGTGTATTTCCTGGGAATTGTGAGTCATTCCAGAATGAGCTGTACATATGAGGGATATTCAGGACACCTAGATTTCAGCAAATGACTCTGGTCCCCAGATTAAGAGTCATCTTTATATACTCTCTGAGTAATTATGGGAAAGAGACCTATTCTACTGCAAAATTATGCAAAAGTTTTGGGTGAGCTGAATTATTTTTTTATGAGTTTGTACTCCTGTGCTGGTCATATAGAGTTAGCACTGAAATCAGTGACAGAATACTAAACAGTTGCTCTATTTAACTATTTGGAAAGATCAGGGAGATAATTTCATAGAAGTTCACGTACAACATGCACAACGGTGGTTGTCACTTTATTGACCCCTATTAAAAGCAGGGAGTACCATAAAGCTTCCTTTCATGACTTCCCCTGATTGCACAGGCTTGTGTCACTCATTTTCTGGGTGTACACTCTGTCCCAGTCTCTCTGACTCATCCTGCCAGTGGAAAGCAGCTGACAGAAATCCTTCAAGCTCAGCTCTGCAGGGCAGGCTGTAGCAGAGGGTGGGAGATCACCATGCTGGCTTGACAAAGACAGTATGAGGAACAGAACAAGATAAT
This sequence comes from Lycocorax pyrrhopterus obiensis, assembly GCA_014706295.1. NCBI lineage: Eukaryota > Metazoa > Chordata > Aves > Passeriformes > Paradisaeidae > Lycocorax > Lycocorax pyrrhopterus. The sequence continues at coordinate 17,023,275 of JACSVZ010000002.1, read as the reverse complement.
ACACACAGAGTCCAGTGCTGTCTTGGCCAAGGTCTCCAGGTGACATCTGGATTGGAGTAGTTGCTTAAATGGGAGGTTTTGGAGTTCCAGTTCAATCTTTGAGCACTTCAGGCCAGTTCTTCCTCTCCTGGAACTCAGTGTGGGCTTCGTTATACCAAGAAGCGTGTGCTTCTGCATTGAGGACACTGCTGTGTAGGGTGGCTGTGCTGCAAACTTCTCTCAGGCTGTAGAAGCAGTAGGGAGTTCTGGGAACAAAGGCCTTAGAATAAGCACATCTGCAGTCCCATATGCTTCTTGCTAATACACATCTCTATATGTGAATAATGTTCTTCTATGTAACACGATGAACAACAGCAATGCCTGAAGGAAGAACAGTTTACCTTTTGAGGAAAACAGGAAGATGATGTTCCTCCTGCATTCAGAACTCCTCAGGAGAAATTCTCTGCAAGTGATACTTTACTGTTGTGCTGGTCCACTTGCTCAGCAACTAATTTCTTCTGAAGGTGGGGCTAGTCAGCAGGCATTGCTTACCCTTGGAGTTTCTCCTTTATCATCTCAGTATGGCTGTGACCACAGTGCATGGGCCTGACTCATGACGAACTAATCCCAAAGAGTCCTTTTAGAAATCTCCTGTTTGCTCAGTTCAGAACACATATTTCCCCCTGAAATTTGTCTGGGATACAGCTGTTACTTGAGGCTTTTGTTGAAGGGTTAATAATCTGCTTTTTTTACAGGTCATGGTAAAGCAGCACAAGCTTTGTCAAACAAATTGTGCAGAGCTGGACACAGACCACCTCTGAATCAAAAGCCCCACAGCTCTGCAGGGCAACAGTGTGCTCTCAGCAACATTGCATAAGCTGCAGCACAGCTCCCTGAGACTGCAGCCTGTAGTCTCAGTGCTGTGAATGTTTTAAATACAGAGGGGAACACAGGTTTGTCTGCAAAGCATTGTGCTGATGCAGCTGGAGGCTTATCGCTGGAGTCTTACGCTTTCTAAAATCACACTTTCTAAAGTCAGGTACAGATTTTTCATAGATAGCAGACTGTAGTTTTATTTAAGCAGATTTCACAAGATATATCTGTGAAAACAAAATTTTGATTTTAAGTGGGAATTAATATTGCTTTGTGCAGCCTCCAGAGAAATAGAATCACCAACAATGACAGATCCTGTAGAGGTTTTTCTGTGTTGCTTCTTTGTCATTTTACTGCTGGTTGTAACTGCTGAGAGGTGTACAGCTGTTTCCACCTTCACCTTACAAAAACTTCATTATTTTTAGTTTCTTCTTTACACCCGGACTAAGGCCAGCCCTATTCCTGTCACTTCTTAGTCTGTAGATGATTCTCCAACCAGTTTAGGCAGGGAGTTCAGCAGGGCATCATGAGTCACACTTTCCTTTTCGTGGTATTTTTGGAACTATCAGAAATCTTTTAAATACATTCTGACAATTTGAAGAAGAAAAGCTGCGGTTGCCTCATTTTGATTTAACTGAATCTTGAAAGATAAGCGAGGGAGGGAGTTGTTGGTGTGAAAGAGAATGCACAGAAACAATGCTGCCTTGGCTCATTTTCTTGTCCATACTGCATTGATGTTTCTGGCCTTTAGCTGCCTGAATTGCTTATTGGGCATGCTTGTAAAATCCAATGCCCCCAACACATTTTTGAGCAGAACAGAGATATGTGGTTATTTCAGTTCACAATGTCTATGTGCATGATATTAATGAAACTTCAGCACTGATATCAACAGCACTGATGTGGGTTTTTTTAAGTGGTTGGAGTGAAGCAGTATAACTGCCCTTGAGGGGTCTGTGCCCTTTGACAGCAAAGTGGAAAAATATTGTGTTCTGCAAATCTGCCACTCTTAGGTACTCTGGAGAATGGAGAGTATAATCTGGTCCAACAAGCACTAGTGTTCTCATAATGTCAGCTGAAGAGGATTACAGGAGGATCGATTTTATGTAATTAAACTTCCCTGGCATACACAGAGATTTGTTTCCTTAAAAGAAAAAAAAATAGAAAAAGAAAAGTGTCCATGACTGGAGCATTCTGCTCCCTTCCTGCAAGGCAGTTGTTAGCTTCCTACATTAAATGAGAAATGGTAGTTGAAACTAATCCTGGGAAATACCACTCTCACTGATATGCAGTAACATTTAAGGATTTAACATATTAAAAAAATGTGTTCGATGTGTAACAGTTCCACCAGAAATGGAAAGCAAAGCTTGAGAGGTGCTTTGTTTTGGGTCTTTCTTCAGCAATGGAAAAAAGAGAACAGCAGAGCTTGACATAGTCCTGCAATTCCCACATCTTTCCCTTGTGTACATATTGATAGGTCTCTCTCAAAGTCACACTGATATTAGATGCATCCTCTGGACACAAAATGACCTTCATACAGGTGCAAAGGAGAAATCGTTTCAGCTGTTCAAATTTAAATTTTTTCAAATGTAACTGTTAAAAAGAGGTATAAATAGGAGTGTGAATTATAGAGGGGATAGATTTCTATTGAGAGGGTATCATATTGCCTTCACCTCTGACTTTGGATTCAGTAATGTCCTTTAGCTGGTAAATGCAAATCAAGCAGCAGCAGATTATGCAAGGCTGAAGAGTTAATTTAAATCTTAATATTACCACATCCTTTTTAATACAACCTGGGGGGGTACATGCTACCAAAAATTGTCTCGTACTGTTATTGCAAGGACAGTACTATCAGGACAGCTGTCGTGGTACAACTGGATTCCACAGGAAAGGGAAGAATAGGTCAAACCTAGGATATTGTAGATCCTGTCAAATCCTATGGTTCATTGTGCTTCCTGGTTGCTTAGCCTTCTCACTGGATACTGTGCTGCGATTTTGGCACAGAAACTGTGAAACTATGGTAGTTCTTGCAAGGAAGTCTTTGTGTCTTGATATTAAAGTTGCAGAATTAGTCACCTATGAGTGTGAAGCTCCTGCCTTTGCATTGTGGGCAATTAAAAGACTCCAGTGGTAGCTGGCACCTGTGTAAAGGAGGAAGAAACTGCACGATTACTGGTACCAGGGTGAGGACAGGCCATTCTGTCATCCTCAGGGAATGATTGTTAGAGACAAGATAAATTGAAAGAAGTGATAGATGAAGGGCACTCCTGTCTGGATTTCCATCATCCAGATTGTGATTGCACTTACAGTTTGGGAGGATATCATTTGTCCATTTCTTCCAGTCCCTTTTCAGTCCTGGCAGTTAATAATTGCACCAAGTCCTTGCCTGCTTGAGTTTCTGCACCTACATCCCTCATCAGGGCACAGCCAGCATGACCTGAAGTAGCACTCGTGAACTAGGTGATGCCCATGAACAGGTACAGCCCATTAAACTATGCAGTAAATCAGTGGGTGTTCAGAAGTCTCTTAGCTTTCCCCTTCAGTGGGATGTTCACTCACTCTAACTTTCCATTTTGGTGTGACTATACTCTTTTTCCTGTCATCTGTTCACTCTATATCAAAATTCTTGCCTGTGTAGAAAACACCTGTCTGCTTTTACCCATGCCATATATATATGCAAATATCAAAATTAAATAAAGGATTTCCCTGGTCTTGTCTGGGATCAAGGTAAGGAGGGAGTGCTTCACACAACAGTTTCCCTGCTGTCTCAGTTTACTTAGGTATATGTTCCATGTGTTTGAGAGGTGCCTTCCTACCAGTGCCATCAAGGGATGTGAGGTCATATCAGGAGATCAGATTTGCTTGACGGGTTTTCTGTGCTTGTGCCTTATTACACATCTGAGCTTGATTTAGTTTGTGAACTCTGCTGTTACTTAGCCAGTTTCCCTTTCCCTCATTTTCCCTCATCTCATAAAAGCAAGTATAACTAATATGAATTGTAAACCTTGCATTCTCTGCTGCTTTTGCTCTATTTAGCAATGCCTTTACTCTTGGATAAAGAATGATTCAAGTCTCTAGGAATTTTCTTGCTAATTAAAATAAGACTGCATAAAGTTGATTTTTTGTTTGAATGATGGAGAAAAGAAATCTAAGACAAATTTAAAGTTAAACTTGCAGTTTAACCCTGATAAAAAAGATATTTGAAATTTTGTTTCCTTCTCTTGTATGACTTTCTTGTGAGTCCAAGAAAATTTGGTCAAGATGTATTTCACTTAGCCCAGTGGTTCTGTAGCACTTTGCTCTATAGTGTGATCATCTCAGCCAGACTTTAGAGCACTGTCATTACTAAGCTAGAAATGTTTCCATCCTGAATGCTTTGTCTGCATCATCTTTGCTGCACTATTTCATCATACAGCCCTGGTTTTGTCCTATCCATAACTTTTATTGGGATCTTTTTGCATGTTGGTGCCAGAGTTTCACTGTTACATGTTTTATGAAGATGGTTTTTTTTTTTTTCACTTGTATTAGCAAGCTCCAGTCTTGCAGCTGATGTAGGGGTGTGATCTAAGCAGGGATCTATAGAGTGACACAGTTCTTCATGGTAGTGGTTCTGAGATCAAATCATAGCTTTTGAATTGTCAAGTGCAGGTGTGCTGTACCAAGAAGTTGACTCCTGTCCTGCAATTCAAACATTTGTGTGTTTAAATTCAGAACAACGGAAAGTTGGAATGTTTTGTCCTTCAAGATGGTTGCAGATGCAAGATCTGCTCTGTGTTTCCTTATGCCAGGAGATTGTATCTCTTTCTTTTTTAGATTTGAGCGTATTCATACAAAGAAAGGGAACTACAGTAAGTCACTAGTTTCAAGCCAAGAAGAGGTAGATGATTTAGCAACCTTGGAGGTACTGGATGAGGTAAGAATCTCTTTTTTCATATTTTCCTGGAGAGGAGTAATCACATATTAAATCACAATGCTGTGCTGTTGATTTTCAAATTCAACTGCAGTTGAATTTGTATGAATTTATACAACGTTAATTGTGTAAGTGTACAATGACATTTCACCACTTTATGCCAAATATTTTTGATAAGATTTACTGTGTCAGAAAGGTTCCAACTCAAAGCTAAAACAATCTCTGGAGTTACAGCTGTGGACCAAACAGTATTGTAACACCATTGACTAAACTGAATTTTTATCACTGGATTTTATTACAGCTAAGTATCCAGTTTGCAATGGTGTGTTAACCTGAAATTGGTCTAGGTCCAAGACCTTCCGTCCCTGTTGCTTAAACACCGAGAGTTGTCTTAACCTAGCTTACTACACTCTCCCAGACTGGGTTCTCCCTGGCTTATTTTGGTGTAGAGATGCATGAGGGTCAATTTATCTCCACTGAGACTCTGACCTGTCAATGCCTGCTGGTGAACTTCTGGCAAAATTACTGATACAAATATCACTGGTTTGTCAAAGTTCAAAAATGAGTCCACTAGGAGCAGGGGAACGTGGCATAAGGGAGGGAGGAAGTCTGCTGTGTTTATGCTTTAAGCTTCAAAACCAGAAAGAAGAATCAGGCTGCAGCACATTATCTGCAGGTCTTGGAGGCCATCAGTGGTTATAAACAAACTGTCATTCTTCATCTGCTGGGCTGTGCATAGACTATAATTCACATTCTCTTATCTGTAAAACTTCTCTGGTATATTGTATCTTTGTCAGTCCAGAATACTCATTGTGGCACTTGAGCTGGTAAACTATATAATGCTGACAGCTCATGGAACATCTTCCATCTCCCAAGAGCTTAGTTATAGTAGCTTGATGTTTAGTTAATTCTAATTGAGCTAATCCAAACTTCATCTACTGCACAAAGTGCAGGTTTAAGCATTTTTTTAGTATCGGGAAAGGTAAGACTTTTTGGGGTTTTTTTATCTTTCACCATGATACGTATTTTTTATCTTTTGCCATGATACATATAAACAATCCAAGCTAAAGAGACTTTACAGCACAAAGGAACAGACAAGCTGGAATATATTCCATCTCCTCAGAGGTGGAGCATTCTCATGGAAGTCCCCAGGAAGCGTCTGTCTAAATGCATCATTTGACTATTTACTAAATCAAATCCAATTTAAAACCTCTTTCACGTATGAATAGCAGCTTTCTTCCACTCAAATTTTTCTTCCAGTTTAGATATTCCCATCATCAGTGCAAGACAAGAGACCTTCTATTGCTGCAAGAAATAATTTCAAAAAGGGCATAAGTTCCCCTAAGCTAATTCTGTAACATGAGTCTGGTTTGGCCAAAAGGAAAGAGAGCATTCAAAACCAAGAAGTTTATCAAGGCAATGGAAAACCAAGATTTTCTTCTTATGTTTTCTCATGAAGGAAATATAACCTCTACAGCTGTTGAGAATTCAGCTTTTAAGTGTATTAACCAGGACATAGTGTACAACATTGTGAATAGATGGATGAGGAAGGAAAGCAATTCCTTCCGTAGTCCTCTGCTGCCAGTTGTTCTGTTCCACTGGGTATGGGGCCTATATATTTTCACATGTACCTCAGACTAGTCTCAAGGCTGGTTTGAATTTCTTCATTCAGCTCTGTGGCCTGTTTTGATTGGAAACCTAACCAGGCACTTTATATACCCAGCTGTGTATGCAGAAGAAGCAGAGGGAAATTACATCAAGAAATCTGAATGCCACTAATGGGCCCTCCTTTTTTTTTGGTTGAGGGAGAACTGGCTCTGCAACAGCAAAGAACAATCACAGCAGAGACTGGTTGTCAATACAGAAAGATGCCTTATTGTTTACATTAAGGGGAACCAAACAGTTGAACATCTGTGTTGTATCATAACTGAGAGTAATGTTAGAGCAGCTGTAATGGCAGTTATGGACTCAATCATATGACTCTTGCTTGATAAGTTACATGAAACTTTAGTATTAGAAATGTAGACAAGACTGTCTCATAGAAACCTCTGATTAACTGAATGAAAGCAGTACTTATTAACTCCTTCTTCTACAGCCGCTTGGGGATCTGTAAGTACATATTGTTCAAAGTGAGTTTGGACACAAAAAATTAGAAATGCCAGTGTATTTGAAAATATTGCTTACTTTTGATCATGATCAATCATATTCCTGACTATAAATACCTTCCCTCCCTATCCTCCTTCACTGAAACTATATAAATATTTTATACATTTTCCTAATATTCTCTTTCCCCCCATGCGATTCATTGTTCCTGTTCCTTCTCCATCAGAATACAGTAACGGAACAGCTGCAGAAGGGTTATGCCAAGGATCAGATCTACACATATGTTGGGGACATTCTCATCGCTGTCAATCCATTTCGGAACATAGATATTTATTCTTCACAGGTGTGAAAATTTAGGTTTGCTTATTTTAAACTAGCACCAATTTCCACAAAAATATAAATATTTGTGTTAAGTATAAAGTAAGACCATTCTTGAGATTTATTTTATCTTACCGTGAAAGACAGAATTACCAGTAAATATGTTCTTTCAAGTGTACATTGACACACATTCCTAAGACAGGCTGAATTTCAGCACAGAAATGAGAAACTCAAAAAGAATTAATTTCTGGTGTCTTTATGTCTATAGTGTAGATTGTGCACAAAGCAACTCTGTAAAATATTAACTTCTGTGAATCTGTCTCCTCATTACACAAAAGGGAATTTGTCTCCCCATTATACAGAAGTGGGAAGATATTAAAGTCTGATCATACAATAATTTGGAGTTATTAATTATCAGATAGTACAGGTACAGAAAAGATCTTATGTTTTAACATCAATATCATGTAGAGATGTTAATAGGAAGTGAAGCACAAGTAAATTTAAATGGTAAGTTGAAACTATGATGTCTGACAACAGTGAATTTTCTCCTAATAAATTGAGTTTCATGGTGTAATCAGGGCTAAAATTATAGAAAATTGCACTTATTTTTTTTAACGGTTCTTATAGTACTGAGTACATACAGATTCATGGTATAGTAAGTACAGTAACAACTCCCTCAGAAAACATCAGTGCTGGAAACCTCAGCATGCTGTACACTAATTTAAAAATAAAACCAAACTTCAGTTAAAAAAAGTTTTTAAAGGACAGTGGTAATGTTTTTATTTTTCTTACACTTAGCATTCCAAACTGTACATTGGAGCCAAACGGACTGCCAACCCTCCTCACATTTTTGCTGTTGCTGACATAGGCTATCAGTCCATGGTGACATACAACTCCGATCAGGTATAGATGAGGTGTCTGATTACATCCTCTGCCAGGCTGAGGGGTGTGTGATGAGCTCAGAGTCTTGCTCTGTTCTCTGCAGTGTATCGTTATTTCTGGAGAAAGTGGAGCTGGCAAGACACAAAGTGCCCATCTGCTGGTTCAGCAGCTCACTGTCCTGGGCAAGGTAAGTGGCAGAGGGGATGTCTCTGTAAGGCTTTGCTAACTTGGGCCTATGGGCTGAACCTACGGACAGGGCATCGGTTGTGGGGTGAGACTGTTGCATATTTTCCAAAGAACATTGGAACATGATGCTGATCTATCTGCTCCTTCCTCCCTCCTGAGCTAGGGTCAGTTGAAAATATGCTGGAGCTTCCACAAGGAAAAGTACCCACTGCAGTGAGGGCTGTGACTTAGTTCCCTGTTTAACTGAGTGTTTTCAAGTCAGCCAAACAGTACTAAATAAAATCCTCTTCTAGCTTCTCATCCTTCCACAACCAGATTGCTGTCAGTGGGACATAGTCTCGGAAGTGGCCACCATAGCCATCTAAATAAAATGCCATTTTTTGCATGCCCCAGGTGAGATGAAAGTAAACTAATGGATTCTTAGGGTGCAGTGGAGCAGTAACCAGATGCTGACAAGAATCCTAAAAGCCGATAGGCCATCTCAGAGCCACAGAACCACAGAAACCACAGAAATTCATTGATAGTGTTGTTATCATTATGTGTTTTATCTCTTCCAGACAGCCTTAGTTCTGAAGATTGCTATATCCTGACAGATTTCATTTTACATATATATATGTATGTGTATATATATATATACACACATATATGCCTTTCTCTCCATGTAATTACCATGGGAATGGCTGCCCTGATTGTGTCACAGTTCACAATACCAAAGAGAAGATTAAAAAACAACCTAAAATGTATACATTTGAATAATTACTGATAGTTTGAAGCAGTATCTTTTTCATATCCAGGCTAATAACAGGACTCTGCAGGAGAAGATTCTCCAGGTGAACAACCTTGTAGAAGCGTTTGGGAATGCAGGCACTATCATCAATGATAACTCAAGCAGATTTGGAAAATATTTGGAAATGAAATTCACTTGTGGTGGCACTGTAGTAGGAGCTCAGATTTCAGAGTACCTCCTTGAAAAATCCAGAGTTGTCCACCAGGCAGTGTAAGTATGAAAATTGTATTTGACCTAATTTGGGGGTTACGGAGTCAGCCTATGATGCAGGAAATCACCTTGGTTCAAAACACAAATATGAATACGGTACCTGGATTTTTTTCTTATAAATTATATATGAATAGCTTATAAATCTGTAAGCTAGCTGAAAACTACTCCAGATGTTTTTCACTGCCTCCTGGGTTATTTAAACAAATCTTATACAAATGCCCATGTGATATATAAAATAAGAATGTGCAAAGAATTAAAAACTTTCCAGTAGTTCAGTTATACATTTCTTTGTGGGATTTTGGAGTATTGTGTTAAGTGTATAACTTGAATTTACTTCCTCTGAATTTGCTCTAGTACTGTAGCTTATTTCTTTGTTTGTTTGCTCGTTTTCCATTTTGGAGCATCTAGTAGGATTTGTTTATAGAGGGTTATGGGTCAAAGATCCCTGCCAAGAAAGACTTGGGGCTGCTGGTGGATGAGAGGCTGGACATGACCCAGCCATGTGCATTCCCAGCCCAGAAAGCCAAACGTGTCCTGGGCTGCATCCAAATCAGGATGGACAGCTGGTCATGGGGGGAAATCTGCCCCCCTACCCGGCTCTGGTGAGACCCCACCTGGGGTGCTGCATCCAGCTCTGGGGTCCTCACTACAGGAAATACGTTCTACTTGTTGGAGAAATTCCAGAGAAGGCCACCAAGATTATTAGAGGGATGGAACAGCTCTCCTATGGGGAACGGCTTAGAAAATTGGGATTGTTCAGCCTGGAGAAGAGAAAGCTTCGGGGTGACCTAATTGCCACCTTCCATCTGAAGAGAGCCTGCGAGAAAGATGGAGACTTTTTGCAAGAACATGTAGTGACGGGACAAGAGGCAATGGCTTTAAACTGAGAGAGAGTAGGTTTAGATTAGATATTAGAAGGAAATTCTTTTGTGTGAGGGTGGTGAGGCACTGGAACAGGTTGCCCAGAGAAGCTGTGGATGCCCCATCCCTGGAGGTGTTCAAGCCAGGCTGGATGGGTCTCTGAGCAACCTGGTCCAGTGGAAGGTGTCCCTGCCCATGACAGGGGCGATAAAACTAGATGATCCTTAAGGTCCTTCCCAACCCAAGCCATTCTATGGTTCTATGATCTAGTGGTGTTCATGCACAAAGCAGGGGTTTGAACACAATTCCTTTTTCCTATTCAGTAGTGACTGACTTGAGCACCTCCGGGCTCAGTCGTGGTTGTAAATTTTCACCTAAGGATCCAGTTCTTTCTCATAAGGAGCACAGGAACCTTAAATGTGTAATAAACCTCTGTCCTAGGTTTGGGCATCTAGCTTCTAGGCAAAGCATGCCAAGTCGTAAGGTCCTTTTGCTGAACATCTGCTTCTTGGTTCAGGGCTAAAGGACACAGTAGACATACTGCATTCAGAGAACCAGGAGTGTATACCTCTCCCACAGTCAGAAGATTTTTTAAAATAACTGGAGTTAAGCAGCCCATTCCATGTGGGTGGGTGAGCAATGTGCAAGATCTCACACAGCATCTACCAACTGCATCAAAGGCAGAGCAGCACGGAGCTGCTTTAGCACCGAGCAGCCACCCTGGCAGTGTGAGGACAAACATACAACAGCATGAAAAGGGTGTTCACAGGAAGTTGTGTAATAAAGCTTCTTTCAGAGTCCTCTGTCAGTTTGTGTGAGTCTTGCCTGTTATTAAAATAACGTTTAATAGTAGTATGTGTGTCATCAATAAATGTAGCATGGTTATATTACTAAATCAGTTTGTTGTTTCTGTCGTTTCAGAGGAGAGAAAAATTTCCATATTTTTTATTATATTTATGCTGGTCTCGCAGAAAAGAAAAAACTGGCACATTATAAATTGCCAGATTGTAGACCTCCCAGGTAATGCAGTTTATTTTTGCATAAATTGATTACTAAGAAATGCAGTGTTGAATTGTCAGCCTCATTTACATTCTAACTCTGTATCCATCGACTCTTTCAGATATCTGCAAAATGATCATTTCAGAATTGTGCAAGATTTCATGAACAATAGCTTTTATAAGTCTCAGTTTGAATTAATAGAACAGTGCTTCAAAGTCATAGGTTTTACACTGGAGGTGAGTGCTGATAACCCTTTTCTTTTGTGAACTTTACCAGCTACCTTAATCAGGAAAAACTTACATAAAGCATTCAAATCTCCCTTATTATTTTCTTCCTTTAGCAGTATTGTGCTTATGTTTTGGAATCTTGCACAGTCAACTTACTGTTACATAGTAACATTTAAATTTTTAAGGTTTCAAGGCATGGATAAACCAATAAAATGGTATTAGTCAACAAGATTTTGAAATGAGTGAACACAGCACAGCTGAGTGATTGGGGGGGAGGGGAAGATTTTAACAAATTTAATGCATAGAAAATGATGTTGTAACTGTTTATTAGCCAATAATTCTAGGCCTGTGAATATGAACCTCATCTCAGTTTTAAGAGGAAGTCCATGGTGAGAGTTCTAAAAATTCATTGAGTTGAACTGAGTATTGATGAACTCAATACATTTTCACAACTCCAGGGATAAAGTTGAATGAAGTTCTTAAATCCCTTTGGAGATGAATCTCATCACTAAACCTTAACTGAACCCATTCTTTCTTTATGATTTCATATCATTGCTCAGCTGGCCGTTAGACCCCTCTCCTCAGTCTGTCTTTGGCAGAATTAAAATAAAAAAGGATTCTGGATTTATAAAGGAAAAAAATCCCATCCTGTGCCCTAGTTTTACCTTAGGAGAAGTGGTGCATCAGAGGTGTCATTTATCTCTGACTTTATTTATAAACAATGTAAATAGTAGAGGTATGATCCATATAGTATCAGTGAAATACAGCACTAGTGCTGCAGAATAGATGTATGTTTTAATTTCTCTGACAAAACTCTGTATGGTAAGGAGCTTTTCACAGAAAATCGCTCACTTCAGTTGACTATTTCTGACTTCCCTCAATGTAAATATTTGAAATAGCTAGCAGAACAGATTTATTCACCTATTTTGTTCCTCCATAGTCACTTTTCATTAAGTCGTAGTAGCAGTGGCATTCGCAGTCTCTTTCTTCTCTACGTGTTATTCACAACTGCATTTAGTAATATCACACTTGTACTATCACATCCTCTCACTTGTGCTTTCACCTTTCCAGAAGCAGCATGAAAGGATATTCATGGTTCAGCACTGACAGCAGTTTTGTCACAGCACTAGAGACCTTGATAAGTCCTAATTTAAAGCATGAAAAGCAGCAAGTCTGTTTTTGTTTCCAGTTCTTTTGTTCACTTGGACAGGTGGAAACAATAATCCTGATCATCCAGAAGAGGCCTTCCATACATACTGAAGATGCAGTTAGAACTAGGTCACTGGCTGCATTGTGCAGTTCTAGCATGGATCTTCACTTGATTAACTCAGCAAGCCACCGTGAGCTGAATCTGCGAAGAATTACCTACCTGTAGAACCCTGCAATTTCAGAAGCAGGCTGAGTGCAATGGGCAATATGCTTGTGGCTACTTGTGAGCCCCAGCCATGTTAGCCTGCCTTACATCCTCCTCTGGGTGAATTAGCCCGTCTGAGGCTGTGCTTTCAAGAGTGAAGGAACAGCCTTCTTCCCCCACTGAGGTTCTGATATCAGATACGTGTACAAAGACAATTTTTTTCAGTGAGAAAAGGACATTGAATTCCATTCCTAAGTTCACTTTTTAGTAAGGCAGCCTTAAGCTTTGACATTCATCCCAGTGCACAGAGGAACTTCTATATAAGCATGTTCAATGTTTTATTAGCCGAAAGCCATGGGCAGAAAAAAATCTCCACTCCAGTTAAAACTGAGACCTAAAAAAAGCTTTATTTCTTTGAAATTTTCTTTTAACTGACTGACAGGTTTCAAAAGTAACTACTGTCAGTACTCCCTGTCTTAAAATCACACTGGTTTATTTCAGGCTGCATGGCAAAATTAATAAGAAAGGACTGCCTGAGGAGAACAATAATTATGCTGTATGAGACAGATCAAGCCAGGTTTCAAACACACTGGAAAAGGGCAGAAAAATGTCAGCAGCTATACATATTGTACAGCATGATGGCAGAAGTTAAGCTATCCATTTCTTTGCATTTTGACTGTGTCCCTAAGCTTAAAATGAAAATGATTGCTTAATTCTAAGTAAACTGTGTGCCAATTATCCTCAGCATAATTTTTTAGAGTGAGTTTATCCAGTTTGTCTTGCTGTCACTGGAATCAGTGTTTATTAACTGCTAGATTAACTTCTGAAAGTGTTGAAAACAAGCTTAAGTATTCTAGAGCAATTAGAGATTTTATCTGAGTAAATGATGCCTGACATGGTGCCAGCAAACTATTGAGTAATATAGATAAAATGCTATGCAATTGTAAAAAGTTCATCATTATAAAATAACAATCAGATTTGCAAAACTGCTTCTTATAAAACTACTTCAAAAGTTTTCAACCTGCTACTTATAAAACACACTAGTACTGTATGCCTCAAAATATGTAGTGTCACAGACTCCTAGTCTGCTTTACAGGTACACCTAGCATTTTCTGAATAAAAAATAATCAGATTATCAGGTATAACAATAAACATTCACTGTTCAGATGAAAATTTGGAGGTAAAATCTAAGTCAAACCTGCAATGAAAGCATTATTTTACTAATTCCAAATTATTTTCTCATGTGTAGGTACTTAAAATAATTTACTGTATCTATCACTTCACTGTCCAGAGTAATAACAGCTGTTTTCAAGACAGAGTCCTTGCTCACAGAATCAGAGTTAATGAGGTTGGAAAAGACCTTCGAGATGATCAAGTCCAACCTATGACCTAACACCACCTTATCAACTAAACCATCGCAGAACCTCCTAAATAATTTGAAATCTAAATTTGTGTACACAAAGTCCATATTAAGATGCTTTGGTGTTTCCTGACATTTTGAAGGGTAAAGTGCTTTGCCAAATCAGAGATGTGAGGCCTCACTCTTCTCCCAGTGAAACTTTTTCTGATGACATTGGTGGGAGATGATATAGACCTATGTGGCAGTTTGATGCTGGTTAAGCACCAAGCACCACAAAAAAACTACTTATTTGCTTCTGCTATAGCTGAGCAGTGGAGGGGAACTTAAAACTTCACTTTCATGAGGTGAAATAAGGATTATTGAGGAAAAAGAAAAACTTCAAAGCAAAACAGGTCCAAAATTGAACAGTATGAATAAGATTTATTACTAACAGAATTAAAAGTAAAAAGAGTAATGAGAAACCAAAGCAAACTTTCAGAACACCTTTCTTCCCCAGTCCTCCCTCTTTCCACTAACCGCGCAAGGAAACAAAAATGGGAGTTTGGTCAGTATTTTATTTCTTAAGCGTCTTTCTTTATGTTTAAGGAAAAGAGTTTCTTCTGCTGTGCCATGGGATCCTTCCCATGGGAGATGGTTCTCTGTGAACTTCTCTAACATGATTTCAACCTTCACAAGCAACAGCCCGCCCGAATCTGCTGCCATGTGGAAACCTCTCCCACGGGTCTTGAAGTCTTCCTACAATTGCCAGCGTGGGTCATAATAGTTCATGGGGTTTAGTCTTTTAATGATGAGCTGTTCCAGCCTGGAAGCAAAGGCTCTCTTCTTCAATCTTTAAAAGCCTCTCAGCATTTGTGCTCTCTAGCATGGGCACTCCTCTTCACGGGCTGTGCATGGATCTCTGCACCCCGCCATGCACTCCATGAATTATAGAGAAAGAGTTTTATTAAGAGGTGTATTATAATCCTCACCATGGCTTGCAGGAGAATCTCAGCTCCGGTGCTGGGAGCACCTCCGCGCTCTCGCTTCCCCCACTGACCTTGGTGCTGCCGTGTGGGCCTTCCTCATGTGACCTCACTTTTCCTTTTTCTCTGACTTGGAAGAAAGTTGGTGTCTGTAAGTTGCAGCTGAGAAGTTGATCTTGTCTGGGCTCTGCATCGGGGAAAGACTCTCCCTGTCTCTCGCTGCTGGCTGCATGGTGTTTTTGCCTGGTTTCGTGCGAGCCGCACCAGCCTGAGGGGCCTGCCAGCACCGCGCAGGCCGCGGCAGCTTCAGAAGAATCTCGGCCGCACTGTCCCGGCCTCAGCCGGGGGATTTTCCGGCCGTGTGGCTGCTCGCAGCTGCTCACGGTGCTGGGGTGGCTCCTCTCGGCCGCCCGGCCCTGGCTGCTGCGCCGGGAGGGCCCGGAGGCCTCTCCCCTTCACCATCCCTCGCAAGGGAACGAGGGAAAAAGGAGCTTCGCGCGGGCTCTTCTTTCTTAAATGTGTCATCACAGAGGCGGTTCCAGCTTGTCCAAGTGGTCTAGCAAACTGCCCATCAGCTATTGGCTCTGTGTCAGTCACAGAAGTTTCGAGCAGTTGTTTTTCCTCTTTTTTTTCTTGTCTGCCCCTACAAACCAAGTTTTGCTAAACCACCACAAGCTACTATTTGGAGTACCTTTGTTTCCATGATGCAAGAAACATAGATGCAGATTTTTCTATATTTTTGTTGATCTATGTATTAAATTTTTAGACATGTTTGCACCTGTAGACACAGTGAAGGGTAGATATAAATAGCCTCTGAATTCTTTCTGTGTGAGAGGATATTCACACCACTGTTTTTGCTTTCCCTACTTCATGTCAATTCTGTCCTGTCAACAAGTATGGAAGAGAGGTTAGTCTATGGTTTTTCTTGCCCTCTTTGACTGTCTTGCTCTTGAAAGACTTTGCTAAGTACAGAATAGGAATAATTGCTGACAACAGCATTTCTAAAAGTAGTGGGCATGTGGCAGACAACAGGAAGCAACACACACGGACATGCCCATTGCACAAACCACAGAGGCAAATTACCTGGCTATTAAGTATTGCATTTTTTTAATATACTTTTCAGGAACTTGGAAGTGTGTACAGTGTCCTGGCTGCCATTTTAAATGTGGGTAACATTGAATTTTCTGCAGTAGTATCTGAACATATGATTGACAAGAGCAACATTTCCAATCCAGTAGCCCTTGAGAATTGTAAGTGTTTTTTTCTTAATTTAACATTGTTTTTCTTCAGTGTTTTCATAGCAAATTTATTTTATTGTAGGAGAGGTATCAATGAAAACTGTATTCACATGGAAATTTTGCAAGAATAATCAAAAACTGGAGGTAGATGAATTCTAAGCCCACCTGAATTCAAATGCAAAAAAGAAAAAATTTCCATGTTATGCGTCTTATTTGACTAACCAGTTCACTGGCATACAGGAAACATGACTAATACTGCAGATGCCTGAAAACATTTTTGGAATTTTTCCAAGGCTATTTCAACATTTGATGGAGAACCTCATTATCACATTGAATAGTTTTTTCCCAGTTTCTTTCTCAGCTGCTCATTATTTGTTCCCCACATGTGCCTGCTGAAATACGACTCACTAATTCTTTGCAAGGGATGCCTTACATTATAAGCTCCTGGGAGGTGGAGGAGGCCAAGGGGCAAAGATTCTCAAGAAATTTGCTACACTTTCTCAGTAATTACACCTGGGGAGATAATGAAGTCTTCACGCTATCTTCTTACATGTTTTCTTGCCATACAAAAGTATTGTGGAACTGGGAAAGAAGCACCCCTTTTTTTAGAGCAAAAAGAGAACAGCAGTGGCTTCTATGAGTGGGTTATGACTGAGAGGGTTATTCACACCTCACAACTTGGATGCTTCTTACATGGTCACCTAGATTCCCTAGCATTTCTCCGTAGACTGTTTGGAGAAACAGCCTCCTTGATAAAGGAATTTAGAACCTAAAGCCTCTGCTTTGAATCACTTACTCATTGACTGCAGTGGAAGATAGGAAGGTTGGTGACTAAATTAGATAATGACACTTGTTTGGTGTGAAAATTCCTCATTAGTCCTAGTTCGAGACTGATTTGGCCCTTATTCATAATATGTTGCACTTGCAGCTTTGATTGCAAAAATGCCTGTTTTACCTTCCAAAATCTGTCTCTGAGGTATGCCTGTGACATTCCTTCCTAGGTGCATCCCTGCTGTGTATTCAGGCAGACGAACTGCAAGAGGCCCTCACCTCTCACTGTGTCGTGACTCGAGGAGAAACAATTATTCGTCCCAACACTGTGGAAAAAGCCACTGATGTCAGAGATGCCATGGCCAAAGCACTGTATGGGCGCCTCTTCAGCTGGATAGTCAATCGCATCAACACTTTACTCAAACCTGACAAACATTTAAGGTAAAAGAAGATTTTGCAGAATAAAGACAGATTTTTTTCTGTGGCAATAATATTGTCTACACTAAAGCCTTTAGTGTAGTTAAGTTCTTTTTCTCTGCTACATTTTTGTTTATGATACCACCATGTCAAATATGTTTTGTCCTGTTCATAATATATAGTGCAAATACAGTAGATATGGTTGTCAAAAGCATCTGGTATTTTCCTGTTCATCTTTACTCATTTAACCCTTTCTAAATTACATACCAGCTACTTTTTCTTTTGTATTTTTTTCAGAGTAAACTTTTGATATTCATCATGTTGATTACATAGGTCAAATTCTGCTCTTATTTACACTGATGCTGTTTCTTTTGCCACCGTTGTTATGAGCATGGTTTCATATATGTGTGGGAATAGTTTTCAAACACATTTACTAAAGGTATTGTCCCCTTAACACTTAAAAGGTGACGTTTTGAACACCATATCAATAACAAATAGCTTTGGTTTGCAAATCTGTATTTCTTGGATTTTTTCTTCATAAACATCAGAGGAGAGCCAAGGCTGCAATCCTAAAATTTGTCTAAACTTTTAAGTATTTGGTTACAGCAGAGCAACAACAAACAGAATTTTAATCAGTAAGTGAGAGGATAAAATCCATGATAGAGGGGCAGCACTTCTAGCCTGTGTGCCTCTCACTTGTCTGTTACAGAGCCCTTTTCAAACTGAAAACTTGCTTATTATGCTGCTGAGGAGGGAGAAAATTCAACCTGAAATGTTCACTGTAAAAAAAACCCAAACAACTTTTGCTTGATCTTGTGGTAGTAAAATAATTTGCATTTACTATTTTTATGTAATTGGTTCTGAAAAAGGAATGGGAGAGTTAATTTTAGCAGTCTGTTCATCAAAAATGTAAATTTGAGACAGATGAAATAGTCACCGAATTCAGACCCCTCCACAATGAAATGCTTCCTTTTTTGAGATGGACTTCACAAAGAGGTTTAAGTGCTATTCTTGAGTGTCTTGAGGCTGATTCTTAATTCCTGATTTCCTAAATCTTTATTTAAAAAAATGGTTACAGATAGCCCCTCAAAGAGGTTTGATAGAAAGAATGTGATTTATATTTTACTTGCCTAGAAAAGACACTAATGTCAGACTCAGTTTGTTATAAAATTATATCCTCTTAATTTTTTGCTTCAGCAAATAAATATTAGAGCTTTTTTCCAGTTGCAGAAGTGATCACATATCTTCAGTATGCCCTACTTAAAATATCAAACCAAAGTTTTTCCAGTGCTTCTCTGGAATTTAATTGGTAATTTAAATGCAAACCACATCCCAGTGCATAAAGTAGTTATTTAGCTGCATAAAAGGTCTAGCTAGTCATTCCTTTTACTTTAATGTTAAACTAAGCAATTTTAATTGTTATGAGTAAATAATATGAAGAAATAATACTTAATGACAACAGTCTTTAATTTCACAATGCTGGTGAGTAAAGCCTGTGTTATTACAAGAGAAACAAAAAGAACTGTATGTTCTTTCTGTACTGTAGTCAGCTTTTTAGAATAATTACTAACAAATATTAGTGTAAAAATAAAATTATTAATCCCATATTCACTTATCAATTGACTTGGTCGTTGTGTGATTCAGTATATCTGGTCTGCATATTCAGTAATCTTTGAATTGATCTGCATTTATTGTATTTCAAACAAACAATTATTGTCATTTTAAGACATATCTAGTTCAGCAAAACTTATCCTGTGTAACTGGTGTTCAGATTTGGCCCATGATTTCCTTTTGTGAAATAGTAATGAAGGTAGTTAGTGTAAAATAAAGATACAACAATAGAAAGTATATTTCATCTTTGCAGTGAAAATGATGATGGCTTGAACATTGGAATTCTTGACATCTTTGGCTTTGAGAATTTCAAAAAAAATTCATTTGAACAACTGTGTATCAACATTGCCAATGAACAAATTCAGTTCTACTTCAATCAACATGTCTTTGCCTGGGAACAGGTATGTGTTGATTATTTTGATAAAGCTTTTGTGTTACTGAATGTGTGTAATGTTTCTTATCTCAAGAAACTACGTTGTTCCTTCTCCATAATAGGTTGTAAATAGCAATTATAACAAATGGTTTTTAAGTATGTATTCCATGAAGCAGTGTTTGCTATTTGCAAGTAAAATGCCAACCTAAAATGCATTAAATTTGAAATTTACAGTATCTAAGCAACATAACACTGTGATAATCTGATTGATGCAAATGCAATGTTGTTTTCTTGAGGAATAATGAGTGTTGT
Organism: Lycocorax pyrrhopterus obiensis; assembly: GCA_014706295.1. Taxonomy (NCBI): domain Eukaryota; kingdom Metazoa; phylum Chordata; class Aves; order Passeriformes; family Paradisaeidae; genus Lycocorax; species Lycocorax pyrrhopterus. The sequence continues at coordinate 17,003,545 of JACSVZ010000002.1, read as the reverse complement.
AATGTATGATTCTCTAGTAAAAAAGTAAATGAATGGTAACAAAACTTTGAAAGTGCAATGTTCATAATAGTTTACTAATAAGCTTAATGAACACTGAAATTCCATTATTAAAAACTGCAAATCTCATAATTATTGTGTTCTTTTTGAGAAACTAGATCATCTCAGCTAAATAAATAATTTATTGTAAAGCAGAGAAAAGGAATAGCATTGTAAATATAAAAGTTTATGAAATTGAAGAGGAGAGGGAAAAACCTCAAAGAATATCATCTCAACTTTGTAAATAATTCCAGGAGACTTAAACTAACCACCTTTAAATAATTGTTCAATATTGTTATTTGAAGAAATAATGTGTTTAGGAAAAAAAATTGATCTTGCTGAAAATTGAAATATTTCAGAATTCTGTATGGCAGAGCAGTCAGAATTCAAACTGTAGGTGAAATTATACTTCTGCTGTTTTACTGAAATTATTGGTGTTGATGATACATGGGTGAAAATTCTCCTGAATGGTAATTTTAATTGTTAGTAGAAACAGAGTATTTTGTCAGTGTTAATCCCTGTTTGTTTTAAGGATGACACAGATATGAGTTTGGAATGTGTCCATGTATGCAGGTGTGTACATGCATGTACATGCGTGTGTCAGTCTAGAGGTGTATATATCTATGCATAATATGGCAATTTTTTTTTAATGGATCAGTGTTTTATCCTCTTTCCAATTATTTCAGGAAATGTTGTCTTGCAGTCTTGTATCTTGTAGCTGTTTTTCTAGACTTATGTGCAAGATTATTGACACAAGTATTTCCTTGGTTTTAATATCATCTGAAAGTCAGAGAAAATTTAACTTGATCTGCTGTAATTACTTAGGCATCTTCTTTCCAAAGTACACAAGTTCACAAAAGAAGGGCACTTGGCTATTGCTGTTTCTAACAGTTGGGAGATGGAAATAGCACAGACTGCAGGAGCAATGTTTATTCCTGTCAAACCCAGGCACTGTCCAGGTCCTGTGGACTTGCATGTGTCCACTTTGCTTAAATGTTCCCTAACTTGATCCTTCCATGCTAAATTTAAGTCTTCCTTGCTCCAGACTTTTTCCCCTTGGTCTCAGGGACCTCGGGTTATCAGTCAAGACCTATGCAAAGAAGGCATTGAATATCTCAGCCTTTTCCATGTCATCCACAAACTTGTTCAGCAGCAGGACTACATTCTCCCTAGCTGCCTTTTGCTGCTGATGGACCTGCCTTGGCTTTCCTAGCCCTATTCCTGTACACCCAAATATTGTCTTAATGTTCCTTCTCTTTCCTGATTGGAGTCAAGTTCAGTGTAATCTGCTTTTACTTGTTTCTAGGTATCCCGGTACAGAACTTTTTGGCCAGACCTATATTAATGCAGAGGTTTGTGGTGTCACTGTGTAGTAGGAACAGTTTGCTCTCTTGCATGTGCCTTGCTGCAGTGTTATTCTGCAGGGTGGTTATTCTACTACTGGGCAGATGAGGGGAAAAATTAACTTCTTATTTTGACAATATATAGTTTGTCTATTTCTCCCTGTAGGAAATTAGTACAACAACTACAGACCCTATGGAAGGGAAGGGTGATCTTTATTTACAGAATCTCTAAGCACGTCAATTGTACCCATTTCCATTCATTCTCTCCTAGATTTCATTGACTCACAGACACGTAGAATGCACCATGATGTGTGTGTGTGTGTGTGTGTGTGTGTGTGTGTGTGTGTGTGTGTTCAAGTGGTCTGGCCAACATAATTTGTGAGTGACATATAGAATAATGGACAACAGCTGGCAAGTCTTCATCATGTCTGTTAGGTTCTTCTTGCTGAAATAGTTTTTGGACGTATCTTTTACAGCGTTTAGCAATCATTCTTTGCCTCAAACCCTTATTTACTTCAGTGTCCATAATCTTTAGGCAAGGTCATTATCTGGCTTTCCTTGTTTGGAACATGTACATCTTTATGCCTACAGTCCATTTCCTTGGTGGGATCGTAGGAAAATTGTGTATGATGTGCTATAACCTCACAGTCATGCTCCTGCTGTCAGATTTAGAGGGTGTTCCACTCACTAACTCTCTGCACTGTGTTTTTATGTAAGTGAAGGCCTTCTGTTCTCGATGTAAGCAACTCTTTCCTCAGTTTTATTGTTATGAGCAAATGTTCTTCATTCAAATCACAGGCTATCACATGGCTATTCTTTTAAGTCTCTTTTTTCTGGTGCTTAATCGCAAATTCCCATTCATAATTCATTTATACCAGTCCTAATATTTCTATTACAAGTGTCCACATCCAGCCTGTAATACCAACCAAGTGAGTGTCTACCTTAATTTACATCAAACCACTACATCTGATTATATCAAACTTCATTATATTATCTTGTAGCAGTCTCCAAAGATATTACTACAGCAGTGCAGAATGAGCTATACAGATTAAGTTCATGTACGTGTGGGTGTAAATCTCTCCCTTTCAGAGACGGGAAATGAGAAATGTGTTATTCTGCATTACAACCCAATGGCACAGAATGATTTGTGGTATGATTCATAGTCATTATAAGACATCACTTTTCACTTATTTATTACATGGTTGTCCCAGTTGTACATCACAAAAACAGCCTTTGAGAAAGCAGGGGGCTTCAGAATCTTTTCTGTTCACCTTAAGAACTCTTTTGTGTTGACACCTTGTTACTTTAATTGTAAATTAAAATAAAAAGTATCACTGATGCAAAAAACAAACATTAGGATGACCTCTGCCCTTTGCTGATGTATCTGCCTAACTTTACAAACGACTTTATATGCAAGGGTTTGTGTCTTTAAAAGACAGAAGTTATGTTTACGAGAAGGCTGATGCCAGCAGTCACCAAGACCTTTGTGTTGACTTTCCATTAGCCCGAGCTGACATGGTTTTAGCGTTGTCAGTGGTCTCTTTTCTCTATCTGAATCTGAAAAGTGTTCACAGTTTTGCTTTCCTTGGGAGTGTGGCCTACACAAATGAGGCCTCAGTAGTGACAGGGGTAGAAGGAAGGAACAACAATACTATCACAACCTGAGGCTCAGGGTGTCAGCTAGAGTGGAGTGTCTGTGTGCCAACATGGAGAACTCAAGTCAGAATTACGGGAATTTATTCTTTATTGTCGGCTTAATGTTTGCATTTAAGAATAAAGGCTTTTAGGCCTGAATGCAATCTCCTTTCTCTAATTTAACAGAAAGACTGAAGTGGGTATATAGTTTAAGATGGTACAGATTCCCAGTAGCCAATGGAAACAAATAGATATGTCCCTATCTCTGCTGACTGGGGACAGAATCTGGCCTCTCAACTTAGTCACTGCTTTTAGTCTTGCTGGCACAAGGTTTTTTTGGTTAATATAAAGCAAAGCAGAACTTTTGGACCTTCAGTGCTGTCCTTCAAGTTGTTTCCCTTACATATTAGGTACTGATGTAAGTTAATTTCTGTCAGCTCCATGATCTGCAGGTCACATTATCCAGAAAGACAGCCTTCCCCTTTCTTTCTCATTTGTCATTCCCCCATAAAAAGTAAAAGGTGTAGTGGCGGATAGCTAAAGCATTTTGGAAAGTAGCAAGTTTGCTGTCAGTTGAAAGGATGACACTTTTTGCTTTAAATGTATGCAATGTTTATTTTACATTCTCATGGCAATTTAATCTTCTAGTTTCAGCTGGAAAATGTTGATTCTGAATAAGTCTCTTGTGTCTGCATTTGAACCAAAGTGTCATCATAACATGTTCTCAGCAAAATGGCATTACTTTATTAAACATGAAGACCATTTCCTAATGCATTTAGTAATTCTTTTGTTACCATTGAAACCAGGTGGTACAAGCTAATGTTACCTAGTTTTGATAATAGAAAAGATACCATGCAATAGTAAGATGAGATGGGAGCCCAATTAATAGTGTAACTCAATTATTCCTTTTGACATGCCATCCACAGGAATACTTTCTAATGGATTATGCTTTAGAATTTCAAGTAGCTATTTTGCGGAGCTTTCTTGTCACAAAACATCACGGGGGATTACAAAATCCTGTAGCTGATTCATCTTATTAATTCAAATAAGACCTATTTCATTACGGTTTTATGATGTCTGTCGTTAAAGCTTTTATATTTGCTGCTTGTATCCTAATGATGTGGTTGAAACCAGCATTGCATAAGAAAATGTAGTACAGTATCATTTCTGAGTCATCTGTCACACTGGTGCCTGGCTTGGTTATCAGCTGTCCTTCAGGAGCCATGGGAAGTGATGGACTGGACTCCTTCATATCCTGCTGGGCAGATGGCAGCATTACCAGAACTGTCAGTGCTGACACTCATTCAGTTGTCAAGACACAAAGACACAAATTGAGTGGTCACGTACACTGCAGGCTTGGAAGTCAGGCCCTGCATGCTGGCTGGGCAGGGAGGGGAGCAAATGTTGCTGTTACAGCATAGTAGTACAGCTACTAAGAGTTCCTTTCTTTTTCAAGGAGAACATTTTATCAGCTCTCTAAACCAGCCTCTCTCACAAGCATTTGAAGTTGGAAAAAGTTTATCACTAGATAGGTTGGTTGTGAGAGCTTGTTTGAGGATGGCCAAGTGTCACAGAAACACTCTCCTCTGATAGATTCATCCTGAGCAATCTCTTCCCCTTGCCCCCTTGATAAGGGTACTCTAGATAATTCTAAGAAGTAACAGCTGGTTCCATGAACATCTGTGTGTCAGTGCAGCTGTAGCCCTCAGTTAAGCTGCCCCTGCTCCCGTGTTATCTTTGGGAGATAACACAGACTCATTCCCTTTCTGCCACCAGCTCCTACTGGTATATAATTAACTTCTTGCCTATATCAGCAATACATTTATTACTCTCCTGTCTTGTCCTGCTACTCAGGTCATTGATTAAAATAAAAAGCAAAACTCCACCTGTCCACTGCTTCAGGGGAGACATGAATGAGGTTAATGTTAAGCTTCTCAAATGAGGAGCCCTTATGGGGCTGTAGGAGATATTCTTACTGGTTACACCCTTGTATGGCATATAAACTGAATCCTTATTTTATATATATATATGCCTATATATATATATGTGCCTATATATATATTATATATATATAGGCATATAAACCTATCCTTAGAGTGAAGAATGTCCTGGGAAATTAGATCAATCTGGATTCTGGAAGGGTTTAGGTATATATTTCATGTCCTCTTTCAAATGGATCAGTAGATCTTTATTTGTGCCTGTATTTTTAGACCAGTCTTATTGATTTTATGCCTTTTGCTGTTTCTCTGAGATTAAGAGGTATGAAACAGGTGCTATGCTGTTGTATATGAAAGTGAACTTCTTTTTTAAATGCTCAATGTATTGCCTTCTTCACTCATTCAGATGCAAGTGAATGACACATAAGGAGAGGTCTTCCAAGGTTAGAGGTCATTGAACTCATTAATATTAGGCATCATTCATTTTTGTGACACTCTTCTCACAATGAATTCAGGATAGCAAAATTGTGATGTTAACACCATACATGAATACAACACTTATAAAGTCCCATCCTTTGGTAGAGGGATGTTTTAAAGTAGATCAAAAGGCTTAACTCTGTTTCACAGTACAGCCTGCACAGGACTGAAGACAGCCCTGGCACAAACAGGATCATTGTGTGGTAGATAACTGCTATTGCTTTACCTAATGCAAGCAAAAATAATGGGGGGTGGCAGTCCCATGAGCAACCTTCTCTTGGTAAATCTACAGCTGTCTTCTGCCTTGCTAAAGGATTAAGGAAAGTCATTCTTGTGTTCTCCAGCTATAATCCAAATTATATTCAAGATAAAACCATCGCAACACACTGTGTGGACACGTTTGTTATTTACTTTTTCTTAGTCTGGGAGGAATCCAGAGATATTTGCAGTCTTCAGGAGAAAACCAGCCAGACCAAGCCAAACAAAACAAGCAAACCAAAAAGTCCACCCCACTGGCTTTTCTGTTGTTTTTAAATCTTGGGGAATACCTTTCCCTAGTTCTTTAAAACGAGTGAAATGTGTTAGAGGCAATTCTGAGGCAATTTATTTAATTCCTAGGAAGTATGTACACAATTCTTTAATTTTTAGAAAGTATGTGCATCTTTCTTCTCCATATAAGAATTTTTCCAGATGTTTGAGGAAGGACCAAACAAATAAAGCCACTGTAACCTATAGTCACTTTTGTAAATCTTAGCCATCACTTACATCTGAGCAATGAATTGGGAATGTAAATATACCTCTAAATGGTTTAGATATTTTCTACACTTCAGCCCAAGGAAATTAGTAGGCCCTGAGATCTCTATCTGCAAACACTATACTTTATCTTCTTCAACTCTGTTTCTTTAATTCTTGCTATTCCTGTAAAGTATCTTACTTGACCAAATATGCCAGAGGAGTATTGAACTTACATACTCAAAACCAAAATCCCATCTGACATTTGTTTCTGCAAAACCTTGATGTCTTTAGCCCTGAGGCATACTTTCTCGATGTCGTTTTAATTTGCTACAATTGACAGTTTGAGAATTATTTTCTGAAGTGGTTCTGTATGCACAAAGCATGCCTTCTGTTTCTTGCTGCAGAATGAATACCTTTACGAAGGTGTTGATGCAAGAGTTATAGAATACGAGGACAACAGGCCCCTCCTAGATATGTTCCTGCAGAAACCGATGGGTTTATTGTCTCTGCTGGATGAGGAAAGTCGATTCCCACAAGCAACAGATCAGACACTTGTAGGTAAGTATATGGTTCATTTCACAGTTTTGCAGCTTGTCTTCTGTTAGATTTCTGTTTGGCATGTACAGCTTGGACTACATGCTAGTTATTTTTAGTGAGTCCCCATTTCAGCGTCACAGTGTGTTTGAGGGAGACATGCATGCAGGAATGCTTGTGTCCTTGAAGTTCACAGAGAAACATCAGGAGTACAAATGAACCTAAACTGCTGATCCTGGTTTCAAGTTCTCTGGCCTTCAGGAACTTTTTGCTGCAGAGCTTGAAAAGTAAAGATCAAACTGAGTTAAAACTCTAGCTTCATAGACCAAGAACACTGTTTGCAAAGTTGAGTCATGTTCAGCTCTGAGATTTTTGATGAGCAGTATCTGAGGAAGAAGCTTAATACTTTTTAAGAGTAATGACTGCACACATGCTTCAGTGCCTCTCAGCAAATTATGCTTCCTGAGTGTTTTCTATTCACAAATTAAAATTAAAAACCTAAATTCATTGTAGTTCAGATCCTGACTATTTCAGTGCTATTGAGTAGTTGCAGTTACCAGTGACTTAGTTATTTCAGTGGTATTTCTGTGCAGATAAATCCTTGTTTAACTCATTTTTGAATGTACGAAGTGTCAGATTAGAGTTTTAACCAACACCCAACCACAAAACTTAATAACATCCAGTAACAATGCCCATGCTAAATCAATTATATGGGTCTGTTGTTTTTCTATCCTCATACTTTTTATGAGGTTAGAAGAACTCTACAATACTGAAGCCCTCAATCAATCAGTAAATGTTTTCTCACAATTCCTCAAGGAATCCTTAGGAAAGATTACTACATTGTTTCATGTATTTAGATCTAAATCTTGGAAAGGCAAGCCCTGGAAGTGTTCAAAACACATGTGGATGTGGCACCTGGGGACATGGCTTAATGGTGAACACAGTGGTGCTGGGTTAAGGGTTGACTCAATGATCTCACGCTTCTTTTCCCACCTTACTGATTCTATGATTCTATGATTTTCTGAGGTCACACATTAAAAAACTGGTACAAAGTGAGTAACTTGTCCAAGAGCTCCCATATTCTCTATCCAGAGTCTTTTGTTACAAGACCACTATGGTATCTCTGTCCTTGAAAACAGTGTCTGTTTTGTGCCTCTGCATTGGCTGAGAGATCAGGCAATATCCTTGGAGGGATACAGCTTCAGAAGAGAATGATTGTACAGTAACTCCAGTAAGATAAGCTGTGTGTTTCCTTTCAGAAAAATTTGAAGATAATTTGAAGTCAAAATACTTTTGGAGACCCAAAAGAGTAGATCTAACCTTTGGAATTTATCATTATGCAGGAAAGGTAAGACACCTGATGATGTTAGTTGGGGATTGTGGAATGGTAGGGTTGGAAGGAAGTAGAAGAGGTCACCTGGGTTGGTTCTCAACAATTATCTATTCAGTCCAGACGTGGGTATGTTGGCAATGTCTTACACATCAGAACTAAATTAAGAAGCTATTATCCCTCATTTAAAAAAAAAATCAATAGCAGGAGTGTATTTTTCTTAAATGTCACCAGGTAAATGAACTGACTGTATTATAGAAGACCCAAAACATAACTGGTATGTAATGCAACTCAGTGCTCTTCCCCTTAGTTCCTCAAAGTCCTACACCATGCTTGTTCCCACTATTTCTAACCACAACCCAGCTCCATTCTTTCTACTACCTCCTACACCCCATCAGCCTTACTTAGCTCTGTACTTTGTCATCATCCAGACAGAGTGCAGGCCCTGCTTCCTGCTTCATTCAGTGAGCAGCATCCTGCCTTCCTGCACAAGGTGACTTGCTGCACATGCCATGCAAACACAGGAGGAGCTGCTCTTACACTGCAGCAAGATGACACTGGCCACTTGAACCTTGCCTTGGGAAAGCAGGAGCTCCCACCTCCTTCTGAGCTCTTTTAAAGGGTACAAGAGTGAGCACTGATGTCTCACATAGGAAACCATGTTGGGTCTGTGCAGTGCTGGAGACAAATACTGCCTATGAGCTGATGGAAGATAACTTACCTGTTAAGTAAGACAGCCAGCTACAAAGAGCCTCTTGTAACTCCTCTGAACCTTATCTCCAGCTGAGTTGCATTTCACCAGCCTAGCATAACTCACTGCAAGGAGTGGAAAGCCAGGTCTCCCTGTACCATTCCTGTTACCATCCACTGAATATGGGGATTACACCAGTGCCTCATCAGTGTTCAACAAGCTCTTTCATTAGGAGCTTTCTTCGGCTGTCTAACTTATGTCTCCATTGCTGTCATGTAAATTCATTACCCCTAATCCAGTTTACTGTGGAACTGGAAAAAAAATTATTTCCTCTTCCTTTACAAGTCTTTTTCATTATTTAAGACTGTTGCTGAGTTGTTTTGTGATGGATTTTTCTAAATGAAGCATCCTGGTATCTTCTACCCTTCCTGACAGGTCAAGTTTTCTTGTGAATCCCTTAGACTACCATTGAGATAGAACCCTGAAGTTACATTTTGAGTTAGGTACACCATTCTTGGAATTTTTAGAGAGATTTCAATTGCCAATATGTAGTTTGTGATTCTGCAAACTTGCTCTACAATTAATACAGAGACCCATAGGAGGAGTGTTAAGTCCTGGGTCCAGTACAGCAGAATATGAATAGCACAGAAAGGTTGTACAGTCATATGGGTAATCCTGTGTGATGTGGTTGAAATCAAGTGCATTAATTGTGCATTTACATATGTACTGGTGTAAATGAGGACCACAATACACTTGTCCTAGTGATAAATCCACACAAATTAAAACTGCTATTAACATATCTGCATTAGAAAAACAAATGCCTCAAGCTACTTTGGAATGGTGGATTTGCTTTTAGTGATCTTCATCATATCTCAGTATTGAAAAGTTAGAACTTCCAGTGATCAAAAGAATGACTGTAAGCAAGAGTGAGCCTGATGGCTGAAAAACTCTTTGTGTATCTTGATATACCAAAAACCCTATTCCAGAAAGCCTGAATTTACAATTACTTTTCAAAACCCAAGAAGATTTATAAATATACTTTTTAAACAGGTTCTATATAATGCAAGTGGATTCCTAGCCAAAAATAGAGATACTCTGCCAGCTGATATTGTGCTGCTACTGAGATCATCTGAAAACAACCTGACGCGACAGCTGGTAACCCATCCTCTCACAAAAACAGGTATTGCTGTTGTGGTGTTCTTAGCTTTCTCTAGCCTTCGTGATGACCACTGCTAGGTTTCATATGACCATTAATTGATGACATTATACACTTTGTGGCTTAACTTTCCAACCATAGAATCTATACTGAATGGAGCCCCAGCCATCTCAAGCTGCAGGGTCTGGTCAAGTGCCAAGGAAGTGGTAGAGACTTCTTTCAGGGCCCTCTCTTCAGGGTAGGGGATCAAGACAGGGAGTGGAGCTCATCTCTTGAGTTGAGGACTGAACAGGGAGGGTCAGGTAAGTCACTGGCCTGTTTTGGACAGGGCATATATAAATTGCCTCAGTGCAATTTATCTCTAAGTGGTAGAGAACAAAGGTTGGGGCTCCTAACATCTGCTGCAAAGAGAAGACACTCCTCTATTTCCTCAGTCTTAAGAGTCCTTTACAATAGGTAAATTATGGGGTCCTAGTAGTAAGCTCTTCCTCAAGGAATTCAGAAGTTGAGGTGAAGGAATAAAACTGGCTCCACAGAAATTACTCCTAAGTTGCACCTTATTTGAACTATGTCCTTGCAAAGCGTCCTACCTTCCACTTCAGGATGATGGGTAAGTCTCCTTACAACCAGTTTGTTACTGTGTTGTAGTACTCCCTGTGTGATGGCATTGATGCCATATAGTAAGTACTTTACAACGTTACTTTCTTGTGCAGCTACACAGGAGACGTAATTCTAGAAGAACAGAAAAGCTAAACTGGAAGAGCCTAATGGAAATTAAAATGTTATCATAACTTACAGAAGCTGAGGCTTTGGCAAGGATTCTGTTCTTTACAAAGAGAGCATTGCTAATAGAATGCAAAATTTGGTCTTGGAGTTTTATTTTAAGTGAGTGTTCCTGGGAAAGCACAGAGCTCAATGTCTTTGCCTGAACTTTTTGACTTGTTGATATCTGCTAATATACTAAGCTATAATTTCCAAAGAGTCAAAGTAAGCGTCCAAATGGTTCCAAGAACTGATCCCAAGTCTTAATGTTTTGCAAGATAACTCTGAAGGCTGTTTTAGTCTTCTTGATAAATATTGTGAAATGCTGCATGTAGCCTTTTAAAACTGACCCAAACCATTCAGCTACAGCCAACTAAAAGTTAGGTTTCTGATCTATTAATCTAGAATCAGAGTAACTGTAGAGGTTTACCCAAAGTCCAACCCATCTTGCCTATCTCAGGTGTTTCTCTTGGGATGGGAAAGACCTCCTCTTAAGGTGTGTCTCTCCACTGAATACAGCAGGGATCCTGTAGACACCTCACTTTCAGATAGCTAAAGTTAGCTGTGAGTATTCCTCTCTTTTTTCTTCCCACCCTGTGATATTCAGCTGAGCCCCAGGGAGGTTTAGCCCTTGATATCATCACACAATACCTGATGCATTACCATGACACATATTTGCAGCTGTTATTCCAACTCTTGCCCACCTCTTCCTGATAGTAGCTGTGCACAGAGATATAGGCTCTCCCAGTGGAGAGGGAGATTCCAGAGGTGTTATGTTATTAGCAGAAGCAGTGGCAGCGTGCAGCAATGGTTAGAGTTTATCAACACAGAGAGACATGATGGAAAGCTCAGCAGAATTTTCATTATTCCTTGAAAAGACCAGTGTCTGTGTAAAGCATGCCAATGCACCTAGTCCTTCAAAGTCAGCATAATGAAGGTATTGCTTGATTTAGAATTCCAAAGTTAGAGCCTTAAGACTTTGTCTGTGCTAGTAAACCAAGAGCCAGTGAACAGTAGCTGAAACTCTCCCACAGGACTGCTCATTCTGAATAATGGCTAGAATGCCTCCCTGGGACAGTTTTGGTCCATGTCAGCTAGTAGCCTCCCAGGAATACCAGCCACACTTCAGAGAAGGGACAGGCCAGTGATGGTTTCCAGCAAGCTCTGTGGAAAGAGACAACCTTATTTTTACCAGGGGGTTGAAAGAGTAGTACAGTCTAGAGTTGAGGTGTATAATCTTGAGTCATGCCATGTCACTTTTCCTCAGGGCCAGAGAAGGTTGCTAGCCCTTTTTTATTAAACTAATATGTAGCACTAGAACTAGAATAGTACAATAACATCTTCAGGTAAAACCACATGGATGCTCTAAGATGTATCCTTCTTACCTTCTACAGCAGTCTGTTTATTTTTTTATCTAGTAGATGACATATGAGCTGAAGGAGAAAAAATCATCCTGTTCCATCTTCATGCAACTTCTTCAGAGCTCATTCCGTCCCAAGCGTTAAAGGGGAAACGAGGACGTGCTCTGAAAAAGTCAATGACCTTTATAATCATATGGTTGCACTGGGGCATGAGTAAGATGTTTCAGCATCGTTTTTAGTTTAGATGAGATGTAAGCACTTTGGTAGGTTGCTTTCTTTCATCTTCCCATAGGTAACCTGGCACACACCAAAAGCAAAACTACAATCAGTTACCAAATGTGGACCTCCCAAAAATCAATCAGTCATACAAAGGTAAGAAAACTGATTTTGTGATTCTGCATTGAAGCCTAATTTAAACTAGAAAGGCAGTAGTTGTTTTGGTGTTGAAAGTAAGCAAGTAACCCCTTCCTTGGTTTTTCTCCCTCTCCTATTTTCTTTTTCTGTTTAGCTGGATATCTTTGTGTTGTGCAATTCATATTCCTTCCGTGAGGTAAAAAACTAACATTTCCCTTCTTTCTGGCTATAGTTCTATAACAACTTCAGGGGAAAATAAAATACTATTTCCTAGCTGTATTGTAGCAAAAAGAGAAATTTAAATATTGGTGTGGAGTATAGCCACATTCCTTAGAGAACTAGCAAATGAAGAGTGATGATGAAATAATAGACAGGACCTCAGACATTGTCCGGTTATTTGTGGCAGCTTTAGATGCTCTGTTATCAACATGTGCCCTTTGTGTGTGTGAATGTTGGTGTATTGTGTAGCAAAGTATTGTGTAACTGATTTGTGCTCGTGATCATGGTGTAATTTGTGCTGTTTAGAATACTTTTTTAATTATTTATCTTCTCTGAGGGGTGCTTTCTTGGGGCATTGGAAAGGGCACTACAGGCTAACTAGAAATCAAAAGTGTAATTTTTTTTTTCTTCATCTTTATAGAATGAAGCAGGAGATACTGGACATCATCCAAGAGAGACAACCAGCATGAAAACACAGACAGTCGCTTCTTATTTTAGAGTAAGATAGAAGATCTTTTAATAAATATTTCTAGAGTACAACAAATGTTTATTCGTTTACTTTTTGAAATGCACCTGTTGAGTTAGAGTCAGTAGTGATCCATTTGGAGTTTGTGAACTGCATCTATGGTGCAGCAGTCTGTGCAGTTCAAATATCTTGAGGAGATTGTGATGTTTCATCTTTAACTGTACTTGATTACACAGCCACATTGCTGTCATGATGATGTATGACGATCAATATTAATCTTTCACTTGCTTGTTTTTCCACCGAGGAAGATAAAGGGAGATTGAACATTAGTGGTATATATAACATTTCTTTAAGAGTTTAAGAAAGAGGGCAAAGTTAATTGGAAGCAGAAGCTCCTGAGAAAGTTCTTGATGGTCACTGCATAGAGACTGCCCAGAGTTCATGCTTGTGGCTCCTTCAGCAGTGCTCTGGACCTTCCCAAGCACTGGCTGTGCTGCTGGTCCTAAAATAGAAAATAGCAGGGAAGAGCATCCTTTCCTCTGAAGTGGTGCACAGAGTTGGTTCTGGTCTGAATTTCCAACTCTTGTTTAATCATCTCTCCCAGCAAACCATAAAGTGGCTGAGGGGATGTTCATGATGGATTGGACACCCAACTCAAAGGAATACCAAGTCAGTTTGCTGCTGACACTAAATTGAGAGAAGCTGTCGACTCCCTTGAGGGCAGAGGCCCTGCAGAGAGACCTCAACAATTCAGAGGTCTAGCAGTCACCAACCATATGAAGTTTGACAAGGGCAAGTGCTGGATTCTGCACCTGGGATGGGGCAACCCTGGTTGTGTGCATAGACTGGGGAATGAGAGGCTGGAGAGCAGTGCCACAGAAAGGGACCTGGGGGTCCTGGTCCATGGCAGGTTGAACATGAGCCAGCAGTGCCCTGGCAGCCAGGAGGACCAAGCGTGTCCTGGGGGGCATCAGGCACAGCATCGCCAGCCAGGCAAGGGAGGGGATTGTCCCACTCTGCTCTGCACTGGGGCGGCCTCACCTCAAGTCTCAGGGGCGGTTTTGGATGCCACAATATAAGAAAGGTATTAAACTATTAGAGAGTGTCCAAAGTAGGGCCACAAGGATGGTGAAGGAGCAGAAGCCGTGTGAGGAGTGGCTGAGGTGACTTGGTGTGTTTAGCCTGGAGGAGACTGAGGGGAGACCTCATTGTGACCTTCAACAACTTCACAAGGGGAAGCAGAGGGCAGGTACTGATCTCTTCACTCTCGTGACCAGTGACAGAACACAAGGAAAAGGCATGAAGCTGAGTCAAGTGAGGCTTAAGTTGGATATATGGAAAAGGTTCTTCACCCAGAGAATGGTTGAGCACTGGAACAGCTCCCCAGGGAAGTGGCCGCAGCACCAAACCTGACAGAGTTCCAGAAGCATTTGGACAACACTCTCAGGCATGTGGTGTGATACTTGGGGTGTCCTGCACAGGGCCAGGAGCTGGACTTGCTGATCCTGATGAGTTCCTTCCAGCTCAGTATGTTCTATGATTTTATGACCCGTAAGAGTTCATTTACATCTATGTCAGAACAATAAGGAGACAGATCTCTCTTTTGTAGATACAATTGCACAGCTTTGTGGACCGTGAAGGGTAATTTCAGTTTAGGTATCATGATGGTCTGAAGCTCCATACTGTTCGAATATTCTAGATGGAAAAAAAGTAGTGACTCTCATTCAAATTAATGTCTATGATTCAGTGCATTATCAGCACTTCTAGCATCAGAGGCTGCAGATGAGTTAATTATGTTTACACTTTTCTGATACTATTTTCTGTAGTGGAAATCCTTGCTTAGATCATGATAGCTAATGCTCTTAAATGAAAATTCAGCTTCAGCCCCACTGGTTTACTCATACACAGAAATCTGTGGGTGACTGAGAAAAGCATATGCCACCTCAGACTGCATGGAAAAAAAGATATCCATTAGCGTGTCCTATTTGTGTTCAGTTGGCACACTTGTGATGGAGCTAATTAAGCACTTTGTTGCATGGTGCAGCTTCTGCCCAGAATGGAATTGCACATTTTAATAGGAGACATATGGCTCTTGATGTCCGACACTGGTTTCATGTAACCAACCTACTGCTGAGCTGCTTTACCTCCTGGCTGCCTCTTTCTGTTGAGTCAGGTTGAATCTTGAGGAATGAGCCTCTTAATTTGTGTTTTAATAAGATCCTCCTATGAGGCAATTTTTCAAAACTCCATTCGAGGTTGTTTACAGTCAGATTCCCCTCAGCTGGCATGGGGAGCTACAAGCTGCATCTCCTCCACTAGCCTGGTACCCTGTGAGGTGGGAAAAATGCAATTTTGGCATTGTGATCTTGTGTACTTATAGTTTTGCTCTCCTAAAAAGAGAGGAGACTCTCCCCCTCTTGGCAGGGCAGTTATAGTATCACCATCAGTCTATACACTCAAGAGGACATGCCAAGATCAGAGCAGTTCAACCAGCCCTTCTTCTGGGGTAGCCTGTTTCCCCCAGTCTAACGAAGGAATTGAAATATTTACTGGCTTGCTGCTGTTTCCCTTCCCATCCATAGATGGATGATTTACTCTCTGGGTGAACGACAATAAAAAGAAATGGGCTGTAATTACCTAAAAAAGATCCAAGATAAGCAAATAAATGTAATGAGTGTAAGTGTTCTGTCATATGTTGGACATGATGGAAACCTGAGAGAATGTCCTGGATGAAATTTGGTACATTTATTTGGAATCAGTGTTTCTCTCAAGTGGTATACACTAGTAGCATAGAGATCTTATAAAAGCTAGAATTGGTTTTGGGTCATTTACTTCATCTACTCTTGAAGTACCAGCTTAATGAAAGGTAAATGGTTTTGGACATGATTCTGATCATATGAAATAAAATTTCAACTACACATGGACCTATATACAAGTTTCATAAGTATCCTGGTGACAGATCTCTTGTTACTTTTTTGCAGTATTCTCTGATGGATTTGTTATCCAAAATGGTTGTTGGCCAGCCTCATTTTGTCAGATGCATCAAGCCAAACAACGACCGGCAGGCAAACAAGTTTGACAAAGAAAAAGTGTTGGTTCAGCTGCGTTACACGGGAATTCTGGAGACAGCAAGGATTCGAAGACAGGGTTATTCACATCGTATACTCTTCGCTAACTTCATAAAACGGTAACATCAACGTGAAGAAGCTCTTTTCTCTCCAATGACTGCTGTCCAGTGCTTGTTAAGCACCAGCAGTGTTTTTGGCATGGTCTTTGAAGAAAAATACAAATGCATTTCCTGTGGCAAGGAAGGTTATAGACTGGATTACCATGAGTAGTTCAGGTACAAGATTAGTGACCAGTTTTCAATGGATAGGAAAAGACGATGCATCTCAGGATGATTTTTCAGGCTCCCTGAGCATTTGGGTAAAAATTTACTTGCTTATACTCTGCAAGTTTCTTCAAGGACTTGAGTTTTAGAAATGTAATACTTCAAGTTAAAGCCAAGAATTTGGAACCACAGCATCCAAGGAACACCACAGTTTCTCTAGCTCCCAACCTTCAGCACTGTGCAGCATCTGCTTGTGCATGTTGATGATAATTTGGGATTCCTAGTCTAGGGCTGAAAAGTTCATTGAGTGCACAGTGTTGTTTAAAATATTATTCCTAAGTATTAGTCACTTATTAAGAAGCAGAGTAATTAACTCAGTGTGGTTTTATAATTCCTTTAACTACCTTCCTCCTCCGTGCCAAAAATCTGTACTTCTCTTACAAATAAAGACCCTGAGTATTTGCCTCAGTCAGAACAGAGATGTGTGGAATGGAGATCAAAACTGGGAAGAAGCAAGCACCATCTATTCAGACACAAGCACTTAAAAGTAATAGTGCACTAGAAACAGAGCTAGCAGCAGAGTGCTGCAGGTGCATGACATGAGAGGGGAACGGCAGAGGGATGTTTTTATAGCACTGTTTCTGGAAAAAATAATCCTAGGACTGTTGCTGTTTTGGAAGAGTGCAGCATGGGAAAAGATAGTTATCACTACAAGATGTGCTGTAGCTTTTGGTGACAGCTTTTTATAAAAAAACCTCAAACTTAACTGTTCAGGTAAAAGAGATAAAAGCAGTGAACATAATAGGGTGGCTCGAGAGAGAGCATGCCCCTCATTACAGTGAGGCTGTGCAGATCTCGCACTGAGGACATGGCCCTCAAATGAAAAGGGATTTTTATTAAATATCTGTCTTATTTTGAGGTTGGGGTTTTTTAATAGTTGAGAGTTACAGGTAGACCTGAGACAATGGCAACATTATTTTGTTATAATAAAAACAAGCCAATTCACAGTGTTTTACAAAAAGAAAAAAAAAGGAACTGTAGGTGATAATGGAGAAATCAACATTGTCTCTTTTTGTTATTCCATGAGTAAACTGTTACCATCATTTAAAGCTGGTAAACCCAGGCTTTGTGTTTAAAGGCTGAATAACAAGAAAAAAAGCAGAATGTACTGTCAGGAAGCACACATAATTCATGTAATTTTCTTAAATTAAAAAACCCGAGATAGATATGGTTCATTTAGTTATAGAGCATTTTGAAAAGTCCTGGAACAAACAAGAACTTTTCTATCCAGCAGCTGAGCTGGTGTATTACAGGTAATTTTTATGAGTGAGCGTTGTGACCTCTTTTCCTAGTCAGAATTAATTCTGAGTAATGAGTTTGCCAGATTAAACACTTACAAATGATATGTCACAATGGTACTTATATGTTCCAAAAGGATCTGCAAAGCTGACTCCAAAGAGGTAACAAGAGCTGGGATGCACCTCAGATCATATTAAGTATCTCAAAGGTAGATGGTCTAGCACATGACATAAGATAGGAAATTTTCATTACATTTCTAAGTATGAAATAATATAATTTAGGCAGGAAAGCTTTTAAAATATTTTTATTTTATTTCATTTTTATATTGCCGCTGAAATCAGTTTCACAGAATGTAGAGAGCAGGAAAGAAATGGTGCACTACCCTACTTGGGTTGAAGTAGACTCTTTTTAAAAACCTTCTGGTGTTGATATAGAATTAAAAAACCCTCCAGGGTGTGCAATATGTCACTCATCCACTTTTGATTGAGTTTCTCAGTACTGTGTATAGATGATTGCACTTTCTTTCATGCTGTTTTGGTTTTTTCAGTGCTATGTTTTCTTTCGTGCAACTGTTTTTATTATTTAAAAGAATTGTTTGAATGTATTTGCATGTATTATCCTCCATTAATCAAATAAAGAATCATGCATTTGTCTTTAGGTATTACCTCATCTGTTACAAAACAAATGATGATCCTCCAGTCAGCCCGGAAACCTGTGCTGCCATCTTGGAAAAAGCCCACCTTGACAACTGGGTTCTTGGAAAAACTAAAGTAATTTTTTAATATACTGTATCTTCATCATTGCAGTATGCCATTGTTAACATATTAAACAATTTGTTTTCTCACCCGTTCGGTTGGAGTAGCTCTTGGTCTCTACTGTTTTTAAAAAGCAAACTCCGTAATAGACACCAGGAATGTGTTGGCAACCCTTATGCTGGACTCATTTTTCAGGACTTATGTGAGTTTCATGCTTGATAAAAGCAATTTAGTAAATAAACAATGTTTTAGGTTTAAAATTGGAAAGCAGAGAAATCAAAGGTTCCAGATTTGGATCACATTTATGTAACATACATTAGATTTGTGAGGTAAATTGTCATCCTTGTAGTTTTGAAAACAGATTTATAGTTACAGACTGAAAGTCTGCACTGGAACTTTAAAATGTCTTCCCATAAAAACATTAATAAGCAGGGACTGACTAAAGATGCTGAAGAGAAGAGTAAGGTAAACTAATATCCCAAACAATGAAAATGCTCTCTCTAAGAATGATCCTTTAGGTACTACAGCTGAAGGGCCTGTTCATCATTTGAAATCAACTTGTAACTCTTGTTGATATTAAATGATTGAGTAAATAAAGGGCCTAGGAGGGTAACTAAAACTTTTATTTGTTTCTCTTTTTAAGGTATTCCTCAAATACTATCATGTGGAGCAGCTCAATTTAATGCGGAAGGAGACAGTTGACATGATTATTTTGATTCAAGCTTACGTCAGAGGGTGGCTGGGTTCGAGAAGATACAAAAAGATAAAGGAACAAAGGGAACAAAGTGCTATTAAAATACAGTCAGGTAATAGCTTTAAAACATTTAACATTTTGCTTAAAGCTCGTCATGTGTACAGTTGATAGATGAATGTGCATGCTGGATGTGGATTTTGGTCTTTTCCTGCTGTTACATTTGACAAAATATCTTGGTCATATCTTTTCCCATGAAGAAAAATTTCTTTTAACCAGGTTATGACAATCTCTTTACTGAAATTGCATTTATCAATGTTACATTTAAAAGGCAATTTTAAGAATGGAAGAGTGTGATTTCACAGATGATACTCTTGTTAATAATATTCTGGCATACACTGACAAGGTTGTATAATGTAATAATGAAAATAAAATATATTAACTGTCCTAGATAATAAGGCAAATTACCCTGTTGATGGAAGCATCAACTGAATTTTTTAATACTTTCAAACATCATCTTATTTTACATTCTGATTATCTGGTGTTTTGTATTCATTTAATTCATAATAACTTTACTCACCAGAAAATGTAGTTTTTATGTAGATTTACTACTGGTGCTCATTTGCCATGTTTTTTGAAAGATAAAGTCTGCAAAATATTTATGAATATTTTAATAGAGGTCTGTAATTCCAGATTTTTTTTTTATTCTTTTTTGTACCTAGTGGATTACCTAATTTTTAACATCTCTTTTCAGCTTACAGGGGGTTTGTTGCTCGTAAAGAATACAAAAATGCAAAACATAATAAAAAAGTGGAAGACTATATTACCAAATTTCAAGCAAGTAAGAATTGTTTTCTTTCTTGGTTTTTAATGTGCTATCCATACACAATATACTGGCCCAGATTCTGGCTACACTGACTGACTATGCTCATTTGCATGTTCTGAGGTATAATTTATCTGTCTATATACAGTGGTCATATATATGTAGGGTCACTGTACCTCAGAGTGGTTTAGGGCACTTTCCACTGCTGTGGAGTGGGATGCTCAAATGCCATAGCAAACCTTGTCACTCCTAGTCTGAGAGATTGAAGTACTACAGCTACCCAGCTATGGGTATTGTTGGAACCCACACTATGGATGCTGAAAAAACTCCAGCAGAGAATTTCTTCAGCTCTCTGCAGCATTTTTGTGAGAGCTCTGTCTTTCCCATGCAAGTAACTCAAAACAATGTTACCGTTTTGTAGACTTCTTACAGCTACGGATTGTTTTGGTAGAATTGTTATGGTTCTAACTAGAAAAACCTTCAGAGATGGGTGTCTTAGAACTTGACCAATCCCCTTAGGGGGTGGATGGCAAAAACCAATTACCTTATGCCACTTAATACACTTTGCGAACTAACATATAAAAGTCTTCTGAGAAATCATTAAATCACCATCCATTGATCCCTGAGCCTGGACTTCATGTTGTTTCTCTACTCGTCCGTGGTGAAAACAGCGACACCCACACGACACCGCCTGCATATCGCGTGTGTATGTGTGCTGCTCAGTCAGGGATTGGGTTTGTTGTGTATCAGTAATGGTTCTATTTGGGAAGACTGCAAGCTGTAATTTCATTCATGTCTCTTTTTCTTTTTTGCCATCGCTTTGTTTCTCTTATGCAGCCATAATGACCCTGGGCCCCGGTGTTGCTGTGGGACATCCCTTTTTTCTGCCTGTACTTTGGTCTCCCCTGTCCCTGCAGAGACATCCCCAAGCTAGATGTAGTCTAGGCAGCTCTGAAATCAGGAGCAGAACAGCTGGAGAGACACGGGACCGAAGGCCAGGTTGGATGGGGCTCTGAGCAACTTGGCCTAGTGGAAGACGTCCCTGCCCATGGCAGAGGGCTTGGACCTAGATGATCTTTAGGATCCCTTCCAACTCAAACCATTCTGTGATTTTATGATTCTATAAAAGCAGCTGGCTCAAATCTGCACAGCATTTTTAATAATTACAAAGGTGGCAACCCAAATATAAGCTAGTGTTGCCAGTACCCAGGCTATCTAGATTTAAACGACCTCAGATACGCCTTCATGAGTATATACCACCACCAGTGTTGGTTTTAATCATTGTCAGATGCATCTGTTAATTGCACTGGGCCGGTGTGTACTGAAGATCACTTCACTGCAGTTAGTAGAACTTCATTAGCATAGAAAACGATCTAAAACCAGAGTAAAATCCAGTAATGTGCCAAAAATTATTACACATCTGAACGTTGTCAATTATATTAGGATATTTAGCAAATGCAAAAGTATAAATTTACCACTTCACTCTGTTGATGTCCTGAATGTTTCTTTTTGTCCACCTTCTCTGTCATGTCTGCAGTTTCATTTCAACTTTTTCAGTGCAAAAGTAGCCAAAACTAAAATAAAGTCCATTTTTACTTAGCTCTCTCCATTCCCCCCCATTTATTTCTAAAGCAATACAAAACTGCTCTTCCAGTTTGAAACCAAAACTTAGACAGCTACTATCACATAACAAACTTCTCAGAAAACCTCAAAGGTGAACCAGAATAGTCTAAAAAGACCAGATGCAGCTTATATTGTCATGTCCATTGACAACATAATTTGATTTGTTTCAAAATAACTCCTGTTGAGTTGCTTTTATATGAAAATGGAAAGAGAATTGGCTCAGAAATCCAAGAAACTCAAAAAGTATTCCACGTGCTTTACAATTTCCACTTTTCTAAGACCCTGTCAGACTGCAATATAAAATCTAATTGTACTACTTCCAAAAAGTGTTTGTGTTTCTTTATCCTATATCCAGTTATCAAGTTGTAATTTATGCCCATTTTATATGGTGCTTCTTACACTGAATGACTGCACCTAGTGGAGCCCAACCTGGTCTAAGTTATGAGTGGGGAATGCTAAAGCACATAAAACGTAGCACTAAGTTATATGAATGTGTTGGAACAGACTGTGTATGCTCCCTTCAAGTGAGCTTGACCTTTTCTCTGTGATGCAAAATACTCTCAGCAGAGTTGAAGAAAGAGTCCTACATCTACCATGTCCACAGGGTATTTAAATCACCTGAATCCACTATCCCCATACTCTTGGTATTGCATACAGAATTAAGAGTTCAACAGAAATATTTTGACAAAGCACTATGTTCTTTTTATTTTGCCAGGGATTAGCGGATTTGTACTGAATCCCTGGAATTGCAGATTTGTCCAAATCACACCACTGTGGAGACTGTGCCAGTTCCCATTAGGAAATTATTTGCAAGTTCAAAAATTTTTGAAACAACATTCTGAATGCAATTTAGTTTCTGATTAAGACACTTCAGTGTAGATGTCTAAATGTGATCTAGGTGTCTAAACTGCTGTTATAGTCAGTAGAGCCTAGGGTTTGATTAATTTTATTCAAAATCAGCAAATGCTCAGCTCATTTGCCCTCATACTGGTATCTAGTGTCATTCAAGGTGCCCTGGTTATCTTGTCTGGCCTCCAGCTTTCTTTCACGTGATATACCCAACTTTTCCTCTCCACAAAGTCCCATCTGTCCTGTTCTTTCCGCCAGCTCCATGTAGATGCCTTGCTGTCCTGGAGCACTTCAGACAGCACCAGATACAAACGTGCTGGCAGTGGCATCAAGGCCCCAGTGACCTGTCAGCACCTACATGGCTCAGGGAAGGCCCATGTTTGAGTCCTTATTTCTGGTTCAGACCAGAAACTTTAACTTGTGCCTCCCACGAAGCACAAGTAGGGAGTTTCCCTGCCACAGTGCACCTGGTTACTGTGGAGCTTAGCACATCTTTCATGCTGAGCTTTTTCATTTTGAATAATGAGTCTTTGCAGAAGGAGAATGAGCTAAGTCTTCTGTAACTGCTGAGCTATAAAATTTTCAGTTTCTCTCTGATCTATTGAATGTTCAGCTAATTCCAAGCCTGTGCCAGTTGACAGCCTGGTAATCTCTATAGGCTGATAATAAGGCATTTCCCAGGGAAATGAAAGACAGAGTCAAATCAATTGCCTGAATCAGGCAAAGCAGGTTCTTGAAGCTCAGAGTACTGTGTTCTAAAGGCACTTCTGTGGCTCTGTGCTTCTGTTTTATTCTGCATCTTCCTGTATTTTCTTTAGTCCAATAAAATATGAAGAAAGAGCTTGTTTGTATCCTCATATAGAACGGATACAGCTTAACAAAATCTCAGAAAAGTTTCATGGGAATAATTACAGATAAAACATAATCATAATAGGCACCCTGGTCTGTATTTCCATATTAGCTTTTGTTTAATGCTGTTAGCATTTGACTGTCTGAAATGTGTGTGACACCCATTGCCTGTTGCCTAAGGTTGTTTTGCATTACAATTTGTATCAGTTGCCAGAGGATACTTACTCAGGAAGAAGAGAAAAGAACTAACTGAAACAAGAAACAAAGCAGCAATAACAATTCAGTCTCACTACAGGGGATATAAGGAGAGGAAAGTCTTCAAAAGCAGGAGGTAGTGTAATTTTCTCTTGTGTCACTCAAATGTGTCCCTTTCCAGTAATTACAGTACTGAATAACAACATTCTAAACTAAGAGTGAAGCAAATTAGGATTATTCTAGATATGTATGCAGAAGTACTGTATATTTATGTGGAGGTTTTTAATGGCAGTAGCAAATTTTCTCATCTTTTCAAGCCCAAGGAAAAAAGGCACATTTAGGAGAAAGATCCACAATACTGTACCTACCTGTAATGTTAATGTAATCCGTAGATGAGTCTCTTCTTGGAATTAGCTCATAATAAAAAGTATTCAGACGAGTGAGACAGATGTCTGCAAGGAATTGTTCTTCTCATCTTAAGTCACTGTTCAAGATAAGCAAAGGTGATGATAGAGGAAACACAGAATACCTTTAGGATTGTGTGTATTTGTACATTCTTGAGATGCTAAAAGGTTTATGCCTCATGTTTTTGTTAATATTTAAATTAATTCTTAACTGTTCTATCAGCCCTCACACAGCCTACATTGTCCTCCTGGCAATTTTCCACGAAGTTTAACAGGGATGTCCCTTTTCACTTAAGAGATGATGATGATGATGATGATGATGATGATATCATCTCTTTTCACTTTAAGAGATAATAATAATAATAACAACAACAGAAATTGCTATCTTTAATTCCAGCTATAGGCACTAAATCTTTCACACGTTGCAATGTATCAAATTGCTAGTTAGTACACAAAGACCACCAAAGGTAGTTGTAAAATTGTCTCTATTCTTCATCTTCTTCAGCTGTAATTTTTGCCCAAAACTCTGTTCCATTCAGGGAATCACTTAGAAAGCAAGACATTGAAAATGCAGCATCCATTAGCAAGAAGGAAAATGATGAAGAACTTCAAGATCCTGAGGAAAGTCCAACTGAAGGGAAGAGTGCCCTCCCTAGAACAGAAGAAGAAGAAGCTGCTGCCGTAACAGAGGATGAATTATCTGCTGTGGAATACCTTGAAGCACAACTGCAGCCAGCTCAAAATGATACAGTGGAAGAAGTGGTAGGCGAGGAGACTCAAGATGAAGCTGATGCTGTCACTGACAGCAAGTGCTCTGGGTATAGTGACATGGGGAATGTAGAGGAGCCACAGCAAACATCTACTGAAGGAGAGGCGCCTTCTGTGAAGCAGAACCCGGCAGTAGAAGAGGTTAGTGAAGGTGAAGAACAGGACTCTTTGGAAGAGTTACCCAGCAAATCTTCTGTCAAAATCTCAGCTGAACCTAGACCCCAGCAAGAGCAAGATAATCAAGACACACTCAGTGCAGACTGGCAAAATCAAGAATCTGCTGTGGTCCAGCCCAGGACCGACAGGGATGTGGAAAGAAACCACCTAAAGCGTGAAGCAGGGATGCCTACAGGAGGCAAAGGAATCACAAGAAAAGAGTCACTAAGAAGAGGCTCATGGAAGCAAGCTGAGGCAGAAAAACAAGGTTCAGAAGACAAAGAGAAGGCAGCAGTGGTAATTCAGAGCAATTACCGGGGTTACAGAAGAAGGGGACAACTCAGAAAAGAAGGAAAACTACCTTGCAAAAGTCAAGAGAAAGCAATGAAGGAGCCAACAGAAACAATACACGTTCAAAATAACAATCCCCAAACAACGAAAGGTAGGGAAAGCGCCAGTACAGAGGCTGAAGACTCTAAGACACTGAAGGGAGACCCAGAAAAAGAGGCTTGTGATTTGGCAGCCTTTTCACGACAGGTGAGAAGCTTGTAAGCAATGTATATTGAGCATAATACTCTGAGCAGTGACAGAATAGCAAAGTTACTTAACGGACTTCGATGGCACCAAGGTTTTGCTCTCTAAACTAAGATGGAGATTTAGTAATGTGTGTTCTATAAAAATGCCTATTTTGGTTGCAAGAGAAAATAGCCTTTTCAGGAAGGAGGAAAAGACAAAGAGTACTGGCAAAAATGTTAAATGCAGAAGCTTTGCCTTTGTTGAAATGTTCGTTTACCCATCAAGGTCCCTAATTCAGTAAACCTGTGAAATGTCCCTGTAAATGAAGCTAAAGTTGCTGTGCCGGTGTCAGAGACTTGCACATGTGCAGAGGAGTATGCCTACAGCTGTAGCAGCAATCTTGCATCAGCAAGGCACCATCTGCTCACATGTGTGTACCAATAAGAAGTAGCTGTAGGACTGGACTGCAGTGTGGAGTTTCCTGTGGGTCTTTTTTTTCCCGTCTTCATTTTTTTCAAGAGATGAGGAGGTAAATGTGGTAGGGGTGTACACTGCAATAGGTGGAGCAATACCTTTTAAATCAATTCTCTAGTCCACTATTTTACCTTTGATTACCTTGGAACATGTACCCTTATTTCTATAATAACATAAAAATATATTTTTCAGATATCAAAATTATCTGAGGATTACTTAGCATTGCAGCAAAAACTGAATGAAATGATATTGTCCCATCAGCTGAGACCCGTGATGATGTCCAAAGATAAGCAAGCTAATGGCCGGCTTTCTTCTCATGTTTGTCAGTCAGGTAATGTTTAACCTTACTGTTAGCAGAATTTTCATTTGTAAACAGGATGGACAAGAAGCTACTCCTCATCATGTTTTTAAAGGCCAGGGAACTGGTAGATGAGTTAACTCCAGCTGCTCATATTACTCAGGCTGTATATTTTTGTACTAAGCCCCATATCAGTACATGGCTGGAACACATTTTCCAAAGAAATATCCAAGCCTGGTTGGGATTTATGTAGTTAGCATTTTTCTTGGTGTTTTGTTTCAGTGCTGCTTAGGATTGCTGAGTGAATCTTTGTGAGACCTAGACACAGAATCTCTAAGAATACTTTTATTTAGTAAAAATTCCATATTGGCTCTTTTTAATTCATGTGTCACTCAACTGTGTGTGCTATTGGTAGGATATGGGACTATGTTTTAAAAACAAAACAGTTTTTTAGGTAATATGTCAAACAATTTACTAAAGTTTATCACATATATGCTGAGAGAATTTTTAGCTATCCACAGATGCAACTTAGGTTATTCAAAGCCTGTAACTCCTGCCCATGTTGGTGGGTATGTCCTTAAAATTGCAAGTAAAGTTTTATTAATATTTGGCATCCATTTAACTCACACACTTTAAGAGGGCATGATCTCTAGAAATACCCTCCAGAGTTATTTATATTCCAGTTAACGTGGGCAATGAAGGTTCCTGTTGGGGTGCACTATGTGCTGGAAGAGAGACAGGCCCTGAGGGCCAGAGAGAGCCTCTTTCCTGAGCCCGGAGGTGACCCTGGGAGTGCATCCAGGTCACCGGGGATGGGCTGAGAGAGGATTGTGGGTTTGTGGACAGTGTTGGGCCTATGGGAAGTGATAATTGTAGTTTGTGACCTTATAGGGTATTGTTTACCTATTACCATAATAGGTAATATGTGTGCAATACCCCAGGTGATTGGGGGTCACTGAGGTGAACATCTTTCCTGTTTATATGATGTGATATCCTGTTAGGTGCTGGTATTTAGGGGAAATCTGGATGCACAATAAAGCCTTTGCACTTTCCATCTTGTGTGTGAAGTCCATGCCCTTGCATGATTACTGCAGTTCCCAAAATGGAAGCATGCTTGGAGCAGCTTGGGTGGCAGTGGCAAAGAGTACTGGGAGAATAAAGAGGACATGGGATTTTGAGCATGCAGATCTTTAAGACCTGTGCCCCACCAAAAGGACCACGAAGAACTGATTGAGCTGCTCAAACCTCTTCTGTCAGAATAGATGTAACAGGGAATTTCCTCAGCTCATGTCCTGGGCTGCGGACGCGGAGGAAGATGAGGGCAGATGTAGCAGGCTGTGTCTCCATTTGTGTGGCAGGGCTTGTGCGAGCCCACTGCACTGCCTCTGGGGAAGAGCTGGGATAAGATCTAGGACTGTCTCTCACTGCCCAGAGCTAGTTGTGCTACTTTCATTATAACATTGTGGATTCAGTTGTCATGCATGATGAAACTTCTTTCTGTTCCTATGACTACATTGAAAAGATCTTAAAAGGACTTCAGTCCCGCTTTGGAGTCCTCTCAAATGGGCAAGCTGCTAAAATGAGGGCTTGGTGTTTACACCTGTAAGTGTAAACTGGCTGTGATCAGCCTGTTTCCAAGACCAAAGTCTGCAAGAGAAAAGAAGTGGGAAATGGAAAACTAAATGCCATGATCTTTCATTAAAGACAGAGCAAGGTTTGTGATTGTCATTAATGGGTTTGTATTGAGTTCTCTATTGAATACTGCGCATTTTTTGACAAGATAAACCTGAGAAATTAAAAATGCATGCTTTGGAAAATAACTCTTGGTTCTAACACATTTTCTAACAGAAGCTAGAGAAAAGAGGTAGATAGAGGGAAAGGGAATATACAAATCCCTGTTTTATCAGTTAAAGATCTCATCACTTGCACAAGTGAACCAGGTGAAAATGAACCAGTATGTTCTTGCTATGTGCAAAATGCAGTGAAGTCTACCCTTCACACTGCTATTAATTTAAGTAGCTTTACAGGAGACAAAAGCTTGCCAGGATTTGTCACCTGTGCATCCAACCCTGCCTAAAGGGGTGACCAGTCAGCCACTTCACTTCCCTTTGTCTCTGAAAATGTCACGGTGCTGTAAAACCCTGCGATGTTACAGTGCAGAAGCTTTCCAGTGGTAAAGTGTGCTAACTTGTCCACTGAAAAACCTTTCTTGGTGTGGAATGTGAACTTTCTTTTTCTACACTTGAATGTAATTCACATGACAGGAAAACTGATACTTTTCCGGCTGTGACCAACGTACCAGATAGTGAAGGCAATACACTGCAGTAATTCCACAGTTTGCCTTTAAGCCAGTTGGAAACCGGCTTTATCACAAAGCTGCATTGTCTTAAGTAGATGTCTATTACAGTGAGCATGATCTAACTAGATGAAGAGAATATTTAAGTAACAATATGCCTGTGTTGAGTTCATTTAAGTTGTACTCTCTAAAACACAGGAGTTACCAACATTCTGGATATCGTACTTCTTCCTGTATGCAATATAGTAAAATAACTACAAAACCCCCAAAGATGTGAGGTAAGGTACTGCAGACAGTCATGCTAAAGTGAAGCAGGTAGACATGGTGATCCACTGCCTTATTAACAGGGAGGAACCTTCCTGTCTTCCTGCCTACTTTATGTGTTACAGTATGATTTATACACACACATTTACAGAAGAATATGCTTTTACTGCAGCTTTCCCTCTATGGCTGCGTTTCCTGTCCTACTCTTACGAAGGCAGGGACTGTTGAGCTTTAGGTGTTCTTTAAGTCCTGTGGTATTTACCTGTTTGTAATTACTGTGGTGATTTACATTTATTTACACTTTTTCATCAGCTTCACTAGTTTTGTATGTTGTTTTACAGCTGTAGCATGTGAATTGTATTTTATAGCTAGATAGGAGAGCTTGGCTGCCTTTGTATGTGAGTAGGTGGCCATTGTGCAATAAGAGAACTTACCACTTCCTCTGATAAAATATTTTACTGCGTTGCTGCCCACAGAAGGGGAGGAACTGAGGGACAGCTGATGGCATACTGTGACAAATGTTCACATTTTTGTTTGTTTTTAACAAAAATGCAAAGCTTGCAGTTCAAAGAACATCTGAGCAAAAGGTTAAATTAATCTTAAATCCACAAGGTTAAGTTGTTCTTAAATGAGTTTCTTCATATTTATAAAATGCATAAAGCAAGCTGCACGAGGTTCCTGGAATAAGCAAAATTCCCTGTGGCTAGAATCTCTGAGTAGGTTATATTTGCTTGCTTACATGCTTTCAGCCAAATGTAATGGCTTCACCCCAGAACTGCACCTTTGGACTGCTAGTGAGCCTTGCGTTGCTGTGGTGTCCGAACAGATGCACAAATGGCTGCTGTCAAGTTTTTTGAGATCAAAGCCTGAAGTAAGGGGAATTTGACCATTATGGGAGCAAATATTTTTTCCTTTTTTTCCAGATGAATCGTAGTGCTCATCCTTTTACTTATTAAATGACAGTTCAAGTACAAAATCTCAGGAAGAGAATTTTCTATATTTAGAATGAAATTTACATAGTATGAGGAACCCTGGTGCAGCTGAGGACCTTTTCAGCTAAATGAGGCAATGAGACGAGCAGGGTTTTCACCCAGGATTCCTCCTGCTGTAGGCTGTCAAAGCACTATTTACGGGAATTTAATGGGCAGGCTTTGTAAGGAAAGGGGAGCCTGTGTAGCACCGGGTGAGCAGAGCAGTATGCACCAGCCAGACTTCCTTCTTCGCAAGTGAGTGGTCAGCCAGGGAGCACTGAGGTGTGAGACTGGAGAAAAACAGGGTAGTCAAGCACTGCTGGCTGGTGGCTCTCGGCTACAGGAGCGGTCCTTTGGGCACCATACAGCCAGGATATGGGAGATGTGTGTTGGGAGTTGCTCAGATCCATGGCAGAGCGTAAGATATGGGAGGTCATGGAAGCGGAGTACAGCCATTTTCTTTAAATATCCTCTCTTAAAAAGCAGTAATCCCAGGTCACCAGACTCTGAGAAATGAGAGGTGCTGGAGCGAGTCCAGAGAAGGGCAACAAAGCTGGTGAAGGGTCTGGAGCACAAGTCCAATGAGGAGCAGCTGAGAGAGCTGGGGGTGTTGAGTCTGGAGAAGAGGAGGCTCAGGGGTGACCGTATCACTCTCTATAACCCACCTGAAAGGAGGGTGCAGCCAGGTGGGGATCAGCCTCTTCTCCCAGGCAAACAGTGACAGGACGAGGAGACATGGCCTCAAGCTGCACCAGGGGAGGTTCAGGCTGGACATCAGTGGGAATTTCTTCACCAAAAGGGTTGCTAAGCATTGGAATGGACTTCCCAGGGAAGTGGTGGAGTCACCATCCTTGGAGGTGTTTAAGAAACAGCTGGACATGGCACTTCATGCCATGGTCTTAACTGGCAAGGTGGTCAAGGCTGGACTTGATGATCTTAGAGGTCTTTTCCAATGTTTATGATTCTGTGATTCTGTTTCAGTGTCAGCCAGAGACTGAAACTGCTTCCCTCAGTGGGGCTGTGGGACTTAGGTGTGAGAGATCAAATGCTCTCAATCTCTGCCGTACGCAATAGGAAAGTTCTCATTCTCTTGCAGTTTCAACTTCTAGGTCTGTGCCAGAGTAATCCCTCTGTTTTTTTCCAGGTTGCTAAGAATTTGCAGCCATCAGCTGTAATTTCCGAATCTGGCTGTGTTAAACATCCCATTAATTAAAAATACCTAAAAGTTACTAACTAGAATGTTGAAGAGCAGTGCTTTTCTCTGTGCAAATTCCAAACTCGAGTAGTTACATCCTCATGCTGTGTACAATTAGAACAGTAAAAAGGTATGCACATAAATGTTGTAAGCAGTAATACCCGTTAGCTTCTTATTATCAAGTCCTGGAATTCCAGTTGCTATATTTCCATTTTTTTTCTGATTATTTTCAACTGCCTCTACAAAACCTATACAATTATTGCTTTTCCTCTTGTTTTCCTTCCTGCTTAATTCTGAGCCTGGCTTTATACTTCTGTCTCCATAAGATGTGGAACAGCTCTAAATCAAACATGTAACATTTCACTTAAATGACCTGAAGATGGTTTTGTCTGTTTCTCCAGGTGGCTTAATAAATAGAGACCTTTTGTCTCTTAGATGTTTATCACAGCTGTAACCACACTATTTCTCCAGTCTTCAGTATAAAATCTGTTGTAAGTCATAGTTAATTTACATTAGCCTCCACGAATGTTGATTCCTCGAGATTGCTGTCTTGCAAGCTTATCATTGTATGTCAGAATGTGCAGACACAGTTCAACCTAAAGGGCTGTTGATACTGACTCATCTTTATTCAAACATTTCTTGCTCATCCTTGAACATTTCAAGCACATGCAGCTCTCCTCAGTTCCTGTAGTTTGTGGTGGTGTTCAGGATACGCATACATATTGTATACACATTTCAGCATATTTGGAGCTTTCAATGAGGGCTGAGTATGGAAGTATTAATATGTTGTAGAATTGAGTGTGTGTGCAGCTTAGGTAGGAACCTTTGTGGTAGTGCTAAATGAACTAGCTGAGATACTGGTAGGAATAAAGAATTTTTCTTAGATTTACTAAACCTTCTTGCATGTTATCTGGCAGCCACACTGTTCACATGCCTTTCCTGACCCTTAACTCTGTATTTCATTTATTGTCATGGAGAACAACTTTAATGTTTATTATCATCACTGGACCAACCTCTTTTTTTTTTTTTTTGACTAACCAAGTACTGACTGGATACACTTGGGAAGTCTGAGGAGGAAAATCCCCCCATTCCAACCTGTTATTCAATCTGTCTTCCTCCTGGTAAACCCTTTAAAAAGCAATGTCTGTGTTGCATCAGTTTGCAGTTTCTCCTACATGTTGCTCCTAAGGCATGTCCCAGCACTGACAGGACCTCTCCAGGCGGATAAAACAGCAAGGTGTGGGCTGGCAGCAGAGATAGAGTCTCAGCACAGTCCTCCATCCAGCTCCTTATCTCTGCTAATGACTGTGATGTAACCGTAAGCAAGTCTCGATGTGTCTTTGTGCATCTTATTTACCCTTCTAGTAGGATAGGGATGATAGTGCCAACCTGGCACTTGTGAAGCACTTTGACAGCTGCTGTGTGAATGGGTTTGGTACCAGTGTTGTAAAATACCTATTTAAATGACAGAGGGGAAACATCAGTTTTCCTTTTACATTTAAAGCACATGGCCAGATCTTGCTAAAGATGCTTGAAGTCTTAAGGAAAAATAAGCTACAGGATACTTTACAATGGAGAGATTGGACTTCAGTGAAAGCCTTTTCTTTGTCATGGAATACAGAAGCAACATAATTGCCCTGTTAATAAATTAATTATTTCACTCCTCCTTTCTGCTTCACTGCCTCCTGCAGAAAGGTATAGGCCATCTGGAAAACAAGCCCATCAAACTCACCATTTATCAGACTTGTGTATTTAATTTGCACCCCCAACCTTTAATTTTACTAAGTAAATGATTTCCGTATTTATCAGAAACTAATAAAAAAGCAAATTTTACTTTGTATTATCCAATACAAATAACTACCACATCTGCTGAATTTTGGTAGCAGTGAACACAAATCTAAGTGCAAAAGGAAATCACAGCTTCACTTTCTGGTGAAACAAAGAAAGCAAAACCTTACTGTGTAATTTGGAGGCAAAACTCAGAAATGCATTTTCAGCCCTATATTTAATTTTAAAAAGGAACAATGGAGGTCCAAGCTTAGAAGGCTGCCTGCCCCAACATGGTATTTGTATCCCCTCAATTCTTTTGCACAGCTTATACATATGTACAACACAAGAGCTGAGATGAAAAGCTTTTTTTTTTAACTGAAACCTTTATCATTGTCAAAATGGTATTTTTTGAATGTAAAAAGCAGTTGTCTTTGCAGAGCACACACACAAGAAGTATACAAGTCATTTCAGTTGGAATAATTGTAATCTAGAATACAATAATGCTTTATCTGTTTGACATTGATGAATTAAATAATGTAACAGCATACACAGTGGTGAATTCTTAGGGGACAGTAAAAAATCTTTAGGCATTATGAGAATCTTTTCATTGGGATTTTCCTAGAGCCCCCAAATTGGCTTCATTTCTTTTTTCAGATTTTCATGATCTTTGACAAAATTTTTGAAGATATCCTACAGACAGGGTGTTAGGTGTTTCTATTCAACAGCACTGAATTTTAAGGGATTTTTTTTAAGGTAGTGTTTCCACTTTGGACTCTTTTTGTGTTTAAAAATAAAATAGGGAAGATATGCCTGTTCTCTCTCACGAATTGAAAGTCAGATAACTCCAAGTGGCCCATTTGAAATGCAGCAAGGTAGCAACAGCCCACATTAAGAGCACAGTCAAGCCTGCTATACCTATTGAAATCAAGGAATGTCACTTATATTTAATACAGGTTACTGAAATGAATTTATTGCATCTAAAATTAATTGTTTAACATGAATTAAACATGGCTGTAACCTGACTTAAAAAAACACCATTGTTCTCCCAAGTGCAAAATGTTAAAAAGATACTTGTTCATTCATTACAGAAGAAGCAGTCTGCATTTCAGATAAGGAACTAAAACAATAAATGTAATCATTATCCAACTACAATTTAAATTAACATTATTCATTCTGGCTCCTCTATATACCCATGACCTTTACAAGCCTTTATTTATCACACATAACAAAAAACTTAAACAGCTAATTTTGCAGGAGTCAACACTGATGTATCACTGATCATTTCTCATTTTAAATGATTGTGCTACCTGCTTAATTAAAAAGATGTCTGCTGTACATGGGAGAATTTTTATTTTTATAATGTAAAATGGTTTCTGATGGTCATAGGGGAACAAAATGGTGTTAAAGTCACTTCGTGTGAAAGTGGATTATATCAGCAAAGCACACTTTAGTAATTCACTGGGATCTAGATCCCCATTCCAACCTCACACTATATTCATTTATGAATAAGGAGATGTTTTTTCTCAAGGACTGTCCTTAATATATCTGTGATTGGACAAGGGCAAGATCAAACCTCACTGGATAATGCAAGACACCTTAGACACTCAGTTCACTGTGCTGTGACTTCATTCACCACCCTGTATGTGTCCCTATGACCCATTTCTATCGTTGGTGTTGTGCTCTGTGCAACGCCCTTCTCCTTCATCATGAAGGAATTGCTGTCACCCCTTTAACTTTTCCTGTCGCTGAAGCTGAAGGGAAGGAGGCCAGCCTCACCAGGCTGTACATTTGTGGTCCCTCGTCCCTCCAGGGTCAGTTCTGTGGTCTTCCGAGGCATTAGGAACCCTGCACTCTGTGTTGTCTCTGTGACAAACAGCCTATGAACCCAAGCAGCCCTGGATCTCAGCACTGTCACAATTGCATATAGATTTTTAACAAGCAAATACCCAAGATATTTTTCTAGTTCTCTATGTTCCAGCCAATGTAATCTGCAAGTCAGTGTCTAACTCTGAACTGGGAGACTGCCAGGGGACCGTAGTTCTATTTTGTGTTAAAATCTTGATCTCATTTCTATTAGAGTGAAGGCATTTTTCACATGTTTGCAGAAAGCTTTTGTAGAAATAGAGACCAGAATTCAAGTACACTAACATAGACTACATTGGATGCAATGGACATGGTCATGCTGTGTTGCCCAGTGGTACATGATTTGGCTTGAAATGAAAAGCCCCAGCCAGAGACCTGGAGGAAAATCTTCACTATGATAGTGTAGAGGACAACCTCTGAAACAGAGACCTAATGCTAGTTCCCTCATTCAGCACCTTAAAGATTGACTTGAGTCTGAAAAAAACATCACCCCTGCCACACAGGTCCCTGTTACGAGGCAGTGGCCTCACAGTAGCCATTACCCTTCAGAGCCCTTTTCTGAATGTGGAGCATCAGCCCTTTTCAGGAGAGGCCTGTGCCAGGCAGACCTTTGGGCTGTTCCAGCCTGGCATTCATTATGTGGCATTTGTCCCTGCGGGCAGTCAGGACTCAAATGGATAAACCCATTCTCTGCTGATGAAAATGTCCAGACTGGTTGCTTTCTTGAGTTACTGCAAGCAGTAAAAGTGGCTATGTGGAATTTTTTCTCTCTTTGGTGAAATTCTCTCCTGTTTTTCCAAAAGCTTCTCATTCTGTGAAGAAATAAGCGTTGCTATCTTCTGCTTTTTTACAGTTGTGGCCAAAGTAGAAGACTCTCGCCCAATGCAGAGGCCCCCCAGAAGGCCACGGAAGCCCAAGACACTAAATAATCCAGAAGACTCCACCTACTACACTCTAATACATGTAAGTTTAGGAAGCTTTTATGGGCTAAAACTGTCAGATAATTCCCACCAACCTATCTTTCTAATTGCCCAATTCCCATTATTCTTTTCTAATGCAACATAAAACCTGTGTCCTGCTGAAAGGAGGCATGCTACAAACTTCGCATTTCAAACGAGACTTGAAATTGAAGCACAGGGTTACCCAGACTGGGGAGCTCTGTCAGAGCAATATTTACTTTTGTACCTAAACATATGTATTTTCATTATATGCATAAGCAGCATTTGCATTTTCAATACCCAAATCAAGTGCCCTGTCTCCATAGTTTCTTTGTAAGTCACGGGAGAGAACCAGGAGAGTCACAGGTTTGTTTGGAGCTATTTTGAGTACCTAAATTAGTGCTTGATCTTGCAGAGAGAGCAAATACTAAAATAAGCTGTATTAGTATGCACACTGTAACTTCCTTTACAAATGTGTCAGATTGTGATTATGAAGGCATTGGCAAACACCAACTGCTCAGGAGACTAATGGATTTGAGTGTCTCTATATATATCCTTTGGTCCAAGTTCAGATACCAAGTGCTGCTTTCCCCTCTTGACTTCAGTGCCCTTAAATATAGGAAAAAAGGCAAGAATGTAAGCAGAAAGAGTGAAAATGTAAAAGCAGCTCAGAAAGTACTTCCAACAAAAAAAGCAATTAAACTGATTTGCTTGAGGTGCCTGTATCTTAGTGACCTATTTTAACAGCCGGTGAGAACCCAGCTAATAAACTAACCGTAGCAATTGCTTCTCCTTTCAACAGAAGGTGTCACCAGGGCCTGTAGGGACAGTTGTGTCTGGCATACCAAAAAAAGACAAATACAGCTATGTTTTATTCTGGGGCTTTGAAATAACACAGCTTTGGAACTGTGATATTCTGAAAAGAAATTACATTCTTAAAAATAAATTTGCATGTTAGAATAAAATTTGTTTTGTGAAAGCAGGATTGGTGAGATAAAGGCCTGAAATCAAAGGCATGATACAGAATTTGTATTAGGAAATTTCTGAGGAGAAGGGTAATTCTGAAGTAAATGCCTATTTAGAAAGCTAAGACTATAGTCAGGAATGTGGTATTTTCTGAGAGCTAATTTGTTACACGGCCAGCTCCATATCAGAAAACAGCCATGACATCAGTGCAAACAAAAACTGCAGTAATGCCATGAAATTTTTAATCAATTTTTCAGCAGCAGCTTTTCAAGGTATTAATCAATATTACCTTCAATGAGTTGTATTTTCAAGAAGGTGTGAAAAAGAGAAGCCTGTCTTCCTGACATGAAGTTCACTGGTCAGGGAAAGATTCAGTGTAAATATCTATACTGAAGCTTAGAAAGGAGACTTACTAGTTCTTAAATTCTTAGACCTTGGGTAAGTCATTAAGCTCTAACTTTAGATGGTAGTCAGCTTTAGAGGGCAGTCAGCTTTCCCAGCTATTACGGATTTTCTACCTTATTAAAAATCTCTGTGACCTTCAGGCATTCACAGATTATTATCAAGCCCAGATCATATGAAAGTGAAGAAACACAGTATCAGTGCATTTTTTTAAAATTTTCTCTATCTTCTGCAAAATCAGGTATTTCTCTCACATCATGCTACAGACGTTAATTAGATACCTTACATTCTCACTCATCTCCTTGCATATCAAATGACCTGAAGGGTATACAGGTATAAATGAAGCCTGGCAATAGCCCATTGTTCATATAAAGCACTAGAATTTTATTTTGGGGTATATTTCTTTAAATCAGCCTATCATTTTGGAATTATATGTCATGTTCATTTGCCTGCATACTGAAGTCCATCAGGATTTCTCATTCTTGGTGACTTCACAGTCACAAATTCTAATAAGTTTTCACTCATTTGCAAGAAACACAATTAAGACCATCAGTACTTAAAAATAATGCCTTTGAAGTGTGATGCTGCAACATAGCATTGTTTTGGCTGTAGGGACAGAACTCTATTAGAGATAAGGAATTATTCACATTCTCTATGAATCTTCTCTCCTGTGCATTTTCAGAAATCTTGTATCCTAAAGGTTCTTTTGCCACCTAGTATACTGTTTTTAAATGGGGCCTTTGTCCATTTTATTCTACTAAACCTATGTGAAGACTACGTTGGCATTAATGAGAATAGGATTATGCCTCCTCCCACTGCATTGCTTCTATTCATGGAAATTCTCACGGCATCACAGTAAATTTGCCTCAGTGAGATAGTGTTGTCAACTTCATTAAAACAGCTATAGCTATTTCAAAGTTTTAGATCTTCTTTTTCTGTTCTGGTCATCATTACTTTGGGGGTTTTTTTCCCAGTATGGCAACGAATTTGGGAGCAACAATGCTAATCTCATTATCCATCTCAAAGGCTTTTAAAAGAGATTTTTCTGGGACACTTGCTCATTCTCTATAATTTCTTCTAATGAAAAATATATAGCACTCTCCTACCTAACACTGATGAATTGTATGTTTGCATAAGCTTTCCTTTTTGTATTTTTAATTACTTTGTATTTTCTTAGAAATCAATACAAGATGAAAAACGGAAACCAAGAAAAGAAAGGTAATTTTCTTCATTATCTCACTATTGTCATTCCAGTACTCTAGAATAGTTTTCAGCTGTACTTTGACCAGGAGAATAAAGCATTGAAAAAAGAGTGGTAATTTGGTAATTCACAGGGAGACATGTATACAAAGTTCAAATATGCAATTTTCATTGACTAAAGTCCATTATAGAATTCAGTCATTCAGTTCTCCTAAAACATGGCCCTTTACCATGGTAACACAAGCATTATTGTAAGTTGAGATAAGGTCCATATCAAAGATAGTTCTGACACAGAAAATAATTGAAGGTGCTTAAAATTCTAGTCAAAGCAAATGGGCGACCAGTTCTTTTTTGTTAGCAAAAATACAAAGACTGTCAAAATTTTCGCCTAAAAATATATGAGTGTTTGGAAGTAGATAATAAAAAATTAAAACAATGACTATTAATAACAGCTAAAGAAGAGTAGCCCTTGAAATTTGAACCAGAAGTGTTTTCTTCACAGTGTAACTAACCTATTTTGATGGATCTCTGCAGAGAAGAAGGAAGCAATAGGTATATTCTGCCCTTCTGTATCTTAGATCCTTACGTGCGCTGCAGACCTGGTTCACAGCTCCTGACATACATCAAAGCTTTATTTTATTTGTGTTTCTATAGTGAGGCTCTTTTGCTGCCCCCTCAGTGGCACTGCTGTGGCACCATGTGTGCGATGGCAGCCTGCTCATAGATGACAGATGAATGGACTCTCTGCACTATCCTCGGCTAGGGCTGCAGAATACAAGCTCCATAGCTAAAATTTGTATTTCAAAGGATGTTGCATGACATCACATCTATATAAAATGTGCTCACAGCATTGAGCTTCATTCAACCACAGTTTAAATTGCACTTCATTATTCTGCAGCTTAAAGGACTGACCTTATGTCGATGTCCCCCATGTTTGGTCTCTTTCAGCTTTTCTTCTCATGTCATTTGGATCCTGAAAAAAATTCACACCTATTGACTCTAGTCTAGGGGAAAAAAAAAAACTCTAACACAAAAAAATCTAGTGTTTACACCAAAATCTAGTGTTTTCTCTCATTGGCCTCAGTTAGGTTTCACTTATCTTCAATCTAGTTAACCAGTTCCCTGACTGCATCTTCTTTCATGTGATGACTCTGTATTAGTGGAACATAGCAAGTGAAATCAATTAATTACTTCTGGTTTCTAACAACATGAGGATTGAATTCTGAACTTCTCTATTCAGTTTCTTTTTAGGATATTATTTCTTTCCTTAGCCATTCTAAACTGGATGTTGGGATTGATTTTTTTCTCTATGTAGAATACCCAGGATAGCATTCACCTAACAAAATAAGAGGTATCTGCATTACTGACACCCATATCTGAACCAGTTGCTTTAGACTCTCTTCTTGTATCAGAGAAGAAAATAGTCGTCTTTAGGAAAATTATTCATCTCTTGCTCAAAGAGGTATATAAAATAGGCCAGATGAATTATACCATAAAAATGCCTCTCCACTGAGTCTAGTGGAAAACCCAAACAATTTCAGTCATCTGTGTCTCCTTTATGAATATATAAAAGTATTTAGCATTTCAAAATTCTCAATAGCTACATTGTACAGTAGTCACACTTCAGAGACTGATTTTTTGGTGTCTATATATGTTTTTCCTTAGACCCTCACCACATAAACAGAACAAATAATGGTATTTGGTTGCCTTGGGTTTGTATGTTGAAAATAATATTGAAAAGTTAACCATTTAACTTAGTGTTCTTATTTATTGACAGTCTGAGCAAAGTGCTAGATTTAGATATCTACTACCAAGAAATTTCCTCCACTGACTCCACCTCCAAGGACAGCAGTACTACCACAAGAAGGAAGAGACACCCAATTGAGCGCAGGACTTCCATTTTAAGAGCTACTGAGCGGTAATTCATACAAAATAGTAATAGGAAAAAATAAATATTGTATATCCTTGTTGAGATAGTCAAAAGATTAATAAAAAGAAATGTACTTTCAAATAACACATAATTTATGCATGGAATTTTACCAAATTAACTTGTAAAACATATAGCTGAAAATTTCCCATCTTAAAATGGGAATATCTGAAATATTCCCCATGCAGGAGGGATAAATGCCGATGTGATTGGTGTTTAGCCTACCTGCTAATTTTTGGTTTCCCAAGGGCCAGATGGACAGACATTCTGCATCTCTGATCTAAAATAAAATTAAACTGAAGCAGAATCTAAAAACTGTATTTCTGATTAGTTAGGTTTTAAATAGGGTGGACGTGCGCCAGACTTTCTGCATGTTTTCTGCAGGTAAGACTCCAGCTGGACTGTCTCCTTCTCCTGCTGTCCTGTAGCAGCACAGGTGTCTGTAGCCTGAGTGCA
This sequence comes from Lycocorax pyrrhopterus obiensis, assembly GCA_014706295.1. Lineage (NCBI taxonomy): Eukaryota > Metazoa > Chordata > Aves > Passeriformes > Paradisaeidae > Lycocorax > Lycocorax pyrrhopterus. The sequence goes on along the minus strand of JACSVZ010000002.1, from coordinate 16,963,230 downwards.
CCTCACCCAGGTGGACAGCCAGGAGAAAAACCCTAAAGGGAGGGTTCACTCGACTTCCTCTCTTCCCACGTAGACTTCATAGAGGGTGACCACTGCCAGGCTAAGCAAATTCATATTCCCACTCTTGCCAATGCACTCACACACACTGCACATGCAAACACATATCTAGATATTTTAATATAATTGTATCTTCTTGCATGTTCCTCAATATAAGAAAAGCTTGGAAAACTATCTAGGTCAAAGTCTTAAGGGAAACACTAAGCCTGGGATGACGGCTGAATTTGAAAACGTATCTGTAGTAACAGAGAAAATGTTTGTGGAACATTTAGAATGTAGAATGTTTTGTGCCTGTTAAGTATTTCATTTCTGGGCTTTTTTCACGTAGGATCTAAATTAGTTTCAGGAAAGTGTTGTGAAGACATGTAATTAAAAGTAATAATATCAGGGAATTACCATACAGTTTACAACCATTAGAAAATGTTGCATTTCTAAGGTGGTTAATTACACCAAATCTGTCACCCTGAGGTCTGGTGTAGGTGAATGAAAGCCTTGCTACTGAGCTTACTAAAAGGAATTTCTTACCCTTTACTATGTGCTGCTCTGATTGCAGCCTAAGTAGCCATAGTGAAGCAAAATATGTATAACTTTTAAATTAACAGTTACCTCGGAGGGCAGATGAATGCAATTAGTAAACATTTCTGCACTTCAGTATCTCTTGAATAGGGTCACAAGGATACAAAGACTATACAGCCATTTCAATCTACAGAAGTGAAGCACTGAGTATTTTTTTTTGGCAGTTTACCTTCGACATTGGTTTAGGACCAGTGGTGGGGGCACCTTTAGTGTAGAACACTACAGATTTTTGTAATTATTTCAGAGTAATTTACTTTTTAAATAACTGTCTTTTATTTTTACTCTTGCTCCATGGTAACAGCTGATGCCACGTCACCATTCCAGCCTGTCAGAGGTGGCATCCAAAATGCATCTTGCCACCTGAAAATAAAATGAGATGGACACTTACAGTGAGCTCCACGGGCAGGTTTAATACAGAGCAAACAAATTTATGCCAACTGAAAATCTGGTGCAGTAACTATCAGGCAAATGCTACTGCAAAGCATCCCCATCCTCTCAATGTTTTTATGTCCTTTTATTATGTCCCCTTCATAGAAGAACATGTTGTTCTTCTGTGTTCATCTGCTTCTAGCATATAATGTGTTTGTTCCGAGGTGCCTGTTTTGTGCAGCACAGGAAGAGGCCTAGCAAAGTTAGCTGATTTTTTTTCTTTCTCCTTTTATTTTCCCCCCACAAGGGTGGAGGTTAAGCAGTCGATTAGGAGTGTTTGCCAAGGTAAATGTTGTGACTTTAATTTCTAAAACACTTCTGTGCTTAATCCCTAGGTCGAGGGTTGCAGAAAGACCCCTGGAAGAGAGTAAAGCCGAAGATAATCCCTATGACTACAGACGACTGCTGCGGAAGACCTCACAGCGCCGGCGCCTTATCCAGCCGTTCTAGCTGCTGCTGCTGTTCCTGCTGCCATTTGGCTTTTATTAGCATAATTTTTTTAATCATTTTATACCATGTGTTTCCTTTTTTTTTTTTTAATCTTCAATGTTTCAAGTTTACGTGTGTGTTCATGTGAATATGAATTACTGTGGTTTACAGCCCAACACCATTCCAAAGGGACACTGTCAGTCACATATATTCTTCCCTAATATAAAAATCAGCTTTCTTTTGTGTACCACTGCTACATCCTAAAATTATTAGACATTAAACAGCTTAAATCTAGTTTCTTTTCCTCAGTGCATATTTATTTTTTTCATTTCATCAGTCTCATCCAATCAAAATAATAATTTACTTTATAGTTCCCTAGTTAAGCTTTCAAATTCCCATATGCACCTTCAGAAAACCTTAGTTATTGTTTCTAATAAATTGTTTTACATGAAAAAAAATTGCAAGAGCACCATGGGGGAATTTCTACTCATTTTTAGTTTACGCTGACTAAATTTTGGGATAACCTGTTTGTGGCAAGTGTCCCTCTAATTAAAATGAACATATACAATTAATTGGATAGCATACTATGGCAGTTTATTTCATTATTGACTTTACCGTAAAGCTAGTAGCCAGTTTTAAAGGTCAATATTGTGTGTATAATCTTTATGTTGGAGATGTCCATTTATGGGAGATATATCCAGCCCTCTCCTCTGCCTCTGAGCTTTGTGACTAAGTGATGAACTTTTAAATCATGTTTGCTTTGTTCTCATTTGCATTAGATTTTTAGGAATCTTAATCTCTGGGGTACCAAGAAAGGAATAGAAATACACTCTCTGGTTGATAGCTGCCGAAATGTAACGATCATTCTTAATCAGTTCCACTAGAAATTAAATGAAAATAAAAGCAATAGCCACAGTGTTCAAATATCCCCCTGATTCCTTTTTCAAAAGACCTTATTTCACAGAAACCACACAGATAATTGCAGCGCTTCCTTTCAGGATTCATAATTGCATGTTTCCAGCTGCAAAGCAAGAGAAGGCAAATTTCACGATGCCAGCATAAAGGCCTAATCCTACTCCATTCCTCAGCTCTCCTAAATGTGACAATTGGCGGCAGCAGTCAGCCACAGGGCTGGGTTTTGTTCCTCAGGCACATTTGGCCTTTTCCCCAGAGACAGATAACCATTGCTTCCTGATGTGTAACTAGTTACAAGGCTGTGCACCGGATTAAAATGTGCTGCAATGTAAAATTTGCTATAAATTGTTAAAATTTTGAAATCTCTTTTAAAGTTGCTTTGTCATGTATTATTAGAACGGTAAAGTAAATAAAAATGTACAAAGCGGTGATACGGTTGGTTGTGTCCGAATTACACCCAGAACCGACATGGGCTGGGGCATGAGTGAGCAAGGCAGGGAAGGGCTCACAGCAGCCTCTGGCCGTGGAAAGCTGGAGTTATTGTCTACGTGCAAGCCAATGTGATGCAGCAACTAGAACAGACTGTAATTTCACAGGAAAAGATGCCTAGACTGGTTTTCTTTTGCTTTCCCACCACGGCAGTGTTTTAAAGCATTGAGACATTTCTGTGATGTCTCATGGCGGGACACTCCTGGTAACCATGCAGGTGCCCGCAGAAAGCAGAGATGCCCCGGGCTGAACACAGCGCGGGAGCCGCGGGGCCTGGCTGCGAGGAGCCTGGGGGCCGTGCGTGACCAGCGCTCTCGGCAGAGCCACATCCTGGGCTGGTATGGTCCCGCCTGCCTCCCTCCCAGGCCAGGGCTTGAAATCCCTCCTGTGCCAGAGGAGAGGCAGCCGCGGCAGGGAAAGGCTCCGTGCTCCCGCGGACACCCGGCTGCGTGGAAAAGGGAGGTTTGGTTGCCTTCAGAAACGACGTCGTGAAGGGAATGGGAACAGTTGTTCTCGTGCTCTTCTCGTCTGGCCTCCTCGGGGCTGGAGCGAGGATGGCGGTTCCACCGTGGTCCCCAACTCGGAATGTTGCGGGAAGTCCCCGGGAGTGCCCCAGAGCTCCGAGGACACGCGGGGGCAGCCGCGGCGTCGCGCAAGGCTCCTCCCGCACGTCCGTGGGAGCCAGGATCCCCCTGCCTGCACGGGAGCAGGAGGGGGAGCAGGAGGGACAGCGGGAGCCCAGCCCCCTGCGGGCCCTTCCACCAGCCCCTTCTCCGCGGCGGCCCGGCCCGACGGGGCGTCCGCCCGTGGCTCTGGGCCGGGCCGATGGGACGGCGGAGGCTCGGGAGGGCTGTCTCTTCCTCACCTCGGGACTGCCTCGCTGCTCGCCGCCGGCGCCACGGGCTGTCCCGGCCTCGGCGCGGCTCGTACGTGCGGGGGTGCCCCGGTGCAAAAGTGGGAGGGGGGGTGGGGGGACTTTCCCTTGCTTTGCATCTTAAAAGGACTGAGGACCCTTCCCTGTAGTCCCAGCCTTCTCCTCAGGGTACCAGGCTGGACCACCGCGGCCGCCCACGCCAAGAGCTAGAAAACTACCATTCCACTCCTCCCAGCGCTCGGCAGCACCGGGAGGCTCAGCCCTCTCCTCCCGCGCCGCCGGGCTGCGGCCGCACGGACCGTCGGTGGGGTGAAGACGGCACAGGCCACCTCGCTCGCCTTCGCCCCCCAAGGCAGCTGCATCCCCGGCGCAAGCAGCCCCTATAGCTCGGGTCTGCCCCGAGCGCTATCGCCCTCCCACCGCCGCCCCTCGATCCTCCCATGCAGGGTGCGGACACCCTTTAGAACAGCCGACGCCGTCGCTACTGCCCGCCTCAGCGGGCACCTCTTCCCGTGGAGCCGCCCGCCCCGTCCCGGGCAGCAGCGCCTGAGGGGCGCGGCCGCGGCATCTCGGCGGAGCGCGCCCCGGGGGCGCCCACGGGAGACGCTCCCACCCACGCGTGCCCGGGGCGCTCCCGCCCCTTCGCCTGCCGCCGCCTGGCGCAGCCGCGCGCACTTACACACCCGCACACTCACACTCGCACACTCGCTCAGGCCGCCTGGGCTGCAGCTCGCCGCTCCTCGCCCGCCCCGCCGGTTCGTCTCTGCCATGGCAAGCCCCGGCTCCGGCTTCTGGCCCTTCGGAGCCGAGGAGGGCTCCGCGGCCGCCGAGACACCCGGCACAGGTAGGGGGACGCCGAGCGTCCGGGCGGGACCGGCCCGACGGAGCCGCCGTGACAGCGCTGCCAGGTCGCCGGAGCCCCCTTTGTGGCAGCTCGACCGGCGGGACGAAGCGGTGCGGGCGGCGGGGATCGACGGCGGCTCGAGCCCGGGCCAGCGCGGCGGGGCTCTGCGGGGCAGGGGCTTCCTGGGGAACGGCGCCGGGGGTCGGACGAGACGCCCCCAGCCCATGCCCGTCCCCACGGACCCTCCGCTCGATTTTCTCTTACAGCCAGAGCTTGGTGTCAGGTCGCCCAGAAGTTCACGGGAGGGATCGGAAACAAACTCTGCGGTAAGGGCAGGGAGGCTCCGGTAGCCCGCGGCGGTGGCGCGGCTGCGCGCCCGCGGAGCGCCGCGGGACCTGACTCGGGCCGGGGGGGCGGGGGACGAGGGTCGATGGCCCGGTAATGAGGCCGTGTGTCCGTGTCGCCGTCAAGCCCTGCTCTACGGAGATGCCGAGAAGCCCGTGGAAACCGGCGCCAGGGCAGCAGCCCCGGGGGTAGCGGAGCCGAGGCCGACCTGTACCTGCGACAAAAAGCCCTGCGGTTGCCAAAAAGCGGACGTGAATTACGCCTTTCTGCACTCAACAGGTAACGGCGCTCCCGGGGCACGCTGCTTCTCTAAAACTAACAAGAAAAAAACAGCGGTTCGGTCGGGAAATCGCCTCCGCCCGCGTTGCGCGGAGGCGTGGGGGGCCCAGCGGTGCGCGGCGGAGTTCTGCGCCCTCAGCCCCGACCCCCTCCGAGCATTTCTCAAACCCGCAAAAAATCACTCAAACAACTAAAATTCCCGAAAAGAAAAACCGAAAGCAGTAAAATCCCACGTGCTGGAGCCTGCAGCTTTCTGTTTCTAAGGAGCACTGACAGCAGCGACCTTCTCTTTGAAGACCCTGCGATGTAATTAAGGTTGGAGGGGAGGAGGGAGATAGAGCGCTCTCTTACTAATTTGCTTTAATTCGAGATATTTTTGCACTTTTCTGACCTTGGAGGCAGCGTCTCCAGTAGTGAGTAGATCCCAGCTCCCCGCCGACATGCGCTGGCCAGGAACTCTCCCGTTCGCTCGGCAGCCCGGGACCCCAAATTAGGGTCTTCCACTGCAGTCTGGCTTTGACTGAGCCATCGCGCTTAAACAAAAGCTTTGTGCACACCGAGAGCCCGTGCAGCATTGCCTCAGAAAAAGACATTAAATTATCAACAAGTCACTTGCATAGGAGAGTCACCACGAAGGTATTTTATTGCAAGGCAAATGACAGTTTTTAGGGTGCTGCTTGTAGCATTTGTTACTCAGTGTTTATTTCTCCTGAGATTCGTTGTCCCTTTTTTTCTTGTTTCCCTTCTCTCATTGTCTTAAAAATTGGTCTGAAATACACTGTGGACAGAATTGTCCAATTTAGATAGCATATAAAATCGTGTTATCTCTCAGAACATTCCTTGAAATACAACCTTGCCAATTTGCTTATTAAATGAAAACAAAACCTATTTTTATTGAACACTGTGTAAAGATTTCCTAAACGTAAGTGGGAGAAGCCTTTGTTTTAAATCTATGGATGTGGTCATAAAACGAAGTTAACTTTTAAATTTCTCCATTCTCAGATCTTCTGCCGACATGCAATGGAGAAATAACTACTATGTCTTTCCTACAAGATGTTGTGGACATTTTACTTCAGTATGTGGTGAAAAGTTTTGATAGATCAACAAAAGTTATTGATTTCCATTATCCAAATGAGCTGCTTCAGGAGTATAACTGGGAACTGGCAGACCAGCCACAGACCTTGGAAGAAATTTTATTGAACTGCAGAACAACTCTGAAGTATGCAATTAAAACAGGTAATAGCAACGCTCATTTTCTACGTTGTATGGTCTCATCCATTGATTAAAGGTGTCATTTCAATTTAGCTTGAAACGTTAAAGATTGAAGCAGCAACTGTATTTTGTCAGCTCCAAGCAATTTCTAGCAGAGACAGAAATCGTTTTCCAAAATGATAAAACACTCCAGCAGCTCTGTATCTGTAGCTGTCAGTGCAGCCTCGCACACTCTTTCTGATTGAAAATTAATGCGTCTGTGCGTCGGAGTTGCCGAGTGTGCCACTGAGCAGACTTTGCACCACCTTCACCACTTTCTGCCGTTCCTTTTCATCCATTTCACATGTGATGCCCCGGCCACGGCCTCTTCCTCCCTGCAGAGCGGGGGTGCGGCGGGCGCGGAGCTCGGGGTAGCCGGGAGTCCCTGCACGGGGGGCAGCAGGGACCGGCTCATTTAACAGCCGAAATCGCAGTAAGCGGCCTGTAAATGCGAGCTCTCAGCGGCTGTTTGCCGTCTCTCACTTCGCTCGCAGGACATAAAATAAAATATGGAGAATTTAGCAGAACCGTACACAGGAATATTGAGGATTTTGTTTCAAGTTTAGACTCGAGCAATAAAGCCGAAGTCCGATTTGTTTTAACAGCCATTTGTTGGTTTTCTCTGGGGGAAACAGGGGTGGGTTGACTCCTGCCTGCCTGCCTGGGATTCCCCGTTAGTCGTGCCCCGCTGCGGGCTTCGTGGAGGGAAGGCAGCATGGGACTCGCCCAGGCGTGGGGCAGCGCCCGACTCCGCACCGGGGCCACCTTAAATAAACTGCGGCGGAGCAGGCAGAAAGCGGAGCCGCAATTACCGCTGTCATTGGGAAATAATAGGGAGTCCGGGGAGCTCTTAGTGGGAGGGAATTCGAATTACTGAGAAATTGCTTAAAAATAAATGTGTAGCAATTACTGAAAGAGACAAAAGGCTGATTTGTGACTAGAGGTTGAGTGGAAAACAAAAAAACCCCAGGTTTTGAGAAGAGAACAGAACAGACCGATCCCGGTAAAGATTGTGAGGGATCTGTGTAATCCTCGTTTAGAGGTGGAAATGACTATCCGCATGTTTTGATGCATGGGTCGGGTGCTGTCAAAACGTCTGTAAAATATTGGAATAAATAGTTAGATAAATGATATCCACAGGAACAAAGTCGATCAGTCCAGTGATCTATGTGACGTGTCTGGGTAGGGCATAGCAAACATGCTTGCACAGAATGATGTAGAATGTGGGAAATAAAAAAATAGGGTTTCTTAGGTGATTTTCATTAATAGTTTTTTGTTATAGCCTGTTTTCACATAATAGACCTATTTAATTTTGTGCATCTAAAAAAGACCCTTTAGAGCAACGTTACCATTTCTCTTCGTCTCTGTAAATATTGGCGGCTTTCCCATCTTGGCATTTTAAAATTTGTCTTAATGAAAATAATGGTTTTGAAGTCTGAAAACGGGTGCTGGGGGGTTTTGTGAAATGTGGTGGCGTGGCGGGGTTCAGCCCAGAGGGTGCAGAGCCGCCTCGCTTGGCTGCTGCTGCTCCTCAGCACCCCGGGGTGACAGCCCCAGCCTGGGAGGGGGTTTACGAAATGCATGGGCTTTACGCCTGGAGCCCTTCGGCATGTGCTTCAGAGTAAAACACTGGAATTACCCTCAGAGGAAGGACAATATGGTGAGGTTTCTGGCGGCAGCGTCTGCCTCCACTCCTGCCGCAGGAGCCCCTCGGACACGGCCCCTCCTGGGCGGCGTTTGGCTGCAGAGGCCCGGGAGGCTGATTGAAAAATAAATTGTATTGCATAGATTAGCCTCACAGCTGGATCCCCAGGTCCAGGGATTCGACGAGGCAGATGGCTGATTTTTCGGCCGAGGGGCAGGTGTGGGTTGCTCCCAGGTGTTGCCTGCATGCCATGGTTGGCTGGGGTGCCCGGGGAAGCCACACTTTCTGCTCCCTTACCAGCAGAGATGGAATTCTTGCTGAAAGAATGTAAAAGGTAGTGACTGCGAATGCAGGGAAAGATGGGTGTGAAATTCAGTTTCTGTGCACTGTACAACTGAAATTAAACCGGGGATTTGAAATATGAACGTTTAAGAACGGCTTGGAAGCTCCAGGAAGGGTGCGAGGAGCCGGTTCTGGCCCAGCCTTGCTCGCTGGCAGGCCCTGATGCCGGCCATGCCCGCAGCGAGGCTGCAGGCGCGGCCACACTCGGTGCTGCCAGCCGTGTTTTTATTCCGTGTGTCTGGCCGTGCCCAGCCCTTCTCGTCGCTTCCCTGTGGCAGCTGCGGAGGCCGTGTGTTCGTGCTGGGCATGCCCGTGCCTCAAACCGGTGCAGGTGGGAGTGTGTTTGAGAGGGTGCGTGGGGCAAAGGCACGCCCTCAGTAGGGAAAGCCAAGCCTCGGGCGTCCCTGTGCCTTGGCCCTGGTTCTTGTCCATCATTTCCCGATTTACTCTGGGATGCCTGTGAATACACTGTGTATTGCTAAGCAAACCATTAAGTAATAATCTCCTATTTTCACCTCTCCCTGCATTCTTCACCCTGTCACAGTCTCTTTTCCAGTACCTCTTTGTTCAGGAACAACCTCAACAAAGGATGTGTATTTCAGGCAGAGGCATCCGGGTAGTGATTTTTGAGCACCTCTCACAAACTCTTCTTACCTGGCCAGTGGAGCCTGTATTGTAAGCAAAAGCTCAGTTTTCTGTGGCCATGTAGCCAACGGAAGAGAGCTCGCTCACATATTGAGGTGTCAGATGGACAGACAAACCCCTGCAGCTGGGGCAGGGGTCAGGTTGGGGCAGTACGTTCCCTGCCCTTCTGTGTTACAGCCGTGCTGCAGAAGGGAAGGGCATGGAGTGGAGGGGGCTGTGTCACAGGTGTGGGTGCTCAGGGCTCTCCCAGTCGCAGCAGCTCCCGCTCTCTCTGTCCTGACAGCTCTCGATGCAGCACTGCTCCCTCCACCTCACTCGCTCCAGGGTACGGCTGCCCGACCCCCGCGTGCGCCCGGCCCTGTTCCTACGGCGGCTCCCAGAGTAGGTGGTGTGCTGGGAGGTTTGCTTGAAGAAACAAGCAGTGACAACAGGGCTGTCGCCTGGGGCTGGGTATGTGGCTGACAGAGAACCGCTGAGACACTGCAGCTGCAGATACAAATTCTACTATTCCCCAGCTTTTCAGTGTGGATTTATTTCCAAAACAGGAGTTTTTGTAACCTCTTAAAGCCTTCCTGTAGCCCAGATCCACTAAAGGCTTTTAGCTCCTAATTTTCTGTTGCTTTCAGGTGAAATTTGGGATCCAGCTGTGATACAGAACCTAAGCTATAAGCATGGAAATCTTTCAAAATCGCTCTGTCAGGGGAGGTGCAGTTCTCTGCAGGCAGAGCCCCTGGAGCAGGATCGCTGAGGCTGTTGTGGTGGTGACAGGGTGCACATGTGTCTCAGGTCCACCAACCCCACTCAAGAGTGTGAAGAGCAGGGAGCAAGATCCATTTTGTTCTGCTGGATCTCAGCATCATTTGTCGGTGCTCAGGGGCTTTGGCTGCCTGTGTTTGGCAGCACAGACAAGGGCAAGGTGGCAGCTTCTGTCACTGAGAGGGGGGAGCTCAGTGCAAAATGCGATCAGGCTGGATGGCAATAGCATGGGGCTGGTCTCCGGTTAAGGGCACAGGGAGGCGGAATTTGCACGTATGTCCCCTGCCTCATATCCTCAGCTCTGGTCTGTCTGCTCAGCCTGATTACTCTGCCTTTGTGTGCTGCAGGGTGGGAGCTGGGGAGCAATTCCCCGTGCTGCTCTGCCAGCCATGTGTCCACGCCTGATAAGAGGCCACAGGAGACCGAAGATAAGTTTTCTCTCAGTGCTGGGTCTGCATTTCCTCAATCATCTTGCTCTATCTTTTGTTTTCTCTGATGGCAATAACAGTACATTGTCTAAGGGTCAGGACAGGTGTTTTCCAAGCAGGGGCTGCCTTCCTTTGAGTTGGACGGCATTTAAGTAATTGTGGACCATCCATAATTTGTACCAGTAATTATGCCACTTATCAGGAGCTTGTGGGAAGCAACTAGTAAAAATGGAATTCTAATTCTTCCTGTGTTTAATGGCTCTAGGCATGTTTTTAAGGAAAATCTCTAGGAGGATTTTAGAAAAAAAAACGGGAGCCAATTAGATTAACCAAGTGAATCGGCTATCAGCTCACTGAATGTAGTCCTGTGCATCATTCTGCTGGGGCAGCAGTGCTGGTTTTCATGGCGTTTGATTAAAATCACAATTGCAAGTAGCCAGGCTATTTGTAATTGCACTCTGACGGTGAAGAAATGACAAGGACCACCACCTTCCCTGCCATCTTCGTACAATCATCAGCCATTGAGTCATGTGCAAAGCAGTCACCAAAATACTCCATTTTCTCATTTTGCCCTGTCTGTTACAATCATTGGCCATTCATCACTGATGTTATATGTCCTGGCAAGCTCTTCAGATGGTGTCTCATGCATGCCTTTCAAACCTAGTCAGGCAAAACCATATCCAGTGACAACATGTGACACACTAATGGGAGCAAACAGCTATTTTTGTGAGGCAGCAATGTGCTAATTTTCAAGGCATATTGAAAGGATAATACAGAGTGTTGGAATTCATTATTCTGCGTTGAGTGTAATTACTCTGATTTTACTGAGTTTGGAATGAGAAAGAAGAGATATTATCCTGCCTTTTTCAAGAAATATATTTACTGCTGTTTGCTTTGTTTCATACCTTGAAAGCGCTTCCTTCTCTACAGAAATATGGAGGTAAATATACTGTTCAGCACTGAATAGTTTCATTCAGAATCATCAGCCTTTTGATAACATTTTCCATCTTATGCAGGGCACCCTAGATATTTTAATCAACTTTCAACTGGATTGGACATGGTTGGATTGGCGGCAGACTGGCTGACATCAGCAGCAAATACTAATATGTAAGTAGAAGATTTTTTTATTTAATATATAGATATTTAATATCGTTTCACGGTTGTACTCTAGAATACTAGTTGCTGTGTCTGAGTGAAAGAATAATTGTATGTTAAAATTGCTGGGGAAAAAATTATTTGCTTTTTAAATGGTTACAACTGTTATTTACAGAAAGACTTTCAACATTGTCTTGTAGGCTGTCTTTTATAAAATTTCATCATACTGATGTGATATTGATTTTGCTACCTCCCAAAAGCACACAAAAAATGTATACAGTTTAGCATTTTGCATGCGTAAATATGTAAAATGGAAGGCGTGCTAAGTGGGCAGTTGCATTTATGTAGAGGGCTTATGTACAATCCATACCCAGAGCAGGCAAAGCCTTTGCTTTCTCTAAGAAAGAGACGCAGAACTGAAAGTGTGGGGTTTTTTTCACTTTGGGATTAGGAAGCATTTTTGTGTACTTGCTTAGCTTCACGCACTGTGTGGCCGTTATGAATGGGACTGCTGACATGTGCCTCTGGACATGCACACGGGTTTGTGCAAGGCGAAGGGCTGCCTCTGCCCAGGTCTCTTGGATAAAGGGCAAAGCCTTGAACCTTGAAGAGGTGGGCAAGATTTTTTTCACTGGAGTGGGTGGAAATGTATTCTCAAGCACTCTCTGTATTTCTCCTTCTAGACATTTGATGTCAAATCAGAAGGAAGGCTGTGGGAATTATTGTGAAACAGAACTGTACCCCAGTATAAGATAGAGTATATTGTGGCTATAATGTAATGTAATATTGGAAAAAGATGTGTCGTGTTGTAGATGAAAGCATTAAATATGGACATTACTACATTTCAGGTTCACCTATGAAATTGCTCCAGTGTTTGTACTTTTGGAATATGTCACACTAAGGAAAATGAGAGAGATGGTTGGCTGGCCAGGGGGCTGTGGCGATGGGATATTTTCACCTGGTACATGACATTTCAAGCTTTCTCTATTTTTCAGACTGTGGTATATGGCATCCCCTGTAGCTAAAGAGTAAATATAATTAAATATGCATGTTTGAGAGGACACTTGCAAGTAAACACCAGTGGCCTCTTTGAGATAAAATACTGTATGTTTATGAATTTCAGGGATGTGATTATGAGGGTCTGTTAGAGCAAATTGCACTGCATGATGAGCAGCTGTAATGGCACATGGGAAACATAATGAGAAGAGACATTTGCCTTGCAGTTTTGCTTTGCCCCCACTTTTTATGGATTACATGAAATAGAAAGACTATTGTATTAATAATGGAGGGAAGAAGCACAACAAAGCTCTCCATCACTGCAGGGGAAATTGGAGCAAACAGGGAAAGACGTAGCATCCCCTCCAGCAGTTTTAGTGGAGTCAGTAAGACCCTGCCAGCATTAGAGCGTGCTGTTAGCTTTCCATGTGAAGCTGACCTGTTTAGCTCAGTGGGGTACTTGGGTGGCTAGTTCATATGAGTGCTTAAAGGCTTAGAAACTTGGTTCCTTCAGGGCAAGTCAATAAGGCAAAAAAGTTAGTGTAGAGAAATCATTGACAAACATTCTTAAGACGTTTTTATTTTTTTAATCATTCCACTTAGTCTTTTGGTTTATACTCTTCGTCACTTCTTCTCTCACTCTGTAATTTCATTGCTCAAAAATTTTGGCCTGTCTATCTTACAAAATTGCAGAATACTGAAAGAATTTGCATTGGGTATAATATCGTGGCTTGTCAAAAGAGAACAGACTGTTAGCTGTTGCAGAAGGAGCCATTCTGGAAGAGTTACCTAATGGAGAGAGAAAGAGTGCACTGTTGAGTAGAGGAAAGGCCTCACTGATAACAGCCTAGGACATTCAGCTCTCTGAGGCCATGAAGGTCAGGCAAGGCTCATCTTCAGCTTCTCACATCTGAATGCACATGTGGGAAGTGGTGGGGGAGTTTTATTCTGGCCCTTTCCACAGATGAAATAGATGAGAAGAACTGACATTGCTTTTTGATGAGTTCTTACTTAAAAAGCACTGAGAGCAAAAGCTCTGACAGCTTTTGCTGTGGTGCTTAGAGATCCCCCTGAAAACCTTGGCCTCCGTCACACCAGGTGTCTAAATGTGTATCACGAGCTCAGGACGAAAGTGAAAGCTTCTGGAAACTGAACAGTGGTTGGTTACTAACCCTGACCTGACTCAGTACAGCTGGTCTTGGTTCCTCACCTTCCCGCTGGGCTGGTCAGGGACCTGCAGGGTGAGAGAAGAGCAACAGTGATGCTGCCCAGCCAGCCCTGGAGGGCAGAGCTGGGCACGGCAGCAGGCCGGTGAAAGGCTCAGTGTGTGTGCCGGATCTGCCAGAGTCTGGCAAACTCAGGTAGAGATAGTGTGAGTCAGGAAAGGTATGTGCCTCAGGAGGAACTGCTGGCTCTGCTGGGGCTGCGAAAGGTGCTGCCTGGCATGGGGCCAGGGTGTTGCTGGTGTGTCGGGGCTCACTTCATCAAGCTGAAACCTGCGTGGGAACGGGCTCTCTGGCACGCGTGTACCTGCGCTGGCATTTGCAGGGCTGCCCCCTCTGATTCTTTCTTTCTCTGCAATTTCTGGTTTGTGCAAAGTGCATCTTTCTAACTTACTCTCTCAAGGCAGCAACACTCAGTGTGCAGGTTCTGCTTTTTTAGGAAATAATCAAAAGAATTTCTGTGCTGTCTTCTCAATTCAATCTGTCTTGGCTTTAGCTGAAGACCTTACTATGGCAAAGAAAAGATTCTTTCTCTCTGCATTCTCTGGAATGAAATATACAGTATCAATACATGTAAAGCATAAAAGTCTGATTATTTTCTCCAAATTCTGTAGGTGCGTTTTGTTACCTGCAATTAACTGCAGATGTGAACACAACTCCAAAATTAAAAGCGGAATGCAGGCTTATTAATAAACTTGAGGTTAAATTACTGAGCAATAAGTACTAATAGGAAAGCCTGGTATTGAAACTTAACATTTCAGTCTTGATTCTTTTGACACTGAGCCAATGACTTTGGACAAGATAGGCCAAATTACTTCAACTTGGTTCAGTCACTTAAATCATGAATAGCAGCAGTTGCATGACATCATACATTTTCGAAATGTTGCATGCACTTTTTAGGGACAGGTACCTGAGCATTTCCTCTTAATCTCTCCATTCCTTGTTTTGTCATTTCTGAAGAGAGGTGTAGAAATACATTCATATTTCTCAAGACAGTTGAAAGGGGAAGAAAAGGCCCAGTCTGTACTGACCTGTATGCCAGCAATGCCATTCTTCTCTGGCATTTTCCCTTGGATTCACAGGAGGGCCAGTGAGGTCAGGGAAAGCCCAGAGCAGGGCAGCCTCACTGCAAGAACAGAGCTAGGATACTGATTAGAAATGAAGGGCACAGCCTGTGTGGGCTGTGGAACAGTGTATATATCTCCAGTGAGATTAAAACAAATCTTTAAAAAGTCAAAAACAATGTTAAATTTGCCAGCACAGATACCCAAGAGTGCTTCCTTCATCTTCTCAAAGGGTAGATTTTATCTTATCTCACTTTGGCTGTCCAAGCATTGGGTGTCTATCCTGGGCTAGTTACAGCAGCTCCCATATATTTGAGGGAGAGAGGCAGCTGTGTCTTCAGGGCAAGTCCCACCTACTACAAACAGCTGCCGTAGGATGAGCTGAACCATCCTCTGGAGGTGCACATCTTGTGCTCTTCACTCCATTTTTAGATGGATGAATGTTGCAATAGTTGAACTCTACCTTAGCGGCAAGCAGCATTTCGACCTGTTCATTTAAAACCTTTGCTTTACATAAATATGTGTGCATAAACATCAATATGTAATCAATCTCTGTGTGTGTGTATATATATATATACACACAGGATAAACCTGATGGATTTCATGTATACATGTCTGTCCGTGTGCATGTTTGTGTGCATAAAAATGTAAAAGTTCTCAGCCTCTGCCTCAGGTACTGCATTATATTCCCATAGTGCTCATGTAGCATTAATGTAAAGCTAAATATTGTTCCACTATAGACACAGAGACTGTTTGTAAAAATCTCAGAAAGGAAAAACAGACCGCTGCAGAGCTGTCGATCTGATACCCATCTTGAAGTGGGTAAAATATCCGTTTTGAAATGGCTATTTTAAGTCAATGTATGCCAGTGGTTTTAAGGCAAGTGTTAGGGACATTTAACCTTTTCCCCTTGTTCCCATCAGAGGACAATTAAAATGAAAAGTATTTGTTAGAATGACCCTTTTCCCTTTCTCTTCCCTCCTCCCACTCCAGTTATGCAGAAGATAGTGGCTGTTGGGTCTCAGTGGGTGGGTTTGCTCAAAGCTGGGGCGTGAAACACCACCTTGATTTAGGAGAGGAGAGCACAAATTAGGTGGCACTCGGAAATCCCTTAGGAAGTTGCCTTGTGGGGGCATCTGCTTAGGAGGTGGCAGAGGGTGGGGATTATGTGTTGATGGTATATGGAAAGCTAAGACTGGAGACTGAAGGAAAGATGGTAGCTAGAGTGAGGGTGAAAGGAAGCCCCAGTCATTTTCTGCAGTGGTACTTTTTGCGTAAGTTGCTATTTGTGTGTGGTAGATCCTGTTGTTATACAGCCCAGCTGTGAGGAGCATCAGGAAGAAGAATCTGTGTTTCTGCCACGAGGCAGAGACATTTGCATTACAGTTAGAAAAACTATAGCAAGACTTGTTTGTTCTGAAATGATGTAACAATGAATAGAAAAAGTAACAGTATATTACTGTGGACTCCAGGTGGTGCCATATCTAACATGTATGCTATGTTGATTGCACGTTTCAAGATGTTCCCGGAAGTTAAAGAAAAAGGAATGGCAGCTATTCCCAGACTGGTTGCCTTCACATCAGAACATGTATGTGTTTCTGTTTTTTCATATCTGTTACATTTGCTTGTATGAATTTATGAAGAAAATAGCTGAACAGGAGTTTGTCAACTGTCTTCATTTCTGTTATTCCTTCACTGGGAATAAAAACATAGGAAGAGGCTGGCTTCTTGATATATAGAGGGATGACCTCTGCACTTCTCTGTGGCTGAAATCCAGGGGGAGCAGTCTCTACAAACCACTGCCATTTCTTTGCTCTCACTTGTGTCCATGTAAGTGTTGATGTGAGTGGTAAGGACCACATCAAATGAGGACAGCTCGTCATTGGGCTTCAGCACTTTCTGCAAGGAATGTCATCTGTTCGGGTCACTCTGGGGCAGCAGAAAATCCTTTTGAGTCAAAATCTTTCCATCTGAAACCAATCCTGCTGTTACTTAATGAGAAGGTGATAACATACATGAAGACAGTGGTATGGCAGTGCTGTGTGTGTGTACAGCAGAGCAGCTGCAATATTTGTTGGGCAGCTGGGCTTCACTGTGTGTTTCTGCCTGTGAGCAAAGGCTTCAGCACACGGGGGTTCATCACAGGCACCACGGGGACCTGGCAGTGCCAGAGGTGAGGGGAGGTGGGCACAAGAGAAACAGGAGTAGTCCTCATGAGAGAGTTCTTTCATCTTTGTGCAGCCATACAGAAGTCTCTGTTGCGGGGGTCGTTTTCGGCTTTATGACCATTTTAAAATCGTTGCAGCTTGGAGGGGAGAATGTGGGCGCGGGAGGAAAGGAAAGAGGAAGGGTTATATCCCCAGAAGGGGCTGTGAGCTGTTTTCAGGCTTCATTGTCCACTTCTAGATTTCTCTCCAGCTGTGTGGGCTCAGCCAGAAGGGACTCATCCATGGCCAAGGCTCAGCAGGATACTGTCCACGTTAGGTAACAATGTCCTCCTGGTGCCTTTTTTGACTTGCCATAGAATGCGTTTCCATTCTGTGCAAATATGAAGAACAAAATACCCTCAAAATTCATTGGAAAAGTGCAGGAGGAAATCTCTCTGAGGATGCCTTTCACAGCAGTAGGAAGGGATGAGATGTGATACACAGCTGTGGGCTCCACGTTGCAGAATATTTGTCTCCATAGCAGTTAAAGAGGACATTATATGGATGAGTAGCAACTTTCCAAAGCTGGATGTACACCTAGAGATACATTATTCATATGGAAGTGACAAGCCTAAGTCTGGCAAATAAGGTTCAGCATGATTATTTAAAGTAACAAATCCTATTAATCATTAGAGAATTTCATTGTTTTCATAGCGATGGAGTGTTAAACAATGACCCAAATTGTGCTATTAGTCTCGAAATAATGAAATGAGCTTTAATAATTGTGTTTTCATGCCAGGGAAGAAGCAGTTCCCTTAGCAAATTAAACATTCAAAAATCAAATATACTAGAGAATTCATAGGACGGCATCTGAAATCCATTACATTTTAAAAGCATCTTGAAATTGTAGTTTTGTCCCTTCCTCAGTCAAGCTTTTTATAAAGTATGTTCCCATCTTCTAGAGAAGTTAAGAATCCACACTGTGTGAAGACAGGACCCTTTAACCCTTAGTTGCCCAAAAGATATGGGATCATGGTTTAACCCTCAAAACAGTGGCAGCTGTTACAGGAATTATGGAGGCTTAGAAGTACAATCCTTTTTAAGATAGGAAGTGTCATGCAGGACCTAAACAGACACTTAAGATATGCAAATGTTATTTGTCTCATTTATCACATCATGCTGATAATGTACCTACTTTTAGACTCCTTGTCCTGACTGAGGTTTCTCTCTGTCACAATTGGATGCTATTGGAAGACAGTGGCCATGGAACAAGTAGACTGTAGAATCTTAGAATCATAGAACACCCTAACTTGGAAGGGACCCATCAGGATCATCAAGTCCAGCTTCCTGACCCTGGGCAGGACACCCCAAGAATCATACCATGTGCCTGAGAGCGGTGTCCAAAAGTTTCTTGAACTCTGTCAGGCTTAGTGCTGTGACCACTTCCCTGGAGAGCCTGTTACAGTGCTCAACTACTTTCTGGGTGAAGAACCTTTTCCAGATACCCAACTTAAGCCTCCCTTCACTCAGCTTTGTGCTCTCCCTCGTGTCCTGTCACTGATCACAAGAGTGAAGAGTTTGGTACCTGCCCCTCTGCCTCCCCTGATGAGGTTGTTGAAGGTTACAATGAGGTCTTGCCTCAGTCTCCTCTTCTCCAGGATGGACAAACCAAGAGGCCTTGGCCACTTCTCATACGGCTTCCCCTCCAGACCATTCACCATCCTCGGGGGCCTTCTTTGGACACTCTCTAACAGCTCAATGTCTTTTTTGTATTTTGGCACCGAGAACTGCACATGAAATCCAAAGAGAGGGCAGCCCAGAGCAGAACAGGACAATCCCCTCCCTTGCCCAGCTGGTGATGCTGTGCCTGATGCCCCCCAGGACACGCTTGGCCCTCCTGGCTGCCAGGGCACTGCTGGCTCATGTCCAACCTGCCATGGACCAGGACCCCCAGGTCCCTTTCCATGGCACTTCTCTACAGTCCCCAGTCTATGCACACAACCAGGATTGCCCATCCCAGGTGCAGAATATGGCACTTGTCCCTGTCAAACTTTATATGGTTGGTGATTGCCCAGCCCTCTGAATGGTCGAGGTCTCTCTGCAGGACCTCTCTGCCCTCGAGGGAGTCAATAGCTCTCCCCAGTTTAGTGTCATCAGCAAACTTACCTAGTATCCCTAGTATCCCTTCCAGGTCATTAATGAAGCTGTTGAAGAGTGCAGGGCAGAGGATGGAGCCCTGTCCCCCCATTCACTGTAACTCTTAGTGCCTGACCCCTGATCCAGTTGCTCACCCATCGTGTACCAGGGTTATCCAGCTGTGAGCTGGATGCTTTGTCCAGAAGGACACTGTGAGAGACAGGATCAAAAGCTTTGCTGAAGTCCAAAAAGGTTACATCCTAGGCTTTCTTAGATCAGCTCGGTGGGTTACCCTTCTACCCTGTAGAAGGAAATCAGGTTTGACAAGCAGGGCTTTCTCCTCATGAAGCTATGCTGGCTCTGACCAATGACTGCATTGTCCTCCAGGTGTTGTGTTTCAGTACTTCCCAGAATAATCTTTCCTGTGAATTTACCAGGTGCTGAAGTGAAACTAATAGGCCTGTAGTTTCCGGAGTCCTCCTTCTTGGAAATTGGGATGACATTCCCCAGCTTCCAGTCAGCTGCAACCTCTCTAGATTCCCAAGACCACTCAAAAATCAGTGAGAGAGGCTTTGTGATGACTTCAGCCAGCTCTTTAAGAATTCAGGCCCAATGGATTTGTAGGGATCAGGCCCCATAGATATGTAGAGACCCAGCTGGAGCAGCAGATCCATAGTATCATTTCCCCATGCTCTGCACACACGGTGTGATAGTAAACAAAGCTTAAAGTAACTGTACATATTTAGAAACTCGGAGATTTTGATTTTGAAATTTCCAGTCAGATGCAGAGATTTCAATATCAGCAATTCTCAGCCAAGAATTTCAGCATCCCAGATGAGTATTTTCATTACTACCAGTCTAGAGCTTCCTTCACTAGAAATGAATGAAGTTGTGTCACAGTTGCCACCACTACTGGTGTAGTCAGAATCTGGACTCAGTCTGATGCCATGATAGGTTCAGCTGCCAGTGGGGGAGAAGGGAAGGGAGGAGTAATTCACAGCTTTAAAGTAATTACCTCCCTAATTTAGAAGTGCATCATGTTCCAAAATTAGGAGCCTCACTCTCTGCACAACCAGTGAAGAGAAGCACCTCTGGAGAGAAACTCAGAGCATCCAAATTAGGAACCTAAATATTCCTTAATTTAAATGTTCTTAATCACCTTTGGGAGGGATTCACCTACTTCCGTGCACTGACCATAAAGAGCCTTCTTACATACGCAACCTACATTTGGTGCCTAAAATAGGTTATATGACTATTCCAACTGTGCGTGTTCCCAGCCAGCAAATCTTCCCCAAGCCACAGCTTAGCACACTGCTTCTGTTTGTTTCTGTTTCACCAGTGATGGTGAAGTACCCTGCAACTACTTGGGTCGGTCTTCCACAGGTTTAATTCACTGAGATGCACTTGCACTCAGGATTTAATTCAGTCCTCTGTATTCATCAGAACATCATCAGTCTTCTTTCATTTGCACTGGTGCAGGAGCAGTGATGTCCTTCAGGGCAGCTGTTCTGGACTGCACATGATGCAAGAGACCTTGACTCAGAGGGGAAATAGTGATGGATGCCAGTTGTAAAAACCTATTTCAGTCTATCATTTCAAACACAATGAAAAATCTGAAGTGAAGGCCTCCTCCTGTGTTCCAGCATATCAGCTTTAGGCTGCTGTAATTGTTCAGAGGAGTCCATCCGTTTTTCATCATGGATAAAGCTGCTGAAAGGGGTAGCTGCCTTCTCAGAATATTTTAGTTGTTCCATTTATCTATGAGGCAAGACCTTGTTAAATTTTAACCCATTCCCTGTTGTGATTTTGACCTGCCCAACCAGCACTGTCTTAAAGAGTATCCAGTAGTAGCTGGGAATAGTACGGAGCAGGGATTACATCTAGCAGGCAAAAGGACAGAATCATGCTGCCCTGAGCAGGAAAAGTGTGCAGAGGAGAAGTTTAGCTGTAGAGAGGGTTCAAGTCACAAAACAGCTTTTCAGCCTTTTAATTGGTAGTAGGAAAATAGCTTAAAGAGACTTGCAGAATTTCTGTGGACTTGATGATTAGTTAGGGATTGTGTGGGCTTAATCCACAGTTCAGAGAATGAAAAAAGAATAAAAATTGGAAAGACATAGAAATTTTTTCATCTTCTCTGTTCTGCAACCCAGCAAGACTGTTCTCATGTAGTCCACAACAGCTTTCTTACTTTCCCACTCGTCTAGAAGCCCCCTAAGAAGAAACATCTTGTCAGGTGCTCAGCAAGGGAGTAGCAACACTATTCCTTATCATAGATTTGGAAAAGAAAATGCAGAGTAAGAACTGGCAGGTGATTGAGTCTGATCTGACAATAAGGGACCTCTTCACCCGGTTAGAGACCACAGAGGACACAGAAGAGGCTCTCCTTGCCCTTGGCATCTCCCCATCTGCACTGTTCTTGTGTTGAAGTAGCTGCTGCTGAAGACTTCACTAGGAGTGCAGCTCTGGCATGTACCAGCTGGTACCTGCTCTCCAGGTATCAGTGTTGTAGACAGCTGGACACACTTGGAGGGACCTCTTCCTCTGAGTGAGCACTGGGAGAGATGTCTTGTCTGGGGAGGTAGGGAAGCACCCTCCCAACAATAGTGCACTCGGCATCCACACAGCAGCTAGATCAGAGGAGGCAGTTAGCAATAAATGACCTCTTCAGCTTCTTGCATGCTGCTTTCCCCGTGTGGATAAGCCCCATTAGTTGCAAGGGATGTGTCAAACGATTCCAGTATCTGTGGGAGAAGAGTGGCTTTGGGAAGTTTTTATCTGAACAGTTT
Organism: Lycocorax pyrrhopterus obiensis; assembly: GCA_014706295.1. NCBI lineage: Eukaryota > Metazoa > Chordata > Aves > Passeriformes > Paradisaeidae > Lycocorax > Lycocorax pyrrhopterus. The sequence continues at coordinate 16,941,479 of JACSVZ010000002.1, read as the reverse complement.
CAGAAACCTACTATGAAGCTTCTTGGTGTTGATGCAGAAGGAAATTAAAAAGTGACTTCCATGTCTGTAGCTTGCTAGACCATTTCACACAGGCTATGGAAGATTTTGGATTGGTTTCTGTGTAGAATGAATGAAAATCTGATCTCTAGTCTACCGCTTCCATGATACATAGTGTTGCCCTCTGTCCCTGCAACTTAAGAGACACTTTGCAGAACTGTCCCCTGCCAGAAGCAGTCCAAGGGGTGTTGTGTGTGGTGCTGCTTCCAGAGAAAGATTTGAGGAGCCTGGAAGTCCTGTTTTCTATTTAGTAGCATAGATTACAAAGCTGTAAGTTACACTCTGGGCATACGTAAGTCTGGGCATACGGAGTAAGTAGGAATTAGATTTGTTTCCACCTAAGGAAACTTAAAATGAAACTGATGGATTCACACATTTTTGCTTTGCATTACTTATTGCATAATAATTAGAAAATTATTTTTTGTGGTATTTGAAGCGGGGGAAACAGTGAAAATTTGGTCTTATTTGAGGAACAACTTAAGTCAGGTAGCACCATTCAAATCAAAGTAAAACCATTTTCCAGAAAGTAGTGCTCTAGGGCAGTCTGTCTTTAAGAAGAAGTGCATCATTTGGGTCCAATCCTTCATCTGGTCAATATCTTGTGGCTTTTACACTGCCACAGTATCCTCCTGAACTCAGTGCAACATTTCTTAACACATAAAACACTGCAAAACTATCTGCACTGGAAAAAAACCAAATGAGTCTTGCCGATTAGAAAAGCAGCATGACATTGTGTGTTTCAAAAATGCCGAAGATGTACGTACTAGTATGTTCAGAAACATTATTATCCTCATTTCTCTCCTGCTACTAACAAATAACTCTAAAAACTGAATAGCAGTAGGTAAATGAAACCACAGCAAATACATCTCTCATTACAGTGTATTTAAAATTTGGATAGGACACAATATGCTCTTCTTGTAGGTAATTGAAGGAGAAGTTGTAGCTTGAAATTAGATGATAAAGATAGAATTCATGTTGCTTAACGTTAATCACCTTAAGTGTAAACATTTAATCTGAGTTAGTCTATACACTTTTTACAGCCAATAAAAAAGAGGAAGATCTGCAGAAGACAACTCATCTTAGGTTTAAAACAGATGCCAAAGCCTTAGAGATGTAGTGCCTTCTGGAGGTACCTTTTCTTCCCCGCTTTTGAGGGAGCCCAAACAGCAAGCCTGGACCAGCCACACATTTTTAGATTATTAAGAGAGAAATAGCCTGGCCGACACATCCAGGGATTCCACAATGCTTAAAACCCAGGAGAGGTGAAGAAGAAAGTGTGTTCACCTTCTTTGCTGGTGAATAGATGATGGGGTGAGGCTGGGGGTCCAGATCTGCTGGGCACCAGGCTGCCAGTGACAGACCTCGGGGGAGGTTCAGCTGTAGGACGGCTTGGCTTGCTCAGCATTTGGGAACTGGTTACTGATAAGCCACCTCCACAAAGCTCATGTCACTCTGGATTTATGTAAGCAAGCAGAAACAGCAATCTGAAAAAACAGCCATGCCCTATGGGGCTCATGGCATTAGAATGGTTTTTCCTGACAGCTTCAGCCATGCCAGATGATGAGCAAGTAATTTAGCAAGCTATAAAAATAGAAGCATCTGTATATTGAAGCACTTTAGATAACGATGCCATACTTTTCAGATCATAACATTTTTAATTATTCTAATTCTTCCATTTTTCAGAGGGCCTATTCATTATTGCACCTGTAATACATTTACACTGTCTCTACCTTACAAAGCTAACCATGTAAAAATGGCTATCTGGGGAACAAACCTATACCTAACAACATTTGAAATTACAGATAAAGGGAAAATCTCCCTGGCTCAGAATCACCAGGGTTTTTTTCCTGGCCATTAATATGTTCTTAGTCACTAATATCCATACCTTCTCCTTCACCACTGAATTTTACCACTTTTCTTTCCATAGGGAAGTTAGGTTCCTCTCTTTTGGGGGTGTATTTGCAGTCTTCCATGCACCCTTTGCAGTGCATGAAGGGAGGGAGGGAGGAAGCCAGGAAGCTGCAGTGACAGCCCATTCCCACCTATGTGTTCTCCTCTCTCTGGCAAGCCCAGGACAGTGGTGAAACTCCAGACCCTCCAGCTTCTTCAAGTCTGGCTTTTCTTCAGGACTGGCATCAGGCAGTCTGCGCCTGTCCTCCCTTTGTTCCCTGGTTCTCCCACCATAAGACTTCGGATCCACATAACTCTTAAACAGCTGTGTTGTGGAAGATGGTGTTCAAGCTGCCTTCTTGGTATGGCTGAAAAGTCTGTAGCCCTGGTATTTGCAAAGGGGTCACATTTAATGTCCTTCCTTGTTAACCCAGTTAAATCATCTGTAAATAGTTCTGTCTGATCAGGTTTATTTCTGCAAACCTTTTCATCTCTTTGACCTTTATAGTTTTCTGTGTTTACCATTATATTACACAGGCAACCAAATTTTCAGCACCATCATGGGAATATTAAACCAAAGTTTAGTATTTATCATTGTGAAAGTTTTCTTTGCTCCTACAACTGTATTTTTTCTATTTTGCTTTCATCCTGGGTCTTTCAGAGCCTCTCGAGCGCTTGGATTAATTCCTGTGGTGTTGCCCTGAAACATGAAAACATAACAGCAGTCATGTATCTGTGACTGTATACACAGATTGAGCCATTTCATATTCAGAGTTTGTTTAGAAATTGAAGTTGCATTTGCCCTTCTGTGCACAGACTTCTGTATTTCTTCCCAATTTATCCCTAAACCAGTTTTGGTTCCTGATCACTGAATTCCCTTCAGTCTGTAAAAAACCTTCGGGCAACTGAGCTATCAGCACTACATTCATTTTTTTTCCCCCAGTGCTCTTTTAGCAGTGCCATGAGACTTCTTAGCAAGGCAGCTGAGCTTGGCCATATTCCAGTAGATGCCTTTAAGCACATGGGCTTAATTTTCTTCCTCATAGTAGATCATTTAAATATGTCTTTTCTTTTTAAGGCACTTTGAATAGTTCTGTTTCCTAGTAGAAAAACAAATTGCAACAGTAAATCTTTTTTTAACTAGTGTGGAGTAGGGAGCAAAATTAATGTAATGTAATGTCATTGACTCAAATCCCAGTGAAATGTATCTGTGACTCTTCACTCCTAAATCTCTACCTGCATTTATATATTTACACTGCCCAGTATGTGTACATCAGTTTGTGTAATACATGAATAAAAAACAGATTACATTTTTTAAAGTATATTAATTCAATTCTATCTTCATATAGCATATCAGTGAACTGTCATTATGCTGGCAATATTTTTGCTCTGTTTTGAATTTTTGCAAAGTTCCAAGATACTTTCCTAATCTTGGGAATTTTTTATAAGCCTCCTCCTGCCAATAGTCATTTCATGGCCTCCTCTTCTCCCCACTCTCACAAAGCTGCACTGCTGCCCCATAGGGCTCAGGGAGGACCACAGGGCTGGGAACAGACTTTTGTATCTTCGATGTTTAGAGGTTTGTGGATTGGTCATGATCAAAGCCTTCATCTACAGTGCATTCGTGCTGGGGAAAAGTCCACTGAATTTAGTGAGGCTGATGAAACTCATGGAAATGCATGTGTTCAAAAATCCAGTTTTGTAAAGTAAGTAACATGCCATGAAAAATGTCAGTGTGATGGCTGAGCTGTGATGTTCAGTGTCTAAGTACTTCCTAGCACCTTGTGACTCCCAGCTAGAAAAACAACAGAGCAAACTCCTTCTCTGAGATGAACACACCAGTGACCAGTGGCTTTAATAGGCTGGACAGTGTCAGCGTGTTAAACATCTGCAGTGTCCGGAGCGCTGGTGGCTGCAGATGCTGTACACTTCCCATTCTCACAGCAGATATCACAGGACTTTGTTCAGAGAGAAGGGGTAGAAACTTCTTCACCTGAGGTCATTCAGCACCCACTGCAAACCAGCACCCCTTACGCTGCATGAATCCTCGCTTGGAGGTGCCTGTTTCCCCCAGCACGTAGAGGAAGCCTACTTGATGATGTCATCTTGGTTAGGCTAGCTGCAAGGAGCCCAGTTCAGGACAGCAGAACACTTAAGCACAGGCACAAACCCCCTGTAGCTCATCTAAGTGATGAATATGCGTTTCATTTATCATCAGTTTATGCGAGAGTCAGTCCAATGTGTGTATGTTTACATTTCAGAGTGTGCTTAGTTCAGGGACTGGGGTGGTTTGCTGTACTAGGGCTTCATAAACTGATTTTAGATCTAGGCAACGTGTTCAGTGGCTGCTCAATACACCTTGTTGGTACCCTGCAGCCATATCCCACAGGGAAAAGCTGTACCAACCCAGTGCATTTAAAAAATAAATGTAGTATGAAAAATATTTACCTGAGGAAGTATTTTCAAATTGTCAATATATCATCAGTGAAACATGACTCAAGAGCAATCTAAACTTCTTCAAAATGTCTGGATATTTAAAAAGTCAGCAGACATCATGAAAACTTCAAGAATTTCAGCCCAAATGGTGAGATACAGGCATATAAAAAAAGGAATTTGTACTGGAAACTCAACCATAGCAATGTTAACCACAGAAGTCAAGACTCAATGAAAACTACTCCCTGAGCAATTTTTAAAACACAGAGGTTTTTTTACTTCTTAAGTTGGACATACATGTTGCAGTTGTTCTACTCTCCTTCCTCTTTCATTAAGTTGGCCTGTAATTTTCAAAGTGTTCATTATGTATGGAGCCCTTTCCTGTGCAGTGAATCTGTGCCCTCATTGCCTTTAAGTAAAGCCCGTTTAAGTGTAACGTTGTGTCAATCTTTCCTTGCAGCTCTCTGCTGCTTGCAAGTACTCCCTTGGCAAAGCAATAGTGATTACTTTTCTCCTGTGTGATCTTCTGCAAACTAGGTCTTCCTTTCTTCTTTAATACTCTGAACACTTTAAAAGGCTTGTTAGATTTTTATCTTCTGGATCTTTTTTATAGTGTTACATCCTAGGCTAATGGTACTGTAGTATACCTAAAGAATTTCCATTTTTTAATGTTTAATAATCTGTAGTTAAAATTACTTTGGACAATATTGTTAACAGCTGGGTTTGAGTTAATACAAAATCAGATTCTTGGGGCTATAATTTGATATAAAAATGTTGCATTATCATAATCACTGGGATTTAATTTAGAATTGTAAACCAATACTGGCTCGGGAGTTAAGTCCTATGAGCAAGAGAAAATTAGGTCGACTTGCACTCCAGTATGTAACTTACACATTTTATTTTGTACATACAGATTAACTAATAGTCTTACTATAATAATAATAATAATAATAATAGCCCTATTCTGATCGTAAACGTCACTAGCTCTGTTTATTAGTAGGAGTTATTACTGGCTTTCACTGGCATGAGATCACAATTAGGCTTCCTATCTTAATTTCTCTAAGTGTATTATTTGGGCAGAAGATACAGTGTAGCTCATGACTCTGGACATCACAAACTAAATGACTTCTCAAGGGAAGACTTTTGTTTCAGTTAATCAAGCTCATAGCTGAATATGTACAAGCAGTAGAAGCTGCAGGCATGCGTCAGGGTCCAGCATCAACCACAGTTGTGTATTTAATATTCCAGGAGTAAACCCAGATTAGAGGGATTGCTGTTTCTCCAGTTGATGGTACTGACTGGCTTTGAAGCCTCAAATTACAATGATCAGTTTCCAAAAGGGCTCTGAATGGAATTACTGCCTTGTGGGACTTCTTGCTGAAGGGCTTGCAAGAGGGTAGTGTTTTACATTAAATTAGATAAGAAATAATAAAACCAATAAATAATAATAAATGTATTTTTTCAGAGTCACTTTTCTGTGAAGAAAGGAGCTGCGGCCTTGGGTATTGGTACAGATAGTGTGGTTTTGATTAGATGTGATGAAAGGTAAGTAAAGATGTCAAATACAGCTCTTTTTGTGGTGCATAAGAGAGGATCACCAGGTGCTCAGCTCAGAGAGAGCATGTAGGATCTGGTCAGCAGTTGGTATAATTTGTCATAGCACTACCATCTTCAGCAGCTTTACACTCATTTATCCCACTTGAGGAACTGTCTCTGTTAGTAGCTTTTTTATGGGTCCGTTTTTGGAAAGTCTTAAAAGTTCCTTTCCTCAGAGGTTTCTGATATTTTTTTTCCTTTCATTCTGATGTGAAATGGGATATCAAACTAACATCATTCTTTACATTTTGTGCTAAGAAACCAGAAGGAAGCTTGTTTTGGTCAAATCAGACTCTCACATTTTGATCCATTAAAATGAGCTGAAGTGGGCCTTTTATAGGAATAAAATACTTAGGAGCATTTGCTAATGTAATTCTGTTACTTTGTGCCCCGCCCCCCCCCCCCATCTCTCTCAGCTGGATTACATTTCCCTCAGTGCCCTTGGTAGGGACATGTTTGTGATAGGATGTGAAGAGAAGGATCTTGGCAGTATTGGAGGAGGCTAAGGAGGATGATGGTCCCTGGAAACCAACAGCACAGGAGGCAACTAATCTGCAGGTCACATAGGCTCCAAAAAAGGGTGGTAGATAACTTCTTGCTTAACTCAGCCAACTAAAAGGTTCTGATTCTCTATGAAAACCCATTTTGAGAAAGCAAAAGTTTATTAACAAAATCAATGTGTTCTGATAAAAATTTTCAATTTTAGGGAAAAACACCTTCTATGGGACAAAAATTAATAGAACAGTTCTTACAGATTCTGAGAGTCTTTTCAATAGAAAATGCTATTTGAGTCCCTCATTGTTACAAGGTGCTGAATTAATTATGTCTCTAGCAGAAATGGAAGGTTTTGCTGCCATCAGAATACTCTGCTCCCACATTAAAAAACAAGCACCAAGTGAGCAATTTACAGTGCTAATCACAGTGCCTCGTATTGACTTATGGTCTTACTATCTTTTTATTAACAAAAGACTGAACACACCTTGAAGAGGATTTAATGGTGTCAAAACAACCAGTACACATCAAAATAAATCCCCAGTTGTTTCTATTCACTAAAGATGGATGTGGATCAATAAAGTCGTGTCTTCCTTTTCTTCTTGTGCGAATTCAGCGTGATGATTTTCTGTGAAGACCGTGGTTAGCCTGCCCATGCTGAAGTAAACAGCAGGGTTACTGTGTGTCTCACAGACACCACAGGGACAGAGCAAATTGTTTGCACAGGATGGGGGCTGGTCTGGTTGAGAAGACCCTCTGTGAAGATGTGGGCCTGTGGAAGGGTGAAGGGGCACCTGGATACCTTTTTGATGTTTTCAGTATGACCAAGCATACTTCCTAGTGGCTCTTACCCATTCTGACCCACACCTGCCAAGTTTGCCTGGTTTAGCTGGTAGACCTTGACATTGCTTGGGTATTGCACTCTCCTGGCCATAAATTCCTGCATCTACTTGATGTGACCAGGGGCTGGATAATCACTTTGGTAAAAAAATTTGGGCAGTGAAAGCATCTGTCCAGTTCTGTGTATGTTTCTATGCATAAGCTCACTAAATCAGAAACTGTTAAAGACCAACATATAAATTATGTTTTGAGGAGGAACCCATTGCCCTCCTTTGACGTGGTTTTATTTTCTTTATTCCTCTAACAATCCCAGGAACATTTTTTGAGGATAAGACTACTACTGCTTTTCTCTGAACGTGCACATGTGTCTGGGACTCACAAGGAGCTGAATACTCTTTAGACATTCCTTGCACTTCTGCAAGAAAAATCAGGGCCAATTTTTAGATTCATAGAGCTTTTTATTTTTAGTTATTCTTCCAGTATTTTAGTGTTTTGAATATGCGGGAGAGATTTTGCAAAAAAATTCATCAGTACAAACCCATTTCTACTGAAATTAATACCATCTTATTGTAAGCTATGTAAGGATGAAAACTTAAAAAAACAGCAGCATCTTATTTCAATAAATAAATAATTTTAAAAAAGGACATGCATCCAAATGCCATGAAAACAGTTCAAGCGTTTTTATGCAAAATGAAACTAAAACTAATGGGTTTATTAGTTTCCATGTGACTTCATTTTGAGCTTTAATAAAGGTTGTTCTTTTTTTATAGCAGCAGGAGGTGAGGGCCTAGTGAAAGAAAAAAATCTGAAAAAGTCTTAAAATTTTATATCAGTCTAAATGTACATCATTCAAAGTGAAGACTTTATTTGTGTAACATGGGAATCTATCATGTTTGTATTGCTGGTATTCATACTGCCTCTTCTTTTATAGACTTGCTTGTGTCTAAAGCAAAGAAAACCTTAGTCTCAATATTCAGTATCAATCTTGCACCTAGTTAATTTACAGGATTTCTAAATTAGCCTTCAAGCCTTACACAACTGAGTCTGAATCTGAAGTAGGTGGTTCATACCAGAGGTGTTGCAAATACAGTCTGAGAGACTGACAGTGAATATAGCGAGTCTAGACTGGCAGCTTCTCACACCCTGCTTCAAGCAAATGCAAACATGTTCCTCACTAAACCGTGGAAAAGTCACCCTGAAACGAGTTCATCCCTGGGAAGGGAACACAGAGACAGCTGCTGACAGCACAGCTGAGTTGCACTGCTCAAGGCCATGCAGCTCGGCTGGCATTTTCTGTGCCTGCTGAGAGAGGACCATGGCATTTGGCACCCAGCAAACTTCGTGGGAGGGTGAGCTGAGCCTCTCCCTGGGAGCCTGAAACTTATTCCCAGGACTGTAACTGCAGACAGGACCAAGAGGCTCCAAGGAGCAGCATCAGTCTTTAATAGGGTGTCCATGAGATACTTCCTCTCAGCTACCATCACCATATTGATGCAAATAAATTGACTAAATAATTAGGGTAAAAACTCAGACTAATGGACAGAGTCTTTCTGTGCTCTTCAACGCAGCATAACTCTTGGGCAAAAAAGTCACTTTGCTCCTTCTTTGGGTTTCCTATTAAATGAAGAAGTAACAGCAAAAGTTGATTTCAAGATCAAGTTACTGATGTAACTCTCTCTTGCTCCAGAGGGAAAATGATCCCATCGGACCTTGAAAGAAGAATTGTTGAAGCCAAACAAAAAGTAAGTTTTCCAGCTTTTCTGCTTCCAAAGAAGAAAAAAACCCAAAGAATGGTAAAGCCAGTCGTTCACTTTCCTTGGTAAAACAACACAGCCTTGCCCATTAAGTTTTGATTTATTTCTCAGAAATGTAGCCTGCCAATTACTGAGGCAAGAGTTGCTGAGAAAATAGGTTTAGAGCTACTTTATAATATCCATGAGCTATTTGGCTTTCTTTTTATATGTTGTTCTGCATAACATCCTCCTCTTTTATATTATCAGCCTATGATGCAGTTTCTCAGCTGAATATTGTCAAAACCAGTGTAATCATTTTGGGGAATTTGTTTTATTTTAATGCATTGAAAATACTTCTCACAGACTCACCAAATCAATGGAAGGTAAACTAAAATCCACATATCTCTAAAAATGCACACACTTTCATATGTGTTCACTAACAGAAGCTAGAATAAAAACATCAGTTTAAAGTATGCAATGAACTCAGCCCTGTACTTTCAACATTTATAGTCACTAGAAACACACCAGTCAAAGCTGATTAATAGCACAAATGTTCATTAAAAGCACATCTTTTCCAAGAAAAGCAATACAGTATATTAAAAAAATGAGGCAAAATGGCATTAGAGTGCCACTCAAACCTACTGACTGTTGCAGACGGAAATTTGGACTTTTTTGATGGTTTGAACCCCAGTTCTGCAAAAAAAAAAGTAGCCCCTCTTGACCTCTAAGTACTCCTTATGAAATCAATGTAACTACAAATGAAATTAAAATGAAACGCTGGCATAAATTTTAGCAGACCCCAGACCTCATAGTGCAGAAGTGATGGCTGGTGAGTGCTCTGCTGTGAGGCACAGCATTCAGCAGAGGGAATCCAAGAGATAGTCCCTGGCCTCTGTGGAGGCTGCTGTTTTTGCCTTTGAAGAGCTGTCTCCCTGCTCTGCATGAGGCATGGGGCTGGAGGCGAGCCCCACACCTCCCCTGTCCACTGCCCCAGGAGAAACCCTCAGACAAGATGTTCCCACTGACAGAACTGGGGCACCGCATGTCCAGACACTCGCTGGGATAATTGCAATGCAGCCCAGGGCACGGTCCACCAGAAGTGCTTCTCTCACCGTGGTGCCTGGTTGAGGTTTGTTTATGTGACATCCTGCAGTGCAGACTTTTTTGTTTCGGGCAGGTGGTGTGAAGGAGAATTGCTCTGTTGAGCCCTTACCTGTCTCATGCATCCTAATAAATGGAGGATGCTGGTTTTGGAAGTTTGCTGCCACCTTAAGGTAGAAACTATAATATCCCTGGGCATCTAAACTTGGAGAAAACCAGTGTAACGTAGCAGGGATGTCCTCTGGGTGACACTTGTGGGGTCACTGTGGGGGCACCACAAGGGGAGCTGCGGCTGCTGCAGGGTGAGGGGGCTGCAGTACTCTGACCAGGTATAACACCTCTCTGCTTTCTTGCAGGGGTTTGTTCCTTTCCTGGTGAGTGCCACAGCTGGGACAACCGTGTATGGGGCGTTTGATCCTCTCATAGCTATTGCCGACATCTGCAAGAAATACAAAATCTGGATGCACGTGGATGTAAGTACGATCACACATGGAGGGCTGGATTACAAGGTGTATTAGCATTAATTTATTCATTTTGGACGGTGTCATCTTGTACAAAACCCGTTGTATTTAGTTCCTGTAATTAAGTCTAACATCCAAGCACTGACTTCCCACGCCTCTGAAAGGCTCAGGTCAGAGGGATATTTTGGGAGCTGTGACTGTAGTTGTAGTTGTAGCAACTGGGGCATTTAAGATGACCTAGTTTGAGTGCTTTTGGCTTTCAGCTTTATCTTTAAATGCCATTAGTAAAGAAATACATAAGAAGCGTACTGAGTACTGGCTCAGCTTTTGCAGCAGCTGCAAAATAAATACATCAGGAAAAGGCTACATTTGTCTGGAATAAAGTACTGCGAATTGCTGATCAGGTTAATGCAAGTGTTAGGGAAAATTATCAGATTGGCTACTTAGCTTTATCCAGGCTCTTGCCAAGAAATCTTTCTGAAGGATCATCTTTCAGCCCTCGAATATCTTCTATGTCACTTTTGCAAATCCTTTCTCCAAAAGGGCTTGGTAATTGACTTCCCATAGGTTTGGGAGTCTTGATTTTGTATTACTGTGTCAGCCAAAATCAGTCTAATTCAAAGGAACAATTTGTATTTACCTTAAATACCTCTCAGTCACATGAAACGCCTGCTTGTCCCAGATCTCTGTGAGGAAAGCAAACGAGTAGAGGGCAAGCAGTAGTGGGTCCAAAATACGATGAAAATCCCTCAGAGCAGCTGAGATCTCAGCCTGGTTTGTTATTATAACTTAGTCACTACCAGAGGAAAGGCCGCTGACCCAGGAGCAGCTCTGCAAGTTGTTAATTACAGCATGGGCAGCCCGATGTGCCAGTGTCAGAGGGGCGAGTGAGGGGTTTGCAGATGGTAAGGGTTAGGGGCTGGATTAGGGGCTATTAACCGCTGCTTCCAAGTTACTGGAGGAAAATTGTTAGCACAGCTCATGCCTCAGGCTCCCTCTGCCTGGTCATTTTGGAATGTGCCACATCAGCAAGATAAAAAGGGTCCCAAACTGATGGGAATGCACAGATGTCATCGCGGAGGAAAGCAGAGCTCTCGTTAAGATAATGTGTCTTGCCTTCCAGGGAGCATGGGGTGGTGGGCTCCTGATGTCAAGGAAACACAAATGGAAGTTAAATGGCATCGAAAGGTATGATTTATTAGTATCAATAAAAGACATTCATTAAATGCATTTTAACATACTTATGATTACCATAGCAATGCCTGTAAAAATTAAGGATCAATGTTATCTCCAAGATATAGTAGGGAGAAATCACATAAACTGTCCTTCCAGTTGCAGCAGCATTGCTGAGTGCCTTTGTGCTACAGTATTGTGACAATTTGTTTTGGAGTATAAACAGCAGACATTCCATGCTTGTTTCTCTGTTCTTCCACCATACATTCACAGGTCCAGAGTAGTTTCTGCAGTGTTCTTTGATTCAGCATCCAACATGAATTAGCAATTTCATTTCTCTAAGAAGTGAATCTCGTAGGTCTTGTACACTGAAGTTTGAAGTATAAAACATGGATGCACCTGCAGTTAGGACATGTCCTGCTCTGTCACTTCTGGAGAGAATAGCCCTCTCCAGACTCTGTTATTGATGTCTTCTCAGTAAATCTGTGCCTGGATATATACATAGTTGTAGTAATGAGCTCATAAACATTGCCGATAATGCAGATGAACGTAAGTGATGCTAGTCCAGGCTGGAAGGACTGAGCTTAAACTTAAAAACAGCTGCTTACTCAGAATCATTTCATTAAGCTGTGGAAATCCTTTCCATAGGATGTTAAGATTCATCTACATTCAGGGAAAGACAAAGACCATTCAGGATTTCTATGAGCCACAAATGAGGGAAGCTCAGAAAGTATTTAGAGAAAGTTCATAGGTGCTTGCCCTGTTTTGTATTCTTCCCAGTCACCTATTTAGTCCACTTTCTAGAGGGAGTATACTGAGCTAGGTGGAGTCACTCTCATTTCTGTATTTCCTGAAGTTCATGATGTTTGAGAGTAAGTCATTACTCCCTTCCTCCTTCTTTGTCACTAAATCAAATTGCTGTTCCTTGCCGATTAAAATTACAAACAACTTCCTCATCCTGATCCTGGAGTTTAGGAAGATACCTTGATGATTCAGTTCTTTTCTCATGCATCTCTCATGCAAAATTTGGAAAGCAGCCAGCGATTCTATAAATTTGATTTAGTTAAGACTGCCTACAGCACTCCGAACTTATATATCATGCATTAAAAGGACATAGATCCAAATATCCAGCAAGTTAGAAAAATCTGCCTCATTGCCTGTGAGGGCAGAGTATGAAACAAAGTGTTTGCATCCCAAATTGCTGCCCAAATTGTGCTGGAATGGGAAGTTCAGGTTAAATCTACTTTGGAGCATTTTCCACATAATATGCTTTAGATCCAGAACTCCACTGGATTTTATTAAGTGCTTTGATAAGCACGATCTCATTATGTTTGACAGTGAATTAAGGAAATTTGTTATTTCGAATGCTGTTCCTCTGCTTGCTGGACACAGTGACTCATTTCAGTTTGTCCAGATCTCAAATGTGGGAACCTTTAGAGCAGACCTTTTATGGACCTTTCTGTTTCATGGTAGATAATGGAGTCATCACACGTCTGAGTAGAAGAGAACTGAAGCTGATAGGAAAGGGAACATTTACTGCAGCACACTGCACTCTGAGTACTCACATCCCTCTGGTAATAGTCCAGCAGAAATACTCCTGTCACAGGCAGGATGAGTTGCAGGACCGTCCCTACCGTGCCCTCCAGTCCCCCACGGCAGATATCAGGGTGCTCAAAGGCGCCCTGAAGGAAGCCCAAGCCCCAGTGTGTGGAGCAGATAGGTCTGGTCAACATCAGGAGTTCCAGTCTGGTGTTCCCCGTCCAGAGGCTCAGGCAGGAGGTGACAGCTACATGAGAAAAGCATGTGTGCAGTGAGTGAGTGCTCCCATAGAGGGTCCGGGCATCCTTCCGGGGGCTGTGGCTGCTCCGTGATTGCATCAGTCTGTGTTTAGTGATGGCTCAGGACCAAATTCTTCCAGTCGTGAATCTCTCCTGTCATCCATTTGAAATCTCTAAAGGAAAAATATTCCTTTTTTTCCTATCTTTGACCCACAGCCCAAAAATCACATAGGTTCTTGATGCTCTGATATTTGGGTAAACATGAGATGCTTTTGGAAAACATCTGTGGATTCCTGTAGATTTTTTTACTTCACTGTTTGTCTTGGTCAGCAATTTCTTCAAACACACACTGATGACAGAAGCCCAAAATAACTGATAACAAATGAAAAATGGTGGATTTTTATTTTACATAATTATTTTTCTGTGTGCAATTGGTATGTAATTAGGTAAATAAGTGACCATAATTCACATCTGGCTGTTGTCAGCAAGTAATCCTTTTTCTTGAGAAAATGCATACCAGTATTGTTACTTAGAGGTCTCTTAAAGAATTTCTGTCTGATTTTGCATAGGCACAAATAAAATTAAAAAGTATCATATCAAGGGAAATTCGTAGACCTGAGTGGATGTTCGGAATCATTAGCTTTGGTGTTGTAATCAGATGACTGAGCTGATTAAAAGCTGCCAAATACTCAAAAAGCCAAGCCAAGTGGCCAGATGTTGCCTCTTCCCTACAGATTTTGCATCAGGCACTTGCACAGTCCCATTTAAATAGCAAAGGAGAAAGCACAGAAGTACTGCCTGATGTCCATGTGAATTTTGAAGTTGCTTGCTTTGGAGGAGTGGAAGCAATTTGGCAGGAGGTGCATAAACCTGTAGCACTGTCTCCAAGTCCTACAAAGAAAAACACTGCTAGATTCTAACATGCTCACCTCTGTTCACATTAGTGTTACCTGCAAGTGTGTCCTGGGTCCTTTAAGTTTTCACATGCCTCAGTTGACTGACTTATGCCAATTTGTACCATCAAAATACAAATCACTGCACTAGATGAAATCACAAGCACTATGCATCCTTGACAGCTTGCCCAATAGGATGCAAATATATACATTTATCAGCTAATTCGTCATATGTAACAATAGTAATTATAAAATAGCCAGTCAAGCATAACACAAAATTAAAATAATAAACAACTGGACAATCTTCCGTTCAGCCCTCACCACAGTCCCAAATGCCTCTTCTCTAGACCATGTTGTGTCAGTTCTCTGTTTGTTCCCAAAACCTAGGCTGACAGCAGTTTTTTCGACACGTGTCCTGAAGGGAGGCAGGATCAGACTCTTTTCTGGCAAGATGGGTCAGTTCTGTCCATATTACTGTAGTTGTGTGAATTGCTGTAGCCAAGCAAAAATTAAGGAGCTATGAAAATTTGCCATCATCGGAGCAAAAAGAGAAATTACTTTGGGCCAGGTTTTCCAGGTTACTCAGAGACTTAGTGATACCCAGAAGTATTTCAAGGAATTTTTAAAAATGCCTGTGTGAGCTAATGACTAAAATCTTGCTGAAACTGGAATCAGAGGGAGGGAGACCTGCTAGGTTGCCAGCTTCCTATCTGTGTCTTCAATTGACTGTGCAATTTTAGGACGTTCATCAGTCAAGTGGGTGTTTTTAGTAAGTTTGCTCTATATTTGTAAAGTATGTATGACTCCCCAGAAAGTTTAACACTGATTAAATTTAGTGGATAGAGCATTTATCCTGTGGTAAATTGCCAGGATTGTCATCCAAAAGCCAACTGGAGTGGATTAGTCCCCTGTGAAGGCATTGCTTTCCTAATATCAGCCATGATTATTTTCAGCTTTGCTTGCTCGGAAAAAGAAAAAAGTGAGTATTGCTACATGTTCGGTATTATTCTAATTATTTCTAAATGCCTCTGGGATTTCATCACATAGTACAATGTCTGAGTTTCATGTGGTTTTCTGTCCCAGGGCTAACTCAGTGACCTGGAACCCTCACAAGATGATGGGCGTCCCACTGCAGTGTTCAGCCCTGCTAGTAAGAGAAGAGGTATGTCACAATATACGTGCTTCTCTGCTCCTTTCTGGCATTTTACTTCTGAAAATCCTGGATATTTTCTTCATCAGTGTGCCATAGCTAATATTTGCTAATGTGATGAGGATTATAACAGGAACTGAGAAAAAACCACTATTTGCATGCTTAGGCTGTGACTGCAGGAGGAATTAAAGCAGATGTCTAGCAGAAATGAGGCCATCAGTGGCAATATCTGTACAGAGTTTTGTGACTTCCCATTCTAAATGTCCGTGGTTAAGTTGTGGCTGCATAATTGTGTAACCCCACTAGTTGCTGTGTAGCATAAGATGTAACTGCAGGCAAACTCTGGCCCTCTTGGGGTGAATGTCATGGTTTACACGCAGCACAACATTTGGTCCAGAATCGAGGCATCATTAGACTTTCTAGACTTTTATGATATTCCTGCCCAGCTTTGATCTATATATCCACTTGGGGGCACATGGAAGTAAAAATGGAACACTAAGTGCACTTGGAATAAAAAGTAGACGTTTCATTTAGCGCTAGAATTTGAATTACCCTTCAAGCCTGTAATTTTCATATAACCATCAGTTACTGGGACAGCTGCCGTACAGCCACCACTTAATAGACCAGCTATCAAAAAGCTGGTTGCTGTTTTGCTAACAGCTGTACAACAGATTGTATACAAAGTGATTGCACTTAGGAAGAGAGAAACTGGCTTTTATTTGCCCTCTGGGTCAGTTCCCCAAGACAAATCCTGCCTGGCTGAAGTCAGTACCATCCTTGACTTCTAGTGAGAACAGATGGCTCAGATTAGGAGAAAGTCAATTTTTTTCCCCCCTCTCATTTTGCTATCTCAGTTTTGAGTTACACATAAAGATTAGACTTGATGATAAACAGCCATGTTATGATTCTTCTTGTATTGGAAATTGCCATTTTAGGCAACAGCCCTAAGGTATACCATAAACTTGGTTGAGATCTTAACTAGAGCCAGAATGTGGCTCTCTGCATTTTACTTTAAAAAGGAAACCTCATGCTTTCATGAGCCAGGTTTTCTCACCTTGTTGGCTTCTGTCCCTCCCACAAAGCTGCCTCTTAGAATGGTGTGTTGCAGCCCAGAAATAGCTCTAGCTGGCTGTTTACAGGCCATATGCTCTTCTGTCTCTTCAAAGCTTTCTATACCACTTAAGCATCCAATCTGCAGCTGAGGGCTTTGCAGAAAAGAACTGTTCCTACAAAGAAAGAAAACAATAAAAATCAGAATTTTAGAGACCAAAGCAATTGAAAAGTGCTGTGATATTCTTTAGATTAGTCACCAGTTGGTCCGACTCAGAAAAGATGCCTTCAAAGGAAAGGAGGAAAAGGAACCAGAACAAAGAATAAAAGGCAAGATCCAAAACTGAAGTTAAGCATAAGAAAACTAAGAAGCACAGTGTCCAGCTTTTTATAAAAAATTATTTGGATCTGGGAGTGGCTTACACATTGCTGGATCAGGTACCAAGGCATCTTGGGCACTGAAAGGGATTAGTCCATTGAGCAACTAAGTCTAGTTTTTTCCTTTTTTTTGATCTTCCTTTTGCACTTGGACATATATTCGGCTGAATTTGGGTGTTTGTAGTTTTTCACTCAAAGCAACCCTCAAAGCAGTAGTCAAATCTGTGCCAACATCACTGTGCTTGTGTCTTTGTGTCCATAAGGGACTGATGCAGAGTTGCAATCAAATGCATGCTTCCTACCTCTTTCAACAAGACAAGCACTACGACCTGTCTTACGACACGGGAGACAAGGCCTTGCAGTGTGGACGGCACGTTGATGTCTTCAAGCTATGGCTGATGTGGAGGGCGAAGGTAGGACTGCCTGCTGCACATTTCTGTGTATTAAAATAATGCACACCAGATACACTTGGGGGGGCGGGGGGGGGTTCTGTAATCATAATTTTAGAAAATATCTGACCTGAATTTCACATATACAACATGAAAGAAAGAACATTATTATTTTCTGGGGGTTTTATACTTTTAACAATGGAGCTTCAAAGCAGCACACATGATTTTGAAACTTGAACTGTATGGCTTTGCATAGCATTTGCCTTGTGTAACTGTAGGCATAAATCATATACCTAGGAATGTTGTTACAAAGATTTCTGGAAATAAAAAGATGTTTTAATTACATTCAGAAATTACACATGGCAAGTCAAGACTGGAATACCTAGTTTCATTGCATGCAGTAGATACGAAGTAATCTTTTGAAGGAATAGAGAAAAAATTCGTAAAAAACTCTTCACTGGGAAATCTGTAAACACCAGCTCTAATGATTACTTTATCTATATTGCTAAATAAGCTCTTGCATGTACTTATCCAGTCTATTATGTCAGGTTGCCTAAGGTTGGTTCAGAGGAGATGACATCACTGTTTTCATTTCCAGAAAGCGTTAAAGATTCTCATGATTCGTTAAACCTCTGAGGAGGTGTGGGAGTCTGTAGAGGAGGATGCAATTGCTGGGGTCTGCAGAGTGGCAGGCGATTTTAGCCACATATCTCTTTTACTCCAAGCCTTTCTCCCGGGGCTACCTCTGCTCTGGTTTGAAATGTCTATACCCAGAGGGATAATGATACAGGCTGTTAAGTCAGTCCTGCACTGCCAGAACAGATTTAGCAGGGACATGCATCCGTTACTCAGAGACATTTCTCCTGAAGCCCATTTTTTCAGTATGCCTTGTACTGCTTTTTCTCTTCTCACACTCTGCTTGTAATATTAACATTACAAAATAGGATGTGTGTTTCTTAAAGAGTTTATCTATTGCAGCTGTTTATTCCCCTTCCTCCCTCTTGAAGCTGAATCCTTTGTTTGAGGCATAACAGTTGGTGATTGTAGGAACAATTATGATGTCACAGAGAGGATTATGACTTCTGCCAGAGAAGAAAAAGAAGGCTTTTCTGCAGCTCTTAAAAACACAGCTTGTGAGTTTATATGGTATCTGTTAGAAAAGAGAGAAGAACACTACAGAGGCAGGGTAGTATCTAAACAAAGTGTGCGTTTTCACAGGCATCAGACTGGGCTCTAAAAGTGTATCTACCCATTCTGTGCTTAACTAAAAATGAAAAAATTGTTCTTGGAAAGGTCCCAGCATATCATTCCTGGAAGATTAAAATTCCCTATTCTGAAAATAGCAGGAGACTCCCCGTGTCTGGAACTCAACACCTCCTGAACACCCCCCCGCCCCGTGCCAGTCCA
Organism: Lycocorax pyrrhopterus obiensis; assembly: GCA_014706295.1. Lineage (NCBI taxonomy): Eukaryota > Metazoa > Chordata > Aves > Passeriformes > Paradisaeidae > Lycocorax > Lycocorax pyrrhopterus. Next base: position 16,922,658 of record JACSVZ010000002.1, on the reverse strand, counting down.
AGCTATCCAAAACCATCCTCAGCCTCTCTGCAAAATCTACCAAAGGCACCCTTTGTCACAGAGGTGCCATTCAGGTTCTCAGAAAAATATTCCTGAGAACCAAGCAAGTACCTGATGCTTATTTTGCAGAGTTGGCTATAGGAGTGTCAGTGGCAAGAGCTGGAGACAAAGGAGCTCTGCTTATCAAAGTGCCCTTCATCACACAGAATCAGATCCTTAACTGATCTCACAGAGACTTCTGAGAGGTGACTTGTGCTGATGTGTTGGCAAGTATTGCAAGGTCCTTTTGCTCTTTTAATTCATTGAACAGATATTTACATAACTTCTTTTCTTCATCTCTCTGTAAAGGGAACCACAGGATTTGAAGCACAAATTGATAAGTGCTTGGAACTTGCTGAATACCTATACAATAAAATAAAGAACAGAGAAGGGTATGAAATGGTGTTTGATGGAAAGGTATGTAGTGCAACTTCTTTTTCTCAGTTGGTCAACTGTGTTTGCTTCATTACCTCTTGGGATGCTACCAACAGGTCAAATCAAACAGCATGAGGCAGAAAGCAGGGACCCTTTTAACAAAACCTGTTGTTGTTCCAATTCCTCTCTTCCTCATGGAATGCAGGGACAAGGGGAATGAGGCAGCTGTGCATAAGTGTTCAGTCTGCTCAGTTTAACCCTGCTGAAACAAAACACTGGTATCTCAGCCTAACACAACACACACAGGCACAATTAGAACCAGCTCTTACGTAATAAAAACAAGTTGCAGTTTCCTAATAGCAGGGTCTGTTAGGAGTGAGAGGTACAGTGCCCCACAGAGCTCTGAAAGGACAGCTGTGCAGAGCGGTTCTATCAGCATTCTTAGGTGGGCAGTCACAGGGGAACTGGGGTGACCTGGAGGGACCATCTGCACTGAGGTCCCTGCCGTGATGGGGTGCAGTCAGCAGGGCAGGGGCTGGTGTTGCTTGGGAGCCCAGCTGGCTCATGGGACAGAGGTTGCACCACTGTTTGGGGTGCAGATATCACTAGGCACGTTATGTGGAGGGCTGAGATGGGAGCCCTGGGTGCCAGGAGCTCGGCTGGAGCACAGTGCCCAGGGCAAGGCAGTGCAGCCTGGGCTGGGTATCTGTACCTCTGCTGTGCTGGCCATCGCTTTGTGGGCAACCTCTCCAGCTGTGAGAGTTGGGGACAGGCCTGGTAGCAACCATCATTACAAAGTTAGCTTGTGTTCTGTCTCTAAAAGAGAACAAGGATGAACATCACTATGTTTCTTCAGAGATTACAGGCTCATATCCACATACCACTATGGAATTTATTTCCTCCACCTCTCACATCATCACTGACTTTGGTCCATTGCGTCTGATGATGAGTAAAGGAACTGGCAGCAGGAGGAGTTGCTGTAACATGCATTTAGCATCCAGCAGAGAGGAACATGGCAACGCAGGCAACTGTTGGGAGATGGGAAAAATGCACAAAATGTCAGCTAGTTCTTATTTTATGCCTTTCTGCTTAGTACTCCCATAGATGTTAAATGAGCTAAGATGCTGTGGTGCATGCGTATTAATACAGCAGCTAGCTGAATCAAATTGAGAAGTAATAAATTTCATTAAATGTAAGAAAATCTTAGACTGTCTTATGCACCACCTGTGGCTCCTGTTTACAGAATCAGATTCTATATTATTCTGTCATGTAATAAAAGTAAATGACACGGTCCTCACCTCAAAATTATCTGTAATAGACTCTTGTCTTAGCCACATGGTCCCTTCAGCCCCTGGAGGGGACAGGAGCTTCGAAATCTAGATGCCTTTCAGAAAGGCGTAAATATATTTGCCCAGCTGGATGTTGTGTCTCTGCATCTGACGCCCTGGGAATAAATTGCTTAAAATTATCTTTTCTGCATTAATAATGATGATGACTCTCAGTGGACCACAATAATGAAACCATTGTCTGCTGTCACAAGATGATGTATGAGAGGGAGGGAAGGCATGAACTTAATTGCAACTGAGATATTATGAGCATTTCTTACAACGTAAACTATTATTATTCTGCGCTTAGCCTCAGCACACCAATGTCTGCTTCTGGTACATACCTCCCAGCTTGCGTGGAATGGAGGACAGCGAAGAGAGAACGAGCCGCCTGATGAAGGTGAGCAGTGTCCTCCAGGGTATCCTGCAGTAGGCAGTGAAACCCTTGCAGGCAAGCAGTCCCCAAAATGATCTCCCAGGGCACAGGGCAAGGTGAGTTCTGGCAAATGACACCTCCATGGTTGTTTTACTGCAGGTCAGTCTGGTGCTGCCGTGCACTGGTGCCCAGGTGTGGCATTCCCTGGCTTTGCCTGAGCTCCAGAGCACGTATTCATGTACATGTTCATGTACCGAAGCTACTGTGAGCTGCAGTGACTAAACCCAGCAAGAGCAGCAAAAGCTCAACAATACTACAGCACCCTGGCATGTGGAAACAATTGTAGCCATGTTTTGAACATAAAAAAAACAGCTACTCTGTCCCTGTCCGCAATATTGAGGAAGTAGCAGAGGGAAGTTTCCCCGGTCATTTTAAGAGCAGGACAAAGAAATGGGATAAATTGAATGCCTTTTCAATGTGACATTTACTCCTTAGTGGGGCTTAATGTTTTTATTAATATTGGATGTAATTTCATTTCAGCTGCTTGTAGCTCTCCATCTTCTATAAAAAAAGGAAGTATACTCTGCTTTAATACCAATGAGGATGATGACAATAATAAAAATAATGATGATAACAGTGACAGTAATAATAGTCATCATGGTCATCATCATCATCCCCTGCTTTTTGTTACTCTGCAGGTGGCACCAGTGATAAAAGCCAGGATGATGGAGTATGGCACGACCATGGTGAGCTATCAGCCCCTGGGAGACAAAGTGAACTTCTTCCGGATGGTCATCTCAAACCCTGCGGCCACTCACCAAGACATTGATTTCCTGATTGATGAAATAGAACGCCTGGGACAAGATTTATAATAACTGGGTGTGAAAATCTGTTCCTGGACCTCTAAGTAGACAATTAAGTTGTCACAAACTGTGCGAATGTATTTGTAGTTTGTTCCAAAGTAAATCTATTTCTATATTGTGGCGTTGGAGTAGAGTACAGTTTAAAATCAAGAAACATGGCTCCTTTAAAGTCCTTTCCTGAGTTTTAGAATGCCTCCTTAATAATTAGCTGCACAAAAAGCTTCATTGAAACAAATAAGGAATACAAGAAGATACTTAAAATTTTACCCCAAATTTTAACACAATAATTACTTCGTATTAAAAGCAATCAGACTGAATGATGCCAAAGTTGCCCAAAATTATGACAAAATCAAATTGGGGGAAGTGGGAGGGGGTGGTGAGATGCAGAATATACATGCTGTATGTTTAAAAGTGAAAGGATTTTGCCTTTTTCGTAGTATTAGAACAGAATTTCTAATTTACCTATAGCAACATTTCAAATGTATTTAAATAAGTATAGTTTTACAAAAGGAAATATATATATATATATAAAAAATCCTATTTTGTAAACTATATATTTTTCTTTTATATGGGTTATAAAACTGCAAGGACAGAAGCTGAAAATTAACTGGAATTCTTTTTCTTTTTGATGGAGGTGCCTCGAATATTTATTACTGCTTATTTGAAAAGACAAGCCCACATAATACATTCTTTCTCCGTGTCATATGGATTGTACATCTCCAGGGTTGGTTACTGAAAAACCTCAAGAGGACTGCAGCTCTTACAACCACTTAATAAGATCAATTACAGTACAACAATAGGATGCTATTATTCCTAATTATGTTTCCCACGTGGCCTAAGCAGACGCACAATCAATATACAGTGCTAACCACGACTGAAATAAGGTTGTATTTGGATGGTTTCTGTGTTCTATGTTTAAAAAAACCTATTAAAAAAAAAAGTCACGTCTGAGTAGATTCTTATCTCAAAACTATTTCTGCTGTGAGCAGTCCCAAACTACATTGAAAACCTCGCAGTTACATTAAGAAGGTAAAGACTTCTTACAGATGTACAAGTCTGCAAGACAAGGCCTAAATTAAATGTGACTGTAATCTGAGTGACAGGGATGGGATCTAACAAACTGTTTTGTCAAAGGATTCTCACAGTGCTGGGCTCCATCCTTGTCTACAACAAACTTGAGATACGGCTACATCTGCCAAAGAACAGCCCCTACAGAGCTTCACAACCATGGGCACAGCCCTTGCAGAAATTATTTGCTGCATGATTCCTTAGCTTTAGAGGTGTCTCTGGCATGGAAACTGAAATTTATCCTTTCTCCCTGCAACATCTGGAAGTGTTGGTAAGAGTTCTGCAGCTTAGACCTGTCTACTTATAACCCTCCTAAAGTTTTGGTTTTAACTTTGCCTAAATGGCCAACTTGTGTTTGTAAAGCAATATTGTTTTGCTGTCTCTAAAATACTTGAAGACAAAAAAAGAAGTGCAATGTGGTTTTAATTTCATCTAAAATAGTTAAATGGAGTATTGATTCAATGTAATATGAGGACATGACGTAAGAGGAAATAAATAGTGTCTGTAATTGTGTTGCCTTTATTATATTGATAGTACTGTTTCGTCACCTCAGATTGAGGCTGTGCACTTTAGATTTAAACTGTACAATGTTGCAAATCAACATGTGTTGCTGTATAAGCTTGTACAATATATTATTGATATGTCATTATTTGTGTGGTAGTAGTATTGACTCTTGATAGTGTAAGAACTGCATTCACGCCTGTCCCTCTACTGTATCTTTGCTTGGTGTTAACCTCTCCTTGTCAGCTTCTGGGCAGGCCTCTCACCTCACTTCAGTGGACTTCATTGCTACGTGCATAGTGTTGCAAGCCAAGCTGTAGAGGAGATACCAGTTCTATCAGGAAGGCCTCAATGTGACCTCTGCTAAATGTGTCAAAATCAGCAGACTAATCACTGAAATACTGAGTAGAGCAGCAAATTATATTCTTTTTTCTTGCTGGGAAAAAGGCAAGCAAAGAACTTATAAAGTAAAAATAGTTCAGGGACAATGATGAAGGTGATCAGTAGCCTGGTTACATCTTGCATGTGCAATTACGTTTTAAAGTGCTAAGTGCAAACAGCGTATTTATTAGATGTATGTGCCAATCCAAGATTTACATTTGGTTTTCCAGGAGAACCAGCTCTTTTTTTTTTTACACCTTACTGTACTTACTGCAGCCAGGAAGGAGCATCATAGCAGTCTGTTCTTGTGTTTGACCAAAGTATCTTATCTGTGGTGTTGATCTAAATCCAAATAAAAGTGTAAAGTGTGACTCTGGGTCTTTTCATTAGCAGCACTGATGAGCACTCTAAGCATTTATCACTTGTGCCATTTTGGAGCAAGGCCCCAATAAAGAGAATGTTTAATTGGAACTTTTTATGTCTCCTGCTGGATTTTTTCATTACAAGATGCGTTCTCTTCACTACTGTAACATAAAAATATCAACTCCACCACTAGACCTTTTCTGAGACAGTACTCCAGACCTTTTTTGGAGGCAGTACTCAGCACCAGCATACAAGGGTAAATCTGCCATCTGGTATTCCTTTACCTTATCTTTACGAGATGGATTTAGTTGCTTTTTTCCCCTCAGACAGCATCAATTTTTCTATGCTCTGTTTTGTCTTTTTATTTCACAAGTACTTATCCCCAAATTAACCATAGACTCAAATCAGCCTTCAGCACAGCAGTGAAAGCAGTCAGGGCACTTGCCAGGACAGCACAGACTATACAATGGCAACAATTTAAAATGGCTATGAAATAAAAAAGACAAAACAACCAATACAAAAACTTAAGATTTTAATCTTTATGTCTCTCCCGGCCCAAGGCCACCTCCCTTCAAAATGTGCCACCAGTCTGCTCTATTTCTCTTCCAGCATCTGAAGTGCTGCCCAGTGCAATACCAGCAGCAGAGAAATAAAACTATGCTGTTAAAGCCACAGCGGTCAGAAAGCTCCTGCCCAAAATGGGATTTTTTTGTATCATTTCTTTAAGTCTCTAGCAGAATTTAAGGTTAACACCTATGCTGAATACCTGCACAGAGCCCAGCTAGGAGATCTGTAAGGAAATACAGAGAGGGAGAACTTGTGGAGATAAGCTACTGTCCGTACCCCAGTGAAGCTCTCCATTTGGCACTGGGAGAGGGAGCACTGGTTTAGCCTTTTTGAGCACTACTCCTACACAGGAGTGCGTGAAGCTTGGGCTTGTAAAAGTGACTGACTTGCCTCAATACCCAGTAGTTGCTGAAAAAAAACGTGTAGGTCGGCTCCTGTGCAGCTTCTGCAAATCCTCAGCCCCAGTGCCATATTTGTCAGCCACGAGAGTGGCTGAGGGGCAGATGAGAGGCTGAAGAAGTTCTCAGCCCAGTGGGGTTGTTGGCCTGATAACACCAGACGGACCACCCAAGGACATGGCTGATGTGATCATTGAGTCTTGATGATTTTGGCTCTTTGTGGATGCTGCTCGTTCTTCAAATGGCCTCCAGGCAGGACCCAGAGAGAACCCCTCGCCTACTCAACATCTCCAAGGAAGGCAGGCTTAAATATCAAGTTAGTTGTACTGAACTCATGTTTCAGCATGGCTAAGGAAGGAACAAAGCAAGACAGAGCTCAAGAAAATGTGTGTCTTTTATCTGACTTAGCCAGGCTAACTGCCAAGAAGAAACCCATTCTAGATAGAAAGAGAGCCCCATACAAAGCCACGGAACTCTGTCTGTAATGTGCTTATGTCTGAGTCCTACAGTGTCTGAACCATCAAGTTTCTACCTGGCCAACCTAACTACAGGGAGTAATTCAGCCATCAAGGGAAAGCCAAGTGCTGCAGCTGGAAGAATTACAGACCTGACTTTGCTCTTCACTGAAAAGACAGAACAGCTGCAGGTCATGGCACCATTCATTACAGCAGTGTAGGATGCAGGTGTATAGATTTTACACTGTACTTTGGAGCAAGAAATTGGGTCTCAGATTAGAAGAAAATAAATATCTACCTCTTTTTTGTAATAGAATAAAAGGCTTGCTGCTGAAATTCTTGCATTGCAAATGAAGATAAAAAAACCCTGTTCTATAAATTCCCATTTCACGAACAGAGCAAAGGCTGTTTTCTCCAGGAACAGGAAAGTCGCAATTCAAGCAAGGATGGAAACCACCCGTTCTCCCACTACTCTGCAACAGCTGTCCCTGTGCATGTTCTCACTCCAGCTGATGGCTGATGCTGAGAATTCCAAAGGCATTCAAATACCTATGATGTTAACCCAGATTGCTTAATCCTAGTCCTCTAGAGTACTCACTTTTAGCCTGTGACCTGTAATCCCCTAGGGATAATTTTCTGTAGGTCTGTGACCAATAATCAGGAAGGGCAAGTTCAATGCACTGCTCTGCAGTATGTGAAATTTCTAAAGGAGTCCTCAGCTTCCATAGAAAGGAAGTGTTTCTGAAACACTAGATTTTGCATTACAAGTAACAGGGTCTGGTGTGTTAATGACATCTGACCTGCACTGCATGTTAAAACCATGTTAGATTTTAATTATATAGCAACAGAAAGATACAAACATTAAATTAACAAGCAGGACCGGGAGCATAAGAGTAGGTATACTTAGTTTGTCCCACTACCCTGGAAATTTTTATTATTTTATATAGTCCTGTATCAGTAAATTTCCATTTTCTCCCACTTCTACACTCCCTGCATGATGGACTTCTATTTTCCTACCCATCCTCCGTCCCGGTAATGAAAGTGGCTCCGGAAGAACAGATGTTTGGGACTTGATGTGAACATGTTTTTGTTGCTCTGAGAAACTAAAAGGAAATGGCTTGTGTTAAAATAGTTATCTGCAGCCCGCAGCTCTTTAAAGACAGTCTGTAAAGAGGGATGGGGCAGTACGGTCGGGGACTGCACACACCAGGACTGCCCAGCAGAGCTCCCCAGGTGCTCTGTTGCTGAGAGGCAATGCCCACCACGGGAAGTGACTCCACAGCAGTCCCTGCCAAACAGTTCCAGCTAATTTCCCCATTCAGATGAGCCACTGCTGTTTGCATTGCACTGGCAGCCAGTGGAAGCCCAAGCCTGGCAGCCGTAAAACCTGTAACACTGTCAGCTCCATATTGAAAAGCACGGAAAGGACTTGGGGCACAGAGCTTTTCTCAGGACTTTGTCTCACATGATAATTTTTCTCTTTCACCAATATTTCCTTCTGACCAAGAGAGATTGTGAAAATAAAACATGAAGCTTTTAGGCAATTCTCTGTTTAGATTCCTCTTTCAATGAACTTGACTTTGGGACGTATGTTGTTTCCTTTCACAAGTTCCCAGATGCATGACTTCCACCAGCACCTTTAACCAGCACGATAAACCCTCCTGGCTGCAGAAAGCTCAGAGAAACAAGGACAACAGCTCTGCACAGTACCTGCAGAGATTCTTCATGGGGCAGGTGGGATGGTGCACCTTCCTCCTGCAGCAGGCACCTACGTCCCTTCTGGGAGCAGAACACAGAGATGAGTTATGAATCCCCATCCCTTATCCTATGGTTATTGACTCTTCCTTTTAACTTCAATACAAATGAGTTTCAATGCTTACTACTACAGAAGGGTTTTCCTTGCTTAACCAAACAGACATCTGTCCATTTACATCTCACGTTTATTAAAACTGCAATAAATGTCAGTAGTTGAAAGAAATAATCACATTGAAGTGAAATACAAAATACATACAATTAATAGTAGTGGTCAAAATTGTCAGTTCAGGCGCACACTTAGGGCCTTGTTTGTGCATATCATGGTTCAGTTTGTGTTGATTCATTTCTCCCTTTGTCATTTCTCTTAATTCATGTTTTTATGAGCTGATGTTGCAGAAAAATCTACAAGCCAATCATGTATTGTTGACATGACACTGGCACCCAAGAGGTATGCATGGATCATCTCAACCACTTTGCCATTGGTTCTGAAACAGCCTGCCCTTTATTTGCCACTGTGAAAGACTTTGTGTTCTACAGATGACAATTTGCAATCACTTTATCCTTTTCTTCTGCTAGTTTAGCTACAGTCATTAGGAAAGAAGAGATAAAAATAATCAAACTCCAAAAGCCTTCCAGTGATTGGAGCTGATTGTAGATGCCTCAATTGTAACACAGCTGAAATTACTGATGTATTACAGTGCTTGAAAGCAATTTTATGGCAGTAACTCTTAAATAAATTGCAGCTATTGATCACTAGCCTTCATATTTCCTGCACAGAAAGCCTCCTCTTTCCTTACGTTGTAGGCAGCCTCACTTGCTCCCAGGCTTGTTTTCAGAGTGAACCAACTAAACCACTTCTATGGAAAACTGGACACATTTGGCAGGATAGTTCACCAGGGGGCTAATCCAAGCAGACAGCACCAATACTGCACCAAGTTTGACTTCTGCATCACAGAGGACGTTGCAATTTAAAAAATCCTCCTGCTCTCTCTCGGGTACACAAAAAATACTCTGGTGTCATGCACAAAAACATAATTCTACAGGCTGTTACAGAGCCCTCTTGGTACTCGTAGAATCATAGAACTTTAAGATCATGTAGTCCAAGCATTAACCTAAGACTGCCAAGTCCACCACTAAACCATGACCCCAAGACACAGCAGTTGACTGTGTTGTCCATTATCCTCTGCTATGCATTACTACACAGTCACTGAACATGAACTGACTTAAAGTTGGCTCTCATGAAGGTCTGCTACAGGAAGAGGAACAGCAGACCAAATAGTCTGAAGATCAAGAAAGGCTCATAGAGAAGGTCTCCTCTCTCATTCAGTGTTTTGGTGGTTGGGACTTCCAAAAATAACATCATGAGGTCTCAGGTCCAAATGTAATTTCGTCAAATGAGACCTGAACCCACACCAGCACTCCAGTCAAGTGCTCGTTGGTGCATATAGGGGCAAGAAATGCTCTTAATCCCTTCTGTGGACATGTAATGTGAGTGAAGCTGTGGTGAGGTTGGCACAAAACTGGTTGATAAATGTACCCAGAGAGTTTTCTGTAGGTGGCACAGAGAACAGCTCTGCATAAGTCTGTCCCAGACCTGATTTTGTCCAGCTCCTCACTAATGACTCAGACTGTGAAATACAGACTATGTCTATCAGGTGACTTGATGGTGTGGTGCAAGGAGGTGCAGAAGTCTGGGAAGAACAGGCGAAAGGCAACAGCTGAATTCAAAGCAATCTTGTCAACCTGGAAAAATAGTATGAAAAAATACGTTGAGTTTCAGTAAACGCAAGTGAAGGGTGTCACTTCAAGCAGGACTGTGGTGAGTTGACCCTGGCTGGACACTGGGTGCCCACCAAAGCCACTCTAGCACTCCCCTCCTCAGCTGGGCAGGGGAGAGAAAATTTGACAAAAGGCTCATGGGTTGACATAAAGATGGGGAGAGATCATTCACCAGTTACCATCACTGGCAAAACAAACTCATCTTGGAAAAATTACTTTAATTATTACCAATCAAATCAGTGTAGAATAATGATAAAATAAAAACTAAATCTTAAAACACCTTTTTTTCCTCCCTCCCTTCTTCCTGGGTTTAACTTCATATTTGCTCTACCTTGTCCCTGCAGTAGCACAGTGGGGTGTGGAACTTCGGTCGGTTCATCACATGTTGTCTCTGTCATTCCTTCTTCACAGGGGGAGAATTCCTCACACTCTTCCCCTGCTCCAGCGTGGGGTTTCACCCACAGGAAACAGTCCTCCACCAGCTTCTCCAATTTGAGTCCTTCCCACACACTACAGTTCTTCCCAAACTGCTCCAGTGTGGGTCCCTACCACAGGGTGCAGTCCTTCAGGAACAGCCTGCTTCAGGGTGCGTGTCCCAGAGGGTCATAAGTCCTGCCAGCAAACCTGCTCCATTGTGGGCTCCTCTCCAGAAGCCAACAGGTTCTGGCAGGAGCCTGACCCAGCATTGGCTTCCCACAGGGTCACAGCCTCCTTCAGGTGCATCCACCTGCTCCAGCATGGGGTCCTCCACAGGCTGCAGGGAAATCTCTGCTCCCCCACGCACCTCCATGGGCTGCAGAGCCACTGCTGCCTCACCATGGTCTCACCACGAGGCAGGGGAATCTCTGCTCTGGCTCCTGCATCACCTCCTGCCCTTCCTTCTGCACCGACCTTGGTGTCTGCAGAGTTGTTGCTCTCACATCTTCTCACTCCTCTCTCCACCACTGTTTTTCCCCTTCTTAAATATCTTATCCCAGAGGTTCTACCACCATCACTGATGGTCTCAGACTTGGGCAGTGGTGAGTTCATCTTGGAGCCAGATGATATTGTCACAGTGGGATGTGGGGAAGCTTCTGGCACCTTCTCACAGAAGCCACCCCTGTAGCCCCCCTGCTACCAAAACCTTGCCAGTAATCACAGTCATAGATTGGAGGTGCTTTATGTAACAGCCTTTCAAAAAAGGGTCTCAGTTATTGCTGAACATTTTATCAGAGAGAAGAAGTATGTAGTCAGTCTGGAATATATGAGTGGGAAAATGGCTTGCACCACAGACTGAGTCACCCCTCAGACCTAGTCAACAGTGAGGACTGGCACAGCCTCAACGAGGACATAATATTCAGTTTTAGGCATCACACTTCCAGGAAGATACTAAGAAGAGAGCAATAATTATTAGCAATGTAAAAACATATAATCTTCAAGGAAATAGTAAAAGTTGAACTGTCTGCCTAAAAACCATGTCAAAAATTATGATGAAAGTCCTCTAATATCTAGAAGATTGCTGTAGAGAGTATTTTTTTTTCTCTGTGGTCATGAAGGTTCAGAAAAGAAATATTTTTCAAACTCCATCAGAAAAGATGCAAACCATTATTAGAAACAGCTTTTCAGTGTTGAAAGTAATAAAGCCTTAAAACGGACTACCTTGGGAAACCATGGGATGTTGGAGGTCTTCAGAACAGGATGGACAAAGCAAGAAACAGATGATCCCACTTTGAGCAAAAGCATGGACCAGGGACTCTCCTTGAGACCCTCCTGCTGCATTTTTCTGTGCCTCAAGGCAGCAGCCCTGGGTTGATCTGTGACTACCTGCAATGACTTTCAGTGACAGTTTTCAAGACTGTGTCAGTGCTGTGGATCAGCATGAAGTTAATTTTTAGAAAAGCCACTGTAGCAAGAAATCTACAGAGATCTCAGGCAATCAGTGTTATAGCAGATGTAAGGAACTGTATTTATTGCCCTCCTTTGGCAAAGGCAGTGACCTGCTGAGCTGCCAGCTCCCCAGACTACTGCTGCTACTCTGCCTTAACCATAGAGTTGGTTGTCTCCTAAATCATTAACTGTTGCAAAACACAGCAGAAATGTCCTAAAAAAGTCTCAAATCTCAGTACCATGAGACAGGTCAGAACCAGTAATCCAGATTGTGACTGAAATTTGAATGTAACAAAGTAATAAGAGGAAGAGAGAGAGAAGGGGGTGACTCTGGATTCGCTCCCAGCAGTTCTGGTGGAGGAGTAGCCTGGGTGCTCATCTTGACTCCTCAAAACCAGGAGTAGGGAACCAAACTCAGTCTTCTGCATTTGTTTCAAATTTGTCACTTTGTCTTGCCTATGTATTCTGACCACATTAATAATTTGTTTACATAGGTATTACAAGATTTTAAGTAGATAAAACAGGGCACGGTGTTGACAGTCTTCTGCATTGGCTTCAGGGCACTGGGAGGGAGAAGGTAAGGATGGGTGTAGGACCAAGGTAGCACGACGGAGGTAACAATTTCTCTTGCTTCTGGAGAAGAGGGACAGGCACTGATGCTGCACATCAAAGCACGGTCCTGGTCTAGTCCCGGATGAAATACAGAAGCCAGATCTGGCTGGTGATGACTCCAATCCATATTTCCAGCTGGGTGATCTTGGATGCTCTCTCACCCTGACTCACCTGGAAAATTAACCCAGGGCAGTTGTGAACAGGTGATAAAACAACCCTGTAGCCCCAGCTACTGACAGATATGTGTTGAAGGAAGGTGGCTGTAAATCTCATCCCTCTCCACCCACACAAGCCGAGTGTCATCCAGCCCTGCCCAAGCCTATGGCAAAATTCCTACTGACTGCAAAGGCACTTGGACAGAGTTTAAGAGCGACATGATTTACAGGATGTCTTGGCTGCCTGAACTAATGTCCATCTGTTTCAATGCCATTTGGGACACCTAACAAATCAGCTGAGCCCAGAGCCTAAGCAGGGCCTGACAGGCAAATGCCAGATAGAAATCTGGATTGTCACTGCTGCTGCAAAGCACCTCTTCAGTCACAGGCATTTCTCAGGGACCTTTCCCAGGGCAGTGCTCACATGTTCACTCTTCACCTCCTAGCCAAGGGGTTGCCCAAACAGGGAGTTGCTTTTGAGGTCAGCTGGAGTGGGAGGAAGCAGCCACTGCCCATCCTTGCAACATCCTGCCAGGTCCTCAGGCCCTGTGGCAGGTGGTGCACAGTGATGGGTGTTTGTCTGCTTTCTAGACAGGTAAGGTGCTGCCAAACCAAGGCAAATGACTACAGGACTAAAGAAAGGGCTCCTGACCTGCACACATTTTTGGAGGTAAATTTCAATTTGTAGACATGACTATCATATATTAAAAGAGGCACCAGAAACTGGGTAACAACTACTGTGCTCTGACAGTGCAAATAAGAAAACATATCTACTTCATTAAAAAATGAAGAGAAAAAAAATAGGAATTAAGATATTTAGATGAGGAATAATGGATTTTCAGTTCAGTGATAAGAGAAACATTTTTTTAAAATCTATTCAAATTGACTTGAATGAATTTGTATTGAGGAAAAAAAAACTATATATGTGTCCCTCCACAATTTAATTTCTGATCCAGCAAATTATGTTAAAACTGATGTGCTTTCTCCGGGGACTATTTAGTCTATTAAACTAGCTTTTTTTTTCCACAGGTAAGGTTCCCAACAAAAACTCATTCCAGAATTAATGCCCCATCTTCATCTCAGAAATGCAGAAATTACATATCCCAAACACTTGCAACCACACTTCTGTCCAGCATAGCTAGAAGATCAATCAAAGCTGGTTTGAGCCAAGTTACATTTGGAGCCCACTTGGCCCTTTTCTCCCTTCATACCTCACTTCATTTCTACAAGAGTTCTTCCTTTGCTCCAAACACTTGCCAAGCCCCTGGGAAAGAGTCCACCACAGCCAGCCACGAGGCAGCTGGAGACAGAGGTGATCTCGCACTGCCTCCTGATGGGACCATGTTTGTGCACTGAATACAGCAAAGTGAGTCAGCTCTGGCTTTTTGTACCATTTTGCCTGAGACAAGTCGGTGTGGGGAAAAGAAGCAGCTTAAACCTGACCACCCATCAGCCACTACACAGTGCTGGAGTACTCTACAATGGATCTGGCTTTTCCTCAGTGCAAATTCCCTCATTTCAGTCTCATCAAATCATAAATTTGTTTCTCATGCTCTGTGACAATTTCCTTGCAGGTGTATTTGCAGAGGTGGAGGCAGCCTGGCAGCTGTCCTGCATCACACAGAGGATTTGGTGAAACAGTGAAGTACCTTGTGACCATGCAGCATTCCCTCCACTCAGACCCTGGGGACCAGACACAGCTTTTTGTGGTTGAAAAGAAGTGAGAGAAAGATGACCAGATGCTGCTGGTTAATTTCAAAACATGTTATCCGTGAGTAGAAGAGATCAGAGGTAAGAGCTGAAATGCACAGTGCCGATACAACCATGGCAGGAGACAGAAGAAAGGGCAGCAGGCACTCCCACAGGTACTGCCACTTGTTCATGTGTTTTTAACTTACTGTAATTTGTTTCTTCTAAGGTGGGAAAAGGGCAGAGGGGGAAGATGTCTAATTTTCTGCAGCTATCTTCCACTGACTCTTTTTAAGAATTTGGCTGAAGGAGTAGAAGGAAGAAAAGCTCATATTGCATACAAAATGCTGCAATATTGCATTATGCTGAAATCAGTCATTTACCATGGAAGAAAAAAGTCCTCCCCTCACAACTACAGACTGTAAAGCATTTTTGAACTGTGCACTGAGACAAACGGTGAGCAATTGCCATGTGTTTGCAGCACTTGGGTGCAGAGGGAAATGAAAGGTATCATGTGCTGGCCCTTCTGAGCTTCATGGGGTTTTCTCCATGAAAAGGATGATGTTTCCAGACCAGGTAATTGTTTTCTACATCACACAATCTCACAAGAAGGCCTCCAGTGAGTGCCAGGTTTGACTGCTTAATAGAAGCCTGAATTTGACAGGAGAAGGGACAGAAAGCTGATGTAAGCACCAGATGTAAATGATGCAGAGCTCCATTGGCCTAGGAGACCTGAAGGATTTACCTAACACACTGATACCCATGCAGGAGAGCCACTAAATGTGACATCATTAAGAAGATGAATTTCTTTGTTAATGTTTCTTGTAATTTCTCTGTATTTCTGTTGCGTTCAGGAGACCTTAGAGTTTTTGCCCTGGTGAATCATTTAGCAACATGAAATTATTTGTTTCATTCTCACCTACAATGTCATTATTTTTAAAAGAGACAAGCTGATGCAGGACTTTGTGATTAAATTGTTAAATTTGTAAGCAGACTAATAATACATTGGTAGCAGTTGGGATATACTTCACCCTTCATTGCTAGCTATCTGGAGAAAGCTGCTGGTACAATGAAACACTATTTTATATATGATTACAGTGATTCCCAAATTTTTCCCTGTCATGTTTTCATCTAAGCATTTTAATAACCACTATATAAAAATTCATTAAATGAAACTGTTCCTCTCATCTTGTTTTCTTATGTTTTTAAGGCATGAATATCATTTCTCAGTACCTCATTTTCTTTTATTTTTTTCCTTTCATGCTTATACTTATATCTTATATATACTGTATATACTTTATTTTCATCCACATTTTACCACCATATGTCTATAAAGATAATGTTTTTATCAATGAGGCACACAATAGAGAGGAATAGCAATGTGGAATTAAACCTACAAAGCTGTTAATAAAAGACACCAAAGACACCTTAGTTGTACTTTGCAGTTAACTTTCTGCCCAGAAACATTTTCTTTTCTGTAGAAGGTATTTTACATAATGAAGCTTAAAAAAGAAAATCTCAAAGCAGAGGTACATGGACTGGTTTGGGGAAGAGTGAGTCAGAGAGATTATAGCAGGGCATGAAGCCAAGCTTCCACATTTCAGGCATTAATTGGCTGCTAAGAAGGAGCGGCTGAAGCGTAGGAGGAGGGTTAATTTTGGTGGGCACAACAAAGAGAAGAGAGATTTCTGACCCTTTTATTTCTCAATCCAGCTCCAACAAAAACTAAGCCTGTGAGAAGCTTTTTTAAAAGTCAAGGCAAGCTGATGTGAGGATGCTGTGCTGGAATGAGGAGAGTGCAGTCCCACCACCTCCAGCCAAACCATCTGCTGCAAGTACCACATGCACCAAAGTGGGGCTGGGCTGCAGCACAGGTGAGCATCCCAGCACACCACAGAGCTGGCTGCGAGGGCAATGCTTTCCTCTACATCAAGACAGTGTATGTCAGAAGATGATGTTAAAATTAAAAGTTGCAAGTATAGGAGGTGCTTTGGAGTTACCCCAGACAAGTGAGTTCCTACAACTTGTCTAATTTAATTGGTGGTTGAAATCCTGACCGTGTTGAAGCCAGAGATAGAAGTGCTGCTGAATCCAGAAGTTCCAGGACCCCAGTGGCCAATCTCTGCTGCTTGCTGTCCCCAGAGTTGGTGTGGTTTGATGGTGTTTTACCATGGTCACAAGCTGCAGTGACAGAGGGGGCACATTTGGCCATGGGTAATGTGGAACCCTCCCCTGACCCTGTACTTGTAAAGAGAACAGGCTTGACACAGGCTAGCAATTTGGCTTTTTTTGAACTGAACTTTAAAGCCATCCTGGGCATGCACAAAGGATAGAAAGGACATGGGGCTGTAAAATTAGCTGCTTCCAACCTTCTGCTCCCAGACAGAGTGATGGGTGGAAACCTGCAGACAAGCACTGAGACGGACAGATTGGAGGTCCATCGTCTAGTGCTAAGGTTGAGAGGACTGCCAGTCACCCTCCAAAAAGGTGGATGCTGATTTATTCTCCAAGGAAGGCAAAGAGGAAACAAGAATTTGAACTGTGTGAGTTTGCCCAGCTCCTGGACAGCACAGTGAGCCATTACCCCTTATTCTGGGTGGACTGTACTGTGACAAAATAATTCTTCACCAGAAATTAAACAAGGAAGCTTGTGTTTCTGAATATGAGAAGAATGCATGAAATGGCTTTAAATTACTTATAAAACAGTGACTCTGAAATGTTTAGAAAAGTATTTGGAAAATTTAGTAAATAGAGTATACAGAAGCACTGCAGTGCTATGCAAAAAAAAAAAAAAAAATAGAAACTGGAGCATTCATTGGAGACTGTGAGGTCCTGTGGTTTTTGAAGCCTCCTACAGGCCCCTGTGGCTGGGATTACATTCTCTGTTAATTCTGCAGGGTGGTTTATTTCCCACAAAATTCCATAATGCAAGAGTAACAGAAGTCTTTAGAAAATGTTTCATGAATAGGTAACAGCACTGCTCAGAGCCTAAGATATATATACAAAGAATATATATGGAAATAAAGTGTTTGTTGAAAGCAAATGAAAGTAAAGTAACTCTGCTGGGATCAGTGAAGCATTGTCTTTCATTCATTACCCTAAGCTAATGTTTTCTATTAGAAGAGATTTAGGTGGAATGTGCCTGAGATGTTTTAAGCAGAAGGACCAGGATCAAGAGAAGATTAACTAGGATGATGAAAACCTCGGAGTACACATTAGCCCATGTGTCTTCATGTATAGAAAAAAGTGGATTATTCATGTATGCCCTATTATTTGACAGGCATTAATGATTGTCAGCATTTAGACAAGCTCCAGTAAGTCAGCTGTATTTCATGGCTAGTGGCTGATCTGCTACTTTTCTATATCTTTATTGAAATAACTTGGAAAATACTTAAAAGTATGCTGTAGATTTTTTTCTCTTTATGAGCTGCTAAGACTACAAGGACATCATCACATTTTCTAAGAGTGAATTAAAAGAGAAGGATTTTTTTTTTCCGAGCTGCTACTTTCTTAAAAAAAGAAATAAACACAGCTGTCTTTAGTCATAATATTTAGTAAGCAAGAGGCCTTACTACACAGAGATGAAATGGGAAAAAAAACACAAGCAAAAACAAGAACTGCAGTTTTAACAATCTCCCAGTTCCAATATTCTGAAAAAAACCCCATGTGGTTCAGTTATTAAATGGTGGTTTTAAACTCATTATACTTTTCTGTAAACCCAGTGAAGACAAAGATATTTCTGAAGTGGTCATGACTTAATTTTCAGAATTCTATGAAAATTACAAGGATTTGGCTACATATGCAGTTACAAATGGAAACTATTTTGTTAGTCTGATTCCAGTATGGGCAATTACTTTCTTAGACATATGCTTGTTATTTTTAATAGATTTCAGTTTGTTTAATCTTCTTTGCAACTTAAACTATTATTAAATTGTGCAAGAGAAAAATTTATTTTCAGATTCATCTCTTATTTTACAACATCCCCTACTGTATTTTTCCCCTCCTTTTTATTTGGATAAAGTGCCAGAAACAAGATCTCCTTGCAAAACTCAGCACTTGAGTAATCATGTGGCCATTAGAGTATTTGCTGTATAATGATTAATGTGTTCAGGGCACTCACCAGTCCTCATTTTCTATCTGCTGCTTCATAGTCTTTAACATTCTTCAAATAGGAAGCAGATAACTTCTGCTTTCCTTACAGTACAAGTGGCTTAACATTTAAATGCAACATACAGCAACATGCCCCAGCTTACAGCAGAGCACTGTTTATGCTTCTCCCAGCTTTCCTCTGCCAAGCCCTAGAAACACAACACGCTGAACATTAAATTAAATGGGACATTTTAATATGCAGCAAGAAATTATCCAGCATTAACTTAGCTTACTCTTTGCTTCTGGAGCTTATTCTGGGTACTGCTGCAGTATCTGTGGATGCTCTAGAAGATGCTCCTGTGGCCCATGCTCAGGTGTGTGTTTCCTCTCTCAGCCTGCATAGTCACCAGCACCGTTGCTCATTTCAGAACACCAACCAGAAAAGCTATTTCTTCTCAAAAGAACAGGCTTTCCTATTGAAATAAATGTCCCCCATGTCTGGGCATAGACATGGATCAGTGAGCAAGAGAAGCAATATCTGGGAACAGCCAAGGGCTGGAGTGAGGCCAGGCTGGACCACCTTACTGCTCCCTGGAATGCCACCCTGCTGGGGCTGAAGTGCCACAGGGTTTGAGCAGCCCTGATGGCTCTGCTGTGCTGCAGCAAGGCATGGCCTTGTTTTAACCTGTGTGCCACAGGTTTGGGTCCCCATTCCCTGGGGATTCCCTTGTGGAGGGAGGAACTGCTACTGCCCACTGAAAGAGCCATGGGAGATTTAGCACAAAGTCAGGCAGCTCTACCCTCCATTACTCATAGTATACTATAAGGTCTGTTTCCATCATGTGCAATACAAAACCATGAGCACTCTGCCCCTGGCTCCTGAGTTATTATTCTATTGCATTACAAATGTTTACCTAAGGGGCTTATCTTCTGTTTCTGCTTCTGAAGATACGCCCCTTTCATTAAACATCCCTCTCAAGCACTATTTGACCCCTCCTTGCAGTTTTACCCCTGCTGTGATTTTCACTCATGTATTTTCCTGCAAATGAGTGTGACAAATTGCTGTGAGCTGGACATCAGTTTTTTTCCATTGAAAAAGATTGACCCTTTTAAAATTTTAATTTCTTACTATTCTGTTTTAAGCAATGGTCAAGCCTCTCCCCTCTACCCAAACCGTTTAATCATGCAGCATTTGTTTTCTTGTGTTTCTTATTTCCCTAGTATAGATCCTTAAACATACAGAGAAAAGTACTGGAGCTTGAATCCCATGGTAGCACATTCTCAGATTTTCAGTGTCTTTCCATAAAGGTGTGATTAACAGACGAAGGAATTGCTTTGCTGACCTCAGCATCTTCTGGCTATTTTGTCCCACTAATTGCTGGAGTTGACCACTAAAGCCAGGTTTACTGCCTGGTGGGCTATTTCAGCGTTTGAACAAAGGATACTCAGAAAAATGCAGTTGCCAGCTTTACCAAATCATTCTGTCAGACCTATATAAAGTCACCCTACCAATAAATTTAATGAGAAAGAACTAAATAGCTTTCTACTGATGTAAAAGGCTTATATTTCCAGACAGAACAAGAAACTTTGTCATACCACACTACTGGCAAGCGTCTGCTTTTGTCTGTCATTTTCCTTCTCTGGACTCTGATTTTATTATCATACTGCTGTAATGAAAAGCACAAATCATCTGGACAGCAATGGCAAGGAGCTGTATCTCACCGCTCTGATGTCACCAAATGACTATATTTCAGGGCTCCATCATTACACAACTTCTGTGAAAAATGCTGACCAGTTTTAAGACTGGCATGCAAATGAACAGGAGCTGGCTACACGGGTCCCCTCTGAGTCAGTCACACGAATATTTCAGCCCTGTCTTTGCCTGTGCCCTTCACCCCTGGCTGGCTGCAGCAGCTCCCTGTGCAGCAGCTCCCTATGGAGCCTTCTGCCATCCTCCATGAGGGTCAGGGCCAGGGCTCGGGAATTCCCCAAGGGAAAAGGCAAACATTACAGCACAGCAGGGAGAGTTCTGTTTCCCCTGTAGCTTCACAACACTTGAACAAGTGTTTCTTTGCTGTTGCTTTATTCGTCATCCAATTACTTCCTGCATCGATCTCTCCCACCTGGCAGCAGGAAAATATGCTTTCTGAATTGCACACATTTATTGTGACTTGTATGCACAATTCCCACAGTAGAAATCACACTGTGATATTGTAGCTTCTTTTCAGGTTTAATTCCCTTTGCTTTAAATTAAGAAGACACTGGACTGGAGCACTAACTCAGCATTGTTTCCACTTTCTGTAGATATTCAAATCACCTCCCATCAAACTACACTCACTCACGTGCTAAGAAATAGCTGTGAGCAAATCTTATTTGGGTCTTTGTGTAAAAAGTCACAGGATGGAGATTGAATCAGGAGAAACTGAGTGACCTTGCTTTAAAAAGCAGATAAACTCTATTGTCTTTAGATGAAACATTCTAGAGAGACCTAGTGATTGAGCTATGTAATGTGATATCTGGAAAACTGACCCCAATTTCTGGTTACTGACCCTCATCTTACCTGCTACTGCTGTAGAAAGCTCAAGTAGCCGTGCAAAGGCAAGTGTGAACACACTCAGACTCTGCCAAAGGTAATGATACATTTCTACCAACAAAAAGAATTACGTGGGGAAAAACTGATGGGTTTTGGTTTGGAAAATTTTGCAAGTAATTGTTTCTTAAAAAAAAAATCAATCCAAAATTATACCAAAAAAGCCAAGGTGATTATTCACTGCAAACTCTTCTTAAATATAGTATTATGAAAATAATATTTTGGGCTGAGATTTTTCCTCTTCTGTGTTGTTATTGGTACATGTAGAAGGACATTTCCCCTTGTCTTCCTGCTCTGCTTCAGCAGCAAGATGGATTTAGAGGGGCACCAAGAAATTTTCACCAGTGAAAAAATGTAGGGTAAGAAAAGCTGTGAGAAAGGGCAATATAAAACACTCTACTTTCTCACCAGAAGCTGTACTAAGCTTATTCCAGGGGCTCTGTGCATCCACAAGGTAGGCACAAACCTGCCAGCAACAACTGCTTAACCTGTGTTTTTCTTCAAGGAGGTATCTTGGATAATCACTGCAAAACCATGCTCTTATGGCTTACGGCTAATAAAGCAAAAACCTCTCATGTCCAGATATTTATAACACGGTAAGAACTCTAAGAGGCGGGGGCTTTTTTTGTGAAAAATTGACAGTGATATTTGTACATTTAATGGTTGTAACAACAATTAGCATTAGAAATCTGTGTATCTCAAAACACCAGTATGATTCCTAATGTGTAGATAGTTAAACAGAAATACTTCTGTGGCCAGTGCAGCGCTGCAAGCTAGAGGCTCAGTTTGGACTGAAGCGTGGGACAAAAACAACTAGATCTAATCACTAATAAAACCTCAAAATCTGCAACCCCACCCTGAGACACAAGAGAATTTGAGGCACACAGGTCCTCACTGCGGCCAGTGTGCAGGAGCTACCAGGTGGTGTTCTGGGCATGCCTCAAAAGAGCTGCACATTGGTGTGGCTGAGCAGGGCAGGGTTTAGGTCAGTGCAGTCCTTTCTGGACAACAAACAGGATTTCTTACTATCTCTTCCATAGACTCCTCCCACAGACTTCCCCCACATGTGAAAGCCAGACAGATTTCAGTACCTACTCTTGGAGATGCTGCTCTGTCCTTTATCCAGGCATTCCCTGTCAGAGGCGGGGCAACAGCATTTCATTCTCTCCTCTGCTTCAATTAATTCAATCTCATACCTCAAGGAAAAGTAAATTGCACTTTGATTTTTTTTAGGTGCTTATTGTTGGACTTTTTTTCCCCCTTGAAAAAAATATAAGCGTATTGAGTAAAAGATGGTTAGTGAGCCTCACTCCAGAAAGGTATATTTATCCTGGGGGGAAATGTGCTTTCTTCTAGCTCAGAGTGATTGGTATGACTGTACCCATTTCCTAAAAATAATTAGCAAATGCTTATGTCTTTTCATTCACATGTTATTTTAATGTGTGTATTTATATATACACACATACACATGTTGCATCTTGCATCTCTACACACGCCCGCACATACGGCGTGTACCGTATTGAATAGACACATGTATTGACAGCCTTCTTTCATTTGCTTACCCATGTCACCCTTTGGAATACCACAAATAAAAACAGTAGCAGTTTTGGTTATTCAATTTCATTGAATAATGATATTTACGTCATTATTTAAAAAAAAAACTTTGAGAAAATACAATTAAATCTGATTCTATTTTGAGCAGAGCAAATGACATGTAATTTTTTTCTTGTTGGTTCTTAATTAAGTACAAGGAGTATTGAGTTTCTTAGTTCCTGAATGTTGTACGGCTATTCTAGTGGCTATTTTTGTGTTCATTATATTCACTGAAAAACTCTTTGCTTTTAGAAGACAGAAGGTCAAGTACCCAATGTCAGATTCTTCCCCAGTGGAGTCAGTGGGAACCTTGCCATTGGTTTTGTTGGAAGCAGAATTAAACTTTTATGTATTACACTATCTTGCTTATGAATGACTAATTATCAGTTTGTTTTAGCACCTCTTTCAAAGCTTATTGAAGAAAACTAAAACCTTTTTTCATAAAAACAAATCTCTCATCATGGTATTTTAAAAGTCTGTGAAACTACCACCATCCACTTTTTACAAAGATACCCTGAGGAAGCTTTGGGAAGTAGAAAATGCAAGTGTGAGGTGAATGGCAGGGAAACACACAGCTGTGCCTCTGAGGCATGTGTATCTCCTGGAGGTTTGACTGAAAAGGACCAGTCAGAAGCAAAGGTAGGTGGAAACACAGGACTATCCACAATGCGAGTCTTCACACTCAGAGATTTCAATAGTTCTTTTACGTATCTTCTCTGCCCTGATGCAGTTGCTTTTTAGGCGAATGAAGACGGTTGCCTCTATCTGAATTCAAGAATTAGACTACAAAGGATAAGCACAAATCCATAAAAACAAGAAAAATGTAACGTGTGATTTAAAAAAAAAAAGTTAAAATAACATGCTGTTTTCTGTGTATTCCTGTAATACCACAGAATGTGGACATCTTCCAGCGGTGCATCAAATCATGCAGGTAATATTTTGAGTGTGTGTTTTGCTTTCTCCCCTGCTACCACTCAAGGGCTGTGTGTGGGTGTATCTGTGAAATGTTGTGTCCTGTACTGGTAGGGATCCTGTGTGACTGGGCATTTAACCTCCTTGCTGCTCTATGCCAAATTTAGACAAAGGAATTGAAAAAACACCCTAACTGAAACTCTTAGTGACTGTCTATTTTCAGACTTGTCCCCAGGAAAGCTCAATCTTTGTCTTTAAAGTAAAAAACGAAGATTTACACCCCTCCCAACTGAGGTTTTAGGGTACCTCTCCACAGACAGTTTCAAACAGTGCAAATAGTATGAATATTTTGGGAGGTTGGCTTCGGTGAAGCATAAAGCATCATTTATGTGTTAAACACACACAGGCACTGCGACTCAACCCAAGAAAGCTCCTGTTTACAATTAGTTTGTTTCAAACAAAATTTTAGTGTCGTCTCCTTCTGATGCCTGATGGTCACAACCTAAATAGTATAGGTCTGTTTTTAATCTCTTAAAGGCAGAAAAGCACTGTCCTTTAGTGAAAGCAGATGGGAAAGCCTGGGATTCCAGGCAATTAACCACACATAGTGATCCAGGAATAGAGCAGCTGATGATGTTAAACTCTTTCAGCCCGCTGGAATGGATGAGTCCTCTTTAAGGATAGACTCAAAGGAGTAATATTTTTCAAATTGATGGATTATAACACTTGACAGTCACTTAAAAACAAGATGAACTTATGGAAAACATAGGCTGAAGGCAATACCTCTTGGTACATGGTTGAATTTCCATTCTCAGAGTGCCTGTGATGACCCAACATCGTAATTGGGCACACCTACAGTGACCTGAACAGCCCATAGCTCGCCTTCATCACACGCACTGAAATGTTTAGGACACATGAAGTGGTTTGTAGCCCCACCAGCCGCAAAGGACTTGTGTTACTGCTGCATTATTACACCTTTTAAAAGTAAGTTCTGGTCCAAGGTAATGCCCATACACAGAAACAGAACATTGTGTCTTACAGCATGTCCCCACTGAGATCGTAGTAAGTGATTCTTGTTCTGAAGGAGGATAGAGATTTTTAACTTCTATCCTCCAGATCTACTTGTGGGGCAGGAACTCAAGGGAGAATGTCCCAAAGCTGCTTCCAGTGTACATTTCTAGGAGCTTGGCAAAATCTGCAAAATCAGAGGTCTGGACGCTATGACTACATTCCTTAATCCTACAGAAGAATTTGAGGACTGCCAACAAGAAGGTTGCTATCCCAGTTTATTGTTTAGAAGATGCTGAAATCATAGGTTGAAGTAAAAGTCAATGTATTAAAGATCACTGCGGGATTTGCAAGAAGGCAGTTTTCTGAAAGAAGAATCATTGGTGTCCATACAAGATTTTACATCTGTTTTTAAGGCACTCCTTCTCCAAACAATTGCCAAAGTCTATCAGCAGAAGGGCGGGGATGAGCTGGGATGAAATGAAACACCTTTTTAGATGTAAAGGCATTTTAAATTTGCTGGTTCTTCTTAATTTTAAACAAATTGAAATAAGTAATTTTAATAAAAAGTAACCATTCCATTCAGGAATAGCCAGAAAAGAGCATCCAGAGAATAATCACATAGGGGATTTTCCCACCAACAGTTGCAAAAGTCAAGATGAAATTCTGAAACAACCGCAGGTTGCTAACAAATCTGTAGTTGGCAATAATGTTGTGTGATCAGATGTGCTGTATATAACTAAAGCAAGACCTGAATGCTGCTCCTTTTCCTCTTTGCAGCTGTGCCCAGTAGCTGTTTACCATATAGCTGGAAGGCAAGGGTAGCCTGCACTCTTCATCCTTCATGTGCTTTCGTGGGTTTCCATGCTTCTTTCGGGGACTTGCACTCAGCTATGACATTTATTGTGCAGTTACGCAGTGCTAGTGGTGATGACAAAGCTGCCTTCAAAACCATCTGCCCTGGAGCTTCTGGTAACTATTTTAAACATTTCAGTGACCTGGTTTACAGCATGGCCTCAAAACCAGCCATAACTTCACTTTGTGGAGGTGGTAAACTTTGGCATAGCATTACAATGCTTGTTCATGGCTGTTATGAAGAAAGAAAAGAAAGAAAGAAAGAAAGAAAGAAAAAGAAAGAAAGAAAGAAAGAAAGAAAGAAAGAAAGAAAGAAAGAAAGAAAGAAAGAAAGAAAGAAAGAAAGAAAGAAAGAAAGAAAGAAAGAAAGAAAGAAAGAAAGAAAGAAAGAAAGAAAGGAAGGAAGAAAGGAAGGAAGGAAGAAAGGAAGGAAGAAAGGAAGAAAGGAAGAAAAGAAAGAAAGAAAGAAAGAAAGAAAGAAAGAAAGAAAGAAAGAAAGAAAGAAAGAAAGAAAGAAAGAAAAAAGGAAGGAAGGAAGGAAGGAAGGAAGGAAGGAAGGAAGGAAGGAAGGAAGGAAGGAAGGAAGGAATTTCTTAAACCAGCTTTCCCATTGAAGGCAGCACACAGGCTTGACTTGATTCCCTGCAGAAATGCAGTCCATTAGGCACCACACAATGGAGAGGTCTGGGCTTTATTTGATTGGAGGCAATCTAGAAGTCCAGTCAACGTGAAATGTGGTGCACAGCTACAGCAAACTATAATACGAAAGGGTGTGCTTCCTTGGTTCTCACAGTTTCACCATGACCAAAATATAATGGTCCAATTGCTTTTCATTGAATGTGGGACTCTGTTTCTTGTTAGAGGCAAGTCTACATTTGCTTTGTTAATGCCTTGCAGAAGTGCCTACTGAATCCTGAAGCTTATTTTCACTGAGATTTCTGTCACACTTGAGTCTTTTTCCCAGTACAGGGAATTACTCTGTCTCCCCATATGGCTCCCATATTTCTGGGGCATATTTTTGTCTGCATGTATATATATACACACATATGTATATGTATATACGTTCTTCTACCCTGCCCCCCATTAAAGTAAACGTGTACCATGAAATCTCTTTGTTGAGTAGCCAAAGCTTTCTTGCTACCTACACAAATGCAAAGAACATTCTGCTGTTCTCTGTACACTTCCTATAGTGCAGCTCTGCTGCTGTGTCCATGCTCAGCTATCTAAAATACCTGCTGGGAAAATGCTCAAGTCCTTTAATAATTTTCAGAGAAATTGAACATTCTAACAAAAATCAGTACATCTGCATGAAATAGTAAGAAGTGGGGAGAAGTTCCATTTCTTCCAGGAATTTGAATTCTTACAGGAAGGCTGCAGAAACTGACTGCTGAAATTAGATGTCTATGTGAGTGCTCTCTCGCAAACACACAGAAGATTTCTCATTTTTCCCAACACCCTACTTAGGATGTTTTAAAAGACTTGGTTCCAGAGCAGTCCTACAGCTAAGGGGAGTTGCAATCAAATCTGGCCAAAAGACCCAAATCCCCATTATGTTTTACCTCCTCTTCATGTGTAGATAATATACGTGTGTGTGTTTATGTCTATGTAAAAACAAAGGCAATTAATTTACATGCACAAAATACACTGAGGGAAGAACTCATTAGAATTAAGGTAAATGATGTTTTGTAAGGTATTGGCAGCATGTAAATTTGGAACTGATTTATGTCAACATTAAAGTATGTACACTTAATTAGCATCGATTTTAAAATGGAAAATGGTCTCCCAGGATACTGTAGAGCAATTCCCTATGTCTTAATTTGCAGCAGATATTGCTCTAAGAAACAGATTTTAGTAGAGACCAACCTATTTTAGGCAAAAGGAGATGTATAAACATTGACCTGTAAGGAGGAACTGTCAGGATAATCTTCCTAGACCTCACAGAGAAAAATCTCCTTCATCTGTCTTCAGTGTTTGCCAGAAATAAGCAAGATTCTTATTTCTTTTGTATCTATTCACATTCCAGCTTTCAGAAAATGGATGGAAGTCTCACTCCTGCTAAAGATATAATTGTGGTAATATCATGCTCAGATAAGCACTGAATGACTGGGCAGATTTACAGAACAGGCTTTGTGGACCACATTCTGTGCTTCCTTTTCCATTTCTTTACCAGAAATTGATTCTCATGTTCAGTCTTGCAACACCTTAACCCTTTTGTTTGGCATTTTTTCATGGTACATTACCCAGTGCAAATGCACAGAGCTGCAAACCTGTTCATGAGCAGAGGTGAAGGCAAGTGAAGTAGTGCTTAGAGCAATGGATCCCAGAGAAATTGAGTTGAAGAGATGCAGGTGCTGAGAATAAGCAGAGCACCAGAATTTGAACTTCAGTGTGTTTCAACACTTTTTTTCCCCCTATATTTCACTTATATCTTCACATGGTAATTGGGCTAAACTGACAGCGAGAAGAACCGAAACACTAAAACATGAAGTTTTTATTTTGAACTGGTGACAACCACTTAAACACGACATACTTGATTTTCTCCATATATAAGATTGGATCTTTGCCAGCCACCACTCATCTTAACACACAGCAGCTCAAAGGAGGACACAGACACTGGCTGCATCAGGATGATGAGGCTACACAAAGTTTCCAGGCTGTGGAGAGCACCATCTCACAGGAGCAGTCCTTGGGCCTCCATGGGATACAAACTCTCACCGGTCTGGAAACAGTGACCGCATACAGCTCAGAGCTGCAGACCTCTGTGGTATTTGTTTTATGTAAAGGCATTCATACAACCATGACACTTGTCAGGATAAAACTGCTAGATAATATCACATATTTCTACCTTGCTAAAAGGAAAAGATTTTACGGATAACATAAGCGAAATACGCACAGCTCTTTCCAAGAAAGTGAACACAAGGTTATCACGTACATCTGCTGACAGTAACAGATGGCAGCACTAATTGTTGTTCAGAAAGTTCATGTTGTTTTAATTTCCTCAAGGGCAGTGCATGGACATGGACATGATGTGTTTCCATATTACCGCATTTGTGCACTGCTTAGAGAAGTGCTGCTGCTTCCCACCAAAGATGGGGTGACCTCGAGGCTTCTGCTGTAAGCAGAGGAGAGGGCTAAGCTGAGGAAAAGGGGGGCTGGAGGGAGGGAGGTGAAGGGAGATGGAGGAAAAGGCCTGCACCATTCAGAGCCCACAGTGTCAATGTAACAAACAGAATTTTTTAAATAGCAGAATATGAATGGAGCAAAATGCAAGCACAATTCAGTAACGATGCTGGATATTTCCACAGCCAATGGAGAGCAGCTACAATGGTACAGACGCAGAGGGGTTGCCAAGGAAACAGACGTGTTTTGCTTCAGATGTGCAGTGAAGCACATACTCCAGACATCCATATAGCCTCATTACCACTGCATCTGAATACCTCACAGCCATTAGTAACGAATTCTACCCTCATAACACCCCTGTAGTGGTGCAGTGGTCCTTTATCCCATTTTTAAAGTAGCAAAAGCAAATAGATTGAGCCACCTGCCCAGTCACACCATCACTCTCTGGTCCCTGAAATCTAAACAAGAGCGCATTTGTACCCGTGATCCAGCCAGTGCTGTGACTTTGACATGGGTCAACAGTAAGTTATTAGGGAGGAATGTAAAAGTAACAAAACCCCAGCTTGTGATACTGGCCACCAGACCATTGTCAGGGAATGGTTCCATGTTTATTTCCAAGGATATGCAACACTTCCTTCTCAGAACGCAGCAGGGAAACACGGATGTAGTTCAAGGCTCTGTACTTCAGAATCAAATAATGGTATATGAAAAATCTCTTCTCATCAGCATATCAGTAGTTTTATTTAAAAATTCAATGGAAAGGTAGAGATAAGGAAATAAGCAGACATTACCCATAAAAGTCTGACATTTTATGTCTCTGTTCACTTCTGCCTTCAAACCAGCACAGCTCCCTATAAGCTTGGAAGAGAAGAAAGGAGAATAGTCTTCTCAATTTAGGGAAGACGAAGGAATGGCCCAATTATACTCAAATAGACCATCTGATATCTGCCCAGTGCTCAGGCTGTATTTTCCTTGCTCTGTATTTCAATTTTCTTTTCTAGTCTATCACATGCCCAGCAAATTTTGTTCTCTTTAGAACAAAGAAACAATTAGAACTCATTATTCTCATAGTAGAAATTGCTATGCTGAGACATGCATTTTTTAGATTTCTAAACAAGAAGAAAGAGCACAGGGCTCTCAGGACAAGCTGCAGATGACAGGAAATGCACTGAAAATACAAGCTGTGGTAATGGGCTTTCAGTCCTTTTTAAGAAATCTGGAGATAAGTAGAAAGAGCACCAGAAAGAGCTAAATAATCACCCACAGTGGATGGAATCGTCCATAGTGATTTCAGGCTGTATGATGGGTTCAGTGCCTCTGTTCTGAGCTCTGAGTGTCAGAGCCTGTTCTGAAAACCCCCAAAAGCTTGGCAACAGCCTTTCTCCAAAACAGGGGGTTCTCTAAGCTGTGGCTCAATAGCACAAGGTGAGCTGTGGCAAGGGGGAACGGCACCTCCTGTCCCAACAGTCTTTGGCTGGGTTGTCAAGGGTGCTGCTTCCTTTTTGACTGTCTGATCTGACAAAACAGGTAACTGGGCATTAATTCATTTAGATGTTTGAAGATGACACATTTGTCTTTATTGTACAGACCTAATTTCAGTAGTTCTCAAAAAGAGAAAAATACCTGTGTCCTAAAAAAATCTTTGATGATCTCTACTGCCTACTTTTTTTAAAGGAACTTCTTCATCTGCTCATGAGAAATACTTTTCTCAATTTTTTCTCAAATTTAAAATATTTGAACAAGTTGCAAAAAGAAAATCCAAATAAGTAAGTGCCAAGAGCACAGAATCCCATCCAATTTGCCTTTAGAAATACTCTTAAATATTTCTGCCATTAAAGCTTAAGTCCAAAAACATTTCCAAGGTCTTTGATGTAGGAATTCCCAGATTTCTTCCCCCACACGCTCTTTTTCTTTGTAGTAAAGTAACCAACTTTATATCAAATAAAGTTTAGGGTTTAGCTGGAATCCAAAGAAAATGAGGGATGGGAGTGTGACCTTCTCTGTTCTTATTCTTACAGCCTCTGCTCTGAGTAGTTTCTTTTGTCAGATTAATTCAGTCTTTGAGGACTTTAGTGTTGACCTCAGGTCACTTAAGGCACGTCAGCATGGATGTTCACATTAAGAAATAGACTCAAGCCCCCAAAAAACCTACCTGAAACATTACATTTATTTTTACAATTATTTGCTCATTCAGAAATATGAGAGGAGAAAAATAACAAATCTGTACTGCTAAAAGCATTGTACAAGGCAAGCTGCAGACTGTGTGTTTGTCTCCTTTTGAAAAGGACTGTATGGGCTTTAGCACTCAACTACCACTCATCTAAATCTGTGCAGAAATTTTAACAAATGGTTACAGTTAATACCAGCTGATACATATTGTGATACACTTAAGGAAAGAGAAAAGACAAAAATTTGTAAAAGGACTAAATCTGCCATTAACTGATCGCAAATCAGGAGCCCATGTAACTTGCA
The DNA here is from genome assembly GCA_014706295.1 of Lycocorax pyrrhopterus obiensis. Lineage (NCBI taxonomy): Eukaryota > Metazoa > Chordata > Aves > Passeriformes > Paradisaeidae > Lycocorax > Lycocorax pyrrhopterus. The sequence continues at coordinate 16,891,452 of JACSVZ010000002.1, read as the reverse complement.
ACAAAACAGTCTGGGGCAAAGATTTGTCACGAACACAGCTGTTGAATGCATGGCACAAAAATCAAAAGGCATCCTTTTCTTTGTGCCTAGAGAGTTCACTCATCCCTCACTCCCTGGTCTCTTTCAAAGAAAAATGAGCTAGCCATGAAGGCAAAAGATGCCAACAGCAGCAAAGATGTTGCTGTAATGACCTCAACTACGCCTACAGTAATTTCTCTCATTTACCTGTAGCATTACCTGCATACAACTGATGAGCCCATGTGTCTCTAAGCCAGCAACACCTCCAATCTAGTGAACAGCCATTTGTCAAAACCTCCCCCACGGCTGGAGACCTGCCTTTTTCCTGCTCTTATCAACTACTATTGCCACTTTTATGACTGCTCAGCTGAGGGAGTGATAAATAAGACCTTGCCCTGTTCAGAGTTTTTCATTGGAACAAAAAACCCCAAACTTCTACTGGCAGCCTTGAAGGGCACAGAAACACCTCTAGGGCAATGTGAACACAATCAGCATTTAGTGGCCCTGAAACCAATAGGCTCCTGCAGCCCCTATTCACAGCCTTTCCTGCTTATAGGGAACCCCACTACCTGGGCACATGCTGCAGCCAGGGCCTGGCTTGTTTGCAGGGATGTGAAGTTTGGAGGGATGTTCCTGCTCGTGGGCAGGGGCTGCTGTAGCAGAGGATATGTCAGTGTTGGGTGTGTGAGTTTCTGCTTTTGAATGGGGACACCAGGTGTTTTGGGGTGGGGATGGGCCTGGGGCATCCTCCTGGTGCAGCGACAGCCACTGCCAGCACTCAGCTCCGAAGACACTGCTGTTAACAGGGCTACGGTGCTACTTTGGTGATGGGTAAGGGTATCCTAGTCTTAAAGTCTGGACTGAGAGCTTGAATACAGACTGAGTATCTGTTCCTTGAAGCAAGGATCCAGACCTCAGTGATGCATCTTTTCAGTTACTGTAGCACTGCTGAAGTAAGGATTTTCAATTTACCAAAAATAGGGAAATTCAAATCCCTGCTTCGAAGTATTTATTTATTAAAAGAGAGCAGATCCATGCAGATCTTTCAGATAGCTGGAAAGAATGATTGCAGAAGAGATTTCACATTTCACTCCATAAATCCAGATGCATGTGACCAGGAGCCCTCCAGACTTCACCATCAGCGTCACGTCCAGTGACGTTGTATGTGCTGGTTTCCTGGGAGGCACTGTGATATGGATATAGATGAGGTGAACTACAGCACGGACAGAATGAAGTCTTCTTTGAGTTATGTCAGAAATAGTTTTTATTTACCAGCCGAGGACTATCCATAAGAATACCCCAGTCTCTAATACAGACCTTAGCCTGGATACTTGCATCGGGTTTAGCATGTTTTAAAAGTACAAAAGCTGTGGGTATCTGTTACAGTTCCAGCCTAAGTCTCTATTATCAAGTGACAGTGCTCCTACTGATTTGTGAAAACTCAGCCCATTTTGTGAAGATCTCCATGCTACAGCATCTGCAATTTCTAGGCATTTTGTTCAGATATTAAAACTAGGTCGGGCTTCTGGAACAAATTTCCCTTAAGTTGCTGTTAGATACTGAATACAGGCAACCTTCCAAGGAAAGCATTATTTACCCACAGGAGTACAGCAATGAGCAACAAAAATGCTACAACAGCAAAATAGCCTCAACACATCCCAGCCATTCCTAAAGCTCGGCATGTCCTGGGGACCGGTCAGGTCCCACAAACTCCTGCTTCTGTGAGGGCCAGGCTGCAGCAGGACCCTCAGTCAGGTCAACTCCTGAGCTTCAGCAAGGGTCCCTCTCCAAGAGCCAGCCTGGCCTGTTTCACCAGTATTTCCATGTGCTCTCCAACCTGCTTCTTATCAAAGAATATTGTGCCCAACCTGGACAGAAACAAATCTTCAAAGACTTTGATAACTGCCTCGTAATTTAAATATGCCTGCAGAGCTGGCCAAATTCTGAGATTATCAATTCTGAAATATATTTTATCAGTAGCACACCAATAATACTGTAGGTATTTATTATCTAATATGCAGGGTAGGAAACACACTTTGTGTTCTGGCCTCTGGAAACCTGATGCCAGGAAGACTGGATGAAAGCAGATCTTTTCCATGTAGTTGGCTTTGGGAGCAATTGAAAAGGTAACAAACAGAGATTCCCTCTCCTCCCAGGATATAAGTGAATTCTCAAGTGCATGTGCAAACACACAACCTGAAAGAAGTTTCCAAGGACATCGATACTTCAAGAGCAAGGGGTGATACCAAAAGGCGTGAAATGCTGCAAGAGCACTGTCATGGAAATAGGTCATCTCTAGGTACGAAAATGCCACCTCCCTGTCTCCTAAGGCTGTATAGGTCCAAACAGGACAAATCACCTTTGGTTATGCAATATATAAGCTTTCAGAGGTATGTGGTGTTCATGTGGTGCTTCACAGATGAGTATGAGAGGGAAGCCTGCCAACAACAAACCACAAACTGAAACCCGCTCCACACACCAAAACCTGAGAGAGCAGAAGTAAAGGTGCACATCAAGGGTGGAGATGTGGGAACGGTGGATTTTCAGCCTTATGGCTAACCATGAAAGGAGGATGAAAGGCAGAATGGACAAAATAAGAGGGAAAAAACATTTATGGCAGGTCAAACCCAAGTATTTGCAGCTTCCCACCCAATACAGCTGTCACTGCACACCTCTAGCAAGGCCAAAAGGCGGAGGAAAGCTTGACCACCCTGGGACGAGGGCTTCAGGAGGCGGAAGCAGCTGAGGATAAAAACTGCTGCCTCAGACAGGATCACAGAGCTTGCATCTCTTGGGAGACTTGCAGTATTGGACAGTATTTTTCGAGGATTGATCTGTTTGAAATGTATTATGTTTGTATGGCACACGGGGGAAAAATATCCTCAAAGGTTTTATGAATCAAGCCAGTAGTAAAGTTACTGATATGGGAGTAGTTTGAAGCAAAGGTTTAAACAAATCTAGGTACATGTTCAAGAAGAAATGAAATTCAGAGCATTTTCAGGCATAAAAACATCTTAAGCAATTTGTCTTATCTACTTGGTCTAAAGAACACGTTTTCATTCTCTTCTCCTAATAAAACTAACAAATGTACTTCTCCTTCAACAAACAGTGTATTTTACAGTACATACTAAATCTTTTTACTTTTTTGACCTCCTGAGTAGAGTATGAGGCTTTAATTTGAGTTTGATGGAAAGCACCTCTAGCTCTTTACTCAAGACACCTGCATTTAATCTGTGAGTATTCTCAGAAGTTTTTTATACTCTGCAAGAGAAGGCTGCAATCATGCAACTCAGATGTGATTACCAGTCTAAATCACTCACCAGGCCAAACTTGCTTTGAAAGCCCAGATCTATCATGTGGACTTCTGAACTGAATACAACTTGTGATTTAAAACAATGAAGCAAGTCAGGAAAAACCAACTGTGACCAGAATACTCTGTCAACATGCCACATGCACAGAGCTCCTGAAGACACTCAGTACATGTTTAGACTATTGACTGCAATATAATACAAAAATACCCGAAGGAGAATTAAAGGTACCATTAGCAGTCAAGTGATGATAACATGGAGCTCAGAGAAGGCTCATTTATCTAATGAGAAGCAGTTCCCAATATAAACATAGTTAAGAGGTAATGAAAACTGAGGTTTGCATGCCAAAACCCACAAATATATCCAGAGAATTCCCAATATAAGCTGGCATTTAATTAACCAAATTACCCAACTTAATGTTCCAGCTGAGCAAAATACTTTAGCATATTCAGGATACTCTAATATTACTTTAGTTTACAAAAGTTTGTGGGTGGGAAGTGCTTTAATGAAGAGACAGAAACGAAGCCAAATGTGATTGAATTTTCAGTTGAACAAATGTTTAAATACAACTGATTGAAAGCCCAAGAATTTCTTTCTGAAAGTTCTGATGAAAACTAGTTCAAACTCCTATACATGAAATTACCTAAACACTGGAGATTGTTTTTCTCCTTTTTCCACTTTTCTCCCCTTCTATCTCCCTTCCTCCCATCTTCACTTTTTTATTTCCCTTTCTTTCCTCTATGTTTCCAGTGAAAAAATGGCAAAGGGGAAAGTTGAAGACATTGATTTCATGAGAAGATGCAGCAGCTTTTAAAAATCCTTTTTCCACAGTTCTTCTTTTACAGAAAATGCTATTTAACCAAGACCAAGGAGTTTATATAAATATATACATATATATAAGTATGTATGTATTTATCTATCTATCTATCTATCTGTAGAAACATGACAGGCTTTTGCTTCAAGGTTCTGCTAAAGCCAGGCATTAACACTCTTCTAGCGAGGAAATTACATCCAGCCTTTTAAGGCTGCTTTCAAGAGATGCCATTTAACTGGATTGCAGTAGAGTGTCTGGAGAGAAGCTCGCTTCCCTTTGAAGAGCCTGTGAATGAAAGATGCAATCCTGCAGGTCACAATGTGCCTGCAGAGCTCCAAGGAAGGGCTGAAGAAAGCTGTGCAAACTGCAGCTGGCCAAGAAACTCTGTTTTAGCAATACCCAATTCAATTATTTAATGCAAACTAGTTTCTTGGATCCCTCTTTTACAGTCATTTGGCTTTTATACACCCAGACCCAGACAGTGAAAGACAGGTACAGGCAGAGAGACGCTCAAGTCCAGCAGATGGGCAACTCAGCTATTTTAAGGCCCACTCACTACTTATTTCTGTCAGGCAGTACAGCAAAAGCAGCACAGGCACTGCCACTAACACAGTCAATACCTTTGGCGTAAGGCAAACCCTCCAAGCAGAGGAAGGGGCACCAGGCTTGGGGGCACAGTGTGCTTCTAGACCTGCACGGGTGGATGTTGTAGAAGGCAATGTCAGAGCCCTGAAGGGAAAGGTAAGGTGACTCTCAGAGAGCCATCGTGGAGAGCAGAGAAACATCAGGATGGTTTGGGCTGCTAGGGAAAGGGCATAAACAGTGTCAGCTGCTGAAGGCCACAAAAGAAGGGGCAGTTTTGATCCAGCCTGGAGGAGGATGGTCCTATTTTCAACAGTATTTCACAAATACTTCTTTTCTCCTTCCCCTGAATTTTATCCTTGGGTAATTTAGAGTATGTTAATGATGTCTGTAATCCCTTTTTGACAGCACCTCTCTTTCATCCACATCCAATAAACAATAACATCTCCAAAAAGAAGAAACAGATGTACAATTTAAGATACTTGTAAAGTGTCCACTGAGAACACATGAGTTTTAACTTGGCCAGACCTTGACAGAAGCATAGCTGCACTACTGCAACAGTCTGATCTGGACCCCCCACAACACAATAAAAGCTTTCACATACAACAGAGAGCCTATGAAGCACCAAATACGAAGCAGGACAAATTTCTTTCTTCTCTGTGTTACTGGGGCACTAGCCACGACCAGGATAAAATATACTGCTCTTATGACAATTTTCATCTTCTCAGACCTGCTGTTTCAAACATGGGAACAGAAGGCAGGCAGATCTCTAGAAATGTCCACTGCTACTGTTCCTGTTTTGTGCCACTTCAGCAGGCACAGGTGACTAACTCAGGTAATATCTGTGAAATACTGACCCCAGAAGAGTCAGTGGTAAAAAATGCAAGTGCCACCATTAGTCTTCCTCAGAATAGAACAAAAATAACAATGAAGTTTTATCCTTTTATTTATCTCAGTAAAGCTCTCTTAAAACATATTACAATATAATATTAACAAAGGCAAGTGTCCAAACAGTATTTTTAAAACAAGGTAATATTTCAAAGTAGAAAATTTCATAAAAAGCACCACTAGAAAATAGTACAGTTTTCACAGTGTACTGCAATCTGCAGAGACCACAGAACAGAGGAACATCCATAATATTAAAATAGACTTCACATATTCTGCCCCATTTTGACTTCACTGAAAGCATAAAAAATTTGCATAGGTAATAAATATATTCAGGTAAAAGCCTTAAATTTGCAAAATGTTTTCCAATACAAATCAATGCAGGTTTTGTAAGCCAAATCTTTTTTCCTTTTGTATGAGCAACACTATACAACCTAAATTATTTTCCTCCTGTAATGGTCAAGTTTTCTACAACAACAAGTTGCCCATTATCTTCATAACACAGTGAAATAACCACCTGCTTTCCTGGATGTATTAACTGAAACTCGTTCTGTACAGGTAGATTCTACCAGCCTCATACTTACTCTGTTACTTTGTGAATCCTTCCTTTGGAAACACTCTCTGGCAGAAAAGATTGAAGAGCCTTTCTCCAGCTATCTTAACCATATTCATGAATGTAGTATCAAAAGATGCAAAATACAAGTTTTTAAATGAAGTCTGTACTTCCCCGTATTATATTGTACCATTAATAGAAAGAAACCATACGGAAAAAAATTAATAAAAAAGTTCAAAATTTGTAAATATAATTAATAAGATACCTGTCAATAAAACATGCAATTTATTACAGAAAATGGGATAAGTGCCATAAAATTAGCATTCCTTGTGCATCGATTCCTCTTGAACTTTATCTTATTCAGGATCATAGTGCACCACTTAATGTTGCATGGTATGAGGCAATATATATCATTTTCATAGATGCAAAGGCTATATACTATGCCATTAATTAGGCTATCATAAATCCATAGTGATTCCAACATACTCACTCCAAATTCCTGTTGCTATAACCAAGGTCAGTGAGTGCCCTGAACTACAAATCCTGGCTTTTCTTTTTTTGAAAGGGAGATATTCAAAAGAGGCTCAATGATCAGCCTTTTCTTGCTTGAAATAAGGCTAATCTTGCTGTAAATTGCAATTAATAATACATATTGGATAAGACGCTTTTTTCACTCTCTGAGTGCCTTATCATAGATGACTTGAATAAAACATTATTAGATGCATTATCACTACCAGATGGATGCAAACTACTGTGTTTCTGCCACTGTGCATCTAAAAATTTACTCTGAATTTAAGGGAAATTCTGGGCACTCCCCACAGAATCCTCCAAAACATTTTACTACATTGAAGAATTTATACTCTGGAACCTCTCTCAGCTATAATAATGTTCATTTGTACCTTCCTTGTAGCTTCTGTATCCTTTAATTATGGTGCATCTAAATGCAAGTACCACCAACATGCATAATACAGGATTGGAGCATCATTCTCTTCCCTGTTTAACTCCACTGGTCTCACAATCTCACTTAAATGAAGCATACTCATACAAATCATGCCATTAGATCTGCTATATGCCATATATAGGCAAATGTTTATTATATTCAAGTAACATCTGCACTTTGCTAAAGATGTACCAGATTATTTCTAACACCAGATTCTGATCTGTGCTACAGAGGTTTAAATCTAGAATGAGCCTTAAGCTGTCATTCTGGGGAGTGACAGCCTTCAACAGACCTGCACAGCACAAACCAGCAAAGGACAATAAGGGGTTCTGTTTGTGAGAAAGTGACTTCCTTAACTTCTTCTAAAACAAAAACATAAGCCTGTAATTTCTCGCTTTCTCTAACATTGTCTCTCCCTCAACTCTTAGTGTAGAAATACCCAGGTGTGCTCCCTGCAGAGCTTCTCCTACAGCACATGCACCCTTCCACAGAAAGCAGAATGGGTATGTGAGAAGAACTTTAACTCCTGTGCCATTTCATCTTTGTTCAGTCTCAGCAGACTCCAAGAGCGAAGTATCCAGAAAAACTGCTCTGCTCCCAAGTAACGCAGCTCTTCTGTACACAACAGATACACATGCTTTTCATTCCAGAAGTCCTTCTCTACCACTACAAAATGTGCTCTGCAATAACACTACTGTGCAAATGTTGAACACCTTCAATAAGTTTTAATTCATCCCTCCTTACGACCTTGCAAGAACGAATGAGACCCTGGTTACACAGAGGCACTAAGATCTGTGTCACTGACAGACTTTGGGGACACCAGGGTTACTGGTTTGTGTACTTATGCTGGCTGCAACACAATGCCCAGTGAGGTGTCCTGTGACAGACCGCTTAGCCTTTGCAGCTGAAAGCAAGCTGAAAGAAAAACTAGTGTTCTCTATCTGGAGAAGGAGAGCAGTTTGTCGAAAGCCTGAATCCTCGAGCATATTCTTGAAGAAAAAAAAGATGATGGAAAGATAACTTCAGGTGTTAAGGACACAGTTATAATGTCACAAGCTAAAACAACGACCAGATAGAAGTCTTGCACTTGGGCTCATTCTATTACAGAAAATTATAGGAGGCCATTATGCAGAAAAAATAGTGTAACAAACTCCAAAACAGATTAAAACACAGCAATGTACATATATTTTAGATATACATACCCAAGCAGACACATTAAAGTTATATCGTGCATAATATTTCTTTTTCAGTAGTGTTAATTTAAGGCAGCCTCTAAGTGCATTGTTAACGTCCTTCTGCTATAGTTACATATGTGACACAAACATCTATCCTTTTAGAGGAATGCTGAAAGAAAGCTGGAAAGAGATGTGACAAGGCACTTCATTTACTCCTAACAAAAGAACTGATAAAGGAGAGTGAAGAAGCATTTGTAGAGGAGAAAGGAGAAAATGGGAGAAAACTGTCTACATAGTTTAGAAAAAGAAAGAATAGTTTGATGGAAGAGTTGGAGGAAGATAAAAATTAGTGTCAATGAATACACCAGTTCCTTGAATTAACTGACTGATTTGACAAAAAAAAAAAAAAAGCCTTTTTAATGTAAGTACCTGTTCAGCAAAATAAACAGACTTGTGAATAATGGGCTTTTTTGATCAGAAAAATATTTTGCTGTTTAAAAGAAATGGAATAAAAATTTGCTTAATTTTCAGAGGTATAATTTTCAAGACATTCTTTTATTACTTGTTTCTTTTTGCCTATATACTCTTTCTTCTCAGAATAGACTTCCTTCCTTCTCATTCTGCAACTTTTCACCAGCAAAACCAAAAACAGAGAAAAGCCTTCCCAAATTACTTAAATGCAATTATTTCCAAATGAAATTAGAGCAGTCATTAGTTCCACTGTTTTTGTTGTAAAAACAATGTTCTATTTTTGACCCAGTCTCTTTCCACAATATTAAGAATGTATACTCCAGTGTTGCCACATTATCACCTATTTGAGGCATGTTCTCTCCATTTATGGAAAGCACAACATGTTGTAAGATGTAGAAAAAATAGCCCCAAAGTACATTTAGTCTTTTTATTAGCCTGTTGCATGAAGAAAATGAAAGCAGGTTTCAATTATTTGGTTGTGATGCTTTCAGTTACAGTACTAAATGCTATTTACCCTCAGCTGCAGTTTTTTGTGGTCCAGAAATAAACAATTTTAAGAGATTGCTTTCTTAACAACAAGGGAGTTTGATCTGAATTCAGTGTTCCCCTGCCTGAAGACGGCAACAGAATTAAAATCCTGGAACACCGAAAGCTCTTGTTTTCTATAAGTAGTGATCATTCAGTTAAGATCATACTTAAATATTCCTAAAATTGAGAGCATTTTGTGTGATGATCTGCTCAAGTCAACGCAGTATGGTGTCAAATATGTATAGAATCAGAGTAGAATCCAAATACAATTTAAACCCCAATTTCATGCTAACTTCACTGTGCAGAAATTAAGATGAAATCCATAAAATAGATATACTGGTTCCATGTTCATGAGTGATCTGATTGATCCTTCCACGCACACAGTCAAGAGAAACTGATATCAATGTTCCATTATGTACTTCAAAAGATGCACGGAGGGACACACTGGTCCATGTGCTTCCCTCTGGCATCTGACCTCCAATTTGCTGAGCAACTGCTGTGGGTTGCGTGTGATCCATGGTCAACTGATTGAGAGTCACTTTGAGCACATTGCACGAATGGATTAGCTTTAAGTTAAATGCAAGGCTGGCAACTCCCTTTTCAGTAAAAATAAAATACTTCTGAGCAAGCTGTCCAGAAGAAACCAGCTGTATCTGTTTCTCATTGGATGAGACCTGGGTGAAATCCAGTAGTTTGTTTCTCACAGCTCCAGTAGGCAGACCTGTAACAGAAACTGTGGCTGATATGGCACTAGAAACCGCTGAAGGGATCCAGATGAGGCTAAACATGCTAATTCCAGAAGTATCTCCAAAATACCGAACATTACACTGGGCAGGAGAAAGTATCTCAAAGCTAACTAGATCTCCAGCACCAACCTTTGTGGCCCCAGCAGCAGATATCGATGTGTCTCTGTAATTTACCCCAGATTTAAACACATTCATTAATTCTCTGTTGGTACCATTCCTATTGATATAAGAAATTAAGGAGAAGCCCTCCCGGACACACGTATGACCCATGGAATACAATGCTTGATGAAACACGAATTTGACAACACCAGTTTCAGTGAACTTTATAGCTCTGCCATCATGAGATAAACTTAGCATATAAGGGTCAGAAACAGAAATTATTTTAAAGGTAGGTCGATAGTTGGTTTGGTAATGCATTGCTGTTGACATCTGTGCACTGAGTGCCACGGCACCTGTGTCGTGGGACAACCAAAACAAACTGAGTGGGGTATTAAGATCATAAATATTCAAGTCTTTGCTTTGATTGCAGAATTGATTAGGACTCCTCAAATACACAGAAAGAGTTTGGCTGGGCTCCACTTCAGCAGCACTGCTTAAACTAGTGCTCTGGAAATACTTTCCTTCTGGCTGCTCGATCCGAACACCACTCAGTTCATAGTCTTCCTCGCTGCCATTAAGCTTTAAGGAAAGTTGCAAAAAGTTCCTGCAGTTATGCTTTACTGCAAAATTTAGGTCAGTCCACAACAGACCATGTTGCCGGAATACCAGGCTGCTCTCTTCAGTGGACAGGATATCACAGGGAAGCTTTCCCTTTATCTTCAAGTTCAAGCCAGAGTAGACCTGAGAGATGCCAGACTTGACAGAGGGTAGAACGATGTTTGCAGCCCAAGACTCTGAGAGCTTGTTTTCACTGGCTGCTGAACAAACTGTGTCACTGACAGTGGAACAAGGCATGGCCACCATTCCATCTTCACACTTTAAACATGCTTGGCATTCCTGCATTTCCTTATTAAAGAAATACTCCTCTCCACACATTCCCAAAGCTGCATCTTTCTCAGCAATTCCCAGGCATCGGAAACCACCTGTTCACAGGAAATGGACTATTTTTATTGTCATACCTTTAAAATACTAGAGGTAAGAACTCTCCAGCTCCACATATCAAGTATCTGACAATGTATCTAATCATAAGGGAGAAAACAGAAGATAGTTACGATGTTAGATCACTTTGTGCTATTTAAGGAACCTTGATAGCTTACAGAGGAAACATTAAGCATAACTCACCTTGTCCAAGCCAAGCACAACGGCTGGAGTGAAAAAGAAGCTACAAAGGGAGAATTCTAACCAAAACCTGTAATGTATCAAATACAATGATATTGCTCCAAAGACACTCTCTTCCTTCTCTGAGGTAAAAGGCATGGTGACTGGTACACTGAGCAGCTCCCTTCAACCAGTGGAGAGTTCTCCTCCACAGGTCAGCTGCCTGCCCAGCCATGCCATGGGGTAGCCCTGCTGTCACTGTGATTGCTAAAGCAGTGCTTTGCAACCCCAAGGGACAAGGAGCCCTGGCATTCACTCCATATACAGCTTTTAAAAAACCTGTAAGAGACAAATAGGAAAACCAAAACAGTAAACAGCAGGCTTAAAACCATTATGCAGCAGCCCACTCACTTAAAAAGTGGAAAACCGCTGCCCTAAGACACAGGACACCAGTGGCTGTATTCAAGCTAAAGTAAAACACTGCTGCAAACAGTGAGGAGAATATACATGTACCGTTTGAAATTACTTTGTTTGACATAAAGCACTTTTGTGCTGTTAAAGGGTACACCATCACCTCAGTGGATCAAAGAATGCACACCAAAAAAACAGGCTTTAAAAACAGCCTGTAATTTTCTATGGCAATTTTCCAAGAGCACCGCCAGCTGCCAGTGCTTCCACCTGGAGCAACCAGAACCCAAAACCTTTGTGCATGGAGATTTCAGGATCTAAATCAACACACAAGATCTCAAGCATCCTAAAGAATAATCACTTGCAGTTTGTGCCTCAAAACGTAATCAGTTATGCATTTACGCTTTTTCTTCACCATGATCAAAACTCAATAATCATCTTTCTAATAGATCTTCTTAAATATCCTTTAGTATCTAGATCCTAAGTCATACATTTGTATTATTCTTAGGTGGAAACTTCCTGTACCTGGGCTGGGATTTGCTCTAAGACTGGGACTACAAGCATTTGCACAGATCCCAACAAGCTGTATTTCCCCACTGCTAGCCCAGGGTGGGGCTGGCTATGCCAACTGCTGATGTAGACAGAAAAGCTCACCACACTTGCTGCAAACTGCAAGACAGAGCAGTACACACGCACCTGGCCCACAGGGGAGGTCAGAATGTTGGCTAGAATTCACTTCTGATACTACATTATTCAGAGAACACCAGACACGGTGTTAATTTATACAGGCTTCATATATTCACCCTCGCATCGCTTTGTCTATTTACACTTCATTCACTTAAATGATGACTCTCCACTAACACCGATATGTAGGACTGTACAATTTATGATGTGAGAATATTCTTTCTAAGACCAGGTACCATTTTATCAAAGGAGTTCACTACAGAACAGTAAGATTTTTTCCATCTGCAAAAAAGTCAAAAGAAACTTCATACTGTTCTCCTCTGAAAGTGTCTCATTTTTCTATGAGCAACAAAAGCCAAATAAATAAGATTACATTTGTTCAACTAAACACATTGTAGAGGGAGTACAGAAAAGAGTCCCAGACAATCTTTCCCTTTGAAATCAGTTTTAACCATGATGTATTTGCTCACATGACACTTCTCATATCAGCAGCTCCACCATCACTGAGAAATACTGGATGAACTGATACTAAGTACACACATACAACTGGTTCACATGGTAGAGAAGATTTTCAGTAGTGCCTAGGAACACTTTTTATGCTATTTTTTTCTTCAAAATATTTTAGTATATATTTGAGTATTTACAAATATCACGTTTCACAAATACTTGTGATGGCTACATGCACTAATTTGCTGTCCAGCCTTTTACTGGTTAGACCTGCAGCAGGTGTTCCCCCTGTGTGTACTTCAAATAGGTGACTTCAAAGCAGCACACAGGCTGCTTTTTGCTGTGGCCACAGTTGCAAGAGCAGCACCCTACCCTTTGCCCAGAAGAGGTCAAGCAGCAAATGATAGCCAAACATCAGAAAACCAGCACAGCAGCATGCTGGGATGGCTTCCTACTGCTCTTTACCACTTTACAACCTCTGCCACCTCTTCCTGGCTCCTTGCTCTGAGCATTGCTGCACCTGGTTTCACAGTGAGTAGTCCAGCTGTACTCAACCTGGATTAGTGAAATTCAGTCTTTCTGCAGGACTTTCCCCAGCCCTAGCTACTCATGGAGGCCAGGTAGTTGCAAGGCAATTAGAGTAAGCCATGCATGGATTTTTCTGCTGCTACTACTCATAGCTGCCTGATGCAAAGGTTACATTTGGGCAGATTAAGTATGGGAATCCTTCTCTTTTTAAACACTCTATGTCAAATTTGGATCATCATATATCAATATGGTTTACTACAAATCACGGCTATCTGTCTAGGTTTTCATTCCTCTTCCCCCTGCATTCCACAGTAAGTTCTACAGTAGGTCCTCTTTATTTTGCATGGCATTCCAGGGAGAGTGCCTTTGGTTGATTCTATTTGTTGGGTAAACAATCTGACCACTCTCCCCTGGTTACCTAAGAAGGAAATGATGCACCAAACTCTATTTCCACTGATTACATACTCCTAACTGTTACTGAACCTTAATGGCTAGCCTTCAATCAAATAACCTAACAACTCTCATCCCACATAAAAGTGAGAAAAAGCAGCAAGGGAAGAAGGTATGATGCAGAGGAAAGTGGAAGGGTGAAGAAAGAGAGGGTCCTAGTTACATGATTCTTTACTGTTATTTGCTCTGTCTCCCCTCACACTGCACATTGAACATGAGTTGCTACAGATGCAACAACCTTTGCGTGCAGCTTAAGAAACCACATTCAACATCTGGAACTCATATGTCACATCACATCCCCTTCTTCCCTTCATTACCCAAAACAGACATTCAGTTTCAGCCTTTCTTTTGACACGTTAATAGTACTTGTATAAGATAATGAGCTACCATGAACAGCCAGGCTGAAAGTAGCAGTTGTCTCTAACAAGAAATAAAAGGAAATAAAATACTCTCTTCCACGACAGATGGGAACAACATTGACAGGACATCAATTCCTGTCCAGGTAATGATGTCGTTTTGGTTTTTTTTACCCTTTTTCTTTTATATTTTCTCTGTATCCTTTACACATATACTTGTAGCTTTGCAGCTTCATATTGCAGCTTAGTTTCAACATTTTCCTAGGCAGAAAGACAAAACAAATTCCAGGATCCCTATGCTGTCTTGGTTCTCTTTAGAAACCAAGGCTGAAACCAGCTTTCTAAGACATGCTTTTGTAAAGAAGGCCTGGAACTCATCCTGAGGGGGGAGAGTCTAGAAAGTACTAGAACTGGGGCAATTACTCCACCAGGCGAGTTCCTAATTGGAGAGTTCTTGTCAGATATGCTAATTTGCAGAATCTGTAAAAATTGTGCACGTGTCACGTGCAGTGTGCATCTTCGGCTTTCTCTACCAGACGAATTTGTGCACCTGAGGATCCTCATACAAAGGTACCCTCTTATCACCCTAATTTTGTCTGACTCGTATTTTTAGGGTCAGAGAAAAAGGCAACAGTGATGGGTAATAACTTGCTTTCACATATCTACAGATCACCATTAAAACTGGGAGCAGAGGAAGAAAGAGAAGATTCCTTTCCTTCCAAATACATTGCTACTGCTTTTCTGTGGTCTGACACACCATCACTACCCATCTGTTTCTTGGCAGTATTTTGCCTTCACTTGCATTCCTCCAGCAGTTGTACAGACCCTTTTTTGGTCTGGTTCCCCTCCACGGAACCCACTGAATAAATTCATAACAGCCTTCCCTTTTCCAAGCCACAGACTAGAGCAACACCAAATGACTCCCACATTGGTGGCTCTCCTTTCCTAGGGCTGAGGCCTTGTGGGCTTCCATCCAACAAAACACCAACTCCAGCAAACCCAATGTCTCAGTAAAGAAGAGACAAAGCCTTACACCTTTCCAATGCTCTGACTCAAATTTTGTGCTCTAAACTGTCTTGCCTCCAACTGTCCACCTCTAAGACTCTCTAAAAGTGTCTTCCCTCTTCTTTAGTAAGACTGACGGTACCTCATGAGCAGCATTTACCACATAAGGTGACACTGAGTGCTCTCTTCCTCTAGTCATTTCCATTTTCCTGTGGTGTTTGTAGTAACGCCATCCAAACCAACACAATTCCTGTCTAGAGGAAGTCGGGACAACGTAAGAAAACGCACAGCCTCTTTTAACCCTTTCCTAGAGTCTCACTTTTTTCTCCACCAGTGACTGGATAGGAAAGGCACAAAATCACTCATAATCAGCTGAAAACAGCCCTTGCTCCTCAGAGAGGCCACCCTCTTCTTACAAGTTAGAAGTCTAGAGGAGGAAAAACATAGAATCCAGTGAAGCTCTTCCTGGGTTTTATGACTGCAAGACCTCAGGTACTGGTCACAACTAGTGAAATGCTCTTTTGATCACAGAGTTCCTTTCAAGGTTTTCTGGATGACCAAAAATCAGATCAATAGAAAAAACCGAGTACCTGCATACAATTCTCTCAGTATGTCTATTAATTTTGCTCCTTTGGGTCTGACTGCCATGAGAATGTAATGAAGTAATGAAGTCTGCAGTGCAAAATACCAGACAGATCTGTTCTTAAATGTCTGAAAAATTCCCCCAGGTGTCCTCAAATGATGGAAACTGTTGATCTTTCCTCAGCATTTGACAATATTGTTGTTAAAGGAGAATAAGATTCATGAACGGAAGTCTTATAAGAGTGTTCATTAGATCAAATCAGATACCCACCCCGGTGCACCAGAAGGAAAATGACAACTAATTTTCTCCATTAGGAATAATAACTTTGATTTTGGCCCTACTTGGATCAGCATAAACAAGAAGAAAGTCAAGTCATAAGAGAAAATTAAAAACAAAGCATATAAACCCCCATGAAAATAAGGCAAAAGGGAGCATCCAAAGCTTCTAGAGGACATTAATGTCCTAAATAGCCCATTGTCCACAGAAACTCCGATTACAGGTGAGTGTTTTTCAAACCCTTTGATTCCAGCAAGCTGTGCATGTCACTGCTCACTAACATACAAGCCTGAGTCCTTATCTATTTCTTTGGCCTGTTCCTGAAGATCTAATTATCCTCATTCTTTAATTATCAGAGAATATAACTTACCCGGAGTATTGAGGCATTTTATCCTCTCACCACAAATGCTTGGAGATTCAGTGCACTCATCTCTGTCCTGCAAATCACAAGAATCATATTGAAACATTTAAACATGACAACTTAAATTTGAAACAGGCATTTCAGGCTCTGTGACATCCATCTGTCCATAACAGGTGTATGTAGGGATGGAGAAGGGGTTGATCCCATAGGCATGTTAGAGCAGGACAATTTCGATTTGGATTTGTTACCTGTTTTAACCAGGTATCCAAAAACAGTGTGGTGCCCACAGAAAGCAAGCAGTGTGCAGATGAACTGAACTGAGGGGTTGCACAAGTAACACTTGTTATGATGCACATCCCCAAGAGTGGTGCATCAATCAATTGATCTTACGAACATTGCAACAATCGAGACAGTGTCAGGAAAGGCTTTTAAGGACATTTAGTCTGCGAGGAAGCTGATAACCAAAACACACATGAAAAGTAAATTAGAAAGTAATATTCCCTGTCAAGGAGTCTTCCTTTCACCCTACAGCAGGAAGACGGGGAAAGAAAAACAGCCTACATTTGCATTTAAATGCTAGCATTGAAGAAAACTGAGGATAGCAGAGAGGGAACTGGACAGACATTCAGGTTCTCAGTATCTGGTCCAGCTGGTCAGGCTCACATTAAGCAAAGAATGGGGGGCAACACTTAGCAAACAAGACACTGCTTTAAATATCAAGTTGCCCGTATATCTTAGGATTTCTAAATGACAGAAAGCAAACAAACAAACATCTTATTTTGCTTGCACGCTGGTTTTGTGTTGTATAATAAAATGTATTTTATAATAAAATGTATTTAACAATAAAAGTATCCATGTTCTACATTTGTGTATTTGTATGTTATGTTTAAGCAGGAACCAGTTCTTTCATTTGTTTTAACTGACTTTTGTTTCCAAACTTATAAATAAATGTCTGACTTATGCTTAGTAAAGCTTTCCTGTGCTTTTCAGATATGTCTAGAAGCTCCAGTAGAGTGTAACAGGATTAAATAAACAAATTTAGTGTGCATTAGTCTAAATGTTTTAGGATGTCTTTTCCTACCACGATGAAAAGAATCTAAGTCCTGCCAGCTGTCAGGTTTGGGAAAGTGTCACACCAAACAGGCACAAACTAGTGCCTCCTTTAGGACACTAAATGCTAAAGAAACCCACAAAAACACCTTCTGGCAGACTTTGAAGTGCCATAGACCCATTCAGTAAAACACATGCTCCAAACTGGATTTCTCTAGCTCTCCAAGTAGTTATTTCCAGAATGTTATCCCAGTATGTCCAACACAATGTTTCATAAGCAATAACTGAAAGATACAGAATTATGGTTCACCTGGCAAATCCGATCAGAGTTTGCAGAACACTCGGCCATTTGGAAAAAACCAGCAGGACACAATGTGCATTTTTCACATTGTGAAGGTGTCTTTTGGAAATTGCAAAATTCATCACTTTCACAAAGGCCACAGTCCAGCAAAGACTCCCCAACATTAATCACTTTTGCGTCCACTTCTACTTTACGCACAGAGTATGACTTCTGGAGATGATTTCTGACCTGGTTCTGAAGTCCATGAAGATGACTTTCAAAATAATTTTGAATATCTTCTTGCAAACTCTGAAATGACATTTGTTTCACTGTATCAAAAAGCATGCCATACTGGACTTTGATCAGATCCATTTGCTCATACATTTTCCTTTGCTGCTCAAGAATCTCCCGCTGCTGGCTAACCAACACATGCTGCTGTTCAGCAAGTTTTTGCTGCAAATCAACAATGATCTGCTGTTGGCTTTTTAGCATTTCAATGAATTTCTCGTGCCCTTTTGCAAGGTGCAGTTGTAGTATTAGGGCATCTTCAGATGGAACTTCATTTTCTCCTGAAATACAAATGAGGAATTATTGTCCAAGCTTGTCGTATTATCTCTTCAAAAGCATTCCAATTTTAGTAAGTTAATGAAAAGTCTCACTAAATTCAAGTCATCATTGTAAGGTCAGTTCCTTTACTACCTTTGAAGCCCCTTCATGGGACCAGAAGGTCTTCCATTTCATAAGCAACTTATGAAATCATCATCTGCCCCTGCTTCAGGGCATAAATTAATCATCACATCAATAACAGATTACTCCTTCCTATGAACACGTTCAAACACAGTAAAGAGTAAATGGCCAATTTGCACTGTAGAAGCGATAAAATGAGGTGATAAAACTTGCTGTGAATACTGAGCTGTTAAGGGTAGTAAAAGTAAGGGTCAATTGCAAAGAGCTGCAAAAGGAATCTATGATACTAAGCAGCAGCAATAAAATGACAAAAAGAAGTTCAAAGGAGCTAAAGGTGAAATGAGGTTCCCACTGAAAAAAAAACCCAAGTTTTTTTAGATCAAATGTCATACTTGTAAATTACTATCACCCTTTGGAAATAATCTTGAAGTAATATATCTAGATATAGATGCTGGGCTACAGAGCTATGTAATCATCAGTTCAGTGCCCAACATGGGTCAGAAAGGCAATAAAATGCTAGAATTTTAGAAGAAGAATGTATAACAGAAGATAATATATCATTATGACATTACATTAATCAACAGAGCATCTTAATACAGCATGCAGTCCTGGTTCCCCATCTCAAAAAGAAGTACAGAGGAACTCAAAAGTTCACAAAAAGGGCAGCAAGGAAAATCTAACATATGATACTGCTGCAGTATGAGAAAGTAGGTAAGACTTTTCAGGATCAGGAAATAAAAAAAGAAACCAAACAACAGTGCTATATCACAGGTATCCTAAAGCAAGAAAATATGGAAAGACTCTTCAGTCTTTCTTCCAGTACAAGAATTAAGGGACATTAAATGAAGGCAGCAGTTCCATACACACTAAAACTTCAAAAATAAAATGAATTTGGGGCTAAAAGATCTACAGACATCAATCAGATTCAGGAAATCGAAGCAACAAACTCTTGGAGTTGGGAAAATTATCTAGGAAAATATCATGCTCTACTTTCTATAGTATCTGCTGCTGGACACTGCCAGAGAGAATCCTGAATCCATACAATCACTCATCTGTTCTTATGCAGCACTGATTTTTATTCTTATAAGCACAGAACATGAAGGATGACACAATGAAAAGAGACCATATCCAGTTCCTGTTTACAGTTCCCAAAATATTTTGCTGTTCGGTTACTTTTACTCACAGCATAAGGCACACATTAACTTTAATTTTTCAGCATTAAATATTAAAGTAGTTTGCAGTATACTGGATTTGAGAAAACAAAGACCAGGATAAGACAACAAAACCCAGCTCCTGCGCATTCCTTCTTTTGGGATGCCAGTCTTCCATCTGAAGTAAGGTGCACTCACAGTGCTGCTGAGAAATAGTGGGGTCAGTGGGCTCATCTGATTTGAAATGGGACTATGAGTCTGCACTCCAGCACCTTCACCTGGCCAAGAGAAGTGGTGGTTCAGTTGCAGTTGGCAGGAGTCTTCCAGATAGCAGGTGTGGTGCTGGTGATACCGGCTGAAAAGATGATGCAGATGTTTGTGTAGCCCCCGCAGATGGACAGGCAGCTGGTGGAGAGTGACAGTCACCTGCCCCATGCACATGAGCCTGCAAGCACAGACACCGTGCTGGGAATCGAGTCCCTGGTATTGGCCTGTACCCTGGAGGGCTGCTACCAGGCACGTCCTTCAGCAAGTGTTTAAGTGGGCTGCACTTCATGCCAACGGGGCTTTTTAACAGGCTGAACAGCAGACTATTCGGTTCACCAAAACACAGTTTTCTCCAGCAGCTTAAGTAGAGCAGGGATACTTTAATTGCTAAAGAATCACTGCAAATCTACTCAGGCACTGTCACAAAGCTGGCAGTCATAGGCTGAGGGGGGCCACGAGGTCTCCACCTATGCATGGTGAATTAATGCAAGTAGAAAAATGGCATTTGGGTCACCTAGGCAGCATATTCCAGCTCCCCTGCAGTCTGAGGAGAGGTCAATGGCAAAGAAACATCCCATTCAGCTGGTGTAAGTGATGTGCTGAAATGGAAATTTGACTGAAATATTCCCCTAAAAACAGGGAAAGACAGGAACAGTCACCAATCTGTCTCTTGAATCATTGAATCATGGCTTGTGTTGGAAGGGACCTTAGAGTTCATCCAGTTCCAATCCCCCCACCACGGGCAGGAACACCCTGCACCAGACCAGGTTGCTCAGAGCCCCATCCAACCTGGCCTTGAACTTCCTCCTGAAAGTCCAGGAGTGGGGCATCCACAATTTCTCTGGACAACCTGTTCAGTGCCTCACCACCCTCATAGTAAGGAATTGCTTCCTAATATCTTAACTACATCTACCTTTCAGTTGGAAGCCATTCCCCCTTGTCATGGACATTACATCTGTTTGAGTTGCAGCTCTCCCCAGACTACTGTAAATGCATTTCCCTGAATTAAATATCTGATTATCACATTTTTTTGTTCTGTTTGTTTTAGTAGACAAGCCATGCTGGAATTACGATACAAACCATGCTCATTTGCAAGACTTATGACTCCAGCTGCCAGTGGGGATTGAACAACATATTGTCTGCACTACTGCAGGACACCCACTGACCTGTGCTCAAAAGAAGATCTCAGGGAAACACAGAGAATGTTAGTTGCAAGCAGAGCAGAATGCTGGATGCTTGCCTATATACTGACTAGAAGGAAACCAAAGACAGTCAACAAGCCTTATTTTTTTGTTCCTGATGGCAAATACATGGAATTTCTGCTAGATGTTGATGAATTCAGTATGCTGTTCTTCCACTCCTAGGAGAGAAAGCTATCATATGAAGGTCTGGGTCTTTGAGATGGGCAAAACATGTACATATGCCCTTTGTCCAGTCTGGGCAGAGCATGTCTACAGCCAACTCATTCACACCAACTGCAGCAGTGGGCACAAGGCAATAGCAGTGAGAGAAGAGAATTTCTGAGGATGGTCCTCATCTGAAAACTCACATAGAAGCTTGTGTGTTATCACAGGTTTTCTTGTTGTGTGCTTCCATGCCAACAGTGCCTTCCATGAGATTCCATGGTTTAGTGGGCAGTGCTGTATACTGCTTTCTCTCCCATATATAGAACACTTCTCTCCGCCACAGGAAGATGAATGCACAAATCCATGATCACTACTGCCCATAATCCATTCTTAACGCATTCAAGAATTTTAAGGGAAACTTCTAACCACACTTCTGTTCCTCCAAGACTTCACCGAGCATCAGGCCTGCAAAGAGTATAAAACTGAAAGAGCGAACTCCTGAGTTGCGTCTCCAAACTCCCCAACATCTTCACCCTCTAACCCTTTCGCTTTAATTCCTCTGACCCACATCAGAAGGGACAGAAGACCTAAACCTAAGGCCCAGGAGATGAGAGTGCATGTAACACCATGTTAGTTGTAACTGCTGATGGTATTGGAGACTGGGCAGCACAGACTGATCCAAGACAGCCAAAGAATAAGATGATGTTTGAAGAAAGAGGTCACGCTGAGCTAGATGCTCTTTGTAAGACTTGAATGGAGATACAGCATGCCTGCTTCCAGCACCATCCAAAAGTATTACTCTTTTCTGTACAAGCAGAATGCTCTTACTATTTGCCAAGGCTTGTATAACACAGAGAAGGATTTTGGTATGGACAAAGTAAATGAAAATATTCTGGGTTCTTCAGCAAAACGGATGGCATTTATTGTGACAGTATGAAGAAGAGTATGCACAGAAGCAGAGGAAATGGAGGTTAACCATACTGACTTGTTTTCTGTCCACCTTTGGTCACGGAGCATACAGAGGTTCTGTAAGACATCCGGGGACAGTTTCAGGCAAGATGAAGGTAGACAGTGTCACTGCATTAGGCACAGCGGGGCTTAAATGTCAGTCCTGGGTCTGGAATCACCAAGTGCAGCAGTGTCCTTTGGAGGAGATGTCTCTTCACCAAGTAGACCTTGATAACTTGCAGGCTTGGCATGTGCTCTGGAGTCTGAAGCAGCAACAGTGCTCATATTTGCCACGCAGATGTGACAAAGCTTAAATTACTTTCTTCATGCTTTTCATTAGCTTTTAACATCAAGGGGAAATAAATCACCCTTCCTAATATATTTTATATTTTTCAGGCAAGGCATTAAACCAGAATCCAAACTGTTTTGTGGTTATTAAAGACCTGTTGGCGCTCTTCATGTTGGTAAATCCACAAATCCCTGACAATTAGATACACCTTCTGCTGACCTGTGAGTGTAAGCACAGACATACCTGGCTTCCTACAGGGATACCGAATTCACCAGAGCTGTGCTTGCCAACGGACAGGCAAGTGTTTTGAACGATGTACTGTAAGAGACACTTTACAATTTTTTTTCCCCTCACTATTACACCAAGACAGTTTGGCAGCAACAGCAAGTTTCTTACCAATGGCACCAGTCTGGGTATGCAACATACGCCCACCCCACGGAAGCCTTTTACGATGTTGCTATAAATTAAGAACACCAGAAATACCAGACTATGAAGAGAGAGACTTCCACTTATTTAAAAACAGTACTAAAAAAGATTCTGCCACGTTTCATCAGCTCTAGGTCTCCTAGGTGCACGTGTTTATGGAGGGGAGATGAAGGGGAGCAGAGAGAGGAGCCACGACAGCAATTCTCTCACATGGTGTGAAGACCAGTGCCAGATTTTCTTCCTAACTCTCCCAAAACAAGGAGGTCTGGTGCAGTCGCTCAGGCACCCTTGTGTCCGGGCTCCCAGAGGTGCTGAAGCCCCTTGGCGCAGCAGACATCCGCCCCGCTCGAGGAGACCCAGAACCCTGCGGCTCTCCATGACCACGAAGAGCCTCTGCGGGCTGCAGGAACCCTACGCGCCACGGAAAGGGGGTGATGGTGTGGGGTGTGGGATGTGCCTTCCCGCCCCCGGGCCCCTCATGCCGCACCGCACCTGGCTTGACGTCGCAGGTGAGCTGCACCCCCAGGGCGCCGCCGCCCCGCTCGGGAGCGGCGTGGGCAAAGTCGTCCCCCGCGAACTGGGCGGCTCTGTCGGCGACGCGCAGCAGGGCGGGCTCGGGGCAGCCCTCGGCGGGGGCGGCGCAGCCGGGGCCGCGGGGCCGCGGGCGCAGGCGGGGCGGCAGCAGGCGGCACTCCAGGCCCTGGCAGTCGCGGCGGGTGGCGTTGGCGGCGCAGTCCGCCCCGGGGCAGGCGGGCGGCGGGGCGGCGGGCGCTACCTGGCCCTGCGGCGGCCGCAGCGGCGGGGCGGTGTGCAGGAAGGAGCGCGCCGGGCGCCCGGCCCGTCCGCCGCAGCGGGGTCCGCGGCAGGGCGGCGGGGGCGCGGAGCCGCCCTCGCACGGGGGTCCGCGGCAGGGCTCGGCCGAGCCGCCCCCCGCGCCCAGCAGCGAGAGGCAGACGCCCAGCCAGCAGCGCGCCCACCACAGCCGTCTCCCCGGCATCTCCGGCCGCGCCTGCAAGAGAAGAGAAGCCGCGGCGGGTCAGGGCAGATGCCCCTCTCCCTCCGCCCTCGCCGGGGGTGCGCAGAGCAGCGGAACCCCGCCCCCCATATCTCTCTCTCCCTCCGTTCTGCAGGTACCGTCACAGCATCCCAAATCCAGGAAAAACTTTTCACCCCCGTCCCGACCCTCCCCGGCGTCTCCCGGCGTAACCTGCGGGAAAGGTGCGGGGCGGCGCCCGGAGCAAGTGCGGCCTCGGGGCTGTGCTCCTCGCAGCGGCTGCCCGCAGCGGGGACCAACCTCCTCCGAAAGCTGGAGGGGAATGGAAATGTGCAACATTCCTGGGGCTTCGTTAGCATCAGATTTCCCAAGCGCCTCCCTTTAACTCCTTCGGTCCTCCAGCCCATGCCGGCTGCCCGGGGCGGCGGTGGGACGGAGGCGGGGGCTGCCCCGTGGCTCCCGCCGGCTCCGACACTCCCGCCGGCGTTTCTTGGCACTGTTATCCCACGGCGCCCAGCCAGGGATATGTACATGTCTTAAAAGGTTGGCTTTCATTCCGAGTGGTTTTACTGTGCCTCAAAAAAAAAAAAAAAAAAAAAAAAAAAAAAGAGAGGAAAAAAACCCAAAGCCAAACAACCAAAACCTCAAACCCAACAGGAGTAAAGTACACGCGCGACGCAGTTTCCAATAAAGAAAATTTCACGCGGCCGAAAAAGTTATGGGTAGTTTGAATTTCTTGGTTCCCACTTCGATCATCAGGAACCTACATGAAAGATAACCACGACCGCAGCTGCCGTCTTCTCTGAGGCTACCGAGGGCCGCAGCAGAACCGAAGCGAAGGACCGATTGTGAACGGACCAGCCATGCGGCTGTGGCCGTGTGTATTTGCTTTCTGATAAAGTAGCTTCCCCGGACCCTTTCTGGCAGCGCTCACACCGAGGTGTGAGGATCAGCATACCTTTCAAGTGCTCCGAGGCGTGAATAACTCCCCGCAGCAGGAGCCACCTCGCTTATCTAATCTCTTCCACATGCTACCGCGGGAAAGCGACACCAAGTATGTATCCAGTTCAGCACTAACTGCGATGCCGCTTTGGGAAGCTGGCCAGCACAGATACAATAGCTATACAATACGGACAGAAGAACAATTACAGAAAATACTGTTTATTGATTCATTAGCTTCAGCTTCCTTCCATCCACGGGCTCACACACATGTAAAACCTCTTCAGAGTATCTTTGCAATGTTGTCACACAGTCTCTTTGCTATCACTTACACAGGAAAGAGGAGAAAGAGCACTGTTTTGTTGGTTGATGTGTTTTGGGGTTTTTCCCCTACAAATACTATTTGAAACTTGTTGGGAATCTCCTTTTTTTTTTTTTTTTTTTAATTCAGGCTGATTCATTTACTGCTCCCATTGCTACTGGGAAAGCACACCAAATACATCACTTGCAAACTGGCTTGCCATTTTTTGACTAAGCATTACTTATTTTGAAAACACTGGTTTGTCAAAACTGAAATGCCCTGTGCAGCAGCAGCAGCAGCGGCTCCAAGACACAGGGGTTGTACCCTGCTGAATTCTGCAGGACTGGTGACCTGCCGGGTTGTAGAACACCTGCGTGGGACAGGGATACCTCTCAGTTCTGCCAGACCAAATCCCGCATGAAATGCCCGACAGTTCCTAGGCTCTTTGCTTTGACCTTCAACTGAAGTAGAATTCCAGGGTCAACTGCTCCTGAGAGATCCTATGTTTTCCTATGGCTTCCAGTAGCTCTACAAAAAGCCATAGAGTAAATGGAGATAAACCTCCACAGTTTGTCCCTCCAGGGAATCCGCAGCCCAGCTCTGGTAGTATGGAGCTCTGCATGAGCTAATTTTTTTCTTCTGAATGAATACCTGTGTATGTTCTCTAGTTCTTTGATAGGTTTTGCAGCCAATACATTGCTACCACAGCTGTATTATTTTGGGGATCTGTGCCAGTGCATATAAAGCTACATAAGATACAAACTGATCTTTGGATCATCTTCAGAAATGCCATAAAACAGGCTATAGAGTTGGGGATGAGTCCCAGAGCAGCTACACCTTCAGGCTAATAATTCATGAAATGACATGAGACATGATGTTCTCAGACACTACACAAATCAAGAGCAGCTCTCTTGAATTTGAGCTCTTTATATACCGAGGCAAAAAATAAGAATAGAATTTACCTTCAAACCTGAACCTTAATAATAATTTTTTTCAGGAAAAAAAAACCTATTAGATAACCAAATATCATATCAGTAATAGTGCCAGCAAGAGTATTGATTCACACATTTGACTTTGGAAGTGTCTGTAGCACAGAATGCAGCAGTGAGAAATGCTGCCATTGGTTTGACAAGTAGCATAAACACATGTATGCCATCCCTTATGATTGAAAAGCTGTGCATCAATTGAATGGAGTGGGTGATATATATAAAAAAATATGTTCTGCTGATGTCTAGTATAGGACATATCAGCTATATGATGCTATTTGTAGGTACTGTCTACTGGTGCTTAGGTACCAGAATCACCCAGCAAACCTGCTGAACATCCAAACTGAAGTCAGTGACCTTTTTGTAAATACACATAAAGCAGTAGCTGTCATACTCTTGCTTTCCTTCCCTGTTTAGGCACTGTGTAAGCAGGGAGAGTCCCTACCTCATGTGTCTGGAGGATGGTTTAGTGCAACGCTTTTCTTCTTCATGGTATTTTTCAGATTGGCTGCGTTCACTGGCACAAAAGGAGCAACTCAGATCAAAGTAAGGGGCTCCTACATCTACACTATGTGCAGTTTGGGGAGGGTTCTTCAGACCTAGCAATGATTAAAATTCATACAGAACTGGTCTGTACAGCTACATCCCCGGTCAGGCAGTGGTACCTGTTTGGTGTCTGTCCAGAAAAGAGCATATCCTGTTAGATTCCCCCAAAAAGCACACTCTGCAAGTGCCAAAACTGAATGTGATACTCAAGAAAGACTGGGGTAATTGCTGCAAAACAGCCCTGCTGCTCTGAACCAGCACACAAACCCAGAAAGAACCCAAACCTGGTTTACTTCGTCCCATCTTCAAATAGACACAGCAGCTCTATCGCTCGCCGTGCAGCGGGAGGTGGACTTCGCCCGTCTCGAAATCCATCTTACCGAGGCCAGCGAGACCCTTAACGGAGCATCCGCATCTCCTGCAGGCCTGCGGAGCCCCTCGGGGGGCAGAGGGGCCCGTGGCCTTCCCGGGGCGGGGCGGCAGCCGGCAGAGGGCAGCAGGGCCCCGCGCCTGCCCGGCGGACACTGTCCCCATCCCGTCCCCGACGCTGTCCCCATCCCGTTCCCGACGCTGTCCCCATCCCGTCCCCGACGCTCTCACCATCCCATCCCCGACCCTGTCCCCATCCCGTCCCCGACCCTGTCCCCATCCCGTCCCCGATCCTGTCCCCATCCCGTCCCCGACCCTGTCCCAGTCCTATTCCCGGCCCTGTCCCCATCCCGTCCCCGACCCTGTCGCCGTCCCCGGCCTGTCCTGTCCGGTCCCCGTGCCGAGCGAAGAGCTCGCCTCGCTCGCGCTCCCCCGCCGCTCCCGTTCGGGTTCGGTCCCCGCAGAGGTGCTTTGGCGTTTCTCGGGGCCGTGCGGCGGCACCGGGCGCGAAGGGGAGACCCCGGGAGGACGCACCGCATCTTTAGAGGCCGTCAGCTTTGATCAAACCTCAGCGGCACATTTTCTCTACTTGTTTCTTTGTTGAGGCAGCTGGATGAAGTAAAATGTTCTTTCTTGTGCGCTCTCTGCATGAGCCAGTATTTTGAAGAAGTCTGGACAACCTGCATTAAGCATTTTTGAATAACATTTGGAGTTGGATAATATTTTGCGATACAGATGACAAAATCCATCCAAAGCAGTCATACATAACACAATTGCTCAATACGATTTACTTTTCTTAAATTTCTAGTTTAACCATGCAGTTTTGGAAAAAAATCCCTGCCAGGTATGCAAATCTAAGCCCCACATTATTTTCCCACGTTTCACAATCTTCTACAATAGCAAAGTTCAACAATTATTTGATCCTGCAGGCCTTGCAGACATGCTTAATTTAGCAATCTGAATCAATACTACATCCAGCAGCACTGCTTACGGTGCATACCTTTCCGGATACGCATTTTTCTTTAATCAAAACCCGAACCGGAACAAAATAAATACTTTTATCTGGTTGTTTTCAATTATTTATTTTTTTACAAGACTTTGTTTTATAGGGTAAAATTCCAAGTATTACTGTCATTTTTAGTAAATGTTGGTTTCCAAAGAAGATTGATAGTTAAATAAATACTTCATTCACCAGATGAAAAACATGGGAGTGGTTTTGAGTTTTCCCATTAAAGCTAATGGGATTTTTGCATGAACATTAGCTAAGAAAGAAAAAGAAACTAAGGAGAAACAAATCCTGCTGGAATGTATCTAACTTGCTATCAGGCAGCATTTGAAACACACTGATTTTGCTCAGTGCCTTGTATCCTTCACTGTTTTTCAAAACATTATCAAATTTAAATCCCAAGGTGCTTTCAGTATTTTCAGAACTGCTAAGTTTCCTGTTTAGAAATTCTTTTTAACATCCACTAACCTTCAGGCCTTATTTCTAGAATGCACTTCAATAAACTAATTCTATACATTGTAAACAGATTCCTTATCAATGTATAGATGAACTAATAATACTTGAACTGGTAATACTCCACGTTAAGGGATTGACAAGTTTTGCCTAAAACAGCCATTACCAACAGTTGCCAATACAGAATGGATAGACTTCAAACTTTTATTCCTTCCTTCCTTCCCTGAATGATTTTGTGTCATGCAAAATGGCATGCAATGGTATCTGTGATGACTAATTTGCCTGTAACTATACCGTAGAGGACTGAATAACTAGAAGAACAGAGGAGAGAGCCATGTCACTGAAGTAGTACTTCCCTCTGCTATGTCCTCCATAAAGAACTAGCATCCAATCTCACAAGATAGTCAGCCTCCCTTAAATGTCTAGACTGTCATCTCTTTACAGGTAACAGTTTACCATCTGATTGGCATGGGGAATTAAATGGAAACTCACAGCTGTTCAAAAGGAGAAGATGTAGAAACTCCACTGAATAATGACAATAATAAAACAACCCCCCCCCCAAAGGTTTCAGGGTTTCATGAAAACAATAAAAAAAGGAAACAGTATAGTTCAAAGAATATACTTTATTGTTGTTGAGTTACACACAAGAAGAAGTTGTTACCTTGGCATATGGATACTGAGAACTGGAAAAAATAAGAGAATTTTAAGAAGATCAATGCCAAAGATCTCAGATAATGCATATTGCCAATCTCCACCTGCACAGAAGCAACAGCAACAATTCTGCAGTGTAGCTACAAACAAATGAAGAATCTCCTTTTCTAAGTAAGTTTGGGAATGACCTGTTATCCAAACAATTTTAGGGAATCACCTGAAATAATTTTTGAGTAAGTTCATTTAAAAAAGCAGATCAAATTAGTCTGGTAGTACAAGTTTAGTATTTTGTGACTTCTACTTCTATGGTAAAAATAGTACAAAGACAGGAAATACGAATGCTTTTCTCCGGTTGCTGAGAGAAAACTAGATCCTTTTCACAATGTAGTTCTTAATTGTACTAAAACTGAGAAGGACAATGCACACACCACAGCTTGAAACTAATAGCATTTCACTGTTTCCGCAGCCCAGGGTAGTTTCTCTGCAAAAGGGTCTGCTGCCTCATATTAGTGTGCTAATGTGCTCTGCACTGGCTCACAGGGCTGCACACAGCTCTGCAGACCTGCTCTGTGTTGCAACTGCTTCCTCCAAGCGAGCTCTATCTGCCCTGTGGATAAGCCTTCAGGCTCTCAGACTTCACATAATCTACGGTTTTACAGCTGGAGTGTACTCTGAATACTTTGAACTGGTCAGGGCACAGACGTTGCATTTTCTGAGAAACCTTACCAGTTCGAAATCTTAATTTGTCCCAATTTAGAATGAAAACTGTAAAAACATTTCCTAGGAAATAGACATTCCACTAACGATGTCATTTGGTTAACAAAGATCCATAGCATTTCCAAAAAGCAACAATTTCTTCCAAGAGCAGTAGAGCCCCGAATACCAGGAGGTCCTTGTATTCCTGGATCCCTGAGACAAGGAAGAGGCCATCATACAGGAGTAGATCTGACTGAATGGAAAACTGGCAGCTGACCCGCCTTGCAGAGGACTATCAAAAGTTATCTGTATTCCATTATAAGGCTCACTGAGATAAGCTTTCATGAAATGTTTCACTCTCAATGAACCAGCAACTTCTGACAGAAAACATGCCAGAAGAATGGTGTTTCCAAGAGATGCATTCATAGCCGGATGACACAATGATAAAAACATCTCAGACTTGGCTAGACTAGCTGATCAGCGTTAGTTCAGTGCTACAAGTCTCAGCCTCCTGAAGTAATAATAATCTTTGAGTCACCTTCTGTTCCCCTAGTTGCTGACTGCACTCCTGTACTAATGCCACATGAGCATTAGAAGCACAGCACAGAATCCTTGTCAATGGTTTCATACTTGGTTAGAGAGAATCTCTAGGACAGACATTTTTGCATTTTACTTCGAAGGCTTGTAGTCAAATACAGATCACCAGGCTGCCCAGAAATTCTCCTGATCAAAGCACCCTAACAAGGAGTCTTGTCTTTTTCCTCAGAGTCCCTACATCATGGTAATGGGAAAAGCACACAAATGATGAGGGAAGATTTCTCTTGAGCAGCTCTAGAGCTAATTTTTGGAAGACCTAATTGTGTTCCCAAGACTTCATACAGAAGATCTACTAAGAGAAGGTGTGCTTGATGTACATCACACCAGTGTACATTCGGGCTATCAAGAACTGTGGAGCAGGGTCCCCAGCTGGACATAAATAATGTGTTTCAAATAAATGTCAGCAAGTTCAAGAGATATCTAACTTATCCACGTTAACTGCTGTATTTCCTTCCATATCACGTTTCTAATGGCCAGAGGACAACCTCAAATCTAACCTGTTGTCTCTCTTTTTCATTACAAGAGTAGCAGAAACTGTCATTTACTGGTAATACTCTCTTAGATCTTCCCATTATAAAATCTGGTTTGAGTTTTTTTATACTTTTGCCAGTTTTTAACTGTTTGGATCAATACATACTCAGGTGTTTGCAAAGAATGTGACAGAAATTAATTTAAATCAGCAGCCTTAATTCTGGCATTTCCCCAGTCATGAAAGTTTTATTTTACAGCCTTAATAAAAGCTTTGGTTTTGTACATACTTTTATGTTAAATATTTGGTATAAAATAAATCATGGGCAGGTTACCACCTATCAAAACTCCATGGCTCCTGCAAAAGTAAACATATGTAAGTATGGTATAGGTTGGGTTAAAACGTACCAACTACTCTTGGAACATCAAAGAGCCTGAAGGGAAAATAGATGGTGGCTAAAGAAAATATTTTTAAAAGCTAATACAAGTGAAAAATGAGGAAAAGGTCCTGGATTCACTAGAGTGAATGGTAAAGCACCCACAGCTATAAATGGTGTCAGGATTTCATGCATAAAATCAAACCAGAAAAAAACCCCAAACCCTAGAAAATCTGGAACTGGCTGGGTACAAGACTGGATTCATTATCTTTGAAAGTCTTCAAATCACAGAACAACATTTTTCTAAACAAAAAATATTTGGCTTAGTACAGAGTGTATGTAGAGGTTTTTGACTTCTGTTTTAAAGAACAACAGACTAAGAAACCTAACATTCACTTCCAAAACTTCTGTACCAGGACTTGTCAGTATGGAAGTAGGACAAGATGGTCCTGTTTATATTTTACTTTAGTTGACAGATTCTGTTAAGATTAGTTTTCTTGAAACTTTTAAAAAAAACCCAAACCAAAACCAACTGTGTTTGGAATTATATACCTTATATTTTGAAAAGTTTTTGGCAATGTTCCTTCTAATCGATTTATGTCTAACAGTTAGAAACAATTACTATGTCAAGCACTGGCCAACAATGAAGAAATGAAATGTAACCAATGTGAAATCTTCCAGTGGGCATTTCAGACCAGAGACACACCAGGTCTGAATCTGATAATGTTTCTGGTTTTTTTTAGACAAACATATATTCACTGTTAAAAATGGGGACTTGAACCTGGAATTGAAAATAACAAAATCTCGAGTGTTGACTATATTTCACTAATGCTGAAAAATATCACCAGTCAGTCTTTAAGCTGCCAAAGAGAACAAATAAGAAGACAGCTAGGTAATCTTCATGCACACAACTTATAACAGTGTAATTTCAAAAAAATTTTTAAAAAGCTGGACTGCAGAGCTACAAGAAAGATAGGAATGCATCTTGGTGCCTTTTGCCTTCAGGGTGAAAATGGGAAGAAAACTTCAGTAGTAATAATTGCTAACACGAGTTTTTTCTTTCTTTTATTTTATTACAATTTCTAATTTTCCAGACCAACAACGGGAGAAACAGCACAGGACTGATACCATGGAGCACTTAGAGGTTTCTAGTTCTTTATCTTCATTCATCCAAGAACAACTGAGGTTTTTTGTGTAGAGGAAAAATTTTTCATATGTACCCAAAGGAAAGGGCATAGCTGTGAATGGTTTCTGCAAAGAAACCATTGTAGCAGCTGTCAGTTTAGATCTGTGCATTTCCATATGCAAGCTTAGAATTTTAAGTACAGGGCAGTTATTCTTGGAAAAATTACTAAATTAAGACTGTTTAACCTACTAAATACTGCAGACTTGATCCTCATTTACCTCATGTGAAGGAGCTCTACTACAGATGTAAATCAGGTGCTCTGTGTTTTCCTAGCTATTATAAAAGCTCTTGAAACAAACATCCCATATGAGCTCCTCTTTGTGCCTTTCTATAAATAAGGATTCACTTTTCTTCTTGAGAAAGGAACCACACTCTTGCTGAATAAGACAAGCAAATGGTTCCTAGGGCAGAAATATGCACAGTAACACAGGCTCTTCTCAATAATGCTCCAGTGTCTGGTGGTCTCTCAAATACCCTTTGTAAACAGTTTACATTGATCTTTGCTCCAAGCTGTGAGATGTTTTGGGATCTTTTTTCCAGCATGGCTATTTGCCCACCATCAAGACCTTATTTTGGTAATCCTAAAAATAGGCTAGGATCAATTACAAAGGCTTTTCCTCAACAACGTAGTTCTAAAATAAATTTAAAGTCTAAGATTTTGGCAAAAAATCACATTAACAGTCAAACTGGAAATGTTTCAAACACTGATTGATTGAGACCCAGCTGAGTTTATTCTACTCAAGATAGATTTTCATTAGATAGTCCAAGAAGAGTGTTTGTTTTGGCCTCTGTTTCTAGAAATAATATTAACCTGGCAAAAAATGTTGTTTCCATAAAGAAAAAGGCTGTAGAGCAGGCTAAATATCTGTGTCTTTCTTCTCATGTACTACATTAGTTTCACTTATACCCTGTGTTTGTATTTTCAGGAGCTGCATTAGAGTAGTTTCTGTGCTGTGGTTAAATCACTTGTCTAGATCTCTGAGGTGCTTACCTGGCCAGAGTTTGTGAGACGGTCACAGTCCAATGCAGGTATGTTCAGAACACATCTGAGACTTAACGAAGTGTTCTCTCTCCATTATCCACCCATAATTATTTCATTCCTAGACGGCTAAGGTGCAGACTTCCAGGCATTCAGGCACAGTCACATAGCTAATGGGACCCAAATACTTTTTACAATCTGAGGCGACATTTAGCTCTTTTGACATTTTTAGGTGGTTTTAAATGCCACTAGTAACATGGTTACAAATATCCAGTGACAGACTTTAAAATCCAACTCAGGTGTTCCACACCCTTGTTTAGGTCCTTCACTTTCATCTCCTTGCTTTATTATCAGTTTTAGATGCTTTAAGGGAAAGAACAAGCTTCCTTACCCTCTAGAAACGTGAGACCCGCAGTTACTAGAGCAAAAGAAGGTCAAAAGAGAGATTTAAGCCTATGGAAATGTTCATTTTCAGTTGAAGGGGATTATACTTTTCATTTCATACGATCCTTGTAGAGGAAAAGTGGTAGATAGTGTTGCCAAGCAAGACTATCTTCACTTCATGAGACAAGAACATATTTGCAAACTTAAAAATGTTGAAGACTTTTTTCTGGATTATGTTCACGTAAATGGGATGCTCCTTTTGTATGCATGCATCATAAGGCATGGAATTCTTTCTGCATGGAAAAAGAAAAAAAAAACTGACTACAGAAGAAAGTTATGATTAAAGATGCTGCATTGATCTCTGAAAATCTTATTACTTTTAGAACAGTTTAACACCAAGGCAAAGTTTGCTTTACACAGTCTTCAAAAGAAACAAATCAAGTGCATACCATGCATGTGACAATACTGACTGCTTAAAAAACCAGTGCATTCCAGCTGTTGACTTTACTTCAAATGCACATTTATATGTTCCAGGTTCGCTTGCAATTTATGTTTTATAACTTTTCTCTTTATCCAGCTGTCAACTCAAGCTCAAGTTGAGCCAGTGAAGATTTAAGAAAATACTTGCTTCCACATGCTTTCCTTCTCTGCTGTAAACTGGGCATTATCTTTGACTCAGATATATACCCAGATCTTCCCAGGTCAGCTGTGTCTAGAGATTGCTGATTATTTTCTTGCAGCACCTCTAAAATAGGTGCTCTCTTTCCATACTTCAAAGCTTGACGCAATCAGGCTTATCCATGGTTTCCTGATGTGGTCTGTCCCTTCTCATTTATTCTTTCTTTCTCTGAAGACTATTTTCTAGGCCCAGTACTTTTATTGTATCATTTTGTCTCTGCATTCCGTAGCTGGCACTGGCTTCCCACTTTTATCAGACACAAACTACTGATCTTCGTTTTCAAGTTCCTCCATGGACTCTCCACACTCCACACCATCTCTCTTTCATTATAGACTCAAAAGCCCTCATTTCTTCTTTGCCCATTTACTAAAATTTAGGACAGCCTTCACATTTTATTCTTCACATCTGAAAAGTCTCTGCAAAAGGTTTTTTAAATCCAAGGATAATGTAGTACACATAATTGCTACTCTACTACAGCTACCTGTACTTAGAAAAGTTTCTGTCAGCTGGGGATAATCTAAATGCTGCTGCAAAGGATTTTCATTTGAAAATGAGCAAAAATACTATTGAAGAGTGAAACATGAAGAGTACACAATTTGAATTATGTTCAGACGTAATACGAGAGATGAAGACTAGTGTTACTGTGGCAAAAAGGGAGCAGAAACCAAAACCACAACACGAATAAGAAACACAGTGCATAAACACCAATCATGGTGGACTGAACATGAGTATGGGACAAGCACTTCCTCAACTGCTTTGCTGAAGTACAGCCATAATGTGTACCGCAACAAACTCTTCAAATTCCCACCACGGACATAGCCAGTACCTAGGAACCCTCATCCTCAGGAACATGAAAGGCTAGTAAAGCATGTGATTCTGGCTGGAATACCTAAGCTGTTGAACGATTTTAACTTCCGTTGCTGGGTCAAAGCTTGTTTTTCCTTATTCTCATAGAAAGCTCTGTTGTGGTCGGCAGATGGCTGTCTCACTATGCAAGAGTACTATTTTTTGTTGACAAATGGGCACTCAAGCTATCATATGAGGGAACTATGACAGTACTTTATATATTAGTTATAACCGTAGTCTAAAAATAATACAGCTGTATATTGCAATGGTACAGTGTAGCAACATGGGTTATTCAATGAAAGAGGAAGCGAGAATTCACTTCCTTCTCCTAAAATAATAAAAAAAAAGCTACCAAAGGAAGCACAGTGCTATTGTCAAGTTCCTCTTTTAAACATTATTGATTCTATTAAGTTCAAATGGAGCTCATATTCAACTTGTATTCTATGGAAAAACTTTATTGCCAACTTCATCTGGAAAATGCACTTAGATTACTAGTTCTATCTCAGTAAACCTTTCATTGTCTTATGCTCTTGTGAATCAAGTGAGATGCTTCTTGAGTAAAAGGGATACAATTGTCCACAGTTGGGTTATTGTAGTTTCTTTGCACAGTGGAAGAAGAGTGTCACCTTGAATCTTGCTTGACTCATAGACATTTGGTTGCAGACCAGCACCAACTACAGGCCACGGAAAGCTGAAGAAGAAGAGAAGATAGAAAGTTCAAGGTCTCCAAATTCTTAATAGTGATATTCAGAGCTCAGCTGTACGTTACCTGAACAGGGTAAATACTACCCTTCAGATAATCTATACTTTTATGTAGGCAAATTTTTATGAACAATATGGAAATAAACAAGTTCCCTGGCTATCTTATTTATCAGCAGCCATGTAAAGCACTGAGCATGAGCTGAGACCACTGCTGCAGTGTGTTAAGCTCTAACACATAGCTTTTCTCTCTGGATTCATCATAAAAGGTTGTGGTAGGGTGGAAACAAAAGAGTATTTCTTTGGTAAAAGATTGTCCTGTATCTCACACAAATCTAACATAATGTTCTGAGTTGGCCAAGACAGGTCAGAGCTGTCACGGTATGACAAAACTCTTAGCCTCAAATTTTTGCACTACATGTACTTTTTCTGTGGACTCAAGTTGCACTCGTATGACGCCACTTGGTCTGGCTCACTGGGACCTGCCAGAAAGGAGTGACTGTGTAGCCAAATTCCAGCTGTGAATTTCATATGCATGAGCTAATTTCATATGCACTTCCCTTTGAGGTGGGGCTAGAAGATGAAACTCTTATAAACAGTCTCCCACAGTTGCTTCCATATTTAGTACAACATCTTAAAGCAAGTTCTGCTTTCTACTTCTCCCTCTTCTGAGCACTAAGGGCCACACACCTAAAATGTATTTTGCAGGAGCCATCAGGAACTTCTCTGGTAAAACAAAATTCTGACGACTACTTCTGAAGGCTTCCACCTGTTCCTTGCAGACAGCATTTACACTGATGGGAAACAAGTGATTATGCAAAAACTCTACTTTGCACTTCTTCACATCAGAAAAAAATACAGGTAGTTTATAGTGCTGCTTTCCTCATACTATCCTTCTCCCTGTATGCGTATTACATCTGGACAAATGCTACATACTATACATATGCTCTAAGTGATAGACACACATCAGAAAACTTTGCAGCCTAATACTGACATGTAGCTACAGAAAATCAAATGCATGTGCAAAAAGATGTAACCTGGCATTTATACTTGAAAACTACCTTCTGAGAGGGAAAGAAGAATAAATACATACTCATATTTTGGAGATACTTTCTGACAAGCAAAAAAATGCTGACAATTATCTCCTTAAAGCATTGCGTAATTAATGAAATAATGGATGGCTGGGAAGTGAGTGGGGGGGTGGAACAAGTTTATTTTGAATCCTGAACAACAGAAAAAAATCTCAAAATAAAGTTATGAAGTTGTTCGCAACAACTATTGTGTTGTGAAAATAACAATATTAAGTGTTCCAAAGGCTTTCCCTGGGCCTCCAGGCAATGGGGGAAGCTTTAATATTCATGGGAATGTAATGAAACAGTCAACATGTAGCAATTAAAGGAGAACACTTAAACTTTCTTTTAAAAAGGCGAAAGTTTAAATTGGTATGACCAGAGGACCAATTTCTGTGTTTGCTCTCACACAAACTAACACAGGTTGACCTTTGGATGGAAGAAACTTCAAATGAACATTCTACCTGTATAAACCATGCTTACAACATTTTAACAATCAGGAAAGAAAAGTGCACAGGGAAATAAATCCCAGAGGAAAGAAGTGAGTAAGTAAAGGGTTGAACAGCTTGAAATTAGTAAAATATATAATTAATTTCTTCCAATTAATAAAGTCAGATAATTCTCTCCTTTTGTCTTCAAGAACCTCTTATATTCACTTCATTAAGAAGCTTCAAAACCTTATTCATATAATGCTTAGTTTGTCATACATGTGAAATCTAACACATGCAATAATAAAATCAAATGCTCAGTTTAAAATTATACTTCTCATTAAGCTAACTTTTGCCACATTGCACTGAGCAATATCAAAAAGACTATTTTGTAAAGCTAAAGAGATTATTTTAATAATAAATGCTGACATTTTCAAACAAAGACCCTCAGGTTACAATTTTCTAGTTAATAACAAGTATCATTCTGAACAATTTAGATGAGATTTCAATATTCCATGTCACAACATATACAGGCTTCCTTTTAAGGGTGCAGCCGATTTCATTTTTCATAAGATTAATAAAGCTAATAAATGAGATGTGTTAGTTGGGCTTTTCCTACCTCAGCTGCAATTTATGTTAAATGCTCAGCTCTCACAGTGAAGAAGGGGACTGATTTGAACAGATGTTTACAAAGAACAGAAAGGAATATATATATCTGCTATGTACAAACAGAAGAAAAATGGATGTACACAATGATATTTCTATGTGAGAGCTGGAAAGCTTAGACTCTCATCTAAAACTCATCGAGCCCAGTGAAAAAGTCTCCCTCAGACATCTCTGGCTTATTAATCAAGACTTTAGAGAAATTTTAACAGTGTAAACCCTGGATAACTAAATTGCTGCCTCAACATATTCTACATGCAGAAATGGAAGCCATTGATTAACTCAAGGCCCTACCATACACAGAGGAAAAAAAATGGAAATCCATCTTAAAACTATGATGGTGGATAGAATTCTAGTAACTAAGTTTTGATCATAGACTTCAGAAGTACTTTTAATTACCTGCAGTTAAAAGTTGCTAGCTTCACTGCTAACATTTTCAGATTACAACATCTTCTTCAGCTTTTCATCCAGGTTGAGATATTGGTTTGTTTTGCTTTTGGTTTGCCACCATAAGAAACAACGCTTTCCTCTTAATAGTTGTGGAGAAATAACTCTCTTCTCAGTTCTGAGTTGTTGAAAGATGCCTTCGAAAGGATGGAAGAAAAGATGGGCAGAAGGATCATAGTGCTCTTAAGCACATTGAGTTTTAGCTTCT
Source organism: Lycocorax pyrrhopterus obiensis (assembly GCA_014706295.1). NCBI lineage: Eukaryota > Metazoa > Chordata > Aves > Passeriformes > Paradisaeidae > Lycocorax > Lycocorax pyrrhopterus. The sequence goes on along the minus strand of JACSVZ010000002.1, from coordinate 16,852,661 downwards.
TAATTTGCTATAATTTTAAAGATCTTTATATGATGTTCTTGTTAACTAGCTTCTGTACTCAATGAAGTTGTACTTCAATTTGATTTACTGTGATTTTTAAAAAGCTGCTTTTGGTAATTTCTTCACTATTAACTCTCAAATGAGAGCTTTCCATCTTTCTCACAGGAAGTTTTAGGGTTTACAGGACTTCTGCAGTATTGCACAATCACAAATGAATTTAAAAAAACACCACCCTTAAATAGAATTAATACTTACTGGAAGAATATAAAACCTATCATTGCTACTTTCTTATACACATACTTTTTACTTTTGGCCTTATCATATAAGAAGATGCCAAACATTTTTCTGGAATGCCCTGACATTACACTCTGATGTGGTGATGTGATTCACTTCTCACTAATTGCAATCTCTTTAAGCTTTCTGGAAAAACAGTGTCTTGATGAAATAACTTTTCTGGTGTACCACAGAGGATCATCCAGTCACTGTACCAAAATTTTCAGTATTTGCATGGTACTACTTGAAAAGAGGATACTCCAGCCTTTAGATATCACTTGCCTTAAACTCATATTTTTAATCCTATTTTGTAGCTTGTATCTATGCCTTTGTCCTCTATGATCAAAACTTTCATTCTTCCACCTGAATTTTGTTTGAATAACCACAAAACAAACAAGACTTTCAATAGCATTCTATGTGTTTTGCTATGACAAAAGTTCTAATTAAAACACTGATTTATTTTCCTCTTTTTTACTGCTGGCCAGAGGCACAATGGCTTGGTAATATTTTACATATCTGCACCCTCTCCATTCATAACACTGAGGGCTGTGGGCTGATCCTGCGTTACTCTGGGTAGGTACGATCTTAGCATAGTGTCTCATTTACCGTGTAGAGAAAATTAAGGTCAGTCTCTACAAAGTCAGGTCATTATTATCAGTGTATAAAGTGATCTCAATAAAATTTAAGAGAATTTAAGGGAATTTATGGTAAAACATTACTTTTTTTCCAATGAATTGCTTGTTTCCTGACACTAGAAATATATCTATTTGTTCCCTTTCAAAAACAGATGTTCTGCTTTAATTCTAAATTCTCTGCTGCTTTATAGAAACTTACATTACTAGGACATGCAATCCAAAAGGACGGGGGAGGTTAATAAAGCTCTCCCCCTTCTTCCTCAGCAGAGAGGGTATAATGACAGCATATCTACCCAGTGATCTACTCACCCATGATAAGAAAAAGAACGATTTCTAACTGCATGTGTTAGACCTTGAGTCATGCAACTGCTGAGAAACACTCAATTGTAACCTGGGTGGAGTGCACGTCTCCTCTTCCCATTAGAAAATTAAAAGCTTCTGGAGAAAAGCAGGCAGAATGTAGAGGAATGATTCTGCTGCACGTTCATTTCGTCTGACAGAAAACAAATTAGGAAGTTTTACTTATTTCCACCTCCTCTTCCCACAAACTTTGTTTCTCTCTAACATAAGAATACACACTGTTAATCAAGTCTGTATCTGCTGTAGCATTTCCCTCACCACATTTCTTCCTTATGAATACATGATGTCCCCCACCCATCCCACTGGAGCACAACCCTCATGCTCCTGAACGCAGACCAAAAACTTCACAGATAGCACTCAAGATTTTCTGGGATTTCTCTTATTTTCTCTTTGCTTTCTAGAGGTGTGCTATTCTTATCTCCACTGTTCCTCTTATAGGCAATGCCTGTTATAGCCAGGTGAGCTTTGGAGAGCTGAAAAAATACTGCCATTCAGCTCTCTCAGCCTTTTTCAGGACACTTGGAGAGGACAGGGACAAATCTAGAGACAGAGCAAACAAAGGCTCCCTTGTACAAGCAGAATAGATGTTTTCTACATTACCCTAACAAATACCTTGGTTATGTGTTTAACAACAGAGAAATAAGTGTGAAACCACTCGTGTATTAAGGGTGTGACCATGTTACTGGTAGGTCACACATAGAAATGAAAATATATTTTCTGACAACAAAATGCACCATCAAATATTACTCCTTTATTACGTGCAGAGTGTTCAGTGCTAAGTGCTGATTTTAAATTGACTTTGAGATAATTAAAAAAAGATAATTGCCAATGAATCTTTCAAAATTACGTTGTTCCTTGGCACCATAATGATACCAAAAGTCAAAAGGAGCAACTGCAAATAAAGTCAGCAAAGAGAATATGCAGTATCCATTGAGACTCAGACTCCCAAGCTCCTCAACTAATAACTGTTTAATAACTATGTGCATGATTTTACAAATGCTGTTTGCCAATTTAGATGTGTTTTCATGTGCCTGGCCAAAGATGAAGCTCTGACCTCACCAAAGACTCTGGTAAATTTTAGCCAGCTTGTCAGTGAAATAATTTGGTTTTTTTTAAATAACATGAGCTGAGCAATGCACTATTCCCTGAATGCATTCTTAAATATGGCTGAGCTGTCTCAGCTGGAATTTTTCAAAGCAATTACCCCTTAAAGCACTGAAACATATTTGCTGTGCAAAACATGGTGGTAATTTTAAATGCTACCATCCTTCTGCTATAATTATTTTATCTCCAGCAGTGTTGCAGGAACAAAACGTGGGATTTCTTGGCTGCTTTGGAGCAAAATCTGGAATTTTAATACGAATTGCCTATAAACACAAGACTAAGCTGAACTACCTGGTGACTTCTCTAAACTGAAGTAACAGAAGGAGGCGATGGTGACATCTCCACCTTTTTTCACTATACTTTATTGTCAGTGCTTTAGATACATAAGAAAAAAATCTGCTAAAAGAATTGTTTTGGCAAAGTTATAGACACTGAAAATAAGATTTTAAATCAAGAGAGAGGTCTATTTGCACATGGCCTCCAGTACTCAAAATCTGTCTTTAACTTGGTGATATCAACCCTTCAAGGCTTCACTGAATTTTCTGACACTTGCTTTTTTTCAGATGGAAACTTCTAGACTTTTTTTTCCCCTCCCCATCTTTTTATGGAATTTAACGTGTTATAAAATAATTTCTACCCCGTGAATAACATCCAAGTACCCTTCAAAGCAGCCTTTTCCAAAAGTACGAAATGACATAAAAACATCGTGAAAGCAGATCGCTGCCTTACACGTTACAGAAGATGTAGAGTCACTAAAAAGAGCGGGGAAAGAAACACAATTCTGTGTGAAAACCAGAGAGCGCCTGACAGCGCTGTCCAGCCGAGAGCGCCCGGCTCGGCTGGGGCGGCCCAGGAGAGGCCGCGGGGGGGGAGCGCTGGGGCTGGGCTGGGTTGCCCGGGCCGGCCGGGGCTTGCCCCGGGGGAAGCGGGCAGAGCAGCGGCCACCGCCTCTGTCAGGGCCGAGGGCGGCGCTGCGAGCACGGCGGGGCGGCCTCACTTCCCTCAGGCAGCCCGGGCCCCGCCGAGCCGGGCCAGGTCCCGTAGAGCCGCCCCGCCGCCCTACGCCTCCTCGCAGCCTCCGGAGCCGCCGCCTGCCCGTCAAGGTAAAGCGGACAGGGAGGGATTAGCCGGACCCCCGAGGGCTCCCGGCGCCAGCCGGGGACCCGACGGGGCGAGAGGGCTGCGGCGGGGCGGGGGTGTGCGGGGTCCCGCTCGCCGCGGTGAGGAGCCCGGCGGGGAACAGTGGAGCTGGGGTGGGACGTGCGGCGAATCCCGCTCTGGGCAGCGGGGCAGGAGCCCGCAGAGGGGACACAGCCCCGCACACCGGCCTCCCCCGCGGGACAGGGACCTCCCCGCGGCACGCGTGGCCTCGGGGGGCTGAAGCGGGACCGTGGGGTTTCATGCTGCGGTGCTGGGTCCCGGTGGTGGTTGTTCTCCTCCGTAGGGTTAAGCTGGGTCAGACCTTCCCTGTGCCCAGTCCCTGGGGGAAGCGAGTAGGAGGTTGATCATTTGCAAGGCGTGGTTGCCGAAGCTTCCCTGCAGCCTCATGAGGCCGGTGGGGATCCCGAGGGACGCACAGGGCCCTGTTTCAGGGTCAGCGTTAGAACAGTGAAGGCAGGCGGGGGAGGACTGCAGACCAAGCGGGCAGAGAATACACCATGTAAATGTGCTGATCTATTAGACTTAAACTAAGCATGTAAGAACGTGGTGCAGTTATGGCCAAACAGCCGGTACAAACTTCCAGGGAACAGAGTTTACATCTCTCTGCTGGTGGTGTCTTTGGCCACATGGTTTAGGGAGAAACTCTTAAGTGTCGCCTGACTCAGAGAACGCCCATCCCGCATGATACCCTCGGCTGAATACCACAGAGAAGTAACTGAAATGCAATCTCCACAACTTTGGGGTGGTTTTTCAATCCCTCGTGCACCAAAAAGAGAAGTTAATAAATCCGTTCATTGTCACACTGGGAAGAGGTATCCGGTAGTGTCTTTTAGGCAGCATATGATCCATCCTGTCTTAACTGTCATTAAAAATTTGATGCAGGAACATAGCCTACAAACAAATAAGCAAGGTTCCACCAAAGTAGCAACTTAACTTTTTGAAGTCACTTTCTGCCCGAGATTACTCTGATTCTGTGATTAATTTGGCTCCAGGTTGTCTCTCCCTCTCAGAATTTCGGTTCGCAGAATTTTGGCAGTTGTTTTTCCTCTTTGGTTCTAGTTCCTCTTTATGAATTATATGACGTGTGTTTTGTCATCTCTTCCAAACCTGCATCCATCTTATTTCACATATGAAATTTGTTGATTTTACTGTTAATCAATTACCCTGCTGCTGCACTACAGTGGTGCAAATGTAGTCAGGGCTTGATGTAGTCCAGCCTGTGTCATTAGAGACAAATAGGTGAGCCCTAGTGCTCCAGAGAGCCTATACTAGTGACCTGCTCCACCTGTGCAGTCTCTGAATCATTTGTCTTCACTAAATTTACAGTATTTTTTTTTCTGGTAACTTTGTAAAGAATATGAATTTAGGTTAAAACTTGATGTCTGAGACAGAATGTTTAATTTTTTGCTGAACCTCTTTAGGTCTGTTTTCCCCTGTGAGCTTTCTACAGAGACTATTGTATTTAATTGTACTTAATGCTTTGTGCAAGCATTGCTTAAAAACAGAGATCATTTGGTTTGAAATACGGCATACAAATGTCTTTGGGAGGTTGAATCAATGGAGCATTACAGATAACTGAGTAGTCCTTGTTTTATTCTCAGAAAATTCTGATCCATCTCGGAACATGCATAACTGGAAAAATATACTGTCTCTGAAAAGAGACAGTTAATCATTTCCTGTGTCTTCTCTTTCTTTTTTAAATACCTTCTGTGGATATTACAGACTATTCTGGTGTTTGGAGGCAAAATGTGTGATGGTTCAATGTAATTATTGAGTAAATTGTGTTTTAATTGTTCATGCTGGAATTTGTGGTTGTCAGTGTGTAGTATCTTCAAGCAGGGTATGATGCTTTTGCAGTGCTGGTTTATTTTGTTATGAAGTGTATTTGTTACAGCTAAGTTTGATTTTTTACAGATCAAAAGTCACTATACTTGGGCAGCGTCTAGTAGATCACACACCATAACTCATGCACCTGTAAATCAGGTGTAACCTTGATCTTTTTTGTAATTTATAAAGACACATTTGGTAGGCTGACAGTTTGCACAAAAGAGGCAACAGTATTAGCAGATGGGCCTGTTGGATGTTGCAACAATCTAAGTCAGTACTGAGCCCCAAGATTTCTTGCAGGTAAAAAAAAATTACCCAACCCAGTAAGATTTTGCTTTTGCTGTGTTTCACCTTTCCTGTTAGAAGAAATGTCTTAAAGCAATAAAAGGAAGAAGAGGCAGAAAGCTTTCCTTCTCTTGGTCTGCCATAAGTGGTGAAGGGAGAGCTAGAACTTGGGCAGCCTGTGGATGGAGGGATCAGCTATTGCATCTCTTTGGCCTTGCAAAATGTCTGAGAAAACCACCAGTATGGGGTACTGCTGCAAGTGAGAGAAGGGGTTGCTTTGTTTGAGAGAGGACCCGTCTTTCTTGCAGATTCGTGAACATCTGACCATTGATAAGATGATCTGGGAACATGGATTTTCTTAAAAGCATGCTTCTGTTTCAGAGGTTGCTTTACAGGAATGTAGCTGAATTTCATTTTCCTGTGTACTGTTAAGATATCGAGGCCCTTATCCTTTCCTGCTCTCTTTGCAAACTGCATGTGTTTTTCTTACTCACAGACCATTTTTTCCATCTTTGGTTGCAATATATCTTGATTATTTTGTTGTAGGGTCGGTCTGACCTGTTGTGTGATGACTTCACATGGTCAGGTGCTGATCTGGGGTGAAAGTGAAAATAAGACCTCTTATTTGCATGCAGCAATAGGGAAGCTTTAGCTTGTTTCCTTTGGAAGGTCTCTAGTGACAATGGTAACTTGCATCCATGCAGACCTTCCAAAACACTTCTTGGGCTTTAGAGGCAGGACTCTCCTCATCCAGCTGTAGACGTGAGCATTTGAGTCACCCGAGGTTCTGAGTCACCTTTACAGTCTTACACAGAAAAATAGATACTGCTAAAAGTTGCTTTGGTGGCCCAGTTTTAGACAGCAGCCATGAATCATGCTCTATAAAATTGCGTTCCTTTCCCTTCATTGTCTAAAAAGAGCTTGGGACAACCAGGTCAGATGCAGATGTTGTTGTTGTCCGGCCTATTGGTCCATGGCTACCCTAGATATTCACAGGAGAGCTGCCAGTGTAGAAGATGTATGTTGTACTGTGAAAGAAAGAAACTGGGTGCCGTGTTCTTCTCAAGTTTCTGTAGGAGACTTTTGAGCATCAACAGCAGCATATGTGAGGTCATGTTCCTCACCACCCCTCAGTTTTAATTTATAGTATTGCTTCTGGGTTTTGAATGAAAAGGAAACACAGATGAATTTGATCTGACTTAAAATTTTACTCTGGGAATTCACAAACTAGTTTGGTAATGATAGTTCAAAAAGTTTAGGCCTGTCATTAGTTTCAAAGACTTTCTTCCAATAAAGTGACCTTTTAGATTCATGGCTGACTAATTGCTCTCATATTTTTTTGCTGCCAGGAGCTACGCCAGCCTGCACACAGCACTGTTTCTTCTTGTTGAGCATTGATGCGGCATGCTATGAATTTATGCTCAAATAAATAAGGGCTACAGTCATTAGAAGTATTAGGCGTATTTTAGGGAGTAGATGCATTATGAATCCTAGAAGGAGAACAATGTTCAGTGTATTTACGAAACAAATTTTTCTCTGCTGCTCCATTTAGAAATGCAAACAAAAACACATCTGATAGAAGTTTTGCACTGGATACATCTCAGTGCATTTCCATTTTTGCTTTCACTTTGTATTTGCTTGTAATCTAGAGCAGTGGATGTAAAAGTGTGGCATGTGACATCAATATTAAAGGATAAAACTCTCTGTGTCTGCTATCAGTGATGAGCAGACCGTGCATTTTTAATATAACTACCAACCAAAACTCACTTGTCCTCAGACAATCCAACTGATGAAATAAACATTTTGGTGAAAATCTTGTCATTGTACCTACACCTGTCAGGTAGAGTGGGGATGGAAGGGGAGCAAATCTTCCTTTAGCAGCATTGCTAGTCCATCAAGCATAGGGAGTATCATGAGGAGCCAAAATCCATCATACAGGCACTCACTGGATACTTTTGCTGATAAAAATTGCAAATTACCTTCAGAGTCCCCAAGTTTTAGGCAAAATGATGTGTCTGCCTTAAAGGCAGCTCACCAGGCAAGGCAGGAAGGTCGGCAGAATGGTCAATTAACCTGTTGGCATCAAGTCCATGTTGGCAGCAATGAAAACATGCTCCTTGGTGGCCTTAGTTGATCCATTTTGGTACTCTCACTGCATCTTCAGGTAACCCAGTCTGCAGACACATGATTACTTTACTCTGCCTCAGAGCAAGATTTTGATGTACTTCTGAAGATTTTTCTGGTATTTTCTAACAGTACTGGAAGGCCCCATTCCCTCACTTGCTATGGGGATTTCACTGAAGCGCAAAACCAAGAAGGATTATCAGCCCAAAAAGTATTTTTGAAAGGTGATGTGGTTTTTCTGTCTGATTGCAAATTAAAAAAAAATTAAGTAACAGTCAAATTTACTTTACTGTTCTCTGTGCTTTTGGATGCAACAGTGTATTTGAAATATCTGCTGTACATGTGCCTCGGAGGACATAAACTTCTGAGATATTCTTGAGCTAGCAAGAATACGTGCCAAAAACATGAACACAGATAACATTCCCAAACACTTGTGGTTACAGCTTGGTTTTGTACTTTGGTGACCATATCCTCGTGGCTGAGGGGAAGGTGGCAGACCTAATGTTTGAGAGAGCAAATACAAATGAGCCAGTGGTTTTGGATGCTAGTTCTAGGAAGGGATTCAACGTAACTGCAGTTCTGTCCTATAAGGGGCCATGTCCTTACATGAAATTAAGCAAAGCCTTTCATATCTGTCACTAGATTGGCCTCTTTTGTCTTCCCTGTGTCGTAGTGGAGTTGCTGTGACCAGATCAGCATTGTTCCATCCCTCCTCCACTTCCAAGGGAAAAAAGAGAGGGAGGCAGTGACATTTCCTTCTCATGGAAAACCTTAGAGAAATGGAAGAATGGAAATGTCACAAGGTTCTTCTCCTTTTGGTGCATTTTCTTCTCATAACTGTTTCTTTGTGCAGTTCAGGGCTCTGTGGGCTGTGACAAAGCAACCACCACCATACCAATACAACATCCTGTCTGTGGTGACTCCAGGCTTCCACTTTCCTTACAGATCTTCGTCTGAAACCCGGTGCTTAAAGCTGCTTGTAATCACTGCGTTGTATGGACTGAAAGAAGCAAATTTGCTGGGTAAAGAGTTAACAGTGGGCCTTGGAATTGTACCTGACACTTCAGTCAGTAGCAAAACTGAGAAAGATTTATAAAAAAATCTTCATTTAATTTTTCTACTACTCACTATGTTACTGAGCACGGTACTTTGGTGAAATATCCATAAATTCATATTAAAGCATTACTTGCTTTATTTGATTTTAATATGTGAACTGTGCATGAAACAAAGGGATGGATTCAATAAAATCTTTATAGATTCATCGTTTTGCTTCACTCTGTTAGAGCATTTTATGTTAGTGTGTTTTCCTTTTTCAGCGTTCCTTTCCCATACCGCGTGTGCCATGCCTTAAGCACTTCTGGCAGTAATAAGAGCATGTGATTATGAGAAAGAAGAGTGATTTAGAGCTTTTGCCAATGATAGGTCATAGGAATAAGTTATTTGTATGGGGAGACGGTTGTGTCATGGATCCTTGTAGCATATCTTGTGCTTACCTAGTGGCTCATTGTGGGAGGAAGTGAGTGTTGGAAACGATGAGCCATTGACTATCCAACGTAGCAGTTCCTGCACTCAAATTTGGTACTGTAACTTTTCTTTCCTTTTTTCCTCTTCCTAAATTTGTGCTATTATTTTCACTATTCCACACTTAGCATCCCTTGTTTCTATGGGGAATTGAGGAGGGGAAGGATTTTCCCTCATTTACACCCCTGTATGCCTTCCTCTCTTGTCTGTGGGCTTCCTTGTCTACGGTTTTCCGGTTGTTAGACAATCTATTAATGTAGGATCAGCCTACTTCATGGACTGTGAAGCTAAACATCAAAACTGCATTATTGTATTTTGCTGGCAATTGTTTAAAGTACGAGACAGTCTCTTGTTGTCATCTACGTTCTGTACAGCAGTGTTGGGTAACAGGAAAAAAACAGGAAGGAAAACATTGCACCAACATCAACAAGCTACAGATTATGGGAAGGAATGTGGAAACTATAAATTTCTGTTACTCAAGGTTACATTAGTCTTTCGCTATTCTGCTCTGCCATCATGGCAGGTAGTGGGAGTAACCTAGAACTGAGGTTCATTTTTTCAGATAACTTGTATGTCTGCAGTTCTTTATACCTGAGTAAAGCTGAAGTAGACACATTATCAACACAAGATGGATGAGCCTGGATAAGCTGGTGGTTCATGAGCTCAGGGGATGCACTTCCACCCAGCTTTCTGCCTTTTCCAGGAGAAGATATATTGGGGGAGTGGAAATATTCTTCCTGTGTGCCATTAATCTGGCACAGAATAGGGAATTGTTTCTTCTACCAGTCTGTGTAAAGGCATAGGGCTGGAAATATGTCTCCTCCTACCATTTTATTCTGCACAGTTTGTGTTGCCTGTATGGCTCATGAGAAAGTCCGCAGACTGGACCATTCTGCAGTAAATAATTCTGTGATGAAATAAAAAGAAGATGACCAAAACTGTAGCTGTATTCCTATAATGTTCTTAGGCCCACAGGCCAGACTGAAGCACATTGACTGATGTGAGGATATTGTATAAAAATGAACCGAAGTGGCACTATTTTGATTTCCATAGAAACAATCCCCTTGGGAGCTGACAGGAAGGTACAAAGTGAAGTTCTGGTACATAGAAATTGCTCCCAAGCTTTCTCCTCCCTGCATCTGTTCTTTTCACCGGGTTGGTTTTTTTTTCTCTGCCTTTCATAAGGTGCTTTTAATTCACAGTTGCCCAGCTGCTTGGGTACATTTGGGATGCGTTTTCTGGAGCCCAGGACCCAGACTATGTCTGTGCCTGAGAGTTATTGTAGAGAGGATCTTAGTGAGTGAGGGTTCTCACACCCAGCCTGCATGCCATATCCCTCTACACACCTTTACCATAGCCACAGGTTAAATGCCCTGTCTTCTCAGGAGAGCCCTTTGCTAACCCCCTCCTCCGGCCTTGAGTAACTTCTTCCTGTCATACTGTGAGTAAGCTTTTAGGTAGTCCCTTGTTCCTTTCAGCTTCACTTAAATGAGCCTCAGTGACCACTCACTAATCTTGCCATTCTGCCTCACCCCAAGAACGGGACCCACAGCTGCTCCTCCCAGACACCACTCTCAGCAAGGGTGTTAAAGAAAAAAAGTATGTGTTTGGGGAAGTGCATGGGGGGAGAGGGTAAGGCTGGGGAGCACAGAGGTGATGGATGCTGAGGCAGCACAGGTGTAAAATACAAATGTCATCATTAAAGTGGAATAGTATAGTTTTCAGGTCTATGAAATCTGAGTCTTTTGGACTAATAAAGACTTCTTCCAAAATCGCTCCTTACTGCAGGTTTGTCCCTATAAAATATGTGATTTAACTCTGTATTTCCAATACGGCAAAAAAGGGAACAAGCTTTCAGGAGATTTAATTGCATAAATAGCGTAGTTAAAATTTATGTGAAACACAAGTAGGATCTGTGAGTTTGGGGTGCTCTTACCTAACAATGTTTGTGTTTATATCTGGGTGGGTGATTCTGGAATTAGTAGAATATGAGCTCTAGTACCCCATGTTAACATTAGAGTAGGATTCTCACTTGATTGTATTTATCTGCCATTTTAATTTTAATCCAAAGCCAGATGTCACTCAGTTTTGAACTAATAAGGATACTTGTTGTATCTAGGTTGTACAGTCTTCCTGAAGCTACTGGTGTTTTAGTGTGTCACTTTTATTCCCTCATGAATGGCGTTATAGCGTGTCACACCATCCCTGAGATAAATATTCAGTGTAACTTCAGCTACAGATAAGTCTACAGTTATTGGCACACCAAATTTCCCAGAAGAATAGGGAATATTAGTTAAAAACTGCTTTCAGAGTTATCAGTGTGTGCAAGCTTTTTGTTGGAAAATACCATCCTTATCAGTGTTAGGTAAGTACAGACTGGAAGCAGTCAAATTGCTTTTGATCCGTTATTTTCAAAATATGAGCTAGTGTTGAAGCAGAAGAGAGTTACAGGGCCACGTTATGTAGGTAAGAAGGAGGAAAGTCAACATGCTAATTGCCAAATCTGATTGTGATTTTGAAACCTTGGGGTCAGCTGCCGTTTCTATTGTATCACTCCAAAACTTCCATTTCCATTCTTAGTATCTACCCGAATTAGTAACTAATTGGATTATGTTCCTCTAGGCTTGAATTCTGCAGAGACAGACGTTCTCTTTTACTTTACTTCATAAAAGTGGGCCTAAATGTCTGTTAAGGACTTTTTACTAGATGTGATGAAATAGCTGGTTAAGGAACTTCATCCTGCTTCACTTAGGTGTGTATATATATGTAGTATACTCACATACTACTATGTGATTAGTATGAGTTTTTCCTTGACACCTAACTGTAAAACCACTGTAAGAAACCTAGTTAGATCTATTTCAGACCTGCAGTCAATCTGGCCAGAAGGTTATCCCCAGCAATGGCTAGCATCATGTACTTCAGAAGGAGGCAAGAAATCTTGTGCTGGAAGGTATGGCGTAACCTGTCTATCATGAAAGCTTTACTCTGGTTCCAAACCGGTGGAGCCTTTATTTTAGGTCATAAAACATGAGGTTCATCATCCTACTGCAGTTCTCTGCAATACTAACACCTCTAGCTATAACTGCATGTAGAGAAAACCAACTCCTCAGCTTGCTTACTCACCAGTTTTGATGATGAGTTTCACAGTTACACTGCACATTTCCCTGGACCAGTTATTCAGACTTTCATTTACTATCTCATTGATTTTGTTACAAGTCAGGATGAAATGGTGCTTCAGTAACTTTCCCCTAGGTTTTGATGCATTTTTTTAATCGCACTAGTTTCACATCTGTTTTCTGTGACCCTCAGTTACCCTCTTTCCAGCTTTTCACTTTATGGTGGGACTCTATCACTTTCATTAATGCTTCCCTAGTTTTCTTCGTTTTTCTATCTTTGCTATGCGGTGATCTGCTTTGCGTAGTCTGTAGTATACAAGGGTGAATCTCTGATTTGAGCAATTTACTCACTGGGCTACTGGTGTGTCTCTCTAAAATGTTAAAGCTTTCTTCATTCCGCTCCAGAAAGCATTTAAGCATTAAGCAACAGCAGGAAGTTGCAATGCTGTTAGTGGTCATCTGGATAGTCAAACAGTGTTCATTTTGGTGGTCCTGGTACTCGGACACTTACACACTGTAGTGTGGGCACTAGGACCTGAAGGTGTGCTTTTGATGTTTCTATGTGACCTGTCAAAATATACTTCGTATATTTTTATCTCTGCTGTTTACGTATATTGCTGTTTAAGAATAGCAACTGTACTTTGAATGTAATGAATGTGTCTGTGACTGTTCGCCAGGTCACTAAGTGGGCTGGTTCCTAATACTGTTCATAGCATGAATCCACTGTTAAGTCTTCTGCATCATGCTGTACCTCATTCCTTTTTTGTTGTACTCCTTTGGTTGGTTAAACTGTATCGACTCTTCTGAGACTGAGTTGCAGAGATGATAGATAACCTTGGTGTTTCCTGTTCAGTGTTTCACAAGGGCTTTCAGCTTGTTTCCTGACTTTCAAGTGCAGAAGCCTTTTTACCGTGTGACTTAGACCACTCTCTGCTCTTCCTGTGAACAGGGACTAGCTTTGAGTATTTCTCAGAGCTACCAGATACTGAAATACCAACAGTTCAAACTCTGCTTGGTATAGTACCCTATCTCGGGGGTTTTTTATGTACACTGTATGGTCACTTTGTCAGATTTCATTATATTTTTAAATAGGTTCTTTTTTTTTTTTTTTAAGCAGGGTGAATTTTGTATCACTGTTTTACTCTTCCTTTGTTAGCTGCCTGCTGAGTGTTACAGATTCTATCAGACAATTCAATTTCGTATCTAAATTGGGAAGGTAAAAAAATTAATAGATCCAGTGTGTCTGGAGGGCTTCTGGTAAATGGTGAGGTGAGTTAATGAGTCATTATTTATGTATTACATAAACCTGTGAGGGCTTAATATACATAAACTAAAAGAGACTTGGTGGTTAGAATAGCAAGTTGAAGAGAAAATGTCCCAATGTCTTAGATATACAGTATGAGAAAGGTAGGAGTGTTAAATAAATTTTTTAAAAAGGTTTTTATGAGAGCTTAGTGAAGATTTGAGAATGCAAAAATGGGGGAAATAGAAGACAAAAAGTACTTTTGACTGTGCTACTTCAAAAGGTGGTCCAGAAGGCATCAGTTTGAAAATCAATCACTTCAAAAATACGTTAGGTTTCACATATATGCCTTTTCATGAAGCCATTGTCAGCTTGTTTATTCGTGACAACCGTAATTTCCTCATTTTATTTCAATTCTGATTTTTTTCTCTGCTTAAAATCTTATGCGTAATCTGGGAAATTTACTGTAAAAGTCCTGTTCTGTTTGGTTGGGGTTTTTTTTTCTGTTCAGTTTACTGTAGTTGATAGTGATTTTAAGAGTTCCTAGTATTAGTACAAAATAGAGAAAACCCTGATAGAAAAATTACAGTAGAGTAGGATTGAGTATGAAACTCAGTTTTTTTCTGGGCACTTTGGTAAATATTTTCCCTTGTTTTGTTAATAATAGTTCATACACCTTCACATTTCACCTTGAATTTCTGGTTTGAATAAGTTCAAGGCTATTTATAAAATTCAGAAAAATTTGTTGATACAAAATGAGGCAACATCCAACAGGATAATTTCCAAATCTGCAATTTTTTTGTCTGTTTATTCCTATTGTGGCAATCAAATAAAAGAAATGGAAACAAGTGTCGAGAGAAGTCAAAGAGAAGGAGAGTGGATGGACACTCTTTTGCAATTCCACGTTAGGGAGACTCACTATCTTTAGTTTTTCTAGCTCTTGACAAGGTCTTTGGTGAATATGAATAATAAATATGAATATATTTATACCAATTTAAGAGATCATGCAGTGTGTTTTAACATTAAAAAATTTCCAGTGTATTTGTTGATTATGATAATAATTTTGTCTTCCTAAACCCAATCAATAAAAATTCAAGAGAAAATAAAATATGAGTTGAGGCAGTGGCTTGGTGACAACATGACTATCTTTTTTTTGTTGTTGTTAATTACTGAAGAGGGTCCCTAGGTCTGATTTTTTTCCTTTTTAGACAGTTTTTATACTTCTCTTGATAAAAAGTTGCAACTGGTTGCAACTTGAGTAGTTTTTTTGCCATTTTTATATTTCTATTCTGTAAAAATATAGTAAAGGAGGATTTCAGTTTGTCAAAAGAACTTGTGTGACGATCTTTTCCTGAAAGTTGATCTAGCTAGTGCTTAAAAAAAATCCACCAAAAACACACAAATAGCTGGAACTGATAAGATTTCCTTAGAAGATATTTTGATCTCCTAAATGAGAAAACAGGAAAACATAAAATTATTCAGTATTATTTAAACACTGATGAGATACTTCTCAGTATGTACTGCAGCTTCATTTTTTGTCACCTAACGAATGTATCTTCACTCTGCCTGATCAAATAAGTGCCATTTTATCTAGCCTTTCTATGAAAATTGATTCTCCAAGTGCCAGGTGTGTAGGAAGCTACACAGCTGTTGACTCAAATAAATTAATGAAGATTCAGTAATCATATGCCACCCAGTATACTGCTGAGTCTACAAAAACAGAATGTTGTGTACAAGGTTCTGTATGATAAGTGTGATACAGAGAGAGTGAGCCATCCGGTGTGGATTTGTCAGCTGGAAAGGAAGCAGATAATATGACTGTAACTCTCCGTTTGCTCAGTCCTGTGTGATGTTTGTTCCCTGTTATTTGGGCAGAGCTCTGCCGTCTCCACTGCTGGGCTACGGCTGCCCTCAGCCCTGTCAACGACATCCTATTAAAATGTCATTAAAATGTCCAGTTCCCAAATCTTAAAGTCTTTGATTTCTGGGATCTGAGAGGAACGTGAAAGTTCAAAATTCAGTTCTTGGTTACCTGTGCCTTGTTTAGTTACATCATAATTCTCAAGGAACAGATACTGACTATAGGGTTCAGTGGCCTTTATAATTTGTCCATGGAATAGTTATATGACTCAAGATGCTCCATTAAAGGAAAAGCATTAAGACTGAAGAACGGGATACTTGCTGGTTTTCTTTTCTTGCCAGTCTTTATAGTCATTAGAGTTGTTGCTGTCCCCAGTTGATTGCTTTCTTGCGTCAGCCTGGTCCTCATACTGTGAGGTGCTGTGGTTGGTTGCCTTTGGCTGGCTACCAAATGCTCACCAAGCTGCTCTATCACTTCACCTCCTCAGCAGAACAGGAAGAGAAATAACAGTGGAAAGCTCATGGGTTGAGGTAAGGACAGGGAGATCACTTGCCGACTACCATTGAGCAAAACAGGCTCAACATAGGGAAATTAATTTAATATATTGCCAGTTAATAAAATGATAGGACAATGCAAAATAAGAAGAAAATGAAAAAGATCTTCACCCCACCCTTCCCTTCTTTTCAGGTTCAGCTTCACTCCCAAGTCTTCTACCTCTACCCACTCAAGTGACACAGGGGGATAGGGAATGGGTTTGCAGTCAGTTCATAATGCTTTGTCTCTGCTGCTCCTTCCTCTTCACACTGTTTCCCTGCTCTAGCATGGGGGCCCTCCCAAGGGAGACAGTCCTTCATGAACTTCTCCAACATGGAACCTTCCCCCAGTTCTTCAACTGCTCCAGCCTGGATCCTTTCCACAAGGTAGTCTTAGAGGAACAGCCTGCTCTGGTGTGGGTCCCCCATGGGGTCACAGGTCGTACCAGAAAGCCTGCACTGTGTGGGCTCCTCTCCACAAGCTGCCGTTCCCACCAGGAGCCTACTCCAGTGTGGCACACCATGGCCTGCGTCTTCATTCAGGGCATGTCCACCTGCTGTGGCAGGAGGTCCTCCACAGGCTGCAGTATGGATATCTGCTCTGGCATGGTCCTTCATGGGCTGCCAGGGAACAACCTGCTTCACCATGGGCTTCACCGGGGGGCTTCACCACGGCCTGCAGGGGAATGTCTGCTCTGGCATCTGGAACATCTCCCCCGCCTTCAATACTGACCTTGGAGTCTACAGGGTTATTTCACTTACATTTTCCCGCTGCTCTTTTACAGCTGCTGTGCAGCATTTTTTACCCTTTCCTAAATATATTGCCACAGAGGTGCTGCCAGCACCGCTAATGGACTCAGCTTTGGCCACCAAGTCCATCTTGGAGCCAGCTTGAGCTACTATCCCTCTGTGATGTGGGGAGAGCTTTCTTCTGACAGAAGTCACCTCTGCAGCCCCTCTCCCAAAACCTTGTCACAAAAACCAATACAGGTGCACACAAACCCAGAGAACCAACAGGACTACTTACATGTTTAACGTTTGGCCCTAGTTTGAACCCTGGTTTTATGAGTTCAATACCACAGTTCTCAATCCTTTGCAGGCTTGAGAACTCTTTAAAAAATGATGTTTCTAGTTCTTGTCTCTGGTAATGTTCCATGGCAGACACCCTTTTACACTGCTTCTTTCCCTGCAAAGGAACAGATTTATGAGAAAGAGGATTATAACAGAAGCTGTGTCTCCCCCGTGGCTCAGCACCACCAGTGTGTGATCCTGTCCTCACACTGCCCTCTTGCAACAAGCGCTGCCATCGACTGTCACGCAGCATCTACCCATTTTCCTTGTCTCAGTGCACTCCCTCAGATGTCTTGAGGTTAGGTAATACTGGAGTTCTCGCAGTGCAGTAATATTTGAAAGAAAAAGGGAGAAATATTGAGTCAAAAAGTTGGTCATGTACCTAATCATAACCTGGTTTTGCACTAGATAACACCCAATAAACTCCTGTAGTATTAGTTATCTAAGCCAAAGAAAGAAGGCTTTCAAGATGAAACATTCAGGAATTTCTCAACATCACACTTTGTTTCCCTCTCTATCTCTCATAGGCTACATTTTTTGGATGTTTTAGATACAGCCATGGTTTATTAGCTGGTGACTTCATATGAAATGTAGATTATAAAAGGAGGTCATTGGCACTTCTGATGAGCGTAGATCCGAAGTGTGTGTTTAAGCATATACAGGATAGAGGTTCTGAACTGTCAGTAGTTACTTCTAAGGTATGGATTCAGGTTTTTGCAAGTCATGAGCAATTGTTTTAAAGTTATTTGTGAACACAAGATAAAAGAGCATTGTATATGTTCTGGTTTTGACCGTTGCTGGCTTTGAAATGAACTTCCGATGATTTCTTGTTTGTGTATTTTTTCTTTCAGATGGAGCAAACCTGTGATGATATAGATGAAATGTTCAGCAATTTACTTGGGGAGATGGACATGCTGACTCAGGTAAATAATTCTTTTTTTCCATCAAGATTAGAAAAATAGCTATTATGTGTTAGAGAAAAGAGGGACGTTTTCTACATTTTCCATGCACTTCCACTCTGAATAAATACAGTTACATTATTCTGGTAAACCTTCAAATAAATTTCTCTGCTCGATAGTTAAAACAAGTGGCCTGAAGAATAAGGTAATATCAGTGCAGGCTAGGTTGTTAAAAAGACCTAACTGCTTGTGAAAGACATTCTCTGAAAAAAAACCCCAGCCCAGCAATTTAAATTCCTCTGGACTTGGTCCAAAGAAATTAAAGGATTCTGTGAAAACAGGAAGAGTTTGAGTCTAAATTTTCAGGTATGAATGCTTAGCATACATGGGTAAATGGGATGTAGCCTGAGTGTTGAACATGAACTTTGGAATGAAAGCAACATTTTGAATATATGCTTAAAATGATATGGCAAAATATTGAGCTGCAGTGAGGGTGGCATTGAAGAATTCGTAGAGATATTATTGCCAATGCAGAATACAGTCTTGAGAGTATAAAACAGCATGAGCCTTTTCCTAAAGCTCTAGTAATGAAATACTTACTGCAAAAGCTGATGAAAGGAGAATTTTTATTTCTAGAAAAAATCTACAAATGGAATGAATTTGTTGTGTTTTAATAAATGCATGGTTGAAAACACTTAACTTGTCATCTTGGATGTGTGAGTTCGGTTACAGCCTCTGTTTTGAGGGGTTTTTTTTCCTTGGTGAATCCCAGTGCTTGACAAATTAAATACCAGTAATTCTGAGGCACAGAATAGAAATTGTGTTTAAACTGGGTGAAAGCCAAGATTTCACATGGCGTTCTTAGCTGTCAAATCACAATGCTTTGTCCCTTGGTAGCCTTTCTGCTCTTTAAGGGCTTTTTATAATTGTGGATATTTATTTTATATGTTTTTATATTTATATAAAATAGGGAGGGATTTATGGTAATCTCATTTCATTATTAGGCCTTCACAGGAACAAAAGACTGCTTGTGATAAATTTCACCTCCTCAGATTGGACATAGCACTGTTACAAGTGCAAGTGATGCAAAGAGTGTAAGAGAGTGAGCCTCTTGTCTCTGTGCTCCCTGGTGCAGTACTGAGTGGGATACAGAATTCCTGAGATGGAGACAGGCTTCCCCTCCTCTCCAGCGTTCTGGTATCACCTCTCACATCAGCATTGTGAGGGACAAGGAGACAGGGGTGTCTGAAAGCCTGAAGACTTTCAGTTAACTGAATTGGATCTGTTAATTCCCTCAGAGTCTTAACTTTCAAAACAAGACTGTAGATAGTTTTTCACACTTTTTCCCCAGTCTGTCTGTTCCTAAAGTAAATATAAATGATAGGTGCACACAGAGATACCTTTACATGGCATAACAGGGCTGAAAAAGAAATGCAAATTCAGAATTGACCTTTTCTGCCACAAACTAGGAATTCTCTATTTACACAGATTTGCAATTTACATTGCAACAGCATGGGGTTTTCTTTGTTCTATTTGGGTTTGGTTTTTTTTCAAACAACCGAAGAAAGTAACAGCTAGGTTTCATTTGTATTAGTAAATAAAGCACTCTGGAAAGAAAATGGTATTGTGGCTCAAATGTGTACACAGCTAAACTCTTTCCACACCCTCCTTCAAAAAACCCAAGAAAGCTAAAAATCAGTCTGGCTTTGCCCACTGTCTTGATTAGAAACAGTCCAATTCTCTGCTGTTCCCCACACCAAGCCCAGGTGTTTCCTGACAAGAGTTGCTGCCATCATGGATCAA
The DNA here is from genome assembly GCA_014706295.1 of Lycocorax pyrrhopterus obiensis. Classification (NCBI taxonomy): domain Eukaryota; kingdom Metazoa; phylum Chordata; class Aves; order Passeriformes; family Paradisaeidae; genus Lycocorax; species Lycocorax pyrrhopterus. Next base: position 16,832,845 of record JACSVZ010000002.1, on the reverse strand, counting down.
CATTGGATTGAGAAGCATGCAAAACCCTTGCCATGATTGTGAGACAGTGCTTGAACCCTTGTCCTGGCCCTACTTAGTTTACCAGTCTAACATAATCTCAGAAACCAGTGTGTGTCATTCTGTTCCTTGAAGAAGAATTGATTTCATTAGATAAATTCAGGTAATTGATTTTCAAATATTAATGTCTGTAATAGTAATTACATCATCAGATGCTTGTTTTTTCTTCTACCTTAACAGAGTTTAGGAGTGGAGACTGTACCACCTCCATGCCCCAAAGAGTCCAACAATGAATTTAGCTTTACGGTTGGTTTTAAAGATTTAAATGGTAAGTAGCTGAATGGACTCTTTCATGCCTTTCATGCTTGCTTAAAATACCTCACAGCAACAAATGAGAAGAAAATCTTTACATACCCTTGATCAAAAACCCTAAACCAAGGAAAAGAACCCTGTTTTGCTGGAGGGGAAGGTATATTTTTGTGTCTCAATTTAGGAGACTTCAAAGGGAACAATTTTTTGAGGCATGACTCAGTTTAAGTCAGACTTTTAAAAATGTCTGAGTATAGAGGAAAATAAAAATGAGAAGTCTTCCAAATAACTTTCTAAAATGTAACCTTTTTAATATAAAGATTTAACTTGGTGGAAGACAAAGTTTCCCAGTGTGATGTCAGAGCTGTGTAAGCATTTCTGTCCAGTGGAAGTATCAGCTTCAGCTGCTTCCACTTTTCAGTGCTTATTCTCATTTTGATTTGCACTGTCACTTTTGCATGTACAGCTGCTTGGCGAGGCTGTATGGCAAACCAAATTAGGGGATTTATCTGAGTTTGAAATAAGAACCCTCCCTTTGATTTTGTTTGTGATTGGGTTTTTTTTTTTCCTTTTTTTTTTTTTTTTTTGACTGGGGCTGGTTGTTTGCATTAGGCTGAGTTGGTGTTAACCTCTGGTTTTGTCCCAGGATCACTTCCCTGTTGGGCTTCCTAAAGACTCTACCAGCAAAGTGGGTAGAGCTATGTTAATAGAGAGGATCATAAGCCAACTTTCCCCCTATAAAGAAAAACTTATTCAATACTATATTAACGTAACAAGGAGAGCAGAGTAAGCTGAGGTGGCCTAGTGACATGTTCACACTTAGTCTGATGAATGACTTATTCTGTATTGGACTATAATAGCATTTTTGAGTATCTAATTCAGTGCTCTCCGTCCCTCTCAAAATCTCACTTAAAAGTTTTCCCAGTTTGTGATTTATTTATTTCTTAACTGGACTCTTCAAAGAGATTTAAATCACTGACTGTTCAATCTTAAAGAACCCTTCTCTTCTAGAAAGCTAAATCATCCTACAGGGTTTTACTCCACAGTATCTCTTACACCATGGCTAGTTCAAACAACCACAAATTACATACGAAGTTCTGGTATAGCATTTTGTCTTATACTCTGTCAGAGTAGAAAACAGAGAAGTTACAATGTTTCTATCTGGTTTATAAGATGCTTTTAAAAGAAACTTTCTAGTTTGTTCCTTGCTTAAAGGATCCTCAACAGTTTGTGTGTGATGGACCACCCATGTGGTATGTCGCAGATCAGACAATTACTGATGTGCTACAGATGATACCATGCAGTTTCTTGTGTCTTAGAATTCTTTGATTCTGCTTCATGGTAATTTTAGAGTTGTAGAATAGTAATAATATATGGAGATATTCTTGATCTAGGCCTCAGTTCCATAGTTTGTTGTGTGCTGTGCCAAAACTTGCTGAGCATTTATGTATGCACTCACAGCCTAATGGGAGCTCATGGAATCTCTGACATTCATATCACTAAGCATGTACCCAGTAACCTTGCTGGATCAGGGCCATGTTTTGTGACATCGTAAGGGCTTGAAGACTGTATCACTGGAACTGAAGCTTCCTGTCCTGTTTAGTTTGTATTCATAGAGTTCCTTGTACTCTGAACTTCAGTATGACCAGATTAATGGTTGTTCCAAAAGCACGTTTATTTCTTGAACCCTTGTAAAATGTTGTTTCCTTTCCCATAACCCTGTAACCATGCCTTCTGCAATTTAATCTCTGCTGAACTGGAAACTGTGCTTTGCATTGCACTCACTCTGGCACATTTTGTGATTTTCTATACAGAATCGCTAAATGCCCTGGAGGACAAAGACCTGGATGCTTTAATGGCTGATCTTGTAGCAGACCTAAATGATGTTGAACAGAAAACTTTACAAGCCCAGAAAACTTCTTGCAACCAGCAAAGTACAGTCACTCAGCCTTCAACAGGCTTGAATAGTGACATTTATTCTAAAGTAAGTCCCTATGTTACCATTACTGGACAGTCTGGGGATGATTTGCTGCCTCCACCTCCAGAACCTGAATCAGACCTTCCACCAGCACCGCCACCACCTCCTCCTGAGCCACTTACCCAGGTAAGTCTGGGTGGAACCTTATTCTAAGCATTCACTAGTTCTTGTCAGTTTGCAAGTGGTATTTGGCACTGGAACACCAGTGGATCTCCCAGGTAGATACAACTTGGGAAGATTCTGCAATGATGAAACATGCATGAACTCTGGAGTGAAATTTCTATTGTTGTGGCCTCAGCAGTGTCTGCCCGTTCCTTGACCTATTGCCCATTCCTTTGTCTTTGTAATCATCATTTTGGTGGCCCAATACAGGCATAAATCATTGCAAATGGTTTATCATAACAGAAAATTTATCACTGAAATTTTAAGAAGCACTAAACAGTTAATATCTTCTTATAGAGAACTTGGTTTTGTCATCAGTGCTAAGCATGGTCAAAGATCTCTCCACTTTGTGAAGATGTCACTATGTGTGTTCATTGCAATCTGTGCTATTTGTACTGATGAGAAAATTCTGTGGATGTTTCCCAGCTCCATCCTTGGCCTAAGTGATTTCTTGCAATAGGAAAAGCTGTTCAGTTGAGTAAAACTCAACATTTGCTAGGTGACCAGGTGCAGGGATGAGCACAAGAAGTACCTCTCCTAGTCGTAACACGGAATCACTCTGCTCTTCTTGGTCTTGTCTTGGAAGGAAGTATTGGAGACAATCTGCAATAGGGGAAAAATGCTCTTAGGAGATGCCAAAGTTATCAGTAGGTACTTTTTTTTAACTATTTACAAATAACTGGCTTACCTGTATCTAAAATTTCAGACTTATCACAATCTCCTCCTTCTTGCAGAGCTGTTTTAACAACTGAAATAAAATGTGGTATTTGTAATATTTTTTGATGTGAGGTTGTGGAGCGGTAGATAATATGAGAATTCTGTCCTGTCACAGCCTTGTGAGGAGAAGAGAAGGCATTAAAAGAGTGATGCAGCCCCCCAAAAAATTAATCTGAAATCTTGAAATATATAAATATACCTCTTTCAGTATTCATGTTCACAGTAATTATGATTGAGAGAAGATGTTTACGTTTAGGGAACGGAAATATTTTAGGGAACATGAAAAGTATCAGTCAGTTTTGCTTAAAACTGTGGTCAATTCATTGCTGTTTAAAAACCTACACGAACTGAATATGAATCACCTCAGCATCACTGCTGCCCCTGTATTTGGAATCATACAGCAGACATATTCAGCAAAAGGAACAGAAAATTGGATAGGAAGGGGACCTTTCTGATGACATAACAAGTGATTCACTGGATAAAGCTTCATTTGATGCATAGGACCTTTCAATGCTGTTTGAAGACTGAAACTCATAAACATGTGGGAGAAGCTTTGCCATTTTTCTGCATCTCAAAGATAATAGTTAACTTTCCATCTTAAAGGAATATCAACATTTGCAAAGTATCAGCTGAACAGCTTCAGAAGCTGAAGTATTTTATTTAACTAGAATGACTGATATAGAAGAGATGCTTTCAGGATGAATTCTATCTATTTCCTTCAAACATTTCCCCATCTTGATTTAGACTCATAATCTTTAAGGAAGTAGCAAACTTCTAAGTAGTCTGGTTTGTAAGATGACAAGTATGGCCTGGAAGGGTAGCTGGTTAGGTGGGCTGAGACTGGCGAGATTCAAGGGCTAGTAGTCAATGGTTTGCTGGCTGGTAGCAAGTGGGGTCAGCACTGGGATTTGTACTGTTTAACATTTTCATCTGTGACCTGAGTGATGACATAAAAACCCACCTGCGGATGTTCTGAAGATGCTTTTAATTGAGGGCACTGACTGTCAAGATCAATCACTGACCTTCAATGCAAGGGGACTTGAAACATGAGGACTATGCCAGCAAAACTCTTAGAAACCCAGCAAGGTACAAGGTCCTGCACCTGGGGTGTAATAACCATTTGTACAGTTTGGGAGATGACAGGCTGAGCAGCAGCCCTGCTGAAAAGGAGATCCTGCTGGATACCACAGTGAATAAGAACCATGAGTGAAAGATCATCTCAGTAGAGGAAACCGGCCTCTGTTGGGAGGAGTATGGCCAGCAAACGAAGGGAGTTCCTTTCTCTTGGCACTGGTGGGCACACTCCTGGAATACTGCACTCCGTTCTTGATGTGGAGATACTGGAGAGCGTCCAGCAGAGAGCTGGTGGAATGGCCAGAGGTGTGCAGTGATCAGGGGCCAGCAAGGACAGGCTGAGGGAGCTGTGCTTGTTTAGTCTGACAGAGGAGGCTGGGGAGGAATCTAATGACAGCCCAAAAATACCTGAAGGGCAGATGCAAAGCTGGTGGAGCCAAATTCTTCCATGATAGTGTTAGGTCACTAATGTGGAAGGGGCAACTGCTACATGTCACAGCATTGTAGTTTCAGACAGGACATTAGGAAAACACTTTCCACTTTAGATGTAGCGCTGGAACAGATGACGCAGAGAGGTCCCAGATTCCCTTTCTTTGAAGGTTTTCCAAACTGTGCTAGGCAAAATCATGACTGACCTGATCTAATGTTGGTGACCACCCTGCTTTATACAGGAGCCAGACTATGGACCCTCAAACCTCTCTTCCAAACAGCATTTTTATGATGCTGGGATCTAAAGCTCACTGAATTCAACAGTGCTGAAGTTCTTTCCATTGAGTGTTGTACTGAGCTAATTCTTTATTAGCTGACATCCTGCATTACCTGAGGGTCAAACAAGATTTTAGAGTGTATATACTAAACACAACTGGAATTCTATATGAAAAAATAGCCGAAAGTCACTTCTCCCTCAGTTGAACTGTTCCTCTGAGACTGATCTCTAATGATGTTCCCTCGTCTCTTTCCAGATTCAGGGAGTGTCAGAGAAGGATAGGAACAGGTTGCAGAAGCATTTCTAAGGAATATATCTACAGTAGTTTATTTCCTCATTAAGGCATTGATTCTGCTTTTTCCTGTAGCCTTTGCCTCATTTTATGATACAGATAGTATTCAAATACTAATGGCATACCCACTGTGGCTTACTGTCCACAAATTTGCCCACAGGGCTGTTACACAGGTTGCGGTGTGAATGATGGAGGTAATAACCATTAAAAATTAGTGTGGACAGAATTGATTTCAAATTAATATTCATTGTCTTGATTTGTATTTGTTTTGACATGGCATTTCTGCTCAGTAGAATGAAATTCAGCTCTAAGTGGAATGTATTTTGTGTCATCAAAATCCACGCTCCCGTTAGCCAGGATTCTTGATAAGTGATTCTTGAGCCAGTCAAGGCTGAAGTTGTGTTTAACACTTCGGGTTATCCACAGTCAAACAAGAATAGTGTTAGTCATTCCCAATGCAACCATGATATTAAGACCCTATTTTCTGACCTTTAGATGTGTACAGCCTTTCTTTCAGGGAAGCATAGAGCTGTCTCATAAGTTTCCATTGACTCTGACATTTCTTTTTAAGCCTGCCCTTAAGATAAATAAAGCTTCTTCATTTGCTATTGACATGATGACTTTATGTGCTTCTGTTTAAAGATCCAGAAAACGTGGTGATGATACTGTAGCAGGAAAACAAATCTTGTAGCTTGTCAAAGCATTTCTCTAATACTCCTAAAATTTTGCATCTGATAGCTTATTTCCTTTTTCTACATTAAGTCAAAGCTTATGAAACCATGAAGGCTGTCAGGTGAGAGCTCTGTTGCACAGATTTACACACTGTGTGAACTCTGTTCAACACAAGTCGCATGCAGGTGAAGCCTGAATTATACCTGCTTCAGTTTTCATCGGAAAGCCTGCCCACAGCACAATCAACCACTTTGGTTAAGATGCTTTTCCTGCTTGCTGCAGAGAGGTGCTAAGGGGAGGGCCTCAGCATGAGAGGCTGTGTGCTCTTTCCTCTGTACAATAGTCAGCCTCACTGCAGCAGCCACCTTTGTGCAAGTGCTTCTGTTCAACTACAGAAGCTTTTTTTGGATTCTCTGAGTTAAGCACTGCTGAGCTATAGCAATGCAAATTTCCACACCTGCAGAGAAAAAAAGAGATATTTTTAACTGATTGCGTGGTATTTATAGTGGGGAATTTGATAACAGGAAACATGCTTGAAGCAGTGATAAAACAAAAGATGTTTAGTTCAGCAGAAGGGATGTCAGTCAGGAGTACTTTAGCTACTGTTGAACATGCCTGAAAACTTGGGATGAATAGGATAACCTTCTTTGCTCTTTCTTTGCTATGATTCAATGATATCTGTAACAGAGAAGTGATGGCAGTGTGATTAGGCCTAGTTTCTTGCAAGTGCATATTCCATGAGTTGCAGCCAGTTCTCTTGGTCTGAAGACCACTAAGATTTTGACTTTAGAGTACCAAATGGAGGCTGAAGATAACAGAGAAAAATCTTTTGTGGAAGCAGGACAGGAACTTTCTCCCACAGTCCTTGATTGGAAGTTGGGTGCCTGTGAGTAGCGTAGCACAAAATCCTACCCCTTTAAAACAAAGGAAACTGTGAAAGTAAGAGAGCAACACAGACAGCAAAAATCAGCAAAGAGGCAAGAAAGCAAAGACAAGACAGTCTTCAGTAGAGGCAACAGGGATGTAAAGTTGGAAAGAAACCAAACCCTCCAGTAGTACTAAGAGTCCAAGGCAGCCCCAGGAGCCAGTCACCTGCTGTCCAAAATGTGCTTTTCCAACTCCATATGTGACTGGAGAAGACTTCTGGAAGAGAGATGGCATAGAGGAACAGTCCCAATCTATACAGCAGTCACAGAGATGACAGTAGGCACTGGCATTTGGTACATGTACCTAAAATTCTCAGCACTTGGGGATCTAGAGTCTTCTTGGATCACAAATCTCATTGATATGAAGAGAGAGGCATGATATTGATGGAGCTGCTTTGTAAAGGAAGAGCTGGGTGATACTGAGATTTTGGGGATTCTTACTGTGTCATTCAGCAAAAGCTGGAATGAATTTGTATGCTCTATCTAACTGTGTCTGTGTTAATATGAATAAGTCCATTAGTAGAATAAAAAGCCATGGTATCATCCAATTAATGAAGGTGTTCCTCTCAGTAAGTATCTGTGCAGTAAGAGATCGTATGTGGCAACTGAAAGAATTCAAATAAATTAATGTACTTAACACAGAGTGTAAAATTATAAGTGGTGTAATTGCAAGCCAAATTTTCAGTAAAATCCTACAAATTGTAGTTCTCTTAACCCTATTGAGAAGCAAGTTTTTTTCTAAGCAGCTGCATACACAATGCTATTTCACTCAGGCTAGATCCTCCTTCACGTTTTGTATCAGCTGTATGTACAGACAAAAAGAAGAGTCTAGTTTTCAGGCCTTCCTGTAGCATTTGAGGAACAGATCATGTAAGAACTATATGACTGAGCAACAGCAGGAAGCACTGGGCTTGTAAATCAAGGCTTTTGCCGAAGGATACTAGGTCAAGGAGAGCTGGGGATTATCTGTATGTATGAAGTTTGCTGTCACAAGCCTTCAGGGTATAAATATCAAGAAACAACCCTTTTCAAGTAAATGTAAATTGCTGAGATTACTTAACAAGAAATATACCAAATATGTTGTGTCTTTTCAGGAAGAACTAGAGGCAAAGGCTAAAGCTGACAAGATAAAACTTGCATTGGAGAAACTGAAGGAAGCCAAAGTTAAAAAGGTGAGCCTTAACATAGTAAATGCTACAATAAGAGCTACCACCTAAGTATCTGTTAAAATTCTTCTTAATAATGAAGTTCTTACAAAAATGACTAGGTTTTTCCAAATTTTATCTGTAAAGATATTCTGTGGAGCTCTTGTCATCCACCTCAAGGGAACTCTCTGGGAGAATGCTACCTCCAAGGGACTTATTTTTTAGAGGACTTGGAAAGTGCTGTCTCTTTTTCTTTTTTTCACTGTGGGGCAAAGCTCACTGTTCTGATAAGTTGCTTTAGAGGACGTGGAGTGTACATGAAAATGTTGCTTACTTATGCTCTGCCGATTCCAGGAGTATTAAACTTTTCTTTTACAGTGGATGTGGATTTAGCTAATCCTTATTAAATTAATGAGGGTCTTCTTGCTAAATCTTTTCACAGCAGTGTAGTAATGTACAAGGATAACAGAAATTATTTTAGACCAACAAATTAGAAAGCTTCCAGCCGGTGTCTGCACCGTGCTGCAGCGTGCCTTGTAATTATGCCCACTCATCCTAAACTAGTGTTGCAGCTGAGCTCAACAGAAGCTGCAGGTGTTCAGTAACTCTGAATAATGGATGTGAACTAAAAACAGTCGTGACCTTTCAGTCTTGCTCAAAGGAAATGGGAAGTGCTGGAGCTTGCAGAGCTTCCAGGAGGAATGGAAGCTTCCAATAAATTTGGGAATGTCCAGACTTGAGATGGTTCCCACAGAACACTTTATGTTCATGTACAAATGCTACTTCTGAGAGAATGTCTTGGGAGGATTTCACCAATGTTGACTTTGTAAAGCTCTATAACTAAAGTTATGACAGCTCCTTGGTCACCCTCTTTTCCTTGTAATGTTAGTAATTCTCCTTTGGGAGACTTTTTTTTCCCCAACTTTTTTTCCCACCCTGAATATTTGGAAACAAACAGCAGAAGTAAGGTTCAATCTTGTGACTATATCACTATAATGAAATTACTATGTCATTCTTGAATTCGAAATTGACAAAATATTGTCAAGAAAACTGGTTTTCTCTCTTTTACCAAAAGTGGAGGTCAGAGGGCAGGGATGATGGTGAAAAGCAAGCTCACAGCCCTGGACTTCAGGAGAGAAGACTTTGGCTTCTTCAAAGATCTGCTTGGAAGGGTCCCATGGGATAAGGCCCTGGTGGGAAGAAGGGACCAAGAAAGCTGGTTAATATTTAAAGATCACTGCCTTCAAACTCCAGAGAGTTCCATCCCAATGGAAGATGATCAGGAAGTGTCATGAAGATAATCAGGAGTATCTCTCCTGTGAGGAAAGGCTGAGATTGCCTAGGGAAGAGATGGCTCTGTCTGGTGCTTGTCTATCTCTAGAAAAACCTCAAGAGAGGGTGCAAAGAGAATGGAGCCGGGCTCTCTTCAGTGCTGCCCAGTGATGGGACCAGAGGCAATGGGCACAAATCGAAACACAAGAGGCTCTGAACACCAGAAAACACTTCTTCACTGTGAGGGTGGCTGAGCATGGCACAGGTTTCCCAGGCAGGTTGTGGAGTGTTCCTCCTTGGAGATAATAACAAACCATCTGGACAGGGTCCTGGCCAACAGGCTCTAGGTGGCCCTGCTTGCCCAGGCGACTGGGCTGGATGACCTCCAGAGGTGCCTTCAAATCTTGGCTGTTTTGTGATTCTGTGAAGATGGAAGCTGCATTCATGTTTCTGAGCAATCAGTTAAAACCAGACAAAAATCCCCTTTTGCCTTAAATATGTTAGATTATGCACATACAACATTTCTTTTTCTCTGTAATCTGCACTATGGCTCGGCTTATTTTACAGAAGATTCTTCTTACAAGGATTGGAATCAAAACAAGTTCATGGTTTTTGTTACATTTGTTTTTGCTTTTCAGAGATAGTGTAGATTTTCTCTCGGGGATCATAACTCTGCTTCTACCTGACCTTTTACACAGATAGTCTCTACAGAGCCAAAGCTTCTTATGCACACGTTTTTAAATAAAGAGCTATTTAAACAAGACTATATGGAAAAGTCCTCCCAACTCACCGGCAATGTACAGACCTTGTAGAGAATTATTCTACTGTTTTCAGTACTAATGGAGCATTTTAGTACTTTCTTGTAATGTATTTCCAGTTCTATCACATTTTATGTACTTCAGCATTTTCTTGCATTGTTCCTCTCTGAGGAAAGTTCACTCTGTTTCTTGTGTAACAAATACTTTGCCATATAAAGAAGTAATGAGTGTCTTAGGTTAATTCGGTCAATGTAAGTAACTCATAAGGGGAAGAGGAGGGGCAGTCACTGATCTTTTCTCTGTGGTGGCCAGTGACAGAACCCTAGGGAATGGCCTGGAACAGGCCCCCCAGGGCAGTGGTCACAGCACCAAGCCTAACAGAGTTCAAGAAACATTTGGACAATGCTCTTGGGCACATGGTGTGGCTCTTGGGGTTGTCCTGTGCAGGGCCAGGAGTTGGACTCGATGATCCTGATGGATCCCTTCCGACTCAGCATATTCTGTGAACTCATCTGTTTTCTTATTGATGACTGTTGGACTATGGCCCATCTTAGTACAATTCAATTTCAGGTTATTCTGTTGGCATAGCAAGATTCTTCCATTCTTTTACTATTTAAAACTAAATTTTCCACATTTGTAGCTTGCATTAAGGATGCTCTGTCCTTTTGTACTTGCTTTCCCTATCAAGCATTTTCCTTACTTGCACATGTAGTAGGTTTAGAGAAGAGATTAATTTCTGCTTTTGCTCCATAGCAATTTCACCTTTCCTGAAGTCATGCATAGGACAAGGTTCAATTTTATTTTTAGAGAAAAGGTCTTTATTTTGGTGGCATTATAATGTGAAAACTTCTGAGCTGTTTTATCCTCTCAGCTTGCTGTGGGACAGGATGCCTTTGAATCAGTAATAACCTTCAGCCTTAATCTTTCTTATCTGTGTTAGCAGATTCAGACTAGTCTTTCTTGCTTCTGAAATTAACTGACTCTTCTGTGACTTTGTTCTCAGCTTGTTATCAAGGTGCACATGTACGATAACAGCACAAAGTCTCTAATGGTGGATGAGCGTCAGGTGGCACGGGATGTTTTGGACAATCTCTTTGAGAAAACCCATTGTGACTGCAACGTCGACTGGTGTCTATATGAGATGTACCCAGAGCTGCAGATTGGTAAGTGGTGTAGTGACATAGCACATAGCAAATAGATATAGGGCTGGTAATCTTGAAAGATCAGGTAAATGTTGGTAATCTTGAAAAGATAACTTTTCTCCTGCTCGTGTGTCCCCTGGCATTGGAACATCACAGACTCTAAGCTGAGGGATGCTGCAGGAATATATTTGGTCTGTTCTTGCTATAGAAATGAGTCCATTCAGCTGTGCTGTGAACTGCAGAAGGCTCCTTGCTTGTCACCATTTCCATTATTTTATTTTACACGAAATGAAGGGGCCGTGTGAATTTCAAGGTCATGACAAACCCAAACACAACAATACTCAAATCTACTTTTGAAGAGAGGATGCAGTGCTGGAGTGCTGTCAGCAGGCATATATTACATACTGGCCAAACAAATGTCATTAAACAAGACTCTGTGAGAAGTGTTTCAGTCATTTCTGATGCTTTTCACTTGTAATCATTTTCTTAAGTGTAGCTGTGTACAGGATGTTGCTCTACGGTGGGGCTGATGTTGCTCTGTGATGGGATGTTGCTCCGCTGATGGTAAGTTATGACTTACGGAGTAATTAACCTGGCCTCCAGGTCCTAGGAAGCAGCTGTGCAAAACTTATAAATTGTTCTGTGCAACATAATGAGTCTTGTTTGAAAAAGGCTTCAAGGTTTCTTTCATTGAGAACAGAGTATTCTCTAATTGTGAATTATTTCAGAATCTTTTTATTTTCTAGACTGGAAAGGTATTGACATCAAAAGAAAAAGGAAAATTGCTACAGCTTTCTTTCAGACTCACATTTGACATAGAGAAATGGGAAATTGTCAAACAGCCTTTAACATACTCAGTTTCCAGTCTCCCAGCAGAGATGAGAAAATCACAAATAAAGTCAAATATCAATATTGCACTTTAAAAGAGCTCCAGGTGTAGTCATTCTGCTAAACTAAATGAAAGAAATTTAAAAATAACTGGAAAAAATCCTGATGGGTCATGAGCAAGGAGATGCTCATCTGCTTGTAAGAGTGGCACAGAAATTTGCTGGCAATCTGTTCTTGCTATTTGATTAAGATAATGATGATGCATTCTTTTATACCTGCTTATCTTAACTAAGGAAAGACTGGAAATGTCATTTGACCCTAGAAATCTCACAAAAGTCACTGAATAATTTTGGAGTGTTTTCCTGTCTTAGAAAGTTGCTCCCTTTTGTCCAGTGTGACTTGGACAAACATGTCTGAGTGTTAGGATGACAGCACATAAACAGATTGTTTTCTGAATCTCCATAGTCATGAAAAATAATGTACTTGTGTGTCTTCATAATCTGGATAGACATTTGAATTTCCTATCATGTAATTAAAACTGAAGGTATCGGGGAGATTGTTTGCTACAAACATTAGGGTTAATGGTTAGAATTTTTTTGTAAAAATTACTTGTGCTACTTTAGTCCCAGCTAATGCTAGGTGCTTCTGGTTCCTGTTAGGGTATTAGTAAAAGAAGGAATTACTCTCATAATGAATAAAAAATTATTTAAAAAGCCAGGACAGAAGAAAAGTATCAAAGGAAATAAACCTGTATCTGGTTCAAGAAAAAAGGAAAAATCTATTAACTCCTGATGTAGTGATCTATTACCAGGTCCAGATCTGCTGAGAATGGATGGAGCCTTTTTGTTTGCAGAAGGCAGTTTCAGTATCAGTGGAATGGTACATGTTCTTTCTTCTGCTTCCAATGCATGGCAACATGTAGTTAATTTTGTTCAAAATCAGAACAATGTGAGCTATTCTTTATTCTTGTCAGTATACTTCTTGGCTGTTCTAGATAGCTTTATTACTGTCAGCACAAAGACAGAACTTTTCTGCACTTCATCTTTCTGCCTGCTTTCAACATTAGAATTAAAGAGAATAAAATTACGTTTACTTTAAGAAGCAAATCTGAGCAGCAAATATTTCTTGCTGAACTGAAGGTCCAAGCTACTTTTATATCACAAGATCCTTGACAGATTGTCTTACATATAATGTTATTTTGAAAGACTATCATTGCAAATAAAGTAAAATACAATTTAGATTAATTACATGTTAAATATCACAGATAATCTCAGTAGTGAGATGGTGATGTAACACTGGGCTGTACATACCAGCATGTATTTTGCAATAAAGACTATTGTCTTATAATAGGCATCCAGATTTGACTTTTTTTAGGAAAAATAATTATTAAAAAGACCCTCCTGAGGATGATAAAATCACACCTTTCATACAAGAAAATCCTGGTGCAGCAAATGAGCAAGCAAAAATATATATGGCAAAAATTAGTGTTACTGTCTGAGAATTATTTGATGGCTATCTTGAGCTATACGGTACTGTTCATCCTTCAAACCATTAACTGGGTTTTATATAGTGCTTTCTATTTCCAGTGCATTGCAGAAGTATCAGTTGCTAAATGAAGAATGTTGTGTTGTTGGTGTTAAAAGTTACCATGTACGTGTGAACTGGTCCTGAAGCTAATTGCATTCTTTGAATTTAATTAATTCACAAAATATAGGTTGGATGGGATGTACTAAAACCTTGTCAAAAGTAACAAGTGTTAAAGAAAGCCTACAAAATGTATGCTCTGTTACCTCCTCTGATGCTAGGCAAATCTAGGCCATTGGAAGATATGATCATCACAGACCACTGAAATGGAGTACAGCTGTTCCCAGGAAACTGCCAAAACCGTACTGAAAATTGGAGCTGGGTGAATTCCCTATCCCAGTACTGAATTTGTAGAAAAGTGCAGGTTGGGACCCTCCACAATGACCTGTCAAGTTATGCTGAATTCCTTTTCCTTTAAAGGGGGTTTTATGTTACTGTTCAGCTACTTTATATAGATGAAACTGAAGAGGAAGAGATCGGAGTTACCTAATCTCACCATACTCTGTGGCTTTCCTGGGTGGAGGACTGGGCAGACCAGGAAGCCACAGAGCTGACATTAGGTCTCTCACATCCCTGGTAAGGTTTTTAACTACAGAGATGCAGTTGAACCAGTATATCTTCACACCAGTTCTCAGTGTCTTCGTATTTTCTCTGTTTTGCTGTTTGTCATTTTAAATACAATTGCTTGAGACCAGACATTTTATTTTCAGTGCACAGAATTCTTCCTGCTGACAAAAATCAAATTTTCATTGTAAAAGAAGTAAAGCAAAAAGACAAGGAAATACATTTTTACTTTTTTTTTTCATTTCATTAGCCAAAGTGAATATATACCCTTTCTTCCTCCCCCCATCTGCAATACTGCAAACATTAAAAAACCCAAAATCATTCAAAAGCTGAAAGCCATGAAAAACATGGGTGTAACCATCTACTCCTTGTGGGTCACTGTTTCCATCCCTTGCAGTCTTCAAGCAACAGCACAGAGATGCAGGAGGAATCCAGGAGGATGGCACAGCTACATGAGGCATCTTCTGTAGCTGCTTTGCCCTTCCATGTGACACGATTTCATGTGGGTTTTGCACGCATCTATGCAGTGGAAAAGACTGCTGGACTGCCCAGCCCTGAGTGAACATCAGATAATGATTGCATTCTTACACAGGAGTTTCTGCAGGCTCAGGAGAGGGGAGAAACAGCTTGAGTGTCTTACATTGTCTTCTCTGTCTCTCCAGAAAGGTTTTTTGAAGACCATGAAAATGTTGTTGAAGTGTTATCAGACTGGACTCGAGATGCTGAGAATAAGATTCTGTTTTTGGAAAAAAGTCAAAAATATGCTTTATTTAAAAATCCCCAGGTAAGCTAACAAGGTATTTGGATAAGAGTCTAAACTTAGGTCATTTAGTCTGCATGCTGCCTATTGCATTAATAATTTGCTTTCAGCTCTGTCAGTTCAGAACTAGAGAAAGCAAAACTTGTATTTTCAACAAAACATCCACCAGGATGTTGAATGCAAGGATGTGAAAATTGATGTTTTCTATTTTTCTGCTGATACTATTTTAGAGTCCTATTTGTAGAGGCAAAAACTGAAGTATGTAGTTCACCTCTGGTACAAGCTACCGCTTGGGCACAGCTCTTAGAACTGGGTGAGATGGCACAGCTATGAAAACCTGGCCTTTGTTATTACTACAGCTTCTCCATTATTCCTGCTGATGAATATCAAACTTTACTCGAAGGTCCAGTTTTTGCCAGTTGTACATGAAACTTCATAAAGAGTATACTGAGTACTACAGAGGATTTACTGGATTTTGTTTATACTAAGGAGAAGAATTGGATGAACGGTAACTTGTGCACATTAGCTTTGTAAAGGAGGGTCTGCACACTGAATTGCATCAAGTTATTTAGATAGGTGTATACGCAAATGGTTTTATTTCTTGTGCTATGCGGTTAAACCTGTATGTACAAACATCCTAGAACATACGGTTGCTGGATTCTGGGGCACAAGATCTTTTCCCCATGTCAGCTGACTGTTAGCTCACTGAGCATCTGGTTTGTTCCTAAAAGCCACAAGAGAAAAATGAGCAATTCAGCATTGCCGAAAAAAATGAGGCAAATATGTAATTTGGCAGCAAATCTCACCAAGCTGCTCATTAGGAAGTTGGTTTTTTTAATAGAATGAGCCAATGTTTCAAATAAAAACTGCGGAAAAGAAGTTTCCTTCATTGACATAAGTATCCACAGTCAGGGAAGGAAAACTTACCTGGCAGTGTACATGGATTCATGTTGATTTTTAATATGAAACCGCAAAGCCAAGTTTGGAAATAAAACATGGTGGCTCAAAGTGTCCTCGTTTCTAGAGCCCATAAACCTACCCAGCAGCAGAGGTTCGACTGCACAGTTGATTCGTACACTGTAGTGTTGTTTGGGCAAGTGGCTTAGGGCGAGGCTCTGAACCTCAAACAGGAAGTAAAACTTCGATGAATATTCTGCTCTGATGAATATTGCATTTTGGTTGCAATGAAATTTAGAAACAAATGTGACCTAAACCAAAACCAAACCAAAATGTAGCTCTGTCCTCATGTCTCAGCTGGATCTGGACGTGTCTGCAGTCATTGAGCTTTAGCCCCTGTGTGATAAGCTCTAAAATGAACAGTCTAAGGAAACTGGATCGATTGTGACTATCACACTGTTGAAATATTTTGCCAGTAATAAAGTCTGACCATCTGTCAGGCATGGTAAACTCGAACATTGTGAATGGGGAGAACAGTACAGTCATACCAGCACTTTGTGGCAGAAAAGTAATCAGTCGTCTACAGAGCTCACACTTGGTAATGAAACATGGTAAAATACATGATCTGCAATGAGTCCCTGAGAAGGTAAACCAAGCAGAAATGCTGAGTTGTGGGGGGGTAGGGTGTCTGATTACATGATTCCCATAACTACTTATGGAAATTATGGTGTAACCGATGGGAAACTGAAATCTTGTGCTCTGAGACTATCCTCAGTATATTCAACCTCCTTCTTGCTCAATCAAGGCTGCCACGTAAAACTCATTTTGGGAGTACAGAAATTGCAGAATGCTTTCTTTGACACACCCAGTGGTGCTAATGCAGCAGCAGTTGAATTCCTAGTTGGTTTTATTTTGTGCTCATTCTGTTGGAAGTATTTTGTGGAGACCTTACAGTTTTTTAACTTGCACATATTTTTCTGGGGAAAAAAATGAGGCAAATTCCAAAGGTGGCCAGGTGTTTACAGTTTATTCTTAGACAAATTAGTGATACAAAATTTTCATTACAGAGATTTGACACAATTAAGTGCTTAAAAAAATCTTCTAAAGATGGGCAGATGCCTTCCTAAAACAAGTGGACCTCTGGAGAAGGTCTGTGACCTGTGCCAGTGTTTATTGTTTCTTTCTGTGAACTAGTTATAGACCTGGTATAGATTAAATATAAATTAATTAAACATGTTTCATTTTCTAAGGGAGAATTGAGGTTCAGAAATGCAGGATTTATTCTCTATGTGCTGGCAGTATGATGCTCAGTTAATGCCAGTGGCTTTTTTTGAAGATTGTCTTTCTTGTCATGTGGCACTTGGTAGTATTTTTCTGCAGCTTTTCTGAAATATTTTTAAAAGTGTTTGGAATACCTGTTAAAAAAAGCTTCTGCAAAATTCTCGGGTGTCCCCCTCACCACAAAGACAGGCGCACTTTTGCCCTCTGCTCACTATGGTGCAATAGACCCTGCAGGGAACTTGCAGTAAAAGACTGTTCCGTGAATGCCATCAGTGACTCATCTGCAGAGAGGGAGAATCACAAGTGTGTGACTAAAGAGTGAAACAAAAATGCATACTGTTACATGGGCAAATAAAGAGAACCTTTATAGCATTGGAAAGGTGATGCTTTGTCATACGGTTGAGTGATGCTGGTTTTCTCTTGAAAGGAAAGGTCTCCAGGTCTCAACACCTCTTTTCAAAAAACTCAAAGAATAATTCTCAGCTAAAAGATGCTCTAAAAGGAAGAAAAATGAAGGAAAATGGTTGTTTTTAAAGTGTAGCTGAATCTAAACTCCTTGCTGTAAATGCTGGTCATACTCTTAGAACGCTGTATTTTACTTCTGTTTGCATGAACTTCGATTTCCTGTGTTTTTCTTTTGATAAAATCAAACAGTCAGGCAGTGCCACCTGCATGTGCATGCATTTGTTTGTTTGTTTTATTATTATTGGACAGTATTTATGAAAATTATTTAAAGTATGTATAGCGAGTACTTTATGCTTTTGCTCCCTCATATGTAAGCCAAAAGCCAGAGCTACACCTTCCAATGGAGAACCCATACACTGAATTGGTATTTTACTTCTGAGAAGCAAGAGTTCTCAACAGTGTCAGGAGGAGGTGGAGTAAGAATTTGTAATGTCTTTCATAACAAGACAGCTATAGTGAGTTTCATGCTTGGATATTTATCTACTGTCCACCAGGTGATACTTTTGTTTTTCACCAGCTTGGCCATGTTTATGAATCAAGGTTTTCCTTTTGTCGCCACTGTTACTCAGTGATGAAGACATAAAAGGGTGTCAGGGAGCCTGGTTATTTAGTAAGCTGGCAAAAGTGCAAAGAAATAGAAGTGAGAAAAAGCAGGTGTTTTTCACTGTACGCCCATTATTTAGTAATCTTAATTTCTCTCTCTTTTTTGGGCTTTCAAAAGAGCTTTGCTTTTAGCTTCATGTATTTTTTTACTTTCATGATCTTCAGAGCAATTTTAGGTATCTTCTAACACTTTTAATGTGCAGTTTTCTAGGGGATGCACCATGGTATGAGTCGCAGATATGACTGTGTTCCGCTTTATTTTTTCTGCACAAACCATGCTGCATTGAGAAGCAGTTGATCTGAAATGGGATGTGAGCTGGCCAGTTCTTGCCTCATATTTTTTGCAAGTTGGATGAGCATAAGTAGGCAGCCCATTGCTCAAAGAAGGTAGTCATGAGTATGAAGCAGCTGCCTTGTTTTGTGCATACTGTCTGATTTGTGCTGTTGTGGATTTTTCAGATCTTCTGGAAAATCTGTTTCAAGAGCTTGAAAGCAAAAATACAACCTAAGTGTAAGAGGAAGAAGAGGGAGCATGCTGTCTTGGAGCACCTGTTTCTTGCTATGTACTGACAAATAGTTGCTGCTGCATTCCCACTTGGATGGGTCTGTGTATGGAAAAAAGTGAAAGGTGTGAGAGAGGTGCTATTTCTAAAAGAAAATTCTTTTTTTGAGTATAGCGATATAAACACCAATCAGAGAGTTTGATAGTACAGTAGTTAAGGCTACTGTTTTTACCACGATCCAGGTTTGCTTTGCTTACATGCCAATATAGATGTTCTTGGAAACTACTGAAAAAACTTTCTGTCTTCCACTGAGGGTTGTACAGTGCAGAGAGATACAGCCTGATATTTTTTTTTTACCTGCCTTTCCACACAAAAGGAGATGGCTTTATCCCTAAGTGGAAGGGTTGTACGCATAAACTTGTATTTTGACTGTAAGAAATAGTTAATTCTCAAATCTGTAGATATTTGTAGAAAGCTGCCCTGTAGCTGCATCTTGTCCCATTAATGACCTGACATCCCAAACCAAACATGCGTTTCCCAGTGGTATCTTCACAGAGGAAAGAGCTTGCCTTTTATCATGACCTCTGACTACGGGACTTTAAATGACCTCTTCTGGACACATGTGGTTTGCCTCCCCTAGGATGAATGCTTCCAATCAAAAATAGAAGACCACACAGTGATAAAACAAGTACAGTGTACAGTCTGCTCCCCGGTTTTTAACCACTAACAAATAATAAGTACCATGCACTTCCAGATTTCAGAACAGAGACATAAAGGAGGTAATCAGTAATAAAGGAAGTGTGTGTTGACAGGTGAAAGATGACAGTGTACATCTGTGTCACATCGGGTTAGGTGACAGAGCCCCGTTTTCCTAATGAAAAAGCTGTGGCATTAGAGATCCAGCATGGATATCCTTACAAACTTTCTCTCTTTACTACTGATTATGTCAGTACAGGGTGGTCTGGGCTTCTGCTAAATAAATGCCAGATGCCTGAATGTGAATCAGTTGTAATCAGAGGAGCTTTGTTTTCGTATTATCAATCCACAGAAGGCAGACTGAGTCAGATGGATGCTCTCCCCACTAGTAGTAAAGTTGATGAGCCAAGCCTTGTTGAGACAGTGATAAGGTGTACTTACCTTGATAAATCTTCATTGTGTATTTTAGGGGTTGTACTATGTCTTTACAATGATCTAGAGAAGAAGCCTTACAGCTTGCATGTCGCTCTACTTTCCAAATCCATCCCAGGGTCTGGAGGCCCAACCCAGCCTGACAGTGCCCTTTGAGGTTTCAGGGCTGCAATAATGCTGCCTGTCAAGAAGAGCTGTTGCACATGCACAGAGCACTGGGCTGCAGCTGCTCAGAACAGTATCCTTTTTTCAGAGGCATTGTCACTCAGTCAGATCTATGGTTCTGGACTGCATAGGCAGGCATCGCTTAGTGTTTGCTTACCTTCAGCTGTGGACTAAAAATATGTCCAGGCAGTCTGAAGCCAGCTGCACTTCGTAGGATAACTGTCTGTTGTATTGAATGTTAAAATTTCTCATACCATAGACGTGGTATCAGTATAGGCCAAATTGCAGGCGTCTGCGTTTTTGAACTCCCCTGTCTGACTTAATGTGAACTTTTAAGAAAGTGATTTTTAAGGAACTGGTTTTGAGATCCTGACCTCTTCTGCTTCCTCTCCTGGTGCCCCTCCAAAAATGGTCTGCTCTGAGGCTTGCATTCTGGCAGACAGCTGTTCACAGCACCGCTTGGAAAAGAAGATGTGGTTGTGTGGAAGAGCAGGGTTTCACTTCAGATAAATTGCATTGCTGTTAATGTGGTCTGCTGGCAGGGCAGATTTCCTGGTAGTTACTTTCTTATACTATGGCAACAGTGTGTTCCTTCATTTACACTTCTTCTTTATATTTTGGTAATGTTTGCATTTATGTTACAGTTTAGGTGTTGAGGAGTTCTAGGCATATAAATATGTTGTCACTTTCTCATAGTCTTGAGACATGAAAAAATAAAGATGAAAAGTCAGACAAACTGAAAAAAAATTATAAATCATAAGAACTCTTGAGTGTTACCGTTCTGGCCTCAAGGCCATGGATTCAAATGCTACTTGATGCATCCATCCTTGATCTCCCTGCTTCCTTCACACCCAGCTGCCTTACAGTCTGCAGGCAGCTGGCTCTGCTTGTCTGGCCCTTCTTGCTGTGGAGCAAAGCCACTGCACGTGCTCCAGCACACAAGTCCTACCATCTTTACCACTTGTCAGAATTTGCATGTATGTCCAAGGGCTGTCCTTTTGTCCATGTGTACAATGCAGATGGATGCAGACTGGTTATTGCTGTTTAACAGTGGGTGAATTTGTTTTTATGGGTGAGCATGTCCTGGAGGCACCGTGGTTCCTTGTTTGTGGGGCAGGCAGGCGCCAGGTTCTCTGAGGGCAGCTGCAGCTTCACAGCCCTCTGGCACAGAAACAGAGGAGTGCAGGCTTTACTTTCAGTAGGCTGGAGCATGTGTGCCGAGATATCATGGTGTTCATTTCTTCAGATTTCTTCTAGATTTTTGAACAGTTTATTCACTGCATAAAAATACTTTGAAGAGCATGACTAGGGGTACAAAAGCAGAAAGTAGTAACTTTGGATAAAGGCTTTGGCATATAAGCACTTTAACTAAAAATTAAGAGCTGAGTTATATCCAGAGTGCAAGATATGAAGCAAGCAATTTACTGAATTGGGTTGCAGGGAAAATGCTTTGTAGCCTTTTGATACTGCATTGTATTCATTGTATATCAGTATGCAATCAAATGCTAGGTTCTCCACCTAATATAACCTGTAACAATATAGGAAGCAGTGAAAATTGGAATGCAAAAACCCAAACCCATTGATCCAGACAAACAGCCAGAAACATAAGCCACTGGTTTTAATTTTTGGGAGCTGTATATACATGGGCAAAAGTAATCTGGTATTACTTTTGAATTATATTCAGAATAAAGAATTAAAATTCATGAGCAGGCAGGTGTGATTAAACTTTCCTGTAAGAAGAGTCCGTAAGCATCTGTCTCTTGCACCTGCTGATTGGGTCCTCAGTATTGAAAGACTCAGTAACTATTGAGTGAGTTTGTAGCAATCTCGGTAATTGTATTGCTGGCTTTATAATGAACATGAATTTCTTTTGTGTCTTCATCAGAATTTCTACCTGGCAAAAGGGAAGAAAGAAAGCAAAGAAATGAATGATAAAAACAAAGAGGCTTTGCTGGAGGTAAGCCAACTTATTAGGCTGATAATGCAAATGTCACCGAAACTCTGCCACCATTTGTATCTGCTCTGCAACAACAGCATTTAGTTCTTTGTGGGAAATAGTGTAACAACAGGAAGTTCTGTGATCATTGGCGTGTTTGTATCTGGGGTTTAATATGTCGACTTTCTTGTGCATCTGCTGCTCCTCATTAAAAATGCAAATTGTTCACTCTTAGGCCAGCTCTTGGGACTTTTTATTGTTAGTAAGGTTGATCAGTACAGAACAATTATCTTTAGGTTAGAAGTGGATTTACTTCTCAACTTATTAGCTGTACTGCAACAGAAAAAGACCCATTCACTTTTCCAGAAAGTGTGTTTAATCTCTTGCCTTTCCTGCTCAAGTTTTGCTTCAGGTGTATGCTTGAAAGAGAAAAATCCAGAGCTATTTGAAAGAAAAGATTACCACAGTTCTCCAGCCAAGCAGTTTGGTAAAAGCTCACAAAGGAAATGCTTTTCTCAGGTGACTGAGGACTCACATTTCAAAATTAGTGCACCTCATGAAGGCACCAAATGTTAACCAGCAGAAGTCCTGGTGAATTCTGAATGAAAACATTAAGTGATAAGTGTGTTGGCATTAAAAATTACCCAACAGTAGGTCCTCCAAGCAAACAATTAGTATATCTGATTAAACAGTGTTTTAAATGCTAGCATGTATTTCAAAGTGAAGGCAGAGACTGAGCTGTTTTTAGGGCTCTGAGCAGTCTCTAAAGAATCTCTCTACCGAAGTATTTCTCTACAGAACCTATAAATACTGCAATGGAGAAAAAACCCAGCAACAGTACCAGCCACTCTGTCCTATAGCCTTCACTGAGCACATCTGTCTAGTTAAAAGTCTTTGTAGGTTTTTGCTCGACCCTAAAAGGTGGAGGTTTTGCAAGCCTTCTTTATCAGTGTGAGCGCCAACATTAGCTTGGAAAAGTTTCCTTTGCCTATCTAAGGTGTTCATTTCCCTAGTAACTGCATTCCCCATGTTCATATGTTCACTGTCACAAGAAATGTCTTTATTTTTCAAGGGAGTATTTTTCTGCTATATATTGATAGGATTGTGCTTAAATGGATTTATTTTGTGCATTATTATTCTTGTTGCACAGGAAAGCTTCTGTGGGACATCTGTCATTGTGCCAGAGCTTGAAGGGGCCCTTTATTTAAAAGAAGATGGAAAAAAGTCCTGGAAGAGGCGTTATTTTCTTCTGCGAGCTTCTGGAATTTATTATGTACCCAAAGGAAAAACGAAGGTCAGGAAGCCAAATAATCCTTTTAGCAATAAAACAATTCATGGAGGTGAAAGTGTAGAACTCCCAAGGTGACATTTGAAGAGCACTGTCTGGTGCATCTGAGAGGGTTGAGGTTTCCATGGTTCAACTTTAACTACACCAGTTGTGCAAATACTAGAGTGTAGTCACTGAATCCTGTCACATTTCTCTCCTTTTGATTTCTAGGGACAGATAAAAGCATTAAAAAATAGTGCTCCTCCAGAAAGCAGGAGGGTAAAGAAAAACAGCGTAGTGCCCGTCAGCTGGTGGTGTGCTGCCAAAATGCTTCACTGTTACATGGGTTCCCTGTGAAAGTATGTCTTAAAAAGTTGTCAAGTAAACTAATTTCTTGTCACAAAAAAGGTAGAATTTTACTTTGCTTTATACTGACTTTCTGCACCAGTAACCAGCATATGAAATGCTGTACTTTTTTGATACAGTGATCTGTACCTAGAGAATGTGTTGTGCCTTTTATGGCTTTTTAAGATGCGCTTTGTGTAGGAAGAAGTGAGACAGAAGCATATACCTGGCTGAATCAAATTCACTGAAATTTAGTATTACAAGATATTTAAAAAGTCTGAATTGCCAGCACTGGATGTATTGCACAGAAGGGCAGCTGGCTTTTCGTTTCCACAGTGATGAGGAAGAACGGTGGATTCTGGGACTGGTGGTTATTTTTTTGTATTCTGAAAACCACTTCTGTTACCATTTGCAGCTCTGATAATGCTTCATATTTAGAAATGCTGCTGCTGCTGCTGGTGAGCTTTACTGTTATGATTTGTCCTTTGCAACTTAAATCTTCTGCTATTTCCTGACTAAATTACAAAGGAAAAAAAAATTTATCTTGTAAAGGAATGTCGTGCTGCTGCTCCAGTGACCTGTGTTTATAATCGAACCACAGTGAAATACAGATCACCTTGCTGCTTTCACAGCAATTTATTTTGACTTTACCTGACCCTGAGATAATGGCTTTCATGCCTCAGATCAGGTTGTACACACCACATCCTATCAATTAGGATCTAGAATGCTATTTAGAAGGCACTTAAGGTGGAAAAAGTATAAGAATAGTCAAATGCCAAGTCCATCTTGGACATTTCCTTGTAGCACGCCTCCAACAGTGACCAGTAGTACAGTGCCAAAGCAAGGCAATCATGACCTGATAGTTGCTCAGCCTTTTTTCATCATCCAGTGGTACCTTTTTCAGTGACCTTTCATCACAGTGCAAATGAGGAAGGTGCTTTCTTTTTTCAGGTGATAGGCTGTAAACATAGGCTCAGATGGAGCCACACAGTCCCCTTCCTAAACAGCTGTTTAACACTTTACTGCCTGTTTGTCATTACAGCCTGTCTAACAGCCTATGTACCACCCTGCCCATAACTGAGCCATTTTTAGGAACTGTGTGAGCGCTTTAAAATCACTGTGTTACCACCATGAATCTAGTTCTGTAGGAGATAGTCACAGCTCTTTAAAATGGTAGCCCAGTCAACTGTTTGCTCCTGCATCTGTAACAGCCTTCAGCAAAAGGATGCCTATGTCCATGTCTTAGCCATTCCAGAGAAAGTCAAGTCTCTTAGCTCAAATCTGTGCTTAATGGTGATCTAAGTGATTACTGCAGTCTGTATTGGAGCAGCTGAGGATCATGTACGCGTGTCTGTTGTGGAGACAATAATCTCTGGGACGTGAGCAGGATGCAGTGAGGGTGTTAAACATCTTAAAGCACTGCAGTAGAATTCAGTAGAGCTCTTCAGTTAAAGCCCTTAAATTATAAGAGTTCATCCCTTGTCAGGGTGGGATGAAAAGTGCACGTGCACCTTGCACATCATTCAGTTGTGGGTAGAGTCGTTCTTTCTTTGAGGTACAGAAACAAACAGTTGGCAGACAATAGTATCTTCGGCTGCTTCAGCTGTTTTAAAATTTATCATATGTACTCGTGTTTTCAGTTATTACAAGAAAGTAAAGAAGTCTGGCATACCTTTGGCACTTTGTGCTGGCTGTGAAATACATAGCAAAGGTGAAAATACAGGGGCATGTTCAGATAATTTTACACACATGCTTGTGGTGGTTTTTGTTGTTTCAGGGTGATTTGTTAACAAACTAGCACCAGTCAGCACTGCTGTCTTAATTTCTTTCTTCAGCATTGCTCTACTTACATCCCATTCAAAAACGTGCTGTTAATGGACAGGGTCACAAAACAAAAGCATCAGAATTACAGATAATTTAAAAAATCTATTTCTGTTAATTGTGTTGCTTTGTCATGTTAACCTTGCTATGTCATGTTAACACTGCACAAATACTCGTGATGAGCGCCTTTGTCCCTTGCATAAAAATCTGTTCCTTAGAAGATAATAATAACTGCCTTCCTAATGGTCTTAATCACTGTTGCCTGGTTCCTAAAGGAAAGGAACAACTCCTTATACTGCACGGATTTGAGCACATTTAGGAGCTTTAAAATGTTTGAAAAACCAAGGTCCACACACTCACTGACAAAATCTCTGTCATCATCAGCTGCACTGGAGACAGAGAGAGAGAGTGAGAGAGAGAGAGAGAGACAGAGAGAGACAGAGAGAGAGAGAGAGAGAGAGAGAAGCTGTCTACATCCAGTAGGGTTTCCCCACAAGTCTTACTTGCAAACTCAATTTGTAAATAAAGCTAACTCAAGGGTATATTGTAATGAAAATATCATTAAGAACAAGAACAGCAGACAAGAACCATCATATGCATATTATATCAAAACCCCCATATCATATTATACCCCATTCTTAGGGGTAAAGGGGGCTTGTGATTTGTTGTTTTCTTTTTCCTTTTTTTCCCCCATGATTTCCTGATTTCTCAGTTTAGCCTACAGTGACCATGTGAAATGGCTACTTTTGCATTTCCACTCAAAGGATTGCAAGAGTTACTGTATGGAGAATTCTTCACCGAGAAACATGCCAGCAACAAACTTTGTTACTTTAGCAATATATTCTGAACAAGCAAATATGATAAACAGAAATGGAATGCTGCCAGGAAATTTGAGAAAATTCAAAGCAAAACAGATTAAATGTATGCTTATTTCCTGATGAGGGTTTGTTTGTTACATGTACGAAAGAAAAACAAGCTCCCAAAGCAATGTAGAACCCCAAATCTTCTTTCTCCACTCAGAGTTTTTAGGGTGTGGTTTCCTACAATGGTGTTCTCTTTGGTCATATTAGACATAAGCTAAAATCTCCACACAAAGCAATGAAGCACAGCAAAACCAGAACAAGAGCAAAACGCTGAACTGTGTTACAGATTATTCATAATATGTACTGACGCCTTTCCAATTTTTATTTTAAGAAAGCAGACACTTAAAATTAATCTTTGTTTTTTCAGTCAGCTTCCTAGGAGTTATAGGAATAAAAATCATTGGCCTTCATGTACTTGAAAAAGGTCATATTAATGAGTTTCACATCAAAATTCACTTTGTTCTAACAATGATGGGCTTGGTTTTCATTTGTAGACATCACGGGATCTGGCATGCTTCCTTCAGTTTGAGAACGTGAATGTGTACTATGGTTATCAACACAAAGTGAAATATAAGGCACCTACAGATCACTGCTTTGTCTTAAAGGTAATGTGTGAGGAAAATAAGTTCTGCAAATGTCACACAGTTTCTTTTATATGTGAACATGTTTAAGTTTGAAGCTCCGAGGATCCTGATGAAGTAGAATAACTCCTGCAAAATCATGTGTAATTTCTTCATTTCATTGTTATCAGCAACATACATTTAGAACCTTAATTTTATTACTGATAGTCCTATGATATATGTTTACCATGCATCTATAAAGTTGTCTTCAAAACAGGGTTGAATATGCTGACTGTTAAGGTGACTGGACGTGTTTGGGCAGATGACACCCAGGGCAGATAATGAGAAGTCTGGCAGTCCCTAATTTTGATGTTATGACCACAATGGATTATATACTAAAAAGCATGTCTACTTTTTTTGTAGTCATACCTGTTGAGGGATTTGTTGAACTGAGATGCAAAATTTTGCAGGAATAGGCATCTCATTTGTCATATTTTATTACTCTGCTGTTTCTGGCAGGAAGGCAAAATACATTGCTCATCCACTCATGAAAATCAATGCTTTGCTCTTGAATAAGTATCTCATTGTTGCCTCTCCAGGTAATAGCCCTGCAAATAGGCTGGGAATTCTGCATTCCTCTTAGGAAAGGAAAAGAAGCCCATGCTTTTCACCTAGTTCGGATAGCAGAAATGAAGCTTTGAGGTTGCAGTAATTTGGCCTTGCTTGCTATCTGTCGTATCAGTGTGTACAAGACAGAAGATAATCTTGTTGCTGCTTTTCTTTTTAAAGGCGTGCAGTGCAAACAAAGTATTAGAAAACACACTATCTTGCCATCTCAGAAAAAAACGTACAGGAAACAGTCACATCAGAGGTCACTTATAGTACCACATTTCTGGCTGTAGTTGCACACTTAAAGCACTTTTTTATTCAGTTCCAAAATGTCTGCTAGCCTAATTTACATATGGCCAAGCAGGAGTGGTTTATAGACACAGATTTATTTTCTGAAACAGATGTATCTAATTAACACAGATGAATAGTTTTAATACTACAGTCCTCCACGAGACACTCTGCAAGAAACACAGGTGAGCTTTCAGAAGTTAACAGGTAAGCATTGCTTCTGAAAAGCACAACCTCTAATGAAAAAAAAAGGAAAAGGGGAGCTGATGTAAAAAATAAGGGGAAATTGATTTTCTAAACTGATGGCTGGTCTAAGAACTATCTGACTAATTTAATAACAGTTACATTCTGTTCAGACGAAAATAAAAGCATGATTTTTGAATGTATGTAGCAATGTGTTTAACTGTTCACAATAGTTAGGTATACTTTCTGGACTTACTGCCATCTTTTCTGAAAAGAGATATGCTATTTACACTAGCAAAAAGTCACACTTCCGCTGAAATTCTTGCTTTATTTCATGTGTGACGTTAGTGCTGTACCTTCCATGTGAAATGGGAAGAACAAGATCAAAAGCTCACATGGGAAAGCTTTATGTGTAATAGGTTTATAAATGTATGAAATCTACTTAGCAAAACTGTTTGCTCTGATGCTTCTAGAATGTGTTTGCAGTAGACTAGAATAAACATTGTATCAATAATTATTTCTGAATGTAACTTAGTGAGCTATAGATTATGTTACAGTGCTTGGTTTTCATTTTAATTACTACAAATCATGTTTTGGTAGATTCTTTACCCACTCTGTTTCAGACTTGGCTTTTTTTAATGGCTGACTTGCAGTGGCTGGAGCTGGTCAGGAAGTAGGGGCAAATATTGTTGTCTTCATGTCTTCTGTTGTTTCAAAAGTGAAAGTCTCCGACTTAGGGTGGCTTTCTGAGGGTGGTGCAGTGGAGAGTTTAACATTTAGTTTAGTTTCTGTACATTAATTTTAATTCCATATATAAATAGAGTATTAATTCTGCTTTTTGAAGCCATGGTGCTGAAATGAGTTCTCTTCTATCCTTGTCTTACCTTTAGAGGTTGGAGCTGAGGATGTAATACATCTTGAGAACTGTGGGCTGAGGCAAAGAGCAAAGTTAAATGTCAGTCTCTCTGATTGGATCCTTGGTGACACAAAAGTGTGTGGACAGTAACATAGAGCCATTTATCACAGTCACATTTTCTTCCTGTCTGGTTTTATCTGGAAGTCTCCCAGAAGAAAATAATCTCTCTTGCTGGGAGACACTTGTCCTGACATGTCAAAGGAAAACAAAACATCATTCTTGAGATATTTCTCATCCTGCCATATTTTGATAATGAAGTCCTCAAGAAGAAATAACAGTACTCTTGCAGACAGGTGCAGTGAGCAAAAGGCAGTGAATTTAATGGGTAAACATTTGTTTTTATTACACTGGAAGCCTAGTAATTTTGAATGAATTTGGATGTCCAGTTCAGTCCAAGCCAGTTGGAAGTTTCTTCACAGCCTAGGCTCTCCTGTGTCTTCCCAGCTCTTCCATTCCTCTATGTGTACCTTGCCACAGAGGGCAGTATAATATTATCTGTCTTACAACAAATAGGGGGAGGTAATTGGAAGAGTAGCAGCCGTAGCCCATACTAACTGTTCAGTGAGGTGGCTGTAAAGCAAAGAAAATATTTTGAGGGAAACTGTTAGTCTGCAAGCCTGCATTAGCTCCAGCAAGCTGTAATACCACTTGGCAAGTTTTTGAATAGCATACCACTACATTTTTTAAAGAATTGTTGCTTTCTGAGGACCCCCTTAGGAACTGCTGTGTCTAAACAGTGAGCAGTCATCAGCTAAGTTACTTGCTCTGCTGTGTTTCAAACATAACAAAAGAGCCTGCCCAGCTCGGAGGCAAGAGACCAGGTTGTACTTCATAGTGCAGGAGAAATGCAATGGCATAGCAGCTTCAGCAGTACCTTGCTTCTGTGCTAGGTGGAAAATCCTGCTGAATTCAGAACCATATTTTCCCAGCTTTGAGCCCTGAGTTGAAAAAATACCATATTTATTTCTGACTGGTTAAGCTGTTGGCATCCTTGTTTCAAGAACAGGGACATGCTGGTTGTTCATTCAAATGACAGCAAATGGCCAGTGAGGGCAGGCTGGTTTGGAGTTTAATATGGCCTCATACTTGAAGGAAATGTTCTTTCTTTTCCTCCAGTCCCCAGTTGTAGGATGAGCCTTTTAAACAAATAAGTAGGCTAAACCCAGTAACATTTTTTCCTGCTTCGAAGGTCTTGTCTCGTATTAGCAGGGAGAAAAGAGAAAACATTTCCTTTTGCCTCCCCCCAGTCTTGGTCATCTTTATGGTGTATCTTTATGGAGGAAAGAGCACTCAATGATTGTTATAAGAATGAGCAGAGCATTCCTGCCATTTTTATATCTGTGTTCCAGGCATTGCCAAGAATGTAAAGAGAATGTAAACACTGTAACTAATGTTAACCACAACCCTGGTGACCTGGTTTTAGCCAGAACAACTAGATTTTTTGGGTTGTCTGACACAGCCCTGAATAATATGGGTGTTGCCTCAAAGTCTTCATGACATTTCTTCGAATGTTGCTTCACTTTGAGCTCTCTAAATGGGATGTGGGCTTTTTCTCCAGTTTCTTCTCCTAGGCTACAGTCAGGTATGGGGCTTGCAGAGACAGCAGCCCTTTGGTCCTAGGGCCTGTCCCAGCTAATATGCATCCAGTCACCAGGAGCTGACAGCTCCCTCTGTCCTGTTTCTTTTTTAATCTAGGTGTTTCATTTCAGCTTCAGTGATCCTACCAGGGTTATGTAGCTAATGCTGGCTTGGGTGCTGGTATTAGTGTAGCAACAACAAGATCATGCACATCATGGGCGGCTTGCTTTGATACTTATCCTGAAGCTGTGGTGGGTTTTGCCTGTGGTGTTGGATCTGCACCGAAATTAGCTCAAATATAAATATTCTTATCTGCAGGTCCATCCTGTAGGATATTCCTCTTACAGCTAGAGAAGCACGACGTGCTGTGAGTGCTCCTTGTGCATCGTTTGTTCCCATTATGTCACCACTCCACTGTATATACTTTATCTCAGGACGAAAATGAGCTGTACTTTGCTTATTTGTTAGTAATCAAGACACTGGGGAGATAATGGGCAAAAGGGTGGGGTGCCAGAAACAATTAAACATCACAGTGTTTACTAACAAAACAGAGAGCATTTTGCTGAGCTTATTCAGAAGTTTCCTTTCAGGATGATTCAGGAGACAACTGTAGTAACAGAACAAAGCAGCTGCTTCCTCCTATCAGGCAGCAGAAAGCCCAGCTGTGACCAACCAGAAAGAGCACAGCTGGCTGGTTGGTGTCTGAGAGCAGGATCACCTTTAGCTGTGCCTGTGCAGCAGACCAGGACCAATATGGCTGGGTCCTGAGGACGAGAATGCAGCCTGGCACAGAGGCTCCGAGGGACTTGGCTTTCAGGAATCCTTAGGCTTTGGGGCAACTATAAAACTTGAAGAACTGTTTTATTTCCCGGTGGCTACTTGGTCTGTGCTGAGCTCTAACCTTCTTAGATGCACTTTTTCTTTACCACTGCTAAACAAATCTTCCTCCCTCGAACAATGTCCCACATTTCAAAACCCAGAAACAACGAAAAGACCCCTCAGCTTATTAAAAACAGAGCCTCTGAGTATAAGAAATACTTTTTGGACATCTTCTCCTGTAAACATGAAGATTCTTCCTATTTTGTACTCAGCCTGAGTCTAATGCTTACATAAATTGAAAGATCCCATTTCTCTCTTTGACATCAGACAAAGTGAGTCTTTTCCTAATAGAGACCTCCATATGCAGAGGAAAGGGAAAGGGAAAGGGAAAGGGGAGCCAAGTTTGAAAAAAGACCCTCACTCAAACCTGCCTCTGTCAAGTTCAGATGTGTCACTCTGTTCTCAGCAGAGTTGGCAGGAGAGGGTCACAGCACAGCTGTCCCTGCCACCCTGCACAGAGTGCTGGCCACTCCTGGGAGAGCAGTGGTGAGGGAACAAAATTCTCTCTCCTTTCCAGCAAAAATATATTCATACACTGCACACAGCAAATAGGAATGGTTAGGCTCCTCAGAGCCACCTTTGCATTTACAAATGGGTGTTTTTATATCTAGATTCCCTGCAAATTTTCTCATTCACCATCTACTATGTTATATGGGAAATGCTGTAGAAATTAATAAGACCTTTCATGATTTATTTAATATTCTGAAACTGGAAGTCCACAAAAATAAGGTATTTCACCAGGAAGGAAGGGATCTGTCCATCATGCTAGCAGCAGCATCTATTGCACTGAGCAGAAATTGTGAACATAATGTTTATTTTGTGGATTGTGCGTGCATGCGCACGCATGCCCGTCCAGGAGCTGATTTTGTCACACCATGTGGAGAAATCTTTCAGAGCAGACAAATAGCAAGGTAATCTATATGCAAATTTGCTGGTTTAGTAAGTCTGATGTGCCTGTGACAAAGAGGGGATTTAATTATAGTTTATTGGTGCTGGTTATGCTTGAGTAATCTGGAGGTAATGGTGCATAATGCTGAATTAATCTAGGATGAAAAAAATTGGTTTCCTGGGGATAAACTGAGACAAAGGCGAATCATCCTCTATTTCTACAGCTGGGTACATTTTCCTGTGCAGTCAAAACAGTTAAGTTTTCCTGGCATCATTTGGCACCATGATTTAAAAAAAAAATTATAATGATCCAAAGAATTTTGGAAGTAAATTTTCAAAAGAATAGCCTGTTTGCAATAGC
The DNA here is from genome assembly GCA_014706295.1 of Lycocorax pyrrhopterus obiensis. Classification (NCBI taxonomy): domain Eukaryota; kingdom Metazoa; phylum Chordata; class Aves; order Passeriformes; family Paradisaeidae; genus Lycocorax; species Lycocorax pyrrhopterus. The sequence continues at coordinate 16,800,423 of JACSVZ010000002.1, read as the reverse complement.
AACATCATTCTAGCAGGTAATTTGGTATTTAGCTGCTTCTCTCCTGATTCCTTCCTCCCTCACTCAGTGTGCTCCATGCAGGCTGAGTCATGTATGTAATGCATTCAACACAAAGACAGTTACAAAGGTAGAAGGTGAGAATTAGCAGTATTTGAGATTTTCAAACACTATGAATAACAACTATGTAGAACAAATGGCTAGTGCAGGAAACGAAGATAGAAAACAGGAGATTTTTTATTTCTTTATGTGAAAGATTTGGAAATTGTGTTAGTATGAGTGCTTCAGATACATGTTTCAGAGTAAAATTCATTGCTACATAAACTGAGAAAGCAAAAGTAGAAATACTTTTTATTGCAGAACACTTTCAGGTGCGTGGGATTACAGTCATGTACATGCACAGTTTTGCTAGATTAATGTATAAACAGTGGGGAGAATAAAGACAGAGAATGGACAGGGAGAAATTGAATACAATACCTTTGGAAAATATTACTTCCTGCATAAAGCAGACCTCTTTGGTTACAATGGCTATTACATATATTTTTAATGACCTAAAAATTTTGCCTCAGGTCATTAGAGAAACGTAGGTCAAAAGAATAATTTCCTTATAATAGGGCAATTACTCTTTTATTCGTAGAGTTCACACATCTTCAAAAGATCAGTTAAGCATTATCATCTTCATGCAAGGAGTGCATAACATCAGAATTTGACCACGATGAATAGTAGATTGCAAATCTGAACCATTTCAATGTGACTTTTGAAAGGTGCTGAGTATTAATTCTTCTTTCAGTCATGGGAGCTAGAAGAGTCTCAGCTTTTCAGAGAAGCCAGTTCAATACAGCACAAGTTCATCGGTTGTAGTTAAGGTATCCAAAAGTATTGAGCATTTTGTGAAAATTTGGCCAAAAGCCAAAGCTTGTGATCCAAAGTTAGTCACTTTTTATACTTCTGGCTATTGTTTCTGCCTCAGAGACTGAGCAATGATCCATATATTTTGGGGCAAGGAATGCATTGAGATGCCTGAATAACTTCAGTTTACTTTTCATCTTCAGTGTTGGAAGAAGGCAAAGCAAAAGAACATGTTATTGGGATAATCTCCAATTTCATGCACACATGGCCTTCAGTCATTTGTTTTGGCAGACACCATAGAAACCACATCATTCAGTTTCCATTTCTTCAGATTTTCAATGTGTTTTATCTTTTTTTCCTTAGGCAAAGAGTTTACTTTATATCTGAAAATGTTATCTGTGGACAAATATATTTTAAACCTCTTCAGAAAACAAACTCTTTATATTCAAGTGCTTCTGCTTTTTTTTATCTCTAGACAGTTGATACTTATAGAGGAGACAGTGGGACAGGGGAGAATACTAGCTTCTGTTCCAAGCCTTTTCTGTGCTTTTCAGGGTGAACCACGGCACATCCTTTTGCAGCCTGACATTCGAGATGCTCAGATCTTAATACCTGCAAAATCAGGCTCAATGATGCGACTAATTCATCATTATTAAGAGTTTTGACATCGATAGATGAAAATTCACTGTAGTCCATATTATTTCAAAGCACTATTCCATTTTTTTAAAGTGAGAAAAATTCTGGAGTCCCTTTTTACTTGTGTATTTCCACTTTTCTTTTAAACTCTGTCTTCTAGAGTTGTTGCCGTTTAAGCAGTTGTCTTTCATAATTCATTTTGGTGCTGCATATTTCGGAGGCAGAGGTGCTAAACCTTTCCAGAGAAGATGTTTTCACTTTGCTGTCAGATGATTTTAATGATCTTTTCAGGGCATGATATGCACCCTATAACAAAATAATTTATCTGTGTCTATATGTGAGGTGTGGCATACTGAGGTTAGTGTTATTTTGCCTTAAAGTACAGAATTTCTCACATGTATCATGATTGATGTTAGTGACCTCTGTTAGTCTCACAGAGAGGTTATTGCAGAGCCTCTGTATCTAATTTAGCAAAACCAGACTTGCGTAGTGACTGCAGCTGCTTACGTCTCTGTGCTTGACTAAACACTTTCCTGAGACGCTGGAGCTGTGAAAGGAGGAAATTGGTCCACAGAGAATCATAGAATCGTTTAGGGATCTTCATACCAAGTCAGCATTTCCAGGTACTTCCAGCTGCCTGCGTTCATCTTTGAATTGCTTATTCTGAGTCATCATTTTTATGCACTATGTAGTAGGTTTTGTCTGAAGTTTTTAGTGGAAATTTGAGCTTGTAAAAGTCAGCATCGAGAGTGGAGACTTCTGCCATTTGTACTGCTGAAGCAATTCCAGTATGATACAGTTCCTCTGAGCAAGCAAATGGTGGGGTGGATGGGCTGTGAAAATTCTTGTCTGAAACATTTTATCTTCCTACCTAAAGTACCGTGCTTCATGCATCTAAAAACCACGGGGAGCCAAATGTCTCCATCTGAGCCGCTTACTAATAATCTTGTATGGGTATAAACCTTCAGTGCTAAGCTTGGTGCTGCTGGTGTTTGTTCCTGTGGTCTGGCCTTGCAGACAGCCGCTGTAGGCAGCCTCTGCGCTGGCAGCCTGGAACAGTCCTCTTTAGGCCTGATACGAAGCCTGTGTGAGGTGAGGGGGATATTTCCAGTTGACCTCAGTGGGCTGTGGATCCAGTAATAAGCTAAGCTTTATGTGTCATTCATAAAGTTACATGTAAAAAGAGCCAGTGCTGCTGCTGCTGCTTCTTGGAAAAATGAGAGACAATACAGTTCTCAGCTGTAACAAAGAGATTATACGGGGTGCCTGCATGGCTCTGAGGTGTCTGACCTTCCTTCTCAGAGCTGGGGGTTCAACAGCTTGCTAGTTTGGTCCCTAATTGACAGCATATATTTGTGACTGTGCACTTAATCACGGTTGCTGACTGGAGTAATTTAATCAAGGAATTGATTGGGGCAATTTGAATAGGTCCCACTGGTAAATATCGGTAGTTAAGATGGATTGCCTAGTGGAGACAATAGCCAGGGAAAGATAGGGTAACTCACATGTTATCCGACAAGGGACTCTGTCACCTTGTTCACTGACAGTTCCCCCTCAACTTCTCAGGATGGTGAGAACCCCACAGTCTGAAAATATTCATAGTGAGGGTAAGGAGTGAGGTGAGGAAACTTGCTGATGATGTTACGCTATTCAGATCATCAAGGAAAGGGCAGACTGAGGAATTCTGGAAGGCTATTGTAAGGCTGAGGTTCAGTGCTCAGTAGTTGTCAGATATATAAATCAAGCATTAGGAGTGGTTAGGAAAGACATAGATGATAAAACAGCAAATATTGCTTTACCATGACACGAGTTCATGGTTTCTCCTCACCTGTGCAGTTCTGGTCCTCTCATGTCAAAGAGAATATATAATAAACTTGGAAAAGTATCAAGCAGGAGCAACAAGGATAAGCAAAGGTAAGAAATTACTTTGACTTGAAGAATGAAGAGACTAGAAGCCTGTAGGCTGAAAAGGAGAGACAGCTTGCCACGAGTATGATGCAAATCTCTAGGCTCAGGAGTGGAAAGGTGTGTCTAGGGGTCAGGCATTCAGTGTCTCTTCCAAAAGAAGAATGTTACTCAAAGGTAGCGGCAGTCAGGTTCAGGGAAGGAGGTGGTTCTTCATAGAGTGTGTGACAGGCCTGCAAAAATTATTGCTAAAAGGTGTTGTGGATGCCAGAACTCTCTTCATGCTCAATAAAAAACTGAAGAAGTACCTGCAGGAGAACCTAATTATGGAAAAACCCCATGTGTCTCAGAAAATCCCCGAAAATCATTGTAGAAAGAGAGAGTACAGAGAAGGATATATATGCTTATCTTGTTCTTTCTCTTCCCCCATTTCTGGCCACTCTCAGTGTCCAGATACTGGGTTCAGGGACCTTTGATCTGACACAGTACAGGTGTTCTTGTGAAACTAATATTTCCATAGGGTGCTCCAGAAGAGAAGTCTGCAGAAGCTCCTCTTGAGCACCCCAGAAGCAGATCGCAGTGACAGGGCTGTGTGTGTGTGCAGCACTGTTAGCTTGCTTTATGCCATGACCTCCTCTGCCTTGTTATGCGGTGTGGACATTCTTCCAGATGTTTGCATGAATCATTTGTTAAATGATGGAAGTCTTCTATTTTTTTCTTGTAATAAAAACACGCACTGGTAAGTGTGGTGTTTAAAAATGGGGGGAATATGTAGATGCAGTGGACTTCTTGTCATGAAAAAGAAGGGGGAAAAAAAGCTCTCTTTTTCCTTCTTGAAAGGTTTGGGTGCCATCTGCTGGGTTCGGTAGGACCTTACACACTGGAGCAAAATTGCTAGTTGCTGGTTGAAAAGTGCCTGAAGGACTGAATTTGCCGAGGATTGCAGTGTCTTTGTTTGCATCTCCTGGTTCTTTTGTCTCCATTGGTGATAAAGTAACCCAGGTATATGGGATGTACTCTGTCACACAAAAAAGTGCCTGCTTACAGTTTCCTTTTAAAGGCACCATTCAGGCTGAATTATCTAATGATTTTCACTGTGTTTGGTTACCTAATGGAGAAATAGTGGAAGGAAATAAGGATTTTTGGGCTTTGTGTCCTAGCCACATATTGTGCTAGCGGAGCCCACTGTGAGCAGCCTTCAGGCTCTCTGAGGCTGTGGGAGACAAGGACAGGCAGATGCTAGGAGCTGGAGCATGCTGTTTGTCCAGGGGCCTGGTTGCTGCCTCTGTTTGAAACGTGACAGAGGTGTATAAAAACAAGACACAGCCCTGTACGTTGAGCTGTGTGAAGGGGTGATGTGTGAGTGTACCAGGTGAGTGAGGGGCCATGAGGTGGGCAGGGCACCTGCTCTGCTGTTAAGGCACCTGGTGACAGTGAGCTGGCACCTCTGGGCTTGTAGTGTAAGATGTCCCTTGCTCTCAGGCTGGGAGTGCCCTAGAGCAAGGTAATAGAATAAGGTAGCCACAGGCACTTCCAGGGGGCTGAAGCAGATTTGGTGTACTCATTGTCCAGGAGAGATGGCCAGCTGTGTGTTTGCAGAAAAATGGCCAAGAGTGTGACCTGTGTGAGCAGGTGAGTGCAAACATGCAGGGACCTGTAACACAGTTACCTGCAGCACTGCCTTGGGTTGCATCGGTCTCTGAGTGACCTCTTAAGGGGTAACATCCCTTTGTTTTTTTCTTCCTCACAGTTATCTCCGTGGTATGTTCCCTCTCATTCCATAATTTGATGATACAGAGCTTTGACAGCAATAGTGGCTTGTGTGGTCCCATCTTCTCATCCATCCCTTGCTACTCGTTCTCTCCCCAAGCCACAATGTCCCTTATCCCCTTGCTGTATGTGGGTCATGCTGTGTACTGCTGCATTTAAAAACATACAAACCAGAGCTACAGCATGATGAAATGAGTTATATTTAACCCAGACCAGTTCCGTTTTTTTTTAAATCAGAATATGGCCTCCTGAGCAGCTGGGTCAGCACAAGCAAGGGAAGCCTGGTGTCTGCAGTGCTGAGCAGGGAGCAAGGGACACGTGGCTGAGGAGCAAGTCCTCTGTATTTGGCTCTGCTTTTGAACCCCTGGATCACCCAGCTGTGGGCAGGGTTTGGCCTCTGCACCAGGACGTCCCAGCCCACCAGCAGACATCTGTGAGGAGATGGCACCTACATGAGCCAGAGGCTGGCAGCACTCTGTGCTGTGAAGGACCCTGCCAAGTTCCCCCCATCCAGGACTGCTTTGGGGGCTTACTGACGTGTATAAACCCAGTGTCCTTGCTGCTAGGTGGAGGTGTGCTTTGAATTTTTAACTGCACAGGCTGAAAAGAGAGGGATGTGACAATAGTGAATCCTTGGAGCATATTTAGCTACTCTTTGTGCATTCACAATATTTCACTACCTGTGCACTTAAAATTTTTAAGAATATAGATAGAAATGAACACATAAATAAGGGATAATGAAGCCTTTTTCCTTTGGGTCCATTCTTTTCTTGGCATATCAAGAGATGGCAGTATGTTATTTCATCCAAATTGCTAAAGACTTACATCCTTCTCTGCTTTAGCAGGGAAACCAAATTCCTTCAGAGTCTTAAAGAGAATGTTCAGTCCTAGGCAAGTAGGAAGTCTGGCATTTTTGTGGTCTTGGAGTTGCAAAGGTATGTCAACACATACCCATACTAAAGGTAGGAGTAAAGGAAGTAAAGGAAGGAGGTCCTAAATTTTGTCAAAAAAAAAAAAAGGTTTAAAAACTGTAGAGGTTTCTGATACAAACAAATGCAGAAGAATACTTCTGATGGTGTTGGGTTTTGAATGATCCTGTATCTAGAACATATCACAGTTTTATATATAATTTTTGCAAAAACAGCAAGAGTAAAGCAGAATAAAAATGTATGGGAAGAAAGCTAGAATTGATCCCAAAGAAAGGCAGTCAGTTAGGAGAAAAATCTGTTTTAGCTGAAAGTTTATACTTAAACAAATTTAACATACTCTTTGAAAACTAATTATGTTCAGTGTTCAGTCTGGGTGCCTCACGTACGACAAACCACAAAATGAGAAACAGACTTCCTTCTAGTGTTTGTACATTGAGTGTTAGACCTTGAACTGGAGTAATTGTAGACTTCATTGAACTCTATATCACTGTTACAATTCTGAAGCCCTTGAATTCATATTACAATGCATTTAAATGATTTTAAGCAAAAGCTGCCAATGGCAACTCGTGTATAGTTCATAATCACCATGTTTTTTATATTTTCTTATATTCTGTTTTTGCTGCCTTTTTTTTTCCAAATCATCTTCATGATATGTTTTCACAGGGTCATTGTGTGGTGCCTTCAGACTTTTGTATAGTGATTTAATTTCTGTGTTTGTCTTATTTTATAAATTATTATCTTGCAGCACCCCCAGATTCAAAAGGAGTCACAATATATCAAGTACTTGTGCTGTGATGATAAAGCAACCCTGCATCAGTGGGTAACAGGAATAAGAATTGCCAAGGTGAGATTAAAAGTAAATTTACTTTAATATGTTTTCTGTAAAATCAGGTCTTCCTCAGGTTACTGACTGTCATCACCTCAGCTGGAAATGCTGTGACAAGAATGGACATTCATGCTAATTTTACCATAGAAACAAAGATCAGAAGTGCATGATGAGGATGGATTTGCTGAATGTCCCTGCACCTTAGCTATCAGTGTCTTTTTCTTATTAACACAGGAGTGAGTTCAGTAGCTATAAAACTCATGTACTCATAAAACTTACTGCACAGTTATTTGGCTCAGTAATAATGTGCTGTGGCTAAAGATGTGCAAGCTCTGGTCCGTCCAGTTGGGACATGTTTCAGACAGTCCTACCCAAATTGTCTGCCTCACTCTGTTCAAAAAGATCCTAATTGACAGCCCATGTTTCTTTGTACAAAGCGTTAAGGGAGATGGATTTATACGTAGCCTTGGTATTGGCTGTATTTTCCCATACAGACCCACTCCTCCTATCTGTTTGGGCTTTTTCCTGACAGTTCTGCTGCAGGGTGACATATAACAAAGGTGTGGGGTGAACGTCAAATTAATGTTGTGTCTTACACTGACGGAGCTGTTTGCTCTAGAGCGTGGAATTCAGTGTCTCAAGTCTCCAGTTTGAAAATGTAATACTTGGAAAACGACTGGAAAAAGATACTTACTGAGAACAGTTGATTTTAAAGCCAAGGACTGTGTTTGGTCGTGGGGATTAATGTTTTACTGTGCTGTTGGAGAAATGCTTTCCACCTGGCCCTACACGGAAAAGGGCACACTACTTGTAGAAAGATACTTTATAACAAAATTAGGTAGGAAGAAACAGGGTCAGAAAAGTTGTCCAAGAGCAAAAAGAATGTTTGGCCTATGTCAGGCTCATACTATGGTTTTGATTGTTTTGCAGTATGGCAAGACACTCTATGACAATTACAAATGTGCAGTGAAGAAAGCTGGCTTGTCCTCTCGGTGGGCGAATCAAAAAGTGGTGGAACCAGCTGCCCCTGCAGGATCCTCAGCAACAGGTACTGATACTGTCACAGCAGCTGAAGTCACATTTATTGCCCCCTTCTACTGTGTTGCATAGTCTTTGTTCAGAAAAGCCACCCATGGATTCAGCAAGATGTCTTTTTATAGACAGGCCAGTGTGGCTTTGGTCTGTGACTAAGCCTAGCAGCAGAGCTCTCACTTTACAGTTAGAACTTGGAGAATACAAAGACAGTTCACTGAAGATCAGTTTAAATCTGCATAGCTTAATAAGGTATTTTTCTGTCAGCATCTGAATCCTTTATCCTCCATCTACATTTTGCAGACTGATGGTCCATGTCTTGAAACTTTCTGTTTGCCCATCTCTACACTGGCTGTTCTGGAGTTTTTCTTCCAATCAGTAAAAGGGATGAGTGGGATAGTCTGAGATTGATCTTTCTATAAAGATTATTACAGAGTGAGCCACTCTCTTTCCTAGCCTTTCACTCATTTCTCTTTCCTAGCCTTTCACTCATTTCCATGGTAGCAATGTGGGTGTTAGGGCACAAGAGTAAGAAAGGATTGGGTTATTTTCTAACCTTACTTTTCCAGTAGCTTCATCATACTGCTGTTACTGATCTTATCATGATACAAATACAATAGTGAATGATACTAGTTGTAACTTGCATGACTATTTTTAGTTTACATGCTTAAGATATGCTTTATTAGGAAAGGTATGCTGGCCAAGTACTTACTGTCTTAAGACAGGCAAAATCAAAATCACTGTTGGCAGTTAATATTCTGACTTCTCACACAGACAACTCAAACACCTTTCTAGGGCTTCAGTTCACCTTTTTTGAGTACATGTGAGATAGAGAGTGGTCTTCCTACTATTCCTTGGAGTCAAATCATGTTAATAAATACACATCTGGGATGGGGAGATGCAGTAACAGACTGTTTTGAGATTAGGGAGGTTTCTGATGGGAGGGGTGTTTTTAAGGGCTTGTTTTACTTCTCATTATCCCGCTCTGATTTTGTTGGTAATAAATTCACTTTATATCTCTAAGTTGAGCCTATTTCACCCTTGATGATATTTGGTGAGTGATGTCTCCATCATGGGTTCTTATGTGAACCCGTGAACCCTTACTTAAATGTTCTCTCCTCTGTCTCTCTGTTCTCTGCTGCAGAGAGGAGGGAGCGAGTGGCTTTTGTGGGTGCCTGGCTTCCGGCCAGCGTCAACCCTCGGCAGGAGGAAGTTTACTTGAGTGAGTGGGGGTGGGACAGTCGTGGAACATTTGTATTCAGGTGCTGACAGCAGTAGAGAGGTGGCTGGCCAGGGGGGCTCCATGCTGGTGCTGCCATCTGTCCTGGATGTGGGCAGGACTGAGGCCTTATAAAGGCTGTATATACATATGTGTGACTTCAACTCCTTACTAGAATCCAGGAACACTGCATATGTTCAATAGAATATACTGCTAATTTTAACTAATGGATTGCATTAAATGGTTAAGTAGCCTGGAAAGATTTTAGTAACGTATACTGTCTCTATGGAAATATCTCTGACGGATCATTAGTGTTGTAATTGAGGCAAGTCACTGTGGTTCTGGGTATCTTCCAGTTGTCATAGCTGCCCTGTATAAAACCTGGGGCCTGACTATGCTACTAGAACTGCCTGACTGTGAGCAGTCGTTGGTTTGTGCTTTGGAAATGGAACAAAGCATGTTCACTTCGCCTTTTCAGATGGCTCTATAGCCATTTGTATGGCCTGACTTCAGTATAGGCTAAAGTCTGCTGTAGAAAACTACATACAGTCCTGTGTGAACTGAGCGGGGGCTGTACTCTCTTAACTTCAGTGGCAGCCAAGGAAGGCAGATGAAGCTTCTCTTCTCACATACCATGTAGCCAGTATTCCCTGGACACACTGCTGTAATCAGTATTTATATATTCACATATACCCCAACCTGTGTAGTCTGTGGCTCTGAAGTGCCCCAGGTGCATCTCAGTCAAAATATATTATTTCCCTCTCTGCTTTACTGTGTGCCTTTGGACACTAAAAAAATCGGTGTATGTAGTGGTCCTGCACAATATCATGATGTTTGAAAGATAGAAGATGTTGCTTTATTCAGATGTTCCTTATCACTACAAGGGTAAGTATTTTGCATTTGGGTATCTATATTTTTCATTATTTGGATTATCAGGGCCACCTCTGATTGCAGGGGGAGGCAAGCAAGCAGATTTCAATAGTCTGCTTTCATTATTTGGACATAATTCTTTTTTTTTTTTTTCTTAAAACACATGCTAATTCATCATAAAATTTTGAAGAAATTGACTTGTAAAGAATACTGTAACATTTAAATTAAAAATAAACCTTGAGAATAGAATGCATGGGCTCACATATTATATTGTCTGGGAGTCCATTAGCTGTCTGGCAGGAGATGATGTATCAAGTGTTGCTATCAAGTCTTGCATAGTTTACGAAATCCATTAGCAGAAGAAGAAACAGATTACCGTGTCCCAGCTTTCTGTTATATCATTTTTGCCAAGTAGAACACCATACCTTGCACTAGATAGAGTGGATCTCTCTCTGCTCTCCTTCATTTAGTTAAATCTCAGTATGACTGAGGGCAGCAACATCCCTGAGCAGTGTGAAGACCAAACTCCTGCTCTGCTGTGAATAGCAGACAGAGGGAGGAAAGACAGTAACTTACTCCACTTGAGGGAGCAGAACCCCTCTGGGCACAGAACCCAGGGGTTTACATCTCCTTCCACTGAGGAAGGAGAGCCACAAGATTGGTTTTATCTCTTTGTTGACTTCCATGTTAATTCTTCAACACCACAAAATTGTAGTTTGAATGATCCAAATGGTACTTTGGATTAAATGTGCTGAACAACATGCAGGCACAGGCATAAAACCTAAGGACGTCAGACCACCTTCTGTCATCCTTTGAAGCCTAAATAGCCTTAATAAATTAGGCACACTGCAGAGTTAGTCTTGCTTCTCTGCCAGTCATGTGATTTGCAGGCATGGCAATAAAAATAATTTATTCTATTTCTTATCATATTCATGGAGCCTCTTTGCTAATCAGTAAAGTACATGTTAAGATTAAAGCCGTTGTTGTGCTTAATCTACACTGTAGACAGCTAAGGGTTCACTAACATCTGAGAAGTACATGAGTGGAACTTTACTGGATCTCAGAACTGTAAATTTTAATAGAGCTAAGGCAGTCATTAAGGTTTACAAATGTATTTCTCTGGGCACCAAACACTGTCTACTACTTTGACACATAAAGCTTTCAAAAATGCTACACTAAACTGGAGAGTATTTAATCCTCATCAGACTACACAGGGACCATGGATTTTTATAATTAAACTTGTAAATTTGTCATTTGCTCTCACATTCACTTACTTCATTTGACAGAACTGGGTTATTTATGCATATCCTTTACACAAGCAGAATTGGTGGGCAGGTGTTTTGCAGAGCTTTTAACTTAGCCAGCTTTCAGATCCGCACTAATCTGAGAACACAGTGAAGTTCACAGATCTTTTTGATTCCAAATAGGGCAGATGTTTCAGAGCTGGGGAGATGTTTTAGCTCTTTTACTGAAGAAAGTGGATCAGCCCCTCTGTAGGATTTCAGACCTTCCACTCCCGTGACTGATTGATACGAAACTTTGGTGCTTTTAGTCTTTAGCCTAAATTAAATCTTAAAAAAAAAGGAGGAGGCAATAAAAACTGGGAATATAGTAATACTACAGCACACTGCAAACTTCAAAATGCTATTATGAAAGACAGGTATTTTAATGTAAGGCACTTACAGATTTTAATGTAAAGTATTTTGTTTATTTTCCTTAACTAAATATGAAAAGTCACAAAATGAGCTTGAAGTAGAAAACAGATTTTACTGAGTTATGTATAAAAACCCTGTAACAAGTGTTTCCTTGTGGAAGTTATAAAGAAATTTTTATAGCCTTTTTTTTAGTTAGGTATTCCCTGATTTGGTTAATATCACAAAAACATAACACTGTCTTCCCTCTGGCTCCTCTCCTTGTCACAGGTACTGTTCAGTCAAATGGACAGATTCCCCAAATGGTTCGTCGTTCCAGTGCAGAATTTCCAGACACTCAGAAGAAAGTGGATACATCAGAAGTACAGGTGAGTAGTTACTACAGTTAAATGTCATCTGTGAATGAGTTCTTCAAATTTGTTTCCCTTCACCCACTGTCTTCCCCCTCAAAGTGCCAGTGAGAAGGATTTGGCTCCTGGGAAAAGTGGCTGCCCCTCTTCATGCTTTGCACACTGCAAACAGTGTGTGTGCTGTGCAGAACCAAGAGCCTCTGATGGGAGGTGAAGGCACAGCTGCCCACTGCTTCTGTTCTTCAGAACAAGCAGCCCTGAGTTCGTGTAGCAGAAATAGGAATGTGCCTGCTGGGAAACTCCCAAAGTGTCTGTGCTGCCAGAACCTTGGTGCCATGTTCTGTCTCTGCCAAAAAAAAAGGTCTTTCCTTAGAGACACAAGGCATACAGTAGTGTTTTCAGTAGGGAACACTACACAGCTGAGGATGAGTGTGTAAGAAAGGAGAAACTGTGAAGATCTAAGGGAAGAAATTACATGTTTTCCTTAGGCTCTAAATGCATTTCTTGGTTAAGCTCCAAATTTTGTGTACTTGCACCATATCTAGCTGTAAAAAAATCATAGGGAACAGTATGAGAACCTCAAGAACATAATACAGAAAAACAGTGTGCATTTATTCGCAGTTCATTATTCAATCTCTCCATCATGCATGAAGTGCACAGGACAAATGAAATTAAATTCCTAGGATTTTTCTGTCACCAGCATTACATGTTCTACACTTCTCGTTTCTGTCTTTGAGTTCCTCGTGTTTCTCTTTTCTGAACCTCACTTCCTCTGGAGCAGATCACATTCTCAGAACTCAGCCAGTGGTTCCCTCCTCCTGTGTCTGATTTACTTCCATGTTTGTAGGCAAGGAGTGAGGAAGAGGAGGCATACATGTTATAATTAGCTCATGCCAGAATTAGTGCTGCTGACTGCAGGGATGCAGAGCACTTTTCTCTAGAAGCAGCAAACAAACAGGAGGAACTAGAGATCTGTGTGCAGCCACTGGGCTTCGATCTCATTGCAATTACAGACATGGTGGGATAGCTTCCGTGGCTGGAATGTTGTCATGAAGGGCCACGCGCTGTTTAGGAGAGACAGACCAGGAAGGTGCAGTGGTGGAGTTGCCCTCAGTGTGAGGCAACACTTGGAGTGTACCGAGCTCTGCCTTGGTGAGGATAAAAGGGCAGACTAGTAAGGGTGACACCATTGTGGGTGTTTGCTACAGGCCACCTGATCAGAAGGAGGAAGTGGATGAGGCCTTCTGCAGGCAGCTGGAAGCAGCCCCACAGGCGGGGGGCTGGTTCTTGGGGGGCTTTAACTGCCCTGACATCTGGAGAAGCAAAACAGCGAAGCACAAACAGGAGGTTCCTGGAAAGCACTGATGACAACTTCCTGTCACAGATAGTGGAGGATCCCACAAGGAATGCTGTGCTGCCCGACCTTATACTAACAAACAGGGAAGGCCTTGTTGGACATGTGAAGGTTGGGGCAGCCTTGGCTGCAGAGGCCATGAGATTGTAGAGTTCAGTATTGAAGGAAGAGGAAGCAGGACAGAAAGCAAGATTTCAACCAGGGACTCCAGGAGAGCTAACTTTAGCATCTTTAGGGATCTTCTTGGAAGAATCCCATGGGAGAAGGCCTTAAAGGGAAGAGGGGTCCAAGAGAGGTGGTCAGTATTCAAGGTTCATTTCCTCCAGGCTCAAGGACAATGCAACCCAAAGATACCTCCTTGATGTTAGTCTTACTAACTGCAATTATTTGACATTTTAGAAGTACTCATCTTCTGAGGACAGCATTCAAAGAAGCACTATGACTGTCAACAGGGAGGTTTCCACTGTCAAACCTCTGCAGGCAGCTCCAGGAAGAAAATAAAATACTACTTTCACATTTCAGGCAAAATGTACTCCATTTCCCTGTCTACTACACTCTCCCCATGTATTTTCACATCTTTTTATGTTCTTAGGCAGTGGCTTTAGTTTACAGATTCACTGACAGTGTCTGTCCTTTTATTTTTCTGCTTATTAAAGGCTGAAACAAATAATGCCAGTGCACCTGGCCTGGCACAGCCATTGCTGAGGCCACAGAATGTCCGGAGTAAGAGGACCTCACTGCAGCCTCCTCCTCCACCTGAAAGGCGTTCATCTGCTATTTCTGCTTCACCAGTTCTACCCTCCAAAGTGAAACGAGACAGCGGCATTTTCCTAACAGATCCAGAGAGCTTTCCAGCACCACCACCTACATTGCAGATTGATTTTCCTCCACCACCACCACCATCCGATTTCTGTGAACCACCTCCTGATTTTGTGCCTCCACCACCACCAGTCTCCAGCAGCAGTAATGGAGATGTGCCATTACCCCCTCCACCTCCACCCATCTCCAATAAGCCGCCACCCCTTCCAACGAAGAAACCTGTGCCACTTCCTCCAAAGAGGCTGGCAAACACAGGACAAGATGGAGAGCCACAGTCGGCAGGGCCACCTCTGATTGCAGGGGGAGGCAAGCAAGCAGATTTCATGTCTGACCTAATGAAAGCTCTTGAGAAGAAAAGGGGCAACAGCTCCTGAACTCTGGGAGTGGGTAGACTTTAAGACATAGCTGGTTTTGTGTTGCATCACGGAAGGTCACGCTGGATCAGGCTTCTCCAGGAGGAATTCTCCTTCAGAGTTCCTCTTGGGGGGGTCTCAAGAAGGTGGGGCACCCTTTTGTCCCCCACTTTGTCCCTGTAACCTGCTCTTTCCCCCTGCACCTCACCATCCCCTGCTCTTAACTCCCATTCCAGCACCAGGCCAAGGTAAGAATTAGCAGGAGAGTCTTGCTTCCCTCCACAAGGACAGCCAGGGATGGTGGAGCAGCACTCTGGAGCCAGCCATTTCAGAAAGTGAAATGCATCTGCTGTGGCTGCCTTTTTAATAGAACTGGAGTTGAAGGAAAAATACAATGTCCTCATGCAAATTTTGAGAAGTGGGAAGGAAGATCCCTTTTCATAGAATTGCCTTTAAAAGTTCTTTATCAGAAAACTCCCAACTATGGGGGGTTTTCTTCCAATAAAAAGATGCTTTAAATTTTTTTTTAAATAGTCTGCTTTAAAAATGCAAACCTCATCTAGATTATTGTGAGATGCAAATCAGGGCCATGACCATTTCCAGACAGTGTCATCCCAAATGTTATACACTCCTGTTTCTGTATGCAACTCAGTCGTACCTGTCAGCATTCACAGCTGCTGCTTTGAAATCTCATTTACTTGGTTACCTTAGACAAAGAAAAAAAAATTAATTTTGAAATCATGTATGCTTCCATGGTAAGCAGGGATTTTTTTTCTGTTGGTTAACATTTGTCTACAAACTATACCTAGAAATGATCTGTCTTGTGAAAGGCTGTGTAATTATCTTGTACCTGATAGGAATGTCTCCTCCTACACTTTTTTTCATTTGTTCTCCCCATTTAACTCTCCGTTGTTCATTTAGGAAGCATTCATTGTTAGTTCTTTAATAAAAATAGCTTCTATTTTATATCTGTACAAAGTGTCACAGTTAATGAACAAGCATTTTACTGGCAATTGGAACTTCAAATATTTTAAAGAATTTTTGCCTATGCATTCTAGACTTCATTTTTATTTATTCTGGTCTTTGCCTCTTCTCATGCACACTTGACCTTTTAAGGTATCATCAGCAATATATTTCTGTATTTTGAATTATAAAAAAGCATAAAAAGCAAAAAGTGTGGGATCTAAATAAGTAAGTAAATAAATAAATAAATACTGGGGGTGAGCATGCTGTGTTTGACAAAATGGATTCCTAGATCCCGAAGTGGTGGTGGAGGCAAGAGAATGACAAGCTGGTGGCAGTACCACAGCCTGTGTTTTGGCTCATCTCTAGTCTTATTTGTGGCTTAAGGTTGGTTTGTCAAGACTCACATACCTGCATAACAAGCTTAGCAGAAATAAGAAAGCTGTAACCATGTCTTCATACAGAACCTTTCCCTATGAAATTACTTCTTTTTAAAAATTTTATTTTATTTCGTTTTGTTTTATTTTATTTAAAGCTGAAAACAATGTTTGGAACCACATGCATTTCTTCCTGAAATGATTTTGCTTTAAACACTGTGTTAAGCTGACACAGAGAGTCCATCCAGCTGTTATTGGTCTTTGAGCTCCCTTGCTTTCAGCTGAACTGAGCAAAAAGCTCTCACCAAGAGAACTACACCCACCACTAACAAAAGTGTCACCTGGAAATCTTGAACTGACATGCTGGGACATTCAAAAGGTATCTCAGCACCTTCAAACTGCCAAACTGAGAAGTGCTCTCAAGACCAGTGCAAGGCTCATACATTTAGTACAAACTTCAGTTCAAAGTGCAGGGGAAAAAATACCAAAATACCAACTAGCCCAACTAGCTAAAAGTAAGAGGGTTAATACTAGGAGTTTAAAAAAAAAAAAAAAAAGAGGAAAGGATTAGTGTTTCCCAATCTCTCTCCATATATAACTGAAGTAAGCATTATGCAGACTCATTGAAGAGCTTGGTGTCATTTTCTGACAAGGTATCAGGAGTGCACATTTTTTACTTACTTAGGTGACAACAGCTGTCTCCTAGTCAACTATTTTTAAATCAAATGAGTTTTATGAAATATACACCCAGCATCAAAATAAAGCAGAATATGTCCTTAGAAAAATGTTGCACAATAAGGTCACAAAGCACTGAGACTTTTATATGGCTTTTCTGGCATTCACTCTTCTCAACAGAGCCTCCTACCCTATTTCCTCCCTTCTCTTTTGTTACAACAGAATAAAATTATTTTATACATTTTACATCTGCAGTCAATCATAATTCATGCACTTAATCTTACACAAAAGAAGTTGAACTTTCTTCAAAACAAAAAAAAAGCCAACAGAAAACTCCAGAAATCAAGTAAAATGCTATGATTAGACCTCTATCAACTATTTTGTGCATGTACATGGTTACATTGAATTTCTAAAACGTAAGATTTAAACTCTGTTCAAAGAACAAAGCTGCCTCCTATTGACACACAATTATCTGGCTTGATCAGGTACCAAAATACGCTGCAAAATACAAAAAAGATGTTCCAATGCTGTAATTTAAAGTATATAAAAAGAAAATCCTTCCACCTCTACCTAACTTACTACCATATAAATGGTCTGTACATCAGTAGAGCTTACAGTATTTTAGCCTGCAAATATCTCAAATTGCAGCATGTTCTTTTTAACCCTTCTCCATTCCTGAAATGGAAGCAGTCTCAGCAGCTGTCATCTCCTTTGGGCTCTTGTATGACTGATATGGAAGAAGGATCTACTTCAAGCAATCCCTTTTCCATCAGTCCTTAGGATTAGAAAGGTTAGAGTTACGTGGAAAAGTCCTTACACAGGGGATCAGCACTGCTGCCCCTGTGTAACTGTCCTCTAATAGAGAAGGAGGATGAGAGCACAAATACCTGTTTGATTACCAGCCTCAGTATTGTTATTCCCCATCTGTTCCAGGATCACTGCTCTGTTTATGTAACATGAAAGATGAAGCAGCTTCAGGACTGCAGGTGGAAGCCAAGGATTTTCAGGGAATAGATCATGAAACATGGTATGAATGTTTACATTGTCATAATAAACCTTAATGATTAAGATCTAGAAGCAGAAAGGGAGGTGGTACAAAATGCTGAGCACAATGTGGACTCATTTCTCAACTTCTCCAAAACATAGCTAACAGGTAGTTTTGGGATAACCATATGTTTTATGTTTTTCATGCACTGTTTGTTGGGCACTTTGAGAGTGGAAAAGTAGAAACAAATGGATTGTGGCAAAGCTGCAGGACAGAACTATTATTTATTGACAGTCTCACAGTAACTGGGAAACGTGTATTCTGTTTGAGGGAAACACTCAGAACACAAGAGATTCAGTACTGTTAAGTCTTTAGAATTCTCATGCTCTTGCAGAACAGGCTCAGGCAGTTTGCTCCCCTTTAACAGTCAGTACTGACTTATGAAATGAGAATAGTTATTAAAACCAAATGATGTAAACTCATGGTAAAACTAGGGGAAAGAAAATGGAGATTTGCCTTCATATAAACCAAGAAGACGTGACCAAGTCCATGAATGAACTCTTGGAAAGAAGAAATAGCTGACCTACTCTCTGCAGCCAGAGGAGTATGTGAAACCAATTTTCAGGGCTTGCTTCATTCTTTCAGATATTTTTTAAGAACCTGGAAGAAGTGTCACAGGGTGCACAGGGAGCAGAACATGCCACTGTGTGTAAAATAGCTCCTTATTTGAGCTGTTCTGGTTTCACCTTGTGATGCTGGAGGCTTTCTTTACCTGTAACTATGAATGAAGCGGAGGCCCACTTGCCACTAGGAGGATGTAACATGTATAAAACACTTTGAAGAAAAAAGCAGTATAGAAATGCTTTGTATTTATGCAATTATTCCATGAGGTAAAGATGTACAGGCAGCCATGTTTGGCCCACACACAACAAACTTCCCAGATGCTTGGTTAAACATAAATTGGAGTTCTTGCCTTTCACCTAATTGGAAGGTGGGGCCCAAGCTGCAGTGCTGCTGCATTTATCCTACAGACACAAATATGTTCTTTACATCATCACTTATTTGAGTGTGATCCCCTCCTCTGCAGGTGGTAATGCTGATGTTCCCACACTTCCTCACAACACCATTTTGCTTGGAATTGTCCCAGAAGAGACATCAGTGCAGGGTTCCAGTAGGCCAGAACATAGCCCAGAGCTGAGGGGCTTCCACAGGCCCCCAGCAGCCCACACCTCTGGCCTGGAGGCGGTGCCAGCTCCAACACTAATCCCAGTGAGGGCAGGAGGGCACTGGCTGCCGGCACAAGGAATGTTAACGCAGGCTGGACTTGCATATGTCTGATGCTCAAACTTCAGACTGGATTTTCAGAAGACTGTGTTTAAATACCTGTATTGTGCCCCCCATTATGATACTACTGTTTACAGTTCAACAACTGCATTTATATTTCAACAGCTGTATATCTGAGGGGAAACTGTCCTGAATAATTGTGTTGATTATAGTTAAGAAGTAAAGGTATTCAAATATTCTTTTAGTCCCTGAAAGAGTTGTAATAATATACATTTTTTCCACATTTTGAGAGATAGATATGTGAAATTTTAATTATACCACTTAATAGCCTCTATTTCAGAATCACTGGCACTCAAAAAATTTGGAGATCCTAAAACAATCCATTTTGGTTTTAGGAACAGACAAGGTAAGATCAAGAAGTAACAAAGTCCTCAAATAAGAGATTTTTTCCTGCAAATTTTCTAGCGTAATGTTAGACCTGATTGCTGATGTATTAATTTTGGCTTACTTAGACACTTAAAGTTTTGTGGAACTAGAGTATCAAACAAGAATAAGTAACGAAACCCAGGACTCAAAGACAAGTCTCTCTTACTCAGATGACTTCTACGTAACAGCTTCAGTAGAACTTTAAATACTTTCCCTGCAAGATTTCTGTTAGTCCCTTACAGCACTGGGTGGCTGGATACAAAAGGTATACTGACCTGACTACATACGTAGTGAGTTGCTTCCAAGACAGTCCTTTTCCAGGTCCAAACAGTGAATTTTTCCAGAGACTTCATATCTATGCACCAATAATCTTCTACTACTATCAAATAGATACTTTCAAAGAGCAGTGGTCCAGGCTTGATAGGCACCTGACACCAGCCAAGATACCAAAACTTATACTGGAGTAAGTCATTCCCAAGACAGACATCTTTGCTAACTATTTCACTGAATTTCCTTTCAATCTCTTGTCAGTTGATTGGGACAAAACATAATCAGGATGAGAAAAGGTGTCAAGGTCTAAGATGATCCTCTGTGCCAGGTCTGCAAGATTTAAGAACATTTATATCTGCAGAACACAACTATATTTGACCAGTGTGTAAGAGCAAGAGGAAAATTCATCAAAATACTGCATTATTAAAACTAGCTTAGATGGATTTTAAATTGATCAGTCACTAAAAGCTATTAAGACCCACCTGATCAGCCATGAATTTTGAGAGTTTAAGTGTGACAGTTTGGCAGAACTTAAATACTGGGACTCAAAGTAATGTGCAGCTGAATGTGAAGGGCAGAGTCGTCAATGCCAATAAATTTGCTGATGCAATCATACACAGTGATGCATTTCTTTAATCTTAAGACTTCATAAGTTGGTCAAGAACAGTAGCAGATTACAGTCCACAAAGTCTAAGGGAGAGAAGTTCCTGTGGCTTGATCCATTAGCTCTGTTTGAAGGCTTGAGCTTTGACCTTGATCGTTGTTCTTGCTTGTTCAAATTTCCCTCAGGACGAACAGCTGACTTTCAGGTGCTTGGCCCAAGCTGGGGGGCGCAGGGAGTACCCTGCTCTCTCTGCAGCCTCCTGCCTCTGAAAGGGGTGCTGTAAAACCTGCTCCAGGAGCTGAACCTGGAAGCAATTAAAAATGGGTAAGTTTTTATACAAAATGTTTTCTGGTAAACAAGGGAAGTTTTTTCCACTTTGCCTTATGCACCCTCCTGACTCCAGAAACTATCACATGAATTCCTTACTATTATTATTACTACTGTTAATATAGTCGCTACCATTTATGTCATAATTAATACTATTAATAATTTGGTTAATATTTTAAATAGCAATTGGTGTTATATAGTACAATGTTGGTCAAAATGTAGTACAGTTCAGTGTAAGTGTAAAAATTGTTTCATTGGCTATTATGCCAATTATTATTAAATCTGTCAAGAAAAAAATATAATTTTACCTCTGAGAAATCATTCAAATTAGCTTTTTGCACTGCTGATTCCGCCATCCAATTCCTAAGTATGTATCTAGGATTAACAGCTGAAACCAAGAGTAAATCATGTTAAATTTAGTCAGACATATTCAGCAAAAGGAAAACAGTCATTGAAACAAGTCACTGAAATCTTCAAGAAGATTTAAATTTGCAGATCAAGAAAAAAATGCATAAAAAGGAAAAGGAATTAATCAATCTATTTAATTCTATGAGTTGCTAAAAGGATTTTTTAAACTTGCACTTTCAGTATTGCCAAAGTGCCAAACAGAAATTAGAGTAGCACAGAACATGACATTGATAAGGAAGGATTTCCTGTTAGGAACACCAGCAGGCTTTTCAAGTGTGATGAGTTCACCATGGCCTAGGTTCCTGCTACATTGATGGAAAACGTATTTCAATGTTGTCAATACCTTCCTGGAGATCATAAAAATGAATATTGTATTACTTAATTTAAAAAGTAATTACTTAGATATCCATTAAAGTATATGTACTTAGATATTCCTTCTTCTATGTCATGTAACAAAAGTTTAGCCATAAAAGCCTTTAATGTTACATTTCAGGTGTATTTTTTAGAAACTACTTTTTCAACTTTCCTTTTAATCTCCTGGCTGGCAGCAGGCAGAGTTCCTCAGGTTTTTCCACAGCTGTCTGTTGTATCCTTTTGGAAACCCTCATGTCAACTGCACTGCTTCCCTGCCTTGTTTTAGGCTGCTTGTGTCTAATGAGCAGTAGAGAGATTGTAGGGACATTAAAAATGAAACTGCTGAATTAGTAAACCAGGGTATATCCTACAGCAGAACCACTAACAACTTCTAAAAGGAGTTCTGTCAAACTGTATGCCACGGAAAATTCTTATAAGCACACATGGCTTTAATTATCAATTTTTTAGCAGATTATGTCAACAAAATTCTTATTTTTGTTTTGCAATATAAAGGCAAGAATTCTACCTCAGAAAGTTTTCCCTTTAACTAATGATCAAAACAATGTTACAGAACAATTGTAACACTTGAAGCCTGCTTTTACCTCTTAATTTGACACCGGTCTGTCTATTTTCCCCAATTCAGTGGTCATTTATTACATTAAGAGATTAGTTAGTGATACCAAAGGCATTTCACCCATGCACTTGAAACCAAAAGTCTGTGATCTATGGACATACACAAACTTCATCTCCTTCTCTTTCCACTGATGTCCCCAGTATGTTCATCATTTTATATGAATAAACATTAGTTTTATATATGAATAAATGTTAGTTTTATGTATTTCTTTTAAAAAATCCATGGAGCTTCATAAAATATTCTTATAAATACCCATACAGCATATTTGAAAGAGTGTATTGGAGAAAGCAGAAAATCAAAATTACCATCTCAAACTTCCCTTTACTCAATTCCTCTAATCAATTAGTTATTATATTATTTTATTTACAAATAATATATTCGGAGGGGCCACAGACATTCTTCTTTTTCACACCCCCACTGTCCAGTATGTATTTACACATATTAAAAAAGCCAATGAATACAACTGTCTATTGGAAATCCTGATAACCTCTACACAGGTTAACACCCTGCCCTAACTGTTAAAAAACAGTTTTACCACTTGGCAAAACAATTTGCTCTGGCCAAGAATTTGATTTAATCCAGTAAATGGGTTATCAATAGTAAAGTGTAATAATATTTTTAAAAATTTTTTAAAGGTGAAAAAGTTAACATATGACTCATTCAAAAAATGGTAATTCACATTAGAGCTGTGAGTCATTTTAGCAGGAGAATATTTGTCCCAGAAATAAATTCTTAACAATTGCAAACTGACAGGTTTCACAGAGGTATTAAAAATATCAGTATTTAACACAAGTGACAAGATAATTATGAAAGAGTAATACAAGCCAGGTAAGAAAAGGACAAAGCAAAAGAACTTTTGTGCCTTTATAAGCATGATCTGATCGACTTTTTTTACATGCTTCTTTTGTAAAGAAATACAATTATAGACTTGGATTGTCAAAACTTTTTGATCAACTCCAGAAGAACTAAGTTTAGGCAGTGCAAGATAAAGCACTACTAAGAACTGAAAACTAAATAAAGGGAGAAAAAAAATAAAAATAATGAATAAGTGATCAACTTCAAATGATTTGAGATAATGTGCTTTGAGAAGTGAGATCTTTTATGACACTTACTAACAATTAGGGAAGGGTGATGAATAATGAGGCATTAATGCCAATATAGTCAAGGTCAGTCCAGGACAGCAATGCACAATTTAGTGGAACTTCCCAACCCAGATGAGAATCTGAGGAGCCAGGACAGTTTTGTCTTTAACATGAAATTCTGGGTAAAAATGCAGAGTTAACTGAATTAAGCCAGATTTCTGCTGGAAGTTGTACTGACAAGGACAGCTGTTACAAGCAAATGCTTAAACAAACAAACAAACTGACAACCCAAACAATTTTAAAGAGACCACAGGGGCATCTAAACAATCTATTTAAATAAATGGATGTAAAAATGTAAAAAAGAACAAAAAACATCCCGAAAACCTCTGTAAGAAATTTTGGTCACACTGGAATATGGAGCAGCTAGGAAAAATCCAACAAGATCTGTGGATTTTAAATAAAACAATAACAAGTGAACATCAGGAGCCTATTATAAATTTTTGCAGCTCTGCAGTATGAAGAGAGAGTGATGGTTGATTATATGGAAGAAAACTAACTGAACCATGAATCTTTGCAAATCAAGTTTTGATTGCTACCAAAACTAAGACCATTAGCACAAGTGTGATTTTGGAGGCAAAACCTTTTACATGTTTCATCTGTCTCCTGTACTATAAGATCCTCTGAGGGGCATGTGGAAAAAACATGATGATGGTTTGCAGAAGAGCATCCACAAACTAGGATCCTTTCTGATTTGGAATAAAACCTCAGAATGTCATGATTTTCTCTAAAAGCAGATTCAAAAGATACAGAAAAATAAGAAGTGTGCTTAGACAGTTTTCTGCATTCAATTTTAGCTGAGGAAAACAGTGGAGCTTGAAAACTCAAAATAATAATTGAGCAAAGCACCTCAGAAACTTACAGTTAAGCTTCCTAACCCTATCAAAAAACAATAAAATAAATCTTCTTGGTAGCTCTTTTCATATTAACTTTCTAAAAACGCATATAGAATTTTAACAAGTGTTCTTTAAAATGGGTAGTACTTTTGTTAGAAAATGGGGATGCAAACCTGAAACCATAAATTGTGCCCTCTGTAGTTTTACTATCTCATTACTGAAAGTCAGTGCCAGCTCCTGCCATGTTGCTAGCAAATCGATTTAGAAGAAAGTGGCCAATCAATATCTAACAAAAGAGTGCAGCCATTTCCATCCTGCTTTGCAGGAAGCACCCTGCAAAGCAGTGTAACAATGAAGCCTCTTGAGCAGAGTTTGATTAGATCCCACAGTTCCTTCATTCCCTTTTGCCCATTGATTTTCAGTTGTTCATTGTCTTTTATAGGCAAATTTCAAAAATTTACCACAGCTTACTGCAGATCAAAAATATCTCCTGCTGAACAATTCTTGGAATTTCATATCCACTGTTTCTGCTGTGATACCTAACTGCAGTACCTTTGCCATTTTGTGCTTAGAATAACTTGGAGAATAAAGCACCTTCCTTTGCCTTCTATGACTAGATAGTCTTTTCATACAGAGTTTTTTCTCTCGGAGACAGAAAGAAAAAGTGTGTCCCTATCAGAAATCTGAATTCTTTTTGGTAGAAAGGTAGGTAGGTAGAAAGGACAGAGACAGATAGAATGAACATACAGTGTTACAAGATTTGCAGCAATCTTGTTCATTGTAATATGAGTTTCATTGTTGTAATATGAATATCATTGTAATGAGAGTTTCTCCTCTTCAGAAAAATAGTATATTTTAGTTCTACCCAAAAAGAAAAATACCTAACACTAAAGAAACATATGTAAATAGATATTTGCCATCTGCAAGCATATAATTCCTTTGGATTGTTTTACTTACTTGTCATTCTTGTTCTTCTTTTGGTGTCTGAATCACCCTTGTTACTATACATGAAAAACAAACCAAAAGAAGAAAAACAGAAAACACTTTAGCTAGTGAGAGTTAAGCTGATTTATTTTTAGAAATATCTTATTTGACTTTCATTAAAATCATTAAGTGTTCTGCATTTGTGTTCAGCGGAAGCCAGTGTGAAACTCTAAAAATTATTAGACTTGGAAAAAACTGCAAACCTTTTTGTAGGTTTTGTGTCAGGTATTGATTTTTTTCCCTAAAAATTGTATTTACTGAATAAAATTTCCAAGTACCTGATATGTATTTCTTTTCACTAGTATTAGCCATGCACACCATATATAACTAAGAAAAAAAGTTAGATTCTTTATTGATTTAACACAAAAGAATCTCACGTGTTCCTATCTATGCAACATCGTGGTTTCCAAACACAATCTGTGTATTTGCAATTGTTCAGCTTCCATCCCCTGTCACCTTAAAGCAATGTTATTACACAGTAAATATATATATATAAACAGTAATTAAACACTATTCATTCCCATGTACTCGCAAAGCCTGTTTGTGATTCTTGGACTGAATCTGCAGAACTGGTATTTTAAGAAAAATTGTTAACCAAAGAAATCTGATCAGGTGCTCAGTGAAGGACAAAGAATACAGATGACTCCTGCCGTGTCATTTTTATGTACCTGTGTGTCAAAACAGAACTACAACAGTAATTACTGTTGAATCCAGCACAATCTAGAGCCATCAAGACAAAAAAGTCATATGAAACCATGTTTGGGTCAGTATATTAGACCCACTAAAGACAATGCAAAATCACTGCAGATTAAAGTTGCCTGCTTCTGGCAAATAAACACTTTAAACTGCAATCAGACTTACCTGTTTAATCTCAGGAGGTACATAGTAACCCATTCTGAAAATAATTTGTGTTTACCCAGATCCTGGAGAGCCCAGAACTCCTAAAGAGAAAGAAACAGTTAATGGCAGGTAATCAGAATTCTTTTTCTGTTAAGCAAAAACCAAAATAAGCAACAAATAATTGTGTTTTAACCCCAGCTGGCAACTAAGCCTCACATAACCACTTGCTCATGCTCCCCCTCAGTGGGGGTTTAAAGTAATGTTAAAAGTAAGCAAATGTGTGGGTTGAGATAAGAACAGTTTAACAATTGAAATGATTTAATAATAACAATAATAATTGTAATAATAATAGCAATGAAAAGGAAAATATCAAAAGGAGTGAGAAATAAAACCCAAGAGAAACAAGTGATACAAATGAAAAAACAATTGCTCACCAACCAATGCCCAGGCAGTTCCCAAACAGGCTCCCCCCACCAGCTCTCCCCTAGTTTTTTTGCTGAGCATGACACCAAGTGGTGTGGGATATCCCTTTGGCCAGTTTGGGTCAGCTGTCCTGGCTCTGTCCCCTCCCAGCTTCTTGTGTACTCCCAGCTTCCTTGCTGGCAGGGCACCACAAGAAGCTGAAAGGTCCTTGACTTAGTGTAAGCCCTGCTCAGCAACAGCTAAACCATCAGTGTGTTATCAGCATTATTCTCAACCTAAATCCAAAACACAGCACTCTACCAGCTCCTAGGAAGAAAATTAACTCTGTCCCAGCTGGAACCAGGACAATGAACAATAAAAGGATTTAAAAGGCAAACATATGATGACCCTTCAAGGAATTCTCTCCCTAAACGTTCTAGTAGTATCTTTTCCTCTGTATTCAAATTATTAATTTCTCCTAGCATGAAACATCCATATTAATCCATCTCTGTTATGACAAATTTTACCTAAACACCTCTAGCACTTCACCCCTGTTTTTCCTTGGCTTATTGTCTAACCTACTTCATTTTTTAAGCAACATAACTACAGGTTTTACTCTCTTCTGAGACTTGTACGCGGGTCAGATCTATTTGTAGAGACTTTTTTCAACAAAAATAGTGCAATAAGCAAAATATGTTGATAAAGAAAAGGTGGAGAAAAAGGGAAACTAAAGTCTACAGGGATAGGAGAAGACTGAGAAGAATAGAGACAGTAGGAGAGGAGACAGAACTTGGAAAAGGCAGACAGCAAGAAATGAGAGCTTGGGGTTACTGCCTCCAGTGATGGACAGCAAACACAAACCAGGCTTCCCTGGCTGATTACACTGAGCTAACAGCTGCTTCATATTCCTCAGCTGAAAGCAGCCAAACCTCACAGACAAAAAATGAACTTCAGAGAAAGAGCAGATTAGGACAAAATGGACATAGATAAAAGGAGGTAAACAGCACATAGTCAAGAAAAAGAAGTAAGGGAAATTAAAAGCAAGAAGTTTTGATCCCATCTGTGGTTTTTGGGGTATTTTTAAAGAATAAGAGTAAAAAATATATGAAAACTGATCATAAAAATGAGCACAGAAATGACTAAGAGCTGGGAAGCAGGCAGGTGGATAACAGGCGAGTGTGAGAATCAAGCATTTGTTCAAAGATGCACAGTTAAGCTGCTTTAAGAGGAATTTCAGAATGTTTCCAGTGAATACTAAATATAAGGACTCCTGCAGGGTTCCCAAAGGATTCTGGCATTTTTAGGTCAATTTTAGTATGCAGCTGAAAAAATCTTAAGTGATGTACAAATCAATATGAAAACTTACTCATAAAAGTATTGGTGTGTAAATAAACAGAAGTGAAATTACTTTAAAATTGAAATTCTTTAAAACAATTACAACTTTTTACCAGCGAAAAATTGAATTTGTTTTTCCACATCAGTTTTGGAACTCAGAATTTGTGGGCTAAATCATTTCATTGCATGGAAAAAAAAGAGATCAGGTTGCTACCAAGTGAAGGCTGGAAATTACCCTCAGTGTAGGAACAGGGTCACTACTACACCATAATCGCTGGTTCCTCAGCCAACACCTTCAAAGATCGGGAGATGGAGTTGCCATAAATGGAAAAATCCCTTGGGTACTATGACAAAAATACCTTCTCTTACAAACACACCCATCCTCTTATCACCCCCCTGTGCAAATGATTAATTCCAAAGCTACAACTCCTTTTTTTTTTGTTGCTTACCTCTAGAGTATCTCAACTTTTAAATTCTTAATGGCTTCAAGTTCACAGAAAAGGTCAGGATAGACCTCTTATTTAACAGATGAAAACAAGGAAAACCAGAAAATTTGGTCAAAACCACTTAATTATAATTGGAAAAAGAACCATCAACTCCTCATTTTCATTCTGTGTCTTACATAGTCATCCTGCTGCCTAAAACAACCTCCTAAGTCCACCTGCTCTTGTTTTAAATTGGCTTCAAAGACAAACAGACATAAATCAGATGTTTGGGGAAGGCAATGAAGTTTCCCAGGCAAAAGGAACAATATTCATCACATGGAGAAGGCACTGTATTAAAGAAAAAAAGAAAAAAAAATCATTTTGCTCTTGCAAAAAGGCTATTTTCTTTCCAGATCAGGTTGCTTGTCAGAACCAGATCACAAGCTTCCTTTTCAGAATTTCCCCTTTGCTTTTTTATCCAATTATGACTTGCCTAGCATCTCACTCCAGTTCAAATATTTCAGCTATATTTCCACTTTTAAAGATTGCACCATATTCAGGTAAAAAAAATTTAAATACTCTCATGTCTTTTAAATATGGTTATACTTGGTCCTGAAAAATAAGTTTAGGCTGAGCTAACAGCAACACACGATGGGATACCAGGCTGAGCAGGACACAATAGCAAAATGTATTCTTATGCCTTAAGTTACATTTAAAACCAATCTCGTGCTCAAGGAAGGGCAGAGGCCACTCTGGGAAAAGAGTTCTAGCAGGAGTTTACGATGAGATGGGATCTCACGTATCATTAGATACTGAGATAAGCAAATAGGCTTGAGAGCAGAGGTTTAGGCCACCTAGTAAACCAATGTCAGGAATAGTTTGGTTGAGCTGAGGTTGAAATTTTCCTCATGAGCCCTGTTCAACTTCACTTGTTGGACAATAGGTATTCTTAAACAAAACAACAGGAAAAAAAAGGGAGGGGAGGGGGAAGAAAGTTCTTTGTAGCAGACCCACCTTAAATGTGAAGAAAATCACATTCCCACTTGTGTATGAGTATTTATGACTACTCATACTGGACCTGTACCATAGGCTGAAAATCTGACTTCAGCATTCTTCACTTATGCATCTTTCATTAGCACTTTTCATTAACATATCCATCATTACCACACACAGGCTTAACAAGGGGTGGTAGCCTGACACAGGTGTATTAGTCTCTCTGTCCCTTAATAATGATACAGCAACATATTTCCCAGATGAACAGTGGCTTGAGATAGCCTCTACTATATCAGGGTTATGTTCAACTTGCTTTACTTTTTTTATATTAAGCATTCCTAAGACTGGGTGCTTGTATTTATACCTCAGGAATATGGAGCTCCTTTAACTGGTCAGCAGTAATTTCACTCAGCTCTCGGAATGTCATTGTAAAATCAGCCTTTGTGTCTTCCATGATCTAGTGAATAAAGATACTTCTATGAGTGCTTTTCAAGTGTGGGTATCAGTTCAGATGTTTGCCAACAAAATTAACAAAGTAAACTCACTTTTAAGAGGAAAGCAATCAAAAAGTTATCATTCTCATTCTCCCCAAGAAGACCCAATTTTGTTTTGAATAGTTCTGTGAAACTGAAAATAGTAAAAAAGTAAGGAGATTGTGAACATTATATATTTTATCGTATAGTGATTAGAAGGGTTAAGTTCTGAAAGTGCATACCGGCTGTAATAGAGTTCACCATACCCCTCCAAAATCCAGGAAGCTCTGAAAAACAAAAGAAATGTCAAGTTCTAAGGAACTAAAATGCTGCTGTGGGTATAGTACTGCTGTACACTAAATAGTGAAAACTTCTGCCTGCTATCTCAGAAACACTGATATTCTGAATCATCTGGGATCTGTTCTTCATATAAGAATCTTTACAAGAGGCTATTAAAATTCTGCTTTGTTACTTCAGGAGGATGCACAGTCTTTGTAAGTGTCTTACAGAACAAGCTAGACAAACTTAGAACAGAAAACCACAGGCAAAGGTCCTACCTTAGTGAAAGGAGAATGGATCACACAATATCTAATACCTCCCTCTGGTCCTATTTTACTATTATTTATGACCACCAAAAATTTTTCTCCCCATCTTCCAATCTTATTCTGGCCAATAATTAATCCAGAAGCAATTTCCAGTCAATAAAATTTTAAAAGCTAATCCCTTTCTTTCCCAAGCATATGGTGATTACAGGGTCTCCCATCTCACTCGTTCTTTTAAGCATTAAGATATTTTAAGGATTACTTACAGCTGCTTTTGCCTGGGATCCAATAAAGGTTTTAGAGCTTGTAACAGCTTGCTCAGATTAAACAGCCCAACACTTGCCTGATTTCCTATTTTATACCTCCTTTCATCATCGGATATGTTTGGAACAAAATCTGTTTCAAACAAAACATTACTTTTTCATAACAGAGTAATTACAATAAACTATCAATGTTAAAAGTTTGAAGTACATTCATTTTTACACTTACACAACAAACTTAAAAAATACCTAAAGCTACTAAGTATTTAAAATCAGATCACAAGGATGCTTATTTAAAGTGAATTGACTCAAGATCTATTATTTGCAAATCGAAGGAATACATCCTTCACAGACAAGTTCTTCTTGTGTCACAAGCGACATTTTCCTATCTGAAGATACAAAATAAATTCAGATGTTTAAACAGAAAAAGACCATTTTTTCATCAAAAACACTTTTAGACTTGAAACCAGTATTTTTACTACATATAGTGCTACTATTTAGAACATAAGTTAAGCAAACAAATGTCCAACTAGATTCAGGATTTAAGTATTTCTGGAAAAGTCACACATCTAATAAACACGTATTTAATAGGCCACCTAAGCAAGATTTGTTTCAGTTGTACAAGCAAGCTTTGTATTCACATAAAAATTAGGCCTAATGTGTTCCAGTATGCAAATCCATTATCTGGGAGATAACAAATACCTGTCATACAAGTTACAGGTATCCAGAAGTAAAATGTATGCCTATCTACAGCAGCAGTCTCTGAGGGGATGAGTGGGAACCCCTCACTCAGATCAAATGCAGATAAGATGATCAATGCACACGGCAGTGCCTGAGTTCTGAGAGGACACTGAGCAAATGGAGCATTAAGGAGGAGACTTGTAACTCATCTGTCAGATCTGGTGAGTGGTTCAAATCTGAATTTCAACTCCAACACCTCTCCTCTGGCTCTAGGGTGCACTGTCTGGCTGGGATGGAGTCAGTTCTCTTCACAGCAGCCTGTCCAGCGCCGTGCGTTGGACTTGTGACTAAAACAGTGCTGATAACACAGCAATGTTTTACACATTGCTCAGCAGGGCTGGCACAGCATCAAGGCTTTCTCCATTCTCACTCTGCTACCCCAGAAAATGAGGCTGGGGTGGGCAAGAGGCTAGGAGGGGATGCAGCTGGGACAGCTGAGCCCAGCTGACCAAAGGGATATTCCACATTTAAAACATCATGATCAGCAATAAAAACCGGGGGTAGTTTTTCCACAGCAGCTGTTACTTGGGGACTGACTCGGCATCAGTCTGGTGGTGAGACATGGTGAGTGATTGTCTTTGCATCACTTGCTGATCACCCCTGCCCTTTTATCCCCCTTGACTTATTCAAATGTCTTTATCTTGACCCATAAGCTTTTTCTTAGCCTTGCTTTTCCAATTCTCTCTCTCAGCCCGCAGCAGGGGTGAGTGAACAAGTGGCTTGTGGGTCATTAATTGCCAGCTGGGGTCAACCCACCCTACAGAGAAAGATCTAAAAGCAAAAAAACCCCATTTTGTTCAATACAACAGAAACAATATGACATTTACTCTCATGAGCTTTCCTTAATTTGAGGCTGCAGGCATGAAAACACACAGCAAGATAACCACTGCTGATTCTGAAGTTTATTCAGTTGCAAACTATAAACAATATTCTAGTAATACACATTTATGTACATACTGAATCTGTATCTATCAATCCCAGACTGATTGAGTTGAAACTTTTCAAATAAAGGTTGTCATGACTGTGTAGGTTTGATTTCTTTTCTTCCAATATATAATCAGCTGCCGTGACTATAAAGCTAAAGCTTGATGCATGCAAAGTTACTGTATTCCACTTCTGCTTTTGGCTGCTTCCAGCAATACACAATTTTTTGTTTTCTAGGCTTCTGTTGTAGCATCTATTGAATTGGTGGTGTTCAAGTGGAAATAGTCTCATGGAATTGGGTTTAATAGTAATGTTTCATTAACAAGACTTTTAGCCCTTGAATGCAACCTACATAGTGTATCATAAAACTGGTCACTGATGCAATTTTTTTCCCTAAAGTTCTTCAAAGAGTACACATGCTTAGGGTTTTTCTGCTAATAATGATAGGAGTTTTCATGCAATGGAAACTATATAATTTAATATAAAAAGATTACTTTAAGTTAAAAAAAATTATAAACAGGTGCTACACTCACTGGGGTCATAGGAGTCCATAAATCCAAATGGACCATAATCTATTGTTATGGATAATAAACTGAAGTTATCTGTATTGCACACACCTACAATTAAACAGAAAGGAGAAACAGAAGTTAAATTCCACCTGAATCCCAGTCTCTAGGCAATTTGCTGTGAAACAGATCCACTGAATTTAGACAGCTCTCAGGAATCAGACTCTAGAAAATTGCCCTGTCCCTCTGCCCCCAGCCCGTGCCCTGAAGGACACCGAGGCTCCCACTCCCGCCGCTGTTTTGGGGTTAATCCCACAAATCTGAGGCAGAGCTGGACAGTTCTGCCTCCTGTGTGCTGTGAAAGGCCAGGGCTTCATGTGGAGGGATCAAATTCAGAGCAGTCAAACTTATATACGGCATCAGGATGCTGCCTTTGTACACTGCACTGTTGCAACAGCTCTGAGAATTCTTGCCCCCATATACTCATCCTGTCACAGATGTGCTTCCAGAGATCAGACAGTGTAACTCTGTTACAAAAGCCCCTTGTCTAACAGATAAAGCTGTGGGCGAAGACAGCAACAGAACTGAAGACCAAGGTGACAAATAAAAGCCATTTTTAAGTATATTACTATAAAGTGTCCCTCCCCTAAAGCCAATTCCATCTGGCACCTTACCATGTGCAAACCCCACAGACATCCACAATGCAATCAGATTTGCAGTCTCTGACACGACTGTAGAGAAAAATTCCTAAAATCAAATACATCTTTTACTTCAAGTTCTCTGTATCAAAAATATTGAAAAACATAAGCATTTTATCCACTTTAGAAATATGTAATACTTTCTATTTTTCAAATTTACGTATCTGTCTGTCAGGACTTGTCATTCCTGTTCTAAATTATGTGAGTACATAATAACCTTATCCAGCAAAGACTATAGTTAAATAAGTATACATAGATGCCCTGAAAGACATTAAGAAGTAAAATTAAAAAAAAAAGAAAAAAAGACACTATCTATACTAGGGTGTCTACTGGAATATACTATATACACTACATTTACATTAGCAAAAGCACACTTCATCACTTCATGACCACTGTTCACTGAAAACCTGAGCAGTAAGAGAACAAAAAACAACAGAAAATGGAAGCTTCACAATAAACATTTCCATAATGAAAACTGGTGGAAAATGTTCATATTTGACTTTGAGAAAAAAAAATCAAGAAGCAGATTTTTACTGCAGAGAATTAACAAACTTTTGCTAATAAAACCTGGAATCTTACTTCAAATTTTAAAATCTTGTAAATCTTGAAATTGTGAAGACTTTCCTGTAATTTTTGTTCACATGCTTGTGGAAAATAAAAAGACTTACCAGATATCTATTTGAATCATTCACAGCTATTGATGGAAAATGTTCCTGGATGATAAAGTCTAGCAATCTTCTGTAACAGAAGAAACAGAATTCTTTAAACAAAACCAGTACTTTAGAACTGATTATTAAAAATTATTGTTTTCAAACAGCAAAATGTTGATCTACAGCTTGCCACAAGTAGTGATTAAAAAACTCAGTCTATTTATTCCAATGAATATTAGATTAAGTTCTTCCAAATGCTTAGAGATAGGCTGTACTCATAAATACACCTGGAGACTGCCACACAGAGTTAAAACTATTCCAACATTAAACCTCCAGAGCACACCAGGACCTGGTTTTGCATGCAGCAATATCCATTTATTTAGGAAAAAAAGTAGAGTCTGCATTTCCAAAAAACCAGTATAAGATTACAAGGAATAATCATTCTACATCAGAATTCTCACAAAGAAAAGTTTATGGCTGAATTCTTATGAAGTAGGGTTACTTGCACAGTAACTGGCCATTCCCAAAACAGTGCTTACATTCCTACAAGACAGGCTTAGGGAAATGGCATATATGCATTAAAAGCTGCAGGACCTGTCACAGAAAACTGAGAAATGTAGGAACTTACACTTTCAACTTACAAATCTTTCCAAAACAAACAACTCCTCCCTAGTGCTTAGTTACCAGAACTATTTCAGGTATAAAACTTTTCTCATTTTGTAAGATCCAGGCCTTTAGAAACATCTCAGGGGTTTTACCCTTGTGAGGTAGTATCTTTGGTATGCTTGTATAAAAACAGCAGGTTACCTTTCTAAATTATGTAATCTTACTTGCTAATTTATGTCTAAATTCCAACTGTATACATGAATTCTAATGTAATTTGGTTGTTGAGAAAACTATTATAGTTACTATGAAGATTAAATTCAAACCTTAGTAAGTCCAGTTCCCCAGAGTGAGTTAAGATTTCCAAGGATCCTATACGAAACCATGATTTGGCAAGTCGTAGCACTATTGCACCTTAAATATAGAGACAAGTGTGTTTAAATGTAAACAGAGTATCAGCAAAATAAAACAGTTCCATAGCAAAAGCCATCATGTGTTGTTTCTATAGACACAGAGTTTATATATGAACAGTTAAACTGGTATTTTTGTAAGTATGCCTAACACATAACAGATGAATATGTATAGTATTATTTTACTACACATGCATTTTAATGATAAAGCTTGATTTCCTTTACAAGCAACCACAGGCAAAATTCTGTTAGTGCATTAATACTAGAATCACCCCAGAAATACTAGCCTCAAAGAAAGAACACAAACAGATTTTTCCCCATGCTGTGCCATCTCACTCTTTTTCAGAGCAGGTGTAGATGATGTAGCAATGACATGGCCACAATTGCATTCCCACCATCCTGGTATTGCTATCAAAACAATGGAAAATTTCCCTAATTTTCAATATCATTTTGGTAATGGGAAGTGAAAATCAAAATTATATTCTTGCAATACGTATGCCACAATCATAGAAGACCTGTTCAGAGGGCTTAATTTCTTGAACCAAGATATGTTTCAGATTGATTTTCTCCGGAGAGGTTTTGTATCTTAATAAATGAAATTAAGCCAATTTATTATTTTTATTAAACATTTTTTATGGAGAATTAAGTTACAATGTTGTAATGTATTATTTTAAAATATGTTCATTACCTCTTTCTTTCTTAATATTTCCATTGTAAAACTGGTCTCTCCACACATCATCATCACTTACAACTAAGCTGTAGCAAACAAGAAATGAACATTAAAAGTTATCTCAGCAAAAATAATTCATAATGAAGATCAAAGTCATATTTTATATAAATTCATTTTCTTAATTAGAAGAAAGATCTTTTCGGTGGCATAGCTTTGTATTTACAAATGACACAGGCAACGATGCTGAGGCTTACCAAGGTTCATGACCAAGATGCATTTATTTTGAATTTAATACAATGTTGTCCAATTTCGTTACTATCACTGTTCCTGGGGAGAAGACTGCTCTCGAAAAGAGTAGGGCATTCACTTGGAACCTCAGTGACAGATTAGTGTGATTGTAACATTAACTAAATCACAATTTCCCTGGGGACAACATGGAAATTCTGAGGACAGAGAAATTAGAAACCAAATTGTTGCATCAGATGGAGGTTACCCTTTACATGAGCCAAAATTATCTCAGAAACTTCAGGGACAGATCTGGGACCCTTAGCAATCACTGCTACTGGTACTTAGATTTTTAAAACCAATCTCTTCCTTTAATTTGCCTTAAAATTCTGCACATCCTATAAATTTTTATGTTTATCCAAATATTGAGGTTTGTGAGAGTTCGGTACAGCTTGCTTTATTCCACAACTTACATTAATTCTGTGAAACAAAATACATAATTTCATTGTATTTTCTGTTCTATCACGAAAAATCAATCCTCACAAACTATGCAAGGGCATTGTGTTTCTCTGAGGTTAACAAGTAGGAAGTTTTCTCTCCTAAGATACTGGGATTACACTGACAATCCACCTTGGTGCCATCTTCTGAAAAAGATCTTATCCCCTCAATGGGCACAGAAGACTCCTTGTTCAAGAGTCTAGCAGGAGAATAATTTAGCTCATTTTGTGTAATTCTTCTTTATCTTTGCTTGTTGATAACTGGAAAATATTATTCTATTCAGGAAAGACATGGACCTATTGGAGTGGGTCCAGAGGAGGGCCACAAAAATGACCAGAGAGCTGGAGCACCTCTCCTATGAGGACAGACAGAGAGTTGGGGCTGTTTGTGGGGAGTATGGGGAGACCTTATAGCACCTTCCAGTCCCTAGAGGAGGCTACTAGAGAGCTGGACAGGTACTCTTTACCAGGGCCTCTAGTGACAGGACAAGGGGGAATGGCTGTAAACTGAAAGAGGGTAGGTTTAGATTAGATATTAGGAAGAAGTTTTTTAATCAGAAGGTGGTGAGACACTGGAACAGGGTGCCCAGAAAGGTGGTAGATGCCCCATCCATGGAAATATTCAGGGTCAGGTTGGAGGGGGCTTTGAACAACCTGATCTAGTGAAGATGTCCCTGCTCATTGAGGGGGGAATTGGACTAGACCAGTAAAAGTGTCTTCCAATCCAAATTACGATTCCATGATTCAAAGTACAGTTGGGTGGCATGCTATTTGATATTTAATGCAGTTACTTATATCTGCTACCTATTAGATAGTTGAAGATAGCAGAGAAGACAGAACCAAACTTTTCTTTGAGGTACACAACAAAGAACAAGATGCAAACCTAATATTCCATTCATAAATATGACTGAAGACAGTCACAGTGTTGATTCCCAAGAGTTAAACTTTGAAAGTACACTAGGTTCTGGTTTTACATACTTGAGCATTGAAATTTTAGAAAGAATTCAGTTGAACCAAAAATGTGGGGTATGCATATACACATAAATATGTACAAAAAGGTAACGAAAAGAAATAGCATGAAGTCTCACATAGTGCAGTTGCTTGCAACAGTAACTGTGGGTTTGAAACTAAATTATTGTTATTATATTCAGTATTTTTTAAGATACCTAGTAGCTATTCAAACTGAATGTTCTGTTAACTGCAAAGAACAGGCAGTAAATTTTTCAGGAGGGGAAAAATATACAGAAATCAATCTGCTCCTTTTACTGGAGCTGTACTGATACAAGTAGAATTAGGGATTTTTTTTTTTTTTTAATACTCATTTGAAACCAATTGGTATGTCTGTAGGGTTAAGTACAAAAATCTCTGCTATAAATGAGATGGAAGAAGAAAATTTTAACTCTTCAAGAGAAAACAAAAAAAATTAGAAACAAGGAATGAACCTCAGACACTTACAAAATACTGCGTGCAGCAGAGCACTAGTGGACAGAAGGCACAAAAGTTGTGCTACTCAACTTTACTGTTTTGAACACACCTCTGCCAGAAAGATTGTTCCCTTTTTACTATGTAACTCTTAGCAGGCTCTCTGCAAAATTCCTACAGAATACCAGCACTTCTATTGCTGACAAAAAAATCCATGGGGGCATCAACATGTAGTTAGTACAGACGTGCAACACTTGAGAGCTGGCCAGGTAGCTGAGCAGCCACATAAACACACATTCCCATTAGAAAAGTAGTTCTCCAGTGGTCCCTGTAGTTGGTAAGTACCATTACTGGAGAGAAGGCAGCAGCAGACCAGCTGTACACTCAACACAGGAAACGGAGCACTGAAATGCTCTTACACCAAAGAAGCTGGAACAGCATTCACAGAAGGACGGATGGATGGATGGATGGATGGATGGATGGATGGATGGATTATATCCCTCCCTACCTGGCTCTCACTTAAAGGCTTGACTTCACACTCCCAAGTGCTCTCCCTGCTTCATGTTCTCCATGAACATCAAGTCCTATGCAAGTAAAGGCCACTCTGAAAAGTTTGCATATTGGCTCACTTTTTTGACTTAATGTGTAACACTGCTCACTGGTAGTCCCAGTATGTGACTAAAATGGTACTGTATGAAGTGTTCTGTATCTGGCAGTACAGTCATAAACTGTAGCACCCCATTGGGAACACAGTACTTAAAATTAATAGAGCAAACCAACCTGCTGGGTGTTCTGGGATAAGCCATAAGGTTTTTCCTCCCACTTCTGCCAAGACTTGACAAGACCTCTGTTAAGTGCATCCCACCAGCCCCAGTACAACAGCTCCCCATCGGGAAGAATATGGCTGTCAGCTGGGGTTTTTCCAAATTAAGTCTTGCAAACAGTCTGCAGAGCTTGTACAACAGTTAAGAGAGCCAGGCATTTAACCAATCTGCCAGCAAGCAGAGAACTAAAGCACACTGTGTGCTCAGTAGAATTCGTGCACAGTAAAGGGGTAATTTCATACTGGTTTTGCATTGAACAATTTGTTGAGATGACAGCAAAGAGAGGCTCTAACCTGCCAAATGATTTCCTGCTGATATTCAGACAGATTTAAAGTTCTGCATTAACAGCCAACAGCAAAGAGTCTCAAGATGAAGTCAGTGAATAAACCATCAAAAATGTCATTTACAAACACTGCACTTCAACAGAGCAAATGAGTTAGAACTAATGCTAAAGAGATTTGCAGATCCTCTGCAAATACAGACACCTAGCCATGTGGTAGCTGAGTACAAGCCTTTTCTGCAGAACATCTGCTTTCTTTTAAGCCTGAAACATAGCAGCACAGACTTGAGACTACTTGGAACACAAAATAATTTGGCATTTTAAGCACAATCACCTGAAAATACTCAGTTACTTGCTTCTGAGAAAATCATCCAAATGAATGAATGTGTTTGTCTCCTTTGGTTCAGACAGAATTAGTTTTAAATTATTTTTTCACAAAATTTCTCTCTGTGCTCAAGGGGTGTTTGCATAGAAAAAGAATTGAGAGCAATTGCCTACATTCAGTTCTACCTCCAATATTAATGTTTGTTCATATGACTAACAAATTTTCCAAGCAATCTTAAAAATGACAGAAATGACAGTACAAAAAAAGCCACTTTCAACATTTTCCTAGTTGGCCAGGTTCTAGAATTTGGATTAACTTTATAGAAATGAGTCTTTACTACACTAAAGTTAAGTTAGATTTCTAGACTCCAGCAAACTATGTGATGCCATTAATTGCTGGAGCTTATTATTATTGGGAAGTTTTATCCAAAAATCTGTGGAAGGATATATTTTGTTCTGATTGCATACACATGGAGAGATATATCATCCTGAAAACTAACTGTCCTGCTTTATTGATGTTCAGTGAAACTCAGTCACAAAATTACCTGTATATTAGGATACTGTGAAAAAGAAAAATACCTAGCAGCTCTGCTTGTAGGAATTCCAAGATAGTGCATGGCCTCACTACACAAAAACTCTCGAACAGAAGAGCGAAGCACAGCTCTTCCATCGCCATTCCTATCGAGAACAGAGAGATAAGGAATAGGTCATAAAATCAAGGCAAATTTAAAAAAAAACCATTCAGTTTTGGAGTACACAGAATAACTGCAACTTACCTGGAGTATGGGGTCTTTCCTGACCCTTTTAACTGCAGTTCCCACCTCTCACCATGCCTGCAAAAATACCATTGGCATTTCTAACAGTATACCTCAGGTTAACCATGAATCAGCTAAATTGAACACAGAGTTCAATCAGACACTTTAAAAGAAGTCACACCTGTTTGCATATACTCCGATCAAGTGGGCTCTTCCATCCCCCAGCTGACCTGCCCAGCTACCAAACTGACAA
Organism: Lycocorax pyrrhopterus obiensis; assembly: GCA_014706295.1. Taxonomy (NCBI): domain Eukaryota; kingdom Metazoa; phylum Chordata; class Aves; order Passeriformes; family Paradisaeidae; genus Lycocorax; species Lycocorax pyrrhopterus. Next base: position 16,760,544 of record JACSVZ010000002.1, on the reverse strand, counting down.
AAATTAAAATCAAGTTATTGTCCTCTATCATTTATAGAAATTATACTTGAAACAATAGACATTACATGTAGGTCCTCATAAAAGACACATTTGCTCACGTAGTCATTAAAATGTTGATCCCTAAAGCTGTATTTCCACACTCACACCAAAAATGAATCAGAAAACCACAGGAAAAGAGTAACGCCAGTAATCCTAATTTTTTTTTACCTTACAGCTACAGACAAGTCTTTTGTGTATAATGAGCCTTTAACCCACATGGCTTATTTTGGTTTTTTTAATTGGAAATTACAAATCAAATTCTACCATTCTTCTCCATGAATAATCATAGCCATTTCAATGAATCTTAGTAATCATGGTATTGCAGTGAGGCTCTGTCCTTCTTCACTCCTCTGAGCTATTAGTGTCTATCACGAATCAGAGCTGGCCAGGCTGCTGAGGTGCTAAGCAGACTCAGCAGCTAATGAAAGTTAAAAAGATCATTTGCTTCAGGCATAAACAGAAGCAGAGAAAATAAACAGGGTACTGTGGAAGGATATTATAGTTCTTTTCCACCTGCAGCCCTTATGAAGAACAAATCTGCAATCAAAAGGTTAGTAAGTGTTCATGTACTCACAGGCATATACTCATGTACTTACAGGTATTATCAAGGTGTAATTCACAAGAAAAGACCTACACAATTCCACCTGGAAGAACGAGTGCCATACTTACCTGGTGACCCCCATACCTATGGGCCAGTGGAACAGACCCAAATATCACTTTGGCACCACTGACAAACTCCAGAAAATCAGACGATCCTTTGACAGATATATCAAGATCCAAAATATTTTCAAGAACATCCTGGAGAAAAAAATAATACTTGAACATGATCAAATTTTCAGTGGTAATGAACATATTTTCTCTACAGATTTCATTATTAAAAGACATCTCACAATATGTTTTAAATGCTCTGTTTGCTTAAAGTATATACTGAGAAAATGTTTCACAATAAATAGCATATGAATATTAAAATATATTTTAGTACATGTATTAATAATTTCTACTAATTAGAGAGGAATAAAAAACAATAGCCAACCTTTGAAACAGCTACAAGACGAACTCTAGATTTAAAAGGTGTAGGATAGACAATTGAAAAAATGCAGTTTCTCACATTACGGACATAATTTTCTTGGATCACATCAACTGGGAAAGGATCTGTAAACATGAAACAGACAACAAATGTCTTATAAAAAACAATCTTACTATTCTTGATAGGTTTCCTCTTAAATACAACCAAAATGCTTTAAAAACAATTAAAACCTGAAACATTACCACTTTACCAATGTATATTAAGCCTTCATGAAAAACAAGCCCAAATAAATTCAGGATTTTTTTGCTTGGAATTTCTGAAAAGGACTGAATTCTGCAGTTAAAGAATCTACCAGGGCATTCTAGTTTTAAGATCTAAACCATATCTAAGCAGAGACTGAATTGCCTGTGACTACAACAGTCTCAGGGCAGTTTCATGTTGCACTCGATTGTATACACCCTAAAAGATATTTGCACGAGACTGAGCAGCTCAGTTTTCCCCGCAGTTGAACAACGTAGGGCAACTGATTTAAGTCACTGGGCACCAGTAACTGCTGTATACAGTCCATATACAGCTATGATCACCAAGCAACCCAAGAAAACAGATGAAGTCTTTTCTGAGTAATGTAAACAGTGAATGAAAGGGTTAGAAGATGTAGTTCTTGCTGTAGCATAACGTGTACTCAGTTGTGCTTCATTCTTCCTTCAGACCTACTCTGTGCCCTTTTCCGTGGTAACAGAGGGCAAATATGGTTTTATAACAGTGTGGTTTACCATCATTATGGATTTTTGCTTGCAACAATCTTACAATCCCACATTAATTATAAAATCCCAGTACCTCGTAGTCACTGTTTTGTAAAAATTTTAAGTTAGTTAGCATCTCTGGAGCCCTGCTGCTAGCCATGTTTCTCACTGCCTTTAATGACAGATCCTGTTATACCCAGCTGCCACAAGATTTATCACTATTATTTCTACATGGTCACAAGTAATTGTGTCATCTGATGAAATTAGTTCTGTAATGTTATCATATCAATTATCATTATGATTACAAGCAGTTTTGTATGCCCGAGAGCTAGGAGAGCTGGAACACTTTGTGTACTTCCAGACAGGTGTCAGGTTATCAACTCTGTACTAACACCTAATTGGGACTCGGGAAAAAAATATCAACAAAAAAAGCTCCTAATGGCCAATCTAGTCTTAATTTTAAAACTAGTATTTGACTGTGTATATAGGTCTTCGCTTAGTTACTGGCTTTAGTAGCTGCTACAACCCACCAAACAATAGCGCCGGGCAGGGGAGGTGTGCACAGGCCCGGGAAGGGCAGGACAGCAGTACAGAGCCCCGGGGCAGGCGCACACAGCCCCCGGACAGAGCACACAGCCGCAGGCAGCGCAGGACAGGAGCACACAGCCCCGGACAGGGCGGGCCGTACCTAGGAGGCTGTCGGAGGACAGGGCCCAGGCGCAGCGCTCCGCCGCCCGGCGCCGCGGGCACTGACCCGGCTCGGGGCGGGAGGCGTTCGGGGCCGGGCAGAGCCCGCGGGAGCCGCACAGCGCGGCCACACAGCCCCAGGCCAGGCAGGCGGGCAGCCAGCGGCGCCACCACATGTCCCCAGACCTCGCCCTCAGGAGTCACCTACGAACCCGGCCTCAGGTCTCCCGCCCTCAAGGAGGGCGTAGGGGGTGCCCGCCCGGCACCCCGCCGGAGGGCGGTGGCGGCGCGGGGCTTCCGCGTCCGGGTCGCGGCGGTGCCGGGAGGCGGTGCCGGCGCGGCGGGGCTGGGGGACACCATGGCCTTGCGGTGGTGGTGGCGGAGCGGCGCCTCGTGCCGCCGGGCGCCGCCGCTCGGCTCCATGCCGAGCCCCGGCTCCATGCCGAGCCCCGGCCCCCGCGCCCCGCCGGCCCCCAGCGCGGCGGTGAGTGCGGCGGCGCCGGGCGGGCGCGGAATGAATGGGGCGGGGGGCGCCGGGCCGGACGCGGGCGGGCACCGCGCGGCCGCCGCTCCCTCGGCGTTCAACAGCCTCCCGCCCGGGCCTGGGGGCGGCTCCGTGCCAGGGGTCCTTGCTGGGGGCAGGAGCGTGCTCGGTGCAAGGTTAAATTCCGGCTTAAGGGTCTTCAGCAGTGGTCAGTGTGTGAGCCTCTCGGAGCCGTCCCTAGGTGGGAGCGGGGGAAGCGGTTCTCAGCAGTGTGAGATTTGGAAGGCGTTTGTGTGTGGTACCGTTGTGAGTGGTAATGGGGCAGTTCTCTCAGCGCCTTGGTTTGGAGCTTCCTCACGAGGCCGGGCTGCGGTCCTGACCCGCGCTGAGGTGCTCTGGCTGTCCTGAGCCGCGGGGAAGTGCTGTGGCGGATGTGTCCAGCATCCTGCAGGAGCCGCTGCTGCAGGGTTAAGCAGCAGTGTAAGGGGGGGAGTCTGTCTGTGCCCGCACTGAAGAAAGAGATCAGCTATTTTTAGCAACAGAACGCGGTGAGAGGTCCGAGAGAGCCACTTAGGAATGTCTCAGCCATAGGGCCGGACGCTGAAGTCAGACAGCAGTGGGTTGCAGAGCTGTGATCAGTTAGGGCTCCTCGCCTTCCTTTGTCTCCTTGCATGGCCTTGTGTAAGCACGGAGGGTGGAAGAGTGCCCTTGAGCAATTACAGTGCTTTTGTTTCTCTCCCCCTGTCCAAGGAGAGGGAGACTTTGATTCACGCACGAGGAGACGCTGAGGCACGAGGAGCAGGTCTCCTTGAGCGTTTCTGAGTGAGTTTTTCCAGAGGCAGTTTGGTGAACACGTGGATTGCAGTGATTTTAGGTTGGCTCAGCCCAGCATTGGGCAGGGCTCGGTACTTCCTGGCAGCGCTCCCAGGAGCAGAGTAAAAGCTGTACTTCCTTTCTCAGCCTATATCTGCTGGAATCATGTACCTGGGACTGCCTTCCACCAGGCTCCTGGGCTCTGTCTGCAGGGAGAGATCATTGGAGAGATTGCTAGGTTGGGAAGTTGGGTTCTGGACATCTAGCAGGGAGGATGGACAGGTGTAAGTTATAAACAGCAAGCTGAATTGAAACAGTTTCAGGGGGAAACAAGGACATGATTTTCTGTCAGTATCCTGGTTCACTGAAACAGCTCTTGTCCTTTTCTCTGCATCTTGACTGGTGCAGTCCAGATTTATCTGCCAGGCAGGAAATGTTTGAAAATTGCACCTTGCACAAGTGAAAAGCAAGGTTTTATTGGAGCAGCTCTGGTAATTTAACTGATAAGCCTCCTTGGCTGGGCCTGCAAGGGAGAAAGTCCAGTGCTCTGGAGCAGAAGAGTCAGTTCAGTGTGCTTATTGGCACTCATGTCTCACTTGGTATGGAAAGGGATTATGAGGCTCCCTTTGCTGCCGGGTTGTTAAAATGGAGAAATAGAGCAGTGGTGATGGATATGTTTTTTTGTAGTCAAATGTTTTCTGTTAAAGTTCTAATAAACTATCCCTGGTTTTATTTCGTGCAGATGTGTCACTTTACCCAAAGAAGTTCAACTTTCTCGTTTCCAAAAATATGTAATATATTTTGGCGGTAAGTTGGAGATTCATTTTGTTGTGTAGTGGGAAAAGATATAGTTACTGGGTGAACACCTGTGAGCTGTAAACTTTGAAAATAAGGTTTACTCCAGTACATAGTTGGGTAATTCTGTGTAGACTGCTACTGTAGTGCTGAGTCTGAACCTCAGTCCTCTATCCTGGAGAGTAATGGGCAAAGTAAGAATGCTGCAAGAAAATACATATAGTTAACTTTGGAAAAGGAAACATCAGAAGAATAAGAAGAAACTTCAACTCCAGGAAACAAACAAACAAATCTCCTAAGCTTAATGCATCCAGGTGGAGCTTTCACCCTTTTCTGATGAACTTTCCTAGCATCATCATGCTACCTGGAAGCATTGATTTAATTTATTATGCAGCTGGGTGTACAAAGGGAAAAATTTCAAATCTAAGTCAGGAATATTTTTTCAGGAGTTTATGAGAGAGGGAAGAAAGTAACAGAATACTTGGGTTTCCAGAAGTGAAGGCTCTCTCTCCAAATGTAGGCTATACTATCCATAGCATATTCAAAAGGAATACCTCGAGAGCAACATAGTGTTCTGTGTCTCAGAAGACTTCTGTGATCTCTTAAGGACAGAGTGTGTGTTCGCTTGCCAAATGTGCTTTGCCAGCTCCCAAAGGCTATGATCATCAATACATAGCTCTGCTGTCCTTGCACCTTACTGTCTGGCTGAAAAGAGTGTTTTGATGCCTTCATGTGTTTTAGCCATTTGGTTAAATCTTGTGTGAGGGGAGAGGGGGAGAAATGCTTTCAGATGTTTCTGTTTCGGGAATCAGGGGAACTTGACTTCTAACAAGACTGCTCTCTTAAAAAGCACTGTCACCAGGTTTCATCATACAAGTACATCCCACTTGTGCAGCTGCAGTAAGACAATTAGTGATGAAAAATACCAAGACCCTTTTCAGCTTGGTAGAAAAGACTTGAAGAATCTCTATGAAGATATTAAAAAGGTAAGGGATTTTGGTGGCTGTTCTGGGAGGATTGTTTTTAGTAACAACCATCAATTTGGAGGATATTTATTGGAAGAATGTTATTTTATTTATATTTATGAACAACTGTCTGAAACTTAAACTGAAGGCAAATGGAGCATTTCTCCTATTTTATAGAACCAGAATGCAATTTTTTGCTCCTGATCTGCAGTGCTGGAATGCATCATTTACATTTCAGATTACTCATAGTAATTTTTAAAACAACTTCAGCTTACATTGGGTGAAATGAATGCAGGCAATAACCTTATACAGGCATACTGTTTTACTTACCTCAAACAGATTGACTTTGTGACTTCCATGCTGAAATGCTGTTGTCCTTTTTATAGGAATTGCTGGTCTCTGCAGCAGAACTTAAGGAAATGTGTGATTATTACTTTGATGGGAAGGGAAAGGCCTTTCGACCAATGATTGTGGTGCTAATGGCTCGGGCTTGCAACATTCACCATAATAATTCCAAGTGAGTTGGTCACTTTCAGATACACACATCACACTTGAAAGTTATCATTCTTGTGTTTCTGAAAAATACTTTATGAAAGTAATGTGCTCCTCAGTAAAACCTGAATGTAAGTTCCATCTTGAAGCTGCATTTTTGTAGTTGTCAGTGCAAAAGGAACTGCTGGCTTTATTACATATTTCCATGTGTTAAATTGTGGACTGTACAGCGCTTGTAACTGGGGTGCGTAAATAATGTTGCTGAATTACAATATTTGTAAGGCTTTTAGTCAATTCCAGCTTCTTGCATAAATGCTTTATTAGAACCTTTAATACTCCTTGAAACTATATAAACTTAATTAAAAGTATTTTTCAATTGTAACCACTCCTGTTCCTATTAAACTCTGGTCACAGGTAAGAACTTTGCTGCGAGAAGAGACCTTCATGGATTTTTTTAGTAATTATGCAGAAAAGCCATTAAAAAGGTGGTGTGATTATATTCAAGGCTGTGAGACTTTGAAAACAGTCAGAGTTTTTTTTTTCACCCTCTAGTAGCAAGTTTCTACACTTTAATATAACATTCTAAGCTAATTATTCTGGTGTAATCTTTATGATCTCCAAGTTACTTGTCTTTTGAAAGCAATTTTAACTGAGCACAACATCATGCTTGGCCTGTGCTCTCTATCACTCCTTAGTCTGGCTCATTGTAAACACTTCACTCCACACGTTCCTATCAACTGCTATGTTTGCATTTTGAGGGAAGATGTTGTTGGCTGGAGTGTTCTCTGCCTTCCAGCTACACTTCCAGTCTTGCCTTGTATAGAATTTCAAATAGAAAATCTTTGATCCCTTTCCAGAAGTGTTTCTAGACTAATTTGTCAGTCTTAAGGGATTTCTCTGAGCTCTTGCATAATTTTTTTTCTGTAGCAGTAGTTTAATGCCTTGTTGGACTTGATTACTACCTCAGAACATGGCATGTATTTTGTTGCGAGGATGGCATCTCCCCCTGTACCCCCTCCTATGTGAATATAATTTTGAAGGAGAAAGCAAACCCGAGCTGTCAGTGTCCTGTCCTGTGTGTGCCAGTTCCCCTTATTTTAGGAAAACATTATCCCGGATTAATGAACTTTGCTCCAGCCAGATTCTGTTGTCAATTCAGGACTGCTTCTTGTCATTGACTTACACATAGCAAAAGGAATAATACTGATTGTGAAAATCCTCAGAGATGCCTTTTGTCACTGACATAGTATTTTCGTGCGTGATCTTGACATGAAAATCAGGAGCATGAGGATGGCAATTTTTGGTGGCAGAATCATTCTTGATGATCGGCCATCCATGGTGAAATCTAAGGAAGCACAGTAAACCAAAAATCTCTGCTTGAGTTTGTAGGGTCATGGGTGTCCCATTAGGGCATAACCCCAGTGTGGTTTGCAACCACCTTCTCTATGAAAAACCTCAAAGATATCCTAGCATGCATCTACCATCCTGTTCAGCTACAGGAGTGTGTATCACACTTCCTGAAATCATCGGTGTGTCTGATCCCTGTGTTCAAAAGAAGTTAAGTCCAGCTAGCTTCAGGCATGGATTGCAAAGATGATCACAAAGAACGAAGACTTGTAGTCTACAAATTTATCAGGAACAGGGCGAAAGAGCTATTTAAGACAAAGCATTATGTTGCTAAGAGGATGGAAATTTAGGAGGAGACTTTTAACAACAGGGACAGTGAGTTTTTGGAACATCTTTCGAGTCAAAATAATGGTAAAAATAGTTTTATCTCATTCTAGTGTGTAGCATGAGAAGCTTATGAACAAAATCATGCGTGCAGTACTGAGAAGGCTGGAACTGATGTCATACAGTGTGGGAGTTGAACAGTGAATCAAAGAGGTAGCAGTAGAAAGACTGGTTATGCCTTTATGCTCAAAGCATATTTGCTGTCTCTTGACATATGTATATGCTCATGGACATATTCTTGTCCATGTGTTACGCTGTCTCAGAACGGTCAGGACCAGTTTTGAGACCTGCCCTATGCCTGTAAGAAAGTGCCACATACGCCTGGGGCAAGTGTTTGCTTTGCAGTAGCCAACCCTTGGTATAAGTCCTCTGATTTCTAGATGCCTGTGTCATTTGGCAGTGTTTGTACATCTGTTGCAGTTCTAATCAGCACCTCCAAAATGTGTTCAGTGTTTAAAAGCCTCCTCAATAATCTGAGTGTTCCTTGCACAAACCAGGCTGAGTCACTGCCTTTGTCATGTTGCTTTTAGAATGAAATTCTGAGTGGCAAGGACAGAAACGTTTCAGCAAAGGAATGGAATGAAATCTCGGGGTATTTACCTTCCTCTCCTGTGCCCTGTGCCAATTTCTCCAAGCCTGTGGTTGTAATTAAATATCACATATGTTGATACAAGTCTTCACTGTACTGCTTGTTGGTTGGTGCATGGTGACCAATGTTTTTTGAAGGTTGGCAAGGCCATTCCAAAGGAATTTACATTTGTACCGTGGATACCCAGTTCCTGTGAGCTGATAAAGTTTTGTGGGCATTTTCTTCTCTTTCGCTTTTAAGCTTCTTGAAGCAGACTGTCTTTGGCCTGCTCTCTGTATACATGGACTTCACATTGATACTGTGATTGATTCATGATTGTTCTCTCTTAAAGCAACGTTGGCTCCAGGTGACAAATTGTTGTGCCAACTTTTTTATATTTGTGAGGAAAATTGTCTATGTAGAGAAGTAATGCTGCGTATTTTTAACTCTGCTACTCTTCTACAAACCTGAGGAGAAAAATACTTGCCTTCCATTCTGCTTCTCCCAATGCTTTTTTAAGATGTTTTTCCACTTTCAAGTTGTCATTTCCCTTGAAGCATTTTATCATTCTTTTCCTCAGTTAATACTGATTCTTCTCCTAGGCTTGTTTTTCTTTGTTGAGGCTTTGGTTCCCACGCATGTAATTGAAGACCAGTATCTATAGACTTGTAGGGTGAGCCAATATCCTGTGCTGTTCATCCCTAGCATTTTTTTAAAATTTTGCCTCTGGGGTTTGTATTGCTGATGTTCAGTTTCTGTTTCATCTTGGTGCCATTCTCAACTGTAATATAACTTTCTGGACCCAGCATGCTTTTGCCTGCTCTTTCATTTTCTTTTCTTCTTTTGTGCAATTTTTGTATAAAAGGTAATACTTTTCCTTATTTGGCTGTTAAAATAACAGGACTCAACTTAGGAAGGCTGCAGGTCCTGATCTTACGAGGCAATCCAGAGAGGCCTTTTTCTCTTCAAAGAGTCCCACCAGAATAGCTGAGATTTCTCAAGAGAATGCTGGTGGCTCTTCTTGCAGGTTAGGTGACATCATTTATGTTTAGGTTTGAACAAGGTGAGGTATTTACTATACCCTTAGCAGGTTAACTGTTTTTCTAGAGTGAGGTCACTTTATTGTGGTCATTATAAGGAAAATGACAGTTGTATAAAGAATTATCTGAACTATTACCAAATCGGTAAGTGACTGAAGCACATTGTTTCTTTTCTCTTGAAGTTCTAAGTGTCAGAAGTCCTACCCTGAGTCTTTAAGTCCCTTGGGCAGTGGCTTTTTGCTTATTGATAACAACTTTGCTTTGTGTGAGAGTAAGAATTGTTGTAAATAGTTTAAGCTGAGGTCATGCAAACCCTCAATTTCACACATCCACTGGCACTTCTTCACATACCTATGTGCAGAATTCACAGAATTATCACTTAGCCTGACAGGACCTAGTGCTTGTGTTTCTCTGTTCTCCAAGGGTGTTCGCAAATAAGAGTCTATTTTATTTTTCTGCAACCAAAATGAGAGAGACAAATAAGAGAGGACCTCAGAAGTACAGAGACAGTAGAGAAAATAGTGAGCACAAAAGGTTTAGAGGCAGGGGAAAGGGAAAGAAATTTATCAGAATAGTGTGAGAAACAAATAAAATTACCTGGCTAAACTCAATGGAATATTTCCTAAAGATAGGACCTGCCAGCAACCTTAGTTCCCTTTTGTTTCACTCCTCCAAAATGTCATTGTCAGAAGCCCATGGTATCAGCTGCTCTGCAGTTTTCTCCTGTGTTAACACATGCATTCTCTGTGCTTCCCCTAGTTTGCAGTGCCCTTCTGTGTCACAGACTCTCTGAGATGGTTGCTTCTTTCAGCCACAGGGCCTTAACACGAGAAAGATGCTTGGAAGAATGTGGCCATAGCACAAAAATTTTGCAAATTCTTATGCTCATTTCCTCTCCTTAAACTGGTAGTATTTGCTTACTGGCAAACACATTGCCTCCAAGCTCTTTGTTGGAGAGTGTAAATCCTGGTTTGTGTGGTTTTGAGTGCCCGCCTGACCATTGTTGGGTAGTTTTGGTTGTTTGTTTTTTATTTGGTTTTGGTTTGGTTTGGTTCTGGACAGGGTTATTTGGAGGGCGATATTTGGGGTTTTTTAACCTGTATGGTCAGCCTTGGTTTGTTCAGTGTTCATGAAACAAGTTCTGTAATGGAAAATGTCTCAGGGTACAGTAGATCTATAAAACCTTATCACTGTATCAAGCAGGGAGTCCTACTGAAAAACAGAACATGATCAGCTGTATGAAGTACCTGTGAAGTACCTGATACATCATCTTGGGGTGTCTTTACTTTGAGAATGATCTAAAAATGGCATCATTCCACTTACTGGATTTGCAGGGACCCTATTATCTATTGACTTGAGTTACTGCCACCTTTTGCTTTTGTTTTGCAGGAGAGGCTGAATGAAAAATGGCAGGGAATGAGAAGAATCCTGGAGTTTGTGTGTTTTCCCCTAAAATAGGCATGCTCTGATTTAGAATTAGTCTCACAAGATGCATGTAGGAAACTATTACAGATCTTTTTTTGCCCGCAGTGGGAAGAACCTTGCTTGAGACTTTGTGGAAATAGCAGTTTTAAAACACCTTCAGATTAAATTGTCATATTTGATACAACATTCTGGAAACCAGACACATGAACCATGAGCATTCCTATGCCATTTTTAGTCATTGTCAGAGATGAAATACACTATAATACAGAACTTCTCAGAACCTGCATTTGAAATAACTGGTTTTGTGCTGTCTTCATACTACTGAAATATTTCAGTATGTCAGTGAATATTGCCATTTACTGCTGCTTCCCAGCAGGAAATCCAGTCTGCTTCCATAATTAATGAAAAAGGGAAACCCCAAAAGGAGAACAGTGCATGGAAGAGGCTGGAGACCTTTACAGTTTTTTGAAGGTAAGTTTTTCCCTGCTTAGTAAGAATAGTTTATTTTGGAAAACTATTTACACTGAACTAGCACTGGATTAAATCACTAGTCCACATTAAGACTTACCTTCAAACAACCATAGAGGTTTCCAGCTCCTATTTTCTGTTGTGTAAAAGCCATATTTTCACAGCCTGTGAGGTACCCATTCATCCTGCTGTTGTTCAGGATGGAGAACTCCCACTGACAGCAGTGCAGAATTGTGTATAGAGGTAGGTGTCAGAACGCAGTGTTATGTCAGCAGACCACAAGATGTTCTTTCATTTTGTGATTAATCACTACAATTTAATGGACATAGGCAGTGCAGGAAGGCTTTAAGTTCCCTTCAGCTGAGCTGAAATTATCTTCTCTTTCAGTTCTTTTTCTGTTCTGGTGGAAAATAGTGTGATTTTCTCTGTTGTCTGTATACCAGAAGTGCGGTATCTATATATCAGAAGTAGTTTTTTTATTTGGTTGTGGGTTTGGGGTTTTTTGTGTTATTAGTTTGTGTGTGGGGTTTTCTAAATGTGGTCTTGTTACACCTGTGAGGCAAGGCTGACTGGGATAGCCATTGCTGGGATCCTGCATGTAACCCATGTTGAAAGCAGATAGAAAAAGATGGATACTGGAAGAAGACAGTGGCAGCTGGATACTGAGGGAGATGGTGTGAGCTAGCTTGGCTCTTTTATGTGCTTTTTGGCAGTCTTGTTCTCTAGATAATTGCTTCGGTGTTCTTCCATTACCTTCTTTTCACCTAGTTTAAAAATAAAGTAGGTGTGAACTACTGAGAGTTGAATCATCAGTGTTAGATCTTCCCAAAGGCTGAGCTCCAATGAATGTTAGGTGGTTGGTGTTTACAGTCCTAAAGTGGCTGCAGTGTAATTCTAGTATAATTCCTCAGGCTTCTGAAGAACCTCTGAGGTTTTAAGGTAATCAGATAACATAAAGGATAAGATCTATAAGTTATGCCTTTCAAATGTAGAGTACAGGTTTCTGTGTCTTCTGATCTCTCCAGCTTGTTGGTTAGTAGAGTCATCCAGCTTTAGAGAGTTTGCGATGCCACATTTATAGGTAGAGCAACACAGAGGTAAGGAAAACTTAACTTAAAACTCATCTACAAAGCTACCTGGCATTCTTTTCTCTGCTGTTTTCCAGATTTCAGTCTTGGAGCCCAAGCATCCTTGATGCTGTGCTATTTACTGCAGTCTGGATTTAGATGGATTAAAGCCACTAATGCAGGAGTTTCGCAGTACTGTTGATGCAGCAACGTAGAAACAGGCCTAATAAGGATGGACACACCCCTCTCCACTTACTGTACTTATGTGATCTTATTTTCTCTTGTCTTCCTAATTCCAGGTTTGAAAGAAGGGGGTCAGACCATGAAAAAGCTGTGACAGCTGTTTTCAGAGAAACGTTTTTTGTTTGGTTTTTAATAGAGATTTTTTTAGTGTATTGCAGCGTATATAATCGATGTAATTATTTGACTGTTCTTGTTTTTTATTTTAGGGAGGTGCAAGCAAGCCAGCGCTCTGTGGCCATAATTGCTGAGATGATCCACACAGCCAGTCTAGTTCATGATGATGTTATTGATGATGCAAATTCTCGCAGAGGAAAAAGGACAGTTAATCAAATCTGGGGAGAGAGGAAAGTGAGTTTGCTAATAAGTTTAAGACTTGCCTTTGAGCTTCAGAAGAGCACAAATACCTTGAGGTTTGTAACGTTACTATCCCTAGGTCTTGGGATATATCCGAAAACATATGAAGAGGTGTACACAGTTTGTGGGTGAGACAAATGTGTTTTCTGAACTGTTGGAAGCATTAGTTAATGAATGATTAAAGTGTGTAAGTGTCAGGCCTGTTCAGCCTTGAGAAGAGACGACTGAGAGGGCCCTCATCATAAGTATCTGAAAACAGTGTCAAGAAGATGGATCCAGGCTCTTCTCACTGGTGTCAAGTAATAGGACAAGAGGCTGTGGAGAGAAACTGATGGACAGGAAGTTCCACCTGAATATGAACAGATTGTCCAGAGGGGCTTTGGAGTCTCCCTCAATGGAGAAATTCAAGAACCACCTGGGCACAATCCTGTGCCATGTGCTCTAGGATGGTTCTGCTTGAGCAGAGAAGTTGGACCAGATGACCATTGTGACCACTTCCCACATGACCCATTCTGTGATTATTACTGATTTTACATTGCCTGTGCCATTCTCTGCAGTGCTGTTGAAATACTTTCAACTTGTACCTCATCCTGAGCACTGATCAGTGGGAATTTTTTTGAAAGTGCTGTTTCTTCACAGAGCATTACAAGAAAGGTCTTCACCAGAAAATGCAAGGGAGGAACTTAGGGCAATTCAGAGTTCACGTGGCGTGACAGCCACAATAGAATGGTCAAATAGAGAAGTAATATTCAAAAAAGCTTCATAGGCAAACACACGTTCAGATACTGCATACAGGGAGGACAGTGCTTATACAGAAGAATATAAACAGCACTATAAGATAGGGATTTAAAACTAACTCAGATTTCAATATTTGGTTATGTGTTTTTTCTCTCTCAAAATGAGATATTTGTGCGTTATGTAGGAAAGTTACGTGATGTGAGTAGATCTGACAAATAAAGGAAATTGTACTGTCTGTAGTAACACAGGAAAAGACTTAAGGGATCAACTTGTTGTTATTGTTCTTAGGCTGTTCTAGCTGGTGACTTCATCCTCTCAGCTGCTTCTGTAGCTTTGGCACGAATTGGAAATACTACTATCATCTCTGTTCTAACTCAGGTGATTGAAGATCTGGTGCGTGGTAAGGCCTTTTCCTATTTTTATCTTCTGATTTGCTTGCCTAAGCAGTACATCCACAAATAAAACCTCCCATCTGTGCAACATTTTAGGTGAATTCCTCCAGCTGGGTTCCAAGGAAAACGAGAATGAGAGATTTGCTCACTACCTCGAGAAGACTTTTAAGAAGACGGCGAGTCTGATAGCAAACAGTTGTAAAGCAGTATGTACGTCTGTCTCTTCTGAAGTTAACATACCATACTGTAAGCTTCACAGCTGAACTCCTAGTATTGCTGTTTGCTCTGGAGACCCTCCAAAGCAAACCCTTGAAATGGTATTCTGCCAGAATGTGAATGGGTTTGACATTGTGAATTTTATCACAGTTCAGCTATGTAGCCTCCAATATTGGTTTTCACTTTTTCTTTGCGTTTTTTATTTGTACACAGATTTATTGTTATTCTTACTTGAATCAAAATAAGGTTCAAATAATCAAAACAGTGGCAGTCTTTAATTTATGAAATTCTGCAACTTCGAGACAGTGGTTTTAATCTCAGTTGGTAATTTTTGAGCCTATAATTTGATTTTAAATCATCTTTAACATCTGGCCCTACTCACTGGTGTTCAGGGAGACCTTAAATGGTAACAGTGGGAGGAAACAATTAATTCAGAGAATCAGAGAGTATGCTGATTTGGAAGGGGCCCATCAGGATCATCAAGTCCAACTCTTGGCCCTGCACAGGACACCCCAAGAGTCACACCCTGTGCCTGAGAGCATCGTCCAAACACTTCCTGAATTGTGTCAGGTTTAGTGCTGTGACCACTTCCCTGGAGAGCCTTTTCCAGTGCCTAGTCACCCTCTGGGTGAAAACAGTTTCCTGGTATCTCTATATCACATTGTGAAAAACGAGAAGCATGTACTTCTTGATTTGTCTGGGGGTTTTGATTATCGATTGCTTTATCCAACCTTGTCACTCGGTTCTGTTACTTGATTACAAAAAGATCCAATTCAAGATGATGTTCTTACTCAAAAATAGATGTTCAGTTTTAGTGCAGAAAATGGAGGTGGGTAATAATCTCAAAAAAAGAGTTTTCTCCCCAAAATCTCCCTAAAAGAGAGTTTTGGTTATTCTTTTTAGTGAAAGGCAGTATAGCTGATGGATTCTATAGCAAGAGGGAGTTCTAAGAGAATTAGACTAAAAATCTGTGCTAGTGCTAATCATCTTTCTTTGTTCTCAGAGAACTGGTATATTTGTGCAACCGCAGTTTAAAATTGCTTGTGTCAAAAGGATCACATATAATGAGACACACAGATTTTGGGGGAGGGAAAATATCTTTCATTCTAGTTGGAGGAAAGAAATTAAGTCTTCTGGATTGCTCATATTAATGGCAGTATGACCCTGACAATTTTCTTCTGCAAGTGTTCTTTTATATCAGTAGGCACTTGGACTAGTAAAGAGCATCACATAGTTCTGCTACCCCAAAAAAATATACCCAAGTTTTTATATTCATTTTGGCAGTCTGCCTAAAATAATCTTTGCAGATAGAAGAAATCACCTTCTCACTGGGTGCATTCTCCTTACAAATGTGTTAATTTAAGATTTTTCCTTTTTGTGACTTGCAAGAGTTAAGGATTTAAGCACTTCTCTTAGGATTGGGGCTGTGATGCTGGTGAAGGGGGTGTTTGGCTGCTTTTTTTCTAGTGGCTGCTCTGAGTTGTTCCATTGCTGAATTGCTGGAATTTTATATGCTGTAAAATTTGTGTTAGAAAGGAAAACTGGGAGAGAACGTCTGTCTTCATGGCAAATCCTTACTTGCTGCACACAGTACTAATGAGTTGAATATGTTTGTTTCCCTCAGTTTCTTTCTGCATGGATTAGGAGAGCTCTATTGATAACAGTTAAGAGGAATTTTTTTGTTTGGGATTTGAGGTGTGTTTTTTGTACATGTGGGTGTTGAGATCTTTTTGTTTAGATGGCTTTGGCTACTGAGGAAATGGAATCAGAAGGGTGTTATATTTTCTGTAGTAAAAATGATAGGCAGGATCATCAGTTCTAGCTTGAAAGGAAAGTCAGGGAATCAAGAGTATTCGTATCTTGTTTTCAGGGACAAAAGTAAGGGGAGAGATTATGGGTTTTCAAAGCAGTTCAGTTCCTGTTAATGATAGGAAAAAACTTATTTATTGCTGTGATTAAATAAAATTTAAGTATTAACTGGAAAGAAGATGTCAAACAGGCTCAGGTGGCACCTTAGAATTCCACGGTGCTATGCTTTAGAGATGGAAGAGTAGAGTATTCCTGGAAAAATGTCTAAACAAGACATACACTGTAATAGATAGATAGATTCTGTACCACCAAAGCATTACTGCATTTGAATCAAAATCCTTTAAGTTAGGAGTTGGATGATGCCTTTTCCTGGTCTTAAAATCAAGAATCAAACACGGTTAGAAGGGAAAAAGGGATTTTACCTTGGTATTTATTTTAAGGATCTTTAGGTGCACTACGTTCAGGTCGAATGCCCCTCCATGCACACCACAATACACACACCCAAAAGATCTGGTATAACATTATAGGTGTTACTAATTAGCATATCTATCAAAAATTCCCCAATGAGAGGCTCGAATGAGCCCCCCCTCCCCGAGGAACCTCCCCCTGGATGGTTCTGTTAGTTTACAAAATGTGTTCTGGAGAGGACCTTGGGGTCTGGGGCACACTGCTCCCTAACTACGAAGCTTCTGAAATGTTTAGTCTCCTAGCTTGACAAACAAGTCCAAAAATGTAGGCAAAAAGCACTAAGAATACAGAAGTTATAAAAAGGTATAACAGGGGTGTTAAAGAAAAGACAAAAATCATCATGGCATCAGGGGACAGAACAGTCTGTTCAAGATGTTAAGAGCCATCCCAGTCTCCAGTTTATTTCTACAATAGTTCTGCATGGGGGAGTGTTACCAAAGTTTCAATCGAAGTGTATTGTAAAAGGAAACAGTGGCAGATGTCCCAGAGTCATTGAAGCCTTAGTTACTGCAAGGCATTTTTTCAGAGAAACATGAGGTAACTTCAGTTCAAGAATTCAGAAACAATAAAGCTGAAGTGGAATTTCTGTTTAGTCATCAGGCCACCTGGAGATAGCAAAATAACTTGAGCAGGTTTTCTGTCCTTTTTAAACCCTGCTGTAATGTGAATTCTGGAGCCTCGTAAAACTGTTTATATTTTGCACAGTATACTTTCAGATGAGGGATTAAATCATGCTTGCTTTGAGGTAAGTGTAAAGGTGCACTAGAGATTCTTGGTTTCTGCATTAGGAGGAAGCTTGTGCTTCCCTCACTCCCTCCTCAAGAGTAGTTCCCAGGAGGGTTTGAGGAGCCCGGAGGAAGTCAGCGGCATTCCCAGCAGCAGTGAAGGCTGAACATGGAGGGTGCATCACTGCCAGCGCAGCAGCACAGCCAGGGCAGTGGCTGTGAGACCACAGGGCACAAGCTCAGAGTGGGATTTTTCATCCTTGGAGATGCTCAGAAACCAACTGGACACAGCTCTGAGAAACCTGATCTAACTGTGAAGTAAATGCTCCTTGGAGCAGGTGACTTCAGAGTTTCCATCCAACCTAAACTATTCAGTGATTCTCCTGGAAAGAGGAACACTGCTCCTGTCTAGAAAAGCAGTGGTGGATGAGCCAGGAATGAGAAGGCAGGAACCTGACTGCTTCTGGAGAGGAGAAAGACTGGAAAGGCGGAAGATTTTAGAGCCTATTCCTTTCCATGGAGTCCACAAATCTAGGAGTGCAAGAACAAATATTGCTTGTAGTGTTTATTTAAGCATGTTCTGGCCCAGCAGCAGGTTTTCCTCTCTGACCTACAGAGCACTGGTAGAGATGTGCAAGTGCTTTCAACTCCAGCTGCTGTATGGTCACATACTAAATATCAGAGCAGGATATATCTACCCAGAGCTGATGATGTATTTTATGGATGTGAAATTCAGTAAAAAGGCAAAATTTGTTTATAGTCTCTCATATAACAGAAACAACTTTTTATTGCAAAAGGTGTGTTTGAAATAACACCAAGCAGATTGTCTTGCTTTGTTGAATTCAAAGAACCTTTCTAAAGAATTTGTTCCACTTGGTATTAGGAAGGATTTTTCATCATGATTTAGTGGAGGACAGGCCTGAATTCTTGCAAGATTAAATTTGTCATCAACCAGTCATACCTGTTTGGGGAGCTATAGGATGTTTTCAAGGGGGGAGCTTTATAATTTGAACACGTCATTATATTGATTTCATTATCCTGATTTGTATTTGCTGTTATCCCAGGACGTTATCCCAGTACAGCTCCAGTTGAACTCCATGTGGGAGTGACAGGCTGCCTGGCTGCAGCCCGGCCAGTGTCCAGCTGGGGGCAACAATCTACAAGAGCAGTTTGAGAAAATTGTGTCCTGAAGGAACTGCCTGTTAGATACAACCCAGTCATTGCAGGTTTATGGTGTCGTCATGATCAGAGGGTTGTTCACTTGAGGATGACTGGCAAATCAAATCTCCTGAATTTTTAAACTTTTATTGGTCTTTTTTTTGTCTATGAACAAGAAATGACATTTCAGATTGAATGAGGAAGCTGTTTACGTGGCACTTCCTCTCACCCTCTGCCAGCTAGTGCCCGCTGTGACCCTTTGCCATTAACCAGGGTTTTGTCACTGAATTCCATATTTTAATCCTCCACATGGAATGAAATGTGGCAGTAGATAAGGATTTCATTGAAACAGGGTAGATGCAGTCTCCCTGCCATGCTGATATTATGTGATTTGTATTACAGAAGCAACCAAAAGTTTGCATCGTACAGCAGTGGACGTTACGTCTTCGGGCAAATACTGCTATTTAAGAGACAAGCATCAAAAGGAGGATAAAAGGGCAAAATGTTCTACTTTGATTGTCCCTAGTAACATCTATTTAAATATTTCATATTTGCAGTTCACTCTGTTTAATAGCCTTCAGGATTTTATCTGATTATTAGGGATAGCATTATTTTCCTGCTATACTGTCCCCCTCTTTTAAATAAAAGTGGGGAATGTATGATGCTGTTAAATCCTCAGTCATCCAGATTCCTCTGGGGTTTAGTTATTATCCACAGATGCAGGTTATGACTGGGAAGTGTTCTGATGCTCAGATGTGAAGTGCACTGATGCATGAAATAATGTCTTGTTTTGTGCGAGTTGCATCACATTTCTTAGGATATAATGTTGCGTCTTATGTCAATCTTCACGTTCACCTTCAAAGCTACTACTGGACTCGCTTTTAATTTGTGTTTGGTTTTGGGGCTGGAGTTTTTTTTTGATGATCCTACCTTACATAGTCTTAAAGAGGAATTTAGATAGATAGATAGATATAGATATATAAATATATAGACACACATACACACACACACGTATTTTTCTATTGTGTGGTTTTCCTAGCATATATTTTTAGTCTTAAGTAAAGTGTATCTTCACTCGTGTTAGTCACGCAGATTTGGAATGCCTGCAATAAACCAGGGTGGATTTTTGTCCCCTGTTCCTAATTGGTTTATTGAAGGTTGAAATAAATCTGAGTATTTAAATTTAACCAGCCTCATTTTGCAAAATGTATCATCAGTACATAAATGCAAAAGCATAAATGCCCTTACTTTGAGGGAAGATATTAATCCTCAGACCTAAGTTATTGTCCTGTATTTTAGTTTTATGGAGTTTATCCAGCAAAATTTCTGTCTATCAGGTAGTTGATT
Organism: Lycocorax pyrrhopterus obiensis; assembly: GCA_014706295.1. Classification (NCBI taxonomy): domain Eukaryota; kingdom Metazoa; phylum Chordata; class Aves; order Passeriformes; family Paradisaeidae; genus Lycocorax; species Lycocorax pyrrhopterus. Next base: position 16,740,750 of record JACSVZ010000002.1, on the reverse strand, counting down.
GTACATTCAAGTAAAATGTTTTGTTTATCTCAGTTTAGTGATAACTTTGTCAGCTTTGATGTGCTTTCTTCATTTGCTGTCTTTTCTTTGCCACTAGTTGTCCCTCAGTACCTTTGCCTGCAAGCTAATCAACTCATCTTCCTGAGCAAGTCAGATACAGTTAACATCACCTTAAAAATAATCTTATCTCAACTGTCCCTCCTGCACTGGGTTCAACACATCCAGCTTTGTGATCTTTTATGAGACATGTAATGTCCATTTTTCTGTTGTCTGACCTCCAGTTATCCCCTGGCTGATTTATGTATGTAATTGGCTTAATTAACCCATCACTGGACTGTATATGACTACTACACTGCATGTGAAGTGCATCCACATTTCTTCTCTCTTTATCCTTGCATTATAATTTCTAAGCCTGATAAATATTTAACGAACCTAATCTCTTTGCAGACTTGGATGTAGTTTTAATACTGCACTGCTGTTCACCCTTGTTTTCTGGTAAGCTTGGCTAGTTGTGTGTCTCCATGAACAAAGACCAGCCAGAATGTGCCCGAGTCAGCTGCTTTTTTTGCCTTTCCCAGATCCCTCCTGCCTGTCCTGGCTGTGTCACACCTATGGTCAGGGGATAAAAGTGGATGCTAACCAAAGCCTTCTATTTACTTGGGTTTTTTGTCTTTTCAGGTTTCAATTCTAGGCTGCCCTGATCCCAGAGTTCATGAGATTGCGTACCAGTATGGAAAAAACGTTGGCATAGCTTTTCAGGTAGTGTTTTTGTTGAACTAAATGGAATCTAAAATCTAAACTTCTCCAAAGTGCCTTAGAACTCAAAGTGGGCTGTCTTAATCCTTCCTACAAATCTTGTCTTTAACAAGGATTATTCTGTATTTAGCTATAATTTTTAAAAAAGAAATTTTAAACAATCTCTATGTTCATTTTTTCCAGCTGATAGATGACGTGCTGGATTTTACATCATGTGCCGACCATCTGGGGAAACCAACAGCAGCAGATCTCAAGCTTGGATTAGCCACAGGCCCTGTCTTGTTTGCTTGTCGACAGGTAAGTCAGCAGGAAGCTGCTTCCTCGAAATAAAAAGCATAAACTGCTCCTCACAGGACCAGCTGAAACACATCAAATCTCCAGTGTCAGTGATGAGCCTGGCCTGGGCACACACAACGAATCAGTGTGTGCAAGACCAGATGGATTCTGTGCACACACAAGTTCTGAGAAACAGAACTTCCTGCCCAACTCTGCTTACTGTTAGGCTCTTGTAGGTATTCAGAGTTTTAGCATGTTTTCTGTAGGTTATTCCTAAGTAGCTTCTTGCTTGTGTTCTCTCCTGAGACAACTTCTTCTTCCCAGGCTTGACTATGTATGTAGGCTTTTTTGGCTAGTTCTGGGCTTTGTATCCATCTGGGGCCAAGAACAGAAATCCCTGCCTTGCATTTAGGTGGGTACCTTTATTTATTGGATTTGATCTCTTCATGTCTTTGTCCTCAAGTATTATCCAGTTACAAACATGGGTAGCTTTCCTGTCTGAAGGTTGGATAAGAGAAAAAGGAGTGTAATAAATAAAAGAAGCTTAAAATTGGTCAAGATTTTCAGTGCCTTAAAAAGTATTTGAAGGAGCAGAATGAAAACAGAAGGGTGAGCAGCACGAAAAGAGCATTAAAATTGGTGGTTTAATTCCTTGCTTGAGTGTCTTGTTCACCAGAGGCAAGCAGATTTGGGACTTAAAAAGCAGTCCTTCCTACCAGGCTTCACAGTGTGATACAAAAACTGGCACAATTAGTTCCAGCAGAGCTCTCATCTACGATCTCTCAGTGGACTTGCTTAGAGCTTGACATGGGAAAAGTTTTAAATCATTTAAAAAAAACAACACCTTTGACTTTTACTTCCCCCTCTTAAAGAGCTGGGGGTGGGGGGGAGGTGGAGCATGCACATCTGTTTGCTTCCTTATCCTTTGGGCATTTACAAGGATGTGTATCTCAGGAAAGACAGGGGAGCACAGAGTATCAGCCAACTGACTGATACTGACTTCAGGGCAGGTGAGTGCATATTGAGAACAACCTTCTCCGTGTCCTCGGTGTCTCCCCACGTACTCATCTGGGGGATTCACAAGCACGTTCTTGAATCATTATTTCAGAATTGTGTCATCAGCAACTGGAACCATCCAAAGAACAGTGAGACACTGAGGTAGAGAGAGAGGATGGAATTATGAAACTGTTTTTGTGTGTGCTAAAGCCATGTGCAGAGGGAAACAAGGCATGTTGCAAATACCGAATTTTGGCAGAGAATGGATGACATTGATTGTGTTGTGGGTGTTGAATATTCCAGTTTTTAAATTAAAACTATTCTTTATTAATTTGTTTGTGTTGTCTGTCTCTGAACTTCATCTATCTTTTAATTAGCTTTACAAGATAAATTAGTTCATAATATAGAAATACAAGAAAAAATCTGTTAGTCCTATTTTAAAATCTTGTTCTTTGTAGGTCACTCTTAAATGTTTTTCCTCATTTATATCTTTGATAGATGGGAAGTGTACATTTTTGCATTGAAAGACAGCTTGACCATCTTACAAAGTTTTCTGCATTAACCAGAAGGCTTCTTTGCTGAAAATTTCCTGCTGTTTTCAAGAAACTAGAAGAACAGCACTGATACATAAAAAAAGCACAAGTGCTAAAAAATGTGGAGCTTCAACAGACACTTCCCTGTGTTGCTACTAAAATATATTTCATATATTTGTATCTGAATAAATTTCATTATTTGTATCCAAAATACTTATATTTTGGACTTGAAGACAGTCCAAAATATAATTATTAATTATAGGCTGTCTTTTCTCTTCAGGCTAGTATTACTGCTATCCTTTCATGTAGCTGGTACTCCTTGTCTTCCTGACAAACATTCTTTAGTTTCTAATGTGCTCTGGATCTTCAGTGACAGATGCCTTTTCTTCCTATCCTCTCCCCTCCCTCTGAGATACAGATTTGTGCATTAGGATATAAAGGAGAAAAAAATGTTTAGCTTGATATGAAACCTATTTATTCAGTATTTAAAGTTAGGTCACTCAGTAAAAAAACCCCAAAACACCCGATTTATTTTTTAAGGAAATTCACTAGTGTATGCTAATTCTAAAGCTACTCTTAAGCTAGTACAGCTGAAGAATGAGGGTTTATTTTTATTATTAGCATTCCTGTGAAATGCTGATGTGCTGCCCACTAAATATGCAGAGTTGCTAATAACAGCTCTGCCTTACAAGTTTGGGGATTTTCATGTCCTTTAGTGCTTAAACATAAAAAGTGATCCCATATGCATCCTATATAATTGTAAATATGAATAATGTGGAAACGGATTGCATGACACTACAATTAAAGTGTCATTACCTGGGAAGGAAGCTAGGATCTAGAGAAAGCCATGACTTTCTTCTTTTAGATAAAGTATGAGTCACCACCGAACTTCTGAATGTATCTCCAAGACTATGTATGAGTAATAGGAAAATGTCACAGCTCTGAGGGGTGCTCCATGTTTGTAGCTGAGCAAGGTTGTAAAGCTGCAGTTTCAGGACCAAAGGTGCACAAGGAAAGCAGATCATTGTTTAGAAGTGTATGGCAATAACATCATCTTTGTTTGACTCTAATCCTTTCAGGCAAAATGAACAAACAGCTCTTTCCCTTAAAAAGAATTCTTCTGTGGAGTAGCAGCCTTGAGTTGTGGCCTTACTTTGTTAAGCACTAGGCTGTTTTTCTGTTTCCAGGCCGTCTGAAGAAAGAGGCTGCATATTTAAATAAGTGATAAGAATTTCTCAAGACAAGTGACTTGAGTTACCTACTTGATTTGTAGGGAATTGAGCATGCAGTGCCAACTACAAATGCTATGTGACTGAAAACAAAGTATCTCATAGTTGTCATTTTTCTCTTATTAAAAAAAAATTGTGTACATAAAATACCAGCACAGTGGAAGATGTAAGAGGATATAACAGCCAGAGTTACCATGAGGGGGTTTTAGAAGTTGAACTGTGCAATATTGCAACAACAAACATCTTGGGTTCTTTTGTACGTGTGGGGGAAGAGGTGCTTCTTCTAGGAGTGCCAACACTAACCATCACTTGTGATAGAAGAATTTCTGATGCAATTATGTACCAGGTAGTAGCCACATCAGAAATTGCCACACTGGAGCATCTGCTTAACATGATAAAATGGCAGGTGCTGACTTCTGCTTCTGCTGACTTCTGGCTGAGCCAGATGGTTGAAGTTTTAAATGCTTGGGCTCTGCTACACTATAGTCCTGTGCAAACTAAAAGTATGAACCTAAAGCTAGACCTGTAGCAACAACAGTGACTGGGGAGGAGGGCTGTACTTTGGTGTTGTTCTGACCTTAGCATGGCAGGCAGCTATGTGGAAAACAACTCAAAAGCAAGTACAAACCCTTCTCCCTTTGTGCTTAGTTTCCAGAAATGAATGCTATGATAATGAGGAGATTCAGTAAGCCAGGAGATGTTGAACGTGCACGGAAGTATGTGCTGCAGGTAAGACTGATTCCAAATATCGCTGCTGTCCCTGCTGCTCAGTCTGAAATTCATTGTCCCTGAAGTAAAATACGTCAAATACCTGCTGAGTAGCATGCAACGTACAATGCCAAGTTAGAACTCCTCAGCTCTCCTACTAGCACAGAGTTTTAGCAGAAATGCTAGGTACTGAAGAGCTTTTTTTCTTTTTTTCCCCTACAATAGCATAAAATCCACATAATAATAAGTAAAAAGCTTATGCATGAACTCGGTTCCTTCAGCTGGGGCGTAGTTGTATCCAACAGCTGGTATAAGAGGCACATAATTACCAGTCAGTCTTGTAACTGCAGTGCACACCCCATACCAGTTTTAATTGACTCTGGTCTAGAAAGGCTGAGTAATGGTCTGTGCAAAATTACTACCTATTTTTCAGCATAGCATGGGGTTTTTGTACATCTCTATTTAGGGCAGGAGGGGAAGGGATAGACCATTAATTTCTAGTTTGTTATTAATACCAGTGCTGTTTTGTAAGTCACTTACATTTAACGTGGATGAGTTTTAGTACCTTGACAGTTTGGGGAAAGTAGGTGGGCTTCTCTGATTACAGAATGAGTCCTCTTCCTTTCTCCTTCAGAATATAATGTGCTAGGGTACTTACTGACCTTAAAACTTGCCCCTGTGACTGGAAGAGGCAAAAGGCAGGAGGAGGCTGATCAGTTCTCCGTTTCCTTTCTCTGTCTCCTTCCATCAGAGTGATGGTGTGCAGCAAACGACCTACCTCGCCCAGCGCTACTGCCACGCCGCGACGCGCGAGATCCGCAAGCTGCGGCCGTCCCCCGAGAGAGAGGCCCTCGTCCACCTGACAGAAATGGTTCTCATGCGAGACAAGTGAGAGAACTCCTTCCACTCGTTCTGGCAGCTACTTACCAGACTGTGCCTAAATTTATTTCAAATGTTATTTGCTTCCAACACAAGCTACCAAAAATTATTTTTTTAAAAAAAAAACCTCCCTCTTTTTTTTAAGTTCTATTTTCTCTTTTTTTAACAAAAGTTTAAAGTGTTTTACTGCAGGAAGCAATGCAATTCAGAGCAAATCAAACTGTGCTGTACAATTGTTTTAGCGGGGGCTATTGATTGTGGGGGATGGGGAAGATGTTTACATGTTGATGCACAAAGGCCACAATGAGAATAAATATAAATCAGTGTATGAAAACTGAAGCTGTTCCAAATTTCACTTGTTTACACTAATAAACAGAGCATGCATGTAAAGGAGCTGGTAAACTCCTGTGAAGAGAGATGGTTTGAATGCTTCCCTGGCTGTTTACAACAAAAGCATCTGGAATTGTATATAGAGATACTGGTTTACTGTAAAAGACCACATGTAGATTTTAATTGGTTATATACATCAGTGAGTTCCAGTTCATGCTATTGGTGGCTACTTGCTAGCAGTTAACATGATGCAGAATTTGAGACTGCTACCAAATGAATGCTTTCATTCAGAAAATGGAAGGCTCAGTATTTCTAACTCACACTAAAAATGAATGATTCACGAGCCTGTCAAACCTGCAACTCCATCACTTTCCATCACTCACTTACAGAATATATTCAGTACCTTCCCAGAAGCCTGCTTTGAAGTCCCAGGCACATTCCTCTCACAGTAATTACCCAGTACTACCACATTCCTTCTCAGGTTATTTCAGCCACAGAATGTGCAGAGCAGGGAAGCACAGCCTCTCTGGCTATCTGTGCCTGTGATCCCGTAACACAGTGGCCAAGTTCCTGTCACGTGTGTTCCCCTGGCTGCTATCTGGAGGACAGCCTGCTCCCTCTGCTCCGTGGGGCACCTTGCAGAGCCACAAAGAGAGAGTTCCCACACAGAACTGTCAGGTACAGATGGTGTCCAACTTACTGCATGCCAGTAACTCGATTCAATCAAGAACCCTCACTAAAATTAAATGTTGGCAGAAAAGAACTTTTAAGAGTATGTATAAGTGTGTAATTCAGGTTTCAGATCTAATTTATTTGCCCTCTGTCAGTGATAAAGTCATGTTACAAACATTTGCTTTTTAGTACATTGTCTGGGATAACACAGCCATGATTTTGCTACGTTAGCATTCCAAACTTCTTTGCCAAGCCAACCAACAAAGTAATGGACAAGACCTTTGGTTCACTTATATATTTATGAATGGAAAAAGTCATAATGTAAATTTACTCATTAAAAAAACTTGGGTACAAATCACACATACATAAGACCACCCATTTTTTGAATCACATGGACACCTTAGACCCGAACAACTCATTGTAATAGACTTTAGTGAGAATACTCCAGGTAAAGATTACAACAATTGGAAGCATCTTGGATTTTTAAAAAAGTATATTTCAATACATAAGTTTGTATGCATGCTTTAAACAAATATAGTTCAAGAATGAGCAAAGAGTCTAAACAAAAAGTAATATGACCAGCACTACCATTAAACTTCTCATCCAGGTTTTAATATGTTAGTCTAACGTAGTGTTAGTTACCATGCTGTACTGAAAAATGTAATGGCACAATCTGATCATGGTTCATTAAATATTATACCCTACTTCCCCATAATATTTAGGCTGGTCATAAAATTAACAATGCATAAGTAAATAAGTATAACCAGTTATAGACAGTTGCTTGTTTTACAAATTGCCATCAGGTAAGACATACTGTCCCCAGAGACTCAGAGATGGACATTCAATCATACCATTAAAACAGTATGGCCTGAAGAAATGGGCACAATTTTTTGAAAGTATATTAAGACAATTCTGTTAGCTTTTAGTTACCCCTTGTAAATAATCATGGTATGACTTGAATACAAGACCAAACTTTGAAAAGCAAAGGATTTTAATCGGCATAGTGCATGATTGATTCAACATAATTCCCAGGAAACAAGCCAGTTACTCGATTGCAAACTCCTTCATACCAGCCGTCATCGTTCTTCTTTATCACATAAATGATTGCACCCTCCATAAACGACAGCTCGTCGTCTTTGTCCTTTGTATAGTCATATATAGCAACAACTGTGGAATAAACAGGGACACATTTAGCTTGTACTTCAGAAAATGTTAAAAGATTAGTTTGCTATCTTGGGATTTTCAATAATGAATTCACATGCTTTTCCTGTTGAACGTTAAGCCCAGAAAATGGAATTTCACTCTCCTTGCAACATTAGCTAGCAGTAAGAAGTGGGTGGTGACTACACTGAACACTCAGTTAAGCTGCTGACAGAGAAGTTTGTCCGACTGTGACACAGTAAAGTGGAGCTTATCGACACTTAAAAGCTGAACTAGGGAATAACTGACTTATGTGGTACCCATTTCTGATCACATTACCTCAAAAGCATATGGATCCCTTTATATGAATCTCTTGATTAGAACATGGCTAAAAAAAATTTTACAAAAATCATTCCTCTAAGGCCCCTGCTTGCACCTCAGCGTGGTCTTGCATACATGGCTGCAAAAGCCATTGCACACAAACAAATGGTCTTTCCTACAGAGCTTTTACGTCGTAAGGAGTTCTGGCGTTACTTTTCAAGGAGCTGCACTGAGTGCAAGTAGGAAAGTTACTGAACAAGAATGTAGAAGCGACATCTGTTATTTTTCAGTACCTGCTTGGTGAATACTTCACTCTTACCAACCTCCAACTCGCTATGTGCCATTAACAAAGCAGAGATTTCCTCAAGGAAAGAATGTTGCCACCACCAGTACTGGAGTTAAAAACTATCACTGTGGATATACAGACCTCAGACATCACAGCCTTACCCTTCAAAATTTAATATGGATTTATGCAATTGATCAGCTTTATGAATTCCAAGAATCCACTATTTTACACCTACATATATTCTCAGATATCTGATGTCTTAATGCCTAGCAATGATGTGCTGCATCAGTAACTTTCATCCCATGGGTATGTCCTACACACAGTCCAGCTCCAAGTGAAGATACAGGAGCTCTGCCACAAATATCACAGGTACCTGGCCCCATTTCATATTCACTACAGCATGAGAAAACTGAGAAAACTTTTCATGAGAAAACTGGCAGCACTGCTGCTGCCAGAATGGTCAGTGGCACAACACAGGCAACTCCACAGGCAGGAAATTTGTTTCTCCATTACTCATGGGAAGAGATGTTTACTACGTGAGTTCATACCTAAGCACAGTTCACAGTCTGCTGGAGTCACTGATAAATCTCCAAGGAGACCTCAACACATTTTATAGTTCAAAGTCTAGTAATCCACTCTAGTCGTAAAGTTTGATGGGATAAATACAGCTTGGAATTTCTGTCCATTTTGCAGCAGTTTGTAGATGACTGCCCAGCAATTCTGAGGTAGGTACAGACAGTCCAACTCATCAAAGATGAAAGCCATCCAATTTACATCTGCTTCTCTTGAAGAAGCTTTCTTTTTCATCCATTCTACAATGCTTGAAGGTATTTTATAATTTGTCCAAAGAAGGATTATGTCTTATCACATTAGGTGTAGCCACAAACCAAGGAAAACACAGTTTGAGTTCTGACTTAGGAGTGACAATGACTGTTTTCATCAGACCCACGCTAAGTCCTTCATTCCTTTCAGATACCATTAGTCCTCCAATACTGCACTAACACAGCTGCAATGCTTTTCTTACCTTTCTCTATATAGTTTTTAGGTGCCCAAGCAGGATCTCCATCTGCATAGGGATCGCTGTACTGCACAACAGCAGCCTCCTCATCCTCATAATCCACGGGGGGTGGGGGTGGAGGAGGAGGAGAGTCATCAAACATCGGCATCTCATCGGGAGGCGGCGGCGGGGGAGGAGTCGGGCTATCAGCAACTAGAAACATTTGGAGATTATTGTATTTTCTTAAATCAAGACAGGGTGGAGATGCAAACAAACCTGAGGCTGTGCACTGTAAATAAAAGGGCTGGGGGGGACACACACAGCATGCACTATAATACCATGCACTGATTAGAAACAGAGGCTTTGTATTAACAACTACAACACACAACTATATTTGTTATTAGTGGTCAAATCTATGTATAAATGCTACTAGAGTCAAAGCACATGCTGCGGGGCATAAGCTGAACATCAGCAGAGAGGAAAGCTTCCTGCTCCAATGTCCATGCGCTGCAGCGTTAGCTATGGAGGACTCCGAGTGGCACCCTCTGAGCCAGGCAGCAACGGGCCTCTGACTGGGCCAGCAGCTTGACTGGTTTTTAACAAATCCTTTGGCTGTAACAGTCACTTTGATTTACTTCTGAACACTGCTTCTTTGGATTCCTTCTCTCTCAGAGCTAGCATTAGGGAACAAAAAGATCTAGTGTGGATCATAAATACTAGTCTCTTCCCTTTTTTAGCATTTAACCAGGTAAGAGGAAGCCAAGTAATCCTTCTGCAGGAAGAAAAGCTTTGTACAGATCCTTATCTTGCAGACTAGCTTGTGTGTGTGCACACATTCAGGATTCAATTAATAAATGGAAAACCACAACAGGCAGCTGCTGCTCTTAGGGAGAAAGTACTCAAGGAATTAAATGTATATAATCCAAAATGTCAAATCTCTGCCCTGAGATTATCCAATCAGCACAATCACAAGTTGCTTTGGGAAAGGAAAAAAGAGAAAGGCATTATGGTACAAATCACTTTTTAAATCAGTTCATTAAATTAGTTTCCAGTAACATTCACAGCAGCTGGCAGCGAAATAGAGAGATGGCACACTCAGATGCAAGTCATCAAGTCACTTTATCCTATTCCTAGGGAGATGTGGTCCACTACACAGGGACCTAGATGTAAGCCCTATGAAGGCACAAGTTACTGAAAGGAAGCTACTGTTACTAACGTCAACATTGTCACATAGCAATACAGATTCATTTTCAAGAGATCTAGGATTCTGCACACTGAAAACATAGGCTGAAAACCACTGGTCTAGGCAGGGTCTGATGGAATGAGGCATCAGGCCCCAGAATGTGCAGCTCCAGCACACAAATTTTGAAAAGAAAGCCAAGCAACAGAGAAAGAAAACATTGCACTGAGTGAAGCTTTAACTGCTGATAGTTACAATGGCACTGGAGATCAGAAATAGGGTTTTTGTTTGCTTGAACACCTTTTACTTTTGGCTGGTCACTATGCTAGCAGTGACTTAACCTTTGCTCTTTAGCCCCGTGCCCCTGACAAGGGGCTTGGGCACTGCTCCCATGTCCTGTCTGGGTCAGACTGGCTGCACTGGGACAGGTCTGGCGCCTGCTGCCAGGGGCAAAAGGGGGCAGGAGCTGCTGGGGCAGGGGCTGCCTCAGCCCGAGCATCCAGCCTGCTCCCTTCCCTTGAAGGGCCGATTCTTCACCTGCAAGCCCAGCTCCTCTTCAACTTGACCAGCTGAGCTGAACACCCCACAGCTCTCTCCATCAATAAGACTGGCTGCCACTGTATTAGTGATTCCTCTCCCATACAGAAGCCCATTTATGTCACTTGGAGACAGACTAACAAAGTCTTTGGCAGAGTGAATGCTACGTCCTGCCCGTTACTGAATAGCACTCACAGACAAGCTTCATTAATCCACCACGGACACATGACAACACTGTTTATGAATGGACTGGTTTTGTGCTGCAGTTTCAGCACATCTTCCACAAAATGTATTTCTCCCCTTAATTTCTGTCTGCAGCCAGGAAAAAAAACAGTGTTGAAACAACAATCATTTGAGATCTTGAGAAATCCTTACCTTATGAAATAAAAAAAAAAATTAAAATTGCCAAAAAAAAGTTAGATTTATTCAACAATGAAGCTGCAGATTTGAAAAGAAGGAAAGAGGGCAGGAAATCCAAGTGTGAAAGCACCAAGACATACTCTAACTGAGATGCAGTGCAGGAACTGCAAGCTTTATGGGAAACATTTAAAGCAATTCAACTTCACATTTAAACAAGGGGAGAGAATGGAACAGAAAATTAGACAAGTGCCACTCCATTGAAGTATCCCCTCACCTCTTGGACTTTAACCTAGACTTTCCTGGTTCTAAACTTAGCCAGACTCTAGGACAACATCACTTATCCTAGGGGAGGGGGAAAAAAGCATACAAAAAGCCACACTAAATGAAAGGGTGAAAGGATGAGTATTTACATAGCTCCATACTGAGACCTTCTCTTGTATATATTCCCATCCTTGTTCTTTAAATGGGGATCAGCAGACTCCTTTTGAAAGGACTGGGTGTGAGAGTACAGCAACTTACATCAAATCAGCTGTCCCTGAGCACCAGACACACTGGAAAACCTCTCTGAAGGAGATGCCCACAATGTGGATGCAGGAGAAAAAGAAAAGGTGTTGCATAGTTTCTAAGCCCTCTCTCCTTGTCCTCTGAAGGAAGTCCACAAGCAGAGGATGTTGCTTTCCAGATCTCTATGATGAGCAAAAGACAAGTCTACCCACGTCTCCCTAACACCAGAGACTTCTTGCAGAAAACGAGGCCGATGAAAGTCTAGCACACGATGCCAAACTCAACAACAGCCTCTACAGCCAGCTTTGCTGAGCGTATGCACAGGCTGCCACACGCACCCCTGCCTCCGGAACGAGGCAGCCGCAGCTCCAAGCCATACTTGCTATATAACTTTCCAACCCAAGGAACTATTAAAAGAAAGAAAATAAAGAACAATTCCTATGACCAGATTTCAAGCTTCAGCTATTTTGCTGCAACCTCATTCACAAGTCAGCTTGCATTTTGCCGTTGCACGTGCAAGTCAGTCTGTCCCTTTCACCTCCGCTCTCCCCAGGGCTGTGTTATCTCCAGGAGGACAATACTTGGAACAATTCGGAAGCAGGTGTCAATTTTCTCAAGTTTATCTGCAAGTGAAGACATTCTTTAATCTTCATCTTCAGCAGGTTTACCTCTACATTTTGTATTTTGGAAAGGTTTTCAACACAATTTTGTGGCACACTATTCTACATCAACATGATTCTTACTGTTTACCTAGCACAGCACCAAAATACCTTCTTTTTGAATGAGAACCAGAGAGATGCCTCCAATCTCATGGGGAATGCTCAGAACACGACCACTTAAAAGCTCTAATGGGAAGCAGAACAGCAGCACTACTCAGACCTGGGGTCCCTAAATGGATGCTGCAGATATATAACTAACTGTGTAGTAGTAGCAGCCCCGAGACCCTAGCAAACCTCAAAATGGTTCCCAAACACTTTAAAACACTTTTTACTTACTTCATGCCATATCTACCTCATATTTAGTCTGTTGTTTACAGAACTGCAACAAACTCCTACAGAAAAGATATCCCCAGATCAGGAACATGACTTTACACCTACACTGGCACTTGAGACAGTAACACTCACCTGAAAGGAATCAAGCAGTAATGGTGAAAGCAGAGTTACCAGTGTAAACACCCTGCAGCACAGGTCACAGCTAGGGAACACCTCTCACAAACCTAACAAGCAGAGCTATGCTGCAAGAAGCTCAGCAGGGAAATAGGGCTAGAGAACACAAAGAAATGGAGAATGAAAGGCTGCCGAGAGGAGAGATGCCTTACAAGCTCCTTTGTAATGCATTAGGTCTTAAGACTGCACGTTTTCAATTGACAGTACAGCTTCCTGAAAAATGCTACAGTACTGGAATCAATGGTTACACATTACACATTCTGACAGTCTACATAAGCCTTTCTAATAAAAACTAATCAATTATCCCTAGTGAAAAAGGCAGGGTGATTCAACATGAAATCAGTGTTTTCAATTAAAATGGAATTTTATATTCACACCAAACATATGCCACATTTCACACTGTACTTCTGTAATAAATTTGCAGTTCAGAACTTAAATGGGTCAGTAATAATCATGCACGTGTTATAAAATATTGAAGAGTGTGCCCTTCAGCTCCAATAGCATATTGACACTAGAATGCAAGATGGTATTAGCTTCTGGAAAAGGAAACAAAATAGAGTCTGACTTGCCAGCCATGCATGCTAGAAGAGAGTAGGCTCTACCCTTTAACAGCTCAGCTTGTCCAAACTTACTGTTTTCCTGCACCCTGGCCACGAAGCCTGTGAGAGGTATCTGTGGAGTCAACTGAGGCATAGGGGGAGGGGGTGGAGCAATAGAAACTGGTAGCAACACACACACCATATCGGGAAAGTCAAATGGACAAAGGAAAAAAAAAAGGGAACAAACAAAAGCAGCCGTCAGTAACGAGGACCACAAAACAAAGTATGTAAAGAACAACAAGAACACACGCACACAAGAACCTTCTTCAAGCTTGTGTTTCCAACAAGGCTGAATTCGTGGCTAGCCAATGGAGGATCAAAAGCAAAGCATGCCCGTGTTTAGCCAGGTAACAGCCGAGCGCAGGCTGCGTGTCTGGAAGCTCACAGGGCGCGTGTGAAGGTTCTTGCTCTGTCACACATTTTGTGTGCTTCACCTGGGGAGCACATAAAATTGAGCTTTTGTCTTGCTGCTAAACAAGGATTACTCAATTTAGTAGTTATCTTTTCAAAGTGAGCTACTAGAAGTAGAGGTGATGTTTCGCAGGATTCTGGACTCCTTCTCTAAAATGAAAGTGGAGCACTGCATCAAGTGCAGCACTGACACAGAGCAAAGGCAACACTTTTGCAAGGGGCACAATGTTCCAGCTTCAATACTTCACATTCACAAAAAGAGCACTTCCTATCATTGTGCTCTGCTGGGACAGGGGCAGTGGGCTAGCTTACTGCATTTTTGTTTTTCTCAGAAAAAGGGACCTTGTTGCTTGCTGGTAGAAAAAACAGATGGGTCTAGAGCAGAGGGGGCCTTTACTAAGTCTTCTGTGGTGAGAGGGCACTCAGCAACCTAAAAGGCTGGGAAAGGCTTCGGCAGCTCCGAGTGGTTACATGAGTGCGCAGAGCTCCTCAGGAAGCACTTGCAAGCTCATCTTCTCTGAAGTATGTGCCTATCTGGTGAGTAATGAGACATGTGACAAACCTGTGCTCAGAGACGCTGGGCTGACAGCCCAGATGTTCAACTCTTCCCTGCACAGGTAGGGAAGAGAAATGGGAGCAGTAGGGCAAGCCATTCAAACTATCAGCTCTGGCAGGATCACTCCCCCTTAAGCGCAGGGAATGAAAAGCATAAAACAAAACCCCACCCAGAAACTCAACAAAACATCAACTCATTTGTTTATACCGTGTCCCTTCTCAGTGGAATTTCTCTTGCACTGGAGCAGAGAAATTCCTATGAAGGTAGGAATTCAGCAGGATAATCCAGTTGGAACCAAATTTGAAAGAGGTTCTGTACTTCCAAGTAAGCAACAGTTTTAAATAAAGCTGTAACTAAGATTAATGTTTGATGAATTAAAATGAAGCATTTAGTTCATTACAAAACCAATAATCAAATGAACTGTATGGGATAAATGATCAATAAAAGTGAGAGAACAAACAGTGTCCCACAAAACTGAAGTAAACATCTAAGAAAAACCAGATTATTTGTTAGCATGAAAAGTAAAACCTTAAGGAAACATGGGACCTGGATTTAATGTCAAGACAGTAGCACTAAAAAAATAATCACCAGTTACAGAAACAGAGGAAAAAAGTTTCAAGTAACAAAACACACCCATCAAAATACTGTTTAAAAAATGTTGATCACCAGTATTTTGAAAACACCAGAGAGGCTAGATCAAGAAAACAGCACCTGCATTTGAGCAAAAAATTGCTTTGGACAAATGTAAACATTCAGAAACAGTGGTGTGCACAGCATTTAAGACAACTGAACTATTCCCAGAAGTAAAATCCTGTTTATTTAATGGAACGCAACTGTTCAAGCAGGAGGGAGTTTCTGTTGTTATGGTGAATTAATTTGGAGGAATAAGAATGCGGAGGAAAATGAAATGCTAATATGGGTGAGCAAGAGTAGGAGGAAAAACAGGTTTGGGAAAAAAGAGAAGATAGATACTTTGTCTGCATATAAAAATGCTTTCTGACAAATGTAATACTTCTAAACTACTCAGTAAACACTTCAGTGTCTCAAATATTTTAAAAGCATTCTTTTCTTAAGAGGAAGCACACAACAGCAAACACTGGTCCAAAGAGATCTTGAACCCAAACATCAACATTTCTTTTCAAAAGAAATATTCCTCTGAAGTTTAAAGTGTTGGCATTCTGAACGCTACCAAGAAAAAACATTATACAGCTACCACTCCTCAATGTGTATTTGATCAAAATTTATGGAAATGGCAAGGAAGAAGTTTCCTAATAGAGCTTTCTACCAGCAGCCAAGATCCTTATTTTGCAGATCTTTCTGCAGTGAACCTTGATTGCCCTTTTGGGGTAGGCAGGCAGGAGGCTGCTGACTAAAACCCGCTCACTTGCCCGTGGCATCCATCCCTTCCCTCATTCATCTCCTTCTATACTCCTACTAGTGTGAAAGCACAGAGAAGTTGTCTGCTAAAAGAGGGAGAGACTGAGCTCTTTAACAGTCAAGCTTAAAGCTAAGAGCGAAGGAGAAACTTGGAATCAGGAAAGGATTTAAGAAAGAGACAGAGACAGGGAGGAACTGTGCGACAGGAACATGAGCATTGTGCTCAGACAGTATTCTTTTGCCACTATCCAAATAGTGGGGGGCTGTACTACAGTCATATTAGGTCTCCTGCAAAAAATCCCTGGGTTTAATTTTTGTTCTCCAAGCACACCTGAAATGCAAAGCATAATGTGCCTATAATTAGACAGGCAATCCTAATAATTTCTTGTCATGAGTAACAGCAAACAAGTCAGAAAGGAAAACAGTATAATTGCATATAGTGCAATCACTGTACAATTCCAATATGGTTTTTCTTGTTTGTTTTTCCTTCTATTTCAGGAAAGAAAGCAGTAATCTCATTGATGCTTTTCATAAATGAATTAAAATGCCATGCATGCTTTTACAATCATTTTGCTCAAAACAGTTTGTGATTTCAGAGCTCAGCAGCTTACTTGAATTTTGAGAATAAAGAGGCCCGCCATTAACATGAGGTTGAGCAGAAAATGGGGCAGTCACAGAAGGATTCCGTCTGTATCCACCAGAAGATGCTGAAGAAGTGGTAGAGTTGTGTCGCGAGATTTGCCTGGTCATTGTGCCATACTGGGAACCAGGAGCTGAACCAGGAGCAGCTGAAAAGCATTAGCCAAAGGAACCAAGGAAAAGACTTAAGCAGAGCATTACTTGGGATAGAATGCAGAAAACAGAAGAAGTCCAGAACATGGATTACAGTTCTCCAATAATTTAAGGTCAGTAACAGGCGATTAATAGAAAAATAAACATCCCCATTACAATCAATAATGAGAAAAAGCACTCAAGACATAAACCAACACTCATATAAAGGGCATTGAGAAATTCTGAGAGTACTTTGAGAGACTGGATTGGACTGGAAAATTGAATCCAACCTTCAAACTCTTAAGTATATCTCAATCATACTACATGCAATAATACCCTTTATTAAAAAGCACACAGAAAAAAAATCCACGTTCTGCTCAAAACAAATGATTTCCACTGCAAACCCGAACTTGCTTCCAATCTAATATACAACACCACTCTAAGAAAACAGTGAAACAAATGTCATGAGCTTCAGACACTTGGCACATTTATCAATCATATTTGCTGGTTGTGCTTTTATATTGATGGAATTTGCACTAACAAATCAGCTGACAGAAAAAGATGTCATTCATTCTTCATGATAAATGCCCATATTTACCTTCCACCTACCTGCTGCACATACTTCAAGGTTAACAAAACAGTTTAAGTTCTCTTTCAGATTAACCTCTGACAGACAGAAAATCACACCTTGCAAACTAATGAATCTCACATTGCAGTCACATGAATCAATACAATTCCTAAATGCAAAAACTGGTTTGCAATAAAATGTTTTGTGCTTTTATAGACATATATCATATAATTATATAATACACAAACAGCAAGCAGTCAGAAGTTTGCAGTCCTGTAATGCTATCCAAAGTCACTTTCACTTAACATTTCAGTAAAGGAGAGTGCAAAGGGTTATGTGGGTCAAAGCCTCCAAAGCTAGTTTCATAACTCAATCAATTAATTTTGTCATCAGCCTGTGACAGGAAAGGGTGGGGTATTTTTTCCTGTCTATTTTGAGAAGTACTACTTTTAGATCCCACCCTAACTGCTGTATGTAATGCTTGAAGCAATTTCTCAAGAACTGTTAGTTCACATCCTTAAGTCTTCCAGTTTGACACCTGCCTGCAGCACTACGGAATCAAAGCCAAGCCACTGTGACAGACACTTGTGCTTTCCAGGCACCTTATACCCACAGAACAGAACACATACATCACCCTACACATAAGCTACCATTTCTAAGCTAGAGTACAACTGCTGTGGACTTAGTTTCTGCTGCAGGAGTCACACAGCCTAATACCAATATT
This sequence comes from Lycocorax pyrrhopterus obiensis, assembly GCA_014706295.1. NCBI lineage: Eukaryota > Metazoa > Chordata > Aves > Passeriformes > Paradisaeidae > Lycocorax > Lycocorax pyrrhopterus. The sequence continues at coordinate 16,722,874 of JACSVZ010000002.1, read as the reverse complement.
CAAGCTGATTCTGAGATCTTATAGATCAGATTAATTGGATTTTAGCTTAATTGGGAGCAGATTTTAAGCAACTAGCATCCTTTTTCTCATACCTAATGCATTTAGCTTCAGAGGCTTTAACCACAGGAAATTAGTGGAGATTAGATTTGTTGAAAAAAAACCCAAAAAAATCCCAGAATTGATTTTTATAATAAAATCACATAGGTCCCACTACAGAAGAAAAATCACCCGCACTAAGTTCATTAGGAAGAGATGATTATTGATTATGCAGCATGACTGCAATCACTTCAGCATTGACAAGTCTCACCTATCAGACTGCCCATCGGGAGAGGTGGAGGCAGTGGTGGTGCTGGCGGGGCTCCAGGAGGAACAGAAATGTGTGCTAATAAAATAGTTTATATTCCCAATTAGGCCATATTATTAAAGTAAAAAAAAGAAAGTACAGGCACTTGATAGGCTTCCCAAACAAATAAAATTCAACTTCAGTTAGCTAATACAAATGCAGACCCTGATCCTATCCAGGGTTCTGTACCTGCCAATCTTTATTCCCATTGACTTTTATGGGATGCCAGATGATAGTAAGATTTCATGCCTATTTGTACCACTGCAGGACCAGAAACACCTGGGAAAGGAAAGCCTACATGTGTATAAGGAAGCGAAGACTTGTCATCCAAGAAACAGAGAAATCTCTGCAATAGCAAAATTATGTTACACCAAAACTCCACTATTTTCTATGCCTTATGGGCTTGCAAAACACACAGTAAGTAAGTGACTGAGCTGGTTTATTACTGAGATAATAATCCTGCCAGTTTATAACAAAGAAGGACCCTACTCAATCTCATCATTCACCATTCTTAAACACAAGGGAGTGTGCCTCCAGCACTGAGAGATCCTGCGTGGTTCTTTCACTGCAGATGGCAAAGTTAGCAGGGTATTTCAGAAGCCAACGTTTCCAATTAAACATGTACATAGTTGCTGCTGCTCTCAAGGCATCCAGAAATGCCAAATTGTAGACATGCATTTAAAATTACAGTTAAGCTTTAAAAGGATACATTTGTCTTTTACTCCCCCTGTACACCTTTGATTGTCTTGTAAAAACATGGACCAGCAAAGGCATTTTAACCATCCATTATTCAGTAACTGATCATCCCGCAACTACTCTTGGTAAAGAATTAAAACTTTAGACATCACTCAGCACTCATAAGTGACTTCCTGAGTAGGACTGTGCTTCAGGACAGTTTGTACCCCGTTGTGTTTAATCAAAGTCCCCCTGCAAACACAAGAAAGTAACAAGCAGCCTTAAGTTAGCATGGGAGGAGTGCCACATACCTGGCCCGATGGTTGGCGGTGAAGGTGTAGGCACGGCAATGGGAATGCCAATACTGCTGCTTCCACTGTTCTCTCGACTGCCACTTCCTCCACTACTGCCACTACAAAAGAAAAACACAACTATTAGCATAGCATCTCCTACAAAAGCTTATCAACAGTCACACTTCTTGTGTGAACTCTGCTAGCCTAACTCAATTACAGACTGTGGAAAAACTCCCTATTAAATGCCTCTGTCTTTACCTACAATTGCATACAGATAATCAAGTCTGGATGCATTACACTCCTAATAAATGGAATTAGCTAAGCTGATAAACATCACTATGAATAAAATGTGCAATTAAATGCTTCAAAAAATAAAAAGGTAATCAACCATGCAAGTTCTAGGCAATGGAGTAACAACTGCAGGAGTAGTTCAGCGGCCTTGTAATAATTGAAAGTAGTATGCTGGGGCTGGAACACTTCATGGCTAAACACTAAATAATTATTTAAGATTAATTATGCTGTCAGCTGAAGGAACATTTCCTCTACTCAGAGCAAAAGTTTAGACTGCTAAGTTTTTAACTGAGAATGGACATGATAAACTAGCTGGGGTGAGACGTGCTTAATTTTCTGTATATCTAACACTCCCCACTACCCATGCACACACCTTTTGTGTATGAGAAGCTTGTTTCTAAGACAGTCTGAAAGGTAACAACACAGCCAGCTCAAAATTTGTCTAACGTTATATGATACACAAATCAGAGGCCAGCAATGCAAAACATAGTGAACTACTGGATAACATTTCTACACATGCCTTCAGAGGCCGTGACATTTATTTTCTTTGAGGGAGCTGAAAAAGAATCAAAATCGAGGTAGAATCTGTCCTTATTCTTATCTAAGAGCACTCCTTAGTCCAAGTCTTGAATTTGTATACATTAAATGGACAATGTAAAGGAAACTAAGCCGACAAGATGTTTCGAAGCCAAAGCTTCACTTTAATTCATCCATGTTAATTAAGAGTACTCAGTGACGTTCTAGTTTATTCACCATTCCTGGATAGCTACAAATCAGTCAAGAGTCAAGTGCAAATCATTCAAATATATCTCTTTAGAAAATAACGTCACAAAAAAGAAAATTGGTGATCTGAAATGGAAGCCAAGATAATTCCGTCAAAATTAGTGTTCTCTCTGCTGAAGACCTTGATCTTGTCACCATGGTTGCAGCTGAATTTCTAACTGCAGCCTATATAAAAGAAGATCTTGTGAGACAGGAGTAAGGAGCATTCACAGTAGCCAGCTAAACAGACTAACAAGATCCTCGATGCAGCGACATTTAGAAGTTATTTAATTCTGACAGTATTTCATCACCAACTGTGTCTAAAATACTCTCTCAGTCCCTGCTAGTACCATGTTTAACTGCCTACTGGGAGTTTTTAAAAAAGAAAAATATTAAGAAAGAAGCTCTCTAAAAAACAAGCTAACCTTTTACTTCTAACTACATTGAATTCTTTCATCTGTTTTTTCCCGGCAGTTTGAAGCCTGTGATAGAAATCAAATTGGAAGAAACACGAACTCACTCAAGAGACTCAGGGAAACATTTAGCCTTGCAATTCAAGAAAAAAAAATTTTTAAAAAGCTACACTCAGAATATTGAATATTAAGGCACTTCTTCATGTTAGGGAAGTCAGCAATGCAGTAAAATTCTGTTGATGCAGTGGTAGAATAACTCACCTTTTTGCCTTTCAACAAAAAGCTGAGAGGCACAAAGCTTCGAGGCTTTTCTGTGACTTTAGTAAACATTGGCTTGCCAGGCAGGGAAGACTTACTGTGGGAAAACACCCTACCTGTGTGTCCGTGGTCTCTGGTTCAAGGAAGCTGTCCTTCCTGGACTGTGCTGACTGCCCAGCCTGGCAGGGCTGGTCATGTAATCATTCGGGACTGTTGGCGGTTTGACTGGCTCCAGGGTTTTGTAAGGAGTATTTCGTCTGGTCAAGGAAAAAAAGATTTGAAGACAGAAAGATAAAGAATCAGAAGATTAAAAGGATAAATAAGTGAAGTTGTAAATCCATTTGTTTTCCAAACTTTTCATGAAAGATCACTGCAGTGACCCACACTGGGGTTTATTAAAATTCCAATGGGCAGGGTAGACAGGTCACAGTCAACAGCCTAAAGTACTCTTACATAGACAGATCCACACAAGTTGGCCTACAGCACAAACTGGTCAAAAAAGCCTAAACTAAACCTACCACCCAAAATACATTATTTGAGCAACCTAACATACAACAGCTACATCTGCGTAGCACTCTGGGGTTACCTGTCAGCACATGACAAATTTCCATTGTACCAATTTCCTCTTCCCTCCCCCCACTTCTCTTCCCATCAGAATCCTTTCCAAAAGTATTCTTGGCTAAAGGTATTCATCTCATTAAGACATCAGCAAGGCTGAATCAAGATTCACAGAGCAAGTGACATTTGCAATCACCAGTGCTTTTCCTAGGAGCACTGCTTCACGCAGTAATCAAGCAATCTCATCTCACACAAGCAGATCTGAAAGTGCCTCACAGATGAGCTTCATTGTCTCCATTTTGTGGCTCAAGAAAGCGAAGCCCAGAGAATTCCAACCTAGCAGACTGTGTCAAGTCAGAACTATAACACAGATCTTTCGAGATCTATTTACCAGACCCATTACTGCCATAAGAACAGTGCATTTATTGTACTGAATCGCAGAGCTCTTCAGTTCTCACCAGTAACAGAGATCCATTGCAAAACACAGAATTTGGCAATGCATCAGAGCTAACCAAAACCAAAAATATTGGACTACAGGCATTTAATAATTTGTTCAATTATTGGTTATAACTGAGTTGGTAAGTTATACTGCTTCCTGGTATTTTAAGAAACGTACCGACTTTCTTTCTACATTATGAAAAGCAACAGTACTAAACTTACTTTTCAAGGTTATTTCAGTTGGAAGCACATTAACAGTCTTCCCTGCTTATCATTTCATTTGGTAGTCTTTAGATCTCTATTGCTTACAACTGGAATACAAAATTTCTTTTTTTTTCCACAACTGAGCTCTTTCGGCAGATCTATAGGTGGTGACACCCTGCATATTAAAATCATCTAGAGTTCTTCATACAGACAAGCTAATTTACAAACACTACAGTACATAAAAACAGTTACAGTATTTCCACTTTTTTTCTTTGAGAGGTTTTAATAATAAATTGTTATAGATGGAAGACAAAAACATTGTTTCCTGACACTGCTCAGAGCTTCCCACCTCACTATCCCCCAATGTTTCAGGGTGATCCTGAGAGCTCTTGCCACCAGGGAGAGCTGCAGGGAGCCCAAGGCCTTGTTTTGCTCCAGGACCCTCAAGGAATGACTTCAACTACTCCAACCACATCCAGCTCCAGCAATTCACTCCTTCTTACATGGTACTCCCAACCTGAGCATCCAGTGATTTCCACAATCTCTCCCTGGTCCTGTGAAGAGACCCCTGCTTACTTCAGCCTCTTTCAGGCTTTTCACTCAGCCTGATTTCCATGAAGGATTCTTCCCCATAATATTCCTTTAGATAGTCCTGCCTTGGAGGGACAAGCTGCACAACAGGCAGCACCTACTTAAAGGCCAATGTTACACACTAAGCTCATTCTGGTTTTACATACTTATCTCTGTTTTCTGGATCAAAGGGAGAAGAGTAGCATCCTTGTGGTTTCTAGCAATTTTTTCTGCATAAATTAGAGTAAGTCATGCCTGTGATATTTCATGCTTTGGCAGAACACGGCTGCTCAAGACAAGAACTGTACTTCCTGAACAAGAAGGGCAGATAGAAATCTCTCTTATAAACCCACATTATTCCTCCCCCTCAGCCAACTGCTGCCACTTGTCAAGCTCATCTGGAAATGACATTCAGCTGATTAATCCTTATCAGGCATCAGCTACAGTAACCAAACAGCTCTGGCTTGTTCAGGGGGGAGCAATAGAGAGAGGCAGCTCACCAGTACATCAACACTGCTGTTTCACTAGCAAGCATCCAAGAGGACATGAAAGTGCTACCCAGGTTCCCTGGGCTGATAAACAACTCTCTCAGCTGGGATAAGAGACACAATTGGAATACTGATTTCATGCCCTTGAGCAATGGGAATTTTCAGAAAACATGCTGAGGAAACCTCTAGGTTAATTTCTCTGCGGAATATGCAGCAAACACTACCACCAAAGCATCAAATAGGGATTAAAAATCACAAAGTCTTCAACAAAAGGAGTTGCTGCTTCTAATTTTCCTTGATCATTGCTCCTGATCTTCACCCTGTTCTGTCTCATTATTCCTCATTTTTCCAGCTTCCTGCCTCTCCGAGACAACATACCTGAAGCCAACACAACCATGCCAGCCAGCTTTACAGTGCTGCAGTTCCCCACAGTATAAAGGGAAGGCTGAGAGTGACAAGCAAGTAGAAGGTCATTTAGGATGCCTTTTGGAAGACGTTGCACAGTTGGACAGACAAAACCATATGGCACTTGCACTGAGCTTCTTAAGTATTAATGTTTTGGTCTCTAGCAACAACTACTTGCTGGCACACCAAGATAAGCAGATTTCACTCCCCACAGGTCCACAGCAGCAAAACAGATGCAGGGAACTCTGCTCACAGTGGGACTTGGGAATAGCAAAATCCTTTCTCATTTAAGTATAAAAATAAAAATGCACAAGCCAGCAAGAATCAACGTTGCCACTGTGTTCACAATGCCATAAATTTTGCTTAGCTAATGCAACAAATACAGCATGAACTGCCACTTCATAGCTCTCCTAATATTGAGAAATGAATAGACAAGAACTTTACTAGTGAAGCCTTTCCCCCACTGAAGTTAAAACTCTAAGATTCTTTTCTGTCACTAGGGATTTCTCCCCAAAAGTCAGGAATAACAATAGCCTCCTCATATACCCATACCCATACTAAATACGTCCCCCTGAAAAAAAGTTCTTTCAAAAAGTCACCCTGAAAACAAGAGTCAATGCAGCTGAAAGGGTTTATACAGAAAATGTTACTGTAATTTTTTTTTGCTAAAGGCAATCAGAAGTGCCATCTATCCATGAATTTAAGAAACATCAACACTGGCACAATTAAAAATTTCTATTACACAGGAGGGACCAGGCAGTCCATTCTTACCCCAGAGTTCCCCGGCCTGACATGGGAGGACTTGGTGGTTTTTGTGTAGGCGGATTTGTTCTTGACAAGGTGCCAGTTCTTGCAGGCTGGTTATTTCCATGCTGAAATAAGGGAAAACATGATTTTATTTTTATAACAGAGTAGCTCTATTACTGACAGCTTCTTTTTTTTTTTTTTAAGTGTAAGAATATGAAGTGAGAATTCCCAGACAGCTGTCAAACAGCAAGTTTTCAGCTACACACGAGACAGACACCAGTAAATACAAAGAGTCTAAACACAAGCTTAATGTTATTTTCACTACAAATTTACAACAGACATCAGAAAGGTAGGCAATTGACAGGTTCGTGCACAAATATCTTCTATCATTTTTTTCTTTAAAGGGAAGCCACATTTGTATTCATTGCTATTTGGATGTTAATAATTTAAATCAAACTTTAACACTGACAGTACAATACAGCCAGCGTGGCCCAGAATTTCTCAATTTGCCCCTGCTACTTGACTAGAAGAGTCATTCAGGTTGTCTGGGAAGTCTCCTGCAAAAAATGTAAGTGAAGGGAATCAAGGCATCTACTGAATTCAGAGCAAAGCACTATATGTGTTAGAGAAATTAATGTTTCTATGTATAAATGCGGATGTCAATGTATCGCAGATATATTGACACGCTAAATGCTGTAAATGAAAAAAAAGTATAGCATGTTTAATCTAAATATCCTAGGGAAAGCAGAAGAGAGTGTAAGAGAGCGCTAGTTTTCAGTTTTAATGGCTCTGCAGCCTCTACTATCAGTCACATGAGGCACTGTGGGTCAAAGGAGAAATAACACTTCTTACCTTGGCTTTTAGCCACTTAACGTTGGCAAAAAAAGGGGGGAAAAAGGTAGAAATTAATGGCAGATCCATCACAACTGATAGGACAGGTTAAACTAAAGATAATCACATTTTAAAGAAATTATTTGTGTCGACTGATAATTAGCTCATCCCAGCACACTACAAGAGATTCTGCTGTGTCAGTTATTGAAAATTCTGTGTCTGACGAAGTGACCACAGGAAAAGCACTTGTGTCAAAATTAAGCTTAGCTAAGCTTTGCCAGGTATGTCTGCCAGCTTTCTCATGGGCAATAAAGGGTGGAAAAGCCCTCTGCTGACCATTCAAGTCCAAACCCAAATCAGTGCTATTTCAATGGCAATATGCACTTAAGAATTTATTCACAAAACCACAGTTTCAGCAATATACACAGAATCAACAGGCCTGTTGCTTTGACACTTAACCTTCCCACGTTTTCAAGAAATCCTAGCTGCTGCATTGAATGGCAAATAAAGAAAAGGGAATTTTCTAACAGGATGAGCAGCAGCACCTTTCACCTCTGGTTTATTGATTGAAATCTGATTCAAGGCAGCACAATGCCGGCTGCTCAAAACTGTGTTGGCAGGGATATAATGACTGTTATTCTGAAATTTTAGCTCTTAGAATCAAGTCATTATATGACTCCACTGTATCATTTTAACAGCCTTCGTGATTGCAGAGGAAAAAAAAAACCAAAAAATCAAAAAACTTGGCCTTATGTGGAAAATATAACATTTTAAATAAACTCAAGCCAAGTTCTTTCATTTTTGGGGGGAGTGGGACAGGGGGATAAACACACATTTTTGAAAGGGTTAATTTCACCAATTAAAAAAAAAAAAAAGCAAGTATAAACCTCTAAGACAAAATAATCCTAATGCTTTTTTTGGGGTTGTTTGGAATTAAACTGTTACTTCCAGAATGAGCCTTCTAAGGCAGAGCGTTTCACACTGTGGTTTGCATCTTCTCCTCCTCCTCCAAGAAATACAAACTAGTTTAAAGGCATCCATGAACTCAGTAAAAAAAGTAATTAAAACATGGTATACTGCAAACATGCATTTGAGACTTCTGACAGGGTCTGCAAAACCAATGAAAAATAGCTAGGGTTTACAAATCTAATGAGGTTGAAAGCCACTGCCCTTAAGTTATTCATATTACAAGAACAGGAACATAAATCCTGTTCCAAAATTCAGATGAAAAAGTTTAACTCCAGTAAGTAAATTTGAAGGTCAACCCATTTACTCTGAGCCTGGGCAGAAGTCATCAGCAGAGTTCACAGGCATTTAAACCACTTCTGTCCCCACATATTTTTGATGGATAAACAGGCAGGTTCAGTTTCCAAGACGCCAGAGTACTCTCCCAAGTAGTATATTTTTAAAACAGGCCTTTAGTAATGGAATTTGCTTTCTCTTCTCACAGGAATATGTGTCCCTTCCCCTTACTTCACCAGTTGCCAACGGCAATGGCATAATACAAGGAATTTGTTAAAGGAGACCAAAAAATGGAACTCTTGGTTCTGTCCTTCCCCAGCAGGCATAGATAGAAACTTTTTTGAAGGCTTAAAAGGAAGCATGGCATGGCTTCTTATCCAGCCTCTACTACTAAATTTGCCTGCCTCAAAAATATAAAACCAAAAAGTTTCCTTTCTTTCCTTCCTTTATGCAGTGTCACTCAGCATTTATGGCAAGTACTTCCAGCCCCCTCCTAATTCCTGTTACATTCTGCCTCCACTGCAGTGACAGTATGAACATCAACATGTAGCAATGATTCAGTTAATCTCCATCTTATTTCAAACCTTTCTACTGCTAAGTACACTAAACATTTCTCTGAAGTCCGACAGCTCTTGACCTTTCTTCCTATCTCTAGCACTACATCAGGTGAGCTTCACCTCTTTTGCTACCAGTTAAACAACAGACAAATACACACTTGATTGTTCAGAAGAATTAGAAACTGTTGTCATACTGCTTTCTATATGTGAAAAGGTCTGCAGATGTCCTCTCTGTTGCTGTCAATATAAACAAGGCTCATACAGGCAGGAAAACAGAAGGCCAGAACACAAAAGGAAGTGGGATACACATGGGAGAGCAACTTCTGATCCAAAAGACCTAAGTAAGGGGGGAAAGCAAATGAACTAAAGCAAGATTAACCATATGGCTATTTAATCATGGTTAACAAGCTAATTAATTAGGAGGAGACTTTTTTTTTATTTATTGGCTGAGCTTATGAGGTCAGCATTGCTGCATTTCTTGGTCTGAAAACCAAATGTGATGCTTTCTGAGCAATTAAAAAAACCTGCTTGGAATTGAGAACACTTTATGCAGCAGTGTCTAGACTCAGTGTGATTTGAAGAAGGTGGTGAAAAAAGACAGCAGAAAACCAAAAGGAGTAGCAGGTGTATGCTTAATGTATGTGCAAGCATCTCTCTACAAATGCCTCTAGGCTAGCCAAGCCTGCTGGCAGAGCATGACCATCACTAAGTGCCTGATCCATAGCCGGAAGGTCAGAGCCAGGAAGGAGGGAAATGCACGGCATGAGGAGGAGAAGCAGTAGCATGAATGCGGTTCACAGCTTGAAGAGGGAAGAGACTGTTCTGAGAGGGTAAAAAATAAGAGACAGGAGGTGCAAAAGGAAAAAAGCTTAGTCAAATGAAGAGCACCACTGAGAACTCCTGCAGAAGCTGTGAGGAGCATGATTCCCTTCTCCTCCTGCTGCTTGTATTACTGCACACACAGGAGACAGTTTTCAGCCTGATACCAGCATCCTGGATGACACACATCAGAACAAAAACAGTCTGTAGGCTTGCTGGGGATGCTTGTGATGCTGAGGGTGAGAACCAGACAGACCAGGATGTTCCCAGAAAGGAAACGGGGTAGGCAGCAGTATTGGTTGGGGTTTCTTGCCATGATACAGCAGATCATGTTTTAAAGAAGCAAGCCAAACAATCTTGCCTTTCCAGGGAAAACCCAACAAGCATGTGGCAGTCCTGGATAAAGCTTTAAGGGCTGTCAAAAAACGAAGAGAAAGAAACCACAGTCTCAGGTTTGAGAAATAAGAGTCAATGCTGCTGCATTTCCAAAATGTCACAGCTAGGGCAGTGACACATCCACAGGGTTTGTACAGCATGGGAGAGCAGGCTGGCCTAGGACTGAGCACCAGCAGTGGGCTGGAAAGGAGCAAAGCAATTAAGGCAACAGGCAGAACAGGTGTTTGCAACAGCCATGCAAGGCATTTATCAAAGCCAAAATTGAGGCTGCTCCTGTAGCTGATGCCAGGAATTCAGAGGACCTGGACTTTAAAACTTCAGCTGTTGGTTTGGAAGGACAAACAGTGACTGCTAGTACCAAGAGACTTATTTGCTTAAGGCAACTCTTTTGGCAGTTCCAGCATACTCAGTTCTGGTAGTCTAGAGAGTACAAAAACACCTGCAGCCAAAGGCAGTACTGCAGGTTGCTGTAACTGAGGTCAAAGGGACAAGATCAAGGATGGCATGAAAAGGAAGGGTGTGAGGAAACCAGAAGTACCTACTGATAGCCAAAGGGTGTCCAGACATTGAGGGACTCCGCTGGCTGGCCTCAGGAGCCAGCTATCTAACTGTTTTTAGTAGTTTTCATGCCAAGTAACAAGTCATGGGGGAACATGAGTCATGATTCAGGGAACTATAAAGCTATCATTTGAGCTATAAAGTGTGCTTGGAAAACTAGGGGTAGGGATGGTTGCAAATAACTCATTTATGTGAGCAAATTTATCTGTAAGCACACAAAAGACCACCTGCACACAGAAGCAAAATTCTTATCACGCTGATATTCAGCAAGTTTCTCCCGCATATTTCGGCTATGAACTCTCCAATTTCAGAGTGCAGAAACTTCGGATCTCTATGCAGGCTGGTTGTACTTCCCCTGCTGTATTCACTCATTATTTCTCCGACTCCTGAATTTAAAGAGCCAATTTCACTCTATATTCTGCCATACCTAGGATGACTGAAAGAGGTCATTAAAGACCACCCAATATAAATGCTCTTCAGTGGAAACAAGGGTTTAAAAAGTGTGCCAGTCTGATCTCCATTAATAGTAAGTATCTGGCAAACTTGGAACTTTTATACATAGGGTCTCTAAAAGAAATAATCAGCCTAAGATCTGTTAGCTTTGACCAGTAAGCACAGTCATCAACCACAATGGAAGAAACCCCACATGGTCACTCATGACTCTTTAGTCAACCTCCCTTTTACTTAAAAAGGTACTTCCTTTACTAATCATGGGAGAGTGTCCCTGCGGAAAGGTAGCTGACCATAAGACCTTTTGAAATGCTATTATGTGTGTGCAGCTAGGCTATTTTGTACAAGATTGCCTTCTGTCTCATCAATGGGGCAGTTCTGAAATACCACAAGGTGACACAGTCAGAGCAAGAAAAGCAGAAGCTGGAAAGGTGCTTGTACGTGAAGGTAGGGCATGCCTGAGGAAATGATACAGTAAAGCACCAAGCCTAGAACACGGTTTCCTTACAGAAATCAAGATATGGAGTTTGGTAGAATGTGTAATCAAAGATGTTGTTCAGCAGGCAGACTGCATGTGGGTGTCAGACACTCAGGGTAACTTCTGCCACACTAGTTTTGTGAGGTTTTAAAGAAATGATTCCTGTGTCTCAATTTTTTCATCACAATGGGTCAGAAGCTTTTATTTGCGCTTCGTTTCCTTATAGTCTATAATAAAGCAGATTTTGAGGAAATTAAGTTTTCAAATTAATACTTCTTTAAAAATTGAACATATGTACGTACATCTCTCTTCAGGGAAATTTAACCTCCCCTACTAATATTTGCAACCTAGTCATTAGTCTTCTGTTAACAGCAACCAGATGTAGTTTGTCAGTATTGCTTCTCTCCTTTATTTCTTTTTTTTTTATTTTAACTTTCCAATTAAAAAGCATTAGCATACAAAAACTTGTTGTGGATGATAGACAAACTTAACATTGTTCTCTCAGCACTCAGTAGTCTTGTTAAGAGAAAGATACCTAGAATACTGCTTTTAAATAGTTCAAGATTTTTCAGTTGAGTTGGTGACTTTGAATCTAACTACAATAAAGTCAGGCTAGCATAAAAAAAAATTAGAAAATAAAGAGACCTCAAAGTTTTGTGTTTCCTTTGCAAGCCGAAAGGCTTGAAGCCTACATTATATCAGATGACACTAGGCACACTTCTGAGTTTCCAGTAGCAAGTGCCCTATGGAAAGCACACTGTGTTAACACTCATAACAGAGTCATTGGAGTTGGCAACAGGAAGTTCCTTTTTCCCCCAGAGAAGCATTCTTTACCCTACAGCAATATTTACTGTTTGGCCGTGACCCCAGAGGGATGATGTGACATTAATGAAATTGGCAACATGACATCCTTTGAAGCGTGAATGTCTGACAGAGGCTAGTAAGGGGACAAAGGCAGCAGCAGCTCCAGCTCAGGATCCCTATGTCACTTGGGTTTTATTAGAGTGAATTATTTAAAATTTAATATTTCAGTGGTTACACATAAACAGTCTTATCCTAAAGGGTAAGTAGGCACAATTACGTAGCCTTTCACCTTCACATCAGCATCTCATCTGCATTTTCATTTTGCACTGACACAGATATAAGCATAAGGACTGCAGACAAGTAGGATATGCTGAGAAGCACGAGGGTAAGAGCAAGACTCCCTTCTCTAAGCTTAGCGCTTGCCAAGTTCTGGCCCAATCCTTAATTTAAGGGAGTCCTTCCAACTTCTATTTCCTTAAGAAAGATTTCTGAATGCTTAACTCCTGTTTGACTTTCTGGGCTCAAAAGCTTCTTACAGCTTTCATGTGCTGAAATGCAAGTTTTTTTATGGTGACAAAATTACAATCTTTTTCCTTAAAATAAAACTGAAAAGTGATCAATCTCCATATACAATTCAAGTTTGGTTTTGAAGAACTACTAGTTCCATAAAATAAACTTGATACAATTACAGCTATTAGGCATTTCAATTAGGCATGTATTCAACATTTTATCTGCCTTTACCATAAGGCATCATCACTTTAATTTCCTACTTAGCTGCCATTTTACAAATTGCTGCAATTCCACCTGCCTTCTATTCAAAAAGAAGATTATTATAAATTCAAAGGCCAATTTGAATTTGGCTTTTAAGGGCAAATTTAAGGTTTTTAAGGCAGCTTCCAAGCTTCCTCCTTCTCCCCGCTCTTAAACTGAGGATTTTCTGTATGAGTAATTGTGTTTGACCTATTTATTTGCTGGCACAGTATTTTTTTTTCTTTCCTTTCACAAGAAAAGGAGAAGAGGAAGAAGAAAATGTTAAAGTAGCCTCTGCCAACTAATTTCAAACCAAGCTCTACACAAGAAGGTAGATAACGACAGTTACTCTTGTTTACGAAGAATTACTTTAGCTACATTCCCCTATGCCCAGAGGGTGACAGCTGAGCAACCACTTAACAGACCAGCAAAAATGCTTCCCTGTGTGTTTCTTGGAGCCATCAACACATATTTGTGCTGCAAAGGAAAGCCTTCTTGCTAGGAAACCAACTTAAAAAGTCCTCCTGATTTTGACTGATGCTAGCCTTGGCTTCATAGGGACATATATCAAAAAAAGCAATTTTTGGAGACATTGTCTGTATCTGTCCCTGCAAAGGGAAGGGGCAGGGAGTGCAGCAGCTGGGGCACTTTGAGGCTGCCATGGAGGTTTCAGGCTGAAGGAGAAAGTACCTCTGTGGTCCTAGGATGCTCTACAAAAGCTTTTCAAGCAAGAACGTGCTGGAGGAGGAAACAGCACTGCCTTCCAAGGAAGTGCCTCCCATCAGTCAGGAAACCTGCTACAGAGAGCAGCTGCTTACCCATCACTGCCACCTCCACCCTCATCTGCCCCCACAGAAATTGCTGTGTGCGTGTGAGACAGAGGGAGGCATGCAGAGCCCTTCTCCATGCCCCAAGCACATGCATCTGCTTTTGCATCCTTTCTACACAGCCACGACAAGCAGAGACAAACAAAGAAAATGAGCTGTGAGTACAGACAGGAGGTGGTTTTGCATTTGCTCAGATCGAAGATGTATGGGGAAGACAGCATTTACCCTGAGGATTACACACCTCCCTAATTTTGTTATTTAGCTCTGTGAGACATTATTTTTATCTACACTTTTCATACGAAACAATTCAGGGTCACCCCATAAAATATGCTGCATATTTAAACAACATTTTTCCTAGGAATAATATTTACATAAATAAAAGCAGAAACAGGGTATAATCCAGTCTGTATCTTTGATTTCTCCTCCCTGTATTTTTCCTTTATGTTTCTTTATCAAATCCTACACCAGAACAAACTCCCATTAACAGCAATAAATTGCCATCTACAGATTTCAAAGTGTTGTATAATTTTTATTTAATACTTAAATGCCAATGTATATGTTGAACTGTATTTTACTGACACTTGCTACAGCAGAAAACATTCAAGGATGTGCAAGTTAGTCAAACTGACAATTGTTCTAAGGAGACCTCAAACTTATTTTTCTCTAGAAAAACATGGTTTCTAAGGCCTTATTGGACATGTTGCTGTCCAACTTGGGGTGAAATCTTTGGTCAAGAAAATAAGACTTAACAGAGACTGAAGCATCTTCTAAAACCACTCTGGACAAGACAGAGTTTGTAATTCAGTTTATTGTATGCTCTCCCCTAACTGTAGATTCAAGAGGCAACTCAGATTCTCAGCATCATCTTTCATTTGTGCTAATTTCCAACAGGACCTGATCCAGTTTCTTAAGTTGTTTTGGTTTGATTTTCTTATAACACCACTACCTACATCTAGGTGACTAAGTAAGCTACTTCCTTCAGAGCCTTGATCTGTGTCACACTCTTGGAACCCAAGTAATACGATGGCTAAAACATTTAATTGTGTCATTTACTAACTCAGCATACTCTTTTCAATAGTGTCTCTAATGCATGGCAGCCACCTCGAACTACATACCCGAGGTCTGGCTGGCAGTTTATTTCATTTGTGTAACAAGTCTACATAAAAATACCAACTGTTTCATGCCTTTCACAGTTGTAAAACAGACTTAGGCAAGTCACTCAAAGAAACAATATCAAGATATAATTTGCACCTGTCTTGCAATTGAGTTGGTAATTTGGTTCTTACTAGAGGCTTTTTTACCTCTGAAAAGACCAAGCTTTTAGTATAGAATAAACCACTAACATTCAAAAAAAACCTTTACTAAAACCATTCCAAAAGAACTGCCTAGAAATGGGTAAACAGCACCTCATTTCCACCCACTAAAAAAAGAGGGTCACACAAATAAAGACACCAGTACTCCCAAAAGCAAATAGTGATACTGGAAAATGCAACAGCTAAGCCTTAATAACCTCAGCCCTCATGGATCAAACAACCTGCTTTGAGTCTCCACAATGCGAGCAGTTCGGCAAAGCATCAATTTCAGAGACTAACAATAATTAGTCTACTTTTAAAGTCTTCTTTACAGCACTTGATCCCTGGAGCACTTAAATGCAGAAACCAGTAACCTGACATTAAATTCCTGTACTCTCTATTCATAGAACATTCTCCTCAATTGCAGGCTACACTGAAAAATCATCAATTTCTCTGACTCCAGTGTTTCTATTTATAACAATCCAGAACATGTCTGTCAGGATTCTACACAAGACTGTTATTCATCAAGACTGGCTTAATTTATTAGTGTAAAACAATCCTAAGAGTCACAGGTTCAATACAAGTTCACCTACAAACAACAACAAAAAAATCGGGTAGTCTAAAGTCACTACATTCGTTCATAGTCAAGAGCTGTCATGGTACAGAACTGCTTTCTAACACGCGGTGGAATTAGACTCCTGCAAGCATTTGGAGGGCTGCTATGAAGCAGGAGGTACCCTGGTACTCTGTTGTGCCAAGTCATTCTGAAATATCTGTCCCTTGAGCTCAGCGATTCAAGGAGCACAGGATGGGCTGATACAGCTGCACAACTGACTGACCAGAGCACATCAAGCTCTAGAGGTTACACAGGCTTTGAATAAATGCCATCCAAGAGAAGATTGTTGCAACTGAATGTACCTGAAATGCCTGGTCTAGAGGGATACAAAGGTATTTTTTTATAAAAAGATGACCAGGGAGCAAATGGTGTTATATTAATTCACTCTAACTATGACCATTTCAAGAGAGGTAGACAGTAATTTATCAAGGCTTTTATTTAGAGAAAAGGAAAGTTAGGCTGTCCAACGGGAGTAAGACATCAAATGCCATTGAGATTTAAATGCAAACCACCAAAAAAACCCACCTCCACCAGCCAATTTCCCTGTAAGAGATGACTTCCTTTATTTCTTTAGTTATCGAGAAAAATTGAGTGGCAGTGACAACTTAAGCTAGAGGAGGAAGTAGTGATAAATTTAAAAGTCAATCATGGCTTTTTTGACAAGTCATTAGCCTAAGATCATAAGCCATTATTTCCTCACACTGTGACTATAACTGACAGTCACAAGGTTATGGCAAACATTGCTCAAAAAACCCTCACTGTAAAACAATCCATTTTGTTATTGAAATGTTTGTATGTGGGAGCATACCACACCCACAATCCTTCCTATCATAAAGGAACTAAACATTTTAGTATCAGTAACATTCTGCCCCAATCCTATCTCCTGGTCCGTGTTACGTGGAGTCCTCAAGTGTCCAGGAGTTCTTACCTTTACGCCATGGCCAACATCATCCAGCACCGTGTAGTCTATAGGTTTTCGAATATACCTTACAGGACGTTCCATGTTCGCTGGTGCTATAATTTTGTGAGTTCTTGATGTGTTCTTATTGGTCGTCAAAATGCCTATCTCTCTGCGAGCGACCTTTTCTTTATGGATGTCCACAGTCTAGATTAAAAACAAGAAAGTATGGGTTTCTTTAGGCATTTGCTATTTTCTTTACAGACCTAGCTACATGTTTAGGCTTCACTGTTAGACAAAGAGTCTGAACTGAGTTAATGCTGCTGGAAGGATGCCAGTTTATTGATGAAATTAGTTTAATCTACACGAACCTTGTTAGAAAATTACACCTTAATGAAATAACCAATATTAACAATAAAATTACAATTATACGTTACTGCTTCAACACTCCAAAGACACTATGCAGATACAGTCCTTGCAGATTAACCCTCAGCATTCTTATGACTGACACTGGTAATAAATTACTCCAACTCCACAGCTGGGAAACCAGGACAGACAAGCTAAGCAATTTGCCCAGAGCCCCAGAGGGGGACTAAGCTTGGGAAGTCTGCATGGTAATTTCTTTCAGCAAAGCCATCAGTGCATATCAGAGTGAGAGTCTGCACAGGGAGGGACTAATTTCAGCACTGGGGCTAGTTTCAGTCACACTGTTTATAGCAGCTTTACTGAAAGAATAAAACAAAGCTGTAAAGATGCAAGTAAAGGGATATAAAATACGCTGGATTTTATTTTTAAAAATTTAAAAAAAAAAAAGAGACAAAGCTCAGTCCAGCAGTCTGTGAAAAATCAAACTAAGCTTCACATAACAGACACATTCTTCTACATGCAATGTAACCACTGCTTAAACCCTAGCTGAAGGAGAACAAGTGCAAATCAAGCACTGGATGCCATAGGAAGTCCCATTTCTAGGGAGCCTATTTCAAGATTCAGAGATTTAATGTACTAGTTTAAGTACCTACTAGAACCTCAGGATCTCATTGAAGGAGACGGTATATGACAAAAAAAATGCCCCTTTGAGCAAAACTTATCAAGCCACCACTTTATCCACTGAGGAAAATAAATCTTAGTCTATAAGCATCAATTCCTCCTAGAAAGGCTGTCACAGGAAAAAAACAGTGAAGGTTCAGGAAGAAAGAAAAATCCTTGTCATCCTAAATCCTACCTCATTTAGGTACATCTCTAGAAATGGTTTAATCTAAAATGAATGTTGTGATGCGCAAGGTTTTGTTTAGTGAGGCAAAGATGAAGCACAAAATTAGTTGATATTTCTACTTCTATATGAGGCAAGATGAAAAAAGCAAGATTAGTATCCAGGAAATGAACATTTCTAGGAAAGCCAGCATTCAGCATTCACTGTGAAATGTCTTCAGCTGAACTGTTTTTTTCATTAACTGGCGCGCATGCTCAAATAATCTTAAATTCTTCTGACTACAAAAAGACATAAACCCTTCCTTAACAGTTTTGATAGATGGCAGTGCAGATTACAAGCAGGAATACAGGTAGAGAAGCACCTAAAAGCAGTGTTACCAAGCAAGCTTGTTTTCACAGCTTAATGCTAAATAACAGACTACTTGTAACACTGCAAAAGGTTTTTTTACTTCGGAAGCACACAGAATCTTAATAGAAATAAGATTTGTAATTTTCCAGAGCAATGCAAGACATTAAATGTGTATGTCTGCATTAGCTTATTTGGAATAAATTCATTAACTATCCCAATAAAACTCTGGAACAAGCTTTATTGTTCTAAATGCTCATGCTCTGAAAAATCCCCAAGTCAGGAATTAAAAAAATGCCTTTCCAAATGAGACAATCCTATACACATCAAGTATTTACCACTACATCAGTTTCAGATATCACCCACTGCACCCACTTTTTCTCTTACAGCCCATTTCACAGATGATAGAATGAAGACTAAAGAATGAGACTAGTCTAATTTTTTCAAATGCAGCTATTACTTGTTCTTTTCCTTTTAGAGACTAAAACACACATATTAGTTCTGCCTTCTTGTTGCGTTCTTGATCTTGCTGAAAGAATTATATGAGTGCTGTGCTACATGTTCATCTCTTGCAATTTTTCTGCACAACCTGAACCTTTCTGTCCAATGATAACAGCAGGTCTTAAACTATCCTACAAAACTCTTTAATAATAAGCAACTCTTCATATTTTGTAATACATGAGCACTGCATAGGAGAGAAAAAGAAGCAACACTGAAGTCCCCTGAATAACATAGCAGTTTAGGAGGCTGAGAACAACAATTTAAAAAACATACAAACATTCAAAATAGGGTTTTAAAAAATACCACTTTGTCCCTTGAAATAAATCCATGCTTCTACTTCATCCTCACAAACCAAATCTGTTGTTACTAATAAATTCATTTTTTGTTCAGTGGATGGACAAAGATGCATCTTTATACCAAGAGTTCTCTCAACATTGACAGCAAAAGAAAAAAGACAAAACAAAACAAAGCCCTTCAGAGTACAAAAAGATGCATCTTTTTCTAGCAGGTAGTCCATGAAACTGACTTTTCCTCCCTGCAATGGACAATGAAAAGTCCATAAGTTACTGGAAGAGAGGATAAGAAATTCCAGAAACAGATGCTGTACCATACATGCTTTGGAAACTGACGTAAGTAATACTGCCAACAAATTGTTGTTAATGAAAAACCTCTTAGAACAGGAAAAGACCATACGTTAATTTTATCAGACAGCTTATCCAAAATTAAGTATTGAGCAGTGATTTGTAAAGTCTGCATGAATTTCAGTAAGGCAAAGAAAGCCAAAAGAAGAGAATCTGTACCACAGAGCAGGGCCAGCAACAGAGCACATATGTAAATCCTGAAAGGCATTCAGACATGCCTGTGCAAGAGACTAATTTGCTGTTCAAAGCAAACGAGACTTCAACTTGCACCACATCTGGTGCGCCGGAAAAGCAAGGCAGGGTTTTACCCCTATGCAAAGCAAAGGCTCACAGCATATGCTTTGCCCACAGCTACAGGCTGACCGTCAGAGCTACTAGACAGCACCTTACTTCTTCAAGAAATTACTGGGTTTTTTCAGATCTGCATATTATTAAGTCTTATGTGAACATTATGCAAAACAAAACACACAGCAATTGGTCATTCTTCTATTTTCACTTATATCTATTTGCTTGATGTTCATCTGGAGGTTTATTGTTTAGCCACAGACAACGTTTTTCACTTTCAGAAGATGAAAGACTCAACACACAAGCAATTTTTAGTAAGACAGCAAAGCTTTTTAGCCAGCCAACAGTTAATTTCCCAGAAAGACAAGCCACAAATACCAGGTAACAGCCAAAACAGACCTTTCTCAAAGCTCTGGTCACACTTGACGTCTGTAGCCGTGAGTGTTTGTTCTGATACGGTAACAAGACAGCTAAACAGTAGTTGGTTCGTGATTTCGTGCACAAAACCTACTTTTAGATATCAAAGATGCAGAGGAGCAAAGTATGGCTAACTGGCATGGGTTAGCACAGGTTAACAAGCACTTGCAAGCAGTCAGACCAGCTTCAGGTATCTTTGGCCTATGCTGAAACAAGTACATAATTTAAAATTTGGGGAATAGGGCAGAGATTTTCACTCCTAGGCAACATAATCCAGTGAGACAAAGCCCAGCTTTATACTGTTTTGCAGAAGAGGGAAAAGACAGTCCTTCCAAAAGCACAATGTGTTTCCTTTGGGAAGCAAATTTAAATGAACTCGTCAAACAAAGCCCTTTGCCATTACAACTGAGTGCCAAGGGACTACGCCAGCTAATCCAGAAGCTTGGAGTTTGAAGGAACTGTTAATTATTAGCTGCCTCCACTATCTGTCTTCTTCAAACCATATTAAAAAAAACTCCAACAATCAGTTGAACAACAGGATGTAGAGTTAAAATTTAACTGTTTGCTTCCTTAAAAGCAGTCTCAAGGCCAAGTGAAGCACAGCAATGATATACTAGATAGTTGTTCTTTTATTATCCTGTGCTGCAGATACCACTCTACCCATGTGCTAGAGTGTGCTAGCCCAGAACAAACAATTTACAGTAAATAGAGACTGAAGTATCTCTGGCCAAGCTAATATTAGGATATCTAAACATTTTAATAAAGCTCACACACATGGGGGGCATTAAAATAAGAAAGGAAAAAGAGAAACAATTCAAAGCTCTACAATCTTTTTACTCCTGAGCGACTGCAACTCAAATTTATGAGCCAGATACTTGCACAGCTACCACTTCTCTCACTAAATGTATACAGAGCTGGAAAAGAGCAGCGAATAAAAAGAAAAAGAATAACCTCACTCAAATCAACTCCACTAACCAGGCACCACCAACTTCAGGCTGTCCTGAAGGACAGGAGAATTCATTACACTAACACCACAAATTTACACCAAGCAAATATCCTTTAGATTTGTGTTAAATTAACTGATATTGCAGAAGTGCTGTGCAGGAAAACTCCACTTCCGCTTTCCTACTCCGCTCCTCCCCAGTTCCTCAGGAACGAAGCTGTAACAGCACACACTCACCTGACAGAGGGGACAGGAGAAGCACTGTGTGGTGCTCCATAGCTATTTTTCCAGCAACCTGGAAAAAGCTGCCGGGCTTTCGGGAAGAGCAAATGCTAGGGGAGAGAACAGCTTCCTAGCTCTCAACTGTGAAAATGGTGGCTATCAGGTAAAACTCCCCAAAAGAGAGACTAAGATGCAGGGTAGAAAGTTACAAGTTAAAAAATAATAAAAAAAAAGCTCACCCCAAAACAAATAAACACACACCACCAAAAAAACCCCACTCACCAAACTCCTCCCTCCCCCCCAAAAAAATCCCAAAACTCAAACTACTACATGAGTTTAATGAAGAGCAAAATGTCACTTCAAGGACGTGTCCTCTATCTTAAAAAAATCTAACACTCAAACACATTAGACCAAAAAAAAAAATCCTAAGATTACACCACCACTTTTAATGACAGCTTTTCAGGCCATTTCATGCAATGCTTTTAAGAACTTTCACATCATACAAACAAATGCCCTGTGCCATACAGAGCTGCAAGTCAGTAACTTTTCAATTTGTCCCTAAACTCACTCAGATAAGAAGGAATATAAGACCACGATCCACAGGCTTCCTTAACATGTCAATTTCTCTAAAGCAAGGAGACAAGGAAGACCAAGCAGCTTATTATTGGCAATTGGTTTTCTGTAATTTTGACATGGTTTCCCTTTTTTGCTTTTTCAGTTTGTGGTTAAATATAGGGTTGGGTCTCTTACTAACACTTTATTTCAGGCAAGTAGAGCCCTGATTACAGGGCATCAGTGCTGCACATACCTAAATGTCAGCAGAATAGATTACAATTACTTTATACAAACAAAACCCAGACATAAGATATATCAGCCATGCAAGCAGCATGACCTGCTACCACTTCCTACCCCCATCTTCCTTCTGCACTTGCTGTAATTACATGCCCTGAGCCTCAGCAACCTGTTCTGCACAAACCTGGTGCTGTACTTCCACAAAGGAATCTGCTCCACACCTGAAGTTCCGTGTGCAATTTGGGGCACCTCAATGCAAGGAGGACAAACTATCAGAGCATGCCAGAGGCGGGTGACCAAGATGGTGAAAGGTTTCAAGGGGAAGCCATACAAGTGGCTGAGGTCACTTTGTTTCTTCAGCCTGGAGAAGCGAAGGCTGAGGGGTGCCCTCATCGCAGCTGACAACTTCCTCGAGGGGGCAGTGCACAGGGAAGGTGCTGATCTCTCTCTCCGGTGAGCAGCAATAGGATATGAGGAAATGGAATGAAGCCATGTCAGGGGAAGTTCAGACTGGACATTAGGAAAATGTTCTTCACTGAGAGGGTGGTCGGTCACTGGAACAGGCTTTCCAGGGAAGTGGTCAGGGTCTCAAGCCTGTCAGAGTTCAAGGAACATCTCAGTGACACTAAGTCATATGGTCAAGATTTAGGGAGTTGGACTCAATAATCCTTATTGGTCCCTTCTAACTTTAAATGATTGTATGCTAAACTCTGCATCATTCAATTCCAAGTTAATGGAGAGAACAGCATTTCATCCATTCTATACCTGAACAGTGAGATTCTCTTAACCAAAGGACATTGCTGGCAGTGTAAGATAAAAGAATTGCTTAGGAAAAAAACCCCTAAGACCTCTAGTCAAAGACAAGTCAATTGGAACACTAGATTTGACGTATCACATCACAGCAATTCATCAAATATAGTACCTTCTTTCAGCAGAAACTGTGCCTGATGTGACACAAAACACGGGGCAAAGGCACAGGTTTCAGACTGAACCTCGTCAGTGTAACTATGCAATGCATGGCACAGTGAGGGGGGGCAGAGGAAGTTTAGTTTCCTTCCTCGACCTCTGGTACAACTGTCTGGATTCCAAGCTTACTTCTTCACGTTTCAATATGAAAGGTAGTATCTGTTCTACTGCCCACAAAAAAAAAAGTCACAGCTTCAGATTTAATTGGTCATACATGGCAGTAAAATACATATAGTTAAATGTTAAAAACGTTATAACACGAACAATATTTTCTGCTACAAGTTCACCACCCGGAGTATAAAGTGTAGTGTTAATACTTAAGAAACAAACACTAAGGTGCTTTTGGCATCCCTTAATAAATAAAAACAACCCAAACCTTCACTCTTTGCAATCTGTTCCTAAACCCAGCTTTAATATTAACCCTTACTGTCATTCTCCAAAACTATAGATTTCATTGTCTTGCTATAGAATTTATACATTAAGCCTCCCTGAAATGAAAATAAACTGGTGAGACTATCAACCTGTTCTGTTTTAGAAATACAAATTTATTATTCCACTGCTACTTCCAGAAAGAAAGCATATTTAGTAAGACCTTTTAAATAAACGAGTTGTGGTTGAGTAACAGCGCTAAAGAGACCTGGACAATGCACATCGCACAGGTCACCTGCAAGGAAGTCAGTGTGACCTACAAAAAGAACAATGAAATCCCCAGCTTTAATTAGCTCGGTCAGACAGCTAACTTGTTCAGTGGGAGCACCATTTTATGCTGTTATTTTGTAAAGAAAGTTCAACACAGGGGAGTGTGGATATATTTAAACTGCAAATAAATATTCTACAGAAAAGATCAATTATGGGTTCAAGGCACATCAGGCATGAAAAAACACAAGTGAATAGTTTGGGGTTTTATGACATCATGTACAGACGTCTACACAATGTTACAAATTACATATTTTACTAACTCTTGATGAAAGTGCTAGTAACTCAAGTATTTGACTTGAAACTATTACATATATAACATATATTACATATTGTCTGATTGCTACTAAGATACTGTTCAAGAAACTCAAGAAATTTACCTACAGACATAAAATAGTTTACTTCCATCTCTAGTCCAGGAGAGTCCAAGCACTGAGCAGGTCTGGCCTCATAGGCCTGGCCTCAGGGGAGACACAGAGAGCAGAGCATCAATGCAACTGGCATCGGTCACCTTTGTTTATCACTGTGCACACACATTTATTCCATGGGGATCTCCTCCAAAGTATGAGGCTGTACTGGCATTGGGAATCATAACTGTCAATTCCATAGAGTAGAAATTGTTTGAATATGCCAGCTGTGACCATACCAACTCAGTTACAGACCAAAACTGGTCAGTTTGGTGAGCATTTGCCTCTTCCCAGTTCTTCAGCACAGACATCTGGTTAAGTTAACCAACATATGAGAAGCATATAAAAAAGCTGAAAGAAACTTCAACTGAAGTACTGCCCTGCTATCAGGGACTGGTGGAGCCAATCCTGTCTCTAAGGTAGAAGACTGATGCAATCTTCTATCACACCCAGTTAGCCATCAATTGCGTGAAATTCAAGTCCCTAGTTAGCTTTGAACAAATTTCATAAGAAGGTACCATACTAGAAGCTTTCTATTGGTTATCTTTCACAACAAAAAGGGGAAAGGCCTTTCTTACCATTCCCCTCTTCAAGAGATGATTTCAAGACATTTTCAGCCTCTTGGACAGTAACCAGAATCAAGTCTGCTAAAGCACGGTCAATTTATCAGTCAATCCACAGAAGAAACCCAGTACTAGCAACAAACAACAGTTACTAGAGGAAAAGAAAAAGGGAGACGTCTTTTTTCAGTTCCCCAAATTCCTTTAAGAATATAAGGATTTCAAGACATTTTCATTTCACATAAACAATCCTTCCATCCAATTTTCACTAAGGCTAATAGCTGACCGAACACCACTGTCTAAAGTCATTTGAGAATCCTCAGAATATCCTGCCATGTCTTTTGAACCTGCATCATGAAAGTAAGGTTTCCTCTCACTCTGAAGCATTTGGACATCCGAGTTGCACCTTGTGTGTCTGCTTTGTACGTGGTGCTGGTGATGTAGGAGGCAACTGAAATAGATTTAAGAGTTGTATTTCCAGAGCTGGAAACCCAGCAATGTTTTCTGGTAGATTTATAGAGAGAAGTTTCTCACACATTCTCTTCAGTGTACAGACAAGTGACAATAGTAGGACAGGCTCTCCAGAACACTTCATCTTCCCAAGTCCTGGTAAATCCAGGCCTCTTAAGGTAAAAGGCTAGAGGAGCCAGATAAGCCATATCTCATGTAATCTGATACGTCACCTTCCTTTTCCTGCACAGAGGGCTCACATTCAAGAGCTTTTACAGATTAACACAATGAACTAAGGCCATCAACACAGATATATACAGCAACTTTCACAGTCCATATAAAATGTTTGTCACCAGAAGAGGGGGGGGAAAGCACTAGAGAGATCAAAGGAAAAATAATGAGAGAAATACTAAGTCCCACTTCCAGAAGCAACTCATACGTAAATGCACTTTTAAAATACATTTCTATACATAAAATATAAACATATATATAAAAAATAAAATCACAATGCTAACAATGCATTTTACTAATATCATCCAATGGAGAGGAGGGTTTAAAAAGTGTTGATTGTGGGCCTTATTTTGACAGTTTATCACTATGTCTGAACACAGATTATATGTCAGTTTAATCCTATGGAGCTAGCCCCTGATTTAGAATTTAAATCTTTCTTTAGATACACTAGCAGTTTTTCTCAGATTCTCCTAGCAATTGCCATCAGCATAAAGCAAACCAGATTTCAGCAACGTTCACATAGATTTTATTTTTCTGGGATATCAGGACTACTATTCTGGGATATCAGGGGGTAAATGGTCAGGGAGTGAAGTATACCATAGACATCCCATTTACTCAGGACTGTTTGCTTCCTGTATGTTTTTAGAATTCAGAAGCACAGAATGTAAAACCATAACACACATAGTTTCACAGCAAGTTTAAGCTGTATTCATTTCAAGACCTACTCAACAAAAAAAACTGATTCCTGACTGACAGAACATGTGCTTGCAAGTGTTTAAAAAAGAAAAAAAGTCTCATTAAAATCAAGAAACTGAAAACAAAAGCTAGAGAAATAGGCTTAAAGATAGACAAATAGCCATAGACAAATAGCCTCACCTTTAGCCTTTTTTCCAAAAGGAAGACTAGGATTCACAGAGAACTGGACCCCAATTTCCAAAACACAACCTGTGGAGTGACACATACACCTACACAACTGCACAGGAAAGGAAAAAGAGAGGCCTGTTCAGCTAAAGGATTATTTCTATAGATGCTTTTCAGAGTCCCTATTGTCAAATCTAGTCACGCATTCTGCTGGAGAAGCTGAGCAGAAAGGGGACACGAGGCAAGGAGAGACCAGAGGGGCTGGGAGCGGGTACATGACATTCTAGGACAAGAATCAGAGCAAAGAAACCAGCCCACTCGCCAGACTTGAGTTCATGCCTGATTTTTCTTTCCTGGTGCCAAGTGCAAATGAGAGGACTGCTATGGAGGATTCATATTCATCCCTCAGACAGCACTGGAGGAAAGAAGCGTCTCACATTATTCTCTCAGTGACTACTTCAAGCACTTTCATGCAAGAGGCTGATCAGACAAAATCAGGCAGCTGACAAAAGTCAGTAGGTCTACCTGTGAAATGCCACCTCACAGAATTAGGGTCTATGCACAAAAAATATCTTTGAAGAGACACAAGGAAGTCTCATCACAGCCTCACCCCCGGCTCCCCACTTTCCCCAACTGAAAGGAAGATGATGTCAACACAGAGCATAAGGAGGGGAGGTCTGCAGAGTATCTCTGGGAACAGGGAGAGGGATGTGGGAAGTAAGACTGGCAGATGGCAACTGAAGGCAAATGGAGTTTAAGTCCTACAGAGGAAGAGATTTTTAGCAGCTCTAGAGAGGCCCTTGTTATGGAAAGAAAACAGTTAAGGCAACAGTCCTCCCCGCTGCATTGGTGAAATGCCAGAAGCACTTTGCTAAAGTTCACATAAGCATGGGGGAAATGGAACTTCAAACATCTGGAGTATGGAGGTCAGACAGCGCTGCAGAAGCAGCTGGCCCTGCACGCAGGAGGCGGCTGTCTGCCAGGATGTCAGTGAGTGAAGAGGTGGGATGGGTCTGTGGCTAAAAGCAAGAGCCTGGAAAACAGCAGATTGAAGTTCTATTCCTGGCTCCGCCAGACTTCCTGCGCTATGCCAAGCAAGGAGTTTTGCTGCTTGGGCTTGAAGCTGTGCACCTGCAGCAGCACCAGGAATAGACAGAGTATATAGGAACAGACAGAGGTGGGCACAGGTACAGGCAGCACTGCCACAGCTGCCTGCTCTGAGCATAGTGACACACAGTGACAGCTTGCCCAGATTTCTCTGTCAAACACCTTCCACTGATGTTTTTAATTGCTAATGAAAATGCACAAGTGAGTTACAGATCATACTTCCTGTGCTTTGGCAAAACCTACTGCCAATTTTAACCACTTGAGCAAACTAAATGTACATACACTGCAATAAGAAGTGCATTGTGAACATTATTCATTTTAAAAAAAGCACAAGCCCTCCAATAGCTTGTGATACATGTTTATATGGAGTACAACAATTTTTTGTGTTCTAGATAACTTTTTTTCTTTGAAACGCAACTGCTAGTTCAATACCTTCTTCAAGAGCTTGAGTGTAATAAACAGGCAGAAAAAATGCATCACTAATGTAGATCTCTGTGGGAAGATACAGAGAAGAAACAAGGTATTTATCTCCATCTGCCTCCTGAAGTCTATGGCTTTTCAGCGTCCAGCGTCAGGAGTGGGGGTGATGCCATAATGATTTTTGTCTTTTCTTTTATACTCCTGTTATACCTTTTTACAACTTCTGTATTCTTAGTGCTTTTTGCCTACACTCTTGGACTTGTTTGTCAAGCTAGGAGACTAAACATTTCAGAAGCTTTGTAGTTAGGGAGCAGTGTGCCCCAGACCCCAAGGTCCTCTCCAGAACACATTTTGTAAACTAAGACAGAACCATCCAGGGGAAGGTTCCTTGGGGAGTGGGGGCTCACTCGAGCCTCCCATTGGGGAATTTATGATAGATGTGCTAATTAGTAACACCTGTAATGTTATACCAGATCTTTTGGGTGTGTGCATTGTAGTGTGCATGGAGGGGCATTTGACCTGGACGTAGTGCACCTAAGGATCCTTAAAATAAATACCAATGTAAAATCCCTTCTTCCCTTCTAACCGTGTTTGACTCTTGATTTTAAGACCAGAAAAAAGGCATCAGTTGCTGGCAACCACAAAGGGACCCTGATCACTCTAGAATGTGATTTCCAGTATTTGCAGGAGATTCAGCTGTGGCTGAACCCCACACCCCACCACTTCACAAGCACTGCACGACAGGAAGTACAAACCCAGCTCTGCATCACATCAAAACTACAGCACGTAGCAAATTAACGACTGGTCACTTGAGTTTCACACTATACGACAAACATCCTTCTGAATGTCAGTTCTTCTACTCGGCCCTTCCTCTGACCCACCACCTTCTCTTCACCAAGACAGGATTCCAATAAGAGAACTACCAAGGTGCATTCCCTCTCCTCTAGTGTTCTACACAGTGAACTGAACAGACACTTCAATGCTTAACTAACACCAGTTGCTGATTAAAACCAGGTCTTTTAAGTGGAAGACACTTCAAAAGAGAAGTGTTTCAACAGTACAATCTGACGGATTTTTGACAGAACAACATTTGGGATGTGCAGTCATGTTACGTTTGTATTCAGCTCTAAAAAGCACGAAAAGCAGATAAATGCTTTTGATTATGCAAAGTCAAAATTCCAGCTGTATGCGTGAGTGTATTTCAGTCTGTGAAATGAGATTTTAGTTACTTCAATTTTTTTTTTCTGGGTATTCCTGAAGATATGCATGAGTAAGTCAATTCAGAAGAAATAAAGAAGAAAAAGAAACTAAATATGCTTCTGCAAGCTTCCATATAAGAGTTCCAACCTTTTAAAGTAGCTGACTAAGTCCCTCTTTTCCATACTGGAAGCAATGCACTTGTCTAGAATTAAACAAAACATACAAACCTAAATACATTTTTGACTGTAGGAAAGCACAACAGAAAGGAAAAATTAAACGGCTTCTTCAGTAGTTTGGACTCACCAAAGATCCACCATGGGAGTAGAACAAAACTGTATGTCAAACGAAAAGCATTTTGTGTGCCAAAAAAAGCAACTTCATAGGAGATGAACATGTGCAATTGCAAAGAGCACTGCAGGTGGCTGAAAAGGAAACCATCTAAAAAAAGCCTATGAAAAATAAATTCAACAGAATAAGTCTGAATTTTCTGAAAGGTTGTCTGAGGTAACGAGCTGATAAAGCTGTAACAATGACAAGTCAGAATGCTTATGCCTGAACAAAAAAAAAATAAAAAGGCAAAAGCCCAGTACTTCACATTTACTTGTAAGCTGGCAAGTCAAATTGGGAAGAGCACAGCACAGAACCCATGCCAAGAGAAAGTGAGCTAATATTGCCTTAACCTTAATTTATCACCTCTTCAGTGCTTTAGTTAATCAGCTCTAATAGTAAACACAAAATATTTTCCAATAATAAAAGTTATGTTACATGGATGGGATAATGGATTTATTGTATATTTCAAAATAATTATTATGCTAAAGAATAACAAAACTCACACATAAAAGCTATTCTCATTTATCACATGTATTTACTTGAAAGTGGTCTGGATTAATTTTCAGACACACACTTTTCTTAAAACAAAAAAATCCCAACCACCATACGACCTAAAACCAACCAAAAAAAAATACACATATACACAGCTAAATACACAAACACATACACAAAAATGCCTCTCTCAAGCACTCCCCTTCTCCATATGAATTCAGGGCCTATGAGATGTCTAAGGTTGATAGTTCTAGGAGAGACTGTTTCCCTCACACATAAAACAAGGACAACATATGCTGGAATGATGATGGGTGTCCTTTAGCCACCTGCAGACATGGTTTGATTACAAATCACCCAAGGCACAATGTTACTTCTATTCCTCTTTGATCATATGTCATTTGATGGCAGTGATACAAGCTAGTGGGAGATGTGCTGGTTTTCAGCTGGGTCAGCACTGCACCAGGAGTAACTCATGAGTATTAATTAAACAGCCATCACGTGGCTAAAGGCCACACTATCTATACCACAAACCCTCTTGGATTAGTGCCACAAACACAGCTAACCCCACATGAAATGTCTATTTCTCAGTTCCTAAGTGTTCAAGTGTTGAATATTCCACTTTGTCCAGAAAAGAACTACTGAAGTTCTGGACTTTTAAAAGATTTTTTTTAATAAAAAAGTTGGCAAGCTGCTATAGCAAACAACTTTGTTGCAACACTATGAGATGCTACTCCAATGGAGTGATAACCACCAATGGCAACTTTTTTCCTCTTGTCCCCACTGCCCATCAGTAAAATACGGCGGCAGGAACAATCTTCAGCCACTATAGATTCCAATCTAAAAGTTTTCAGTACACATATTCCACTCTACAGTTCACTTACTACCCACACTACTACCTCCTGCATATTACTGCAGCAAAGAGTTCTTCCATGCCCCTTGAATACTGAAACAACTAGGATCTGCCAAGTTCCTCACTTTTGTTTTCAAAGACAAATATAGAACAAAATGGTTCAGCTTTTGGATGCAGGCTGTTGTTATTTGTCAAAACTCCTTCAGCAAGAAGGTACATCAAAAGAGGACAAGCTTAGAAGCATCATGAACTTCCCTCAGCTCAAACTTTTTCCAAAAACTGAGTTTCCACAGCATCACATGTAGATGTCTATTAAGAGACTCAGGCAAAAAAAGGAGAGTTGACAAAAATTCCCTCACATGTTTCCTAAGACTGCGCTACTATTTTGGACTGAGTCATACAGACTTCTTGCAATTTGGGATATATTAAGTAAAACCAGAAGACAGACAAGCAAATCACAAGCATGTATGACATTTACCAGTTTAACAGGGTGGGAAGGAAGGGTCAAGGCAGAGATGGAATTGCTAAGGCTGCTCTAATTCTCCATTGCCATTTTTATTTCCACACACAACTCAAACAGGAAGTTGCACATTGTTTCTGTAAATGGATTTCCCTTAGTCTCCCAACTCTTGGCCACAACTGATACGAAATACTGCAGTTAAATCTGTTGGTAACATCCAGATGGCCTCAGAAGTCCCAGCAGCACTTATCCCGTACTGAGCCCACAACCTTATCCAGCCAAAACCTTTTCTGACTAAGGCAGGGCACACTGGCAGAGGGAGCCTGGCCCAACAAGAAACTATGCCATCATTCAGCCTCTCCACCAGGACCACATCTCAGGCTTGTACATGCACACACCCAAAACTGAGATCTTGACTCCATCCTGTGCAAGGACACCTGAACACAAACACTGCAGCCTGATGGCAGATTAAAAGACAGTACAAGTCTTGAAGAGAAGTCTTGTGCATAGGCACAGAGACATAGGCACACCACTATGTCCCTGCTGCTGAATGTATTATTCTACTATTGCTACAGTCAATTCATTAGACTGATCATGTGCTCAGAAATCGGCCATTTCCACTATGCAGTTATTAGCATAATGATTAAATATGATTTCAAACACTTGGGGAGAAGCAGAGCATTAGCCATTGGAGAGGACATAGAGAATGAAGCCAGTCAAAGGAAGCAGCTAGAAGTTCCCAGTTTTCAAGGCCTTGTCTCCAGGATAACTGAGCCCACAATTCAAGGAATAGGGGGCAGAGAACAAAACACTGTCTGTCACAAGAGAATGGCAGGAAAAAGAAGATCGGCCATCTCTTACTATCACTTTAGGCAGAAGTTATACATACACTACACAAATATTGACCAATTAAGTGTTTAAAGCTAACTGAGGAGGGCAGACTGGTGCCCTGGTGAGGGTGCTCCAAACACCATGGTGGGTTATAAGCCTCTGAACGGCACACAGAGTTTCAAGAGGCAGCTCTAACACTCCACAGTAACAACCACCACAGACATGTGCATGACTGGACACTGACCTGTGCAGTGCTGGACAGCTAAACACACACTGAAGAGTCACTGAACACCTGCAAGAAAGCTGAGTACACAGGAAAGTGGTGGAGATTGATATGCTGCTACCTCAATCAGGGAGGGAGGTGCTGCAGAGTTCCCCAAGAGATGAAGGGATCCATCACAACACAACTTAACAGGCTACAAAAAAACCAGCTGTGCAAAGTTCTGTAGACTACCTCCTCCCACTGGTTTGGTAAAGTCTGGGGAGGTCAATGCACTTTTTGAATTTAAACTATGTATATTCATTCAGCAATACAGAGTGTGTTTACTCCCAGAAGTATACTATTTAATATAAACAACAACTACACATTCGTTTTAAGAACTACCACAACTAAAGAATCTTGGCAAATGGGCAGGAGGGGAAGAGTACACAGGAAAATTATCCAAGTAAGATCTGCAGACTGCTCTCAATCTGTTTTCCCAGGATGTTTGCTTAAGTCACATAATTGTTTGCAGAACCTCTGCTTTCTAAAAATGCATTTGGAAAAATTCATTCCACATTTTCTTAAATCAGTTTCTACTGATTAGATGATGCTTTTCAATATTCTCAAAGTAGGTGACCTGTCATTATCCAATAATGACCATTCAGCAGCATTCTCTCAAACGTATTCTAGGCAAACATTTCACATGAAAACCAGTATTTCAAAAGTTCTTCAAATAATTTTAAAAAAAATGTTAGATATATTTAGTCCAAGTAATTCAGCCAGCTCTAGTAGAGAGTACCTCTGAAGAAATTTCTGTATTGACTGAAGGACTACACATTAATGCAGCCCAAGGAAATGCAGTCTTAAAGTTGTTGAGCTGAAAATAAGATGCCAGTAACTTGGAGTCGCGGTCCCTTCACTCTCCTTTTGCTTGCACGTCTAGAGGTCTAGAAGTATGAAGCAAGCTAACTGGGAGTGAAGCTTGATATTCTTGCTGCCAGCCTAGGGGCACACTGCACTGCAGGAGGAATTTGCTGCTTAAAGCAGCAAAATCCCCAGTGATTGAACTTGAATTTTGCTCAGTGAGGGCTTATGGAAACCATCCCTCATCTTCCTGAGCTTTTTGTTATTTATTAATGTGCCACAGCCTGAGCTAAGAAAAGGGAAAAACTTATTTTAACCAAAGCACTATGAACACCCCCAGAAATTCTCTCCTCCAGTTTTAGCATTCAGATGCCAGAGTACCATAAAATGCTACCACTACATCATGGGCACTTCAAAATGGTAATAGATGCAGCACTTCTGTGGCCAGTTGTCATGCTACCAACAAAATAAGGCACTAGCAGACATATCTACAGGTCTGAACACCAGCCACAACACAAAACTAGATATGCTTAATTACCCATCAGTTCAGGATGAGGCTAAACCAGGGATATGAAAGTGGGTAAGTTGGCCATCCTCAGTATGCAGAGTGGAACTAATAAAATAAAGGATGACCTGGCTCCTATCAGCTTACAGGTGATATAACCCTATCAGTGCTGTCTCTTAACATGAGATTTAGAGCGTACGAGGAAACTAAATCGAAATACAGTGACACAGGTAAGAGATTAGATAGTTGTGAAAGTCTAATTTGTTTCAGGCCTTTTGACTGGACTTCTTTCTTTACCTTAATGACTCAATTACATGAGGTTAGAACATTTCTGTTACAACTTGGAGGTTTCTCCATTTCCCAAATGGAGAATGTCCTCAATTACTTCAGCATCTCACTCATCAACTACAGCAGGCAAAAAGTACCCTGAGATGGAGTACTGAAACAACATAATATTTCTACCATTCTTCCACTCTGAGATGCCATAATCTGCCAAGACACACGTGCAGGTCAACTGCATAATTTCAAGCTAAGTTTCTTTTTTTTTTTAACCTAAGTTTTAATTATAAGAAATTCAAGAACCATTTACAGGAATAAACAAATTGCTAGTCCACACAAGCCAGCATGTTATTAGCTTACCACGCACTACCTATGAACTACTAAAGAGCAAAAAATACGTACATTGCTCAAAAACTTCAGTTAACGCCTTTTTCAGTCTAGCTTAGGAGGCAAGCCTTATTCACAGTAGAACTCATCGTTTTCAGTCCTGTAGTACATCTGGCCACTACTGCATCTTGCTCAATACTTAGCTTGACAACACACGTAAGAAAATCCTATAAATGGACAAAGAAGGATCAGCTTCCCAAAGACGACGTTTATCTCCTTTCCAGTCAGATAAAGGTTGATTTGTGGTTTGAAGGCTTATCTTGCAACCTTATATAGCCTAGTTTTGAACACAGTTCAAAAATATTAACTTAAAATGAAAAACTCTTCTAAGACACTGAGTTCAACAAGGAAGCAGAATTTCCTACGTTCGAATCAAGCCTTTCAGTCATTATTCAATTTCCTTGTTTTTATATTTTCAAACGATGGCCCAACTGACTTTTCCTGAAGCAATGATATGTTTTATTATTTCCGTCATGACCACTTTCAACTCTAAGGACCCCATCCTACTTGCTCTTACTCTATATTTAGAAGCCTAATAGCTTTTAATCATACCCTTGTTGCTCCTGGTCTTGCCACACAGAGGAATTTGAGATAGCATGACAAGATCAGGTTGACATTATTTCTCTCTTGCAAGCAAGGACAGAGAAGCCAGTTAGAGAAATAGCAAGCTGTGCTTCAGTCCTGGTGTGAGACCACACTGAATTGTGCCGTTGGATCCATTGTAAATAATCGTCCTAGGACAATGTGCGAGGGCAAGAACCAAATGCTTTTAGGCATGAACAGGTGAAGGTACAAAACTACTAAACACTAGCACTCATACAAGAACACATTCATTAAAAAGTCATAGCTACTCAGCAGATTCTCAAAGAGGAAACAAACAACATACAAGACCTGTAATTCTGTGGTCACATACTAGTTAAATTTTTATGCCCATAAGATGGAATTACGCACAATATTAGGCAAAATTATTAAATAATATAACTATCTGTTGGAACCAGAACTTATTATTATAGAGGAAAATGACAGCTTTAGTAATCTATTTTTTGGAATTGAGAAAGAGGCACACATACTTTTATGATGGTTACTTCAACATGCATAGTCAACATTCCAAATGGGAATGACTGAAATAGCAAATTATGGCCTTAGCTAGTTGTCACTCAAAATGTGCTAGTTCAAAACACATTCTGAGTTTTCTCAAAAAATAAAAACCCCACATACAGTATAGCTTTTAAACAAACAAATTTACAGTTTTATTTCCACTACCACCACAATGCCCTCCCTGTGATGGCACTAGCAGCAGGGTCAGTGAAGAATCAACAATAATCTCCAGTAGAGTAACTTGTCACAAATTAATAATGTTCAGGGTAACCTATTTAGGTCTTCAGCTGTAAATTATATCACCCAACACAATTTCACATTTTTTTCCTGTACAGCGAAGGGAAACTTCACTTTGTGGTCTGGGAGGACTGCCCTAGTGATGCAGAGATGATACTGTCCTAGATGATATTAGAGAAGGGAAAGGATACCCACCAGGGCTCAGGAGCCACATAACAAGTGTGTAGTGAGATTAACATAGTTGGATAGATTTTCACACTTCATACACACTTTTTCAAAGCTACAATAAAACAACAGAAGTTGTCCCAGCTTTAGAAGAGCAGCTACCAAGTCATTAATAGACCTCCCATGGACTAATAAAGTGTTCTCCACATATATATGACCTGTAAGGGGACTCTTACAAGACATGCATAACAGATATCAACGGGTCCCAAAAGGCTCTCAATAAAGATAATAAAGACAAACCAGCAGCAGCATAAAAAGTGGTAGTGTTACATTACTGGCTTATAAACACTCATGTGAATCGTTACTTGGTTTTCCACCTGCAGATCAAAGTTAACTAAGCACTTATGTGCCCCCAGTAAAATCAGCCAGCAGAAAGCACTAAGCAATTCCTATCTGAATGGCACAAGAAGTCCAGCCACAAGTACCCAGCAGGATGTGTTCTTGTGCTTGAGTGGAAGCTTCAATGATGCTGTACAATGAATGCTGCACTCATCTGCTCCACAGTAAGTTCCCCTCCATTTCCCCAAAAAGAGTCAGCTCAAGCACACCACTACCCAGCTGCCACAAAAACCAACATACCAAATAGCTGCATTGGATGGCACGGGTACAGCAAATGACTAAATGCTTTAGTAGCTGGTTACCTGCTGTTTTATTAGGCACAATGTTCTTATCACCCCATACACTGCATTTATTCAATAAAAATGTTGACAGAGATAAAACTTTAATTCAATGTAAACCAGGAACTATTCACATGTGAAGACTGCTGGTTTACTAAGACTTGAAATAGAAGGCAAATCAATTTCAGGCAGCAAGCTAATCAGATGCATCTGAAGAAAAAAAAAAAAACAAGACTCCTAGGAAAGTCCAACATGCGACTTTATATCAGGTTAGTGACGCATTTTGTCTATGTGGTATATCTTCCAGATATGAGAGGTTTTCATTAAAAAGACTTCACAAACACTGATGACTCCTTTGTTACACAAAATTGTCAAAAAGGCCTTTCAGAGCCATGTTCACAGTCCTGGGATTTTTGGCTTTGATTTCAGAAAACAAGAGGCTGCATCAGGCCTCTTAATTTAGTATTTAATGAGGTATCTACAGCTTACAGCCAAATAACCATTGAGCAGAAAGAAGGCTTTAATGGTCTAAAAAACATTGAAAACTATGCATTCAGACTGCCCTTCTAGCTGACAGTGGAATGGGAATAAGCATATGAAGGAATTCATGACAGGCAATGGCTATTAAAGTTAGCAACTTTCCCTATTCCACAAAAATATGTTCAAAACCCTGCATTCCATGGTGGTGGGGGGAGGTGGAATTGTGAAACAAATGTTTCTGGCTCAGTTTCTTCTTCATCAAAGCAACTGCTCTTCCCCATCACAGAAAGGCTGACATTGTGGTTGCTCTCTCATTGGTGTACATTACTAAGTATCAGGAGCAGGGGGGGTGCTTTGATTTTTTTGTTGGTAATATGCTGGGTTTTGTTTGTTGGTTTTTTTTTTGACTGCATCAGCTGAACTGCACAGGAATTACAGACATCTTACATGTATTCATTTGTGGACATGAAATGGCTGACAAGGCAACTCTTACACACTATACTATTTTCTGAGCAATTTATATATATCATGTAGAAGCTGATATGCACAAAGTTGACAACAATTTTCATAAGCAGACAGATAAACAGAACAAGCGCAGTACAACTTCTTGGAGCCTCGGCCTCTATCAGGAAGAGAACAGGAAGAACAGGATGTGAAGCAAAGGCCACAGAGATGACTGTCAGCACTTTATTAGGAGAGGGAACATCACCCAAGGCAAGGTTAATCTGAACAAAAGGTGCAAGTTTCTTGCCCTATTTAGAGTATTTGTGGCTGCTGACAGGCAAGGGCAGTCCAAGAGAACCAGACAGAAGACATCATCTTTCTAACATATGCAACATCAGATGATGCACTAGTTCCTGCGGATACTTTTGGTCTCTCCACACACTTTTGAATGTGCAGAAAGCAGAGTTTGGACAAAAGTGGAGCTTACAAGATTTGTAGATATGTTATGGCAGTTTCTCCCCTGACTTTGTAATTATCTCCCCCCCTCACCAATTAGTTCCTATAACTTATGATGTTCCTTTCAAGGACACAAAGTCAGCTTTTAGGATACATCCAGCTACTGCAATGTAATACTGAAAAGAATCATGGCAGAGATCCAGTGCTGCAACATACTCCAAAATAAAAAGGCTTTTCCCAACTCCACGTACTAATCTGCCAAGCTTCAGCTTGTGGCTAGCTGTTTAACATTACACTATCACTACCAAGCCAAAGACTAATTGCAGAGACAGAAACAGACTTAAGTACTAGTAGGCTACCATAACATCACTGCTTTGCTTTCTCTTTGTCAGACCAAACAAGCACAACTCCTTAAACCTCTCCTTACAGGCTGCATGCTCCATGCACCGATCACCTCTGCATCCCTCTCTGCTGGACTATCTCCAGTTTCCCTAAATCACTCTTGAACAAGGCAGAGGTCACCAAAAAAAAAAAAAAAAAAAAACCAAACCAACAAACACAGACCCAGCACTCCAGATGAAATTGCATCACTGCCTTTTATCTGCCAGCCACAATCTTCCCAAGGCAGCCCCACCAGACTTGCTTCACTTATTCAGATAGCCTTGTGGTGTTGGCTCATGCTCAGCACACTAGCTCTTTTCCAGCCCATGGCTACTCACACAGTCACCTCCCAGTCCATACAAATGCACTTTGGGCCCTACCCTAGGGTGCACGACCTTGCACCTTGCCCAGTTTCCCAAGGTTTTTGCTGGTTCAATAAGACTCCCACATACTGAAGCTCTGCCATTCAGCATATTAATCATCTCTCCTAATATAGTCCCAGATTTGTTGAGGACATGCTTTATGCTCTGAATGGTCTCCAAAGAATGTTCTGAACACTGTGGGCTCTAGTACTGACCCTGCTTGTTAGCAGCAATCAACCATTTGCTAGTTCCTGGCTAATCTTCTCTCCATTTAACAGTCCTTCCATCGAGCCCGTATGTTCTTCAGGTCAGAGACAAAGGTCAGGGGTCTAAGCATTTACTTCTTTTTAAAGAGGCAACTTCAGAATAGAATTACCTGGACAGCTGTACTTTGGAAGCACAGTCACCACTAAGAGGATCTGGAAAGGTCTTCTGCTTCCATCCATAAGTGTACTGAAGTACACTTCACATAATTGTTTGTTTCTAGGCATGACCACCCGCATTCATCAGCAGATTTGTCACATTTTCTACCCTCTTTCTACTTCTTGGCTTTTAAACATGAAATTAAACTGTGTTGTGATCATGCACCACAATCTGTAAAAGCAGTATCACATTAATCCAAAGTAAACACACACTCTGAAAGCTCTTTCCCACAAAAACTCAATCATAGAGAGTCCCCACTGTACCTGTGCTGCCTTTTGCCTCTTCAAACATCAGAGACAGACTGAGTACCTAACAGCTCTTGGGCTCCTCTTCCCTGTCGAACACAAACTTGCTACTGCTTAGGAGCTCACCCCTTACAGCCCCAGAACATGTTGGGCAGGGCTTCTCTGAAACCTAATCCACATCAGTCCTGACTGGTAGCTAACCCAATGGAAGGCCTTAGTATTTGGGATTGTCTATGTGTGATTCAACACAGGCTACAGCTCTTAAGATTCAGAAATCCTACATCTGCAGAAAGATATGTGCATATCTGCACTGTTGCCTGGACTTTACCTACACAACCACGCCATAGCAACACAAGGCATTTGGCTTTCTGCTTGCATACGGCACTTGAATTACACATGCAATTAATCAGACATGGATGGTACCAGGCAAGATTCTTCTGAACTTATTCCGGGGAATTTTTAAATTATTTTTTTAGTTCTAAAAGCTTATAACTTTAAACGGTAATGAAAGATGCACATGTATCTTTTTTTTTTGCTGAGAGTGATGTTTTCAGAACACACAATTTTGCAATAGTCCCTATTTCGCATTAGAGGAGAGCTTCAGATGCAAGCAAAAATCTTCATACTGAATGTTTAAGGGGGGCAGTGTTTCCTGGTGAAAATTATCATTTCTTAAAAAGGAGACTACTGCTTTCTTCGTGCTTGGATTTAAATACTGAGCTATTTAAAAACTGTTAATGTAGAGGGAAAAAAAAGGAATAGTTGCTACACCCAGTGCTGTGTCTCTGACATAAACATGAGCACTGATCTGTTTTTTCAGTTTTCAGTTTTGACACAGTAAACAAGGATGTCCCTGTCAGCCTCTCTCCTCTGAGAAATCTGGCTGTCCCATCTTCATTCTCTTGAACTTTGTGGAAATGAAGCAGCAAAAAATTTATCTTAAAGTACGTGTTTAAGTCAAGCGTAATTTCCAAGAAAAGCAGAGGAAGAGCTGAGTACAACCAAGAAACAGTGCTGAGTACAGGCGGACAATCACTTCCCTAGTCTGCTGGCCACACTGTTTCTGGCACAGGCCAGGATGGCACTGGTGGTCCGGCCACATGCTGGGTCAGGTTCAGCTTCTGTTGACCAACATCTCCAGGTCCTTTCCTGCTGGCAGCTTTCCAGATAC
This sequence comes from Lycocorax pyrrhopterus obiensis, assembly GCA_014706295.1. NCBI lineage: Eukaryota > Metazoa > Chordata > Aves > Passeriformes > Paradisaeidae > Lycocorax > Lycocorax pyrrhopterus. The sequence goes on along the minus strand of JACSVZ010000002.1, from coordinate 16,682,318 downwards.
TTCTCCAAGCCTGGAACGCTCCATGGGGTTGTTGTAGTCCAACTGCAGTGCCTGGCACTTTGTCTTGTTGAACCTCAGACCTCTGGTCTCTTCCAATCCATCCAGCCTGTCCAGATCCCTCTGCAGAGCCTTCCTGCCCTCCAGCAGATCAACACTCCCACCCCACTTGTTGTCTCTGCAAACTGACTGAGGGTGCCCTCAATCCCCTCATCCAGATCATTGATAAAGATATTAAACAGGACTGGCCCCAGTACCAAGCCCTGGGGAACAGCACTGGTGACCAGTGACCAGCTGGATGTAATTCCATTCACCAACACTCTCTGGGCTTGGCCATCCCAACAGTTTTCTACCCAGCCAAGAGCACACCAGTCCAAGCCATGGGAAGCCAGTTTCTCCAGGAGATGCCATGGGAAATGGCATCAAAGGCTTTACTAAGGTCCAGGTAGACACATCTACAGCCTCTCTCTCATCCACTAAGTGGGTCTCCTTGTCATGGAAGGGGATCAGGTAGGTCAAGCAGGACTTGCCTTTCACAAATCCATCCTGGCTAGGCCTGATGCCCTGGTTTCGTGTCTCACATGACAGCACTCAAGATGATGTGTTCCATGACCTTCCCTGGCACCTAGGTCAGGCTGACAGGCTTGGAGATCCCTGGATCCTGCATTCAAGCCCTTCTTGTAAGATGGTGTCTGGCACATATGCTAAATTAAAGCCATTAGTGAAGTCTTGATGCTCGTGTTGGTGCAAAGTATACACTTACTATCTTCCCCCCCCAGATCTTGCCTAATGGGGTAAGTAGAATCCCTTATACCAGAAGGGTTTTCAGACTTCTCTAGAAGAGTGACCAAGTCTCTGCTCTGCCATATCGGAGCAGCTTGGAAAGGTCAAGTCAGCTTGGCAATGCTCCAAGTCAATATGAAGGAGTCAAACCAAAGACCTGAGCTCTGTGTACAGCCCCGTGTATTGGGTGTAGTAAATGATCACATGGGAGGTCACTCCAGATTGATGCATTACAGCTGAAAGACAACTTTAACTGCAGAAAATACAGATGCAGCTGGGCAGGTTTTTGCTCTGATGCCTTAGGCTGCTATGTGAAAGCGATTCCTGGAGCTGTTCACTACCTCCGTGTGCTCAGAAAAGTGCTCCCTCACCCCACTGCGATTACTCATGTGAAGCCTCTGTGTTTGTGCTCAACAAGAAACCAAAGCCAAATAATTTTTTTCTGACAAAACCAGGCACAATTTCCATTTGTAAAATTAGGCTCCAGTAACAATATAACACACTAGTCCATCACCTAACATTTCATGAGTGCTTTTTCCAGTGAAGAAGATACACAGCTATGAAAAATATGGAGAGGCTACTAATCAGGCTTAGTTATACAGGGATTTAGCTTAGAATCATTCTGGAGAACATGAATAGTGAACTGAAAGACAGTATGGAAACAGAAATGGACTGTGGAGAGAAGAGCCACAGGATTTTCTTCCTTAGAAGAACTATCAAATTGTACCTTATTTCACAGATAGCTGCTCTTTTTTGCAAAACCCAGAATCGAGTAATTGACTAGCAATGCCTCAGGTCTGTGTTTCTAGGCAATATTTCTTTCATGGAAAAGAATGCCATTTCGAGAATTTGTTCATCCCCATGCTTTAGTAACATGAAAACATTCACAATTGATAAAGGCACAGGGAAGGACACTCAGGAGATCCCAAAGCATTTAAAAACAGTCTATCGCAGCAATTGCACAGCTGATTCAAGAAAGGCAGTTGAGGCATTTGAGCAGAAACACTTCAAAGCAAATAGCTGAGCTGATGTGTGCATTATCTGTATCCAGTTTAATTCTACAAAATTAGTCTGCAGAGGTTCATTTATAAGCAAGGATTAGTTTCAGGCAAGACCAACCAGGACAGAAACTACAAGCAAGTGACCTTGCTAAACAGTCCTCAAAAGCTTCACAAAGCACTAATTGTTCACAGTCTTTAGCAAACAGTTCATGTATCAGGTGACTCCAATAGCTTTCAGCATAGTGCCTTCAATCCAAGCAGCAAATAGTACAGAGGGTTAACACCTTTTATGCTAGTATCAAACATTCTGGCTTTTTCCGTGGTTAGTCATATTAGTGGGCCAATGAGAACTTAACAATAATTGCTTCACACACACACCACAGCTCTCAAACATTTAAGAAAAGATGTGCTCAGTATAAGAGGGCATCCAATGTTTGGGAAAGTCTGTAGACTCAGTCCTTTATCCAGTCATTTCTTAAGACAGAGTCATAATCCCAGCATCTCTGAATACTTAACAGAACAAAAAACTTATCTACAGCAATTTTGTTTCCTCCTACTTTCCTGTTTCAGTGGCAGGTACTTCTAAAATACTTCACACAGCTTTTAACCTTGTTTAGTTCTCAGCACATGTTAATCTCACATGCCTTTTTGAGAGGTTTGTTACTATGAGGGCCCTTCCATATGCGCTGGAATCTTCTCCCTGCTGACATGCTTTCGATAAAACCACTGTTGTTGCCATTTCACAAAAAGATGTTTAGAAACCACAACTCTAAAAAAACAGTAAGAGAGGTTAGCAGGGCTGGCGAGGGAGACAGCAGAGGCCATAAGAGTACTTCAAGTATTTGGTCTAAGGTGTACCACCAACAGGATGCTGGTTGACCAACTAAGGTTTTAAATTCACTGGCTGCACTGAAGAACGTTTTAGATTGCATCCTCTGCTATTTGTTTATGAAACATCTCAGGGAGACATAAGACAAAGCCCAGTGAAGAGTGAAGATCCGACTGAATTTCAGTAAGAGCATGACAGGGTGGATATCGGGCTCTTAACAACTCCCTCAAGCCCATTTCAGAACAGCACTGTAAGGGTGAAATAACTGAGTCCTCTCCCTGCCTTCACTGGCACTAATATGGCACACACCTGGTTATGCAACAAGCCACTTCCAGATTAAACACAGCAGACAGTTTTTGGCTGAGTTAGCATACAATCAGGCCAATGATCAGGTACAAGGCAGGCAGCAGCAGCAATGCTTCCCCTCCCCCACCCAGAAGCAGGCAGCCAGGGTGAAGCTTCAGCCAAGGAAATACAGGCTGCCACAAAGAGGGATAGGCCTATTCTTTCCTGCCATCTATTTCCATGTCCTCACTGCAGCAACTCCAATAATACTGCAGTCCCAGTACAAGTCAGGTCAGCTCACTCAATCAGCTGCCGCGGCTGGGAAGGAGTTTGGCTTGAACAGGTAGTGGCAGCATGTGAACCCTTCTCCCCTTCCACACAGCACATGAATTATATCCTGCAAGGCTATGAAAACAAATGAACTCACTGCTTGTGTTAAATAAAATACCACCTCCCATATGGCACTTCTAACTGGATTTCCTTCAGAAACAGAACCCTTCTCTCTACCCCTCCCTCAACTGCAGCTTCAGATCTTGAAATCTTAGTAATTAATTCCTGCTTTAAATCAAACATAATTCCAGCATTCTTGATACAGGAACTATTTTATTTTCGTCATGACCTTAATCACAAAGCATGTTTCATAAATATTAGAAAGAAAAAAGCCTTACCATTTTCTATCACAATAAAGAAGTCAACATAAACTATCCAACTCAATAATAAGAGACACAATAATGCCTCCTCCAACACTGTCAGTCCTCTACTAAAAAAGAAAAGAGATTACCTGGGAGATATGGTTGATGGAGGACTCCATCCTCCGTAGCTGGGACGCTTGGATGTCCAGCAGTTGTAATACATTGTTGGCCAGTGCATTGATCTGATAAGCAACACTGGCTAGAGACTGAGTTGTGTAGGCTTTGGTCTCTTCTAATGCTTTCCTTTTATCTGGAGCCTGTAAAGCAAAAGAACAAGATACCTGCTTTAGGCCAGGAAAAGATGGAGGAAAACGACAGGAACAAAAGATACAACCTGTATTTGGAAGAATCTGTAATCAAGAAGGTCTGATTGAGCAGCCAAAGTACATGATCTGCATAAGATTTTAAAAATTCTCAATCATACGGAAGAGATAAAGTATTTGAAAAATATTTAACGATAATAAATTTACATGCCAAGAAACAATTCATTCAGTAGGAAAAATAACACTACCATGATTTATTGGAGTCAAGTTTCTAAAGCCTGTCCAATACCTCATTTCTCAAAAAGCCTCCAAATCCCCACAAACACTGAAATGCTCCTTTTGCCATCTCTTATGAGGTCATGCAGCCCAGGCTAATCAAGACAGAAGAATATTTTCCTGCAGTGGGGTGTTCCCTATTCCAGACGCCATCTACAAAGCCAACCCTCCAGCTATGCTGGCTTCTCCTCCCACAGACCAGGAGAAGGGACAGTAGAGCATCAGGATGGCATGCACAGAGGCCTCCTGCATGCAGGAGTACTTGCGAAATTATCCCTCCTCACACGAAAGCTTAATAGACTTTCCCTGACAGCCGAGAAAGTTCATCATTGACTGAAGATACACGTATTTTGAGGTATCAGAAAGGAACATATGCCTCCCCCTGAAGGGTAAAAATACAGGGAAAGGATAACTTTCCCACTGAAATCACACCTTGCTAAGGTAAAGTCCTCAATCTGTCCTGAGGCATGGTCCCTTAGTCAGAGGGCAGGTTACTGTCCAAGATCAGGAACTGTTTACATTACTTAAGTTGCATGGCCCAAGTAAGTCCCTCCTCTCTGGCAGGATGGGAGATACCAACACCACCTCTACCATGAAAACACACAGACAGAACCCATTTTGAAGTACTCCCTGTATCACACCTTAGGAGCTGGCAGTGGAGGCCATGTACTTCATCTATTATCCAACTTGCAAACTGCAGCTATCCAGAATTTCCTTTTCTTCCATTTGCAATAGAGATGCACTGCATAAGGAAGAGTTTGCAATACACAATGACTTAGTGCTAGTATAGTTTCTTCCCAATTTTATGTATTTGTGGAATAAACAGTAGATCTCAGCAACCAATAGAAAAGGTTCATATTAATAGCCCCTTCCAACTAGACTGCTATTTTTATTGTTGATTTCTTTGAATAACATTCTACACACATTGTATGCAAGAGTTACAATGTTAAGCACAAAGCAAGGAAACAAAGACATTCCATTAGCATTCAACTGAGTTCTGTTTTCCACTTTCCATACACTCATTCATTTTTAAATCTTGTCTCTTATTTTTAAGAAGAAAACCAGAAGGCAAGCTGTTCATATACATTATAAAAGTCGCATCATGACCTAAATACTGCAACATATTATGCTATGCTACATTTTGATTATATATTTTTTAAACATGGGTGAATTGCTCCCAGTCCAGGAATTTTGTTCATATTCATGACTAACATTCCGAGTCATGTTTGACACTTATTAGTGACACTTGACACTTGTTTAATGCCATCCTTCAAATGGAATTCATATACAGATGCCTTCTAAAATGTGAAGCAGCAAGAATGATTCAGTGTAATCTGTTGCCAAAAGGCAGAACAGCTATTGCATGTACTAAGGACACACTATGTAAATCCCCATTTTTTAGTATTTCCAAATGCAAACAAAGCTACCTTTCATCTAAAAAAAAGTATTGACATTTCTAGCTGTAAGAAAAAATTAGCAAAAGTCACTTTGCTTCTTTAGAAAACAGAATCTGCAAAACAACTACTAAAGTTTCAAGAAACACATTTCCAAAAGCATTACGGCTTTCAAAAGAGGCATTTTAAACTTCAAACCGCCACTAGCAGTGTCTTTAAAAACACTGTCCTACTGATCCACAGCCTAAAGAAAACAACTGATAATTTATACTCAAACTTCTGCCACTGTGGAAAATGGTAAAAATGCAGGTAGCAGCTTCAGTGGTGTCTGAAACAAAAGGTTTACTGAACCAGACACAACCAATAAAGCACCAGTCAACATTAGCATAACTTCATATAAACTCAAGTGTAGATCTGTAGCCTTTACTCAAGCAGTTTTCTTATTACAAAGTTTCAATTAAATACTGTTAGGCTAAACACTAAGAGGTGACAAAGTCACAGCACTCCATTACTGAGTGTTGTCAAATGAGAAAACTTCAGTGTATAACAAGTTTCTTTTCATCTGTAATGATTCATTGATTAAATGTCTTGTTCTCATTTGCCTAAGCACCAAACGTTTTAGTTATTTGCTCAAATTACTAGTTTGGCAGCAGGATTAAATGAACATAGATGAGATGTGGAATGCATTTCATGTCCTGTAAGAACTAGATTAGGAACATTTTCAAGCCTTGCAGATAATTCAGGCAATTTCAGTTCGCCGATTAACAGTTTAGATTAGAACTAACTTGACAGTTTTTTGCATTATTTTAATGAGAACTGCTGGCATCCACAAGATATAAGCTAAAAGCTTCACAGACAGCAAAGGCAGGAGGGTAGAGGGAGAAGCCAAGAATTGTGTGACAGAAACAGGAGGGAGCCGGGAGCCCCAATGTTCTTCAACTGTTACTTTCATATCTCTTTTTAAGCAAAAACTGAAAGCAGAATAGAAGATAATGCATATGTTTACATTCAGTGTAATACATAAGCACTAGTTAACTCAATTTTAAGACAACACATTACAAAGACTGTCACCTGACTTCTTTCGTAACAGTTCAGAATTACTTAGTGATCTCGTATTAAAAGCTTCAAAGAAACTGGTTTTTCTCCAGTTGTCCTTGATATAAACAAAATTTGATGTCCTTCAGTAGCAAAGGCGATATTCTTTACAGAACATCACAGCTTTTGAAGTTCCCCTCCTGTAAGCTCTCACCTGTATCCCCAGTTCACCTTTAACAGTCACGCTACTATGACAAAATTGCTGTTTGAAATTGCTTTCACATAACTAGATTCAACACTAAAAAATTAAAAAAGAAAACCTCTAATATAATTTAATGGGGTACATAAAGAGTTTAAACTACATGGCAGTCCACACTGCATACTATGTATTTTTGTCTAATGCAACTTGTATTATAAAACTTCCTTGAAAAGTTTACATAAATACTATAGTAAAGTCAAAACTGGTTCTGCACCCAAGCAACTGACACAATAAAAAGAGAGTAGAAGCTTAATTACTGAGTCTTCAGTTCAGTGACATGTCAAGGTCAAATGATGAGGAACCTGTCCATCACTCTACAGCTGATCTTTACAAGTCACATTTTTTTCCCCTCTCCAAACTGCCACCCACACAGGCACATCCCCACAACATTGTGTGTGCATTGCTCAAGCCATCTGCCCTCGCATCTCTCTCTCTCAGCTAATTCCCACCATTTTACAGTTCATACAGCACACAACTGCATGTACAGGCTCCCTCTACAAATCTCATCAGCTCACACTGCAAATCATCTTTAGAAGTCAAACTTTCTACTGCAAACATACCACTTCCTACTGAGTCCACACCCTCAGCACCTGTTGTCCAACCTTTCTTCTCCTTCTTTCAACTTCAGTTCCACTCACTGTGCTTGAAACTCCCTGTAAGATAAATTCCCCACCAGAACAACTGGTTCCATTTGACAAAGGTCAGAAAGTAGCTCATCAGATCACACCAAAGCTGGCTAGCCTAGCAAAAACAAATCAAAATGCATTCTTAGTATGTGGCATGGGTTGCTCCACATTTTTCATCTTCAGCTGTTAGAATATTCAGAAAAACTCATCCAGGATAAACTAGTAACAGAGAACTGCCCTAAGCAGCCCAATAATCAGTAAGTTAAACAGAGCTCTTAAGTATTCAGAGCCCAGTACCTGTCCAGATGCTTGGAGTTCTGTTGCTGGGCTTGATCACTCTCCACAATCAAGCTACAGGAACAGCTTTACATTCAGTTCTATTTGCCTTTGCTGTCACTGCTCATGCAGCTTTAACAAATACAACACTGCAGTACATTTGTGTTTGCTTCACAAGTAAACACAAGATAATTGTTCCGTTTTACCTTTTGGTCTTTTTGAAAAAGAATTCCACCTATCATTATTTGATTAAAGAGAAAATCAGGATTACTACAATCAGTTGCCACAGGAATTCAATCTCTATCGTGCATCAGCATTCACGGAATGCAACCATGCAAAAGTCATCAATACATCCATTCGTATTCTCTTTTGTTCATCTCATCATGTGTCAATCTTTGATATTTACAGAATGCATGCTTTCTGATAACACAAACACTACAGTTGAGGTTCCCAAGTCCTGTTTCCTTCACTAAGGTCTTGCCATTTTAGCTCAGAGATCCATATCAAACCACTCAGTAAAATTTTTATCTTACGCTAACTACAACCTACAGCATCTCATTTTTCAAGTCAATAGGAAATACTTTTACAGAATGGTGAAGATGTACACTCTGGAAGTGGCTTGGAGACTCCTAGACATCAGTACTTTAACCTGCCTGAGAACTAGCTGGGGACACTCCAAAGCGGAAGGAATGGATTTCTGAAAAGCGGTTTCCCCACTCAGAAAACAGGAGCAAACCTCCCTAAAGCAAGAGCTTGTAACATTATGTGGAACTTCAGATATACGTGTCTGAAGTTGCTGCTTCACTGATCTGATAAGGTTTTTAACAACCCAAAGCTGGTCTTGAGGGTTTATTTGTTACTTCTGACTGCTAATTGCAAAAGGCTTGGACATCTCCAAACTATTCACATGTTCTGACCAAGTATTCCACATCCAAGCTGTAGTAATGCATTTTTAAAAGGTTTAAATATGACATATACATTAGATTAGACTTTTGGCTCAGGAGGTAAACGCAGTTTATCTTGACTATCATGTCCCGAGATCACTGTAAATAACTGAGGAGTTACATACTCAAACAAGTGGGCACCCCACAGATACAGGCTCTCCCTCGCCTGTTTTCCATAGAGCTTGTCAGACTGCTTTGTAAACACACTGCACCATGGTAAACTTTTTGGCTGTTACTGATGGTTATTACATCAGAGTATCAGTTATAAAAAGGAAGAAGAGAGTCACACTGGCAAATCACAGCAACAAGTGCCACAGGTTTCTATATTCTGAAGAACTTTCAGGAGCCAACTACCTAACTGGAAGCCATCCAAGGAGATCTACAGAGACTGTGGTTATTAGTAGCAGGTACACAGCAGGGAGCATGCAGGGTTTCTATCATCACAGAGATAGCCTTAAGGGATACATAACGTTCCAAAGTGGCATGGGAAACTAAGGTTTCAAAATTTACGAAAAGGGATTGCTTACATTACGTATGCCATGCAGGTAAAAATAGAGCATCAATCAGGTGTGTCAGTTGTCTCCTGCAACAGGTTCACTGTGCTTGTGCCATATAGCAAACCTATTAAAGAAATTCTCTCTGCAATGCATTTGGCTAGGCAATGCATTTACTTCAAGGGGATGATGTGTTGAGTGCATCCCAATATCCACAGAGCTATATTGGCCTGGAATTTACCTGCCTACAAATTACAGAGTTCCTCACTGATCAGCACTTCAGTTCCCCCACCGGAAAGTGAAGTAAGCCATCAGGAGAGTTAGCTCAGAAGTTCAAACTCAACCTTTTTCCAACATACTAGGATGAGAGGCACCCTCCCATAGCAGCACAGACAAGGCTGTAGAGGGTCACCAGTACACTTCATCTACGGTCTTTCTTCAACATATGCAGATCACTATCCATATTCTTGTTACTGGAACCACTTGCTCCACCATTCATATCAGTATCATAATCAGAAAAAACAACTGTGGGAAATCTAAAAAGCAAGAATTTATGTGGGGACAAAGAACAGGAAGGGATTTAGTCCAAGTACAGCCTGATAAAATGACAGGACTAGCCCAGCCTCCATATGAAGGGGAACTAAAGCCAAAAAGCCACACACATTCCAGATCACTGGCAAATCTCAACTAAAATTCTGCATCACAAAGATCAGCACTAAAGCACGTGCAATACAGAAATGTTCAAGGGTTTGACTGAAGTGATTTTTGCCATAACTTGTCATTTGGTTGTACTTTTCTACCATTTCTGAATTTGTGTATATGCAAGTAAAAGCTCAAGATTTTAATTACCCCATAGCTTGCAAGCTATTAATAGTGACATATTGCCGTCACTGAACGTGTCCACCTCCTGTCCAAGCCTCTCCAGGGGGCTGGCAGTCAATCCTTCACTGACAGTGAAAACAAGAAATAGAACAGACTATTCAACACACCTCTCTCTATACATAGTGGGAAGTAGTGTCAAATAGAAATATCAAAGCTCTTGATTACTTAAATAACTTATTGTTCCAGGAGCATGGAGGAATTTGAAAGCCAGGTAAGGTATGGAAGGATGCCTAACCATTCAGAGCAGTTCTAAACCCCAAGACCCCTCTCACTATGGAAACCCCAAAACTGAAACCAGCATGATTAAAATTCTTTTAAGTTCATTCAGTAAACAATAACTCATCCCATCTACTAAGGCAGAAATCCTCAATAAACACAGCAAAGCTAGCATCTACAATTCAACTCAAGGGACTTTCCTTCCAGCATCTAAAACAAAAAAACCCACTGGTATGAAGTGATACCATGTCTGTTGAGTTTCTCCAGATAAGATGCAGTAACTCAGCTATACAAAACGCAGAGAAACTGGTAGAACTTGAAATCTCTTCTCCTCAGGTAAAGACCTTGCACAATAAAGCTGGCATTAACTCAAGGCACCAGAAGAAGAGATGATCACCACCAGCACCAGACCGCAGTCCACAAACAAGATTTCAGTCTGTTTCTTTTTAGAAACACTATCTTGACAAAAATCATTGACTAGTAAGCTTCTTTATCTCAAGGGTCAAGACACATACCAAATTACTGTTTAACAAACACATACAGCACTGTAACCAGCACTGCCTGTAATTCGCAAACTCCGTTTCAGACAGGCCCTTCCCCCAAATCCTGTACACGCTAGACAATCAGCTAGAAGCAAATCCTTCATTTCCATCAATAATATTCCCCTGACCAGTCCTGAATAGCCTTGATAGCAAATTAGCATTTCTATGGGCTGAGACCAATTTAGTCAATCTCACTGTGTCCCTGTCGATTCTCGTTTACTTGAAAGTTGCCTTTCATTCTGTTGATTAACTGTAAATAGAAGAGTCTCAAATTTTTTAATCATCATCTTTTTTTGTGGAAGGTAGAGGGAGAAAAGCTTCTTTATTAAGGGGAGAAATTACTTCCAATGGAAAGTTTAAGGGACATACATATATCATATATTTTATATATATATATATACATACACACTTAAACAATAAATAACTTAAAAAAAAAAACAACTGAGGAATTCCATTTTAATCCAGGCTGCAAACATTATAGCAAGAAACAAATCTCTCCAATAGGAATGTGATTTACAAAGCAATGCACACTCTGACAGATGGAGCCTGGGAAGGTACATGCCAGCTGCTCTGTTAGTAGCATTTTCTGCCCAATGCAACAAACAAGGTTCATGTTGGCTCTGGACTAAACCCTTATTAAAAACCTATATATAAACTATTTATATATAAAATATAAAAATACTGTTGAAAATGTAATTTTCAGTTCTTCTGCCAACTCAAATCAAAGAGATGTCTTAGTAAATATGTTGGCACAATACATTGTTACTGTCAGTTGTCACAGTCTGTCTATACAAGCATAATGGCATGCCACACTGAACTCAAGTGACAGAAGCAGACATGCCCATGTGTCATTTTCACACAACCCTTGTACACTCAATTAGTAAGGCTTCAAGACTGCACACACAGCAAGGGTAAGAAATTTGGTCCAAGTCTTATATTCTATGTTTTACATGATTTAGACAACATAAGCTTCAGTACAGAAACCACATATTCTGTTCCTGTAAAGCACTGCCCAATTGTAGCACATACAGCTGCTTCAAAACTACACCTTGAACTTTCTTGCAGTGTCTGTGATTTGCCATATGACATCAAACACAATTTTCTTCAGAGCTGACATAAAGCAGGCTCTGACATCAGAGATATGAGCCAGAGCTCCAGAGTGCTGGATTCACCATCCCTAGAGGTATTTAAATGATGTGCAGATGTGGCACCTAGGACATGGTTTACTGGTGGATTTGGCAGTGCTGGGTTAATGATTGGACTTGATGGCCTTAAAGGTCTTCTCCAATCTAAATAATTTTATGATTCTGTGATTCTAAGGCCACCCTTGGACTGTCAGACAGAAGAAGAAATCCTTGGCACTTCCATAGCAGTCTTCTTCCTTCAACACTAAGAAAGCTACCCAAGGCTTTGGAGCGTATGATTATTTTGGCACACTAGACAGCAGATAACAGGGAATTAGAGAACTTACAGTGCACAGAGAAACAAATAGAATGGCTCTCAAATACTGATCTTTTGTTCTTGTAATAGGGCTTGAAATTAAAATGGCTTTCTGTTTATTTTCTTAAGTGATGGCATCCCCCCACAAATTTTAGTTCATCTAGCAAGACATGCTCCTTGGTAAGTCAGAGACTTATTTTTCACTGTTTTTCTAGTGAGAATAAGAAGGAGACACTACAGCATTTATTAAGTTACATTAATATCCTCTTTGTAATATAGTGGCAGCAACATAGAACAAACACAGAACCAAACTCAAGTTTCTCTAAATAGAGAGAAAAATCAGAACTGGATAGATTTTCATGTCATGCAAGCCTTTGAATCAAGACAGCTCAGAGTAACCTGCTTTGGGGCAAAGCTTTTCAGTTCACACCTTGTGAAAAAGTTTCATTATGTCCATAACAATGTTTCCTCCTATGGATTTTGTTTACCTCTTCAGTTTACTCTCAAGGACTGGTGATTGCTGACATGAAGTCTTTTATTTCTGTTTTGACAAATTAAACTGAAGGTCTAAACCCAGAACACAACAAGTCTATATATGAACACAAGCAACACGCTAAAATTTTATGACCTTCATATGTAAGCTTCAAAGACCACCTTTTTCTTTCCAGATTCTCACTCTCTAATCCTCCCTACCTTCTACGCAGGCCTGGAATCATACCAGACAGCATTGAGCAAACAAGGTTAAAACAACAAGATTTAGCATACAGGATCAAATTACAGTCTCATCTCAGCATGTCCTGGTATCACAGATTATTATCAAAGATGTTCCAGTATTCAAAGGGTGGCTACGAAAAAGACGGAATCTCCCTTTTTCCAAGTTACTCCTGGGGAGATTCCGATTAGACACAATAGGAAAATTTTTCACAATGAGAGCAACCAGTTGGTCATTCGAATAATCTTGTCAGGGAAGTGGTGGAATCCCCAACATTGGACACCTTTAATATTCAACTGGACAGGGTGCTGGGGCATCTTGTGTCGATGATGCTTTCTTTTGCCCAAGAAAAGTTGGACCAGATGATTCTTAAGGCCCCCTTCCAACCTGGTATTCTATTTTATGTCAACAGTGCTCTGAACCCATACAACAGGGCAACCTCAACTTCTGTGTGCAAAACAAGCACTGAATGTCAGCGTCTGCTAAAGGATTGGTCCAAAACCAAGCAGGCTCAAAGCTACACTCTGCACTGCAACAGGATTCTCTCCATGGAGATGTCAGAGATGTTGCACGACAACAAAGCAGTGAGGGAAGTAGGAAAATAGAGCACAGAAAGTCATTAGCAGGCCTGTCCAGCTCCAGGGAGAATCTCAAGGCAACAAAATGTAGAGCCAAGAGTTACGCTGGCCTTTGGACAATCAGCAAATTTCTGGATTGCACGTGTTCCTAATTCAGGAAGGGTTCTCATGTTTAAGAAAGTCACTTTAGACACACAGCTGCTGCCCAGATTTTACAGTTCAGGCAGTTCCCAAACATCACAGTATTTTTAAAACAAAGAAAACAATGGCCATTATAGGATCAAATTCTCTTCTCATGCTTTGTATCACTACGCTGCTGACTATTTAGTGTCTTGAAGATGAATACACTCAGTCCAGCAGAAAATCATCCCATACCTCACTGTACTTAGCAGTGTACTTAGACCAGAAACTAGTGGATCCCAACAATTTTGTAGTAGCTTGTTTCCCAGCACAAGGCATACTCTCACACAGCATCTAGGCTATACAGTGATCTCATGGTAATAAAGTAATGGACTGCAATACAAGGAATGATTGTTTTTATAAGAACTTGCATTAAGTGGAGAAAATCAACCTAGTTTCTGTCTGATCACATAAACAGCAGCTAATATTGCTCAGACTTTTATGCACTCCTTGACCTGACTGTACAATTTTTATCTGATAGTGGCTGTAAGCACGCTACATCCAGCTTCTGTCAGAATAATTATTTTTATTACGTTAAAATTTTATCCTATGGTTAGCAACAACATTCCAAGACCTTCCATGCAGAAGCTCATTTACATACTGGGTTATTTCAGTCGCGGCAAGTAGAAATTTATCCTCTAAAAACCACACACAACGGAGCAAAACAGATGGCTCAGGAGAATGGAGAGTCGATAATATTGTTTCTTTCCCCACCAAAAAGTGAACAGAAGAACAGACAACCAGACCTAAAAAATATGGTTATCCCCACATCCAGCAATACGTAAAACCCTAACTTACAGAAATCAACAGAAGCAAGCAAGCAAATTCTTTAATAGGAAATATAGCATCAAGCTCAGGAGTGAGGGAATTGCTTTGTTTGGGTTTTCTAAACAAAGTCCTTGGTGAGACAATTGCTGTGGTGTTACAGCAGCAGTTCAAGTGAGTAACTTGCCCTAGAAATACAGCTGCAACGTCTCTTGCAGGCACAATTACAGTACAGTTTTCTAATCAGTGTTGAAGTTGCACTGGTGTTTTTAAGATGCTCCTTCACATGATTTTAAAGACTGCTTCCCCTTCACATACGATGTAGAGGGCAGATTTAGGCACATGCAGGGGCTGCAGAGTCATACAGATGACACCAGAGCTGCACTTCCATGCAACCAGATGCGTAAGAACAGTCATATGCACATCACTCCCTGTCTCCCCCCTCCAGCAGTAAAACAAAACCTGAACTATTCTATTTCAGCACTTGTCATAAGGCCATCAGGACACCTTGCTATCTCATCTGTAATCAGCTTGAGTGGCCTTATTACAGCCACAGAGGAGCTGTGTTCGGAGAAACAGTCCCCTCACAACAGGAACATACCACCACAGTTGTGTATCCACCCACACCCACACTGCCACTACCTCTGCATCTGTACACCCAGGACGAAGCTGGGCTAAAATGCAGGGGAGGCCACGGGAGGACACAAACAACAGTGGAGCAGCATGTGGGACAGTGGATCTGTCATTTCCAACTGCTTCAAAGCTTGGGATGGCCTCCCTACACTGCAAGAGGCAGAAGTAGTACTCCAAGAAAATTTTATGCCCATTAAGTCTGCTGGTAAGGCTTACTATCAGAGATAAGATCCTCACTATGATGTGAGCATCCGCAAGCAAGCCCAGGACTGGAACAAGTACATTTCATAAGCTCTGTTCAAAACTCTACTTTAAAACAGCAAGAAGTGCCTGTGTCAGCAGAGAAGAGGAAGAAAAAAAAAGCAGCTATACTCTAAAAACATGCTCTTGGTTTTACCAAAGAGTACACAGTATTTACATGTAAATGAAATCCTGCATGAATAGGGGGACAGAAAAGAAAAACTTTTTATATAAAACCAGCCTAAACACTGAAGATACGTCCAAAGCAAAACTGGAGACTCATCTTTTTACCACCTCCCCTCCTCACCAGCTCTTGGGTTAGGGAACTGCTTTTCAGCTTTGTGCCTTGTTGTTCTCCAAAGGAAACTGGAAAGCACAAAAAACCAAACAGACCAACAACAAACGTGTTTTCTGTTCAACAACTACAGAAATTAATTTTGCTATTCACAAAAGGAGAATTTTCTTATCATCATGGATGGCCACATTTTTGCACCCATTATACTTAAATGATGATGCATTTTTCTTAACTTTCACAGTGGTTGTTTGCATTTAGTCATTTTCTGAGGAGGCAAGAAGCTTAAATGAGTGCCTTTGCTCATTATTTATGTTCTCTATATGCATAACTCCTGCATAACTGCTCCATTAAACACCTCTTCCCCTCCAAGGCCAATTTCAAAAAGCCTCCTGCTTTATGAGACTGACAAGTATGACTCATAGTATTCCCCACATTCATTCCCCCAGGCCTCGTGGGATGTTATGCAGCCAGTAAGTACCTGTTCCAGTTCATACTCCCCCACTCCCACTGCTGCTGCAGTAACCCCTTAGAGCAACCTGCGAAAAAAGTAAAGCTACTTCTCTGCTGTAGGCAGGAAACAAATAGCAACAGTATTTGCTTTTCATATTGTCCTTCTCAGCACCACAGTTAGCCAGAGAGAGTGGCTGAACACAACGAAGGAAGGTTACACTCTCTCTTCCCCATTCTTCCTGTGCTCTTACCCACATCAGGAACTTGGGATTTTCTCAAGACTCTCAAATTGCTTTTCAGTCATCCCTCAAACCATTCCCATTTTCTGTCAGCAAGGCAGAAAGTTATTCAACATAGGTTATACTCTATCTGCCCTTAGAGTTCCTTGCATGCCCAAGCAACACATTTAAATACTCCACACATACGAAATTCAGGACCAAAACCAGCAACTCTTCTCTCCAGCAGAGAAGCAGAAATCAACAGGTACCATATCCCTGCATACTTGGCTTCTATCCCCAGTAAACAAGCTTCTCTCATAATTACAAAAATACCTCCCTCAGTCTCTGAATAGTCAATATTCATTCACGGCAGAGTACTGAGAAGAGCTGATTTTACAGTTCTTGTTCATAGACACTAGGTTTTCAAAGAGGGAATGTGTGCTAGAAAGCTTTCCATTGGTTGTTATCATTCTCCACTGGTTAAAGGACAGACTGATAAAGAGGAATGAAATACATATTTAGAAATTACAGCCACTACTGAAGAGATACAAGATTTCTTACAAAGTAAGCTGCATTGTATGAGTCCAAGCTTCAAACACATCTATGGCAACAACAATTTCTCTGAAGTTAAAGACACCTTAGAAATTAGATTCAAAATCTGTTGCCATTTAAGACAAATCCCAGGACTACTGCGGCAACCAGATCACTTCAGTGCTGGGAGAACATATGGTGTGTTGCAGCAGGAAACACACCCACGGTATTTGAAGAGAGCCCTTGTAGAGCCAAGCACTTTCAAACCAGACACATATTTTATCTAATGCAGCTAAAGCCAGGAGTTTGCATCATAGAAACAATAGCTCCTCCCAGAGATTTAGAAATCCTGCAAGTTAGACAGCAAATCAAAAGCTGAACAATCCCCAGCCAGGTCTCAAAGATCTTGCCAACGTAAGTGCATTGATCCACCATATCTCTACTTGTTAGTCTGATACCCTCTGGACCTTGACTGAAGAATCATCCAAGCCACCTGCCATGAGGCTTCTCAGTGAAAATCCTGGAGGTTATAACCATACTTTATAAAAACCTTTAAGGATCAGGTCCAGCTCTGCTTTGTGGACATGTGCATGTTAAGAGAGCACCATTCCTCCTGACACGTTCACTTTTCTTCACTGTTAAGAGAACCAAGGCCCTCCAAGCAGAGTAGTTTTATTAAGCCAATTTTACTCCTTAGTCTCAAAAGAGTAACAAAAGGACCAGCTTCCTGAAGAAGACGGGTTACTTATAAAGAAAAGGCCTGGCTGCATATAAATATGAGAGGCCTCCTAAGAATTTTACTAACAGGAAGAATCACATCAGTACCATTTTACACTGTCTTCCCAGATGCATTCCATTTCCTCTGTATCCTGCTCATCATGGCTTCCTCAGGTAGTTACAGACTACTACAGAGACAAGGCTTTAGTCTCAACTCTGTGCCAATAAAGATAACCTAAAAAAGAAATGTGCATAAATGTTTTCAGTAGCTGCAGGTTTCAAATTACAAAACCCATGCTAGTAGAAACTGTTTGTCAGAAAGGCATCATGAAAAATAGCTGCATAATATAAGTTGCAAGGCAGTAAAATATGCAGTTAAATAATAGAAACAGATTAATTAAAAGAAAGAGGCAAGGGAGAATAGGTTTTCAGACCAGATCTGAAATGAGGCAAAGTCAACAACATGAGTGAAACAAAAGGTCTAACAAGGGATCTGCAGCAAGCAGATAGAAGACTTGAGCAGAGAGAGAGAAATCAGCAAATTCACATTAAGACCACAGCCTAGGAGAAGCACATGGAAAGAAAGAAACGTCATTAGTAATATTTAGTGACATAAGAGCAACTAACATTACTAGGTATATGAAAAGACAAGCCATAGCATAGCATTCTGCATCTACTTAGATGTTCGTGCAGTAATCTGATGCACCTGCCTAGACACCTTGTTCTTCTCTTGCCTATTTGTTTTATGCAGATGTTTTCTTAACATAGGCTCCAGAAAATGCAGAACTATTGCATGAGGACCACAGCTCAAGTATTGTAGCATACCTGCTACAATAAAGTCAAATAAGATGCACAGCTGACAATGATTGCTGCAGGACAAATACTGCTTGGCAGATTTGCTGACCCCAAAGTACAACAAGGAGATCAGAGAATGAAAGTGAAGATATGCATCTGGTAAAAGATTATCTATGGGGAAAAAAAAAAGCCAACAGAAAAACCCCACGCTTGCCTGATAAAGCATAGCTTAGAAAAAATATTATGTGAAGCACTGGTGTGAAAGTAGCCAGCAGAGTCTACACTTCAATTCCTTTCCAAGAATTGTTACGCTTCAAGTAGTAAACAAACATTCTTTTTTCTTGGAACTATTTATAACTTTAAGACCACCCAGTAAGTACACTACATTCAACTCTAAGGATGTCAAACCAACATTTGTTTTAGTAAGACTCCTCTGTGAGAGTTCTGAGAGGCCTTCCTGCTTTCTTAACAAAAGCAGGAACAGTACCACATTTTATTCCTATTTGTCTTTGAGGTTACAATAAAGTTAGGACAGTGATGCACAGTCTCTTCCCCATGAGTTCTTTAACTGTACATCACTACAGTATCAGAGATTCCTTGTACATGGTGTAGCATGCTTGCACTTTAACTTCTGCTAAATAAAGAGTATACAGAATTGATTATTTTGGGCTCAGAGAGGGAGGGATAACACTACCACAAATATATCTGCTATCTTAACATAAACACAAAAAAGATGCAATCTCATTGCAGAAGAGAGAACCTTTACTGTTCTTTTAGAATATTCCACAATGTCAGAAGAAACAGTATGGCACACATCATCTGTGGAGGTTGTGAAGAGACCTTATCATGGGGAGGCTCAAACCAAGGGAAGTTTTGATTTTCAGATACTTTGTCAGTTTGCCAAACCCCAGCACTTACTAAACATATTTGATCTGGAACCTATGACAAGAATATTATTAAAAATAGAGTCCCCTTGTAAGTAGTCAATCTTTTTCAGACTTACACTAACCTGCTTCTTTAGCTTAGCCAGCAGGTTACCTACCAATTCCAACTCACGTTAATACAAACTGCTGAATTTTACAAGTGGTATCAGAAAACGCTATACTCATGTTTCATTCCAAGTTGAAAGTCTCACGAAGGATTCCCCACCCCTCCTTTTCTTCTAAAGTAACAGCATCATAGTAACAAATATAAGCTCTGCAAAGCATGCATGGCTCCTGTTAACAGCATTAAGGGCTTGCATAAGTAATGAGCAACACTCTTTGCACAGTCTCAAGCAAAGGTGGCATCTACACTCTTATTAATTAACCCAAGGAAAATAATGCATTCAGTCTAAAACCAAGAGGAAGAGTTTAGAGTTCTGCGTTCATCTGCTGCACAATAAATTGAACCCTCGAAGAGCCCACCTGTTAGAAATGGTGTATTTTCTATTTCAATACCTGGCACTAAGCTGATGAACCACTTGACTGGGCCCCTCCAGCACAGTCAGGACACACTGACAGGCTGGAGGTGCAGGAGGAAAGGCACCCGCAGTATCATCTTGCTCAGAGCTGAGTTCAGGAACACACCGCGACCTATTCTCCACAGCACCGTCTTGGCTCTCAAGGGCTCTCTGCAAGTTTTGAGCTGCAAAGGGCTGTTTCTGCAACCCACAGGAGATGTCAAGTCTCTGTGGCAGCTGCCTCACCAGCAAGGTCAGGAAAAGGGAGGAACCACACTGAGGCACATTATCTACTATTTCAAATTCAGCAGTTACTTCCCTTTACTTAGGGGTGGAGGGAAGGGAGGATCCCTCTGACCAAGCCCACCCGCCTCTGTCACCAGTGCTCAGATTTGGGAAGGGGTGGGAGGAATAGCATCAAAGGAAGACCACTCTAGGAAACACAGATGCTAAAGAGAGCAAGAATGCTCAGGTAATTATGAACAAGCCCAGACACTGAGTAAGCAGTGTCCCATAAGTGATTTCCTACTATGCAACAATAAAAACCACGCTAGGCTCCTTTAGACTCCAAGTCACTAAATAAGGACTGAATGCAGGCAGAGAGAGCAAGATACCCCCTTATCCCTCAAGGCTGTCTTGCTATGCCAGGACTGACACTTTGTCCACACAGTTGTCACTGCACTGTTCTGTAGCTAAGCAAGATTTCGGTCACCAGAAATGTCAAACACAGACTGCTTTCACTAGCGAGAAATAGAGCGGCATCTTCTCGTGCCTCTGCCAAGACCCACCAACACACAGACAAACAGTACTGTGAGCATTATGTAACTCCAGAAGTTTGCAAAGCAAAAAATTAGAATCTCAAGGTTCTTATGAGAGGCAATACACAAAATTCTTAAAAAGTAACTGCTGCTAATGAGTTCAATGATGGTTTCAGGTGCATATTTTCCCAAAAGAGTCATTACACTGCCTCTCTGCATACTGTCTCTGCGTTTCTGGGGATACCCACTTTTTGCTGTGTTGCAGTATAACGGAGGCAGTCTGGAAAGGGGTGCGGTGGCAGAGGGAACCCTTGTGAACAGCACTGGAAGTCCACACAATCAGGTTCTGTTCCCAAATCTGACAATATGTCCCTATATGACCTTCCATGAGCCAGTTATAAATTCCATGCCTTCATTTATGCTTTTCTAAAATGAATACAGTTCAAAATGCTAAACAAAGATACTGGGAAGTTGCCTCAGTTCTTTTGTTTCAGAGTTCGGGGGTTTTTTCTGTTAAACTTAGATTAGATACTAACAGGAACTTTGCCCTCATAGGTACAACACTTCCTGCTTGTCCTCAGCTTGCTCCTATACTCTTACCTTCATTACAACTGCCTTCATTCTCCACTTTATGAGACCTTCCCATCTATTTTCTCTTCACTGTAAGAGCTACTTACTGTAACAACCTCCCAAAGAACCAGAGGGAAGTATTAGATTGTTGCCCCGCTTACTCACTCTTCTTCCTTCCTTCCAACAATTCCACAGGACTGTGCACAGCAAGAGCAGCACAGGGAGCAAGAATCACACTTGGCATACACTGACCACAGACAACCTGCAAGCTTCTTCCTTCTGACAATGCACAAACAGAAGGGAGCAGAGTGCTTCCCTTGTGGAAGAAACAATACACACCTGTAAAAGCTTATCCCAATCCCCTTTACTCTGCCTGATTAAGGTAGCACAGTGCTGACACAATGATCTGCTGAAATACTAATGAAATGCAGCAGGAATAGCAGCCAAGATCTTGCTGGCTTCTTAAACCAAATATACCAAAATTAATGGACACATTTCAAACTTGGAAAGGCTCATCTATTATCATCTACCTCCCTCTAGACATACAAACCAGACATAAAACACTCTAGGATTAGTTTCCTTTAAATTCAGGGTAATCACTTGCTGATTTAGTGAAGTTGGGCTACAGTCTTACTGCTGCCTATGAGCTAAAGCTTTATTTTCCAAAATACAAAGACACTTCCATAGGCACAGAAGACCTATACAAGGCACAGAAGAGCTACAAGCCTAATGCACCAACCTGTACCTGTATTATTATTCTAAAAAAAAACCCAAAACCACACACAGAACAGCCAGTACCTTTTATACTGCTGGCAACCATTTGCTTAAACTACCTTAAAAAGATTATTTTAAAGTATAATGCAACTTTTTTTAAAGAATATTATTTAAACCTACAAAGCATAATAGACGATACATCTGTATTTTACCTCATTGCTCTCTAATTCTGAACTATATTTGCTGTTACAGAAAGTGAACTTAATTTGGTTTTTTTTTGTTAAATGTTCCAAATTTAGCAATGAAACACGGGGAAGAAAAAAAATTACTGTATTTACTCTCTATACAACCTAATTAACCTATGAATATAAAAGCATGCAAGTTCTCACAGCACATAAAGAATTCGTACTAGTGACAATTTAAGAAGTTTATCCTTTTAGAGCAGCTCATTTCCTGAATTAGGCATTCTGAGTGAACTTCTTTGTACTGAACTAAGTTAAGCCACTTTCCATGTGCAAAGCAATGAAATCAAGTGTCTGACCAGTTACGTTAAAAGAATGTTTAAAGAAAAGCCACCAAAAAAAGGTTCATTTGTGTTGGAAAGGAAATACCTACTGTATAGGAAGTGTAGAACATCCAACCCATCAAACAAAGGGAGTTCCTCCGTGCATCTTGGAAGATAACACAAATATTTATGAAACTTATTGCACGCAACACTTCTGCTCAATGCCGCAGATTACTTTTCTACCAGCTGGAAAGATACTTTCATTTTTTTGCAATAGCAGTTAAAAGCATGGACAGATTTCAGTTTGTCTGTTTTACCCAGAATAGCTTGTTAATTCACCGTTCAGTTTCCACATACCAGTCAGAAGCTACAGAAGGAAGTAACATGACAGAAAAACACACATTTAGGCAACACAGCACTTACTTCCTTAAAAGGTCTCTCAATTTGTTTTTCTAAAGCTGCTAAATCTACCCACTTGAGACCATCAAGATGAGAACTTACGCAAGGAGTGCAAGCTATTTGTTTAGAGATTCTTACAATCATATTAAAATTATATTTGGGCTTAAAAACAAAAACTAAAAATGGATCTTCACAAGTGGTTTAGAAGCTTGAGACTGACAGAAACTATGATCTGCATATACATAAACAAGGCTATAAGGAACATTTGATTTAGACAGTAGGAGAGCTAAAAGCAGCGTTTTACAGCACAGAGAGGCCTCTCTGGGATATACCAGTCAACTGAAGTTGTTCAAAAGGAAGTCATCAGTGCAGTAACTCTGCAGAAGCTGATTTCCTGTGTCATTCTAATGCTTCATAAGCTAGTTATTGTGAATAAGTCCCTTAAAACACGAAAATAACACAGCCAGAAAAATGACTAGAGAATCTCTATGAAAGTTAGTATTTTTCAGCTGAAGAATCATAACTAGAACTGTAAATGCTTTAACTCCTTGTTATCTCCATATTAAGTAGTACTGATCAGGTTCATACTGTCTAGGATACTGATGAAACTCCTCGCTAGCATCTTCAGCTTTATGCTACAGATTCTCAGATAACCTTTGTGTTACAAGCACGCCAAAAGGGACTAGTCCCAGAATACACCTGCAGGCAAAAGGAACTGGGGAAGACAACAGCTATAGGAACTTACATCTTGAAAATATTTTAAAAAATTTAACACATCTATATATAAGAAAAATTAAGGCATATTTTTGCCTTCTGAAGTAAAGATTTAAGGTTCAAAACCTGCTCATAAAACTGTTCAGAGTTTAAGTCTCTGACCTAAAACAGGAATCTAATTTTCTACCTGCTTGTTACTGAAGCTTCCAACCAGAAACATCACAGATTTTAAATCTTGTCAGAGATTAAATACACTAATGTACTTATAATGCCCTTTCCCTTCTATTCAAAGCCAAAATCACCACCAAAACATCACAATGCACTTCAGTTACTACTTCTACATTTGGTTTTCTTTCCTTTCTTCTGTCTTTCTCTCTCATCCCCCCCCAAGACTGCCACCATACTGAACTTTCCTTTTGGCACTGCAGGTCTTCCTTAGAAGCTCATTTGCTCTACTTCTCCTGAATTCTTCTCCCTTCCTAACAAATAAACTTTCTAGATAACCACAATACACATGATCTGGAGGGAAAACTGTGTTACCAGCCGGCATTCTGATAGTTACAATGTGCCTTGGCAAGAAACTGTTTCCTGCTTTTCTAAGAACAGCAATTTTCAACTTGAGATTCGTCAACGCTGCCATCCTTCCTAAATGCTTCAGTACAACGATCCACACAGCTACATACACCATCAGGGAGCCAAGTTCCAGCCAGGTGAGATTTCTCCCCCCCCCCCCCTTCTCTCCTTTTCCCCCCGCCCTTTTTTTTTTTGAGGAATCCCTAAAGACATTGAAGACAAGTTTTCCTCAAAAAATCAGCATGACTGAAGTTTTACCACAATTATTCTCATCTTAAGTAGAAGAGACAAAACAAAACTCCCATATTTTCAAATACAAAATACGTATATAGCTTGAATACAGCAATATTAGGAGTGGGAAATCACTTTCCTGCTTAAGTCAGCAAAGAATATAAGCCATAACACTGAGAACATGATTTTGTCTGCTATTACAATCACTATAAATTGTTAGTGCCAGCACTCAGAATAGTCTGACAAACCTGTTCCACCTCAATGGCACAACTCAGAGTGGGAAACAGCACACAGTAATTTTAACCACTATGGAGCACTTAAGCTTTTTCCACAGAAAAAAATAAAACAAACCCCTCCAAATTCAAAGTGGCTGAACAAAACCAGCTACATGCTACCAGATAAGTTACAATACATAGCTACTTGTGAAGTACTTAAACATTCACTTCATGGCCAGGTTTCCTATTCTGGTCTGTCTTTTTAATAAAATGCTCAATTACATTAAACACATAGATTTTGTATTATATGTTTGTTAAGCCTCTTCCTTCCCACCCCACAATACTCATACACCCAAATCTCATAACCCAGTGCCCTGTGTCATACTGCCTAATCCGGCAGTGGCCCCTCCACAGGCACTGGCAGTATAATCTGTTCAGTAGTCCAACTGGACAGCAGATGGCTTTGCATCAAGTGCTGATTAAAAAAAAAACCTCCATCAAACATTTTAAAAAATACAGTTTTATCAATACATTTACTGTTTTTACTGAGCAAATGTACAATACATGCAAAATACAAGTGAGGCATATACATTTTCCAAAGCTATTGTGCAAGACCGCATTAGGAATTTTAGAATTTCAGCTTCCTTTCAAAAGGGGTAAACACAGCTGTATACAGATAAAACAGACCCCACCAATCTCACATCCAGCTGACCTTGATACTTGAGGTGAAAATGAGCTACCAAATTTAAAAAAAAAAAAAAAAAAAAAAAGGAAAGGGAAAAGCCGGGTGACCAGATGGGGATTTGCTCAAGTGGTGCATTTATTTGGTTTGTTTGACTGAAGTAAGAAAAGACAAGTTTTATGACTCTGAAGAAAATGATGTTGTAACTGAAGATTCTCTGTACCTTTCTGACATAGGGAAAAGTCAGGAGCAGGAGACACGTCAAAACTTGTGCTGCAATTACCATACTCATGTATTTGTCATATTTCCCATGAGTAAAACCAAATGAACCTCGCCTCTTAGAAGCATTTATATCAGCAGCTTTCTTTGGGTGGAGCAAACAACTCAGAAGCATAAATAGACATTAACTCATACTACCTCATATACCACAAAAAAACCAAAACTTGAAAATATGGCTTGTTAGAGCAGTTTTAATTCAAATGTCTCATGAAAAAAAAAAAATCACTTCATATTATTCAAGATGTGTTTCTATATTTGCTGCTCCATTACTAAAAACAGTAAGATAGCTTACCAGCAATGATGGATACCAGAGACTTAAGTAACCTGTATCAGATACTCATCACAGGTGACCTAGTATTAGATTCAACAAGTTCATTCTACAAGCCGCCTAGTAAGTAAAGTTTATTTACCTTTCCCCTTCAAATTTTTTACGGAAAAAAATGCTGAATTTCAACATCTCTGGATGGTTCTGCATCCAGATCAGTATGACTAAATACGCAGACTTAGAAAGTCATGTGATGTAAATCCTGAAAAAATAATAATAGTAAATTGTGCTTAAAGTAGCTTCACAAAAATAGACTTAAAGCAAGGCCAAGAAGCACTGGCAATCTATGGGAGGGGAAAAAAATCCACACCGACCGGTGGAGAGACGCTACAACCAATGGAGCCTCTTCAGCATGAGAGACCCGGTCTGCAATCACGGTTGTAGGGTGTTAGAGCCGGGCAAGCTGCGAGAGGCACAGATTGCCATTTTGAAACACCGCCTCACGCTCACGGCGGTGCCAGCCCACGGGCAGCCTCCTGCCCCCGCACGCCGCTCACGGCAGCGCTGCGGACCCGCAGCACCGCGGTTCCCTCGGCCCCGCCGGGACTCGCACGCGAGGAGGACCCGGCGCGGATCCCCCGCGACCGAGCTCCGTGATGTCACCCGTGTGCGGGGCCCCTTCCGCTCCCCGCGCCGCTGCGGCGGCGGCCCCGGCGGAGCGCGGTGCGGGGCCGCCCGGCACCCGCGCCCCACGTGCGGCGCACCCGCCCCGGCCGCCGCCACCGACCGCCGCCCCGGGGCCCGGCCGCGGCCCCCGGAGGGAGCCCCGCCGCCGGGAACCCGTGGGGAAACCCGGGATACCGGGTCTGAGCCGGCCGCACGGAGAGGCTTGGGGGCCCTCAAGCTTCGCTCACCCCCACCCCAGCCCTGGGAGGTCTCCGGGATATGAGTCATGACAAATAAATACAGAGGGGGGCAGGAAAAAAAAAGAGAAAAAAAAAAAAAGACACACCCTCGCAGCCGGACTGACATAATAACCCCCTCCCTTCCCCTCTGGAGCGGGGGAAGGGAAGCCTGGCCGCTCAGCTGGGAAAGTTGAAAGAAAAGGCAAACCCGAGGGACGGGCTGCGGGGCGGGAGCCACGGCGAGGACATCCAGGCGCCGCTGCCCCTCGGGCGGCTCCGGCCCCGCCGCCCGTACCGGAGAGCCGAGCCCCGCCGCCGGCCCCCGGTGCGCTGCCCTGCCGCCCCTCACCTGGATGTAGTTGTTTTCGCAGTAGTCGGCGACTCGAGTGAGGTTCTGGTAGCTCTCGAGCAAAGCCCGCTTGCCAGAAGGGATTTCCTCCTCTAGCAACATCTGCAACTCTGCCATTTTCCACCCCTCCGCATCGCTTCCTCTTGCATTAAAGAGACAGCGGCAGCGCCAGGCGCGCAACCCGCCTGGTATTGTGGGATTCCTCCTCGCCTCGCTTTCGTGAGCGCTCGCTTTCCCCACCCATCCTTCCCCCTCCGAGGGGAGGGGAAAAAAAAAAAAAAAAAAAAAAAAAAAAAAACCAAGAAAAAAGAGGAAAAGCCCGCCCCGCTGTGCGGAGGCAGCCGGGAGCTGTAGGCAGGGCTGGCCGCATGCGCGGGGCGGGCGCCGCTCATGGGCACCGCCCGGGGGCCGGAGGACATGGCGGAGCTTGAGTGCACCGGCCTGGCTCGTTCCTGCGGCGGGACGGCGGCAGCCGGGCTGCCGGACTGGCCTTTTGGGAGCCCAGAGACGAGGGGAGACAGTGGTATCTATCCCCCGTCCCGCTCAGAAAAGCCCCAACCCCACAGTGCTCCCTGGAGGCAGCGCCTCTGCGCAGGAAAGGCCAAAAGGGTCGGGGAGGGAAGCGCTGCTCTGGTTGTCTGGCCGTCTAGCCCGCTAGAAATCTGGAAGATCGAAGAATCAGTTAGGTGGGAATAGATCTCTGCGATCATGGAGTCCAACCCATGACTGAACACTGCCATGTTAACTAGACCATGGCCCTAAATGCCATGGCCAGTGTTTATCCTTAAACACTTCCAGGCACAGTGACTCCACCACCTCCCTGGGCAGACCATTTCAAAGATGGCAAAAGAGTAGTAAGATGTCAGAGGGATCACGCTTTGGGGCAAATAGTCCCTTCTAGGGAGTTACCCCTGAGCATGAGAGAGAATTACTGAATCCAAGCTGTGTAGATCTTCATGAAGGCCTGCCCAGTATAACTACTAACAACTAGCGATTGCCTGGATTTAGATTCATAAGAAGAGCTTAAATACTTGGCTGAGATAAATACAGTATTCCTGCCACTCATTAACCTCAGTTGTTAATCATTGTTCAGAGCCTCCTCTGGCTGTTTGCAAAGGTATGGAAGACAAGGTTCTGGTGATTGTTTAGTATAATCTTTCTTGCATCTGTGTTTTATGTAAGCAAAATCCTGATTCTTCTACCATGCCAGAAGAGAAGCCAATAATAGCAGGTGACTGCTCTTCTGGGATGTCCGTGCCTGCTTTTGTAATGAGTAACAGGCCCAGAAGAAGCCATCTCCAAGGCCCACTGTTCATGCCATGTGCTGTGTGTCTGCAGTTAGGAACACAAACACAGTCCTTGCATTTTAGTAGTTGTCCCAGAGAAATCCACACAGTGGTAAAAAGTCAGCATGTTTCAGAAAAAAGTATTCTCAAGCACATTATAGTAAGAGCGGACTGCCTCATCTCTGCATAATCATGTGGTATATTACATGTTCTCTGTAGTCTGTCTCCTGTTTGCAGCTCTGAAAACTGTTCTGGTCAGGATGCTTTGGTGTACCTGCTGCTGTCTCTAAATCAAGGTGGAGAGGGAAAAAAATAGATCTCCTTTCACCTCTGAGGTCAGCAAAATCCAGCATCTCAGCCCAGAACTGTAGAAGCAAGGATGAAAGGTAGGGAGCCTGGAAAGGACCAGTGGCCTGGGAAAGTCTTTGCAGCTGGAGTTAGAAAAAACACCCCTGTCTGGGAACAGCCAGACAGGTAACGGGAAAAGTATTTGAGATCTCTTTGAAGAGAGGAAGGAGCTGGTACATTTGCAGCACTTGCTGTGGGATAGAAATGCATCCACATTGCTATCTTCTAATGGTTAATTTATTTGGCATCTTAGCAAAATTGTTTCCAAAGGGGTTTCAATAACTCTCTTTAGGACAGCATGTAATTGCCAATAAAACACTTTATTTTTGATTCCTTTTAATGTAAAATAATTCCATTTGTTTGTATTGAGATAATGACAAGCTTTAAATGTGTCCCAGGGCAAGTATGACCAGAACCCCCTTTGGGCACTGGCTTCTCCTTGTTTCCAGTACTGACTTCTCCTTGTTTCCACCTATGTATAATACAAAGACAAATTCGATTTCTCTATTCACTTTGGCTGCAAATTGCTTAACACCCATTGACTTGGATGAGTCTGTAATTGCCTACAGATCACAGACTAGCTGCATGGAAGTTGTTACCATCCTCAAATGTAGCACAACTGTTGTTGGCTCTTCTTAAAATGTTATGGCTGCCCCAGTAAAAGAAACGGCAGATGCATCGGGCCTTGCACATCAACTTTTTTCAGTATGAGAAAAACGAGTGGCGTGTGTTTTGCTAAATGTAGTGTGCTTCAGTTCGGTGGGCAAGCTCATCCTATGAGCCCATGGCAGGACAGCCGCTGAGCAGGCAGTGGGGGCTCCCAGGAAATGCATCCACCTCACACAGTAGAGCGGTGGCTCCAGGAGGGCTTGCAGCCTCATGCGCTGCTGCGACTTTCGACCTGAAAGGCCTTGCACAAACCCCACCAACTCTACTTCAAAATGTTCTCACAGCTCAAGAAGACCTTGGAGGAACACGTCAAAGGTCGCCACCTTGTGACAGCTGCACTGAGGCTTTTCTGCAGCTGCCATGGCACGGCCAGGCATTGTCCCCACACCTGCAGGAGAGACCTGCGGTAGATAAACACCCAAACTGGCTCCATGTCCACTCCAGCAGGACCTTTCAACTGGATGCTATATAACCATGGCAATGCTGCTGTGAGGGCCACGCAATGTAAGGTGTACTGGGAATTGCGGTGTGGATATGCTCAACTGATTAGATAATCAGGCCTTATTAGCTTCTGCCCCATGCTAGCCCTCCTTCTTTCTAAATAACACTCTGCAGGGTCACTTGAGTGTCTTTGCAGGGTGTTCCTTGTGTCTGAGGCTCTGGGAGGGTGCATTGACTCAGGTGCAATAGATCGAAGCTGGCTCCATGAATCTGCATGGCGTGTACACCGAGTGATTCTAAAGCACCTGAAAGAGTGCAAATCTAGCGGAACCAGCGCTGAGCCACAATCAATAAACCTTGGGCTTGAGCTGACATTTGCTGAAGATAGTAGTGTGCATCTAAACTGCATTCACTGTTTTGTTTTGGTTTTTTTTAGAAACTATTTTATTTGGGGTTTTTTTTCATTTTGGTTTAGTTTGTTGGGTTTGGGCTTTTTCACTCTGTCACCCTTCCTCATTGCACCAGGCAATAAACTGCTGATTAGAAAGAAAAATTACCTAACTTACACAAGATACTTTGAGTGTGCAAAAGATCTGGGAATTAAAATTTTCCTGGCTGGGGCTGCTGGACTGGCAGAGGAAAAAATGTAATTATGTCCGTCAATCTCCACCTAAACAATCACCCAAATGAGATTCTATCCCGAGTAAAATGTGCTTATGTATCTCTCAGTGTCTCAACTTTACATCTGAGATTTTCTCCTCCTCAGTGGGGCATGATGATCTCCAGGGGCAATACTGTCTTTCTGGGACAATAGCCCATTTTTGGCTGGGAGAGAAAAATGTGACTATATTCTAAATGCTGTTTAGAACAGCAGCAAAGCAGCAGTATCACAGCAACTTCTCCTGCACTGTAATTTGTGTAGCTCTGTAACTGTCTATTCCCTTTCCTAGGCCATAGATTGGCATGTGTCTTTGTTTTTCCGTTGGGAACGAACAGTACTTGCCTCAGTAGTGTTGATTGGAAAATAACCCTTTATTTTTTGTTGGACCATTTCTCAGCTGGATTGATTCCTGATTTGGTTGTTTAGCTGCACAAGCACTTCTGGCAGTGCAATGGAAAGGGAGATGAGGGATCTAAGGGGGCAGCTGGAAGCACAGAGGACACAGGGCCTGTTCAGATCAGCCACATCAGCTCTGCTCCCAAATGCCAAGTCTTATTTTCTTGTAAGGAAAATTTTGTTGATTACAGTGATAGTTACACAAGTAAGGCTGTACTGGGACAAGCCTGTATGAATACTTAATACCCTAGCTTTTTTTTTCCTGGTACCAAAATTTGCTTTTTCGGTATTTCCTCTGCCAGTTTAGTAGCTGCCCAAGAAGGTGCATAGCTGCATTGGTTTGCTTTCCTACACTTTAGCACAGAGCCTTATTTAAGAGCCAGAATAATTACCCATATTGATATTTCAGTTATTGTCACAGGTTGTCTGAGTATTGCAGAGATGAATGGGGCTGTTCCTGCTTTTTGGAGACAATTTGTCTTGCACTCTGCACTCTTGTGGTCACCTCCACGTGCCCTTTTTCCCAATTAATATTTTTAAGGTTTTCATCACAGCTGTTAACGACTGGAGATGCTGCCTCCTGGCTTGCCAGGGGAGCTGGGGTGTTTGGGGCAGGACTGCACCCCTGAGCTGGCCAGGGACCCCAGCGCAACCCCCTGGCAGTTGCTAGGCAGCCACGAGCTCTGTGCAGCAGAGCCGGCACAGCCAGGCATTGCTAGGCAGCCTGAGCTGCTGGGGAGCACAGAAGTAATAAGATTCAAAATTGCAGCTTCAAGAATGCACAAGATAAGAGTGGCACAAAAATAAATAGTTTTACTGTATTTTGACATGACCTTTCTCCTCTAATATATTTTCACTTGCAGGATCTGCCTTCTGTCTCAACCTCATTTTTCATAAAGCTTTCTCCTCTTCATCCCTCCTGCCTGCTTATCTTTGCTTCTCAGCACTATTCTGGTGTTAGCAATCCTCCTTTTCTGTCACCTCCCCTACCCTTTTCTTCATCTGTCATCTCACTTGTTCTCTTCCCATGTTCCACCGGATCCCTTGTTCCTTTGGCCTCTTTAATTTTGGTTTTCATTCTTGCATCTTTCTCAGCTCAGCCTCTGGCCATCATGTTGTCTCCTGATTTTTCCTTTCCACTTTCACTGCATCAAGGAATTCCTCTTATATTTTCCATTCCCAGCTCCCAGTCTAGTTCCCGTCTGCTGCTGTCACTTCCAGCTGCCCATCACAAGGTAGGCCTATCTTCTTATTCCCTCAAAATACTGCCAAGGCATCCACTACCCTAAGAACATGAGAAAAGTGGGGGATCTAGACCCTGGTGATGTAGCCAGATAGGTGCAGAACTTCAAGAAAGCCCATTTCTTTTTCCTAGACCTACCAGGGAAGATGGCTATTGTGTGACAAATGACAGGATGACTTGCTTCTTACACCACTAACAAATGGAGCTAAACTGTTTTGTTATAAAAGCATTTTGAGGAAGGGCTGACTTTAGAGCAACCACTTAAAGCAGGAGGTGGATTTCTGGCAGTAATCCTCTTTATTAGCATTTTTTTTCATTCTTTTATTTTATGGCTTTGGAAAAGTAATTTAAATATGAAAAGAGTCTTATTGCAAGGGGTAAGCATGGAGTGAAAGTCAGCTTTCTGAATAGACCCATGCAGGTTTGGCATACTCATTAGACGGTAGGGTGGGATTTCCTGAGTTAATAGCTGTTTGTTGGAGGATGGCAATCCTTTAAAATGGAAGAACTTCTTTGATATGTATATATGAAATAAAAATTTTCCTGGGAAAGGTTTTTCACCCTGCATAGAGCTTCTGGTCAAAAGCAGACAGAGAGACACCTTGCCTAGGAAAAAGTAGTATTTGCATAATTAGCAGTGAAAGGGAATATAACAGACCCAAAGACAAGTCTCCTGTGACTTTGATTTGAAATCAGGCACTGAAAGGGTAGATGGCCCATATCAGCAGTGTCCTACTTGCACAGCTCTTTGGAGTGAGCATCCCTAACAGGAAGAAAAACAATGCTTAAGGTCTTGGGAAATGTTTTGAAGTCTGAAAACACCTTTAGCACCATTTCTGTTTTGTTTTGCACTGCTTGATAAAGGCTATGAGAATAGCACAACGAAAATGTTCCTGGGAGAATGCATATAGAGCCACCCCAGGCTTAATGAGACTCACTGGCTCAGACATTGTTTGCAGAGCTATAACTGCTTCCTTGAGAAGCAGAGCCTAAGATGGCTTTGCAAATTCATGCAACACTGCAAACAATGCCTTGAGACCACTGCCTAGTGCTGAACACAGAGTTAATAAGGTCTTTTGGACTATATTTACCACGCACAGAACTGAAGTGTCCCTGGTGTTCCTTGGAACAGCTCCACTATCTGGGTTTTTCTCTTCTCCATCAGTTCCCAGCCTCCTATGATCCCACATAATGGAGAGTTGATTGTACTATGCTATCACCTATCCAGACCTCAAAATTGATTACTTCATGCTCCTGGCTATACTTAACTTACCCTATATACACCTAGACTAATTTATTTCCTATCTTCAGTACTTAGTTTCTGTGTTTGGTACAGTGGATGAAAAAAACCAGAAAACAGTAAACATCTGTGTTTCAGAGCCAACATATGAGCTATCTCTGTGGATTTTTTTTTAACAATTAAAATTATTTATCTAAGTCCATTTTTATTCTTAATAAAAAGAAATGAAAGGCTTATCAAAATGTGCTTAGCATAATACAAAGCTTAAAAAGAATATATTATTGTGAAGATAATCTAATTGCACAATTGCAGTTTTTCATTGTATTTGGGAAAATCTGAGCATGGATAGGAATTACTTTTATGTTCTTTCTATTTAAAAGATTGGTGTTTTTCTAAGCGCCACCGTTTTTTTTTATGCAGATTAAAAGCATTCGTATTCTGTACTGATTAATTGGTGTGCCTCTTTTGCATTTAAATATATACTTCATTGAATTGCAGTTTTCCATCACAAAGCAGAAAAGAAAAAATAATTAAATGATAACATCATGCTACTACAGAAGGAGTGCTATTTCCCCAATAAAAATAAATATTTGACAGCAATTCTGCAGTGATAGCATTACCAAGCACAGTATTTGGATGGCAAAATAAGGGACAACATAATAGTATTTTTTTCAGCAAGTGAAAACACATTACAGTTCTTGGGTCTGTTCCAGCTCCCAGTGAAACAGTGAAGCTTCAACTGGAAGCAATGCTGAGTCTGTAGGGTTGAGTGGTGTTTGAAAAGAACCATCTTCAATAGCACTGAAGGCAAAAGGGATCAGATTGGATGCACAGCAACCTTCAGAGGCAGTTGTCTACTAGAAAATCACTTCCACACTAAGATAACATTGACATCCTCCTTGGTATTGTCCCAGTCAGAGCTCAAACACAGACTGTGAAGAAATGAGGGTAAAAAGTCATTACACATAGACTGAGGCTGTTCTCTGTTGGGAGCATTTAAAAATAAATCAGGCCACTTAGTGCATTCCAACAAAATTTAAAGGATAAGCTTTATATATTCAAAAGAAATAGGGTTTTTTCTTCCTGTTACTTTTCATTACATAACAGGAACAATCTCTTGTGCCTATGAGATTGATTGCATGTCTCAAACTTAGTTTAGATATTAATCAATCTCAGCAACCACTTCTTGTTTCCTGTAGCATAATGCGGTAAAAATTGTCCTTTAATTACCACTAATGAAAGTTACCTGCAGTGAAAGCGAATATATGCCAGTGGAAAATGACTTGGTTCAGAGGGCAGCGAATGCAAATACGAACAATCTTAATGATGCACAGGCACAATTAGAAGTGAATATGTAAATTACTGATGACAGCTTCCTGCTATGCTCAACTATTTGCTGTCACCATTAGCTATGAATGTTTCAATTTATTTGGTCATAACCATAATATCCCACAGTATATTTCTGGACAGTGTGTTTCCTAAAAGGTTGGGGACTTTTTAACAGTGTCATTTAATAAATACATACTTATTCAGTATTAAAAATATTTCTAACATTCTTTAAAATAATTCTGAATGTGAGGTGGATAATCATGTGTGCCATCACTTCCCTTTAAATGTCTGACTCTTCATTCTGTATCTGACATGTTTGTACTTCTCAAAATTTCTTTGCTATGTAAGATCCTATCTTGGTTTTTACATCAATTGAAAGATGTCTCACAACTAGATATCTTTTCCTATATGCTAAGAAAAAAACTCATACTGTTCTGACTGAAAAAGAAATCAAGATGTTGTTTTACATAGAAGATGTATTATAGAGCCCTCACTGTACTGTATGTGAAATTTGCAGTTGTTTCCCCTTGTAATACTTTGCTTTTAGTTGCTTATACCTTTCTCAGTCTTAATGTAGCCCAAATAACACATATTTCTATTTTAGACTTTATTTTTCTCCTTTAAGGAATTTGTGAGACAGAAACAAGAAGAAATGCTTTCTGTAGCATCTTTACAAATATTTCAGCCAAGAGGTTACACCCCCAGGAGCTCTCTATTTTGAATGAGGAAGGTAGTTAGCAGAAGGTATATTGGGGCAGAAGGGCCATACCTCCTGCTCTTCCTGAAAAATCTGACAACATTTGGTGAATTCCTAAAGTTTTAAAATGAATATATTTGCATACTCTCAGTAGAGTTTATAAGAGCTAGAATATGTCCACTGAGGAACTGGGCTATGCTGATAATGTTCCACTGTGCACTGCAAGGGTCAAGGATTTTCTCTGCACTTTTTTTTTTTTAATACAATATCGCTGTGATGGATAATGGCGTAGAGGGATTGTATCCCCTGGAATGTAACAGTATGATGAATTCTGGGAGAAGAGATAGTGGAGGCACTTGCAGGGGCCAGATAGAAGGGGCATGTACAGGTGTGAAAGAGGAGAAGAGGAAGAAAAGGTAAAGAGGATGATGAGATGAAGGTTGTTTAGAGATGTGGTGTCTGATCATGGCAGAGAACAGGTGGGCTGAGGAAAGCACTAAAAAACTACAAACATTTCCCACACAGGATATAGACTTGGACTCAGGACCTTGTTTTCTCTTGTTTTCTCACAACAGCCAAAAAATTCACAGGAATCTGTGGACTACAGTCTACAATCATTGCCAATTACTCCTGCTATGTAAAGGTCATTTGCTGTAGGTCTGAAAAATCAAATCCTGATGTTGGTACTTATGTTGACCACACACCAAACTCTCAGCGAGTTTAAACAATGTATTGGCCAGTTAATTACCTAGGGAGTGCCATCATCTCTTATGATGTTATGGACATCATACTTGGCTGGGTATCATCATACAAGCTACTAAAGGGGTCAGGTCCTTTTTATCCTAGAAAACTTGTTGAAACAGGCTCTCTTTTGAAAACTCCTTTGGTTTCCAGTGAAAGAAAAAAAAATGATTCGTAAAAAAAGTTGGGCTGAATATCTTTTCTCAAGTGGCTAATACACATAATTTTTAATTATTTTTATTGTGTGTCCGAAAGGTTTCTTATCTCATTTCAGAGAACAGAATTCAGTATTCAAATGCTTTCTTGTTCTGCATTAGGAAAAGAGCAGGAAATCTGACATACAGTGCCTCATTCAAAGATATTATGTCTTCATAACTGAAAAAGCCTCATTTCAGTAACCTCTTTAAGTATTATTTACAATAGCCTCCTGCTATAATAGTCTATTAGAACAATAAAATTGCTATAAAGTGATTTCCCATTACAGTTCTGTGATGGATATAAACTAAATCAACCTGTAACCCAAGCCTGTAGCTGAAGCTGTCCCGTTGCTGTGGTTCAGCTGAAAGCTGAGAGGTGTTGGCTAAAGCAGCAGCAAGCCAGTCCCAACCCTGCCACCTTCCAGCAGGGTCAGTGCTGGCCATCACCCACCAGGGTTAGGCTGGAGGCTGGCAGCTGCCAGGCATTCCCTTGGTGCATGGCAGACAGCTGCATTTTCTGGGTCAGAGTATCACTTGTTTTTCCACTTAAGCAATATTAGTGGAAATGAGCGGAAGAGTTACCAAATGACAATATGAATATTGTGTATTATCAGTACATAACTAAGACACTAATAGGAAGGGCTAGGAGGTTATCCAGTACATATGTTGAATATGGCAAAATTGTCCTGTGTACTTTATATCCAGCTTTTTATACCCTCTAATTTTAAATGTACCTAACTGAAAACGGCCTGGAGCTTCCAATCCATCAGCTGTCAGACTGTTCCACAGTCCGCTATGGTACTGGACAACTCGTGCAATGCTAAGGGTGACAGTGCCATATAACTTTTCACAGATTTGCATAGAAATGTACTTTTCAAAGGTTTAGTGAAGCCACAGGGGAATATATTTATTTATAAATGCCTAGGAATAAGGATCACAGCAATAATCTAACAATTTATGTATAATCCATTGCTAGTGCTGATGCCTTTTCCTGGTCTTAACATCGAGAGTCAAACACTGTTAGAAGGAAAAAAGGGATTTTACCTCTGTATTTACTTTAAGGATCTTTAGGTGCACTATGTCCAGGTCAAATGCACTTCAATACACACCGCAATGCACACCTCCAAAAGATCTGGTATAACATTATAGGTGTTACTGATTAGCATATCTATTATAAATTCCCCAATGAGAGGCTTGAATGAGCCCCCCCTCCCCAAGAGACCTTCCCCTGGATGGTTCTTAGTTTACAAAATGTGTTCTGGAGAGGACCTTGGTGTCTGGGGCACACTAACCCGTAACTATGAAGCTTCTAAAATGTTTAGCCTCCTAGCTTGACAAACAAGTCCAAGAATGTAGGCTAAAGCACTAAGAATACAGAAGTTGTAAAAAGGTATAAAAGGGGTTTAAAAGAAAAGTCAAAAAATTGTCATGGCATCAGTGCTTATTCACAAGATAGACTGTATAAATTTTGCTAATTCATAACCATTTTAGTAAGAAAGGTTTTAATCAAATAAAAGATGTCCAGAGAAGGTCAACAAAGCTGGTGAAAAGGCTGGAGAACGTCTTACAAGGAGCAGCTGAGGGAGCTGGGGTTGTTTAGCTTGGAGAAAAGGAAGCTCAGGGGAGACCTTGCAACTCTCTACAACTGCCTGACAGGAGTTTGTAGCCAAGTGGGGGTCAGTCTCTTCTCCCAGGTAACAAATGACAGGATGAGAAGAAATGGCTTCAAGTTGCACCAGGAGATGTTTAGATTGGATATTAGGAAAAAATATCTTCACTGAAAGGGTGGTTAAGCATTGAAAAAGGCTGCCCGGGCAACTGGTGGAATCACTGTTCTTAGAAGTGTTGAAAAAACATGTGGATGGGGCACTTCAGTGGGGAGCATGGTAGTGCCGGGTTAATGGTTGGACTTGATGATATTAGAAGCCTTTTCCAACCTTGACAGTTCTAGGATTCTAAGTATTTTTTATTCATATGCGGAGTAATACCAAAACTAGTATATCAGTTTTAAATTCATGTCTTAATTTATGTCAGAAATCTCACAATAGCAGGCTGGATTTTGTGTGTTCCTCCCCTCCTCCCCTTGCCAAGCAGATTTCTCCTATCATTTGTCTTCTGAATTTGTGTAGGAAAACTTCAGAATAATGATAAAACATGTTTTGCCCTCGGCTGGCATGTATTTATATATTAAAGCAATATACCAGTATCTGATATATCTCGTACGTCTTATCCTTCTCTGTGGTTAGTAGGAAGATATTTAGTCACAAGAGGGTTTATTTTCATATGAATCAGTAATCTGAAAGCTAAATTCAGGACACAAAAGCAATAAGTCTCTGATTTTAGCTGGAGGGTTGGTATGAATTTCTTCCTTTTCACTATTCCTGACATTGAGAAATCTGGTTTGATATTTGATTATATTACTCAATAATTAATCCAGAATAATTTAGCACATCTCCTAACACTTAAAGTTATTTGGTTTTGCTCAACCATTACTCAACATCATACTTGTAGAAGGGGAAGGACAGAAATTTGATTACTATAAAACATACTGCCACATCTGTTATACAGGGAGGGCCATGTTAGATGATGAAAAAATTAACCCTATCTATCTACTTAATACAGATGTTTAGGACACACCAGACTTTTGTGTAGGTGTGAATGGATAAATGTGTCTACCTCACAAATATCCTGCTCCAGCAGGGTAGCAATACCTGTTACTGTATTGCCAAAGTGCTTCAGCTCAGCTGTGGGAGCCTGGTTCTTCAGGGCAGCGTAACTAACCCCAGGCACAATCCCAACTGTGCCGTGTCCATGCAGGTTTGCTCAAACATCCGCATCCACGCAAGAGGCTTGTGCTGGAATGGTTTTGTGGCCAAGACTTGGCCATCCTCACACAGCCCCACCAGGACAAATCTGTAACAGGGACTTGATCAACACCTTTAAACTGTTTGACTGAACCTCCTTTACTCTGGCTGGAAGGAGTAGAGGAGAATTAAGGAGAGCAGTTTCAGAGGCAGATCAGAGGGGCAGCAATCAGCAGCTCTAGATGTGCAGGAGATGGTCACCTCAGCCTCTTGGAAGTAGCTAGCAAGGAATGTGTGAATGCAGCCTGAATTTAGGTTTTGAAAATTATTTACTTTATTAAAATGTAATTTGCCTCTGTCAGTTAAAACAGGGTAAAGCTTGAAAATTAGTAATTTGTTCTATTTTGTTTTTCATTCTTGGATTGAAGGGGAATTCAGTTACGCTACAGGGTGAGTTGACACCCTTGTTCTGGCACCATCCTGCTCTTTTGAATAGTGCCTGATCTGTGAGCTAATCTGATAAACGAAGACATTTTGTGCACACATGGTGTGCATTTTAAATAGCTTCAGTGTGTTAACAAACTGCTCTGAATATGGTGGGCTCCACCAGAAAGCACATCATTTGAGGCACATGAGAAAGAGACGCAGACCTGAGGAAGTAAAGAAGGTCCATTTGGAATGACTGAACAGCCACCACAGAGCTGCTTTCTAGGATGGGCATGAGCTTTCACTTGCTTTTAATACAACTATTTAAAATGTGCTTTCTCAAATCATTCTCAATCACTTTTTGATACCTCTTTTCAATAATGCAAAATATCCAGATCCATTGATTTGGGGGCTTAACCTGTTTCTTTGTACCTTCAAATTTCCTGTTTCAAGACGTGTAAGGCAGCTTAATATTTTCAATATCTGTGGTCAAAAATGTAATAATTTTATATTTTTTGTCCATATTTATTCTGTTATCATTGATTCCCTATACCAGTTATACCAGAGATTCTTTAATGAAACATATTACAATGATGCTTTGGTGATGCAGATGACGGCATCCAGCAACCATGAACCTCTTTCACGATGAGTTAGAAAATATCCGTGAGTCCTACTGTGAGTGCAAATCTGAGTCAAGAAATAAGAGAATGGCAGGTGGCAGGAGAAAAAAACACAAGGCTAGAATTCCTGACGGCCAAGGGTTTATAAATGTGTACAGGACTTAATTTTAGTATTACAAAATCAGTGGGATGCTCAGGATGTTGA
Organism: Lycocorax pyrrhopterus obiensis; assembly: GCA_014706295.1. NCBI lineage: Eukaryota > Metazoa > Chordata > Aves > Passeriformes > Paradisaeidae > Lycocorax > Lycocorax pyrrhopterus. The sequence continues at coordinate 16,642,067 of JACSVZ010000002.1, read as the reverse complement.
GCTTGAACATGTGCATAATCACAGGCTTAAGTCAGCACAACTGCTATTTTATCTTCAAAAGACACGTATTTGGGCTGTGGTTACAGTGGTTTGGTCTTCGATTCGTGAATGTCTCTTGTTCCTTCCTCTGTCCTGCACATGATTTTGGATTTATTTATGCAGAATAAAGGGGGAGCTGTGGTGGGAGTGGGGTCAGAAGGTTTGTGCAGCCATGTGAGCTACACCACAACCCACCTAATCCACGGGAGGACCCTGCCTGGAGTACTGCATCCAGCTCTGGGGTCCTGACTACAGGAAAGACATGGACCTATTAGAGCGGGTCTGGAGGAGGCCACGAAGATGATCAGAGAGAGGGAATAACTCTCCCATGAGGAAAGGCTGAGAGAGTTGGGGCTGTTCAGCCTGGAGAAGAGAAGGCTCCAGGGAGACCTTGTTGTGGCCTTTCAGTACTTAAAAGGGGCAAACATTTTATCAAGACCTGTTGCAATAGGACAAGGGGTAGTTTTTAAACTAAAAGGTAGTAGATTTGGACTAGATACCAGGAAGATATTTTTTACAATGAGAGTGGTGAAACATGGGCACAGGTTGCCCAGGGAGCTGGTAGACGCTCCAACCCTGAAAACATTCAAGATCAGGTTGGATGGTGCTCTGAGCAACCTGATCTAGTTGCAGATGTCCCAGCTCATTGCAGTGGGTTTGGACAAGATGACACCTGAAGGTCCCTTACAACCCAAACTATGCTATGATTCTATGATTTTACCAATAGCTCATAATGTATTCATCAATTTCATATAGAACATCACTACTTTATACTCTATTATGTATGTACAAATATACATGTATATAGTTGGTCATTGCACTGTTCCCTCTATTATAAACCAGAAATACATTCTCCAAAGATTCAACCATTTTAAAACTTTTTGAAAAAGGAAGTCAATAAATAGTGTCTGCAGTACCTTTATCATGACATAGACCCTGGAATAGAGAACGCTACTAATCAAAAGCTTTAATCACAGTGTTTAAAATCCATATTTTTATTTACATTGAAAAGAAAAACAAGGGAGATCTAGTTATCTGCATCTTCTAAAATTAGATCTCCTTACATAAGCACATACAGATTAATCACATCCAAGAATTTTAAATGAGCCAGCAAAGAGTGTTACAGACTGTTAATATTCATTCTCAGACAGTTTTCAAACATTGGAGAAGTTCCAGAGCACTGAAAGAAAGCAAAGGTTGTGCCAATATTGAAAAGAGATATATAGGTATTATAGCCCTATCAACTTAATATTGATCCCAAGTATATGGCAGAATGACTAGCAGGAGATTCCACTAAGAAAGAATTAAAGAACAATTTAATTAATGCAAATCAGTAGGAATGTATGGAGAAGTATACATATTTTCAGGATAACTCAATATCCTTTTGTGTGAGAATACAAGTTGAATAGATAAATGTGTTGTAGAAATGTATACTTCTGTAAAATCTCTAACTGTAAAATATCTGTAAAATATCTAACTAATAAAACTTCAGGACACCACAATAAAAAAAATTTAAAAAAATAATTATTTTAATAGGAAATCATTATGGTCCATGTGAAATTAATAAAGGCTGATAGGTTTCAAAAGTGGTCATAAAGGGTATATTGATCTTGACTCCTTGTTGCTTAACTTATTTTGATTATCCTCCAAGACAACAATAAAATCATTGCTGATAAAAATTTGCACAGAGCACAGTGATAAAGACAGTGACAAATAATGAAAATAACAGCCTGACATGATAGAACAATCTGATGAGCTAGTTTCAAAAACAGCAAAACTGATTGCAACCCAATCTTGTTCCCACCACTCCGAACAAAAGCTTTAGGAGTACACAGTTACAACAGGGGTCCTCGACTACAAGTAGGGTAAGAAGAGCCTGTGCTTTGAGACCCTCACCCACCTCTATATCCAAAAGGGCCAATGAATTCTGGACATAAGAGTGAGAATATTGAGTTTGGAGAAGGCAATACTTCAGTCTTGTATTGCCTCTTGTATTCCCTCTGACATGAATGCAAGTATTCCTGAAGCATTGTACCTAGTAGTAGTATCAATGATTCACAAAAGATGTTAAAATATTGGAAAGATATAGCAGTGAAAGAATGAATTCACTGGAGTGAAAACATCGGTGAATTCAATTCGAAAGAAAAGAAATCCAGGAGCTGCTTGATTTCTATTTATACAGGTTCGTAGGATTGTTGGAGAACCCTTCAGGAGGATAATAGGGAGCTTAGTAATCTAGTAGACACGGCTGCATGAGGATTAAAAACTGATATTTTTAATATTTTGCATGGCATTTTAGTATTATGCAGGGCATATTTTGCTGTTCTGTTTCTTTTGCATGGCAAAATGTAGTATTAGTATTTGTTTTCAGGATATGTTAAAGTAATCTCTATGACACTGAAGACTTGAACTCTTTAATGGTTACATCTTTGGTAGGAGACTTATAATGCCTCCTGAAGCTGCCCTCTGCCCTTTGGTAGATAATTCTGTGTGACAGATTCCAATGTAATTGTCACAGTGATGTGGCTGCCCAGCTCCCCACTTACTTTAGGGCTGCATTTCTGTCTTTATCTGGTGCAGACCTTTAAACACCTCTCTTTAGGTGCATTCAAAGACATCTGTGGATTCAAAGATCATTTTCATTTTGTATAGCTAAATTGTCTCTATTTCTTGGGTTTTTTTTAAAAACCAACAGTAATTTACTTAGGAATCTATTCAGCAAGTTCTTTGATTTTTTTCTAGTTTTTGGGAAACAAAAACTGACAGCTGTCTTTTCTCATTAACCTATCATTTACAGAAGCTTTGATATTAAGTTTCTCATGCTGAACATATGTTACAGTGATCAGAATATTTTAGTGCAAAGAAAAGTAAAAAACCACTTAAGATTTCCTCACTTTTCATCCATCCTATTTATTCATACAATAGTTTTCTGCTTTAGAATACTCAGTCTAATAATTAATTTTTTGTTTTAAATGGCAAAACCCATAAGGTCTGATCTTGAGATGTTGTACATTGTTGTAGTTCACCCGTCTACCCCATCTAAGTGAACTGGACAGGCCTTATCACCCCAAAACTATGAAGCAAAGACAATGCCTTTATTTCAGTTGAGCAGAAATGATCTAACAGTATAAACTGTAACAGTTCCTGAATGTCAAACTTCTTTCTCAATAAATCTTCCCAGATAAATTTTGTTAGAAATGTCTTGCAGCAAATGTGATCTGAATATGAGAGCGAAAAATCCATGGTTTATAACTGGAAAAGTGTCTAGCTGGCACTGATTTCTATAGAAGTCTGATCTTTACTACGACTGGTACAGCAAAAGAGCTGGGTGCTTATGGGGATTGCAATGAAGTGGGGGTCCTGTGCTGAGACACCCAATTAAACTCACTCTTAAATCCTTCTGAGAGCTTGTTGGAGGACTCGTTCCAGTAATTCACCAATCTGTTGAATTAATTGTTGAAACCCATTGACTAAAACCACAGTGGTATATTTTCTGCCTGGATAAATATCCACAATGATAAACACAGGCCTGCAAATACTTGAGATGTTTGCCAGTTATATTCCAGGCTTTGCACAGTGGTAAACATATTTCATTAAAAATGTCATTAAAATAATCAAATTTTCACAAAGTCATTTTTCAGACTTGCTAGAAAGAATAATAAAATTCTTTTGCTAGAATTTTAAAAGAACATGCATAAAGTAAGGATGTTTCATTTTTTTCCCCTTCCAGATACTGAAAAGAAAATATCACAAGAGCTGTCTGGCTATAAATACGCCATTGCATAAGCACATTAATATGATTCAGTCACAGTATTTTGTTTGCTATTCCCAAGAGGCAAATTACACAGGGATAGGCTGCTAAAACTTTAGCAGCAGTAGCTGAGAAGACAAGAAGCACAAATGTCAAAACAGAAATAATATACCAGACACAGTTCGATTTTTCTGAGTCAAATTCTTACTCATTTGCATTATGAAAATGTGTAACACCATAAATATTCTCAAATCAATCAAGTAATTCCAAATTTATATCACTGTAAATGACAGCACAATTTGACCTCCAGAAACTGTATATTTTACTGAAAGAAAAGGATTAAGTATTTATTACGAGCTGTCTTCTGTTGTTTAATAAGACATAGTTTGTCATTGCTGCAAGATGAAACTACATATTTTTTAAAGCTCAGTTTATGGCTCTGTAAGGGAACGGGATTTTTAAAATGTTCTTTCTAGAATATGCAAAATCTGAACAATTCTCTTATAACTGTCTGCTGGCTCTACAAGAATAATACCTTGAGGCAGTAAGGAAAACTGAACTTTATTAAAAATTTCATCAAAGAGATGAATAATAGGCTTGGAGAAAAAAAGAAGGGCTTAAGACACTATATGGCACTGCATTATACTTCAGAACCTACAAAGATATAAACCTGTAAAGGGTTTTGACTTCATAAGTGCTGTATAGTTCAATGCAAAGTCAAATACTGCTGAATGTCTTTGAAAGTATGCTCATATTTTGTTCTTCAAAGAGCATTTTATGAAACAGATCTAAGCTTACATTCTTGTTACTCCATCTACTTTTTTGAAATACGTGTGAAGTGGGGGAACATGGCGGAAAACAAAAACACGGGTTGAAATATTGATCACTGAAAGACCTGAGATACCTGAATTGAATCACTCAAAAGAGATTTGAAATGGGATCTGTTGCCTTTAACACCTTTGACAACAAGGAGGCTAATCCTTTGGCAAAGAAGCTGCCGTTAATAATGGTTAAAAATAATTCCATTACTTAATCCCCAACTGTGAAATGAATGGGAATTTCTAGTTGAGTTATTAAGGGGTGTAACTGAACCTCTAAGGAAACTTCTATCCCCAAAAGCATTCTTGTTTGTGTCAAACTAGTCCTTTGCCCAAAGGGCTTTTCCCGAGGAACACAGATTGGCCTACACAAGTGAACAAATTTCAGCTGCTGTTTTTGCCATATTCATGGTAAGTAAATAGTTCTCTTTCTCCAGAGCTGTTGGTTTTGACACAAATATCCTTCTTTATTTCATTAAAAAATCCTCCAAGTAAATGTTATTTGAAACATTAGCCTTTCTACTGTAAACAGTATAGAAAGTTGCTCCTTAAAAAAACTCCTCCCTTCTTAGACAACATCTTTTCATTCTTCATCAGCATGTAGATTTGACTTAGAAATTGTAATTCTAATTTAGTTCTTCATAATTATGACTATTAGGTTTTAAATAATTCATTTTTCCTCCCTGCTGGATTATATACTTCAAAAAGTAAGCCTTGCTAAAATTACATGCTCTTGGATCTGGTAGCTTACAGAACTTGCTTATAATGCATATGAGACTATGGTCCACTTTCTTGAGAACCATTTTTAAAGTATTCTGTAAAATACACTGCTGTGATTCAGACCCTTGAGGGAGCAATACGCATAATTGGTTCCAGTTTCAGCTTTTCACTTGCATAATTTAACTGACTCCTTTGTCCCTCAAGTAAAATGAAGGTGCTCTTCAAACTGGCTAGGGTATAGCTCAGCACTGCAAGCAACTGCTAGAAAACTAATGCAGTAGGATACAAATGAAAATGATGTGAAGGGACAGTGGCAGCTCACAAACAGCACAAAATGAGGATTGTGAGGTAGCTCCACACATCAGACTTCGATAGACTATTCTGTGGTATAACAGCACTGAACTCGACAACCATCTCTAATGCACCTGTGAAGGATAGGTCCAAGGTTACACTCAAAATCATGATTGTCTACCTTTTCTTCAGAGATCCCCTAAATGTATTCCTTCAGCAACTCCAACAGCATGCTTCCATACAAGATTTTATGTGTCTCAGCACTGCCAGGAATGCCACATATTAGTGATTCATGGGCTCTCCATAAGTAGTTCATGAAACACCAAGTGAAGAGGAGTGTGAGAACTGCAAGTCATTTAGATATGTCAAGTGTCACACATTGCACTTGCTGCCAAATCACACTGGTAGCAGAGTGCCATGGTCTCTCCTCTCTCACATCTCAACCGATGGGCAGCATTGGTCACTGTTTCTATCACAGTTCCCAAAGTTTGGCTTCTCATACATTGGATGACAAATAAAAATAAGAGCAAGTCATACTTAAGATTACTTTGGAAACTGCTCTTGTGGAACAATAGAAACACAGCCCAGTTTAACACATATATTATAATTAGATTTTGCAAGCATGTAATATAATTTTGTTCCCTAAAGAATAGAGCCTAGGTCCTCCTTGAGATAAAGCTGCAGATCCATTCCTGGCTGTCTGTGAGAGATGAGAGGGTCTCCTTTATTACTTGTACTCCGCATTTAATTATTGTTAGCTCTTCGTGGAAGTCACAGCACTGAGAATGCAAAATATACATAAAGACATCTAATAACAATGCTAATTGGTATTACATATGAGCATTAAAACTAACTAGTCATTTGTGATATGTTCTCACAATATGTTCATCAGTGCTCAAAATTTGCCTCTCATTTACTATTTCATGCTTGTGTCAGAGCATGATGGTACTGATTATTTTGGGTTATTTCAATTACCTCATTCTGGATCTGCAGATCTTACACTCTCACACGTCTTCAGTTCAAAGAGGGCAGCTTCTGTTTCTGTGCACAGCCATTAAATAGGTTGTCATTTGCATCTCTTTTAAAGCCTACTTCCAGTGAAAGTCTGGGAGCATTCATTATAAAAATGCAGACTGCATTTCTCTTAAATCAATTAAAAGGCAAACATCATTATGGATTGTCTCGGATAAACAGAATTTACACATCAGCTGGCATCACAAAAAGCTCCTGATTTTTGTATTACTTTTTTGAAATTAACTCCTTGAATGCTCAAAGAATACAGAGACCCATTTATCTTCAAAAAGCACTTCCCTTTGATCTGAGCTTCTGTCATTCCTACCTTCATGGATAAAAAAAGATGATAGATCTTAGTATGAAGCTCACAAGTGCTTTAGAAATCTAGCACTCAAAATGAAAAATGCAGAGAAATTATTCTGTAACATTCAGGAGTGGAGCAGTGCTCATAACACGGGTTCGTCGTTTGCCCAGTGTGGGGAATCCTATCTGAACACCTCTGGAAGTGTCAGCTTCTCTCTAGCAAAGCTCTCCCCAGGCCAGCTGGCTGCTGACCTTGTGGAATGTACTAGCTCAGCAGAGCTGGGGCTGATCTGCTCTAATTCCCTCTCTCTGGAGCTTTTCTTTCCCACCAGAGGGCATACACTGTGAGCACACAACTGCCTTCAGAGGAATTTAAAATATATATTGTGTACTAGATAAATGAACTGAATTGAATGCCAAGATTTTGAACTCAGTTCCATTCAATGGGGCTGTTAATTCATCCTGTTACTCACTGGGTAAATTATTCCATTTGCTACAAAAGCAGTTGGTTTAGCATACTTTTGTTTGACTTTGCAGAGTGCTGGATGCGCAGCGCTTTTGAATAAGGCCATTCATTTATTTAGCTACCGAGCTAACTGGTAGTACTGTGATGGTATTCACCCACATCTCTGGATACCATGGAAATAGTTGCTCCCTGGGTTCTAGGCATGCCTAAAATTTTAATGTAAATAGGAGTCATTGAAACTATTTTTAAAAATGTGTCTACAGTGGTAATTTAGGTGAATTGTGTGGGACTAGGTGCGGGTGTGAGGATGGCTGTGAGGAGGGGAGGCAGCAGCACAGCAGGCTGCCAGGGTGCTGGATGGTAGATGTCCTGAGGATAGCTGAGGTCCGTAAAACGGGTGGATTATGACACGTTTTGAAATTTTCATTTTCCTGTATTGTAGCAATACAAGCAGGGGAGAGAGAGGGTAGGAAGAGGAAGACGAAGGAGAGAGAAGGAAACTACGTTTCCCGGCGTGCCCCCGCGGCCTCGGGGCGGTGCGGGAGGAGGGAAGGGCAGGGAGCCACTGTGGGAGACGTAACATGGGCGCCTGAGGCCGGGGCGGAGGTCGGGGTGGGCTGAGCGCGGGGCCGGGCCGGGGTGCGGACGAGGCCGGTCTGAGGTGCTGGGCGGGCTCTCCCGGCCCCGCCGGAGGGGAGGGCGCGGGGGCGGGGGCCGAGACCGGGAACGGGGCTGGGGCTGGGGCTGGGTACGGCCCGGCACCTCCCGGCACCGCCCCCGTGCAGGCGGCTGCGGCGGGGGCGCTGAGCTGAGCCTGTCCCGCCGGACGCGGCCCGGCAGCCGAGCCGGAGGCGGCGAGGGGCCGAGGCCATGGCCGAGACCGGCTCTGTGCACGCCACCAGGTTCGAGGCGGCCGTGAAGGTGATCCAGAGCCTGCCCAAAAATGGTGAGTGCGGCGGGGGGTCCGGCGGCAGCGGCGCCATCGGGGCCGGGCGGGCACGGGGAGCGGGCAGGGCCCGGCGGGCGGCGGGGCGAGGCCGCGGCCGCGGCGGGATCAGGGCAGCGGGGCCGCCCCGGCCGGGCGCTGTCAGCGGCTGGAGAACCGCTGGAAACTCGGCATTAGTGCTGCTCCCCGCCTCTCGGGGGAAGCGCCGGCTCGGGGGCTTCCGAGCCCTGCCGGGAGTTCCTCAGTCGGGCGCCTGGACCAGGGAATCCGTCAGCTCCCCGCGATTTCAGCCTCCCTGAAATCCTGAAGTTGCTTTAACAAAGCTGTTACCGTGAGTTCCCCTCTGCTGAAAGAGTTAACAAAATGGAAAAGCAAAAAAAAATCAGAACGTATCTTTTTGATAAGAGTTATGATAATAATTTTTTGAAAGTTGTTTGTTACATACATCTTTCATTCTGGTGTAAGTAGAATCGGATTTTTTTGAGGTTCTGAGGTAAAGGTCACTGTAAACTTCTAATGATTAGAATCCAACCTGAAGCTACTTGATTTAATGGATTGGTTATGAATCTTCACTACCAGCTGTTAGAGTTTAATATCTACATTTTCTACCTCTACAAAAGTGTGTTCCACAAAGGAAGAAGAGAAAACCAAATCGGGAGGTATGGTGAAACTGTTACTGAAAGTGTTGTCAAATACCTGAAGTAAACAAAAAGACTGCAGAAGGCTGTGTTTTGAGTTAATTGTGTTTGTTTGGTTTGTTTATTTTTTTTCTGGAGTTCTGGAGACTCTCAGTAAGTTATCATTTGTTAACAGTAAAATGACTTGCAAGATACTTTGTTTACTGGGAGCTAAACCTGTCCCTTTAAACTGAGTGAAAGGACATTGGCTTTGTTACTTATTACCTTTTTTATTCTAATTGTGGAGTCTGACCTTAGCAGTAGTAAAGGTTATAGTCCTTTAAACGCCATCTGAAACTTGCTGTTTGTACAGTAAATATTTTCAGTGGTGCTGGTTCTCAGTAGATGAGATGAAGATGTTCTCTGTTGACTTCCATTGTACTGCTGTGAATCAGGTTGTTTTCTCACAGAACCATTAAGCTTGTAAAATACTCACTAATATTCTTGATGACAATTTAATTGTATTTTAAAATGCTTTCACTAGGTTCATTCCAGCCAACGAATGAAATGATGCTCAAGTTCTATAGCTTTTATAAGCAAGCAACCCAAGGACCCTGTAACATTCCTCGACCTGGATTTTGGGATCCAATTGGTAGATACAAATGGTAACTTTTCATGAGTTGTTGTTTTGGGGATTTTTTTTATGCTTGGAGTGGAGATGTGTAGAAGAGTAGCATTTGGAGAAAGAATCCCACTAAACTCCTTTTTCAAATAAAAATAACATTTACAACCTTTGATGCTTGAATTAGTTTTCTGTTGTATTCCAACTTTCTAGCTCAGATATTTTATAACTTCTCAGAGTTGCAGGTGGAAATGTTCCCTTGGATTATGCAGGTGGGCAGGTTTTTCTTGGACAACCGCCATCATGGTACCTCTGCAGTGTTTATCCTGTGTTGTAAAATGAAATTTTAGGTGCTCTGCAGAATGAGTGATGTGGATGAGTGTCTGAAGTTCTTCCTTCTTGAGTTTTCGTGTGTGATATCAGCCTGAAGTAAATAAGTGCTCTCTGGCAACCACTAATACAGCTTCAAGCTCTTGGTGGGGAGGTTGGGTTTGTGTGTCTTTCTGGTTTGTCTGCTCAGTGGCAGGGCTTCCCACTGTCTGTGTTTGCCTTGTCCTGGGAAGACTTCTGATTCACCAAATTGCTAAGTTCTCTTTGAAAAACGAATGTGAATGTTTTGCTTATAGTATTTTAATGATGATTTGTCCTGAAGAACAAGTATTATCGCTGTGTTATGGTCGTGGTGGTCTTGGGAATCTGTGAAATGATTCCTAGGACTTGTTTTTTCCTCCTTCATTCCTCCTCAGCCTCTCCAAGCCAGAGTGCAGGGGATAGACTAGGGCAGTGAGCTTTCATCCACGTGGTTGATTGTAGCTGGAATGTGATCCACCAACCTTGGTGGTTTTCTGTGAGTGGGACAAATACTCTGGAATGTCAAGTCATGTGCAAGACTGAGGCAATGTTTTATTGCAGTCTGTGTTCTGACAGATTCCTTGTGCAATACTGATAAATTTGTTTAGAGTTTTCTGTCTTACAGAGTTGGAGAGGGGAAGATTTTATTTAGGTTATAAGTAGCTGCTGTGGTAACTGGGCTGATGGCTACACTATTTGCCTACTAGACTCATGTGTCTTTTCCCAGTTGCTAAACTCAAAAAGGACAGATTTTGCTTTTATCCTGTTCTACCTCAGTGACAGCTGTTTGTAAGTGCTGGCTGAAGTGTCTGGGCCTGTTTGTTTTATACAGCAGAGGATCTTAACTTAGTCAAAAGGGTAATGTGTGTGTCTCATATCTGGGCTTACTTACAACTTACTGGTACAGAATCATAGGCAGTCAGTGAAGAACTCTTCAGTCCCCAGTCTGTTCAGTTCATTGCTTCTTCTTCTGCTGTGTGATTATCCTAGCAAATTATATATTTGTACTTAAAAAAAAAAAGTGAATCGTTCTTGCATTTTACTTGTATCAGAGAAACTTTGGCCATTACATAACTGACCTACTTAAGGCCAAGCTGAAAAAAATCCAGTATGCCCTGAAGATACTGAAGGTGTGTGACTTTCTTTCCTAGGGATGCTTGGAGTGCCTTGGGAAACATGTCCAAAGAAGAAGCCATGATAGCCTATGTTGATGAAATGAAAAAGGTATGTTTACTAATGCACGGATTTCCTAGAACAAATGTTCCAGAAATAGAGGAATGTGAGGTGGGTCTTGCTGACTACTACTGCCAAAGCTCCAAATGAGTTATCCCCTATGTACATTGCAGTACTATGCTGTTTGGCCTATGGGGAGAAGATAATTACCAAGTTCCTTCGAAAGCTACAGAATTTGTGTTGTTTTCAGAGAAACATGAGAGATCTAGCTGATACAAAGCTTAAATGACAGAGCTAAAAAAAGTGAAATACTGAAATCATGGTAAAGGGGACATTAAGGAAAAAAAACTGTACTGCAAACTGCCTCAGTTCTTAGAGCTGAGAGAGGTAAGTGATCCTTATCCTGGAAAAGAGACTAAAACAACTTTCCAGAAGGACTTCAGGAGAAAAGGTCTCACTCTCATGACTGGAGACATGAATATAATCATATATGTAAACTTAATAATTTTAGATTTTTCAGGAAGAACTCAGCAACTTGAATTTTCTGTACTTGTCATGAAAATATTCCGTGTATATTATAGTTGCAGTGAAACTATTAGCACTGAGTAATGTGCTCTGTTTTGGAATAGATGTGTAGCTTGTAAACAGTCACAGTTAGCATACTAAGCAGGAATTGCAGCATTAACTAAAGTAAACAGAGTTAAAGTTTCATGTCTTTTATTAACTAACCCTTTTCACTGCAGTTTTTTCACTGAAACTTTTAGAAATTACTTTTCCAGTTTAAAGATTGTTTGCTGTCAATCTGGATAAAAGTATAATTGTAATCTATTATTATAATGAGGTTAGCATCAAAGGGAGAAAATCAAGGGGAAAAAGTTCTACTCCAAATAAACTTGCTGTTTTCCTAGGCCACTATCTTGACATCAAACTCTGAACATGTTTAATGGGTGATGCAACAAAAATTTTTAGTAGGCAAGGAGCTGGAGTCTGATTTACTGTTCTTTTTCCTGTCTGTAGTTTTGGTAATTTAGTTCCTGCTGATATTACTGTATCTGCTTTAAAATGAAAAATAAGCAACTCCAGAAAACACAGAAGGCCAAATAGTGTTTGTTTGATTAAAAATCCCACTAAATTTTAATAATTCCTTTGAATATGTGTCACAAGGTTTAGTGCTTAATTTCAAATCTTGGATTCAGTATGTGTTGATATTTCAGTAGATTACTTTGTGGGTTTTTTTAGGTGCAGTAACTGGTTTGGTCAGGACACTAAAACTAAGTGAAACTGCAATGTTTGTTCTAAAAAAACTCTATTAAGCCTCCTTCTATGAAGTCTGCTTACTTGACCCTAATGAACCACAAATACTCTGCCTCTGTGCGGATTACATATAGGGATTGGAGAGCAAATGACTTCTTGCCTTGCTCAGCTTTGAAACTGGCGAGTCTGTTTACCCCGCTTTTGGTTTCAGCTCCCACATTTGGAATACTAGCTTCAGCTTTTCCATCCAAATTGGTTCTACTTGAAATGTCAATGGAAGTGCATTTCAAGTGTTTCCGCTGGGTGGTTCTATCAGCACATACTGCACTAATCCTCATGGATTTACTATGGGCAGTCTGCTGTTGCTGCATCCCTGTCTTAAGGGACCAAAAACTCACTTGCGTGCTGATATCCCAGGACTGTGTTTTAGGGTGTATAAGATTGCCATATTCCCCCAGCCCTGGGGCATTCCCTGGCATTTGCACATTGTGTTTGGGCTATACATGTATCAGGTGACTGTGTCACAAAATTCTAAATTTGTTTTGGTTTTTTTTTTTCTCTCCTAATGTGGTAACCTTGAAAATCACAGTGGAGGAATGTGTCTGGGTGAGGTTTTGGTATGCTGGTGAGAGATGACCAAATGTGTTGTTTTTAGTTAAAATAAACAAAATGCACCTGAGCTCAGATTCAAGGTTAGTTTGTTTCAAGTAGCATTTCTAAAATTTATTTTGCAATGCTGTTTAAACTGATTTGTTTACATTTCAGATGTATTGTTTTGTTATGTATTACAAATAAGTGATATCTTAGCATGAAGCATTAACACTATATGGTGTTTCTAATTTAAAACGTGAGTATATATGAATTGTGTGACATCTAAGGAAAACAGTGAATCAGAATACATAATAACTTATTTTTCACTTTCAAATTTTGAGATTGCTTATTAAGCCTGGTGGCTATATAAGTAAGGAGTTGCTTTTGTTTGTGGAAGTATTTTTTCTTTTTGTGTTCACCTAAAAGCTAGCAGGTAGAAAAAATTCTAAGAATTGCTATAAGTAGCACAGAATATATTGAGGTCTGTTTAGAATACTTGAAGAGCAGTAATGTGCAGATATCACAGAAATGCATGTATGAAACAGTTTACAGAGCTGACTATAGAAATAAATACATAACAAATACAAGCCGTATTCTAGAATAGGCTTCTTGTTTCTCTCAATGTTATTGAAGTAAAAAAAAGCAATCACAAAACTGTTCAATCTCTGTTTCATATCCAGCTCTGTATCTCAGTGTTTCTCCCTGACAAAGACAGAATGAATTATGTTCAGTGAACAGATCAGAGAGGTGGCAATGAAACTGCAGGTCGATAGAATTGTTGTCTCTTGGTATCCTTGACTGGTTTGCAGGTGTTGACTTGTTAGGTGTTAGCCTGCCTGGAGCTCCCGCTTTGTGCAATAACGCTGCAGCTTTTGCTCCTACTGCGTACTGGCGTGCTTGGTGCCTTTGAGCAGCATGTTCTGTGGCAGCATTTACCTTCCTCTGTTGCTTTCTTGGTGCCCTTCAGGAGTAGGAGGTACCCTGTAGCTGTTAGGTTGTTTCAACCTGAGTTTTTACCTATAGCCATTGCCACTTATAAAATGTGGTAACTAAAAAAGTAGAGGATGAAAAAGGAACAAAGCTATTGGCAAAAAGCTTGTTTGAAAGGACTTAAACTAGAATGGGACAATAATACCGTGTGCTTTTAAAATAGTATCCAACTATTGAATCTCTTCTGTTGAATTTATTTTAGATTTAAGATTTTGCATTCCTATCATATGATCAAAGGTATTGTTTTTGTAACTTAAAATGAAGAAATGCTCCACAGGTCTTCAAGAGCAGAACTTGGTTCTAGTTTGTTCTTCTTCTGAGTATGTCTTTGTGCTGTCCCAGTTTTGCTGTATTGTGTCCATTTTTTTGTTTGGGTTTAGAAGCACCTAGTAGTGCACTTCTGATCTGCTCCTTATGTTCCATTGAAGATGGCAGGGTTTGACAGTACAAAGAATCCTCTAAGACAAAAAAAGTATTTCCATTTTATTTTCTTTGTGTAAAGACTTGTCTATAAAATAATTATATCAGATAACAGCAGCCTTTTGAACTTTGAGATGGTTTAGTTCGAAATTGCAGAAATAATTGATTCCAAGGTCTACTAATAAATACTGTGTCAGGGCTGTGTTTTAGTCTTGGCAAATGCATTAGTGCTCTCATCTTGTCTTCCCCTGAAAAAAATTAATATAAGTAGAAGATTCTTGTTCAATAACTTAGTTTTGTGTTGTTTCACTGTAATTAAAAAAAGTTTAAAAAAATCAGAATAACATGTTTAGTGACTTAGTGAAATGTTACTGAGCTTTACAATGACCAGCAGTTTCTAAAATCAGTTGAAATGAATGAATGAATCATTAAAATGCTGTTTCATGAGATGCTTCATGTTTTGGGTTTGTGCAGATTCTTGAGAGTATGCCAATGACGGACAAAGTTGAAGAGTTACTACAAGTAATAGGCCCATTCTATGAAATAGTAGAAGATAAAAAGAACAGAGGATCTGACCTAACATCAGGTTCGGACAAGTAACTTTCTTTGTACTACTAATAATCATAACTCAGTGGTTTTGGGGGCTTGTTTTCTGTAAATAATTTAAAAGCTAAATGTTGCATCTCTCTGTTCATTCTCTTTACCATATGGCAGTTCGAATGGAGAAAGTCTCTAAGTATTTGGAAGGTAGGAATAATAAATTATGTGTAAATCCATCGTTTCCATTGTTTTGGTGCTGTAGGAACTTCCTGCTAACACTTGTGACTTCTGAGCTTGCCACCTCATTAGGCTGGGTTTTGTTTTATTTTACTTTTGGGGTGATTAGATCCAGGAAGCTGCATGTTTAGTCCTTGTAGATGGGCTTTTTGAGCTGCTGAAGGAAGCCTGAAGAAAGGAGAGTATTTAACATAAAACAACTCTCCCAACCAAATCTACGTTGTGCCTTTCTATTATGAAAAGGAACAACTAATGTGTACTGATACATTCTGATGTAGCTGTGGATTATCAAACTGAATGCAGTTCTGGTAATCCAGCTCTGTCATCTAATCTAAAATTAAAAAAACCCTCAATCGAACCCCATGCTTTTAAAATAATGGCTTCTCTAATACACACAAATTTTCCGATGCTCGAGTTCATTAAAGGAATAGTTAAACATTTTAAATTACTGTCAGGTGGCAAACCTAGTGGTGTCACAGCTGCATAAAAATCAGTGTGTTGATTTTTATTTAGCAATACCATTGTGAGGCTGTTTTGATCATACCAGTTATTATGTTACAGGTAATATGTTCATAAGGTTGTCATGTAAGTCTTACAGTTCTTTAAATCTGGCTTAAAATGACATTTAAAAACTGAAATGCAACAGGGCAAAACTTGAAACCGATTTTAAAAACCAAATCCATTGCACAAATAAATTGGTTAATGTCTTTAAGAAGTGTGAGTCAACTGGTTAAGTTGCCTTTTGTATGTGGCTTTTTCCCCCCTACCTTAAAGGAACATGGTTTTGTTATCAAGCGTCAGAGAAACAGAAATAGTTTTTTCATTGTTTTGGGGGAAAAGTAATGGTAGAAGTTTTTACATGGCCATTTTGAAAGTGGATGTGACTTTTTCTCAACTGAAGTTGTGTATACTTCATGTGTGGGATGCAGTAAGTTTGCCCGACAGCTGGATTTATAGGCAGGTAAGAGTATCAGTAGATTCAGGTCAGTGATCTGTCTAATAGGATTTATTTAGACTTGGTGTCTATGGCACAGTGCCAGAAGCCGCTTCTTTAAAAAATGACTTGCCTAGATACACAGAGAATCATGGAAGTTAAACTGTACCTGTTTCCATAACAAATCTAGCATACTTGTTTTTTAAAGAGGCAGTTTAAACATAAGGTGGTGTAAGTTAAACAGAATAGCAGATACCAGCTTTACCTTGTTCTGTCATTGTTGCAGTAATTCTGGTGATATGTCATCATTCATACCGCTTACAGGTGCAATATCTGATTATGCCACAATAAATTAGGGCAGAATTTTCACAACGTCCCTTGTATGTTACAACTTTACCATTGCATTTAAGGTTTTGAAGCCCTTTCTTTGGCGCTCTTACCACTTCCCTGAATAAAAGTGAAGCTGGAAATAATTATTGTTGTTTACAGTGCAGATATAAAAATATTTCACAGAAATATGGAAGCATGATTACCTTCAGTCTTTCAGTTACACGCTAAAGAATAGAACCAATGTACCCAAGTCTGTCTGTGAGATAATGTAGACACTGGTGACAATACTGTTAAAAATTGACACACAGTTATGTTTTGTTTGTCTGAGTTTATCCAGTCCTGTTTCTTTCCTCACCCCCAAGCCCCTACAATCTGTAAATTCCGTTGTGGAAGGTATGTTTTTCAGGGGCACGCAGTTGGTATGTTCTGAAAACTGGGGCCCTTCTCTGGACTACCTTGCTTTGTATTGTACTCCATCTTCTGATCCATTCTGTTTTGAGTTTGCCTTCCATTCTTCCATCAAACTTTAATCTGTATGCAGATCATTATCTAACTGTTTAAGAATTGTATGCCACTACCTCAAAATCAAAAGTTTCTTGAATTAGTGGAAGAGAATTGTCTGTAAGTTCAGTGTACATCAGGTATGGATTGTGTATTGTCTCTAGCAGATTGGCCTCAACACAAAAGTATAGCCTTTTAAAATTGTATTTCTAGTCTTTGTGGTTTCTTTGAAAATGTTAAGTACAAACCATTGAAATACTGCCTTTCTGAATCAATAGAGCCTGTGGCTCCTTAATAAGGAACACAGAAGTCTGACATGCCAGCATTGAAATAAATGACTTGTAACATCTACTAGAAAACCAGGACAAACTTACTGGATCCATGGGTTACAAATGTCCAGACTTGAATGTGTTGGTAAAGAAAGAAAAACAAAGAATTCCCTCCAATAGGCTGAGCAAATCTGAGAGTTATTTTGAAAGCGTGTAACCTGGGTAGTGTTTGGAAAGGTCACCCTGCAGCTGCGTGAGAAGCTTGACTTCTCTGGAAAGCTGTGTCAGTAGTCTCTTTCTGACACGTATGAAGTGCTTCTTTACAGAAAAAGTCATTGACAAATTATTTTTGGGTACATGAAATACTTGACTTCAAAGAAGAAAGTGGGCTCTTAGCTGACAGCACTGCAGAAGGGAAGATGTAACTCTTGCAGCATTATGGAAAGACTCTTGTTTGTAGCTGCTGGAAGAGTAGAGGGACTGTCGCATAAGGTGGGAGGGTGCTTTAGAGGACCAGCATTTTAACGTTTTGTACTTGCTAGTAAATGCACAAGAAATCTGATGTCTAAGCCAATGTTAAAAAGGCAGAGAAGCTTCAAAACACCATTGCTCAGTAAATGTGAAATTTTTAGAATGGGCATTCAAGCTTTCTTGTGTAATACTTGAAGAAGCCGAAGGTGGGCTAGGATTGGCCCCCTAGTGATCTGATACAGTGTGGAAAATATTGAGAGTTTCAGAACCAATTCATGCTTCAGAATGTTCCCCTGAAATGTTTGTGGATGGTTTCTTTTTTCTGAATGAGAGTAAATCCAGAGGGGGGCAAGAAAATCCCTGACAGGCCCACACTAAGTTAAGGTATCTGAACAACTAAACAAAGTATCTGGAAATTGTTTACAAGTTGTTCAGTAGAATTTTTCTGTGTAATCTTTCTGCTTTGTGGTAAGACATTTAATCTGTTCTAAAATCCTACCAAATAAAGATGACCCTTTGCCTGCATGCTGAGTAGTAGTGGTGTTAGTAAGCCTGTGAAAATGAAATGTTGCCTCCAGTAACAACAAGCTAGGTACTGCAGAGGCTGTAGAAAGTTTCAGCATTATAATACTCTTAAACTTTGGCTTCCTAAGGAGCGTTTCTCGCCCGAAAGCTTTGCTCCCAGCTGTGTTGCAGTTGCAGCAGATGAAGGTCTATTGAAGCAAGGTGCTGTGTATTGCTGCATATGCTGGTTTTGGGCAATGCTGATGGCAGCATGGGCTGCTAAAGAGGAGCCTGTGCAGGCCGCTGCTTGTGTGAATGGCAGAAGCTGGCCTGGCTCACAGGCAGACACAGCTGTTTAACAATTTGCTTGGTGTCTTCCTGCATTGGATGTGGAAGCTGTGTTTAAAAGACAATACTCACTGAGGTCTGTGTGCTTTTAGAACAAGCAAATACATGTAAACATTTGTATTTCAAGGGCAGTAGTTAGTACAGGACGTAGGTCAGCTTTGAAAAAAGTGAACCTATTCTTAATTATTACTTTCCAAGTAGAAATACTTTTCTTACTCTTAAAACAGTATATTTTCCAGGTGTGTTTCTTTAGATTGCCTATGACTAGAGTATCTTTTCAAATAGTTTTATTTTATCAAAGACCTTCTCAGGTTATTCTCAACATCTTTGCTTTCTAATGGGGAATTTGGTGGCTCTTCCTGCTCGTGTGTGAGCCTTTGCTGTGAAACACCCTCTGTTTGCTTCATAAGCTCTCTTTTTCATGGCTATTTGACTTCAAAGATACTTGCTTAACAGATTTCCTTCCCTTTCCTTCCACCTTTCTTCACTAGGATTTTTAAGGAACTCGGTGAATCTTCTTAGTCATTCATAAGAAGGGGAAAAAGAGCTAAAATCCATGTTGCTCTGAAGTGCAGTGTGTTATTAGGTTCTGTTAGTGGCTGCACCGTAGTGAGGAGGTGCATTGAGGCAGGAGGAGCTGCTGGGTGTGTGGGTGAATGAGGTTTTTAAAATCCCATCCTTTAAACTTTTCTCCCCTTCTAGTTTCCAATGATAAATTAACAGGTATAATCAAGGTTACAGATGATATTCAGAAAGGCTAGTGTGAAACTTACTATACAAATTTTTTTGTTAATATCTCAGTAGTTTAACCTTCTGAAGTGTCTAGAACATTCTCTCCAGCATTTGCTGCAGGGTTGGGATTATTATAAAAGATTAAGGGCTGGGCCAGCAAGTATCAGTCAGTGGAGAATCTCAGTGAGATGTGGAATCAGTGTCTCAACAAGCCATGGCTTGTCCTGTTGCAGTCTATACCTGCTTCAGGCTTTACACACCAAATCTCAGCCTCCTTTGTGACTCAACTTCAAGCTGATGGCTTTATGTCAGTGCTGTCTAACAGTGCTGGAAATTAGGGCAGAGCACCAGTGTAGCTCTAAGCTTGAGTATTTCAACAGCTCCCCTCTCATTCAGAGTGGTAGAGAATATATTGCCACAGGGTGAGCAGCAAAGTATCCAAATGTGAAAATGTAAGATTAAAAATTGTTTCTTTCTAAGTGGAGGGAGCTATGAGAAGATTTCTTCTATGGAAAAAAAAGCCTGTCTATATTGTGATTCATGCTGGGTTAAATCAACAGTAACAGTTTTCGTGCATAACTGGTTGTTGAACTTGGATTTTTTCCTTCCAGCCAGACAAGATTTCCCTGTAAAAGGGAAAGTAAATGTCAAAAGCTCTTCAGGCTTCATAATCTAGAAGATGTACCCACTTGCTATAAAATTCTGGTGTCTTATATTTTAGCTGTCTCATTGTCGTTAAGATCTTGTGATGAAAGAACTGGAATCTGTATTTCTCACATCTCTGTTCTACAAAGACAAGCTACAAAGAAGCAGTGGATAGAGGTGTGGGAGGCTGGGGAAGGACAGATGTAGGTAGTGGTATCTTGATTGCTGTCAGAAAAGTTCCTGGTGGACACGGACTGGTGTTTCATGTTTAACTTAGTATAGCAAAAATAATTAATTACAGCCTTTAAGATGCACGGAAAAGACATTTATTTTACCTCAGAGCCTGTGTTTGATACGCAGTTTGTAGAAGGCAGTTCAGATGGTAGGCTTGGAGCAGATGGCAGGAGAATATGACCTTAATGTTATTTCATTTTTGTTTGTTTTTTTCTTGTACAGGGCAAAACAATTTTTGATTTGGGCTACAATATGTGACTCAGTAATGTGGCCTTGTGTTGTTTTCAAGCATAATTCAGTTTTCTTTATAGAGTTCTGTGTTCACTGTGCTCATGTTTTGCATTTTCTGGGACAGAACTCAAGAGTGTAATAATGTTCCTTCCTATTTGCCATGCAAAGTGAAAGTTCCAAATGATGACTATATCTCTTCTGCACAGAAGAGAGCTCAGCAAGTTTTGCTCCTCCCAGAGGGAAGTAGTACCGAACTTGGGGACATCCTGGATCCTGGAGTGATCTTGCTATGCTTGCAAGTTACAGTATCTAAGAAGCAGCTGTTGTTCATGTTCATTCTCACATGTTGGCTAAGGTGCTGACAGTAAGCTGGCAAAGCCTGGATCCATTGGTCTTGCTGCACGTGCACCGCGTAACCGAGCTGCATGTGCTTGGTGGCCCCGTGCTCTGGACATCTGGGGGCCTTCGTGGAACTACCTGCCAGCACTGGGAATGCCTGTGAAGCAGCTGCTGTTCTCCCTGGGCTTCTCTCTGACACGAAATCCCAGGCAGGTTGTCTCTACTGCAGAAGGCTGAGGAACATCAGGGAGGAGGGAAATGTATCCAAGTCAACCCCAAAACTTGGTATCTTTATTTATATGGCACATATTCTGAAAATTCAAGGGAAAAGGTACTGGTGATATGGATGGAAATGACAAACTCCGTAGATAATATCCATTAGATACTGAAAAGTGTAAAGGTCTGGGATGACTAGTCAGTAATCCTAAGTACTGTACTTGCAAGTTAATATAAATGTCTGAAAAGTTGCTGTTTTCTGTGTTTGTTCTTATCCACAAACTATTGTTTTAATGTTTATTACTGGTAAATAAAGATGTGAGTATTGTTGATTAAATTGTTTTATTAAATACAGTGGCATCTCTTTGGGTGTAACAGCCTGAAAAGCACATAAGCAGAGAGAGGAGTGCTGACAAAACAAGGCTGTAGTCTTTTGGAGTATATTAAAAGAAAAATAAGGAGAGGGTTCTTTTTCTGTTATAGTAAAGTTTAGGAAGACTAAACCACAAAAAAAAGGAAAAATATATAGAGGAAGATGTGGCTGCCCCAATATGTGTGTTTAGGGTGTACATTTTTCAGAGAACTTGTACCTAATGCACTTAAATTTAAAAGAAATAAAGCCATGGTAGTTAAAGTGATGAATTTTAAATTTTTCAGTCTGTGTTTCTGACAGACTCTTCTAAAATCTCTTTTTATTTGTGATGGCCGCTTGTTTGAGTAGTGTAGAACAGATGTTACAGAGCAGGCTGGGCCCCCGGAAATTTTCTTTGTAGTGTCCTATATTAAAAAGAATGCAAGGAAATGAGGGTATAGAAACTCTTGTTCTAGCTGAAGAGCTTATTGCTCCCAGATGCTTGCATGTACCTCTTGTGTCTCCTGCAGTCACTCCTTGCAGTATTTCAGTACATCAGTTTCAAAATGAGGTGGGGATTTGTGTAACCAAGTGTATTGGAAACAGCAGAACGTGGTTGCACAAACTTGGAATTGAAGCAGAGAGCCTACTTGGATCGGTAACAAGCATGAAACATCAAGGGGTGATGGCTAGAAAATAATTATAGTTACCTGATTATCAAAACAATTTTGTACAGCATATAGGTCTCCTGGAGACTTAACATAAACACAGGCGTGCAGGGAGATCCCTTTACAAGGTGATACAAGTGTAGGTCATGGAAATAATCTTCTAGTGGCTAAGATATTGCTGCTATTGAGCAGATAATAAAGGTATTTCATGAAAGCATGTAATTTTTATTAAACAATGAGGGTGTACATAGCTAGCTAAATATTTTATCATGTCTTTCATGTGCTGTTGTAGACTGGCTCCTGATCACTGGTATTTTCAAAGCATGTGAGAGGCTGTAGAACTTGTGTGAGGATGATACTGGGTTAACCATCAGTACAGGTCCAGCAGTGCATGTTAATTTTGTCTAAGAATTACGTGCCTGTTCATAAAACAAAAATACAAGGCATTTGAGAAAAACCTGCTAGGGAAGGTTCTTTTTGCAAAATGACCTTTAAGCTGGGGCAGATGTACAGAGGCATTTGAGCTCTGAACTCCCATCTGGGTAACGAAAATGGCCTCAAAATATGTGGATAGTTAGAAATCACATACTTACTTTTGAGAAATTTAGCCCCATTATACAGGTCATTGAAAAGAATTGTAGTGCTCCCTTTAAAGAAATATATTTAGAATGGCTTGTAGGAAATCCCTCAAAGAGCTGACAGTAGAAAATAAACGTCTAGTGAAAGCTTGTAGAGAAGCTGCATGTCTGTTCTTCACATCCTTTCCATCTTGCCTTTTTTTTTTTTGTCAAATCCTCCTTCTTTCTATTTCGTCTTGTTACTGTTATACAGTTCCTGCTATTTAGTATTAAAACCCCCAAACCCACACTCCATGCTTTTACAGAATAGAACTCTTTCTATGGCTAAAAAGCAGTACAGCTTTGATTCAAAAAACTGTCGCAAATCTCACAGTTTGATGTTATATGTAGTGAGATGAAAGTAATAAATGAAGAGGAATTCTATAGTATCTAAACTACGGCAACAGAAAGAGCTACTAACATTTTACATGCAGTTGAAGTGAGTAAATGAAATAAAGGGGTGAGGGGTGGCTGGGTGGGATTAGCACAAACCAAGTAAGGTTTTAAAAGCTTGCTTAACTTGTGTCATTCACATTAAGAATATACATTCCTCATGGAACAGCCATTAACCTACTAACGGGGGATGTAGAAGTCACTGCTAGTTGGCTCTGTTTAGTCTTTAACCGTGTCACCCCCAGGATTAGTCATCGTATCTGGTTCCTTAGCAGATAACTCAGAGGAAGGAGGATGGCAGCCAGCCGTGGTTTTACCATGTAGTAAAAGCAGTTGGGGATGGACCTGAGGAGGGATAGCAGTGTAAGGGTTCTGAGAAAAAGCACACAATTAGGCCTGGCCTTTCAAGTGGCCAAACTGTACAGGAATTTGTTCTTAGAGTCTGCAGCAAAGCAATGCCTCTTTATGGTCTTTGGGAGCACTGTTGCTAAGAATGACTTTGTGGAAGAAATATGATCCTGATGGATTTCAGTTATTCAGGTGTCCTATGGTGTGATACCATGAATCTGAAACTGTTGATACATTCTCCCAGTTCCTCCTCTTAATTTAAATGTATGTGATATATCACTTAGCAGTTTCCCCAAATGTATAATCTCCTTACTGAAAGTAAGTGAAGAAAGAACATGCTTGAATGTTCAAAGACATTCCTTTCAAAAAGAAAAGTAAATCTTAGGAAAAAGCTTATAGTATAGCTGAGGCTTTTTACAGTATCTTTGATAGGCTGAGGAGCTTAACAGTTTAAATTCGCCTTCACAGCTCGGTGTTCCTCCTGGTCTTGTCTTTCCTGTTTGCTCCCATGGCTGGGTAGGACACATGGATGATTGTGTCCCCACTCCCTTGTTGTTCAAAAGAAAGGGTGATGTGCGCCTTACAGTGCCGAGGGGGCTGTGTCTGTGCCTAATGCTCGCGCTCTGAGGACATAACTGCTGCCTTATCCTTCTTATGCTGCTGCTTCTCAGAAAAGCATCTTGAGAACTTGGATTCACAATTAATGAAACACACACGTGAGAAAAAAAATGGGAATATGTTGGGATTTCTGTTTTGTGAAACAAATTTCCATGCAAATAAGAAATGTCCTTCAACAAGGAGAAAATGAGCAGATGCTTATATTCTTGTACTGTACAAGACAGACAATTGCTTTTCCAATTCTCATTTTACAATGAAGGGGTTTTTTTAATCTTCAGGTAAGCGATGGATTAAATCAATCCAAAACAGTGATGCAGAGTGCCCACAGAAACATTACCTTGCAATAAAACTAAGGTGAACTTAACATATTCATTGTTACTATACAATAAGTTACTTTACCTTTTCTTCTTTTTTTTATCTGCTGTGGATAAGCTTGGAAACTAGAGACATGTGGGAAGGCTCTTCATTGCAAGGTTAAAGTAGAAAAAAGCCTTAGCTTTAAATTACCATGCAGCAGAGAAAGTAGTGAAGCTGGTTTGGCAACTCCAGTGTAATTGGATATTATTTTGCTGTTTAATGTTAAGCCTAAATGTAAGAATAAATCTTTCAAGGTTCTGACAAGGGAACGTAGAAATTATGCAAATGAAATGCTGTGGTGACAATTAAAACAGTCAGATTTCAGCCTTGGAGCCAACATGTAAACTGTGTCTCACAGAAACTGGTCCCTCTGTACCTTTATACTCTGTCCTGGCATAGGAGGCTTAAATGATCATCAGGATGTATTTGACTGTCACTTTTTTTACAGGAGGTGGTAGAATTGTCCTTAATATACTTCATATTTTTAAAGAATCTTTACCTTTCAGTTCTTTGTACAGTTACAATAAATTGTGATCCTCAGTGATCAAAGATGTGGAAAACAAGGATTTGGTAGTTACTTTGTCTATTTCAATATTTGTTTTTTTAAATATTTATGAAAAAATGCTCAGTGTATATATTGATTTCATGAACTTTTTCACTGAAATCAGAGAACTTATTTCCATGTGTCCTTTGCTAGGTAAAGATCTGTATAAACGTAAGTCTTCTTACCATATTTTGCATCTGCCTAAGTTACAGCAGATGTGTGGAATATTGTATTTACCTTATTCAGAATTCTGTTGTTCACATAATTGAATAGACTGTTTCAAGATTTGCCTTTGAACTGTGAGCAGTTTTGAAGCATTTCAGCCCAAAAGGGAAATTCTGTTAAAACAGTGACTTCTGGGTTTAAAAGAACATGGCCACATCAGTCCCAGCTGCAGCTGTAACCTAAATACCGTTATAGGCTTGGTCTGAGTCTGCTTCTGAAAGTGGTTATAGTCTCTTTCCTGTGGGTTGTCTCAGAGTCATTGAGAATATCTGCACCAGTGGTCAGGCACTCAGTGATGGGCCACAAAAGAGAAACATTAAACCAATTAATGACAAGCTTACAGAAATAAGCTGCCATTATTTGGTACATCTTTTAATATGGAAATACTTTCGTAGAACTGTGACTGATAATTTTGGGGGTGGTAGTGATGGTGTATATTTGTTTCTTTTAAAATATATCTTTTTTTCTTTGCTTTTTTTCTTAGACCTTAGTAATGTTATGAATTCCACTCCAAATATAAAGGCTGTAAATGGAAAAGCTGAAAGCAGTGATAGTGGAGCAGAATCAGAAGAAGAAGGGCTTCGTGAAGAGGAAGAAAAAGAACTGCAGATAAATGGAAGGGGTAAGTTTTCCAGACCATTGTGTCTCCCAGAGTTATTCTTAGCCACCTAAGTGGTGAAGTATCACGAATGCTGTACTTTTTCAAGAGAATTAGATGCAAGTACACGTGAATGTGTATGTGAAAAATGTCTGTTTCAACCTAGGCTGTAAGAATTAAAACTAGTACAGATTTGTAAACTATGCCATATGATTTTTGACTTGCCTAGCAAGTTCTGTCAGAAGGTTATCTAAACATCTACACCCTGCATTGTTTTGGGTTTTGTTGCTAGTGCTTTTTTGTAAGAGCTGTGAATGGCTACGTGGCCTGTAAGAGTAGAATTGAAAATTTTTTTCTTCAGAGAAAATAAAACAGAACTTTCAGTGAGATTAATTTAGAGAGTCCATAAAGAATTGGATGCTGAAATAACAGCATCTGCTGAAAACCAAATTAAATTACATACTTAGAATTCTATACAGATGTTCTCCAAGGACATTAGGATTATTATTTCGTTTAGCAGAGAGACATACTTTGGATTTACTTACTTATGTTTAAAGTATCTGCTCTTTATGCAAATTAAATTTTATATTTATACTTTTTACAAGGATGAGACGATCCACACAAATGGGAATCTAGGAGCATTTACATGTTTTCTTCTGCAGATACATTATGCATACAGTCCAGTAGCAAGTTAGCTGCTTGAAGAAATATGTTTTGAACTATTAGGTGTAGAGCTTTCTCTTTGCAAAGTTTTCTTTTCTTTTACAGATTATAAGAATGTGAAACTGGAATCAGCAGCTGCTAAGGATTTGGAAAGTATTGTTAGTAATGGCTGTTACAAGGACAGCTTTATCCCAGATATGCAGAATGGCATCCAGACCAAATCTGCCTTGAATGGCTTGAACCCAGAGGAGGAAACAAATAAAATGGAGCCAAGCCTAGAAGTAGCTCATAACGCTGCTCACCAAGGTATTGTCCTTCCAAGACCATGTTTTCATTTGCACATGTCTTTCATGAAATATATTCTTTTCTTTAATCCCAGGATTCAGAGAGTAGCAATGGTGTCTTTCAGTTGCAGAAACCTGAAGACAGAATACTAAAAAAAATAATTAATGCCAATTAAAAATAAAGCTTTCTTTTTTTTTTTACTATGTCCTACAGAAAGAGAGATGAATTCAAAGACAGAGAGGCCCAAACCCACAGAAATAAAATTGTTTTCTTGTAATATCATTATGTTACCTATGCAAATACTATTTGCCTTGGAAAGTGAATTTGTAGTAAAACAAAAATCACTTATATCTGATTTATCATTCTGAAAGGCTGAGCATTTTATAAATGCCAGTTTGTTGAAACTGGGATCTGAATATATACTTTTAATACTAATGTAACTTTAGGCAAATCTACTTCATACTGAGCTTAGGAAGGAGATGATAATGAAAAAGGCAAAATTAAAATTTATAATACAGAAATGTCAATACGAGGTATAGTTTTCCAACAATAAAGGTTTTATGTAATTCCTAAATTAATATAACATCTTTATTCAGAAGCTAAGTTTAGGATGACAGTCGTAGATAGACGGGTCATGAATACATTTTAACTGATTGCACTAGTCTTGGCCAGGGTTGGCTCAACTGACTCACATTTACAAAGCATGTGTGCTATCCCCCTTTCCCTGCAGGTGCAAGCGAAGAGAATACTGAAGAGATCTCAGCAGCTCAGCACTTAACCAGTGATTCAGACAGTGAAGTTTATTGTGACTCTATGGAGCAGCTTGGACTAGAAGAGGTAGGGGTTTAGTATTCCTGGGTGTATTTTGAAGCTGGTGTGCTGCTTATTTTTTAATAGATTCCTCTCCATCAGGTGAACATGGACATGCAGAGGTGAATGACATGGCTCATGCATGCTGTCCTTCTGTTTGAACTATAGGGATTTGTTCCTTTTATTGTCAGCATTTTACAACTTGGTTACTGCTGATCTAAAAGCCTTGAAGCCCTCAGAGAATTTATGTGAGGAGAAGGCTTCAAAAACAACAGTACAAAGAAACAATTGTTAAAAACGGAAAAACAGTACAAAGAAAGTAAGGTCTGTGCCCACAAATTAATTTGGGGTCTCATAACATATGTAGGGACCAGAATTCAGCTATTTTTAAGAAACGGGAAGTATCTTTGTAACAATTCACTTTTTGCTTGCTTTTTTTCTGTCCTTATAAATTCTGCATTTGTTTCTTAGAATAAAGAAAGAATAAGCGTTAGCAGGTGGCCTGTAGGCCAGTGCCTGCAAGTAGCCTAGGTCTAAAGAAGTGGGGGGATAACAAGGACTTCTGTGTTCTCTTGTATTCTCTTCAGTCATAATGTACATCTCTGACTTTCCTATAAAAGGTGAGCACCAATTGTGCTGCCGTAGTTTTGACTGGATTTGTGCTCCTGCTCATTACTACTCATAACTGTAGTCTTAGGTGGCTTAGTGGCCTAGACCTCCTTCAGAGGCCCAGGTTAAGTGTGGGCTTTGTAGATTGTACTCAGACACGTCGTTTCCTAATTCTGGAGAGGAATATGTGAGTGGGGCCTGGGATCAGAAAGGCCAGTAAGCACTCAAATATTGCATCACTCTTGTCTAGCTCTTCCCTGAGTATGTAGGGAATTAATTTTAACAAATCAAAATTTTGCCCGGTAATGAAGCATGCTGGGAAATGTAATTTGATAGAAGTGCTGCAAGCTGTCTTATCTAGCTGATTTCCCAATCTTGTGTATCATTCAAGCTTGTTTGAGATTCTTTAATTGAAGTGGGTGGATAATTTGTCAGTTTCCCAATCTGCATGAGGAAAGTTCTAGTTTTGCACAAAATAACAAGTGTTTAAGTATATGTAAATAAATACACAAGTAAAATTACAGGTGAATGAACTCAAACTAGAAGAGGTTCACTTAAAGAAATAAATATAGCTGTTTCCTGGAAAAAAAGTGGCAAGCACTCTGCCCTTCAGTTCTGATGATCCAGAACTGCTGTTTGACAAATCTGGGCAGCAGTTTCCATTTCTCTGGCCAGCGTTCTGGTTATTTTGGCCTCACCATGAAGGTATTTTTTGGCTAACGGAGGTCCCCAGTCTGCTTCAGCATATATTTGTGCAAGGGCCTGTCCTTGCCCTGTGCCAGGGGCTGCTTGAACCACCCACCGTAAGACAGTCCTGGTGCAGAACCTGAACAGCCCCTGTGTCATCCTTTTTTAATGTCCTCCTGCAGTACCACCAGTTTTGAGTGAGAAGTCGATAGAATACTTTCCCTTTCCTTTGTGTGGTGTGAGGTACAGGGTGCAGCCAAGCTGTTTTGAGCAGGCTGATGATAAAGCAGCGTGCTCTCTTTTCCGTGAGTGCAAACACTGCCTACCCAAGGTTGCTGACAGCATGGGTCTTCTGACTGCGGGTGCCAAATTCAAGTGAAGAGACTGTTTCACTGCCTAGGAAGGAAAGCCAGTTTTACAGGGGAAAACTGAATGGTTTTAGACCTTAATGTTCTATTTTAGTAATTATTGAA
The DNA here is from genome assembly GCA_014706295.1 of Lycocorax pyrrhopterus obiensis. Lineage (NCBI taxonomy): Eukaryota > Metazoa > Chordata > Aves > Passeriformes > Paradisaeidae > Lycocorax > Lycocorax pyrrhopterus. The sequence goes on along the minus strand of JACSVZ010000002.1, from coordinate 16,612,923 downwards.
TATTAGTGTATGTTGGAAATGTCTAAAGAAATTCCTGTGATGTCACTGTTGTGAGATTTGCCTGAAATGCCTTCTCAATTTGGAAATGACATTTAGACAATAGTAAGTATATTCTACAGGAAAACAACTGCTGCCCTCAAAAGAAAAGTCTTAATTCTGGGCAAAGTGTTTTCTTAACATGAAAGTAAAGATGCTATTTTTTCCTTTTTTATGTTTAACTGTCAAATTTTACAGAATTTAATTGCTTGCTAATGTTAATTTGTAGCCCTTGGAGATCATCACATCAGCTAAAGGATCTTTAAAGCATTCATCCCATTTCTTGGATGTAGATCACAGTCTTCTGTTAGAAAATACGGATTTTCCAAGGCGCACTTGCATGACTTATGGGAATCTCCAACCTGGAAATACCGGAGAGGGAGTAGCTGAAGAACAAGGTGAAGTCAAATGTGGAGGAGAAGATGGCAAAGCCAGTAATGGGGGTCCTCACAAGGAGAAAAAAGGTGGAGAAAAAGCAGATTTCTACAATGTCAGAAGAGGGAGAGGTACTGTGACCCTGCATTTGTGTTCCCCACTCTCCTCACTGCCATAAGTTACTGGTGCCTGAGAAGCACCTGTCAACACTGTCCAGTGGGACAGTCAAATGTATAGTGCTTCTGCTCTTCACAATAAAAATAGATGAGAAAATGCTAATTATAGTGGGTAACTTATACTCCAGCTGCTGCTTATGGCACCTAGGTTTTTAGAAATGTAGTCCTCAAAACCAGTCTGTGCCTGAGAAGAGTTTCTTTAGAAGTTATGTATTTATTGTTAAATACATAGGCATTTATATCTCTGTGGTGGTTTATTTGAAGCCATGGAATGCCTTGGAAAGGTATCGGTGACACATTGTTTTGTATGTAATTGGAATGTTAGCCACACCTTTGAGTGATCCTGATACTATTCATTATGATTCTTAAAACTTAATGATTCTTAATCACATAATAGCCCAGATGTTCAATTTATGTTGAACCTCTGCACTTTTTAATTCCATAATACTTTTAATACTGTCACCTACAAGAAGCACCATATTCCAGAGGTATGATCTGTAAAGCCAAGGATAAAATTAGTTTATCTTGTACTTACAAAAAAAAAAAGGCAGAAAGTATTTTATTTATATATAGCATGCCTTTTTGTATAGCACCTATAAGTAATCAGATGAAAACATTAAAAAGAAAATCCAAATAAAACATTTCTGTTGAAAACTATTATGAAGAACATACTATAGTTAACCATCTCCTCTTCTCTCTCTTGTTTTACTGAAGTTTGCTACTTACAGGCAGAAACATGACAGGCTAATGGGAGTTGTATCTAGTTTAAGCAAGTATTGTAGATTTCAAATAATTATCTTTTCTCATCACTGTATTCCAGAGATATTTGTTTTCCAGCTGGACACTTTGCCAAACTTAAAACACATACTAAGACAGATCTTACTTTTTGCTAGGGCAGAATTTACTGCTGAACTTGACTGGTTGTGAATTAACAGCTTTTTCTAAATGTTTTTGCAGTTCTAGGAATTTGAGTGATACTGTCACGCTGAGGCTGTAGGGAAACATCTCAGATGACATTTCAGTGACCTCCCAGTGATGCTGAACTGTCTGAATATAGCCTGTGACGAGGAGTACCACACTCCAGGGTGAAAACTTAGGAAGGAAATTGAACTGTTAAACATTTTCAGTAGAGTTGGAGCCCATTCTGTGTTTTTTGTTTCTGTTTTTCCTCCCTCAAAACAGGGCATAGACTTCAGCCTTTAGGGGATGGTTCCCAGGGTTGCCAGATGGGCAGTGGAGGGGATGGTGAGCGCTGGGGCTCCGACAGAGGTCCCCGTGGAAGCCTCAATGAGCAGATTGCAGTGGTGCTGATGAGGCTGCAGGAGGACATGCAGAATGTCCTGCAGAGGCTGCATATGCTGGAGGCCGTTGCAGCGTCACAGGTACTATTCTTTGGAGTTATTTGATCACCTTTTACTAAATGTCTTTGGATATTTGTGTGCTTTTTCAGATTAGAATTTCAGACAATATTTTCTTAAACTGTAAAGACATTTCAGTTATATTCTGTAGCTGAGTCCAACTTAAAATTTCCTATTGGTACCTACTCTCAGGAGCACAATTCAGGACTCTGGTACATGTGAGCAAAACCATGCATTTTGACCTAGAAATTAACCATATGTTATTTCACTGATTTCTGATCAGACTAATGTTAGCCATAGTTACCGATACACACATTACACAGTTTCTGTATGGAGACTCCGTAGTTAATGTTAGTAGTACATGATCCCAGAGAATTCAAAGTATTTTCAGAGAAAGTGAGAAATTACCTTCATCTTTCAGATGGTAGATGTTTGCAGGCAGAACTTCAGATTCCATTTTTCAGTTAGCAAAAGACTTGATTGTTCATAGCTTTCTTTCCTCGTGAAGTAATCCAGCTTTATTGGAATTGTACATCGTGTCCTCATCCAGCCAATAGAGCTCTTAAGCAAGTGTAGACATGTGTTTCTTTTTCCTTCTGTTTCAATGGAAATACTGTATTCTTCGGGAGAATAGAACATGTTGTGAATATAGTTGAACCAGTAACCTGAAAATGCTTGGTTTTGTTTGACTTGCTGATATATTTCGATCTCCATGAGAATGAGCAAGCTGTACAAGCAGTATCCTATGGGATGCACTTGTTCCAAATCTAAGGCAGCCATGGAAAAGGATTTATTAAAACCATAATTTTGCTGCATCACAGATATTTAAGAATCTAATGTTTGGTTAAATACAGATTGATTTTCTTTCTTTGCCTGAGCAATGTATGAAGAAAGAGTAAAAGATTCTTCCCCAGCATTTCATGCTGTGCTTGCTGTCCTTACGTAAGGAGAAACAGAAGCTTCTGTTTCACGCTTACATAAATTAAGAAAGACCTAGAAAACCAGCTGCTTTGCTTTTGTGGAAGACCACAACAGTGTATGGGAATAGTCTTGAAGTTTCTTGTACTTCCATTTTCAGGATTGCCTGGAAGACATGGAACAGAGTATTCTCTTTCCTTTATGGTGTTAGACATGGCTGTAGCTGTAGCCCAGGGCAAACTAAAACAGTGCTTTTGACCTTAGTATAGACTGGTGTTGAGACATGCAGTCATACAAATTAAGCTGCTGGGATTTCTGCTCTGGGTTGGAACTGGGACTAGACCAGAGTTGAGAAAGTTGTAATGACAAATTGAGCAGGGGAGCCTTCAAAAACTGTAAAGAGCTCCAGTAAGTGACACTGATTCATTTTCTAAGACACAGAGATGTGCTAAAATTACTATAAAGAGTAGTGGAAACATGAGAGGTAAGGTAGCAGCTATGTGGGATCGCATGGGGGTGGTTCTGTGCATTAAACTGTGATATATACAGATTGCAAAGCCATCACAAGATGAAAAACCTCATATTCTTGTTTTGTGAAGCAGAAAAATTTTAATTACAATTTCCTTTTTTATACTTACCAGCCTTTGTTTGTATTTAAAGGCAAAATCTGCAACACTACAGTCAAATTACCAGCCCGCCTCCTCTGTCAAGGTAATACTGTTTTTACGATCTGTAAAAAGTGTGAACTGTGAAAAAAGATGAGTTGAATATTTTATCTGTAGCTCTTGGTATGTGCTTTTGTATTGTCTCTTCCTTGACTAGGAGATAAAAAATAATCCATCTGAGGAAATTACTTGATAGATTAATCTTTTCTTCTGGTCTTACTATTATTTTCTGCTTTGGTACTGTAGCATTTGAAGTGATGAGAAGTATACAGGTGGTATTCAATATGCACACATAGATGGCTGACTGGAATTTTTTTCTGTTTTCCTTAGAAACCATCATGGTGGCCCTTTGAAATTTCTCCTGGTATTTTAGCTTTTGCTATTGTATGGCCATTTATTGCCCAGTGGTTGGTACATGTGTATCTCCAAAGAAAGCGAAGGTAAAGAAGTGCATTCAATAGAACACATACACTGTGTGTCACCTGTTTAAACCAATAGGTAGTATTACCATGTTATTTAGACAGGACATAAAATTCTTTCCCTTGAAAGTTTGTCAATATAAGAAAGTATTGGTTAATTTGACTTTATATGTAATATGCTTTATATGTGGCAATTTATGTTTAAATCTGTGAAATGTGATGCAGGATAAATAATTTCGAGCATAACCAAGTGGGTGAGGCTGGATAGCTTGGAAGCGTCTCCATGATCCTCTCACTCCTCATATCCTCTTGAGCCATTTTCACTGCTTCTAGACTCCCTATTTCCCTTGTGCCATGAGAATTTTTTTCCTATCACATCCTTTGTAAAGTGCCATCTGTCACCTATATAGCACCTTACTACGATATTTTTGTAACATCTACCTTGACTTCCTTCAGCTGAAGGACAGTTGTACACTGGTCTTGCCTTTTCTCAGCTCTCTAAGCATCGGATCAAGTGAGTGTTCTCTAGTTGCTGTCTGCTTACTTCAGCCTCATACCTGATTTTGTTAGCTTAGTATGCTCTTGGCTTTTACATTTTTTCCTCTGTCAGTCTGCAGAGAGTTTGCATGTGTGTGGATCTTGGGAGAATTAGCTGAATTTGTTCTAGCTTTTTAATGTTTGCTAGTTTTCATGGTATAGTTTTCTCTCCTGTGGTAAACCACAGGAACAGAGTGGTTGAGGTTGAAAGAGGGCTCTGCAGGTCATCTGGTCCAACATCCCTGCTCAGCCAGGGACATTTAGAAGCCGGTTGCCCAGGACTGTGTACAAGCAGGTTTTGAATAGCTCCAAGGAGGGAGGCTCCACCACCTCCCTGGGCAGCCTGTGCCAGTGTTACTCTCTCCTCAGAAATGCTCCAGTCCTTTAATGTGGCCCTTCGTTGGACTCTCTCCAGTTTGTGCATGTCTCTCATATAGCCAGAAGCAGACAGAGCACTCCAGGTGTGGCCTCTCCAGTGCTTAGTAGAGAGGAAGGATCACCTCCCTCATCCTGTTGGAAGGGAAAACGCAGCCCATAATACCATGGGCCTTTGCTGTAAGGGCACATTGCTGGCTCATGTTTACATGGTGTCCACCAGGATGCTCAGATCCTTTTCTGCCAAGCTGCCTCCCAGCTGGGCAGGCCCCAGCACATACTGGTGGCTGGAGTTGTTTCTCCAAGCAGTGCTGGGCTTGGCACTTCCCCTTGTTGTACTCCATGAGGTTCCTGTCAGGCCATTTTTCCAGCCAGTTGTGGTCCCTCTGGATGGCAGCACCACCCTCTGGCATATCAGACACTCCCAGTTCTGTGTAATCTGCAGTTTTGCTGAGGATGCATTCTGCCCCATCATCCAGGCCATTGCTAAAGGTGTTAAACAGGACTGGCCCCAGTGGGGACCCCTGGCATTCACCACTAATTACTGGCATCCAACTACACTCCTGTCGTTGATCACCACTCTTTGGGCCCAGCCCAGGGCTTTGTAAACAATACAGCGCCCACAAAGGCTGCAAATCTGCCAGGGAGTTCCCCAGGCTCAGAGCTGTCAGCAGCAGCACTGGTGTTGCTGCACTGTCTGATGAAACCAGAGATTGCACTACTAAGGCTTTCAGGCAGTTACGCACATTTTGCTCATTCTTTGCACTAGCAAGTGGAAATTTCCCCTTGTCAGCAAGGACAAAGTTGGATTTTTTTAAATCAAAACATCTTTTTTAGTATTTTACGTGAAGCTTCTATGAACTTCAGTGTTCTGCTAATTACTCTTGCCTGGCTGTGTTCTCTCTCTCTCTCTCTCTCTGAACAGTGCTGTTCTTGAGAACCTTTTTTGATTGTCTGTTCTGATCTCTGTAGCACTCTCAATCCAGTGACAGGTTCAGTCAGAAATCAGTTTTTAGAAAAGCACCCTTTCCAGCAATTTTTCTAGTATATTGTCCTAGTGATTCAGAGCTTCGATGAATAAACACATGGTACATTACTTTTAGTTTGGATTTGTCTAGCTTCGGTTTTCATCCATTAGATTTTCCTATATCTTTATGTAGTTGACAAAGAGCCTGTGATGTGTTTTTCCATGGGTACTTTTTTGCTATCACCAGGTCATCTCATAATCTCTTGCTTAAACAAAACAAATGGAGCAACTGGAATCTCATTTTAAAATTGTTTTCCAGTCCTGGGATGATTCTTGTTGCTCTTCCCAAATGCTTCAGTTTTTCAACATTCTTTTTGAGTTCTGGACACCAGGATTTGTACCAGTGGTAATACCAGTGTCAGTGTGAAACACAGAGATAGCATAGCCCCATGTTTTGTTTACTCATTCATGGATTGTTTTGAGATGGACTTCAAGAACAGAAACAACTAAGGAATTTTCTGTGTTCTTCAGCTTCTCTGTCTGTTTCTGAAGAAGTCTACTCATAGCCAGAATTTAAGGACTATGTACTTCTGCAGCACGTTTCTGCCTGGAGTTCTAGCTCCTTTAGCAATGCGTAGGAAGCTGATCAAGTACACTCAGTGAGAAAACGGAATTGCAAAACGAGTCTTGCTCTCCTGTCCCGTGGCCAGTTTCAGCTTGTGCTCTGTTAAGGTGTGCGAGCTCTTAGGCAACAGCTGTTCCCAGTGCCTGCACTGACCGTGTCTGTACTTTTGGTTTTAAACTACATGAACTGTCCCTGCAGCAGAAACCACGAGTCTCTGCTACCATGCAAAGTTCTCTCATGCTGCAGCTGTGGAGCCATGAATTCTAAACTCTTCTGCACAGTGGAGCAAATTCCACGCAACTGGTGGAGGGACAGCCTTCTGTAACCAAGAACTTTGTGTTTAGCTCTTGTCCCTGGACAGGGGTAGCTCAGCTCCCTCCAAGCTCCCCACTGTACAGCACCTCTTAACCTGTCCCCTCTTCCTTTATGGGAAACTTAATGCTGAAAATCTGGGTATTCATGCTGGGGCCTTCACTGAAGAAGGCTTGAAAACCTGAGTCCTGAGGGCCCTAAACCCAGATAGAAATATATTTTTATAATAATAAAAGTTGTCTAGATTCAGCGCCTGATTTTAGAGCCCTCTAATTGTAAGTTTTTTGGAGTCCTGGGGAAAACAGCTCTTAAGTGTTGCTCTGCTGAGCCAGCACACCACTGACATGGGGTCAGGGATTGTTCTGAGGAATTCCATGTGCAGTTCCAAATTCTTAGTGAATTTTCTACTCCTTGGTGTAAGAGGGCAAATTTTCAGGTATCTTGAAGCTGTATTGTGTTTTATTGAAATGGAGACCTTTCACATGTGACCTTAATTGATTTGTTTGTTTAGACAAATGAAAAATCATGTCGTATTTGAAGGTACATTAAACTAACTTATTTGTTTCCTCTTCTAGAAAACTGAACTGAGAATTCATGACTATGCTTAAGGACTTCTAGAAGATGGCCATGGAAAGCAAAGGAAGTCTGAATTCTCATAGAATCTCAGAATTTGGGATGATCTTCCTTATGTTACAGTAATATTTTGTACTACCTTTGGGCTAAACATTTAAGGACTAATATTATTGAAACTTGAATGATTCACAGCTCCTAGGTTACAAATAAATTTAATAATTCCATCCTCAAAACCATATGAACAATAATTATTTTGGAATGTGCTTGTGGATGGGCCTTCAGTAATTACTGGCCTTGCTGATGGCAGTTGATGAAGAGAATAACATCTCTGTAAAAGACTAAGTCAAAAACATGTAAAGCTGTCACTTTAACATTGAAATAATTTTACAATTCCAAGATCCCTGCCTGTTTTTCCACAGGGTTACATATTGCCAGGTGAAAGCTCTAATAAAGTATAAATTCAATGCATTGTAAGCTGTTGGAAAAATACAATATAGCTCTGAGGAATTCAACTTGTTATTTTTGCTGCTAAACCAGTGTGGGGCAATTTCCATATAAATTGGTCCGAAATGAAGTTGAATCCTTCACTTATACTGTAAAATTGTAAAGGAGATTTGGGAATTTGTATATATCCTGAAAGTTAGAGCCATTAATAACAGGAGGACTGTCAAATACAAGTTTGGAAACAGTGTGTGGTACAAGGGATCCATGTAAAGAGGCTGCACCTTATCTTTTTAACTTTCATAATTGTATTCTTGTTGACAACAGCTTATTTTAACTGAAATGCATAGTTTAGGCACAAGGTGCTTTAAAATGAGATGAAAACTAGCTCTGTAAGTCTAGCTCTAAGCTTTTAAAAAGCTCAGTGCACTGTAAGTTTTCTGTTGGCAGTTTACATTAAAATAAAGTAAGATTTAATTTGTAGTGGATTTTCCCCAAGTCACATCATGAAACAGATCAATTCTGGTATGTCTCTCTTATCCTTCTACTTCCCCTCAAAAAAACCTTTTCAGCTAATTTTGGAGCTGATTTTTTTCCCCCACAGAGTATTTATTAACCCATATACAGATAGAGGTACAACCTCGTGAAGTTTGCTTGACTAAAGCATGCTTTACACTTAATTTTAAAATAAATTAATATATAAGTTGTCTAAGTCTCTGGAAAATGCAAATGCACTAAAATTAGATTTGACAGAAAACTTACAGTTTGCTATGAAGAATTATATCACAACATAATCCATGGTTAAGCTCTGAATCTTCAGAAATTTCACCATTATTGATGTGCTTTCATTTTCCACCTGGACTACATCCTACAAATAATTTTTAAGGAGAGTTTTTTTGGTCCTTCCTGAAAATCTTTTATAGTTTGGAAAACATTTTTCATACAAGCTATACTGTATAAAAATGTAATCACAGAATTTAGTGTTCATTTTACCAGAGAAATTTTAATCTTGTTTTTTAGTTACTTTCCCCCTCTTCTGATTTTCTTATTGTAAAGCTGAATTAAAAAATAAAATAGTTGTAACCTCTTTGAAGACTTATGTAACGAGCAGATGGTTTCATGTGCCAGAGATGAGTTTTGGCATGAGATGTACTGAAAACTCGGGTTTGAACAAAGCTTATCCTGGAAGGGAAGTTCTGCTGGGACCTGAAGCCATTGTGCCTGAGCTTGAAATCCCTAAAGTGATTGATTTCTTATCATAAGGGATAAAAATCACACAGGAAGGATGCTTGAGCTTGAAGGTCACATGAAAGCCCCAGCCTCCTGAAGCAGCATGTCTTCTGCCAGGACAAAACACCCTGGAGTGCCTCCCCCAGCTCAGAACGGTGTCACCTGTAGGGGGCCAGCTCTTAGAGAGGGGACAGATAGCACAAAGGTACTTAATTGTTAACTTCCCCCTGAAATAAATGTAGGCTTGTACTATCCTTGTTATTTATTCATGTTTCAATAAATCAATCCCTTAATATTTTGTATTTTATCTTGAACTTAATATTTACTAATTGCTGTACGTCAGATGCTGTAACTGTACAGAAGAGCCTGCTGGCTGTACCATGAAGAACCAGTCTCAGCCTGAAAGCTATAATACAAAACATCACTTGAGTAACAATTCACTTGTAACTCAGAACTGGGCCTATCTCAAACTCACCATAATTTGAACAGGTTCCTAGTTAGCTGGTATTTCAGCCTAAAGGTAAGGAAAACTGATTTTTATTTTTTTTAATCATTTGCCCAGGTGCAAAGAGAGACAGCTTTGATGTGGAGTAATAGAAGCAGATGGCTGGAGCTCAGACCTGGGTTACATAGTTTCAGCCTGTGCTCTCCTCAGAGGAGGGCTGGGAGCCAAAGCAGTTCTGCAAATAGCACTGGAAAAGGCCAGACCCAGCCCAAAACTGCACTTGTGAAGCAAACATCAGGCTGGTTTCCTGCAGCAAATCAAACTTCAGCTGAAAGGCACAAGTTTGCTCTGTATCAAACCGGATTAGAGACATTCCACCCCCTCAGAGCTGCTCAGCTGAGAGCATGGAAGCAGCGCCAGGTCTAAGGGTGTGCATGGTCCGGCTGTTCCATCCTCAGGGCTCTGCTGCTTCTGTTCTGGTGCTGTGGCAGCACAGCAGGTGCTGAGGAGATGGAGTCACCATCCTTTCTTGACTCATTCTAGTTACGCAGAGGAGGAGACTCCCACCCTGCACGAGTTACGGGCCCGCTCAGGACTCTGCTCTGCTGCCATTAAGTACACAAATGCAGCTGGTACTAAAGATTGCAGGCACAGGCTAGCAAGTTATGAACTAAGTGAAGGACATACACACCTGTACCATAAAGTAGTAGGTATTTCCTTACTTAAAATCACTGTCTTTGCTGAGGTACTGGGAAGCAGTCAGGGTTTCTTTGTGTAAAAATTCATCTGCCCCACTCCCAGCTGGGGCAAAAGTAACACAGTTTAAAGAAAAACAATATGCAGAAGCAGCAGCACAACTGCACTATTTTATTTTATATATTTACACAAAAGTAAAGTAAAGTGAATTTCGAAGTAAGTGCAAAGTGAACTTTTGGAGAATGGAGTAGAGAGGAAAAGAATGCATTTTATTGCCAGAGTAACCATGAGTAAATCCAATCATGCTGAAACTGGAACCTCTGAGCTCGACAACACAAGGCAGCACTTCAGCACCTTGGCCCCCAAATATTGCCCCGTGTGTGTAGGGGAGCCCAACAGCACATGAGGGCTGGGAATAACTGTCCAAGACTGATGCTTCTGTATAACCAAGTGCTACACTGATCTCTACAGTAGTTTTTATATGGACTGTGCTAATGGCTGATAAACTGTCTCCCAAGATAACCTGGAAGCTACAGAATTTATACGTAGGTTTTGCACATAAAGAAAGTTTAGGCCTTCAGGGAGCACCATGTAACAGCTGGAGTACTTGCCAAGTCATACTCCACAGCTCCTAAAGATCATAAATTTTTGCCAGCCTACACAATTATTTGTAGACCATTACAAATGAGAAGAAACTTTAAAAGGTATAATGTAGTAGCTGGAAGAGATTTAAACTTCTACCTGTAGTATTTCAAGTCAAGCAACAAGTGGGGCAGAACCAGCGGGATTAAGAGTTGACAAGGAATTCCATGTTGAACAATAAACCTAGGATTCACCTTTTTACAAAAGATAAACCCCACCAACCAAAACAGCCCACAACAAACAAAGCCACATCACAAATCTCAACAATCAACATCTGACATTCTATAACCAGGAAAAATGCAAGATAATGAAGAGAACAGGGTATTGCAATATCTTCAAGGCTAATTGGGAAAAATTTAAATTTTGGACAGCAGTGTAGTGATAACTTTACAATAAACATTCAGATTTGTCAATTGGCTTATTTACTGTTCCACAGATTCTGTGTTTTTGTATTGCATTAATCAACTGGCAGACACCTCATAATCTTAAAATAAAGGTTTATAGAAGCTTACTTGACCCTTGTAGATGATTAAGAACTATTTCAAGAGGTTAGAAAAGATTATATCAGTGCAACAAGTTTCTTCCACCTTGATGGGAATGTGTTATACTGCCAAATGGAACAGGTGTAACCATTTGTAAAGCACTGAAGACAAAGAGCTGTTGCGGTGTTCAGTTTATATTATTTCTTCAACATGTAATCATAGATAATTCTTGTAAGACTTGCTTTCTTAAGCCAGATTACTAGAAATGGAAGAATAAATTGCATAAAATACCAGTGATTAAGGTACTCTCCTGCCTCAGTTTATATATTCTAACTGTACACAGGAAAACCACTAAAGAACTTCTCATCACTTTCAGAGAATGTTGTCTATGAATACTGCTTCAGTAGTGCATTAATTCATTTGCACCTTTTCCATCATGTAACAATTTCAGTGAGACTGAACAGTTTAGAAGTTTTCTGAAACTGAAGTCCTTAGCAAAGGAGTGAGATTCACTGTATGTTTTGCAACTTGCCAAGATTCTGTTTCACAAATTTGAGCTATCACACCAAGAGCTGGGATTGGTCATTCTGAGCTATTAAGAATCAGCTCTCTTTAGGTCTTTCTAGGAAACTTCCTTTTTCTTCACCATTCCCATTCCCTTCCCAACAACCTGAGGGGACAGCAGGAAGCCTAGCAGACACTGTTTGCTCAGAATTCCATCAATAAATCTTGTCTTCCAGGAAGCAGGGTAATGAACGGACAACTCACTACCACTACAAAAAAGGTCAGTTCACAAAACCAAAAGCCACTTCGCAAAAATCAGTACCAAAATTCTTGGCTTCTGGCACATGGCCCTTGGCTGGCAACACCAGCTAGCACATATGATCTTTATCTAACATGTATAAACCTGAAAAATTAAAACCTTCTTTAAGTTAGAGATATCTATGCAAGAAAAATACTGAAGATTGTTTAAACAGGATTATCTACAAATAAACCTCTAGAACCTAGCAGACACAAGTTTTGTATTGCATTTAAAGATAAATTTAAATATACTTCCCCCTAATTCAGGTTTATAATACAGAATATACACTTCTATCTTATGTTCTGGTCAAAACCCAGTCCTTGGCTGTGAGTTTACAGAACAGTTTGTTAGTCTGCAATACATTATGGTCTTTAATATTTGGCAGCTTCAGTATGAATACTACTTGTTAGAAAACAGAAAAATCACCTGTCACTTGTCATCTGACAAGAGTGAGCACATACACACTGGGCATTTTCTATATAAAACCAGTAACTACTAAAGTGTATGTTCAGTCCAGTTTCCTACAGCCCAGGTGGCTACAATGCAACAATTTGAGCAGAGCAGTTGTTTAACAGACTTGCCCCAAGTATCCATTCCCTGCCCCATTTCTCCAGGAAAGGATAATAACCAGAGGAACTACTGCCAGTCTCACATGCCACTTCTAGCCGAGTTAACTTGGAACACCTTTATATCTTCTTGTCCCTTCTGGGGAATAAGATAAACAGAAGACATTTCAGTGCTGCATTAAGATTTCAATTTTCCACCTTGAATAGAAATGACCAGTTTTGCACAGTGCCTATATATTCACACTGATCAGAAAGGACTGCTCCCAACCCAGCCTGTCACCACGCTGAACCACCAATAGGTAAGTTATTAATTAGATAACCTTTCCCTATTATGTTTAGCTGGGAAATAACACCACACTTACTAACTGGAATAATTCATTGCTATTAAAAAGCCCCATTATTGCCAAGTTATTAGCTCCAAGAAACACAATGCTCTGGCCTCTTAGTAAGGTGCAGTGAGATAAAAAGTAGCATGAAGGCACTTGATACCAGTTTCATACAGTAGTTTCACTTTAGAATAAAGGAGGCTATAATAAAAATAGACTGGTAACTTGAAACACACTAAATTTGGCCAGGAAACTTAGCTAAGACCAAACTAGGGTTACAAGACAACCTGTAAGTGTGCAAAACCACAGAGAATGTTCACTTATCTTGATGCTATAAGCTAAATCCAGACACAGTCAGGTGCTGAGCATTGTTTCTAGCATCAAAGTAAGAGGTGTCAGTCTCATCATCCGGTTGAGGTATAAATGGCATAGTTTGATTCTGGAGATTATCCCAGTCCACCCCGTGAAAGAGGGGGTGATGCTTCAGCTCTGAAACAGAAGTTCACATAAACATTATAAACTTCTTTATGTCCAAGCCTCATAGTAACTTTGTTCCCTCATCTATAACTGTCAGTAGATTTGCTCTATATTCCTTTTTAGAAGTTCATAAAAGTGCAAATTGCAATCGGGCTTTGATTACCCCCAACTTTAGTAGGATCAAGCTGTTGGCATGACAAGTAGCTGCCACCCCCATCCAGGGAACCTGTTCGACACAGTGCACAGAGCCAAAAGTGGCTTTAAAGCTGCTCTTACCCAGAAAATTGAACTTAGAGAAGCACAGCACTACAACATAACTGGGATTTCCCAGTATAAAAGGCTTCATGCTGTAGCAATAAAAGGGAGAGCACACATTTTGGAGAGGGGAGAGAAGATGATAGTGATGGAAACTTAGATACAACGAGAAAAACTTAATGGTTGTCCTAAAAACTACTCATCCAACTTCACTTCAGTGGACTATAGATTGGACAAAGAGGCCAGATACAGTTGTAAGTCTTGACAAAGAATGAATGTCGAAGAAGCTCAGAGTGGAAGAAACCATTATGTCATCTATTTTAAATTTCTGTCCTTGACAGGCAATTAGATTTCACTCTAAAATCCAGAAATAAAGACAATAACTTGTGTTTAACTAAAACACTTTCAAATTGCTTTTTGGGAAATATTAAAGCCACAGGATTTTCTGTTGATGTAATGTTCATTCATAACCCTGTGCCTTCACTAATTTGATTTGGTTTGATTTCAAGCTTCTAGCATTTAGTCTCTTTATGTGTAAGCATGTCCATACTAATTTCCTTCTCTAGTGATTTCTTTCTTTATTTCCAAAATATCTCACTCTAAATTTCTTTCATGTTATCAACTTTTTTTAAATAAAACATGGTCACTGTTAACAATAGCAAATGTTTAAGCCCTTCTACAAGGGAAAAAAAAAAGCAGACTTTGTATAGTAAGTATTGTCCAACTTTGTATTCTTCTATGCATTCAGCAAAGACAGGCTGATTTCTAAGAAAAACACATTCTCTCTGAATTAACTGTTTGTTGTAGGAGGCTTCTCTCCCAAACTATCATCTTTTAATCAAAGTTCCCAATGTCATTTAGGTTAAAAATTTCAAATACTGATTAGATAAGATAAAACTTTGGTACATCAGATGTCAAACACTAAAAATGCATAGCAGAACAGCAGTAAAGCAAAACAGAAGTTCAATCTAAAAAAAAAAAACCCAAAAAATCAACAAAACAACCCACCCCCAGAATTACCTTGTTCAAAAAGGAAAAACCCCACAAGAAATACAGAAAATACCACAACTTGTTAAGTTCTGTGGTACTATACATGGAACCTAGTACGGCATTGAAGTTTATTAGTCTAAGTTTCAGGAGGAGGACATCACCACTTTGAAATCTGCAATCAGTTGCAAAGAACAATTTTAATACTAACCCTTCAGTCCAGCTCTCTTAGTAGTGTCAATTGTTAGAAGAATATCTATTGCATTTTGGGCATTATCAGACAGCTTTTCTTCACCCTCAGGCCAGGGAATATCTACAGACAAAGATACAAATGAATTGGTAACTCAAACCATAAAACAAACATTGGAAATACATAGTTACCATGATTACTGAAACAGATTACCTCTTTTCAAAATATTTTGGAAGACCTGTGTTGGGGTTTCATCATTAAAAGGTGGAATTCCAGTTAGAAACTCAAACAGACAAACTCCAAGGGCCCACCAGTCTACAGCAGAACCTGGTAAAATAAATCCACATCATTACACTTACACAAATGATACTTGCAAAGACTTGAAGACTAGCAGAAACTGAGGAGTGTTTAAATTCTACAAGTTTCTTGAAAATTATCAAGAGACAAAACAAGTTGTATTTAATATTCATGCAGATTAGAAATATATTAAAAGGCTTTTTAAAGCCACTCTGCTCCTTAATTCATTATAGATAACACTGGGGTTTACTGATAAAACCAAGGGGGTTCTTAGTCTAATTATCAACTCCCACCACAGAGAATCCCGGAGCTGACTTCTTCAAGAGATTGTTGTGTGGTAAGAAATAGATGCCTCATGACTGCTCTAGAGCCTGGATGAATGCCCATGTTGCCCTTCTCTCGGTTCTTTAGAAAGCCTCCCAAACTTCAAACTATTGAATCTAATTTTCATTTGTCTAAATTATTGTGAACATCATGAAGACATCTTGCAGAAATGAGCCAGCACACATGAAGCTGGCATTACCTTCCATTACACTGAATTGACTAGGGCAATGTGTAGTTACTAGCTATCTCTGCTTTGTTATTACATGGTTCTGGTTTTCCACATTCCAGGGGTTTGTTCCTTTTGCCAATCTCTTAATTATTTACATCAAAACAAGCAGGCAAAGCAATCCCAGACCCCGCTGCATGCATTCTAAGCTTTCTGCATCTTCAAGCCATGCCCACTCCACTGTATAAAGAATAGATGCCACAATTGCTGTTAAAAAAAAAAAAACCTTTGAAATAAATCTAATTGTTCTTGGCTTTTTTGGCATATAAAAAAACCTAAGACACCTCCGAGAAAATGAATGTTTTGAGCCATTTCACAAACACTACTGTTAAGTTTAGAAATGCTGAAAACCAAAGTGTTTATCCAGTAATCTAATAAATACACTTTTAGCAGCAGTAAGAGTGCCCCACCAAGCTAAGCACATCAAAGCAGTGAGTTCACATCCACTCTTGTTAGACTACTTGAATGTTCAGTAAAATACTCCCAGCTCCAGTCAAAGTCTAATAAGATCACAACTCTGAACAATGTAATAACCAGGTTTCAGCAGCAATTTTTCCCACACAAAGTCTAACTAAAATTAGATTAACTCCTCCCATATCCCTGCTAAACAGGACCCAAGGACAGCATGAAGCTGTGCCAAGGGAGGTTTAGGTGGGATATTAGGAAAAGCTTTTTCACTCAGAGGGTGGTTGGGCACTGGAACAGCTCCCCAGGGAAGTGGTCACAGCACCAAGCCTGACAAGGGTTCAAGAAGTGTTTGGATAATGCTCTCAGGCACAGGCCTGTGCAGGGCAGGAGTTGGACTCAACGATCCTTGTGAGTCCCTTCCAACTTGGGATATTCTATGATTCTGTGATTTGAAGCAAGAAGCAGTAACACCAGGTCTTGAGCACCTGAGCCTTCTTCACCCGTAGACAAAGTAAATCAGACTGACTGCAATAAAGTGAAAGGCAGCAATGAGAAAAACTGTCTCTGGCTTTACCTCCTGTTACACAATTTAAGAATGCTGACTTTCTTTCTGAAGTACATGCTTACATCTGTGATTCCTGATAGCTTAGTCACACTGATACTGATGTTTCCTGACTCTGTGAGCATCACACATTTTTATGTGGAGGCATATTGGACATGTCTTTCTATATAGAAACATTGTTCACCCAACCAATGTTCTCAGAAATTGTGATCCAGTTATACTTTGACTGTTCAGTTATGCTGAACACTTCAGTTCTGCACAGAATACAGAAAACTCACCAGAGATCAGACTCCCTGCATATGAAAAGACAATGAAGTAAAAATATTACAATTATTGCCAAAAAACCCGTAACAAATACGAACATTGAATATCAAGTACAATACGAAGGCATAGGAATGAAGATTTTTTTCTAAGGTGGTATTCCACAATAAAGAAAGATGGCAATGTTAAATCTAAGTCAGAAACAAAAATAAAATAGTTTTGTAACATGATTAATTTAGGATTAAAAGTACATTTACAAGCATCTCAACATGTGAAATATTTAGTGAGTGAAATTTGGAGTTCCAAAAACCCTGGCTTCGCTGAAAGTAACGGGAGATTTGTAATTTCCTGACACAAACCCAGACACTGCAAGTTTTCACTGAAGTCCTGAAAACCTAGTAACCACAGAGAAATCACCTTGTGACCACGTTTCACATTGTCTAAGTAGCACTGATTACATTTCCAAAGTATTATCCAGTTTCAACATCTGCCAGATAACCAGGAATCCTAAATGGAAGTGCAAAACAACAACTACATATGTTTAGTATTTTCAGAGCTTTTACACTCTGAAATTTTAAATTTCTAAATCCCTTCATGGAGTTTCAGTTAATTTATATTAGCAGAATTTTATTGTTCCACAGGATAGTAATCACTACCTCTCAATTACGGTCTCTCTCTCATATAATTTTCCCAAGACTAGTAGCTCTACAAAATAGTAGTATACTTTTGACAGGAAAATAAAATGCAATTATACATCAACAACTGTATAGGAGATAGATACACTGCATTTAATTTTTGTTAATGCTTCTTGCAAGTTAGTGGAAAACCATTTCAGACTTTTTGTTAATCTCAGTGGATCTCAGAATGTGAGACAAAGAAATTTATGCCCTTCAAAGTTGTGCTATTTTAGTATACTATTTTGAAAACAAACAAACAAACCAACCTCCAAAAATTTGAAGGCGACTGCTGCACCCTTATATAGAAGATCCTGTCAGATGTCTGAAGTGTTTCATGAGGTCACTCAACTCAATAACTGATTTTAAGGCAACTTCACAAAATTGTCTGGCTTCACATAACACTATAATATCAATAAACACAGAAGACATTCTAAAAATAATTGGAGGCTTAATCCTTTCACTCCAAAGTGTCACTAAGTTCCCCCTTTCCCATCCCAAAGAATCTTTAAGGACACTCAGGATGACCAAGTTGTTACTCCTAAGCCACATACATGTCTCAGGCTGCCAAAGCAGCTTCCAATGCTGATTGGCAGCAAGCAAGACTTAATGGACAACCAAAATCTCTGGTTATGAGAAAGCAGTAAATGAATGGAAGGAGCAGCTGAAGCAAACACAGCCATCCATGATGGCAAAAGCTTATCCTTAGCTATTTTTGAAGAATTCCCAGTCTTACTGTTTGAAAGGTTTACAGTTCTAGCGACATTTAGAAGTGTAAAGATGTCACCTTTCAGGTACTGACAGATGGCTGGTTTGTCTTACCATGAGGCTGTGTCAAAAGCAGCTCAGGTGCCAGGTAGTCTGGGGTTCCCAGGATGCGTTCACCTTCTACAGGGGCAGCTCCTCTTCTAACACTCTTTGGAGTCCTGTATGGTGTGCCAGCATCCCCCCGAAGAGGGGTCTTAAAAGATGGGACAAAGATTCCAGATGTCAAACGAAACCAGCTCAGAAACTCCCATCTCCAGGTTTAGTCATGGATGTAATAATTGATACTTAAGTTCAAGTCAAGAACCAGTCACAAAACATTCCCTGAAAAGTATGTGTGAATTGTGCTTCCATTGCTTTATCTCAACAGTCTTGAAGCATAAACATGCGTACTCTTTGAGAAACTTTTCCCTAAGTTCTTCCTCCAGTGTCACATCCACAGCAGCTATCACTGTTTACATCAATCTTTGTAACAGGCTTTTAACTGGCACTTGACAGTATACATTACACCATCACTTTTACCAGGATAAAAAAAAGAAAGTAGCAGGTACAGTGGCAGTTACCAGCAGCTGAACAGCATTTACAGACTGTCTTGGGAAGGGTGCAGGATAAAAAAAGATAAAAAATAATCAAAGACTTCCCATTACATTAGGAAACCTATAAGTGCTCACAGTAAATACCACACTGCACTAGAAGCAGAATGAGACAAAACAGCACAGGCTTTTTTTTAATCAGTTCACTGTAACAGCAAAGATGTCTCAGGGATGGACAGTCAATGCACGTTGAGCCAAAGGCAAACAGTGAACATAAAGCTGCTGCTAAACTCTTACAGAGATTATAATTTTGGCCACACAAGTGCAGTAAGTGAAACCCTGTCTGTAAAGGTCATTTTGAGACCACCTCAAACTACTCAAGTTTTCCCTAAATTTAGAACTGAAATAATTTCAGGTCCCTAATGTCCAATGCATGCACTAAGTTTCTACTTGTCTCCTTACCTACCTGATAGACCTGATGTGGTCTTCCTTTCTGTAATGGAGTGATAGCTGTTGGGTAAGGGCCACTGCAAGCAGGTGAAAGATCCATTATATCTAAGGAAGCCATGCTACATGGATCAGATACATTGGATACATTGATTGGACTATTATAACTCCGAAAAACAACAGCATTTTTTTTTAAGAGACTCAGTGCTTCCATCATCTTTTCTGAAGGAGAAGATACTGTGTCAAGGTAAGTTTCTTCCATGTGCTTCTGGTCATTATCCTTTTTCTGATGTAATGGCTTGCAGTCCTGGACTGTATGTGCCTCCTCTCCGATCTGTGAGGCATCTTGGGACTCTGGTGATGTTATTAGCATGGCTTCAGGTTTTGGTTCCTCAAAGGAGAGGTCCTTAACACTTTTGTCCAAATCTAAAAGCTGCTTTTCTAGATGGCTTTCTGTAACAGACACTTCAGGAAGTAAGTCAGAATCTGCACTGAAGACTCCCAAAGGTTTTTCATCATCAGTGCCTAAAAAACTTGAGTTCATGTACTCCTTTTCATCATCCTTTCCGCAGTCTGCATCCAGATCACACATAAGATTTTTGGCTACAGTTGGAGTAAGCAATCTTTCTACTGTTTCCTGGTTATTAATAAAACTCTTAACTTCTTCCTTGCTTTTGCAGGTGTCACATAGGCATCCATCATTACAGAGCATTAAGGACTGAATTTCTGTTGTCAAACCTGTCCCTTTGTTTGCTGGAAATTCGGAGATCTGACATCCACGTTTATATTCTGCATTGCTTTTTTTAACATAGTTAAGTTCCTGACAAGGACTAGTGTCAACTGATTCAAAGCTTCTTTTTACACCTGGCTTTTCAAACATTTCTTCCTCTTTGACAGGCTCATTCTGCCTTGAAGGTGACTGTTGTAGACTGGAAGCCTCTGCTGTTTCATTAGTCATGTCTCTTTTATTTACAAAGACTTTTTCTTTCCAAATCTTATTTTCAGAAATACACTTTCTTACTACGCCTTTCACATCCAGAGTGCTCACGGGAGTATCTGCTATATCCAAATGTTCACTTCCCAGCTTCTGCCTACTGCCAGAATCATTGCTGACAATGGGAGAAATGGCAGACTCAAGTTCTTTTTTCTTTAAAACTTCAACACCTTTGCTATTTGGCAACATAACATTTGAAAGGAGAGCTGACCCACTGTTACTGGTTTTGCACATTGTAGAACGAGGTTCATCTTCACTTTGCTGCAAAGAAGCACATTAAGTTTTGAGTATCAAGAAAAATACAATTACAGCACTATAGAAATATTTAATTTGAAATACTTTATTACAACCTCCATAATGAAATGCAGATTTGCAAGCGTTACTCATTCTTTCTAACTACTACTAGTGAAAAACCATACCTCAAAATACAAAAGTCAAAACCAAATTAAGGATAACTTGATAATTTGGCTTCTTTTAAGAACATAAAATAAGCTTGCTAGAATACAATAGAAAATGCTGTATTTTTAAATGCCCAAGGATGGAACAATAGAGCAATTGAAGGTGTATTTGTGATTTTATGTTAAGAAGTTAAGCTACAGAAGTTTTCAGTTTCCAAGAAAGTCCAAAGGAAGGAACCCCATCATGCTACCCTGTGGTATATTACACGTCAGAGATGACAAAAGGAAAAATGTTTTGATAGCACAATACCAAAACCAAGGCCTAAGAAACAGATACAGAATAATAAATTGTTTTAAATGTAAGTTGTTCTGTATGCTCTGAATAGGAATCATGGCAAGGAACTACATAGCACAGCAGCATTTTCTTTTAGGTCTGTGTTTGTGCAGAATTTCATTAACAGATTAAAATAGGATAAAATATTTTAGGATAAAATATTATCAGCTATAATTATTGGTGTTAGATTAGTTGATACAAAACCCTTCAGTAATAAAAACATTAAACTCTTTCACGTTTAACAGCTAGCAGAAGTTTGAACTGTATTTTGTTTATTATTTTCCCAAGTTCCATCTTTTAAAGAAATTCTTTAGTCTGCAATGCTGAGCAAATAAAACTATAGGCATAAGTTCAGCTTCCAAATAGCCACTGCTCCCAGCAGTGCCCACCTTGTGCAGGATAGGGCTAAACCAGTGATGGTCAGTGAAGCCTTCTCTTTCACTCCTTTGCTGCAGGCTCAGTTTGCTTTTCCTGTTATATCGTACAGGACTAATATTTGTTTGAAGAAAAAGGTTACATCAGTGTGATCCAAAACCCTCCTCAACAGGAATCACAACCCCTGCTCCTTCTACTCTAGGAAAGTTTCTCAACACTTGAAATAACTGAGGCAAGTAAGTAAGTAGAAGACGTTTGCAACGCTGCATACGCAAGTACAAACTAATTTTAATTTAGAGTGGGAAGATGAAACAGTCCTGACCTCTACGTCTTTCTCCCACTTAGGGCTGCTGCAGTTTTCTGATTCCACACTGGACAGGTACGTGTGAGACTGACTGCTGGCACTGGAGGTACCAAACCTTTTTCTTGACTGAAGCAGAGTAGGAGTTAAACTTCTCGCTGGCATCACAGGTGTTAATTGAGGATTATCCAAATCTTAAGAGGAAAAAAAAAATTCAAATGTTGATACAAACAGGCAACATACACTGACTGACTTCACACTATGTTAAGCTTTCATGTCAAAGGAAGCTATGGAAAGCTATGTGTGACAAAAATTTCTCGTCATCTTTCCTGCACAGGCAATTCACACATTTTTTGAATTAGGGACTTGCCAAGAACATAAAAGCAGTACAAACATTAGCAGCATAGTTGCCTTCTTTCTCATTTCAGGTTAGAAATGAGAAAGCAACAAGATAAGACAACTTAAATGAAAGCATACATTGCTATATTAAACAATTTTCAGTGAAAATACGCCAAGAACTGACACTATTTCTGCCAAATATTAAAGGATAACTTTGAATTCAGGCGTCACGATTTGAAAAAATCCAACCAAACAAAACCACTTTAGAAGGTGACATAAGTAGTGTGGGTGAACACATATCAGATGTAAAGCACGGGAGGAATGGTGGACAGCAAGACACCAACAAAATCACACTTTTTATTAAGTGGGTCCAAACTACTCACATAAAATTAAAAGACCACAGCCTTACAGCCAGAGTATTCCTCAGCACAAGGCCTGGTATACTCACGTGTTTTGAACAATTTAGTTGAAAGAGGGGTATTTTGCTTTTGGGCCATAGGTACAGGAGAAACCACTCCATGCAGACTGTCAGATGATTGACTTGAGTTGTGCCCTGGCACTTTCATTCCAACAGGAGGAGTGTACTAACAAGCAGAAAGAAGCATAGTTAAAAGTTAATGGAGCCTGAACAAATTCTCAATCCAGGAGTGAGAGCGTAACTTCACCCATTCTTTATTATGTTTGCATTGGAGCTTGGCCATGCCCATTTATAACTAAGCAATTCAAAATACAGTCCAAGGTAATCACTTCAGAACTTCAAAGTACTCTAAACATATCGTAAGTCATTCTACCAGCTGGCAGAAGAGATGCAAGAATAGTCTTATCATGCCAATTATTGAATTTAAGATAGTAAATAAACTAAAAGGATGAAGTACTTCAAAGACAGTGGAAATTACTTACAAAGCCCAGAGAACTGATAAGAGACAACAACTGTCCTGGAGTACGTGAGTAGTCTTGTTTTGGCTTTGCCATTGATGGGGTAGTAAGGATATCTATCATATTTATCTCTACAGAGAAAAAACCCAAAATCAAATAGGTCAGGTTTTCATTTTGATATTAAACAAAGGCAAAGTTACAGACATTTACTTCAGTTTAATGAAGAGGAAGAAAAAATTTAGTCACATACTCAACAAATGTACAAATGAAGCCACCAAGCCCAATTGAAGACTTACCTGTACATTCTTACTCAACCCAAGCTATTTCTTCCTATACATCCATAAATTTATACATACAAAAGTTGTAGAAGTCCAGTTTGTTTTCCAACATACTGTGCTAAAAGCACTACATTTTCTAATTTGGTATCAGCTTTGGTTTTTAGGCAGCAGTTCCAGCTTATGGCTTGTGGAATAGGATACTAAATTTGATTCCAAACCTGCCATCTCTCCAAAAGACATCTCAAAAAAGCTACAGAAGAATTTTTCATAGGTGAAAATTCAATCTTAATTACCTTTTTTTTTGCTCACTAGCAGTAAGTAGCTTTAAAGTTTCCATATAATGTTCAACTAGACACAATAACCTGTCCCACTAGAACATCAGTTAAAGCAGTATATCATAAAAAATACAGATTACTTAGGATTTTCTTTTATATTCTTAAAACCATCAATCAAACTCCACGGACAACTCTGAAATTCTACATTCTTTTAACTATATAAAAAGGATGCACCCTCCAGCAGCTGTCTCAAAAAACGTAAACTGGTGCTGTGCAGCGTAAGTTTGGATGATCTGGCTAAGGAGGTACAAACCAGTTCAGAAATTGGCTATTCACCTTAAGACCTGCAGCCTGTGCCAGGTAGTCATGGCTATTCAGCTATATTTTCTGCTACTTGAAAAGAGAACCTTCACATGCCAAAGCACTGATCTAATCTCCTGTTATGGACTTAGCACCTCCCCCTGTCCCTCAAATTAATGTCTGGAATGTCCCAGTTAATTTATTGGAACTTAATATATACAAGGACTGAGAGACATGAACTGAAGGGCAGAAGTAGTCAGAGAAACAGGAACAATCCAGAATTACTCATTCACCCATTGAAATCTCCTAGCGGACTCCAGAAAACTTTGAAGTCCATATCCCTCCAAAGAAAGGGCTCTAGATCATATTTCATGCACCCTTGTCCCAAAGAATAAATATTTCACCTTCTGAACTGCAATGCAAAGAGCAGACCCCTTACTAGCACATAGTTAATCAGTACTTACCTATCAGAAATCAGGTATTACTCCAGCATATGCATTTATTCAATTGAAAGCTGCCCTCTACAGGGATGCAAAGCATCAAGAATACAGAAATGTGACACAAAAATACATTTTAATACAACTGAGAGGGTAGAGACAACTCTTACCTCTGTTCAGAGTAACTCTGGAAAGCCCAAAGTCTGTCAACTTTATATGTCCCTGATTAGAAATGAGCATATTGTCTGGCTTCAAATCTCTGAAAATATGAATACAGTTGAAGTCAGCAAAAAGAGCACTGAGCAACACTAAAAGTTAACTGACCAGAAACACTTAATACAAAACATTGGTTAGAGCTGTTTCACAGTAACATCTCTTAGCCAGCAGAAGATTCTGGCTTGTAGAACACACCAAAAGAATTAAATATATTTAGCATTAAATATGGCACAAACACCTCAGGCTTTGTAAAAACCAGCGTGCATATCAAGAATTGCACATTTTGTGTTTCAGCAGGCTCAACAAGTATCCTTCACAAATACCACCATCACAACATTTACTAATGTGCAGCTCCTACATGTGACAAGCAAACCTCTAGTAAAAGTTTTCATGTGTGTTCTCTGTAGCGCTGCTGAACGCAAAAAGAACTCTCGCTATGGGGGAGCATTAGGGTAGTCAGTGTCCCTTTGTCCTACAGGCACATGTATGCAGTACCCAGCGGGTTCCTGAACCATCACAGCTGCTAATACACCACTGGACTGGGAAAGAGCTGGCAAGGGAAAGCAGTGTGTTTTTGTGTGCTCAGCACACATGGATAGATTTGACTTTAGCCATTGTTTCATGACATCGCTGCAGTGCTCAAGCACAAAAAGAGCTTTCAGGAGCTCTAGCAAATGAGGTACCTGTGGTGATGGTTATGTGTTAGAGTGAAAAAATAAAAAACCCAAACTACTAAATACCTACTTGTTAGAAAAAAAAAAAATTCACCTGTGGATTATTCCATGCCTATGAAGATAGTCAAGAGCCAATGCTGCTTCAGAAATATACTTAACAGCCATTTCTTCATCAAAATATCCATAAATATGGAGAAGAGATTTGACATCTCCACCAATAAGGTACTCCATCACCTGTCATTCAAGCATTTTAAATTTAAAACACATTTCAAAATTGCAAGTAGAATACAAAATAACTTTCACCCCTAGAAAAATATTATTTCAAGGAGCAGAAGCAGATAGAAGTACCTTTGTGCAAACCTCATTTCCCACACAATACTTTTCACTTGGACAAAATAATTAAAGTTTCAAATAACAGCAGACATGAAACATTTTCTTTCTGTAGACCATTTACTTATTTTATTTGCCTAGATTACTCTTAGAAGCTAATTAAAAAGCTGACTACAGCTATTTGAGCACTGACTACAGCAAAAATTTTATATTATATATTTCTACATTAAATATTATGTATTTTAACTTACATTTATTTTATATTTATATCAATATATTAATCTATATTTAATTTAATATCGTATATTTCTATATTATAGAAAATGAAATGCAAAGTACTCCTGTGCAACTCAAGGCCTGAAGCCAAAGACCACCTGTTCTACACAAATCAAAGTATCTCAGTATTTTATCTTGCAATCATATATACACAATATTCAATTCAGACCTGATATTTGTGAAATAGGTACAAATTGTCAAAAACGCAAACATTGAGAGCTACTGTGCATTTAAGACACATGAAAAAGAGTGTAAAAACAATACGCACACCAAATAAACCATTATGCAGACACATTATGATGGCCCATGTCATATTCAACATAAAATAAAAGTCAGCATGGCTTCTGAAACTCACTGTTTGATGCCAAGAATGCATTTAGGGGGTTTTGGTCAGGAAATCTCACCAGTACTTACATTTCAATATACAATATTATTCTATATATATATATGTGTGTGTGTATATGTGTATATATATACACACACACTCAGACATGATTCTAGCATCTCCTTTACAAATTCTTCACCCTGAAGTCCTTTACTCCATGCATCATTTCAGAGATTCCAGAAGAAGAAGCCTTTGTTTACACTCAAAATGCATTTTAGGAGTGCATAGCAACCTTATCTCAGAACTTCATGAAGCTGTTCCCTGTGTGTGCTTACAGCAATTCACACAAATTGTGCCAGACCCTTTGCAGACAGTCTGAATCCTTATGTGGAGGCACTATACAAACCCACACACAAGTCCTGCTGTGCTCCACAGTGCTCCGTGTGGACCAGTGCTTAGCTCTGCCACTCAGTTATCATCTTGTCATGTAGGCCAACAACCGTAACAAAATTTGACCACAGGCAATAAGTCAAATAGATTTCCTTTAAGTGAGCCATGGAGTACCTTTCAGTCACTTGGATTCTGCTTGAACAGAATGGTTTCTTGTTTTCCCTAAGATTTCTACATATTTCTAAGACAGAGTAGCTATTAAAAAAGCTACTCCTGTAACAGAGGGGAACATGGGCAGAAAGAGCCCAAAGATTCCAGAGGAAGAGAAATATTTTACTTGTTCAACCACTCTGAGAAAGATGTAAAAGTGACTAAGGAATACCATTAAAAAAATGTTTTCAGATATCACTACAGTGCACAGTCAATTTTCAAGACTACCATAAAACACCACAGCCATTTTTTTACTCACTAAATAGACGTTGTTTGCTGACTGAAGTGAGTAGTATAAGTGCACAATGAACGGACTTTTACTGAGAGCCAATGCATCCCTCTCTGCCTGCACCTGGTGAACCATATTCTTGTTGATCATGTCTGCTTTTTTCATCACCTGAAAAACAAAACAGAGTTCACAAATGCTTTAACCTTAAAATGCTCACAATAAAACCATGTAGAGACATATAGCTCTGCAGAGAAACGCCTATTTTGCATTACTATTCTTATGTTTCCTATTCTTTGTGTACTATGCAGCTTGTTATAATCCTTTTAATCACAAAGTCAAGTTTGAACAAATAATTGGCGAAGTTCCTACTAATGACAAGCTTAGATTTTAATCCTTGGTACAACAACATAGAAAACGGGGTTTTTTTGGTTTTTTAAAAATACGAACGTTTTTTATAACTTATTCTCGTCTTGCCCTCAAGAGGCAGTGCTTTCGCCCCCGGGCAGGCGCAGCAGCTGAGGGGGCTCACTTACAGCAACTGTTTACAAGCGAGAAGCCAACAGCGCTCTAGCGCTTCGGAAAGTTTTTCTCGTTATTTCCCCTTATTTGAAGTACTTATAAAAGCAGCTGTCGTTATCAGAGGTCCTCTGACCAAGCCCTCCAGGACTTTAGCGAGGGGAGAGCGGGGCACGGCCGTGCTGACAGCGCGTCCCTGGGCACCGGGTGTGCCCGAGCGGCGGCCGCTCGCCGAGAGCTCATGCCGGGGCACACCTCCCCGTCCCCTCGGGGCGCCCCGTTCCCGCACGGGGCTACTCGGGAGCGGAGGCGGCAGCGCCGCGACCCCGGCGGCCCCTCACCTTCACTGCATAGAGCCGGCCCGCCTTGCGGCCCAGGTACACCTTCCCGAAGGCGCCGCGGCTAATGGGCTTCACGATGGTGAACTCCTCGATGGAGGGGGGCCGGGGCACCTCGACGCGCCTCGGGCCGGCGGCTGTGGCGGCGCCGGGACCATCAGCATCGCCCCGCTCCCCCCCCCGGGCCGCTCCAGAGCCATGGCGCACCCGGCCCCGGGCCCGCCGCGATTCAAAGCGGCCCCGCCCCGCCCGCGCCGTCACCAACGGGCAGCGGGAGCTCTCGCGAGACCCCGCGCGGCGGCCGCGGGAGGCGCCGGCCATGGCGGAGCCCGCAGTCGAGCAGCGCCCGCTCAGTCCTGTGCCGCGCTGAGAACGTGCCCGTGACACAGCACCACGCCTTTGGGCTGCCTGACCGCTGCTCAGGTGGTCATCTAGGTGTCGTGTTTGGCACTAGGGTGTAACTTGCTAGGAGCAAGTACTGTTCCCTCATTCCCGTGGGAGGCTTGAAGGTGTAGGACAACAGAGCTTGGTGTGAGACATTAAGGAACTGGAAGATCATATTTATTTGGAAAGAAAAAAAACCTGACTTTGGGCCCACATTATCCTTTCTCATATGCTTCACTCACATCTAAGTTCAAGAAACATTTGGACAACACTCTGGGGCACATGGTATGATTGTTGTGGCGTCCTGTGCAGGGACAGGAGCTGGACTCGATGATCCTGATGGGTCCCTTCCAACTCAAGAATACTCTATGTTTCTATAATTTTCTCACGCTTGCATACTTGATAGCTCCAAGACCTGTGTCCAAATGGTACAGCCAGGAGGGCTTGTGTGCCACAGAACACGCCCTGTTCAGTTATCACTACTGCTGTTCATCCCTTACTGTCTCTTGGTGTTCTCTGGGTTGGTGATGGCAAACTGCTCCCTGGGTGGGTCTGTACTGGTCAGGAGTTGTGTTAATGTAATCTGTTGCTTCCCACCACTTCTTGATTACTTCATCTGCTATTTATCTTAGGCAGGGCTGTTCTGCAATTTGTTTCCTTATTTTGGGTATCTCCGTGGCTACATTCTGCCTCCCTCTTGTGACAGCAGGGGCAGGCATGGCATTTACAGTTTACTCTGACCTAGCTGCCATCCTCCTGTTCTCAGAGCACAGGCCTTCTGCTCTGTTTACACTGCACAGCCCGCAGTGTTTACCAGTTTTACTGCTCTCAGCTGTGTTCTAGGTCACTTTTTTAACCCTTGCCTTACTGCTTTTATGTTGCTTTCACATATACATTACTGTTCAGGTTTCATTCACACCCATCTTAATTGCTCTGTTGCAGCCTGTGCACCAGCAAAGAGCTGTCGCTGCAGAGGTCAGCGCAGAACAGTGGGTCTCCTTTCACACAGCAGATTAGTCATTAGGCCCTTGTTTTGCTCCAAGACACATCACTCACAATCTGACCCTGCTCAGAGACGCCTTGCTTCTATGTGTGACAGAGAGCTGCTGTCCCACAGATCCCAGCAATATGTGCAATTTAATGAGCAAATGTAGAAAACATGTTTTAAATTAGCTTCGTAACGGTATTAAATACAATGTGCCGTTGTCTGCGTTTGTCATTTAACTCTGCAATGTTAGTTTAGGTGTGTCTCACCGGGTGCAATGCCAGCAGAAAAACCCAGCTGAGAGAAGGGGGGTTGCTTCTTGCGCTGGCATCCTGTGCAGACATCAGGTTATGCCAGCAATGTAAGTGCAACAGAAGCGTGTACTCCACTACAGCCTGAGCTCAGTGGAGAGAGGGTAATGCCGTCACTCCCTTCCCTCGAGGCAGCATGAGCCGTTGTGCAGCTACGTGGAAACCTGCTTCATGGGGTGGATCCAGGTAAATGGTCATCACCTTTTAGGTTTTTCTGCTGTTGTCAGGTGAGGTTTCTGCCAAATCAGCAAGCTGAGCTACATGACTTTGATCACGAGAGTGCTAGTGGAAAACAGAAGAGATGTACACAAAGGCAGGGGGAGGCAGCACTGGGGCTGCACTCATCCAGAGCACTGTAAGTTGGTGTGGGGTAGCACTTTCAGTGAAGAGCAGTGGTCAGTTGAAAGAAAGAAAACACTAATAAACCCTCAAGATAACTGGCTTTACAGAAGTCCAGATAAATGACATCTGTAGCCCTTCCCTTATCCACTGATATAGTTACTCCATTATAAGAGGCCACTAGGTTGGTCAGAGAGGATTTTCCTCTGGTGAAGCTGTGCTGGCTGTCTCAAAGCACCTCCCTATCCTCTGTTGCTTTAGGAACATCATACACTTGGCTAATCTTTTGTTTTAAGGAAGAGCAAAGACAATCCCAAGACAAACGGGCTGTCTGGATAAGAGCCACCAGGAGTGAAGTCAGGACTGAGCAGTAACTGGGAAAAGGAAATTCTGGCAGTGAGAGACCCTGACCACCAACTCACTGACCACCGACTCAAAAGGGACCCCAGACTTAAAGGGAAGGAAGAACTGCACCTGCAGACTGATTAGCATGAAAAGAGGGATCTATAGCTACCAAATAGGGGGTTGAACTAATTAAAATTAGACTTGTGTAATTTGTAACCAATGAATGCTGAGGCCTTTGTTAAAATGTACAGTGTCAAATTTTGACGATTGGTGAGCCAGCCTTTCGTGGGTTACCACCTATGTCCCTACTTTGTGCAAACTAGAATAAAAATTGGAAACACCTCGCCTGGGTGTGTGAATTGGCGCTGCGCGCCGGTTAACGAGCCCCCGTTCGGGACAACACCCGGGGGCGATGACCCCGAGCAGGGGCAGGTCCCTCTGGCAGGTGCACCGCCCCCGGGTGAGAGCGGGTGCCCCGCGGGGCCCTGCCCGAGCACCGCCGGCCCCGGCTGTGCCCGCTCCCCTCTTCCGCCTGCGCCTCGAGGCGGCGGCTGCGGCGGCTGCGCGGGGCAGCGGCAGCAGCGGCCCGGAAGCTCTTTCGGCTCGCGCCGCTTCCGGGGCGGCTCGGCCCGGTCAGCGCGGCCGCGGGGCGGCCATTTCCCGGAGCGGAGCCTCGGCGCTTCCTCAGCCGCCGGCGGCCACAGCGGGCGGGCTCCTGCGGCTGGGCTGGGAGGCGGGAGAGGCGCCTGCGGCCGCCGCCGGCCCCGCCAGGAGGATGTTTTCCTTCTCCACCGTGCAGCCCCAGGTGAGGGGATGGTGGGACGCTCCGGCCCCGGCCCGGTGCGGTGCGCGGTTCGCCGCGCCCCGGGCCCGCTCTCCAGCGGGGGCTCGCTCCGTGTCCGGGCGGAGGCGCTCGGAAGGCCCGCGGGTTGCGGGCCGCGGCGGGAGGAGCCGGGATCCCGCCTGCCACGTTCCTGGGGCTTTGGGCGTGAGCGGGGCCGCTGCGGGGAGAGGATCGGGTGGGGGCCACGGCAGCCTGGGGTCTGTATCGAGGAAAAGGAGTACTTAAATGGAGGAGAGAGGAAGGTACAAGAAAACCTTATAAAGAGTAAAAGCATTCTGAAACGACGAAATAACCATAGATGGCGTTTTTTAGTATCTGTTTTTGTAGTAAAAGCAAGGGGTGGTCATGTGTGTTCCTACAGTTAATTTTAACGGGTTGTTGTGAAAGCCAAAAGGAAGTGACTTAGAAGCATTAGGGGAGGGAAAGCCGTCGGTAATTTGTTACATAGAACAGTCCGAACGCAATCGGGAAGGCATCGTTAATTAAACAGCGAGTTTGACGGGACTGGTGAGTTTTATGGACTTTGATCTGAACCAGTGGTTTTGGTTTTGTTTTTAAGTTTTGTATTAGCGTGTGATAGTCTTATTCCACAGTGGGATTCGATTGTTCTTTTCACATATGGAGAATGTATTTATAGCTTTCATTAGAGTAGTGAAATGGAAGAATTTGCATGTTTCTAGGAATGCGTCATTTCACCAGAGTGGGAAATGCAGATGGAAAGTTTGTTTAGTGGTTGGGGCGTTGGCTTTGACCTCTAGAGGCTTTATGGTTTTACCACAAACTCTGGGTCTAATTATAACCTTGGACAGTTAATTATGAGGCAGTTTTCATGTCTCACAGCATGGTTTCTTTTGATCGCGTGTCTAG
The DNA here is from genome assembly GCA_014706295.1 of Lycocorax pyrrhopterus obiensis. Taxonomy (NCBI): domain Eukaryota; kingdom Metazoa; phylum Chordata; class Aves; order Passeriformes; family Paradisaeidae; genus Lycocorax; species Lycocorax pyrrhopterus. Next base: position 16,581,065 of record JACSVZ010000002.1, on the reverse strand, counting down.
TCAACACAGAGATGGAAGTCCTTGCAGAAGGACATTCATAGGCATACCCAATTAAGCTTCAATCAGGTATTGCAGTCAGAGATCATTCCAGCAGCCAGAGCTGTGTCCCAGCTCCTTCCTAGTGACGTGTATTGAGACTGAGGAGTTTCAGAACTGCTGGAGTTATTTGTACCTTGTATTCACAAGAGATGTAGTCATGTGCTAAGAGGAGGAGCCCTGATACGTGGTGCACCTGGGCTTCTGTACTGATTCATGAGGTGGAGTTGGCTGAATGCTGCTGAACTGCAGATTTGACTGTGTGCTTTGCGTAGTTTCATTTTGATCCTTAAGTTGAAAGTGGGATACCAAGGAAGAAAACATAAAGGCAACATTTGGGAATAGCTTTTAATAATGCAGGAAAAAGTATAGATAATTCAAGTTATAAAAGTATTCCTTTCGAGATGAAAATATGAGCTTCTAACCTGTCATACATCCTTAAACTTCCTTTTTTTTCTCCTTGAAAAGAGGTATCAGCTAACACTGTGGTGTTGAAGATCATGTGGTTTATAATTAAGTCCTCAGTTAAAAGGCAGTGTACAAGATATGCAATTATAAGTCAGAGTTTGGAATAGAAGTATGTTTAAATATTTTAAACAAGCTTAAGTCTTTATCTGATTTTTATTTCCAGGCTACTGTTCCTCTGAGTCACCTTATCAATGCTTTTCATTCACCAAAAAGCTCCCCAGCTTCTGCCAGCAAAGTGCCCATACAGCCTGTCCAAAGGGACACCTCCCCAGAGCATGATCCTCAGAAGAGTGAGGTACTAAAAACCTTTTGAAGAAGTGATGGTTTGGGTTTAACTAAATTAAATCTGAATAATATCAGTTGGAGTGACTGTAATATTCTACTGGTCTATAAAATAATGTAATGGGACTAAACAAAAGAGGATGGTTTTTTTCAATACATTTCTTACAAGCTTTATAACTAAGCACATTATTGGGAGGAAAATCATGGAATCTCTCAATAACTGCAGAACACTGGAAATCAGCATGGATTGTACTACTCATCACTGTGTTGTGATTCCATTATTGGATTTTTGTGGGGTTTTTTTGGTTGGTTGGTTTGTTTTTAATTTTTTTTAATCTGTATTTGCTTCTGGTGCTACTGGGAATTTTTTCCCTATGGTAATCTTAAGTAAATTTTGAACATTTATTTCTATTTTTCAGTCTGTGCTTAGAAATTTAAGAGATCTGGGTTTGTCTGATTTGAAAGCTAACCAGTTCAGAGAGTTGGTGAACAGGCTGCTTCCTGGCTACTGTACAGAAAGCAAAGTCTCCTCGCAGTGGCACACGTCATACATCTCTGCTCAGTCCTTCTTTGAAAATAAGCATGGTATGTTTAAGTGAAGTGTTTATGAGAGTTGGTGAAAGCTAAATTATAAAGGTGAATACAGTTATTCTTTAGTTTAATCTCTTGTGCTGTAGATAATTTGTAGTTAAACTTACTTAATAAAAATGGTGTTAATGTATTTTTTGTATATATATTGTCTCTAGACTGGTGCTTTTGAAACGTAGGAAATTTAGAAAATTCAACAAATTGTTTCTTCAGATTTCAAGTTGGTTGCTGTTAAACTTTTCTGAACTCAGCTGTAGTACAAGTGCATTTCTCTTAATGATGAGCCTGAGCTGTAAATTTTTCCACCAGTTCGTTTCACCAATACATTAGATTTTGCTAATCTACTTGTGTCACAGGCATCTCCAGTTTACATTGTTATTAATTTTTTGCTTGAAGCAATGTTATGCAAAGATACTAATTAGAAAGGCATTCAAGGTGGCAAACTGTTAACAGTCCATGTAGAATGTTTCATTGCTGAAATAGACAAGAGTGGTTCCTTGCAGGTACAGATGTTTTGTTGGAATTAGTCTAAAATGCAGGAAGTAAGACCATTGTAAATCCTTAAAAATGTATTAGAAAAATAAGTATATAGCTGGCATTTGAGATACTGCCTATATAGTATTGCAGTAGAGAGACAGAGTTTTAAGAATAATATTGCAGGGCTGCTATTAAAGAAAAAATATTAAATTGCATTGTGTTGTGAGATACAAAAAAAAATAGCTCAGTGACAGTTACCTGAAAGTGAACAAAATATTTGGAAATGCTTCAAAGCTTTGATAGATGTTCTGGTAATTTGTTTAATTAAAGATGCCTGGAGGACTGTAGTAAAATAGAATTAATATTTAAGAAACGAAAAAACCAAACTGTGCAAGAAGTAATGTTGAGTTGCCATTTAAGATAGGGTGTATTTACACTTTGTTGTATCTTTTTGCAGGTTTTGTGGATGTTTTCAGTGCTTTACGCTCATCTTGTTTATACAGACAACATCCTAATCCCCTCCAAAATTTTTGTTCAGATGTTCGGTGTTGGCCAGGTATAAAGCAATAAACTACACTGGTTTTAATCTCCATAGTATTTTTCTATTCTGGAAAAGTATTTTTGTATTTGTTGTAGAGGTGTCATTCAGGAAATACCAGTAAGCTTCCAGGAGAAACTTATGTCAATATTAACACTTAAAAACATGAAATTATTTTTGCATCTGAGTAGTATGTTTCCAGAATTTAGTAAACACCATGTTGTTCCAAGATGTCAGTATTTGTGGATCATATTTGTGAAAGACCATAGATGAATTGACTATTTTTGAATCAATAAATATGTTGAATTCAGTACTCATCCAGTTGAATTTTCTGAAGGGTTTGGTGGCTGGCAGCATTAGTGAAAACATAATCAAGAGTTCAGGAAGTTCATGTACTATCCTCAATTCAGTTCTTCTGATGCTACATCTGGGTATATCTATGTTTGTATCCTGTGGTGAAGAGAAATGCTGACAACATGGAGATAGCCCAGTGATGGGTCACAAGGAAAGGTGCAGATTTTTAAGCATTTAATATAGGGGGGAACCTGAAGGATCTGAGGTTTTAGTTAGCAGAACAGAAGGCAAGGAGTGATCCAATTGCTGTTGAACCTTTATCGGTTCCCCTTCTCACATACACTTCAAAGAAGAGGCAACTATCCCAAATAAAAGCATGTAAAATCTCTTTGAAAATTTTCATAATGAGAACGGCTAAGTTCTGAAACAGATTGTCTGGAGAAGTTTGGTTATCTTAATCCTTGGAGATATTCAAAACTGAGCTGGACAAGGTCTAGAGCTACCTGATCAAATGTTAGACCTTTTTTGACCAGGGCTCAAAGATCAGCTGTGGAAGTTCTTTTTATCTGGTGCTGTTCTAGAATAACAAAAAGCTTAGTGGAGGCAATAAAATTGACTGGCATTGCTGTTTATTTTAAAACATAGTAGTGAAAGAAGATAAATATTCTTAGCTGGTGGTAAAATGTCCATTACAAGGTTTCTGATGATGTAGGAGATGACTTAAGAATGCTATAAGCTCACTGTGGTGAAGTGGTCTCATTTCTTTTGTCACTTTCGAAGGTAACAGCACACTGAAGCCATTCCAGATCTCCTCAGGGCACCTTATCAACAGAGCTTTTAGACAAAGCATTATTCCCATCCTTCTGGATTTGCTTCTGAATGTTTCATGTTTGTCAGCCTGCCTGGCTTTAATTGTCTGAATGTCTCCTGTTCCCCGAGTTGGTCAATTAGCTATAATTTACAGCATGAACTCCTGGTTATTTTAACATAAAATTTTATGTGAAACAGTTAGAAGTTTGCTTGCAAGGTCAGACTACAAATAGGGTTTGTGATCACATAACTATCCATTTACAGTACAGTGGATATGTTGGGAAGATTATATTCCATATTCTTCATATTCTTTCATATAATAGTTTCTGAAATTTCTTAAGGCTTTTTTTTTGTAGTGGTAGTGATTAGTTTTTAACTTTTGTTTATTCTTACTGCTTAAAGTTTACATACAGTCACGGAACTTTAAGACTTTGAGATCAAGAGCAAGACGTCTGCAGTCAACATCTGATCAATTCACAGAACCAAAAAGTTCACTTTCTTCAATTTTGAAGGTAAATACAAGTAATGTTATGGAGTTGTTTTGGGCTTACTCCGACCATCTCTTTCTCTTGAATGAACCTTCAGAATTTACCAGGGGTGTTTTCTTTCATTAGCATGAAAAAAATCTCCTAATTTTAAAACTTGAGCTAACGGCAATGTATTGTTTTTTCTTAGTAATACATGTATTTGCTTTATATATCACCAGTAATAAGATTACTTGAATTTTTAGGAGAGCAGTTTCAGCATATAACTATGGTTGTAACTCTAGAAATTAAATTCTTTATACTCTGTTTCTGTGGTTTTGAAACTAAAAATAGCTTCAAGTCAAAGGATTTTTTTTTTTAAAGCAGAAATACATCTAGTTTAACATACAAGAATGTGTGTTTTCAGGTCAGCAGATAGCTATCCAAGTTTGGGGTGGAAAAGCACTAACAAAACCAAGTTAACCTGGGTACTCTTTGCTTCAGTTGCTTGTACAGAAGTCAGGCTAATTATGATTTCTGATTTTACTGTGTGTGTAAATTTTCTTTGAACTCTTCATCTAGGCATATGTAGTTTATTTCATCTATGTAATAGGCGTACTGTGGATGAAGATAAACCAGAGCTAGCTGCATGCAGTGCTTCTCTTAAATTTTATAGGGCATGTGAGATGTATTTGCTTAAGCTCCATCAAAACTATACTTGCGAAAGTATTTTGCAATTGGAAATAAAGCAAAAAGCTTAAGCTAATAAGTCCCACTGAATCCCAGTGAATAAAGCTGGCTGTGTACAGATCTGTCTTAGGCTGCGTTTTCAGTTTGGAACTGGGATCCAAGAGGGCTCCAAAACTGATCTGCTCAGCAAAAGTGGGAGTGCCCCTGCTCAAACCATTGGGATTCCACACTCGAGCTGCTGGCCTGTACCATCTAACTAACCCAATAGCATGTGAATTATATGCTGTTGTAATTTTATTTTTTTCCTATCACCCATGTTAGCCAGGTGGTAAGTTAACTGTTGATCCAAACTTGGTGTATACTAACACTGCTTTGGAAAATATTGCAGGGTTTTATCCTGAGAAAGCGACGAATTGATGTTGAAAACCTAGACACACTAATGAAAACAAAAAACATCCCAGAGGCACACCAGGATGCTTTTAAAACTGGTTTTGCAGAAGGCTTTTTGAAAGCACAGGTATTCCTGCAAAAAACACTTGGTAAGTTGTTTTACTTTACATGTCTTGTCTTTGCAGTCAGAAAGTAGTTTATTTTAGCCCATGTTAAATATGTTTTTGTTTTCTTTTACAGATTCCCTAAGAAGATCACGTTTGCTTTCTTTCTTTCTCTTCGTTCTTTGTTTTTATCTTGCTATATATTCGTCATTTTTACCTGGGAAAGGTTCCTTTTCTGATGCTGGTTAGTTAACTTTTTTTTCTACACTGTTTCACTTGCATTGTTTCTTCCAGTAGGTTTAGCATAAATTAAATATGTTTTGACATTATGATTGGTTTTCATTAGTACACTGAAGTTATCCTAAGAGTTATTTGCTGCTTCTGGCTACAGCCTTTCAGATGACCGTGTGACAAAATGTTTATGAAGACAAAAATGTTCTGTGTCAGTATAATTATTTTATTTCTTTTGGTGAAACAGTTAGATAGAACCAGAGAAGTCAGACTGGTCACCAGTTATGTATTTGTCTTTCAATTTAGATGATGTGTTATCTAGATCAGCTGTAGGCAAGATGGCTTGATTTTTCGATTTGTAATCACAGCCTAGTTTATAGCAACTAGGAACTTGCATTGCCAAATTGCCATGCTGAGAAATCTGTTGGAAATAATGGAACAATCAAAAGGCTGAGCTATTTTAACTGGAGAGTAACTGGAGATATTTAACTTGATGCTAAGTTACCACCTGGGTCTCAAGAACATTAAGATGTGTGCAGAAACATTGAGGGAGAAGTTCTGGCTTTGTGTACATGCTTCTGGATCAAGAGCTTTCTGTACTACACGTGTCTAAAAGGCATATCACTGAATTAATTGCAAATGTTTTAAAGATTGTTTTTTGAAACATAAATGTTATTCTTGCTGGACACTTGTAAATGAACACATGCCCTTTCAAAAGGGCAGGTGTAAGGTCAGTGTCTTACCAGCATGTGTTCAGGTGCAGCACTCAGTCTTGGCATGAAATGACATTGTGTATAAATTTGTTGTTCGTCGTCTGCTGTTTGCTCTTAGTACGCTTTCGAACATCAAGTATCTTTGATGCAGCAGTTGATCCAATCCAGTTGAAAAATGTCACCTTCGAACATGTTAAAGGGGTAAGATCAAAAGTAAAATGTGTGCAAGTTCTTGTTTTAACTAATTATTATGAGTCCGATGCTTAACTGATCATCTTGAGTCTGATGTTTAACTAATCATTATGAATGTCTTACTCTGTTCAGGAGATTTCTTTGTATGAACTGAATCTTTATATGCATTGGCCACTCCAAGATGAAGGAAGGTTTTAACTACTCTTTTTCTACTTTGTTTTTGTGGCATTTAATACCTTATAACAGGTGCACTCTCCACTTGTTGAATAACAGTTTTAAAGGCAAGAATAGCAGATGGCAGGCCAAGTATCAGTGTTAATCTACCTTTTGCAGAAGTTAATTAGTACAAAAAGATAATAATGCCATTTGATCGTTTCTCTCTTAGTACCATCTCTTTCAGGTGGTGTTATTAGGACAAGAGATCAGGAGATTCCCAGAAAGGAGTGGGCATGTCACTGCTGATGGGATACCTCTGTTTTTTCTGTTCAGTTGTTCTTTGACTGTTAATGGCAAAATGAGGACCTCCCCCTTTCCTTCCCCTTGGACAAACAGATAGAATTAATCTCTTTATAATTAATAGGACTAATATCTTGATGTAGAACTTTTGATTTTGTATTTATTTCTTTGGTCAGATCTGGTCTTGAACTGTTTGGTTGTTCCTTCACTAAGTTTAATGTTTACTTAGTCCTGAAAACTGTTTTAGGATAGGTTGAATTAAATATTGGTATCCACACAAATTCTGTGGTACACTTTAATCTTTTTCTGTTTGTATTTTTGATCAATACACAATTAGGGACTTAATCTTTCGTACAAAAGTTACCTACAAAAACATGCAGTATTTTATAAATGCTTAGTTATATTTGTGGCATGTTTTTCATGTATAGGTTGAAGAAGCTAAACAGGAATTGCAAGAAGTTGTGGAATTTCTGAAAAACCCACACAAATTTACTGTATTAGGAGGTAAACTTCCAAAAGGTAAGAATCATTGCTCAGCAGAAGTGAAAATCCTATGTAGCCATGGCTTTGAGGCATGTTCTATACTGAAAGACTACTTCACAGCCTAGTTTCTTACTATTTCGTCACGTATTATGCAAATGAAAATTTTGGGGTTAGACAAAATTTACTGTGCCTTTTTTTAGTTATTGAACTAATAAACAGTAGTACTTTTTCCTGTAAAGCAGGAGGGTTTATTAACCTTTATTTCTTCCTTATGGCTTTTAGCAGCTTTAGTGCTTGCTAACTGCTTTAGATAGTTCAGAAACAAGTATTTTCATGTAAAAGGATGATTAAGATCTTAATGGAGGTCCACATGAATCTGAAATGCATTTACCTGATAAATCTGTTTCCTGTTAGTGCTCTACACTGTTTAAAGACAATTACTTGGAAGGATTTAATTTAAAAAGAAAAGGTTCCACAGAAACAGCCAGGAAATGTCAGTTCGAAGGAAACACTGTTGTAGATTCAGGTGTTAAAGTCAACAGTAAATTTGCAGAATACTTCAGGCTTCTGTTTTGATGGTCTTACAAGTCTTTGTTGTTTTTTAAATACGGATCAGATTGTATCTAGATTTGTTACACGAAGCTCCTTCAGACTGGCAGTAATGAGCAGTACCTGAAATGGGATCTTAACAGCTTTTTGGAGCCAAGTGTACATTATTTCTTCTAATGTGTGGAAGAAACTAGTCATATGATAAATCAGACTGTGTGAATTTGGTGGTTTTGTTGTTTGGGCGTTTTTTTTGTCTTTTAGGTATTCTGTTAGTTGGACCTCCTGGTACTGGCAAGACGCTTCTTGCACGGGCTGTGGCTGGTGAAGCTGATGTTCCATTTTATTACGCGTCTGGGTCAGAGTTTGATGAGATGTTTGTTGGTGTGGGAGCCAGTCGCATCCGAAGCCTGTTCAGTAAGTTAAATATTTGTGGGTTTGAAATCTTTTCATGTGCAAGATTAAGTATTCAGCATTGTTTACGTGGCTTGATTAGTTACAGTTCTGGTTACTGGAAAGTAATAGTGTATAAGGCAAATAAATAAAGCCTTAATTGTGTAGGTAAATGTCACAATTCTGTGAGCATCAGTTAACTGTAGAATCTTCCTAACCATCACATGAAATTAGAGCAAAACTTACAACTGATGTTAAAACAGTCTCAGAGAGAAGTAGTAATTTAATTAGAAATGTAATGTTCTATAAATTAAATTGAATATTTGAGGTTGTAACTTACTTAGTCATACATAAATTGTTAAAAATTTGAATTGTAAATTTAAGATTAAAAAATTGTGTTAACCTTCTCAATTACTGCCCTCGTTTTAGAATTTTTTTTTTAGTCTGAATGAGAGCTTTATGGCATCATAGCATAGCAATAACCTGAGATTTCCTTTCTCACACCCATCAACAGGCTCAGAATAAAGGGCATTATAATGAAACTTTCAAAATTAATGTCTATGATTTATAATGATTTATAACTTTCACAGAAGAGACTTCCTATTTTAAGTGTGAAAATATTACTGGGGAGGAGAAAATCCAGCTTCCCTCTTAAATGGAAGATTGATCGTGTCAAATATATACAATGTACAGAGTAGTTTGCATTTGTAGAAAAAATGTGACTTCCTTCACATGGATGGGATGCAAAATATAACACATGTAGTACCTTAAAAATGCATTTCCTTCTGTTGACTGCAGAAGTGTAGATGCCTGACTTGTACATTACTATTAATGTTACAGATACGTCTGGCTGGGTGAGATGAGTTGCATCCTGGTATGCATGTACCAACTGATGGTCTTCACGTTTATTACTGCATTTTTGTGTTTTTAATACCTTGTAAACTTGAGTGTGAGCCCTTCACTGTAAAATAACAAGCAAGTTCTATTAAAATAAGTTAGTGTTGAGACCCATCACATTTCATATTGTTTTTATTTAATAGGCAAATACTCTCTACCCAAGCCTGTAAAATAAACTCTTGTAGGGAGTTCATACAAAATACAACCGTTTCTGAGTTTATTTTACTAGTGATTTCTCGCAGCATGCTAAGAATAAGCTGATGAGGAGATACGTATTTGAAATGGAGAGATACAGAGAATCAAGATTCTAATTCCTTTTTTTTTAGGCTACAAGCAGGACACTTTTGGTGATGTCTAATAGAACACTTTATAATCCAAGAATACTAGAAACAGTAGAATCCTAAACTACATGATACACTGTCTGTTCCTTTGTGTGGTTCAAGGCTCCTTGTGCTATTTTCCTTTTGTCAGGGGAAGCAAAAGCAAATGCACCTTGTGTTATATTCATTGATGAATTGGACTCTGTTGGTGGGAAGAGAATTGAATCTCCAATGCACCCCTATTCAAGACAGACCATTAATCAACTCCTTGCTGAAATGGATGGGTAAATATATGGATTCTGAGGGCACAGAAGGTGCTTGACTGACTGGTATTTTGGATATGTGGGTGAACTTTTTCTTCTTGACAGCTTTGAAGTTTTGTGTAATTTTTTTTGTAATGCTTTTAAGGATATATATTTAATATGTTTTTATGGTTATTTTCTAGTGCTGACAAGAGTAGCATTAATGGCCTTGTTGTACAGAATATAGAAGCTTCTGAGTTGTAGTTGCATAGAAGCTGCAATTATTTCAAATAATTTCTCAATTTTTTTAGCCTGGTTATATATCTAAAGGAAGAAGTTCCACACTGAGATTAGAGCATGTTTTTAACCAGTTGCTGGGTTAAACACGGTCATTCTTGGATCACATGTTGTAGTGTGAAAGCATGTTTTTGATGGGCCAGTGAGGTCAGTAGCAGTAGTTATTGACAAAATTGTAATTTCTGTGTCCAGAAAAAAATAATTCTCACCTTGTTTTCCACACAGCTTTAAACCAAATGAAGGTGTTGTGATTATTGGTGCAACAAACTTCCCTGAAGCATTAGACAAGTGAGTATAATGCATTGATTGTTTTACAGACCATGTGGTAAAAAACCCCTGCAACAAAACCAAAGTTGCCTGTGATAATCTTCTAGTATTACACTGTCATAGCTGGAGTTTCCCTTCTTAAAAAGGATGTGTATTGACCAGTTTTTGGCATTCAGTAGGTTGCAGAGTTAAATATGGAGAAATAATTAATATGTTTCTAAGCATTTAAAATTTCTGGAAGTTTTTCAGCCAAATTGATAAGCTGCATTCCTTGTTCATAAAGCAAAATTTTCAAATGCAAAAAGCCTTTTAAAATGAGTTGGCAATAAATATCTTTCATCTGTCTTTTTACAAGCAGGTAAGAAAAAATATATTCTTTGCATATGTTCATGAGACATAATCTGTGTAGATATCTATAGAAATAGCAATGGATTTTTGTTCCTTGATATACATTAGTTAGTTTACTGCAGCATTTTTGAGTCAATGTACTAAATTGTCATTTCTTTTAGTGCTCTAATACGTCCTGGTCGCTTTGATATGCAAGTTACTGTTCCCAAGCCTGATGTAAGAGGTCGTACGGAAATTCTGAAGTGGTACCTTAATAAAATCAAGTATGACCCATGTAAGTAAATATATTACTGTAATATCTTTATATATAACCGTTTCTATACTGGATCAGGCCCGTCATATTAGTCCTTTGTTCCGTCGGCACATGCAGCTTTATTGTGTTAATAAAGAACAAAAAAATTGTCTAGTATCTAGTGTTTTTCTCTAGTCCTTAAGACTTCATAGTGAGAATAAGCTAAATTTCTTTTAAATGGATTTTTTGTTTATTGCGTAATTTTCAATAGAATATGATTCTAGCTTAAAATTTCAGGAGCAATATGGACTCTAATAAACAAAATGGTTTTGTTTTGGTTTTTTTTCTCCCCCTACAGCTGTTGATCCGGAAATAATTGCACGAGGCACAGTAGGATTTTCTGGAGCAGAGCTTGAAAATCTTGTAAATCAAGCTGCTTTAAAGGCAGCTGTTGATGGAAAAGATATGGTAACCATGAAAGAACTAGAATTCTCCAAGGACAAAATTCTAATGGGTAGGATTTTATACAAAAGACATACATGTATATTATAATACACACGTAGTGTGTATTATAATTATGGTTTATTACCTCATGCAGAGGTTTTCTTGTGTGATGAAGACTTTTATGGGGAAATGGAGAAGTTTTTATGCTGTTGGTTTTTGGATTGCTGGGCTGTGTTGGGTTTTTTTTGGGTTTGTTGGGGGTTTTTTTGTCTCTCTGTTTGGTTTTTTATTGTGGTTTTTTTGGGGGGAGTGTTTTGTTTATTTGGATTTTTTTTAACTAATAAAGTTTCCTATTGGTTATTTCTGAATAGAACCTTTTGAGACCAGAGAGTAGTATGTAAAATCTAGTGTGGAATACATTCTTTAAAATTTGATACTATTTTTAAAGTTAAAAATGCTGCATGTTATACTTCAGCCTAGAGGGAGACACAGGCTTGATTTCTTATCCTTCCCCTACCTATGATCAGAAGCCTGGACTTCTGTTTAACTTCTCATATGGTAGCACAAAGCTTAAACATCTCAGACATAACCACTATAAATCTGGTCTGTTCATTCTTGAGAGAAGAAATGAAGTTTTCTCAGATACTTAGACTGCATTTAAAAGCAGTTTGTCTGTAGAATATGTTCGGGTCCATTTTTAGACATTAAAATCCGACTCGTAAACATTTTGCACTTAATAAGTGTTAGTTCTCTTTGGTTACATGCTGTTCCTCGGCTGCTTTGTGCTCTGTTTGAGTGTATGTAATGTGTGGATTGTGGTGGCCAGCTGTACAAAAAGGTTAATTTAATGTTCCTCTGTTTAAGGACCTGAGCGTAGAAGTGTAGAAATTGATGAGAAGAACAAAACCATCACTGCTTACCATGAGTCTGGACATGCCATCATTGCCTACTACACCAAGGATGCGATGCCCATCAACAAGGCCACAATCATGACAAGAGGAACAACACTGGGACATGTGAGTATTTCTTTATCCAGCTCTTGTAGTATTTTTAAATTTTACTTAGTTTATTAATATTTCTTTGTTTAGTTTTATTTTTATGTTGGTTTGGTGGTGCAGAGGAATTTGTAATGATGCTATTTGCTGTGATTATGTTAATGAATATTGTAGTCTGTTGAAATACTCAGTTTTGAGCAGTCTCTTGGAAAACCCATGGTCATCTTTTCTGTGTGACAGAAAGCTTGCTTTCTTAATTTTGTAATAAATTAGTGTGCACTAGTATAACAGTTCAGATGTACAAGGAAAGAAATATAAGTAAGTTTGGTTCTGCTGCAGTTAAAATAGCACCCAACAGCAAAATTTTGAAGAACATCTAAAGGACTGGTAAGTAGAAGCTCAGCTGTACTTTTAACACAAACATCCTTTATCAGGTTTTTCTTTGTCCAGTGTGGCTTTTTAAAACTTCATCAGTTACCTGTATTGTTTTTAGCATAGATATCCGTAAGTTTTTCTACTTTGCCTTTATCTGCCAAGCATTTGAACAGAAAAATATTTCTATTACGGTCTCTTCCTGTTGAACTTTTTCCAAGTTATTGTGTTCGGTTAATGAAAACCATTGGTCTGAATGGTTGGCAAGTTGATATGTACTCAGTCCCAGTGCAAGGAATAAGGAGAAATTGGTTGAACAGTTATGCTGTTTCTTCTGGTAGTAGATGTAAGTTGCTCACATTGATGTGGTGCTCAGGGTCTGAGGAGGCTGTTTCAGTGGTTCAGCTGAGCACCTCCAAGCAAACCTGTTGAATGCATATACCAGGGGCAGGCCAGAGCATGCAAAGCGTTACATAAAATCTTTATCGGCTTTGGATATAAATAAGAATATTTTTGAGATTACTTCAGTATTTCTTCAGTTTTTGTTACCTGACCACAGTTCTGTATCTTACAGGTATCTTTGCTCCCAGAAAATGACAGATGGAGTGAAACTAGATCCCAGTTGCTTGCACAGATGGATGTCTGTATGGGAGGAAGAGTAGCAGAAGAGCTCATATTTGGAAGTGATCACATCACAACAGGTCAGCTGATTGGTAGTTAAAAGAGTTTTTGATCAAGGCTGTGGACTGGCATGTTTAACGTGGTTTCAGTAGTGTAACTTAGATCTGTTTGCTCTCTAGGGGCTTCCAGTGATTTTGACAATGCTACTAAAATCGCAAAACTGATGGTGACTCGATTTGGAATGAGTGAGAAGGTAGTATCATCAATCCTTTAATATTTATATGGAGCAAAACCAAGTTCTGTTCTGTAGCTAAAGCCTATTTGTCTGTCAGTGATCTCTGAGGTATTAGGGTAAGTAGTTTTCACGAAAAGAGTAAGCCTTATGACCTGGTCTGCTATACAGAGCTCAACTAGAAAACCTGTATATTCGACAGTTTTAAAAATTACCTTGCAGGATTTTCACTCCAAAATTGCCTTGAAAGTTACTAATATCTTCAGAAAATAGTTATAATAAAGCTAGATGTTTTGGAATTGAGGATAATTTTGAGTCTGGGAGGGCAAAGGAGGTAACAACAGTGAGTTTTCTAGACTTTCTTTAGAAGCTTCTTTAGTCATGTTTATTGTCTATCAAGTGTTAGTAGTCTAGGCATTTTGCTTTGGTTTTTAAGTAAGAAAGCGCTTAGTTAGGATCTGTACTGTGACCAATTGAAACAGAATTCTGCAGTAACTACATAGTTGATGAAAAGGCTTCTTGTTTTGCTTCTGCTGAAAGCACTTCAGCAGGCATTTGACTCATGATTTTATTTGTTTGCATGCAGAAGCAATAGGTGCTGAAACTCATACAGTGTTTTATGTGTATGACTGCAACAGCATCAAGATAAAGATATTTTTGTTGTTGTTTAGCTTGGTGTTATGACCTACACTGATACGGGGAAAGTCAGCCCTGAAACCCAGTCTGCAATTGAACAGGAAGTGAGGACGCTTCTACGGGTAAGAGCCTCTCCCTCTCCACTCTCATACTTCTGAGATAAATTGAACACCTGATTGCTTAATTCATTTAAGTAGTGTATACAGGTGAAAGTACACAGGTGGATGAAAGTATTCCCAAGTATTTAATGTAGCTGCAACTTTGAATCTCTGCATATCAAAACTTTTTTGTGATTGTCACGCACAAATAGTGTGAATCAAGTTGGTGGCATTGGACTCTTTAATATACTCTTTAACACTTCTGTTTGGTCAGGATTTGTATTTTGCCTATTCAATTCACAGGAAAAGTATGGCTACAAATTGTTTTAGAACAGATGTGAATGTTTTATGTTACTTTCACATTTCATAACTCCCAAGATAAGTAATTTTGTATAAAATCACAGGAATGGCCATATCAGATCAGAGTGTTGCCTTCAGTATCCTGTTCCTCACAGGGATCAGTGTCAGATGCTTAGGGAAATTTGTAACATTTGATAATCACTGAACTTTCTGATCACTGTTCTGGTAATCTGAATTAGTTTGGTACAGGCAGGAGAATTACTTATATTGTAACATTTAAATGATTAACACTTTTGCTGTAATTGTTGTTGAACTGACTTGGCCTTGTGAGAACTACCAGGATAGAACTAAAAGTTGAAGCTGATACTGCTGGCATTGTTCACCTCCTTGCAGCAACTGGTGACTTTTAGTAGCTGGTAGCTTTCAGCTTTCTAAAACTACATAATATTTTGAGTTTTATAAGTATTAAAAAAGGTAGTCTTTGAGGAACAATCTGTGAATGCTGTAGCTTTGCTCATAGTGCAAAAAAACCTATTTTGTTATAAAAATCAGGAAATTTTCAAATCTACTGAGTCTTTCTAAGTCCTATGTAAGAATACTAAGGTTTGTCTCAGGATTTTGTTTTTATGCCTACTTGTGCAAAATGCAAAGGTGGCATAAACTTTTTGGGTTTTTTTTCATTAATTATGCCAGCTATATTTTAAATCTTTGTGAGTCAGGAGCTGTGCTAGCTTTGAAATATAAGGCACAACTTCAAATGTTTGTCTCAAGCTGTATTTACCTGGAAACAATTTTTGAAGTGGAATCTTACTGTTGTTTTGGTTCTCAAGTCTTAAAATCTCCTTCTACCTGTTCTTAATATTAGGACTCCTATGAGCGAGCGAAGAACATCCTGAAGACTCATGCAAAAGAACACAAGAATTTAGCAGAAGCTTTATTGAAATATGAGACTTTGGATGCCAAAGAAATCCAGATTGTTCTAGAGGGGAAAAAACTAGAAGTAAGATGATAAATTCTGGGATATGTAACTGATAATTTGAAGAATGTACATCTAGCAATGCCGTAGTCTTACGCAGCATAGCCTTTTTTTCTCTTCCTGATGTGTGTATGGCATTAGTGTCACTTTAATATTAGTCTGTCTCTTGTGAGCTTCTGTTACTCATCTATTTGTTGTGTCTCATCAGAATAAGACACAAAATAAAGCAAGTTCCTCATCCTCTGCTCCCTATACTCTTCGCACAAGAAGTTACTCAGAAGGATAAATCTCAGGGTTGAATTCAGCATTTTGATTCAATCAAATGTGTTGAAGCTGAGAAGAAAAACATGCAGATACACTGGTGTGTGTTGGCACAGCTTCCTGGGCCATGCTGCTCCATGTGCTTTTGAAGTGATACCCCACAATATGTGCTCTGGAATGTGTTAAGGAGAGTGACAGACTGAGATGTAAAGCAGTAGGATGTCGTGTAGCTATTGCTCATGCTCTGTTTGAGGCTAGAGATCACTACTAAAGGCTTTTATTTAGAAATGTAACAAAACATCTCAAAGGATGAACAAGCTACATTGTGGGAGCACCATGCTAGACAAAAATATTAGTGGTCATGTTTCCAGTACTCTTGGGGTTAAAATACACGCGTGTATGGCTGGGAGAGAAATTTTAATGCAAAAACAACAGGCTAAACGTATCTAAGCCTCTTTGGACCATGTTTTGGGTAGAACTGTAGCAGGGATAAGAGAAATACCTGTGACCTCTGATGTGCTGCTGACAAGTTTCTTAAAATTTTTATTACTGCAGTAGACAGATGACAGTGCTTTGATGACACTGCTTTTTACACTGCTGGAGATTCTACAGAACTAGTTTCTATTAATACTATGTATGGGCGTTTGATAATCCAACAGGTAATCTCTTTGAAGAGGACAACATTGCTCACTGAAGAGTAATTCAGAAAATGTTTGAAGCATGTGTTATTTCAAGTAACATTCCCAGTTCTGTTCTGTGGTAGAAATAGGGAAGTAAAACCTTTTCTTTCAACCCTTACAGAAACCTCGGGAAATTCTAAGAAAATACAAAAAAAGTTTTGAAAACAAGAGCCGTTTCCAATCAAGTGGAAGTGATGGCTAGCAATTATATGCCAGTATTCTTCTGATCTCATGGAACTGGTTTTTAGGAATAACACATTTTGATCATAATCCTTCTGCACAATCAGTTGTAGCCTTGTGGGATTCCAAGCTTCTGTTGCAGAGGGCATGTATTAGCGTATAAATGTCGAGGGTTACCATTCTTGGACATTAAAATAGCTGGGCTGGTGCCAATAAATGTGATTGGAAACTGGTAGCTACACGTAAAACCAGAAGTAACATAGTATTTTAGAATTTTCTGAGTGTAATGCTTGATTATAACCTATTTTTTTTAGTAAGAGCACATGGGGGTTTTTTTCCCTTTCAAAATGAGATCAGCTTTCTTTCTGCCTGTTTTTGTCAGCTTACTATAGTGACATCCCGCTCAGTGTGGGAGTCGAAATGTTATAAAACAGTATAGGAAATGTCTAGGCTGACTACTTACAGTTGTATTTCAGAAATATGCCAACAGAAACAGAAATATACTGCATATTTGGCATCTGTTTTTGGAGTAATAAAGGTTAATTTTAATTATGCACATTGGTTTTCTTTTTGTTCCCTGTAAATCGCTATAAAATGTAATACCAAGTTCCCTAGTATGTAAATGGAGGTGTATAAAACATTTAAAATTGTAAATAAATTTAAGAATTCTGGCAAAATTGCACTCTCTCTAAATGAGATTTCTAGGGAATGTTCTCCCTAGAAATTCACACCTTTTTCAATTGCCACTTCAGTAGTGGGACTTGAAAGGGATCTTTTCCAGCTGCATAATGTGAATTTGCATTTAGAAGAGAAGCAAAAAAACCTTTTCTTGTTTGAAGTTACTAAAATCTCTATTGAATGATCTTGTTTTGGGGGGTAAGTCCTTGAAGTCCAACTTATTTTTCTTTTTCAAAAGCTTCTTGCTATATGCATAGAAGTAGGATAGTCTCAAAAAGGAAAAAAAATAGTGATATATCATTGGGTCATGAAAGATTGTTACAAGCTTAGCCATAAAGTATAAAAGGTATCTTTGCTTTCTGGCCAATTTAACAACACAAGTGTTACTGAAGAGTTTAGTGTCTGTCATTCCTAGTTGGTTTTGTGCATGTAACATCTCCGGGGTTTCCAAGAAACTTGTCTGTTGAGACATTGGATTTGACCACTGGTGTTCTTGGGAGCATCTAGGAGCTGGAATTTCTACTTTCATAATTACTGGGCAGAGATAGGAGAGCACTGGCTTGGGTTTGTGTGGCAGGGTTTTTGTAATGAGGAGGCTACATGCGTGGCATCTGGGAGAAGATGCCAGAAGCTTCCCTATGTCCAACAGAGCACTGCCAGACAGCTCTAGGAGGACCTAACCCTGTCCAAGGCTGAGCCCATCAGCCCTGGTGGTGAAGCCTCTGAGACAACGCACTTATGAAGGGGAAGAAGCTCTGCCCAAAAGCAAGTGCAGCCAGAGAGAGAGGAGTGAATATGTGAGAGAAACAGCTCTGCAGACACCAAGGTCAATGAAGATGTAGCAGGGTGAGAGTGAGAGTCCTCCTTGCCCTGAGGAGAGAGGAGCAGCAGAGACAACCTGTGATGAACTGACTGCAACCCCAATTGCTGTCCCTGCCCCCGCTCTAGTGTCCAGCCAGGGCACACACACCATAACCACAAAAGCAGCTTCCAGAAATCAATCAGAGGGTGAGAATAACCTCAGTACCTTTAAGTAGGAACGGCCTCCTGCTGTTGAAAACAGGGCAGAGCTAGCTGCTTAGATGGACTGTTTGCTTTTTAGATACGTCTAAAGTGGTCACAAGTAGAGTGACACATAAAAATAAGACATTCAAACTTGGACATAATTCTGAATGTTCTGTATTCCTGAGGCTGGCATGCCAGAATTCTACCAGCAAGCTTAATCCAAAGGAAATACAAACTTCCAGTGAAAGTTGTGACCTGCTCCTTCTGGCTGCTTCCTACTCTCTGATGATCTGAGTCAGCTGAAATGTCAGAACAGTTTTCTAAATCTCAATCCTTTAAACTGGCTGTGAAGTTAGAGCAGTCAAGCCATTCCTAACTTTCTGCTCTCTTGATCTGCTTGGAAATTTTGGCTAGAAGCAAGGAGAGCTATTTTTGCTTCTAAAACATGGCCAAACAACACGATGAGAGGTGAGAGTACAACTTCAAATAGGCCACTCTCTCTACTTCCCTCAGGAGATTTCCTTTCTCTCTTTCCAAAAGCACGACTTACATTCTAGTGTTTATTAAGAGGCCTTCCTCTGGTGTTGGCCAACATAAGATCATCATCTGCTCCTTTCACAGCATCATCAGTGCATAAATGGCTGCAGCATTTGCCATTAGAGCACTGGTATTGACCATGAAACATTTAATGGGAGAAGGGGGGACTCTAGTGCATGGGGTTGGGGTTTTGTTTCATTTTGTTTTTTCCCAAATCTAGCTTTGTCGTTAGTGCCCTGTCCTGGAAATTTAATGCTGCTAGTTGTAATTCTGAGACTCAGCACTAGGTTTTGATGTTGAGCTCAGAAGCTACACACAAACTTCTTAAAGGTACCAGATGTTCAACCTTAGCTAGAAAATGGGACACCAAGAAAAGGCTTTGAACAGAAAACGTCAGCTTGGGGTGAGTCTTCCCCAAGGGTTTCTTGTGCTGCATTAGGAACAAGCAGATTTTGTCACCTGAGGGCTTATGAGTTATTGCAGTCTGAGACAGTTCTGACCTTTTGTAATCTTGCTGTAAAACACCCAGATTTGAGCCTCTTGGGCAAAAACTGTCTTCCGGTTCAGTGTTGGGATGAGTTACAGCATCAAGGCAAACAGGTGGAAAATGCAGTCCAGTAGAAGATACTCTTCCCCACTGTGAACACATCCTGACAAACACGTAACGTAGTCCATTAACCTGATGCAGTGGTCAGTGTTTATAATAATTTTAATACATTCAGTAAACACAAAAAAATATTTAACAACATTAAGATGCTGAGGCAAGAACACACAAAAATGAGAAATACAAATGGAATCTCTAAGTTTTAATTTGTTCTGTTCTTTTTCTTGCCTGGCTTTTCTGAAGCCTTTGCTTCCCTGTTGTGTTTATTTTTTTGTCCTTCATTTTCTTCATGTCTTATATTCCCTGACAGTCTTTGCAATTGAATCTACATAAAATAAATATAAATTATAATACATTAAACTTAGTCATGAACAATCTTTATAATTTCTCAAGCTCTAGTTTTTTAGATTTGGTATTGGGTGATCTGCCAAAGTTTCCAAAAAATGTTAAAAACACTGGAATAAAAACAAGACCATGAAGAGCCCCAAACAAAATAACGAGGAACATGATCTTGAAGAACGTCCTAAAGATGTAGGTGTTTGCTGCAGCCAGGACAACTACTCCTAGTATCGTAGAAACTGCACCTTGAAGTACTGGGTAACCTAGCAGGGACAGAGCTTCAATTGCCCTTTTATTGGCTGATGACTCTCCACTCGCAACAAAGGCATAGGAAATATGAGCAGAAAAATCTACTGAAAACCCTATGCAAATGACCAGGTTGATCATGGATATGGAATCGAGATTGACGTTCCAGAACGCCATGAAACCAGCAACGCCAACTATAACAGAGGCTATAGCAAAAGTCACCCACAAGCTGCACAACGGGTTAGGAATGAGCAGAAGGGAGACAACGAGCATCGCCCCGGCAGCCACGACAACGTTCTGAACAGTGTTCTGCACTATCACCAGGTACTGGTCATAGTAGATGAACGCTGGGTGATACACCTTCAGTGGAATGCTGCACTGCTCGGCTGCCTCTCTTAACTGGTTGAGAAGATTCTTCTCATCAACGGCTGACGTCACATTCACTGTCTGGATGAAGAAACGTGAAGCTTCTATTTCATCCTGAGTCTTGTTTATGTCCCACTCAAAACTGGGATGAAATCTGAACAGTATAGTTAAGTTATTGAAGAAGTCAGTCTTACTGTTTATATTTATCAATCCCCTTTTGGCAAGTTCTGTGTATACTCTCAGCCATGACTCTGAGTGGTTCTTATCTACATAGGAAACGTTCTCTAAATTCTGTGCACAGCTCTCAATGCCAAGACGCACCGTCTCATTCCAGTAATCTACACTCTCAGTAATGACAACCATGACCCTGGGTCCGTACGTCGAGAAGTATTTCTCATCATCATCATAGTATGGAATAACGTAGGAGTCATCATTTGCCAGATTCCGGAGATCGATGCCTTCCCTGATCTGAGTACACCCATAAACACTGCCGCCCAAGTATGCTCCGTACAGCAACACCACGAGCACCTTGATCCATTTATTTGTAATAAAGGGACCGTAATACTTCTTAAAGAACATGCTCATTGGATGCTCACCTTCTGGCTGAGATGGCTGCCTGGAACAGCTGCCAATACAGCAAGCATTGTACAAGCAGGAGTTCTCAGCCTGATCTTCACCTACTCCCACACGCGTACAAGTCAGCCAGTGGCGGTTCCCTTGCTCCCTTTTGTGATTTAATACCAGAACGGCCCCAAAGAAGGTCATGGTATATACATAGCAGAAGACAAAAGCTGTGCCCGTATAGAGGCAAAAAGACCTCACGGACGGAAAAGCAGTCCAGGTGCCAATGAAGAAGGCCAAAACATCTGTGAGAGTGGTGATGGTCACGGAAAGCGCCGCCTCTGCGTAAGTCTCGGCCAGCAGAGACTTAACACTGGATTTCTCTTTTTTCCTTGAACTTTGTTCCCAGGAAGCAATCATGATGAACATGTCATCAACGCCAACCCCTGCAAGAGGAGACACTGTTAACGCTGCACTGCAGATGGCAGCTTCCACCAACACCCAACAAAACGACGTTATTCACATTTCAGACTGCATAAAATTTTGAAAAAGGAAGCTGGGCTACTAACACTGCTCTAGTGTTGATGCAACTTACATGAGAATCTGGAAAACAGATCCTTTGTGTGTAGCTGAATGTATTATCTTTCAGCACCTCCTGGTGACCTGATGGGTTGTTGATCCCCCACCAACTCTGCTGAAGGACTGAGCACACCTACTGCATCTCTGACAAGCGTCTTGTAGCTGATGTC
The DNA here is from genome assembly GCA_014706295.1 of Lycocorax pyrrhopterus obiensis. NCBI lineage: Eukaryota > Metazoa > Chordata > Aves > Passeriformes > Paradisaeidae > Lycocorax > Lycocorax pyrrhopterus. The sequence continues at coordinate 16,559,427 of JACSVZ010000002.1, read as the reverse complement.
CACGTGTCTACTGATGCAGATGACACAGATTTCAAAGCATCACATATTCTGATGCTCAACTATTCTTATCACTGGAAGCATCCCCCATTATCTCTGGAATCTCTTCTTCAGCACTGCAGCAACTTAGACCAATAATTTCTTGTTCTGCCTTCAGAAGACAGGAAGAGCAGTTGCTACCACACGGGAGAAGAGTGATTCCAGTTTTCCAGAGGCTCACTTTTTAATGCTCTTTGCCCTCCACTTCTCTCCAGTTTATCTTTCAGCACTTATTCATGATTTATTATTCATTTATCTTTACATTTATACTGATGCACTCACAAATATTACCTGCCAGATCCCTGGGAAACCCTGCAAGGAAGACTGGATCCTGGGCTTGGGTTTTTGCTAAGACGCCAGAGTAAGTGAGCTGAAGTTCAAAAAGGAAGAGCCAATGGGCTTCTCTCAGCTCTGCTAACTCTCAAGACTTTAATCACACACCTTTCAGTATTTTGCCATGTTGTCAAGGGCTCTTCTATTCTCTGAAAATTAATCACACAAAAGGGAAAGCAGGGCTGCGCTAACAGTGGAGAGAGATTTAGCCAAGCACAGAAGAATAGGTGAAATCACTACTGGCTACCTGAACTGGCAATTGCCAGTAAACATTCAAAGATGAATTAAGCAGCACGTCACAAGGTACTACTGCATGGCAGAGAGCCAGGCTGCTTCGGAAAGCAAGCAGCCTTCAAAGCAAATCCTCGGATGTACTGAGAATTTGTTTGCTTTAACGCAAGGAAGACAAAAGTCTGCGTGTTATTTCTGAAGATCTGAAGAGACTGGCTTAAGCCCTTTCCCAGGTAAACAAAGGGGTCTTTTTGATAGTCAGAGCCACTGCAATTGATGAGCAAACAAAAGTAAATTAAAAATGCATTGGAATTATGCAGGAAACTAAGAAACAATGCCTGCCCTAAGGAGCATTTGCACTGGACAGCTAGGATGATGCACAGCCTCTGTCAACCTGGGAGCTCCATGTGTTTTCCTTAGCACGATACCAAGCCCAAGAAAACATCACATGAATGCATCATATAGGAGATCAGTAAGGATTTTAAAAAGCAGTAATTTATTTGTAGCAACATTATCTAACAGTATTTGGAAATTTCAGCACTGGCTGTTAAGCAGTCTGTGCATCAAGGATGCAATGATACCAACTTCCTTGGGTTTTTTTAGGGGGGGAACTGCTTGCACAAATGGTGCATCACTTCAGTTGTGTAGCTGAATGAGAGTGGTTAGTACATAGATGTTATATTGCAGAGAATTAATTATCCTGGCTACATTTCCAGGGACACTAGAACAATGCTGGAAGTGCTAACCTTACCACTGTCTCATTTACAGTTTTCCTGCTGTAGCAGTGGATCTAGATCAGGCCTTGTCTTCTGGGAAAAGCTGCCCTTGCACCAGAACCCATCTGCAGTCCCACTGTGGGCATGCTGAGCTGAGCTGAGGGGCTCGCCCGCCTTTAGGTGCTCTGAGGAGGCTGCACCTCTGGGTATCTCCTCCACTCACTTCAGGAGAAAATGTGTTATCTGACATTCACATCATAAAAGACTGACACCATTAGGTTGTTTTAACTTCACTTTAGTCTTTGTAGCTGAATCTGACTCACTTTTTCTACTTACCCAGAATCAGGAATGGTGCATTTGCTACAGTGACCACAAACGGAACTCCACAGAAGAGCATCAATCCAAAGCTGCTCAATACAGCTAAGCCGGAAGAAAGCACTCCACAGGTTGCAAGCCAGATATTATTTCTTATACAGCTCAGTCTGAAAATATTTCAAGGAATATCTTAGTTATCTGTCAAATACTTCACCAATGTGTTTGGCATGAAAAGTGCACAGATACAGCGATAGGCAGTCTCAGAAGAACTCGTGATGAAAGCCGCTAGCAGAGTTCCCAGGTGCCAGCATTACATAAAATTAATTTCTCTAGGAGGTGTTATACACATCATTACCACTGCCCAACTATATTCGGAGGAGCAAAGATGTGTATTGATCTTTGCATCAATAACAAGAGATGGCAAAATAAGGATACATAAGCTCTACCAGTGACACTAGACTTAGGGTGACCCAAAAAACTGGTGAATTTCTAGAAGCTCTTTGATTTTACATGAATTCTTGCTGTAGCATATCACTGGAAGCACCTTTCAGGTAGTAAGTGCTGTGTAGAGAAACCTTCTCAGCAGGCAGATTGGCTACCAGCCTTTTGCCAAGACACCCCTGAGCGCTGGTTCAAGCATTCCACAAGAAGTGCTTTAATAGGTATGATGCTTGATGCAAGCGCTAAACCAGGCTGCTCACCCTGCAAGCAGAATTTCTTTTGGAAGTACAGGACAAACACTGCTGTACAGTTGTTGAGTGTACAATAGTTCACTTTCCAACAGCACAAAGGGCAGATTAAGTTCTCTGTGGACAGCAGGTAAGGCTCTGATTCTACTAGCAAGCAGAGCAACTAAAGCTGTACCCAGACTCACAGGAATCTATGAAGCTAGTGCGCATCCACCTGAACTTTAACTAAGTACTGAACACTTGTTCAGGTTTTCATCTGCCATCTAAGCAGCTGGGAGATACACACAGGTAGACAAGAAAAAGCAAAGAAATACATTTTGCCTATAAAATGTCACAGGAAGTCTGCAGCTTCAAGAACGCCTTCACTCGGCAAGAGCAGAAACCAGCTGAGGGAGATAAAGAAGAGCAGACATCACTGCTCATTGAGCCACAGCTTAGAGACATTTTACCTTAGGCAAGAGATGACTGCAAAGGTTATTGTCAGGAAATATGTTATGGAGAAGAGCGGGATCACACTCTTGGTATTTCCTTCAAACTCCTGTTGTCTGGACAGCGAGGTAAAGTAGGTCACCTGCCGTTAAAACAACAAGGAAAGAAACAATGAAGCACTTTTCCTCTTCTCCTCGGTCTTTGTACACACGCGCAGGCAAGGCCAAACATCACGTCGGCAGAGGAGCATTGCCCTGGCCCTCGCAGCCCGCCCGCCTTCTCCCGCCACCGTCTCCTTTCCTTTCCTTTCGGCGAGGGGGCTGCCCGGACATTTCGGGCTCGGCCGCTCCGCACGGCCGTACCCGCCCCTGCGTTACCTGAATGGAGCCGAGGCGCAACTCCGCCACTCTGGACGAGATGTTCTGCAGGAAGCTCTCCAGCCACCGCCGGCTGTCCTGCGCCTCGGGGCCGTCCTCCCGCAGGTAATACATCAGCTTCAGGGCCCGCGCCCTCCGCACCCGCCCGTCGTCCGTCTCCACGCCGCCCAGCGCGGCCCCCAGGAAGACGCCGTCGTTGACGGGGAAGCGGAGGCTCTCCGGGGCGGGCGGTCCCGCATCGCCCCACCGCGACAGCAGCGGGTTGGGGCTGGCGCAGCCGCCGGCGGTGCGGGCGCAGAGCCGCTCGTACTCGGCGTCGTGCACGGTCGCGTTCAGCCGCAGCAGCTCTGCCCACGCCGCCGGGTCCAGGACCGAGGTCCCGTTCGTCGCCACGGCGATGAGGGCGGCGTGGCGCCCTCGGTGGGCAGCCGCGGGGCGGAGAAGCGCTCCGAGTCGTCGGGGGGAAAGTGCCGCCGCACGAAGTCGCGCTCGGCCTTGGCGGGCCCCCACGTCGGCGTGAACTGCCCCTCAATGTCGTTCGCCTGCCGCTGCGGCAGGAAGAGGAAGCCGGCGCCCAGCCCGCCCGACAGCAGCAGCGGCACCAGCACGAAGGGCCAGGGGCAGGCGGCCACGCCGCTCGCCAGCCCTTCGAAGAGCCGGCGCAGCGGCCGCTCCACGCAGTTGGTGTTGCGGCAGGAGCAGCGCTCCGCGGGGTCCCGCGGCCCCGCCATGGGCGAGGCGGGCACGGGCTGCCGGCGGCAGCTCCTCGCCGCGGGCGCGTCCCACGCCGGGGCCCGACGGTGCGGTCTGTGCCGGCGCCGGAGAGGAGAGGAGAGGGAAAGGACAGTGACAGGAGTTCAGAGCCGCCCTCTGCCCGTCAGGACCTCGGACCACGTTTTTCAGCGGGCAGAACCGCCCCCGCCGTGACTCAGCGGGGCTTCCGCCGCCTCCCGGGTGGAGGCAGGGGGGGCCGGGCGGGCAGACCAGGCTCTCCCCGCCGCGCCCCGCCCCGGGTTCGTGTCCCCCCTGCCCTCCGTTTCCCCTTCGGCTTTGGTTCCGCGGGGACCGGCCCGTTTCCAGAGCCCGCCGTGCTGAGCCGCTGCCTGGAGCCTGGCTCTGGCTCCATGCAGACCCTGCCGCTTCCCGGCACGGCACCGCGCCTACATTTCATCCTCTAGACGTCATCGGCTTTTTTAGTGTTTTCCCCGAAGCTGCTGCAGTCGTTACTTCGCTACTGTGCATTATTCTTCTATCTGAGAGCAAAACACAGACAGTGGTGATGTACATCTTGCAGTGTTTGCTCTGTCAGTGTACAGGTTTATAAAACGGCAAAGTGACAGTGAAAGAAATAAAAGACTTTGAAACAAGGGTTAGAGATTCCAATTGGCAAGTCCCAAGAATATCACCTGTGTAATGTGCCAGAGCGTTATCCAGTAGTAATGATAGAAAGGATCTTTCCAAGTCCAAAAACTATCCTGCAGCCTGGTGTTCTTGACACTGATGACAGTGATTTGAGTGGTTTCGGGCTTAGAAGAACATTAAGCTCAGGTGTGACAGTGCTAGAGAGGTGTCCAGACAACATGTCACAGGCAGGCACTTCTTCTCCTTGCCTTTGAAAGAAGCAACTCTCTCCTCTCCTGCCAGTAGTTGCAGAAAAGTTGTAGGTATTTCTCCCATCTGGGGAGGACAGGCTTGGCACCTGTGAGTGTAAAATAGCCAGCCAGGCTCTGAGCAGCGTTATATATCTCCTGCTGTGCTCAGCACCTAGGGCAGGTTGGATCCTGGTGATTCCCTTTTCCATGCACAGGTGTTCTGAGACAGGTATGTCAGACAGGCAAGTTAGAAGCTATTTCCTGTAGCTTCTAACTTGTTGAAACCTAGGAACTGGCTTGGTGGCAGTAGCTACCTAGTCAGGGTACGCATTGGGCACAGGCTAGTGCCTTTGGGTTAGCTCTGAGGCTTGAGGATCTGGCCTACAGCATGGAAAGATAGCTCCACCAACTCTCAATTCAGAGTGGTGTTCAAGCAGGTAATACATGCCAGTGCTCTCCCAGAATCTGAATGCTTGTCCTTGTTCCCTGGCCTATTAATGCACTTTATATTAAGTTCTAATATGATAAAATATGCTTCTTGGGGCAGGGCCAGGAACTAGTAATAGGACTTCCAGCAAGTCAGGCTTCCTGGTATTTTTTGGATGAAGGCACAATCTGTCTTTTGTTATGTTGCATTTGCTGGAAGTTTCAAAATGAGATTCCAGCGAATTACTGTTTGGCCTTCCTTCCTTCCTTCCTTCCTTCCTTCCTTCCTTCCTTCCTTCCTTCCTTCTGCTTGTATAGTAGGTCAGGGACTAACATTCCAATTTCCATGCCAAGTGTATAATAAAACTTCGTGATTTTTTGCCGACCCTCTAAGTTTTGTCGTTTCTTTCAACCATAAGCATTTACAAATCTTGGGCGCTCCCTTCCCTTTAAGGGTGTGACATCCCTTTTTTGGCATCACGGACAGGATGCCATGGTTAAAGGGGTCCATTTGGGATATCATCCGTGAATTCCAGATAGGTAGTGATGGGAAGAATATAAGGCATGCCCAACTCCCCCGGGCACAGAATGTGCAAGTGGAAATTGGTATAGCCCTGAGGCAGTGGTTAAATATATAAATGTGGTGTTAAGTGAACAAAAGGTATGGAAGGGGAAAAGTAAAGCAGTTTTATGTCCTATTTTTTGCCCAACAGGAGAGGTATGCCAACAAACAGGCAGAGGGAGAAATTATTAGATCTCTGCAGGGTTTGGTGAAAGCACTGCAGGATCAGTTAAATGAGAGAGGAAATAGGCTTCGGTAGCAAGTGTTGCCTCCTGCCTAGCGCGACGGTGAAAGGGAGAGTAGGCTGCAGGCTGCTCGCTGCTGAGCGCCGTCAGGAAAAGGGAGAGGCTGCCGGCGAGGGCGTTGCTTGGAGCGCTCCAAGAGGCTGCAGGCACAAGGGCTGCTCGCAGCTCAGTAGGGTCGGGAAGGAGGCACTGAGCTGCAGGCGGAGGCAATGCTTGCGGAGCGCGATCGGGGAAAAGAAGAGAGGAGGAGGCATTGAGAAACGGATGTCAGCTACTCGCTCTGCAATTAAAGTTCATATTGAAAACATTCTGGGTCTTGATATTCCGTGCCTTTAACCGCTGCTGTGCTAAATTTTGCGAAGCTGATAAGTCAAATTCAGAGAGCATCCCACTCAGGGAGGGCAACTCTAATCCCAGGAGCCGTCCCCCAGAAAGGTGGAGGAAGCAGCAACAGCAGTATGGCAAGCACTTCAAGAATTGAAAGTTGAGATTCTACCTGAGGAATGTCAAGGCCAAACTGTCCCTGACGGACCAAAGAGATATTTACTATTCAACTCAGCTGCATTTAAAGAGACAGAACAGAGATATCCTGAGAGGGGAAAAAGGACTTCTATCACTAGCCTCAGCTGTTAAACAACTTAAGCCACTGTTTGGACTAACCCCTCCAGGACTTGTATTGTTTTCTCTTCCCAGGAATGATACTGGGAATGATGCCATGCACCCCCACTGAAGATCAAGCTAACCATTGAAGGACTGCTTATCCTTGCAGGAGCAATCATTGCCAGCATGAACTAAATTTGGTTCACACATCAACAAGTTCGACCCACAAGGTGGAGACCCTCACTTCTTTATTTATGCTAATCAGTATGGCAACTCTAGTACATTCTGCACCACATGTGCTTCTCAGTTGTGGCTGCAATTTACTGTGGCAGAAATTATAAAGGAGATGAAAGCAATTTGCCCACTGAAATCCAAAAGGTAACCTGAGATAATGGAAGTAGATTTAAAAGGAAATTCCAGTCTTGGTGTTAACTAGTTAGTTTCTCTTATAACCCAACCAACTGTAAAGGCACCATTTTTGTTTTAACAATGCACAGTGCTATGGTATATACTATATAGCCAAAGGTTGTGCCAAAATTAATCACAACGGAGCTGCACCCTATCCCCTGGAGCATAGAGTATGAGCCTGAGGGAATGGATGTGCCTGGATGAGAACCTATTGTGACTCTGTACTTGTAGACAACCTTATGATAGATTCAAGTAGTCACCCTTATATTTGTGTGTGTAACTTAGCTGAAATTACAAGATATGATTTTAGTATTCAGGTCCTGTTATATCCTATCTATTGTTATGATTTAATTATATGTAAGATCTACAGTCTACCCCTATTGGCATCAATCTCACCTTGATGAGAAAGCTGCTATTGAAGCAAACACAAGAAAAAGGACAAAAGAATTTGATTACTGTTCATCACCATGTGGAAGAAATCCACTGGTGCAAGTGAAGAAAGACCTGGAACTCCATTGGTGGGATGTTTTATTTCGATGGTGGAACAAGCTGATAAATACTTGACATGCCTAAGAAGAGAGCTGAGAGGGATAGCTGGTGCCCCACATTTAAGCAGCTTGTACTTGCCTCTTTTCAAAGATCTGTGGGGACCCAGCCATACAATCAATTAATTTTTAATATCCCTAGTGGCCTCATCTCTAGGTGGTGACAGAATGTGCCTGCCACTGTCCACTTTAAGTCCACATAAACCAGCCAAGAGCAGCTGTATGAAAAAGCCTGAAAAGCAAAAGAACAAGCAGATCCCATTCAAGTGGCTGAGTTGTGTCCCTGTTGCACAGGACTCATGGTCAGATCATTTCTCAGGTGAGCAGGAGGCCCGGGCTCAATCCCACCTTCAAACCGAGGTGGCAGAACCTTCTCTCTTCCACAGCAGGGCCCACCATCTGTCTCTGGGGCATTTGTACCCTGCCAGAAGGAAGAAGAAAGGAGAATGATTCAGCCCAGGTCTCTCTCAGGCAGAGCCCAGGTAGGCTCGCAAATGCAGACATGACTTTGGTTGTGGCCTGAGTGTCACAATGGCTCCAGGGCTGAGCCAGCACCTAGCTGAAGAGACACCAGGGTAGGGAGAGAAAATGCAGTTTTTTGAATGTGGGACCTTCTGCACAGCGTTTGAAATTAAGAAACAACATGTGCCTCGCTGGTGAGACTCCCTGCTTCACAGCCTTTTTTTGTTTGAAAACTCTTCTTCAGTTTGCCCTGTCAGACTCCATTTCCCTCTACTTGGAACAGGGCTCATCTCCTGCTCTGTCCACGGCTGCCTGTTTTCTCTGCTCACAAGCTCTGTGGTAATATTTATTTATTTTGAAAGGTAAAGCTGTCCTCGGTCTCTGTATTCTTGGGTCTCCCAAACATTTACTGAGCCTGGAAGTGATTCCAACAGTTTTGTAGAATCATGGAATAACTTGGGTCAGAAGGATCCTTTGGCACTCGTCTCACCTGCGCCCTGCCCAGAGAAGGGCTGCTGTGGGTGTTAGGCCAGGTCACTCAGGGTTTTACCCAGCTGAGTTTGGAGTTACCTCCAAGGGTGCGTATTCCAGAGCCTCTGGGCAACCTGCTTCAGTGTTTGACTACTTCATTGTGATTTGTCCCCTCATAAATGTGAAGGTTTTGGTAGAGGGTCTGCAGGGGTGGCCTCTGTGACGAGAGACCAGGCCTGCCCTGAGCTGGTCGAAGTTGATGCCAGTAGGATCCAACAGACCCAACTTAAGGCATGGCTGGGCCCATCCTCAGGGGAGTCTGTGGCACCTCTGGGAAAGTGCCTTAAAGTGAGGGTGGCAAACACTAAGCAGAAGGAGAAACAAGGCCAGGGCGGAAGGAGAAGGAGGGAAGAAATCCACACTGGATCAGGAGGAGGGAAGAGAGAAGAGGATACCTGGGCAGGGGTTGGATCCAAGGTTTTGCTAGAGCAGGAGCTGAAAGGTGCAGCCTGGAGAAGCTGCTGCCAGTGAAGAAACCGGCCACGTGTGTGCTGGTCCCAGTCTCCTGCGCTGGCCAGTGCCTCAGCAAAGGACCTGAGCATGGCCTGGGGTGAGGGGACTGAGGAGAAAAAGGTCTGGAGGGCGGGGGGAAGATGTGTATGAAGGAAAGCAGGTTTTTTTCCTGAGGGTTGGTTGGTTTTTTGGGTCTCCCTTTGTGACTGCTGAAGGCCTGGCTGCAGAGAGATTTCTCAGTTTTCTGACAGCGTCTGTGTGAAAGCCTTGCTTTCTCACGGACGCTACGGGAAAACAGTTGAGAGATTTTGTAAACTACGGTATTGTTATGATACCAAGGAGAAAATATCTGAAGTAAGTGTTGTTGGGTTCAGCCAATCCCTCTGGGGGGTGGTTGGTCAGCGAACCAATAACCTTATGTCAGTCCAGCATGCTAAGGTATATAAGCGAATTTGTAAATTAATAAAGGGTTGGTTTCTTCTCACCCTAAACAGTCCATGTCGCTTTCTTCCTCGGTCTCTGCTAGCTAGCGACATCCCTTGATACCAGAATCTCTAATTAATAGATTGTTAATTGGCAAATAAATTAAATTCATGGAAATTCTCTGAAGGAATAAACAGGTTTTGCCCGTGACAATATCTAACTGGAATTTCTCTCATACAATTTGTGACAGTTGGTCCTTGTTCTTTCCCAAGATATGTCTGAGAGCAGCCTGGCTGTGTCTTCCCTGTACCTTCCCATCACATGTCTGAAGACAGCAAGAAGATGCTGCCCCACCCATAGTCATCTCCAGACTAGATCTAGGTCCTGTGCCCTGGTGCATTGGGTGCTCTAGGACTCAGCCATCACGGTGCCCCTCCACTGGTCTCACTCCAGTGAGCTGGTATCTCTTTTGTACTAGGGAGCTTTGCCCTGAGCACCGTAGTGATGACGAGTTCTGGTGCTGAATGGAGGAAGACAATCACTCTTGCTAATGCAGCCCCCAATGTGGTTGCCTGTCACCACCACAAGGTTGTGTTGTTGACTCATGTTCATACACTACTAACTCATGCTTAGTTGTCTGGGTGGTGAATATAGACTTAAAATAAATGCTTACGAAATAAGGAGGAAGGGATGTCAACAAACTTAGCACTTTTTAGTTTCTCAGCTCCATGAGTAATTATTTCCAAGCGTGCATTAATGAAAATCTCTATCTGCTCTGTGTTTCATAGGAAGAAAACATCTTTGTGATTTCTGTCCTTTCAATAAATCCCTTTAGCCTAAAGTAATTTCCTTATATAACTGCAAAGATCTTTTGCAATCATGTTATTTGAAGTAAAATGCCGTGAGATAGCATTTCATGTAAGTTTTCCCAATTTCTTGAAAACCTTGTCAGGAATTCTAGCTTGTATGTTCTATTGTTTGGAAGGTTTAGTTTACAAAGGAGAAATGACAATTTTTCTGTGCTTTATTTTAAGTTATGTTAATATTGTTCTTTAGCTACCTTTAATTTCTCAGCTGTCTGCTTTAATGAAAAAATAGGAAATCAAAATGTTGCAACTAATTGTAAAACAAACTAAATTTCACAGAATAGTTCTGTTTGGAGAGCTGTCTAGAGATCTAGTCCACCCTGCCCTGCTGAAGGGTCAACTAGAGCAGGTTGCTGAGGACATTGTCCAGTCCAGTTTTGAACATCTTCACTGGTGGATACTCCACAATCTGTCTGGGCAACCTGTTCCAGTACCTGAGAATTCTCGCTGTAAAAAGGTCTTGGTTTGATTCTTACTATAGAGGTAGCCTAGAAAAGTTGTACAATAAGCTGTGAACACCAGTGCAGCTCTGAAGAAGCTAAGGAATTAATTCCTCTTGTTTTTCTATTTTCATGAAGTCTTTGATCTCAGTGGTAGACTGTGGTGAAGTGCAACACAACCAAGTCTCAGAAAGCATGGTGTATTTTAATTTCAAAATGCAGAGCTGTGTTCTTACATCAGGAATGGATGTTTGTAGTTCCAAGTTCTCCATCAGAGCATAGATGGCTTATTTCTGACCCTCTCTTTGGAATGCCAGGACAGAGGGGCATTTCCAAGTGCATCCAGGCTGCCCTTGGAAAGTGCTTTGCCAATTGTGTGAGACACACTGGACACTGGAGTAAGACAAAGTGACATCATTCTATCCCATTTCTTCCACCGTAATGCAGCATAATTATGCTGGTGCCATTTATGAAGGAAATTTGATGGACTTGATCTTTACAGTGTCCCCCACAGCACCTGACAGAGCAGTTGTATCCTATGCTATGCCATGCCATGCTATGCTATGCCATGCCATGCTATGCTATGCTATTCTATGCTGTGCTATGCTATGCTATCCTATCTTATCCTATCCGACCCTATCCTTTCCATGCATATGGAAAATGCAGCGCCTCAAAGCCCTGTGTCCAAAGGGAGTGGTTTAATTGTCAAGCTGGGGGCTGCCAGTGGGAGATGTGTGCCCTCTGTGCCTTCACCAGCCAGTGTGCAAGAGAGGATCACATTTCCCTTGGCCTTCAGGAAAATGCCCACAAAGGAATGATGGGGGTGGCCAGGTGACGGGGGCAGTAGGATGGGAGGTGAATTCCTGTTTTCCTCTAGAGTGGCTTGTCTGTCTACAATATAAGATTCCAAAGAGAACTCAGAAGTTATTCTGGTACCAGGACCCAGAACTAACAGATGTTTATTTGTAACAAATGTTTGTTTGCTTTTCCTTTGCTTTGGGAGCGCATGGTGATGCTGTGAAATTGCCACGTGCTGGGTGCTGGCAGGATGAGTGGCTCCTCTGCTGCGTGATGAGGCTGCATTCATTTGTTTTTTCATTTTTGTTTTTGGGAAGAATGAAGGTGCCTAAGTGTTTTAACTGTCTGGGTGATACTGTGGTTAGAAACTGTCTGTTTCAATTGAACATTATCATGATGGACAGAATTTCAGCTTATCAGTGTAGGATACCAGACAAGGTGAGCTGCCAGATTTTATAACCTTAACTCTGGGAATATTTCTTTCCAAGCTAACTTAAAGGAAAATTCCTGTCTCCACAGTGATTTCATAATCATGAGATTTTCCATTAAGACTGCATAAAACCCTGGAAGGCAATGATATGATGTAACATGGCACTACCAAAGAACCTAATCAGCTTTTGTGCTTGTACATCCTTATAAAGGGTCCATAAAATTTCACTTTCCTTAAGGTACGCCAATGATTTCCCAACTTACTTCCATGAGAACTGCAAAAGGTTTGCCTCTTTGTTCAGATGTTATTACTAGGGAGTATGTTGTCTTTGTAGACTCCTTTTCTATTGCATACATGTTTATATTTTCCTCATAAAATGGTCAGTCAGGTCCCAGAGATCTTCAGGAACTGTAAGCACATTATTTATGGAGAAAATCACAGAGTAAAACAAAGTACCTCTCTTTTACTCCTGATTTCATCAAGGAAATTGTCTGCTTGAAATTTTTTGTTAGCTTTTATTTTAAACACTACCTTATTATATTGAATATTTATATATCAGAGAATACTGATCTGAACATGAACTGAACGCTAATTTTTTAGAGCTCAGAGACACAACAAAGATACTGCTAATGTGAGCATTTATTCTGTTATCCATGGAAGATATTCAAATCCCTCCCCATTTCATTTAGTGGAAGGAAATGTTATACTTCCCTGTCAGGGAAATTTTCTGCCAAACACACAACTAATGTAACATTGCCCTTCTGCTCCACAGCGTTCCTGTGCCAACAGGATGTTAGAGAACGTGTCCTCTTGTCAGGTTAATCCAGTCTCTCCTGGCATATGTTGATTTATTATGGGTGTGCATGTCAGAGTATTATCTTCTTCTGTTGCTGGTGCAAACATGGAAGTCTGCTTGTCTGGCTCTATCTGTGCCTGTATATTTTTATCAATGTGTGGTTTTAACTTCATTTTGTGAGCCAGAATGTTTGCAAAGATGTCAGGACCTGCTTTACATACAATATAATGAAACGCCGTAGAGAATTTCAGCTTCTTGCATTCCTTTCAGCTTGGGACTGTGTTTCCTAGAATGCTGACATGTCACATGGAGACTTCATATCCTTAGAAAAAAAAGTTTTTGGTCCCTAAGTATTGACAGCCACATTCAATATTACTTCTCATAAATGAAGCAGAGTGCATCCTGATCCCACCTTGGTCTTTGCCTTGTACTTTCATCTTTCTTCACCCTTTTCTTTTTCCTCACTAGTCAGCTACTGGAATATGGTCCAGGGAAATCACTCCTGTTCAGTTAGCAATGCTCTCAGATTACTAATTGTAATTACAAATGTAATGCTGGCTGCCTTTCTTTCCCTTTACTTTTCTTGGATAGGAATTATCCTCTAACTGAAAGAGTCTATTTCCTTCCTTTCCGGGCCATTCCTCATGTTCATTGCATCCACTTGGAGTGGGAGTGCAGTGACCACTTGCACTGGTCCAACAGCTGCCTCTCTTCAATGCTCCACTCCCTTTGTTGACCAGATGTCGTGATTTAACCTCAGCCAGCAACCAAGCACCACGCAGCTGCTCACTCCCTCTGAATTTCAGCTCAGGTTCAGACCAATGTTCCAGCCTGTCCAGTGCAGCGGCGCAGAAACAGCAGGAGCACCTTGGCCACCTGCCAGCCCAAGCACATTGCCATGGCTGTTATCACGATGTTCCCAGGCACAATTCCATAAGGTGGTAAGTAGCAGAGCACTACAGGAAGCAGCAAAAGCAAAAAGCAAAAAGCAGCCACTAAGTAGCACTAGGGTCTAACATGCAGTCAGGAAAGTCAGCCCCATGGCAAGCACAGGTGCCCACTCATTACCAGCTAAACAGCAGTAACAGATATAAATTCAGTCTAGCACATCCCAATTGGATCTGTCATTACCTCAAACCCTTCAAGCCCCATCTTGGGCACAAAAAAAGGACTATGTGGTTTAACCCCACTCAGCAGCCAAGCCCCAGACAGCTGCTCGCTCACTCCCTTACCTGCAGGATCAGGAGAGAGAATTGGAAGAAAAAAAGATAGAAAAATCATGGCCTGAGATAAAGACAGTTTAAGAGGGAAAGCAAAAGCTGTGCAAACAAGCAGAGCAAACCAGGGAATTAATTCACTGCTTCCCATGGGCAGGTAGGTGTGTTCAGCCATCTCCAGGAGAGCAGGACCCCATCATGTGCAATCGTTACTTGGGAAGACAAAGGCCATCACTCCAAATGTGTTGTGTCTCCCCCACCCCTTCCTCCTTTTACTCCCCAGCTTTATGTACTGTGCATGGTGTCATATGGTATGGAATATCCCATATATTGGTCAGTTTCGGTCACCTGTCCCAGCTGTATCTACTCCCAACCTCCCAGGCACCCCCAGCTTCCTTGCCAGAGTGGTGGTACAAAAAGCAGAAAAGGCCTTGGCTCTGTGTAAGCCCTGCTCAGCAATAACAAAAACATCTCTATATTATCAACTCTGCTGAGCACAAATCCATAGCACAGCCCCATGTCAGCCACTGTGAAGAAAGTTAACTATCCCAGCCAAAACCAGCACACCAGATCTCCATAAACTGTTAAAGGCACTTAGAGACTCATCTCCCATGTGAGTAGATCCTTATACTGTCATCATCTAGAGTGGGTGGGCAGTTGTTGTATATAGGTAAAACCTTATAAAATGAAGGCCTTGTTGCCTTTGTAAAATCATGGCTGAGGCCTGTTACTTCAACTAAGTAGAAAAAGACTGTGGTGTTGGGGAAGATGAAACAGGAAAGCCATATTGCCTAGCAAAAGATGCTGAGAATATAGAAACTATGAACCAGATAGAAATGAAAGCATACTTTGAGATACCAGGCCTTGGTTACTGAACAACTGGAAAACAATGGTATGGCCACTGAAGGTAATCCCCTCTTGATTGAACAATACCCTCTGCTTGAAAACAGGTCCAAGGGTCAGAGCAGACCCTGCTAGCTTGGCAGAAGGGGTCCAAAGAGTAGTTTTAGAGTTTAAAATGTAACGCAGTATGGTAATGCAATGATTCTTATAGGCTGTATGTAAATGCTATAGGATTTGTAGTTTGTACTAGATTGGTTGATGAAAATTAGAATATTCAAGACAGAAGATGATTTATTGTATTGTAAATGAGAACTGCTCACTTCTACTGCTTCCACTTCTACTGCTCTCTCTCTCTTGCACTCTTACTCCTGCTCTTGCTCTTGCTTAAAGTCTCTCTCTCTCTACTGCCTCTCTTGCTCTCATTTGCTTTTCTGGCCTGCTTCGAGCTGCAGCTGGCAGCTCCAAGCAGGCCCCCTGTACCCACGCCCTTTGCAATAAACCTCATGCTCTAAGACCTGACTTCAGAGATCTCTCGTCTCCATCCGTCCCGACCGTCCAAACCGACAAACATCCTATACTGTGGAAAAGAGACACAGCTGAATTAGGGGTAGAAAAACATGCTGCGTATTGTCGCGTGCTCACATCGTGGTGTATGGTGGTTGGTTGAATTATGTTTGTTATGCCTTAAAACTATGTAAACTGATAACCGGCTAACTGCTTAAAAAGGCCAGGTTTTTGTAATAAAGCGGCTCTCCTTTGCACTTGCCTGGGGAATCTGTGTCACTCCTTATCACAACAGGCAGTTCTAGGTAAAGAGGCTTCAATTTATGTGTGCCAGATTAGTATGTAAATCGGCATTCACTGCCATTTCCATGAAGTCTGTTTAGAAGAATAATGTCTTCTAAAGAACTTTTCTGTCCGTAAAGCAAAAACGCAGCTCTCTGGTTTCTTCTGGCTCATTCTAAGGCTACAGGGTTACCAAAACAAGTTTTTAGGAAAAGCCAAATTTCCACAACAAGAGACTAGTGCTGAATGGTTCAATATCCAAATGGAGATTAGTGATGAGTGGTGTCATCAAGCTTCCAAATTGGGATCAGTACTATTTAATACCTTTATCAATGGCATAGACAGTGGGGTTGAGCACACCCTCAGCAAATTTGTAGATGACACCAAGCTCAGTGGTGTGGTTGACAGCCCTGAAGGATAGGATGCCATCTAGAGGGAGCTGGACAAGATTGAGAAGTAGTCCCATGGGAATCTCATGAGGGTCCACAAGGCCAAGTGCAAGGTTCTGTACCTGGGTTGGGACAATCTCTGGTACCAATACAGGCTGGAGGATGAAGGGAATGAGAGCAGCCCTGCTGAGACAACTCAGGATACACTGGTGGACAAGAGGCTGCTCTTAGCCAGGAATGTGTACTCGCAGCCCAGAAAGACAACTGCATCCTGAGCTACATCAAAAGATGTGTGGCCAGTAAATTGAGAAAGGTGATTCTGCCCCTCTGCTTTCCTCTTATGAGACGCCACTCTGACAGCGTGGTCCCCACCCTGCCTTTTTCTGCTAAAGTAATAGCCACCGGTGGTGGTTGTGATGGCTGTGTCTGACTTGCAGATAACAACACAACAGCTAAGGGCCCTAAATCTTGCTCAAGATCTAAGAGCAGTTAGTTTTGCTCAACAGCTCAGGGCTACTTGAGCGTGCAACAACCCAAACTACATCTGGCATGTAAGTATGACTGTAAGTCAATCTTCTTATTTCATGAATAGTGGAGAGCCTGGGCCCATTGAGCTGTCCTGCATGGGAGTGAACTACATGCCAGGATCTCCCCTTGAGCAGGAATGCCTCTCAGGTCTATTCCTTGTGGCTGAGAGACTTCTTACTGCAACAGATCGTTGGTAAGTGATTAATAGCATGCTAAGCTTTGAAATCATAGCTGAGTGATATAGAGGATTGATTGTGCACAGATTATCCTTGAGGCATAAACCATTGACCTAGTCTGAGGCTAAGTCTGCATCCAGCTGCATCTAAATGCCCCTTGGAAAGCAGTTTAGAAAGCAAGGGGTCTTTCTGGACCTCGTGACTCAACAGGAGGGTGTCCCTGACAGTTTTGTCTGACTCTGTCCTTCATGCAGTAAAAAATGAAGTGTACCTTGAATTAAATCTTGTTAAACCACTGTCACATTTACTATCAGACTTTGTTAAATTGCTTGTTTATATCAATAAACATATTGCTACTTCTCTCTTACGGGTGAAGTGCATCACTTAATCTGTGATACTGTCCTGGAATACTGCATTCAACTCTGGAGTCCTCAGCGCAGGAGAGACATGAACCTGTTGGAGGGGGTACAGAGGAGGGCCACAAAAAGATCAAAGCAATGAAATAGCTCTGAGAGAGTTGGGGTTGTTCAGCCTGGAGAAGAAAAGGCTCCAGGAAGACCTTGTTGTGTCCTTTCAATACTTAAAGGAGGCTTATAAGCAAGACCGAGACAGGTTTTTAATAGGGTTTGTAGTAATAGGACAAGGTCTCCTGATTTTAAACTAAAAGAGGGTAGATTCAGAGTAGATATAAGGAAGAAATTTTTACAATGATAGTGGTGAAACACAGGAAGAGGTTGCCCAGAGGGGTGCTGGGTGCTCCACCCCTGGAAACATTCAAGATCTGGTTGGACAGGGCTCTCAGCAACCTGATAGTTGAAGAGATCCCTGCTCATTGCAGGGGGCTTGGACTAGATGACCTTTAAAAGTTCCTTGCAACCCAAAGTATTATATTTCAAACCATTTTGAGATATCTTGCTTAATGGGAATGGCTTGAGTTAAAAAAATCAATAAACAAAAGACCAAGAAACCAACCCATTCTTCCTTATTGGGAGGACTGTTAGTTGATGTGGAACAGAACTCGCAGAGAGGCAGACCAAAGGAGCAATTTTTTTTGGCACAGCAGAACATTGCTGTTCCTCTTCCAAAGACTCCTTGAACTCCTGTATTTACCTGTCTTCCTTCCTCTGTTTTGTGATTGCTCTCACAGGGAGTTCTTGTCATGCAAGATAAACAAGAGAAAATAATCCTAGTAGGGAGTGCCCTGCTCAGGAAGAAGCAGGGTAACTACCTGCTACAGGATAATTGTGTCAAGTGTGCATCATATTCTTTATGCTTTCATTTGGAGCATAATACCTGTCTCTGAATGGGATCTTCTGTGGGATTTTGAAAGTTCAAAGGTACTTTTTGGTTCATCTCTTGATTTTTCAGGGTGTTTTTTGTCATTTGAGAAAATATGTGGAAGATGAAGATTAGTTCATGTGTCTTTTTAGGCTTATTTTCTATGACATAGGTTGTCAAGAAACGCCATCTCACTTGACACTTTGAAGCTTTTCTACAGCTTTTAGAAGTAATCAACTATGGATTTATAAGGAAGACTGTATCCAGAAAGGATAAACTCATTTGGTGGGTAGGTGGACTTTAAGACTTTGATGGTGGACACTTACCTAGCAGATAGGCTTACAGACTCTACAGTGAATCCAGAAGCTAAAGGTAGGTGGCTATAATCCCCCAGTGGGATGAGGAAATGGGAGACTCAAGAGGCCGAACAACAAGCAATGCAGAGATTAAGGAGTGGAAAGAAGTCCTACCTACCAGTGAGAAAGAAGAAATGACAGCTCTGGGTGGCATCGTTCATCCCATGTTTTACAGGCTGCAGATGGGTAATTTTGTGTACCTGGAGTTAAAAAGAAGTGAACAGCAACCAGGTAAAGAGGTGCCAACTTCAGTAGCCTCTTATTGCCTTCAGGAAGGGTTGAGCGTGGGTATGAGTGCCTTCAGCTGAGTGGCTGCATGAGGATGTTCAAGAAGGTGCCAAGAGGGCAAGCACAAAGGAGCTTGGCTCTGCAGCATAGCAGTGAGGGTGCTCATTTGGGAGGTGAAAATGACTGATTCTGCTTCTGAATCAAGACTAGGGTTTTTTCTGAAACAGCTACTAACTCCACTAGCAAAATAATTCAGTGTAGATGGTCCAAAGTCTTTCTGGTGATTCCCTAGTGATTATGTGTGTAGATGACTGAGAACCTCATTATGGTGAGCAATTTATTAGCTCTGGCTACGGGCTGAAAATGTGTCACCACCTTCAGTGTCCACAAAGCTAAATAAAATGAATGTCATCGGTGCTATGTTTTGAAGTAATCCACATGCGTTGGTTATGCTCGGGGCCTGTTAAACCAGATTGAACTCATAGGAGTGTGTAGTGTGTCTCTGGAATCTCATAGGCTTGCTAGAACAGGATGCTTCGTTTTTCAGTGCACAAAACTTTTGGGTGTGAACAGGATGGCAACAACAGGAGCTCAGAGATCTGTT
Organism: Lycocorax pyrrhopterus obiensis; assembly: GCA_014706295.1. Classification (NCBI taxonomy): domain Eukaryota; kingdom Metazoa; phylum Chordata; class Aves; order Passeriformes; family Paradisaeidae; genus Lycocorax; species Lycocorax pyrrhopterus. Next base: position 16,540,319 of record JACSVZ010000002.1, on the reverse strand, counting down.
AAATTGAAGATAGAGGTATCTTATCAGTTCACATCCTGGTCTGATAGGTGAGCAAGTTTGGGAGTCTTTTTGTTGGTTTGGTTTTGTTTTTAATTAAATTTGTCTGTTAAGTCCCAAACATTCACCGAAATCCTGAGATAGCTCTTGAAATCTTTGTTTGGATATAGTCCATATTGCCTTCCTGTTGACAATGGTAGATGAACACATTTTGTGAGATGTTTTTTAATCAGAGAACAAGAATAATCTTTGTTGGAGTGCAGCATGGAGTACAGAAAATAAAAGGATCGTTGCATGCTGGTATCTACACCACAGAATCACTTATTTAGTAATATTTTTTCTACTTCCGTTACTAATGTATTTTGGAGCCTCACTTCAACTTTCCAGTTTTCACAGAACTCTGTTGACAAGTTTTAATTTCCTGCTTCAACAGGGGAGTTGAATCAGAAGATCTCCATAGGTCCCTGCCAACCCATACTATTCTGTGATTCTACGAAAACTTGCATTTCCCACAACTTTTGTTGACATGCCAATTAGTCATGCCTGCAGGGAAGCAAGCACACAGGTGGTATAAAGAGTCACCAATAGTCTTTCTTCCAGGCTGTTGTCCACCTGTTATTCCTTCTGTTGGAGATAGTGCTGTTAAGAATTATAAATAAACTGTACCCTAAACTGCAAATATCTGAGGTGGATCTGAGTTTACTTTGCTAGGAGCCTACAACACATATTACATCTTAGGAATACTTCTCTTAGTGAGAAGCTCTGTCTCTTAGTCTGCCCACTTCTTAGTCCCAGAAGTATCTTGACAGTGCAGTGGTTATCTGCATGACCAGTTATACGTTGACTGCTTTTTTTCACCGTAAGTATGAATGTGTGTAATTGGTATATCTGAGATCCTGCAAGGATTATTTAAGTCCTTTGTCTGTAGCAAGGATTATTTAATTCCTTTGATTTTACTTATCTCTCTGTTGGCTAACATTAGCCATTTGCACTTCGTGACCTGGTGTATGTTTGGGAAGTGTGCATGTCTTGTGTGTGAACATATGTGAAGTTTATTAAAATAGTTAACTATGTTATTGCTGCCTACAAGACTGACAAAGCAACCTGTACACTTGGCCAGTTAGAGGCTCCCTTCACTAATACCTATGTATATTTAAATAGAGTTATATGGTTGTCTCACCACTTGCATAAGACCCTTGTGAATTGCCAGAAGATGTAATTTCTGTGAAAACTTGTTTGCTGTCTGTAGTCCTGTAATAGCCTGCCAATCTGCAAAGGTTGATACATGCTCTTGAGTGCTACTGACAGGTTTAGAGGGACTAGGAAGAAAACCACCTTATCTTAAAGGAACAGTTTTGAGTTGATTGAGCTGTTATTTGAGGCCTCAGGCTGCAATTTATTAGCTGTCAAATAGAGAGCTTCTCTCTTATAATTGTTTTGGTTGCAGGCTAGATTAAATGTACACCATTTATTTTTATATTAAAATTCTTAATTGTTCAATAATTTAATACTGGAGAAAAGTACAAATTATCTGCTCTTGAACATTAAGGAAAGTCAGTGAGGCATGCAAGGGTGGCAATGGCAAGGCCTATGGCTGAGCGTGGATCAAAGGGTACAGGGGGTTCCTGGTGCCAGGGACACCCAAGGCAGGGCAGGAAGCTGCTGCCTGCAGCCAGCAGCTTTCGTGAAACAGGCTTATGCAGTTCAGGCCTTGCCAGGAGCAACTCTGGGAGACTGAAATGGCTCTGGGGAGTGATGCAAACAGGATGGGCAGATGGGAATCAAGAGGACAAACAAGGATTGAGAGAGTGCAGCAGTTTGCACAGATGGGCATGTGAGAAGGGCTGTGTTCCCTGCCTGTGGGCCCACAGCCCGGGGAAGTGCCCTAGGTCTCTGCCATAATGGTGGGCATGTGCCTCAGATACAAACCCAGTGTTTCTACACAGAAAGCCTCTGAGATGTGTGAGGCTTCCACGAAGATGGGACTGGTAAGAAAGGAGACTTCAGTAGAGGCAGTAGGTTGCAATGAGTGACCGCACCCTTCTGCAGAAAAGGTAAGCGTCTGCAAAAGATGTGCACAGGGTGTTGCATCAGCTGGCTGAGTTGCAGGAAACAGTTAAAAAACTGTGCAGTACTAGAGAGGCTGAGATGGAGATAGATAAGTGGTTTCAGAACCATACACTTGTAGCAGACAACACAGAGAATGTGATATCTTTGACCCTCGCGACCCACAAAAGCCTGACTCTGCTTCATTCCCCACCCTCCATCATTGCAACTAAAAACAGATATGAAGCTTTAACTGCTGTAGACACCCACGAACAAGGTCTGCAAGGAGAAACTGTACCAGCAGCATGCAGTGGATGCCACAAAAGGAAATGACAAATGCTTGTAGTGGGTGACGCACTGTTAAGGGGTATTGAGGCACCCATCTGCCGGCCTGAGAACTGGACATCCTTTGATCACTGTAGCCTATTCGGGTGGGATGGGACCCACCTCTCTAGAAGAGGAAGGGAGATCTTTGGTAGCGGGCTGGACAACTCGGTGAGCTTTAAACAGAAGGACTCCGGGCGTGGGGTCCAAAGTGGCAACACTTACACCATTGCTACCAACTGTGGAATCAGTCAGGCCAATAGAGTAGTGACGAATTTTGCTTATTTGTCTGGCCAGACAGAACCAGAAGGCAGCCACCTCACACCTCAAGTGTGTGTTGCTCAATGCACACTGCCTGGGGAACAAACAGGAGGAACTGGAACTTTGTGCATCAGTCAGAAAGTTAGGATGTCACAGGAATAACTGAACCATGGTGGGACAACTCACATGACTGAAGAATTAGACTGTTTTGTAAAGACAGGCAAGGATGAAGAGGAAGATGAGTCATGCTGTATGATAAGGAGAACCTAAATATGTAGAAGTCAACTACAGCAGTTGTGGAAGTCCTATTGAATGCCTCTGGATCAAAATCTTCTCTGGGGGCATCTTATAGTTGGCATCTTCTACCAACCTCCAAACCAGAAAGATAAGGCTGATGCAGCAATATTTGGATCACTTAAACAAGCTTTGGGTTGACAGAACCTGGTATTTACAGGTAACTTCAATTACGCAGACATTTGTTGGAAGAACAATAAAATGGCTGCCATCTTCCACCATGTTCCTGGAATGCATAGAGGGCTGCGTCCTTATACAAACGTTATATGTGCCAATGAGGCACTGCTTTGTAATTGTAAATGTAATCCTGTACCATTTTATTGTTACATTGCAATGTTAGTGTTAGCCTTGGTTGCAGTGATCACAACATTGTGGAGTTTGGGATCATGTTGAGCGTGCTGAGGGTTTGTACTAAAACAAAGGGTTTGGATTTTAAAAGAGCAAACTTCAGCTCACTCAGAGCTCTGTGGAAAGGAACCTGGCCTGGTTGGAGAAGCAGTTGTATATGACTGCACAGTCTGCTGCTGTGGCAAAGGAGCCAACAGGATCCTGGGCTGAATCAACAAGGGCATCACCAGCAGAGATAAAGATGTCATTATCCTGCTCTACTCAGCACTTGCCAGACTCCACCTGGAATAGTGAGTTCAGTTTTTGTCCCCACTGTGCAAAAAATAGGTGGGCAGCTGGAGAGGGTCCAGAGAAGGGCCACAAAGATGATCCAAGGTGTGCCGGTTTGGCCAAAATCTAGTAATATGTCCCCTGAGAGAAAACCAGGTTACAACCACCCTTCCCCCCACAGGGTTCGGGAAAAAAGGAAATTTTTCCTCGAAGGAAAGTGAAAGAGATAAAAACTATTTATTTTAACAAACACACAGGAAAAGGATAATGATGCTAAATAATGAAATGAAATCTCTTGCTATAGAGAGAAACCTGGGAAGATTTCAGAGTCCTACTTATTGGCGTAGTCGGCAGGATAGAGGATACACACGACAAAGTCACCCCAAGACACAAGGGTTTAAGCCTGCCATGTGAGGAAAGGCTGAGAGAACTGGGCTTGCTCAGCCTTGAGAAAAGAAAGCTCAGGGCAGACCTGATGGAGGTAATGGCTCTAGTATTTAAGGGGTGGCTACAAAGAAGATGGAGAGTCAATTTTTAAAACAAGACACATGGAAAAGACAAGGGGTAACAAGTACAAGTTACTCCTGCTGAGATTCTAGTCGGACAGAAGATGAACATTTTTCGCAAGGACAACCAGTCATTGGAATAACCTCACCAGGGAAGTGGAATTCCCTAACTTTGACACTTTTAAGATCCAGCTGGAGAGGGTGCTGGGCCATCTGGTGCTTTTTCTGAAAGAGATTGCACCAGGTAATCCTTGAAGTCCCTTCCAACCCGATACTATGAAAATGCTTGTTTTTATTTATTATAAAGGCTACGCATGGCTCAAGGCTAGTTCTACCTTTTTTTTTTTTTTTTTTTGTATACCTATTTATGGACAGTTATGTTCCATCTTTAAAAAAATAACAGCTTAAACATCTAAATTTAAGCCTTGATACCAGATGCAGTTACTCAATAGGGGAATTGTCAGGGGAACTTTTTGAGATAGCTGAATGCAATGTCATGAATGAGGAACAGAGAAAGAGGTGATTTGACAGGACATGATATTGCTTTCTGAGAAGCTTCAATTCTGAAAAGGAAACTGGGAGTCCTGTTATATAATAATCTTATTTCATATCTCAGATTAAGTGTATGGAAAAAAGAATTTATGTCATCCCTGCATACATGAAAAGGAATATTGAATAGGTATAGGGAAATTATTGTTGTACTGCATTTTCCAGTGAAAGTGGTTTTATATAACTTTGATTATCTAAATTGATCTGATTTTCCCACTGCAGGTTTTTCTCTGTTGTCTTTGGAGAAGAAAGCTAGATAGTTAGCATAGACTATGTGCATAACACTTAGGTAGCTCATGTTAAATGGGGGTGAACCCTATCCATGTCCCATCAATGTTCAGAGTTTACAAGGCATGCAGCTTCCAGATTCCACCTCTAGGAAGTTAAGAGAAATCCTCTTGTGCTCCATCCTTTCCTTATCTTTCAAATTTTAGGAAAATTTTGCAAACATCTTCATACATCTTCATGATGTAATGTCTTTTTTTCTATTTGTTCATCATAAGGAAAGTAGTTGCTTCTGTCCATGCTCAAACTATTAGCAATGGCACCACATTATCCACAGTTGCTCTGAAGGAGGCAGGGCCTGGATATTATTTCAGGCTTTCAGCAAATGCATGCAAACAGCTTTGCATCATTTACTTTGCATCATTTTACATCATATAAAAAGCTTGTTTTTGCAACCATACATGATATTACCATTAAAGTGGAAAAAAAATCCAAGAAAAATAATTTAGAGGCCAGAAGCTGCTCTTCCTTTTACTTCTGTTCCTCCTGAGTAGCCCCATAGTGCAGAGCTAATAAAAAGAACTAGGGGATGTCACACATATTACTCTTTGTGGTGGGGTCCTTTTTCTCCCTGTGGATTAGTACAGCTCCTGGCATAGCAGAACCCTGCTGTGTTTGGTATTATTAAAACTTCTGTAACAATAACAACAGCGATAATAAGTGTACTGGAAAAACTCATAGCTGTAGAATGAAAAATGTAAAAACTTCTCCCTCATTCAATGACACATGAATATCCATGAATTATAATTATGTTCAAAGCAGATTTTTGAGATTTGACTGATTGGAAATTGTTTTGCCCAAGAGCCAGTGCCTTTTCTTACTAGGATTTCATGATAATGCAGAATGACATATTTGTGTCGCAACCTCCTCTCTTGTCAGAGCACTGCTTCAGTGAAAAAATAACATCTAGTGATTTGTGTAGTAATCCTTCTTGTGTCTTGATGGAAACGGGAAACCCACAAATATTTTACTCTTAACATCTCCTTGGAATTAAAAAGCATTCAAAATTTTTTGTCTATGTTGTCTTTGAAAGACATGCAGTCCCACAGATACTTCACTCATGCATGTTTTCCCACCAGAAGACAGTAAAAACTTGACTGAAATAAAGACGACTAGGCAAATAAATATCTATTTTCCTATATTTGAGTCTCAGTAGGGTGTAATTATTTGGGGAAATACACATATATTTTATCTGTCTTTTTGGAATTATCAGATATAAGTCTGGATAGAAGAAACCAAAGGTTTGGTTCAGAGGTGAACACTGTAATGGCATGGGAGACAAAACAAATGTATTGCTTCCCATATGACAGGTCTTTGTTCCCCTTTTGAACTTTTTACTTTTAAATTTAGATAAAATGTGTAATAAACTTGATGGCAAACCAACATGTAATTCAGTTATAAATAGACTACCTACGTTAGTAACAGACTCAATCCATTATTGCTACATGTCCATACTTAGTTCCTGTTTCTGTCATTGCTCGAAATGATTAAGCGAGCAATCACTTGGGTTTATTAATATATTCCAACTATGATGAGACAAGTGCAAGTCATCAGCACTCAGGCAACACACTGCTAAACTGTAAACAAACATGTTCAGAACCAATGACATGAACAGCACTTTCTTAGTTAGTCCGGCACATTGTTCATATTGTGTTTGGATCACTGGGGTTCAGATTGGTTTAGCTTGCATTGAAATAAATGGCCACAGATGTGCAGGATTTATTTCAATATTCTGCCAATACCTAACCAATACCTCAAAATGTGGCTTAGCAACCATTGCTTTCAGGTGCTGATTGTGAAACTGTAACGGAGGTTCCACAGTGCATTCCTAGATCACTTGATGAATCCACATTCTGTTCTTCCAGGAAATGTTAATGGTACCAGCACTAACAAGAGAGCTCTTTAGAGACGTGTAAACTGTGGAGATTCTCAAGTCACTTTCAGACTAGCCATCTTGTTAATAAGCCTTATAATGATATCAGGGAAGTGAGTTAATTAAGTTAAAAAAATCATTAAATAACTCCCAACAGCCTCAGAATTCAGAAAAGTGAGTGACTGAGGTATTCAGCTATGAAATGGAGAGCAGAATTTAAAACTTTTCAGAGCAGGTTATGAAGCTATTTGGTGGCAGAGTAAACTGTTTATTCTCAGCACAATGCTTTTTTGCTGTCTTCGTGGAAAGAGTTGGGTCCCACAATCAAGGAAAATTTTAACCATAAGTAAATGTAACCCTGTGTTTCCATTACAAAGTCAGAAGAGGAGAAAAATGAGTTTAGGTGGTTGGGATGAATTCAGATGAGGGAGAGTGAAAAAGGCATCTAGCAGTGACTCCCGGAGTTGATCCCTTCAGAGGTTACTTCTGGATATTTCACTGTTGTTTGGCTTTTAAGAAGATGGCAGTTTTTAGAAATAAAGTTCAATATTGCCTTTAATGTCCTAGTGGACTCAGAAATATTTTGGGACTTTTTGTCTTTTGACAAGGCTTTTGTGCTTGTACATTTAAATTGTCGTGCTCAGTAAAAGAAAGCAGCTGTGGAATCTAACATGAGACTCAGGTTTTAAGTTTGTAGAGTTCTTCTTTTTCACAAATGATACCTCCAGAAAACAGATGGAGTTTTAACGCTTGTTCATATTTATTGATATAAAGAGCAAACCAAACTGAGTTGTTATTTTGAAGATACAGTCTTTTAAAGCATATTCTTAGGATGATAAAATTTTTATGGGCTATTTCATGACAAGATATTGCCAATTAACTGTTTTGCTAACTGTAAAAATTTAGATAAGACAGAGTTTTACTACTGTTTTGGTGTGAAAACTTATGACATCAAGAATTTACTACTTCAGGGAATTAGTTTTGAACTTTAGTCGGAGTTACTGACTAATCACATGACTCTTCTTTCTTCCTTTGAAAGGCGTTAACAATTTAGCATGCCCATTTAAAAAAGAAACCACACAGAATCCTATATAAATGACTTCCACAGACAGCCTATTACTCCACCCCATTGGGATGGTATAAGGTAAGACTTATATAGCTCACTAGATAGCTCTAGAGATACCAAAGATGTGTTTTATGTTATGATTCGAAAATCCTTAATTTTCTATTATTTGCTATTTAAGTGCTAACTTAGGAAAAATGCTTAAAAGTATCTTTGTACAAAGTATTTTGTTGGGCTTTGTAGCTTTAGTTTAGCAATTACATTAAAATAAAAAATCATAGACAATTCTGAAAGAATTAAAAGGAAATAATTCCTGTGTCAATTTTGAATTTACATTATTGGTAAAATGGAATTTACTTCTAGAAAGCCAGGTTCTCATCTCCTTATTTTTGCATGGTGGCCTTTTAACTTTTTTCTCTCCTAGCTAATGGAACCTGGAAGTAAATTTTTCAAAGTGTGAATTTGAGCAGTTATTCCTAAGTTCACCTTTCAAATCAAACCTCCAAGAAATGATAACTCCGAATGATGTGTGGGGCTGTGAAACAGCCTGGTCTCTGCTTCACTGCTGTCAGTCAGTGACTGAGAAAGGCTCTTTGGGACTTGCTGTGGTAACCCTGAGATGAGAATCTCTCCGCACTGCCAATAATCCCCCACAAAACCTTTCTAGAGGAATCTTTTCCTCTTTGTAGGTTGAAGGAAGTCCAGGAGGACTGCAGGGCTTAGAGGTGGGCATCCTAGCAAGTTCTAATTAGTTCAATTGAACTGATTCTCCTCTGACAAGTTCCTTTCCCAGGACCAAGGAAAAAGAAATCATCTGTCAGTTCTATAGTGGGGTATTTCATTTGATCCCAAAGGGAATTCTTGTCTTTGCCATCTAATTTGTTGAAAAGATTCACCTTTTGTTAGCAGAGGTTAAACAGTAAAGAGGAAGTGTCAGTGCATGAGAGAGTTTGGGGAATTAAATGGGGATTTTCCTCTAAAAGTAGAGACAAGAGGAAAAATATAGTCCAGCTCTGGTCACTTGTGGGCAGTGTTGTTTGTCGTCACAACCAACAGTAGATGATTCAAGATTAATCAAGTTTTGAACAAGTTTGTGTGTTTGTGGGAAGTTCACCTTTTAACCTAGTATTTATGTAATGGTAAATGCATAATTGTTTGACCGGACTGACACTACTCCTGTCCTGTGCAGCCCAGGAGATGGAGATCGAGACTGCAGATGAAGTTGCTATTGTTGGAATAGGATGCAACTTTCCGGGAGGTGAGTCTGGGGTAAAAGCAAAGCAGGCTCTGAGTGGACATTGAAAAGCAGAGTCTTTTATTAATGTTCAAATGGAGGAAAACACCATGTTTGTCCCCTAGTAGAATTTGTTGCTTTGCTGCTTGTGGGATCTTTTTGAAAGGTGGTGCTGTGGTGGAAACTAATTGGTCTGAATCTGTCTGCTGACAGACAGACAGACAGACAGAAACAGACAGAAGCTGCAGTACTGTGGGCAGGGCATTGATCAGGGCATTGAGCTGCACATGAAACTCATACAAAGGAGCTGGATGGGTCTGGGATGATTTGAACTTTCTGTGTGTTCAGTGGCTGGGTGACTGTGCATTGTTACAGGACTCTGCATCCCCAGGAACAGGACAGATCAAGGGCTGGACATTATCATCAGCTTTGCCTGTAACATAAACAGGTTGGGTTTTCCTAAAAGAAAGCTTCTTGCTTTATTACAGTATGTAGAGTAGATGCAGTGAGATGGTAGGGAAATGGGGAGAGAAGGTGGTTAAGGATTTTGTGGGGTTCCTTTGCTTTTAGACAAGCCGTGAGGAGATCAGTCATGCTTTTTCATTTTCCTCTCACCAAAGACTGATCACTTCTTTCTGTGGCAAGTCTTCTTGAGCAGCCTAGATTTACATGTGGGAGGTCCTTGTAGCTGATTGTGCATTTCTGAGCCTGCATGGGAGGGGGAGTGCATAATTTAATCTGTTTTAAAAACTCTGTACAACAGGAGATGGAATTGACAATTTCTGGAAAGTCCTGGAGGAAGGCAAAAACTGCACGGTAGAAATCCCCCCTGAGAGATTTAATGCCAAGGAATGGTATGATTCAGATGATAACAAGCCAGGAAAAATATGTACAACACGAGCTGCTCTTCTCAATGAGTGAGTGTGTTACCCTGCTGCACCACTGATTTTTGTTGTACTTAGACTGTGGGTACAGTTGTTCAGGGGCTGTGACCAGTGTGAAGAATAGCAGATTACAGTAAGGTCAGCATAAGTGTCTTTTATTTGAATTCCATGTTCACCTTAAATCCTCAGGCTACAGGTAGAGCTTCATTCAAAGGAGAAGTTGACATGCACAGAAGAAATGTTATTGTCTCCTGAGATTTATACTTGGCAGGGTTGAATCATAGGACCCAGAATGAATTTAATGCTTAGTCCCATGTTAGATACTGAATCCTGGACTGAAATCAAGAGATGACGGAAGGCCATAGAAATCTGATCTTGGGACACAAGATTGAACTTGGACTTGGTCTTTTGTAAGCATGGGCCTATTTTGAAGATGCTTTTAACGACAAACACACACATACACACACAGAAAGTATTTTGAATGTATTGTTAGAGAAGCATGAGTATTTCTTGAAGTTGCAAAAAATGTTTACTGCGAGTCTAGAAGTAAAAGCATCTTATATACATATGTCATATCATATTCTGGTCTGTGCATTTCAGATTCAATTCATTTGACAACCACCTCTTTGGGATTAATAATTTGGAAGCTGAACGCATGGATCCACAGCAGAAGTTACTGATAGAGTGCACATACAAAGCCCTGGAGGATGCAGGAGTTCCTGTAGAATCTGTCAGTGGTACCAAAACAGGTGTTTTTATTGGTAAGATGAAAATTTCACAGCAAAGAAAGTGTGTTTGAACCTCACAAAGATTGGAGCACTCCTTCATAACCTTTCCATGTTATCTAGGCTGGATCTAGGCTGGATCTAGCCTGGAGATCTAAGGCTACTGTGCTATGGCACTACTGGTTGCTTTTGGTAAGAATTACCAGGCTACTCTGGAAGTTCATGGTACAATTCCTGTATCTCCTTTTGGTGCTCTTCTTCCTGTGTTCAGGCACTGAAGTGAAGCAGGAAACAGTTAAAACTGCCTCCCCAACCCAGCCCTTCTTGGAAAGATACTCCCAAGCCAGGCTGTGACGTTTCACCCTTAAGGGGAAGGGAACACCCAAGATGTGTAATTGCTTGGGCCTGCAAAAAATCGCGAAGTTTTAATAGTAAATTACACACTTGGCATGGAAATTGGAATGTTAGTCACTGACCTGCTACATCAGCACACAGCAGTGGGTTTTGGATTAAAAGTTAGGGTGGAAGGAAAGAGGGAAAGAATTAAAGAAGGGGAGAGAGAAAGAGAGAAAAAGGGATCACCAGCCCTGGTTCCAGTGTTGGTCCATCCAATCCTTGGTTGGCTCCCTGGGTATCTGGCAACCAGTGTTTGACAGGTACACATTAGGCCCTTCTCTTCTGGGCTTCTACACAGGCCTACCCTTTTTCCCCAGTATACTGTTTTCCAGTATAATGTTGCTTAAGGTGTTGTGGGAGTTAATATCCTTTTAAAGAAGCAGAAATCCTCCTGTGGACATTAGAATGGTACCAAGGCACACTTGTGCAACTGCTTTTGTCAGTACCAGAAAAGTTACTGAGGAGATGATACTGAGGGCTGTTGAAAGACATTTATAAGACAATACTAGAGTAACAGCACATTATTGCTGGTGTAATCTGTGTCTCTTTAAAGAGGAGTTTTCTGAGGTAGTTTGGCTGATGTACCTAAAGGGGAAATGCTTTAGATTACCTTTTAGTCTGAGAGATGCTCTTCTTTCACTGAGGGCACTATTCCTTGCTCTCTGAATAGAGGTACTGCATTTTCCACATGTGGACTTGGGGATCCACGGTATTCCAAGCATAGTGTTCCCAGAAAAAGAACAAGACTGCTCTCACAGGCCCCTTTCTTCTTTACTGTTTCTTACTGGTCACAGTGTGAAAAAACATTATGAATACAAAGTATTGGATGTAGTTTGTGCCGTGACCTTTAACTTGGTACATCTGAGGAACTAAAGCTAATGTCTTGTACATTTATGTCTGAGCCACCCTCCTTGTAACTTGTTGATAAATATTCTCATAGCTAAACTAAACCACCCAGTCTCAAACAGAGACACAGGGGTCTCAGCAGCCTACAGAGACCTTAACTGCATCACACAGTGAGCTAAGCCATCAGGAAAGGCCTGTCGTTTCCAGGGCAGGTAGGAATTTCAAGTGTTAGCTATGTTTGTGTAAGTTGGGTCCAGGGGAAATTGCTGTGAGTTTTGCCTTTGACTTGTGTTGGAGCAAAGCTTCACCATAGGAGCACTGATGCCGCGTGGTTTTGCCTTAACACTGAAAACCAAAACACGCCATCCGGTTTCGAGCTGTACATGCCTGTTGTTGGCTTGGGTTAACTTGACACGTGTCTGATGTTTTCCAGGTCTCATGAATCGAGACTATGAAATCATAACCAGCAGAGCAGTGAGTGAAATAAATCATTATGATGGTACTGGAACAGCAATGAGCATTGCTGCCAACAGGGTCTCTTTCACATTTAATCTGACTGGACCGTCCCTGACTGTTGACACTGCGTGTTCATCTTTTCTTTTTGCTCTGCACTACGCCTTGCGAGCCATTAAATCAGGTAACGGGACTGAAGAGATGCTGGACAATGAAATCAGGATTGCTGCTGTTTCTGTCTATCACCTGGGCCATCTCAACATGAGTATGTTTCTGTTTGACTGCAGGAGACTGCGAGGCAGCAATCTGTGGTGGGGTGAACTGCATCATCGATCCCCGCACCTTTGTATCCCTCAGTAAAGCAAAAATGATCTCTCCGGAGGGCATAAGCAAACCCTTCTCCAAGAAGGCAGATGGCTATGGAAGGGGAGAAGGCTGTGGTGTTGTTTTCCTCAAACCACTGGAAAAGGTAAGATTGCTTGTGAAGCAGCCTGAACTAAGACTGGTTGCTTGCCTGGGTTTTGTGTCTTCAGCTCTAATAATGACTTTTCCAGAGAAGTTTTTCCGATTCAAGCTTAAGATTAATGAAGCATTTCTTAAGCATTTATGCACTTCCCCTAGCACAGGAAAAGGATCCCACATTTAAAAGTTAGCATCATATTCCGTGTGTTCTTGGCTTTGTTGTGGTATTTTGTTGTCTTCTCTACAGAGAAAGCATGAGTTTATTAAAGACAATTTAACTTTTCATGGAACAGGCCAAGGAAGACTACAACAAGATCTGGGGTGTGATAAACATCAGTGCAGTCAATCAGAACGGCAGGTCCACGACTCCGATCACGAGACCGTCTCAAATAGAGCAAGAGAAGTTACTGCGCAGCATTTATGAAAGTCGTGTTGATCCCTCAGTTGTGCAGTACATTGAAGCCCATGGCACAGGAACTGCTGCTGGAGATCCTACTGAAGCTGAAAGCCTGGGTAGTGTCATTAGCAAAAACAGGTCTTCCCAAGTTTCCATTCTGAAAATCGGTTCCGTGAAAGGAAATATTGGGCACACGGAATCGGCTGCTGGAGCAGCCGGGTTGATCAAAGTGCTCCTGATGATGCATCATGGAAAGATTGTTCCATCCTTGCATTACTCGAAGGAGATGAGCAGCATCGATACAGAGAAATTAAACCTTGCCGTGGCCACAGCTGTAGAGCCCTGGGAAGAATCGAGTGAGTACGGAAGAGTAGCTGGCATCAACTGCTTTGGATTTGGAGGAACCAATGCTCATGTTGTAGTCAGGCAGGTGAAGCAGCCAGAGCCTCTTCCTGCCTTTAAGAAGCCCCTGGAATTAGTTCTGCTGTCAGCAGCATCCCGAAAGTCCCTCCAGATGGCAATGGCCGATACAGCCGAGCAGCTGAGCACAAGGAACTCTGTAACCCTCCCAAGCCTGGCCTATACATCTGCCTGCAGAAGAAGCCATGCCAGCTACAGGTACCGAAAAGCGTTTGTCACAAATTCCCTCCAACACTTGCAGCAAGAGCTTAAGTCGGCAGCGAGCAGTGAACCTGCCATGTCCAAGGTGGAACCACAGCTGGTGTTTGTGTTCTGTGGCAACGGCGTGACGCTGAAGGAGTTCAGTGAGGCACTGCTGAGCTCAGAGCCGGTGTTCAGAGACAAGTGTAAGGAAATAGAAGACCTTTTTCAGCAGCACACTGCCATCAGCCTCCTGCCAGTGAGAAATCGTAGCTCAAAGGACTTGTTGAATCCAGAGCTTTCCCAGCCCTTGCTGTTTGCCCTGCAGGTTGCTGTAGCTTCTCTCTTGAAGCACTGGGGTATTAAGCCCATTGCTGCTGTTGGCCACTCAGTGGGGGAAGTTGCTGCTGCACATATTGCTGGGTACCTTTCCCTGGCAGATGCAGTCAAAGTGATTTATCACCGGAGCAGGCTGCAGGCAAAGACTGCCAGTGGCAGAATGTTGGTGGTTGGAAACATCCCTGTTGAAGAGATTGCTGAACGCCTGCATCCCTATTCGGGAAAGGTGTGCATTGCTGCTTTCAACAGCCCTGTTTCCTGCACCTTGTCTGGGAGTGTGGACGCTGTGGAAGCTGTCCAGAGAGACTTAGCTGAAGCTTTCCGACAGAGGAACATCTTTCTTCATGTTTTAAATGTTCCAGTTGCATACCACAGCCCCAGCATGGATATGATACTCGAGGAGCTGGAAGAAAAGATAGAGCCTTTAGAAAAGCAGAAGGGGGAGACCGAAGTGATTTCAACACTGACTGGGGTGGCTGCATCTGAAAATGACTTTACTCAGGGCAAATTCTGGGCGCGGCATACACGTGAGCCTGTTGCTTTCACACAAGCCATCCAAACTGCAGCCAGAGGCAGGGAAAACGTGGTGTTTGTGGAAATAAGTCCTCACCGAGCATTGCAGCGAAGCATAAAGGAAACTCTAGGAAAAGGCACAAAGGTGATGTCCTCTTTGCAAACGGATGTAGAATATCAGACTCTCTTCACTCTGGTAGGAAATCTGTTTGAACTGGGGTATAATCCCAGCTGGCAGCACTTTTATAATGGGTATCAAAGTGTTCCGGTGGCCATTCCACGATATCAATTTGATCGCCAAAAACTCATGGCCTGTCTGGATATCCATCAACAAGCAAACCAAAGAGGTGTCAGCACCAGTCATCCTTTGATTTATGGCATAAAGAGTGACAATGCGGAGTTCGGCTGCCTGGTGTCCCAGGACACGACACCGTACTTATATGAGCACAAGAACAATGGGGTGGCCTTAGTCCCTGGTGCTTTCTACGTGGAGCTTGGTCTGGCCGCTGTGATGAGCAGCTCAAGACCTAAAGTGCCTCTGAGCACTTGCCAGCTGAGTATCAGTTTTTCTGCGCCGTGTGTTCTCACACAGAGTTCCCAAGTGCTGAGTATCAAGCTGAGTCCGCAAAAAGCCATGACAACCTTTGAGGTTCTCTCTTCCTCCAGCGCAGTTTATGCTGCTGGCCAAGTGGCAAAGCAGCCTGAAACTGTGGTGGAAGAAAGCAGCATCTCCTTCCAAGCCATCTATCGAAGATGCAGGTCAGTGATTAGCAGAGAGGAGGTTTATGAAGCACTGTCTCAGGTTGGCTTTCAGTATGGCTCCATATTCAGGCAGCTCAGTGACGTGCATTATTGCCAGGAGCTAAAGGAAGCTATAACAAGCATAAAGGTGAATCAGGAGACCGTCAGAGACATGTACAGCTGCTGTATCCACCCAGTGCTGCTCGACTGTTTTCTGCAGATGACCGCTGTCTTGACCTCAAGGACATTCCAGTCCAGAGCAGGCTTTCCTTCAGGGATAGGCAGCCTGGTGGTGCTCCGCCCGCTGGAGGAAGAAATGATGATATATATGAGAATGAGCAAGTCCACTGGGAACTGCCTTGAGGTCTGTGGATGCTTTGTGGACAAACAGGGCTCCATTTTGGCTGAGCTCAAGCGCGTTGCCATCACTTTCATGAAGGAAGCATCTTCCAGAGACAACGAATTCCTGTTTGAAAACAAGTGGAAAGAAGTCTCTCTTTCACAGACAATTGGACATCTGGGGTTTAAGCCCAGAGTCGTCGTGTTTGCAGACAGATTTGGGATAGCTGAGCAGCTCAAAAAGTACTTGCATCCTGCTTCGAGATATGTTATGTATGAAGACTGGGAATGCCTCGTGGAAGGCCATACACAGAATAAAATGAGAGCAGAGGTTGAGGATTATGATGAAATCCTCTTCCTGTGGGGAATTCAAAAGTTAGATGAAGATTTCCCAAGGGAAGCGGTAGATCAGTTGGCAAAGTGCTGTGAAGCCTATCGCCAGGTAGTGGTGGCACTAAGAGAGAAGACATCCCGCTGTTCCATCAGAGTGATCACCTACAGAACAACGGAGAGATACGTGGACCACGTTAACTGTGGGTTTGCATTGTATGGCATGACCAGAACTTGTATTGTTGAAGTTCCAGAAATCACATTTCAGTTGATTGACCTCAGCTCTTCCACTTCCCTGGACATCTCAGTGTTAGCAGACGTTCTTATCAAATACAAAGGTGGGGACTATCCAGAAGTTTGCATCAGCCAGGGAAGGATTTATGTGTCCGAAATCAGACGCACACCTTTTGTAGATGCTGATTACATCCAACCTGTGAGATCTCTCCAGAAATCACAAACATTCACTTTGTACACTTCTGATGCGTACGCAGCGAAAGACTTGTCTGGGGAATTATCCACCAGCGCTGCTACTCAGCTGGACAAACAGAGTGTTGAAATTCAAGTGGATAAAATTTGTCTCCACTCAGAAGATTATTTTCCCATTAGTGTTTCTAGCTGCAACTTTGGTAATACACTGTATTGGAACTCACAAGCGGGAGACAGACACAGACTTTTAGCTCTTGATTTCAGTGGCACAGTCACTGCAACAGGCATTGATGTGAGAAAAGTGAAAGTGGGAGATCATGTGGTTTCATGTTATCCCACTGCTGCATCATCCAGAGCTCAGATTCCAGCAACAGTTTGTTTCAATGCAAAGAAATTCCCATTCCTCCAGAGTGTTCCTTGTGTGTCGTACTTCATCATTGCATGGGAAATTTTCACTCAGAGGTTACCCAAGGGGAAACATGGCAGAACATTGGGTATTATTACTACAGAGCCATCATCGGTTTTGTGCCACGTTCTTTCTGCAGCAGCAGAAGAGATGGGTTGGAGAACTGTCCTTGCAAAGCCCACTCCTAACGTGTTCCAGTATATCAACCTGTGCAATGCCCTTGTTCTTCTTCCTCCAGTGAACAGACTGTCTCAGGAAGATCTGGCCCACATGTGCTTTCTTAGAGATGTGGTGATTGTGTGTGGCAATCAACAGTCTGAATGTATCCAGAATGTCAATGAAATTGATCAGGAAAACATCAGCTTTCATATCCTTGTCATTTCCAGCCTTTTCCGGAAAGCACCTCTAAAGGAATTGCACAAGGCTGTACATGCCTGGATCAGTTCCATGGATATGAAACAGTTTAGACGTCTCTCGGGTTCTGTTTTTCAGCAGACTGAGAACTTTGAAGGGCTAAACTCTGTGATGTCCTATTTTACCTGCACTTCTGTCCCCCTTGCTGTCCTGAGAAGGCAGAAGGACATCAGTGTGCTTTCAGATATCCCGTTGTACGAGCCCCAGAAGCAGCTGTTTAAGCAGAACGCTGTTTATGTAGTAGTCGGGGGGCTCACTGGACTTGGCTTTGAAACGGTGAAATTCATAGCCGAGAATGGAGGAGGGTGTATTGCAATACTCTCCAGGAGAATTCCCAGCAGTGAGAAGCAAGAAGAGATGAGGGCTTTGCAGCAGCAGTACAAAGGGAGCAAAGTAGTGTCTGTGCAGTGTGACGTGACTTTGACCGGTGATGTTGAGAAAGCTTTCCAGTCCATTGCCAACACCTTTGTGGGGAGTCCGATCAAAGGTGTATTCCAAAGTGCTGTTGCGTTACACGATGGCCACCTTGAAGTGCTGAAGCTGGCTGACTTTCGCAAAGTGCTGAGCCCAAAAGTAGCAGGGACCCTAAATCTTCACTGGGCTACCAGAGGCCAGGAGCTGGACTACTTTGTGTGCTACTCCTCTGTTACTTCCTTTCTGGGCAATGCCACCCAGACAAACTACGCAGCTGCAAACTCTTTCCTGGATGTCTTCTGCCTCTACCGGAGGAACTGTGGGCTTTCAGGCCAGGCCATTAACTGGGGTGCTTTGAACCTTGGCATTCTGCTCAATCAAAGCCACATTCAGAACATCCTGGGATCCAAGGGCATAGACATTCTGCAAGTGCATGAAATTCATGAGTATCTCAGGAAGACCTTACTTATAAACAACGCGCAGCAAGCTGTCGTCAAATTGAACTTTCAAGCTTTGTATCATCACGTTTTTACTCGGATTATTTCACTCAAAAGTCGCTTTGTATCGCTTATGTCAGAAGATTTCAGGAACAAGATTGGAACCTCCGAGGAAACGGAAGTCCCAGAGACTGCCTTTCTCAAATCTGAGGACTACATCACCTCACTGGTGAGTGACCTCACAGGCGTGAACGCAGAGGAACTAACCATGAATACACCACTTTCGTCTTTGGGCATAGACTCTATGTTAGCTATGACAATTCAGAACCGTGTCTTTCAAGAGAGAAAGGTGGACATACCTCTTGTGAAACTGCTTGATCCTCACACAACTCTGTCAAGTTTAGTGGTAGTTTTGGAAGAAACAAGCAATGCAAATGGAACAGTTGAAAAGAAGAATGCTATGGTTGAAAGTGCAGAAAATGATACCTTGCTAGAGGTGTCTTCTCATTCAGGAATTGTGTAACTTTGACAATACTCGGACCCTTTGTAGCATCTCAGAATATGTCATTGCAAACAGGGTAGAACATCTGGCGATGCTGAATGTACTCTTCTGCATTGACCCAGAAAACCCTACACCAGTTTCTTCTGCCATTATTCTGCTAGCTGTGTTAATTTCAGTCAGTTGTTTGACTTTACTTTCAATATCTTTTACCCTAATTTTCAATAGTTTTAACTGGAAATAAGTTGGTAAATAGCTACACATTTTCATTGTACATTGCATTTTTTAACTCTATTCAAGTTTTGATGAAAATTGTATATTTGCACCTCTCAACGGTAAATATACAGATAAAGCTGCATAAGCTTATCAGCATTTTTGTCATATTCTATTCTTAAAATATCATGTTTTAAATATTACTAAGTATTTTGAAATACAGGCGTCTTTTTGAAAGTCTGATGTGAATTTCAAAAACCTAGTGTTTTGCTTATGTCTTCAAAAATATTAACAATTTATCAATTGTTACCAATTGTGACGCATATAGTAAAGTAAATGGTTTTTATTATGAATTAACCAATTTTTATGAAAGCCCAAATTAACAAGAATAGTAAAAAAAATTTAAAAAAAAACAAACCTGAAGTGTATCTTTATCTTATTTGATTTTTTTTTGTCCCTTATCTGCTCTCCTACTTTAAATTTTTGTAACCCTAATACCTGCCCTGCTTTTGTTCCAGTGAGAAAATACAGACTTGTCCCCAAAGACACTCAAGGAAACTTTGTTTATAGTCTCCTACTATGGGAATAGGGTATTGTATTATTTCTCCCTAATTATGGTGAGTTGTCCCTTGCAGTTCTGGTGGTATTTCCAATGCGTGGAGTATCCATGGTCTATGAGGTCTCTCTGAAACCATCTGATCTCCAGGCTGAAAAGTTCCCTTGGTCTCTCTTAGCTCTGGTGCTCCAGCCCCAAAGATCTTGGTGGCCTTATGCTACATGTACTCAGGCTTATCTATATCCTTCTCATAGTGGAGGGCCCAGAACTGGACCAGGGTTCTAGGTCTGGTGTAATGAGTCAAGTGTGGCGTACTGGTGGCGCATGTTACACCAGTGTGATGCAGAGTTCTCTGCCCAGCTGGCTGTTGGCTTTCGCTGCTGTCAGCGTGCACAGTGAACTTGTGTTTAGTCCACTGCCCATTGGGACCCCCCAGTCCTTTTCATAGAGGCTGCTCTGCAGCCAGTCAGTCCCAGGACTGTAATGCTGGGTGCTTTGCCTGTCTCATGTGTAGAATAGGTGCAGGGGGGCTAAGCCATCCCAGGTGCAAGGCCTTGCATTCACCATGGTTGGAAATAATGAAGATTCTGTAAAGCTGTTTGTCCCTCTGAATAGTGGCCCTCCCTTTCAATGAGCCAAATGCTCTCACCTAACTTGATGTTGGCTAGGCTGTTAATAAAGAGCCTGCAGGGTGCTGCTACTGGCTCACTGCCAGATGGACTTGGCACAGCTGATATCACCCTTTAGGCCTGGCAGTCCAGTGAATAGTCCACCCAGTTTATAGCTGTCTTTTTCAATCTATCTAGCATCGATTTGGCTACAAGGATGCATTGGGACACTGCTGAAAGTCTTTATGGAATCAAGGCGCATAAAAACTCTCTCTCCTTAGTGTTTTCATTCTTCAAGGTAATCAGGCTAATCAGCCACCATATCTCTGTGGAAAATCCATGATGGTTGCTCCTAACCACTTCTTTGTTCATGTCCCTTACTACCTGAGTCATTCTGAGCTTATGGTTCTGTATGGGCAGAGATCCTTGTGACCTTGCTCAAACATTTTGGAGGGAAATATGGTAATGAAGTGAGGAGCATTTAACTGTATATGTATACATATACATATACATATACATATACATATGCAGAAAGGCACAGGGAGGATTTAAAATCCAGAGTGGTTCTGGTGTGGCAGAACCTGACCAACAGCCAGGCAAATCACAAAGCAGAGAAACACACACTTGTACTTTTTGTCTGTGCTGTTCCCTGTGCGAAAACACGAGAACTGTGCAGCACTGATGTCAAGGTCAAAGCAGTAATCTAACAGGGCTGCTTTGCACAGCAGGAGTAGATAAAGGTATGTTAGACATATGTTAGGCGTATGACAACCTCTTATAGCTCTCCACGTTGCACAGTTGTGACTGAACCTACTGATTTCAGCCTTTATACAGACAGGTCTGATTCTGAGAGACTTGAAGCACCTGCTTCGGCTGGCTGCAGCCAGTACCACTCTTTGGCTTTCTTTCACCAAAGCAATCACTGCTCTGTTGGCACTGTGAAATCTCTCTCTTATCTCTTCTATGTGTTTTGCTTTTGACTGCTTCTGTGAATCTGCCATAAATGTCCCAAAGGTCAGAATATTTGAACAAAAACAAGATCATTGCCAGCCTCCGGAAATACAGTGAGAAACCTAATCTTGAAAAATGCTCTGGGAAAGAAATTTTCAGCTGTATCCAGGGCAATTAGAATTAGCAGTTTGTAATGCAGGGTAAGGCAGCAATGGCAGAGCGCTGACTACTCTTTCATTTGTGTCTGATAAATACATAGAAAATATGACCAGAAAAATAGTCTGGAAAATCCACACAGATGACACAAAAGCTCAGAGATATGTTTGATGTCCTGAAGGCAGCAACAAGCTGGAGGAGAAGGCAAAGATATCCACAAGCAACAGAATGGACTGCAAAAACATAGAAACAACCTGCAGTACTGTAAGAGCAGTGAGAAAGTCCTGAGTCCTGTTCTGTACTACCAAACATCATAAATGGAACAGATAAACAGGCCTTTGCAGTCCTTGCATATGCCTCTGAATTCACAGAATTGCAGAGTGGGTCAGGTTGGAAGGGGCCACAGTGGGTTGTCTGGTCCAAACTCCTTGCTCAAGCCAGATTATCCTAGAGCACATGGCACAGGATTGTGTCCAAAGGGTTCTTGAATATCTCCAGCAAGGGAGACTCCACAACCTCTCTGGGCAGCCTGTTCCAGTGCTTGGTCACACAGGCAGTAAAGAAGCTTTTCCTCATGTAAAAGTGGAACTTCCTGTGCATCAGTTTCTGCCTATTGCCTCTTGTCCTGTTGCTTGGTACCACCAAGCAGAGCCTGGATCCATCCTCCAACACCCTCCCTTCAGATACTGACAGACATTGATGAGGACCCTTCTCAGTCATCTCTTCTCAAGGCTGAACAGGCCCAGCTCCCTCAGCCTTTCCTCATAAGAGAGATGCTCCAGTCCCTTCATCATCTTTATCACCCTCAGCTGGACCCACCCCATTCGCTCCATGTGTCTCTTGGACTGAGGAGCCCAGAACTGGACACAGCACTCCAGATGTGCCTCACCAGTGCTGAGTAGAGGAGCAGGATCACCTCAGCACTGTTGGCAGTGCTCTTCCTAATGCATCCCAGGGTACCATTGACCTTCTTGGACCCCAGGGCACACTTCTGGGCTCATGGACAGTTTGTTGTCCTCCAGGACCCTCAGGACCCTCCTTCTCTGCAGAGCTGCTTTCCAGGAGGTCAGCCCCGAGCCTGTGCTGGTGCCGGGGGTTATTCCTCCCCAGGTGCAGGACCCTGCACTTACCCTTGTTGAATTTCAGTCTGTTCCTCTCTGCCCATCTCTCCAGCCTGTCAAGATCCCTCTGAAGGGCTGCACAGCTCTCTGGGGTATCAGCCACTCCTCCTAGCTTTGTGTTGACAGTGAACTTGCTGAGGAGGCCTCTGCCCCTTCATCCAAGCCATTGATGAATAAGTTAAACAATACTGGGCCTGGTATTGAACCCTGGGGGACCCCACGAGGGACAGGCCTCCAGCTACACCCTGTGCCACTGATTTTCACCCTCTGGGATCTGGTGTTCAGCCAGTTTAGTTTAAATAGGTTTAAAAGGTGATTTTTTTCTTCATCAGCTGCTGTCAAACATGATTGCAAAGATCTGTACTGCCACTTCCTCCTGAAAAACAATGTTCTTCTCAAAATCTGAATTGCACTTAGATAAATTACTTGTGAAAAAAAATTGTATCTGTGTTTAACAGAAGGCTTTTAGTGACAATGTTCTTTGGCTTTTGCAATTAATCTCAGATAGTTAACTACATAGGGGTATTTTTAATGATTCTGTGCCCTCAGTCTCCAAACTCTCAATACTGTTATCAGAGGAAGGATCCCATTAGCAGGATACGTATTCAGTAATCAGATAAATGTGACTCTGGGACAATACTTGAAAAACTATTAATTTTTCCAGTCAGAGCCTCAAGTGATATAACATTTGGACAAACTGCTGAAACACCTGGCTCCCCTTCTCTGAGTACAACCATAAATGCAATTAGTCAGATATGTTCTAAACAGAAGCAACATAAATACAGAATTAATGGCACAGAGCCCTAATGTTTCTTTGGAAAATGTGCTCGTGGATGGACTTTTTGCTTAGGCACTTCATCAAAACATCCTCCTGTTGCGTAGCAGGACCTTGCAGGCTGAACTAATAAATGCATTATCCTCCAAGTAAACCAATATCTGTTTCTGGCTTTTCCTGGGACATAAAACACCTGAAAACATCCATGTTGGCCCGGAGGCGTGTTCTGCACCTTGGTCAGGGGCCACAACCAGCCTGTGGCAGGATTACGACACAGCAGTGGCCAAAGCTCTGCCAGGGTGCAAGACTAGGGCTGGCTGTGGCCATGGCGTCTCCACTGTGTCTCTGGGATCCTCTCTCCATGGTCCCAACTGAACTGCCTTGGCCCTGGGCCCAGACAGCCAAACTTCAGCGTCTCATGAAGCCAACATGTGTTTCCTTCTTCAGATAACACTCCAGAGAAGTAGGCATTCAGTTGATAGTGGGAATGTTACTGAAAATGGCTTCTCTCAGTCATACCTTATAACTGCACCAAACATTGATTATCACTGTAAAGTAAAAATGCTGTATCCTAAACGGATCCATGTAAATGTTTTACTTAATATAGTCAACAGATTAAGACACGTCTTACTCAACAGGCTGTTCCTATGGTGCTGGTGGAATGTAATCCTGACTCTGCTACTTAGTGTTTGACCTTGTGACCTCAGAGGTAGTTATAAGAAGTGGTGACTTTAATAACAAAACAAGCCATACATTTTGCAGGATCCTTGGAAAGCTACAGCAAAATTATTCAGACACCTGAGGCTGTTTGGATGATGAAGGGACTGGAGCACCTCACATATGACGAAAGCTGAGGCAGCTGGGATTGTTCAGGAGAGAAGGCTCAGGGGTATCTTATTAACGTATATAAATACAGGAGAGGAGGGTGCAGAAGCGGGCAGAGCTGGGCTTCAGTGGTGCCCAGTGACAAAACCAGAGGCAACAGGCACAGATTGAAATATGAGAAGTTCCCTCTGAACACCAGAAAACACTTTTTTATTGTGAGGGTGACCAAGCACTGGCACAAGTTGCTTGGGGAGGTTATGGAGTCTCCATCCTTGAAGATATTCAAAAGGCCTTTGGACGTGGTCCTGGCAACAGGTTCTAGATGTTCTGGCTTGAACAGGGAGTTAGTTCAGATGGCTTCTGGAGATCTCTCCCAAGCTGCTGTGATTCTGTGAAATCCATTGGCAGATGGATTTGATCATCTCCATCAGTTCAAATTTTGGGTAATGTGTGACACCACTACATTAAACAGAGCCTTGTGAAAAAAAAAGTGATCAGTTTAGAAGCCTGTGGCTGATATCCCTCTTCCCCCTTTACATCCCTTTTGACCACCCTTCATATTCTAAGGGAAGACCTACCCTCCACTTTTGAAAGTAGTGCCCAGAGAGACAAATTTAAAGATGTTTATGTATTAGTAAGACAATTCCACAAATTCCAGAGTATTTTTTAAAGTATTTTGGTTAAAAATCAGACCATCATATTCAGTTTGACATCTAGCTACAAGACATAGTTTTTATACTCTTAAGAAAGTATTTTCTATTGTAAACTTAGAAGCAAATTCCATGCATCAGTGAAACACAGAATACAACTTCCACGCATGCTGTCACTATCTGTGACTTTATATGCTACCCGAAATTCATTAGGAGATGACAGTCTTATCTACTCAAGCACTCACCCTCTTCAGTTAGTCTCTTCAGGTCAGACCAAATCATTCTAGATTAGTCAAGGGTGAGAACAGTACTTTGAGAATGGCTGACACGCCTCACAGAGCAGACAGGCTGCTTGTTTCAGCTGCAGTGTTAGTTTTGACTACTTGGACAACAGCATGTGACCCTGCAAGAAAGAAGCCGACTTGTTCTACTGTTTTCATGGATGGATTTAGAAGAGAAACATCTTCGATGCAAAGTTAGTCACACACACTCCATGCACACATACACAAAAAAGGAGAAATATTTTCCAAGAAAAAAAAATATTCAATAGATTTGAATGAGGCCTAATGACTGACCTCTCTAAAATACCTGCTTTACCACTGGCAGCAGGAGAACCCAAGGCAGTTGGCTCACATAGTGCTCTCTTGGAGACAGCCAAACTGATTTTGTTGAATATTCACAGAAATTCAACCTGCATAAGCATGGATGGAAAATCTGTAGCCTTCTGGCCTATGTTTGGCAGAGGTCTGTGCAACTGGACAGGGGGCTGAGTATGGGAAATGTCAGACAAAATTCATTATGGTATTACTCAAGTCTAGGTGTATCAGCCCCCAGCAGAGTAGCCTTGTCCATGCTTGTGACACAGATGACAGCTGATGGAACCACTGGAGCCACAGCACTGGCTCAGAAAGACACACTTAGAACTTTCATATAAGAGTAAAGGAAGATTTCATTCAGGTGATGGGTTTCTTTTCAATACTCGGAACAGGAAGAACAGGCATCTGTGTAGAAATGCAATTTCTTGTCATTGATACAATTTATTGCCAAACCATTAAGAAATTCAGAGAATGCAATGTTTCGTATTGACATAATGTACCTTTACTTCCATAGGGGAACTGAAG
Organism: Lycocorax pyrrhopterus obiensis; assembly: GCA_014706295.1. NCBI lineage: Eukaryota > Metazoa > Chordata > Aves > Passeriformes > Paradisaeidae > Lycocorax > Lycocorax pyrrhopterus. The sequence goes on along the minus strand of JACSVZ010000002.1, from coordinate 16,514,672 downwards.
AGAAAAAAGTTGGTTATTCTGCTTTTTAAGTAGTGAAGCCACTAGGTGATGGAACTGATGATTTCTGGGAACAGACAAAATTAATATGATGGAAATACTATTGGAAAGATTTACTACCAAAATATTGTGAACACAGCAGAAAATGTGCCTGGTGTGAGCTGCCTTCCTGTGAGTAGGTATGTTACTGCAATCTGAAACTTCAAATCAGATTTTTAGCATGGAGACTCTAATACTGTTCTCCATGAAGCAAATACCATTGGTTTTCATGAGTTGTGGAAGCCTGCCCCAGTGAGCATACAGACAGCCGTTCCTTAGGCTTCCAGGAATTTAACCCTTGTTTTGTCTTGAAAAAACTTCTTGGCTTTACCTCCTGGAAGTGCCATAGGAAACAGTGGTGATGACTGGATTGTACCTCCCATGTAATTACCTGGACAGTTTGCATGTTTCCTCATCTATTTTCACTATTTCTGGATTAAGAGTTCTTCACCTCTCAGCTGTTATTTGATAAAACCCTTTGTTACAAGCGCAGATGAGCACAGGACAATGTTACCTGTAACCTCACGTCCTGTGGTGGCTGCTGTGGCTAGATGTGGCTATGGGGGCAATGTGGAATCCAATTCATGGCCAGGATTGCACTGAGCAAACTCAGCAGAATGTATCTGCTTCTTTGGAAACTGTTTAAATCCACATATAACTTACTTGCTGATGATGCAATATTTTTTCCAAATCAAGAAACCACCCTCTAAGCAGCACCACAGTTGCTGTGCTAGCTTTGCTTTCAGGGAGACTTGTTTGAGAAAAGAGAAGTTTTCAAGATACGACTTATGTGTGTGTGAAATATTCTTTTGCTAAAAATTCTTGTTCCAAACAATTTCAATGAATAATGACTTGACTTGTCTTAGATGCTATTTAGACAAAGATCGGTTTAAAGTTTTCTGCCTGAAGTTGCATTACAGCAAACACAAGCCCTTTATTAAACTGGTTAGACCTGCTGAAGCAAAAAGATTTTTACTTGCAGCTAATAGCGTGAGTGTAAACTGAGGGACAGCTCCTAAGTTTTAAAAACACAAGAGATGGGCCGTGATTAGCAAGAAGGTATCTTTTTGCAGCAGCACAATAGTGAATAAAATAGCCCAGGTCTTCAACAGCAGATTATGTTTTTCAGAAGGGAATTTCTGAGGTAATGGTGAGCTCCTCATTACCTGGTGTTTAGGCTAGAAATAAATATGCAGCAATTCCCAGGGCTCTCTGGTGGGAGGAAGATACTGTAGAAGTCATATATTCTTCTCAACCAGCAGAAAAACATTTGGAATTTGTGACATGGGGACAGAAGATACAGATTCAAATATTTTGGTCATTGGGGGTCATAAAGTCAGTAGTTTAACGGTGAGAGACTGCTGCTTGCTACAACTTGAGACATATGTCCTCTCAGGTACATAGAAGGAACTAAAATACGTGGAAACACTAGAGCTACTGAACGCTAGAGTTAACATGGTAGGAACAGCTTTGACAATTCTTGTTGACATTTATGAACAAATATTATGAACAAATATTATGGCTGCATTTTATAGATTACATGCTATAAATACTAGTGTGTTAGATCAGAACAGACAGTCCATACTGTGGCTGCAAACCCAGCTCAGTTTCAAACAAGACTCCATTTGGTCTATTTACTAAGTTGATCATTGATCAGTTGAGCAGTCTTCAAAAGTGCTTACTCTGAAGACTGACTTGGTTAAAAATCAACTGGGGTTGATTAAATTTTCTTCAAAGAATGTTTATATCACATCAGTGAAGAGACTGTTCAATGTCTGTGGTCCTTGAAAGCATGCACAACGGAGTTATGAAGAAGTGAAACTTCCTGGTTTCGGCGTCTTTATGCAAATAAGAAGAAGCTGGTGAGTTTGGGAAAATGTGGGGCTGGGGGGGGGTAGGTTTATGGGAAACAAAGCCTCAAATGGTTTATGAAAATACCGACTGGTCCTCCCAGTAGAGGAAGCCTGGAATTATTTCTCTTTTCCCAAAATATAAAGCACACCTGAGCAGCTGAAAGTGAGAAATCAATTGCTCTCTCTGGACTTGCCAAGTTACCTGCTCATAGAAATGTCAAGTTTGCTGGTGCTTTTCAGAAACATTTGGTTTTAGCACTGTCATGGTTTAATTCCAGCTGGCCACAAACTACCAAGTAGCCACTTGCTAAATCCCTCCCGCTCCTTCCCCTAGTGGGATGGGGATAAAAGGCAGAAAAAGATAAAACTCATGGGTAGAGATAAGAACAGTTTAGTGATTGAAATAAAGTAAAATATAGTAATAGTAATAATAATAAAAATAAAAATAAAATTAATAGTAATGGTAATGAAAAGGGGAGAGAGACAAAGGAATAAAACCCAAGAGAAACAAGTCAGTACAGTTCCTTACCACCTGCTGACCCATCCCACCCCCATGCAGCAATTGGTGGCTCCAGGCCAATCCCCCCAGTTTATATAGGGAACATGATATTCTAGGGTATGGAACAACTCTTCGACTATCTCAGATGAGCTCTTCTGGCCATGTTCCCTCCCAGCTTCTTGTGCACCTGCTCGCTGGCAGAGCATGGAAAATTGAAAAGTCCTTGATTTAGAGTAAGAACTAGAAGCAACAAAGAAACCATCAGTTTGTTATCAACTTTGTTCTCATACTACATCCAAAACACAGCACTGTACTAGCTAATAAGAAGAAAATTAACTATCTCAGCTGAAACCAGAACAAGAATGCAAAAGAAGAAAAGTTTGTCCTTATCTTTTACATGTCTCAGTTGTGCTTCACAGCTTGAATACCCTACTAGAAACCAAGGAAAAAATAGTATTGAATTTAAACCAACAGAAGTGCATTCAACACTTCCTGGGATTGCTGCTTCTTCAGAGGAGGCCACTGAGTGATGCACGAATAACTTGATGCTGCCTTGTTTTTAGGCAAGCAATATCACAGAAAAAGGATAAAACCCCAAGTGTTTGTAGAAACATGTCCTCAAAGAGAGGTTAAGTGGTATGTAGACACTTGGCACACTAACACTGGATATCACAAGCCCATTTGGTCTGGGGTGTAATCCAGACTGGCAGCCCCTCTGTGCATCATTTGCTCTTCACCTGAATAATTTCTCCGAGTGTCCCAGTGCCTCTTCCACAGTACCTATTTGATCACAAGAAATTCATGGCCTGTCTGGATATTTCTGCTGTTAAGAAGTTCTGAACCTGGAACTGCCAAAGGCCCTTTCATTGCTAGTTCTGGACTAGTCAGAGGACACAGGGGCAAAAATATAGAAGCTGAATAAACCTGGCATTTCTCTGAAATTAAATTCCATTATGACATTTGTCAAATAAAGAGAAAAGACAGGTGCAGGACATCTGTCATGGTTTAATCCTAGCTGGCAACTAAGCCACACACAGCCACTCACTCACTCCCCAGGGGATGAGGGAGTGAATTGGAAGGGTAAAAGTCAGAAAACTTGTGGGTTGAGATAAACATAGTTTAATAGGTAAAGGCAAAAGCTGCATGCACAAGCAAAGCAAAATAAGGAATGAATTCACTACTCCCCATTGCAGGCAGGTGTTCAGCCATTCCCAGGACAGCAGGACTCTATCGCTTGTGTAACGGTGACTTGGGAAGACAAACACCATCACCCTTTCCTTCTTTTCTTCTTCTTACCCCAGCTTTGTATACTGAGCATGACACCATACAGTCTGGGATATCCCATAGGTTGGTTACAGCTGGCTGTGTTCTGGCTCCTGGCTGTGTCCCCTCCCAACTCATTGTGCACCCCTAGCCTCCTCCCTGGTGGGGTGAGGAGCAGAAAAGGCTTGACACTGTGTAAGCATTGCTCAGCCATAGCTAAAACATCCCTCAGTTATCAACAGTTTCCAGCACAAATCCAAAACACAGCCCCATACCAGCTACGGTGAAGAAAATTAACTCCATCCCAGACAAGACAACCACAAGCTCCAAGCATTAAAATAAAACTGATAAAATTGCTTTTATGGAACAGAGCAGAAACATGAAAATTTTGACTACTGCCACTAATTGTAGCATCACTTACATATAACCCTTGAAAATTTTACTTCCCCCTGCAGTTTTTACAGTGTTCACGTAACACGCAGCAAAGTTGAAAGCAGTGGAAGTATCACTTCTCTTCGTCAGTGCAATGAGCTGTGATCTGTATCTTCGTATTTGTGGCATTTCTGTGAAAGGGTGGGACAAGGAAGTGGGTTTTGCTTGCATCAAGCTTCCCCATTCTTTTCAGTGGGGAGCTCCCAGTCCCAAAGCCATTTCTCAGCGATGGTGCCTCCTGCCTGTGAGCACCTCCCAAGGCTGACACCCCTGTGCTGTGCAGCTGGGCAGGACCGAGTGCAGTAGGAAACCCTCTGCCCATCCTGCCCCATCTCCAGGGCTGGGTGCAGTGCCTTGTTTCCACTGACCACAGGAGGTCCCTGCAGTACTGCAGTGGCATTGGTCCAACAGCCAGCTCTCTTCAGTGCTTGATATGAATGAGTGTTTAAGATCGCTTAAAAATCACTGGCAAGAGTATCAGTGAAAAACATATTTAATATTAAGTGACAGCACAAACAAGGTTCATTGGCAAGGTTCACTCTTCTACTTACAGGACAATTAAGACACAGTGAGGAAAAAAAAGGAACAAAATCCAGGCAGTCAAAACAGAAATGAACTATCTATGTATGTTTGCATGTGTGTGTGTGTTTAGTTGCATGTGACAAAGGACAGAAAGGGCAAGGATAGAAAGGAATACAACGTAAAAGCTTAACAGCACTCAAAATTAACAGTACTTAACTTATATCTTAAACTCATAATTTAACCTTAAAAATTTTGCAAGGGAATAGCGCTTAACAGCACTAAATGTAGCTTATAACTTAAACTTACTTACAGGCTTAACTTACTTAGATATCTAAGGTACTTAAACATCTAAGAGAGCAGCATTTCTCCCAGATTTGCTACAGCATATGTGTACGTGTGTATGCACACAGGCATAAAGGTCAGTGCAAGGCACCTGTGAGAAATTCCCCTCGAAGGCAGTGAAATACTCACTTTGGATGCTTTTGCGTCTCCTCAGTGGGTGAAGGGTCGAGTGGGGAGTGGGGGTTTTGGCCCAGGATTTGTTGCTGTTCAGTGATCCTCCAAGTACAGCAAACTTGAGAGTTCTCTGGCTCTGAGAGGCCTCACTCTGAGGGAGGTCGCTGGTTGCAGCCCAGAAGAGCCCAGAAGGACTCATTTTGGACTGCTGTTTATAAGGCTGCAAGCGAGTGGGCTTTACTCATAACAGTGTTGCAACCTGGCCACACTTTGGGTCAGCATACTTTCTTTGAAAGGGTGAGAACAGGGATCTTATGCCATTCAGGCAAGGAAAATAGTGTCCGAGGCTGTTCATGGAAGAACCTGGAGCTCACTAGACAGCAGCAGTTCCTGGGAGCAGACAGTGTTTCTGATAAGCTCAAGAGGAGCTGAGCCCAGGTGCTGTTCATCAAGGCCGAGGCCTAATGAGCATGTCTCAGATCGCAGTGTGGCCTGAAAGAGGGAGGGGGATGCGCCACCACGGTGCTCCACTGCCTTTATTGACCAGACCTCCATTAACTGTTAAAGGCACTTCGGCACTCATCTCCCATGTAAGCAGATGCTTACACAATCACCATCTAGAGTGGGTGAGCAGTTCAAGGTAAAGAGGCTTCAATTCATGTGTGCAGATTTATTTGGATCTGCAGCAGACTCCCCCCTCACAGTTCACGTGCCTTTCTGCCACTTCCATAAAGTCTCTTTAGAACAATGTCTTCTAAAGGACTATTCTGCAAGTAAGGCAAAAATGCATCTGTCCAGATTCTTCTGGGTCATTCTAAGGTTACTGGATTATAGCAGCAAGATTTTAGGGAGAGGCAGATTGCCAGGAACTATTCCAAATCCCTTTGCTGTCTCATGTATTATTGTGAATGGGCTGAGTTTAAAACAAACCCAATATACTGAAGAGCAACAAACAAACAAACTCATTCTAACTGAACAGGGAGGACTGTTAATTGGTGTGAAACAGAACCTCAACAGACAGGCAGACCAGCTCTGTGGAGAATGCATGTTCTGCAGTTTTAAAGCAAACCTCCAAGAAATGATAACTCTGAATGATGTGTGGGGCTGCGAAACAGCCTCGTCCCTGCTTCACTACTGTCAGTCAGTGACTGAGAAAGGCTCTTTGGGACTTGCTGTGGTATCCCTGAGATGATGTCCTGGGGTGACTGTATGATACTGTATTCTCTATTGTCTTCCCTGTGCCAGAAATGAATCCTGTGCCTTTCTGTGCCTTTAAACTGAGATGGAGAGGGGGAAGAGAAAAAAAACGAGCAAACTTTTCAAGGCAATTTGTGTTCAAGGACACAGAGGCTATTCCTCTGTGTGCTTCTACGGTGGCAAGAGCGGAGGAAGCACCCTTCTTTTTTTTTTTTTCTGAGTTTTTCAGCTGTTTCTCTGGAGAGAGACGGAGAGTTAAACTCCTTTGTTTCCCTGGGACTTTGGCTTCTTCTTCTTCTCTTCTGGAACTGTTTAGAACACCAGAACATCAGAACCTCACCAGGAGACCTTACACCTGCCCAGAGGGGGGCCCCCATGCCGAACTCCAGCTCCAGGGAGAGAGAGAGAGCATACCCACAGAAAGGACTCTAAAATCTTTCCAGGTTTCTCTCAACAACGAGAGGTTTTACTATTTACCATTATTCTTTTCCCATTGTGCATTGTGTCTGTTAAATAAATAGCTTTTTTCATTTCACTTCCCTCCGAGGACAATTTTTTTCCCCGAACCTCGTGGGGCAGGGTTGTTGTAATCTGCCTTCTATCAAAGGATATTTTCCTCCAAATTTGTCTCAAACTGGCACAGATGAGAATCTCTCCTCACTGCCAAGAAGCCCCCACAAAACCTTTCTAGAGGAATCTTCTCCTCTTTGTAGGTTGAAGGAAGTCCAGGAGGACTGCAGGGCTTAGAGGTGGGCATCCTAGCAAGTTCTAATTAGTTCAATTGAACTGATTCTCCTCTGACAAGTTCATTTCCCAGAATCAAGGAAAAAGAAATCATCTGTCAGTTCTATACTGGGGTATTTCATTTGATCCCAAAGGGAATTCTTGTCTTTGCCATCTAATTTGTTGAAAAGATTCACCTTTTGTTAGCAGAGGTTAAACAGTAAAGAGGAAGTGTCAGTGCATGAGAGAGTTTGGGGAATTAAATGGGGATTTTCCTCTAAAAGTAGAGACAAGAGGAAAAATATAGTCCAGCTCTGGTCACTTGTGGGCAGTGTTGTTTGTCGTCACAACCAACAGTAGATGATTCAAGATTAATCAAGTTTTGAACAAGTTTGTGTGTTTGTGGGAAGTTCACCTTTTAACCTAGTATTTATGTAATGGTAAATGCATAATTGTTTGACCGGACTGACACTACTCCTGTCCTGTGCAGCCCAGGAGATGGAGATCGAGACTGCAGATGAAGTTGCTATTGTTGGAATAGGATGCAACTTTCCGGGAGGTGAGTCTGGGGTAAAAGCAAAGCAGGCTCTGAGTGGACATTGAAAAGCAGAGTCTTTTATTAATGTTCAAATGGAGGAAAACACCATGTTTGTCCCCTAGTAGAATTTGTTGCTTTGCTGCTTGTGGGATCTTTTTGAAAGGTGGTGCTGTGGTGGAAACTAATTGGTCTGAATCTGTCTGCTGACAGACAGACAGACAGACAGACAAACAGACAGAAGCTGCAGTACTGTGGGCAGGGCATTGATCAGGGCATTGAGCTGCACATGAAACTCATACAAAGGAGCTGGATGGGTCTGGGATGATTTGAACTTTCTGTGTGTTCAGTGGCTGGGTGACTGTGCATTGTTACAGGACTCTGCATCCCCAGGAACAGGACAGATCAAGGGCTGGACATTATCATCAGCTTTGCCTGTAACATAAACAGGTTGGGTTTTCCTAAAAGAAAGCTTCTTGCTTTATTACAGTATGTAGAGTAGATGCAGTGAGATGGTAGGGAAATGGGGAGAGAAGGTGGTTAAGGATTTTGTGGGGTTCCTTTGCTTTTAGACAAGCCGTGAGGAGATCAGTCATGCTTTTTCATTTTCCTCTCACCAAAGACTGATCACTTCTTTCTGTGGCAAGTCTTCTTGAGCAGCCTAGATTTACATGTGGGAGGTCCTTGTAGCTGATTGTGCATTTCTGAGCCTGCATGGGGAGGGGGAGTGCATAATTTAATCTGTTTTAAAAACTCTGTACAACAGGAGATGGAATTGACAATTTCTGGAAAGTCCTGGAGGAAGGCAAAAACTGCACGGTAGAAATCCCCCCTGAGAGATTTAATGCCAAGGAATGGTATGATCCAGATGATAACAAGCCAGGAAAAATATGTACAACACGAGCTGCTCTTCTCAATGAGTGAGTGTGTTACCCTGCTGCACCACTGATTTTTGTTGCACTTAGACTGTGGGTACAGCTGTTCAGGGGCTGTGACCAGTGTGAAGAATAGCAGATTACAGTAAGGTCAGCATAAGTGTCTTTTATTTGAATTCCATGTTCACCTTAAATCCTCAGGCTACAGGTAGAGCTTCATTCAAAGGAGAAGTTGACATGCACAGAAGAAATGTTATCGTCTCCTGAGATTTATACTTGGCAGGGTTGAATCATAGGACCCAGAATGAATTTAATGCTTAGTCCCATGTTAGATACTGAATCCTGGACTGAAATCAAGAGATGACGGAAGGCCATAGAAATCTGATCTTGGGACACAAGATTGAACTTGGACTTGGTCTTTTGTAAGCATGGGCCTATTTTGAAGATGCTTTTAACGACAAACACACACATACACACACAGAAAGTATTTTGAATGTATTGTTAGAGAAGCATGAGTATTTCTTGAAGTTGCAAAAAATGTTTACTGCGAGTCTAGAAGTAAAAGCATCTTATATACATATGTCATATCATATTCTGGTCTGTGCATTTCAGATTCAATTCATTTGACAACCACCTCTTTGGGATTAATAATTTGGAAGCTGAACGCATGGATCCACAGCAGAAGTTACTGATAGAGTGCACATACAAAGCCCTGGAGGATGCAGGAGTTCCTGTAGAATCTGTCAGTGGTACCAAAACAGGTGTTTTTATTGGTAAGATGAAAATTTCACAGCAAAGAAAGTGTGTTTGCACCTCACAAAGATTGGAGCACTCCTTTATAACCTTTCCATGTTATCTAGGCTGGATCTAGGCTGGATCTAGCCTGGAGATCTAAGGCTACTGTGCTATGGCACTACTGGTTGCTTTTGGTAAGAATTACCAGGCTACTCTGGAAGTTCATGGTAAAATTCCTGTATCTCTTTTTGGTGCTCTTCTTCCTGTGTTCAGGCACTGAAGTGAAGCAGGAAACAGTTAAAACTGCCTCCCCAACCCAGCCCTTCTTGGGAAAGATACTCCCAAGCCAGGCTGTGACGTTTCACCCTTAAGGGGAAGGGAACACCCAAGATGTGTAATTGCTTGGGTCTGCAAAAAATCACGAAGTTTTAATAGTAAATTACACACTTGGCATGGAAATTGGAATGTTGGTCACTGACCTGCTACATCAGCACACAGCAGTGGGTTGTGGATAAAGAGGTAGGGTGGAAGGAAAGAGGGAAAGGAAGAGATAAATTAAAGAAAGGGAGAGAGAGAGAGAAGAAGAGATCACCACTCCTGGTTCCAGCATCAGTCTGGCTGATGACATGTCTGGTGTCCTGGGGGCACCCCCTGGCCTGGGTGGGGATACCTTTTTATAGGTAGGTTTCCCTGCCCCGAAGACAGGTTTCTCTCTTTCTATGCAAATTAGTTGTCATGTCCAGTCCCTTCTTTCAGACTTTTCTGGAAATGCATCAGAGGCTTTGGAGGTCTTGGGTCTTGTGTGGTCTTGACCCTTCCCCTGCCCAGAGTGACCTTGGGTCAACGCTTCATTCTCACTTCTGTGATGATGCTGTCTTTTGTTTGTTCATGGGGACAGAGTGGTCTGAAAGCGTCCCAGCAGAAAAGAACTTGGGGGTGCTGGTGGACAGCAGCTGAACACGAGCCAGTGTGATCCCAGGTGGCCAAGAGTGCCAGTGGCATCCTGGCCTGTATCAGCAATAGTGTGACCACAGGAGCAGGGCAGTGATGAGGCCACAACTTGAGTCCTGTGTCCGCTTCTGGGCCCCTCAGTTCAGGAAGGACATTGAGGGGCTGGAGTAAGTCCAGAGAAGCGCAGCAGAGCTGGGAAGGGCCTGGAGCACAAATCCAATGAGGAGCAGCTGAGGGAGCTGGGGGTGTTTAGCCTGAGAAGAGGAGGCTCAGGGGTGATTTTATCTCTCTCTACAACTGCCTGAAAGGAGGGTGTAGTGATGTGGGGATCAACTTCTCCTCCCAGGCAACTAGAGACAGAATGAGAGGACATGGCCTCAGGCTGTGCCAGGGGAGGTTCAGGTTGGACATTAGGGAGAAATTCTTCACAGAAAGGGTGACTGGACATGGGAATCGGCTGCCCAGGGAGGTGGTGGAGTCACCGTCCCCGGAGGTGTTAGAGGAAAGACTGGATGTGGCATTTAGTGCCATGGTCCAGTCGACAGGGTGGTGTTTGACCATACGGTGGACTCAATGACCTTAGCGGTCTTTTCCAACCTAATTGATTCTGTGGTTGTGTCTCTGGAGCAGAACAAGGAATGTTTATCCCAGAAAAGTGCTGCCCTGCCTCTGCATGGTCCCCTTCTCCTCTTGTTCTTTCAACAATTCTTGGTTATTACTGACAATCCTTGGTTGGCTCCCTGGGTATCTGGCAACCAGTGTTTGACAGGTACACATTAGCCCCTTCTCTTCTGGGCTTCTACACAGGCCTACCCTTTTTCCCCAGTATACTGTTTTCCAGTATAATGTTGCTTAAGGTGTTGTGGGAGTTAATATCCTTTTAAAGAAGCAGAAATCCTCCTGTGGACATTAGAATGGTACCAAGGCACACTTGTCCAACTGCTTCTGTCAGTACCAGAAAAGTTACTGAGGAGATGATACCGAGGGCTGTTGAAAGACATTTATAAGACAATACTAGAGTAACAGCACATTATTGCTGGTGTAATCTGTGTCTCTTTAAAGAGAAGTTTTCTGGGGTAGTTTGGCTGATATACCTAAAGGGGAAATGCTTTAGATTACCTTTTAGTCTGAGAGATGCTCTTCTTCCACTGAGGGCACTATTCCTTGCTCTCTGAATAGAGGTACTGCATTTTCCACATGTGGACTTGGGGATCCACGGTATTCCAAACATAGTGTTCCCAGAAAAAGAACAAGACTGCTCTCACAGGCCCCTTTCTTCTTTACTGTTTCTTACTGGTCACAGTGTGAAAAAACATTATGAAAACAAAGTATTGGATGTAGTTTGTGCTGTGACCTTTAACTTGGTACATCTGAGGAACTAAAGCTAATGTCTTGTACATTTATGTTTGAGCCACCCTCCTTGTAACTTGTTGATAAATATTCTCATAGCTAAACTAAACCACCCAGTCTCAAACAGAGATACAGGGGTCTCAGCAGCCTACAGAGACCTTAACTGCATCACACAGTGAGCTAAGCCATCAGGAAAGGCCTGTCGTTTCCAGGGCAAGTAGGAATTTCAAGTGTTAGCTATGTTTGTGTAAGTTTGTGTAAGTTTGTGTAAGTTGGGTCCAGGGGAAATTGCTGTGAGTTTTGCCTTTGACTTGTGTTGGAGCAAAGCTTCACCATAGGAGCACTGATGCCGCGTGGTTTTGCCTTAACACTGAAAACCAAAACACGCCATCCGGTTTCGAGCTGTACATGCCTGTTGTTGGCTTGGGTTAACTTGACACGTGTCTGATGTTTTCCAGGTCTCATGAATCGAGACTATGAAATCATAACCAGCAGAGCAGTGAGTGAAATAAATCATTATGATGGTACTGGAACAGCAATGAGCATTGCTGCCAACAGGGTCTCTTTCACATTTAATCTGACTGGACCGTCCCTGACTGTTGACACTGCGTGTTCATCTTTTCTTTTTGCTCTGCACTACGCCTTGCGAGCCATTAAATCAGGTAACGGGACTGAAGAGATGCTGGACAATGAAATCAGGATTGCTGCTGTTTCTGTCTATCACCTGGGCCATCTCAACATGAGTATGTTTCTGTTTGACTGCAGGAGACTGCGAGGCAGCAATCTGTGGTGGGGTGAACTGCATCATCGATCCCCGCACCTTTGTATCCCTCAGTAAAGCAAAAATGATCTCTCCGGAGGGCATAAGCAAACCCTTCTCCAAGAAGGCAGATGGCTATGGAAGGGGAGAAGGCTGTGGTGTTGTTTTCCTCAAACCACTGGAAAAGGTAAGATTGCTTGTGAAGCAGCCTGAACTAAGATTGGTTGCTTGCCTGGGTTTTGTGTCTTCAGCTCTAATAATGACTTTTCCAGAGAAGTTTTTCCGATTCAAGCTTAAGATTAATGAAGCATTTCTTAAGCATTTATGCACTTCCCCTAGCATAGGAAAAGGATGCCACATTTAAAAGTTAGCATCATATTCTCTGTGTTCTTGGCTTTGTTGTGGTATTTTGTTGTCTTCTCTACAGAGAAAGCATGAGTTTATTAAAGACAATTTAACTTTTCATGGAACAGGCCAAGGAAGACTACAACAAGATCTGGGGTGTGATAAACATCAGTGCAGTCAATCAGAACGGCAGGTCCACGACTCCGATCACGAGACCGTCTCAAATAGAGCAAGAGAAGTTACTGCGCAGCATTTATGAAAGTCGTGTTGATCCCTCAGTTGTGCAGTACATTGAAGCCCATGGCACAGGAACTGCTGCTGGAGATCCTACTGAAGCTGAAAGCCTGGGTAGTGTCATTAGCAAAAACAGGTCTTCCCGAGTTTCCATTCTGAAAATCGGTTCCGTGAAAGGAAATATTGGGCACACGGAATCGGCTGCTGGAGCAGCCGGGTTGATCAAAGTGCTCCTGATGATGCATCATGGAAAGATTGTTCCATCCTTGCATTACTCGAAGGAGATGAGCAGCATCGATACAGAGAAATTAAACCTTGCCGTGGCCACAGCTGTAGAGCCCTGGGAAGAATCGAGTGAGTACGGAAGAGTAGCTGGCATCAACTGCTTTGGATTTGGAGGAACCAATGCTCATGTTGTAGTCAGGCAGGTGAAGCAGCCAGAGCCTCTTCCTGCCTTTAAGAAGCCCCTGGAATTAGTTCTGCTGTCAGCAGCATCCCGAAAGTCCCTCCAGATGGCAATGGCCGATACAGCCGAGCAGCTGAGCACAAGGAACTCTGTAACCCTCCCAAGCCTGGCCTATACATCTGCCTGCAGAAGAAGCCATGCCAGCTACAGGTACCGAAAAGCGTTTGTCACAAATTCCCTCCAACACTTGCAGCAAGAGCTTAAGTCGGCAGCGAGCAGTGAACCTGCCATGTCCAAGGTGGAACCACAGCTGGTGTTTGTGTTCTGTGGCAACGGCGTGATGCTGAAGGAGTTCAGTGAGGCACTGCTGAGCTCAGAGCCGGTGTTCAGAGACAAGTGTAAGGAAATAGAAGACCTTTTTCAGCAGCACGCTGCCATCAGCCTCCTGCCAGTGAGAAATCGTAGCTCAAAGGACTTGTTGAATCCAGAGCTTTCCCAGCCCTTGCTGTTTGCCCTGCAGGTTGCTGTAGCTTCCCTCCTGAAGCACTGGGGTATTAAGCCCATTGCTGCTGTTGGCGCCTCAGTGGGGGAAGCTGCTGCTGCACATATTGCTGGGTACCTTTCCCTGGCAGATGCAGTCAAAGTGATTTATCACCGGAGCAGGCTGCAGGCAAAGACTGCCAGAGGCAGAATGTTGGTGGTTGGAAACATCCCTGTTGAAGAGATTGCTGAACACCTGCATCCCTATTCGGGAAAGGTGTGCATTGCTGCTTTCAACAGCCCTGTTTCCTGCACCTTGTCTGGGAGTGTGGACGCTGTGGAAGCTGTCCAGAGAGACTTAGCTGAAGCTTTCCGACAGAGGAACATCTTTCTTCATGTTTTAAATGTTCCAGTTGCATACCACAGCCCCAGCATGGATATGATACTCGAGGAGCTGGAAGAAAAGATAGAGCCTTTAGAAAAGCAGAAGGGGGAGACCGAAGTGATTTCAACACTGACTGGAGTGGCTGCATCTGAAAATGACTTTGCTCAGGGCAAATTCTGGGCGCGGCATACACGTGAGCCTGTTGCTTTCACACAAGCCATCCAAACTGCAGCCAGAGGCAGGGAAAACGTGGTGTTTGTGGAAATAAGTCCTCACCGAGCATTGCAGCGAAGCATAAAGGAAACTCTAGGAAAAGGCACAAAGGTGATGTCCTCTTTGCAAACGGATGTAGAATATCAGACTCTCTTCACTCTGGTAGGAAATCTGTTTGAACTGGGGTATAATCCCAGCTGGCAGCACTTTTATAATGGGTATCAAAGTGTTCCGGTGGCCATTCCACGATATCAATTTGATCGCCAAAAACTCATGGCCTGTCTGGATATCCATCAACAAGCAAACCAAAGAGGTGTCAGCACCAGTCATCCTTTGATTTATGGCATAAAGAGTGACAATGTGGAGTTTGGCTGCCTGGTGTCCCAGGACACGACACCGTACTTATATGAGCACAGGAACAATGGGGTGGCCTTAGTCCCTGGTGCTTTCTACGTGGAGCTTGGTCTGGCCGCTGTGATGAGCAGCTCAAGACCTAAAGTGCCTCTGAGCACTTGCCAGCTGAGTATCAGTTTTTCTGCGCCGTGTGTTCTCACACAGAGTTCCCAAGTGCTGAGTATCAAGCTGAGTCCGCAAAAAGCCATGACAACCTTTGAGGTTCTCTCTTCCTCCAGCGCAGTTTATGCTGCTGGCCAAGTGGCAAAGCAGCCTGAAACTGTGGTGGAAGAAAGCAGCATCTCCTTCCAAGCCATCTATCGAAGATGCAGGTCAGTGATTAGCAGAGAGGAGGTTTATGAAGCACTGTCTCAGGTTGGCTTTCAGTATGGCTCCATATTCAGGCAGCTCAGTGACGTGCATTATTGCCAGGAGCTAAAGGAAGCTATAACAAGCATAAAGGTGAATCAGGAGACCGTCAGAGACATGTACAGCTGCTGTATCCACCCAGTGCTGCTCGACTGTTTTCTGCAGATGAGTACTGTCTTGACCTTAAGGACATTCCAGTCCAGAGCAGGCTTTCCTTCAGGGATAGGCAGCCTGGTGGTGCTCCGCCCGCTGGAGGAAGAAATGATGATATATATGAGAATGAGCAAGTCCACTGGGAACTGCCTTGAGGTCTGTGGATGCTTTGTGGACAAACAGGGCTCCGTTTTGGCTGAGCTCAAGCGCGTTGCCATCACTTTCATGAAGGAAGCATCTTCCAGAGACAATGAATTCCTGTTTGAAAACAAGTGGAAAGAAGTCTCTCTTTCACAGACAATTGGACATCTGGGGTTTAAGCCCAGAGTCGTTGTGTTTGCAGACAGATTTGGGATAGCTGAGCAGCTCAAAAAGTACTTGCATCCTGCTTCGAGATATGTTATGTATGAAGACTGGGAATGCCTCGTGGAAGGCCATACACAGAATAAAATGAGAGCAGAGGTTGAGGATTATGATGAAATCCTCTTCCTGTGGGGAATTCAAAAGTTAAATGAAGATTTCCCAAGGGAAGCGGTAGATCAGTTGGCAAAGTGCTGTGAAGCCTATCGCCAGGTAGTGGTGGCACTAAGAGAGAAGACATCCCGCTGTTCCATCAGAGTGATCACCTACAGAACAATGGAGAGATATGTGGACCACGTTAACTGTGGGTTTGCATTGTATGGCATGACCAGAACTTGTATTGTTGAAGTTCCAGAAATCACATTTCAGTTGATTGACCTCAGCTCTTCCACTTCCCTGGACATCTCAGTGTTAGCAGACGTTCTTATCAAATACAAAGGTGGGGACTATCCAGAAGTTTGCATCAGCCAGGGAAGGATTTATGTGTCCGAAATCAGACGCACACCTTTTGTAGGTGCTGATTACATCCAACCTGTGAGATCTCTCCAGAAATCACAAACATTCACTTTGTACACTTCTGATGCGTACGCAGCAAAAGACTTGTCTGGGGAATTATCCACCAGCGCTGCTACTCAGCTGGACAAACAGAGTGTTGAAATTCAAGTGGATAAAATTTGTCTCCACTCAGAAGATTATTTTCCCATTAGTGTTTCTAGCTGCAACTTTGGTAATACACTGTATTGGAACTCACAAGCGGGAGACAGACACAGACTTTTAGCTCTTGATTTCAGTGGCACAGTCACTGCAACAGGCATTGATGTGAGAAAAGTGAAAGTGGGAGATCGTGTGGTTTCATGTTATCCCACTGCTGCATCATCCAGAGCTCAGATTCCAGCAACAGTTTGTTTCAATGCAAAGAAATTCCCATTCCTCCAGAGTGTTCCTTGTGTGTCGTACTTCATCATTGCACGGGAAATTTTCACTCAGAGGTTACCCAAGGGGAAACATGGCAGAACATTGGGTATTATTACTACAGAGCCATCATCGGTTTTGTGCCACGTTCTTTCTGCAGCAGCAGAAGAGATGGGTTGGAGAACTGTCCTTGCAAAGCCCACTCCTAACGTGTTCCAGTATATCAAGCTGTGCAATGCCCTTGTTCTTCTTCCTCCAGTGAACAGACTGTCTCAGGAAGATCTGGCCCACATGTGCTTTCTTAGAGATGTGGTGATTGTGTGTGGCAATCAACAGTCTGAATGTATCCAGAATGTCAATGAAATTGATCAGGAAAACATCAGCTTTCATATCCTTGTTGTTTCCAGCCTTTTCCGGAAAGCACCTCTAAAGGAATTGCACAAGGCTGTACATGCCTGGATCAGTTCCATGGATATGAAACAGTTTAGACATGTCTCGGGTTCTGTTTTTCAGCAGACTGAGAACTTTGAAGGGCTAAACTCTGTGATGTCCTATTTTACCTGCACTTCTGTCCCCCTTGCTGTCCTGAGAAGGCAGAAGGACATCAGTGTGCTTTCAGATATCCCGTTGTACGAGCCCCAGAAGCAGCTGTTTAAGCAGAACGCTGTTTATGTAGTAGTCGGGGGGCTTACTGGACTTGGCTTTGAAACGGTGAAATTCATAGCCGAGAATGGAGGAGGGTGTATTGCAATACTCTCCAGGAGAGTTCCCAGCAGCGAGAAGCAAGAAGAGATGAGGGCTTTGCAGCAGCAGTACAAAGGGAGCAAAGTAGTGTCTGTGCAGTGTGACGTGACTTTGACCGGTGATGTTGAGAAAGCTTTCCAGTCCATTGCCAACACCTTTGTGGGGAGTCCGATCAAAGGTGTATTCCAAAGTGCTGTTGCGTTACACGATGGCCACCTTGAAGTGCTGAAGCTGGCTGACTTTCGCAAAGTGCTGAGCCCAAAAGTAGCAGGGACCCTAAATCTTCACTGGGCTACCAGAGGCCAGGAGCTGGACTACTTTGTGTGCTACTCCTCTGTTACTTCCTTTCTGGGCAATGCCACCCAGACAAACTACGCAGCTGCAAACTCTTTCCTGGATGTCTTCTGCCTCTACCGGAGGAACTGTGGGCTTTCAGGCCAGGCCATTAACTGGGGTGCTTTGAACCTTGGCATTCTGCTCAATCAAAGCCACATTCAGAGCATCTTGGGATCCAAGGGCATAGACATTCTGCAAGTGCATGAAATTCATGAGTATCTCAGGAAGACCTTACTTATAAACAATGCGCAGCAAGCTGTCGTCAAATTGAACTTTCAAGCTTTGTATCATCACGTTTTTACTCGGATTATTTCACTCAAAAGTCGCTTTGTATCGCTTATGTCAGAAGATTTCAGGAACAAGATTGGAACCTCCGAGGAAACGGAAGTCCCAGAGACTGCCTTTCTCAAATCTGAGGACTACATCACCTCACTGGTGAGTGACCTCACAGGCGTGAACGCAGAGGAACTAACCATGAATACACCACTTTCGTCTTTGGGCATAGACTCTATGTTAGCTATGACAATTCAGAACCGTGTCTTTCAAGAGAGAAAGGTGGACATACCTCTTGTGAAACTGCTTGATCCTCACACAACTCTGTCAAGTTTAGTGGTAGTTTTGGAAGAAACAAGCAATGCAAATGGAACAGTTGAAAAGAAGAATGCTGTGGTTGAAAGTGCAGAAAATGAGACCTGGCTATAGGAATCTTCCTGCTCAGGAATTGTGTAACTTTGACATTACTCTGACCCTTTGTAGCATCTCAGAATGTGCCATTGCAGAACTTCTGGTGATGCTGAATGTACTCTTCTGCATTGACTCAGAAAACCCACACCAGATTCCTCTGTCATTATTCTGCTAGCTGTATTAATTTCAGTCATTTGTTTGGCTTGTTACTGTTTGCACCTCTACATTATGAATATACATGTAAAGAAGCATAAGATTATTATTATTGTATTTTTATGTATTTTTCCTTTTTTTTGGAATATGATCAAATGAACTGAATTATCAAACATTTTAATTTTCCAATGTGTACAAATACCTGCATCTTTTTGAAAGTCCTTTAGATGTTGTGAATCTCAAGGTTTCTTCTCAAAAAATGAAACTTGATTTTTTCCTTATGTTTTCAAAACTATTAAAAATGTGCCAGGTGAAAAGCATACAGTAAAGCAACTGGATTTTTTATTAGTAACCATCTTATGAAAGCTGAAATGAACAAGAATAGTAGAAGAGTTTAAAAAGCAAAACCTAAAGTGTATCTTTGTCCTATTTTATTGTTTTTGTCCCTCATTCACTCCCCTGGCTTAAATTTTCCTGATCCTAACATGTGCCCTTATTTTCTTCCAGTGAGACCTACCTCACTCTTTTGAAAGCAGAGCCCACAGATAGAAAAATTTAATGACACTTATGCAATAGGGATCCAATTCTAGAAGTTCCAGTATACCTTAAAATGTATTATGATTAAAAACCAGAGCATTGTATTCAGTTTTAAATCTTAGTATAGTAAAGAACTTTCATACTTGTAAGAAGGCATCTTCTTATATTGTGAACGTAACAGCAAAAGCTCTGCATTGAAGTCAAACAGAGAATATAGTTTGCTATATTGCATGCTGTCACTCACTATCTGTGACTTTATATACCACCTGAAATTCATTAGGAGATAACAGTCTTGTCTACTGCTTCAAACACAGATCCTCTTCAGTAAGTCTCTTCAGGTCAGGCCAAATCATTCTAGGTATATCTACAGTGAGGACAGTACTTTGTATTACACAGAAGAAGTTATAAATGCCTTTGATCAATCAGCAATCAGCATTTTAGATTAATCTTTTCCTACAGGGCATGCTAGTAGTATTAAATCTTATGGTGTAAGTTAAATTTAGTGTTAAACCTTCTCCGCAAATGGTATCTAAGAGAGGTACTTCCACATCTACTCACCAAATTATCCACAAAATACATTGTCCTAGAGACTCACTGTTAACATCCCTGGGATTCCAAAGTGAAATGAAACAGAGCAAGAATGCTACACTAGCTGAATTGTAAAGTATTTGTTCTGTAGAAGGGAAATACTTATGCTTGTTTTGGAAGTGTTTACTAATCACAGAGTGGATTGAATTTTAAAAATTTATGTATCTTTTTACATGTCCTTTTTCCAAAGTGGAGGGAAACTTTTAAGGACTTTTCAGGAAATGTATAGAATAGTTTGAGTTGGAGGAGACCTTTAGATAGACCTAGAACTCATGCCTGCTCTCCTGAAAAGCTATATCCTGTTCACAGTGTTGGTGGACAATATCTATCAAGACAGGCTAAACCAATTCTGAGCTCAGAAGACTCTGCCCATCCTGCCCCATCTCCAGGGCTGGGTGCAGTGCCTTGTTTCCACTGACCACAGGAGGTCCCTGCAGTACCGCCGTGGCCGAAAGTCTTTGAACCCTCAAAGTCTTCGAACCCTCAAAGTCTTCGAACCCTCAAAGCGTTCAATCCTGGCCCCATGAGTGCCCTCAATGTCACCCTGTCCCCCAGCTCTCCTCATGTGTTCCTCCTTTCTCCTGGGAGCTGATCAATGTGCTGCAGAACGCAAAGACAAACTCCTCAAATAAAACATATTTAGTCATGCAGCGTAATTCACTACTTGGTCACAAGTAATAAAGAAGCCCAAGACCTTGAGGGCTTCTACAGGCCAATTTCAGAAAGCCTCCACACCCCTCTCATTAGCCTCGCCCATGAGTAAACTTTGCCTGATGGGCCTTTTTGACCAAGAACACAGGAAGCTGCATCTGAACCACGTTTCCAGATTCCCTTCAGTTCATGGGAGAGGTAACAACTTCTACAGCAACTCCCCACACATAAAGTCCGATTAGGCAGAGGGTCTAAAATGAAAACTTTTCTTTCTCTTCCCTGAATGCAAAAGGAGCATAATGTGATGAGTTCAACCATGCACATCTTTCCTTCTACCCGTGAGGATTCCCTCACTCCTCTGAGAAATTCCATAGGCTTCTGCTGTTCTCCTGGATACCAGCTGGTGAGCTATTTTCTGCTGAGCTAGCCTCAGTAAAACTACCCAGAAACCCTAAGGAAAATTACTCTGGAAGCCCCAGAGTTCACATATTCCCTGTGGCACTGCAAGATTTTAATTCTTGCATGGGTATGGACTCTCATGCAAGGAAAGGCAAATTCTTAGAACCTGCTTTGCATCTGAATCTTTAATATGCTGGTTATTTAAAATGTACTTGGCTGACTCCCCTTTGGAAAGGACAAACTTCACAGAAGGAAATGTTCATAATGCAAAAGAAGGGTAGGTCTGTGAGACAGAGGGAGAGAGACAGATGAGTAGAGCAGCTTGTACTGGGAGCCATGTTAAACACAGCTAAAGCCATCTCCAACTTCCAGCCCACTTGCCCGGGAAGATTTGTGAGCGGGTGTCTCAACTGCATGGCCAGGAGTCACGGTCTTCCTTCTACTCTCTGTGTTCTCTTTCACTCGTGTGTTTTTCCCATAACCCCTTCATTCCCTCCCCTCTCGCCGGAGCCCCTCAGGCCCATCCCCTGGCCGGGAATGCCCCGTCCGGAGCAGCCCCTGCACTCAGGGATGCGCTTTCGCGGGGACGTCCCGAGTGCGCCGCGGCGGCAGTGCCCGTGTGCGGCCAGCAGAGGGCGGCGCCGGGCGGGGCCGGGCCGGGAACCGTCCCCGCCGTGCTCCCCATTGGGAGTTCGCGGATGGAGCTTTGAACCAGACTAGGCGGCGGAGGGCGATGACGTCAGGCTTGCCTTTTGACAAGCTCTGGGATGACCCGTCAAGGTCTGAGGGACGGAGTGCTAGTCAGGACCCTCTGCCAGTGGCTCTGATTTGTGCCGACCACACTTGAAGTCATATGGAGATGAGCCAAGGGCTCCTGAGGTAGTAGATGCCACCAGGAAAGTATCTCAAAGGAATTCAGAGGTGTTCCTCTAAGAAGGCAACACGGCCAACATCCCAGGTGAAGTGCCTTTAGACCATTGCATGCAGCATGGGCAACAGATAGGAGGAGCTGGAAGCCACCTGCTGTTATAAAGCAGTGACCTAGTTGCCATTAGTAAAACTTGGTGGGACAAATCCCATGACTAGAGTGCAGGTATCGATGGCTACAGGTTGTTCAGAAGGGACAGAAGAGGAAGGAGAGGTGAAGGGGTTGTGCTCAACATCGAGAGGTGGATTGAGTGTGAAGAGCTCTCTCTGAAGAACAACCACGAGCAGGTTCAAAGTCTGTGGGTAAATACGAGACCAAGACAACAAAGGGAACCTCGTGGCTGGTGTCTAGTACAGGCCACCTGATCAAGGGGAGCCTATGGAAAAAACCTTCTTGCTCCAGCTACAGGAGGCATTGTGCTCACAGGCTCTTACCTTGTTGTGGGACTTCAACCACCCTGACATCTGATGGAAAAGTAGTGTGGTGAGCTGTAGGCAACCCAGGAGACTCCTAGAATGCATTGAGGATAACTTCTTGAGCCAGGTAATGGATAGCCCTACCAAAAGGGATGCATTACTAGATCTGATGGTCACCAACACAAATCTCATCAAGAGACATCAAGATTGAAAGCAACCTGGGCTGCAGTGATCACGCATTGGTGGAATTGGCAGTCCTGAGGGATGTCGGTCAGGCAAAGAGTGAAGTCAGGACCCTGAACTTTAGGAAGGCAAGCTTCCAGCTCTTCACAAAGTTAGTCAATAGGACCCCCTGGGAAACTGTGCTCAGGGACAAGGGAGCAGAACAGATCTGACAGATCCTTAAGGATGCCTATCAAAAGTGCAACAGCTAGTGATCCCTAGGTGCAAGAAATCAGGCAAGGAAGGCAAGAGACTGGCATGCTTGAGTTAGGACCTGCTGGTCAAAATAAAGGGCAAAAAGCAAGTGTATAGACAGTGGAAGCAGTGCCATGTATCCTGGGAAGAGTATAGACACGCAGTCTGGTTGTGCAGAGATGGGTTTAGGAATGTCAAGGCCCAGCTGGAGCTGAACTTGGCAGGGGATGCAAAGAATAACAAGAAGGGCTTCTACAGGTATATTAGCCAGAGAAGGAAGGTCAAAGAAAGTGTACCTGCCTTGTTAACCAAGGCTGGCAAACTGGTCACAAAGGATAAGGGGAAGGCTGAGGTACTCAACCACCTTTTTGGCTGTCTTGAAATGCAGCCTCTCTTCGCACACCTCTTGAGTGGGTGGACAGCAAGACGGGGACTGTGGGAGCAAAGTCCCTTCCACTGTAAGAGAAGAGATTTATAACCATCTGAGGAACCTGAGCATACATGTATCCATGGGACCTGATGAGATGCATCCCAGAGCTCTGAAGAAATTGGTTGATGTAGCTGCCAAGCCACTTTCTATGCTATTTAAAAAGTTGTGGCAGTCAAGTGAAGTCCCAGGTGACTGGAAAAAGGGAAACAGTGAACCCATCTTCAAAAAGGGTAGAGAGGAGGACCGTGGGAGCTACTGACTTCTGTGCCTGGGGAGAACATGGAACAGATCCTCCTAAGCTATGCTAAGGTATGTGGAGGACAGGGAGGTGATTTGAGACAGCCAGCATGGTTTCACCAAGGACAAGTCCTGCCTGACCAACCTACTGACCTTCTGTGATGGAGCGACAATGTCAGTGCATATGGGAAGGGTTATGGATGCCTCTGTGTTTCTTGAAGACCTTTGACATGGTCTCCCACAACATCCTTTTTCCTAAATTAGAGAGCGATGGATTTGATGGGTAGACTGCTAGGTGGATGAGTAACTGGTTAATTGGTTGCACCTGAGGGGTAGTGGCCAGTGGCTCAGTGTCCCAATGGATATCGGTGACAACTGGTATCCCTCAGGGGTCCATATGAGGACCGGTGCTATTTAATGTCTTCCTCAATGACAGAGACAAAGGGATTGAGCAAGTCTGCAGATGACACTGAGCTGAGTGGTGCAGGTGACATGCCTGAGGGTCAGTATGCCATTCAGAGGGACCTGGACAACCACAAGAAATGGGAATCTCATGAAGTTCAACAAGGCCAAGTGCAAAGTCCTGCACATGGGCTGGGGCAACTTCTGGTATCAATACAGGCTGGGAGATGAAGAGAATGAGAGCAGCCCTGCTGAGAACAACTTCAGGGTACACTGGTGAACGAGAGGCTGGACACGACCCAGCAATACGTGCTTGAAGCCCAGAAAGCCAATTGTATCCAGGTCTGCATCATAAGAATCACAGCCACCAGGTCGATGGAGGTGATTCTGCCCCTCTACTCCACCTGGAATACTGCATGCAGCTCTGGGGTCCCCAGTATAGGAAGAACATGGACCTGCTGGAGTAAGCCTAGAAGAGGCCACAAAGATGATCAGAGGGCTGGAGTACCTCTCCTATGAAGACAGTTGGAGAGAGATGGTGTCGCACTTGGACACGAAAAGAACCACGCAGACACCTTGTCAGGAGAGAAGCAAGAAAAGAGCCGGGGGGTCAGAGACCCCAAGCTTTATGATATATGTTTTTAGAAACCACTGTGGATTGGAGGGAGAAATTACCACTCCTCAATCACACTGGTCAAAGGAAAAGTCCATCAAACGTCTCCGCCTAGGAGAATGGAATGAAAAACAATAAAGGACGGTTAACAAAACATGGCCATGTTTACAGAAAGTGCGTGAGAAACTTTTACAGAAAATGAAAACATCGAAGAACTGCAAACTCAGGGCAACAAGATGGGGTTGTTCAGCCTGGAGAAGAGATGGCTCTGGAGAGAAGGGGACCTGGAATAGTGACAGGGACAAATATTTTAGCAGGGCCTTTGATATAAGACACGCAGTAATGATTCTAAACTAAAAGACAGTTGACTTAATACAAGGAATGTTTTTACAATGAGGGTGGTAAAACACTGGAGCAGGTTCCCCAGAGAGCTGGAAACATTCATGGTCAGGTTGGATTGGACTCTGAGCAACCTGATCATGTTGAAGATGCCCCTGCTCATTGCAGGAGGGTTGGACTAGATGACCTCTAAAACATCCTTTCCAACTCAAACTATTCTATGATTCTGTGAAAGAGAAGGATCCTGCCCCGTCGACTGGGTCTCACGAAACTGGCCAGATATCCACAAGGAACAGAGGCAGTCCCTGGCTTTCTCACACTTGCTCAGTCTCTCAGAAGAAACCCTCCACAGCAGCAGATTTGGACAGAATGATTTAATAAGTTCTACACCAATTTTTTCAGAATTACGAACACTGGTTACCATAAATTATTCTATTTCCAATGGGTCATTCATTATATTGGCAACAAACTATGAATTGATTTTCACCTACTGCCTTGTCCCCACAGCTTAGAAGATCACTTCATATATTCTTAGCTCCTATTCAGGGAAAGCTCCTCTGCTCTATCGACACATCACAAGATGGGTTGTCACTGATGAACAAAATGGAATTTATGGGTTTACAGTTTTAGGACTGCCCTGCTTAAACTGGAGTTGCTTTTTCACTTTGTCCCAAACCAGGGTGTGATTCTCTCTAGTGAATCCTTGCCCTGTCATACCATGGCACAGCATCTCCCAGGGTGGTTACTCAGGAGGTCCACGCAAGATCAATAACCTACAACATATCCCTTTGCACACTGCAGCCAACAGAAGCTACACACAAACTTCTTAAAGGTACCAGATGTTCAACCTTAGCTAGAAAATGGGACACCAAGAAAAGGCTTTGAACAGAAAATCGGGGTCAGCTTTCTTTCTCAAGGGTTTCTCATGATGCATTAGGAACCTAAGCAGATTTTGTCTCCTGAAGGCTTATGAGTTATTGCAGTCTGAGACAGTTCTGACCTTTTGTAATCTTGCTGTAAAACACCCAGATTTGAGCCTCTTGGGCAAAAACTGTCTTCCAGTTCAGTGCTGGGATGAGTTACAGCAGCAAGGCAAACAGGTGGAAAATGCAGTCCACTCTTCCCCACTGTGAACACCTCCTGACAAACACGTAATATAGTCCATTAACCTGATGCAATGGTCAGTGTTCGTAATAATTTTAATACATTCAGTAAACAAGTCACACAAAAAAGATAATTACAGCATTAAGGTGCTAGTCAAACATACTCAAAGGTAAAAAATGCAAATCCATTCTGTGCGGATTGTTGTTATTTTTCTTGCCTGGCTTTTCTGAAGCCTTTGTTGACCTGATGTATTCATTCTTCTGTTCTTCATGTCTTATATTCTCTGACAGTCACTGCATTTGAATCTACACATAGTAAATATACAATATCTTATATTTAACTTATTTATGGACAGTCTTTATCATTTCTAAACCTGTGCTCTAACTTTTTAGACATGGTATTGTGGGGTGAGCCACCAAAGTTTCCAAAAAATGTTAAGAACACTGGAATAAAAACAAGACCATGAAGAGCCCCAAACAAAATAACAAGGAACATGATCTTGAAGAACGTCCTAAAGATGTAGGTGTTTGCTGCAGCCAGGACAACTACTCCTAGTATCGTAGAAACTGCACCTTGAAGTACTGGGTAACCTAGCAGGGACAGAGCTTCAATTGCCCTTTTATTGGCTGATGACTCTCCACTCGCAACAAAGGCATAGGAAATATGAGCAGAAAAATCTACTGAAAACCCTATGCAAATGACCAGGTTGATCATGGATATGGAATCGAGATTGACGTTCCAGAACGCCATGAAACCAGCAACGCCAACTATAACAGAGGCTATAGCAAAAGTCACCCACAAGCTGCACAACGGGTTAGGAATGAGCAGAAGGGAGACAACGAGCATCGCCCCGGCAGCCACGACAACGTTCTGAACAGTGTTCTGCACTATCACCAGGTACTGGTCATAGTAGATGAACGCTGGGTGATACACCTTCAGTGGAATGCTGCACTGCTCGGCTGCCTCTCTTAACTGGTTGAGAAGATTCTTCTCATCAACGGCTGACGTCACATTCACTGTCTGGATGAAGAAACGTGAAGCTTCTATTTCATCCTGAGTCTTGTTTATGTCCCACTCAAAACTGGGATGAAATCTGAACAGTATAGTTAAGTTATTGAAGAAGTCAGTCTTACTGTTTATATTTATCAATCCCCTTTTGGCAAGTTCTGTGTATACTCTCAGCCATGACTCTGAGTGGTTCTTATCTACATAGGAAATGTTCTCTAAATTCTGTGCACAGCTCTCAATGCCAAGACGCACCGTCTCATTCCAGTAATCTACACTCTCAGTAATGACAACCATGACCCTGGGTCCGTACGTCGAGAAGTATTTCTCATCATCATCATAGTATGGAATAACGTAGGAGTCATCATTTGCCAGATTCCGGAGATCGATGCCTTCCCTGATCTGAGTACACCCATAAACACTGCCGCCCAAGTATGCTCCGTACAGCAACACCACGAGCACCTTGATCCATTTATTCGTAATAAAGGGACCGTAATACTTCTTAAAGAACATGCTCATTGGATGCTCACCTTCTGGCTGAGATGGCTGCCTGGAACAGCTGCCAATACAGCAAGCATTGTACAAGCAGGAGTTCTCAGCCTGATCTTCACCTACTCCCACACGCGTACAAGTCAGCCAGTGGCGGTTCCCTTGCTCCCTTTTGTGATTTAATACCAGAACGGCCCCAAAGAAGGTCATGGTATATACATAGCAGAAGACAAAAGCTGTGCCCGTATAGAGGCAAAAAGACCTCACGGACGGAAAAGCAGTCCAGGTGCCAATGAAGAAGGCCAAAACATCTGTGAGAGTGGTGATGGTCACGGAAAGCGCCGCCTCTGCGTAAGTCTCGGCCAGCAGAGACTTAACACTGGATTTCTCTTTTTTCCTTGAACTTTGTTCCCAGGAAGCAATCATGATGAACATGTCATCAACGCCAACCCCTGCAAGAGGAGACACTGTTAACGCTGCACTGCAGATGGCAGCTTCCACCAACACCCAACAAAATGACGTTATTCACATTTCAGACTGCATAAAATTTTGAAAAAGGAAGCTGGGCTACTAACACTGCTCTAGTGTTGATGCAACTTACATGAGAATCTGGAAAACAGATCCTTTGTGTGTAGCTGAATGTATTATCTTTCAGCACCTCCTGGTGACCTGATGGGTTGTTGATCCCCCACCAACTCTGCTGAAGGACTGAGCACACCTACTGCATCTCTGACAAGCGTCTTGTAGCTGATGTCCACGTGTCTCCTGATGCAGATGACACAGATTTCAAAGCATCACATATTCTGATGCTCAACTATTCTTATCACTGGAAGCATCCCCCATTATCTCTGGAATCTCTTCTTCAGCACTGCAGCAACTTAGACCAATAATTTCTTGTTCTGCCTTCAGAAGACAGGAAGAGCAGTTGCTACCACACGGGAGAAGAGTGATTCCAGTTTTCCAGTGGCTCACTTTTTAATGCTCTTTGCCCTCCACTTCTCTCTAGTTTATCTTTCAGCACTTATTCATGATTTATTATTCATTTATCTTTACATTTATACTGATGCACTCACAAATATTACCTGCCAGATCCCTGGGAAACCCTGCAAGGAAGACTGGATCCTGGGCTTGGGTTTTTGCTAAGACGCCAGAGTAAATGAGCTGAAGTTCAAAAAGGAAGAGCCAATGGGCTTCTCTCAGCTCTGCTAACTCTCAAGACTTTAATCACACACCTTTCAGTATTTTGCCATGTTGTCAAGGGCTCTTCTATTCTCTGAAAATTAATCACACAAAAGGGAAAGCAGGGCTGCGCTAACAGTGGAGAGAGATTTAGCCAAGCACAGAAGAATAGGTGAAATCACTACTGGCTACCTGAACTGGCAATTGCCAGTAAACATTCAAAGATGAATTAAGCAGCACGTCACAAGGTACTACTGCATGGCAGAGAGCCAGGCTGCTTCGGAAAGCAAGCAGCCTTCAAAGCAAATCCTCGGATGTACTGAGAATTTGTTTGCTTTAACGCAAGGAAGACAAAAGTCTGCGTGTTATTTCTGAAGATCTGAAGAGACTGGCTTAAGCCCTTTCCCAGGTAAACAAAGGGGTCTTTTTGATAGTCAGAGCCACTGCAATTGATGAGCAAACAAAAGTAAATTAAAAATGCATTGGAATTATGCAGGAAACTAAGAAACAATGCCTGCCCTAAGGAGCATTTGCACTGGACAGCTAGGATGATGCACAGCCTCTGTCAACCTGGGAGCTCCATGTGTTTTCCTTAGCACGATACCAAGCCCAAGAAAACATCACATGAATGCATCATATAGGAGATCAGTAAGGATTTTAAAAAGCAGTAATTTATTTGTAGCAACATTATCTAACATTATTTGGAAATTTCAGCACTGGCTGTTAAGCAGTCTGTGCATCAAGGATGCAATGATACCAACTTCCTTGGGTTTTTTTAGGGGGTGAACTGCTTGCACAAATGGTGCATCACTTCAGTTGTGTAGCTGAATGAGACTGGTTAGTACATAGATGTTATATTGCAGAGGATTAATTATCCTGGCTACATTTCCAGGGACACTAGAACAATGCTGGAAGTGCTAACCTTACCACTGTCTCATTTACAGTTTTCCTGCTGTAGCAGTGGATCTAGATCAGGCCTTGTCTTCTGGGAAAAGCTGCCCTCGCACCAGAACCCATCTGCAGTCCCACTGTGGGCATGCTGAGCTGAGCTGAGGGGCTCGCCCGCCTTTAGGTGCTCTGAGGAGGCTGCACCTCTGGGTATCTCCTCCACTCACTTCAGGAGAAAATGTGTTATCTGACATTCACATCATAAAAGACTGACACCATTAGGTTGTTTTAACTTCATTTAGTCTTCGTAGCTGAATCTGACTCACTTTTTCTACTTACCCAGAATCAGGAATGGTGCATTTGCTACAGTGACCACAAACGGAACTCCACAGAAGAGCATCAATCCAAAGCTGCTCAATACAGCTAAGCCGGAAGAAAGCACTCCACAGGTTGCAAGCCAGATATTATTTCTTATACAGCTCAGTCTGAAAATATTTCAAGGAGTATCTTAGTTATCTGTCAAATATTTCACAGATACCAACAATACCCTGTCTGAAGAGAACACCTGATGAATGATGCTATGAGAGATCCTAGGTGTCAGCATTGGACAAGATTAATTTCTCTAGGAGGTGAGCATTCAAGTTGGTCACATCTGCACTGAACACTTGTTCAGGTATTTATCTGGTACTTATCATGAACCCCATCTAAGCAGTCAGGAAAGATGCATAGATAGACAAGAAAAAGCAAAGAAATACATTTTGCCTATAAAATGTCACAGGAAGTCTGCAGCTTCAAGAACGCCTTCACTCGGCAAGAGCAGAAACCAGCTGAGGGAGATAAAGAAGAGCAGACATCACTGCTCATTGAGCCACAGCTTAGAGACATTTTACCTTAGGCAAGAGATGACTGCAAAGGTTATTGTCAGGAAATATGTTATGGAGAAGAGCGGGATCACACTCTTGGTATTTCCTTCAAACTCCTGTTGTCTGGACAGCGAGGTAAAGTAGGTCACCTGCCGTTAAAACAACAAGGAAAGAAACAATGAAGCACTTTTCCTCTTCTCCTCGGTCTTTGTACACACGCGCAGGCAAGGCCAAACATCACGTCGGCAGAGGAGCATTGCCCTGGCCCTCGCAGCCCGCCCGCCTTCTCCCGCCACCGTCTCCTTTCCTTTCCTTTCGGCGAGGGGGCTGCCCGGACATTTCGGGCTCGGCCGCTCCGCACGGCCGTACCCGCCCCTGCGTTACCTGAATGGAGCCGAGGCGCAACTCCGCCACTCTGGACGAGATGTTCTGCAGGAAGCTCTCCAGCCACCGCCGGCTGTCCTGCGCCTCGGGGCCGTCCTCCCGCAGGTAATACATCAGCTTCAGGGCCCGCGCCCTCCGCACCCGCCCGTCGTCCGTCTCCACGCCGCCCAGCGCGGCCCCCAGGAAGACGCCGTCGTTGACGGGGAAGCGGAGGCTCTCCGGGGCGGGCGGTCCCGCATCGCCCCACCGCGACAGCAGCGGGTTGGGGCTGGCGCAGCCGCCGGCGGTGCGGGCGCAGAGCCGCTCGTACTCGGCGTCGTGCACGGTCGCGTTCAGCCGCAGCAGCTCTGCCCACGCCGCCGGGTCCAGGACCGAGGTCCCGTTCGTCGCCACGGCGATGAGGGCGGCGTAGGCGCCCTCGGTGGGCAGCCGCGGGGCGGAGAAGCGCTCCGAGTCGTCGGGGGGAAAGTGCCGCCGCACGAAGTCGCGCTCGGCCTTGGCGGGCCCCCACGTCGGCGTGAACTGCCCCTCGATGTCGTTCGCCTGCCGCTGCGGCAGGAAGAGGAAGCCGGCGCCCAGCCCGCCCGACAGCAGCAGCGGCACCAGCACGAAGGGCCAGGGGCAGGCGGCCACGCCGCTCGCCAGCCCTTCGAAGAGCCGGCGCAGCGGCCGCTCCACGCAGTTGGTGTTGCGGCAGGAGCAGCGCTCCGCGGGGTCCCGCGGCCCCGCCATGGGCGAGGCGGGCACGGGCTGCCGGCGGCAGCTCCTCGCCGCGGGCGCGTCCCACGCCGGCGCCCGACGGTGCGGTCTGTGCCGGCGCCGGAGAGGAGAGGAGAGGGAAAGGAGAGTGACAGGAGTTCAGAGCCGCCCTCTGCCCGTCGGGGCCATAGAGGGAACGCGGAGTTTTCAGTGGTGGGCGCGGCCAGGGCCCTCCTTCGCCGTGACTCACGGGCTCCCCGGGACGGGCAGGAGGGCAGACCAGGCTCCCCCCGTTGCGCCCTGCCGCGTCCCGCCCCGGTCTCCGGTACCCGTGTGCTCCTGTCTCCTGGTCCCTCGTTTACCGTATCCCGCAAAAAAAAAAAAAAAAAAAAAAAAAAGTGACTTTCTATGTGTAGAGTGAGTTGAACAAACTCACTGGGGAGTCAGGTGAGTGCTGAGCCTGTTACAAGGGGAAGAGTCAGGTACAGCAGGAGGAAAGAGCCTCTGGTATCAAGACTGTGTCACGCACAGTTGTCTGATGAAAGCTCACATGTAGTGGACAGCGGGGATTTCAAGTAAATTTGGGTCTACGTCTTGGGATCTAGTGCCTCGAACTCCCTGTAGTAAACAGGATTTAATGTGATCCTTGGGTATATGAACAGATAACAAGCCTAGGGAAGGGACTTCCACAATAGCTAATGGAATCAATAAGACCAGTGTTAAAATATTAAATACCGAACTAGCTTCCATGTTGTAAGAAAGAGGCTGCAGAATTAAATGGTGGGAGGTCAGGTGTAGTGATCCTGAGCAGGAGACCATTGCCTATTGAGGAGTTAAGGAGATCACATGGCAGTGAGCCTGTGCTGTGCTGCATGCCCAGCATGGCCCTCACACCAGTCTGTGCCTGCAGGATAGCCTCAGCCAGCCCATGGTACCAGACGAGCCTGCAAAGCATCTCCCGCTTGGTACCAGCAATCAGAAAACCTAGACTTCTGTTTCTTGTTTTCTCCAAATCTGCTACAGCTATTACTTCCCCACTAAAAGGTATTCTTCTATATGAGAGCAAAACACAGACAGTGGTGATGTACATCTTGCAGTGTTTGCTCTGTCAGTGTACAGGTTTACAAAATGGGAGCGACAGCAGAAGAAATAAAAGACTTTGAAACAAGGGTTAGTGATTCCAATTGGCAAGTCCCAAGAATATCACCTGTGTGATGTGCCAGAGCATTATCCAGTAGCAATGACAGAAAGGATCTTTCCAAGTCCAAAACCTACCCTGCAGCCTGGTGTTTGTGACATTGGTAAGTGACAGTGATTTGAGTGGTTTCTGGCTGAGAAGAACATTAAGCTCAGGTGTGGCAGTGCTAGTCAGGTGTCCAGATAATTAATACCTAACAGGCCTGCACTTCTCCTTGCCTTTGAAAGAAGCAACTCTCTCCTCTCTTGCCAATACTTGCAAAGAGAAGTTGTAGGTATTTCTTCTCTCCCATCTGGGGAGGACAGGCTTGGCACCTGTGAGTGTAAAATAGCCAGCCAGGCTCTGAGCAGCGTTATATATCTCCTGCTGTGCTCAGCACCTAGGGCAGGTTGGATCCTGGTGATTCCCTTTTCCATGCACAGGTGTTCTGAGACAGGTATGTCAGCTCTGAATTTCTCTCTGGGAAACAGGCACTTAGAAGCTATTTCCTGTAGCTCCTAACTTGTCGTAATCTAAGTTTTAACTAGTGTCACTCCAGTGATAGCTTGTCCCATGTTCAGGTCTCAATTTCCTTGAATGGATTGACATTATGTTAGAGTAAGAGCTGTTTACATAGGAGGAATCTGTCAACAGAAAAAGGGGTAAGCTACTTGATGTCATGTAGATACTTAGGTCTTAGTGTCAAAGAGTTACTCAGATGGAAAAGATAGCTTTTCTTACATAGAGATAACTAGGGAGAAGAATATATGTGTGGCTGGGAATAAATTACAGAGACACACCTATCCATAGCCAGACACCAAGAAGATTTCTAAGAAAACCTAGCACTAAACCATGTTGTGGATGATTTACTGACATTACAATAGACATGAAGAGATGGTGTCCAGCTAAATGCATTCACTGTAAAAAACAGCCATGAAGTGTTACTGACTTTTTTAAGCTCAACAAGGCAGAAAATAAAATTTACCCACTTGTCCTAGCCAGTTTCTTTCTGGCTCCTCAGGAGCCTGAGACAAATTCTGGTAATGGTTAAGAGGCAGGAACTGGCCTAATGGCAGGAGCTATCCAGTCAGGGTACCCAGTACACTGGGCACAGGTTAACTCTGCCCTTAGGTTAACTCTGAGACTTAGGAATCTCATCTATGGCATCTCTCAATTCAGAATGGACTTGAA
Organism: Lycocorax pyrrhopterus obiensis; assembly: GCA_014706295.1. Classification (NCBI taxonomy): domain Eukaryota; kingdom Metazoa; phylum Chordata; class Aves; order Passeriformes; family Paradisaeidae; genus Lycocorax; species Lycocorax pyrrhopterus. The sequence continues at coordinate 16,481,382 of JACSVZ010000002.1, read as the reverse complement.
GAAAGAAATATATGCCAGTCTTCTCCCAGGACCTGGATTCTTGTCCTTGTTCCCTGGCCTATTCATGCTCTTGATATTAATTTCTAATAGGATAAAATCTGAAATGCTTCTTGGGGTAGCGCCAGGAGCTGGTCTACAGGACTTGTGGCCAGCCAACTTTCTGGTATTTTTTGGATGAAGGCACAAGCTCTCCTGATTGTTGTGTTGCGTTTGCTGGAAGTTTCAAAGTGAAACCCCAGTGAATTGCTGTTTAGACATATTGCCCCATAGGTAAATACTCACAGAGCAACATTTCTTTGTGTTTCCCAGTGCTAAAGAAATGGTGTAAAGGAAAGCTGATGTACATATTGGACATGCCTAGAAGACAGCTGAGAGGGATAACTGGTGCCTCACATTTAAGCACATTGTACTTGCATCTTTGCAAGGTTTGTGGGCACTCAGCAATACAATCAATTAATTTCTAATATCCCCAGCAGCCTCTCTCTAGCTGGTGTCAGAATGTACCTAGCACAGGTACACTGTCCACTTCAAGATGACATAAACCAGTGAGGGTGGTAAACACCAAGCAAAAGGAGAAACAAGGCCAGGGCAGGAGGAGAAGAAGGGGAGAGGTCCTCACTGGAGTAGAAGGAGGGAAGAGAGAAGAGGACACCTGGGCAGGGGCTGGAGCCAAGGGAGCAGGAGCTGAGACATGCAGCTGTGAGGAGCTGTGTCCTGGTGTGCACTGGCCCCATCTCCTGTGATGGCCACTGCCTCAGCAAAGGGGCTGAGCACAGCCTGGGGTGAGAACCAAAAAGGGTAGTGGGAGGAAGAGGTGTCTAAAGGGAAGCAGGGTTTTTCCCTCAGGGTTGGTTGGTTTTTTCAGTCTCTCTTGATACCAGAATTTGTATTTAATAGATTGTAAATTGGCAAATAAATTAAATTTATGGAAATTCCCTGAAGGAGTAGTTTTTGCCCATGACAGTATCTTACTGGAATTTTTCTTGATACAATTTGTGACAGTTGGTCCTTGTCTTTTCCCAGGACAAGGACACTTGCATTATCAAATTCTCAGGTGGCAGCTTTATGCCTCACTTTTGAAATGCCAGAACAGAGGGACATTTCATAATGCACTCAGGCTGCCACTGGAAAGTGCTTCGCCAATTGTGTGAGATACACTGGACACTGGAATAAGAAAAAAATTGCGGTCATCAGGAAGACTTTTATCCCATTTCTTCCATCATAATGCAGCATCAGGCATGCCTGTGCCATTTATGAAGAAAATTTCACTAACCTGATCTTTACAGTGCCCACCATAGCATCTGACAAAGACAGAGAAGTTGTCGCCTATTCTATCTCCTATCCTATCCTATCCTATCCTATCCTATCCTATCCTATCCTATCCTATCCTATCCTTCCCAGGCATTTTGATGAGGCAGGAGGACTCTGTGGGCTGCTTAGCTACTGCCTGTGTTTGCCTACCTGGCTGAAACAATAGGACTTTGTTACCTGTGCTAGGCAGTGACAGCCTGTGGCCCTGAGGTTGCCTGACCACAGATGACATGGGAAATGCAGCACCTCAAAGCCCTGTGTCCAAAGGGAGTGGTTTAATTGTCAAGCTGGGGGCTGCCAGTGGGAGATGTGTGCCCTCTGTGCCTTCACCAGCCAGTGTGCAGGAGAGGATCACATTTCCCTTGGCCTTCAGGAAAATGCCCACAAAGGAATGATGGGGGTGGCCAGGTGACGGGGGCAGTAGGATGGGAGGTGAATTCCTGTTTTCCTCTAGAGTGGCTTGTCTGTCTACAATATAAGATTCCAAAGAGAACTCAGAAGTTATTCTGGTACCAGGACCCAGAACTAACAGATGTTTATTTGTAACAAATTTGTTTGTTTGCTTTTCCTTTGCTTTGGGAGCGCATGGTGATGCTGTGAAATTGCCACGTGCTGGGTGCTGGCAGGATGAGTGGCTCCTCTGCTGCATGGTGAGACTGCATTCATTTGATTTTTCATTTTTGTTTTTGGGAAGAATGAAGGTGCCTAAGTGTTTTAACTGTCTGGGTGATACTGTGGTTAGAAACTGTCTGTTTCAATTGAACATTATCACGATGAACAGAATTTCAGCTTATCAGTATAGGATACCAGAGAGGCAATGTAAGCTGCCAGATTTTATAACCTTAACTCTGGGAATATTTCTTTCCAAGCTGACTTAAAGGAAAATTCCTGTCTCCACAGTGATTTCATAATCATGAGGTTTTCCGTTAAGACTGCATAAAACCCTGGAAGGCGATGATATGATGTAGCATGGCACTACCAAAGAACCTAATCAGCTTTTGTGCTTGTACATCCTTATAAAGGGTCCATAAAATTTCACATTCCTTAAGGTATGCAAATGATTTCCCAACTTACTTCCATGAGAACTGCAAAAAGTTTGCCTCTTTGATCAGTTGTCATTACTATGTTAAGTAATAACATAATAAACATAATAACATAATAAAGTATGTTATCTTTGTAGACTCCTTTTCTATTGCATACATGTTTATAAGTTTCCTCATAAAATGGTCAGTCAGGTCTCAGAGATCTTCAGGAACTGTAAGCACATTATTTATGGAGAAAACCACAGAGTAAAACTAAAGTGCCTCTCTTTTACTCCTGCTTTGATCAGCCAATGTCTGCTTGAAATGTTTTGTTAGCTTTTATTTTAAACACTACCTTATTATATTGAATATTTATATATCAGAGAATACTGATCTGAACATGAACTGAATTCTGATTTATTAGAGCTCAGAGACACTAATACAGATTCGGGAGGACGCCCATGCACAAAAAACTCAAGATGCACTCAGAATTGCAAAGGAAATTAATTTTATTAGTCACGTTAGCAATTAATACATACCAACCTATGGATTCTGGAGAAGCCGCTGAGCATGAGGAGATGAAACATGGCTTCTGAGAGGGAGGGGGAGGAAGGCAGCGCGTCTTCAGGGCATCCCCTGGATGAAAACAGTGTGCATCATGTCTTCCTCTCCCCTCCACCCCAGGACCACACCTCATATTTCCTCCTCAGGAGCGGCCAGTTTCAACATCATCTCACACAGGGCCAGCATTTGAGATAAGGTCATAAAGGCCCATGATAACACTTCCATGCCAACAATGGCTTTATTGTGTATTATTCCCCTTTCACAGGATGAATCCCACCAGGTGACCGATACATAGTTTAATTTCTGAAGGTTAGAGTCCTACCAACTAATAATAAGGTCATCTTCTACATTATCTTGTCGACGTGCACAACAGTGGACCAAATATGGCAGGCCTTAGACACGTCTTTGGTCCCTGACACAGATACAACAAAGATATTGCAGGGGCTAATGTGAGCATTTGTTCTGTTATCTGTGGAGGGGATGACCTTTCATATCCCTTTGCATTTCATTTACTGGAAGGAAATGTTATACTTCCCTGTCAGGGAAATTTTCTGCCAAACACACCTAATGTAACATTGCCCTTCTGCTCCACAGTGTTCCTGTGCCAACAGGATGTTAGAGAAGTTATCTCCATGTCAGGTCAATCCAGTCTCTCCTGGCATATGTTGATTTATTATGGGTGTGCATATCAGGGTATTATCTTCTTCTGTTGCTGGTGCAAACATGGAAGCCTGCTTGTCTGGCTCTATCTGTGCCTGTATATTTTTATCAATGTGTGGTTTTAACTTCATTTTGTGAGCCAGAATGTTTGCAGAGATGTCACTACCTGGGTAACTTGCTTTACATACAATATAGCAGAACCCTTTAGGGAATTTTCTGCTTCTCCTAGAATGCTGACATGTCAGATGGAGTTTTCATGTCCTTAGAAAAGGATCTTTCTGATCCCTGAGTTTTGACAGCCACATTCAATATTACTTCTCATAAATGAACCAGAATGCATCCTGATCCCACCTTGATCTTCCCCTGGTACCTTCATCTTCCTTCACCCTTTTCTTTATCCTTGCTGGTCACCTGGAATATGGTCCAGGGAAATCACTCCTGTTCAGCTAGCAGTGCTCTCAGATTACTAACTGTAAAACACAAATGTAGTGCTGGTTGCCTTCCTTTCCATTTACTTTTCTTGGAGAGGAATTATTCTCTAACTGAAAGAATGTTTTCCTTCCTTTCCCAGGCCATTCCTCAAACATTTTTTGTGTCCACTTGGAGTGGGAGTGCAGTGACCACTTGCATTGGTCCAACAGCCAGCTCTCTTCAGTGCTTGTTAAAAACAAGTGTTTGAGATCGCTTAAAAAATCACTGGCAAGAGTATCAGTAAAAACCAGATTTAATATTAAGTGACAGCACAAACAAGGTTCATTGGCAAGGTTCACTCTACTACTTACAGGACAGTTAAGGCATACTGGGGAAAAAAAAGGCAACAAAATCCAGGCAGTCAAAACAGAAATGAACTAAGAACTATCTATGTGTGTGCGTATGTGCTTGCATGTGTGTGTGTTTAGTTGCGTGTGACAAAGGATAGAAGGGCAAGGGTATAAAGGAATACAACGTAAAAGCTTAACAGCACTCAAAATTAACAGTACTTAACTTATATCTTAAACTCATAATTTAACCTTAAAAATTTTGCAAGGGAATAGCGCTTAACAGCACTAAATGTAGCTTATAACTTAAACTTACTTACAGGCTTAACTTACTTAGATATCTAAGGTACTTAAACATCTAAGAGAGCAGCATTTCTCCCAGATTTGCTACAGCATATGTGTACGTGTGTATGCACACAGGCATAAAGGTCAGTGCAAGGCACCTGTGAGAAATTCCCCTCGAAGGCAGTGAAATACTCACTTTGGATGCTTTTGCGTCTCCTCAGTGGGTGAAGGGTCGAGTGGGGAGTGGGGGTTTTGGCCCAGGATTTGTTGCTGTTCAGTGATCCTCCAAGTACAGCAAACTTGAGAGTTCTCTGGCTCTGAGAGGCCTCACTCCGAGGGAGGTCGCTGGTTGCAGCCCAGAAGAGCCCAGAAGGACTCATTTTGGACTGCTGTTTATAGGGCTGCAAGCGAGTGGGCTTTACTCATAACAGTGTTGCAACCTGGCCACACTTTGGGTCAGCATACTTTCTTTGAAAGGGTGAGAACAGGGATCTTATGCCATTCAGGCAAGGAAAATAGTGTCCGAGGCTGTTCATGGAAGAACCTGGAGCTCACTAGACAGCAGCAGTTCCTGGGAGCAGACAGTGTTTCTGATAAGCTCAAGAGGAGCTGAGCCCAGGTGCTGTTCATCAAGGCTGAGGCCTAATGAGCATGTCTCAGATCGCAGTGTGGCCTGAAAGAGGGAGGGGGATGCGCCACCACGGTGCTCCACTGCCTTTATTGACCAGACCTCCATTAACTGTTAAAGGCACTTCGGCACTCATCTCCCATGTAAGCAGATGCTTACACAATCACCATCTAGAGTGGGTGAGCAGTTCAAGGTAAAGAGGCTTCAATTCATGTGTGCAGATTTATTTGGATCTGCAGCAGACTCCCCCCTCACAGTTCACGTGCCTTTCTGCCACTTCCATAAAGTCTCTTTAGAAGAACAATGTCTTCTAAAGGACTATTCTGCTGGTAAAGCAAAAATGCATCTGTCCAGATTCTTCTGGGTCATTCTAAGGTTACTGATTTATAGCAGCAAGATTTTAGGGAGAGGCAGATTGCCAGGAACTATTCCAAATCCCTTTGCTGTCTCATGTATTATTGTGAATGGGCTGAGTTTAAAACAAACCCAATATACTGAAGAGCAACAAACAAACAAACTCATTCTACCTGAACAGGGAGGACTGTTAATAGGTGTGGAACAGAACCTCAACCTCAACCCTGAACATCTGTATTTACCTGTCTTTCTCAGTTTTGTGATTGCCCTCACAGAGGGTTTTTGTCACGCAAGAGAACATAACCCTGGTGCGGAGTGCCCCACTGAGGGGTAAGTGAGGTAATTCTCCCTTAGGGACACAGTGGGTCAAGTCTGTCTTGCCTTCTTCATGCTTTCATTGGTAGCAGTATGGTATCTGTCTGTGAATGGAATCTTCTCTGTGATTTTGAAGGTTCTAAGGGGTGTTTTTGATTCTCCTTTGGTTTTTGCTGTTTTTTTAGATCATGCAGGAAAGTATGCAGGTGACAAAGATTAGATTATGATCCCATGTAGGTTAATTTTTTGTGAAATAGGGTGTAAAGAAGTGCCATTTCACTTGACTCTGAACCATTTCTACAGCTTTCCTCCTAAATCATTAATGGTTTGAATGTTTCTCAATATTTCAATATAATAAGGAAATGTAAATAAGTTATGTTTTTACGACCTGTTTTATTTATGTTACTTCCTTGTAAAGCCTGTAATTAAGGTTATACGCAGTTATAAATTTATTATATTTTTCACTTTAAAATTAACTGTATCAGCACTGAATGTTATTAATGTTTGTATTTTACCTTCAAAGAGGCATTTTTTACACAGAGTAGACCCAGATCATCAAGGCATCATAATGTTATTTCTTAGTGGTTTTGGAACAAAACAGAGATAGTCCTTGTTCTCAGTCCAGCCTCTGTCACACCCATAACTGTGCCTTGCTCCAGAAGCAGCCCCTCCACAGACGGGGAGGGAAAATAGCCAATGACCTTTTGACACTATGGGAAGCCATAGGCTCTTTTATTTTATGCAGTGTACTATATAGAAAAATACTGGTATCAGACGAGGCCTTAGCCATACGAAGATTCATGTTTACAAGCAGTACCAAAAGTCAGACTTGCAGAACTGCTGCATCTCTTGCCTGAGACCCCTTGCCCACCCCCTTCAAGGTGACTGCCAAGCTACACGTACAAACAGGGAGGCACCAAGATCTTCCCCTTTACTATTTATCTCAAAGCTGCAGGCAGCCTTTTACTTACCCATCTTGCTTCTGTCCAGAAGTCCTAATGCTCTGTGGCAGATCTCTGTGCTGTGCTGGTGCATGTCACTGTCAGGCTGTTACGAACTGGTTTAAACACAGAAGAGCAAAGGAAACGAAGCCTCTATGAGTAAAATGGATCGGACCCAGAAAGGTTCAAAATATACCCAAAAAACATGATTAAAACCAAACGAGGTTAGATGTTGGTGCCAAAAAATTGATATATTTTATTTAATAGTAAAAGAATCAAAGAGAAAGAAAGAAAGAAAGAGAGAGAAAGAAAGATAGAAAAAGAGAGAGAAAGAGAGAAAGAAAGAGAAAGAAAAGAAATAAAGAGAAAGAGAGGAAGAGAGAGAAAGAGAGAGAAAGAAAGAAAGAAAGAAAGAGAAAGAAGTGTGCGTGGGAGAATGGGGGGACAGGAAGAGAGTGACAGGAGTTAGGTAGAAACCTATCACCCTTCCGGGGATCCCAGTGATGTCTCGTTGGTCCCCTCCATCTGGTCTTCTTGGTGGTGAGAGTTCCCCGCTGCCGCGCCACGCCAAAAAGTACAGAATCTAGTGGTTAATGTACATTTGGGCCAGGTGAGAACACCCAGGTACCTCCCCTAATGGGGCTAGGTTTGACACTGTCCCTTGCAGCACTGTGGATCTGTTGCATCATGTTGCAGTGCTCTGGTGCAGGGTCTGGGGACCCCTTTGGAGGGGGTCTTTGATGGGCCATGACACCCCCTCTGCTGTCCTTCATTTGGATGTAGCTTTTCCTGGGGTGAAGGGGCCCTACAGCTTCACCGTAGGTGTTCACTGCCTGGAACCAGAGGCTTTTTTCACAACACACCCAAAACCTCTCCTCCTCCCCCCGCCGTTTGGTGTGAGGGTCTGTTCGAGCCTGGCAGCTGATAGCCTTGGGGCTGTGGTCTCCACCCTGAAGATGCTAAGCTTGATCTCTCTGTAAATGTATTCTTCATCAATGGGCAATGAGCAGTTCAGGGCCCCATTCAGGGTTTTGGTGGTCTTCTCTGCAGCTTTTGTAATACAGTTTTGCTATAATAGGCAAAGGCTCTTCATGAAGATGTTTAAGCCATAAATTATAACATTCCATCTCTGACACAGTCTAATACAGGCTGTATTAGACTTGTGACCATCTGGGGTTGGTTATTGCTGAGCAATGCTTGCAGAGAGTCAAGTCTTGTGTTTCTTACTCTCCTGTTCAGGGTGGTTTGGGGTGGGCAAGAGGCAAGGAGGGGACACAGCTGGGACAGCTGACCTAAATTGACCAGAGACAGGTTGCTGGACCTTGTACTAACAAACTATGAAAGACTGGTTGAAGATGTGAAGTTTGGGGGCAGCCTTGGCTGTAGTAACCATGAGATGGTGGAACTCAGGATCCTGCATGGAAGAAGCAAAGCTTCAAGAAGGATTAGATCCCTAAACTTTTGGAGAGCTAACTTTGGCCTTTTCAAAGACCTACTTAGAGGAATCCCATAGGTTAGGACCTTAAAACAGAAGGGCTTCTGCAAGTACATCAGCACTAAAAGGGAGATTGGGGAGAATGTTGGGTTGCTGCTGAATCAGAAGGGTATTCTGGTAACGGAAGACACAGAGAAGGCAGAATTACTGAATGCCTTCTTTGCCTCAGTCTTTACTGCTGAGAATGGCCCTCAGGAGTCCCAGAACTTGGAGGTGAGAGAAGGCTGGAGAAAGCAAGACTTCCCCTTGGTCTTACAGGGTGTTGAGATCTGGTTATTAAAGTTATTAGAAATGCCTCTGCCCGAATTAAGGTGCAAACGAGACCATATGCCAAAGTCAATAGTATGGGTTTTATTTGATAGTAAATATAAGAGAGAGAGAGAAAGAGAGAGAGAAAGAGAGAGAAAGAAAGAAAAGAGATGGGGAGGACAGAAAGAGAGTGACAGAGACAGAATAAAGAAAATATCACCATCCATGGATCCCAGCGATGTTCCATTGGTCCTCTCCAACTGGTCTTCTTGGTGGTGAAGGTCCCCCCGGAAAGCGTAGAATCCCATGGGTTAATATATGCTCAGGCCAGGTAGGAAAACCCAGGCACCTCCCTGGGGGGCGGGGGGGTTTGCCATTGTTTCTTACAACAGGCTCTGGATTTGTTGCATCCCTCTGGGGAGCACTTCAGGGGGTCTTTGATGGATTAAGGCACTCCCTCAGCTGCCTCTTACTTGAATGTCCCACAGATGTGGCCTGTGGGTTTGGGGGCTCCACAGCTGGGCCAGTTTGTGTAAGGGAGGATGGGTGTTTGCTGCCTCTGATCAGAGGTTATGCAACACACCCGAAACCTCCTCCCTCCATCTCATTTCAGAGAGAGTAAACCTGGCTTCTGTGGGCTGTGGTCTCTCCCACCCCAAACCCAGCCAGGGAAGAATCTCAGCACGGCTGCTGGGTTTGCTGGGTCTTTTCCTTGTTTACTTGTTTACTTCTCCCCACACCTCAGATGATGGAAGAATGGATTTCCCTTTATCTAATCTCAGCAGTTTGATTTTCAATCCAAAGTTCCAGTCAGGCATTCTTTAGGGAGGGGTGGGTTTTGATGGCTTCTTTATACAGTTTTGCTGTAATAAGCAGAACTTTTTATCAATGTTTGAGGCATGACCTATATCAGTCTCTGACATCTACCCCGCGACTCAAACATTGTAATAAATATCTCTTTCCCAGCTATCTTCTTCAGTTTATGGGTTGTCCATGAACTTGATAAAGAAAGATAATAGGAGAAAAGATAGAAACAGCTGAAGCAATAACATGAGTAATCATACAGCATCCAATAGTTCGAACTGTAAATTCAGTTGTAGTCGTCAACCCAATTCGCATTAGTCAGCACCCCCAATCCATGAATCCCAGGAATGAGTGAGGGTTTCTTTAATGGGTAGTGGGTGTGACAGATATCACAATATTGTATCTCTCAGATGTTGATTCAATATATTTTGAAATTAGTTATAGAATTTTACAGCGGGCCTTAATTTTTATATTCCGTAGAGGGGTATCCTCAACAGGTACATGTATTAACATGTGTCAATCAGCCAAGTTTCAAGAGGGGTCCCAGCTCTTGTAGTATAATTGATTAATTTTGCACCCTGGAATAAATGTGAATGGGTTTGTCGAGGATGTGTGTTTTCTTCTTGACTGCATTCACATACAGTTGGAAGAATTTTATAGGTAATATTCCTACACCACTGGCTAATTCTATACATTATGAAAATTAGCTTTGATGATACAAAATTAACATACAAAACATTTTCATACAAAAGATTCTCATGCAAACATATTTTTACATCAGGGCTATGCTCTGTTTTCCGGGAGACAGATTATAGCACTGTTGTAATTTAATCTTGACACAAAACAGAAACTGTGGCTTTATTATTGGTGTGATTAAAAATGAAATTAATTCCCTTTTAAACTTAGTTGCATTATCCCAAGTAAATCTTGTCCTTTGAATTTTAGTGAGCAAATTGCCCTCATCATATTCTGCACCCACAGCTGAAAGGTATGTATATTGCAGAATGTGTTATAGTCACCACACGGATTAGCATAAGTAGAAGAACTGAGGCAAAGTTAAAATACTCTCTTAGGATGTATGGCAGAAAATTCAACAGCACATTGCCTTGAGAGCTGGTGGAAGGCTTTTCTGTACTTTATTCATGTTCTGTTTGCAGTCCATGGCTATCCCTCCTGGTTTAGGAAGGGGGATTCAATCATTTCTCATATAACATTTGCTTGTGTTTTGTTAAGATTCTTCAGTTCACTAATTAGTAACTCTGAAAAGTTTAGCCAAATCATAATAATTCTAAAGTCTTCCAAGGCAGAACTGGGAAGGTTCATTTTCACAATGCCTCCAACAAATAGATGGAGCTTTAAACACTTGCTCATATTTATTGATATTAAGAGCAAACCAAATTGAATTGTTACTTTAAAGACAGAGTCTTTTAAATCATATTCTTAAGATAATAAAAATTTCCTGGGCTATTTCATGATGATCAGAGGGCTGGAGCACCTCTCCTATGAAGACAGACTGAGACAGCTGGGGTTATTCAGCCTGGAGAAAGAGGGTTCTAGGAAGATCATATAGCAGTGTGCCAGTACCTATGGGACCCTATAAGAAAGATGGAGAGGGACTTTTTAGAAGGTCATGTGGGGATAGGACAAGGGGCATGGCTTTAAACTGAAAGAGAATAGGTTTAGATTAGGTATTAGGAAAAAATTCTTTACAGGTTGCCCAGAGAAGTTGTAGATACTCCATCCCTGGAAGTAACAAAGGTCAGGCTGTATGGGGTTTTGAGCAACCTGGTCTAGTGTAATTAGCACTGCCCATGGCGAGGGAGCTGAATGTAGAGGATCTTTAAGGTCCCTTCCAATGCAAACCATTCTATGAATCTAAGGTTTGTTACAACATAACTTCAGTTTATTGGTTGCTGACTGTAAGATGATGGATAGTACTCTTGTCCTTGCTGACTTCAAGAAATTTACGACTTCAGGGAAGTAGTTTTGAACTTTAGTCAGGTCACTGATTAATTATATTTGCATTTCCTCCATGATTTAGCATGTGTATTTCAATAAGAAACCACACAGAAACCTACATAAATGACTTCTACGGACTCAGCCTATTACTCCACCCCGCTGGGATGATATAAGGTAAGAGTTACATAGCTCACTGGATAGCTCTAGAGATGCCAAAGATGTGTTTTATGTTATGATTCGAAAGTCCTTAATTTTCTATTATTTGCTATTTAAGTATTAACTTAGGAAAAATGCTTAAAAGTACTTTTGTGATTAAAGTATCTTTGTTGAGTTTTGCAGCTTTAGTTTAGCAATTACATTAAAATAAGAAATCATAAAATCATAGAAGCCATAGACAATTCTGAAAAAATTTAAAGGAAATAATTCTTGTGTCAATTTTGAATTTACATTATTGGTAAAATGGAATTTACTTCTAGAAAGCCAGATTCTCATCTCCTTATTTTTGCATGGTGGCCTTTTAACTTTTTCTCTCCTAGCTAATGGAACCTGGAAGTAAATTTTTCAAAGTGTGAATTTGAGCAGTTATTCCTAAGTTCACCTTTCAAATCAAACCTCCAAGAAATGATAACTCCGAATGATGTGTGGGGCTGTGAAACAGCCTGGTCTCTGCTTCACTGCTGTCAGTCAGTGACTGAGAAAGGCTCTTTGGGACTTGCTGTGGTAACCCTGAGATGAGAATCTCTCCTCACTGCCAATAATCCCCCACAAAACCTTTCTAGAGGAATCTTTTCCTCTTTGTAGGTTGAAGGAAGTCCAGGAGGACTGCAGGGCTTAGAGGTGAGCATCCTAGCAAGTTCTGATTAGTTCAATTGAACTGATTCTCCTCTGACAAGTTCATTTCCCAGAATCAAGGAAAAAGAAATCATCTGTCAGTTCTATAGTGGGGTATTTCATTTGATCCCAAAGGGAATTCTTGTCTTTGCCATCTAATTTGTTGAAAAGATTCACCTTTTGTTAGCAGAGGTTAGACAGTAAAAAGGAAGTGTCAGTGCATGAGAGAGTTTGGGGAATTAAATGGGGATTTTCCTCTAAAAGTAGAGACAAGAGGAAAAATATAGTCCAGCTCTGGTCACTTGTGGGCAGTGTCGTTTGTTGTCACAACCAACAGTAGATGATTCAAGATTAATCAAGTTTTGAACAAGTTTGTGTGTTTGTGGGAAGTTCACCTTTTAACCTAGTATTTATGTAATGGTAAATGCATAATTGTTTGACCGGACTGACACTACTCCTGTCCTGTGCAGCCCAGGAGATGGAGATCGAGACTGCAGATGAAGTTGCTATTGTTGGAATAGGATGCAACTTTCCGGGAGGTGAGTCTGGGGTAAAAGCAAAGCAGGCTCTGAGTGGACATTGAAAAGCAGAGTCTTTTATTAATGTTCAAATGGAGGAAAACACCATGTTTGTCCCCTAGTAGAATTTGTTGCTTTGCTGCTTGTGGGATCTTTTTGAAAGGTGGTGCTGTGGTGGAAACTAATTGGTTTGAATCTGTCTGCTGACAGACAGACAAGCTGCAGTGCTGGCTGTGAGCAGGGCATTGATCAGGGCATTGAGCTGCACATGAAACTCATACAAAGGAGCTGGATGGGTCTGGGATGATTTGAACTTTCTGTGTGTTCAGTGGCTGGGTGATTGTGCATTGTTACAGGACTCTGCATCCCCAGGGACAGGACAGATCAAGGGCTGGACATTATCATCAGCTTTGCCTGTAACATAAACAGGTTGGGTTTTCCTAAAAGAAAGCTTCTTGCTTTATTACAGTATGTAGAGTAGATGCAGTGAGATGGTAGGGAAATGGGGAGAGAAGGTGGTTAAGGATTTTGTGGGGTTCCTTTGCTTTTAGACAAGCCGTGAGGAGATCAGTCATGCTTTTTCATTTTCCTCTCACCAAAGACTGATCACTTCTTTCTGTGGCAAGTCTTCTTGAGCAGCCTAGATTTACATGTGGGAGGTCCTTGTAGCTGATTGTGCATTTCTGAGCCTGCATGGGGAGGGGGAGTGCATAATTTAATCTGTTTTAAAAACTCTGTACAACAGGAGATGGAATTGACAATTTCTGGAAAGTCCTGGAGGAAGGCAAAAACTGCACGGTAGAAATCCCCCCTGAGAGATTTAATGCCAAGGAATGGTATGATCCAGATGATAACAAGCCAGGAAAAATATGTACAACACGAGCTGCTCTTCTCAATGAGTGAGTGTGTTACCCTGCTGCACCACTGATTTTTGTTGTACTTAGACTGTGGGTACAGTTGTTCAGGGGCTGTGACCAGTGTGAAGAATAGCAGATTACAGTAAGGTCAGCATAAGTGTCTTTTATTTGAATTCCATGTTCACCTTAAATCCTCAGGCTACAGGTAGAGCTTCATTCAAAGGAGAAGTTGACATGCACAGAAGAAATGTTATTGTCTCCTGAGATTTATACTTGGCAGGGTTGAATCATAGGACCCAGAATGAATTTAATGCTTAGTCCCATGTTAGATACTGAATCCTGGACTGAAATCAAGAGATGATAGAAGGCCATAGAAATCTGATCTTGGGACACAAGACTGAACTTGGACTTGGTCTTTTGTAAGCAGGGCCTATTTTGAAGATGCTTTTAATGACAAACACACACATACACACACAGAAAGTATTTTGAATATATTGTTGGAGAAGCATGGGTATCCCTTGAAAACACCTGAGCTGATCCTCTCCCTTTTGGTTTTAAATTGTAAAGCATTGGTCTGTATTGGCTTAAAATGATGTAGAAAACGGTATTTGTTTATAACTTGTTGGCTATGACCACATTACAGCAGAAGGAGTCTCATTCTGCACATTTCACGATCTGAGGAATCCAGCTGGTACTAGTGCAATAACTATGAGAATAAAAATGGGTAGGAGCGAGCTCTTACCTCTGAAATGCAGAATCATTGATAAAATGACGTATTTTGTGGTGGGACATGAAACATCTTTGGCTTATAAACATTTTCTTCTGAATTTCATTAATGGGACCTGTGGCCGAAACACCCATTAGTGCTCTGCTTTTCATTGCAAAAATGTTTACTGTGAGTCTAAAAGTAAAAAATCTTATATACATATGTCATATCATATTCTGGTCTGTGCATTTCAGATTTAATTCATTTGACAACCACCTCTTTGGGATTAATAATTTGGAAGCTGAACGCATGGATCCACAGCAGAAGTTACTGATAGAGTGCACATACAAAGCCCTGGAGGATGCAGGAGTTCCTGTAGAATCTGTCAGTGGTACCAAAACAGGTGTTTTTATTGGTAAGATGAAAATTTCAAAGCAAAGAAAGTGTGTTTGAACCTCACAAAGATTGGAGCACTCCTTCATAACCTTTCCATGTTATCTAGGCTGGATCTAGCCTGGAGATCTAAGGCTACTGTGCTATGGCACTACTGGTTGCTTTTGGTAAGAATTACCAGGCTACTCTGGAAGTTCATGGTAAAATTCCTGTATCTCTTTTTGGTGCTCTTCTTCCTGTGTTCAGGCACTGAAGTGAAGCAGGAAACAGTTAAAACTGCCTCCCCAACCCAGCCCTTCTTGGGAAAGATTCTCCCAAGCCAGGCTGTGACGTTTCACCCTTAAGGGGAAGGGAACACCCAAGATGTGTAATTGCTTGGGTCTGCAAAAAATCACGAAGTTTTAATAGTAAATTACACACTTGGCATGGAAATTGGAATGTTGGTCACTGACCTGCTACATCAGCACACAGCAGTGGGTTGTGGATAAAGAGGTAGGGTGGAAGGAAAGAGGGAAAGGAAGAGATACATTAAAGAAAGGGAGAGAGAGAGAGAAGAAGAGATCACCACTCCTGGTTCCAGCATCAGTCTGGATGATGACATGTCTGGTGTCCTGGGGGCACCCCCTGGCCTGGGTGGGGATACCTTTTTATAGGTAGGTTTCCCTGCCCCGAAGACAGGTTTCTCTCTTTCTATGCAAATTAGTTGTCATGTCCAGTCCCTTCTTTCAGACTTTTCTGGAAATGCATCAGAGGCTTTGGAGGTCTTGGGTCTTGTGTGGTCTTGACCCTTCCCCTGCCCAGAGTGACCTTGGGTCAACGCTTCATTCTCACTTCTGTGATGATGCTGTCTTTTGTTTGTTCATGGGGACAGAGTGGTCTGAAAGCGTCCCAGCAGAAAAGAACTTGGGGGTGCTGGTGGACAGCAGCTGAACACGAGCCAGTGTGATCCCAGGTGGCCAAGAGTGCCAGTGGCATCCTGGCCTGTATCAGCAATAGTGTGACCACAGGAGCAGGGCAGTGATGAGGCCACAACTTGAGTCCTGTGTCCGCTTCTGGGCCCCTCAGTTCAGGAAGGACATTGAGGGGCTGGAGTAAGTCCAGAGAAGCGCAGAAGAGCTGGGAAGGGCCTGGAGCACAAATCCAATGAGGAGCAGCTGAGGGAGCTGGGGGTGTTTAGCCTGAGAAGAGGAGGCTCAGGGGTGATTTTATCTCTCTCTACAACTGCCTGAAAGGAGGGTGTAGTGATGTGGGGATCAACCTCTCCTCCCAGGCAACTAGAGACAGGATGAGAGGACATGGCCTCAGGCTGTGCCAGGGGAGGTTCAGGTTGGACATTAGGGAGAAATTCTTCACAGAAAGGGTGACTGGACATGGGAATCAGCTGCCCAGGGAGGTGGTGGAGTCACCGTCCCCGGAGGTGTTAGAGGAAAGACTGGATGTGGCATTTAGTGCCATGCTCCAGTCGACAGGGTGGTGTTTGACCATACGGTGGACTCAATGACCTTAGTGGTCTTTTCCAACCTAATTGATTCTGTGGTTGTGTCTCTGGAGCAGAACAAGGAATGTTTATCCCAGAAAAGTGCTGCCCTGCCTCTGCATGGTCCCCTTCTCCTCTTGTTCTTTCAACAATTCTTGGTTATTACTGACAATCCTTGGTTGGCTCCCTGGGTATCTGGCAACCAGTGTTTGACAGGTACACATTAGCCCCTTCTCTTCTGGGCTTCTACACAGGCCTACCCTTTTCCCCCAGTATACTGTTTTCCAGTATAATGTTGCTTAAGGTGTTGTGGGAGTTAATATCCTCTTAAAGCAGCAGAAATCCTCCTGTGGACATTAGAATGGTACCAAGGCACACTTGTCCAACTGCTTCTGTCAGTACCAGAAAAGTTACTGAGGAGATGATACCGAGGGCTGTTGAAAGACATTTATAAGACAATACTAGAGTAACAGCACATTATTGCTGGTGTAATCTGTGTCTCTTTAAAGAGGAGTTTTCTGAGGTAGTTTGGCTGATGTACCTAAAGGGGAAATGCTTTAGATTACCTTTTAGTCTGAGAGATGCTCTTCTTCCACTGAGGGCACTATTCCTTGCTCTCTGAATAGAGGTACTGCATTTTCCACATGTGGACTTGGGGATCCACGGTATTCCAAACATAGTGTTCCCAGAAAAAGAACAAGACTGCTCTCACAGGCCCCTTTCTTCTTTACTGTTTCTTACTGGTCACAGTGTGAAAAAACATTATGAATACAAAGTATTGGATGTAGTTTGTGCTGTGACCTTTAACTTGGTACATCTGAGGAACTAAAGCTAATGTCTTGTACATTTATGTCTGAGCCACCCTCCTTGTAACTTGTTGATAAATATTCTCATAGCTAAACTAAACCACCCAGTCTCAGAGATGCAGGGGTCTCAGCAGCCTACAGAGACCTTAACTGCATCACACAGTGAGCTAAGCCATCAGGAAAGGCCTGTCGTTTCCAGGGCAGGTAGGAATTTCAAGTGTTAGCTATGTTTGTGTAAGTTGGGTCCAGGGGAAATTGCTGTGAGTTTTGCCTTTGACTTGTGTTGGAGCAAAGCTTCACCATAGGAGCACTGATGCCGCGTGGTTTTGCCTTAACACTGAAAACCAAAACACGCCATCCGGTTTCGAGCTGTACATGCCTGTTGTTGGCTTGGGTTAACTTGACACGTGTCTGATGTTTTCCAGGTCTCATGAATCGAGATTATGAAATCATAACCAGCAGAGCAGTGAGTGAAATAAATCATTATGATGGTACTGGAACAGCAATGAGCATTGCTGCCAACAGGGTCTCTTTCACATTTAATCTGACTGGACCGTCCCTGACTGTTGACACTGCGTGTTCATCTTTTCTTTTTGCTCTGCACTACGCCTTGCGAGCCATTAAATCAGGTAACGGGACTGAAGAGATGCTGGACAATGAAATCAGGATTGCTGCTGTTTCTGTCTATCACCTGGGCCATCTCAACATGAGTATGTTTCTGTTTGACTGCAGGAGACTGTGAGGCAGCAATCTGTGGTGGGGTGAACTGCATCATCGATCCCCGCACCTTTGTATCCCTCAGTAAAGCAAAAATGATCTCTCCGGAGGGCATAAGCAAACCCTTCTCCAAGAAGGCAGATGGCTATGGAAGGGGAGAAGGCTGTGGTGTTGTTTTCCTCAAACCACTGGAAAAGGTAAGATTGCTTGTGAAGCAGCCTGAACTAAGACTGGTTGCTTGCCTGGGTTTTGTGTCTTCAGCTCTAATAATGACTTTTCCAGAGAAGTTTTTCCGATTCAAGCTTAAGATTAATGAAGCATTTCTTAAGCATTTATGCACTTCCCCTAGCACAGGAAAAGGATGCCACATTTAAAAGTTAGCATCATAATCTGTTTGTTCTTGGATTTGTCATGGTATTGTTGTCTGCTCTACAGAGAAAGCATGAGATTACCACAGAATCAATCAGTTTGGAAGGGGCCACAGTGGGTTTTCTGGTCCAAACTCCGTGCTCAAGCCAGGTTATCTTAGATCAAGGTGTACAGGGTTGTGTCCAGATGATTCTTGAATATCTCCAGGGAGAATCCAATCCCTTTCTGAGTAACCTGTTCCAGTGCTTGGTCATCTGCACAGTGAAGAATTTCTTCCTCATATTCAGGTGGAACTTCCTGTGCATCAGTTTCAGCCCATTGCCTCTTGGTCCTGTTGCTTGGCGTCACCAAGAAGGGCCTGGATCCATCCTCCAACACCCTCCCTTCAGATACTGACAGACATTGATGAGGACCCTTCTCAGTCATCTCTTCTCAAGGCTGAACAGGCCCAGCTCCCTCAGCCTTTCCTCATAAGAGAGATGCTCCAGTCCCTTCATCATCTTTATCACCCTCAGCTGGACCCACCCCATTCGCTCCATGTGTCTCTTGTACTGAGGAGCCCAGAACTGGACACAGCACTCCAGATGTGCCTCACCAGTGCTGAGTAGAGGGGCAAGATCACCTCCCTCAACCTGTTGGCAGTGCTCTTCCTAATGCATCCCAGGGTACCATTGACCTTCTTGGACCCCAGGGCACGCTTCTGGGCTCATGGACAGTTTGTTGTCCTCCAGGACCCCCAGGTCCTTCTCCGCAGAGCTGCTTTCCAGCAGGTTGACCCCCAACCTGTGCTGGTGCTGGGGGTTATTCCTCCCCAGGTGCAGGACCCTGCACTTACCTTTGTTGAATTTCAGTCTGTTCCTCTCTGCCCATCTCTCCAGCCTGTCAAGATCCCTCTGAAGGGCTGCACAGCTCTCTGGGGTATCAGCCACTCCTCCCAGCTTTGTGTTGACAGTGAACTTGCTGAGGAGGCCTCTGCCCCTTCATCCAAGCCTTGATGAATAAACCAAATAATACTGGGCTCAGGGGATACCACTAGTGACAGGCTTCCAACTAGACCCTGTGCCACTGATTATGACCCTCTGAGACCTGCCATTCAGCCAGTTCTCAATCCACTTCTCTGTTCACTCATCCAGTCCACACTTTCTGAGTTTTTCTATTAGGATGCTGTGAAAGAGTGACAAAAGCCTTGCTAAAGTTGAGGTGACAATATCCACTGCTCTCCCCTCATTCATCTAGGCAGTTGTTTCATCATAGAAGTCAATCAGGCTGGTCAAACATGATTTACCTTTAATGAATCCATGTTGACCACTCCTGATCACCTTATCTTCCTTGTGGATAGAGATGGCCTCCAGAATGAGGTGCTCCATCACCTTTCCAGGGATTGACGTGAGGCTGACTGATTGGTAGTTCCTTGGTCCTCCTTCTTGCCCTTTTTGAAGACTGGGGTGACATTTGCTTTCTTCCAGTCCTCAGGCATGTCTCATGATTGCCGCGACCTTTCAAAGATGATTGTGAGCAGCCTTGCTGTGTTGTGCCCCTGCTCTCTCAGACCTCATGGATACATCCTGTCAGGGCCCCTGGACTTGTGGATGTCAAGTTTGTTTAGGTTTTTTCTGACCCAATTCTACTTGAGCAAGGGAAGGTCTTCCTTTCAACATTCCTTTACCCTGGTCTCCTGGGTCAGCAATCTCTGAGGGCTGGTCTTGTCAGTGAAGACAGATGCAAAGAAGGCATTCAGTAACTCTGCCTTCTCTGCATCCTTTGTTATCAGGGTCCCCCTTCCATTTATTAATGAATCCATATTATCCTTAATTTTCCTTTTGTTGTGATATATTTGAAAAAGCCCTTTTTGTTATCCTTAACATCCTTGGCCAGATTTAATTCCAGATGGCCCTTGGCCTTTCTAGTCTCATTTCAGCTTACTCTGACAACCTCTCTACGTTCACTCCAAGTGGCCTGATCCTGCTTCCATCTCCCATATATTTGTGGCTTATATTTGAGTAATGACAGGAGTTCTTTATTCATCCACAGAGGTTTGTTGCCCTCTTTACTCGCTTTCTCTCTTATTGGGATGCATTGTCCTTGAGCCTGTAGGAAATGAGCCTTGAATGTCAACCAACTCTCTTGGACCCCTCTTCCCTTCAGGGCGTTCTCCCATGGGATTCTTCCAAGAAGATCCCTAAAGATGCTAAAGTTAGGTCTCCTGGAGTCCTTGGTTGAAATCTTGCTTTCTGTCCTGCTTCCTCTTCCTTCAATACTGAACTCTACAATCTCATGGCCTCTGCAGCCAAGGCTGCCCCAACCTTCACATGTCCAACAAGGCCTTCCCTGTTTGTTAGTATAAGGTCGGGCAGCACAGCATTCCTTGTGGGATCCTCCACTACCTGTGACAGGAAGTTGTCATCAGTGCTTTCCAGGAACCTCCTGTTTGTGCTTCGCTGTTTTGCTTCTCCAGATGTCAGGGCAGTTAAAGCCCCCCAAGAACCAGCCCCCCGCCTGTGGGGCTGCTTCCAGCTGCCTGCAGAAGGCCTCATCCACTTCCTCCTTCTGATCAGGTGGCCTGTAGCAAACACCCACAATGGTGTCACCCTTACTAGTCTGCCCTTTTATCCTCACCAAGGCAGAGCTCGGTACACTCCAAGTGTTGCCTCACATCGAGGGCAACTCCACCACTGCACCTTCCTGGTCTGTCTCTCCTAAACAGTGCATGTGTCTCAGTTTTTGGAGACAAAAATTTAGGAGGAAGTGCTCTGGAATGAGTGCCTCCTCCAAAGGGAAAGGGGCCTCCCCTTTTTCTCCGCCAATGAGACAAATTGGCCACAGCAAGTGGAAGTGGGAAAAAACCCCCAAACTGTTTATTAAAACAAAACAGGGTAGAACAGGAAAAAACCAAAACTCAACATACAACAAATGCCCAGAGAGGGAACAGACACACGGCTCGGACCAGCCGGGGCCACCCTGCGGGCCCTCTGGGGCCACCCTGCAGGCTCCCCAGACCGGAGAGAAGGGAAGGGAGGCAGTGAGGCAAGGGGGAGGGAAGAGAAAAAAACCAAAAAGACCCCAACACAACCTTTTCCCAGCTAGCCGGAACAAAAAAAACCAAAGAGCAACACAGCGCTCCCGGCACACTCCCTCCCGAACACTGCCGAGACCGCTGGAGCCCCGAGCTGTTGGGCTGAGCCACTTACACCCGGGTCCCCTGACTCCAGCCTCGCCCCCCGGGTCCATCTTAAAGACACAGTGTCCTTGGGCATTAAGCAGATGGTTAAGGAATAAAAAAAACCCCCTTATAACATCACTCCAGGACAGCGTGACCCTTCATGACAACATTCCAGCCACGGAAACTATCCCACCATGTCCGTAATTGCAATGAGATTGAAGCCCAGTGGCTGCACGCAGATTTCTAGTTCCTCCTGTTTATTCCCCCTACTGTGTGCATTGGCGTACAGCACTTAATAGAGGTATTCGATGGTGACAATATCCCAGTGGGGGTGTGAAGGGATGTCCCATAGCCCTGGCAAGTGGTTGTGTCTGACTGCTGGTGCTTGATCGAGATGTTCCCTCATAAGCCTTCTTTTGGTACTAAGGTGTTTCTCTGATATTTCCCCGTTGGCTTCTATCATCTCAGGCTTGTCTCTGTAAGACTGCTGATGTGCTCCAGTGTGGCTGGTACATCTCAGAGTCACCTGCAGAGGGGCCTCAGAAGTACCCTATCCCTCTAACTTTTTCATACTATCCCCCAGTTTGCTAGGGACGAGCCTGATATCACTGCCCTCCCCCATCATAACTAGTTTAAAGATCTCCAAGGAATCTTGCTAGTTCCTGTGCAAAGACTCTCCTTCCTCACTCAGAGAGGTGAGTCCCATCTGATGCCAGCATGCCTGGCTCTGCATAGGGCATTCCATTGTCAAAAACCCCAAAATCTTGGTGGTGACATCAGCTGTGGAGCCATGTCTTAGTAGACTCAGCCTGTCTGTTTCTTTCTATATTGATGCTTTAAACTATTGCTGTTTTCAGTGGTTTTTGTTCAATATTGCTGCTTTGAACTGGAAGTATGGAGGAGAAAATAACTGGTGCCTCAGATTTCCATAGCAAATGTCCCAAAGCCATGAAATCTTTCTTGATTGCTTTCAGACTATGTGTTGCCATTACCTCACCCCCTACATGGAGGATCAGTAATGGGTAGTAGTCTGTGGGCTGTACCAGACTTGGAAGGTTCATGGTGACATCTTTCACTGTAGACTACTAGTATTATTAAAGATAATTTAACTTTTTATGAAACAGGCCAAGGAAGACTACAACAAGATCTGGGGTGTGATAAACATCAGTGCAGTCAATCAGAACGGCAGGTCCACGACTCCGATCACGAGACCGTCTCAAATAGAGCAAGAGAAGTTACTGCGCAGCATTTATGAAAGTCGTGTTGATCCCTCAGTTGTGCAGTACATTGAAGCCCATGGCACAGGAACTGCTGCTGGAGATCCTACTGAAGCTGAAAGCCTGGGTAGTGTCATTAGCAAAAACAGGTCTTCCCGAGTTTCCATTCTGAAAATCGGTTCCGTGAAAGGAAATATTGGGCACACGGAATCGGCTGCTGGAGCAGCCGGGTTGATCAAAGTGCTCCTGATGATGCATCATGGAAAGATTGTTCCATCCTTGCATTACTCGAAGGAGATGAGCAGCATCGATACAGAGAAATTAAACCTTGCCGTGGCCACAGCTGTAGAGCCCTGGGAAGAATCGAGTGAGTACGGAAGAGTAGCTGGCATCAACTGCTTTGGATTTGGAGGAACCAATGCTCATGTTGTAGTCAGGCAGGTGAAGCAGCCAGAGCCTCTTCCTGCCTTTAAGAAGCCCCTGGAATTAGTTCTGCTGTCAGCAGCATCCCGAAAGTCCCTCCAGATGGCAATGGCCGATACAGCCGAGCAGCTGAGCACAAGGAACTCTGTAACCCTCCCAAGCCTGGCCTATACATCTGCCTGCAGAAGAAGCCATGCCAGCTACAGGTACCGAAAAGCGTTTGTCACAAATTCCCTCCAACACTTGCAGCAAGAGCTTAAGTCGGCAGCGAGCAGTGAACCTGCCATGTCCAAGGTGGAACCACAGCTGGTGTTTGTGTTCTGTGGCAACGGCGTGACGCTGAAGGAGTTCAGTGAGGCACTGCTGAGCTCAGAGCCGGTGTTCAGAGACAAGTGTAAGGAAATAGAAGACCTTTTTCAGCAGCACGCTGCCATCAGCCTCCTGCCAGTGAGAAATCGTAGCTCAAAGGACTTGTTGAATCCAGAGCTTTCCCAGCCCTTGCTGTTTGCCCTGCAGGTTGCTGTAGCTTCTCTCCTGAAGCACTGGGGTATTAAGCCCATTGCTGCTGTTGGCCACTCAGTGGGGGAAGTTGCTGCTGCACATATTGCTGGGTACCTTTCCCTGGCAGATGCAGTCAAAGTGATTTATCACCGGAGCAGGCTGCAGGCAAAGACTGCCAGTGGCAGAATGTTGGTGGTTGGAAACATCCCTGTTGAAGAGATTGCTGGACACCTGCATCCCTATTCGGGAAAGGTGTGCATTGCTGCTTTCAACAGCCCTGTTTCCTGCACCTTGTCTGGGAGTGTGGACGCTGTGGAAGCTGTCCAGAGAGACTTAGCTGAAGCTTTCCGACAGAGGAACATCTTTCTTCATGTTTTAAATGTTCCAGTTGCATACCACAGCCCCAGCATGGATATGATACTCGAGGAGCTGGAAGAAAAGATAGAGCCTTTAGAAAAGCAGAAGGGGGAGACTGAAGTGATTTCAACACTGACTGGGGTGGCTGCATCTGAAAATGACTTTACTCAGGGCAAATTCTGGGCGCGGCATACACGTGAGCCTGTTGCTTTCACACAAGCCATCCAAACTGCAGCCAGAGGCAGGGAAAATGTGGTGTTTGTGGAAATAAGTCCTCACCGAGCATTGCAACGAAGCATAAAGGAAACTCTAGGAAAAGGCACAAAGGTGATGTCCTCTTTGCAAACGGATGTAGAATATCAGACTCTCTTCACTCTGGTAGGAAATCTGTTTGAACTGGGGTATAATCCCAGCTGGCAGCACTTTTATAATGGGTATCAAAGTGTTCCGGTGGCCATTCCACGATATCAATTTGATCGCCAAAAACTCATGGCCTGTCTGGATATCCATCAACAAGCAAACCAAAGAGGTGTCAGCACCAGTCATCCTTTGATTTATGGCATAAAGAGTGACAATGCGGAGTTCGGCTGCCTGGTGTCCCAGGACACGACACCGTACTTATATGAGCACAAGAACAATGGGGTGGCCTTAGTCCCTGGTGCTTTCTACGTGGAGCTTGGTCTGGCCGCTGTGATGAGCAGCTCAAGACCTAAAGTGCCTCTGAGCACTTGCCAGCTGAGTATCAGTTTTTCTGCGCCGTGTGTTCTCACACAGAGTTCCCAAGTGCTGAGTATCAAGCTGAGTCCGCAAAAAGCCATGACAACCTTTGAGGTTCTCTCTTCCTCCAGCGCAGTTTATGCTGCTGGCCAAGTGGCAAAGCAGCCTGAAACTGTGGTGGAAGAAAGCAGCATCTCCTTCCAAGCCATCTATCGAAGATGCAGGTCAGTGATTAGCAGAGAGGAGGTTTATGAAGCACTGTCTCAGGTTGGCTTTCAGTATGGCTCCATATTCCGGCAGCTCAGTGACGTGCATTATTGCCAGGAGCTAAAGGAAGCTATAACAAGCATAAAGGTGAATCAGGAGACCGTCAGAGACATGTACAGCTGCTGTATCCACCCAGTGCTGCTCGACTGTTTTCTGCAGATGACCGCTGTCTTGACCTCAAGGACATTCCAGTCCAGAGCAGGCTTTCCTTCAGGGATAGGCAGCCTGGTGGTGCTCCGCCCGCTGGAGGAAGAAATGATGATATATATGAGAATGAGCAAGTCCACTGGGAACTGCCTTGAGGTCTGTGGATGCTTTGTGGACAAACAGGGCTCCATTTTGGCTGAGCTCAAGCGCGTTGCCATCACTTTCATGAAGGAAGCATCTTCCAGAGACAACGAATTCCTGTTTGAAAACAAGTGGAAAGAAGTCTCTCTTTCACAGACAATTGGACATCTGGGGTTTAAGCCCAGAGTCGTCGTGTTTGCAGACAGATTTGGGATAGCTGAGCAGCTCAAAAAGTACTTGCATCCTGCTTCGAGATATGTTATGTATGAAGACTGGGAATGCCTCGTGGAAGGCCATACACAGAATAAAATGAGAGCAGAGGTTGAGGATTATGATGAAATCCTCTTCCTGTGGGGAATTCAAAAGTTAAATGAAGATTTCCCAAGGGAAGCGGTAGATCAGTTGGCAAAGTGCTGTGAAGCCTATCGCCAGGTAGTGGTGGCACTAAGAGAGAAGACATCCCGCTGTTCCATCAGAGTGATCACCTACAGAACAACGGAGAGATACGTGGACCACGTTAACTGTGGGTTTGCATTGTATGGCATGACCAGAACTTGTATTGTTGAAGTTCCAGAAATCACATTTCAGTTGATTGACCTCAGCTCTTCCACTTCCCTGGACATCTCAGTGTTAGCAGACGTTCTTATCAAATACAAAGGTGGGGACTATCCAGAAGTTTGCATCAGCCAGGGAAGGATTTATGTGTCCGAAATCAGACGCACACCTTTTGTAGATGCTGATTACATCCAACCTGTGAGATCTCTCCAGAAATCACAAACATTCACTTTGTACACTTCTGATGCGTACGCAGCGAAAGACTTGTCTGGGGAATTATCCACCAGCGCTGCTACTCAGCTGGACAAACAGAGTGTTGAAATTCAAGTGGATAAAATTTGTCTCCACTCAGAAGATTATTTTCCCATTAGTGTTTCTAGCTGCAACTTTGGTAATACACTGTATTGGAACTCACAAGCGGGAGACAGACACAGACTTTTAGCTCTTGATTTCAGTGGCACAGTCACTGCAACAGGCATTGATGTGAGAAAAGTGAAAGTGGGAGATCATGTGGTTTCATGTTATCCCACTGCTGCATCATCCAGAGCTCAGATTCCAGCAACAGTTTGTTTCAATGCAAAGAAATTCCCATTCCTCCAGAGTGTTCCTTGTGTGTCGTACTTCATCATTGCATGGGAAATTTTCACTCAGAGGTTACCCAAGGGGAAACATGGCAGAACATTGGGTATTATTACTACAGAGCCATCATCGGTTTTGTGCCACGTTCTTTCTGCAGCAGCAGAAGAGATGGGTTGGAGAACTGTCCTTGCAAAGCCCACTCCTAACATGTTCCAGTATATCAACCTGTGCAACGCCCTTGTTCTTCTTCCTCCAGTGAACAGACTGTCTCAGGAAGATCTGGCCCACATGTGCTTTCTTAGAGATGTGGTGATTGTGTGTGGCAATCAACAGTCTGAATGTATCCAGAATGTCAATGAAATTGATCAGGAAAACATCAGCTTTCATATCCTTGTTGTTTCCAGCCTTTTCCGGAAAGCACCTCTAAAGGAATTGCACAAGACTGTACATGCCTGGATCAGTTCCATGGATATGAAACAGTTTAGACATGTCTCGGGTTCTGTTTTTCAGCAGACTGAGAACTTTGAAGGGCTAAACTCTGTGATGTCCTATTTTACCTGCACTTCTGTCCCCCTTGCTGTCCTGAGAAGGCAGAAGGACATCAGTGTGCTTTCAGATATCCCGTTGTACGAGCCCCAGAAGCAGCTGTTTAAGCAGAACGCTGTTTATGTAGTAGTCGGGGGGCTTACTGGACTTGGCTTTGAAACGGTGAAATTCATAGCCGAGAATGGAGGAGGGTGTATTGCAATACTCTCCAGGAGAGTTCCCAGCAGCGAGAAGCAAGAAGAGATGAGGGCTTTGCAGCAGCAGTACAAAGGGAGCAAAGTAGTGTCTGTGCAGTGTGACGTGACTTTGACCGGTGATGTTGAGAAAGCTTTCCAGTCCATTGCCAACACCTTTGTGGGGAGTCCGATCAAAGGTGTATTCCAAAGTGCTGTTGCGTTACACGATGGCCACCTTGAAGTGCTGAAGCTGGCTGACTTTCGCAAAGTGCTGAGCCCAAAAGTAGCAGGGACCCTAAATCTTCACTGGGCTACCAGAGGCCAGGAGCTGGACTACTTTGTGTGCTACTCCTCTGTTACTTCCTTTCTGGGCAATGCCACCCAGACAAACTACGCAGCTGCAAACTCTTTCCTGGATGTCTTCTGCCTCTACCGGAGGAACTGTGGGCTTTCAGGCCAGGCCATTAACTGGGGTGCTTTGAACCTTGGCATTCTGCTCAATCAAAGCCACATTCAGAGCATCCTGGGATCCAAGGGCATAGACATTCTGCAAGTGCATGAAATTCATGAGTATCTCAGGAAGACCTTACTTATAAACAACGCGCAGCAAGCTGCCGTCAAGTTGAACTTTCAGGCTTTGTATCATCACGTTTTTACTCGGATTATTTCACTCAAAAGTCGCTTTGTATCGCTTATGTCAGAAGATTTCAGGAACAAGATTGGAACCTCCGAGGAAACGGAAGTCCCAGAGACTGCCTTTCTCAAATCTGAGGACTACATCACCTCACTGGTGAGTGACCTCACAGGCGTGAACGCAGAGGAACTAACCATGAATACACCACTTTCGTCTTTGGGCATAGACTCTATGTTAGCTATGACAATTCAGAACCGTGTCTTTCAAGAGAGAAAGGTGGACATACCTCTTGTGAAACTGCTTGATCCTCACACAACTCTGTCAAGTTTAGTGGTAGTTTTGGAAGAAACAAGCAATGCAAATGGAACAGTTGAAAAGAAGAATGCTGTGGTTGAAAGTGCAGAAAATGAGACCTGGCTATAGGAATCTTCCTGCTCAGGAATTGTGTAACTGACATTACTCTGACCCTTTGTAGCATCTCAGAATATGTCATTGCAGAACTTCTGGTGATGCTGAATGCACTCTTCTGCATTGACTCAGAAAACTCACACCAGATTCTTCTGTCATTATTCTGCTAGCTGTATTAATTTCAGTCAGTTGTTTGGCTTGTTACTGTTTGCACCTCTACATTATGAATATACATGTAAAGAAGCATAAGATTATTTTGGTATTATTGTATTTTTATGTATTTTTCCTTTTTTTTGGAATATGATCAAATGAACTGAATTATCAAACATTTTAATTTTCCAATGTGTACAAATACCTGCATCTTTTTGAAAGTCCTTTAGATGTTGTGAATCTCAAGGTTTCTTCTCAAAAAATGAAACTTGATTTTTTCCTTATGTTTTCAAAACTATTAAAAATGTACCAGGTGAAAAGGATACAGTAAAGCAACTGGATTTTTTATTAGTAACCATCTTATGAAAGCTGAAATGAACAAGAATAGTAGAAGAGTTTAAAAAGCAAAACCTAAAGTGTATCTTTGTCCTATTTTATTGTTTTTGTCCCTCATTCACTCCCCTGGCTTAAATTTTCCTGATCCTAACATGTGCCCTTATTTTCTTCCAGTGAGACCTACCTCACTCTTTTGAAAGCAGAGCCCACAGATGGAAAAATTTAATGACACTTATGCAATAGGGATCCAATTCTAGAAGTTCCAGTATACCTTAAAATGTATTATGATTAAAAACCAGAGCATTGTATTCAGTTTTAAATCTTACTATAGTAAAGAACTTTCATACTTGTAAGAAGGCATCTTCTTACATTGTGAACGTAACAGCAAAAGCTCTGCATTGAAGTCAAACACAGAATATAGTTTGCTATATTGCATGCTGTCACTCACTATCTGTGACTTTATATACCACCTGAAATTCATTAGGAGATGACAGTCTTGTCTACTGCTTCAAACACAGATCCTCTTCAGTAAGTCTCTTCAGGTCAGGCCAAATCATTCTAGGTATATCTACAGTGAGGACAGTACTTTGTATTACACAGAAGAAGTTATAAATGCCTTTGATCAATCAGCAATCAGCATTTTAGATTAATCTTTTCCTACAGGGCATGCTAGTAGTATTAAATCTTATGGTGTAAGTTAAATTTAGTGTTAAACCTTCTCCGTAAATGATATATAAGAGAGGTACTTCCACATCTACTCACCAAATTATCCACAAAAAACATTGTCCTAGAGACTCACTGTTAACATCCCTGGGATTCCAAAGTGAAATGAAAGAGCAAGAATGCTACACTAGCTGAATTGTAAAGTATTTGTTCTATAGAGGGGAAATACTTATGCTTGTTTTGGAAGTGTTTACTAATCACAGAGTGGATTGTATTTAAAAAAATTTATGTATCTTTTTACATGTCCTTTTTCCAAAGTGGAGGGAAACTTTTAAGGACTTTTCAGGAAATGTATAGAATAGTTTGAGTTGGAGGAGACCTTTAGATAGACCTAGAACTCATGCCTGCTCTCCTGAAAAGCTATATCCTGTTCACAGTGTTGGTGGACAGTATCTATCAAGACAGGCTAAACCAATTCTGAGCTCAGAAGACTGTCTTAAAAACAACTGGAATCAGAATATAAATACATCTTACTCAGGAGAAACTGGAGTCCTTCCAGGATTATTGAGCGTGGTGCTGCCAGTGATGTGGATGGACAATGTAGTCAGGATTTAAGCCTGGGACAAGGCTTAATCCAGGATTTAAGTGAAAACATTCCCTGGCCATATGGTATTCAGATGAAAGATAGCAGACATTTGCTGCCATTGAGGTTTCCCACTATGAAAATGCAATAAAATCTTTGCACAGCTCTTCATTTGTGTGTCTCCAGTGCAAGCATAGAAGAGATTTCATCTGTTCAATTCTGGTTATCAAATAAACCAGTTACAGACAAACCACTCAAATCCCTAGCAGAGAGGAGAATAGCTGACACACCTCACAGAGTAGACAGGCTGCTTTTTTCTCATCTACAATGTTAATTTTGACAATTTTGACAACAGCATGTGACTCTGGAAGAAAGAGCCTGACCTGTTCTTGTATCATTTTCATGGATAGTTTTAGCAAAGGGGGACACCCTCCACGCAAAGTTGATCAGTCACCAAAAAAAGAAAAAAGAAATCTTATCCTAGAAAAACATGAAGTGAATTTGAAGAGTTGTACTGTAGACTGTATTTGAGGCCAGTAATCTCCCAATCTCATCATTTGCCATGTACATTAATTGTGTATTTCCTAGATATGGACTCCCCCAATTTGTTATGACAGACTGAAGTCTGGCAGACAAAATCTGGAAGAGACCATGGATTTCATCATGCAGAACACTGTGTCTGGTAATCCCAAACAAGCAGGTTCAGGAAAGTAAAGCCAGTATGGTTCAGAGACTGTCTGAAGGAGATTCATAATCTGGAACAGAGCCATACTTTCCTCTTTAACCAAGGACTCTTACCAATTCCCTGTGAGCCAAACTTCCTGATTTAGGACAAAGGGCAGTGGAAGACAGATGCTGATCTGAATATAAGTAAATCAACCATATAAAGACATCTAAGTTATGCTCCTTATGCATGACTGACACTGCAAGCCCTGCAGCTGTGTCTTGGGGTGATTTTATTACTGTATTTACCTATCATCTGCTTTGTGCCCAGAAATGGGTCCCATAGCTTTAAACTGGGTCCAGGAGAGCAGGGAGAGAAGCCGGGCGAATCCTTCAGCTCGGTTTGTGTTCAAGGACTCACACACACTCCCCCGCGTTCTCACCGCTGCAGAGCCGAGGGAGCACCTTCCTGCTTTTAGCCAGCCTAGCTGTTAGCTGAGGCAAGAAATTTTCCCATACCAGCATACCAAAATCCTCCAGTAATTTCTTCATCTTCTTCTGGAACTGTTCAGCCTAGCTGTGGTCTGAGAATCAGATCATTGGACCCCGTGGACCGGCAGGGAGGCTGTGGGGATGCTGCATCCTGGCCTCAGACCTCGGGAGGGGCTGAGCCAGATACGGAAAAGAACTTTGAATCCATCAGCTTTCTCCACAGCGAGGAAGTTTATTATCTAACATTACTCATTTGTTTCCTGTGCCTTGCTGGCACTCTGCTTGTTAAAGAAATAGCTTTTTTCACTTTCATCCGAGAAATTCTGTTTGTATTGGTGGGGGAGGGAGTGCTGAAACCTGTCTTCTGGGGAAGAGACGTTCCTTTCAGAGCGTTTCCCCATAAACTTGTCTCAAACCGAGACAAGCTGCAATGTGGGTTTCATGTACAGAGTGACAGCTAGTGGCCTCAGCTGTTGCAGTTGTGGGAGAACTGCACCTCACTCAGTGTAGTATGTATCTCAGAAAAGCAGGTGTCTTGGAGTCACATGAGACCAAAAGAGTCAATTTTCTGGTAGGGAAGGATTTGGAGCTGGCCAACACAGATAGGGTCTGATGTGAAAAGAAAGGAGGGATGGGGGATTGTGTAGGGCCACTACAGAAACAAATGTCTCAAACTGGCAATAGAAAACACAGCTGAGCATCTGAATGCAATAAATCAATTGCTCTCTCCAGACTTGCCGAGTTACCTGCCCATAGAAATGTCAGGTTTTCTGGTGCTTTTGGTTTTAGCACTCAGCAGAAGAAATGTCTGTCTTCATCTTTAAATGTACCAGGTGTGTTCCGTAGCTTGAATCCACTACTAGAAACTATGGGAAAACCCCCTGAATTTAAACAAATAGGAGTGGATTCCTCACTGCCTGGGGTTGCTGCTTCTGCAGAGGAGGTCACTGAGCAATGCATAAAAAACCTGAGGCTGTGTTGGTTTTAGGCAAGCAGTAGCACAGAAATAGGAGAAAAAATGAGAATAAACACATCCTCAAGATTACGTGATATGTAATAGGCACTCTGCAGAAAATAAGGATTACTGCTTCTCGTGCACTAACACTGGATATCACAAACCTGTTTGATCTGGAGTGTAATCCAGACTGGCAGCCCCTCTGTGCATCATTTGCTCTTTCCCTGAATAATTTCTCTGAGTGTCCCAGTGCCCGTTCCACAGTACCCATTTGATCACGAGAAACTCATGGCCTGGCTAGACTTGACAATGTGAACAAGGACTGATAAGAAGCAAACTAGGATGTTTCAGGCAAAGGGTTAACTTGGTGTGATAGGGTCTGCACTGTGAAACTCAAGGAACACAGCTCCACTGGTCATGGCGCCGGGGCCGTGCTTGTAGTCTAAAGGCATCAAGCTTCCCCATTCTTTTCAGTGGGGAGCTCCCAGTCCCAGAGCCATTTCTCAGCGATGGTGCCTCCTGCCTGTGAGCACTTCCCAAGGCTGACACCCCTGTACTGTGCAGCTGGGCAGGACCGAGTGCAGTAGGAAACCCTCTGCCCATCCTGCCCCATCTCCAGGGCTGGGTGCAGTGCCTTGTTTCCACTGACCACAGGAGGTTCCTGCAGTACTGCAGTAGCTCAATGTCTCTGAACCCTCAACGTCTTCCATCCTGGCCCCAGGACTGCCCTCAAGATCACCCCGTCCCCCAGCTCTCCTCAGGTGGTCCTCCTTTCTCCCTGGGAGTTGAGCAATGCAGGGGACAGATACCAGATAAAACATACTTAGTCATCCAGGTTAATTTCCCTTCCCTTCCCTTCCCTTCCCTTCCCTTCCCTTCCCTTCCCTTCCCTTCCCTTCCCTTCCCTTCCCTTCCCTTCCCTTCCCTTCCCTTCCCTTCCCTTCCCTTCCCTTCCCTTCCCTTCCCTTCCCTTCCCTTCCCTTCCCTTCCCTTCCCTTCCCTTCCCTTCCCTTCCCTTCCCTTCCCTTCCCTTCCCTTCCCTTCCCTTCCCTTCCCTTCCCTTCCCTTCCCTTCCCTTCCCTTCCCTTCCCTTCCCGCAGAGGCCATGCTGGGTGAACTGTCCCTGCCACGTTCCCTGCCTGGCTCCTGCCTTGGCCTGACAGTTCTGCACCTCTTCCTTGCACCAGCACCGGGCTGGGAGCCTGTCAGCTGGGCAGGAGGATGATGAGATGTCGGCTCCAGGAAACAGAGTTCCTGAAAAATTTCAGCGGCCAGCAGCCTGCTTTGTTTCCCTTTCTCCCTTTTTTCTTTCCATAAGGCTCATTTGCTGTTTTTAATTGCCACGTTTCTTTGTTGCTGAAGCCTTGGCAGCACTTTATCTGATGGCTCAAGTTTGCATTAACAGTCATGACCACAGTAGCCAGATGAAAAGTGAATACTGAAATGCTGGCTTGGGTCAGAAATATCAAAACCAGGGAAGCAAAACCAAAATTGGAGCCTGACAGAGGCTTACAACTATGAAACCTCTAAGTGAAAGCAGTTAGCTCCGGACAGTGTGTAGGAAGGTAGGAGAGATTTGTTTGAGGATTTCTATTTCTGTCCACCATATTGATCAAACTCAAAGAAAACATGCTAAGAGATAATCCAAAGCAGGATGTATTCTCCCAAAACCTTTCTTGGCAAACACTTGTTTAGCCTGATCCTTGAAATATTCCAGCAATGACAATTCCACAGCACTCTTAAGTAACCTGCTTCAGTGCTTCATTACACTTAGTGTAAAGAAAGCTTTTCCTGATGCATTGCACTACTTCTTGAAACTTCCGTCTTTGCTGTATTTCTGTCTGTTCTAGTGAAATATTTTGGTTCTTTCTTTATGTGGCTCTTCTGAAGCTCTGAAGTTCATTTTTTGGTTTCTTAAAACTTTGAGGCAACTTGGTTTGTTTCATATTTATCACTTGCTCGTGACTCAGTTCCAAAATATGTTTCTGTTTCCCAGAATTATTTCACTGATATACATTCATTATGAAACTATTCGGGTTGCATATTTTTAAAGCTGCTCATTGATATAAATATTCTGCTATGAACTGGAGGCAGCTGTCTGTGAACCACATTGATAAAATTAATACAGTAAAAATTATCATGTAAGAATTGACCTTGGCTGTTACACAGTCTGCGCATGCTTACGCTTTCCCCTAGTGACTTTCCTGATATTAGTTATAAATTCAGGGCTGGGTTAATGTTTTGGCAAAATGTTCAGAGCTTCCCAACTTGGTCGACTAATGAGCACCAAAACCAGATATTCATCCTGACATTTCAAAGAAGTAGCAAATACACTTACTGCACAATTAGCAAAAGTAACAGAAATCAGTATTTTTAACTGTACAGTAGACAAAAAAAAAAAAAAAAGAAAAGGTGGGAGAGGACCTGTCTTCTTTTACTCAATGACAAGGTGAAATTTTTAGAATTTCCTCTTTTTCTGAAAAGCAGAGCAAAACATTCCCTTTGGCAATATGTGAGAGAAAAAGGGGGACCACTGGTTCTCTTCCCTGCAGTCAGCTCACAAAGCAAAACAGAAGACATGCATGGAAAAGTTCTAAATATCCTACTTTCTGATGGTCAGGGAAATACCTGGAATTTGCTTATGGTGAGGACAGAAGTCTAGTTTCAGATAGAAAGAGGAGTGCATCATGACCGTAGATGTACAATTAATGGCTTTGATTCTTCTGCTTTGAAGGAAAGGACCTAAATCACTGCCAAGTTAAACTGAAATCAGAGGAGTTTCCTCATCAGTTCATCAAGGAATGAACATGCTGCTGTCTGCTAGATGCTGCTGGGTCCGGCACAGGGAGGAAACATCCATTTTTTTCTCATCCTTCTGGCTTTAAAATGACTCTGTAAGCAACACTTTTAACCAATTGCTACTTAAATTTTTCATCATGAGTATTCTTTTGGCTTCTCATTATTGTCAGTCCTAATCCTGCCATATTGTTAAGGGCTCCACAGTGTTATTAAGCGCTGTGCCAATACCTCTCAAAAGCTACAACTCTCAGCTTTCCAAACAGAGTGGTAAATTTTTAAGTAATGTTTTCAGTCATGCCAAAGTGACTTGGGGCCCCAAGCCAGAAATGACTTAGAGATGTATGTTTGTACTGGCAAAAGCATTTATTCCTTCATTCAGCCTCACTGAGTGTCTGCCTGTGCTTCTACATGCCAAAGGGCAAGAGACAAGGAGATACATCCTTGCAAAGCTTTCAGTTCATCCCTCTTTTAGCGTGCTGCTGAGTTACTTAGCATACATGGTGGAAGTCAAGTGCCAAGAATAGTATTAGAAATACACACACATATCTGTCTCTCCCTGACAGGAACACTCAATTCTTTTTAAGATTTACAGTGAGAAGAGCAAATGTTTTGGGACAATGACTTCTGGCTTTTCCCTGCCTAGTTCCTGGTGCCTAAGCCATTTATTTACAGAGCAGATCTCTCAAAGCTGACAGATCCTGATTGCACTAAGCCGATGAAATAAATGCACCTTCCTGCCAGCTAAGGAGATATTTCCCAGATAATCCAGTCTACTGGCAGGACAGTGTCTCTCAAGAATTGTTTCCCAAAGGCATTCCAGCAGATTCCATGCAGGAATTTGCATGAGCTCCAGGTGGCAGCTGAGACAGGGCAAATCAGCACCATCAGAGCCACACTGAGAGCTAATAGCCCCACAGAGCTGGTGCCCCAGGGCCGACATAGACAGGTTCAGCTGGGTGTGGGGGATGCTGAGAACAGCAGCTGGAGAAACAGCTCAGCTTCACTGTATTCAAATGTCTCCTCCCGTTCCACAGTGCCTCAGTGCTTGAAGTCCCCCCAGTATGCTCCTACCCTAGGAAAGCAAGGTACATGGATATTGTTAGCAAAAGTGCAAGAAGTGGGCTTCTGACACTGTCTTGAGCTATTTTCCAAGAGTAACTGGATCTGTTTTCCTTCTCAGCTGCACATACTTCACTGCAAGTTTATGCGCGAACATTCACTTAGGAGTAAGAATTTCCTATCTTGACTTAATTAAAGTTACTTAGAAAAAATAAATCTCCTGAAATTAAGTCAAGGGTCTTATTTTCGTCCTCACGTAGCTTTGTACCAGGGTTGCTGGAAGCGTAAATTAGACCAGATGTAGTCAGTTCAGTACCAGTATGTGTGATGAGGAAATGCTCCTGTGAACTGGTCATCTGAGGATTTTGCAATACATTTCTTGTCAGCAGTCACAAGCAGCAAAACACTTCAAGGCCTAAGCCACAGTAGCATGGTTGGACAGCAGGATCCATAAACAGCTTGCCATGGCTTGTGATTAAAATAGAAAATGGCTTATTTAACTTCAGGCACAAATCCCATCACAGAACTTGACCCAAACCCACAGGAATTTTTCCTGGGATCAGGAAGAATTCACAGTTTGGGCACCAGTCATGCCAATGCCTGACTTCTTGCCATTACAGTTCATCAGAAAATAATTATAAAAGTCATGTTGGTGATGCTTACAAAGACATATCAGGTAAGGTGTTCTGCTCTCTCTGTACCTACTTCTGTACACAGAGAGCTGTTATTTCTCAGCTCATTGGCTGTTCATTCTTTTACAGAGAAAAAAGAAATTCCAAGTCTTAGTCTAAAGACAGCAAAAATTCTGGAGAAATGCAGCAACTAATACTTATTAGTCTACTAGGAGCAGTTTTTCTATGCTGGTCTCCAAAGGAAAGAGAGAGAAGGTAGAAGGGCCGGCTTCTCAGGCCAGATTTAAAAAATCACAATTCTCTTCACATGCCTACATAGGCATTTACACTAGGAGATATTCCCATGTTTGGTCCTGGAACACGATGTGAACAGATATGTGATTTTATACTTACAGATTCAACCCTTACAGATTTCCATTAGGCATGCACACAGAAATGCAAGCAATTTTGAGGTGTAGATGGTAGAAAGAAGCAAGCAAATAAGATGTCTATTCATCTCTGACAGGGGAATCACTTTCAGACCTATGTTCTGATAAGAGTAATTAGCAGTTAAATACAATGAAGGGACAGGGAAGATAGGAAAACTTTAACCCCCGGGAAAATATACATAACTTGTTGTCATGATTAATATGGAGGTTTCTTTGGCTGATATCTTCAACAGCAGAGTTATAATACTTACAGAAAGACATGTGCAATCTTTTAAGTATTCTGTAATTTAGCAAAGCCCCAGGACCTAGAAGCAGAGAATGGTCGATTCCCATTTACCTTCATGTATCATTCTGCCTCCTTTGCTGTTTGTTAAATTTTGAATTAAGATCAAATTACCTGACTTGCTTGGGGCTAAAGGCACCTCAGCAGTTATATTAAGGCTCTCAAAACCAAACAAAACTGTCCGTGTTCCAAGAGGAATGAACAGGAGGCTGAATTAAATAATGACTATGGACTATCTTAAAGTGACTAAATGTTAAGAAATTATCAATGGCAAATTTTCTGGGCTTCCTTTAGCTGTTTGAGGAAAAGTTATCCCAGTCCTCTTAGAGAAGAAACTGGTTGTCTGTTGTTTGGCAGCACTTACTTAGAGGAGAGTCCTAGTTGAACATCATGTATGTATTTTCATTTTAAAACCTGTCTTTTTGGAAGGTGGCATTAGGTGGTAGTTTCTTCTCAGACTACCGTAATGCCCTTTTTCTGCCATAACCAATCTCCTTCAGGTTCTCTTCTCATAATTCCTAGATCTCCCTTATGATTCATGCCTTCTCTCAAAGTCAAAAGGATTTTCCTTTCACAACTTTCCCTACCATTCTTCGATTAGCTAAATTGTATGGTAACCTCTTGGGATTAAACTAGTCACCCAACTTACAACCCAGAAGGCATAAGGTGCTTTTTCACTGTAAAATTGCAATTTTCAGGCAGCTGAAAAGGAATTCTCAGTGTCACACAAAGATCTGAAATTCTGAAAATAGGAATCTTTCTCTGCTTCAGACATCTCCATCACCCTGCCTTCCTAACTCACCTGATAAAGGTGCCATTTGCTGCTCACTTGCACAGGCTGGTGAGTGTGGCACCTCAAACACTGCCATTATCACATCTTTGAGTTGAAAGTCAGGAGGCAGAGCTGAGAGAGAGACAACAAAGAAGAAATATATGTGAAAAGGGTTTATCCAACTAGGTTTCACTTCATTTCCTGGGTTGAGATTTTAGGAGGAAGCTGTGATTCCCATTCTCATCTGCCCACAGAGAAAGAAAACAGTAGTGTGACTGACAGTACAGTCAGTTTGATTGCCTGCAGGAACTGCTTCCTTGCAGGTGTTTTTCTAGATGTCTGCCAGACTACAGCACTGGTAGGGCCTTCCTTTTGGCCATTAGTTTATTTTAAATTATGTTCCAAAATGCATACCAAAAAAGAGCTGTGAAAGGGAAAGGCTTCCCTTTACTTTTTTGAAGTGGAGGACAATAATTCCCTTTCCAGAGTCCTCATTGATGCTCTTCCTGAACACTGTTACCTTCTTTCCCCTTTTTTCTCTTGCTCTTTCTAAGGGTCTGGTCAAATCTGCAATACCATCAAATGCTTTCCGAGTGCTCATGAATGATATTAGCAGCAGGAACACTTGTGAGGAGAGAGTGGAAATGGTATGGAACAGGATGGAGTAGGATTTATTGTCTCTGTTTCTGACACTGGAAAAGAGGAAGTGGCAACAGCGAAGTTTCCTTAATTGGAGGTTCCAGAAACATACATATATAGAGAGAAAGCGTTCATATTTAATTCTGAAAATGGAAGCCAGTCAGAGGACATGGAAGGAAAGAGCATGAGGTGGACAATGTTTTAAATCTTTGTATTTCCTTCAAGCGCTTCAAATATGTTCTCATTAAGGGTACAACAGAACTTTCCAAATCTGATACTGATTTTTGAACTTGCAAATTAATGTTTCAATATCTGTATGACACAGGTTATAGTTTATTCAACAACCATTAGTTGTGAACTTCAAGTAGATATTGTTCATGCTTTTATCACATATACCAAGCCATATAATTTTTTTTTCTTTTCTTAAGGGTCTGGGTTTCTTTAATTGTAAAGAATATGCGTGAATTTCAATTTTTGTAATATAACAATATTCTAATACTTACACTGAAAGCTTGAAAGTCAAAACAAAGACATGAATATCAGAAAGCAAAATTCTGAATAATGATTTTTAATATTGTTTCTGGTGATGCTGGGACTTAAAATGGGAAACCAGGTTTCAAATCAGGTCTTTAAATCCACATCTATCCCCAAGAGTCTGTGGGTGGTCCAGTGTTACAGAATAGAATCACTAAGGTTGGAAAAGACCTCTAAGATCATTGACTTCGACCATTAACCCAGCACTGCCCTGTTCACGACTAAACCATGTCCCCAGGTGCCACATCTATATGTCTTTGTACACCTTCAGGAACAGTGGTTCCATCACTTCCACGGGTAGCCTGTTCCAGTGCCTGACCATGCTTTCAGTGAAGACATTTCTCCTTATATCGGATCTAATTCTCCCCTGACGCTGCTTGAGGCCGTTTCCTCTTGTCCTATTGCTTGTTACCCAGAGAGGAGGCCAATCTGCACCTGGCTGCACCCTCCTTTCAGGCAGCTGTAGAGAGCGATAAGGTCCCCCCTGAGCCTCCTTTTCTCCAGGCTAAACCCCCCATCTCCATCAGCTGTTTCTCATTGGATTTGTGCTCCAGACCCTTCACCAGCCTCGTTGCCCTTCTCTGGACATGAAAACATCGTATATAATTATTCTGCACATAAAGTCCTTTAGCG
The DNA here is from genome assembly GCA_014706295.1 of Lycocorax pyrrhopterus obiensis. NCBI lineage: Eukaryota > Metazoa > Chordata > Aves > Passeriformes > Paradisaeidae > Lycocorax > Lycocorax pyrrhopterus. Next base: position 16,441,914 of record JACSVZ010000002.1, on the reverse strand, counting down.
GTGAGTTTGTCCACTCAAAAGACGGAAGGCTCTTTCCGACAACATCCCCTAAATCCGCGCTCGCCTGCCCGGCGCAGTCCGGGCGCAATCCGGGCGCAATCCGGGCGCAATCCGGGCTCAATCCCGGCGCATTCCCGGCGCTCCCGTCGGGCAGCCCGGAGCGCTGCAGTACCGGCAGCGCGCGGCAGGAGGCGCGCGCAGGACGCGCTCGCCTGCTCGGCATTCCCAGCGCCAATCCCGGCAGGACAGCGGCGGCCGGGGGGCCGGGCACAAGGGCGAGCATGGGCGAGGATGTTCATCTGCCGGGCGCAGTGTCGGCCACGCTGAGGATCATAATCAGCGCTGATGGTGTTGGGAGCACGTTTTGCTGCCGCTCAGGAGACCTGTCAGCTTTACTTTGGGCTTGATGGTCTTAGAGATCTTTTCCAGCCTAAATTATTCCGTGATTCTGTAGCACTGAAAGCTGGAGAGGCTGTTTCAAGGGCTGTATCACAGGCACCTGCGATACTGAGGGTGGGTTTTGGGAAAAAACTGGGCCCTGGGGAACTCCTTGCTATGGCTGGTTAAAAGGTCAGCGATTTTTTGCTTGCCAAGGGTGGTATAAAACCTTGAGCAGATCCTGTTGTGAAGCTCTTGCTCAGGCAATGTATAAAGTGCTTGGTTAATGTAAAACACATATTTATCGTGATTTCTTTTAAGTGTGCTATAATTTAGTAGTTAAGAGCCTGCTTAGTGATGACATGAGGGAATGGATGATAGCACACAAATATTAGGAAGAATATTGTAATAGCTGTGGAGGAATTATGAGGACCCTGAGTTCCTATAGCATTAAGTTTCATTTTAAGGGAAGGGTTTGGTTTGTTGGCTTGTGGTTTTTTGTTGTTGTTGTTTTCCTTTTTTTTTTTTTTTGTAACAGACAGTATGGAATTCAAAATGGAAAATCTAAGATTAAATCTAAAGCTTCTAGCTTACAAGTGAGAGGTAAAAAAGTGTCAGTCTTCAAGGTAATACTATTCCATATGGCAACCAGCAATATTTTCCGTTCCTGTTTTTCTTTTCAAATGTTTTTTTCTGGTGCTGCTGAACTTCTTGCCCTCTTGAATGCTTTGCTTTCTGATACTAGAAGCACTGCAAGCTCATCCTTTTGAAAGGGGCTATTTATTCAGTAAAGCTTTTGTCAGACCACTTATGTAACTTCAAAACCAATTCCCAGTGCTTTCCTTTTGCTCCCTCTTTGTGAGAAGCATATGGATTCTTGGACTGGATGGATATTATATAAATACTGTACACTGTGCTGCCCTATCAACATCAATTGCTGCCGTTGGATTGCCGACGCTGTACAGATGCAGAAAGGAAATGGTCTTGACAAATAGGATACATGGGATTTTTCCAGTACAGTATTTAGAAAGAGCTGCCACATGAAATCCCCATTAGACAGCAGCATGACAAAGATACAGGCAAGCTACATGAAGCAGCACAGCAGCAAATGTGAATCTCTGCCTTTCTTACTGAATTCCTGCTTGCTGCAATCATCACCATGCTTAAGTGAAGAACAGCAAAATATATTGCATTATTACCCATAGGAAAGCTGATGGCTGATAGAGAAAAGCAGCTTCACTCCAAGGCACAGATGGGAAGCACATACTGTCCTGAATTTGTCTGCTTTTCCTTTAGGAAATGACAAGTATTTAGCATTATACATCCCCTGGGTATCAGTGTTGAACCATGAGTGTTAGACACATATAACATTTCAAAGCAGTCGTACCGCTGGCACAGTTACAAACACACTTGATTAAACCATCCTACACTGTGAAAAGAGGTTAAAAACAATAGATTCAGGGTCAGCTTTTCTTCTTGGCATAGATCGGCTCTGAAGGCTTCAAGAAGGTCAATTTACTGGCCTCTGAGAGAACTGAAGTGGTGAAATGAACTGTTTTATTGAATGATTAAATTATATTCCGTTGTTAAATTATTTTTGCTGTTCCCTCTTTGTTTATCCTAGCACTAAGCAGTGGGGTTTGCATGATTTACGCAAAATAGTAGGGAGACTTTGCAATACAAAAGTACTGACATTACTCAAACATGCAGTAATATGTTGAGATTATTCCATGCTCTTCCCACTAAGGATGATGGCACCCAGCTCCATCAAATAAGCCATACGTTGGCCCATTGCTAGTAAAAATACTCTTTTTCCATTAGTAGAACCTGACAAGAGGAAAGACAAGACTCAGCCCACGATCTGCTGTCTTGAGGTTGCCATTGACAAAACATTTTACCCAAATATTTTCAGGCATTTGATGAGGATCCAGTGTCAGATGGATTGGAAAAGGAAATGACAGGAAGATTGTGAAGATTTTTGGGACAGACCTGAAAAGTGAAAATGTCTTTTCCAGATCTTTCCAACATTCCTCAAGTTGGCCAAAAAAGGGAAGGCATTTTGCATCTAAAGGCTATTTTAGTAGAGAATCCAGAAAGTGCTACTGGAGGAAAAAAACTTACCTTTGAAAACATCTTGGCCATCAAAGGAAAGAATTAGACTGTCGCTGGGCTATTAAATTATTTGAAATATGAAGAATACTATTGAAAGGGGTATTGGAAATGATGGATTATACCTATTTGCTACACAGTGGCAAAATAGATGCATAGTAGTACAGTTTCTAGTGTGCCTCTTTTTTATTTCTAGTGATTTATTGGCAGGAGGCCTGTAAAAATAATGGAAAATCAAACAAAGCAACCAGTTAGTTAAAAAATGATAGCATTAATACTCTTAATCTGTTCGAAAACCATATTTTCATTTTAAATAATATTAGTCACTTTTTAAATAGGGTATTGTATGCTGTGTCTGAGGTCTGAGCAGGTACATGGTGTTTGCATAATTCACAGGGTACAAAGATCTCTCTGCTATTTCTGGATGCTCAGAGCACCACTGAACCAAGACTGTGTACTTATAATGCACATTTTCTTCTCGAAATTCATGTGTGTCTCTGATCATAATTCCTACAAATTACTTGAATGTCTCTGTGCAGTTTAAAGTCATGTGTCAAAGTCTTTTTAACGAAGTGATTTGCACAAAATGAAAATATACTAAGCCCTTTTATCTTAAATCGTATCCTGCTAGCAGAAGAAATGGATTTGAGTAGAGGAATACTAACCGTTCATATTAAAAACTGGAAAATGTATAAAAGGAAAAAAAATACATGAACTGCTAACATTGGCAATCTAAATATTTTGGATGCTGTAATTCTGAGAACTAAGAGAATGTGTGTTCTGCTGATGAGGTATCTTCACTGATGGAGAAGGAACAGCCTGAAAATGTATGAGAATTTACAGGGTACAGTCTGAAAATAATTTACCAGAAAAACAAGTTTTGAAAAGCACCATTTCAAAAGTCTGTTTTTACAATGAAGGATACAAAATTACTCATCAAGTGTTTAATCACAATCTTCTATAGTTTCTTGGCTGCTTTCTAATATGAGTATTACCATCCAGACTGATTTAGTTGGCCTCTTCCCTTGATGGCTTAAATGATTTACTATCCATCCTTCTGAGAAAACAGGCTCCAGGAACACTTGTTTCAATCTCTAGGACATGCCTGCTCTAAAGAAGGCTTTGGGTTTGCTTGGGGTTTTTTTTGGGCATTGTTTGGTTTTTTGGGTGGGTTTTTTTTGGGGTGGGTTGTTTGTTTTCTTGTTTCTTTTCTGTGTGTTTTTTGGTTTTGGTTTTTGGCTTTTTTTGGTTGGTTGGTTTGGTTTTTATAGGTTTTTTTGTTTGCTTGGGTTTTTTTTTTTGGTTGGTTGGTTTCATTCTTGGTTGTGGTGTTTTTGTTGGGGTTTTTTTTGGAGGGGAGGGAGAGGTTTGGATTTTTTTTTGGTCTTCTTATCCTTTGGATGAAACTTCTGACAAAAACACACCCGTAGGTTGTGAGGTGGGTGTTGCACATATCATTTGGACCTGTTCAAATACTAGACACATACTAACTCTTGCTGAATACTGAATATCCTCTTGCATAAGGGAAGATGAGAGTAAAGAGACTGAGTAAATTTATCAACTTTTGCAACAGATAGTAGGTCAGTGATAGCTGAGATGGGAGAGCATGAATTTAGGAGGGTATATATCATATTTTTTGAGAAATAAGTGCAACATGCTGACACATGTTCAGAAGCAACTCTATTGTGTTCTATGTCTCTTTAGCCATCCTTTGGTAGGTTTGTTTAACATTATAGAGTTCAAGAGACTTGAACTCTGTCTATCAGGTTAAAGTTTAAGCAGTCCCTACTCTGTGCTTGCCTTTCCCTGCCTGGAAAGCCTCCTAGTTTGCTCCAGACCACCCTGCCAATATCTGTGCAGTGGGAATCACCAGGAAGCCTGGGCTCAGGTGACCATATGCTGGGGAGGGGATTCCACTCCCTCCAGGTGGAGGGATTTCTGCTCTATTCTCACTCTTGGTTTATGGTGCAGTGCCTTTGGTTTCAGTCCTCTTCTTCCCTTCAGTTGGGTAGGAACTGTGAGGAACAGAGGGAGCACACAGATTTCTTTAATTGAAACATTGTTTTGTATTGACAATAGCAGCATAATAACACATAAGAGGAAAGGATTCTGAGTAGCAGAGTTTTATATCACATGTGTACACCTGCCATCCTGATCTCAAGCAGGCTTCAATTCCCTAAAGACCGTGGGCTGTTGCCCTGCTCCAAATCACTCTACCTGCCTTGCTTTTAACAGTCTCTCACCTGCTTATAACATGTCCTTTTAATTTGCTGTGCTCATCAATTTACTGATCTCTTTCTGCTGTGTTCACAAGAAAACCTATTTCAGTGAGTTCTGCAGGGGCTTAAGGGTGAAACACTCAAGTGAATACTCTTTCTATCAGTAGTTCTGTAGATTTGCAGTCTTCAGCCACTGTCATATGCCCTGCTTTTCCAGGGTGCTGTTACACTAAATCAACAGAATTTTACAAAAATACACCAGCAATAGGCCCACAGCCATGCCCTACCCAGAAAATAGCAGAGAGCAGCTGTGATACAGGAAGAACTGGTAATGCTAACTTGAAACTGCTGGATCATTCTTTAACCTAAGGAATGAAAAACCAAACAACTCCTTTGGGCTGAATTTCGTGTTTTTCATAATTAAGACTTTTATGTTTAATGGGAATTTTGTCTTAGGAGCCCAGTCCCACATCTTTACTTTATTAGAGAGAGAGTGAAATTGAATGTTGAAATAGAAGCAGACAGGTAACTGTAATGTTGGATTTTCTCCTGACTAATATGTTTGTATTTAGTTATTGAAATATAACATATGTGTAAACACATATAGAAATAATCTGTTATTCTGTACAATTTGAGTACATCCATTGTTTTGTCTTCTCTTTATATTTTTTCATGTATTAGAGATGCTCAAATTTATACAGTCAGAAAAGTTAATCTGTTTCATATTTTATGTGTGTAACATAGGAGAGCCAAAGGCTGTACCAGTTTTTCCACTTGCACACACTAATGTTTGCAGAATGTAGCCATAACATTTTCTTTGATCACTGTAACACATATTGCATGCACACTGTTTGATATCAGCAGCAGAATACACTGCTTTTGTAACCAAGGCACCTTACATGCAGTTTCTAAGTAGCTCTTTCAATAGGCAGAATTAATCCAAGTTACTGTGTGACTGGAAAGATCTCTAGAGAACAAGCTTAGGCAATGGCACGGGTGATGTCATAGACTGGGCTCTACCAACAGAGCAGACTGAATGAGCACCCCAGTTCTATGCTGAGAGGCCTTTTCTGAGGAAGGCACTCACTGTATTTTAGATAAGACATAAAACTGAGACTCTCGCTGCTTGTGGTCATCAGAGAGCTTAAACTACTTTTGTAGTGTCAACACTAGCCCTGTGGCCAAGAGCCACATGTGTCATTGCTTTCCACCCAATCAAGCCCCCCAGCTGTTTCAGTGGTATATGAGACCCTGCTCGATTTCCAACTCTCAGGTTGCATTCTGGATCATTCATTGTGAGGCAGCTACAGTACTCCTTCTTGGGGTGGGATTCCTAACTCTTGGGGCTACTGTACAGCATTTAATATTTCATCCCTCATCATCCTCTGAAAGAAGGAGATACAGAAAGCCAGAAGTAGTACATGAATGTACATGTATTTAAAAGCTTATTTCATAACTCCAGAGGTGAACGCCTCTCATGACTGGCAGCAGTTTAAATCTTGAGCAGAACTTTGCAGGAGACTCACAGTTGTGATACAAGCAAATTTTCTGAAACTTTGACAACAAGGCAAAGTGCTGGATTCTGCACCTGGGATGGGGCAACCCTGGTTTGTGCATAGGCTGGGGAATGAGAGGCTGGAGAGCAGTGCCGGGGAAAGGGACCTGGGGGTCCTGGTCCATGGCAGGTTGAACATGAGCCAGCAGTGCCCTGGCAGCCAGGAGGGCCAAGCGTGTCCTGGGGGGCATCAGGCACAGCATCACCAGCTGGGCAAGGGAGGGGATTGTCCCGCTCTGCTCTGCACTGGGGCGGCCTCACCTCGAGCGCTGGGGGCAGTTTTGGGTGCCACAATACAAAAAAGACATTGAGCTGTTAGAGAGTGCCCAGAGAAGGCCCCCGAGGGTGGTGAAGGGTCTGGAGGGGAAGCTGTGTGATGAGTGGCTGAGGTGACTTGGTTTGTTCAGCCTGGAGAAGAGGAGACTGAAGGGAGACCTCACTGTGGTCTTCAACATCCTCACGAGGGAAAACAGAGGGGCAGGTACTGATCTCTTCACTTTCATGACCAGTGACACGACGTGAGGGAAAGGCATGAGGCTGAGTCAGGGGAGGCTTAGGCTGGGTATCTGGAAAAGTTTTTCACCAAGAGGGTGGTTGGGCACTGGAACAGGCTCCCCAGGGAAGTGGTCACAGCACCAAGCTTGACAGAGTTCCAGAAGCCTTTGGACATTGCTGTCAGGCACACGGTGTGATTCTTGGGGTGTCCTGCACAGGGCCAGGAGCTGGATTTGATGATCCTGATGGGTCCCTTCCAACTCAGGATATTCTATGATTCTCTGAAGTTTTAGCTGTCAAGTAACTGATATTCAGGGGAAAACACTTTCATTCTGCAGGTAGATAGGGCTGCTATTTATTTGTCATTCCCTTTTGTCTCCAATTCTTTTGCCCTTTCCAGTTATTTATTTGTAATGGAAATAAAAATGGAGTAGATTTCTTTGCAAGAAGTAGCAATCCTTAGCAGCAATTACTTGGTTGGAAACTTAGACGGATACTTAGGAACCTTACTTAAGTGGAATCCAGGATGGAAGGCATCCAGGAAAATCTACTGGCAGCTCAGATTGTACTGAATAGTGTTAGAAGATTTAAGTCTCTCCAGAGATACTTAAATCTCAACTAGATTCGACAACAGCAGCATCTGCTATAGCTCTGGTTAAAATAAAATAGAGTAAAAGAATAAAATAAGCTAAAAGTCAAATAAAGTTAAGATACTAATAAGCCATGCTGAAGTGCAGTATCCATACTCAAATGAAAGGTGAAACAAGCAGCATGGAATCTAGAAAAAGAGATGTAACTGAAATCATATCAGAAACAAATTTCACCAATGTCAGTCACCAGGCAAAGATTTTCAAATAGCAGGTCCCTGTACAGGTGCATGGGGTATTGGCAACAGAGCAAGAAAAGTTCAGCTGTGACTCAATTTCACTGGAAAGGAGAGAAAGTTATTGATATAATGAACACAATGAAAATAGTTATGTTTCAAGCCTGTAATTCACTTTTTTTTTGTGCATCTGGAACATATTTTTCTTGGAACACAGGTAAAGATAAATCCTCATTTGAAGCCCAAAGAACTCAACAGAATTCTTTAAATTGACTTCAGTTGATTTTTCACCACACCTGTGACTTGCACACTGTGTAAGCAGAAGCCATAAATGAGAATCAGATGAATACTTTTGCCTTGCACTGTTGTAGACACCATTGCTATCAATCTGGATGCAGGAGCAGAAAAATTTTTATTAAAGCATTTTGCTTTCTTGCTTTCTTTCATGAGGCGTTGGTGACAAAACCAACACCAGAACCTTATAAACAGCAAGAAACAACAGGGCTCTGGAGGGATGTAACCCTACCAGAGCTAACCCATCAGTTTAATTTAAGCCTGGCGCGTTTGCTAATCTGGAGCCAGAGTGCCCAATGCCAGGCATTAATAAACCCTCAATGCCCAGTCATCAGGAGGCTGCCACAGGGACTTAAGATACCAATTTCAGGAGCTCAGAGGTTTCATGGTGTTTTTCGCTATAGTTTTACCTCATTCAGCAGTGCTTAAGTTTCTTTTGGGCTTTCCATGAGTAGGCACTGACCCAGTATTTATCCTTTAATGAGGAACAGAAGCATTAAATGCTCTAAAGTTTTCCAATAAAGATGCAAGCCATTACTGAAATTCACTCATTTTATCCTAATAACATTGCATTTCCTGCCAATAGCTTAAAATATGCCGTTATTCTGCCTGAAAAGAAAAAGGTCTTAACTCTAAAATAAGACTGTGGAAATGATATAATATAAACATGTGCTGACATTAATTACTGTAATATTTATGTATAAAACAGATGGTAGTGCTTTCAAAAACGTGTGAGCAATGATCAGAATGAATTCATTAGGCATTTATACCGCTGTCATGTACTCACATAGGTGTTGCCTTGGACCCTGCTATATGCTAAGGGGCTCTTTCTTTTTAAGTGAGGTTTTACCAAACAGATGGAAAACATTATTAACTACTGTTTTCCTTTCTTGTCAAAGATGTTTTGTCTAATCATCACTATAATTACACATCCACATTGTAGTAAATCATGCTGTATAAACATTGAGAACAGAGTGGATTATTAGGGTGAAATGCAAAGTATTCCAGACATTAAAACAAAACAAACATGGACTGGGCTCTGCTGAATAATAACAATTTTTAACATCAAGGACAGACAAAACATAATTTAATAGCTTTGGCTTTTCTTTCTTCCATTTATGCCCCATTATTCTACATACAGTGTATCCTGGGTGCTTTCAAGTGCCTCCCTCCCCTGAATATTTTAACGAAGAGACATTTTCCTTTATACAGCAGCTTCCTTCCACATCTCAGTGTCACTATTTTCTTCTTTCCATTTAATATACAACCACAAAAGCATTCAGGAAAAAAGTGGACAACAATGAAATCTGAGGGCCCTTTGTTTCCTGAGATAGCCATGAAATTTCCATTCTAGAAGAAGCGAGTGTGTTTGATGAGGGTAACCAACTACTGCAGGACCAGAGCTGAAGTACTCAACTTTTCCATTTGCAGTGTCAGATTCAGAATCACAAAATATCAGCAGAACAGCTGCCTTTCTTTCAGGCTTGTGACTCCACTCAGATGCTGCCACAGCCCCCTCTGGGTCACAGCCACAGCTTGGGAATGGCTGGCCTGGGTGCTGGTTTGGCACTGTTCACACCACGCGGCCGTGCTTGGCCCTACCTGGCCCTATTTGGCCTAGCAGTGAGTGCAGTGGGGATGGATTTGATTTAACATCTCTGGTGTAGGTGCCTATATTTGTGCTAGTCATCCTCTAAAGTCAGTGTAAAGAAATGAGCTTTCATGGCACTGGATTAATTGACTGTACTGACAGGGCAAATTCTGCTCTGGTGCCCACTTGTTCCGCGTCAAAGCTCTCTGAACTTCTAGGATTTAAAAGGTCCTGCTTGAAACTAATATATTCCTATAATCCCAAAGGCTTGTGAACATTGCCTTATAGTGTCAGAAAATCGAGTTACTCTTCTATAGACATCCCGAAAGGCATCTGTTCAATTGTTACAGACAAAATTCAGATTCCATCAGAGACTGGAAGAACATTTATTGCATCTTACATATGGTTCCCACTTGGAAAACAACAAATACCCTGGCACTGTATACAATTCCAGGACAATTTTCACATCTTCTTTTCTAAGAGTCAGACTGCATCAATATTTTCCCCATCTAACTTATTTAAATGTTATTGCACCAGCTGTTTCTTGCAAGATCAAAAATTTATGATAGCTATAGGAGCTATGGCCAGACACTAAAACACAAAAAGGTTTCATTGGATTTAGACATTTTCTTCATACTGGTACATCCAAAATAGAATGGTGCAGTGTCCTGCTATTTCTGAAAAGACACCATGGCAAGCTGTAGAACTAGCAGACTACCAGTGATACTGGTTAAATAAAGTTGACTTATAGGGAAGCTGAAAAAGTGGAAAAAAAACCCCTTGAAAGAGATATATAAGTAGTTTCTATGACAAGCAAACTAACTATATTTAATGATAAAAGAAAGTCTGGCTGTACAGAATTGATTCAACAGCTTGATACCTTGGTCTTCTCTGGTTCAATATCAAAAATTATTTAAAGATAAACATGCTGGGATATTGAAAAAAAACAAACCAAAACGGTGTAATTTTCCTTTTTGTATCAATGTTGCTTTTATTACAATTGAAAAAAATAATTAAGCAGTACAAAGCAATTTTTTTCCTGCTGGACATCAATATCTTTCTATCTACAAACATTTACATAGAATGTTCCAAGTTCATCATATCTTAGATTTTATAAGCAACATTCTCTTCTTTGTAATTCCATATGTTGCCTGAGAAAACCAAGGGTACAGAGCTGGCTATTTCTACAAGCTGATTACAAGGTCTGCAAGAAATTGTGAGAGCTGGGGCTTGATTAGTGTCCGGTATGATCAAAAACTCATGCAAATTTTTGCTGCATCAAAACAGGTTGGTCATGAGTAAATCCATTATACTTTTCCACAGGTGCAATATTTCACAACTTCTTTGGGGCATACCTCAAAACCCAACCTTCTCAGCTCTCCTGGGTGGGTGGCAGAGGATTTACTCAGCTTAATTTCGCTGTGTTGAAATGACCTCGCAGTCCTACCATGCCATTAGCTGGCAAGGCAGTAGGTGTTTAATGGTGCTCTTTCAAAGCACATTAAGGCCACTGCAACTTTCCTGGCTCAAGAGATGCATTTCCAGCTGCTGCTTCACCCTGCCAATACTGGGCAAGGACTGCCCCTGTGTTCACCCTCTGTGTCCAATACTGCACCAAGGTATGATCACACAATCACACAGAATGTTCTGAGTTGGAAGGAACCCACAAGGATCACCGAGGTGAGGCTGACCAGATGACAGCTCCTACTTAAATGCTGGTGCATGGTTAGGATCAGTCTGTTTGTAGTGGCACTTCTAGGGCTGTATCAGAGCACACTTGAACCTTTCAGTAAGCACTGTTAAGGACTGCCATGCCATACAGGGGCTTGGCACAGTGTGCCTTCTGGAAAAAGTGGATCTTCAGGATGTCTTTGTGAAGAACCATGAAAGTCGTGAAAGGAAAGGCTAAGGAATGTCACACCTGGTACACAAATCCATGCCACACGAAGGGTCTCTCATGCTAAGACAAAGTCAAAAACAAAACCAGACCTCTGGCTGCTTCGAAGCCACCTGTTTGCATTGGAACAGGCTGGAGAATTTGCAGAATCATCCTCGTGTCACATTTTAAAGCTGAAATCAGTGAGCTGTCAAAGCTGTCAAGGGCACTGGGACAGACTGATAACAGCAGGAACTCATTCCTTTCCAGAACATCTTTGATACAAAGTCTACAGCAGAAGGCAAAATCAGCCCTAACCCCTCAGCTGGGCACTCTGATGGGGAAGCCTCCTCTGGTAAGTACTGTTTGTGTATCACATACTGGAGCAGATTGTTTGTTTTCCTGCTACTGTGGGAAAAGGATTTCTATAATGCTCCTAGACTTTTCTATTAATTTGATTTTAAGAGGTAAGATGATGATATATGATGGTAAATACTACAATATATGACTGCTGTTAATGGCTAAAACTCCTTTTTTTTTGGGGGGGGGGCTTAGGGGGGGTTTGGTTTGGGTTTTTTGGTTTTTTTTTTTTGTTTTTTTTGGTGCTACTGTTGTTGTTTTGAGCAGATTTGAGCCACTAAATAGCCTTTTCAATGTTGGAAGTGTGTACTGGAGGTATCACTTCAAAAAGGTCTGTGACAATGCTGTCTGGCTTTTCCTTTCCACAGACTTCTCCTCATTTCTTTCAGTCAGCTGACAGCCATAGTGAACTCTTACCACCAAAACGTAGCTGGGGAGGTGGATCAAAAGAGATTATGGGGGAAGGAGCTGTTTAAGAACTGCTACTCAAAGAAACCAAAAGTCCTCAATCACACAGCCATGTGTTCCTCTCTCAGTTTGCCATGGATGACACAAAATGGCACATATATTCCTCTTCTCTTCAGTGCACCAACTTCAGTAATATTACCTTATACTGAAAATATATTAAGGGTTGTGGTAATGAGACATATTTTCAGCTTGCTTGTTTAACAGTTGCACTAGTGTCCAACTCAACAGAGAAGGACAGGGTATTGAGTGTAAAAAGATTATCAGATAATCTTATAGATGACCTTCTGTGTGGCCCAAGCAAATGTAGGAAAGAAATGGGAGATACTGAGCAAGGTTCTGGGACTCAGGAGGATACAAACAGCCTTGACTGAAAACGTGCTCAAACGTTCCTGCATTCGTGGCACTTGTTTTACAGCCTGCAGAGTGTAGGTGCTGGGAGCAGCGTCTTCCCACACAGATTATGGAGTTTGGAGAAGAGAGACTCCTAGGGACAGACCTTTGAATTTCCAATCCTACAAAAGGGCTTATGCCTTGTCATTTTACTTTTTGAGTTTCCAGACAGATAGCAAGAAGGAAAACCTGGAGTAAAAGTACTCAGTGCATACACCTTGAATTGTCTAGTTCCTTTCTGCAGGGAGGAGGACCTGGAAGAGTTTAGCTGTTAACCAGAAGTATCTGAGCAATGAGGGGGGCCCACCAGTGGGCGCTGCAGAGGCGAATTCAGCACCCGCTGCAGCAGAGTGCCAGTGCTTCATTGTCATCAGCCATGCAGCTCCTGCCATGCCAGCAGCAGAGCCCTTTGCTGACAGCTGAGGACCTCAAAAGTAGGATTACAGAAAAGGCAAGTGAATTAAAAATTATTTCCATTCTAGTGTCCAGTCAATGTACACTTTCCTAGTATTTTCATTACCATTTTCCTACTATTCCCACTGCTGATAGAGTATGGACTAGTACCACTGAAAAAACATTACAAACCCCAAACCCAGAAGGTTTGCTCTATTTGCAAAACTTTTGGCAGACGGTCAAACACATTGTTAGAAACTGACAGCTCCGAGAGTATTTTCTCCATGCTAGCCAGCAAGAGATCAATAGCAATGCTAATTATCAAAGCAAGCAGAGATCATAGGAGAGCGCTTAAACAAGGGAAACTGTGAGTTTCACCTCCCATTCCTGTTGATTCTGGATAGTTTCTGCTAGTAATTCCATAATGCATCATGAATTTCCATAAGGCAGAGGGCCCAGCACTAGCATAAAGAACGTTTGGAATTTCTGCCCAAAGGGTTGAATGCTTAACAAAGAGAAAAGATTTGATCTATGGAAATACAGGCTGAGATTGCAGCAGGGGACAATTAGCCATATGGACTCAGGCATTACAGGTTGTCTAGTAAGCCCCAGTGCAGTGCAGATAAATGTAACCTCCACACGGGAGCAGAAAGGTCCTGTGGCTGCTCCAGTAGCCTCTTCAGCTGCTGCTTAGTAACTCCTTAGCATCAGTAAATTGACTCCAAGCTTCTGCCAGTGTGAAACCAGGCACGTGTCCTGGCAAATGGGTTCAGAGCTTATCTGTACTTACACTGTGAGTATGCCACGTCTGCAGGAGTCCAGCTCAGTTTGCTGACAAAAGGAGATGAACTGCATTACACAGGATTAGACTTACATAGCTGCATTTCAGTATTGCACCATGTGTCATGATGCACTGCAGAGACACTGATTTTTCCCAGATGCCAGCCAGTGGGAGAACTGCAGGGACAAGGACAAAATCAGGGAGAAGAAAGACTTCTTATTGCCCCTCAGCAGCCTCCTCCAACCTCCTGTACTCAGCATGAAGTTGAGAGCAAAAGGTGAAAGACACTTTAGTGTTTCTCTGCTGGAAGGACACCTATCAGGAGATGGGGTTTGTGCCAGGGCTGAGAGGAAGCAATCAGGAAAGAAGCTTCTAGACAGCAATTATAATACAGTCCCAAAGAGCAGACTTTAGACAGATTGGTTTAGGTCACAGGAAACAATTTATGAACCTATCATGTTCTGTTTTTCACTAGACTGAATGCTGAGTACACAGACAGTCCATGGTCAGCTTTCTGCACCAACACACGTCTACACACCCCTTGCTGTGATGGAAGGGGACGTGCTGGGCAGCTGCGTTTCAGAGGAGGCACATAAAAAAACCCCAAAAAACCGATGATACTCTTTATACAGTGAAAGGTTCGCAAACTAGGACTAAAAAGTCAGATTTTTAAAAGATAGGGTAGAAAAGGCTACATTATAATGTTTTTGTTAAAAGGATGTAGCACAGACTTTACAGAATTAAGGGGAATATCCCATGTACTTTCACTGAAATATCTTGTGTTGCATTTAATCTGTAATGAAACTAGAGGAACTATGGAAAAAAGTCCATCCAGCCCTTGATTGCTTACTTAGAATTTATATACAGACCATGTCTCATCTCAGATGTCTTATCTGTGGCATGATCAATATGCGTATTGAACCAGCTTTGGAAGAAAAGCGCAAAGTGCAAAAGCTGTAAAAACAATAAATAAAACGTGACACTACCAGAAGATGGCAATGCTTATTTCACTTGTTATCCATGCCTCAATTTTTCCCTCAAGAATTCAAAAAGTTCAAGCAATTTCTATACTTTTAATACCTTTGGAGTCCTGCTGTAGCAGAAAATAATCTGTGATCCTTTACAAAGGCTTATTAGTTCAAACTTGCTGAATTCTGTGTCTCCTAAACTTGAAATATTTAAATACTCAATGTGAAATTCTTCTTCTGACATCTTTTAGCAAAACAATAGTTAAAGATCTAGTTCACAGTGGTGAGAGTATCTGCGTTCTTACCAAGTCATCAGATTTTATCAGTCTTAGAACAATTTTTATAAAAAACTTCTTTCTTTCCTTGAACAATCCTGTTTTGATTTGAATTGTATCAATCTCCACACCGCCACTTCAGAAAAATTAAAAGAGACAACAAGCTTGGAGTTGTATATAACCCCAAAGTATTTGAAAACAAGGGAAGATTGTATCACCTGTGGATACATGATCTGCTTGTTACGAACTACCAGGACACCGCAGTGAACCCAGCAGTGCATGGGATGTCTGGAGAAGATGTCAACCACTATCCAAAGCTGCTAGTTCCTGTTTCATGTACACAAGGGTATTATTAGGCAATATATTTTGATGATGTAATGTTTGCAATTTTGTATCCTGTTTCCATAGTGTTGGTGGGTGGAATTCCTAGACTGAAATTACCCTTGAAAGTAATATCTCCCATTAAAAGAGGCTGGCTTCATCAGTTGTCTGCAGAATCTAAAACAGTGGTACTCGAAGCAGATGGCTATATTCTTTGTTACAAGCCAGATTCTGACTTACAGGTTCTGTTTATGAATCAAGATAGATCTTGGTGGTACCTATTTTCTTGTATAAATATTTTCACAAGTTTCCCCAGAAACAAAGTTAAACAAAAACGGAAGAAAATAGGTAGAGATAGAAAGTCCTTTTTTTTTCTGCTTCATTGACATAATTAACATAGAGAAGTGCAAGCTACATTAATAGCAGATTGCTAGAGAAATGAAGATATATTCTTGTAGACATAAAGCTTACCAATTTCCTGTTGTTTGCATAACCTGAAATAGCCTAAATTCATACTGAGTAGGGACTACAGGAATGACTCAAGTGGACCTAAAACTTGGGGGGACCTCCTCACACCCTTTGGTTACGTGCGCCTCCCCTGCACCTGTGCCAGCTCTGCCCATATAGTGCAGTCTCAGGGAAGGGAGAGCAGCTTGGGGATATGACAGAAACCTTCCTTCTGCACAGTTTTCAATCAGGAGCTGGAGCTTTCCCACTGCTCATGGTCAGGAGGCAGAGGAGGGTACGTAGCTATGAGTGGGAATAAAGAAAAAGTCCCCACTTTTGATGGCAGTGTGGTCTCAGAGAGGCTTCTGCAGGCTGTGGCACACTCCCTGGGTGCCTGTGCTGTGTGTGAGCAGCTGATAAAGTCACCCTTTAGCTTTAGTCAAAACAAGATTGTAGAAGCTATGCAAACTCTTTCCATCATGTTGCAGCCCCTCAGTCATGTAACTCATTTGTTGTATTGACAAGTATATTTCTATCCTGAAAAAGTGCTGCTGAGTATTAATGGATTAGAATGGAGACCTTCATTTTGAGAGCTGAGAGAATAATAACATTACATGCTTCCTAAATTATAGATGGTTATAATCTCAACTTTTGCCCTGGACCTAATCAATCTCTTTTACAAGTTAATAATTAATTTAGTTTTGGCTTTAGAGTCTATAACCCTTTGAAGCCTGTAGTTCCCTGTAACATCCAGGCAGACAGTGCCAGTTCCTTTAATGATACATATGAATATCTGAATGACAAAGCAGCAGCCTTTTGTTTATACCAGTTGAATCAATAGGATATTTTTGCTAATAGCCACACATCTTAATATAGCACATATTTATGAGACAAAGAAAGACTACTCTAATTTTGTTTATTGAAAGAGCAAATCCTGAAACCTGCATTCAGCCTGATCCCTAATCCTGGTGGAAGGGCCTTTTCATGGAACCTGTGGGGGAAAAAAAAAACCCTTTTCTATGTTGCTAGTACAGTCTTGGGGTTACATTGGCTTGTGCAGGTAATCTAGGTAATCTAAAATTAGTGAGGGAATGGCTGGCAGACTGGGGCTGCCCTCTCTAGTAGTAATAACATCTAGCAGCGTGCCCCTGCACTGTCTGCTCCCAAAGCATAGAGACCATGTACAATCTCTTTTTGCTGTTCCTTAGATGTTACAGGCAGCACAGCAGGACCATGCTTTCAGCTTGGATTAAGGAAGAGGTAGGACCTGACTGAATTTGGCTGGAATATGATCTTAGCAGGCAATGCAACTTTAGAATAAAAGGAAGCTATCAAGTTGTGGACAGTACTGCTTATGTCTGTAATACGGGAATTGCCTTTCCCATGCCGGCCAGTCTGCTGATGTGCCCTGCAAGCAGAAATCTTACGGCATCTAAAAGTCAAAAGGAAGTTTTCTAATATCAACTTTCTTTGCTTTTGTAGTCCTTATAAGACACAATGCAGCATACAGAGCTAAAGTTTCACACTGTTTCTGCCTCACAGTATGGTTCTATAGCAATGTCTAGCTCTTTCATGATGCTTTCCATCACTAGAAATGTTCTGTAAAGGAGCTTATTTTCTTGTACTGAATTTACAGATGAAGAAAGGAATGTAACACTAACATAAATACATAGTTTAATTTTTATAGGTCATCCAACTAACTGCCTCAAAATTGCACCCTGGTCACCAAGTCACCATGGTGTGATCTAACTACATAACAGAGCATTGCCTGTGTGTAGTCAGCCAGAGTGGTACACCTGTTGTTTGTATGGGAAGTCGTACATCGTGAAACATCCTGTAGCCATGCTCAGGGAGAGATTGTTTACATTGAACACAAAGGGTAACATAATGAGCTTTAAGCAATTTTAAGAGCTGTTGGCTTGTACATGTCTGTAAAAGGTACTAGTATAGAAACCGTGCTTCCTTATTTGGCCAAAAATTAGGCTGTTGCTAAGATTTCAAGGCAGAAGGAGTTTCTGATCCGTTCAGACCTTTCTATGTGCCTGAAAAGCATCCTCTGGTTTCCTGACTAGCCTCCTCTGTTCTGTCTTCCCTCCACAAATTAATCTCCACAGTCACTCTTGTATCCTGACCTCAGGTCACAACTCTCCTCATTTCCAAGATCCCTTCATCTAGGTGAACTCTGTCCCTGAGAACAGCTCTACACTAATTCTTTACCAGGTTCCTATTTCTTTGTACTAAGAAGCTGACATTTTCTGATAAATTACATCATCCTTCCTAAAAGAGTACAGGGAAATATTAGAGTATCTCAAATAGCTCAAGATGCTGACTGTTGGTTATCATTAATAAATTAGTCTCCAGCCATTTCTGCCTACAGAAGCCTGTGAACACATCCTGAATAGCAAAACATTACATAAAAATACTTCCTTTTGTATAGCCCTGAACATTCTCCACTCAACACAACACACCAAATCAGATTAAATGAATAAAAACTTACAGAAAATATAAAAGCTTGCAATTGCTTTTTCAGTGAGTCTTAAAAAACTAAGCAATGTAAGGTGATGGACAAAGAAATCACAGCTGAGATCAAATTAAAAAATAGGGAAGACACAAAACCAGCAGAAGACTAAAACCACCCAGGAATTCTGTTAAAGAAATCACTGCAGAGTATGAAGGAAGCAGAGCGCATGATTCCTGAGAGGAAACCATTATGAATTAGTTCTGATTATACAGAAATTAGCATGAGATTAGTAGTTTTGCAGGAGCAGGACCAAGCCCTGTATAAGTGGGTAGTGAATGAAAACAAGAGGTCAAACATAAAAATGTATTGAAACAGACCGTAAAGCTCAGAAATGATCTGCAAGTAAAAAAATCTATATGAACTTTATCATGCTGACATTTCATTGAAGATGAGATTATTTTCACTGATCTTAACAGGAGCTGAGAAAAATCTAAAGTATGAAGTGATCATTACTGTTTATACTCAGCAATAAAGATGAAAAAGCACCTCTGAGTTGTCTACTAATAGCTAATAACACTATGGACATAAAACTCATGGAAAAACCAACAACCAAACAAATCAAAAGTTCACAGAAGTCCAGATCCCTGACTGCCCATGGAAATGCCAAATAACATGTTTGCTGAAATGCAAAAGTAATAGGTATTTGTGCACTGTCAAGTATTAGTCAAGACAGGGACACAGGTATTGCATCTTGAAAAATGATTTTGTTTGAAGGTGCACAGATTATTCAAAGGCCACAGAAAACAGGAAATTACTGCTATCATGGGACTTCAGAATAGGGGTGAACATGCTGTGCCTCTCCAACTCAAATAGTAACAGAGGTGATTTAAACCTGTATTATCTTGTCAAAACAACTGCGAATGCAAAGGATTCTTAAGATCAAAGCATCAAATATATATGAGATCTGCAAAAGTGCTTCCAAAGTTCAGTGCCCTTCTAGGACTTCAGGTGGAAAGCTCAAGTGACAAATGGAAACCGAAGGCTTTAAAGTCCTTAGCAAATACTAAGTATCACTTCATAATTGAAATGCATGTGGGAAAAACTACGTTGACACAATGGATGGCAGATGACGGAACAAAAGATCTTAAGGGTTGAATACAAGACCTTGGGGCCTCTAGTCTATCCAAAGACTCAATGACAGATCTAAAAACTGTAACTTCATTCAGGTTACCGGACGCTCCATAAACAGAGTTGAGCAGACGAAACCAGAGAATCAAGGGGAAGTATTACAGTGATGCAGGAAACCCAGTGGAAAAGTAATCTTTTCAAACTCATGGGAAACAAAAAACTACGTGTAACTATATATATTGTATAACAGAAGAGGATTAGGTGAAAGACAAGGAATAACCTCTCATGCCAGGAAAATGCAGTCATCTGATTCAAACTCCTGATCCAGAAGAAAATATTTTGGTTTATTTGCAAGTTTTTTAGCTTACATGTTGTCATGAGGAGATGACAGCAGATTATACTTAATGTTGCTGTGCAGGACATGTAGCCTGATCACTATCATAAGACAGATATCACCACAAAAAACTGTTATGTTATAGGAAAAATTCCTGCCTGAATAAGTAGGGATAGTTTTCTTTTTCAACAATTTCAGAAGCCTGTGATTTTGCAGAAATGAATACAGTTGGGCTCTGTTCTAATGAAAGTATCCAGGCATTTGTGCAGTGGAAATACAGAAATAACAGGAAATCAGTACCTCAGCTTGATATTAAGGAGATTTGCTCATTTACTGGCACTGTTCCATATCAGATGAGAAATAGGAAAAAGATTATGAACATGAGCTGTAGATTCCCATTGCAATTTTTGTAACAGTAGAAGGGTACTATTAGCATCACTACATTTTGACTGTGTCCACCTATGTTTTGGCTTCAGTTTCAAGTGGAGATTGTGTTTTGCCTTGCTTTGTCTTCTAAACCGGTCTTCAAGGTTGATGCATCCCACAGATTCTGGCTTCCACCTCAAAGAGCTGCACTTCAGTGGATGTCAAAGATCCTCCTACAAATTTTATAGATAACACTCAGGAGAAAGGAATTATACAAATATATTATATAATCACTGTAACTTTTTATTATAGACTTGATAGCAAGAAGAACTGACTACTACATCTCTTCTTAAAAGGGAGGTGCAATTGATTATCAGCACATCTCAACAGAATGTTTCAAAATATTAGCATACTCTAAGTGCAAGAGAAACCTGATGAAAGTGCAAGAGAGCTACTCACACACACTACTGCAAATCCTTCCCAAACTCTGATGTAGTGCAGTTTTTATAAGGGAAGACCTAATGATGCACAATGTTTGTTACCATGCTGCCATGGACACCTAGTAAGGAACATGCTTCAACCAAAGTCAAATTACACAAAACTTGGCATAGGCCCTCTGTTGGACAAACAAACAAGGGTCCTCTGCAAAGTATGTTGGTGGGTGAAATAAACTGTGCTCATGAAGGAGAAAAGAATGTCACATTCTTTGTGCTGAATTTCTTTCTAATGCCCATGCATTCACAGTGAAGCCCAAACTTAGAAGGTACTCCATCTGCTGGAGATACTGCCAGAGAAAGATAGCCCAGCCTCTTCCCAATGGCCATTCCCACATTTGCCACATTCACAATGTACCATCAAGGATTGTTATGTGGCTTCTCTCCTAGGTTTGTAAGTTCCTATCTTATCAGCTGTCTTGGGTGTTAGAGCAACCTTTGATCCACACGGTTATCATGAATATTAGTATTAAGATTTTTCCTGACTGGAAACTGATTAGTTAACATCAGACAACAACCATGTAGGATTAGGAGCGTACAATGGATTGCCTGACCAAGGTGACCACAGGGACAACGAAGTGAAGAGCTTCTCAGCCATGTGGAGAGGACAAGAAACTCAAATAACAATGAAAACTTCAGTTAGCTTGAAAATATCACGTCTGGACACGGTCCTAGAAATAAAGGTTTAGATTTAAAAACATAACTTCATAAACAAGTGAAGACTTGTTGGGAATGACTGGTTTAGATCACTTAAAGAATTGATATTGAAGGAATTAGAAAAAGTAGGTTTAATATAAATTTAATGAAAGCACAACTTAACAAAAGGTTCACTCTATTACTTGCTACATGGGTGAAACATACAAAGGAAAATTAGATTATAATCAATTTAGAATGGTTTACAGGGAGACCAGAGATGCAAAAGAGTAAAGAAGACCCTTCCACTGAATCATGAGGTTCAGAGGGGACCCCTTGCTTCCTAAACTCATGATGGAGTCTAAGTACAGCTACTCAGGTCCAGTCTTAGTCTCACACTGAGTCAGTGGTTTATATTTAAAGGATTTAGCAGCACTTAATCAAGGATTAATTGAACGTATACAAAGTGACTCAATAGGATTTACTACCTACTACTAACCACAACAGTGACTTTATTATAGATCTGAGGTGGCAATATTCATACTATACGTGCTCTAGGGTATTTAAATCAATTCACACACACATGCACCCAGGCACAAAAATATATATACATAAATATATAAGGATATACTTGTTAAAAACTCCCTTTGAAATATCACATCAAATGCATTGTTACATCTCAATAGACAAGGGTTGAGCCTTGAGGACTGGTTGGGAGCATCAGCCCAGGACCTGTCTTCAGCTCTCAGTGGCAGTCCTTCGAGTATTGTAAACATGAGAGTTGGTGAGCTCAGAGATGTGTCCCACTCAGAGGGAGATGCTGGTCACAGTCCACTGCGCTTCGGGAAAACTCAAAGGGTGTCCCCTAGAACCACTGTTTATATGCTCCCAAAACAATTTGCTTTAGTTATCAGTAAATTTCTATCCTGGCCTCAATACAGGTCAATAATTACTGTAATATTCAAAAGTCCAGTCACAATGGTATGGTTCCACTCAGGCTACAAATCGAGTACAGAATGACCCAAGGCTGTCATGGGGTGATGGATTATCTCTTTTCCCCCACCGTAGTCAGGCAACAGGAGTACCTGGTATGATCAGTGCAGCCCCCACCTTAGCCCTGTAACAGTTCCTGCTGTGGTCAATGGACACTTCTCACAACTTAGGCCAAGGCCTAATGAGAATTCCTGAGATCGTAGAGTGGCCCCAAGGAGGGAGAAACGGAATGCACCACCACATCTCTAAACAGGTAGCTCAGCACAAGAGGAAGAGCAACTATTGGTATTGGCCTGGATGATGGGAACAGAATCATAAAATGTCCCGAGCTGGAAGGGACCCACAGTCAAAATGTAGCTATGAAAAAGTCTTAGAGTAACAATTGTATTCAGAGGTCTTGCAGAAATAACAAAAGGAGGAAAATCCTGCACTTAAAGAAAAAAACCCCAATGAAGAGCACTTTAAAGATGACTGAAGGGTAGAATGGAGGCAGACTATACTAAGGACACCACACTTGAAGTTCAGAGTAACTGTAAGCCACTTGTCAGTAGTAGCTTTTGAATTATTGAAAAGGCCAACAAGGGTAAAGAGCAAGATAGAGGAGAGTTTTGAACCCCTCATGACATCCCTTGCGGCTGTTTAGCCTGAAGAACAGATAGCTCAGGGTGGATCTTATCAATGCGGATTGACATCTGATGGGAGTGAAGAAGATAGAGCCAGACTCCCCTCAGCAGTACCTAGTGACAGGACAAGTGGCAATGAGCACAAATTAAAATGCAAGAAATTCTCTGCTTCTGCTCTGTGATCCTCTTTTAAAAATATCCTAAAAGTACATTTGTGATGAAGAGCACTGACCTGGCTTTTACCACCCCAGAATGAATGGGAGGGCAGGATTTCAAACAGACAAATACTGTTTAAACTGTAGGAGTAAAAGGACAGGACTAAATAGACAAAGGAAGGATTTAGGAAACATTATAATGTACAGATCTATGAAAATGTTAGTTCAGGGCTTATTGGTAACCATTAAAACAAACAGACTACTAGAAAATATTAAAAAACTCTCACAGAATAAACCAGAAACATCTTATTTTCAGCCCCAAGGGCACTAATTTTTTCTGTACTTTCTCTAGTTTAGTCTTCTCATCTGAAAAATGATACATCAGGAAAGCAACTGTACAGCAAAGAGAAAAGTTGATAATTAAAGTTTTAATGACTTCCATATGAGGAACCATTAAAGAGATCACGATTCCTCTGGCTGAAAAAATTAGAACTATGGGAGAGTATACTGGAGATCCACAAAACCATGTGTGGTACAGACTAGGCAAATAGACAGATGTTCACAGTTGTGCCTAATCTGAGAAGGGAAATCAAATGAAGGTGGTAGGCAGAAAATAAAACAAAATAAGGATGTATATGCAGTTAATCTGCAACTCTGCCACGGGAGGCTCTATGTGTTCTTTTGGGTTAAAAATACATGGATGAGAAATTACTTTCTATGAAGACAAATACTGCTGTTCTTTAAGAGAAAGACAGCTATTATATATGAAGACACTGTCACAATGGGCTCAAAAAGGCCTGGGTCACAAGCTGCTCAAGTCTGCAGTAACATTCTTGGCAAGTGCTATTTCATGCTTGTCCTGTCTGTATGCTGTTGCCTAAGCAAAGCTAATGTCACTGGTGACAGATGGACTTTACTCTGACCTGATAAAACTGGTTGCCATAGTAGGGCCTGATTTGCCCCCATATGAATTTACATTTCTGTGTTTATGTCTTCCAAAGATCATCATAGATTTAATACAAATTGTTTTTCGGCTTACTTGGCAATCCCTGCCTTGATATTATGTCTCTGTCCTTTGCCCACCAGATTCTCTGATTTACCAGAATTGCTTCACACAATGTTGTGCAAAGAGCAGGATACTGATGGCAGTGGTTACTCAATCCACCCTGTCCCGTTCTCACAGCTAATCCTGCAGGCGCGTGCGATCTAATGCTGGATGAGGTATTTTATCCCTTCAGAGGGGATTATGGATAAGATGGTCTCACAACAGGGAAGGGGTTATTCCTTCCCTTTCCCCTTAACATTAACCATAATAAGTACTGAAAGCAACTGGAGAAGGAGAAAAAAGTTCTTTATTAAATGCAAACTCACTCCATTCCATATTTCCTCCCCTTGAAATGATAACTTAAAGTATATCCTCTTTGAAAACAGCAAGAGTTCTTTCAGAACAGCTGCTTTCTGAGAAGGAACCTGAGTTGTTTTGCTTGTGAGAAATACAGACCTTGCTTAATAAGAAAGGTACTGCACACAGATGCATGACTACTATGTCTCCTTTAGCAGGTTTACTGTATTCATAAAATCCATCTTTAGCTGTCCCTCCAGCATAGGAAGTCCAAAGAAAATCCTAGAGTGGTTTTTGAAAAACTGAGACACCAATGAGGAAATAGTAAGATCTGGACATGTATTAGTAGTTTTTATTTCGTTAAGATTGAGAGGAAACACTTCCTATCAACTTGGTCTGCCAGATAATCTGTGATTTCTGGTTGAGGGGATTGATTTGTTCACAGATGGCACCAAGTCGGGTGGGAGCATTGATCTGCTGGGGGGCAGGAAGGCTCTGCAGGGAGATTTGGACAGGGTGTGACATGACCTCAAGGTCTGCCAGGGAAGGTTTAGGTTGGACATAAGGAGGAATTTCTTCACAGAAAGGGTTGTTAAACACTGGAATGGGCTGCCCAGGGAGGTGGTAGGGTCCCCATCCCTGGAAGTAGCACTCAGTGCCATGGTCTAGTTGACAAGGTGGTGATCACTCAAAAGTTGGACTCAATGATCTCAGAGGTCTGTTCCAATGTAAGTGATTCTGCGATGAGTGGTAAATATATTATAGATTGTGCTCCACTGGAAACAATTACACTTGCTATTTACAAGACAAATTCACAGCACTCACAGTTCAGTATGTTCATGAAGCGCACATGAAGTGCAACTGTGGGAAAACTTTAACATCCAAACTTTGTTGTTCTTATTGTGTCCTTTGAAATCTGTTGTAGCATTTTCATTGTTGATGTACAGTAGATGATAGATTTAGTTCAGATATTAAAGCTGTTTTCTTATTGTTTAAAATGTAAGTAGTGTTTTGTAAGGAATTTAACATTCCTAAACAGTAATCTACTCCTCTATCATTATTGTTTAGAGATTTCAATGGTTGCTTTAGAGACATTTAAAATATAGTATTTAGGTCTTCCAGTATTAAAAGCTGTCCTTGGTATAAGGTTCATTACACAATGCAGAAAGATAAATTGTTGGTTTTAAGATTACGGCTTGCATTACTTGGGATTAAATGATTAGCCAATTTATCTGAACAAAATTTTATGTAAGTAGGAGGCGGCTAGCCTTTTTCATAATTTTCCAGCAGAGAAGCAAGATGTGGTGTCTCATAAGTTACACCTTGTTTCTAGCAAAATAAAATTCCAAAGCATGTAATTAAGTTTTTTATATTATTTTCAGCAATCACATTATTCTAGCACAAAATCAGGAATCTACTCACGGTCATTATGCAAGTCTCAGTTAATGATCTTCAAAATATATATTGGTTTTCTCTGAAAAATACTGGCATATCATTCTCATATACAACCATGGCTCTTTGAGTGGCTAAAACAATATTTTTCTTGTTGTTCTTCCCCGAAGAGCCAATTCCTGTCACAGCCCCAATGCTTTTTTAAACTGTGTTGACTATAAGCAGTGTATTTTAATTGCCCAGAGCTAATGTGCTTATAGTCTTAAATCCCCCTTACTGTTCACAGAAACCAAGCAGACACTGAGAAGATCAACAGATGGGAGTGCCCAGCTCTGGCTGCTGTTGAAAGGGGGGAAAGATTATTGTGTAGTTTCTTCATAAAAATAGGCTGGATTCTTTAGAAAAGGAGTGGCCAGTCATAGCAGAATCATTTACATTGCAGTGTGGTCTCCAGAAGAATCCTGCCCAGAGTTCTGGGACTGCTGCAGCACTTTCACTCCTCGCTTTTATTAATTGAATGTGAAATCATATAGATATGCTGAGTGTGTTTAAGGATGTCACACAGAAAAGGAACCTCCCTTAATATGACACATATAGTGCCAGTTTTACAAACCTTGCAAATTACTTCATGAAGCAGCAAAAAAAGAATGAGCCTGTGTATGTGTGTCATCTCTGCTGGGAGGGACTGGTGAGTTTAGCAATCATGCTTGTTTCACTGTGAATCATAACTCCTTACTCATTGCCACAACAACATGTAGGTCAGCCTCACAATATGGAAACGGGACAGCAGGATTAGTCTTTGCAGCAGGAGACCTGTAGATTGCTGTCAACTCCTCTCTGAAGTGGCTGAGCTTCTCAGCTTCTGCTGGACACTGTGCATGATTGGCCTAACTGAGAAAATCTTTGAGAATGCCAATGAATTAAGGACTTTGACACCTAGAGAGGTGCATGCTCCTGAGACCTGTGTGTACCTAGACAGCCTAAACAGAACCTATGCATTTCAAGGCCCGTTTTCACTTGTGATGGCATAGAGAGACAGGAGGATAGCCATGTAGTTAAGGGGACACTCTCCCATCATGAATTTCAGAGCTCATGCTAAGCAAAGCAGTGCTGGCAGCTTAGTTCCCTTGACCCGTTGTTGTTTCTGCAGTCTTCTATAGCAAATACCATTATCCCCACATTTAAGCTGTGGAAGCAAGGCAGATGGTTCAAGTGTAATTACCAAAGGCTCCCAGGTGTCTTTTAGACACAGAATGAGACTGAGAGAGCTCTTTATTGTTTATTCCAGGTTGTCTCTCACGGTAATGACTGATTATTACTGACACACTCATCTCTGTTGCCAAGGTTACCCTGCAGCTGGTTCAGCAGGAACAAACTGGATGGAGGTCCTTCTCACCTTTACTCTCAGTGCTGTGTAAGGACACTGCACTGTGCAACTGCTCTACAGTCCCTTGAGGGTACATGAAGTGCAATGGTCCTTTCATTATAGATCCCAGCCCTAAGGGAATGACTACAAATAGTTTCCCATCTTTTGAGAAAGGTAATCACAGTTACTCAGTCCCAATGACCTGTTTCCATAGTCAAAGATATAGCCAAGTCTGTAACACAGTGGACAGAGAATTTTAATGGTGAGAGTACAGGATATCATTGTTAAGATGTCTTTCCTTCTTTGTCACATCCCTGAAGTAGTTAAAAGCTCAGGAACACTGATTGCATACATTTGCACAAGCTGACATGGACCTGACATTTTTCTACTTGTCTGAGCCCTGTATCAAACCAGGAACCAGGCAGACTTCATACAAGACTGTAAAGCATGAGGGGAAACTCTGAAGTCCAAAGTTGATGTCTGTCTGTCTGTCTGTCTCTGTCTCTCTCTCCCCATAGCAGTGACCTGCCCTGGAATCAGTTATGCTAGTTTTCCACCATCAGACTGCTTCCCTTAGCAGTGTATGTAGAAAAAGGAAAGTATACATGCATAATTATTTATAAATATTATATAAGTTGATCTGTT
Source organism: Lycocorax pyrrhopterus obiensis (assembly GCA_014706295.1). Classification (NCBI taxonomy): domain Eukaryota; kingdom Metazoa; phylum Chordata; class Aves; order Passeriformes; family Paradisaeidae; genus Lycocorax; species Lycocorax pyrrhopterus. The sequence goes on along the minus strand of JACSVZ010000002.1, from coordinate 16,414,239 downwards.
CTGTGCCATTCTGCCAGAAACGCAGAGATCACTGAGAAGAAATCAAGAGGAAAGAACATAGCATAGAAAGGAAGACTGATTATCAGGGAGGGCTAACCACAATGCTGTGGCTTCGCCCTCCCACATCTGAGGTCAGGATCAAATGGAACAATGAATGGTAAAAAGAGAAACCCTCCCAGCCTTATTCAAGGGATTGGGCTAGTTGCTAGGAGTAAGCAAGGACTACGGATGAGTACTGAAAAGCAGGCAAGGAAAAAGACAGGCACCCATGAATTACAACAGGTTAGATGTCTCTCCCAGTTCAGAGATGGCTTCAACGAAGAAACTATACAAAAGTTTGTTGAAAGATGTCCTTATCTTTGTACATCTTTCAATGAATAAATAATATTCTTGTTTTGAAGGACCGAGACACCTTAATTCTCCAATGGCTGGTTCCTGCAATAGGCCTGGTTTTCCAGAGTTAAAATAGATGCAGACAGCAAACAGGCTGACTGCAGCACTCAGATCCAATCTCAAAGTGAGAGGACTACATAGTTCCACCTGAAGGAGGACAACCTGGAGAAATACCTGTTCTCAAAGGGCATGCCTAAGGAGGTCTAAAACATCACATCCATAAGCATGAGTTATGGAATTGTTCATTTAGGGCAGGTTCTCCCTCTTTTCTCGCATCTGCTCATCATTAAAGTCAGATATGAATGCCATCCTGACCAATCCTTCATTCTGAGTGAGGTATAGGATTATGATCTGAATCAGGACTAATATCCACATTGAATAGTTTAATTACATGGCTGCAGTGGAAAAAAATCAAATCCCAGAATACAAATACTCCCTGACTTCAAGAGATTCAGTAGCCTTAGTGGAATACTTTGCTGTTTGGATATCCCTTCCAGATTCAAATCCTCATCCTGATCCACGCTAAGACTCCACAGTTGCTGTACACTTCAACAAAAACTAGGGAGTATAGACATTCTGCTTTCTTGCGTGACTGCAAAGCACAATCCAAACTACAAAAACTGTCGCACCTTCAACAATTTCGGATTATTCATTACAAACAGGCACAGTGCTGTTGTAAACACAGCCAGCCATTTGCACTTTTAATTATAGAATATGTCTCCATAGTTTAATAGGATAATTACTGTTATTGTACTCATCCTGGGCCTTCTTTTTCTGAGGTAACAGAGTCAGGAGACCAGACCCTGAAAGTGGAAGGAGCCAGGCAACAGAGAGGTTTACCAGAAAAACACAAGAATGGTTTCTGTGTTGACCCTGGAATTCGGGTGAAGGCAACTGCTCAGCAGTCAGGATTCTGCTGGAAGAGCTGTGCCCTCTGCAGCCAGTATTCTGACAGAACCACGATGGCCTCACAAGTGCGCCTGCCTTGTGCAAACTGCTGACATGGCCTGATCTCTTCCTTTAGCATGCTTGGTTGTGTGACTGATGCGATTATGGAAGAGCCTGAACTTGTTTATGTTTGATGGAGTTAGTCTCTGGCCTAGCCAGAGGCTGCCCAGCTGGGCTAAGGGCTACAGCACTGGCCAAGGAATCTCAGGCCCACATCTGACATGTACTCTGTTAATTTTAGAAGAGTTGCACTTGTTTACACATGGCCTGAGGTAGGTTTCAAGCCATAATAGCAGGTTAGCTGAATTGGTTACAAAGAGGCTTTCTCATAGGAATCGGTTAAAAAAAAAAACAAACATTTTGGGCTTTCAACGGAGAATGTAAGATGCTGGTAGAAAAGTACGTGGCGCCAGGGACCAAATGGCCTCCAGTGCTGGTTTGTGCCCAAACGAGCCCATATTTTGGCGGCAGGCTCCGGACCAGCTGCTCCCCGCGGGAGGCGGCAGCTGGCTCTGCTCCCGCACCGGGCGCTGGCCGACTGCCTTCGTGCGGCGCAAGCAATCACAGAATCAGGGAGGCTGGAAAAGACCTCTGAGCTCACCGAGTCCAACCTATGACCGATCACCACCTTGCCAACCACACCGTGGCACTGCATGCCACGTCCAGTCCTTCCTTAAACACCTCCAGGGACGGGGATTCCACCACCTCCCCGGGCAGCCCATTCCAATGTCTAATAACCCGCCCCCATTTAATCTGGTTTCTTTTCTCCCCACGGCCCTCGATTCTCACACCGACAGCAACTGCAAACCCCACTGCAGCCCCCCCGCTCCCCTCAGCCCACGGCCCGGGCGCGCAGCGCTCCCCGCCGCCGGCCCCGCGCACGCGCACAGTGCCCGGCCCGCCCCGCCCGCTGTAAACAAACCGCGGGCGGCCCCGCGCAGGCGCAGCGCTGCTGCCGCAGCTGCGCAGGGAGCGTCGGGCGGTCGGGGCCGGTTCGGGGGCGCTGCCGGGATGGACGAGGACGTGCTGACCACCCTGAAGATTCTCATCATCGGCGAGAGCGGCGTCGGCAAGTCCAGGTGAGGGGGTGCCCACCAGCCTTCCACAGCCTCTCCTGGCCGGCCGGCCCCCACCTAGGCCCCTTGTCGGACAACGCCGCCTGGGCGCGGCCTGCGCCCCGCAGGGCCGGGCCCGCGGGGGGAGCTCCCTCGCCGCTTCCCGGCCAGCCCTCCGGTGGGCGAGAGGTTCCCTCTCCTCCTCGTCCTCCTCCCCAGCGCTCCCGCAGCCGACGGCCCTGAGCTGGTGTCTGGCAGGCCCAGCTGCAAACAAATGAAGCGGGGTTCTGTCGGGCTGCCCGGGGTCACCTGGGCCGCCCTCTGCCCGGCGCAGCGTTGCATCGTGAGGACACAGGTGCCCTTGTACATCTCCATAGCGCCTTGGGGTTAATGTCTAGTCCATAATATGTATATGCAGAGTCACAAGCGACCCAGCATTGGGTGTGTGCGGGGGAGCATGGGGACGCTGCAAAGTAGTTCTAACACAGGTTTTTTTGCTAATTACAGGCTTTATCAAGTACTTTGAGGTTGATTTCTTCTTCTCTGCCCTATTTATTTGTGTGTGGGGGTTTTTTTAACTTTTTTTTTTCGTAGTGACATAGTTCTTAGTAAAGGGAGTGTGATATAAGCGCGGGAGAGCAGCTGGGAATGTATCACACCGGTAATTTTGTGTTTGATATTTTTATGGCAGTAATCTGTGTCCTCTGCTGTGACCCTAAATTACATACAAGTTGTTAATTTGGAAAAATAAATGCCTGTATTTGTTAAAAATCTGTCAGTTACTCGTTTGAGTTAGCTACTGAATTGATAATTAGTACAGTAGGCCCCTGGTGACAGACATGATCTGAGCAAATTTCTTTTAGTTGAGGTCATCTCTTATATGTGAGTGGCCATATGGAAGAATTTTTCCTGCGGCAGATAAAACACACGGTGGTTTTGCATAACTATTAATATACCTGTTTCTTTACATCAGAAAGCTTGTTGAAAGAGGAATTATGTGGAGGAAATAAAAATGCTATTAAACGATAACAATGCAGTTGTTCAGGTACAGGAACTTAATATTGAACTATTCCTAAATTTGTGCCTCTTACCTATTGGTTGACTAGGAAAGGTCAGATGTTAAACTGGTATTAGCATGCTGTAGTAAGTGGTTGGAGTCCTGACTTCTGAACAAATGCTGTCTTAAATGTAGTCCCTGTGAGGGTGCTGTGCTTTGTAGAAGATGATAGCTACATATGAAAAAAAGGTGAGGAAGATAGAAGTTGGCTGGGCTTGGCATGCAAGTCTGGTAAAGTGATGTTTTTATTCTAGTAGTAGTATAAGGGTTCCATAATGTGTCTGTTCTGAATGAAACTAGTTTTGGTTGTAACTAAAAATAGCTGCTCTTAAATAGCATCCTGATACAACCATCTGAAGGTACTGGTAAAAACCTGTGTGCTGTGGTTTTTAAAAAATTATTATTTTAATTATGCTTCGATAAATAAAGCTACCATTTGGTTTTGGGATTCTGGAGTAAGGAGAGAAAAAATGTTGGTCTATGATTAACTTTGGAGTTGTCACTCATCCTCATTGAAATAAAGGAATTTCAGTGGTCACTGTTTTTGTCAGGGCAGGACTGTGTCCAAATGCTAAAAAGCACTTGACTTCTAAATTCACGTACAGAAAGAGGATAAAAGAACAGGGCGGGGGAAGACCAAAAGGTAAATAAGGCTTTGTTTTGTTTCTCCAGCCTGGAAATGAGTAGAAGCTGTGGTCATAGCAAACAGCTGCTTGCCACATGCACTTGCCACAGATACACAGATGATTTTAGAAACTGTGTGCTCAGAATCTTTGTCTCTCACAAAAATACTTACATTTGGCACCAGTGGCATTTTGGGCACTTTTTTAAGGGACCCTGCACTGCTGTGGTGTGATGTGCTGTTAAAACTTAGTTGTAACTTTTTCTCTTGGTAGCAAACACATTCATCAGGATTGGGGGCAATGTTGTGTGGATGAGTCCTTATATATAAAAAGATACAAAATCATAAAACACTGGGGAGCTAATTCTACTCTTCAGCTTTTGTGTCTTTACGTCTGATGGGTGTTGTCCTTGCTGTTCCCCTGTGTGCCCAGTTCAAGGAGTTATTTCTGGGATGAAAAGCTGACTTGGAATTTATTTCTCAAGCTTACAGAAATACTGCATGAAGCAATATTGAAACAAAACAAAAATTACTACTTTTGTACTGATTTCTGGAAGAAGAAAAATAGAATAAGGTTGAAGTAAAATGCTTTGCAAAGCAGATCACATAACTGTTCAGGCAACTGATTTGACAACTTGTGTGGTACTTTGTTTTCAAAGAGACATTCTGGGTAATACGTGCAGAGAAGAGACATGGGCTCAGGTAGCAGAGCATGCCTGCTCTATTCTTTCTATGTTCTTCTCTTTTTTCCATAATTCCTCTCCTACAAAAAAAAAAAAGTCAGATGTGAGTTTATTTAGCTATGTGGTCTTGCTGTTCCTTTCAGACTTGTAATTTATAGGCTTCCAGCAAGGTATGGATATACTGCAGTAATAGTATCTCTTATTTTTCTTTTTTTTTATTAGCCTTCTGCTGCGGTTCACAGATGATACATTTGACCCGGAACTTGCAGCAACAATTGGTAAGTATGTGCTGATACTACCTTAGAAAAATTGGTAACATTTTCAGTGTAGAATTGCAGTTGTTCAGACTTGTCTAACATGTAGTGAAGTTCAGACATGTCTGCCTTTCTGTAAGAACTACTACTCTCCTACTGATTTATCTGTGCAAAATAGCCGTCAGATTTTTGACTAATAATATTGCTGTCCAGACTTTGTGTCTATGTAATATGATACGTGGTAGCTATCTTAAGACTCTGTAGCCGGTAGTATTAACTCTTCCAACTTCTGACGGTGCATGAGTGCACTGGGTTCTGTGTGGCTTCTGCTTTTCCTCCATGGGGAGGAAATTACAATGTGGCTTTTTTTTCTTCTACTTATAGCAATCAGTTCCTTGGCAGTTAGACTCCTGAGAAAAGTGGAAGAGAGCCAAGAATCTAGAGCTGCTTGGGAAAAAGGCAGTGATGTGTCATTGCTGTGCTGGTATTATACCTACCAGCGTGGGTCAGTTGTGCTGGAGGAGAGTGACCCAGAATGCAGGATACACGAAGTGGATTGGTTCTCAAAGGAAGCAAAATGGAACTTTTAAGAGTGTGATGCAGCTCTGTGCCAAAGTAATAACTGAAATTATGGAAGCTAGAGATACTTTTTCATACCATCATTTCAATTGCATTTTTTACTTTCTCTGTAGGAAGAGGTCTGTCTAAGAGCTTATATAAAATTTTTTCTTTGAGTTCAGCTGTTGGTAAGCAAAACCAGCTCTGTCTAATTTACTAAGAATTAAAAAATTGATCTGTTTTTCATTAACGTTAATAAGATTCATGAGTACTATTGTATATAAAGCACTGAGAAGCCAAGGGGAGGAACGTGGCCTATTTTTGTTCGTTCCATTGCTCATAGAAAATGAAGTTGTGCAAGTAGCCCCACCTCGGTTTATGAGGGAGGATAGCATGGAAGGAAACAGGAATGAAATGGATCAGGTAGTGAAGATAGCAATCTTGGATTCTAATCTAATAGTTTTGGCACTGTGTATACTTCAGGTCCTGTTACTTTCTTGATATGTCAACCATGTGAGCCACAAAATTAGTGCAGAATAGCTACTTCAGCTTTCACGATCTTTTGGATACCAAAAGACTAGTTCAGTCTCTGTGTGGACATCTTTATTGTTTCAGGATTTTTTTGTTTGTTTTTAATGGTGGGGTTTCTTTTTATTCATTCTGGTGTTTGTACGTAATATTCTTTATCTGCGTCAAAAACTGGCACAGTGCTCTGTTTGAGAAACTAAGGAATTACTTGCTGAAGTAATTGTTCTTTGGGTTTGTCAAAATACACAGCAGCATGTGTGGTAGCTAATCACTGGTTGTTAAAGAGCGACAATTCAAGGTTTACTGCTGGCAGATCCTACCTGGCAGGTCCTACTCTACTCCGTTTCTGGTGTGGAAAAGGAGGAAGAGTACTCAATGTAAGCGTTAACTTCAGATAGAGTTTGAGTTCTGAAACAGATATACTTAAGTGGAATGAATGCAATCATTTGGCAGGAAAAGTCAGTTTCTAGAGACTGAGCAAAAGCTGGCGTAGATCACCCTGTTAGGCCCATCTAGCTGATGTTTGAGGTAGTGCTGTGCAGTAGAGCTGCTGTGACCCCAGCTGTGTGAGTCCTACAGCACGGTGTGTGGGGCACTCGTGGGGGATAGCATATTCATTTTTTTTTTCCCACTTAGCTGGAAGAGGATGGAATCTGGGTTCTTATTTGTTTTCTTGTTTTTCTTTTTAAACTACTATCCAGTGGCATTTCCACTTTTCTGGCGAATGTATTTCTGAGAAGCAACATGTTGACTTTAAATTCAGGGCATGATTTGTTGTTCATGTAGATAAAGCAGTTGGCGTGAGTTCCTAGAGGTAACTATTCTGCTGCATGAAGACAGACCGTAGATGCCAATTTCACGTACTTACAAGATGGTAAAGTGTCAAAACACTTTGTGAGTTTTGGCTTGGAGTTCTTTTTGTGCTAATTAAACACTATTTTGCTTTGAGATAGGGGACAGAAGGACAGAAGAGGTTTTAAAGCTTTCCTGTTGAAACTGAAGAGTATGGTGCTTTTCCAAAATGAATGGACTATAAATAATGTCTTCTTTCAATGTCATCTACATACTGACTGCTGACCTGGCTAAAGTGACTATATTTTTAAAATTTGGATTAGAAAGTAAAGAGAACTTTGGTTGGTTTGGTTTTCTTTAACGTATAGCAAGAACTGCACACAAAACCACAATATTGAAGAAAGCCTTGACTGCAGCACAACTGGTCCCCTGTGATGACCTGTTGAGACATACCTTACCTTCTCAGATTGCACAGACCTATTGGGTGCAATTTAAAAGAAACCCTGAATGATTGTTTTGTGTGGGTTTTTCTTCAGAACTTACTAAAAATCCTGTGATATTCTCCAAAGAATAAGCTTCTTTTGGCAAATAGTTCAGCTTCAGTAGCTTCAGTTGGATTAAACATATTGTATTTAACCTAGCAGATTACCTGTCCTTGTATTCTCTTGAGGCTGGCTTGTTTGTTGGGCTTCATCACGTGGATGTTACCAGACTACATGTACCCCTGTATTTTCTGTTGTCCTTACTACTCCTGCTTGTCTTCACTTGCTTGCTGTTTGTATGAGAGATTCTAGATAAGTGTTCAGTGCAATCCCTGTTTCATAAATGGAGTGATGTATTGCACAGATCTGATGTCTCTTAACTTTTTAGCTTTCCTTGCATTTGGAGTCCACAAACTCCTAAGCTGTCCAACTTGTCACTTACCTACAACCCAAGTACTGCACCGTAGCTGATTGTGCACTTCCTATAGGTACAGCATGGCATTACTGGCCTAAATGTGAGAGCAGTATCAGTGGCAGAGCTGCCTCTTGCAGATTTTAAGTCCATAGTATGTTAGTGTGTAGTGCTGAGGCAGGAGGTGTTAACACACAGGAGTACAGTCTAGTAGTGCTGTCTTGTTTCTGGCTGCCTTCCAAGGCATGGTAGAAAGCACTGTCAGCTTTCTGCTGTCAAGTGTAGACACATCACTCTTGCAAGGTCAGAACTGACACCTGTCACAAACATGTCTATATTTCACTGTTGATTTTAGGAAATATAAGTATCCTGTTTGTTCAACAAGATTTTCTTGAGCCTTAGTTTTTTTTTCTACTTGTCTACATTATGGCAGATTGGCAACCAAAAACCTAAGTATTTAAAAGTTTTCTTTTTGTTAATTGGCTTTTATATGTGTTGGGCTTCTTTGTTTGTTAGAATTATGTTTGACATGCCTCAATCACTTTAAAGGATATATTTTGGTGTGCTATTAGTTCATTTTCATACTTTTGCTTTTCAACAGTCAATTTAACGCATGGGGTTTAGTCATTGTTTTAGTTTCTTATTTTACTTGCATTGCTCTTGCAAAATGTAAAGTGAATTTTAAACCAGCAGCAAGGCTAATATAAAGGTGTATATATTCATTTCCATTAAATGAAAATTGCTGAACTGTGCAGGCACAAGATACTGAATCTGTTTACTGGATGGGAGAAGGATACTGTGGCTTCAGAATACATATAATATGTTTATTTCAGGAAGAACGTTTTGTTTCTTGAAATTATTATGACATATTTTGTCATGTTAAGTATTCAATAGATTTGTAATATCTGCAGTTACAGGTTTGGTACCAGACTAATGGATAAAAAGAATGCACTGTGAACTGTTGGACATGCTGACTGAACTGAAAATGGTGATTTTTGGAGTTCCAGGGGAGAAACATGCAATTACAGTGGAAGAAAGAAATTTTATTAGTCTAAAAGTTACTGCTGAGTACTGAAAAGTGGGCAGAACAGAATGTTCTCTAGGATCAAATTGAGTCAAATTGCTAGCATAGCAGACTTCTGTGAGCTAGGTGAAGTTCTAAGAACTCGTGTTTAAAATAAAGTTAATAGCAACTGTTCTTTTCTGTGAACAAAACTCTAGAATAATGTACCATCCTTGTACATGGTATTGAGCATTATATTACTGCTATGTTAGGGACTAGGAGTCCTAGTACATGGAAAAAAACTAAGTTCTGTTCAGTTACTGCAAAAGTTGATGTACTTTGGGAAAATTTTGCTTGAAATAGAGTATGGGCTTCTTCCAGTGCAGAATGTTGTCTGAAAAACACCTGACACTTCAGGGAACACTTCGGTGAGCTGAAGCTGTGAAACAGTGAAATAAAAATGGTGTTTATCTTTTTTGAAACAAAGCTCCTTTAAGCTTCAGTGCAACTGAAGTTTAAAGCTGCTTATAATGTGCCGTTTCTTAGTCATCCTATATATATATCCTTTGTGACTTTAAGTTGAATGTATTTTGGCAGCTGTTTGTATTTGTTTGTAATCTGCATAAACTTGGGAATGTAAGTGCAGCACACTCATCCTGAGGCTCTACTTGGTTTTTATTAGGATAGTTAAATTCTTTTTCTAATAGGGTATGTGATGATTGACATTGTAATTCCAAGTGCAAAAAGGTTTCTGTTGCACTTGAAAGTTGTTCTCATAAAAGTATCAACTTTCCACATTGCTACTTCATTTCAGAGCTGCTGCCTGGTGGGAAGTGAAAGTCGCTCCAAAGTACTTGGAACGTATTTCGAGTTAGTTACTTGCTATTAGTAACCCAAGGGTTAAATTAAAGCATAATTGATCATAACTGTGCTGTGCCTTTCCAACAGATGTGTGTCACTATATCCTTTAAATTTGCAGTCACTAACATATTGTTCTCCTTGGCCTGAGTTTTGTGCAGCTTGTCCTTGAGCAATTGATAGGCTGCTAGTGCCTGGGGGTGGAGGACACATGAAGGGGGAAGAGCTGTTATGTGTTGGAGTAGGTGACTGAGCAGTAGAACCATTACCTTGTTGTCTGTTTGGAGAACGTTTGTGAGTAATGAATAGAAAGTTAATCCATTTGAATTATAAACTTGAAAATTTGTCCTGGCATATGTGCTTTAATACAAGAGATGTAGTTTTTGCCTTACTTCCATAAAATATTTTGAGTCAATGGCTTAAAAGGCCTTTAGGCTTTTGCAAAAGTCTGTCAGCAAGAAAACCTTGCATTTTGAGCAGGGTTCATAAATAGTTAATGGAACTTATTCTTCCTGCTCATGTCAAAACACAGATTTTTTTCAGAGTTTGATTTTATTTTTTTTCATTTCTCTTTATTTTCTTTTTAAAAGATAGCTGTAGTATGTTTGAAGAACTAAAATATTTTTCCTCCTCTAGGTGTGGACTTCAAGGTGAAAACTATTTCAGTTGATGGAAACAAAGCTAAACTGGCAATATGGGTAAGTCTCTCCTAAGTTCTTGATGTATTGCTTTGCTTTAGGAATAGCTAGGGTTTGTATAGTGTATAGTTTGTATAGAATCCTTTTCTGTTAATATGAAGGTGATTTGGAGAAGTGGGAGGTTAATACTGCAGCATTCAGAAGGTGCAATGAACTGTGGGACAGCTGGCTGATGGGTTGGTTCTGCTGCCTGTGAGCTTCTGCAGTACTAATTCCTGGTCTGGTTGGGATGGAAGTAGAGAAAAAGATGAATTAAATGGTATTAAATCAGTAGAAGGGTGCACTTCTTTACTATATTTTGCCTGTAACACTGAGGTTGTGTATTAATGGGTTAAGAATTACAATTGCATGCTCATACATTACCTCTTTAAATCCATTTTTAGTCTAAAATTCATAGCCCTCATACAAAGACTTTTATAGGCTCAATGTCAGATTTATTTGTGGCAGATGCATTTCAAAGAGAGAGGAGCAGTGTTTGTAATCATAGCTTTAGAGTGTTCAACTTCTGTTCTAGTTAAAAGTAGAACTTCTATTATGGCAAGTGAAGAAAAAGTACTTCCAATTTTTAAAAATATTCTCCATTGTGTAAACCAGCCCCCAGGCTTATGTGACTTGAAGCCCCTTTTGAATAGCTAGACCCAGTTGTCTTCTTGTACCAAGCAAGATTAAAACCTTGTTTCTCATATAAGCAAGATACCAAACCTTCATTTCCTTAGGAAGTAGTAGTAGAACATGAAATGTGTATTGCAATGTTTCTGTAGCTTGAAGGTTGTTTCATACCTCACTAACAAACAGGACTTAGGTCTTAGTTGTAGTAGTAATCATCCATGAAATGAACAGGTTTGACAAGGAAAATAAATGCAATAGCATGACAGAAAATAAAAAAGGCATACAGAATGAAAACCAGACTGATAGCAGAACGAGGAATGATAAGTTACTGTTACATATTGGTAAATATAAAGAAATAATCTTGAGCTAAACTGGAAAAGAAAAGCCTGTGAAGGTGCATCAAAACACAAAACCAGTTTTAGATGTGTATCATTGACTGAGTGGCTTGTAGAATGTTGAAGTCCAGTTTGCTTATTCAGGTTCTTTGTCAGGGAATCCACAGTGTTTCATGTGTCACTTCTAACCTGGGTAAATTGGATAAAGTTGTTTAAATATTCTATGCATAAAGTCTTCAATGAGCGTGCACTATAGCTTAATCTCTGATAAGAAAGCAGCATTCTAATTTTAGGATGTAAACTCAACTTTGCTTAAAACCAGAAAAGCCTCCGACTGACTTCTGCTTCTGCTGTGTTATGGCATGTTAGTGCATTTACCCAGATACTCAATCAAATTTAATTGGACCAAGTGATTGAAGTGAAGGAACTGGTTTTGTTGTCATGGGCTGTGATGCTTGTTAGAAAATCTTGGTGCTGCAGCTGTGCTGCTTTCTTGCTGGTTGCTGCAGTATTAGCTGCAGATCAAATGCCTTTGCAGAAACGGCTATCTAACTGTTAGATAATCCAGTTACATACTACATCTAATAGTTCAACGGTGTTTGCCAGGACAGACTACATAAAATCCCAAAGTTAATGTGTAGTAAAACAGCAGGGGATAGAATAAACTCAGCTAATCTGCTAGTGGAATATAGTTTAAATCTTACTTTGTATGTTCATTAGAAGTAGAATACCTGAAAGCTAAACTACATTCTGCTCAAATTCTAAATAATGGAACTTTCTGATTGGCTTTTTAGGATACTGCAGGTCAGGAACGGTTCAGAACATTAACCCCCAGTTACTACAGAGGTGCACAAGGTGTTATCCTAGGTAAGTGTATCTTCGCATGCTAGTTCAAATGTTTGTGGTTATCTCGTTACACAAACTCATATAGCCTTTATATGATATCTAATTGATATTAAAAATCTTCGTATCTGTGGTGAACAACTCATATTAAAGGATCTTGATGTCTCAACCTCTTTCTCATGTAGTCAGTCTTAACTGGCGTGAGAACCTCTGATTTTTGCATAAGAATAAAAGCTACTGCTATCTGAAAGGATAGCTTGGAGCTGTTGTCCTTGTGGTATCATGAATTTGTCTTTTATTGCTTTTTGTTTTTGCCTGTGCTTACTAAGTGCAGAGTGGAAAAAAAAATCACCTCAGTGGGGTCTCTCCGTATCAGTACGATACAGCTTTTTTTTTTTCTTCTCCCTGTTGTGTATTCCTAATGAAATTAATATAGTGTGGGATCTGGCTGGGGTTTTTTATTATTTGTCTCCCAATTGATGGGATGTTATGCAGTCAGAATCACTTAGAAAAGGCTAGCTGGGCACGTAGAAAGCACCTGTCTGTGTGTGAGAAACCCAGGCAAAACCCGTAATTGCAGCTTCACAGTGAAGTCTCATTTGTGCTTTTTTTTCGTATATGGAAGCCTGTTTGCTAGGCACTGAGCTCTGAAGTTCTACTTCTCCACTGCTAGGAGTGAGGAACTGACTAAAGTAAGGGCAGGGAAGTACATTTAATTTTCTTGAAGTTGCTTCTGACTTTAGAGAACCTTGCTAAGATATTGTGTCCAGTTAAATTGTTTAATGGGGAGTAACATCTGTCATGTGACCTCCTGATAGGTTTCCCAAGTCGTGAGTTGCATTATCTTCCTGGAATAGGAAGGTGCTGTCAAAGCATGTTGTGTCAAGTCACTTAGTTGCACTGAACCTGCCACTTACTGTTGAGAGCTGTAAACAAGCACTGTTCGAGAGATAGAAGGTTCTGCTGTCGAGATTTGCTCTCCCATTTTATTCACTATCTCCTGACTATTTCTTTGTTACCTGTCTTCCAAAAATAAGGTTGTTCATGCAAGCCAAGTTAGAGATTTGATCGAAAGAAGCTGTTTATGCCTGTCTGCATATGGGATGTGAAAACAAAGGAAAAAATCCTTTCATAGCTTCAGTACTGAAGGTCATGCCATCCTCTTTGCATAGCTGTTGTGTAGTGATTTTAGGTATCCTACATCAGGGATCTGCAAGTGTACAATTCCTTGGAGAATGATAGTCTCTAGCCTGTAAGCTAGGATGTATCAAGGTGTATTCGTCTGCGAACCGTAGGTGGCTGAAGCTTGGCGTTTTTCTGCATCAGTGATTTGAGCTGGTGGATGTCCTACTTTTTTTTCCAATTGTTCGTATAGAAGGTAAATTTGAATCCTTAGGACTCCTTCAATTTTCTGATTCAAAAAGCCATGATTTTTGCTCCTTTTGTAATGTAAGCTGTAATTCTTGGAAAAATATTGTGGAAATAATATCGCTAATATCTTTCAGTTTATGATGTCACGAGAAGAGATACTTTTGTCAAGCTGGATAACTGGTTAAATGAATTGGAAACATACTGCACAAGGAATGACATAGTGAAAATGTTAGTTGGAAACAAGATTGATAAGGTAAACCAAATTCAACTGCAGTAAGTTGTCTGCTGGTGTATTTTGTTAATAAGGAATACTAATGTTTTGTTTTATTACAGGAAAACCGTGAAGTTGACAGAAATGAAGGCCTCAAATTTGCAAGAAAACATTCCATGTTGTTCATAGGTATGTTATAGATATTTGCAGAGATCTTTCTTGATTTTTGTTACATAAGGAAAAGTACCACTTCTGTAGGATTGATAGTCTTTATATGTCCAGTCCAGCTGATGTTTCTCACCTGCAGTAGGCACAAAGATAATGGGTATTCCTGTTTTTTAAAATTGTCCCTATGTTCAGTTATATGTTCTAACTGTGGATGATTGTGTAGAAATTCATAAGGATGAAGGGCAGAGTACAGGCTCTCTGCAGCCTGATGAAACCTGTTTTGGGTTTGGGGTTTTGTCTGATTTCTTTTCCCAGCTGACTTGCTAAATTAATTACAGAAACAAAATGAAAGAGGGAAAACTGGTGCTAGTGGCCAGCCTTCAGTATAGCAAAACAGCTGGTACCTGAGAGATATCTGTATTAGAACTGTAAAAATAGGTAGGTGTATAATTAACTTATAAATGGTGGTGGGATTGAATAATGACATAATTGTGACTGAAGCAAATATATTGGTCTCATTTTGCTGCTAAATGAAATGAGTCTTGTAGGCAAAGCCATATAATGATAAATTAAAATATGGGTGTAGAAGTGGCTCCTTATGCATATGTTTTTTACGTGTTTCACCTAAGGATCAGAAGGGATTATTTAACAGGATGATTCCAGTAGCAGAGCGGTTCATTGACATGTACTCATTCATTCCTGTACTTAGACTGACATTCTTTATCTCTGACTAAAGACTTATTTTTGTTTAGTGTCCTGCTGTGTTTCTTTTCAGTTACAGTGTCAGATGTGGAAATAAAAGTTCAAAGTTGAGGCACAAGCTATTAAGTGCATGGAAGACGAAAACAAAAATGAGAATTAGACTATAAGTGTGCATATATGTATGTATGCATGCTACCGATATTAAGTATCTGCATAGACAAACAGGGCAAGCCCTTGTGGAACAGAACGATTTCTGATGGTGTCTGTTGTTCTCATAATATAACCTGTGATTAGATTTCTTAGTCTTGGTCAAAGTAAGGATCCTGAGTGAAATTACCTAGAATTCTTCTAACTGCAAAAGGAATGAAATCCCTTATTGCTTTTTGTCAGATGAGTTTTATCATGGTGATGGACCCAGAATGCTGCAGTATGGAGCCTTGGTTCTTATGGTCTGATGGTACTGCAGTTATGACTAATGTACAGAACTGAAATACAGAATAGCAACTAGGTTTTTCAGACAAAAATCCTAATTTTTCCTACTAGAGTACTTTCCACAGAAAAATAAAGCTAAGCTATAGCTGTCTCCATATGTTCTAGTGAAGTTCAACTTGAAAGCTCTTCTATTAAAAATACTTTGAGGTGCTACCTGTGTGGTGACAAATCTGCATACCTGCTCATTTTGGCACTGCTGTATTTTTACAGAATATGTTGTAGAAGTTGTAAGTCTGTTGTAGGTTGAAACTTAACTGAAAGAGAAATATTAAACAAGTTACCAGAAGTTATGGTAACACTTGACTTTTTGTGTCCCCTCTCCAGAGGCAAGTGCAAAAACATGTGATGGTGTGCAGTGTGCCTTTGAAGAACTTGTTGAAAAAATCATTCAGACTCCTGGACTGTGGGAGAGTGAAAGCCAAAACAGAGGTGTAAAGTTATCAAACAAGGAAGAAGGATATGGAGGAGGAGGAGCATGTGGTGGATATTGTTCTATGTTATAAACTTTGGGAAGCTTATTCTTTGCATATTTAAACAGATAGTTACATCTTTCTGTACATAAAGTCATTAAATGCTATTTTTAGGGACCTTGCAGTTTGCACATATTTGTTTTGTATCATGGCAGTGAACACTTGTAGAAAAAATGTTCTGCAGCTTTCCCAGTTTGAAAATGTTATGGTAAGCATGCCCAATTTGCAATCTTCAGGTTTTTATAAGTAGCATAAATAATGTGCAGGAACAAATGCACTAAAAATTTTACAGCTGTATACATTAATTGTGTAACTATTCTAAACAAAGCCATCTAACAAACACATTACTGCATTGTCTGCTCTTCATCTTATTTTTAAATTCTGTTGAAATTATAGAACTATATAGTGTGCACAGATCTTGGAAACAGTATGAGCTATAAATGTTACATTTCATCTCTTCTAGTAAATGCTTTTTTAAGGTATTAAAAGCAGCAGGATTATACAGTTCGTAGACAAATGTGATAAAACTTTGTCTTACAGCAGTGGAGTCTAAAACACAAATTGGCACAGGCCCTAGTTGCTATCAGCACTTTCTTGAAGAGATGCTTTGAAAGCTTCCTTTGCAAAGCTGGGAGATGCCATGTTTTCCTTTTAATCATCACTTCAGTTGATGGCTTAACTGGAGTTTTAATCCTGTGATATTTATATACTAAATTTGTGGTACTCTTGCACTCTAGGTTTTTATGATGGTCTGCTCTAGACTTGCTGCAGAAAGTCTTCATTATTGGCAAGGGGTGTGAGTGATGTCATTGTTCTTTCATTGTGAATCAATTTGCCACACTTCAGTATGGATTCCTAATTTTCTGAAATGTTTGTAATATAAGTTTATCTCAACTGTAGCTCACTGTGGCTGTGAGATCTCTTATCACGTCTGCTTTGTGCAGCTACTTATTCAGAAATAAAACTTCTGTCACGGACACTAAATGGGAAGCTATAGGGCTTCTTGATCTCTGTATGAAAAAATACTATTGCAATGAGTATTCACTTGAATTTACTGTATCAAAGCCAATGGTTTGTTTCAGAAGACTTGTATAGACTTAATAAATTTTTTTCCACAGTATTCAACTTTTTTAACATCTTTCTATTGCAGAGTTCTATATTTTCTAGCACATATGGTTTAAACAAGGTCATTTCGTACGTACAAATTATTTCTGAAGGACGAGATGCTGTGCTCTGTGGGTTTTTTAAAATAATCACTGTAGTGCAGTCGGTAAATGAACTATTAGGCAGTTTCTTGTAAATACAGTGAATGACAGTACCTTTTCTTACTGCAAGGTTTTGTCAGCATACATGATCTGTGTTTTGCAACAGGTCTTGGCTGCTTCTGTTAAAATACGCTTTCCTCTTCACATGGTTACTTTGTTTTCTATTCTGTTTTATACTTGATAGAAAACTACCAAAATTTGAAGACTTAACCATGCTAGTTGTTTTTACTAAATATTGTATCTAGTATTGTTAATGTAGTAGGATAATTTAAGTATGTAAATGTAATTAATATTAAATACTCGTAAACATTGTATTAAAATAATAGATTTGTGTTACTGTTGCATGCAGAGTATGTGGGCTGAGCAAATCTTGTTTGTTAGCATTGAAGTCAAAGGATTTTGGTTTTTGGAGGCTCACAGTAGAGGAAAGTTGTAGGTGAATTAAAACTCTGAATAACTTTGTCAGCAATAGTTGGCAAGTATCATAGTGCTGGCAGATGCCTGTAATTTATTTCCATATTTGTTTCCCCCCTAGTTTGGGTGCATCCTTATGCTGAGAAGAGACTTAACTTTTGGTTTCTCACAGAAGGTCCTTTTATCACAGGACCTGGATTCATTTTTTATTCTGCCTTTGCCACATCTGACAGCTTTTGTCAGAGGAAGGGAATGGCAGGGCACTCTGAATAGTGGGTATTGTTCTGCAAAAGAATTAAGTCATTTATTCCTTATTTCCCTGCAAAACATTTCTGGGAGAGAAGTATTCTGAAGCAGCATAATTAGCGAGACTGAGAGCAGTTAGAAGTTTGGGGTTTTTTTAAGTAGATGTTTTCTAATTGACTTGCAACTAGCTTTTCTGTCTTCATCTTTTAAGCCTGTTTAGTTACATCTCTGAGGAATGTTTTTCCTAGTGTGTCACTTCATCATTGCTCTGTCGAGAAGCTGTGCACTGGAAGGCTGCATTCCTGTGCTTCCAGTATTTGTTAAAGCAAATTTAGCAACAGTTAACTCTGCTACATTTTTAAGTTCTTTCTTTCGCCTTTTTTTTTATGGGGGGGATGGTTTCTGGAACTGCCATCTTTCAAATAAATCTGTTCCCATGCTTCCCAAGTTTTTTCCCCCCCTTTGTTCGTCAGGTTATCTCCAAGTACACATCCACTGTTGTAGTTTTAATACAAGTGTATCTGAAACTACTACAAGCTGTATCATAAGCTCTGCTCAAAACTGATTTAGGCTTATTTGTGGAATAGTGGGTTTTGCATCCAGAGAAGTATGCGCAAGAGGTCCTTCACCCTACCTCAGTAGGTTGCAGAGGAATAATGGAGAGAGCTGTTTGCTCTTCATCGAATAATGAGAATGTGTCCATGTCCGTGGCAGGGAGTTTTATACACTAAAGCACTAAACCACAGTGAGGTAACTAAGAAATCTTCCATGATCATGAAAGGCTGTTAAAACTGAAGTTGCTTCCAGTTCATTTACTCTAGTCAATAAAGTCCTGATTAGCAGTTTAGTACTCAGGCCTGGCAGATGTTTTTTGTAGGCTTTACACTAGCCTGGAAGAATATGGCACAGCACTTGCATCTTCTTAAATTTACACATGAGAATACTGCTAAGTGTTGTTATGGTTTTGTCTTGTATTTCTTCTGCTGCTGTTTTAAAAAGGGAGGTGGGACAGGCTTCTGATGGAGGTTTCAAGATGCTGGGATTTTTATTGCTAATGGGGCTTTTGTCCAAACTACAGCATCACTTTTCCTGTTCTCCTGCTGCAATAATGAGATCAACAGCTGGCTCAAAGTAAGTCTTAACTAAATGAAAACGAGAGTTCAGTAAGTCCCCAGACAATAACAATGATTGCCTCATCAGCCATGGCAGAACTTGAGGGCATGGTGGTCTTGCTGCCATTGTGTACTGCAGTGATAACTGCTCTGTATAACTCCTTTTTAGTTCCCTTGTTTGCCAGTAACTTGATACATAGTGAACTACAATAACCCCTCTAATTTTGCCCTGTAGTTTGGTGCAGTAATTCTATGTTTTGAGGCCTAACTGATGCATTTTTTCAAACACTTGCAAAACATGGGCAGCCTGTGTTGTGGTCAATACAAGTTACTGCTATTTAGCTACTGGAGGATTGATACAAGTGTTCATGGTACGAGCAGCATGGTATGCATCCAGCCCGTAGGTGCCATCCTGTCCAAAGCCCCTGTGGTAGGTTTGTGTCTTGCTGTCCTTCTGTGTGCCTTATTGATGCCTTAGTAATGCCTTATTGATGAAAGCATCAATAAGCAACACTAGCATGAACAGGGCTTGTTCACGTTCCCAGACAAATCATTGCATACATTTCAAACCTAGTTGAGCCTCGAAGGGCAAAATATAAGGTGTTTTTCCTGGCCACTGTTCAGCACTCACTTAATGGAGAAAAAGAGCTCTCCATTAAAACTTCCAAGTTTTTTTTGTTTCTACACCCTTTGTGAGTACCTGTGGCACCTTAATTAAAAATTTATGAAGGGTTATATTGGCAAAGAACTGTGAAGATTGTGTTTTCAAGCTACTGCATGCATATATTCTGTGACTGATTTTAATGCAATGGAAGTTTTGTCCTTATCCTTGGGCCTGCGTAACATCTGGTCTTTTCTGTTAGAGTGAAAATGGTCACAGTGAGTAAATTTTTCTTTTTGTCGTGCTCCCAGTTTCTGTAACATCTATGCGTGTTTTATGTACAATGATAGCAAAATTCCCAGTCAAGCTCTAGAATTTCTGGGCTTTAGTTCTTTATTTTAGAAGCTTAAAACAACCTCAGAAGAGTTTTAAAATAGAAGTGTCAAATCACGATTGGAAGGAAACTCTTCTAGTGTTTTCTGTGTCTCATCAGCTCTGGATTTACTAGCATCTGGTAATAAGTCTGCTTGGATCCTTTTGCAGGAGTGCTTGGTTCCCAGTTCTTAATGCTTGTCAGGCTGGACTTTCTGAGGAATGCAGCTATCCAGATGTTGTTGACAGCACAAAACTTGTTCTTTAACAGTAATGAGAAGGTCCAGATGTAGCTACTTAGGATTAGGAGTGAAGCTGTGTACTGGGGTTCAGGGAAGAGCAGTAGCAGCCCCCCAAACTGTGAAGACAGTTTAAATAATGTGTAATATATTGTGTACACAAAACAGAAACTATTATAATGCACAGTATAGTAAGCATATTTAATATAGCTAATGACAATACTTTATTAATATAATTTAATAAAATACATAAGTGTATAAGTATTTTATATCAGGGATTATGTATCATCTATAGAAATTCAGCTTTAGATGTAATTATTTTAGTTCAGGTTAGAGGTATGAGGAAGATAGATGGATAGATGCATGCTAAGCCTGTGGGCAGGTGTCCTCCAGAAGAACAGGAGTAAGGATGCTTATGGAAGCAAGATGGAGGGAACTTGAGGGACTGGTATAAAGTTGTCAGAGGAGGCTTAGGTTGGATTTTAGAAAAAGGTTCTTCACCCAGAGGGTGGTTGGGCACTGGAACAGGCTCTCCAGGGAAGTGGTCACAGCACCAGCCTGACAGAGTTCAAGAAGTGTTTGGACAATGCTCTCAGGCACATGGTGTGATTCTTGGGGCTGTCCTGTGCAAGGCAGGAGTTGGACTTCGATGAATCTTTTGGGTCCCTTCCAACTCAGAATATTCTGTGAAGAGTTGAGCTTTCCCCAGTTGAGCTGGAGTTGAGCTTTCCCCGGAAATGGACCTGGGGGTTCTGGCAGACACTAAGTGAACACAAGGCAGCAAAGTGCCATTGTGACAGGTCCATTTCTGTGAAGCTGCTGTCCAGTGAGGCGGCCACAGCATCTACTGGTGCCTGTGGTTGTTCCTTCCCTGGGGCAGGACTTGGCACTTCCCCTTACTGGGCTTCACAAGGTTCTTTTTGGCCCTTAAAAGGGATCTCCTCCGTCCCTGGGTGGGCTCGAACCACCAACCTTTCAGTTAACAGCCGAACGCGCTCTCCGATTGCGCCACAGAGACTGATGTGTTGCACTTCCCAGAGGAGCTGAGTTCCTGACTGTGTTTGATAAGTGCTGCTGGTGGTGCCTGTGTGTGCTGAAACAGCGACAGGGTGGTACTGCAGGCACACTGCTGCGCAAACCTGATGTGCTATTGTGTCAGAATACAGAGGGAAGAAATGCTGTTACCTCCTGTGGGGAGTGAAAGATGGGATTCTTTTGATTTGAAGTAGCTGTTCCTCACTGCTTACCTCTCTCAGGAGAGGAGGTCCTGGGGTCGTGTCATGCTAGGCCATCTGCTAGCTGTTCCAAGTTAACCAGTGCTTTTTGTGCTTCTGGAAATTTAGCTATAAGAAGTCTGAAAACCTATGTGAATTGTTAATTGTATGTTAATGCAATTAAAGCAAAACACAGGTATGCTTCAGAACATGGATTACGGGACATCAGGCTTACTGACTGGAGAATTCTCAGTGCAGCTGGGAATTGGGTGTTAGAGGTGAGAGAGCTGTTGGGCAGATCTTAATGAACAGGGGAGATTTCACAGTGAAACTCACATTTTTAAGGTTCATACCTCAAAGAAAAAAGATATCGTCAATGCTACTGGGCATATGTATTTTTTACTGTCAGTCATCAGCCAGGAAAAGGTGGAGCCTCCTGCTCTGTATGCCCTTTTGTATTGGTGAAACAAAAGGATATGAACTACTGAGATGCATGACAGGAGCTGAGTTCTGTTCAGCTAGTGAATCTGTACCTGGTTTGTCTAGTTTTCTGCCAGAACAAAACTGTTTTAGATTCCAGCCTTTTTGTTGTTGTTCATTTGGTGAAGGAAATACAGCAAAATGTTGGCTTGAAAATGGTTGAATTGCTTTAGAAAGTTAGGAAGCTTAATCTCTGCAGGGCTGTGCTTTGAAGTGCTACTGAGAGCATTGTTGGTGAAGTTCTGGTCACTGAGCTGCACAAGCATAGGAAGATGTATAAACTGTAGAAGGAATTGGAGCAACTTTCTTTTTGAGAGATAGGAGCTGTTAGGTGGAGAAAAACTCTCAGTAGCAGCAGTAGATAACCTTTCCTAGCAGGGAATATGACAGTGAGCTTCTTCCTTTCCTGTCCTCGGGTGTTTTAAGCTGTACTCTAAAGGAGTCTACACCGTGTGCCTCAAAGCTGTGGGGCAGGTCTCTCCCACAGTGTGCAGTGGGGTCTTACTCCTCCAGCTGCTCCCCTCAGGAGCTAAAGGGATGGTACTTGGGTGCTCTCTGCCATGCACACTGGGTTACCTGCCAGGATCCCTCGTGTAAGACAAAGGTGGAGATCCAGGTTTCATCCTGAGCTGGATTTGGAGGGTGGCTGGGCTGTATGGACCTGGGTTGGCATGTGTGATGTTAGAGAGAATCCGCTCCTTTTTCCTCCCCTATCCCTCAACTGCTTGCAAGTCAGATGGACATAAAGGTCTTTCTTCTGGACTACAGCATTGCTCAAGTGCATGTGTGCACTGCATGAAAAGTGATACCTAATAATGTGTAAAATAACTTTCAGATGTGAGAGGCTATGTGCGTTCTCTTGCTCTGTAACTTCCGCCTCCCTTGCAGCCTCTCCTGTAGGCTTTGCAAGGGTTAGATGAGTTTGCCACTGAGCAGAACTCTTTCCTCCAGAGCTTTTATCTTTTAAATGACCTACTGAAAAACTCTCCCTTTGCCTGTGCACAACGGATTTTTGTCAAGTCCTGTCAAATCTTCTAATCTGTTTCTGTCTTATGGTGCAACTTACTTTTATCCCAAAACGCAGCTCTCCAAATTTGCCAAAGAAAACACTGGGCACTATAGAAAGACTATTTTAAATGAAGGTGTTTGGAGGGAGCTGTTAGGAAAGTAAAAAAGTGTAAGAAAAAAAAAAGGCAATGTGTTTTTTATATATATATACCTGTTTAAAACAATCTTTTATGCTCTGATTAGAGACTAAGTGGACCCTTGAAACCACGGTCTCCTTCCTTATTGAAATTTTATATCTCTCAGTTAATAAGGGGCCTTGAAAGTCCTGGAATTTTTATTTAAAGGCCAATGTGAACATTATATGATCTTTTCATATATATATATATATATATATATATATTTTTCATATATTTTCTTGCCAAGCTGATACAAGAGAAAGAAGATATTTGTCTTGGGCACCTTCAGTTGGCCCTCTCCAAAGCCTGAGTTCTCTGTAATCGTTAGTCCTTTGCAGTGCGCAGAGAGGCTTGCAGAGGCACCACAAGATGGGTCTTGATTGCTGGGGAAGCATTTAGGTGGCAAACTCCATTTGAGTATTTGGGCACAAATTATTTGTGTGAAATCTTACAAAGACACAGAAACCTGCAGCTTGAACTAATATCCCTGAGTTCCCACTTAGTGTCCTTGATGCCAACCACTTATTTCCTCCCCGTTCAGTAGTGGTAGCTTTCCTATAATAGTTTGCTGGTGCCCTATGTAAACTTCATTTCGGTGCATATGGGAAAATAGGGATTATGGCTGTTACATTGTAGGAGCCTTGGTTGCATAATACCCAAATCTAGGTAATTAATAATGTAGGGTTATTACGTTGTAGCTGTTCATTCTCAGTAGGACTTTTTAAAATCTTCCTTGGTTACTAGGGAGTTGAAAACTATTTTGTGAGGAGGAAGAGGGAAAAGAAGAGCTCAGGTCAGATAAAATGAAGAGTGTTTGACCGGTGACTGTATTTTACAGCTTGGTGCAAGCTCCAGAAGGACTGGGGAAGCTCAGGCTTGCTGGTAGAGTATCGGTGTTAGCTGCTGTGAGAGGGATGAGGAGGACACTTGGCTCCTCTCATACTGGTCATACTCCTTCAAAAAATGTTTATGATTTTTGGAATCTAATGATTTATATGTTCAAGCTGAATATTGTGTCCTAGGTCATGACAAGAGTGCTGAACTTGCAGGAGTCCTGTGTTCACACAAACAGTATCTTGGCCTTGCTGAACACTCTCCTTTCACAGGCAGTCCTTATCTGAAAACTTGCTTTCCTATAAAGCATAACATGGAAACTTGTGGAAGGATTTCCCTTTCAGAACAAAAGCAAAATCTCTCAGTGACTCTCTCTGGTGTTCTGCAAATGCAGTTCTTTGTGACTTACAGATGGAGAAATTGAACCTTTGTGCGGGCTTCAGGCTTAAACTGGCTTATTTTAGTTTATTTTAGCATTTTAAAAGTCACACCTTTAGTTAAACTGGTTCAAGCTGGCCATGTAGAGAAGTCCAGAGATGGAGCACACTAAATGACTGCCTTAAAACTGGGCAAAATTGATGACTCTCTCCTGTATGGCTGAATGGCTCCAGCTGGCTTTTGTTTTATCTTACAAGAAACCTCTGTCTGAGGCAGTGTCAGGATTAACAGCCTGGCTGCTTTGTTCCCTTTCTTGGAAAACTACTCCATTTGACTTCCTGGATGCTGTGAAAGTTACTGTAAAATCAGATGTGAAAAAGTTGCTTCCCCAAAGAATACCTCATCACAACAGGCAGATTTTTGCAAGGCAAGGAAATTCTTAAAAAACAAAGTTATTTATCATGGGGTAGACCAAGTAAGGTGAAGAAATGCAGGAAAGGAGGAAGAGCAGAATTGGTTTTGCACTAAGTGCTTTTCAAGTTCTCTTCCATAAGATGGCAGCAGCTTATTTTGTGAACTGTACTGGGAGACTGATGTGAAGGGGTATCTGCTGGAAGCTCTACAAAACAGGCATTCAGTCTAAGGCTTTAATTCTATTTTCTTGGTACACATCTCTTATAATTGTCCCAGTGTAGATCAGTTGTGAGCCTTACTTTATGTGCAAAACCATTTTCTGTTGTTTGGTACAGTGGTCATTTTATTTTATTTTTTTCTAAATACAGGCACAGATGCTTTTGCGTTTGTAAAGGTTTGGTGTGCTGGATGTGGGTAGAGTGACAGGGTTGTTTGACCTGTTTTGATATTTTAAAAGTGTTTCACTTTGTATGGTTATTTTGTTAATAATTGCCCAAAGCAACTTGAGTTCTGTGAAGAGGTAGTAAAACAGTTGGGATTTTTCTCTCCTCAAATAATTGGAGTTCAGTTTCATGACACAACTGTTCTCAGTGGAATCAGACACTCATTTTCTCTTGAAGAGAGAGACTGTGGAAAGAGGGGATTTTTTTTTTTCCCCTAACAGAAAACAGTGGAAGGAAAAACATATGGGAAGAACTATTTTCTGAAGTCTTATGACATAAAGGATTTTATATTTCAGCTATTTCACTTTCCCTTCTAAAGGTTTTCCACATTTTCAGTG
This sequence comes from Lycocorax pyrrhopterus obiensis, assembly GCA_014706295.1. NCBI lineage: Eukaryota > Metazoa > Chordata > Aves > Passeriformes > Paradisaeidae > Lycocorax > Lycocorax pyrrhopterus. The sequence continues at coordinate 16,389,161 of JACSVZ010000002.1, read as the reverse complement.
ACACCCACAGTGGTGTGTGCAAAACATTTGTGCAGTTTGACTGTCTCATGTTCTTTCATGCATTTTTTTTCTGCAGATGAATGTCAGACACTTATCCTGTTACTACCAAGTACTTAACAGCCATAAACTGCTGTGATACCCACTAATAGAAGATTCTATTTAAGCACAAATTATGAATAGTCTTCTCAGTGTTTGTGTTTATTCTGAATAGCTGGATAACATGGGAGGAGCAAAAAGCACCCTGTTTTTGCTTTCCCTGGTGCTTACACTTACTGGCTAATGTTAGTCATCTGTTTTGGTTTCCTGTGGCCCATTAGTATCCAATCTATCAAGTGTCCAGGAGCCACAGTAACAAAGCTGTAAACTTGAAGACTCAAGGAACAAGACTCTGTGGTATTTGCCTTCTGTTAATTATTAAATTAAACTGTTTTAAATTCTGTGATTCTGATTTCTGGTGTTGATGTGCTGTTGCAGTACAACCCAAATGGAGTCCACCCCGAGCCAGTTCTGACATTGCTCCCCTGTCCTCTAGTTCATGCTCTGGCTTGGTGAGGAACCCCGGTCTGGGTCTTGTCTGGAAGTGAGTGGGCCAAGCTAAGCAAGTGTGAGTAGTTTCCACAGCACTGCTGGGACAGGGATGTGCCCAAATTACTAATGACAGGAGTCTGATAGTTTTAGTCCCAAAGGAGCATTTGGGTGTTTAGAGGCCAAGAGCAACTCTCTCTTAACTGTTGGACCTGCTTTTCTACTGAAAATATCGAGTGAGATGAATTGCTTTAGCCCTTTTTTCCTTTCTCTGAACTGTGCCCCAAGTTGAACTAGGAAAAGAAGGACTTTGAACTCACAAATTTTAGCCAGTGGTGAAGTTTAAAGTCTTCAAAGAAGTTATGCTTGGCAAGAAATGCAGTATTTTAAGGGGTCATTTCATTGTTACTGGTGTGCAGTGCGTGTGTTGCCTGATTTATACCAAGGAGACTCCTGGAATGTGTGTCCTGGTGACTTCTTTCCTTCTTTCTTTCCAATTAACTTTAAAGAAATAAAAAGAGAGATGAAAGCAAGTTATTTGAATAATATTTGAAATGTATTTATTCTAGAAAGGTTCACATTCTTTTCAAGAGTCCACTTTCTTTCACTTTCAGAATGGATTCTTTTACACCTCAGGTTATTTGCCTTGTGATAGCATCCAGAGACTCTGGTCAGGATGGCTCCAGAGGGCTTGGGGAAACAAAATGGGTGAAATGAAAAGTAATGAGCACAGTTTGGAGTGCATGAGGAACACTGGGTGTGCAGAGTTGGCTTGTGGCACTGAGCACAGGAACAGATCAACACAGAGCTGGAGCCTGGATGGGAAGGACCAAATTAAATGTAAAAAGGTTGATTCAGTTTAGGGAATGAGGCTGAGAGGGCTGGCCCAACATGTAGCTGAGTGTTAGCTTAAGGATGGGGCTTTTTGTGGCCACATACAGTGCCTTTGCTTTTCTTTTTTTTCCTGCAAAGTTTTGTTACAGAACAAGTTAATGACAATAATTTTGGTTAGCAACTAATTCCTTGGAGCAAATACCTTTAAGTCAATTGAGTATCAGATGTTGCCACATATTACTTTGTTTTGGTGTTTAGCCACAAATAACTCATGACAGTTTTTGTATTATAATACACCATAATTTACTTTAAGCAAGCATGTAATTCCTAAGAGACAGAGTGGCATTGGGCTTATGTGTTCTTTGGTCTGCTCTATATTGAATCCAACACAATGGGTGCAGCTGATTGATTTAATGTCATCCTAAAAGAATTCACACAGGCTGCTGAAAAAGAAAGCAGGCCATGGAAAGAAATTGTAACTAAATGTGTTCTTAAATATAGGGCTACAATGCACACAGAGTGTGTATAATGCTATCCCTTGCTGAACTTTTTCAACTGTCTTGAAGCCTTAACCTCCTGTGGGATAAGAGGAAAAAGAAGGAATCCAGTAAATTCCATTAAACAGTAAATTCTGTGAAATGCTCCTTTCATGTCAGACAGGTGGAAGTTCAGGATTCTAGTGCAGTTCAGGAGAAATGTGAGATTCATACCAAGCATGAAGGTATTCTGTTTATTGGCACAATGGCTTAAGTAAGAGCGAGAAATTCAATAAATCTGTTAAAATCTCTCTACTAGATGGAGGTAACTTTTGGGGAGTTTTCAAGTCTACTGTATATCAAAGCAGTTTGCTAGTTTACTTTCTGTTCATGGGCTGGGTGGGAAAAAAAGTCATGGAGCTGATCAATAGGTTTAAAATAGGTTGGCCTGCGGTGGTATACACCAAAGCTGACATTTGGTGCTAATATACCTGTTCCTCTGATCAGATCCTGACATGACACTAGCATTAGGTGTTGGTTTGTGTTATAGAAAAAACAATAGAAATGCAGTGTTTTGCTCAATAAGCCCAATTATCTGGGAAACACATGATGGGTTGATGCTTGTTCCATCAGAGCAGAGAAATAATATACACAGTCACCTCTGACTTGCACCACTTTCAGCAAATTGACTTTGTTTTGATTTTGGAGAGGTTGTGTTTTAAAAGTGTCAGTATTCAACTGAGAGAGGCTATTTACCTTTTATTTACTAGACAAACCATGTGATTCCTTGCATTAGGATGTTCATTAATTCTGCTCTGTTTTAACTATGTCAGAAACTTACTAAAAAGGGTTCAGAAAAATTCCATGCCAGATATTTCAATGTACTTTAGATGATTTATTTTATTCTATTTCTAGCTTATTATATTTAAAATTATACTTGAATGCATTCCTGAACACGGGCCTAAATAAATCATTTTTATTTCAAAAACAATGGAAGTAACTTCAACCAATACACAGAAGGATATCGCTGAGTGAGTGTGATGCTTACTACATGGCTTTGTATGCTGCTCTTGAAATAGTACCTATGGCAACTCTAAATCACATTTTTCTGGTACAATTGTCCCCAGTGCTGCAACAGGATCTGCCTGCTAGGAAGCTTGCAGCCCTCAAATCCTGCTGAGCTCTGGGGGGCTTTGTGTGAGCTTGAGGATCTGTGCCAGGGTGAACTTTGTTGCAAAGTGGAGGCTGCAGTGTTGAAAATGGAGTGACAAGATGGAACTGAGAAAATGTGTGTCCTCTTGTAGCATCTCCAGCCCAGAGAAATGACATCTTTGTGGCTGCAAGGGTTTAAGCAGGTTGTATTTACTAGTCTTCTAGTATTTAGTTAAAATATGGTTAGAAGTGGACTAAAGAGAAAAAACAAACAGAAATTTTCCTTACCCTGATGGGTTGGTGCAGGTTGATGTCATTTACCTTAGCATGCCTGTTCTTGGAGAAACTGGTACTGATCAAATATGTACCAGTAAGAAGCCAATTTATGTACCAGAAATGACTACATGTGTTACATAATTAGAATACCTGCCCCAACTTCTGAAACCTATCGTTGCTGGGCCTGCTTTTAATCTAGCATCGTCTCTTCAGCTTGCAGGATGAAATGTAGATGGGGAGCCTTATGAGAACCAGATGGGAAGCCTGGCTGGAGGGCTGCTGGGGATGGAGACTACCTTGGCCCACTCTGAGCCAAGTGTACTGTGTACCTTCGAATGATACCTTAATCCATGATAAAGACAGACAGCTCACTTTTCCAAAATCAAAACCATATTCATCAATGGTAGCTTCTTTCCAACACAGTACGGGCTACTGCTCTGAGAGATGCTGTCTGGAACAGCTTGATACAGGCAAAACTAGATGACTACACATGGATAAGATAAAATCATTCAGCTGCCTAATAAATAAAGTTGAAAGATGTTCTAAGATGACACAAATTCAAGTACTAACTAGATTTATTATCCCAGAGGGATGTTTGCTCCACCTTTCAGTCACTGAATGCTAATTTATGGTGCACGTTTTTAGGCTTGATTTTTTTCCCCCTTTTTAAGAAAGAAAACCTTTAAAATATGGTTAGTTGACCTGGTGCTCTCTGTCATTAGCTGCGTACTGCTTAAATTAATACAACCCATTCAAAACTGTTGTTGAATAGATGGGTTTTTAAGTCAGCAAGGATTCAGTTTTGGTAACTAAATGTTATTCGTATATGGTAGAAGTAAAGTCAATAAACTCTAAAGGCAAATATATTAAAGAATTCTTATGCAGCATGATTTTCCTCTTGCCATCGAGGGAAAAGATTGTATTTTACACAGGAACTGAGATGTTTCCCTTTCTGTGGTCTTGTGTGGATTTAACTGAAGCAGCAACTAAGAGAAATAGGAGTTTCATAAAGAAAGCCTTGTTGATAATTATAGAGTGGTTGTTAGAGTATGTTCATAGCCTTTATTTTTCTTGTTCAGAACTTTATTATGGATCTTTAAGTTTCAAATACTCTTGATACTTTGCATGTGGGAGACAGATTTTAGGTAAATAAACATAACTTATTATTTTGAGACAATGCTTCAAATATATATTTTCAGGGGCATGTTCTTTGTTTGACCACATATGCCTGCTATAAATCTATAAACTAACTATTTTAAACCAGATTATCAGACTGTAAATAGGGTAAGTTGGAGCTAGAGAGAGAAATAAATACTTTTTCTAGTTAACAGTTCTAGTTCTAGCAAATTGCCCATAAATGAAACAGGTATAAATGATGAATTGGTTGTTCAAGGTTTTCATCATTGTTTGAGTTTAAAAAATTAACCAGAAAAACATAAGCTGTTGTGTTCATTTTCTAAATCAGGGGCTATATTTATATTTGCAGAAAAGTAAGAAACTTTGACAGCCATCTTTTGAACAGCATGATGTGTTTTTCATCTACTTATTCTATCAAGAGCAGAAACTGATTGAGGAAAATGTGAAACTTAGCTTACCAAGTTCTGTCTACAAAGATAAAATACTTCTTCGGCTAGGATTCTGCCTGTTACTTTTTTAAAATCTTTTGAACTCCAGTGGTAGAATTTTTTTTAGCCCTGCACATGTGAACAACTTGGTGGCACAAATAACCTTCAAAAGTAAGGCATTAATTGATCTGGAAGAAAAACTTTAAGTAACCTCTCTTCTTTCCAGGTAATGTTCTCCTTTGGCAAACAATTTGTGTTAAACTCACAGCATCCTCAACACTAAGGCTATGATTGATACAGCCAGTACACTGTGTTATATACCATAGTGCTTGAACAATTGTGTGTGTTGGTGAATTATTTCCACAAACCATTGATTCAAAAGGCTGTGGACTTCAGAACAGCATGTTTTGAAACTTTAAAGGCTTTACAAAAGACACTCAATCCACTAGAAGAGTGAGTCTTGTGGGCACAGTTTGCAGTGCTGCTGCCTGCAGCAATGGATGGATATCCAGATAGAAGAATCATAGTTCTGTCTTTGCTGTAATTTATTATGTCCACGTTTTGCTGGAACTGGTAGCAAAATTAATCATATCAGTCCTTTTTTTCTTTCTTTTTTTTTCTTTTTTTTTTTACATTTAAAAGGTTAAGATTTCGGAGAGTCAGGCCTTAAGCTGTATTCCTTCTGTTTTGAACTCGTAGTGTCTCCATTTGCATATGACACCATGAATTTCTTTGATTTATTATTTTAGTCAAGGAATAAGAAAAACTTTCAAAGCCTACTGTAGGTTCTGACAAATGAAATTACTGATTTCTTACATCTGAAAAGCCAAGTACCCATAGTCTGGCTGGTTCAGATTTGTCTAACTGCAAAGGTGTTCAACTGCCCCTTATTCATGCTTCATTTGAGATTCCAACCATTTAAAGAATGTTACCCTACTAGTATATACAATCCATTTATTTTATTGCACATACTTTGTTATTTAATGCCACCCAGAGTTTTCAAGGTGGCTTAGATTAAGTAAAAGGGCTGTGTCAACTACTAACATCTACAACTTAAACCAGACCTGATACAGTAAAGGGAAAAACATTAATCACAAGATGCCTGTGTGCCAACAGTGGAACTTGGCCTTGCATGGTAAGACAGATCCTGCAGCCTGGTAGAGCTTGGTTTTGGTCTGACTCCTCAGAATACCATGAGCAGCAATTTGCCATCTGGTACCACTGCACTGATAAAGGTGGTGGACAGTGGTGCCCAGACCCAAACTCAGGGATGGACAGCATGAAGGGAGGGATGATGCCCTGTGACAGAAGACCTAACAGCAGTGAGAGGCACAGCCTTGGGAGTAAGTTACACTTAAACCTGAGGCAGTGCAGAAGGGGGAGCTGTGAATGACATCAGCTGCAGAGACCAGCAGGGCCAGAGCTAAAAGTGGCCTGATTTTTAATTTGCAGATGTACTGCCTGTGCCTCAAAGAGATGTTTTGCACGCCTTAAGACAATGCTGAAAGCGGGAGATGCTGAGGACATGCATTAAGTCTCTTCTCCATTTGAGTCACTGTTCTCTGCCAATGTGCTTCATATACAATATGTTTCAGTACAAAGAACCCAGCTAGAGTGCATTGTTCCACAAAGAAGAAAGCTAAGCTTTTCACCGTCTAATCAATATTTCCTGAAGAATTGGCAGTGTCTCCTGAGCAGAGTCATGATGTTTCTGCAATAAATCATGCCATTACTGACCTTAAACTTTCCCTGGACAAATGTCTTCCCTCCTGACAAGTGACATTTCGAACAGGATTATAAGCATTTAGGACAAGGACAGTGCGTGATACAAAGCACATTCTTGGCGTTCTGCAGATAATAATCTCTGAGTTACTTGTGATGATAATTTGGGGGGACTTCATAATGCCTCAGTACATATGCCAGATTCCTGGATTTTGACCAAGAGGGTGTTATAAATAATAAACATCAGTAACATTACCATCCACTGTAACTAACTACCGTCTTGCATGCAGATTAGTTTGTGCACTTGTATTGCACCAAGATGTATACAAAGTTTAGATTTCTCTTGAAAACACTTGGTGTTTTGGTAACTAAACTAATAAACATATAATCTTTCAGGAACTGGCAGAACAGCATCTAGTTCTCATTACCCTCTTTGTTTCTCTCCACCCTTTGGCTCTCACCATAATTGAAGACAACTGCTCTGGGCACTCAGCTCAGCATCTGCAAGATGAAGTTATACATCTTCCAGACGTGGCACTCAGTTGCCAGCACTTTTCTTACACTTTGATATGCTTTGGGCCTCTGCTTTGGCCTCAGAGCTGTCTACCTGTCTCCAAGTCTGCTGCTGATGCTCTTTTAACCATGGTGTATAGTACTGGAGTCCTGTGTTCCTCTCTTTCATACTGTGGAAAAGAAAAAGAATGGGGAATGCTGTGAGAGATGATTACATGGAACTAACAGTATGCTCATTTTATTTGCAAACATATCCAGAGCAATCTAGTTATTTCAGAGCTCATGTCCAGCTTTTTTCTGTGACAGAGATGCAAGCAGAGGAGTACTCTCTGCCATCATTCCATGGGTCAGAGTACCTGCATATTTCTCTAACAGCAGCAGCTGATTTTCTATTTTGTTTTAAGTAGAATGGTATTACCGGAAGATTGTTATTGTTAATATATGCATAGAGCAGGTTAGTTCTTTTAAGTGGCTTCATGCCATTAAGTAGGAATGTAACCACAATACAGCAGTTTGTCCAGAGAGAGGAAAAATAGCCCTTCAAACCCCTGGCACCAGTTCCACATTAGAGCTAAATTACTGTAGCAGATTGAAATGACAAGACTCACATTTTTAAATGAGCATGTAAACAAATCATGTGCCCAGACTGGCATGGGACAGGAATCCTAATTTGCACATATGCCTTGGGATTTGTGCACACACACAAAAACAATTAAAAAATAATCAGGCAAAGAATACATAATGCAAGACGGGAGGGATGAGTGTAATATTCTTACATGAGTAGTGTGTGAGAAGACCTAAGCAAACTTTCAGTATCCAGTGTTTTCTCTAATAAGTAGTACCAGGACAGCTCACCACAAATGCCCAAGTAAACCTATTATGGCATGTATATATAGAGTCTGCCTAGTCTAGGATATTTATGCATAAAAATACTCTAGAATAGAGGCCTCTTAATTGAGTTTTTAAACTTTGTAGATGCAATGCAAGACACTAGATGGTCTGCATTCATTGGACAGGTCCTTTCCTGTCTCAGCAGGTGAACCATGGGTTGTCAGTTTCTCCTGGACTGCAGCAGAGCAATTCATCAATTGAAACATTTCTTGTTGTTCTCCATTTCAGGTGATGTATCCAGTAGGATTGTTTTATGAACAGCTCTTCAGGGGGCTGTTAGGTGCAGGCAGCCCCATTGTGCTCTCCCCCATGCTTGGTGAGAGAAGTGGAGTAACCTCAGCGAGGCTGAGGGCAGCTGGGCTTTGTCAGGCTGTGTCCAGCTGAGGCCACAGTATCCTGCTACACACTGGGAAGGTTTCTTCTTGACTAGAAAATTCAGGCTTCGTAAAATTATTCTATTTTGCCAGCTGTGAATAAAACACCTGTTTGGTGGCGATCTGGCTGTCCTGGAGCATGGGGTGTGTGGTGGGGCACAGCGACAGCTGAGGCTGGATGATCAAAGGGTTGTGCCTTGCACTGGTGCCCTGCTGCCACCGCAGCCAGGCTCAGCTGCAATGGGTGTAGCAGTTATTTGGACTGCAATGCCAGTGCTGGAGCTGGCTGTACGGCAGCCTCAAATACTAATTAGTTTCTTAGGGGTAGTTTCAGAACTGTACTGTCTTATTTCCACTCTGATTTCATAGAATTGTTTTACGTATCTGAAACTTTGGTAATTGGCCAAGTTGAAAGCCCACTTTAAGGTGAAATCCATATATTTCTCAATGTAAAGATTGTATTTTAATAGTTCACTAACATCATGCTGTCTGATACCGTTATGCTTCATTGTTATAGTACCTGACTTTAAATATGATGACATGGTGAAGTAATTGTTCGTGTGAGTTAGTAGAAAACTATGAATAGGGGATGGGAGCTCCATCAATCTGTGTCTAAGCACAGACGAAGTGACTGACCCTGATCCAAAGGCCTTTCAGTTGAGCAAATTCAAGAGTTGTACTCAGCTGCTAAAAAACAGCTTATGTCTCGTATTTATGCCTTTTTTTTCTATTTTGGGCAAAGCTGCAGTTTTTACTGTTAGTTGAGTGCATATGTATATTTTCACTTCCAGCCCAATTGCTGCCCGTGTTACAGTGCATCTAATAATAATTTTTTTAAAAGTTGCTTTTTGTTAAAAAAAAAAAAAAACAAAGAAAATCCTCTTCCCCACCACTGTCCCAAACCATATAAAATGTCATAGGGTGGCTTTTCCAATAACATCTTGAACTTGTAATTCTGCAGTGTTGTCTCTGAGCCATTAATGAAACCCATATTGCAGGGATGGCCTTGAAGTAATGGAGGAAGGAGAAAGCAGCTGTATTTGCTATCCCCTGGCTCTGTGTTTTTCATTATGTTCTCTCCTATTTTTGTTGTGGGGTATATTTTCTGGAGAAAACAACCTCCCTGGGAATGGTCTGCTGCAGAGACCAGGTTGAATGCCTGTTGCTGGTTCTCCAAGGGGTGCCAGATGTGACACTGCAACCTGTTAAGCGAAGCACCAAGGAGCTCGTAAAGGGGGAGCAGCGTTTTCTGTGGGTGAAGGTTCTGGCACAAGTATTTGACTGAATGACTGTGAGTATTGTTACTGAAAAACCAACCCAACCAGCATGATACTGCCAGAGTTAGCCTAACGATCCCAGCACTTCACATAGCTGATGACCATGACAGGTTTATTCCCTCTCAAAATGACACATTGGAATAATATTAGCTAACTGTCTGTAGCCCGGCTGGAGCGTCTCCTTCCAGACACATAATTGGTACTGTCACCTCTCATGTTGTATGGTATGCAAAGCTGATGCCTATGAATTTTGCCCATATGTTTTTTAAGTGCACTGGAGGCAGTCAGCCTTGAATTCTGAACAAATAGTGATGGGTCAATTAATAATGGACTGAAAAAGCACAAAATTAAAGCATGTTAGAGTGCATGCATTAGCAAGATGGTTTTTCAACAAGCTGTCAGCGTATGTAAGAAAAGTAAAGCTACTATGGTAGAGATGAAGAGATTCCACTTAGATAACTAAAGCACAACTCATCTTTGATCAAGTTTGCAAAACTGGATTCACTTTGTTTTTTCCTTACTTCATGCAATCGGTGTCTGTCTATAGACATTGTGGTGGAGCAGAGGGTTGAAGATCATGTGGATGAAAGACCCCCAGAGAAGGGTTTAATCCCATGGGTTTAATGCCCTCTATAGTATGCAAAAAAATCTTCCCCCTAATGAAAGACTGCAAAACTGAAAAAAAATTATTAGACGCTGGCTACATTTTTAAAGGATCAAAATAATATAGGCACATCACTGCTTGGTTTTTGGCCCTCTAGTAACTAATTTCTCCCAACATGTATCTGCACATTGGTAATGCAAAATATTTTACTTCACATTAAAGTAAGAGTGTTTATTTGTGCAGCTTCATTTCCAATAAAAGCTATGCTTTACAGTGCATTATGCAGAATGACAGCAGTGCACTGAATTGCAAGGTCACGCTATAGATCATACTCACTCTGCCAAACACCCAGTAAGGAATTTTGGAGTAAGCTGTAATAAGGGGCTGAGCAGTGAGCAGAGCCAGAAACAATACAGGTTAGAAAAATGTTTGGTTTATTTAGTGAAAGAAGAAAGAGTTTGACTTATTAGAGAGGCTTTTCCTACTGTATTCATTCTGGGTCCAGGTCCGGGAAAGAAAGTTTGGGATGGAACTTCCTGAAGTTGACCCTAATCTCTCCTCAGAGCCTCATGTGTCTTCCTCTGAACTGAGGGTATGGGGTGTGTTTGAAGATCTAACCAGCAGTTAATGCTCTGAACTGTTACATTACCAGAAACTCTCCTTTTTCCATTTTGTATGTGAGGCTACATGTCTGGTGAAAGGTGAAGTGTCATCCTCTGCACATAGATTAGGTGTGTGCTACTGTGCAGCTGAAAGCAGTGGGTCTAAATAGTAAGAATGCCTTATTCCAGATGTTTGCAGAAGTAATTTGTCCTCCAGAAGAAAATTTTGGCCTTGGACAGAGAGGGTGATAGAAGAAACAATGCACAGTGCAACCACTGTATGGGTTCATGCATTTTCTGTCTGTGGACAATCATTTGAAGATAAAAGATGTCTAGAAGGCCAAGAAATGCCAAAGCCAGTGGGGCAAATAGCTTCTTTTTAGGAGGTATACAGTTTTCAGGCCCTGTTTCAGATTTGGGACAAGAGAAGCAGCACCAATTATGAAAGCAGAGGGCCACAAGAGAAGTTAATGTCACACCCACACAAAACATGAGAGCAAAGTAGAATTTCAGTATGTCAGGCTGTTCTCCAGATGTTGTTGGTGAGCTGTACCAAAAGCATTGAGGATGCCTGTAGTAAACTGGCCTCGCAATAGAATCAAAGCTGAGCAACAATATGGTATTCCCCAGCAGACACAGCTGGTTATTTTGGGGGGACCCTAAGTTATTGGTGTGGTTGTACTGCCTGAGGGGGCACATTTTGGACAGCACATAGGTGGTGGTGCCGCCATTTTAGAACTCTTCCTTTTCACTTGTGCTTTACCAGGTTTTTTCTGCAGAAGAAAGAAACTGGTGAAGTGAGGAACATCCCTGGTACAGACCAACTTATGTATCTATTTATTTACGTATTTAGATGCAGAGAAAGCCCAGGAAACTAATTTGCAGCAATGAAACAAATTGACAGCAGAAGACATTTCCAAGTCTCCCTTACTTACGGACTTTGACAGAACTGCCTGCTCCTTCAGACTGAAGGAGCCCTACTTTGTTAGGGCTCTCATAGCATTGATTCATTGACCAGAAGTTCGATTTGTTATTGCCTCTTTGTCTCTGTCAGGAAATCACATTCCTATGGGTGGTTGTTATCATCAGGTGCCATTGTAACATGGCATTGATGATCCCAGGGCCTTGTCCCAGGGTTAGCAGCACAAATCACCAGTCTGAATTCCTCATCCAGGGGACTTAGTATCTGCACTTAATGCAAGTGTTCCTGATGTATTTGCCTGAATATTGCCATCATTTTCAGAAGAATTGAAGTCAGTCAAGAGTGAAAAATGGAAAATTGGGATAGAAACAACCAAAACAGGGTATTAAATGGTTGGTGATGGAAGTCCATAACAATGGAGAGGTGGTAGACATGGGTTTCTTTACATGGGTCCATAAAGGAGCTAAGTGACTTCTGTAGTTGATCCAGAGGAAGGCTGGCTCTTTCACCCTGAACTTCAGCAAACACAAGAAATAGTGATACCAGTGGCCCAAAGTGAGGGGCTTTCATGAAAGTATTTTCGACCTCATCCTTTCTTACTATTGTAGTTCTTCACACAGGCTGCACATTACATCTGTATCCTGAATACAGCAGAGTCTCCAGGGTGTTACACCAGGTCAGTCCCTCACTCTCCCTAGTCAATACACATCCCCACTCCTCTTGCACTGCAGTGCTCGTCTTCTGTTCAGAGCCTTTCAGTCTCATCATCCAGAAGGGTTCTGTTTATACCCAGCTTAAGGGAACTTCAGAGAGCTATTGCTTTTATGGTACGCATTGCTGCCAGCAGTCTGGTTCAAAGTTTATTGACAGCTCTACATGGAACCTGTCTTTTAGTTGTTCTTGTTCCAGCCTAACAGATGACTGAGGACTACAGTATCAGGTCAGATAAGACACAGCTTTGCTGTTTTAGCCCAGTCATGCTCTGGCAGATCATCATTGTGTCCACCAAGATTTTACATGAAATAACATTTACAGCTTAACACACTGAAGACGTTATCCATGCTGTCTGGCAATACAAGAAGCTATTAAGAAAGGGCAACCTCTGCTCTCTGTGCAGAGCCGGTGTCTCAGATCCATGCTGCAAAAATAGCTGCATTTCTCTCCTGGACCAAATAGTCAGGCTGTGACATTGCTCCCTCTGTGTTCAGCACCGGTGAGGCCTCAGCTCCAGTCCTGTGTCCAGTTCTGGGCCCCTCACTACAAGAAAGGCATTGGGGTGCTGGAGCATGTCCAGAGAAGGGAAACAGAGATGGTGAAGGGTCTGGAGAGTGAGTCGTATGAGGAACAGCTGAGGCAGCTGGGGGTGTTTAGCCTGGAGAAAAGGAGGCTCAGGGAAGACCTTGTCACTCTCTGCAACTGCATGAAAGGAGATCGTAGCCAAGTGGGGGTCAGCCTCTTCCCCCAGGCAACCAGTGACAGGACAAGAGAACATGGCCTCATGTTGTGCCAGGGAAAGTTCAGGAAGAATTTCTTCACTGAAAGGAGGGTTAAGCCTTGGAGTGAACTGCCCAGGGAAGTGGTAGAGTCACCATCCTCTGAGGTGTTTAAGAAATATGGACGTGGCCCTGAGTGCTTTGGTTTAGTTGACGTGGTGTTTGGTCATAGATTGGACTTGATGGTCTTGGAGGTCTTTTCCAATCTAAATGATTCTATGATTTTATGGGCATTGCCCATCTGTGCTGACCATCCCAATGTTGAGCTGTCTATTAATGTGTGACCTATCGGGATTAAGGCAGATGTTAGGAGCAGCTGGATCCTACTGGATCCTGATTCAAAAGCAGTTGAAAAGTTATTGTTGATGGGCTTGTCAGTGTGTACAAGGCAGTGTCTGAACTTCAATGCTTCACTGGGACCTCTGCTCTTGCACAATGTGTAAAGCAAAGGCAGTTAACATAGTGTGTTAACAGTGTGTGTACTTGTTAGGGATGGGTGGCTCTTGCTACTAGAAGTTTCCTGTTGAGGAAGAGTTTCTCTGGACAGATTGATGTTTAAGTCAGTGGTTACTGCTGCAATTTCATTACCTTTTAGTAAGTGAAGAAAAAGTGGATCTGACTGAAATTGAATAGATTGCTTTTATTGAATTCTTCTTTAATTAAAACTCTTACTGCCTTCATGCTATTTTCATGGCGTAGTTTAGATTTCTACATTGAATGACAGGAGAAGGGAGAAAAAAGAGGAAATGTTTATTTAATTCATGCTATAGAATGTAATGACAAGAGATTGTTTCCATACGTACTGTTTTTGTTGACCTTTTAACATTTGGAAATGTCAGGAAATACCATTACTGTAGGTCTATCCAGCTTTAATGCTACAATAACTTTATAGCTATTCACAAGGGAAATTATTATACATTGCCTGAAACAGTGAAGGTGTATGCGAGCATACACACAGATCTCTCTTTCTCCCTTCCTGCCAAGTAGATCTCTGTGGCTGCACACAGTCTCTGTTAAGAATGCAACTTTTGTGTCCCTGCAATTTTGACTTTACCAGATTTACTGAGACAGCAAAGAGACATGTTTCTGGGAAGTTTAAAGAAGCTTAAAATAATGTATGATGCATTTTGAATTACTGTGATTAGACATTTGCCAAAATTTCACAGGCTCTCCAAACACAGATATTAACCTTTGCTTGGTTTGGGTTGTTTTGAGGGGGCCTGTTAAGAGTCACAGAAGTTGAAAAGCTGGTACTTGGATCTATGCATGTTGTCTTGCCTTTAGAACTGAGGAAGGGGTTCCGGTCATGACTTTGCTACTCAAGTCCAAAGAACATGGAAGCAGTGCTGATGAAGCAGTGCTGTCCCTGGCTGTGTGAGCAGTGCAGCACCCAGTTGTGTTGAGTTGTGTGTCGTGGAACAGCCCTGGGTGCAGCCGAGCATGGCAGGACCCCATTACCTTGGACAGCACCAGGCAAGCCACTGATTTATGATGGTCCTCCTGTCTCCCTCAGAAACACATCAACAGAGAGACCCAAGAGAAAATGATTAACATCAAACACGTTGCTTGTCAGATTCTGGCCTAGGACCTGAACCTTCAGTGGTTTGAGAGGGATGGGGATTTTGTCCTTTGGTTAAAAAAAAAGAGCACTGTAGCTGATGGGAATTGACTCTTTCCCCTCAAAATCTCAGCTGAGGATTTCAAGTACTAAACAAGGGAAACTGAAGCCAACAAACAGAAATATATGTGTTTAAAAATATTCTAAAGTGTTAAAATGAATACTGAGAATGGGCATAATTATTGCATGTTTTACAGAACCAAACCAATAAAATGTTAGGGAATTACCCCTAAGTTTACAATTAACTTGACACTGTCTGCTCAGAAATATCCTGAGCCTTCAACTGGCTGGGGGAGGAAGCTCTTCTGTCTTCAACAGAATCACAGTCAATTGTGAATCTGGTTGATTTGACTTATCACATGAACAATTAAA
The DNA here is from genome assembly GCA_014706295.1 of Lycocorax pyrrhopterus obiensis. NCBI lineage: Eukaryota > Metazoa > Chordata > Aves > Passeriformes > Paradisaeidae > Lycocorax > Lycocorax pyrrhopterus. The sequence goes on along the minus strand of JACSVZ010000002.1, from coordinate 16,373,945 downwards.
AAATAGTGATAACTCAAAACACTCAAATAAAAATGCCCTACACAAAAATTGTAATTTGAAGTAATGACAAAGTACAGTTACTGCCACTTCACAAGCTTAATTTGATTTCTGAACAAAGCAATTTTAAAATGCAGCAAGTGAGTAGTAATTGTCAGATGTCTTTTTTTACTTCGCAGAAGTTTGGAAATGAGAACTGTGAAAATGTCTACTTGAGAGTATTGACAAATCTCTTCCATTGGCTGAGATCAAGCTCACAGCTGAAGTTTGTTCCAAAGAATACATTAAAAAAGATTTCGATTTTGACAGAATTTATTGAGATTTGTTTGTACATAGTGTTTTAACTATACATATATTTGTATGTTTTCATAAATATGATCTCATTCGCACAGAGTAATCTGTCTATATTGTCTTCCTTTGCCATTCATTTGTATGATATCAGTATAAATAAAAGTTATCTTCCAGATATACTGACCAATAGGCTGGATTTAAGTGTATTGGTCATAATTTGCTAAATGTGTTTTAAAACTATGAGTATTATCAAAACTTTGAACGGTAGTGGATTACCGTGATAATGATTTAAATTGCTTTGTTTGTTATTCATTACATCCACTAGAGAAAAATCTAAATAAGCTTTAGAAAATGTAAAAAAAAATTTTTTTTGTTGGTCTTAGTATTTCTGCATATATACACATGTATGTATACCTATAGTGTGGATACTCAAAAAAACCCTCATATGGGATTCAGCTCTGGGCTTGATCTCAACCAGTAGAAGAAATTTCTGCTACATGTGGATAGCCAGTTTTCACAGTTGTTGTTTCCAAAGTTTTGTGAAGTTGTAAACTATACCTGACAGTTTGGACTGCTGTAGTCATACTGTCTCTATGTTAGTAGCTTGCATGTGCTTTATTACTTCGGCTGCATAATTATTTACAGTCTTTAAACATAAACTCAGACACTGTAATGTGTGTGAACACTAACAGACATGCTTCATTTAGAGGTGTAATGTGCTTCCAAATTATTACATGTGATTGCTGACAGTATCTGTTGTCTTTCTGACACCTTTCCCATCTATGTATTGAAAAAGAACTTTCCACTGTTTTTTAATCTGGTAGATTTCTGATGAGTACAATTAAGCACAAAAATGGATGTTAATATATCTGATAATCAACTTAGTGGTGACCTACTTTGAGATAAGATTTTGTATGGGTTTTTCTGGTCGATTTTACGTTTGTAAAGGATAGAAGATTTATTGGCTCAGGTTGCTGTTGCTAGTGCCTAAAGCAGAAACAGTCCTTCAGTGTGTTGGCCTGTTGAGAGTCCCCATGTGCTAGGACTGGAGTGATTCCCAGGGTGGGCCTCCTGCTGCAAGATGACCTAAAGGGAAACTATATAAAATAATTGCTTGGTGTGGATGTCTGGTATTCCTTGTGAAAGAAGCTAAAAGTTGGGGTAAGCCTCTGGAGCCCTCCAAATCAGACAGGCAAGATTTGAAGTTGGGTCATTTATAACATAAGCCAGCTGAGATAACTGCTGGGCTACAGACAGGGGGAGGAAAGGAAGAAGACAGACCCTCCTTCTCCTCCCCTCTGGGAGCCAGTTGATGAACCTTTGCTTCCATATGTGCCCACGCTACCGTGCAAATTTGCAGGAGCTGCAGTAGATGTTTAATCACAAAATTTTGTATTACTTTGCTTGCTCCAAATCAAGGGGATCCTTTTTCCTTTGCAATCTGCTGAATTGAGCACTTGCTTAGCCATTTGTACAGCCTTGGTAATAGTTTTTGTAAAACTATGCTCAATTTAAGTGAGGTAACTGCAAAGCCCTTAATTGCACAGAACGAGTACATATCAAGCAGCAGATACATGGGTGAAGTTATCTAAATAGCAGTAGCCTTCAAAGGGTCACAAAAGCTAATATATTTGAGGTATTGAGGCCTTGGTTTTGCGAGAGTGTCAACAAAGTCTGCAGCTGGCTGTGGTGGCAGGGACTAAAAGTCAGCAATCCACAACAAGGCATCGGTCATTAAATATGAGGCTTACTCCCTCCTCGCCTGCACTCTCTGTGCTAGTGGAAAAGAGAAATCCTGCCTCTATGGCAGAAGCTTTGGTCAAGACCTGAACAGTCCTCAGGCACAAGTGGTAGGTGCTAAAAGAGAAAAATGTGCATGATTTGATGCATACAGATTAGCAATGAGTGCAGTGTTGAAAATTCCTGGCTGTGGGTCAGTTTAGCAAAACATTTGGACAACATTTCCCTGAACTGACGTTTCTTAGTCTGGAAATCCAAACTGGTGATAACAATTAGTTGTTCCCTTTGCTTCTGTCCTTAATTAGGAATCAGGGGCTGGGGGTGGGGGGTGGAGGAATAAATGAAAAACAATCAATCATTTTCAAACCTCTCAGAAGGTGAAGGTCAACCTAAATTTAAGCCATGGCTTACGGTTGATTCGCATTTGATCTGAACTACCACACATCCCTCAGACTTTAATGCATCCTGGCAATCAGACGTTCCAGGCCTGCGTTTTTCCCATTACTTGCCAGACAGCGGCAGGGTGGCTCTTTGCAGAAGGCTTTAAGGAGCAGAGAAAGATGAGAGGTCATCAGTGACCACTAAAGGATCAAAGACAGGGAAGCTGGGTGGTTTCATACAGTCAGTCTCCTATGGAAAATGGTTTCATATTGCTCGAAGTCCAAGTCTGGTGCAGTCCATTGTTACTGCTTTTCTAAATATCCTGACTTGTTCAGAAATGCAGTAAAAGGCTTTCATCCCAGCCCATTCAACTTAAAAAATGGAAAACAAAATCCTCTTAATCCCTCCTTGGATCAGCCTGCACAATGAAGTAGCCAAACTGGTAGTCACAGTATTGCTATGGTGCTCAGCCTGCTGCGATTCCTCCACTGTGTCTCTCTCAGATCACCAGTAGGATCAGTCATTCTCTATTAGGCTGGAAAAGCTCAGAAAATAAGAACAAGAAAAATGCTAAACGTGCTGTGGAATTTCATTCCACTTCTATAATGAGCTTAGCAAACCCTCTAGCAGCGAATATGTAATTTTAAACAGATTTTTAAGTAGCTTTTTTGTCAACTCTCTTAGAAGAGAAGCAGAGCCAGATAATGATGCCTTTTTAGGAGCAGAAGCAGACTTTCTGGGCTTGATCCCCATGGTGCTGATTGCCCCAGGCTTCTCCTGCCAAGGGCTGAGCTACACCTTGTGGGGTAGGTAAGGGAGTTCAGGGTGCTCCTGCTCCCACCTATAGAGCAGTGGTGGCAACACAAGAACTCCTGGTATTTGGGAGTTGAGGCAGCCAGCTGGGCCTTGCAAAGGAACTGGCTCCTTTCCACTGGAGAACGACATTGCACAGCCGTAATTGTAGTTTCAATAATTCCTCCACCATCTTCAGCTTCATTTAATTCCCCCCTTAACAAGTGTCTGCTTTGAAGGAGAAGAGGCAAAAAGAGCTTTTCCATTACGGGATTTCTTTTGGGCACCTTAAACAATGGCTATAAAGTAAGGAGGAGGATTGCAACCCAAGACCATCACATCTTCTCTTTGTTCTTAATCTCGTTTGACTGGTAACAGCTCAACAGACCAGTAAGAAAAGCATTTGAAGAATCCCATCAATCCAGCACAGATTTTTAACACAGGCCAGTCCAATTAGACTATTATGAGTGGCTAAAATAAGATCCCCATGCTCTTGATAAGTCACATGAATAAAGTGCTGGATGATTGTGCTGTGCTGAGCAATTTGAAGCCAAAAGCAAGAACATTTCTAGTCTCGGTTTCTGTCTAGAGAAGCAGACAACATGGAAAGGATCTGCTGTTCTTGATTTTAAAAGAAATAAGGCTGGAAATGAAACAGATGAAACCATTAGTTTAATTCACTTGAAAGCTTCTGCTTTGAGGAGAGCTATGCCATATTGTTCTGTACAAGGACACCAGATTAATCTTCTTTTCTCTCCTTCACCTTTTATAGTGATGCTGCACAAATGGTATCAAGCTGACAGAGAAAATTATAAATATACTGTGGCTGCAATTTAGCAGCATTAATCACACAAATCTAGTAGTTTTAGATGGTAGTAGGTCATCCATTAGCTGAAAAGTTGACAGTAGTAGCATAGAAGCCCGAGTTCAGGCCTCATCTTCCCCTTTCAGGCAATCTATTTCTTTCTCGGCAAAAACATCTGGTCATTTAAAAACTGTAATTTTCATACATTTTAGCTAACAGTGGAATGTTGAAAAGCTGTTCTGAAAAACATAGTTCTTTCCTGTGCCAAACCAGTTGGCCTAGAGTTAGCAAATGTTGTTATAAATCTTCCCTTTGCTATTTCAACAGCTCTAAAACTACAGAATTAAATGCTTCATAAAGACTAGCCAGTGGACGCAAGTTAGTATGCTGAAGAAGTTGAGCGTGCAAAGTCCACAAGACCTTTTGAATGCTGCCCCAGTCACCCCACAGAAAACCCAAGCTGCCTCCCAACCCCAAGTAGATGGAGGATCCTTTTGCTTTATTTCCCTCCCCTCAAACATGTCTTAGTATAAGCCTCTGAGTATAGTTGCACTGAGTAGGCTCAGAAAAAAAATAACAAAACAGAAAGTATGCCTTCTGTCACATGTATCCACTCTTCCCTTAATGTGTGTCACTGGAGATGGTCTTTCCCACTGCTTGTCCTCCAAATTTTACCCCAGCCTTGTGGGTAGACTCACAAGTAGTAGGCTGAGGGATTTCCTACCCCACATCTCATCTATTTGCCCAAAAGAAAAAAAAAACAGAGAGAAATAGCAGCACAGCAATTTTTGTCGACCCAAAAGAATTAGCAATATGAAGTGGTGAGATAATTTTTAACCTTTCCATGGTAAATTTCATGCAGAGGGAACTGAGAACATCTGAGGTTTGTCAGCTGGTGTGCTGCTTTGTCCCACCAAACAACAGTCGAAGAGTGTGGGAATGGCAAACCCAACTTCTTCCTCCTCCAACAGATACGTAATGACATATGTCAAATCCAAGGAGAGGGGATTCTGGAAGTGCTCTACCCCCACGGCTCTTACGGTGCATGGCTAGGGTGTGCTGCACACAAACCTGCTTTGGTTGGAAACCATGTTCTTCGTTAGTCATAGCGATGTCAAATCCCACCTCCCCTCCTCATACAAACCTCCTGGCTTCAGCTCTGGAGGCTGGTGCAGGAGAGATGCCATCCCATAAGCTGTGAAAGGTGCATGGATCTGTGTTTCCATTGCTATGTTTCAATGGTGCTATTTTAAAAAAACACACCGGGAAACAAGATGAGCCATTCAATCTGTGCAGGTTCTTGGTTTGCTGAAAATTCAAGAATTATTGAAACTCCAAGTCCGAGCCAAAGCAATTTTTAAAATTATCATTCCAGTTTTGTGGTCCTGACAAGGACAGCAGGAATGGAATGTTCTCCACTACCGAGTCCTGACGTGCTAACAGCACTCACCCAGAGCAGCAGCCCTGGGACAAAGCACGAGGAAAATACTGACTGCATGGGGTATCTTCTCAGAGCCATGACAAAATTTCTGGTCAGAGGCAGGCAGCTGTATTTCAGAAAAGCCCAGCAGGCCATGATAGTTGTTAAACACATGGAAGAGGAAAACTCAAATTGCTCATCTGTGTGGCAAATCCCAAACAAGTTCTTGGCTGCCTGAAATGCTGTTGTTCACTCTCTCTCTGACGCTCATCATCTGCAATTAAAGCTGTTCTGCTTTGTGTAAGGATTAGCCAGAGTAAAGATTAAAACTGAACTGCTAAGCTGCAAGCTGGGTGTCTGTCTGTGGAGCTGTTCATAAGAGGCACTAGCCAGCAAACAACTACTCTCTTGCTCAGTAGAAGGAGGCAAAGACTTCAAAACCCTTCATTTGACAAAGAACAAGGACTTCAATATGTGTCTTCCTCAAAGTAGGTAAATAGCCTCAAAACTGGTGTTCTGGATCAGAGATCTTGCAGGCTCATTTTTTCTGTTTCCACATAAAATGTGAAATAACCATCTTTTCCTCCTGAGAAAGACATTTTTAGATCTCCCTAAAGTAGTAGATGCTGGGAACCTGAGCAGGACTTTTTGTGGTCACAGAAGACAGGAACCAGTCACACATTGTGTTAGGAAGAAGTGTCATGCAGAAAAGTTATTTTTGGCCCCTTCTGCCACTCCTTAATGTGTTGTCTAGCAGCCTGGTACCTAAACCACTGGCCTGGGATGCTCAGCACACAGCAGTGAGACATTTGAAGAAAACAGCACCAGCAACAAAAGTTGCCTGTTTCTTAACCCTGATATTATGATTTGCTTTCAGACAGATTCCCTCAGCTCAGCCAAGGCCTTCTCTAGTCTTAAAGCTATCAGACAGATAATACCCACCCTTGGCAGGACCAAGAAATAAAGGTACAGAAAGAAAGGTGTGAATCCCAGCCTTTGGCTGGACAAGCTTTCAGGCTCACGTTTCAATAGCGTTCATGCGGAAAAACACTTTTTATTTCCAAGTCCTTCAGCCAGTCATGGTTAAATTGCAAAATAGCTCCTTATGAGCCAATACCTCCTGTCATGTGCTGTCCAGGAATGTGGAAGCCCATTCAATTTCTAATGGAAATGAATTGAGCAATGCTGTTTGCCTTCCTCCAGTCCAGAACTCTCAACGCACAGATAATGATATGGGAGAAGGGCTTCTCACCCTTCATTTCTTCTCAGCCTAAGTCGATGAAGCCCTTATGCCTGTACAAACCAGTATAAAATATTATTTTGCTGTCATGGTGGTGTTTTATATCAAAACTACACAGACATATGGTGACTTTGCAAGCTGTATGTTAGATGGGAACCAGAGTTTTGGTTACCTAAACAACACTTCCAGATCCTAGAAGCAGACTGCCACTTTGCAGATCTGACCATGCGGAAGAGGGACAGGTATCTGTAAGACATCTGCTATCTAGTCTCCCCCACACCATGCTCCAGCTCCTCCACTCTGAAGGGTGATGTTCAAGGCAGTAGCAATGTTATTTCAATACCACAAACAGATCTGGCTTTGGTTTAACTTGCCACGAATTTAATTCCCTTCTATCTGAACTAGTTGCCCTGTTCTTTTGCACTTCTGGGTTTTCTGCATGTTTACCTAAAGCGTGATGACATTGAGGCTGATAGTTATTTAGTAAGAAAAATTGTTTTTATGCTCATCCATCTCACCTTTGCCTTTGCCAGCGGTAGCCACCAAGGCTTCCCTTCCTTTTCCACACACTGCTCTTCTCTTAGAATTAAGGTCTCTGCATGCTCTATAACCAGAGGACCTGTATTGAATTTTAGAAGCTGTATTTGGGAAGCATGGACTTTCCCCCCCCCCGCTTCCCCAGTGGCTGTAACCAGCTGCCCATTTATAGCTGTGTCTGTGCTGTAAGAGCCGTGCTGCCTTCGCCCCTTCTGGGCTGCGGCTGGGGTTTCCTGGCCGGTGCTCAGGGCTGGCAATCACACAGGCTGCAACTGGAAGAGCCAAGGCGCAAAAATTTAGAAAGCTACTTAACAAAGAGATCGCACATGTGCGGCTCAACCTGAGGAATGAACAATTACTTTCCTGACTGGTCTGAAAGGGGACTGCTTTATTTCAGTATCGGAAAAGACATTCTGGCTTTCTCCCCAAATATGGGCAGAGCAATCCTTCATTAGTGACCCTGTGTGGAGACTTTTATCAGCCTCAGAGCAAGCTCAGCTCCTTCAGCTTCTTGAGCACGTCCCTGGTCATTGCAGTTTTCTCTTAATGCTCTCCATGAGCATGTAATGGCTCTCACTGTTGGTGAGACAGAGGAAGAGGAGAGCCCTTGCTCACATCCCAGCACTGTCAGTCAAGGTGATCCAGGGAGAGTGGTCTCATATGTTGCAAGGAAGGTGTTGTCACTCCTTTCTCCCACTTTTTCAGCCATGATTCTACCCATGTGGGCAGAGGACACAAAACAAAATCTATCAAACTCAAGGGAAGGAAGTGAAATTCCTTTTTTTCATTACGTTTAAACCTGTCACTTTAAGATGTGCTGCTGCTTCTCCCCTCCCAGATTTCTCTGCTGCTCCTCAGGGCAGCTTCTCCCCTAGAGCAGGACACACGAGTGAAAGCGGCCTCAAATCCCAGCCACATCTTAGCATGAGCTATGGGTCCCCTTTCTGTTGGGTGCATCCTCCACCTCTGAACCCCCTGCCGCAGAGACCGTCTGTTATACGGCCAATGCCCTGTGATGGGGTCTTGTTTGTGGCCAAAGCTCCAAGAGATACTATTGTAACACGTCAGCAAGAAGGGGTCTGTGGTGACTGCCAAAAAAGTTGTAAGGGTATTCTCTCTGCAAGAGGTATTAGAAGGGGTGGAAACAGTAAAGAAAGGACTGGAGGCTGAAGGGGAAGACACAGATGAAGTCATGCATTCAGAAAATGCCGGAGCCCTTGCAATGAGCTCAGATTGCTAACAAGGCATTCTGTGCAAACTGTTTACAAAGGCCCGAAGTTTAAATTATGGTGATGTCAGCAACCATTAAAGTTTGCTGCACTGGAAGTATTTTACGCCTGTCAAAATTTACCTTCTGCTCTAATACACTTGAAAGAATTATAGGAACAAAAATAAAAGTAAGATGACTTTATTCTTTTCATTATCCTACTCCCTCCCACCGCCAAAAAAAAAGAGAAAAAAGCATCAAAGAGGTCCTGCACACAAGTTAGTCTCATAATCATGCTTTCACTGATGAATCTACTTTTCCTGTAGTAATTACGCCTGGCTGTGTCATTCAAAGACTTGCCTCCATGCTTTCTATGGGGATCTGACCTTTTTTCCTTACAATGACTTCTAAGCATTCCCTGAATGCTGTCAGACACCATAGAGAGTGACTGCGTAGAAAAAAACCCAAATCAAAGAACTAGGTAACTCTCTCAGCAGCTGTCCCATAGCCCACACAGTTTTGTGCAAAAAGAAAGCTGAGTAAACAAGCATTTAGGAACAAGTAGTATTTGCACTGTAACAAAAAAGGTACATAATGCCCTCCCACCTCACTTCAAGCATGAAGAAATTGTTAATTATCTGTGCTGAATGGAATTAAGCAAAAACTGTAATTTTGATGTTGTTTTCTTCAGGCAGGATAACCCACCAGAGGATTTAATCGATACTTGAACCTTACTGGGGAGAGGCTGAAGGGCTCACCCTGCAGCACAGTATTTTTATTAGACCAACATAGTGGGGTCACTGTTGCTCAAGGCTTAATTTTATTCCACTCAAAACGTCTTGAGGCAGGAAACTTCAGGTCTGGTCTCACTGCAGTTTCCAAAAGGCAGAACTCAGTTTGCCCTCTGGGGTTACTCCCAAACTGCACAGCAGCACGGTTAGACTTGGAGCCCCATCATGTAGGAAACATAGAGATGATTTTCAGTCCTGGTTCTCAGGTACCTGCCCTCTCCTGCCTAACGAAAGCAGTATTTTACTTCAATTGACTTGTCCTCCTTTTGTAGAGTTCAAAAATAAACCTTTAGTGTAACTGAGTCTTCCCCAGGTAGCAAACAAGCCTCTCAGAAAATAAACATTTGTAATTATCCTCGGCTGCCACTGGATGTCAGTGATTGCTGGACTTTAGCAGTGGATTTGGTAAAAAAAATAAAGGACAGCATTTTCAGACCTGCCTGAGCCAAATGGGATCAGAACCAGGCAGTCCAAGTGCAACCAAATGATGGGGCAGCCAAGCTGGGAACCAGAGGAGCTGTTTTTCTCAGACTGCATTGTTGCCTTTGCACCCACACATGCTTGTAGACACTCATTTGTAAAAATGTATTTTAAGACAGGTAAGAGACTGGTGAAAAAGAGGTGCTCTTTGAGCTGATAGATGCATCAGAGTTCAATGGTCTCTATTTGATCTGCTCAGTTTCAGGCTCATGAAAGCTTTTCAGAAATTGTAATTTCTAAATGTGGCATTGGCAGATAGAAACAAGGAACCCACTGAGAAAGTCCATTAGTTCGTGCTGACTAACCCTCCAGAGCAGAGCAAAGGGAGATAGGAGGCACAAGAGAGAAACACCAAGTCTTAGACAGATAACCCCCAATTTTTGCAGGCATAGACAGCAAAGATATGTGGTCACTTGTGTGTGCTGGGTGCAGTCAGTGTTGATGATTCCAGACTAAGTGGATCTGTTCCTACACATGAGCTGGTCACAGAAGCAAAACTCTCCACTCTACTGTGCTTTGAGGGCATGCTGGATGCTTCCCCTGTAGATTGCTAAGTGTGTAACTGGGGAAAAAGAAGATGTAAATGGAAACACTTGAAGACCAATATGTTAACATGCTATAGCAGCCTTCAAGAGTGGGGAGAAAACCTCTACAAGCAAACTGGATAACAGGAGGGAGGTGAGAAAGGTTGACATGATCAATTTGTTCTGCTTCCGTAGTTAAAACATGAGGAATGTACACAAGGCATGAGTGATAAAGTAAATAACTGTATAAGGCAGTTGCAGTAAGCAGCTTCCCGTTGGTGTGGGGAGCTCTGAAGAGGCTGTCAGACAGTCCAGGCATGACAAACTCCGTGGAGCTCTGCATCCGGCACACAATCTTTGAGGCATTTTTTGTCCCACAGGGAAGGTACAGGCTACCAGTACTGGTTGGGACACTTTGCTGGGAGAAGGGCACATGGGCTTCCCACCCTTCCTTTACAAGGAGTTTCCAGGGACAGGACCTGATCGTTCTTTTCCCAGAGCTGCTCACTGTCTTGTGCTCCCATTCCCTTCTACCTTTCTGCGTCTGTCCTTCACAGACCCCCTCTGTACCTTCCTCTCACAAGGAATGCTCCATTTCAGCAGAAGGAACAGAGTGACTCTCCCAGCAGGGTGACCACACAGTGCTCTTGGTGGATCTGCATGCTCACGGGAGAGAATGCAACAGCATTGCAACCTGGTCCTCCAGTTCTCAGCAAAATGCTCTCACCACTGGACTAGGTGGAAGTGTCAGTGGTCATATCGCTGGATACGTTTTGAGGAAAGAACTTCCCATGATTTTGTGCTGAAGCATTTTCTGGTATGCATATATGAGAGCACATGGAATTCTCTGGGGACTTAGAAAAAGAAAAAAGTCAAGCCCGGGGTCCCAAATGGTTTTAGGTATAAGTTAGGACTGACCTAAGTTGGTTCCTTGGGGTACCAAAAAAACAAATGGGAGCTGAAGAGGAGACTTCGGCACTATGAGGGTCTCTTAAGAAGGGAACATTTTCAAGACAACCTGTTTTAGGCTTAGCTATTTAAATCTTCCTTTAGATTTTAAAATAATAAAGTACTAAAGAATCCACCACAGCTTTAGGTAAGTTTTGGTGAAAAAATACCCAAACACTTAAAAAGGAACTGTATTTTAGTACCTTAAATACATTTTCAGTGAATATCAGCAGATTTCATGGTGATTGGGTAGAAGAAGAAAATGGTTTCATAGCAGCAGCATAGAAGATACCACTGATAGCAGGCTGCTGTCTCTCTGCCTTTATAATTTAGGGCATTTGAGTAGACCTAGGAGATAAACCGAAGCCACAAGGATCTAGTCACAGTATTCCACTGTCCTTCACAGAAGCTGAAGACTGTGCACACCAAGGACCATGACTAGCAGGGCACTACAGGAGGCACCAGATGCCAGCTGTCACTGAGAAGGTAATGGAGGGATCCTATGATGAGTGCCAAGTATGGTGAAGTAGCCCACATCCTATCTCAGCTGCCTCTGGGGATTTCGACGCAGCCAGACACCGAAATTTCACAGCTGTTCCCATACTGTGAAGAACCACACGCTTGAGGCAACATTGAGTGTGCTGCGTCTGGGACTGCGGGTGAAGAAAATGAAGTAGAGTGGCTGAAGGAACTTCAGGCCCTTGCAGCTCCCATCTGAGCAGCTGCTTTACCCCTGAGTGGTGGCCTTGCACTGTACCACAGTTTCCAGCCACATCCTATAGCGCACTGTGTTGGGGTGCCTCGAACCACTTGGGGTCTGCCCGCTGTCCATCACGCCATGCCTACCCAATGGGCAGACGACTCGGAGAGCGAGGACCAGTCCGTGGGCGAGACCCGGTTCTGAGCCCACACCACTTCTCCAGAAAGTTCTGTTAAGTTCGGTTGTTAATAGGTTTGTTCTGTAAGTTCCCTCCTCTGTAACCCAGCCATTGGTTCTGTGTCCTTGGGATCCTCCTCCGGGCTTATCCTCTATTGGTTGTTTGTTCTGTACCACCCCTGTAGAAAACCACGGTGCCACTGGCTCTTGTCGGCCATTTCCATACCCGTTTTTCGGGGAAATAAGCCCTTGGAAGATTTCACGGAGTGGTCCTCTCCCTTGCCTCTTTGGCCCCCGGGATTCCTGAGAGACTGAGACCTTCGGGTCCCCTCGCATTTGGGTGCCCTGCTGATCCAGAGCCAGTGCAGCTCATTCCAAGCGGCCGCCGGGATGAGACACTTTTCAGTGCCTGTCTGCGGGAAAGGTCACTGTAGCCTCATAAGGCGGGACGAGTACCCCCGAGGCCGACCCATCTCCCAGGGCAGTGACAGCAGTGGAACAGCCATGAGAAGCTGAGCTTGCTCCCCTCCATCCTCCCACTGCTGCAATCCCCACGGGTGAGGTGATGTGCGAGGATGCTGCTGGCAGGCTCCAGGAGCCCAGTACCAGGGCAGTGTGGGGGCTGGCTCTTGGCTCCATGTGCTACCCCATTGGAAAGCCAGCTCGGGCAGCACTGCCTGGCACTGCTGTCACTTGAGGGAAGGAGGCCCCAGAACAGCCCTTATGCTCCTGCTCTGCCCAAAGAGAACATGTTCTTTCTGTTAATTGTAGTTCATGCTGAAAAGACCCCTAAAAGCCCATTACAGAAGAAGCCACTGGGGGTACCTGATTTGGGGTAGATAAATATTTCATAACTTACTAGGAAAACAGGAATAGAGGATAAAAGTCCTTTACTCAGTCCTGTTCCTGAAAATAAAGGCTTCTTTCATTCTATTGTTAATGTAAGTATTGAGACAGTTGTCTCTTTCTAGAGTCTGGTTTTCCCAGCCCATAGGGGCCCGCAATGGGTCCATACCCTCCCTTCACCCACACTCCGTTGCCACCACACCTTTGATTCTGTCATTGGTAAGTGCTTTCATTAAATAAGAAACTGTTTGGATTATTTGCTACAATCATGTGCTCAAAATTGCTTGTTTTAAAACTAAAACTGATCCCTTGTCCTAGCTGTCATCATCTTGCTTGTGAATCATTTAGACTGATTGTCATGGGATGTGAATGAATGTTGGGCTTGACTTGAGTGCAGGCTCTGCAGAACTTTGTAGCCATGAGGAAACACTCCTGCACTGATGGCCAGCTCTCTCTCACACCAGGTACTGCAAGCACAGCAAAATCAGTGGGGACACGTAGATTTCCAGCCTGTCACACAGGGTGTGAGTGCTTTGCCTTGAAAAGATAGCTGTAACAAATGAAGTAGTTTTCCTTCATGAGTGTATGCTTTCTGCTTTAATTTTTTGTGAGCAGTATTTTATATTTTCACATATATCCAGAAGCACATTTTAAAAGTCCCTTGGAAAAATGACACACATACTTTATTTCACATTTGGTAATTTTATGTCACGCTACACAGAAACTTTGGTGCTTTATAGCAACCGTATTTCTCTGGATGCATTTACCATCACTATTAGTAGGCTAGGGAAAGAAGAGTGAAGAAATCTGGGAGGTGTAAGGCTAAGAGGAATACATTTCAGAAGGTCTTTTTCAGACTATCAGGCAAAATTGTTATATAAACCCTAACCGTCAAGCTAAAAAATCCAGCATGAAAAAATTTCTCTCCAACATCGCCCAGATAGCCCATTGAGGTAATTACTGTCTTTATCCTTATGGTCAGAGAGCTCTGAAAAAGGGCAGCAGATTAATTTTGGATCTGTCTACTCTGTCCTATCCAACAGCTCATAAAAAGTAAAGTTTCCTTTGAAAGCCCTTGCGCTCCTTAGCTCTTGAGCAGCTTTAGGAGGCAATATAACAAAAAGGGCTAGGAGCACCTGTACTATTTCAGCAGTGCTCCAGCCAGGTTTTTGGATAAGCTGTTCAACTCACAACAAGAAACATTCCCTAAACCAAGCCAAAGCCCCTAGGCTTAGCTTGATTCTCCACGTGAACTGATTTCACAACCACACATCTTCCAGCCCGGGTGGCAGCATAGGTTTCCTGCTGCAGCTGGAGCCCAACAGAAGTGCCAGAGGGAGCTGGAGCAGGCAGGCCTGTTGCTTTGACACAGCAGCTGATTTATTATCTGCTGGGCACACATGGATGAATTCCACTGCGAATAATAGACACTGCTGGCACAATGAGAGAAAATAGACTCCCAAAACCGCTGCTGACATTTGCTTGCCTACTGATCACTGTATCCCATGTGCTTCTCTTGGTCTCCATCATACCCTGCTTAAGCACTTTGCAGTCATTATGAGCTTGATTCTCCACTATCCCTCACCTTGTGCAGTCATTTGCACCTGTGTAAAATGAGTGCGAAGTGAGTTTACATCTACTTTGCACAGGTGTAAATGATTACACATCCCTGGAAGCTACAGCTCTGTATTGAAGCTGCTCTGGCCAGAAGTAGCATCTCTGTTAACCATAAAGAATCTGTAGAGGGAAGATGATATAGTGACTCAATAAGGGAGAATAATGGATATGCCATGGAGAGAGTGTCCTTTTGTTTTAGCATGAATTTGCCACATCTTATAGCACACAGCCATCATTCTCAGAGGCACCAAGGTAATATGTAAATTTGTATTTGATTTTTTTAAAGCAACTCTGACACTTGGTGTTTTGTTACAGGGGAAGGGAGGCAAAGCTGGAAATAAATGAGCTTATTGAAAGAATTTCAGTGGCTTGAAAGAATTTCTGGATAACACAGTTACTGTCAGCACACAGATGCAGATCACCTCATTTTGGAAAAGGACAGGTTCCTGCCATGCCTCAGTTAGTGCCTCAGAAAACAGGGCTTGGCTGTTCTTTTTGATGGGAAAAAAAGTGAGTGGTAGTTCTATCAGCAACCAGTTCATTTTATAGCAGAGATTGATTGGTTTGAGGGAGTTTGACATTGAGTTATGTACCTGAAGAGGGTTTTTAAAGACAATGTTATAAATAAGTCTGCTGAATACTTGCATGCAAAGTTCATATATGGACTTTCATGATACTGTAAAAATGTTTAAGAAAAAAAATAGGACTATTCCCTTTTAACCTGAGTGGTTGCAACTCACAGTCCTGCAGGTGGGATCTGTTAGGAAAAGAAATTGCTCACTAAATAATATGGGGTTTACGCTAGCCTCTTTATTCATAGTGATCACTCAAAGTTTTTTCTCCTCAACACAGGAGGAATTAAACAGCAAGTGGTCAGCATTCTGCTCATAGTTCCTTTCCTCTTTTTCAGGACAGTTGGCCAAAAAATGTCTTTTTTTTGAGCTTTTCACCTGGTTTTTTTGGTCGAGATATTTCTTTTCTTGTTCTGCTACACACTGTCCCCACTAACACCCAAGTTTCACAAAATAAGACCAAGAGAGACTTGTCTTTCCATAGATGCCTGCGTAGCATTTTCCATGGTTCATATGGAGGCTGTTGAGGCTGAGTTCCACAGACACTTGTTGGAAGACAGCAGCTAGATTTAATCCATTAAAAGCACCTTTGAATCATTCTCACCAGTGTCATGAGTCTATAATCGTGGTAGTCTAAAGAGTATGTTCTAGACAAATAGGAAAATTGCATCTCTCACAATCATATTTGAAGCAGTTTTAGTTAAATAACAAATTTTTACATAACTAAGCAATGCCCTCTTGTCAGAGTATTTTCATTGTTACTCCATAGTTATTTTATTCCCATCCAATCAATCTTGAAAATGTACAAATAAGACTTTTAAGCCAAGGTGTACTTCAGTAATACAATAAATCAACTCAGAAGCCTGAAATTTTTGCTGCAATCAGGACACTTTCAAATCCTTTATGCTGCTGTAGAGCAATACTCTCTCTAAACTAGATGTTCAGTATCTCTTAACATCTGTTTCCTATATAAAAGGCATTTTAAAATCCAGAAAACAAACTGTGAGTGGTCACAAGAGTCTTAGTAACTCCACAAATACTAAATTATGTTCTGGTGACCATTGCAATTGTTTTCTGCCACAAGCTCACCCAAACTAGCTGATGTTGTGCAATATCTGCAAGCATGGAAGTAAAGTTCTCATTAGGAACCAAAGTCCTCCCTGAACCTGCACGTCCAGGAGGAGTGGTTGTTTCAGGACCTCTCCACTGTCATTCTGTCACTCCCCATCTGCCCAAAGCAAACTGCTGTTTCATTAGGAAATACTCCCTTTCTTTGGAGGTTTACTGCAGCCTGATAGACTTAAGCTTGCCTCAGACATCTTCACACCCCCTACGTAGAGACCATGGGTTTTGATGAGTGCTGCAGAACTGCCCTACCGAGGAGCCAGCGAGGCAGCTCCTTCAGGGCACCTCACCACAAGATGGATGTGCCAGTGCCATGTGGAGATGCTTAAAAGTAGTTTGTGTTTCTGCAGGGCTGTGCTCAAGGTATAACCCCTTGCCCTATGGCTGTGGGGAAGAAGCCACATTCAGTGGCCACTGAGAGATTCATTCTGCCACTGTGTAACAGATCTTCCTGCTGAAGTCTACAGCTGTTTGTCAGATCCAGAGTGGAAAACTGGGCTGCAGTGGTCCTTGCAGACTTGAACAGGATGTAGAGCTGCCCTCCTTCCTCTGAACAACCAGTGATACCCAAGGCGATGTCAGAGCTCAGTCTCACCTTCCTGAAATTCCCAACTGCCCAGAATATCTCCTGTACTTGGCTTCAGTTAAGCAGTGAAGTGGCTGCTCTGTGGCCACCTTTCTATGTTACAGTCCTGTGCTGCTTTGGCACAAAAGAGGGAGGACAACTCCAGAAGCCTCAGCAGCAGAGGTTTGTAAGCCATCCTCAGCAATGAACACCAAGCTCCCTGCATTTTTCTCCACTCTTCTCTCCCTGCTGGTTTTCATCTGTACATTTGCTACATCTGTTTACTTTATCACGCTTTCTGGCACTTATTCTCTTTTTTCCTCTTTTGTTTGCTCATCATCAGAAATGTCTAGCAAGGGGGAACAGATTCCTGCTTCCCATATACCAACACTTGAGCAGCTAAAATCCCTTTGAGATGCTAGTCTCAAAACCAGTTTCAGCCTCTGGGAAGTGATTTTTTTGTTTGAAAAGCCCCCATGGCATGTCACTTTTAATGGTGCCGTTCCCTGCTCTGTGCAAAACAGTTGTCTACATGTCATTTTACTCACCTGTGATCCATATTTTAAAAGAATTTTCACAGGCAGGCTTTGTAAGACATGGTTTCCTGGCACTTACTCAGCTATTAGGCATAATGAAATCCAAACTGTTTATTAGCTCATCCACTATCTTGATTATCCAGAAATAAAGCTCAAATTCCAGATGTCCAATTTCCAAACCCAACTTTCCCAACTGTTGGACAAATGCACGTTTCTTTGTCACTGTCTCCATTTGAGACCAATTAGTTGGCTCACTTTTGGACAGTCTACCCCTTGCTGTTTTTAGCATGTCTGCTCTATTAATGGTTATCCTTGAGGCAGTGTCCACTTTTTCCATGCATTTCACAGATACCCACAGATGATTTGTAACCAGTCTCCTCCTCCTGTTCTTCAACTGTGAGGATCTAAACAAAATCCTGGGGCCTCATTTGTGTATCTCTGGTATTCAGCGGCATAATGTGGTGTCCTTGCAACCCTCAGACTGGGAAAGAGGCTTTTTACTAGGCTCTTGTGATGTTTTGTTCTGGCCCAGATTCCAATTATAACAAGCTGACATTTTATAGCAAACTTTTTCACTGTACCAGCACTTAACTGCTTTCTTTAGTTTTTGCATTATTGCCAACTTCTCTTGTTTTACAAACCAAATCTATCACTATTTTTAATTGTTCCAAAATGCCACAGACCAGACTAGAGTCACCTTTTCCATTTGACATATCTGTGCTTATGGGGTTCATGGCAATTAATGTCCATCTTGCTAGCAGCTGCTTCCTTTCCTGATTGGCTGCTGCAGAGAAAAACTCGAATGGTGGGGCAAATTCCCCAAGCCCTTGGGGCATCTGATTTCCTTTCACTGATCTGGCCCTGCAAGCTGAAGTCCAGCTAAATGTGTGTGAGTTGTTCCACTGCCCATTTATCCTGGGAGTCCTTGTTTGCACCAGATTATGCCAAGAACAGGTCTTGTCTGGTCCTCAGCCAGGCCAGAGGATTCAGCTTTCCCCTTGCTGCTAATTTGCTGATCTGGCTCTCTCTGCCCCATGGCTGCCTGTGCACCACATCTCAACAGTTCCTGCAAACTTGGAGCGCTCAGTTGTCTGTCGTGGGCTGCTCTGTAGCACGGACAGAGCTGGCGAGCACAGGCTGCCTGCTGGAAACCTCTCCTATTCCTCCTCCTGGCCACTCACTTTGGTGAGACGCTGAGCAGAGCCAAGAAGCCTGTCAAGGAGTTTTCTCTCAAAGAAATCAAGTTTTGCATTATTTGAACTGGACAATCTCTCCTCTCCCTGATTGGCCTCTGAGGGTTACAAATGAAGTAGAAAATAGTTTTACTGAGGCCATTTGGCTGACCCACTTGTGCAGCCAGGTGGCTGAGTGAGGTCTGCTCTGACCTCTGCCCCTTTCAGTGCTTTCTCAACACACTTTTTGAGATCTGTCATTCCTTGCCGCTGCTCATGTCTGTTAGCAGGTTTTGGGTTGTCAGGACACCTTTGAGTCTCCTGGCTCCATGGAAATCCTCCTTATGCACAGCAGACAGGTCTCTGCTTCCAACTATGGGGCTTCCCAACCTGGCTAGACAGTGTGTGCAGCATGTGCAGATGTTGCTTCAAAAGCAGTTCCATCTCCATAACTTACAAGCTGTCTCTCCACCATTATCAAGAGACTTTTTGATGAGTCTTCCTTCTTTATTTGATACTTTCTCCTTTAATGATGCCTCATGCTTCTGGCTCTCGGCCAAGGAAGACCTTTTTCCTGGGGGAGTTGAATGAGTTCAAATGTGCTGAGGCTTGTCCCAGTCCTTTTCCAGCACCACACTGGAAATACAGGTAACATTTACAGACACACTGACAGCAGAGACGGAGATGATGATAGAGTCAGGCTTCTTTTATTATGGTCCTCTGTCTACAAGGAATGTGCAGTGACCTCAGACACAGGAGGAACTAGGAGCTGTTTTTTTCAGGTTACAATTGCCTTTTAATCAGCTGAGTCAAAATTTCTCTCTTCCCCCACCCTGCCTCTGTTCTTGGAGCCATAATCCTGATGTTTGTTTAGGCCAAGTCCTTCACTTCTCTGGTCTGCTCTGCCTTCTTTCCATAAACACACAAAACCGATAACCAGTGAGATATGAGACACCAGTAAGTAGAGGTAATTACTTTATATTATTTTTGCAGGAATGCATGTGTCTGTGTGGAGGTCGCTTCGCTTTTTCTGGTTACACAAAGCATCTTGAAGGCTTTTGTCTCTTATATTTATCCCAAAGTCATGGCGGCTCTTACAGGCCTCCTTGACTCCTCTGAGGACAATCTCAGTGCTCATCTGACTGTGCAACTGGCACTTTAAAGAAAGGCGTGGTTGTGGTTTTTTAGGTTACAGCCATTTCGCTCAGTGTTGCTAATTTGCTTTAGCACTAATTAAAACCGCACAAGATTAGTACACAGTCAGGAATCTTCATGGTGGCCTTAGTCTAGGGTGGTTAGTTTGCTGTCTGCAGACAAATTGCTGCCCTAGCTGAGAACTGTGGTGGGACCATTAACAGAAAGTCACAGGGACGTGTAGGTCTTGGAGAAGGAGTACCCTCCTCCACCTGTCTGAGACGGATTAGCACATCACCATCCAAAACGCAGCTCAGAGGTTTCTTGTGCCTGCTGTGGGCAGCAAATTGAGCCTTCAGAACTTCTGCAGTACTTCTGCCAATGGTAAATTCAATCATTAGGTAAAACGTACTCACTGGAGACCTGTTCAAGTGTCATGCAAAGTAGCATGGGTGGGAAAGAGTGGCTGGATCAAAGCTCTGGCTTTGTAATTCAAATGGAATGAGCTCAAGTGCTTTGAAAGTTGTCCATTTGAAAACATTTCTGCTAACTTTTTTTCCTCACATCAATTTGCTTATAGATTAATTTTCATAAGCTTTCCATAGGGGGAAAATTGATAATGTGACCCAAAATATTTCTTTTCCAAAAATGTCCAAATTACAGTGGAAAAAAACAGTTCAGCCACATAAAGATGTGATAGTTATAAAAGCAATGTGAGGGACTTGCACAGCTCTCCACCTGCAGCAGCTAATTAAGAAGCAGAGGCTGAAGCCAGGTCTTTCCCCTTGCTCGGAAAGGACTGCTTCCTGTCCTCCGGCACGGCAAGAATTGGGGTTTGCTTCTGTGATTATCCACTGCCTCCAGCAGACAGTCAGCATGGGGGAGACTTAAAAGCCCTTTCCCAACAATGATTGTGCTTTCCTGGGGGCAGCAAATAATTGCAGAATTAAATCCTGATTCTGTTTTTCTCAGAGGGTTGCAGCCAGGTGAGCGATCAAAGCAGCAGAGTCTTAGGAAAGGGTTAAGTATTTATACAGTAAAGTAAACTGTACAAAGAATCCACACCAGTGCTTCCGTGTTAGATCTTATATGTGGAGGGACAAAGACAGAGGAGCTTGTCCTTGGCCATGCCTCTCTTGTGGTTCATTTCTTCCATCACAGCTGCGCTGTCCAGAGTATCACAGAGTCACACAATTGTTTGGGTTGGAAAGGCCCTTAAGTTCGTCCAGCTCTGACCCCCCTGCCATAGGCAGGGAACCTCACTAGAGCAGGTTACTCAGAGCCCCATCCAACCTGACCTTGAACACTTCCAGGGATGGGGCATCCATATCTTCCCTGGGCCACCTGTTCAGTTCCTCACCTCCCTCACAGTAAAGCATTTCTTCTTAATATGTAATCTAAACTTACCCTCCTGTATTGTCCTCTTTAACCTTCCACTTACTATACCTCTATAGGCACATGCTGGTGCCTCGTGTTTGCTTCTCACATGTCTTTAAGATCAAAGCTAAAGCAGGCCTGCATGTCTTTCCCCTTCTCTCTCTGTGCAACGTACCTGGAGCTATAACCTAAAGAAAGTCTCTATGTACAACAACACACAATGATCCATCCCAACTCATTTCTCAGCCAGGGTGACCTGAAATGGCTGAAATGAAAGAACTTTATAGCTCTGAACACCAAAATTTTGAGGAAGGTTTGCTAGTCCCAGGACGAAGGGTGTCTGCTCCTTCTTGCCCTGCCCTGGGTGTTGATAATCCCTTGCTTCTGCAGCCAGCAGTGCTCAGAGGGCTCTTTTCTTTGCTGGATAGAGGTGGGTGGTACAGGTGATTTGCTGCCACCAGGGGATGGACATGTCCCATCCAAGGGACAGCACAGGTCTGGGCAGAGCAGCCAGTTTACAGCTGTGATCACAGAGGTGCTGGAAACAGCCTGTTGCTGCTGTGCTGTACCTGTCATGCACCTCTAAGGGCAGGGTTTCACGTGGTGACTGACACCTAAGTGGGGGTTTCTGATAGTAGGTGTCCACAGGTGTCTGAGGTACAGGGGAGGTGTAGGCAGTTCAGCAAGAGAACTGTGCTTTAGAGGGGCAGAATCTCTCTGCATCCTTGCCTGGCAATTTTGGTGAGATCTCCACCATGTCAATGGAGTTTACCTGCCTGGTTCACATGGAAAGCTGCATCTTGACTCACAGATCTGAAGTCTTGAACTGAATCACATCTGCAGGGTTCATCAGGATCTGCTCTCAGAAGGTGGTGCTCATCCATCTTTGAGCTGCCTCATGGACCCAGAAGCCATTCCCAGAAGTGCTGTGAAAGCCAGACTGCTGTCTGCGGTTTGCAGTCAGCCTGCCTTCATAGCTTGGGTTTGGGATATTTGTAGTCCAAGCTTCTTCTGGGCAGGTTCCTAGGAAAATCCTGATGGATCGTGCTTGGTTGGTGATCCAAGCATTCAGTGAATGCCCTGTAAAACTGGTTTGAAGTGTTCCTGCGGGTAAGCAACATGGGAAAGGATCAGATCCGGGCTGACTCTTCTATGCAGGCTGCTCTACATGGCAGACTAGTGCAACTAAACCAAAATCTGAGTTTATTTCCTGCCTGAATCAAGCCATTCATTTGAACCTGGCCTTCCCGACTATCCCCTGCAGGCCTTAAACATTAGCATTCATCACTACTTTTGTCCTCATTCCAATTGACATTCAGTTGCCTTTAGACAGAGTCTAAAGAGAAAGATGCTACATGGTAGGCTGAGATGTTAGGCTGAACTTAAGTGACGTCCCACGGAGACAGCTTCAGCAGCTGGTCCTGGGGCTGTGTCAGGTCTGTTGCCAACATCTGCCTGGCAGCAGGAGAAAGCACAATGACAGCTTCCTCCTTCCCGTCTTGGGGTTGAACCTCAAGTTCAGCACGTGCCCTTGAACTTAGACAGAGAACATATTTCTTGAAAGCTCCAACTGAGCTGCCACAGCTGTGCATGAGAGAGTTGTCCTTGCTGGTTACTGTGGTTCCAGTGTGCAGCACTAGTGTAGGTTTGTTCCTCGCTGTCTGCAGGCGCTGTCCCAGTGCGTCCCGGTGCCTTGCACAAAACCAGGCATGACCTCTGCCCAAAGGAATTCCACCAGGCAGCGAGATGTCTAGCTGCTAGAAAATCACCTGCAATTATTCACACCCTCAAAATTGCAGGAGCAAAATGAGAGCCTGCTTTTCAAAATCAGGTCCATTATGTGTCTGCAAAGTATATAATCTCCACATAATTCATCAACACCATTAATCTAAACTCCTAGGTACTGAGCTCAATAGAGCATGTGTTTTCCATGTGTGTGTAATATCAAACAAACCTGTGTTTAACTTGTCAGAATATAATCAACTTCCATTAATTACTTCAGTATGAAGTCTCCAGTACCAACGGTTCTTCATATAATCACTCACAAAGCTTTTATTGGGGAGCTAAACAGCTCAATAACACTAATTAATTGTGTTTCTTGGACAACTGAGATTGTGTAAGTGGAAAGGTGGTTTTGGTACATTTCCCACTACATTGATTTTCACATTTCTGGAACGCATTTCCCCATAATAGCCATTAGAGCACAGAGAGAAGAGTTGGAAAGGTGCGGTAGAAGCACGGCATTCCTAAAATATGATTTGAGATTTGTACTGGATCTGCGCTGTTTGCCAGAAATTCAAACTCTGGCAAATAACTTAGCCTTTCTAGGCTGTTTGCCCAATAGGCTGAGTGAAAAAAGCAGCAAACCTAAAAATCTGCCAATATTTACGTACCAGCGTGTGATTCAATTGTTTTATTGCAGAGTAAAAGTGACACAAGAAAAAGAGGAGGAGGACAGAAAGTCTGAAAGTCCAAGGGAAAAATATGAAGCATTTGAATATTGAAGAATTTTAAGACTTTAATTAAACCACCTCAAAATTCACAAGTTCAACAAAACAAAAACAAAAAAAAATAAAAAAGGAAGGAAAAAGCACAATTGCTCTCCTGGGGTTTTCAGGGCTTTACTTCTACACATATTTTTCTAATTCCACGTAGAGGAACAAAGAATGTGTTTTTCCCACCTGAGAAGTGTTGTTTGGTGATTCATGAAGCTTTCTCCCTTGTCTGAAGCAGAGGTTTCTCAGTTACGTACCCCAGGGCTGTGCTGCTGCAGAGCGGAAGAGAACTGGCTGGGAGGGGGATTGCCAGTGGGGAGGGTGTGAAGCCAGGGGAGCATTTCAGATCAGCAGGATATTACTTGGTGTCGTGTGTGCATGTATTTATATATAAAGAGTAAATGAATTGTTGCTCTCAATGGCAGGGAAAAGTAAATAAAAAGCCTCTCTCAGCAGGATTGTGAATGCTGGCTGTGGGTTTGGATTCATGTTTCATGGCTCCATTCACAACTGGGTTTTATGTTTTCAGGCCCTCTCTGCAGCTCCAGTGTTATCTCAAAAGCACCATCTTTTTGTCTACCCAAACAGCAGCACTCAAAATGCAAATCTACTTATCCAGCAGTTCCAGTATCAGTTCATAGCTTTTTGCCTTAGAAGTTTGTTGGCACCCCCAGCATGACAAAATACAGATTCCACTCAACAGAAATGGGTGGCACAGCCAGTGGCTTCATAAATCAAGATCAAAATGTGCTTAAACCCTACAAGATTATTCTTATTCCAGATTATTCTTATTCAGTAGCTGCTTCTTCTTTAGTAGTAAACATTGTCAAAAAGAAGCGATAATTTAGTCCTGTGCGTATTGAGGCAGGCCCCATAAAAGTCAAATTATCCCTGAAAAACTTCATCTTCTAGGTGGCAAGGATGTATTGGGAAGTGCAAGGAGGGAGGGAGAAAAGTTGCAGACAAAGGTATTGTGATGGTTTAGGACTTCACATTTTCCCTTACTCTAAAGGGCAGAGTTTATTCCAACCTGAAGGAATGAGGAATGAAGTTTGCATTTTAATTCAGTTCAAAGATAATAATTAAATAATTAATAATAGTGATTGTTTGGAACTGGAACATCTACTGCTGTGTTGCTTTTGCTGGTAATTTGAAAAATATCTGGTCTGGCAATTCTAAGAAACAGAGAAAAATATTGTCTTTACATACAATCAGACTGTAATTTCTAAAAAGACATGTTCTAATTCTTCATGTTTCACACTCTTTTATTCAGACTACAGAGGTAATACTTTATTCTCCAGGCAGACCTCTCAAAAGCCATTTGATAAAAAGTTAGTGCCAAAAGACAGACAACAGTATCAGTATTATGCGTTGCTCCTGGAAGGATCTCATGAGACATTTCTGCGATTTCCTTAAGTAAGTATGTTTTCACAAGTCAGTTTTTGCAACTCTTGTTAAAGGAGCAGAATCTTAATACGAGAAAATAGATGTTGGTCTAAATAAAGAACTAGACTTATAGTCTCACTGAAATACTGGCAAGTGACAATCAGGGTCTCTTTAATCCCTGGCACCACGTGAAGGTAGAGGGAGGAATTCATGTTCTGTCGCTAACACGTAATTTATTATGTTGGTCAGATCTTTCAGATTTAGGACATTTGACTGGTTTCCATCCTCCAGTGATCAGTAGTTTAGTTTAATAACCAGTTCCCATTAGCAGTATCTCTGATATTCTTCTTTCCTACCTTGAGAGCCAAAGCCTGTTTCTGTTATGCTGTACTTGGATACATTTCAGGTTTCATCATCCTCCTGAACATTTCTGTCCATATATATGAGTTCTTTGCATCCAGAATAGCTTATTCGGCACAGACAAACAGAGGGACTGTCAGTCTTTTTAGTGAACACCTTGTGAATCATGTAGCTGGCAGAGAAAGGGGATTGAATTTGCTGTATTCACTGGATTTGATACAATGGTAATAAACTTCTTGTCTCTTTTGTATCAAAAGTGACTGTGTATCTCTTTGGCTAATGGAATTGCTGGTGCTTACAGAAAAAAAAACCCCTTATCATAATGAATATATGCAAGACTCTTAAATTCTGATTTACTTTTCCCCTTTTTACTTCTGGCTCAGTCTCCATCTTTGTATATAGCTTGACTTTGCTTTGCCTGTACTCATACTTCCCCATTTCCCTGTCCCCTAGTTTCTTTCTGAAGTGAGCTGCTCATACCTAGGAATGTATTCAAAGTGTCCCTTTGAGTCAATATACCAAATCTTTACATTCCAAGCAGTCTTCCTTCTGAATGATCCACCTTGTCACATAAGGAACATTCCTGATGATTTTTCACACATCCTGCCAGCCTGTGTGCACTCGCCGAGCATCTCTGGGGATTCTCTGGCAGCAATTTCCTTGGCTTTGTGGTGCAGAGTGTGAATCCCTGCTTGGACTACAGGCATTTGTTTTCCTGTTCGTTAGCGGCAGTGACCACAAACCAGCCCGTCCAAAAGGGTGTCGGTTAACATGCTCAGCAACCCCTTTTGAAGCTTGAGGCAAACTGTGAAATAATTTCTTCCCCTGCTGGCATCTTTTGTGAAACTAGAATTTCTCAGCATTCACCAGATGCTCTGGAGCAAGTGTTATTTGAAGAAGCTTATAGGATCTGTTCCCGTGTTTTTCTTTTTGGTCTGTCTGCCTGTGTCAGGCTCCAGAAAACAGTGAAAACATTCAGTCTCCCATGACATTGAGTAGAGAGAATATGGGCTAATCCTGCAACACAGACTTCAGAGAGGTCTGTGCAGGAACTCCAGGTTCTGCTCAAAACAAACATATCTTCTGGAGGGTTTCTGCCCAAGTATTTTCTATGGAGGCCAAAAGCACTTACAGATCCTTCAGGAGCTGTTCCATTGCACCTAGTTGGAAATTCCCTTGCTTTCTTCTTCTGGCAATTTGAACTAACATGTTAAATGCACATCCCTCTCTGTCAAACTTTCATGTTTTTCAAGTCTGTTGTCTTCCACCTGGGAGCCACCTTTGTCCCTTATGTTAGGCTCTGAAAGGCTGTGAAAGTTAAACAGCCACCAATGGATGGCTGCCCGGTCTCCTCTGCTGGCTGGCTGGTGGGATCAGAACTTGCTGTCCTTCCCCTCCACTCTTATGCCTGGAATGTAAACACACCTCACGAAAACAGAGGAATAAACCAGCTGCTATTCACTCTTTTAATCGTCTATTGAGCAACAGACCATGCCATGTTTATAAGGCAGACTGCTGAAATGGAAAATCAGGGTGGAGAGGTGACCTCAAGAGGCCATCCTGTCTCTAAGTCGGATCAATGATACCTATTTAATTCCTGATTAATACATCTGTAACTTGTTCTTTAAAAAAGCTTCATTGATGGAAAGTCTGCCACCCACACAGAATATGTATTCCAGTGCTTCCCTATCTGATCCCCCTTCTGTTGGCATGCCCTACCCAGGAACTCACCTACCATCTCCTTTGCTGCAATTAAAACCCATTATTACTCAAGTGTACTACTGTACAAAGAAGAGATTATTCCCTTTGTGTCTCTGCTGACCGCATATACCTGAAGTTCATTATCTTTTCTCCACTTAATAACCCCAGATCAATCAGATTTCCCTTCCAGAACATGTTCACTCCTAGTATGTTAACTGGGTGCCTCTAGTTGGTCCTTATCTCTTGTTAGTGCAGCCCCAACAGAGCTCAGCAGAGGAGAAAACATTCAATTACACATCATATAGTCCAACACCTTCATATACAGCTCAGTGTGTTATTTCTTTTTTCACAGTAACAGAATAGTTTTGGATCATCTTGATCAGCATTCATCTTCTACAGAACTCCTGTCATGGTTTTAAGGAAACCAGGGCACTACCTCACCATGCTCTGTGCAGTTCATCACTTTTGTTCACAGGTCCTTGGAATACGATTGATGAATTCTGTTATTTTTCAGGCCATTTCTCCAATGTATCGAGGTAATTTAGAATTCTAACCCTGGCCTCTGATATACTTGCAAGGAGAACCAAGCTGACAACAAAAAATGTATCAGGATTCTGCATTGCAAGAGTTCCGCTTTTTTTCTGCTCAAGACCACCATGAAGAACAGTGGAGGCAGGGGGAGCACGCCCCAGCAGCAGCAGCCAGGCGCCTTTTCCGGGCTATATGCCCCCTAGGAGCTGGTTGTATAAAGCTAATAGCACATATTGTACAGCTGGGGAACCTTTTCTTTATTCCTTTAGACAAGCTATTGATGAAAATACTGAACACAAACTGCCAAGGACAAACCCCAGCGGAAGTCCTTGATGGATACTTTCACTTTGACAAGGAGTCTCTAATAACTTCCCTGAGTTTTCCATGTTTTTTACACACTCTCAATGGTAATTTCAGCTCCATGATATTTCCTCTGCTTATTTATAAGAATATCACATAAGAGGTTGCCAGAAGTCTAACTAGAGTCCCAGTCTGATCTACTGTATCTTCCACACACGCAGTTTGCTCTAGTGTCACAGAAGGAAATCAAATTGGTTTATGTGATATAAGAAGTTCATGCTGACTGCTACTTTCAGTACCTTCCTGCCTTGTGCACAGCTTGACTGGCTGTTCCTGCAGATCCCTGAGATGTCAGCCAACTGCCCGGAATTCCACAATTTGTCCCTTATGTGGCGGGGCAGCACGTTTTGGTGGATTAGTTGACACCCTTGTACAGTGCAAATAGCCAGAAATGGGGCTGCCTATCCTGCCCTATGGGATCAAGAGCAGCTGTGCCTCTTACTGCCCCGCTATTGTGAAGAAGGTGTGGCCAGGATCAAGGCGCAAGTGAGCCTCAAGGGTTTGTTTTGGTGGTTTCCTGGATGATTTACAGGGCCTGGAGAAGTGGGTAAAAGACGCGTAACTTGGTTGCATCTTAGAACACTTTGCCCTTCTGTCTGGGTTGGTGCAGCAGTGTCTCAGGCTAGAGCAGTGCTGAATCACCAGCACCCCAGGGCTCGGTGTATCTGAGCTACAGTTTCTCTGAAGTTTACTTCCTACCTGAGCAACAGGAGCCATCAGAACAAACTACTGAAAGCAAGACATTGGAGTACGTCGCCAGGATTCTCAGTAAAAGGTGAAAAATGGAGTCTCTGGGATCTTTCATGCTTGAGTGGAAACCAGTATCAAAGCTCCACTGGTTTTGATGAAAGCAGAGTTCAGCCCAGGGTTTGTGACATTTAAGACTTCACAGATGAAAAAGTAGTGGCTCCTCCTGGTTCTACATTGAACAGGTTTTCTTTTCATTTTCACAGAACAAGCTAAAAAATTACCCTTGGCTTTTGGTTTCCATGCTACTAGTTTGTTGCTGTTGAGGGAATGTAGCAAGAAGCAGCTCAGTATTAGTTTACATAATAATGTTTCCACATGCCTGTATTTAATTTCAAGTTGTAAATCCAGGTACCACCAAATCCCACTCTCATGCTGGTACAGGTCCTTGTGAAACAGATACAGGGAATATTTCATTTTTTAAATTGTGTATAGAGTTCCCAACCCAGCTGCCCATTAGGAAATCTCAAAAAGATTGCAGCCTTCTTGTATTTTTGTTCCTGAAAGGGAATCTTATTGATGCTTCTTAGAAGATGTTTGATATTGACTGCATTATACAGCAATGCCTCTGTTGTTGTTTTCATAGTAAACACTTGTTGCAAGTAGCCTTGTTTGAGATAGCAGTAAGAGAGATGTGGTTTCCCAGGAACTCAGACCATAAAGGAAAGGCTTTTAAATAAAAAGGTGAGAGAGGGTGGATAAATATAACTTGTAACTATATAACACTTCACATACTTTAAAGTGACAAAAGCACCAGACTTTCCAGCCGAGTCTCTTCCAGTTTGGCACTGGGCATGGCCTGATGGGGTTACACCAGTCTGGGCAGGCTGCTCTTGAGAAGACCTTTCTGCTGCCCACCTACAGACATCCTGCTTAGCAGACGTCAGCTTCAGGACTGTAGTCAAGAGTTCAAAAGACTTGAAATTACTAAGATTTTCTTTGTTCTACATCTTGAAGCATGGTGAGACACTCTTGGCTGTTTGCTGCATTTTTTCCTCACTTTTTTTTGCATGTGGTTTCACTGCCAGTAAAAGGTTGGTGCAAAACTTGGAGCACTCTTGAGTTTTCTGGTTGCCATTACACTGCTCACTGAGAAATATATTTATTATAGCTGTTGCAGTCTCTTTTTAAGTGATGGAGATGCCTTCTTCAGTCTGATCCCCTTGCTGTCTCTTGCTTGCTCTATTATTTGTAATCAACATGCATGAACAAACACCACATAGATTCTTCCATTACTGTAGTGGATGTCTGCTCTCCAAGGCTGAGAAGTACCAGCAAATGCTATGCTTGCTATCTTCATTTTCCATCTGAATGCAAATTCCTTTCAATACCCCAGACAGCAGAAAAAGCCTCACAGTTTCTCTTAAACCCTATTTTTTTTGAAGGCAACAGAACACCGATACAATGGTGACCTACAGCAAAAACAGCATCGTGCTGGCTGAAATGATTCAGCATAAAAACTAGTACTCTCAGATGAAGTACTGAGATACAGACTTTTATATCCACAGGTCATCATGCAAAAGTGCTCTTGTTTCCAAGACAATGAGCATTAAAAGTTCTTCAGTGCAACTATGGAGAATGCATTTTCCCAGCCTGTAGATATTTTTGAGACCGTAAAACTTTTTTCTTTTGGTTGTTTTAAAATGGGTTAGAAAGTGTAAATACATAAACAAATGAAGACAAATAGCCAAAACGACACTTTTAAAAGGTCAGTAAACATCATTTGGAAGCCTCAATATTTTTGTAAGTTTCAATTATTTCTATTTTGGTGTTGATTTCAATCTTTTTTATTATAATTATCTTACATTTCAAGACAACAAAAGCAAATCTGAAAAACTAGACTTCTTCATTTAAAAAAAATATAAATTGGGGATTTGATCATCTCCAAGCTTTCTTAAAAGAAATCCAAAGAAATTAAACACAGTTGTCCTGTTCCACAAAATTTTTCCAGTTTGCTGACCTGGCATTTAATTCTCAAAGATGTAGCTGAAATGCTGCTGACCATTTTTCATGACTACACTGGCTGCCACTGAGTACTTGGAACATTTTAAAATCCGGCCACATATTTTGTGGCCATTTCACAAGATTCCCAAAGTTAAGATTAACATTTTAAGTGCTGCCCAAAGCATTTAGCCATGTACTTCAGTTATACACTCTCACTCTTCCCTGTGAATAGAATTTTTTCTCTGTGTTGAAGGCAGAAAACATGAATAGGGAATTTACTGTTGAAAAGGAACCCCTTTGTGCAGTGCAGTGAGGGCACTGAAGACCCCAGCATGGTGTCTATGGGTCTGCTGTCCTTTCCCACCTTGACAACACAGGGCAGGGTTGCTTTGTGCTGCCTGGCTTCTGGATTTCTTCTGATCCTTATGACCACATTCTCCAGTTCTTAGACCTGGGAGAAAAATTCTTTAAAAGGTGCAAAACCAGAGCTTTAAACCCTGTAGAGTTAAGATTCTCATGCCTGCACCAGTTAATATGAGGAAAATCAGACTGCTCTGATGAACATTCCCAAGTCACAGGGACAGTCCTAAAGGAAGCATCTTATCTTACACCTGAACTTGTACATCCACGAATTCCCAGACTGCAACAAGTCTTTCTTAAAGACAAATTTCATGCTTCCTAGGATGAGGTTATCCATGTGCTTCAGTGTGCTCCTCAGTTGATATTGCAAAGGGAGGTCAGTAGTGGTGGCCTGGGCCCACCGGGAGCCTTCGTGGTGTGGGTCCCAATGGCTTGTTTCTTGAGAGTGTGGTTTGTCTTCCCCAACTTTAGCTGTGTCAGATTTTGGCTTTTGGTCTCAGTAGCTCAGTCTCCTGCTGCAGTCAGTGAAGAGCTGGAAGTGCTGCAGAAGGTGATGCCTGCACTGGGACATGTGACTGAGATGAAATTTTAAATTACACTTAACATCAGATCCTACAGTTCCTTAAGTGCACCAAACAGAGTGTGTCACTTATGAAACAGCACTGCTGTCTCCTACCACGGCAGTGAGGGACATCTCAAGATGGGATCCTCATCCCACATTCCCTGGTGTTTAGAGCATTCCCAGGGAAGAGTCAGCTTTTCTGCATGGACCAAACTCAGGATAAGGCTTACCTGGACTCACACAGTAAGCCTGTGGCAGAAAAGGGCCTGCACTCCAGTTCTTTACCAACAAACTATCTTTCTTATGCTCAAGATAATGTGCCTTTACTGTAAAGAAAGAAATGTCCTTAATTTGTGGTTATTTACAGCACTGTAAATCAGGCACATGCCACGAAGTACCAATAAAAATTGTTTAAAATCAGCCTTAAATAGCTAAACTCTCAAAAGCAGCTCATAAAATGAGACTTGGCAGTTCTTAGGTAGTTATGGTTAAATTGACAGTCCTTTTGGGAGTTAAGATAGCCAAAAGCAGTAGTAGTTAGAAGTGAAGTGATAGATGGTGAGCTTGTTGGTTGAAGAGCCTCTATTGCACACTCCTAAGGCTTCATATGTTCATTGGCCCTGGACTGTGAGAAGGGAGATACCAAACTTTGTCACTGAACACCAGCTTGCTGAATTATACATCGTTCGCCTATATGGCCCTAGAAACTGTGAAGCCAGAAGAATGAGCTTTGGCGTGAAGGATCCCATTGCTGTCTGCATGTAACAGGAGACTTTTCAGGCAGGCAGGAAGATAGAAGGACAATCAAGTCCAAAGCAGGCTGAAAGGAAAGTTAAGGAAATCTGGAGAAGGGACCAATACCATGAACGAAAAAAGCCCATCCATAAAGAAACCAGATCTCAGCTCCTTTTAAAAAGTCAGGTGCACAAGTTATATTAGCCTTGAGCCAGGTCTAACTTCCGCTGCCAATAACCACTTCCACTGCCAATAACCCAAGCTGACATAACAGCAACATTAAGGAGGTTTGGGGCTTTTTTTTTCTGTTGCATTAGGCATTCATGTCTCTTTTCCACTTCTTTTTTTTTCCTCTTCATTTCTTTCCCCCGCAAGGTACTTGTATTTTAGCCAACTGCCTCCCTTCTTGTTAAACAAGAGGAGTTTCGAGATGGGGCCCAAACCTAAACACTGGCTCAGCAACCCAGCACTGTGAGAGCTTTGGGTTTGGGTCACAATTCTGCTGCTAATGAGAATCAAGCACACCCAGGCACTTGCAAATCAGCTCGTAAAACATGAACTGGCATCAAGGCTGAATTCCTGTAGCCTCCCTTGCAGCGCGTCAGTGCAGTGCTCTCAGGCAATTCAGCCCTTTGCATCATGCTTCATCTTCCTTTCCTGCCCTACCTAACTAGGCTGGGCAGGGGTGTCACCAGAGCAGCTTCCAACTGTCAACATCCTCCTACACACAACAGCTCAGCCACACAAAGCTGTTTTATTGTCCTCTTTGAAATACTGCACCGAAACACAGAGCAATTTGTGGACATTGTGAATAAGACATAGAACAATCAACGACCCCAAAGCTGCACAGACACATTCACACCATACTAAGTCCAGTTCATGCTCTATGGGGGATCTCGGGGTGGCAGCTCAGGCTTGATGCCAAACTTGGTTACCCAAGTTTCTGTCCAGCTGGCTCAGAGCAGGCATGCAACTGCCTGCACTTGGCCATGGAAACACGACTTGGCCCTCGGACCTTCAGAAGTGTTTCGATTTGTTAGGTTAGGATCCTGAAACCCTCTGAGGTTCTTTCTGATTCTCCAAGAGTCTCACAGATTGTTCATAGTAGCACAGGAATGAGAACAGGGGGCTGTCATGCTTAAAGCTGTCACTGTGACGGCTGAATTTTTGCCCACTGGACTTCAGAGCTGGTTGTGGAACACTGGAGGATCTGGTATTCTCAGTCTGCACCAAGTCCAGGCTCTATTTTCCTGCAAGTACCTGACTCAGGTTTAAGAAAGTGTGGTCACACCAAGGACTGAACAGAAGCACATTTGTCTTTAAGGTTTTGTAGCAGAGCATGGGTTTTCACAGCAAGAAAAGTTGGTTTGTGTGAGAAAATCATTGAATCTGGCCAGAACTGTGGGGGACACTCAAAAACTTTTGCAAATATATTAATGGTAATAGACAGTGCAAAAACAACATTGGCCCATTATAGGATGAGGATGTTCGCCTCACAAACAGGGAGGGACATGGAAAAGGCAGAGGTGTTTAATGCATTCTTTGCCTCTATCTTCAACACAGATGGTGGACCAAGGGGTCTCAGTGCCCTGAGCTGGACGACCCTGATTGAAGGAATTATCAATTCCCAGTCAACCCCGAAACTGTGCAGGATTTGCTTCTCCAGATGGATCCCTACAAATCTATGGAATCTGATGGGATTCATCCAAGAATCCTCAAAGAGCTGGCTGGTGTCACTGCAAAACCTCTCTAGATGATTTTTGAGCAGTCTTGGGAATCTGGAGAGGTCCCAGCTGATTGGAAGCTGATGAACATTGTCCCAGTTTTCAAGAAGAGCAAGGAGAAGGACCCTGGAATCTACAGGCCTGTCAGTCTCACTTTAGTGCCTGATAAAGTTATGGAGATTATTCTGGGAAGTATTGAAAAACACCTGAAAGACAACATAGTCATTTGGTCACTGCATGAAGTCTGACAGACTTCAAGAAGTGTTTGGACAATGCTTTTGGGCACATGGTGTGATTCTTGGGAATGGTGCTGTGCAGGGATGGGACCTGGACTCGATCCTTGTGGGTCCCTTCCAACTTAGCTTACTCTGTGATTCTGTGATTCTGTGAAAGTCAGACATGATAGAAACAGCTGCACATACTCTCATCTTCAACCCCACACAGGGGATTCACCAGCAGATACAGCCATCTTCTCCAGTGCTTAGAAGCCATGTGGGGAATATGGCCCAGGACTTCGGCAAGACCGAAAGATACAGAGGCATGATGGAACCTGAAAGCCTCTGGAAGGATTCCTGAAGGAGGACCTGAGCTTGGTGGCTGCAGTCCCACTACTTGGCAGTGCTTTAGTAGGCAGGGTGAATTGTGCGCCACCTGCATGCTCCCTGACTGGCCCTGAGTGATTCCTCATGCCAGTGATTCCTCCTTCACCACACACTGTGAGCATCCCCCAGAGCGGCCACCAAGTCCTTTCCCTGATGCAGGGCCCCTTTTTACTAATGCAGAACAATTCCCACACTCTCTCCTATTGCTGGGGATGACACAGGGGGTAAAAAGAAGGACTTTCTGAGCATTAAGAGTACAGTGAATTACAGAAGGTCATGATTATTTTTATAATCAAAGCTGCTTTCTGTAATAGCATCTCACATTTGGTGTTGTTAATCTCCACTGATGGATAATTTAGGTAGATAAAAACATAATTCATCAAAGCCAGGGAACATAATGAAAATCTGAGTAAAGAGATAGTGAAGAAACAGGTTTAAGCCCACACAGCCTTTCCCATAGCCAAAGCTAAATCCATTCTTCCTTTCACAGTACAGACATATTATCAACCTCCTTCCCCATCTTCTCCTTCTAGCTCATAGTGCAGTGGCTACTTCATGCACTTACGTGTGGGTATCCAAGCCTAGCTGCCATCCTTTGCCAAACTCTGTCAAAACTTAAGCCACCAAGTTATCAAATGTACTCAAAATGGTCTATGCGTTGTCCTGGGACTTGCTCTCAGTCTCCCTGGTGGAATGCTTCACCTGGCACACATATTTATACATGAGACCACCAATGGAGGATATAAGGCTACAAAGTGAGAGCTATAGCTCAGTGGTTGCTGCAGTTGTGTGGTGCTAGGAGAGGAGAGTGGAATCCTGAGCCCAATGCATATTCTAACTACTGAAGTGAAAATTGGAGCTCCTCTTACTCAGTGGTTTGTAAGAGTTTGTGAGTGCTCAGCTCTGGCAAACGATGTGACAGAGTAGGTGGGAGCAGGTTGAGTTGGTGTCTTCATGTCAGACTCAGGTACAAAGTAGGTGCCAAGTAGCTCAGCGTCATAAAGATGTGGGTGTTTTTACACATTCCCAACAGCAAAAGTCAGGCTGTACATACTCCCTCAGGAACTCACATACCAGCTGAATATCCAGATCCCCACTGACATGTTGGATGGCCTGAGGTGTTGCAGCAGTACAGGTTTATCACAGATCAGCAGGACATAAAACCTTAAAGTGCTGATTGCCCACCAAATCTTAGCTATCATCCCTCCCATGCAAGTGCAGCAGCTTTGCCGAGGCACAAAAGTTAAGACACCACTTGCACTGGGCTCTCTACTATGAGCACTGAGCTTCTGGATGGGCTGATTGCATCTCCTCCACCAAGATTCCACAGCCAAGCATCCACACAGGGTAATGTAGGTGAACGTAGCCTGTACTCCCAAAAAACCCTAAATTACCGAAGTCTTTGCCAACTGATAGCCCTTCTCCAGTGACTCAGGTCAGTGATTAGCTATGGCTTCCCCCTGCACTCCTCCAGTGTGGAGGATTTATTATCATCATGCCATGTTGTCATTAGCAGTCATTCCTCAAACCTTGCTGCAGTCATTTTCACCGGGGATGAGCTGAACTACTTCACACAACTACATACCACAAGGTGTATTGATCAGACTCACTTTTCTGTTTCATCCTTGCCTATCACATGCTTGTGTCCTAGTACAGGGAAACCCTGACTATTACAGGAAAACAGAAATGCAAATGCCTAAGGACAGATAAATGAATATTTAATTCAAACCAGCAAAACGTTGTTTGCAGTTATTTATTTTACTAAAATGGTTACATATGTTGAAACAAAGAAGAGCAATAGTAATAATGTTTGTTTTTCCAATATCATAAATAATTACTGAGTTTTCATTAGCTGTTGGCTCAGCACTGATCATGACTTTCGTTATTTAAAAAAGACACACACATAATTCATCAGAACTTGTGTTTTCAGAAAACTCTAAAGCAGCAGTAGAAAAAAAAATAAATTAAAGGAAACAGTAACAAAGGCCAAGTATTTCTTAAATTTAAAACCCACTTGATGTGTTTTACAGATTATTCTTGTGCTTTGATCATTGGAAAGGAGAACCATTAACAAATTGTTTATACAATGGCTTGCCTTCTCCAGTTTTACTTCAGAGGAGTCCCCAAAAGTACCTTTTTTACATGAAAAATTTTGTTGTTGTTTATACAGACAAAAACACTGAATATTTCTAACAGAAGAGTTTGTCAAAACCATGAATTTATTGTCACAAAATATTTAATACCAGAATAACTTATAATAGTATGAACAAAAGTGAAGTATTAACTCTCTGCTATTAGTTATAAACTCACATTATTATGCCAAAATCCAGTAAAGTATTAAAAATTAATGTCATGGAATCTTAGACATATAATGATGCAAGTCAGTAAAACATACTTCAACTGTTCATACAGTCACAACATACATTTCTTGCTTGGCACTTAAAGTCAATGCAAATCAGCAATTTAGAAAACAAAGTAAAAATATATATGTACAAAATATTTTCATATCAAATAATTTTCATTGTACACTAAATAAAACCAACAACGTTATGTTACATCAAGAAGTTTCCTAAGAAGTCACACCAAGGCTGATATTTGCAATGTGTCTTGACTATTTTAGTGCAACTGAAACAGCCTCTATTTGCAAGTTAGTTACATCATTAGCATAGTCCTGCTTCCATTGATGTGGGAGTTCTGCCATTAAACTCAGCAGGAGCAGAACTAAACTCTTGTCTTGTTCATTGATGGCTCACCATAAAGAGAAGCAAGGAAAGGGATAAGTAGGAAAAAACCTGACAGGATACCCACAGGAAAAAAATCCAAATCCTAGCAACAATCAGCTCTTTTCCAGTTTTCTGTAACTGATTCAGCATAAATTGGTTTTGGCTTTGCCACTGTTTATTCAAGCACTGTAAACCTCATTAGACTATTGTTATATGACTTAAGAATAACTTGTACACCTCCAGATAAAATTTAAAAATAAACCTGCTTTTATGATAGTTATTACACTCAATAGCAGTCAATTTTAGAGACATGACATTTAATACATGGTTTAGTATCTTCTTAAAACCCTCCTGTCTTAAATGCTGAGATTTTTCAATGTTTCAGTTCCCTTTGTGATTCTTGTTTGGGCTTTGATAGTTTATATTATAGACTTTTCTTACTGAAATGTGAAATGTCAATCAACTGTCCTCATTTATGCAGTACATACAAAATAAAAATGTTTAAACCACAATAAAGTAACAAGTTCCATCATGGAAACATTTCTGAATGGCACTATAGTTTTAGTTTTGCACAAGAAGAAACCAATTTTACTTCTATCAAAACTTCAGTAAGTCACTAGTAAAGCTTTAAATTTATAGAAATTCAACTTGAATTTACAGCTAGTCTGGCTAAAACCTTCTCAACTAGAAATCTTTAAAGAGCAACACAGCTGAGATCATATGTATAAGTTCAAAATAATCTGAACAATTAACTTATTTCCTAAATTTGTGTGTTCTAGAGTATTGCACTTTTCAAAGGAATGATTTTGGTATTTTAATATACTGCA
This sequence comes from Lycocorax pyrrhopterus obiensis, assembly GCA_014706295.1. Classification (NCBI taxonomy): domain Eukaryota; kingdom Metazoa; phylum Chordata; class Aves; order Passeriformes; family Paradisaeidae; genus Lycocorax; species Lycocorax pyrrhopterus. The sequence goes on along the minus strand of JACSVZ010000002.1, from coordinate 16,335,914 downwards.
TATACAGGTAAGAAACATGCATAACAACCTTATCGTCACTTTGACAAAACATACTGTACAATTTTTATAACACTGTTGATTAAAAAAAGAGAGTGAGAATGATGTAACAATTTCATTAAGACTCGTCAATTTGTACAAGTCAAATAAGCACAACTCTCCAGGGCCTTCAGCAGTAATGTGTTTAGCCCTCGGCTGCTTAAGCCCACTTGGAATAATATACAAAGTTTAAGCATTATGGCATTGTCATTTTGAGGCATAACACTGTTGTACTATGCCCACGTTATAGCTTATTTTTTCAAAGCAAGGCACTTACTGTAATAGCAATGCAAACATCTTATGCGCACTTTGATTAACATAAAATAAGTTAATGTTTTGATAAAAACAGGGTTTTTATAATTTACATGACTTTTATAGAAGCAATTGAACATTTCATTTAATACAATGAAAACATCTGGGTCAGAAGGGACCTTAATTTTTTTAACTGACCATTCTGTAAAAGGGGACCTATTTTCCACATTTTCCTCATATCAGTGAATCTGATTTTGCTGAAAACCAATCCTGTGAGGAAAACGTCTGTTTGATGTGAAAAAGAAAGAGGATCCATCTGTTAAAACTGCTGAACTAATGGCACTTTAACAGTCTTTACTTCTGATATATGTGATGATTTCTGAATGATGCAGCTGGTAGTTCCCTGAAGTTTATCCTTCCCCTGGGCAAGGTTCGTTAGGGCCATAGCTGCGTTGATCTCCTTCCAGTACGTTTCATCTTTGCTGGATCCCTTTCTGTTAGCTGCGCTAGATTCAAGCAATAACAAATATTTACACACACATCTTACATAGCTACATGGTATCAGGAAAACTGTAATAACAGCAATAGTTCTGGAAAATTGTGAAGTCCCTTACTCACCTTTCACACTTATTTGGTCCATTCTCCAGATTTTCTGAAAACAGGAAAAAAAGAGTCTATTTTATTTTAATAGTTTTAAAAACAAGCATGTTCAGGGAATAGGCACATTGAAAAATAACGCAAGGTTTATTCTAAAATTGATACCAGATTTAAAATAAAATCTTTGCTTTGACACATACAAAGGACCAGCTTCATGCAGGCATCTGCCTGGAGAAAGCTACACTGAAGGTGTAGCTGTTCTTGAAGGTTCACCTACATTTTTCAGGGTAATAGAGCAGTGTTTCAAAACATAAATACCAAAGACACAAGGAATTGCAAAACCTAAAAATAAAAATCAGCTTCATTGCCCTTCAGTGAATGCCTTTCAGTATGCGCTAAAAATAGGACTCTCACCCATGCACACATGATGTGTGTGGGTTTTAATGCGCCCCTTGCCCAAGCAGTGCCTCAGTCACAGAGGCAACTGAGAGGACACAAGTAAAAAGCACACCTGGTTAACAGCCCTCAAAGATGAAATTGCATCACAGGCATAAACTGCACTTCCTCATCAAGAGTCGTATTTGTTCATTCACTAAGTCCTCACGTCCCAGAGAAGCCAGAAATATTTACCGGGCAGAAATGTATAAGCTTTATTCAGTGGGTTTGCTATCCTGACACAGAAATACCTTATAGAGGAGCAAGAAGCCGCTGCCCAAGTGCAATACCTATGTAAAACAAGTCAAACCAAAGAAACAGCAATGGCACGAGCAGTAATGGCTACAAGACCCAAAAAGCGTCTAAACACAACATAAATCTCATAAAGTAATGCACATCTTTGCAATGCCAGATTCCCAAATACAAATCAACCTTATTGCTAGATTTCCATCAGATTATTAATTAAAAGTTGATTTTGTCTTTAAACAGAGCTTCAGTGGAATAACCCTTGGTAGCCCTCCACTTAAGGAGCAACCTTGCCCACCACAGCCAGCAGCCCATTGTCTCCTACAGCCAATAATTCAGCTCAGCTGCACAGTACTTGGAAGTGACTGCTGGAGACTACAGTCCCACTAAAGAAACGCAGGGAGACCAGCTGTAATTTCAGAGATCAGCTGTTTGCCAAACTGTTTGATCTAGCAGGCCTCCATCCTTTTGCAAAACAGCTTTATAAATAAATGCTCACAGGTGACCAAGGTTTAAGTTTTGTTCCAAAAGTGCACGTCTTAAATCAGTATTTCTTAAGCACTCCTAGACCAATGCTTGAATGGGATTCAAGACGGGAATTCCAGCCTATGCAGAGGACAAGGAACCAAGGAAAAAAGAAACATTTGATCCAGAAAGAGGTACTGAATGACACAAGAATTCTCCTTCTTCATGCTGTACTTGGCTATGAAGAATTCTTCAGCCCTGCTGCATTGTTTTTTTTTAATTAGAGACAATTTTCAAGAAGAGGTTTAGGACTGAATAGGTCAGTAGGTATAGAAATGGAAATGGCAAGTAATAGAGAACATCATTGCCAGAGCAAACCTGGATATAAATACACCTCTCTCAAGCATCTGTCAGTTTCTTTTTGCAGTTGGAAAATATTTCCTATGAACAAAAAAATTGCTTGTACAAACTTCTGAAGGAAGTAGGTGTGAATGGTGACACACATTCCAATTCCAGCGTTTATTTGAAGGAGTATTTGCAAATATTTTTTACTGGTGTTTAGCCAGCTCTAAAAGAAAGCATCTTGCCCATCGTATGTAATAGCAGTAGCAAAGCTAACAAATAAAATCCAGGAGGAAAGAGCTGCCCATTCTTTAACTTTGCTGAAGATTTTTCCTGAATCACACATATTTTCTTATTCTGTTCAGATTTTATGGTTTTTTTTCAAACAAATAATTTATGTCAAAGAAACTCAAAACTGGGTTCCAATAAAACCATCACTGATAATTTGCAAAAGCTCTTGCTAACAACTGCTCTAAAAACATGTTAGTACAACGAAGTCTGAAAATCCATCATTTCAAAGCACAGGCTGTTTTTTCTTGCCAAAAATCCTTTTCTCCTATACCAAACCTCTGACAGCATATCCCAGTTTGCATTACCATAGCATCCAAGCAGCTCCCACGTGTCCGAACAGCCCTTAGCAGAGGAAGTAAGTATTACCATCTTTTTTTGGTTGGGGATAACCACAGCAAGAGAGACAAAGACCTTTCCTTATGCTCTCCTTGACCTCTTGCCAGTCAAACCAACCTGATGTGACTCAAAGCAAAAGTGGGGTTCACTTCACATGCCATGAATCTGCCATCTAAGTCATGTATCTTTGTGTCTTTACTTGTCCAGACTCCATTCATAAACAACAGAGATGTCCTCCAAGAAGTGGTTTCAGCCATTCTATTAAACACTGCAGTCCTATGTTCCTGAGTGCTGCTGCAAAGCCAAATCCATAAGTTCTGTTCTATGGCCCCTTCCTCACACTTTCGTCCTTGGACAGCATTATCATCCATGTGGATATGCTGAGAGCTGGGTGAGGGGAGGAACATATCTCTCCTTTGGATATTCAGTATATCTACAATTCATATCTGTATTTCTATAGAGAGATTTAGTACACTGCTAGTATAACTACAGCCTTAATGGCTTAGCTCAGCCTGGAAGAAATGCAGGCTGATCATGTCTGGCTCTTCACTGACCAGAGAAAGAACATAGATCACAAAATGTTACCAAATGTATAAAAAAAACCCCAAAATGCTGAGTCTTACCCAATATTTTGCTCTTTCTTCATCTTTTGTAATCTATCTGCTCTGCCCCCAACTACTAACTAAAGATTTTGATAATTAAAGCTTTTGATATTTGAGGTATCTGCACAAGAATTGCCAAGTATATTTCAACTGTAAAAGCAATATTTTTGTGAGATTGCTTCATGAAAATAATCAAAGAACTTCATTCTCAAAATGGAAAGTGTTCAGTTTCTTGACCATCACACAACATGTTCCTAGATTTCATCTCTGAGGCAATAAGGAAATGGCACTGGGGCTGGGAGGAATGGAAAAACAATGGAGCATACTGAATCTCACTGAGCAGCTTCAGCTGAGGACTCGCCCCGGAGCAAGTGCTGATGGGCACTCCACTCATGACTGACTCACTCCGTTCCACTACATGAGAAGCAGCACTTTACTAGCCTTGAGGTACCAACGTTGCAGCAGAGCTGTTCTCTCCAAGCACTGTGGTTGCCTTTAATCTCACACACCTTTGGTGGCAGCACCTCTGGGCTCCTCTTAAAGAGTGTGGCTCTCTCAGTAGTTGGATCAAGGCAGGCTGCCACACAAATTTAAACCCCCTACAAACTTGCCAAGCTTAGATCAGTGTGTCAAGTGACTCTAGGGAGAGCCAATGCTGATGAATTACTGTATTCCACACCCTTCCCAAGACTCATTTGATAGGTTAAACAATGATGTTTACCCTACTACATACAGACAAATACATTTCAACAGCATACAACTGGCCAGCACAAATAATTTTCTTAAACAAACAACAGTAGTGTTCAATAGCATATTTAGTAATTGAAACCAGAAGAAGCTGCTGCTGAAGGTGTTTTGTAGTGTCTTAGAAAGGATTATGCTTCTTGTCAAAGGATGGTAGTAGGCTTTGTATGTATATTGAGATTGTATAATAAATCTATTTAATATTAAACATCAGAAATACCTGTTTACTACAGGTCTGGAAATCACTTAAAACAGTGGTCATTTGCTCTGTAACCAGCAAGTTTTAAACACTGTGAAAATGGAAACTCAATCATTTAAAATTAGGGGTTGTTATTTATACCTCACTTGCTGATGCTTCATTCTGCTCCCAGTTGCAAGCATCCAGAGAATCAACTTTTGCCTAGCCAAGAATGTCTCATTCTGCTCTCAACATCCGCCCAAAGAAACCAGCAAGGCGGGATATTTGTTCCCTCTTGTTTATAATAGGAAGTCACTATAAATCACCTACCAATGGAATCCTGTATACCTTTCCATTAGTATGAGTTTTCAGTATACAGTTTACTGTAGGACATAGTGCCAAGAGTGTAGACACCAGACAATACCAGCTTTGTGATACAGCATGGTATTTTTCAGGACTCACATTATTAATAATATACATGGCATCTTTTTTTCACCATGAAATTTCCTCATAAATATTAACTGGCTGATCCTGACAACTCTCTTGCAAGGTAGCCTGCAGTTCCTTTTTAGTAGAGATGGAAATGAGTCTCAGAAATCCAAAGACAAAATACTGCCTCGGCAATATTTTGATCATTTCAAAACAGAATTTCCCAGGATTTCTCTTATATTTAAAATATTTTCCTTTGTTCTTCTGCTATCAGAAAGGACCAGCCAAAGAAAATGAACCCCAGGGTTCTTGCAGGCAAACCATCCTTAAACTGCACAATAGCATCACACACCTCTAATTTACTGTGCACAAAGGCTGTCTGGCTACACGGAGCTTGCAGCACATCCGGGTATTTCAGAACAATTCAGATGCTTACTGCTCGCTGCACCCGGACTAATAACTTTTATATACTTGGACGACTTCAGGGGTGTGCTAAATAATGTTAATTAGGGTTACATTTTATCCTTTGGACATAAGAATTGTGACCTAAGCGTATCACGTGTGTGGTGATGAACTAACTTCACCCAAGGCCCTGCTGGGAACAGCGAAAGCAAGACTGACCCCTTACGTGGCACGAAGCAGCCTCCACATTGCTCCCCCACTCACTGTGGTATCCGGCTCAAGCTGAGCCACAATAACTGGCTTAAACCCTGCTTTGTGTTATCAGGTAACACTGACAAAGCAAAGATGGCTTGAAACCAACAGGGGAAAGAATGTGTGAATGAGGGAACGAGACAGAGAGGGAAGGGTACAGAACATTATGTAGTGGGGAAAAAAATGGGCATGCAAGTCAAGACACAGTAGGTCAGTCTCACATGACCGTCATATTTTTTGAAGCTACTTAAACATGTACAGATTCCTGATGAATTACACATCTTCTAGTCTAGCTTAAAATGGAGGGAAAAAAAAGGAACTGCTGGCCTCAAATGGTGAACACTATAAAACATTTGTTGGTTCAATAAAAGGTCCTGTATAACTTATCTTCATTTTAAAATTGGCAACATTATTCAGTTGTTTCTCTCACTGCCTCTCCTGAACTTTCTTTTGTTGGTTTTGGAGACTCTGGCTTAACATGTGTTGACCAGCATTTTCAAAACAAGCAAGAAGAGGAAAAAGAAGGAGAAACAGGAAATAAACTGGGGCAGCTGAAAAGAAAAATGAACATTACATGGTGTGAGCAAATTAGTGGTGAGATGAGGTATTTCTGTAGGTCACACACTCACACACACCTTGACTCCAGTATTTTCCAAACCACAATTTCAGGGCACGTAAGACTTTCAGATCTCTGTTTCTCCAAGAAAAAAGCTAGGTTAATTTGAGTTAATATTCCTGTGCTCTTCTGCATTGACACAGCTCCTTTACTCTGAAGGATCCCAAAGTAAACCATGAATCACACAACACCACTAATATTCACCCACATCTGGGTGGCTTAGCCCAGGCTGCTCAGCAATGCAAGGGAGGGGAAATTGTAGCCCAGAGCACCAAGGCCAGGCCCTTCGCTCTTATAAAAAATGTCATTTAATCTTGGTGCAAAGACTGTAGCATCTTTTGAAAAACAAGAAAACCTCAGCTTCTCTAGCTCGAATTGGAGGCAGCAGGAGCTGGCCATCCCATATTTACACTTGCAGGCTCCCGTTTCGAGCCCGATGTAAACAGACAAATGAGTTTGTAAACATGGATCCTGCTCAGCCAGTGACCCACACTACCACAGGCTTTCTATACACAGACAGGACTCATCCCACTCAGCACTGAAACTCCTAAAACCCTTTTCCTTTTGTACCATCCTCCCAGTTTCCTCAGGGACAGTAGACCTATTAAGGATGAATTATGGAAAAGTGCAGACGGGAAAGCTCATGCTGGAAGAGACTCCAAACCGCACAGGCTCTTACAGAAAAATCCCCCAAACGCCCTGGTGGCTGATCTCCTGCAGATCCCAGGCCACCTCCACATGGGATCCCTTCACTGTTGTCCATTGTGAGGCCACTCCTGACCAAAGCAGGTCCTGGACTGGGAAGGTCTGTGTGAAACCATCTGGTTGGGGCTGGCAGCACTCATGCAGCAGAACCTTTTGGTGGAGGAATGAAAGTCCCTGTTGGAGTTTTGGGTGACCTGTGGCTGCAGACACAGCATGGCAGTGTGACCTGGGAGAGTGTATGACACCAATCACAGCTGGTCCGATCTCAGGGGTGTACTGGATTTCTACTGACAAAGATTTATTACCATGTCCTTTAGTTGGGTGGGAGGAGGAAGCTGTCAGAAACTTGCAGGAATGAGCTCTGGGCCCAGGCTCTAGAGAAAGCTCCTTTTCAGCAAAGCTTTATTTTACCACTGCTCTCTTTCTTCCAGGAGGTTACAGAGCAGCTTGTAATGAAGTCAACCCCACAACCCTGTTACCTCACTCTTTGGCTTCACAGGGACACCAAGTATAACAACTGACCTGTCATCAGCTGTTACGTCCTTTCAGATGAACAAACTGCATAATGACAATTTATGTTCACAGTGACTGCCAGAGCGAATATTTTTCCCTGTTCACCCAGTGGGTTTTTTTCCAGGAACAGCTATAGCCCTGGTCTGACATCTTCTATTACGATCCATATGGTGGGTCTTGCCAGTGTTAGAAACATCCCTTTGCCATCATGCCCTAGACCAAACCTTTTCCGTGAAAACACTTCACTGCAATTTGTTTCTTGCATCAAACTTCACATATAAGCTTTAAGTGTGAAGGACTGCTATCACTCAAGTTTTTTCCTGAATACTTGAGCATCTGAAGACGTTTTTACCTTGTGCAGCCTGGAGCCTGATGCAGTGGGAGTAGGCATCTAATTACATTTTAATACATGTGATTTTTATAAAACGGGTGTACATGCCCACAGAGACTGTGATAGGTATATTTTATAAATCATAAAAGAGAACTGAGTTTGCAAGTCTATATTAATATTTGCATTAATAAGTGCACTGAAAGCCCCACATAATAGTAGGCATGGTGCAAATGGTCTTACAGTCTTGAACTATGCACATGAAAGTAAGAATTTATGAATTAGCAAAATAGATAAAAACCTGGTGTAAATCACTTCATTGTTCAGTCACAGCTGACTCTAAATTTCCCCTGATCATTGACAGTGTGTTCTCCTTGGTGAGATTCAGGGCACTGTGTGAGTCTTGTTTTCCTAGCTAGAACTTAGCAGAGCCTAAAATGGGAGCTGGTGCTGTGAGCGTTGAGGTGAGCTGTTAACAAACTGGTGGTTATATGGTTTTATTTTCTTTTCATGTTTGCTGCAAAGCTGACTGAAATATTGAGTTGGCATGTTTCTCATTGAGTCGTGCAATGTTGTCAGATTCTTCGGTGATAGTCTCCCACATGCATTTCAGAATGCATAAAGGAACATCGGACCTAGGCATCTTTTGTGTGTGTGTGTGTTATTTGGGAAGGGATTTACAACACGTGCTGTGCTGACTCATCAGATGAAGTGGTTTGCCCTTCTGCTGCAAACCATTAGGGGTTAACATTGAAAACCGTGTTAGGCAGCAGGTAAGGGGGAGGCTGAAATAAAGAAAAGAGGAGAAAGGAGAAGGGGAAGAGAAAAAATAAATAAAGGAAGGAGTATGGGAGATGTTACAAAAAAAGAAAATGACAAAATGGCAAATGAAGATTCACCAGGAAAAAGAAGAGTAAGTAATATGAAGGGAGAAAACATACCACTATGTCAATTTTCTTTATTTTTAATACAAAAATATCCTTGTCCCACCCAGGAAAGTTGCTGTTGTGCAGGCAGGCACGTTCAGTCTTTCACTCTGGATCTAAAGAGTTTAATTGGGAGCTCTTAAAGACTAAAATAAGGCTTTAAAAATAAAAAGCTAAAGTCAAATGCAGCCAGGGTAAGCACTATTACACTCCAGCACGATTGTTTTTCATTAAAAAAGCAGAGTGAAAGAGAGGGTTTCAAAGCCATATTTCAACCCTAGGCTGACACGACAGCAGTAAAATCTGATTTTGTTATGCTAGTTGGCTGTGGGTTTGGGAGCAGACCCTATATATGCAGTGTAATGTTATGATATGAATGCATGCACACAGGATATTTTCAGAAGCCTCTTGCAGAATATAGAGGAACGTGCCACCCATTCCTGCGGCCCCACTCGCAGGAGCCAGCTCCTCTCCTGCTCCTGGGAGCCAAGCAGGCTCAGACATGGCATATGCTGTACAAAGACAATTTAAATTACAAGGTGCTGTATTTTCAGGCAAGTGGAAGAACTTCTTAGTGAATGCCAGAACTGATTTCCATGGTGTGTTTAGCCAGAAGCATGGAGTAAAGAATGGGTAAGTCTGTCTGAGAGACGAAATTCAGTTTCTTTCACTTGCCTGTAAGATAAAGAACTGACAAATATGGTCTCTTTAAACATCCACTTTCTTCCATCCACTGCGTGGGCTACTGAAATGTGCACAATACTTCCCACAGAATCATAGAGTATCCTGAGCTGGATCCACAAGGATCATCAAAGTCCAACTCCTGGCCCTGCACAGGCAGCCCCAAGAACTGCACCATGAGCCTGAGAGCATTGTCCAAATGCTTCTGGAACTTCAGCAGGCTTGGTGCTGTGACTGCTTCCCTGGGGAGCCTGTTCTAGTGCCCAGCCACCCTCTGGGTGAAGAACCTTTTCCTGATATCCAACCTAAACCACCCCGACAGATGTGCAAGTACTAAACTCCAGATACCTAAGTAGTGTCCCAAATTTACTGCACTCTGTGAGATCATAAGCACACAAATTCAAGAAGCTTGCAAGAAAAGTGAATTAGCAGGGCTCCAGCAATCAAATAGCCGTAAAAAATGACTGTAAGCTGCAAAAGACCCTCACGGTAACCCAGACAACTGTTGCACAACAGATCCTGCAAATCCAGGGATTATATGTGAAATTTAAAACATTGTTTATATCTCCTAGGAGATACAGATATTTTAAAATATACACCTACCTGTATCTGCTTCTACATTATGTTTGTATAAAAATGGGAATGGCTAAGCAATCTGCCTTCACACTAAGTATACTATGAGATGCAGCAGTACAATCACACATGGTATTTTCTGTGGTCACCACTTCCTGAAGGCACACGATGGAGTTGTGCCAGGGCTGAACCCGGAGCAGTCGGTGACACCTTTCCCTGCACAGCCTCGGTGCCATGACACAGCAGCTCTGAGGCCGCTGCCGGAAGAGGACACAAGAAGAGAAAAGACAGTCAGGTGGACTTGACACATTAAGTAAATCACGTTAGTGACTGACAGTCTCTCTGCTTGTGCTACAGGTTTGTGTGGGGCTCAATAAGTCATCCTAACTGACCTTTTCACAGGTGCCACAGTACATTCCCCGGTCTCTAGACTCTGACTTGAGAGCCTGAGCTTTCAACTTCAGCAGTGCTGAGCACTCACAGGTGCAAATGAGGTTAAATGAGGTTTTTATGTTGCTTTGCATGCATAAAAAAAGCCATGAAATCATGAGCATCCACAAGGTCTTACGTATCAAAAATTGCTTTAAATTGTAATTGTTTGGTGCCTTACTTATCCATTTGTGAAATCCTACAGAAGTCTTATGAAAACACTTTTATTAAAGTTTGAAATGGGCCAGATAGAATGTATCAAGTGGCACCGAACCGCACATCATGAAATCAATCATCCTGTCCTCGGAGGGGCTCAGCTGTGTTCATGCTATGGCTTTGGTGGTACAGAACCAGCAGTGGGCACCCAATGCGGATATAAGATGGGTTTTGAGGCATCTTTCAAACCAGGCCAGGTTACATATGTCAGAAAAGTATCTTGTTCCTCATCTAGCTTGAAATGTGATGGGAACCCCTTTATTCAGCATCCTGAGGAATTATCACAACATACACAGAAAGCTGTAGTCACACACCTCCCTGACCATATGCAGAATAACCAGCAGAAAGAAACTGCTGATTGAGCTGCAGGAGAAAGAGCTGCCTGTGGATTAGTCTCATCTCCAGCTGCACAAAAGTGATTTTAGTGTTTGATAACATTATTTTTGAGTCAACACTGCAGTTTTGTTTCCTCTGCTTTACCTTGTGAAGCTATTGCAGTCTTCATGCTCCTGCTCATCACAACTTGCACTGTTATTATTTCTATTATAGGATTTCCTCCCAAACCTAAATATTCCCAAGCACCTTTTAAACAGGCCCTCAGAGATTCTAGTAAATAGGGAGGTATCTCGAGAAGGGTTGTGTTTTCAGTTTTCCTATTCACCGAGTGAGTGAGAGGCAGTGCACCAAAAGGCAGAAGGCTCTTGGAGCAGAACAGCATGCCCAGAGTTATTCAGGAAGATGTACCTGTTTGCCAAGAGCTTTTGAAGAAGCAGAAACACCTCCTTCTTCTACTCCAAACATCATGTTGTGTTTAAAATGGTTTGAGTCCTAGTGCACTGCAATTCCAGTAACTCTGCAGAAGAATCATACTTAGAAGAGCTCAAAGCCCGTCTGGGATGTCATGGAGAATGACGCAGTGTAATAAATCAGCCAGACTGGGCTTGAATTCTCAAGGAGCAGCTAAACCTGAACACTGCAGATGCTCACTAAGTGAAAGTTGTAAGTGCCCTTCACAGCGGAGTCTTTGCCTAAGACGGATGTGGCTCCTGCACTCTGAAGGAGCACGTGTGGGAGGTCTGAAACAGTAGCAGGCCAGTACTTAACATTGCAAAGGCCTTGGATGTGAACAGCTTTGTGGAAGAAGATGGAATTGCTTCTCTGGCAAAATGTATGAAACCGTCTGTGATAACAGGAATGAGAGCAAGGATGACTGAACAAATATTTGCACTGAATGCCTTGTCAAGACAGGGGAACTGCTACTGATATGATCTTTACTTTCAATGTTACCGTTTCTGACAGTCTTACAGACTTTGCAGATGTTTATTGGCCACTAAATCATTCTTCAAGAATGTTGGCTCTGTTCCCAAACCTGAGGAGCCTGAGTGTGAAGGGGTTTGTTATTCAACACACACTGCTGCTTTTGGAGACAGTGATTTTCAAGAAACCAGCAGGGAAGCATCGTCAACTGATAACAAGACAGGGACTGGATTCAGATTTCCCTGCACTCCGGGCCTCAGCTGCTAAGGCAGGCTGAGCAAATGAGCACCACGCAGCAGGGCATTGAGTATCCACGTGGCAGAGAGCACTGCCTGAGCCGTGACAGCAACGCTGCGCCACAATAATGGACCTGTATTGCAGCAAACATCGCTGCTGAGAGACAGGGCTTACCAGCTCATCCCGACCTTGATGTGCTGCCTGCTCTTCTTGGTATAGCACAATTGCATGAATTTTAGAGCCTTTGTAAAGCTCGCTCCATGGTGCTGCAGAGATCAGTTCTGTTCTGCTCGGCTCCTCTAACTGCAGGACACGCTGCATAACAACGAGGCTCATTCAAACCCTTTGCCATTCATCTCAGGAAGAGCGGCTCGCAAAGACGCAATTGCTGAGCTGTGGAGGACCCTAAGCCACAGTATTTCAAGGCAAACAGATTTGCTTTCAAACAGAGAGTTTTTGAACTATGGTCAATATGTTCAGGCTGCTTCTCTGAGTGAAGATGCTGATTCTCTGAGATCACTGCAAACAGCTGTCACCTGAAAAATCTACACTAGCCACTGGAAGCTGTACCTAAATAGAGACTGGACTAAAATAGTAGTAATAATAATTGTGACAGTAATAATACATATTTTTTAAATAATGAGTGATAAAAAGTAATCAATTCCCTTTGTATGAATAAAATTACGAATTATTGGCACACAGAGTGTTATTACCACAGGAAATATGTACTATCCATAGGTATTAAACATATTTCTCCCAAAAAGACACTGACACATCGACCAGTGGATGTGATCTAAAAGCAGTTAAAGCCAATACCCTCCTCTGAAACCTAACTGAATTGCTGGCTATCAGTTTCCAAGATGAAAGACAGTGGTATCTAAAATAGCCCCTAGTAACATTTTCCCCCAAGGAAGGGCAAATACTGTTTAAAAATATCAGGTTGGCGCAGAGATAATGTGCTTCAAAAATATGTAAGACAGGTGCAGAAGGCAATAATGTCATATTTACTATGTATTTGTTTTACATTAGCTCATACATGTTTTCCTGGAAGCCAGAAGATTCCTGCTGGGGAATTCTCTCCTGCAACAGTCTGCTGTATCAGATTTAAAACACACATACATATTTAAGGTAAAGCCATATGGTATCTATGGTTAAAGCAACTGACACACTTCAAAAATATGACTTTTGATTAATTTGGAAGCTCTATAGATCAAAACTAGCTCAGAAGTTTTATTAGCATGTATAAATAACTGGTCTTCCCCCATGTTACCATATATAACAAAAAACAAACCCCTTCACCCAACAAGGTTTGCAATGGGAAACTGAGCTATAGATATGTGAATAAAAATTTGGAAAATATCTGTATTCATAGAATGCAATTCCTTACACAGATGCAGTTGGAAATCACCGTGAACTTTTTGTTCAAGGAGCAATTAAATTAATTTTATCTCAGAGTAATTCACACTTAGGAATTTTTTATGGGCCTTCCCTGACCTGCTTAGATGTTTTCCTAAGCATCTGCAACAACCATATATTTGTACAGATAGCCTCGCATTCTCACCTGCTTTTTAAGAATTAAGATCCTGGATTTCCACTTCTATAAAGAAAATCAATAAGACAGGAAGCCATGGTTCCAGACATAAAGAACATTTGTATCTTTCAGAAAATAACTATGGTGAAAGAAAGAGAGATCCTTTGATCTCTCCAACACAGTTCAACTCTAGGCTTTGAGTTTTTGGATGGAGGATAATGGGAGGACTCTCAGCAGCCATGCAAGCCAGGCAGCTACAACACAAACTCTCTAAGCTCTGTGAACTGTTTCATGTTTTCTAATTAACTTGCTGCTATTATTAGTAGTACTTCTGTTTCCACTTCTATAACAACAAAGGCTTTTTCTTTCATTTCACAAGAATTTTTTATTTTTGCCCGTGAGCCAAAGCTTTACCATAGAACAATTGCCTATACATCACAGTCTGTGAAGTTTATGGGGACCTGCAAAGGGCCTGCAAAGCAGACACAGCAAATCCCATGTGTGGACAGCGCCTGCATTCCTGCCCACCGTCGTCTCCAACAATGGGCGAACAGACATTACACCACGAGCAAATGCTGCATTGGTAGTACAGGTTCATCAGGATGCACAAACACCAGCCTAGCTGGGTGGCACCAACATGTTACTTCAGACAAACAAACTAGTAAGGTGTTGGCAAAACCAGCCCCTCTGAGCACCGCTGGGACTGGCTCATCCAGCTTGCAGGCAGGGCTTGGCTAGTGCTGGCAGACACCATTAACCCCAACTGTAACTCCAGGTTCAGCAAATCTTTTTAAAATACTCTCTGGATAGCACTTCCTAGGCAACCACTGTCTCAGGAACAAGCATCCTGAGAGCTGCTCAAAGCACCCTGAAGGCTGCTGACCACCCAAAGCCCCATCTGCAGCAACACTCTCCCTTCCTCTCACACCTCAAACACAGCTGGCTGCCTCGAGCTGTTATAACACGAGGTGAGTTCTGCCTGAATGGTCCTGAGCTTTGCAATTAGTACTTGCCTTGCACCCTTCAAACACCCAGAGGCCCAGTCTGGGGGCTTAGATGACACCTGCCCCATTCTTTTATTTTTGTTTTTATAAGACTCATTAGCCTTTGTGGTGAAGCAGAAATTCTAGAATACAAACCAGGACACTGACACTGTGAGTATCCGTACCCTCATACTTCAAGGAGGAGCTGCCTAGAACAAACAACAAAGTGTCTAAAAACCCTGGCATCAAGGACTTTTCCATTTGATTTTGGTTAATGTTAGGAAGCCACATTGCTCAGATAGGCCAGGGTGAAACACCCTCTGCTTCATTTGTGAAATCTGCAATTCAGTAGAGAGAACAAAATACAGGAACATATAGGAATGTTCAGCCATATCCAGTGACTGCAATTCACAATCAAAATTGCTTCCGAGTTGTGTTGTCTTCTTTTCTATCATATCTCTCTTCTTCCACTTCCTCCCCATTTCCAACTGGATCCTCATTTTTCTTTCTCTGCTATGATAGGAGATGAGAAAACTGAAGCAAGAAGAGACTTGGCTGCAGTTCTTTCAAAAAACATCCAAGACTACCCACTGGGATGGCACTCAGCTTGCAAAGCCAAAGTCACACTGTAGCAACCCATCAAATATGAGGTGCTGTGTATGTTCAACTGTTGGCATTAAACTCTTGTTCTGTAAGATTTGGGTAGAAACTGGTAATTGCTGCCCCCCATAGAGGCAGACTGGGAAGTATGACTTGTGAATATGAAGCACAAAGACTTTGGGAAGGTTTCCCCTGGCCACGATTCTGTGCACATGTCCTGCCCCTGAGTTTGGTATGTAAGCTGGTTTCTATACAGCACTTAAAATGGAAAAAAAAAAAAATCCCTTTGAAAGAAGCGCCTTGAAACACAGATACTGGCAATGGATGACACTCGCTGTAATTACTGAAAGACAACATTTTTGATCGGGACTCCTTACTGAATTCTCTCCAAAGCCTCTCCGAGCTCCAAATGCCGTGACCTTTAAAATCAAGGGAGCAAAATGTTCTCTGTTCTAATGACTGGTACTGTAAAAGCAGAAAATCCACATGCTAAAACTGAGATTTAAATTGTACTGTTTGGCAATAAAATCAGACTTATTTCTTTTTGGGTATCAGAGTAAAACATGATCTGTATAAAATGTTTAGAAGGATACTAAACTTTAGAAAAATGGGCAAAAGTTATAAATAGGGGTCCTACATTTTCAAGGATGATGAAAACAGTATCTATGTAATGGCATAAAATCTACTGCCTAAATTCTACATTTACTTGCACAGAACACAAAAAAAAAGAGGAAAATTTTCTCTGATTATATAATGAAGTTTCAGATGAGTTTACAGCTCTATCTCTAACTCTTGTTCTTTTTCTCAAAGATATATGCAAGAAACACTTCTGTACAAAACATCCCTACCTTCTAAGCTGCAGAAAGGATGTCCTACTTTGGACAAATACACACTTTTCATTTATTTGGACAAAAAATATTAAAATTAAACAGAACAAATTTTCAATCAACACTTGTTAATTTGAAACACTAAAAATTCTTTCATATTGAAAGCAGATTGCTCTGAAAAAACATTCATTTTCAAGGTCATAACAGTGCTGGCAGAACTCAAAAAATTGTAGTCCAACTTGCTTGTGTTCAGCTGTGTTTACTTAGTCTCAATTTGACAAAAGTCTGCCTCTGATTATACATAGCAGTCATCTGCCCACAGATAAATAGATATTACACAAACGTTTGGAGAGAATGACATTTGGCTACCATTATTTTTGGAATAATTTAGCCTGCATCCTGAACTTAAAACACCAAAATGATTCATAATGGTTTCTGGACCCACGTATTTCCATTTAATAAATAAATTTACCTCTATGACCTTTGTGGACTTTATATTGTACATGTTAGTAGATCAAAAAAAAAAAAGGGCAATTTATTGTTAAATATTCTGTATGCTTGGGAAGGGTGGATTTACCCAGAATTCAGACCCAAGTCAGTGGCAAACCTCGTGCAACTCACTGCAGCAGCTCAGAGCCAGCACATGCAGTGCAAAGGGCTCAGGGTGCTGCTGGAGAGGGGGCTCTAACTCAGCTCTACAAGACATCCCACCCCATCACCACCTGCATGCACAGGGGCATTGCTCAGCTCTCTGCAGAGCATGCACCTGCAGTGGAAGCCCACACTAGCAGAAACCGTAACAGCACTGCCTGAGATGGAAATGTGTTTTCTATTTCAAATGTACCTACCTCAAATGTAAACTTAAGAGTTCTCTGCCTATTATTTGTAGGAGGGAAAATTAATACTTATTGGATGCCAAACTGAAATTTTGCTTTATCTGAGGGAAATAGTTGTTTTGTGATATTTACAGAATAGATTATATTTTAAAGGAGACATGCAGTATTTCTCTGATGTGGATAGAAATTTTGTCCAGTTAAAGATACTACTTAGTCTAGGGTATTTTGTGTTGTAAATGATCCATGAATAAGGCAAAAAACTTATGAATAAATTATAGTCCCTACTCCCATTCCTTCCCTGGTCCCTCTTCCTAATTCTCTCCCCTCTAAGCAACCCACTGTCAGTTTCCCAACATCAACTACCCCAAACGATGTTTCCATATCACACACTGGAAGTATTGAGGGCAATTCAAAGTCCATGAGGGATGTTGTTACTGTTGCACATTTAAAGTGGAAAATGTTTCCAGAGTGTGGTGATAGATGGAAGAATAAAGCCTAGACCCGACAGAGTCACATAGATTAGTTTCTGTAAAGTTAGCATGCTTTCAAAAATGTCTCTTCAATTAGAACACCAAAATTAAGAAAGCCCCTGATGCAATAGGAACCATATGTGTTTGATGTACCCAGCTTCTCTAACATAACATCTAAATATTCAGTTTAAAGAAAATTAGGAGACTTGTTTACAAAGAACTAGTTTATGTGTTTACAAGACGAAGCCGAATATTTTTAGACGGAACGATTACATACAAGTACTTTCCCCTAATTTTCCCTTGTTTCATGAAGGAATATTACTGTGAAGAAGGAATGTGTTTTTAATATGGACAGCTGGAGGTACAGAAAACAGATTTCTGTCACGTGGAACAAATGCAGCAAATTCCTTCTTTAAAGGGTGTTTCCTTACAGAGATTAAATATTAGAGCTCATAACACTGTGATGCAAAGCCCCACTCATTCAGAAGTGTGCTAATGACTGTGACCCAAAGAAGAGTTAATTCAGATGGAATCCAGGAAAATGAGGCAGCATAGAAACCTCATCAGCAGTCCAATCACATGACAAAATGTGAGGCATCTCCAAAGCCACTGCCTGCCAAAAAAAGAAAGGCTGCTGCAAGAAAAATACTTTCACAGCTTGATATCTGGGTCTTGTGACTGCTATCCAAACAAGGAGTAAAAGTGGTACTATATAATGTGGCAGGGTAAACAGAACCACCCACTCACCATCACCAATCATGTTTTTAATTCAGATAAATTCTGTTTCGTTAAAAAATGATGAGGGAAAAAGAAACAAAACCTTTTGTTGAACTTGAAAATTATATGTGTAATTATCAGATCTGGCACGACATATTTTAGATTCATACATACCATGAACTGTATAGGAATGCATGTTTTGACATACAGGATCAAACGATCAGTCCATCCCAGGTGATGTCCTTTCTACACTACTGACAGATGCTCGTCTCGGAGGAGCACAAAGACACTGCCCCCAGCCAACTATGCATTAGGTTAAGAAGATTTCTTTCTGTAACTTACAGATGATGACTTGAAAAAATTTCAAAGAGAATATCTGATTTGAAAAATTTACAGAAAGGAGCAGATCTAAAAGAAGTTAAAACTTTCAGGAACACTGGGCCAAGGAAGCCTCCACACTTGGCCAAATTGTCTCACAGTAGCCTGAAAACTACTTCAGTTTTCAAAACAGGTCTTGGTGGAATCCGCCAAAGTCTGGATTGGGTATGATTAAGCCAAAGTATGAGAAGCATTCTATACTTTTGTGTCCAGCTTAGTCAGGGATTGTGGATCCACCAAGAGATGGGGAAATTAATAACCACACACCTCACACAAACAGACACCTCCGTCACTACCACCACTGCCACCAGCACTAGAGTATTTCCCAGTGCCAGATTAAGTTGTGTTTTTGCCCTAAGTTGTGGAGCAACAGTTTGGATTAACTTGCTTTGTATTCTAAGCAAGGTCATACCCTTCTCTGGAAGTGTACTTTCTCTTAGCCTGTGTAACATGGAAAAAAATGCCAAGACACAGTAGTTAGACTCAAAGGTTCCTTCCAAGAAGGGTGGCACTATCTTGAATGCTTATCTACCCTCATTTGTCAAACACTTTGAAAAGGAAAATATGAAACTTCTAATTTTGGACTCTGAAAAATGCTAGTATCTCCTATACTTCTCTAATTTATTCTAGAACCCTTCCCTGTTACACTCCAGATTCCCACCATTATTTCCACACCTGCTTCCTCAGTATTTTATCTTCTTGCCTTCATCTCTTTGATTCCTTTTCTATCCTTTTCCTTTTTGTTCTTGTCCTTAATCCTGCATTCCCCTTTCCACATCCTCTCCCAGCACTATCTTCTCTTTACAATCTTCCAAAAGTTTCTGCTCTTTATTTTCCTACCTGTATTTATTTCCTGGCTGTGAGTTTTTATTTTTCCCTTTAATCCCCCTCCTTTCTTATATCTTTTCCCTTCTAGAGCTAAAATGATACTCCAGCTATGACCTACCTGAAAAGAGAGTTACATCTTTTAAGTCCATTGTCAGTACTAAAGGGATGGAAAATATCTCAAAAAGAACTAAACGACTATTCCAGTCACTGTCCTGGACAAACAAGTGTAACTCCCATCAACAGCTGGAGGAGTTCAGCACCTGAGTCAAGTTATTTCCCATTTGCCACCAGTGACTCTTTGGGGTGGGAGTCCTGCTATAGCAATCTGTCCTCACACTAGGGCAGGGAGACAGACAGAATTTCATGCAGTGGATGCAGAGTGTTGGTGATGAGAAAAACAACTCTTATATTATAAGTCCTTTCTTCACTCTTAACTGAGAACAGCACCTAACTGAAGCGAAAACTTTGTTGAAACTTAAAAAGTAAGGAAGAGGCCTGTATAAATACGGAGTCAGCTATGCACCACTTCACCCCGGTATTCTGCTGGATCTCTAACAAAATACCAAAACATCACAAGGAAAGTTCCTTGCATGGCATGCATTGCATAATCAATATCACTAGTAATGAAACTCTTTCTCTTGGCTTCAAATGAAGTGGTGTAACATCCTGCGAAAGGACAGAATTACCACACAAGCAATTAGGTCAAGAGGATAAAAAGACTAAGAAGCATTATTCCCTGAATTTCTTGAGATCTGCCCATCAAAACAGTAAATGTTTGCTTCTCAAGACAAAACAAGCTAACAGAAACATGCACTAGAAATCATCTTTCTGGCCAACACTACAGAGAAAATACTGGGGAACACTTTTGTTTTTCATGGTGAATGAATTGCCCCTGTAACACTCCCCAGTCAAAAGCCCGGTTTCCCCTCCAGCTGGTGTTGCCTGGACAAGCTGGAGCTGTCTGTGCAGGGCTCAATCCAACTTGCACACCAGATCCTACAAAATATTCTCTGTTTTCTTTGTCTCACTCTTTTTATATTGCTTCTGGTGGTTTTCTCTGTGTGTTTTTGCTGCTGCTTGCTTCCCACCCTTACCAAGCAGTCTGCAACTGCTTGCTGGGCAGGCACAGCAATTCCATGTAAGGAACGCAGGAAAGAGAAGCATTCCTTGATTTTTCTGTGCACAGTAACTTGCACGACATTTGATCATAGACAGAGATTAAGTCATTCATGAACAGGGCCCAAAGGGAGGAACAACTCCAGAAAAACAACCCTCCTTGCTGTTAGTGAAGCATCCAGGACTCCACAATCATTACTGCCACACTTACAGTTCATAGCCGATCTGGCAAAGCAAGGAATCCAACTGCAGGCTCTGTGGTTTAAATAAAATGTATCTACAGCAGCTTGGACCAATGTTTAAAAATGTTCCATGTTGTTTTAGTCCAAGGACAAGCTTTTAAAATCAAAAGAAAACTTTGGCTTTAATTACAGATTAAAAGTGAAAGTTGTTTAAAAAGAATGCATATTCTAAGAACAGTAATAGAAGTTATTTAATATTTAAAACTCATTTTTCTCTCTTCCAGAGGGTGACAAGTCTCCTTGTAAATATTTAAAAAACAAGTTTGAAAGCTATTAATTTGTTGACAATATTTAGGGTCCTTCTGTCTTGCTGTTGTGAATCTTTGGCATAGCTCAACTTTTTCCTACATTTATATTTTCAATCTAAAATAAGTGTCAGATTTTGATACATGTTGCAATGGCCAAAAAATAACCACAACTGTAACTTTTTCCTCCTTTTCTCCTAAACTTTGTCACCACATATGTGTGATGCAGCAAATGTCACCACTCTATATCTAAATGCAAAGAGTTTATTCCAGAGCAGCTACAAGCAATGTGATCCCAAAGTGGTTAGGTGCGACAATGGAGAAGCTGCTGCTCTTGGGATGATTTTCAGCAACAATTGCCCATCTGAAAATCATTAGTGCATAGCAGTGGATTTTCCACATGTTCATACGCTGGACAAGCAGGTTGCCCTTGAAGTATGGTTCCCCAGGGGAAGAAGGAAAACCCAGAGAAAAGTATTGTATTGTCAGATCACGGTTTCACTAGAGCCAGACAAAAATATGGTCAAGCATTCACTTGGCTGCTCTGCTGGCAAAACGATAGGGTACCGAAATGGAGACAGCTAATGAGGAAGGCAAAGAATGAATCTCAGGAAGAAGACCTTAAAGGAGTACAGATTTTTTTTTTTTGTTCATTAAAAAACTCAGAAATAGGGGTAAGTATGCAAATGTAATGACTTTCAGATTATTGACCTTTATTTTTATAAGGTCAAAAAGGTTTCAAAAGGGTAGTATTTTCCCAATAAAATATCTCATCTTTTAATTCAGCTGTGTTTGAAGCCCCAATAAGAAAGTATTGAAAGAGTCTAAGTAAAAAAGTATATGATTCTAACTAGGCAGTATTTGTTATTTAATGCCCCATTAATCGATAATTTGGCTTGAAGGAAGAAAAAAAAGCTGGCAAAAGGGAATGGAATTCTTTAGCTCCTTGTTTTACTTAAGAAAAATTCCCAACGGGCTTCACTTAAACAAAGAACTTTAGTTTTCCACTGGAAAGACAAAAAGAAAATCTTGGTCTAGCATGTCCTGCCACATGCTTTAACTACACAGTAAAAGAGTATGTACTTGGATCCCAGGCACATTTCAAAAGTGCAGTATTTATTAGCTGCTCTGTTGCCAAGTTCCACTATTATCATTTTATTATAACTAAGGTATATTTTTACTAACTAAATTATATTTAGGTTTTTAGTTTAAGCATTTGAAGGTCTTGGAGTGTCACGTACAGATGACATACAATATATCAAAGGCCTTTGTTGATTTTCTCCCTCCTCTCCTCTCCAAACAGTTACCCTGTATTTGTGAACTCAGGGCATCTGATTTACCTAAACCCATATTCCAGCTGCAAAGATACGCGGGGGCCAAGGGAGCAAAATCCTTGGGTGAAGCAGAGCTCACCAAGGATGAAGGTGAGCCCTGTTACCGGATAACCCACCGCACGCGTGTCCCTCACACCCTGAAGGGCAGGACAAATCCCTCTCTCCCTACTACCCCCTTCAGACACCTTGCTCCAACACTCCTCTCCTGCCCTTCGGCCAGCTCACCTACACCTGGCTCTTTGCCGAGACCTCCTGTCACCAGCTGGGCTGTGGGCTGGAGGTGTTGCGTGGTGGGACGTGGGCTCCCCATGGGCAAGGGTGGGCAGGAGCCAGCGGCTCATGGGGAGTTTACCTCAGAAGACCCATCTCCCACATCACCTGTTAAAGGATTTTTGTCCTGTGGGGAGCGTGGAGCCTCTGTCTGGAGGGTGTCCAGACAGGATGGAAAGATGACATGGCCATGAGGCAGGAGAAGGTTTTGGTGGGGTCACATCAGGCTGGGTGCTGCCACTGCTCTGGACAGGGAAGGGGTGTTTCTGAGCAGCCATAAAGCCCACGGAGAGATGAGAGAGCTCCTCAAACCTCAGCAAATGCAGTGGTACCGCAGCACTGAATACAGCCTCTATTCTTCCTATTTTGTGCAAGGAATGAAGGATGAGGAGTACCCAAATATGAGCACTTACATTCTCCGAGGGTCACAGTCATTGATCTGTGAACAAAGATCCCACTGAAAGCAGCAGGAGTTCACAAAATGAAGTTTGGAAAGCTTTGCAAATACATGAACATTGTGTGTCAAATCATGTAGCATGCTTTGGGGCCAAAACATTCAAAACCCAGACCAGATCTTGGCAAATTGGATTTTTGCACTTCCAAGCACTTCCAAAGGGTTGGCTTTAAAACATATCTGAGTGTCTGTCCATCAGTTACCAGGTGAAGGTAAAGGCACTTTGACTTGGGTATCAGATATAATTATTGGCCCCTTCCGAAATAAGAGGTAAGAGAATCAGGGGTGTGAATCTTCGAGTTGAATGAGGTATAGAGGAATGAGAAATATTAATGACCTTTTCCTTATGTAGATTCACAGCAAAGGTAATAAACACAAATTAATGCTCACGTGCACTTGTAGCAAGGAAGAATTATCACTCACAATCTCATTAGACAAGAAGTGAAAACAGCAGTAGAAAGGCTGTGACACATACTAAAAGGAAAACAGGCTTATAAAGATACATGCCATTTTTATTCATTTAAAATGTTTAAACAAGCATTTTTTCATTTTGGTTTAGACAGCAAAAATAAGCCTTTGCATTAAACAAAGGATTACTGGTATCAATACCTGCAGGTCAGCCTTGTCTTCTCTGCTGACTTCTGTGAAATGGATTTTCAGCTTTGCGGAGGCAATCTGGAGTAAGCAAGTCAGTGAGATACGGGATTTGAAAGTAAGATATGTCATTGTTTGTAGACAACAGAGCTGGGAGCCTCTTTTCCTCTGCCTTTGCAAAGTTCACTGCCACGGTGAGCTACTGCACAGCTCTGAGCTGAAGGAGTAATCACAGCAAAACAGCAAGAGAACACACTTGTATTCCACAGATATCATCATTGTAATAGAGCACTAAGGAAATATATGTCCATCTGTGTGTACGTATATGCAGTTGAAAGATTGCATGTCGTACAAACACCATTACAATCTCTGGTGCTGGCCAGAGCAGAACAGCTTTTTTTGTTTCTCTTCCCTTCAAAAAGTGTCACTAAACATCCAGCACTACTGAGATTCAACAAGTAAGAAACCCAGAACTATTGTAATTATGATATTGCAGATAGAGAAAGGCTCCAGGCCTCACCCAGCACCCCTGCTCCCCCAGCTGACATAAGTTTCACAGGCTGCACTGGGCTCTCTCTAACAGTGCTGGCACAAACAGTGCTGCTGACACTCAGTGCTCTCCCTGATAAAGGAACAAAGACTGTTGTCTTCTGGAGGAAGCTCCTATTTGAAGATGATCCTGGGGGAATGAATTAGTGACGCAGAAATCAACAGGTACACCAGCTAGACAGCATAAGAGGGAGAAAAGCAGGACAATGAATTTTAGTGTGTCTGTGTAATGGACAATCCACCACCACAGTACAAAGCTGCCATAAATAGTCAGGAGCAGACCATTTAATTTGCACACCAGTTCCAGAACCGGCTCCCTGGCCAGCTGCCAGTTCAGACCCCTCATGGTGCAGCCCACAATGGGAAAAGCCAGACCCTACTCCTTGGGGTAGGAAGAGCAATTAGACAAACAGGGACCTGGGACAAAAGTCTCCCTGAAGTCAACGGCTGAGACAAATTCTCCAGCACACCAAGACCTCATTAAAACTGCCCGCAGTGTCTACCCCACAAAGTACATCTAGTGCAAGGAGAGCAATCCTGCTGCTGTTTTGCAATGCATTACAAAATACCTTGGCTAGCAGAAAGAATTTGAGGCAATTTGCTCCTGAAGAGCCAGGTTGTGAAGAGCCTTCATTTTTCCAGCAAACTGGATTTAAGTTGACAAATAGTAACTGAGAGAGAAAAAAAACCCTGACAAAGTTAGGAGAGATGGAGAAACCGACAACGTTTAACTTGATCTTCGAGGGTGTAAATCTGTCAATACCCACAAATGACCACAAGGCCACATGCCAGTTTTCACTCTGAGATATCGTAACTAAGACATTTGGCTGGTACCTCACATTGGAAAGAAAGTTTTTACATTTAGAAATGTAAAACATTGTAACATTTAAGGAATTTTGGCTACAGCCCACTAGCCAGCCTTCCCCCAGCCTCAACTAAGGGATTATTTTGAATATTGCTTTGCTTTTCATGCATCTGTTGCCTAAATCAATGTGGAGGCATGAAGGAGGGACTGAAAATTGGCTCTAGAAATAGCGGTATATTTTAGTGTCATAACTGAGAGTCTTGGCAATCCCTTTTAACTTGAAATGTCAGTGCCATACCAAACGATCTGGTCATCATAACCTCAATTTCTGGCCATCAGTGAAAGAACAGAGATAGAGTCTCTGACATCAGGTTTCAAGGCCACTGTGAAAAATTAAGGAAAACAAATTTCATGGCTCATTGGAATTTTGCTTTACCTACTGTTGTGTGTTTCTTTTCAGCTGTTCCAGCTTCAGCTGTTTATCTGATCTCTTTCTGTTTGAATTGTTTTTATGCTTTTCCAGATTTTCTACAATGTAGTTTACCTCTCCAACTTTCTTCCCTGCTTTAAACTCCTGCTCCTTTTTTTTTTTTTTTTTGTAGCTCACATAAAACTCACTTATACAAGCCTTTTGCATGCTTTGACTGTTAGGACATATTTCTCCTTTAGCAGATCTAAAGTGGTGATTTGATGCCAATTTAATGCCATAAAGAATAAAAGACCTCAACAGGTCTTCAGTAATCACTGGTAATTTCCACATCTGCCTCTTTATCTCATACCCAAATTTTTAAGTTTGTAGTGAAGTGGATTTAATATTACTGAATCCAACTCTGCTTTTCTGGATAATTAGAAATTGAACTTTACAGATGAACATTAGACAAGGTTTCCCAGAACAGGTGTTTTTAAAAGTGCTCCCCTTTCTCCTTCAAGATGACAAAACTCTCACTCACAAACAATATCTGCAGGTTCCTGACATTTCCTGAATTGCAGGTACAAACTCATCCACAGCCCAGGATTAGTCCATGCAGAGATCCCTTCAGTCCACTTCTCAAATTGTGTCAAAACCCTCCCAAAAGCTTCTCTGTGAATACACATGGAAGATCAGAAGTCTAGTCTCACTAAACTGCTTTCATCACTATGTTTCTGGTATTCATATTACGGACAAATGACCTAAAAAATTTCAGTTAAACACATAAAGGAGGTTTTTTTGGTTTTTTTTTTTTTTTCAAATTACAGAATTACTTTCAAAACCCACAAACCTGCAAAGGGAAATAGGATTTCCTGGATCAGATAAGATTACTAGTCTATCTGGTCAGGCACATTCAGTGTGTAGCTTTCAAGAAAAGAAAATTAAAATGGAAGGAAGAAATGGTGAATAAAACTAATTTTGCAGTTCAATACTGTATCAGTTTTTACAGTATTTTAAGAAGAATAAAAAAAAAATCTCACCCAAAAGAAAGCAATCTGGTCTTCTTATTTCCCTAATTTTTTCTATTACAATCAATAGATAAATTCTACCATTTGCACCAGCATGAATACAATTTCTTAACCTACTTGAGAATCATCAAACACTGGTTTGGTGCAAGACCCTGAAGACTTTCAAATGTTTGCCACTCATATCAAAACCTTGCCATGGTAAGGAAAATGCATGTGCTTGTGCATGTAAGCAAACACAGAAAGACCCAAATGCTTTTCTTTATTTACAGCTGTATGACTGAATACAAACAAGCTGCTTTTCACTAGTTCCACCACAGGCATAAAATATTTCAAACTCCAGGACTACTGAGAAGCTCACAGTTTTTTTCACCAGTCATCATGCTCCAAATTTACAAGCCTAACTCAGATGGTTATTACTGGGATGTACCTGCTTAAATCCCTTCCACAGATGGGAGAATGAACACTGTTCATGCCAAGTTTCAGTCTGGATTGAATTTTTACAGCTGGGTCATAAATTTGCAGATTAAAAGGGTTCTAATGGAAACACAGGTACAACCTTAACTACAGCAACATGAACAGCAGCAATGTAACACTGCACGAGGGACAGTCTGTGCTACAAGCAGAATCCACCAGGAGTTACCCAAACTTGCATTATTTCTCCCCAGCAGTGGCGGAAGGAGGCTGGGACATGCGGAAAACCCATGCCAGGTGTGAAGTTTCAATTCAGATGTTTTTCCAGAAAGAAGTGAAACTTTTATGGGCTTGCCATTCCTTTAAGTTTACTGCCCCAGCCAGAATGTGAAAAGTCCAGCTCTTTTTTCCCTCCTGCTACTACCCTGTCTCGCCTGTGCCTGCCTTGTCTGCATCCTGTCCCCTCCTGGTCACATTTCTTGCACTGCACACAGATTAATATGTTACTAAGAATCACCAAAGGCACTGGTTACTTGTGATGAAGATTATAGATTTCATATGTAAAAGTGATCCACTGGGCAATAAAGAAGAAGCTTGTCCCTGTAATTTCTTTTTCTTCATGCAGGTGCCATGGGCAGATGTCTTGGTGCAGGAGCAGAGTCAGCTGCAGTCCCACAAGAGCCCTGAGGAGCAGAACAGGCACATTTCAGCGTTGGAGCCAGCACAAGTCTTGCTCGCAACTCAGTGATCTGCCTCCAGCCATGGCTTTGTCTGCTCAAAAGTGCTTCCTCATCACTGATATATAAATTTAAGTGTGTGACTTCTAAACCACTTCTGATGAGGTGACAGCATACATCTCTGTCTTTGCAAACACTCTTGTGTTTTGTTCCTCTTTTTTCCTCTTCCATGTATAAAATCATGCCATATTTTTCAAGTTCATTGGCCTACATCTCCTCTTTGGCACAAACAGCTGATACTCACATTTTGCCGCTGGGTTCCCTGGGTAGGGGACAGAGCAGATACACCCTCCTTTGTGCCTTCAGAAGCATGCTGGGGGACAGCTGCAGTGCCAGAGTCCCTCTGCATGCACACCAAGGAAGCGTGAGGCAGCCAGGCTACGGAGACATTCCACGGGATGCAAACCACTGCTCCTGCCTGGTGCTGCCCTGCTCTGTCCCTGGCTCTTACACCGGCACTGCAGCACCCAGGGCTTTCTGCTGCTCTGCTTGAGCTGGTACATTGCTGGTTACCTCGTCTCACTATCTCTTCCAAGCCTCACTCTGCCCTCCTCTCCGAGCAGCGTTTCTTTTTGCAACACATGCAGTGTTTCTTTTTGCAGCAATGGCTGCAGCTGGCTGACGTTCACAAGGCTGAGGGACCCCTGAATCAGGGCAGAAACCATAGCAAGGCAGCACGTGAGCCGGGTTTCTGCTGCAAGAGATCTGCACACAAATTTGGCTACTGGAGAAAATCCTGCTCAGGCAATGGAAGGGGAGAAGGAGTCACATCCATTTTACTTAATGAGTTTTCCCAAGCTGTAGTTTCACACACTCTTTAAATATCCTTAAATTAACTGCTAATTTTCTAACTAATTTCCCTATTATATTCATTACTAACCATGCAGTCTACAGCTAAAACTGGAAAACATTCTGATTTATGACTATGTGCTTTTCCATGCACATAATTTCCTGAAACATTCACATTTTGGCTGGCCCCAGGTTTTAAGACCAAGCATAATTCTGAAGACATTCGGAACAATGGGAAAATGGGGATAAATATTTTTTTCTCCTTGAAAACACCTTCACTAAATGAGTGAGGCCTAAGGCTGGCCAGGGAACAGCCCTTGCTGAGGCCTGGAGCATCAACTAACTCTAAAGAGGAGCATTAAAATATATAGTTATTAGAGATTGGTGACAGCACCACACATTTTTCCTGCTGTGTCTGAGAGAGGTCTTGGGCAAGCACAGGGGTCTGATGCTTTTTTGGCCACTGCTGTGAATATTTGCATTGGGAAAATTTTAATGGTCTTGGAGAAACAAAGGCAAGCTTGCTGCACCGGCATGGGTAGTGACAACCTGTGGCCATGGAAGCATGGCTGGTGCCCTGATTTTTTCGTGTCTCTGATTTTTCAGTCAGATGTTGTAATCTTTTCCATTTCAAACCATTCATGCAAGAACATCTCATTCTCTACAATGATAAACTATCAGGAGTCCTGACACGTGCTGCTCTGAAGCAAGCTGATTTGAAGAAAATCCTCTGCAGCCAAACAACTGGCTCAAGACAGTTTTTACTGAAGCATATGGAAAATTTGCCATGACATCAACAGAAGCAAAACCAGAAGACATGCCCACAGTCTCTCTCTGCTCTGTGGGGTCTCCACAGCAATTATACCTGAATTATAGAACAGGCACAAATATGCTGCTATTTGAAGCACATCTTACCTGCATAGAGGCCGATCTCTGGGATCTTTAATATTTTGGGTTTAAAGTGGAAAAAAAGCGTTAAACATTCATAACCTTCTGCATATGAAAACAAACAGATAAAACAAGGATGCACAGTTTGTGCATCCAGCATCTGTGAGAAAACAAATACTCTCTTTTCCCATAAAACTAACCACTAAAAGAAGGGAATGGAGAGAAGTGGCACAGGGAAGTTGACACTGCTGGGAGTGCTGCTTCCCCTCCCAGCAGGGCTGGCTCCAGGCAAAGCTCTTCCTTGCCGGCTGGCAGTCCCTGGGTGCCCAGGCTTTTGGGACAGTGCTCTACCCCCAGTTGTTGTTGTTCCCAGCCTACCCAGCCCTCTCTTCCTCCATTCCCCTACCTGAGAGGGGCTGGAACTGCTACCTTCCCACAAAAATGATTCAGTTTAGATGAAGCACTGTTTTTCAGGTTCATGTGGAAATAATCCTGACCAATTCCCCTTGCAGCTCAGGTACTGAGAAACCAAGAATTGAAAGAGAATTAAAAAAACAGCTTATTTGATTTTTGGTGTTTGAACTGAAAGAAATGCAAAAAGCGAACCAAACTAGCAGGGAATGGGTGGGATCTTTAAAGTTCTCAGGTTTGGACTATCACATCTGGTATATTAAACCTGACACTTCCTGTGTTGTAAAGACATTTCCTTTTATTCTTTCTTTAGAAAAAACAACAGAACAGTAAATTAAACATAATCTTCTCCTCAATTCTCAATTCCATGCTATTTTAGTGTTGACAAATCAGGTCATGTAATAATAAAATTCCTGCAGAAATGCGATCTTAACTGTGTAACCTTCAAATTGCAGTTATGCTGCTGTATGCATTTAATACTGTACTTGACATTCACCTTTTACATTTCGCTTCTGGATGATATTAGGATCTGCAAAAAAGACCTCCTTCAGCTCTCCCAGGTTACCATTTATTTCAAAGTATCCCCAAGGTCTCCAGCACCGTTTAGATCAAACTTGCAAAAGTCACTGCTGTGATCAGTATTTGCAGGTCCCTTGAGTTGTTTCTGAAAACAGGTTCCATTGTGTTTGTATTACGCTTTCAAATTTTATGGCTTTTTTTTAAAATTACACGTTAATTTCTAAAAATGTTCAGTTGTGAGGAAAAGTTGTCACGGACCACACAAAATCACAGCACTGTTCTGCAGCTCGTGTGTCTCTCTACAGTACTTATGTGCATGGCTACACCCTTACATTTAAGTGCTCTGGAGGAATGTGGACCTGATCCTGCAGTATGTCGAAGGTCTCATCAGAGGTGCTCAGCATGCTGTAATAAACGACCCAGGATCATGCTTTATAAATCACCAACTTTGCAGGATCCAAAGGAAAGAAAGAAAGGAAGGCGAGAGGAAAGAAAAAGTCAGTAGTAATGAAAACATCAGAAACAGAGCACACTCCTGAGTATAAATGCCTAAAAATAGAGATCAAACATATTCAAAAATCAGCCAGTCATTCAAGCATTTGTTTAAAACCACCCTCTTTTCCAGGCCTGCAAGTCTTTAGTTTGCTCACTGTTTTTATTTGTTCTGGCTTTTCTACTGTGCTAAGTAACATATAAAGTGAACTTAATGAAAAATCTGCCTAGAGAAAAAAGACTCCCTGTCCTGCCATTTCGTCTCTTTTTCTCTTGTTTTAAGTTTTTCTTTCCTTCACTAGACAACAATATGCCAGAAAGCTGCTAATTTTTCATTTCCTTGTGCTACAATAATGCAGAACATTTTGTTTCTGCAGGTGACTGACGATAGGGTACTCAGGGAGCACTGCAGCGTGATTACAGAAAAGTCAGCATTTCAGTGACCTGTAAACAAAAGACTGACGTTGCCTCTTTAGATTTATGTTCAGCCTCACTACAAACATTATTAGATCTTTTCCTTGCAGATTTCTGGAGTGCTTGTTGCAGTCAAGACTGTTGTTTCTGCATGCATTTGTACAACAAATACAGGTAGACAAGTCTGGTTTCAGTTATTCCTGTCACACAGAGAACCCGCTGTGAGTGACAGCATGCCAAGCAGTTAGTGAAAACTAGATCTCCAACACAGCTTTTTAACTAAACAAAAACACTGAACCAAGCCTTTCAGTCATCAGTTTAAGATGCACATTTGACCAACTATGTATATTTATATATTGTACCTGCACCAGGATTAATCTGAACCGAAATTTTCTGCTTTAAGTGAACACACTTGTGCATGTCATGTTATACGCATAAGAATATCAGCTGACGACAGAAAGACTTAGAGAAACCTGTGACATACCCGAGGGCAGCTGCACTCTTCCCTGGCTGCTCTGTTCTCCTGCACTGTCTGCCCACGCCGCCTCCCGCAGCAGCTCCCCGGCTCCCCAGGCCCGGGGAAATGGCAGTGAGGGCACTGCACCTGCGAGGGCTCCGGCTCGGGGTTTGCTGCTCCTGCTCCAGCACTGAAACTGCTTCCCATGAGCTCACCGTAATTGTGAGGAGGTAGAAAACGAGGCTGCTCTGCCGACAGTGAGTTATACAGCCTGTCCTTGATCTTTATGTGGGATTTCCCAGTTGCATGGAGCTGGAGTAGCATATGGTCCCGTGTTTATAAGCATGTTAATGACTGAAATGGGAAATTCTACAACCCGTTTTCCTTATAAACTTTAAACTGCAATTTCTTGTTTTTGTTATCGGACACTGCCCTCGTACGCTGTTAATTTGACGCAGGCTGTTGAGACACACGTGGCCACGCTGACCCCGGGCGCTGGGCGAACAAAGTAGCTCCAGATACATTGATGTACCTGAAATCGGGGTCCAGCCCATAATCAGAACCAGACAGGGTGAGTAAGCTTTCTACTTATGATCTGCCACGAAAAGTTACTCTTCCAGGGAAGCACAATAAAGAAATAGTTTAAACGCCAGTGACTGCCTGTCCTTAGAGGCACAACGACCTTGCCAAACATTTCTCAAAAATAAAAACATCAATCAGTTTTCACTCTGTGCTTTTTGAAATACTGCTTAAAATGTCTTCATAAATGAAAACATCTAGTAGGGACTTGACAATCCTGCAACATCTCCTTTGTGTTAAAAATCAGACGTTTTGCTCTACAAAAAATTGCAGTGGGGAACTCCTTCTAAGAGGAGACATCTCACTTAAAAATACACTTGCCACTTTCAGGAGGGTAAGAGTGGTAAAGTCAGCCATACCCCGTTATTTGCTTAATCAAAATGTTTACATTACAGCTATTTTTGAAAACACAGATACAGGTCTGGTACACAACTGCACTGAGAACTGCCAACCCAGGTATTCAAATTACAAATAAAAAACATTAAAAAAAGTAAATCATCCTTATTTATCACTCCCTACCTAACAATCACATCAATAATTTCATCTATTTGAAGGTAAGTTTCATAAATGGACAATAACTTGAAAATATCTGTTTTGTTCATGAAAAGCTTAATTCCTGCATGTTATAACATTATCAGAAAATCATTAATGGGAACTGTAATCTTGTAGCTGAAAAAAAGCCCATTTTTACCTATATTTCTTGAATGTTCACACATACATAGCAATGATATAACAAAAAATATCATGTATAAACATGATCTTTTTTTCTTTCTATATACTGCATGTCTGCTTCTGAAGTGCAAAAAGAATAAAACTATAACCTAAGAGCTGCTGGTCTATTCTCAACATTTGTGAAAATGTTAAGGAAGATATTTAGGAACCGACTTAAATACAGTCTCAAGAGCAGTTCCAGAAATGTCACAAATTTTAAGGACAAATATACTAGTTTTTAGTCATTCCAGCACAGCTGGTGAATTTACACATTTACAGTGTGCATCTCTCAGCCTTCACATTAATGACCATATTTTTCAGTGCAGCTTGAAACTTGTCAAGAAGAACTTAATCCAGTAGCAAATTTATTATAAATTTTAAAAAGTCATTGTATCCATTTCTAGGTTATGGTATAAAGTACAGAAAAACAGAAGTTTACATATCTGAGCTGCTGCATCTGTTCTTGAGTAACTTCTCACTTAAAAATAAAACTTGGCAGACAATATGCTTGTAATGAAGACCAAATGCATTTGGTATGTTGAGAAAAACGGAATTAAATGAACGGAGAAAGTTAATTTTGAAACTTATTAATTGTGCACGCACTATTCTTCCTCCCCACGAGACCCCATTTCTCCACAGGGCCCCCACTCGCTCCTTGGTCATTTCCAACAACCTGCACACACAAACATCCTCTTAATCCCCACCACAGAACTCAGCCTTGTGGCCCCTCCACATGGACAAAAAAAAGCCACAGGAAATGTTCCAGAAAAGAGAGAGCAAAGGCTGTAAACTTGAGAGGTTGCAAAGGCACCCGAACCTGCCTGCCAGGGAAGCCAAGGGGAACCAAGTACAAAATCTAAATCTGTGTTAACTTTACGGCAAAATCCTCCAGTACTTTTCAGCAATATCCATCCCTAAAGTGATGCTGGCCTCAGGGGGGCCCTGGCAGAATAACCTGACAAGAAAGGCCCAGAACAACACATGGGGTGCTGTGCTGAGTGGAAACCCTGAGACACTGGTGGAAACCTTCAGAGATTGGGGTGCAAAACTTAATTTTTTAAATTTTTTTTTTTTTGCCTTACGTCCCAAAGAAATACAGAAGAAGTTTCACAAGAGGAGCCATCCAGCATTCCCTGCCTCACAGGGACTTGAGCAAGTCCTGATCTTGCCCTGATTTACAGCAATTTACTGGCATAAACCAGGCAGTCCCATGTGCCTTGCTCTGACTGGTAACACAGTGGATGATATTACATCATGTTTTTATGTTTTTATTGATAAGATTAAAATAATAAACTATGCGTAACCCTTCAAAAACCAGTAAGACAAGGTATTTAATGGCCAAGTCTGTGGCACCTTAGCTCAGTGCACTGTATCTGGAGAGTGATGCAGAAATTAGTCTACAGCAACGCCTGTATTCCTAAGAGATGCATGAGCACCAAAGGGTCGCATAGTGGACAAGGCACTCTGAGGACAGAAAAGGTGCAGTACAACAGGGGAAGGTGTTCACATGCGCTCCACTGAAGGGCATATGACTCATGTAAGTGCCACAAACAGCCACCTTGAAATTTCAAAGCCCTCCTCTTCCTCCCAGCTGGGGCCATGAAGAACTTCAGTCCTTCTCTTCTAGTCCTCCCTTATTGTAATTGAATGCTGAAGAGTTTTCTCTTTCCTTAGGCTTGTCTTAGTGCTGGCAAAAGGTGGCCTGTAAGTGTCATTTCAAAAATTATCCCCATTGCTCCATTTGAAAAGCAAACCAGCTTCATTAGTGGTCAATAACAGCACTCAGCTGTTATACTGCAGGTACAACTTCTCCAGAGAATGAAAGGGTGGACAGGATTTATCCACCCTGATATGAGAGGATGTATAGGAGTCATCTACTCTCATGCAAGAAGATGGACAGGAATTATCCACTGTCAATATGAGAGAATGGACAGAAATTACCCAGTCTCATAAAAGGCACAATCAGGTGACACTTATTCCAGGAGACACTGTCTACTGAAGTTGTCTGTAATAGAAATGAAGCAGAAAAATATCCCTTACCTGTCCGATAGACAAAATTGCCTTCTGTCTCTGATGATGATGGAGACACCAGTTCTTCCTCAAATTCATTGGAACTAAATGAACCGGAATGATTCCTTTGCCTTGTTTTTTCCATCATAGCTGCATTAGTAGCCATGACATGTCTCAGTGAGTCATTTAGGTAACGATTCAGTAAGCTGCTTTTGTATTTGGGGGGTGACACATAATCCTCATTGGCACTTGTTTCTGGTCTCACTCCTGTTTTTATTACTGAACTTTCAGTTTTAATCACAGTGTGATGAACTGGTTTGTTATATCCCCCTTCATTCATAAGGTTTCTTGGAGGATTTTCTCCATCTGAAAACAAAAGAACAAAGATACAGTAATACACTGAGTACCTAATATTTAACACGAGGCTTTCTTTACGTATTTTGAATTGTGATAAATATAACTGAAACGAGACAGTAACTTCAGCATTAGACACCAATTTTCATTTTTTCCTGTTCACACATCGCTCACAGTAGTTCCCATGGTTCTCAGATGTTCCAGCTATTCTAAATTACTTAGCTGTAGAAAACAGTCTTTGAGTCTGATTTGTTCATGAGTAACACAAGGCAAGTAGAAAAAAATCTGAAAAGTGCCCTAACTCAACAATAAGTATTTAAAAAGCTGTGTGAATAAGCTGAATTCTTACTATCATAACTAGAAATCTGGTTCGCTCGAATACCACAGCATATTTAGGTGCATCTTCTTAAACTGTACTCTTTAAATTGTTCTGCTAGCAATCTTTTCAAGGGTAGTGAGTAGAAATGTGAGTACATTCTCACATTTTTCAAGAAATGTGAGTACAGACTGA
Source organism: Lycocorax pyrrhopterus obiensis (assembly GCA_014706295.1). Classification (NCBI taxonomy): domain Eukaryota; kingdom Metazoa; phylum Chordata; class Aves; order Passeriformes; family Paradisaeidae; genus Lycocorax; species Lycocorax pyrrhopterus. Next base: position 16,300,327 of record JACSVZ010000002.1, on the reverse strand, counting down.
AATGGGAACAAAGATATTTGAAATTGAGTGCAAATTGAGACATACTCTTCTAAAAATTCACACACAGATTTCTGACAATGTTCTGTAGGATTTGTTCTTGTCATTGTATCTCCATGTCACAACTGTCTAAAAAAAGTACCCACAGACAGAATTAATACAAGAGTTCTATAAAAAATAAAGGGTACTTTAAAAAAAATCCTGCATTTGTTAATTTGAGTAAGAAAGAGAATTCCAGTGCACCCTTTATGGAAAACAGTTGCTAGCAAAATATATTAAATAAATAACAGTAATATTCCATTTACCATTTAATAAACCCCACTGAAGTTAATCAGATTCTCCTGTTAAAGATGTATATGGCTATAGCCCTTCCATCAAGGAAAGTAACAGTCAAGTTATTTCTCATTTCTTTATACCAATAAATGTAATCAGTCTTTTTCCTTTGATACAGATTAAAGGAATAGGCTTGTAGAATGTAATGAACTAACAATTATCTTTCTAGCAAAAATGAAATATAATAACATGCAGCCAGATTGTCACCTTGAACAACTTACACAATCCTGCTTTGCAAGGCTGCACAGTAGTTGGGAGCCAAAATAGGCACCTAATTCACAAAAAAAATAAAGGCAGATCCACTGAGGATATTTTGTGATTAAAAATTAGAGCTAACTTAGGGTATCTAATACTTTCTAAATATATTTTAATTAGTTTAAAATCGATAAAAGAGCATCAACAAACCTTCAGAGCATGAGTCATCGCTGCTCACGCTGAGTCGCTCAGCATTTCCCTGAACATATTTGTTGTACAGTTTTATTCGCAAAGCCCAGCTAAGATCTGGTTGCCTGACAGTGTTCTTCAGGCGACGTCTTGCATTGGCAAACCAGTTTGATACCTGCATACAAATGAGTGTATTAGTTTCCCTTGAAAATTACACAAATAAAAAAATCCATAGAGCTCTCAAGAGTTTTACGTATGCTTCAAGGATACAGCAAACGAGAAATATGAACAGAAGTCCACTGAGCAGAGCAGGAACCTCATAAAAGAAGGCAAGTTCAGGCTTCCCACCCTTCCCAAGTGTTAGCAAAACCACATTATCACAAGATTTCAATTAAGATGTCCCAAATACTAGTTCTGTATTCATCTTTCTTTTTTTTTTTTTAATTTTAAAGATAAAGCCCTGAACTTTCAATATGAACCTTCAATATATTACCAACTTCCTAAATTAAAACTAATATCTAATATTCAGGAGTTTCCTTTGATATTTATATAGGCTACAATAAGGCTGTTGAACGGAAAAAGACATTCTGAATTTGTATATAAAAAAGTCCAAATTTTCTCCTGTATTTTAACAGAACTCTCAAGTCTGACAAGCCGTGGGCATCAGGAAAGTCTTACACAGAGTACAACATACTTTGACTCACTGCAGAAATTAACCATTTGCTCTACAGAGCAGCAGATTTTACAAACTCTTTTTGTTGTGGACACTCTAAAAACCAGCGAAGATGCAGACTCGTCACAAGGTGACTATTAAACAATAGTCTGGTTTGTCTTCCTTCCCAACTGCAGAGCATTTTCTAGAGTTTGACACAGCAAAATGGATACATGCTAGTACCCCTCCAGCATACAGGCTCTTCACAAAGTCAGGCTCAAACACAAGTATTTCACAGTGTTTTAGGCACTGAATGAGCAAAAGGGCACACTCTACCCTTCTGTGCCAGCAGAATCAAATCACCAAATCAAATCACCAAATGGGATGCATGTTCTTGCAGTGACTTTGCATGAAAGCACACCTGAGAAAATGCTGGCCTTGATTCTACTGCAACTCAATAAGACAGAAAATAGAAAATACTGACAACTGTATCTTTACTATGAGCAAGAGCAGAGGCAAGCCACCTACATTCTAACAATGTTTGCTTAACAATAAATAAGGTGCTAAAAGTGCTATTTACCCCCTTGCAGGAATAAGTGCATTTTGCCATGACCTCTGCAAGAAGGAGGTAGAGTAGCATCACTTGCAAAGGAGAATGTAAAGAATGTTAGCTGCCTACAGCCCTGCTCACATCTTTGTGTTGTGAACATGCACACAGAGGAAGCCAGACTAGAGTCATCGTATTCTGACCTGGGAACAATCATACCATTTAATTTACATCAACCTGCAAAGCAAGTTCATACATGTTTTATCAATACATGCTACCCCACCTAAAAGACAGCCAAACTATAGACCTTAGTGTTGGATTTTGGCCCTAGTTTTGTCATCTGTCTATTGTAGCTAAGGTTACTGTATAGACTACACAGAAGTATCTGTCTAATTATTCTGGATCAATAATCTCTACTAAAGTGATTATGAGAAAAATAAACACTATCTGCCTAAAGAAAAAGCAAAGCTTCACTTCAGAGTCTCAGCTAGAACTTAGCAGTGGTGCCTCATGCCTGTCACTTCGATTTTACTTAAAATCACATTTACATGAAACAGGGTTCCACTGAAAATACAGTGAGCCCTGCATCAGTGCTCAGATGCCAAACACGTAACTTTATAAGCCTTGTAGTTTACTACGACAGGTGAGAAAACCAAAACTGTAGCTGGCAGAGCAAGTAATTTTCATTCTCTTCTGAGGCTACGTGCTTATAATCATCATATTGACACAGCAATTTTTACAGTATATGAGATAGGGTATGCTGGAATCCATGCACTTTCTAATGCTGTTAACAAACTCACTCCAGACTGCTCAGCTGAAGAGCGGTCACCTGCTGCATGACAGTTTAATTCTGAAATCAAGTGTTTAACAGTAGAGATGGATCAATCCAGGGTCCCAATGAACAGGATTGCAGTTACTGCAGCATTTTACCAAACTGGCAGCTTTCCAGCCTCTCGCAAGAAAGATTTCATTATGCTTCATTTTATTACATACTGAAATTTTTCATCAGTGAAGTGCCATTTACAGAAAAGAAAGATAGGGTAGTATTAGTGTGATTCATACATAAAAGCAATTAAATTTAGCAGGAGTGATTTCTGCATGGTACTCTTGGTTTATTTTGAGCTCATTCTTCCCATGCCATTGCTTTGCTTTCTGCATATCAACATGAAAAGATGAGTCATATTTTAAGTCTTCTGCTATGAGAGAAGGGAATAGTAGTATTTGATCATTATTTCATAATGAGATAAATATATTGCACCTTGTTCTCCTGCTCTTTATGCAGCAGATGATTTTAAGTGCCATCACATAGCACATACAAGACAATCAGGGGATCAGGCCCAGCCAGCAAGGATTTGTGAAAGGCAGGTCCTGCTTGACCAACCTGATCTTCATCTGTGACAGTGTGACCTACTTAGTAGATGAGGGAAAGACTGTGGATGTATCTACCTGGACATCAGTAAAACCTTTGACACCATTTCCCACGGCATCTCCCGGAGAAACTGGCTGCCCACGGCTTGTACGGCTGTGCTCTTTGCTGGGTAAAAAACAGTTTGGGTGGCCTGGCCCAGAGAGTGTTGGTGAATGGAATTACATCCAGCTGGTCACTGGTCACCAGTGCTGTTCCCCAGGGCGTGGTACTGGGGCCAGTCCTGTTTAATATTTTTATCAATTATCTGGATGAGGGGATTGAGGGCACCCTCAGTCAGTTTGCAGAGACAACAAGTGGGGTGAGAGTGTTGATCTGCTGGAGTGAAGGAAGGCTCCACGAGGGATCTGGACAGGCTGGATCCATGGGCCAAGGCCAGTGGTACGAGGTTCAACAAGGCCAAGTGCCTTGCCCCTAGGTCACAACAACTGCTGCAGTGCTACAGGCTGGGGGAAGTGGCTGGAAAGATGCCTGGTGGAAAAGAACCCGAGGGTGCTGGTTGACAGATGGCTGAACATGAGCCAGTGTGTGCCCAGGCGGCCAAGAAGGCCAATGGCATCCTGGCCTGGATCAGCAAGTGTGATGTCAGAGACTGGAATCCTTTGGCATATGGTCTTGTTTGCACCTTAATTTGGGCAGAGGAATTTCTAATAATTTTAAGAACTGGACCGTAACATGTGGCCAGCAGGACCAGGGCAGTGATTGTACCTTTGCACTTACTCAGCACTGATGAGGCCACAACTCGAGTACTGCATCCAGTTCTGGGCCCCTCAATTCAGGAAGGACACTGAGATGCTGGATAGAGTCCAGAGAAGGGCAGCAAAGCTGGTGAAGGGTCTGGAGCACAAGTCTGATGAGGAGCAGCTGAGGGAGCTGGGGGTGTTTAGCCTGGAGTAAAGGAGGCTCAGGGAAGACCTTATTGCTCTTTGCAACTGCCTGAAAGGAGGTTGTAGGTGGGGGGTCAGTCTGTTCTCCCAAGTAACAAGTGATAGGACAAGAGGAAATGGCCTCAGGTTGAATCAGGGGAGGTTTAAATTAGATATTAGGAAAAATTTCTTTACAGAAAGGATTGCCAGGCATTGGAACAAGCTGCCCAGTGAAAGTCACCATGGTTGACTCACTGTCCCTGGAGGTATTTAAAGAAATGTAGACGTGGTGCTCAGGAACATGGTTTAGCAGTGGACTTGGTAGTGCTGGGTTAATGGTTGGACTTGATGATTATAAAGGTCTTTTCCAACCCAAACGACTGTGATTCTGAAAGAACCTCAAGTCAGCTTTTAGAAGAGAAACCTTCTACTAAAGCACAAAGCAGCAAATTCACTCTAGAAACTCTTATTTCAAATGCAATTACAATAAGGCTCATTAAAGCCTTGGAAGAAAGAAAAGTTAGTCAAATCCATTTAAGAGATTTTTAGGCTTAATCTATGATGTGGTAATCTCCAGGTGCTTTCCTGCTCTTGGGCACTGGTGCATGTTGCTGGAAAATCCTGATTTCTAAGATATCATGAGATTCGACACCTCTCTCACTCCTCAGTCTTGGACAACCTCCAGGTGTGTGAACTGGAACAGGCTGCAAGGCCACAGGCTGCACCAGTCAGCACGCTCACCCTGACCTCCAGCCACCACCTGTCTCCTTCAAAGACAACAACAGTTTTACCACCCATTTCAACCAGCCCCAAATGTTACACTGTCTATCCATGTGGTCTTTAAAAACCCGCCTACTGCTGTAGGTCCCACTCACAAAGAGTGCCAGTTTGCACCACACTTACCTAAACCATTACAAAAAGAAACAACCAAAGCTGCCAAAAACATCCAGCCTTTCCCACGGTCCCAAGCTGAGCTACTGTGACCACCAAAAATAATTAAAAAAAAGATAACCAATAAATGATTTAGATAAAAGCCAGTGGGAAAATCTTTGTCACATAAACCTCCCAAGAAGTATGAATCCTGAAAAAACACATGATGAAACTCACTGTTCTTGTAAAGTAACAATCCTGTAGTTCTTTGAGAAGTAAAAAGACAAAACCCAAGGGGAACGATAACAGATGTGCTTTCCAGCATTCATTTTTTTACAGCAGTTCAGTCGTTCCCTAAGAGCATCAGGTACTTATATCAGCATCATGAAATATTGACCCTCTGGCTTTACTTCTGAAGACACATCTTCAATTTTATTGTAATTTGTTCTGTTTCAGTGCTTAAGAGTGGCCAAACTTTCAGAAAGGGAACAGACATCAAGCGATTCTCCTCCTCCAGTAATCCAGATATGCCTTTATAAATCTGAATACTATTAAATCCATAGCAGCACATGCCTGATATATTAATTCTTGTATTGAAAAAACCTTCTTTTCAACAATATACCCATTCATATTTCTATCTGGAAGGAATATACAGCCATTTTTCTTTTTTATTTCACAAGAGCATCGAAACCAAAATTTAAAATAAAATAAATCAAGCACTGTGGTAATAATACAAATGAAAATGTAGCATATTAATAGGACAAATTATTGGATTCTGAATTGGAATCTAATTGGAGTAAAACATAAAATGCCTTTTCAAACTATATTGCCTTTTTGGTTTCCTGCTTTGGCAGTTGTGGAAGTAGAAAACTTTGGACTGTTGGACTGAAATCTGCAATAACATTTGCCTTGAGGACTCCCAAAGACCTTGTTGGCCTGCACAGGAGTAAGTCAGCCCAGAATTTGCCCCAGGTTTTGCTACTACTACTTAAAAAACAAGATGATTTATGATTCCTGCAAAATCCTTGAAAGGTCTTGACTTTTCTTTGACTGAGCACTGCAGTCGGACATGCATCTGGAATAGTCCCCTTGCTGTCCCAATGCACCCAAGAACAGAGGGGTAGGCTGAAGTATTAGTGAAGCAGAACAAATTAATTTAAAATAGGTGATAGCAAAACTAATGAAAATAAAGTTGTGGAAGATTTGACATGCAGACACTAATAACAACATTTATTAGTATCTACGTGTCATTACTTTGTCCCAATAACAAAAGTAAAAAACAGGGCTGGATGTTCACCTCGTTGTCTCACAGAAGAATTGGCTTTCTCTATGCCATGGTCCTGAAAAATCTCCTTTGGACAGATGGTACATATTGGAATAAGGTTCATTAGATGAAAGAAAAGCACAGAGAGAAGAGTTACATCTGTATTATCAATATTACTGTTACCAACATCATCTTCCTGACAGCTGCTGAAGACCTTTTCCAAGGTCATCAGTCAGGTGAAAAACAAAAAAAAACCCCCAACCATTCATTCCCTAAATGGAATTTTGTCAGAAACTCAAAGGGATATTCAAAAGTATCCTTTGCCTTTCCTAGGGCTTGTGACGACAAGGCGTCAGCACATGAGGGATGCTAGGAAGAGGTAGCAGCTGTCAGCAGACAACAGCCTCCACAGGAGTGGAAAGCTGTGGGAGCAAACACCACGGGACAGCACTGAGAAATGTAAAAAGCATGGGAAATATGAGACAGGTCAGCAAACGTGAAGGCGTTTAACCCAGAGCAAACATCATACACTGGTTCCTGGTTCTCCAACGATGTCCAACAATATTACTAGATTAGAAAAACAATTTATAGGCAACCCTGGTTGATGCTTTTGCTAAGTGCCCCTCCTGGGACAGAAGTAAAGCTTTCCAACAGACACCAAAGCCCAGTCCCAAACCTGCTCTTGGTTATACCACTTGTCTGAAAGAGCACAGCCTTCAGGAAAGCTATGTCAGATGTACCCAGTGTGACTGAGATCACACCCTGGCATGCTCTCTCTCACTCTTAGAGAACAAAAATTTTGAACTGGATTACAATCTTGTTCTTTTTGAGCATCCAAAAAGTAGGCGTGGCGTGTGTGTTGTTTAGCTCCTCGAGGCTCAGGAATTATTGCTGGTGCCAGACATATGTATTAACATCTCATACAGATGCTATCGTATTCCTGGATTAAAAGAGCATTGCACGCAAATGATGGAAAAAACAACTGGGATTTCTCTTTGATGTTGTGCTTCTGTAAATGAAGATAGATGTGCCTGTTTGCACAGTTCTTTCAAATACTACAGTTCATAGAAACAAAACTGGTCAAATTCAGGTTCAGCGTAAACCCACTAGAGTCACAGGGGTCTACCAGAGCTAAAGGCAGCCATCCCTGATTCTTTTAAATTTTATTCTGCACCTTACGTAGATCATAAAACTCTGTGGAGTAGTGGCCACGGCTCACTTGATGCTTTTATAAAGGCTAATACATCTTATCCCCATCAGGATTTATCAAAGCCGCCATGAGAGAAATTCTGCAAAAACCCACCAGTTTTTTTCCCTTCTCTGTTCATTCCAAGGCATTTCTAAAAGAACAGCAGAACTCCTCAAGATGTCGTTAATGTGAAAGTGTCCCAACACATATTCTGGATATATATTTTAAATCTCATGTAAAAATACAGGGATATTCTAAGAGCCATAGTCCAATAAAGTACTCCTATTGAATTGTGCCACTGACGGGACAGTGTTTATCTAATCATAGTTTAAACCTTTCATGTATATTTTTTAAAAGCAAGAGAAGTTTTTTTAACCATATCTTCCAGTTATAACTGGCATTTTCTGAGACATTAATATTATTTTTGTCAAAGCTATAGTGTTTTTCCTAGTGCAATAGTTTCATAGTGAGGTACAGAAGTGTAAAAATTTCCCATTTTGCCATTACTAGAATTGAAGTTCATAGCACAGGTTTTTTTGAAGGAGCACTCAAAATAATAAAGTTGAATTACCACCTGCTTTTTTCTAATACTTTAGGTTACTTTGATCTCTTTGTGCCCTTTGCAAAACGACACATAATGTGTTAGGCAGAGTGATGAGGACCCAACCTGCAAACACATGGGTTTCATTTTACACACCTACCAGTAGCTTGCAGTAAGGAAATTAGATTATTCACAATGCATAAATCTTTGCAGCATCCAGACTTGAGATAGCATCACTCGGCAACTGATAGCATTTAACCACATATTTCAGTAGAGTGCCAGATGGCAAAGAGAACAAAGAAGTGAGATTTATAAACATTTGGAGCAAACTTTATGCCTCTTACGGCAAGACAATTGCCAGTCACTTCAGGAGAGTATTACCTGAGAGCAAAACAATTACTCCCCATGTCTAATTACATTACAATAATTCCTGCAAGACTGTGAAGTGCATCCACCGTGTGCTGAGCCACTGCACAGTGTGTATGGAAACGCTGAATGTCTGTGCAACAGGTGATGACAATTATTATCAGAACAACAGAACAGTTTCCATCCTAGCGCCTTTTCAAAAGGAAAGAGTAGCTCCCTGCAATTTCCTCAACAATTCCTACTCTGTGCTGAAATCTCCTATGACTGATTTTTTTAACTTGAGAATTTCTAAAGACTAAGCAAAAATATTTTTATTGTATTTATGAATGAGATGAAAGGATGAGGGCATCTCTTCCTAACAGGGCAAGCACACACTTTTTGCTGATTGTCTTTAGCACTTCTCCAGCCACAATAGCTCAGATGCAGTAATTCTTGTTCGAGGGAGACAGTCCTGCTGGGGTGGGGGAGCCCAGGGGAGAGTGGAAGAAGGATGTGCACAGGACCCTTCGTCTGGCTGGCTGCACTGATGCTCCCCAATACCCAGCACTGTCCCTTGCTCAGCTCACAGAGGAGCATTGGCGGATGTTGTCCCCATCCCTCCCGTCCATGAAACGCCTCAGAGCGGCGTTTGGAGGTGCAGGTAAGGGGTTCCCTTCCTTACCTGCACCAGGGTCATCTGGGAGCCGAGGGCCAGCAGAATCTTCTCGGTCTTGGTGGGGTATGGGTTGTCGCGGTGCTTGTAGAGCCACTGCTTGAGCGGCCGCGCCATGTCCTGCAGCGCCTGCCGCTTGTGCCGCACCTTCCCGCCGCTCTGCCGCGCCCTGCCGCGGAGAAGGGGCGCTGAGGACCGGAGCGGCGGGACACCTGCCCGCTCCCCGCGCCCGGTCCCGGGCCCTGCCCGCTCCCCCCGCCTGGCCCCGGGCTCCCCTGCGCGGGTGCGGTAGATGCGCCCTGTCTGAGGGGGGACCCGGCTCGGGGCTGCCCCAGCCCCGGGGTGCGCCCTGCCCGGAGGAGCCGAGCCCCGTCCTCGCGGGGTGTTCCACAGCCGCAGCCCTCGGCCCAGACGACTGCTCAAGAGAAGGTGATGCCACCAGCTCCCCAAACTCCCCGTGGAAGGTCTGGGCGAGCAGACCCAGAGCTGGTGAATGGCCGCGGTAATGCTGCGGACCCGGGCGGCGGCCCCACGGGGCCAGGGCTTCGCCGATGCGAGTGTCCCGATGTTTTCGGCGCTCGGCACCTGACAGGCGTGTGGCCAGTCTGTTTACAGAGGGGCTTTCCAGCGCGGCCAGGCCGCACCTCGCACGGCCGGCCCCGCATCCCGCAGCAGTGGTGCGCGCTGCCCCGGGGCCAGCCCAGACTGATTCCCCCTGCCCGAATTTATTTCCCGTCGATACTCAAGAGGTACCCGCGGCACCGAGCAGCTCCTGGATCATTTCGCTCCTCGGAGCCGGTGGCGAGCGGTGCTCCTGGAGGAGCCGGCGTGCCGCTCCCCACGCCGCCAGCAGCGATGCGAGGCAGCCCGCAAAGCCCCGCGCCTGCCGAGGGAAACAGCGTATGCCTGGGGAACGAAACCCGGGTTCCGTTGAGGGAAAAAAAAAAAAAAAAAAAGGTGTCCCTTTGTAAATAAAGGTCTACAATAAAAAGTGAGTGAACAAAATCGGGGGAATCCTAAGAAAAGCCCAGAAGCGGGCTGGGGCCGGCGGTAGCGCTGCGCGGGGCGGAGGAGGCTCCGGGCGGGCTGGGTGCCGGCGGCGGCGGCAGGGGGCGCCCCGGGGCCGCGCCGGGCTGGGCCGGGCCGGGCCGAGCGGCCGCGCCGCTGCCGCCCCGGGGCTCCCGCTGCAGCCCCGCTCCGCCGCGACTGGCTGCAGTAACATCTCCGTGACACACACCTGCGTCGTCTCGGCCAGCACCGCCGGTAAAACTGCGAGCTGATGCAATCGCTAAGGTGGAAATTCGTCAGCGCAAGCAGCGCCCCAGGACTCCTCGGTTTCGCAGCCGCCTGACTGTGCTCCTCGATCTTTACTTTGTAACGCTGACCCGAAATGTCTGGTCAGCGCTCGGCAGTTCAACCCTCCGAGCTACGGCTGACAACACGCCGGAGCTGGCGCGTCCTTTCATCACCTTCTATTTCACCTGTTCCAGCATCAAAAAACCCCCCCTAACCCACAAAAAACAACACACCAAAAAACCGCCCCCCCCCCCCCCCAAACAAACCAGCTTCGGGCGGCTTAGCCTCAGCTGCCGTTTTAGCAAACCCGATCTTAACATCACGTTATTCAGCCCCTGACTGACATCGCGCTAGTCCGTTCTAAATCCCATCCCTGGGAATGCACTGACAACACAGCTCCTTCCCGCCCGTTCGCTCGGCGCGCTGCGAACCCGCGGGGACGGCGGAACAAGTGCCGAGGCCGCGCAGTGCGCGCCCGCCTCAGCCCCGCTGCCACGGCACTGCCGGCGGGGATCGGCCGCGCCGCCGCCCCGTCCCCGAGGTCTCACACGTCCCGCCTGGCGCCTCCGTTTTGGAGACGTTAATTGCATGAAGCTCCTGAACAAGCCGGTGGAGCCCCGGTATTCCCAGTTTGTTTTTGTTTGGAGGCAGAGAGGGAAGTCAAGCGCAGTAGGACAGGAGCGCTCTGTCTGGCACATTCCAGCCCAATCGGACGCCCCTGCATCACCTAGTGCCGGAATTTCCCACCGTAGCTGCGGAATGAGAATCCCAGAGAATACGAACCCGGGGGCGCGGGGAAGGACCCAGCTAGAAACCCATCTCGCAACCCCAAATCGGCGACGCGGCGGCCGGGAGCGCCGGCAGCGCAGGCAGGGCCGCCCCCGAAGCCGGTGCGCGGCGCGGAGACGAGCGCACGCATACCCCGTCCGCCGGTTGCGCAGGCTGAGGCTCTCCTTGATGGACGGGCTGTCGGGGAGCAGCACCTCGGCGTGGTGTGGGCCCTCCACCACCCCCACGTAGGACCGGCCGCTCCGCTCCCGCTCCTTGGCGTCCTCCTCGAAAAGCACCTGGCCGCTGAGCTTGCTGAAGACGATGGTGTTCATGGTGGGGGGCTGGGGGCCGCCGTCGTGCTGGCCGCCGGCTCCGAGGTGCGGGGACTCGCTGTGCGCTGCGGGGAGGCGGCAGCGGTCACCGGGCAGCCGCGCCGAACCGCCGAGACCCGCCCGGCGCGACCGGCGGGGGGGCAGCGCGGAGGCACCGGGCGCCGCCTGCCCACCCACGGGGGGGGAGGCAGCCCGCTCCTCCCACGGCCCGGCCCGCTCTCACGGCCCCCCCACCCAACCCCGGTCCGCTTCCTCGGCCCGGCCCGCTCCCACGGCCCGGCCCGCTCCCACTCGCACCTCGCCGCCAGCCTTCGCCACGCTCCTCGCTCCGTGTCGCAATAGTTCGGAGCGCGGGTTTTCTGTCGGGTTTGGTGTTTCTGTCTCGCTTGCTCTCTCTCTCACTCCTTTTTCGCCCCTTTTCCCTTCCCTTTCCCTCCCCTCCCCTCCCCTCCCCCGGAATGATTTTCCCCTTCCCCCTCCCCAAACGGGGAGGGAAGCAAATTGTTTTTAACGACCACCAAATGCGCAGAGCCGGCGCCCGGAGGCACAGCCGCCGCGCAGCCACTCACACTGTCGGGACTGCCGCTCCCCATCCCTGGGGGGAGTCACCGCCGGCGAGGGGACCCCAGGAGCCCCAGCCAGGGCACGGGCCCCGCCTGGGCAGAGCGGCGTCGAGGGGCGGTGCGTGCAGGGGCGGTAGGAGTCCGGCCAGGGGCATCTGAGGGTACGGCAGTGCACAGCTGGGCAGCTCACCGTCTGTATGGGAGAGTCCCCCGGGGAAGGCGGCTGAGGACACCGGCTGGTGTCACGCTGACCGCGGGAGAGACCCTCGTCGGGGACGCGGGGCGCAGCCGCAGCCCCGTGCCACTCATTAACACCGGCGTTTAATGATGCCAAACCAGGAACCATCTCCCACCACGCTTCTCCGTCTTCTCTTGTGCGTCATGCGTCCCCCTCTCCCCCCCGCCCAAGGGTTATAAATCAGCCCCCAGTCCAAGCCGGGAGACAGTCCGCTGCTTTTAGCATCCTCGGCGCGCTCCCGCGGAGATACGGTGCTCAGTTGCCGGCGATGTCTGCGGGCGTCCCCGGCCCGCTCCCACGGATGTGCCCCTGTTCCCCCGGCCCCGCCGCTCCACACGCCCCGCACCCCGCGCAGCCCTGCGGCGCAGCAGCCCGGCCCCGCCGGGCTTAAAATTTTGGTTTTCTGTGGGCAGAAACGAAGAAGATGGCCACAGTTAATATTTACAAGGATGTAATTCAGACGTTATTTGACCGCCGCGGGTGAACGGGAGCAGCCGTCTGCGCCTGCGGGCCCGGCGGGACGTGCGCGGCGCGGATCCCTCGTGCGCGCACCAGCCGCGGCTCCAGGCTCTCCATGGCACCGCTCTGTCCCCGTCCTTGTCCGCAAGCGTCACCCCAAAGGACCTGAGTCTGCATTCCGCTACCACTTGTATCCCCCCGCCCCCTACCATCATCCTGGCCTCGTCCCCTCCCGTCTTCCCGGGCTGCAGAGGCCACCGCGGAGGGGTACGCGGTTCTCCGCTGGCTTGGCGCTGGAGCGGTGGGGACGGAGGGGGCAGGTTCCTGCTGCGGTCCGAGGACCCCCGCCCGCCCACCGCCCCCCAGGACTCAGCCGCCGTGGGGTCCTTCCTGGGGCTCACCCCCATCCCCGCACCCCGCCGTCACGGGTGCCTGGCGTCACGGCCTCTCTCCGCGACGTCACACAGCCACACGCATTGGGGAAAGGGTTCCTGGAAGAGAAGCACCTTGGCATCAGGATTCACCGATCTGAATGTAATTTCTGCATTTGCTGACGGGAAGCACGGGAGCAGTTGGGGAAGGGCAATGCACCGAAGACGCCCCATTGCCCAGGAAGAAAAATTACTGTCCCCAGAGCGGGAGGAAAAGACATGAACATCTTGCTGCCAGTCCCCTGCAGAGAAAACAGAGGGTAGAAAAACGTAAATAACCACGGGAGTGCTTCCGTGCAGGCTGTGCATCCTGCACTTTCACGGACTTTTGGGCAAAGCCCTGGTAAGGCTGCCCCTCAGGACGTGCCATGGCCAGAGCATTCAAGAACCAGCTGCGGGAGAAGCGGGCATAAGGGAGCAGTGTGGGACAAATGCCTCCTGTTAGGCTGTGTTAACCTGCTGATTAGGAGCTTCCTGCAAAACATACAGCTCTGATCATTACCATGCCCAGATGAACTGTTTATGAGCCGGGAAGTATTGTTATCATTATATCACAGCAAAAGGAATCTTAGAAAGTGACAGGTTTGACCAAAACCAAGCTCCTGCAGGAAGGTGATCTCAGTCCTTTGCAGTCTTAGACTATTGTTTGCTCTGTTGTCATCCCACTCCCCTCTCCCAACCCGTCTGGCAAGGCAGGGGTGATCCCCTCTGGTAGGGCAGCTCAGGTTCTGGTCCCCAGAGCCTGAGGGGAGGTGCGGATGGGGCATGGCAGGTTTCTGTGGGCCCTGCAGGCTGGGGCAGCCTCTGGAGCAGGGGAAATCCATGCACTGGCAGAGTACTGAGCAAGTGCCCTTGGAAGAGCCTCCCCTCTTGCCTGTCCACCGTGGTGGAATGGATGCTCATTCCCTGCGTGGTGGCTCAGGAGGATCTGGGAAGGCAAAATAATCTTTCCCTGTGTCTACTGATGATAGTGCTGTTTGGGCCTGGGCTTGGAGAATCGCTGCACTTGCAGGGTATGTGGCTGTCCTCAAGGACGTGCATGGTCCCCAGGAGCAGTGGAAATGTGCACTGCTCACCTGCCTGCCTGTCCAGAGCTGGGCAGGGCATGGGCAGCCAGGGCAGCAGGTTGCTGAGGGCCTGGCAGATCCCACACCCACACCTAGAATAAATTACAGCAGCAGGAGCTGAGGGCAGAAATCATTTGGAAAGCAGTTCTGGAAAAAAACAAAAGTCTGTGTGGGGCAGGCATTGCCAAACGCGGTGAGGCAGTGGCAGGAGCAGTTGGCACTGCGGCGCCTCACAAGCCTCTAAAGCAGTGAGATCTCCCAAATCATCACATGTAAATCTCACACACGCCCGCCCCCTCCATATTTCATTACATAGATCACAGTTGAAAAGCTTAAATGAAAACAGTGTTTCTATTTCCAGAGCTTGTTTAACATCGTGAATGTGATACAAACTGTGGGCTTCATGTTTTTGATTAAGGTTACTTACCCGGCCATGCACGGAAAAAGAAGTCAATAGTTGCTGGCCGCATACCGCAGCCTGCAGCCGGCTCCCCTGAGGATGCAGCTCCGGCTGATGGGAGCACTGTGGCTCCCCTGCATCCCACAGTGGGACAGGGGCCCAGGGCACAGTGGGACTTCAGGCACCTGCCAGGCTGGAGCTGCAAGAAACTCTTTGCCATTCTTTGCGACACCCCTCTATTGGCCCATGCTTGTGTGCCAGCTCCAGACAGCTGGTAGGCCAGGTTGGCATGCCAATAAGTGGCAGCAAGGCACATTTCCAAGGGATATCGTGCAGAAAGAGCCTAAAAGTGGTGCTTTGGGTCCTAATGTGTCTTACTGGAGGAGCCAGGAAAAAATCAACCGTGCTGTCAAGCTGAGAGGAGAATTTGCTCCTGAGGCTGCAAGTGATGGAGCTCTTCAGTGCCAGCCCTGCTCCAGCCCTTGGGGAGGCTGCAGCCCCAGCCCTACTGCCTGGGGTGGGCAGCCATGCCACAGAGCTCAGATGGCACCACTGGGGCTGGCTGTGAGCACTGTTGTGTCTGTTCCCCCCTTTTCCAACCATGAGCGGGTGATAATCCCAAACTAGTTCAGTAGGGCCCCATCTATGCTCCTAAATACAGTCCTTGTTTCTGGTGTCTACTTCCAGCAAAATGTTGCTTTTGTCCATTATTCTGGTTATTTTTTATGTGCTATCAGCAAACATTTCCTTGGTGTTGCATTCTCACAGCTCCTCCCTCCAGCTGCAGATTCCTTCACAGTAAACATATATGTTTGAAATTCAAAGAATTTCTTCACGTCCCTGGCACACTGTGCTATGGCAGTCTGGGTGGCTAAATAACTATGGCCAGGTATGTTGAAAGGCCTGAAGTCGTGTAGGTGAGAAATTGCTTAGGATTATGCCGAATGGAGTGTTATCCAAGCTACAAAATAGCCACACTCACAGGGAAAGCAGCTGCAGAGACCTGTTGCCATCCCTCACAGCAGCTGGATCCCTGCTGAGCAAAGTCCTGATGCACATGTAGACAAGGATGAACCTGCTTAAACATGTTGGCTAAAAGGGGTTTGGTCTGCTTCTGCGAGGAGCCAGAGATGGCAGAGCAGCTTTATAACGGGCTCTTCATGCTCAGTCTGGCAGCCCCCAGATCCCTGGGATGAGATAATGTAGGGATGAAGTTAAATCTTCTAATGTGGAGTTTTGTTAAGCAGAGTCCTAAGAAAGGAAGAACTGTCTCCTTTGAAGATTTTTGCTGGACCAGTGCCAATAGCCACTGTCTTATAAGGAGCAAGGGGGGGCTCAGTGCTCCATCCTTGGGATCAGCAAGGTCATCATGCTGGGCATAAAACATCTGAGAGGGGAGACAATTATATTGGGCCACTAGAAAGCAATGATAGGTTCTGAAGTTGCCACCTGGTTACAGGTCTTTTTGCATGCAAAGACTTGTGAAGAAACGAGCTTTGGAAGGTTTCTCAGCAAGAGTGAAGGAGCACTTGGAAGACAAAACGTGTGCTTATTTATTTACTTTATGGATATTTGGTTTGGTGGAACTGGCAATAAGGTGTGTTGGAATGATGTATGCAGGAAGAAAACACATCAATGTCATCTGTGACCGTCCCTAAAGCAGCTTTAGTGCTGGTGCTGCAGCAGGTATTGTCAAACTGCAGAGCCAGAGACTGTGGGGACCTCTGTGAGCAAGGAGGGCAACAACAGCACAAAGGTGAAATGAGGAGGTTGTCAAGAGGATGTTCTGAAACCTGGCTGATGTGACCATTAATCAAACCCTGGTTTCGATTTCAAGTAAAGTGAGACTGGACTGAGATAAAATGATAGACTGCAGCTCCAGTGTAGCACTCAGCACAACTCGGGTATTTCCTTACCATGTATACCTGGGAAGGGTGTCCACCAAGGGAGCTGGTTTGCTGTCTGCAGGCTGCCGAATGCTGCAGAAAGGTGGACCAGATGTCACCTGATGAGAAAGCCAGAAAACAAGCCCTGCACAAATGCAGGAGATGACCTTGTGTGAAGGTCCAGTTCTTGCCTTCTGCAAATCAGGAAGTTTTGCACGCTATTTTTGTTTGGGAAAGAGGAGGTTGAGGGCGTGGGCTGGGTTGTAGAGAGGACTTGTGCTACAACATATAATATTGCAAGGGGAAGTGGCCAGGGTGCTTCAGCTGCAGTGAGAGGTTAACCATGAAGCTGTAAACATGGCTTTAGTCATAGCTGTCAGGTGTGGTGGGGCTGAGACCACTCTGAAGTCAGGGAGCCAAGCCTGCAAACATGACGAGGGGGCAGGTGCCTCTTCAGAAGCTGCGGCTGGCCCCTGTTTCTTTTAAGAAGCACGGGATCCTATGGGTGGCCTCTCTGATAACACCCTCAAACTGGAGTTAGTGGCAGCAAAAGCCCCAGACAAACTGCAAACCTGGAAGTCCCCAACAGAAAAGCTGTTGCTTTATCCAGAAGGGTGGAAGATCCAGTTCTGTTCTACATATGTGCTTTGTCTTAGGAATTAATAAACAAAACCAAAACAAGGTCTCCAACCAAGGATCTCAGTTATTTCTACTTACATGTGAACACATCCCCAAAGAGTCAGACAAACAATCTCCCAACTTGTGCTCAAGGTCTTTATTTTTTCTCACTTCTCTGCCCCACCTCCAATTTTTTATTGCATTTTTTAGGTTTCCATCCCCTTGGGCCATGTAAAATAAAACTCCTTCCACAAGGCCTCTGCTGTGCATCAGCTGCTGTGTGCAGTGGGCACAGGGAGGAGGAGGAGGGCCATGGTGTTTGCAGGAGACGTGTTTTCCCAGCATCCCAGAAGCCGAGGCTCAGCTGGGGCTCTGTGACCAGCCACAAGGGCAAAAGGGCTCCAGAGAGGGGCCAGGTGGTTTCTCTGGGAGTGGAAATGGTGTACAATGCAGTGCTAATTAGGAGGAAACGTGGTCAGCAGAAGTTCTGCAGTTTGGCCTGGAACAGAGTCATTGTCTTGAGATCAGGCCTCTTGGTTATTAAGCTTCATTTATGTGTGTGAGCTGTTCTCCATTTTGTGCTTAAGAGCCAGGTGGGGTCTGTGTGTGCCCCATTGGAGACTCCACTCATGGCACTTGTGGCCTGCCTGGTTTTTTCAGTTCTGTGCCCTCTGTGGAGCCAAGCTGTGTATGTCGCTCCAGTCTACACCATCGCCTCTCAGTTCGAGCTTTTTGCTTTAACCCCAAGGAATACAAAGCCAGAGACTCAAGCCTTAAATACATACATGAGCTCTTTTTTCTGTAAAAAAACCACCAGCAGTTCAAACATCCTCAAAGAAGATGATGTTCTTAATTATGTGTAATGTATCAATATAATCAAAATCAGCAATTTTGCTAAGTTTTATACATTTTATTCATTTAAGTGAGCTTTAAATTCTGTACTTAATATTCTCAGAGGAAAATCACATCTTTGGTGTCTGTACTGGCCAGGGAGTGATTCAGTTCCATTTGATGTAGCATCTCAGATGAGTGATGTCTGTTCTACCTTTGGAAAACAAATGTGGATTTGCTTGGATTTAACATTAATGGTGCAGGTCGCTTTGCAGAAATCACTGCTCTGAAAAGTTAAGCATAAATGCCGAACAGTTGATAACAATAATAATTATAAACCTAATTTTTCTTCAGCCACCTGTGCAAAAATAAACACACCACGCTATGCTATTGAATTCCCTACTTTTTATGCCTATTCTCCCACCTAGCTCCACTGGAAAGCATAAAGTCAGGTAATTTTGCCACCAGTATTTTTCAGTATTACAGATATAGAGATCAATCTGTAACTTGAAATTATTATCTGCAGAATGGTTCAAACCATGATGAATTTTTGCTCAAATTTGTCTTTTTTGGGCAGGAAGAGAAGAGGATGTGCACATGTGTGAGAGGAAAGGTGGTGCAGCAATGTGCAAGGACACTGTGATTCATGTGGTGTCTGCCTGGGACCCATCTCCAGGGACTCACGCCACCAGCCCCAACTCTTGAGCATCCCCAGATACCCAGGAATGTCAACCAGCCCAGCAAGGCAGGGAGACACGTGTGGGCTGAGGGGATGGAAGGGGCAGCTGTGAGGGTCTGACTCCCTTCCCTGCTTGAGCTGCACGCGGTTTTGTGCGACCTCGAGGATTTCACAATCCCCATGCTTCTCTTCTGCAGCTGTAACACAGGAATAATAACGCTTCCTCCCCTTTCTCTGCTTCCTACTCTGCTTTTGGCACACTGCTAATGCAAGAGGGCTTGATCTCAGTTGGAATCTATCACTGCTACTGACATGTTAATAATACCAGTAGAAACGTTTCCTCTTTCCTTTGTACTGACAGAGCTCTGCATGGGGTAGCAGCTCCCAACACGTCAGCCCAGAGCGTATTCATTTTCAACCCCAAATCTGAGGCGTTTTCCGGACACAAGACAGAGAGGATGCAAGATTCAGGCTGACTTTTAGGATTTTAAACAGAGAGAAGTAGTCATAACATGCTTCAGTTTGATGGCCCTCCAGTTATTGCATAAAAAACCTCTGAATTATCCTCAGCCTCTTGGCTGCTTGCATGGCGTTAAACCTCGTGCGGTTGAGTCTGGGTTTCGATGGTTTTCTGTCTAGAAGCTCCTCTGGTAGATATCAGGTCCTGGAAAGGACAGGGAGAGTTGGAGTGTGTTGCCTTGGCAACACGGATGTGATTGAGGGGATTTTGTGCCTTGAAGGAAAACCCCAAAGTTAGTGCCAGTTTCTATAAAGACTGTGTAGAGTCAGGCACCCGGAGCTGCCTGGGGAGAGCTTCCTCTGGGACACAGGATCCCGCTCTCTCTGGCTCTGCTTGGGAGTCACATACTGGGGAGTTGGTTTCTCGCAAAGGAAGCCTGAGAAAATCTGAAGATAAAACAAGGTTGCGGGAAGATTCTTCTGAAGATGGCTTGCGATTAATGTTTTTGGCCTGAATTTGAGAATCTCCTTTCTCATTGCTTGCAGTCATACAAAAACATCTCCCTAGCTGCTCTAGCTCTTACATAATTGATAATTTATAAATCTCTAATGATTTAGAAGTTTTCTGAAAGTTGTCCAGTAATAATAAATATGTTTATTCAAGCAGCTAAAAAAGTCAGGCCAATCATATTAATCTGTTTAACCAGTGCTGATAGCTGTATTATCTCCTTTTTAGCAGAACTAAGGTTAAACCTCTGTAAATAGCTGTAAAATACACAAATGCTATTTTAGCAGAGGCTAAAGCCAGAGACTCAAAATGCAATTTGGCTTTGATAGCTACTGCCAGCCTCGAATGTGGATACCCAAGGAGAGGCAACAAACTCGCACTCTGTCTGTGCTTTCCTGCTTGTGTACAGAATAGATGGATTCTGCAGGGTGCAAAACATGAGGTGTAACAGCATAACTCATGTACACACTGTTACTATTTATTATTGGTGAGGCTGAGGCATGCAAGCCAGCAAAGGAAATAGCTGGCACATCTTCATTAATTCCTTCTGGTTCTAAAGTAAGTAGTTTTCAGGAAATAATTCTCCAAGACCTTGGCTACACACACGGTGTATTTATTCAGAGTTGGCAGGGGCACCAGAAAACATACAGTTCATAGACCCCTCATTTCTTTGGATCCCGAAGGTGTTTATCAAAAATGATTTTTAGACAGATTAGAGCCACACACATGCACAGAACCATGCCTATGACAGTTGCTGTGTCTCCAAGCACTTTAGGTTTAATCATAACCCCTGTTCACCCTATGAATAAACTTCAGAAATTCTCCGATGGCATTAAGGGTTATTTTGAGAATGAGGAGACATCCACCTTAGCTTGGCAAGTGAATATTGGCTTCACAGGTTTTTTCCCCTCGAGTTACTTGAATATAACTATTATACCTTCTTCTGAGTTGTAACTATTTGACTTGTGACCTCACAGATACTTTACTTGTTGCTTTGAGATCTAGCCATGACTAAACCCAGAAATTTAGATATCTATTCAGACTTTTTTATCTGAAAAATAGACTGAAAATCTTGAATATCAGTCTCTCTCATGAGATGTCCTGATTTCATGCATTACAACAGGGCCAGAAATAACACAAGAACAGCTTTTCTCACAGTATTTCAGTAGTTCTTTTCTGGCCATTGCCAAAAGCAGGATGTGAAGACATGCACGAACATTAAAGCAAACTCTTATTAGAATAGTTCAAGTTCCTTTTGCGTTGTGGTAAAAATTCATGTCAATTTTCATTCTATTCAGACTATTTCAACCCTTTCAGTACTTCAAAAATCTGACAGTGTTTTTTCTTAATAAATCATTCTGCTATCTTAAATGTGATTTGTGGTTTTTCATCTTTTTTCTTTTTCTTTTTAAACACAGGCCAAGGATATGACAAAGTGCTCAGACCCAAATTGCACATTTGAATGTACACATAAATGTTGGCTATCCCACTGGCTATCCCATTGGCTTTGCAAGAATTCCTCACTGGCGTAATATTAAGCCTCCAGTAAGTGTTTGCAGGATTGGGACAGAAGGTGCCCTAGGATGCCCAGGGAAAGACTGCAGCTGCCATCAGTGGGGGTGTGCCCCAGGGATACGGACAGATTCAGTTTCAGGTTTGCATAATTAAATTGCTTCCTTCAAAGCTGTCAACAGACTCAGGTGCCGGTCACCTCACAGTCTTTCCACAAAGTAGCGAAATGGTATAAAGTTGCCTGCTTCAGCTGCCAGGGTAAATGCTGGGAGTAAGTGCAAGCACAAAGCAGGGTCGTAGCCTGCTCCTGCGGGCTCCTCCAGTGAGGGACGTGCACGGGGCTGACAGCCGTGGCAGGGATGGGGCAGGTCCTGGTGCTGCGCCTGCCCCGTGCCCGCAGTGCCCGTGCAGCCCTTGCAGCGCTGCGCTGAGGTGCTCCTGCCCCTTTCGCAGTGACGGGCTGAACAAGTGCTCTGCCTCGTGGCAGGTTGGCCTCTCCCAGAGAGGGGCTGTCCACGCGCTCCGGAGTGTGGTGGCATCAGGTGAGGTTACAAACCTCTCTGAAGAGCAAGGTTTTCCAGATGTCTGAGCATGGGTGCTTCCCAGGGCACAGAGGAGGTCAGCTAAGCCCTTTGGACTTTACCTTCTCCAGCAGGCATGTTTGAATAGACTGGTGCATCCCTTACTTGCCTATGTTTTCTCTTCACCTATTCAGTAAGGAAGGGAATGCAGGGATGTGGTGTGCAGCTTGTCCATGCAGCACCTGCAGGGACACCAGCTGCCACTGGTGAGGAGCTGAGAACCTTGCCCATGAACTAGTCTCTAACCAGAGGGAAAGTGAACAGAATTTTGGACTGCCCAGGGCAGCAATGAAAGCCCAGAGCTCCTGAACTGATCTGTTCATTAACTTCGCATCACCATGTAGCACCAGGTGGTTGGCTCAAACACTTCGTGTCCTTAGGAGAGCTGTCGCCCTGTCAGGTCCTGGCTGGAGAGGGTCAAGTCACTGCTATAATAGAGAGGAGACCTCTAGTTTTTTGCTGATACTGTCCCCAAGGACAGCTGAGATATTAGTGTCTTACTGCAGATGGGTGAATCAGAGCATGAAAATACCTGCCTGGCAAGCCAAGAGCTGTCAAGCCATTTACAAGATATAGTACAGGGTTTGCAGATCCAGCCCCGGGATTGCGAATCCTAGGATCTCAAATGAAGAGGGCACTTCAGGAGCAGCCAAGTCCTAGAAGAGGATTTTGCTGTTCACCTTTCTAGGGACAATAACAGGACTAAAACCACCTGGCTACATAGTATTTGAACTAAAAATTGATTTCCTTCTCAACATTTGTTGATTCTCCTTCAGTGGACTGTAATACCTGCCTCCATTGGTTGGGATACAGATATCTGGAAAGGAACAGATGGTCTTCTGACATGCACAAGTGACATACTGCTGGTTTTATTGAAGGAGCCTTGAGGATGACACCCACCGGGCCTCCTGTAGTTCAGAGAACTTAATTCTGAGATCTTTTTCAGTGTTGTCTCAGCTACTGTCCTGTAAAAGGTTGCAACTGGGATGCCTGGGTCCACTTGGAGCGCTATCTCTCAAAAAAAAGGCACTTTGATTTGTGCCTGTGTTTATGTGGGAGACTCTCCATGGATTGAGCCATAAAGTCCCAGTTAAGGTAATTCTGTCTGGCAGCAGCACTAGATAGTTTGCAATGAACATTTACAAACCGTCCAAGGAATATGATTTCTTACACAAAAGATCCAGCTTTTTCAGGCTTTTACTCATGCAGCTGCTTCAAGCAGTCCTCATACCTCAGTCCTCCCTTGGACAGACTCCGCAGCCCTGGACCAGGCGGCTGATAATACAGAAATGCTCGAAATGCCTGGAAAGGACACGGTCATGTCAATTGTCTCCAATGAAGGTAGCAGTCACAAACACATGGGTTTGCCAAAAGTCCCTGGCTGGTTCCAAGACGACTTCGTTTGTTTGCATTGCTAATCTACCAGAGACTGAGACTGCTCGGAGAGATACCAAGCCTTTTGTGAGCTTTCTTTCACCCTGCTTCTGTTGGGATCTGCGGGACAGCAGCCATCTGAGAAGGTTTTGGGAGGCTGCACGGTTATCAGACTGAGACAGAAGGAAACAGTCTGAGCTGGAGGCAGGACAGCCTGTGCACATATTCATTCTTGAAGTCCTTTTGCTTCTCTCATGTCTCAGCAGCTTGTCTGGACTGTCAAACTCAAGGTCTCACTGCAGCAGGACCTGGATAGGCTGAAGTAATGCCCTCATGAGATGCATCCCCATAAAATTCAGCTAATGCTGTAACAGACAGAAGGGATTTGGCTCACAGGGATGGGATGATGGGATCCCCACTAGAAAAAAAATTCTTTTAAACTTTCTGAAGCTCTCTTCTCATAGCAGAGTGCCATGCACTTTTGTGTATTTATGGAAAAGGGAGCAGCATGAGAGTAGTATAGGCCATATACCCCTTTTCTGAGTAGATGCAGCATTGATTCATGCCCCTTGTTGTTCAGAATGATTTCCCAAAAGAGGGGCTGGCTTTGGATCCTGGCAGCCTGGGTTGCCTTGGTGCAGGATCCCAAAATCTGTGTTTATCAAACTAAGAAACCACATCATCGTTCCTTGCTTCTTACTAAAGTCCTTCCTTAATAAAACCTTTCTTTCCACCTCACTTTCTTCCATACAGCGATGTGACTGACCAGCACCTCCCCTGCAGCTGATGGTGCAGATGCTCTCACCTGGGCCCTGCAGCAAAGAGACAGGTGAGAGGCAGAGACCATGAATGCAGTTGTGCTGCCCTGGTTCTCCCAGGGCTGGAGCACACTGGGTGCCTGCACATCAGCTCAACAAGTGGCAATCACTGAAACTGACTCCTCTATTCCTCCCCTTAACCTTTCCTTGGGCAGGAGTGATATCCTACAATCCATGTCTGGAATTTTTATGCTGTTACTTATCACCCAGGGCTGCCTAGGGCAGTGTTCCTGCCACAGCAGGCTGGGTTTGCAGCACATCCTCAGCCAACAGGAGCTCTCCAGGGGTAGCCTGCAGCCTCCTTTTGGCTCTCACTCAGCTGTTTTGCCATCATTTCATTTGCAGTTATTCAAGACATACTTAGCCAAATCACACTTGCTGCTGGCCAAGGCAAAATATTACTTGTCTCAGCAAAGTGAGATTTCACCTATTTTTCCACAGACTTTCTTGACTGAAACCTTGAAGGGGTACCTGCAGGTGGCAGCCACATTTAGTAACTGAATTCCCTCCACATTCTCCCTACTTTGTAAAATTGCTACTAGTTGATTACAGAAGCACAATCTTGTTACTTTGTTGGTCTGTTTAATTTAGAAATGTAAATCTCATGGACTTCTGACAATTACTAACTTTCTCATTGGATTAAATTTTTAGACAGTTTTATTGATTCATTCTGCAGGGCTTTCCAAGGTTTTCTTTGGCTGGGTCAGTTTTTCTAAACTGCCACTTAGATTTGCTATGAAAATATATGCCTCTGCACCCAGTGCACACCCTGCTGGATGCACGGTGGAAGCCCTGAGCCCAGGCTGCCTATCAGTCCCCTGCCCAATGCTGCAGGGTGCTAACACCTCCAGTGGGGCAGCTGGTACTGGGAAACCCCACGGAGAAGCTCTGTGCTTGATCTCAGCTTCTCAGGACTTAAACACTTACTTGAGGTTGCAAAAAGATGCTTCACATCCCTAAAACTGCTTGTGGAGTTCAGTGTTTTGGCCAGCACTTTGTGAGGCACCAGCATGACAGTTGTGTTTTGTCCTAGTTGTAATGGCTGTCCATGATACGGAATAGCTGTTTCAAGGTCACAAGGGTCCGCTCTCATGTTTGCTTTCTCTGATGGAGACTCTGAGTCTTGCAGTTTCTGAGGGTGCTGTGGGACACTTGAGCCTGCATTTCCCATCTCCCAGAGCAAGAATGTACATGGTAGAGTGCAGAGTATTTTCCTCTTAAAGCCGAAATATATTTCAGCTCTTTTGGGATGGTGGGCGTGGATGTGGCAGTCCTGTAGCAGAGGAAACACACAATTCAAATGCAGCTCTAGCAAAAGTTGAAGTGGTTTCTATTACACATTCCTACAAAGTTCAGAACAGATTAAGTGGTAATTAGATATCAGTAATTGCCAGTGGAACTAAAATCATAACATAGACCTCAGTAACTGTTGATGTAGAAATGTCCACAGTAGGGAGTATACAGCCATACTTGTAGAGCCCCAAGACTGGTGAAAAGAGCATGTCCACACAATGGAGTGTCTTAAAGATATGCAAAAATCTGAAAAGCAACTTGAAGGGATTGGAAAGAATTCTGTTTTCGGTTGCTGGTTTTTTAATGCTGAGTTTGGAAATAATTAGGCCTCAGTTTCTTCAGACAAATCATTCCTCTTTGTTTTGTAGCGCTTTTTTTTAATGCCGAGTTTGGAAATAATTAAACCTCACTTTCTTCAGACAAATCACTCCTCTTTGTTTTGTACCTCTTCACGCCACATCAGATCCAGCGCTTGGCAGTCACCTATATTCCTTAGTTGCTGTGCTGAAAAACATTCACCTAGTCATTACATTCTGGGAAGCATACCAAGGCTGGCCCACAGATGTCCGCTTTTCCAAATATTTTTCCTTTTACATGACACCCCACCACAGACAGTTGTGAAACGGGTTGGAAGGAGGCATCAATCTGACCATAACTTCTGTTTCTGAACATATTTTGCCCCTCATCTGCAAGTGCATATGGAATAGTTCTCTCCAAGAGTTGCTCCAGCTCCACTTTGAATATTTGCCTGCCTAACCTCATGCACGGATAAGGAGTAGGTAGTCTGCTTTCCAAATGATGCGGTTAAAAAAAAGAGTCAGCCATAAATGAGTTCAATGAAGGTTTGCAGAGCAAGACTGGCAGCCATGGGGACAGAGATTTTCCCTATACTGGACAAACAAAGCACAAAAAAAGGCAATCCTAGAGCCTCTGACTAGTGCACCCATTGTGACTGAGCAGTTATCAGCACGACTTTGGTTACGAGAATGAAGCAATACTGATCTCTTCTCTCCGAACATTAGGAGCTGCTTCTCTTTTGGGCTGATCACCCCCTGGAAAGTGGGCAGAGAAGACCCAAGGTTTAATACATGATGTCCTCCAGTGGGTCTCAGCTTGGCCCTAATCAACCCCAGTCCCACAACCAAGGTTTACACAACTGCTGACCATCTACCACCAGCCTTCTTCTCCTCTTTCTTTTTGACTTTGTGAGTGTCTGTTTGTCCCAAGATGTGTTCCCCCACCCTTCCGTCATTGGAAGGTTTAATGCTGAGTGAAAAACCACGAACAGCCTTTGAACGTGTTCTGCCAAGTCTCTTTACAGTACAATACTGGCAGGAGTAAAACTCTGGAGCCAGGCAAATATGCAAGCTTCATCACATTAAAGGAAGCAGAGCTGTACGGTTATTGCATCATTCTATGGCTTCCCAGACGTTGTTGTTATGTTTTCATTAGAGCAACAGAACTGCACTTGGTGCTTTCTGCTGAGGAGCCAAGGAGGCCCCAAAAGGCTGTCAACTGGGGAAGAGAATGCGGCAACGGGAAAGATGAGTGGTTTACTGCACTAATTTTATAGTGCAGCCTTTACCAGTTAGTGGTAGAGGGAACCAGCAACATGATCTGTGTTCACTTTTTTTAAAAAAGACGCACAGCCAAATACTTATAACTATTTGCTTGTTCAAGACAAGTTATTTGGAAGTTTAACTACTACTGAATCAACCAACATTTTTCAGCACTAAATCATTTCAACTCCGTATCATATGTTTTTAATTTTATCAGCATCTGTATTTTTTTAATTACCATTTTTATTAAAGCCTTGGTTTTTTTCCTTCAGAAGCAGGACACAAATCCCTAGCTATTTAATCTGGATATTAGAAGGTACAGTTTGAGGCTCAGCCATTTGAAGGAAAACTCTGCTGCCAGATGCACCCACTGGAGCACAGGTGCTCAGCTTTGCTTTCCTGCCTTCACCAAGCCCTTGCAGAAGTGGGGTGTGACACAGCATGGCTAGACAAAAACTTACCATCATTACCAACTGCAAAGAACAATTTGGATCCCCAAAAGCTTCTTGGCCACTTCTCACCTAATGAAGGATGGAGCAGCTTTAAAAGCATTCAGGATCCTGTTGCAAGGGGGAATTGACCAAAACCTGCTGGTTTATGACCTCTTGTTTCATGGTTCAGTATTAGTACAATGTCATTCTTATGGTCCTTTTCCAATACACACTCAAAGTAACAACAAGCAAAGGTTTTGACTGGCCAGGTACTATCTTGTCACCATGTCAGGATTCTCAAATGATGGAAGAAAACACTGGAAATTAGTGAAGATGTCTTTGTGTCACGGCAGAATGACAGAAGTGGCAGGATTAGGCCACATCATATTGTATGGCAGCCAGAGTCAACACTTCCTTACGTGCATTGATGAGCCTTTCAGAAGGAAAACATTCGTGCTTAAAGTAGAATTGATTGCAGTTGTAAAAGATCAAGCAACTGAAGGGTCCTGTGCTCTATGTAGACCAGGATAAAA
Organism: Lycocorax pyrrhopterus obiensis; assembly: GCA_014706295.1. NCBI lineage: Eukaryota > Metazoa > Chordata > Aves > Passeriformes > Paradisaeidae > Lycocorax > Lycocorax pyrrhopterus. The sequence continues at coordinate 16,272,601 of JACSVZ010000002.1, read as the reverse complement.
ACACGTAACTTGCCAATGACAACAACTGGAAAAGAGAAAGGAACTTGCCAACTGAAAGGTGTCTGGCAGATAACACAAAAACAAGTCAAGAGGATAAACACAAGCCATGATGATGTTGTCCATGGAAATACTTCCCAGAAAGCTGTATTATTGAACTGATAACTAGGCAAAGCACAAGTTACAATGAAAATTGCACTCAAGGAAACGTTCATGAAACGGGTGACTTTTGGCTGCTTTCAATAGCCAAAGCAGCAAGATATTAAACACTGAGGAACATCACTGTTAAAGCAAGAGTGAGAACAATTAAGTGGCAAAATTAATTCCTTTAGAAATGGTGCAATGTAACTTGCCACTGCAATGGCTATGGCTGAAACATGCTGGTCCTGGCCTGTGTCAGGTCACTGAACAGTCCACAATTTAGTTGTCTGAACTAAAGAGTGGCCAAGATGCAGCATAGCCTCCTTCTATTGTTCTGGATCCTGAGCAGCATGTGGCAAAGCTTAAGTGGCTAAAGAAGAGGCAAACCACAATTTGCAGTTGGGGAGCAGTCAGCTTCTGACTCTGGAAATAAGCACTGCAAACAGCCTGCATGGAAACTTGAATTCCACCGCCGAAGAAACACATTACATGTTTCCATCGCAGTCATCCTGCTGTCATGTGTAAAACAAAGATTATTTTGGTGGAAATGTGCAAGGAACAACCATTTAATTTATTATGAGATGAAATTCTTAAACTAACATATTATCTAGTTCAGCCTCCTGGGATGATTCACATCTGACCCCCAGCGTCAGCAGCTCACTCAACTCATTTTAGGAGACATGAAAATGAAATGAAAGAGGTACCATGCTTTCACACAAAGTGATCTGTTACCCTAAAGTAAATTACTGAGTCAAATCTCAAGACAGCCCTGTGAGTCTCAAGCTCATTTACTTTCCAAAGGAAAGTTTTGGTGATGGAGCAGAATAACAAAGCCCGTAATACATCACAGATTCCTTGCACCCAGGCCGTGAAGTTTATGTTTCTCTTACAACTTGGAGACAACACCTTGTGTCAGAGCACATGCGCTTGTCATTAGCATGAACACTAAAAGGAAATGAACATAAATCCCAGATTCAAATGTATAGTTTCAACATCCTGGGACAATTAAATTATTGATAATGGTTATCTGTCACCAAGCAATAAATCATAAAGTCATGGAGTGGTAGAAGAAAAGCTATCTTGCTGCTGACAGATGCGTAGACTGAAAGATGTGGTGGGCCTATAAGGTTCCAGAAATAATTGCATAAAGGTGAAAGATTTCTTCTCTTGCTTTTTTCTTATCAACGCTAGTATTTCCATACTCAACACAACGCTTTCTTGTGACAACTTTTCTTACTTGGACTCTGTGTTTTCTGACATTTTAATGTAATTGAGGAACAAAGCTGACGATGAGCAGCCAGTGAAGAGCAGGCCTGGTGTTGTGGCTGCCAGTTGGAGCATGGTGCTCTGTGCAGAGCTGGGAGCTGGCTCCCGAAACTGTGAAAAGTGATGGATACTCCCTGATGATGGTAACATCAATGTGAATAAACCGGAAAAAAAGACATATTACAAGACAGTGAAACTACAGGAATCACATGGAGAAAATGAGAAGGAAGCAGACTGAGCAGACGTTAGCAAATGAACAAGACAAAGCCTGATTCCCCCTTCTGAATCACTACACTTTCCCCCATTTGAATCACTACATTTTTGCAACTAAGATAATTCGTACATCAAATTGCTCTGTGATGAAGACAATACTGAGTCTCCATATGCAGTATACCCATATTTCCTAAAAGGGTACAGGTTTACATGGACAAGTAGCAGCTGGTGGAAAGAGCAAGGAGTGAAGGCATTTCCCTTCCAAGCATGGGAGCCAGGGAGCGGGAGCCGGCTGGTGCCTGGTTATATGCGGCGGGAATGCTGGGCCTGGGCGGCGGCAGTGCCTTGGGTTGATGCCAGGGCTTGAATAGGCTGGCAGGCACTGCCAGGAGGGTTGGAGGGCTGTGTGAGTAGCACGGGGGACCCAGCTTTGTGAGGATCCCTTTTCAGAGGGCTGCAGCGCTGTGAAACTCAGCGCAGATCTGTGGACAATGTGGAAGCTTTTCAAATGTACACGCTGTACTGCACCGCTCAGAGGGGCCAGGGATCACGTTAATTTATTCATTTTCCAGCAACTAAATCTCTTTATATTAATTACATGGCATCCACCAATTTTGGCCAAAAAAGATGTATTTTTTAAATACTGGTTCTTTGCCTGTGTGGTGATCTGTATCTATTTCAACAATTCTTCTCCTTGAACAGAACTTGAAAACTGCAGGCATGGTAAAGGAAAAGAAAATAGCACAAGTAAGGTATCTTAAGTCTGGGATTAACTGTCTGAGGTCTTAAAATAAAGGTTTCAGATTAACTATTTGGAGGCATAAGGGCTACCAGTGTGAGTGAGAATGGCAAACTGAAGCCATTTCATTGTCAGAAATGTGACATTTATTGCCCTGACACTGTATCATAAAATTAAGCTTGCTTTAGAACTTACTCTATTTGAAATCTACGCTAAACAGTCAAGTGTTCCTTGAGAGGTCATCTTAAGGACAAGAGTTATTTTCGGGGAGTTTTTTTCCCCTCAACAGTTAGAAAAATAAGCTACCATTTTACGTGTTATTCATAAGTGAGACTGTGATAAACTATTTGTATCCACAGCTTCTCTCACAGAAATGACAAAAATAAAATCAAGCCTCTTCTCTTTCAAATGAATTTGGCAAATAGCATTTATTTTAGAAGTATTTTTGAGTATAGCAATGAAGCATATGATACTACTACAGCTGTGACATCAGTATAATAATGTAGACACGTTTATTCAAAATAACATACCAGGCCTGTGGGGCAGAGCTGGAAAATACCTAAAATAGCATTTACGTGGTCACTGGATGCTGATGGAGCTTGTGATGGACCCCATGATTATGTTGGTGTTTGCACTGATCAAAAAATACTACTTGGATTGACATTTTGATTTCTACACTGCCAGCATCTGTCCATAGCTGGCTTCCTTTAAAATAGTCTCTACACCTTCCCTAAGGGGCCAGTGCAATTCTCCTTTTTCAGAATTGCACAAGTCTTCCAAAATGAAATTTTAAATGAATTCATGTCTGCTTCAGAGAAACCACAAATAAAAAGGTGGATTGGCATTATGTCTTCCTTAGAAAGTTCTGTCAGTAAGGAAATTAGTTGCCTTGAGAAGTCATGCTAGTTGGAGGAAAATAATGAAGTTACAAAATGCTTCTAAACCAAGAAGATTGTTCATTATTAAGGGAAGTAAAAAAATAATTCAGAAGCAAGTCCGTGACAAATGCAAGTCATTTAAATATTTGCTTTTTTTCATTTTTGTCAGCAGTCTGTGCTTGTAATTAAGACATTACTGCTCTCAAAGAAATACCTTAGCATTATTTGTTTTGCATGGTATGTACAGTGGGTCTGCAATTTATAATATCAATAATAATATCTGTGCTATTTTGAAAGCAACTGTAATTCTGAACATAATCTTACACAGAAAAAAAGTAACGACATCAATACAATGTTGTCTTGAAAAAATGAAAAAACCACAAAAAGATAATGTGCAAATCTATATCTAATATCTGACTCTTTATTTAGAGCTCAGTTAAACGTTAATTAAAATACATTTCACCAGCTACTTACAAAATTAAGCACTATTTTGTTTGATGTTGGTAGAAATGGGAAATTTGGAGTGATGTCTACTGCTACAGCTGTCTGCAGTCTTTATATAACACCAGATGTGAGATTCATGTATCTGCATTTTCTGCTCTCCTGTGGCTCACAAGTGATCAAACATGCAAAAGCATAATGAGAGGATGACTGGACAAGTTTATAATGCAGGGAATTTTTCAAGACATTCATAAATTGCTGCATAATCACACATGCAGAGAAGGAAAATTCATTGTAATGTCACAGATAAGCAAAACCATTTATATCTACAATGAATTAAAATAAAAGCATATCAAATGTAGAAAATGTTTTTGACATGTCTTAACTGATAGTCTTTTGATGGATGTAATGCTAAAAGACACAAAAAATTAGGTACAAGTGTTTTATCAAACCTAGGGGTGACAAACCAGTAACTTAAAAACAAACCTAAGTTTCCACATATTTGTTTTTATTAAATTATCCTCAGCTAGATGAGCTCTGCTATGAAATACAGATGCTAGAAGGAGTAATCGTGCATTTAAATGTAGCTGAATTGCTAAACAAATGTGTTGGTAAAAGCTGCTGAAGCATCAGCCATATTTTGCTTTTTCTGTTGCCAGAGCCAATCTGCGAATGTTTGCTATGCAACCAGCTGCTGCCTCCTGCAGAGTGTCATCTGTAGAGCCTACCATGGCCAGTAGGAGCTAGCAAAAACACAGAGGAGAAAAAACAGATCAGTGTGCTTCTGTTTCAGTGATGCTCAAATCGTATCTAGAACAATGCATGAATTTACCCACACACCTGATAAATAAAACACTAACAGTCATATTAACAACACTGCATTATACATAGGCTTGTATCTACTACATGCATACTTTTGTAAACATATATCTATTAACATCCACATAAAAGTGCAATGCATTATATTTTATTATATTTGTCCAGTGAATTGATATTTTCATGTCTTATTTTTTGGTTATTGTAACATGTCTGTCTATTGGTTCTGACTTGTTTTTTTTTATTATAAGGAGAAATTGCACATGTTTTATGTGAGTCACAATTTTTCCCCCACGGTACACCAGTATAATTGTACATGCTCAAGATTTTTAATAAACAAAGCCGAGCTTTTTTTTTTTTTTTCTGGTCTTGATCATGAAACTGGATTCATGCGATGGACCCTTGTGTCCCATTGACTGCAGTAGGTTTCTTTATTGTCACAGCAAAACACTCAGGTTAAACATCTTGAGGGATATAGATCTGGGCATATCAGTCTTAAACATTTGCATGTAAAAGTGAAAAACAAAAGCTCAAGAAAGGCACCAAACTTCTGGAGTTGATTCAGCTTTTCAGTCGTGTAGTAGATACTTTACTCTGGAAATCATTCAAATTTTTCAGTGGAAATTCCCTGGGAGTAAGGTACTGTTCAACATTAGCATGACACAAGACAGGCCTTGGTGATAAAACATTTTTACATATCAGAAAACCATTAATAAAGGGTTTGGCTCTCACTTCACTGTGTTGCAAGTCAGTGATGCAACTGCAAATGCAATATAGCTGGAAAAGAAAAGTCTCTTGCTTAGCTTAAATCAGCTCCACGTAACCCCCAGATTTCTGAAAATTTGCCAGGCTTAATGTGCGTTCAGGTATTTTGAAGCTCAGACAGCTCTAATTAAAACCTGTATTTTCAGTCTGCAATACTTAGGAATCTGTATTCACCCAAACAATGTTGAGTTAAACCACAGAGAAATCTGTTATCACTCAACTCTGGTGCATATTTTTCATACAGCTAAAATATTACACAAAATTATGAACTGCTAAATATAAAAGCATAAATTGAATGCAGACACCAAATTCATATGCTACCTTTTCCTAACCTTCCAGCAGTCGTGAGGCATGGGCCACAGCTGCACACATATGGCATTTACTTACAGAGATCAAAGCATTTTGTACTTGAGGAAGTATTTGTGTTAGCCAAATGCACAAAACAAGCATCTTTCCAGTCACCTTTCACCCTTTGACCCCTCCATGCAAGATGTAAGAGTGCCTGTGATAGGCTTGAATCATGTCAGAGAGAGTATCATGTCAATTAAGCATCAATGATAATTTTTTCTAGCAATCCTTCTTAAAATTTCCATTACTGTAATCAGAGGTCCAAGTAGCTAGGTAGAATTCTTAAAATATGAACACTTCTGAAAGGATATGCCAGAGTTAAAATGACATGAGAAGAAATGACACGAGAAAGGTTTATGTTCCTATACTTTATTTTGTGTGCAAAACGTGGGCCAGGGTCAGCAACCAGAGAAGTCAGTGGAAGATTCACCAGACTTCAAGTGGACATAAGACCAAGGAGACCACAGGGCTACCTGTAATGATAAAGCTGCTCTACAAAGCACAAAGACCAGAATGCAAGTCTTATCAAATGCTTAACTTGATTTTTTTCTTCAGAAATACTGCTGGATGAAGATCTTTCTTCTTTGCCATTTGCCATGAGCTGATTTCTCATCAGCTTAAATTACCAAGTGATTCTTTGGGTGCCTTGCAACTTTCTTGTGCAACTTACAGAAGAAAACTGCTATAAATCCTTCATATCCCTGACTAAAACCCACAAAATATGTATGCACATGCCGTTCATATGGTGGTTTTGGTAAAGGTCTAGGTTTTAAATTTGGGGGCAAGGAAACTATATGCCTTCTGTTGATTATTCATTGCATCTTCACAGATCTAATGCAAGGCTTTTGCAGTGTAGTGAGTGTGGAACTCTAACATCCATAATAATTTCATATATGACTTGTATTCATGTGGAAGAGCAGATGTTCATCACAAAAATAATGTTTCGGAGATACATTATCTAGTAGAAACACAGGAAAAAACAAAAATCGACCTTTGCCTTTATTATGACTACCCATTAGGTAGGACTCAATTCAAGGTTAATTATCTCTTATTTTAGCCATCAGTTCTTTCTAGGCTCAAAACACATAGGAGAATAGGTGTTTTTCTGTCTCTTTCCACAGAGAATTCAATATTAGGCAATGACAATAGCTGCAGGGGAGGGTCCGTGCTCTTTATTGCAGGTGCATTTTGGAAAATCAGGGTGAGGCATCAAAGAACAGAATCCTGCAAGACACTGGTTCCAAGGACCCAAACAGATGCCTAAAGAATTAGTGGTACAAATGCAACCAATGCAAACACCAATTTTTACAAAGGTATCAAATACTGATTTTTTCCTTCTGTGTTCAGGGGATCAAGGATCAGTTTCTCTCTAATTTGCTGCTCTTCTAAATCACTTGCCAGTGGTAACATCTGCAAGAACTGCCATGTCATACAAAATCCAGTACTACACTGTGCCTCAGGATTTTCACAGTGAGACTTCAAAGGACTGTTCTTGGAAACACTGCCCAATACAGTAGCTGCCTCTAAGGACTGAGGATATACAGCAACATTTGTCAGTTAACCTACTCCTTTTGTACTAACAAAAAGACAGCTGAAGAGAAGATTATAAAAAAATGCAAAATATTTCAATAGAAGTAGGTAATTCTGTATTTAGGAATCCAACTTGGAAGATTTTGATATAAGTCCTGCCTTAAATGAAATAAAAATTTATTATTTTTTTAATAAACCAAGACATTTATAATTTTTTCACCTCCTGATTATCACTCCTTGACCCTTTCATGGGTTCTGTTCCATTTACTGGCCATTTGGGTCATTCAGTTCGGGTATGGAAATGTATTCATAGATAGTATATACAAATTACACCCATGTATTAGGTATATTTGACAAGAAATATTTTTCCTTTTTTTTTATTCCAATGTATTAGTGCAATATGGCACGTCATTTTTCTTGATATAATACCCTTGAACTTCGCGTATCCCTTCCCTTTACTGTTCAGGTATTGTTTTCTGACACATGTAAATGTTAACAGATGTGAGAAGCAGTAAAAAAGCATGTGGTATAAATGCTTCTTTCTGGCACATAAAAGGCACTTTCCATAGACAGAGAAAGCATTTGCAGCACCATGTAGCCTTCATTTTCTGTTGGCAGGTATCTCTATTCTAAGGCTGCAGTCCAATATTTTTGCACAGTTTGCATGTCACACCAGTAAATAAGCACAAATACAAGCTGTTTGGAGAACGTACAGGGCATATGTAGCATTTCTGGATTCCAAAAGCAATGCACAGCCAAATCATTTAAATATTCAGAACAATTAAGATTTTGCCATTACGACCCCAGAATTGTGATACTATATTTTGACAACACAATCACAGAGTAATTCAGAATGGAAGAGATCTCAGGAGGTCTCTGGCCCAGTGTCAGGCTCAAAGCAGAGTCAGATACGAGGTTCGACTGGGTTGCCCAGAGTTTTTAAGTCTGATCTTGAAAAACCTCAAGGCTAGAGATGGCACATCATCTTTGGCAACCTATTGCAGTGTTTGACTGACCGGGTAGGGAAAAAGGTTTTCCCTGTGCTCAGTTACTCTTGATTTAGTTTATGCTCATTGTTTCTCATCCTCTTGCCATGCATGGCTGTAAAAAGCCTAGCCCATCTTTTTGATGACTGAAGTCCCTGTAGGAACTGCAAGGCTGCTATTGAGTCCACTTAAAGCTCTCTCTTCTCCAGGCTGAAAAAGCCCAGTTTCCTTAGTTTGTCCTCACAGAGCAAGTGCTCCAGGTCCTGACCATCCTGGTTGTCCTCTGCTGAACCTATTATGGTTTATCTGTATCTTTCCTACATCGAAAGCCATAGCTGGGTGTAGTATTCTAGGTGTGATCTAATGAGTACTGACTGAGGGGGACAATCACTTCCCTCAACCTACTGGCTGTGCTCCTGCTGTAAACCCAGTGTTGTGACTTCTTTGCTGTCAGGACACATTGCTGGCTAATGTTCTGCTTGTTGTCTACAAAATCTCCATACCCTTTTCAGTAAAACTGCTCCTCAGAATGTTGGTCTCTAGCCTGTATCACTGCAAACAGTGATGTCTTTCTAGAATTTTTCACTTCTATAAAAGAAGTAGCCCAAGGAGATTTAAAAGCAGAAAAAGCAGAGGTAAGTAGTGTGCCAACAAACCCTAAATCTGAAAAAATCTCAGATGGTCTCCATGTACTGGTTACAATAACTTAGAATTACTCACTTTCCTTCAGCCACAGTCACTGCAGCTTCCAGACTTGGAGTGGGGAAGCAGGAAGCATAGGGTGTCCTGTTTTCAGGAAGTATAGAGGTTTGCATGGAATGATATCTAAATAAGGGATTAGTCATGTGATGTTAGTCATGTGTGTCCACAACAAGTTTTCTAAAACAATGGAAAGTGTAAAACAAGCCTGTAGTAAAGAGGCTCCCCTGCTCACACAAAACAGATAAAAGGTCAGCCTATTCAATACTCCAGAGTCCTGTGAACATGAAATAAAATGATGAATAAAGAATAACTATATAAAAAAATATTTATGCCCTTTTTGTCCTGGCTTCTTTAGGTCTTCTGCCCTGTAAAGCAAATCTTATTTGAATTTTTCTAATCAGAAGGAAATATGGACAAAGTCCTTCAACAAGATTCATATCTAGACTGGGAAGCTAGTCAGAGTTCACATAGAGCTTAAAATTCCTGGAACTAAAGACATATACTTCAGTACAACATCTTGTAGATTGACATAGCATTTCCAGTTGGTGGTAGGACTTGCCTTTTTTTTTTTTTTTTAAATTTAGATTTAGTATCTGGCTTCTTTTACATGCAACATTTCCTGAAGGATGCTAAATTTCTAGCACTGTGATTTTCTAATTGCGTAACACTTCTTTTTCAAAAAAAGACATTTTTCACGTGTTTTTTATAAATCTAACCTAAAGGAAAAAAAGAATGCTTTAAATAAAAGCATATGGTAGAAGCTTATCCAAGAAAGTATCAGTCTAGATCCAGCCAGCATTTTCTAACTTTCAACACCATATTGCACACTGGAAAATATTAAAGCACCTAGTTTGAGTGTTACGTTACACATATTCCTATGAAAATACTTCTCATAAAATTAAATTATAAATAATAAAACATACTCCACAATCAAAGCATAATGAATGTTAAGCTAAGTCACTGTTTCTAAACTAAAATTCAGGCCAATTTCCTGATTTCCCCTTTCAGCTGTATGAAAGGGTAAGACAACATGTACCATATCCAGACTCTTAAGAAGAAGATGCTCATGTAAGTTCTGGGGTGTTTTTGTTTTCTTTTTTATTTCTCAGGGGGCACAAAGAAAACAGATTTCAAACTAAAGTCCAGTGCACCAGGGAACACTTTGAGCTAGCAGCTGTACAAAATCCAGTACCAAGAAATTCCAGTAAAGGTGAAAGATGGGCAGGGCTGACACTCACTGTGCTGATTCCCCCTCGCACAGGCTCTCTCCTCTCTGGGACTAAAGTCAGAGCAACCCCTAGTGCAGCCTAGTTCACTCATTCTGAACATAAAGAGGTTAAACTGAAGCTCTCTGGCTGGTGTGGGAGAAATTCTGGGAAGATTACACCCAGCTTCTTTTTCTTTCTTGTCCTATTTCTGTCTTTTCTCTCTCCCATGAAACACATCTCCATTCTGGCAGCCACAGGAAAAGGACAACAACTTTTTGGAATCACTCAAGAATGGCTGGGGGGGTATGAGGAGGTCCAAAGGATGCAGCTTGGGCTAAGGTACACCTGAACACGGTGGTAGCCAGCGGGCCGGCCAGGAACTATCTCTTCTCTCTCATCTTTCCCCTCCTCCCTCAGAAAGAGTACAGGAGCCAGAAAACCCGTGCACTTCCTGCAAAGAGGTGCAGGACTTTTAAGTTACGATGAGAACAAACTTGTCTGCAGTTTGTTGTGCACTTAAACCATCTCACCTATCTCAGGATTTAGGACAGGTGACTTGTCCTTGGCAAGTAATTTTTCCTATGTGACTACCTGTGACAAAATGACTGTTGGCAAGATGAATTCCACAAAATACCAGGAAATGAGGGAAAAAGAAGAGTAGGGCTTGACAGTCTCAGTGAAGGATTCTGAGCATATGATTACTGGTACGTTACCATGAGATGTTTGCTATTTTGTTAGAATAAACAGCTTCAGTGAGCTACAATTGATTTTACACCATGATAGATTTGAAGTTTAAAATCCTTCTGGGTACAGCTTCATTTTTCCATTTTTCCTACCTGCTATCTGTCCATTTTTATCTATTTTGTTTAGTCCCCACCTTTGTTACAACTAAACTGAAAGGCATTTGGGACAAGGGCCATATTTCTTCAACATCTGAATCATAACAGCACTCTTGAAAAGAAAACTCTTGACCACACAATAATAACATACAAAATAAGAATATAGTTGTCATACTGTCCAATAAGGTTAAATGTTGCATTGCATTACTTTGGAAAAATACATATAACTTGAATGCCTAAAGGGAATAATAATACGGTACACACACACACACATACTTGCAAATGTTTATATAGCTACAAAATATGAATAAACTCTACAGCTCTCTCTCCACCTCATCTATTTTACTGTCTATTTCTTACATAGTTATTTAGAGAAGGATGCCCTCCTTCTCTGCAAAGACATAATAAATGGGCAGAGAATGTGAATATCAGTGACAAGGAGAAAGTCAACAAAATGCCAAATGGTGAAATGTAGAATAGTTTAAAAACTGCAAATTTGCAGACAACTTTAAAATACACTAAGTTTAAAGGTTTTCCCATCTCAATTTGTGACTTACAGGATTTCAGAGGAATATTGACTATTTCAGGTGTAAATTTAACTACACATAAAAATATCATGCAAAGATGAAGTAGCTAAATAAAACTAGCAATCAAAATTACTTCTAATCTTTGTTTAAAAGGTACAATTGTATGTAACTAATTGAAGACCTTAAAGGCAGACAGCTTGAATCTACATTCAGCTGTAAGATGTTTGGTGCAATATTAAGAAAGAATTCAATCATCATGAACATTCCAATGTACAAAAAGTCTTATGGGATATGAAATTCATCCCATAAAAAACAATAGGCAGATCTGATAATCCAAAAGTGATGAAGCCCAGGGTCTCACAGCATATTTTTATTTGAACCACTTTCTGTATTTTATTTTTATTTCATTGTCGTTTTCAAAAGAAGATTAACATATGAAAGGCTTTTGGTGGCATAGAGAGAATAAAGAACTTTTTCGTATTTTCAATAGAGTGACATTTCAAATTTTTTTTTATTTCATGGGAAATTAGCTTTATTAAGATTAAATTATGAGCCTGCTTACTTATTTTATAAAATGGACATTCAAAACAGTAAACTTATGTCATGGATGTCCCTTTCCTTTCATAATTTACTTTGGCTCAGAAACATGTTGGGGACTATCCTTCCTTTATATCATTGCAAGCCTGATCAATTTTTATTTTTTGTATTTCCTGCTCCTTTTCCATACTTATCTTCTTTTTCACTCTTTGCATTCCTTTTCATTTTGCAGGAGCATGACTTTTACCTTTCCCTTCCTTCTCAAACATTACTGAGGAGGTAGTATAGGACATGGAGAAAGAATTGCTAATTCAGTTTTGTTTCAAATTTGTTAACATTACTATGGATACAAATACTATAATTCTGCCTATCTCTAGCAATCATACAAAGATTATATGAACCTTAATCAGGGGAAGTTGCAAATAAACTATCAGCTGTAAGTCAGAGGAAAAAAATGAGGTTTAAGCTGCCCATTAACCCTGACATTCTGAAGGGTTCTGCCTGATTTCTCAGCAAAGCCCTGAAAACATGATGTGGGTTTTTTTCCTTCTCGTTTGTCTGATATTCCTGAAATGCACTCTTAACTATTCTGTCTTTGAAGACAACACTGAACTGCAGTAAAGGGATACTACAGTTGCCTGACTTGTAACAAATTTTGCAATGTTTCTCTCAAGTGCATCTCACCCAGAGAAGAGGGATCTGAGAACATAATCTGACTGAACCAGTATTTTAAAAGTGTGTTAGATCTACTGGTGTGAACTGACTTCAAACTCTCTTCTGTATTCAATTGCAGGTACTGATTTTGATCTCTCAAGTTAATATAGCTTTAGGTCCAATGGTCTAAGGGTCTGTCTCTCTTCCTATATACAATCATTATAATCAAAACCAGCGAGGTGCTTTTGCTAGTAAACCTTACATATCAAAATCTGGGGATAAAAACAGGATGGCCTCCCTGTGAATTTGTACAATAGCATTTATTTGAAATAAGGAGCCAGGGTATTTTAAAGTTGGGGGTTTTTTTTGTGGCACACAAGAAGACTGTTCTATAGTCTTATGTTTTAAGATGCGGAGGTGGCAACAGTGCATACATTTACATAAACTGGAAGATGAGTGGTACTGTTCAACATATAATCTTTTAGATTTTAGACTAGTAAATGTACTAGAAAATGTTCAATTAGAACTCAGGGTAAATAAAAGTATAGATGGTATGAGCACAGATCTGCTCTATTCATACAAATGTGAAGCTGAATGTGATGGAGCAAGAAAAGATCTGTGGCTGTTCATGTGCAAAGGTACATGTATAGTCCATGAACATGAATATGTTCATTCATATTGGAAAGACTAAATGTATGATACCAGAAAATTAAATGTATGACACCATTTATTTGCCAAGATTCGCAAACTGCTTTTTTTGTTATTAGAAAAAACCAAATTATTTTATACTATGGAGTCAACTTCCTATAATCAACCCAAATTTCTTTATGAACAGTCTGGTCAGTTGTCATAAATATATTTACAAGTGCTAGAAATTTGTGTGCTTTTTAAAAGTCTGTGTCGTGGAAAGACATTACCATGTACACTTATTGTGACAGATAAATACTTTGGTTTTTTGGTGATTAAAACAAAGGGAGTTGCTTGAATTAGCACTCCAGTCAGGCCATATTCAACCAAAGCATTTGTGATTTGCATACAGTTCTTTAGAGGGGAGTTAGGTATTTTTTCAAAAATAAGAAAAACATCTCTCCAAAGCCACTCAAGGACTCTGTCCACAAAGTGCTTGAATGGATGCTGGTTTTTGGAAGCTTTGTCAGATCACAGACTTTTAAAAATACTGTGTAGCATGCAAACAAGGAAGCAGTAATACCTGTCTGACTTGTGTATGTCAGCCAGGAAATACGAGAGACCTTGATCTGCTTCCTTCCCTCTCTAAAGTTGTAACAGTGAAGTAGGGAATGAAAAATTAATTAATAGAAGTTAAATTTAAAACTTTTCTCTGATTAGAGCAAAAGCCTCTTTCTCAATTTTTTTATTAACTTCTCAACTTCAGTTCCAAGCTTCAGGTTTTGGAAATGTTTTTGGCTTATTCATTTGCTTGAGGTTTTTTAGTTCTATAAAAAGAAAGTTATAGTTGTGCTTGGGCAAGTGGAGGTTGTACCACACACGTAAAAGCTCTGCTAAAGCTGGTTAAAGCATGCGGGGGAAGATGTGAAAACTAATTTTCTAAAACCATGCAACTCTGTGCTTTGACGTAGGGAAAAAAAATCATGTGAACCTTCTACCTGAATGCTACTGCAAAAGGTAAAAAGAATCACAATTTAAACCTGGTGTGGTGGTTACTTTGTCTCTCAGGTAGGATGGAATGGTTGGAGTTAACCAGCTACCCAAGACATTATTTCACAACGCTAGTGCAAGCACAAGAACATTACTGACCACATGTTGGACTTTCTTGGGTGGGTATGTTCGGAGCATTCTGCCACCTAATAAAAACAACACGTGGAAGCTGGTTTAAGAGAAAGTACTACTCCCACATGGGGAATGTACTCTCTACTCCATCAGCTCCCCACTCAAACATGCTACTTTTTCATTTAAACAGTGCATCATGGGCTCAATTCATGATGACAATTAAGGAACTTAACATCCTTCTCTGAACAGAAGTATCTTTATGCAGAATATTGTAAATTTTGTGAAAGAGTGGTTTCTCAAAATACAATTCCCTCATGTGCATTTCTGATGCTGAAGAATTAAACAGACTATCAGTTTCTCCCCCCGCACTCCAGGATGTCAACAAAAATTTAAAGATAAATAACACCTACATTTAACTGCAAATTTTATGAGGATTTTTGGATTATGAGACCAAGAGCAGAAAGATTGACAGAAACAGCCTGATCAATCAGAAGCAAAGTCAGGGCTTCATGGTGTCCCTAACTGTATCTTACATTGAAAATTTTTCTGTCCAAATTGTTTGCAAGGACTTCCTTGCCTCACCCAAACATTTGGACATCTTTTAAGTTCTAACCAATAATTACTGGCAGTCCCTCTGCATCCAGTGCACATGCAGTATGCACAACTGTTCAGTGTAGTAAATCCATGAAAGGGAAAAATTTTGCACTGAGCTGTGACGTATTTGCACAGGAGATTTGACCTCCATGGCTCTGCACTGTGAATTGCAGTTTGCAATTGTCTCTGCTCTACCATGGAGAACTGTATTGTCAGCAGTTTGCAACCTCACCATTTACCACCCTTCCCATTATCATTTATGAAACACTAAATGACAAGATCCCCTGGCTCCAAAACTTCATCCTAATTCCTACACTTTGATTCCTCAGTTTTAAACCGTTATTTATCCTCTCTAGGACTCTGCCTTCTCATCACATAGCATTTTAACTTCTTTAACAGTTCGTGGTGAAGAATGCTGCTCAATGCTTTCTTAAAATCCAAGCATGGTCAATTCAATCCTTCCAAACAGCAACAGGATTATTGCACACAAATAGAGTAATCAACTGATGAAAAGACAAAATGCTCTGAGAAGCAGAAAGACTAATAAAATATTCTCTATACCATGAATGTTCAGCAGATCCAGTGCAAAAGTACGACAGACCTTTTTTGGATATATACACAGTCCCTTAGCCTATAATGCCTCTAGAGTCCAGCAATTATGTCTCTCTGGAATTCTGAGAAGGAGCTAATCCAGTCTAATGAATGTTTTATTTGTGCAGATTGCACAGATGTAAGAGATAAAAAGAGCAAATAAACCTGGATTCATCCCACACACCTGTGGTCAGGGTAGACAGTAGACAAAAACTGGTGAAAGACAGGACCTTCAGAGGGGCAATTTTTATTTAAAGTGTTCTAAAGACCTTCTTGATATTTTTAACTTTTCTCTATTTCCTCAGAGCCCTAATTATGTATCTTAGACTGAGTCCAGTATTTGGAACTGTCATACCTGTATGGAAGCACTTTTATGAGTCGCTGCTTTCTCAATCCTATGTCATGGAAAGGTTTTTTTATTTTTATCTATACCTTAACACAAATGCAATGAGTACACTAGAATGAACCCAAAGGCACTTTCTATCTAGCTTAACAGTTTCCCTAAGTCCAAAGGTAACATACAGTTTGCAGTGTATCAGACTCTTTTGGTAATTAAATAGTGTTACTGGCTAATATTCTCTCACTTTAACATTACAATTTTTTCTTCAAAGCTTCCAGAGATCAAGAATTATCATAAACCATGGCAAGAAATTCTGCACTGACTAGCAGCTGATAAATACAGCCAATAATTATCCTTGGAGATAAAAGCACCACTAATTAAAATCAAATTTTCAATAAAATGAAATCATATGGACTTTCACTTATAGTCCAGGAGAAGATACATTTTAGCTTTTACATGCTACTGATTGTTAAATGAGCGTAATTGCATCAGCAATTCATATCCTGTCCCTGCTCTCACTCAAGTCAGGACAGAATTCTCATCAGCCTCGTGCCCCCTGGCAGCCTTGTCAGGTGTTTAGATTTGATGCCAAAGTACAGAATACTGACCAGGAACATTAACACTAGAGCCCATCCCATAATGCACACGCTGACAATGGACTTTTCCTTAGCATCTTTACTTTGAAAGCAACATCAATAAGATGTGCCCTATCACTTAAAAGATACCACAGAGCGCTCTTTGAAACGGCGACATGAGAGAGATTACAATGAGTAGGGCTTGAAGCCAAACTGAACTGAGTGATTGATTCTACAGGAAGAACTTTGTTCTTGGTATTTCTTATGTTCATATTCTTTGAATAGCTCCTTACATTCAAGGAAACTATTTTTGATCAGCTGAATGTCAGAAATAATTACCTGGCATTCTGTCCTTACACATTAAGCCCAGTGCCTCTTAATTAAGAAAACTAATTTTATATCTGACAGTTCAGCTAAGATATTTTTCCATAAACATAAAAATATTGTAAGGCTCTTTTTTCTTATTATTGCCAAATTAGAAAGAAATGATTCACACTGTCACAAGGATAAGACTGGTGCAGGGAGCTAAACAATTGCAAGAAGCTGCTCTGTGTATTTCTGTGGTTTGGAAATAGTGCCAAGTAGGAAGGAAAAGACATTCTCTGCATTTTCTAAAGCAAGATAAATACAGAAAAGAAATATAGATGAAAGATGGAACTGCTATCTGTGGATTCTGCCAGATTCCTTGGCTTTTTGGCACACCTATTGAAGCTGGCAGACTTAGCCAGTAGCAATCTTTTCCATTAAAAGGAGCAGCATATATTTTGATTTAACATACTTTGTTTGTGCATTTTTAAGCTTCAAAAATGTCTATTTAGATTTTTTTTAATGCTTCCTTCTGCACAGTTGGCTGCAATTGCCCTTATTTGAAATGGCTCATTTATCACTAAAAGAGCTGCAGGGCACAGCTACTGTTAAACAGCTCCAACAAACGTACAGCTTAGTGGGACAAGCTTCTTTTTATAAGACTAAAAGATGTTTAAAATGTGCCAAGAGGAGCTTTATGCCAGCCTCTAGGTTTGTTATCCAAATGTTACAAAATTAGAGATCTCCTGAAGCACAGAGTTTGGGCAAAAATAAGCTGATCTCCCTTAGGCTGCTGTTTTTTCCCATCCACAGTCAGCCAGATTTTAACAGAACACTTGCTACATATCATAAACTTCAGTAATGTGAAATTTTGAAAAAAGTAATCTAAAGTCTGAGGCTTAATCTATACTAAAGCCAAACTTCATTACCTTTGTCAATGGTGCAAAAGCAGAATGTTTTACATAAAAGTACCCTTACTTTATGAATGGTGACATTTTGCTTATTATGAAGGTAGAACAGCTACTGATTCCTGTTTCCTGGAGCTGAAACTGTAAGCAAAATTTTTAAAGCAACCTGGCAGTTGCTAACACAATAGAAACTGGTGTAACACTGTCAATTTACATTAATCCTTCTGAGATGGAATAAAATATGCTAGTATGAGACTTAGTTCATAGAATCTCTTATATCCAAATTTAAGTGTGATATGATCAATACATTTGTGGGTGAAGGGATTTGGCATATTTTCTGTAGACAACAGACATGCAGAAATTTTGGAATCTAGTGCCCTCTTTCTTGATGTCCAAGTACTGTAACAACTGTTACAAAAAGCAACAGGCATCAGCTTGGAGTATGTGCCAGACACGCCGTATCTCCAGCCTGAACTGTGGAGCCTGAACAGAGCAAACCATTACAGTTACAAAGGGGGTTCTTCTAAACTTAAAATTACAACATAAATATGTAAATTGCAAATACATACTATTATACCACAACAGTACTGTTGCAAAGATATTACATGAAATATTTTGGATTGATTTATGAAGATATCTTAAACCTTGCTTTATAACGTAAAACTCCATATTGCATATTTAATGTTCTCACCAAAGGCCCCCACAAGAAAACAATCAAACCTGTTGCCAAATACTAAAGAAGTAGGTGCCAGTGCTTTTGCATTTCATTTTCTATACTCCAGATAAATATAGTATGTGATTAAAGGTTGGCTTTAGAATATTTTCAGTAGAAATTACCAGTAATTGTCTTCTATGTTTTGTAATGCACATCTATTTATTTCACAAAGATGGTCTTATGAAAGTCTTTGCACATAAAATGGTTAGCCAAAACTTCTTGTAGGGATTTATTACTTTAGCAAACAATGACCAGTTTTCTGGAATCTCTGCACAATAAATTACAGAAATTGTATTTTTTAATACAGTCATTATGAAAAACCTTCCAAATATGAAATCTGTGTTTCCCAATAACTTTCAGAAATTGTGGTTACACAAACTGGTTTTATGTCTTGGAATATTACAAGGGAATAGAAGAGCCTAACCTTCCTGCCACTAAGAACTGAACTCAAAAAGCACAAATACCTCCTATTAACTTCACACAGGATTCAGAAGATACATTATAGCTGTTATGCCTTCTTTGCCGAATAAACCAAAACCAACCAACCAACAAGCTCAAGCTGAACACATCCACCCTCTCCCCACCTCCCCTCCCATGCATCTCTTGAGGCTGTAGCCTGATGAAAAGACAAATCTGATGGACTAATTAAAAAAAATATTAAAAAGTATGATTATACAAATCAAGTCCCATTCTTAGGACATGAGTGTCTTCTTTGTCCACTTTATTGTACCAAGAAGTTGAAATTTGTTTTTCAGTATCCCTGGTGATGTTCTTATAAGCTACCACAACTGATATTCTAAAATGCATGTACTATTATTTTGTAATATTAAGAAAACAGAGCACTTCCACGTAGGGCAAATAATAGCATAAACCAGACCACAGAGTAAAGCTAAAGATCGGTTCTATGCATGGGTAGGTTGGATAGACACTTTCAATAATAAAAAATATCACAACATGAATGAATAGCCTGATCATCTGCATTTCAGGTATGTACCACAATCATTAAGTTAATGGTTCCTCTAGCCCAAAAATAATTAGTTCTCTATGTACAATGGAACAAGAACAGGAGAAAATAGACTTTTTCATAGTGCAGCACAGAAAAATATCCTTAAATAAATTTGGAAAATAAAAGCTGCTCAGAACAATGCAAAGCTCAACAGAGACTAATTTACTTTGACTTCACGTAGCCTTCAGCACAGGCACACACATGCAAAAACCTGCCAACAGCACCAGTTATGGTTCCCATATGGTGTGAGCCTGAAAGTCTGGGTGACTGGCTACCATCCAGTGGTTCTAGATTTTTACAAAAAGCTTACAGTCAGTCTTCGTTATTTACTTTTTACTGAAGATGACTGAGTTGCAGCTATGAATTAGCAGTAATCCTGGTTTTCTTGAACTATGAAATATGACCATTTAAATATTTTACATAATTTTTCTAGCACTCCATTCCTATCTGTTTGTTCACCTCCACCTTGTAGTGTGTTACATTTAAACTGAAAGTTTTCTGGAGTCATCTTCTTCTCATGCGGGTACACATCCCTCCCTAGCAAAGTGAACTACTTATCTGTGATCAATGCCTTTAAGCATCATCACAGTACACAGAAATAAACGCATAAATAGAAAAATTAGTAACTTCACTATTTCTTAGTTAATTAATTCAGAATTCAAGCAGAAACTTCAAGTCAAAACATCAAGGGATCCTCGTATGAGATATTGGAAATCAACTCACTGGGAAAATCTCCTTAAATCTTTTAGAATATTTATGTACCATCTGATTGGGTACCTGCAAAGGTAGAATTTCATTGGCATGCAGAACAGGCATTTTTTAGCTTCAAAGCCACTGGTATTCTTTTCACAGGTCTTAATACACTTATGTCTCTATAATTCAAAAGTATTTACCACTTTCTCAGCCAGTAAACTCCTTCAGTTTTCTAATGAATCTTATCTCGGCTAAATCTGCAATCTTCTACTGTGGAAAGGCAGTATTTTGTCTTAAAGGCATTACAAGAAGAGTCAGTGGGTTGGTCTCTGAAAATTTTCCTTCCTAAAACAATAAAATGCTTGAACACATTTTGTGGCCATTTTTGAATTGTGAATTATTCTTTAAAAAATAAGAGCTAAGTCATCTGACATTATTAAGTGTTTTGACAAAAATTAAAATCTGATTTAATCACCTGAAAAAAAAAATCAGCTTATATCACAAGGTCTAAATTCACTGGTGATTTTTACTCGTGTGCATGAAGGCCAACATTATAGCATGCAAAGGTTTAACCTGGGGATCGGTTTCCAAAAAGACATGAAAATCAAAGTACAAAATTGGCCAAATATGAACTTTGAGGGCAATACTGTGGCCAAACAGAATAATGAAAATCTCTGATGTTCAAACAGAGCTTACACAGAAACAGGGAAGTTATTTTACCTGATTTAAGTATTCATACAGGTATTACTGGAATACTGAATTTTTTTCTAAGTATGTTGCAATTAAGTCCAAAAAGGAAGTTCAAAAATAAAAAATTCAGAACTGACATACAAATATAATTAAAGAATCAAGAAGATAGAAATTCCATCAGTGATTACACTTGCTTAGCTAATTAAAAATATGACACTGAGACAAGCAATTTAATTTTTTTCAATAAGAATGTATATGAGAACAGAAGTTATGTAGGGCTTGTCAGTTTACCGAGAAAAAGTATCATACATATAATTGCATAAGATAAAGCTGAACAAACCTTAGCCTACGAACAAGGTGCAAATGTTTTTATGGGGAAGGTATTTAACTACTGGAACAAGTTATGATGTCTCTGGTGGATTTTCCATTGCTGGAATTTTTTAAGTAAAGAGTCAGTGTTTTTCTAAAAGATATACTCTATTCCAAACAGAAAAAAATGAAGCAATGTCTCTGGTTTGCATGAGCAAGGCTAGTCAGACTGGGTCATTAAAATGATCCTTCCAGTATTATAATGTATGGACCTACAACTACATAACGTGAGAACAGTGTCCAGTTTACTAGACTATAATAAATATTTTAAATACTGACACATTACCTCTCTTCCAGCACTGCAACTTCCCCTGTACCACAAACTTGCTGAAAATCAACATCCAGGAGGATATTAATTTAAATTCAGCTGTCTGAAAGCTAGCTGTTTAGTCTGAGCTAGTCACCTAAGTCCTTTCTATATTCAGTGGAGAAAATTAGGCACTTTTATGAGTCTATTCCTTGCAGATATCTTGGGCATCTATTTTCAGCTAGGATAAGTCTGCAGGTGTCTCTCTCCTTCCATTGACTACAGAAGGTGTCTTAGGTTAGACTACTTTAAACTCCATACGTAAAAGTGGCCAAAGTTAGATGAAAGGAATCCATCCTTAATACTCCAAAGATCTCTTTCAAAATCCTTGGATTCAAGTTAGTTAGATCCACTAACTTAAAACATCTGGCATTATTAGATCATACTCAAAGTGTGCTTCAGTTACGGCTGGGATTGAGTTTCATCACCACCCTAGCATATAAATTCAACTCATCTGTAGTCTTCTAGGAGAAGAAAAATTAATGTTTTTAATAGCTCTTTCTTATTGCACTATTATTCAGAATTCTGTCATTCCTATCTAACAATGAAATGGACTGTATGCTCCTTTTTAAGTTCTTCACTGCCTTGGATGAGATTTACCCCATTAAACATAGATACCTACAGCATAGATGTGCAGATCTGACCTTTGAACCTGTACTGCCATTACAGCCAAAGGAGACCAGAAAATATTGCCAGTAGAAACCAAGGTGCCTTATCTTTGCATAAATGTCCAAATTAAGAGATGATGAAACAGTAAAAAACCTATTCCCCTTCCTTGACTATTTTAAGAATTGGGATGACTATTTCACTTTGGCATGTGCACAGTGTAAACATTTAAAGTTAAGATGAATTACTAATTTGATGAATTTTGTTTTTCCACAGCCTGACTTTGGCTGCTTATTTTCTCTTGTTCTTACTTTTTTCATTACTTTAATAATCTCCTCAGAGACTCCTCAGAGTCTCATTAGCCTCATAACAAAAGACTGGCCTCAACTCTGCAGGTGATGAGGCCATTCAAACCTCCTAGGCCTTCTTTACACAGAAATAATCATCATCATGATCATCATCATCATCCACAAAAACAAATCCTTTGTATCACTTACGAAGTCAGGAATTAACTTCTGCAGCAGCAGAAATTAACTTCCATAGGAGATTATCTTTCATCTTTCTTCATTTTCAAAGGAAGAATGACCAGGAATGATCAGCTACATATTTTTCAACTGTATATACTTTGAATCTTTTTTAATATCTGAAGCCTTTTAGAAGGTATATGATGAGCAGTTGCATGAGTGCCCGTCCTATCACACCACCATCCTCACTTACTCACTTCAGAAATAATCCATATCTACATCTTGCCAACATGACAAGAAAAAGAGTGACTGTAGCACAGAGTAGCATTGTATTAGTTTGACAAGGTCTGTAGGATACAGATTTAAATATTTTTTTAGCATCTTCTGATGACTTTAATTATTCCTTTAAAACATGTTTACACTCATCTTTTCACTACTTGATTGTCTGCACTTCCTCAGTCTCCCACTTCCTCCCCAGTCTTTTTACAATTCATCTTACATGGGCATCCCTGTAACAAACCTGTACTCTTTAGCTCACAGTTAGACATGTTTTCATGAACAAGCTTGATTGTTCTAAGATTTCAGCAGCAGGCAAATATAGGTGGACATCTTTGTTCCCCTGCAATAGCTTTAAGGGAAATGTTCTGCTGTTTTCATGAAGATTGTGGTGATGGCTTGGTGATGCTCCCAGTTGCCTGTGAATTTTCCTATTTCTCTTCTCTGTAAAGGTGACAGAGCCCAAGTGTAAAGAATGTTGCCTGATATTCCTGCTTATCTCAGCTGTAAATTGCCAAATCCTCACTGGATTTCTCTTCTCCCTTGGTTTGCGGATGGCTGTCTCCAATTCTGAATTCAAATTGATACCTGTTCCTTAGTTTGATGTCTATCAATTTCTCCTGCTGTCCAGTGTCCCACATGTCAGTACTGGATCTTTGAAAATGCAAATCTATTTTCCAGCACAGCCATGAATTTTTACTTCAGAAAGAGGAAATATGTTCTGGTGTTTGGCAGAAAGAAAGCATTGATTCATCTGTCACAGGTCATAACCATTGTTCCATTCCCAGTCATAAGAACACTGATCGTGGAATTGAACATAAAAGAAAAACTTCATAAACTGCCTTTCTAAACATTCTCAAAAATCCCCGTTTGTCTCCTCAGAATTTCACATGGCAGCTGACATACACCAGTGATTTCCCAAGCTTTTTATATAGACTCACTTGAGAAAATTGAATGTATTTTGGGTGCAGTTACAAATAGGTGAAAACTTACAACACTGGTTCTCTCACAAATGTTGTTTTGCAATTAGCAAATACTGTTTGAAGCAGTGGCAAAATGTTAAATACATGAATCTGATTGAAATCACTTTCTGTTTACAATTTTATTACTGGTTTCCCAGACAAAAACATGTATACACACATTGAATAGGGAATGGTCAGAAAGTCTAATGCTTTGAGAAAGTCTCTGGCCAACTGTTCAAGCACTCAGCAACCGTGTCGTTCACACAGGCTAAACGTTTCCCTGAAGCATCACACATTCTTTGTATGTGAACACAGCACATGAACATGTGCTGAAGAACACCTGGGATTAGGCATGTATTGCAACCTAGTCAGAACTACAGAGGCTGTGACAATAATCCAACTGGGCATGATCACTGAAACACCAGATATCTGGTAAAAGATGAAAAAACATCAAACAAATCCAAACAAGTTTCCTAGAAAAAATACGATTGGTCCTGGAATAACCTGTACATAACAACTTCTATACAAATACAAAGTATGCTTTCAGTCAACTATTCACTGGAGAGGCTAGAAGAATGAAAACACCCAGACATTCTGTCATCACTGCAAAGCACTGAGCAAAGATATCCAAAGGCGCAGACACAGTGCTGCAACTACTGTCTCGCCTGTGCTGGGCAGACCAACTGAATAGGCCAGGCAAGACTCAGCACTGTACTGACTCTTGCATTTGAGCAACTAAATCTCCTCCACCTACTCTCCTTGCCACCTGGGAATGCCTCTCTAGCCTTTGTGAAACTCCAGTTATTGATTCTTGATGGCAATTCCAACAGTGCCAGCAAGGGAGTCAAGCTCATAAGTGTTGGTGGATTGGTCATCTGTGCCCTGAGCTGTCATGGTGCATGTGCTGATTTGCTTCACGATATGCTCAGCTCTGGCAACACAGAACAAAAGCACTTGGACTAGCACATCTGGAAAAACAATCATAGGTCCAACAGAACATAGTGTCTCAGACTGCCCACCACATTTCATTTACTTGTCCTCACTGGACAGAAAACACTATGTCTCACTGGTCTGGTATATCTTTCAAAAAGGCCTATTTGTTTCTTCACTTTGCTTTGCCGTTCTACGTATAACACAACACATAAACATCAGGAAGTGCTTGGAAACATCACAGCAGGATAATTGCTAATTAAATCAGACTTTATTTAGAGTTAGAAACTCTAAATGACCATAGGTGTTGTCCTCTTGTGGGCAGGAGGATTCCATACCCTGAAAAATAAGGGCAGACCAAACTAAATACTTTTTGTAAGATGGATATGCTTATGCTGCAGTCGTAGTACTAGAAAGCAAATCATCTGACACTGATCTCCATGCTATCAAAGCCAGACAGGTAAGAAAGCTCAACACAGCTCAAGAGACCTAGCTCTGATGACTCTCACTGCACTTCTGTCACTTTATGATCTAGGGAGAAGAGGCTGAGGTCTAGGTTTTTCACAGACTATCAACGTGAATCTCTGAAGTCCTGACCTACTGGCTATGTTCACTCTAACATGGCCCAAGATCCTGTTAGCCTTCACCTCTCCCAGGGCACCAGGCTCATGTTCAACTTGCTTAACCTTCACTCCAGGTCTTTTTCAGCAGAACTGCTGCCCTGGCTGAGAGTCTCAACATGCAGCTGCTTCCTGTCACACTACTAATGCACATCTGCTTGTATGACACAAATACATGTGTGTGCTGGCACACATGAGATTCAGCCATATAGTCTCTCATGTTCAGGCCATGCATCAGTTATGAGAGGCACTTCCACTTTGGTTCTGTAATGAACCACATACAAACACATTCAAATGCTTGTCCACTCTAGTACAAAACCACAAGTTTCTTGCACATGAGAAGTGCACCCTGGACAAAAAGTTTAGATATAACAAACATGATCCAGGTTTCTTTATTTTGCAGTTTTCATCCTTCTTTTATCAGTTCTGTTTTCTCTTCCATATCATATAATAGGTAATCCAGAACATTGTGAATAATAAAAAACGTTAAACACTTGTTATACTTTTCTGTACATCCCTATTTATCTGGAAGTACAAATTAATGTTTTTTATTAGTCTAAATGCTTTAACTAGGACTGAAAAATAAAGGTGAACCTAGAGTGAGATGGAATTATTCTAAAAGTGCATCAACAGAACCAGCCTAATGTCCAGTGTGCTACAACTTATAAAAACTGAAATCTGCATAATAAAATGAAAGCAGGTCAGAAAATGGGTTGTGCCAGTTGAACAGAGAGAGGAGCAAGATTAAAAAGTCAACAACTGCTGGTGCTGTAGTAGAACATATATTCATTCCTCTGTGCTGTACAGCCAATATAATGCGACTGTGATAGGAAGGTGTTACTCTCCAGTACTGAAAGGGTAGTTTAGATGTGAGTAAGTTCAAAAACTGAATATTTAAGTATTTTTGACCAGTGAATCCTTTAAAGTCAACTACAGATAAAAGCATGACAATTCAGGACCATTAACTGTGCTAGAATTGAAAATGCTCACAATACACTACACTATCATAAATGCAGGCATAAAATCAACATTAATAAAAACACTACATTGTAAGTCAACTCTTACTGTAAATACATTTACCTGAACATCAAGTAAAATTAAAAGTCTGCATATAGTGAATCTTTCAGGGAATTTATGAGAACTGAGAACTCCTACGACCTTAATCTCTAAAGCCATAATGCTCACCTCTCCTGGGCCAAAGGAATAACTCTTCTGCCTTCAACTAGTGAGACAAAACTTGGCTAGAAAAATCTTTATGAGAGAAAATTTTGTTCTAGGATAAGGTCTTTGCAGAACGTGCTTATGCTTAACTCCTAAAATAAGAATTTTTATAAGTAAATGCAGAATTCACTGAAACAGCTCCAGGTAAACTAAGCCTTTGTATTATTCTATTTTAATTTGTACCCAAATGCAGTTACACTCAGTTTCTAGGTGACTTTCTGCCATATTAGGCAACCATCCATTAAGATAATCCAACTTCTTTAGCAAATGTCACTCGAGAATGACAAAGTCTGATGCCATGTCACTACCAGCCTAAGTCAGAGTCAAGTAGTCTAAAGGCAAATGTCCACATCATACTTCTATTCCCAAAACCCACCTAGCTGTAATATTTTTAGCACCAAAATCCTGTTTCCTAATTCACTAATTAACTGAACATTTTTAGGATAAAGTTTAGAAAATTTGAGGTACACAGCAGTATTCAAGAACTATTTCAAATTAAAGATCTCTTTTTTTGACCATGCCAAACCCCTTCAATAGTTTGACCCCCAAATAAGAAAAATCTTCCACCTCACCTTCACCACTCCATTTTCATTCATGGTGATACAGTTGTTGGGATCCTCGGAAAGTTGATACAAAGCCTGAGCTGTAGCTCTATGAACTAATGGATCCTTTGCCTTCAAGTAACGTACTAAAGGAGCCACAGCCTTGGTCTCTCCAAAGGCAACTCTATTGCTGCCCCACATGCAACAGTGGGCAATGGCCTCTGCTAAGTGACGTCTTAATTTGTTATTGTTCTGAAGAAGGTAAAAACATAATAAATTAAAGTCAACACACACAACAAAAAATTCATTGGAAAGCAGAATTGTATTCTCACACATCTTTAAGGCATCCCAATTTAATTGCAGTACAATTAAAACTGGAGAGAGCTGTAAGGCATAGAGCTATTAAAGTCCCTTAATATTCTTTTTATAGCAAGTGCTGTGAATTTTTATGTTATTTCAAAGGTACTTTTAGACTGACTGTAAATTAGATAGGACAGCATTGAAATGTAAAATATAGCCCCATCATTGAGATTTTCTGCATGTTCGGATTTACTGTTTTCTCAACCCTTCGTGCTTTTTTCATATGGCAGCTGCACCTCTCAAAAGCAATATTCTGCAATAGTAACTATTAAAATGAAACTCATCTTCCAAACCAATTTTAGTAGCAGACAGACTGTTTTGATGTCCAATATATGTCCCATAGAGGAATGATTCTACAGCTCTTTCTTGTAGCTCCTGCAAAATCTACTGCTCTTGTGATAACCTTTTATCTGGGCATAATGCAGTCTGATGTAAGAAACTCCAATGCTTTGTATGATATGTTTAAATGTTACTTACTGTGTTTGCTAGCTTGGACAACAGAGGGACAACTCCATGATCTGTCATAACAGCTAAGTTTTCTTCATCTTTAGCTATATTTGCAATGGCTGCACATACACTTGTTAAAACTTCTTTATCCTTTGATTTTAGCAAATTGACTATCAGTTCCAAGCCACCAACAAACGACCGAACCATTTCCCCAGAATTCTAAATGAGAATCAAAAGAAACATAGTTTTAAAATATTCAATCAGTATTTATACGCAAATGTTTTAAAAAGAGATTGGCATGACATATTTATTCAAAACTGCAGTTATTGTTGTGTTGCCTTCACCAAGAAATATGGCTAATTTGGAACTTGGAGCTCTTTTGATTGACATGAGAGTTAGACTGTTTTGCATACCACCATCCAGGCAGAAATTCAATGCCGAAATAAAGCTATCTATCATTTTTCATCCCATGGGGTATAAAAGTCTCAAGCTGTCACTTTAGAAGGGTGCAAGTCTCCCTTATAAGTAGTACCAGAGTGGCCAGACGGGTGCCTTGCACACCTTAGGGCATCTAACACAGCAACACACACTCCTGTTTAGGCTCTCAAAGTGTCTCCTGTTTCCTACATTTAGTCTGACAGCTAAGACAAAGGAGTGACTATTTTCTTGTATCAATGCAAATGAATATTCAGGAATATTTAAAAGGCGATGTTACACCAGTCATGACTGCAACTGTGGGAGAACCATGGTGCACCTCAGAGTATGAAAAATCAATGTAAAATGTGACTAAAGGCCATGAAAATTACCCTGGAAAAATGTCTAAGTTTGCCCATACAAATGAAATAGAAAACAGCGTGTCTTGATCTTGAATACAGTGGGCAGACCTGGTTCATTTTTACCATCTTCAAAAAGTTACCATAAAATTAAAAAAGGTTTAGAAAGACAACAAGAATAATCAGCGGTAGGTAACTGCTCTGTAGAAGGAATGACTAACCAACTAGGACACTCAAGGTGATAAAAGAAAAAGGAGCAGTGTGATATAGATGTACAGAACCTTGAGTAGAGTAGGAAGAGCACACCAGGATTTCTCCTCTAGGAGAAGATCTGGGATCATCAGATGAAATTAGTAGGTGGCATGTTCAAAGTTGTTTTTAAACAATGTGCAGTTGAGAAGCTGGAAGTCCTTGGAGCAGGATTGCAGTGGCTCTCAAAAATTTACATGTTAGACAAATTCCAAGAAAAAAAGAAAATCCATTAAGGGTTATTCAATATGAAAGTATTCTCTCTGATTTAGAAAT
Organism: Lycocorax pyrrhopterus obiensis; assembly: GCA_014706295.1. Classification (NCBI taxonomy): domain Eukaryota; kingdom Metazoa; phylum Chordata; class Aves; order Passeriformes; family Paradisaeidae; genus Lycocorax; species Lycocorax pyrrhopterus. The sequence goes on along the minus strand of JACSVZ010000002.1, from coordinate 16,243,445 downwards.
TTACTGAGCACAGATGTCCTGAAGTGATGTTATGGCGGCACATCTGAAAGTGGCATTGGACGGTCTGGTGTCAAACTGTTACTACACTGGAACGAGAGTCAAGCGGTCAAACGGGTGGCAGTAACTTCGTAGGATAAATTTCAGCCTGTGCTCCTCAGTGGTGATAAATGTGCAATGATGGAAGGAAAGGTCTGCAAGTGCAATTACTTTAATTTGTTTCTTTCAACAGGTCAATAGGAGAATTTTGAATAAAAACTAACAGACACTCCTGAAACCCTTCGGACTTCATGTAAGTGCAAACATGGATTGTATCAACTTTCCTAGGGCTAGGGAGTGACCCTGAAGACCAAGCATGGTTTTGATTATATTTATTTCTTTTTGGGGGCTGATTTATGAACAGAGTAGGGTCCAACTGTATTGTGTTAGTTTTGCTGAGCAACTCCATCAAATCACTCATGGACTTGGTAAACGAAGATTTCTTAAGATGCTGCAGTTTCATCTTTTTTTAGTTCGGGGTCTAAATGTCAAACAGAACTCTTAGCTGTGATGTTTCCTTTCACAGAAAGCAAAAGCAGTGGGTAGGTCCGTTGGGAATGAAACACTTTTTGCCACAGGCAGAACAAATCTTGAGACTGGAAGGGAGAGGTTAAAGCCAAACTGTGTAACGGTAAAAAAAAGAAGCCACAGCATGTGGGAAAAGGACAGCATCCAAGAGCAAACTTCATGCAGAAGTCCTAAAACCCCCCCAAATTAACAAATAACAGAGGTCCTTATAGAAATTAAAATAGAATCTAAATGCAGAAGAATGACAATAAAGGTTTGTGGCTCAGAAAAGCAGTTGAGAAAGAGAAGGAAGGGCAATGCTCTGCCACTTCTATCACCATGTGAGCTGCATGTAGAGGCAGGTGGGCTTACAGAGGGTTTCCCATGGATACACCAGCATAAATGTTCCTCTATGATCGCTAGTGTATGCATACCACAATATAATGCATCTACAGACAATCACCTGAATTAAAACACGGCTTCTCCACATTAGTTTTCATGTTTGTCGTGAAATTTTAAAATCTGACCCAAGGCAATATATAATGGGTTACTGAGAAAGCTTTCTACACGCAAATTTCTTACCTACATGTATTCAAGGGCTAGAAGCTAAATGACAAGACATGGGAGGAGGAAAGAAAATGAGATGTTTTATATTTACTTTCATTCTTTGAAAGTCACTACAGCATTCTCTTGGGTATAAATATTGGCTCAATAGATAAGAAAGGCTTCTGTTCAACAGGTAAATGCTACAGTACAAGGTCTAAGATTTGAAAGGGACCCTGAACATGATTCTGTGTTTCTGCATGGTTCAGATATCTATGTATTATTATTCCTGCTTTTGAAGGATGTTCCATGAAGAGATAAGATAGCCTTTATCTCATCTCAATGAATCAATACCAACATTTTATATTTTTCTACCTGTAAATATTTTCTTTCCAGGTGATTATAACCCTATTTGTTGAATTTCTCTTCTGACAAGCTTATACTTTCCACATTTTGTAATGGAGTACATCCAACTAAAGTCATGGAATAACATATAAACAATCCAGCAGTAAGAAAAAGAAAAGAGTTTCAATAATCATCTGTGAAACCAACTAAACACAAGGACTGAACTTTCTACCAATGATGAAAAGCAGAGGGAAACTGCAGAAACCACATGTCAGGGAAGTTTCCCAAATGTGATTGTGGGTGTAGTCTGGTGGTCTGTGCAAGACAAAGAGAAAAGCAAAACAGCAAGAAATTTGAAGAACAATGAGTGGAAAGAAGGACCAAAACGAGAGCTTTAAAATCCATTATGTTACGTACAAGATTTCTTTTTTTCTAGAGAAATTTAAACAACAAATGCAATGTTTTTTGTATCATTTAACCAAAACCACACACTTGCTTTGTATGATAGATTTCTAGATTTATTTTTTAAACTGAAGTATGTTTACGTATTATATTTAATTGCCATATCTCAATATTTTAAAAAGAATTTATATGAAGTTGTGCCTGCGATTGCAGAGGCCTAGACTTAATTCTTTTGAACCTAAGTTCTTTGAGTATACTTGTATTAATGATCTGCTCATAGTGTAAAGTCTAAAGTAACTTCTGTGATTTCAGCTTTCAAATACTCTCAGGCATTTTCATTTATACTTTTTTTATTAACATAAGAGAAAAAAGAATATATAACATGTCTTTGGAAATACTCCTTTACTTTTTGTTTCAATTAGAAAAAAATGCAATCTTTAAATTCCACCTTCTAAATTAATGGACAAACAACTTACTTTGTCCAACAACCTAGAGGGTTTGTAATTTCCAGCTATTGGTGTGTGTTAAGCTTTCATATTTACCTGTACTATGTTTTATCCATGTGTCCAACTCCCTTACCTCTTGTGACAAAATCTTATTTCTTGGTCGTCCTAACAAGGTTATTCAGGTAGAATTAGGCAGGAAAAAAATTCTAGAATAAAGCCTAAGAAACTGTCATTAAAGAAAAAAACATTGATAAAATCAATAAAATAGAAAAGCAATAAAATAGATAATGTTATTGTATATCTGAGTGCATGTGTTAACGATAGACTGAATGGATCTGTTTTAACAATAATATTTCCTGAGCTGAACAAAGTAAGAGGCCAAATGCAAAGATAGCTAAAGAAGTCATAAAAATGTAGGAAAAAACTGAAAGGGGGAAGAGGGCTTTATTGTACTAACAGGAGAAAACTTAATTTTGTATCTTCATCCTTATTATACTTTTTAATGCAACATTTAACCTGAGGTGACATGAAAAAACATGGATTGGTAAATTACGTTTTAAGTGGCTAAAAAAAAGAGATAACAGAATCTTTCATGACTTCATGTGACCACATATTCTAAGTAGTGGAGAGCAAAGGTTTTGTCCTCAGAAAGTATGAAAAATACTATTTTAAAATTGGATTCAAGGGGAGGAGTTTGCAATCTCAAGCAGTAAAAAACCACCTATCTGGCATAGATGCTGAGGCCAGAAAATTTACCTGCTGTGTTAATAAAAGCCTCATCCCACTACTCTTATTACATACTTGCATCTTGCTGGCCTGCATGACTATTAACAAGATTCAGTTAACTTTCCCTTCTCACTTATTTCTATATTAGCTTCGGCCAAAAATAAAAATACTGTGAGACAGACCAGCTTTGCACATTTTTTTAAAATAAGAGAAGAAAATATTATGGTATTTGCAGGACTTGTTCTTTGTGGTATTTATACAAGGAGAACATCTGCGATTTTTGAGTTTCCTCATTGTCATATTCTACATTTTTTGTGTTTATTTTCATTAAGTAAATACAGTTCATCAGTCTTAAGTTGAGACATACAGGTCTCATAAAGAAACTACAGGATTCTTTTGTAACATAATTCCTTTCTTATTTCTTCCAAAGCAAAAAGTGTTTTCTTTATTTGAAAGATTTAAAGCTAAACACCTTATGAGAAAAACACATTGTGTTTATCTTTAAAATATACTCCACTTGAAAGAGAAAAGTTTCTCCACTAAAGAGAAGTAATATTTCACTCTTAGGACATCTTAAAAAGCTTAAGGTGTCAAAGCTAATTTGTCAGATTGAATTACTTTTGCCCAAAAAACTGATGGTATGGCTATGCAAACAAACTTTAGTCATCAAGAGTCATCTTTAAACTACCTTTTCTTTAATGAAGGAAGCTTTTCCTTTCCATTTTCTATTTCTAACTGACTAACTTCTCATTCTAGTGCACAAGCCAATTTAAAGTTCAAAATAAAGAAATGCAAAGAAGTTTCTATATCATAGCTGCTTAGTGAAAATGGGAAACCCAATTTGTACATGGAAGTTTCTATTCATTGTTCTTATTAAATAACTCACCGGTAATATTGATCAAATTACTTTATATTTTAAGGCTAATTTTATTCCTGCCTATACAGATATGGAGGCTTCCACTGTAGCAGAACAGATGAAGAAACATTTGTAAGATGAAACTACTTCCCTACATCTCACAACTTTTCTTCTGTGTGAAAATGCAATGTATTGGAAAATGCAATGTGTTGGGAAAAGAAGAGCAGACAATGAACATGGATTTTCCTGTCTTCTTCACAGAACCAGCTAAAGCCAAAGCAACAAAGCAGAGTTGCTTTAATATGGTTCCAATGCTACTCTATAGCCTGTAAGAGCAGAATTCCTCTTCAGAATTTCCTCTCTCTCTTCAGAGATTTGATCATTGCACACTTGGCAACTGCACTGCTATTGACAGTTTCAGGAAACCAAAGTGAACTCAATTATCCAAGCATACAGCCCAAGAAGGCATGCAATGCATGTTCTCTAAAAACTGTCAGGGGGAAAAAAGTACCTAGTCACTAACGCAACTTTTAGTAGTCCTTCTGTCTATTGTTTTCCTTACTTTTCAGTCTGGCAGACTATACCTGAAGTTCAGTCCTACATAACTGCCAAAATCCTATTTTATTTTTTTTTTCACAGAAGCAGTGAAACAATGAATAGCAAAGTCCTTTGCGGCTACAGTTGTCTCAATTATTTTAGATTATTTTGCGGAGCACTTAAGTAATGGAAATATGAGAAAAAAATAACATTGAATAACTGGAAAAACTGGGAAAACATAATTTCTATTGCTTTTGTATAGAATTGAATTCAAACACATGTCTAAGCAAACTTCTTATAATCATTAATACATTTATGAGATAGTCATCACTAATATGTAATTTAATATTGTAGAGATGCAAGATAGCAATATTAGAATTTTTTGTGGACAGTCTAGCTAAACAAGCAATGCAGTGACAACACAAACGGAGAAGTTGTTAAAACGGTTATTGTTTGCCTGTGCATGTCTGGCATGGTTCCAGAAATAGAGTGGGATATAAGAAGGCAATCATATCATATTGTACCACTCACCATTACAGACCACTGAGAATGTGAACAAGCAGCATGAAGTATAAAATATGTTCTAGTTCAATTAAAAGTTTCATCACTAGATAAAATGATTGCTTGAAATCTTCTGGTTTATATTATGTAGCAAATGAAACACAACGATCTCCATGTTCTTTTCCTGCTTTAAGACCAATGGAAGTCCCACATGGCAAGTCAGAGGGTAAAGACAGGAAAAGAGTGTCATGGACAAAAAGGAAAAACAAAGAAGGGAGGAAAAAAATTAGAGGAGATGGGGTTTAAACGTTTTCTAGACTTTTAAAATTGAATTATTGAGTCAGATTTAAAAGTAAAGAAACTACACAACATGCTGTTGACTAGCATGTGTAGCTGTTAATAAACCAAGCTACAAGAAAAGCTGGTCAAATATTTTCCAGTGGAACAGTATTCCATCAGAAAACGCTAATGGAATGGAACCAAAACCTTCCATAAAAACACGACTTCTTGAAAAGTTTTGACAGAAACCAGGCAGAAAGGCAGGCTAAATAACCAACGTGTCTCTTCATCTTTTCTCTTGTCAGCCAGATGGCTGGTGAGTAGCCTGCCAGGCTGCTTGGCTTCTAGTTTTCATAGAATCCCTGACTTCTTGCCTGATGGGCTGCCAAACAGCTGGAAATCCAGGTCTCCAGGAGCTCCTAAGCTTTTTGGCATCTCGTGGTCTCCAAGCTCTAAGGCAGCTGCTTTGCATGGAACTTAGGGCCCAAGGCTCCTGTGTGAGGGAGATAGAGGCTACACCCTTTGCTTCCTGGCCTCCACGTTACGTGTTTTACAGAAACTGGACTTCTATATTTGTAGACATTAAAGACCTCAGGGTAATTTATGTCAGTCCATTCAGTATCTCAAGCATGTCTGAAGGAGGCCCAAATAACTCCTGAGAGTTGGTTCACTAAACTGGGCAGCCTGTGTCAAGAGTCATTGGATGAGCTGATTCTGTATGTACCCTGCAAGCATGGCAGTCACTTATGGATTCACCAAGCCAGGTCTGGATTCCTGGGCTTCCTAAATCTCTGAGGACCCTGGTTCTCTGGAATGCTTCAGGGGCAAGCCAACATTTCCTTTTTGTCTCTCTTATGGTATGCTTTTAATGCTTAGTTAATAAAAAATGCTTAAAAATTTGGAAGATCTAAATCCAGAGATCAGGGATTAAAAACTGCATAAAATGAGAGCAAATATAGACAAGTAGGTATGACAGATGTAAAAAATCATAATGTCTAGAGAAAACAAATAGAAAAATGGAAAGAGAGCAGTAAGAGCACTAAGTCTGAACCACCAAGGTTTCTGTGTAAAATTGCAAGAAGCACAGCAAGGCAAACAAAGAAGCTGGAAAATGCTGTACATGTGCAAGAAAGGAATTTTGACATTTTAGGCTTAACCCAAGAATGGTACATAAACAAAAATGCATTGGTAGTAGTTAACTAAAATTTTTAAAACGTAAAACAAAGGCACAACAGTGTGCAGTATGGAGCATGATTATACGTTATAGTTTTAAATTAGTAAAATGTGTAATCAAAGCATCTTAATGTATTTAAAACAGCAAATAGTTTTACTATTTTTTAAATATTAGAAGAATGTCCAACTTCAACTACATTTCTTTGTTATTCTTAGAAAAGAAATGCTCTCTGTGGTTTTACACATATGGTTATGTTAAACTTTCCATAACAAGCAAAATCTATGTAAGAATAGGTCATCAGCAGCATATTTTCTACCCATAGGTTAACTCCAGGCTGGTGGCTGCAAAACTCACTTCCTCATTATATAATACTGTTGCAGGACTGAAGACTAATTGACCTTCACAAGAACCCATTTTGTGACCCTTCCCTCTTAAACCTGATTTAGTTTTGATTTTGTTTGGGGTTTTTTTGTGTCAGCATGGACATTCCCTTATGAAAGAAATACACAGACAACTTCAGATGTCTCATGATCTTCCATCACACCCATGATACTCCCCTGTAGAACTGAAACCACAATTTATCAGAAAAGGGTGAGGTGTCATTCTACAAGAATATTTTAAGAAAACAGAATAACTTTCTCTCTCTTGTCTTTCAAACCCCCAGTTTCTGACTCTTTACTTAAATTATTTTGACAGACAAAACACAACACTGTAACAGCTACTGAAAAATAATTAACTCTACCCTAGCTGAAACCAGGACAACTCTATACACAGATGGCTTAATGAAGTTCTTTAAGAAAGCCTCTCAGTTGTAGCTATAAAAAGGCTAAAACTGAAAGTTGAAAGCTGATATGCAGGCACATGGGACAAAAACCCACGATGCCTGACATTACCATTCACATTCCAATGTTTGAACCCAAAACTCTACCAAATATGAGGACAGAAAATAACCTCTAGAACTTTTTTCCCTTTTCTCTTTTTTCTTTTAATTTATTTAAAGATTCTAGTAGAAAGTTCCTCTGTGAGGAAATAGGAATTTTCATACAGACTCGAGCTGGCAGAGTTCCTCTTATTGGCAGAATACATTTGGGTGACTTTTATAATAGCCCAAATCATATCTTTGTAGAATTTCTCCAAATGTTTATGTTTGGGCTGATGTATGTTGGGAGAACATTACAAATACTGTTTTTCAAAGAAGCATCATAACCAAATATTGCTGTTCCAACATCAACAGAGTTGAATAGACTTCTCTTATTCATTTTTCATAATCATTTGTGTTTCTTGGACAGTGCACTTACACTTTACCACTAGGATTGTGCCTGCAGTAGCAACTTTTCCTTTTGGAAGTAAGGAACTAATTAATAAGAATCTGCTTCTATTAAATTAATTCCTTTGAATAAATGACATTCGTGACTCTTTTTGTCTTGGATTTTAAAGAAAGGTATGGACTAATTTATCCAAAATCATGAGATAGTTGTCTAAAACCCCCAAGCAGCACTTTCAGGTGCTGTGCAAATTTTCTCAGGAGAGTTTTACTACACAAATTATATTACTGGCAGCAAGATCTTCACTCTACAAGAAATTCATCAAGCTAAAAATATTTAGAACTATGCTGGCATATGAGGTGATGATTGACATCAAACCAATATTGTGGTTGTCAGAGATCTAACAGTCTATGTACCACAGTGTACAATTTATATCCTCTATTTAAAAAGTCATAGATCTGTCATGGACCAAATATCACTGACCTTTATCATATTTCTGTAACAAACAATATCACTTAGCTACATCACACTGATAAAATCCTATTCTATGGGAAGTACTCTTAAACAGATTATGGTGAGAGTAAGCATGAAAGAGAAACATGTAATCACATACTATGACAATAACCATCCTATCAGAATGATTGATTAGCTTCTAAGACTTCATAAACACAGAAAATAACCTTTAACTTGGTTGCAAAATGAAAATGTCTGTGCAGAAAAATGGATGCTGCATTATGTTGTTATAAAAATTTGTTTATGATACTGCCAACAAGTTCAATTTCATCTGTGAACCTCCACAACACAAAAGAGAACCACTACAGCTTCCACAAAAGAACACAAAAAGAAAACAGACTCCATTCTCACAGCTATTGGAAACACAATTCGCAGTCCCAAGTACAGGCTTAGAAAGGCCAGAACACACATAACCCTTTAAAGTCATGTCCTTACTACTGCTTTTGAATCAAGCACTGCATAAACCAAACTGCTTCGTGGAAGATCATGTAAACTGTTGAATAATATTAACTTTGAACAAAAAAACCTCAAATTCTCTTTAGATAGAAATAGTTGCTGCACTTTGTCAGTGTGGCTGTAGTTGCTGCTTTATACATATTTCTTGCTATTCAGTGTCAGCGGAAAGGGTATTATTGGTAGGTTTGTTTCAGTGAGCCACTTGGTCTCAGTGTCACACAAAGAACTCTTTGTGGGATCACAGATTAGCATTAGGGCAGGCAGCCGAGAGAGATGAAAGGAGGATAGCTACACTAAGGGTGTACATAGCTTGCACTCATCAAATGCCTCAGGGAAAAAAATGAAGCAAAAAATCCATGTAATGCATAATTTCAGTAGTTGTCCTCTATTCCCTTAAGTTTCTAAAAAAGTGCTTTTAGTGGAAGTTCTAGCAATGTGCAGTTCTACTCTGGCACTTCAAGTCGCAGAGTCTTACACACAGGAAGTATTACCTCAGTACTGAGATCAAGTAGTATTTTAACATTCAGTTACAGCAATACTGTTCAAGAGAGAGGCAGGTATATTCGTATCTTGACAGAGGAGACATGTTTAGAATGGACCATTAGGTACCAAAAAACTTTACTGTACTAGAGTGTACATTTAGATAAAAGGATGAAAAGATATTTCAGAATAACTAGCATGTGCGAAAAATGACAAGCAAGCTGCCATTGTAGAAATCATTGTGAAAAAATATAAAATGCTTAAGTTATAAAAATCAAGACCAAATATTCTTGCACTACATCCATATATCTCTATATCCATATATCTCTAACTACACCAAATCATCTACATAAATTAATAGCAGCCATACAGTGCTCAATTCCAAACAGGAAACTGCCTGCAAAGGATGCTGCAGACATCTAGCATTCTGAATGAATTACTATTCTTTACATAGTCAGGATCTCCAATTTTGTGTAGAAGGATATTTATTTTTTGTATAGTAGAGAAAAGATGCAAATGTTGCATTAAATATAGAGGTAAATCAGAAGTGGAATCTAGTACTGTACAAGGATTAAGGAATAAAGTTAGTACTCTAGGAAACTTCTAATGGGAAACAAAACCTTGCCCATTTATTTTACCACATGTCAGTGCTAAGAATTCATAGAAGATGACTTGCAGCTTATCCTCACTATTTTATCTCTATTTGGAAACTGACATGAAATAAATGAATAGCTCAGTCTTCTGTGCACAAATGACCTGCACAACCACCACTATTCACAACTGGCACTTTTTGTTGGCAGTCTGAGCAGAAAACCTGAAGATTACATTGGCACCGAGTCTAAAATACGCTCTGAAACCAAATGATGGTCTCTTGAGAACACAGCTGAAGTACCTCACAGTGGAGAACAACTAGAACTACCCATGCTATTCACAGCCGGTGAGTAGAAGCTTTCTGTTTTCAGCATTGTCAGATTTTCATCATGCTTTATTTGGCAACAGTAAGCTTAGGTCCTGGTAAGTTATTAAAATATATTTGCCAATCTAGAAAACACTGTAAAGGCAAAACAGACTATATAATGGGTGCTAGATGGAGGACTATTCACTTTTGAGAAGTAAACACATATGTTTTTTAGGCAGTTAACAGAATAAAAAGAGTGTAAGTAGCAAACAGCAAAGTATTGCTGGAAATTATCCAAATATAAAAATTATATGTGAGTATATATATAACAAAACTGTTACTTTAAATACTTTCTTACCTTAGCATTTTCAATGCAAGGACAAAGAGCCCAAGCTGCACTTGCTTGAACATCTGGGTTAGGATTTTTCAACAATGACCATAGCAAGCGAACTCCATCTAGACTGTCAATTATCCTATTGCAGAAACAGACCAAAAAGGGAAAATTAATTATGGAGTATACAATGTTGAATCTCAAATTATATCAGTTTGTTTGGAGCACTGCTCTAAGAAACACTGGCATGATTTTGACACACTGTTTTGCTTTATGCAAGTGCTTGTGTTTTATTGTCAGCTAATCACCATCAACATATCCAGGAAATAGTGCCCACTACAATGGGCAGGTGTGAACAAATGATGTAAAGACAGAATGTTTCCTAACTAAATCTCATTAATGTTGTTTATTTTTTTCCAGCACTATCATTCAGAGTTCTTACAGAAGATAAAGTTAACTACATTATAACCAGAACTCATAAATGTGAAAACAAGCATGAGACTTTTTAACGATCTGCATGCAAAGTGAAATCTGAATTTGAGTATACTGGCTTCTTTCATATAGTAACAAATACTCTCCAAAACAAATATTTATGCCCAAAACTATGTACTTAACTTTTTTCAGTCTATGCTTAATGTATTTACCTTGCTCTATGACATATTTTAAAACACTACGTTTCTAATCAAGCATTAGAAATTAAAACGGTCACACCACAGAGCATCCTTTGTTGGGCACGAATAACGTGCAACTTGTTTCCCATATGTTCCTTACTAACAAGACCAACACTGAGCACTATGTTATAACTACTTAGACATACTGTAATCAAAGTATCTTCATGACTAGCTGAGAAATGAATTATCATCAGAATCATCTCTACACCATCTGTGTTATGTTTACATATCGATCAGGCTTGGGGATCATAACTTCACATTAGGTTCCAGTGAATACCCTAAATGGAAAGGAAGGTCAAACAAAACTTAATAGCCTTTACTAACATGCCTTTTTCAAAAAACTGTGTTAAACTCAAAGCAGATGACCTGAAGAAAAGCAAGTACACCTTCATTGTCTAACCTCAAAAGTAAAAAATCCAGTTGCATACAATGTGTTTGTATCTTTAACTGAAAATGCAAGAGAATTCAAAACACATTTTTAAGAGAGCTTAAAAACAGCAGATAAAGCATCTCATTTGCATTCACTATTTATGCTTTGCCAGGAGATTTTCAAACTAACTATAAAATGAACTTTGTATGTAATTCTATCATCATTTGAAGCAGAAAAAATAAATAAGGACATGAAGTCTGTCTAAAATAAGCAAGGACTGTATTCATAACATTTTTATGCAAACTGGTTAAACAACTATGATTTTCAAAATAATACTTTTTAAACAAAGCTATGGTTAAGCTAAAAGCTCCTAAGTTTTTTAAGATCTGCCAGTTTCAGTATAGCTTATTTTACACACTCAGCTCCAAATCAACTGCAAGAAAATCATCATTCAAAGGACAAATTCTGAAGTCTTAACACAACAAAATACAACAGTATGAGCACAAACTACACAATTACAAATATAGGTTCACATAGTAAGGATGACTTAAGCAAAAGCTTCAAAACTAACTTTTAAGTCCCTCCAAACCGCAGACACTTTTAGGCAATTTTAACATTATTATCCTGTCATTTCAGAAAGTACAAGGAAATTTTTCTTATATTGGAATTAATTAAAAAAGAACTCATGAATCTTTCCTCTAGTCAAGCAGAGTACTGATCATTTACCAACATGAGGTACTTCCTCCCAAGAGGGAGTAAATATAAATGACCCAGCTCCAACAAGTATATAAAAATCAAGAGATAGAAGCCAAACACTGAGCTCAGATTTTTCCACCACACTTAAAAAAACAACTTCTAGGCTGATTTATCTTTCCTTTCTATTTTTTTTAAAGCCTTCTTTTCAATTGAAAGTTTACTTTCATTTTCTTTTTAGTTTTCTTGTCTTCTCTTCAGTGTTTCAAGGTAAAATAGACTCACTGTATTGTTAATTTTCTGAAGTGTTTTGCCTTTCTCTTAAATACCAGAAAGACCAATTGTCTTAGATCAACAGAACTCAGCTCAGAATACCTGAAAGTACAGTTCTCTGACCATCCAACACGCATAAAATTAAACTAGGAAATAGTAGAGACAAAACAATAAAATCCCCAAATTACATTGTTCACCACTGATTACTTGCAGTTACAATAGATTAACAAAAATAAAAAGAACTCGACGTACAGGAATGATGCTCTTAAACTCTCATTCTGGAAGAATTATCATTGCGTAATCACCATGCAAGCACAAACCTTGTTATTTTCATCTTGCTGAGAACATACATTTGCCAATCTAGAAAGCACTGCTAAAGAGTTCAATTTTTTAGTCTCCCTATGGTTTCACTGCACAATCCAGCAGATGAAGAAAATGGGTGCTGAATGAGTGTATTTGCCTTAACAGCAAAGGGAACACTAAAATAAATGGTCCTGAAAAATGTTTCCTCTATAAAAGGGCTGAGACATTAATGTCCTTCCTATGTAAAAATTCCTTTTTAAAGCTGACAAAAATACACATTCAGTTTTCTTCACAAATAAACAAAGAAAGAGAGAGGAAAATAGACCTGTAATATTGAAAATTTTAGCTTTGATGACATTATGCTAAACAATATTATGATTTGCTTTTATATATAGTTTTTGTATCTAATTTTCTTCTCAAAATGTATTATAATATTATTAGCAGGATGCAGTAATAAAGCTTCTTACCACAAAAAATACAAGAAAATATAAAATTTACTTTGGTTGGCATTCAATTCTGTATTCATCCATAGTTAGTATATTATTCACTGTATGGTTTCAGTCAGTTAAATTATGTATTTTATAATAATTTGTTGATATTCTGATGATAAAATTAAACTACAGTAGAATCTGGAGCAAGCAACTACTCATGGGACTGTTAAAAGACAGGTTTTTTAATAAAAACGTAAAACATTTTCTTCGAAAGCTGAATGGAATCTCATAAAAGCTGAAATAATACAATATTTAGTTCATATAAAAATCTTTATTTAATACTTTAATATGCAAATATTTAACTGCTTTATAGAATAGTTGATCTGCTATTGTATGTACATACGTATGTAATGTATCTAATGTAGAGGACATCATTAATAGTCAAAATCTTAGCAGGAATGAAACTCAACCAAAGTAGAAATGTAAACTTTATTATAAGTAATTGCCACTTGGTCCTTCACTGTAAATACATAACAATATATAAATACGCGGAGTTCAAAAGCAAGAGCCCCGTTTCTATTCCTTAGTATAGCAAAGGCATCTCACAATAGAACTGGACCACCTCTTCTAATTCAGAGCCCTCTGTCACAGACTGTTCTTATTTGATCACTGATATAATTTAGAATAGGTGTAGATTATTCTGCTCCTCAAAATAACTAAAAGAAGTTGCAATGGCAGTTAGAACTAGCTGAAGATGCACTCCTGTCATATACTCCTGTGCTGGCCAGACACAATTAGAGTAGAGATGAAGGGATACATTCAGCTGGCATTATCACTCCTACCAAAAGGCAACTGCAAGGTGTAGGACCAAAATATCTCCCTGCTTCCAACACAGAACACATGTATGGTGTACATAGAATAGGTTTTATGGGCAAATAATTGTAACGCAATTAAACCCATTCAGAGATGACTGCAATTTTTAGGTTACAGTGAATTGGTATTTGCTATTTGACCAGTGCAGACTGGTCAACTTAAGATAATTTTCTTAATTACTTTTGTTGTCTATTCACAGGCAAAAGTTGCTTAATGAAGATTTTTCACACTATTTAAGAATCTCAATATCATTAAATCATTGAACAGCATGAGCAAGATGTGGCTTACAATTCTAGAAATTTACTTTGCTTTTTTTAATATATCTGAAATTAGCAAAGCTTTTAATCTGAAATAGTACTTCTCTTTCAAATTAAAACTTAATATTGAACATTTCCAGTAGAAATGTCAACATGAATTGCCTAAATATACATGCGTACACACAGCCTAGACATCTGTTTGTCATATCTATCATCTTTCTCTGCGACAATGTTACTTATCAGAACTTTGAGAACTTCAGTTTAATTGCCTGCCAATTTAGACCACAAATACAAATGTAAATAAACAAAGTTATACGGACTCTGTATTGTGCTCACTGGTAAGATTACAGGGTGCAATTCTGTCAGCATGTAATCTCATCTTTTTTGAAACCACAATTTAGCATTTTTCTTAAAACTTTCACTAGTTGCTGCTGACTGCTTTGATAAATAGTATTATATACCAATGACTAAAACTCCATCTGCTTGGCTAAAATAATTGTACATTTTAGTTTATAAGATTCTAAGCCCTCAGTTTTGAATGCCAGCGATGCAGTCTATGGATTTTCAAACGGAAAGGCAAATGAAAATCTAGAGTCAGTTGAAGAATAAACACTAGTCCTTTGTTTTTAGTAAAAGAAAATGAGTAACTGATAAAAAGTTCCTTAAAAAGATAAATTTACATAAAAAATGTACAGCAGCATCTCTGTCAGTGTTGGTACAGCAGACCAAGTATGGAGAACAGCTTCATGCTGTCTACATAAGTGTAAGGGAGTTCAGCCACATAATTATGTTGGGTTTTTTAGAAAAGCCAACTTATTTTTGGCTGTGAGAGAAGCTGGCTGCTGTTTTTTATTTTAAATAGCTCAATAGATTCAGTAAGAATCACTTAATTGCTTCAAGTTGCCTTGAAGTAAAGACTTGGCGCAGAAAAGTAACATTAGTGTACCTTCTGTTCAGTAGTTACAAGAGTCACAGTGTCAACTAGGAAACATAGCAGAAATAAAATATATGAAAGACATACAGAAGATGTAGATTCACCTATTCACCTATTAGTCTCTCTGTCAGTGCAAGCTTCCTCCATGAAACATAAGATAATTGCATAGTACTTCCCTCAGAATTTAACTGCACTGCTTCACAGAATATTCTCAGCTTTTTCTAGTCCATAATAACGTTTTATTTCTTATATTAATCACAACCTCTTCATTATATATCCTGAATCATTTAAAGAAATTATGTGAGTTCTACTCTTGGTCTGTATGGTCTTCACATACCTGCTGCTGCAAGGATAAGCACATTCAAAGTAGAAGACTGCTCAACTGAATATTTAGTCTCTAAGCCACACTTTGTTAAACACACTTGCAGCTAATGAAACTAAGAATATATCTGAAAATTCTCAATCCTTATGAGGGCTTAAATTTTTCTACATATGAAAGTCAATGATAGCAGAATCCAGGAAAATCATCATAATTTTCAAAGTTTCTATAATGCCAAACTAAAAAAAGTTACACTGTAAACAGAGCCTGTCTGTACCACATGACAAAAAAACCCAAGCCTCAAGACCTGCCAGCCAAATTTGGCAGGACAAAGGCAGTAGAGAAGAACTGATTACCTAGAACCCGACATTCTGAGAAATAAGTGATTATGAAATAAAAAAATGTAATAGGGATCCAGCTACATGAATCTGAAAGACCATAACAGCTAAGTATCAACCTGCTGCAACAGAAAATTCTCATCACCTGTATATACTCACAGGCTACAAGCGGCTTTGCTTCTTTCTAGAAGGCAATCTTGGCACATTTCCACACCCTTGTTAAGATGTGTCTTTTTGGTTAAGAACTTTAGAAAATGTTTACAGAAAGAGACTGAACTCCACAGTAGTTTTTAACAAGGCTATTTATTGTTTTAGGCCCCAGTTTTGTAAATGGAAAAGAGTCATACTACAGACTCTGTGTGTGTATTTCATGTCTTTGGTGACTTGTTCTTCCCCACAAGGAGAGCACTTTGGATGAGGAGATGAGAAGATACAATTTCAACTTCTGCTGTACTGGTCTGAGAGGAGAAGATAGAGGAATGAATATACTTTTTTTTCTTTTTCTTTTTCTTGGGTTTTTTTTGAGAGAGAGGTGGGGGTCAGTGGTGGGTGAGGAGGTTGCCTGTAAGTGCCCTCTGAGAGGCAGAGCACTCAATCAAGAAAATCATTTAAACATATGAACAGTTACACTGATGTCAATGTTTTAACTAAGCATTATTTTTAAACATTTTGCTAAAATAGTATCAAATTTATCCACACTTGGATGAATCATGCTTTGAGAAAAATACAGCAGCATTATCTCTTCTAGTACTACAAGCATAGCTAGCACAATACATCAGGTACATGGCACAGTCTTGCTAATAACATTTTTTGTGTAACTTTTTTTTGTAGTAGCAAAAAGTATATTCTACACTTATTTAACATCTTGCTTACTTGCTAATGTTTTGAAATACTTTTAGAAGCACTTCTAAAGTTGAGAATTTCAACAGAGAATGTTTTATATGAACCAAATTCTACATTTGATTCCTTTGTTCACTCTTTACAAACTCTAGAGTAATAGAGTATAAATTTTGTCCCAAATCTGTACTTTCTCCTTAAAGACAAGACAGACTTTGTTCTATCACAATTTTAGCAGCAACTCAGATTTTTTTTTTATGCTTATACTGAACACATTCCAGTATGAAGCTGTCCATACTGGGTACTACAAGGGACAGTTCTGAGTACTGGAGTATGTCTGAGGTTTTATAAATATCAATTTATATTTATTGGCATCTAAGTTTCTCAGTATTTGCAATGCTAATTCTCTTAGGTTAATACCTTATGCTAAAGGCTGATTTTTAGTGAGAAATGTCATTAAAATGATTTCATTTATTTATACTTTTATGCTTCATGGCTAACTGCTCACACAACCCATGTTTACGGTTATGTACCATCCAGCCTTTTGCCACTGGGTGACAGCCAAAGCATGAAAACAAAAGCCCTATTCAGGAAAAGAATTCCCTGCACTGCTATATGAATATCAAGTGATTATGCAAATCAGAACAGGAGGAGCTTAATAAAACTCTCTTTCCGACCTCCCTTATGTATAAGGAGGGAAATATGCTGAGAATCTTGAAGTAAATATCCTTGTAAGAGAACAGGAAGTGCAGCAAATGCCGACCTCAACATTTAACTGAAACACTTCATCATAAAACTCAATGATATTCGTAACTTGTACAAATCTACATCACAAAATCAAAGACAGTCTTTTTCTTTGGTTTTGCAAAGGAATAAGGGGAGAAAAGTGTCCAAAATGGTCTGAGTTCACAAAAGGAATGATGGAGAGGGACAAAAGAGATATACAATACAAGTAACACTCTACTACAAAAAAAATTAAGTTTATTTTCCTGACAGTAAATGTGCATGTTTCCTTTTAGAATAACTTTCTCTAATTTAGGCTATTCTTAATGACTTGAGAACAGATGTAAAAAGAGAAGGCAAAACATGGACCTATCATGCAGCACTTCAGAATGGTGCTTTGTAACTTTGAGTTTCAACTTTAACAAAAATCAGTTTCCTAAAGGTTTATTTGATTTTTCTCAAAATGCAAAAGCTTTATATTCTATACATTTCCTTAGTAATTTTTTTAATCTATAGCACATTTACAGTAGGATGTAACTAACCCAAACAGTTCTGTAAAAAGCAAAAAGTAAAATACCGTTTAAGTCAGATTAAAATCTACTATATTTGCATCAGAGTAACTAATTTTTTTTCCATATTTAAAATGCTATGAATATTAATAACTTACATCATATTTTCAGGTTCCATTGCACAAGCTCCCACTGCTTTGTTGACGTTCACAAGCAGTGCCCGATCAGTTGTAGTCAGTAACTTCACTATAGGTGCAATTCCACCACATCTGCGGACAGTGCCTCGATTTTCTTGCTCTTGGCAACATTCTCCCAGTGCTCCAATGACATTTTTAAGGACCTCTTCAGGCTGATCAGTAAGCAGCGTTACCAAAGTTTCTACAGTTTTATATTCCTGAAATCTAAAAGGCAGCAATAAATCCAAAGCTATTATTTTCAGTATGTTACCACTACAAGCTTGATTTTTATAATTTAAGTATTATAATTGAAGTACATGTTTTAATTTCTGAATGTAAATCATCTTGTTGAAGAAATCCCGATACAGGTAAACCATTCCAATCATTTATCCTAACTGTGATATATAGCCTAATTTCTTACTCTACCTTTCTAATTACTTTTCTCTAATTTAGCTAAGAATCTTCTGAGTAGTTTGAGAGTTTTTTTAAACTTGACATGTGCATGCAACACCTACAAATAGCTGAAAACAAACCAGAAGACTGGCAATTACTGTGCTATCCTAACCTTCAGCACTTTTTCCTGCCATGTTAACAATAGCTAGAGTAGTACTGTACCAGACCCTCCTCCACCTCTCTGAACCAAAGGATCATCCTTACTTTTCACTAAACATCAGCTTTTTAGAGAGTTTACCCTGACCAGTTTTATACTTAGTTCAGGCCTAATACATTACATTTTCCTGAGGTCAGAACCATAGTTCTAATACACTTCTCCAGCACACTGTTAGATTTCAACTTGTAATTAAGAAATAAGTTGACAGAAATTTGACTTGACTGCTATATTAATACTTCCCTCATTCTTCATGGAACTTTTAATACTGAGAATCAAAAATATGGTTTTTAAAATCTTGGAGGTCCTATCCTACAAAGAGATGTGTGCTAAACCTCAGGAGTTCATCACTCAGAACAGGACTTTTTCGTCGGTTCTGGAATCATCTCCAAAGTTGGTTTTTTTTTTTTTGTTGTTCAAAACTTAAGAGGATTCTTAACACTTAACAAATACTGCATCTTCCTTTTATACATTTCCTGATACACCTTGACAGTTCCATGGGGTATATCAAGGTAGATCTAACCTGCATATAATCTAATTATCTGAGAAAATTTCTCTGAGGGTGCTGAATTCTCACTTGTGCTTTCCTCCAAGCCCCTAGCTTCTGGGAATGTCTACTTGAGCTACAAAAACTATTTTCCAGGAATCAGTTTCTCATGTGGCTTTTCTTTCATACAAAAAAATATTAGTGTTTCTGAGATTTTTATGGCAGAACTAGATCTGTTTCAATAAAAATTAATCTTTCCAAGATGGATTATCAGCATAATAATTAAAGTAACTGAGAAATGAGAAACTTTTGTTTTTCATCATCCAAACCTTTGCTTAAAGAGAAATTTTCCTCTTTGTTCACCGTAATTCGGAAGTATCCCTACAATTATTTTTTTCAAGAGTAAACACCAACAGCATGAAAAAAAGCAACAAAGTAAGCAAACAATTCAAAAAACCAACAAAACAAAACTGATTTTTGCTGGCATTTCAAGTGCTTCACAGATGGAATGACGTGAGCTGGCTCTGCAACAGGCAGGCTGTGCTCTGACAGAGCTGTTGGCTCGGGCCATCTTGTGTCCAGGAGCAGTGCCGCTGCTCCCACGCCCACTGCACCCGGAGCTACACGGGCACAGGCACCTGCACCAGCTCATGGCCGAGCCAGCACAACATCTCAGCAGTGAACCTCAGGCATAGGAAATACTCCTGGAGCACTTCAGAGATAATTAAGTGCCGCTGCAGGAGCCAGCAGGGTTTGTTAGTTCTAGCTTCATGCCAGATTCAGGCTCATCCCTCCAGATCTACTTAGGTGTTTTCATATTATCCTCACTCCCTTTTCTTTAGTGCCCTCCCATCTTGAGTTTGGATAGGGTTTACTGCTTCAGACTCAGCACTATATAACACGTGAATTCAGCTGGAGCTGTGCCGGGCTAGTATCCTTTGTGGAGCATCAAGCACTTGCCAAAGATATGTGAGTAGCCCAACAAAAATCTGTTTGCAGTTGGACAGAATTATTGCCTACAGCTATACTAATAAATAAAACAGGCTAGGGCTCATTCTCTAGCCCTGAGGACAAGAAGGACAACATAGCATCCATATGGCTAAAATCTCTTATCCTCACAATGCAGGGTGGCCTCGCCCATTCTGTCTAATGGGAACAATCTGTTGCCTGCACTGTTCCCAAGGAGTGTCTGGGCATTGTCTGGGTGAGCGCTTGCTGGCACAGACCAAACTGTGTAAGGGACTGTGCTGGCAGTTAAACAGTATGGATAATCCTAACATAGAGCCTGAACCCTGAAAGGTTTGGCCCTGTTTAGTTAACTAGTACAGAGAGAGCCATTCAGCCCATCTCATCACTGATTGATCCAAAATCAGGATACCTCTGCACATACCCAAAGTCCACAGAAAAGAAGGATACATCCTCATGAAAAGTTAGTTTACTGTGCAATCAAGAACGCAAAAAGCAGTAGGACAGCAGTAAAGGATGTAAAGACCATAGGTCTGTACGCCAACAGTTTGAGAACGCATTTAGGAGAGTAAAAAGCCAGAACGTAAAACCTGGAAATCTTCCTAATTTTTATCCAGTCTTCATCTGTCGTATGTGCTTATCCAGCAAGGTACACTAAAATTAGGGCAGCAGGAAGATGTTACCACTTACGAATACTCTTTCTAACCTTTCTAATTCATCTTTCATTCTTTTGTACAGAGCAGCATAATTTCAGCAAGAAACTTAGCACATATGCAGTGGAGCCAGATTCTATTTTTCAGGTAAGGTGCACGCATCTGATAAATAAATTTTAGACAAGAGGGTAAAGTGTTCTCAATCATTACACTGCTCCATGGAAGATGGAGAGTGACAACTCCTACAGTCACATTCTCAGATAATTACTCAGAATCCTGGTACTGAGAGGTTGCTGGTACCTACAGTAGGACTCTCATCAGTTAATTCCACTCATTTAGAAGCTGGGTCTCCAGACTAAGCTATTTTTCTGAGCCCCTTCTGTAGTCAAGAAGAGAGGCATGTAGGCTAATTATCCCAGACTCCAGTATATTTCTAATACGTATTAGATATGTATCCTACAGTGAGATAATTTGGTTTCTGCCTCTCTTGATGTAAAATGTTAAAGTTAAGTGTACTACATGCTCTCTCTACCATGCAGCAGCGATTCTGGCTTGTAAGCTACACACAGGAGGGGGATATCAGACATGGCCACATGTCAAATGTTTAGTATGTGCTAGTACACCTCCTGACTCATGTCCTATAGCTTAACTAGAGGCACCACTTGTCTCCATTGACTGCTAAGATTCTAGGAACTTCACACTGTACCCTGATGAGGTCAGGTGGCAATTTTTTAAGTACTATAAAACCTAAGTTGAAAGCCCAACTGATTATAAAGACTGGTTATGAAGAATCATGACACAACAGTTGTGAAAACAATAGAGGCCTGTAAAATCAAAACATGATAATGTAATAAATGCTTGTAAAATTAAATTCTTACTTTAACACATTTTCTCTACTGATTGCACATTTCCAGATTGCTCCTGTCACAGCGGCCAAAAGTTGTTTGTTTTCACTGTTATCAAGCAGAACAGATAGTGGCTGTAGACCTTCATGTTTTCTAACCAGGTCACGTATTTCTTCATCTTCTGCACACTATAAAAAACAATTAAACATTTATGTGATGTAAAAACGTGTAAAATGATGTCTTCAAAAGCTAGCTGTATTACATTTTAACTAGTAAAAGCTAATAGAGAAGAAAACATAAATATTATATTCAAGCATCTGAATATGCTAACAACTCACTAAGAGAGTTTGACAGTAAACTGCTCCTGTATATGCGGCAGTGCTTGTACTGTCACATTGTCCACTTTAGGGGCAAACAAACAAAAAACCCAAAACAGCTCTATGCACAGTATGCTTTACCTCTCTCCACTGGTTACCTGTGCAACTTAGGGGTTGCACACAAGAAGAGCAAGTAGGAACCTAATTATAATATTAAATATGCAGCTAAAATACTCACAACATTTCTATAATTTTTTACACATTAGAGAAATAGTGAAATTAAGAAAATTTAAAACTGACAATGACATGAAAACAAAGGGCAAATGCTGGTTCTGATCTACTGATTGTAATACAATTACCTTAAATATGGCACTTGCACAATGCATCTGGAGCTCCTCATGTTCACTACTCAGATTTTTCACTAGGTTCTCAATCATGCCTTCTGTCCTTATTGCAAGTCTGTAACTTGGCTAAAAAGATAAACTGCATCTTTTAGATCCTGCATATTAACAGTTAATAGACCACAATAATAATACAATGCTACAATTCTAGGGTTTGATATTGAGAAGCCTTGTACTTTACATAAGCACAAGTCATCATCGCCTTGAAAATACTACTGATGATGTCAAAGGTAAGCAAATACAGACATTCTCTGCAGTGCTCTTCAAATCACCTGTAAAACGAGGTACTGCACTGCCTATCTTGTAGCCACTTGGCTTACGCAGAATGCAGAATATTCTGAAAGGTGTCCAGACTCCCTGCTCAGACCCAAGAAAGCAAAAGATGCTGCAGAATGGGATCAAGAAGTACCCACTCACTTCATCGAGAACCAGCAGCCAAAACAACAGATCTATTCCTAAAACAAGGTTACAAAAACATGTTCTCAGAATTAACATTTTTTAGTGATATTTTCATCCAAATTTTAACCTACAGGCATTGTAACAGGGGATCATTTTTTAAGTGAGGGAAACATCTGTGTAAGAAATGCATTTAGTGTTCCTTCCAAGTTAGGCCATACAAGAAAGCCTCAAAAATGACACCTTCTCAATATATACTTACTGAACCTAAAACCTGCCAGGTTTGTGTCTCGTGGAACATGTATAAATTTGTGAAATTCAAGAAGCTTATTTTTAATAGACAAAGTGTTTAATAATGTAAAATCTCTTGAAGAATTATGTGTCTTGTGCCTCAAATTCACCAAGACAAATTATGCATACTTTTTTATCTGAAATGCAATATACCTCACATTCAAATGAAGATACAGAATCATAAACAAATAGAATCATTTAGGTCGGAAAAGACCTTTAAGATCATTGAGTCCAACCATTATCCCAGCACTGCCAAGTCCACCACTAAACCGCATCCTTAAGTGCCACATCTGCACATCTTTTAAATAACTCCAGGGATGGTGACTCAATCATTCCCCTGGGCAGCCTGTTCCAGACAACCCTTTTGATGATACTATCCAATCTAAACCTCCCCTGATTCAACCTGAGGCCATTTCCTCTGATCCTACTGCTTGTTACTTGGGAGAAAAGAACAACCCCACCTGGCTCCAACTTTCTTTCAAGTAGTTGGAGGAATGGACCAGGTCCCCTCTGAGCCTCCTTCTCTCCAGGCTAAACACCCCCAGCTCCCTCAGCTGTTCCTCATCAGACTTGTGCTCCAGACCCTTCCCCAGCTCCATTGCCCTTCTCTGGACACACTCCAGCACCTCAAGATCCTTCCCAAATTGAGCGACCCAGAACTGAACACAGGATTTGAGCAGTGCCAGGAGGATGATCACTGCCCTGGTCCCGCTGGCCACACTACTGCTGATACAGGCCAGGATGCCATTGGTTTTCTTGGCCACCTGGACACTCACTGGCTCATGCTCAGCCCTCCAGATCTTTTTCCACCAGGCAGTTTTCCAGCCACTCCTCCCCAGCCTGTAGTGCTGCAGGGCTTGTTGTGACCCAAGTGCAGGACCTGTCACTTGGCCTTGCTGAACCTCAGACCAGTGGCCTTGGCCCATCAATCCAGCCTGTCCAGATCCCTCGCAGAGCCTTACTGCCCTCTAGAAGATCGACACTCCCACCCTTGGTGTGTCTGCAAACATTGAGGGTGTCGAGGGTGCCCTTGATCCCCTCAACCAGATCATTCACAAAGATATTAAACAGAACTGTCCCACTCCTGTAATCCCTTACATGGCCATGCTAAAAAATATTTGTATTTAAATCTAAAAACTGAATATACTCAAAGTTGCAAAATGTGCCAAGGAAATCCGTAGAAAAATCACATATATTCCTTTCTTCTATTTGCAATGGATCAGACCCAATGCACAAGGACACTGTAAACCACTCCACCCTGCATTGCACTGGATCTTCTTGGCCACACCTGCAGGTTAGCTTTGTAGAATTTAAATGCACGGATTAACCAGACTACAGCATCTTAGGTTGCCAAATCTGTAAAGTATGATGAAAAAAATCATAAAAAAAATAAACTTACTAAGGCTTTCATTTCTACATTTTTTTTCTTTCACATATTACTCCTAGCCTTTTAAATAAAAAATGTGGCTTTTACTTCAATCCAAGTTGTGACCTTCTCAAAACAACTCTGATTACACAAAGCATCTACTTTCTGACAGGATAACTGATCTGATTTAAGTGACTGTAGAATGCATTTTAGGGGCCAATTTCTTTAATGCTTAGAAATAACTTAGCTATATGTGTTTACTCACCTCTGAGGCACATTCTTGTAGTGTGCCCACTATTGGAATTAAGATGTTTGTGTGTGAGCATTTGAGCCATCTAGCTAGTAAAGGAATGCCACCAGCTTTACGGATTGCTTTCTTGTTTTTGGTGCTTTTGCTGCAGCTCCAGAGTGCCAAAGCCCCGCAGCGTGCTGTTTCAGTGTCTTTGGCTTGGTATGATGATCCCGCGGAAATAGATTCCAACAGCTCAACCTAAAAAAAATACGACTTTCTTAATATTTACAGGGAACTTTGATATCATGCTGCTTTTTAGTTATGGTAAACACTACAATAATCAAGTTCACAACACATGATGTGTTTTTTGAACAAAAATACGCATATGACAAGGGTACAAATTCTAATGTCTGCTTACCAATTTCTTGATTCCTCCATGTTGCCTTACTGTCTTTCGTGCTCGTTTAAATCTAGCAACATTGGCAATTGTTTCAGCTGCCAAACATTTTAGATCGGTATCTGGAGAGTCCAATATTTTCACCATGATCTCTAAGCCTCCAAGATCTGCAATTGCATGTCTGATCAATACATTTTGACTAATTTCCTTCAGGATTTTTAATGAACCAGTCTAAATAATGGGAAATGATAAAAGTTAAACATTATTTAGGTATACAAAAACATTAACAGTATTTAAAATGATGGGTTATTTAATTTTTTTTCTTTATATTTAATCGGGAGAGAAAAAGGAAACTGAAAGTCAAAGAGAGATGTCTTTCTAAAAAATCAGAATAAAACAAGAAAATACAGAGATGAGAAAAGAAATCAATTTTCTTTATACTCTGAAACTTTGAAACTTGAAAAAATATTCTAATAGAAAAGGCATATTCATTGCTCTTTTTGACAAAGCTAGTTACCTGACATTTAATTTCTTCTGTGTCAAGTAAATTAATTAACACTTCAAGACATCCAGTGTCTTTGATGGCCAGCTGACATGTTTCTTGAGACAGATTTAAATCTCTCATTGAACACAGTGCAATTACAGTAGCCGTTGGATCACCTCCCTAAAATAAAGCAATTAATTAACAGATGTGTAAAGTGCACTTAATAAAAAATTCAATCACTTCTACTCGTGCTAGTAAAACTACTACTAAAGAAGAAACATGGTAGACCATTTTGATTCTATGGCATTCAATAAGGCAAACATAGTAAGAAATTGAACTATTGATAAAGTCTGTAAATGGCATAAAGATTCAAATGAGTGAATAGCTCAGGTGGAAAATGACTAGCATGGCTTGCTGTGAATAGACCAGGTTGGATGTTTTTCTAAATGATAAGCTCTATTTCAATCACTGCAACTAGACTAAAAGAAAGAAAAAATCAAAGAATACAACACAGAAAGTTAAACCATATGACAGTGGATTCTTTTGAACCTATAATATAGATTTACTGTCAATAAAATCAGGGATGAACCGATGCATGGAAATTAGGAGAGCTGAGCTACCATGTAGCTGCAACAGAAGCTGGAGTGCATAAACATTGCCAGCTGGTACTAACGTGGAAGTTACAACTTAGAGTACCTAGTAAATCAAACTACAGCATCCACCTCCTGCATTCCAGGGAAGCTTTGGCTCCCATCCCAATCTGGACTGTGCTGCCCAAGCCCATCTCTTTTAAATCAGAGTTTTGAATCTGTAAAAGATTTTTAGCCATTCCTTCCCAGAGGAAAGTGTTCTGCTAAATTGTGGACATCATAATGAAACATAGAATATTGAAAAACAGAGTAATGTTTGCTAATATAAAACAGATCTAACAAAACCAGAACTTTTGAAGCGTATTTCTCTTAAATGTAAACAGAAACAGTAAGACAAATACAGTACAAAGAATTTAAATCTAATATGCTCTTCAAGTTAGGATAAATGTAGTAGAGAATCACAAGTGAGAAAATACATCCAAAAATAATGTGAGAGAACTACTTCATAAAGTTTCAGACCAGTAATTTACATCAGAAAAAACACTTCTGCTAATCAATAAAGTATATATTCATAGCGCTTCATAATTTTTACTTAAATTTCTTCTAACAACAGATACCACAAAATTTCCCCAAAAAAGTAGTTAAATATAAAGGTATTTTTTAAACATCTGTAAAAGAGTGTCCTAGAGGAAGATGCCCACAATTTTTAAAAATTATCTTTTTTTAATCATCTTTATCATCTTGACTTCAGGAGAATGAAATGTGTCTTCTTTTAATAACATATTTTCATCTACTTTGAAAATATGTCCTAGAGTATAAAATAATGTAACAATTTCTCAAACATCTTCCTAGAGAAATCAGTTTATCTACACATATAAAACTCTAAATTATTTTTTTTAAATCCGCAAAATATGATTACAAAACTACACAGAATATTCTGCAGCTCAAAAAAACTAACAGCTGTCCTTTCATGAAAGTTGTGGCCTTTTCACATAGATTAGACTTTGACATTTACTTTGCTTTGTATGATAAAAAATTTGCAACAGGTGTTTTTAAAGAAAACTTGTCTTTTTATTATTTTACGTAAGTGTAAGAAGTATACTGCTAACCTGAAAAGTGATGTCTCTTTTTCTGAGGACTGCTTCTCCTACACTGAAACTGCATTGACACATAGCAGAGTCATCCATAATTCCCTTATCTTACATGTATAATGGTTGGCATATGACATTTAATGTGGACCAGGTTTTTAAAAAATAAACAGCTTTTAATTTTCTTATACTGAATAAAAAAATACAACTGTAGATATTAAAATATATATATATATGCATGTTCTTTTTTAAGCTTCAAAAACTAACACACCACTTTAAGTGTTTTTAATGTAAAACCACGATCAAATATTTTTCATATGTGCTGAAGCATCCGTTCTACAAAACAAGAAATATTACTGCTGGTTTCACCAATTATTTTTTGTTTCTTGAAGTTATCCTTACAGTAAGTCTTGCAGTAGTTACAGCATAGATTTGAACATGCATGGAAATAGTTACCTCTCCATTAAGTTGACATAAAATCTGCATCATGTTGTTATACCATTTGAAATCTGATATGTTGGAAGCAAAATAGACTCTATTGGCAGATCAACAATCAATTTTAAGGCTTGAAATTAAACACAGACTACGTTAAAAATGTGTCTCTTTTCCTATATATTGGTATAACATATATCTCCACAAATTAAATGAAAATAAACCAGTATCACTGTTACACTACTAGTAGAACATCTTCTGTGCACTGTATTTCTAATGTCTCTGTTACAACACTCAAGCTCACAACTGAGAACAGTTCAGAACTGAGAATTAAAGAACCACTGACAAGATGAAAAAAGAATGAAAAGAAAAGAAAAACACAAGCAAATACAGACAGAAACCAAAATACAGTTACCAAGGAACACACAAGTTCAAACCATCATTTTGTTTGGTACTTCTGTAATAATCAGGAGGAAAAACTCTGTGAGTCAATGGCAAGCTTTCAACAAATGGAACCAAGAAAGCAAAACCGTTAAGGGGTCTTTTTTCTGCATTAACCTTTAATATATTCTGCTAAAGGTTACTTAATGCCACTGATGGTGTAGTGAACACTCTGACTATGCTAAGGACATAACTAGTCAGTTAGTACTTAGATAACTTAGATGTTTTCATACTAGATAAGCTCAATGGACTGCTCTATGGTACTGAGAGAACTGGCTGATGCCATGATTAGTTTGCAGAACTGTAGAAGGAAATCTGTTGTTATCAACAGAACACAATACTGATATTATCTATCAATATCACAGTGTTGCCAAACAAAAAAAGCAAACTTTACAGAGAGACTTATAACCAGATTTGTAACCTGTAAGATACAAGAAATCCTCCCTCTTTGGTTTGGCACTGCTCAAATTTAAGTACTACATTCATTCTAGGTATTATACTTCAAAAAAGATACTGAGAAAGTTGATGGAGACGAGAGGACACCAAAATATCTCAAAATTATGATCTCCACTGAAAAATGGAAGGAACTGGAGCTGTTTACTCTGGAGAATAAGAAGATGGTTTAAGGAACACCTTCAATGCCAATCACCTGTTCTCCAGGTCCAGACAAGAAATAATGGGGTTTAATGGCATCAGGGTTGATCCATTCTACGTAATAAAAAAGACTCAACAAAACCAACTTTAATGGTAAGAACATTTGAATTCTTGAATATATTGCTTACAGCAGTCATAAAATCTCCATGACAGGAAAGAAAAGGTAGAGAAATATTTGTCCAGAAGACACACATTGATGCTGTTTTACAAGAAGATGGAGTCAATGACTTCCTACATTCTGCTCTAGTCCTATTTTCTGTTATTTATTTTTTGTGAACTTTTCCTACCATGAAATTTTGGAAATAATAAATGGTTTTGATATTTACTTATTTTTTTAAAAAAATAATTGACCCATAATAGATAATACGATCATAGATACAGATAATAGATAATAAAATATATAGGCTTAAGTTTCAATAGCACATGTCCCATCCCAATTAAATCATTCCTAGTCAACACAAAGCTTTAATTTTTGAACGGATGATGTCAGTTCAGCAGGCTAGGAAAGAAAGATACAAAATTTCCTCTAGAGCCATCTCTTTCAGCTGAAACCTAAAGGCATTACAGGAGTACAAGTAATAGAAGTATGAACAGGATTATAAAGAAGATTATTCCAAATTTGTAGCTCAATTTGAAGCAACAGGAAGTGTATGCATAGAAATACATAAACATTACAATAAAGTTACAGTGCATTTCAGTTTCCCAAGAGAAAGCAAAATTAAGTAAAAGGAAAATTATACAGTTTTTGGCTCACAAATATCTCTATCAATATGGTACCTATTTGAAAGGTGCTCTACTAATTTATTTAATTTGGTTTAGGATTTAGAGTGAACATGACTGAATGCTACCAGAAAATGAAATATTGTTTTACTCTGCATGGTAACGTCAAAGACTTTTTTTTTCTGTTTAGACCAATGGCTGACATCTATTTTGCCAGAGTAGAAGTGTATTTTCTCTACTATATTAAGTAATCCTGGACAGATAGTTAAATGTACATGCCCGTGATAACAAGCCTATGGCTGAATAACAGGAAAGAAAACTGCTGTTTGTGGGCAGTTTTTTCATTCTTCTGTATAATACCACAATTTTGATTATGAGTATATACAATCTGAATGGAAATTACAATATACTTGACAAAATTAAGACCAAACATACCAAGTCAATATATTTTCAAAAAATACTGAAGAAACAAAATAGCATAATGTGATAGCCTCAAAAAAGTTGGTCAAATTATTGTTATATCAGACTTCTTAAATTAGAATTCATTAATGGAACAAAAAAACTCCTAGAAAAAAGAACATTGTTTAAGTGGAATCCCAGCCAAAAGG
Source organism: Lycocorax pyrrhopterus obiensis (assembly GCA_014706295.1). Classification (NCBI taxonomy): domain Eukaryota; kingdom Metazoa; phylum Chordata; class Aves; order Passeriformes; family Paradisaeidae; genus Lycocorax; species Lycocorax pyrrhopterus. Next base: position 16,213,468 of record JACSVZ010000002.1, on the reverse strand, counting down.
AATATTGTAATTTTTATAAAACAAGAAATCCAAAACAAATAGTAAAGTATGAAACAGAATTCTTAGTTTAAAGGTTTGTGACTTTTTTATTTTCTGTTGAACTTGACTCTCTTAAATCACAGATCCTTTTGTAATTTTCTGCTAGAAAATACTTCCACATCTAAATAAATTTTGATACAGCTTAATGAAAGACTGAGTATTGCAATATAAAATACATAATATGCTTCAGCAAGGCAATTTTTCTATGCTAGTGAATCTCTAAACACTCTGAGTTTTGTTATGGTTTAAATACTAGTTCCAATTTTTCATCTTAGTTTATAAAACATACAAGCTGCAACTTGTTAAGACATGAGTTATGGACAAGTATAAGTGAGTTATGGAATAATTCCCTGACCCACTTCCTGAATCTTCTGGCGTTCTTTAGCTCCAGCCTGGCAGTATGTAAACCATACAGATTAATATACGTAAAGCCAGTGGAAAATCACAGGCATCACAAAGTTTCAAAACATTCACACTGGACTACAACAATGCACAGAAGCTGCACAGTTTTAGTTGCAGATTAATACCTTGACCTTGACCCTACACAGTGGCAGAAGTGACACATATATCATGACCTAGATACAGTTTAAATTGTCATATTTTATGAAATTGAAAATAAAGAGTTTTCACAAGAAAGAATGTCTATTATTTTCTGTGTGAACCAGGAGGTTTTGTTAGGCAAGCATTGATTCCCTCTTGAAAACTCTTCCAAGACATGTATCCATTCTGTTAGCTTTCCTTTTCTGATTGATAGAAATTGGACTCTGCTATAGAGGAGGTAAGAGTCGAACAGTTCATGTGCAAACATATGAACTTTTACTTCACTGGACTAGGAATAATAGAATACTTTTCCTAGTAACTTCTCAAACCTCAAACTTGGAAAGAAGTGAAATGGTGATCCCAAAACCACAGAAAACCTGGCCAAGATAATATATAATATCTTAACAGTGCAAGTTTATCTTCTAGTCCGTTGTGAAATTTTCGGTTTAGGGGTGCATTTCTTCCCCAGATGCATCTGTACAATTTTGTAAGGACACTTCATCTGAGGAAAATAAAGCATGTACGTGTTTTAAAAGAATATGTAGAAATCAGAAGGAAACAGGATTGAATGAGAAAGAGAAAAGAGTCTAGAATTAAATTTAAAAAAGAAAAAAACCCTACACAAACAGCACTACTGTCAACAGTAATTTAACATCGTAAACTCTGACTGCAGGCTCTGAGATGAGACACATGCTGCCCATAACACAGATGTGCTACTGACCTTGTGTGACAGTGTCACACCTGCCTGAGCATTTGTGATTTCGCCTAGTACTTGGCTCACAAAGAGGATAAAAGCCTTAATGTTATTACAGCCATTTTAATTTTATGTATCCAACTAATTTAGGAAACCAGCGGACGTGAATCTGAGAAGATAAGTTGACGAGGTTGAACCAGGAAGGACCTTTGCCTCTGCAGACTACTGGAGAGCTTGCACACTGTTGAAGCTTTACAAGGACTGAACAGACAGAAGAGACAGTGTCATTTGAAACTGGCCAAAAATTTTTTTTGCAAGGAAAACAAAATTATAAAAATAGTTTATGAAAAACTGAGAGATAGGTGCTCTCTGGAGAAATGAAACAAACTTAGAAACGGGGCTTAGTGAGAGCATAGGAAAAACAAATATGGGTGAAGACACGGCTGAAGCACAGGCATGCTTCTGAGATAACTGTGTGTATAGTGAGCTGTGATTAAATTGAGCCCAGAATAATGTGGAACACTTAAAAACAATGCAGAATGTTGTTCTCACTACTTAAAACTCTTGCTACCTTTCAGACACAATCCCATTCTAATTATTTAGGAAACATAACAATTTGATTATCTATTTCATGAATATAAAACCTGAAGTCAGACTGAGACAACTGTGGCAATTTACTACTATTTTAGAGGTACTACAGTTATGGTGTCAAAACCATAGCTCATTAATTTCATTACCTGCTTTCATCATAGAATACTACCCTGCAGAAAGAGGAGAATCAAACTTAAGTTATTTTACATTCTTTCCCTCAGTCCTTTATTTTTCATCTACAATCTCTTCTTTCCCCCTTTTTACTGAATTCTGCTTACTTTTTTTCTTTATTTCTAGATTGTCTTTCATCTCATCAGCTATGAAACTCTAAGGAATGTGTGACCCTGTGAACATTAATTAAACCTCCACTACACAGAAATTCATCAGATTTGGTGTTGGTGTTAATGGTCAAAATTCAACTGGTTGTTATAAATTTTATATGTCTCTTGGGATGAAGAGTGATTGTATGGTATTTTGATGAGAGACCTATTCCAGCGCTTCAGAGTTGCCAATTATAATAATAAATTGAGAGTTCACCATTTGCCAGTATTTCCTACCTAGTAAAGTTATCATAAAAATATTTCTTTTTCATGATCAGCACTATCTAGGTTGTTAGAAAATACATATCTTACCTATAAAATGCATTTTTCACATATTTTTATTTCCTTTTTTTTTCAGTAATCCCATTCTTTATCAAATTTTAAAATAAAATCTTGGCTAGTACTGGAAGATGGGAGCAAGAGACGTTCATGAACACTAAAGAAGGGAGTGATATGAAGGCTGACAGGTTTGCCAAGGCTGACGGGTGAGCCAAACACGTGCCAGGAAACACTAGCAGGTGGCACACGATTATGTCACATACATTTGGTATTTGCTGAAAAATAACAGCCTTAGCCAAACTAAAGAAAAATTTATTTTTCATCTTGATTTTTCTGTCCAGTTGAATAACCTCCTCCAGATTACCCCACCATATACTTTCATGAGGGAAAGGAAAAGATTTGTTGTTAGACATTCTACTAATAAGGTGAGTTGGTCAAAGTTGGTCACTCCTGTAAAAAGGCATTATACAGAGACAAAGTTATTACATGTACAAAAATATTTTGCATGCATTTACATATGCTTATTATGCATTTACCAGCTAAAATACAATCTCGTGCAAGTCTTGCCAGTAAGATATTATAAAGAAAAAACAGATAAGTCTTATCCACAGATTGTAGAAAAAACTTTGACGTGCAATATATGTCCTACACAGATTAGGGACTTTTACTCCTCCTATTAGATTCTAACATTTGCATCTATCATACATACAGGGCCAGATTTCAAGACTACAGGAACATCCATAAACAACAGATTTTAGACTTTTTCTGTAAGAATGAAAAAACTTTTTGAGAAGTATTACAATGTGCAAAATAAGCAAACAAATGTCTGGTACTTCAGTAGGTAAATTGTAACACTAACACTATTTTTCCTTGTCTTACTAAATTTGAAATTACTTTTTGTGTAATTTACTTTGAGCAATTAGTATTTGAAGACTATTTACTTCTATTTATTCCTTTGGGTGGGATGTTCATGTCTTTTTCTGAGGTCCTGCACGTTAGAATAAAATAGAATTACTTTTCTGCTAATCCCAAAATACAATTGATTTCTTAATACATGGCTCATGAAGCTGATTTAAATTTTTATAATGAGCAGTAGTGTAATCTTAATAATATGGAATGTTTCCAATACCATTATGACTTAAGAAAGCTATATTTTTCCATGATGCAGTTTAAAAATACTGTCTGTCCTCTATTGTATGTAAATTTTGAGAAAAAATCTATGAGCCACATCAACATCTTCACAAGTGCCGTAAATTTATCACTGGTTCTTATAAAAGAGTTGCTGTGTACATCAGCTGCTAAATCACACAATTTTCATTTGCACATGGGCACCTGGGAGCTGCTGTCCAAGGCCACACTCAGGAACATCCTTCCTGGTGCCTGTGCAGTGCCATAGCCTTTCTCCAGCTCCTGGGCCTGGCACAGGACACAAACAGCTAGGGAGGGACAGCAGATTTGTCCACTTATGATTCCAAAGTAGAAAGGAAACACAGTGCTGTTCTGGGGATGGGGTCTTTTGCACTGGAGTAATTCCAAACAGATACGAAATTTATGGGTATTTTACATGAAGTGTGAGATTTGACTGGTTTCACTAGCATACTCCTGAAATACAGCCAAAAGTAGAATGACTTTCCATGTAAGAAACTGAAGGATGAATTCTGTAACTGACATGATCCTGCAGAACTCTCTTCATCCTCATCCTGTCATACGTGTACGTATAAATCACACCCTTACAGGGAACCAAAATCAAACAGCACAAGTTCTTAAGGGATTAAAGACTTATTCTGGATATTGGCGTTATTCCTGGCACAGTCACCAGCCCCAGTCCACCTCTCAACATCTCAGTTTTATCATAAAACTGGCAATAGCCAGTGCTCAACAGTGGGCAGCACAAAGCCCAGCTCTCACCATTTTTTTTCTTCTTTATTTTTTTCAGTCAACAGCCCCAGTTCTGCCACAAAGAATATTCTGCATTTCTACCTGATGTTCCCCATTTCTAGTAAAAGGATAATTGAAAAAGATGACCCCTTCGTCCTACTCCTAAAACTATTCAGATGTAAAATGTAGTCCTTCCTCTAGAAATCCAATTCTTCAGAAGCACCAATTTAATAAATAACGTCAAATCTGAAGTAGGCTGGGTGAATCTCACTGTTACAAACATCAACAGAGCACTTCATTCCAATTTTATCTACTCTGGCCCCCCAAAGGATGCCTAACACAAGACCATCACCAGGCTCACTAATCTATTTTTCTGCTCTTTGTTAAATCAATGGGGAGGCATGGCAGGAACACACATGCTCCATCTCCTACTTCACAGCCCTGGGAAGATTGAAGGTAGGACAAGGAGCCAGACCACAGAAGCAGCTGCTTCCCAGCGGAACAATTCCAACCTGGATACTCTTTCCCAGAAAGGAAGGGGAGTGGAGAAGGGCAAAAAGTCAGAAGGGAATTTCCCCAGGACTGGATTTCTCTCCATGAAGAGGAATACAAGTACAGAGCCTACAGGCACAACTCACAGCATCTTGCAAGTTTGCTTTATACAAAGAGAAACCATATTTTTAACATTTAATGACAATCTAACATTATACAAAAAGTAGGTATCTTTCAGGTTTTATGGGAGTTTTTGTTTGCAAATTGATTTATAGAGTCTTGCTGAATTGTGACTCACATTAGCAGACGTTTGGAAAATGACTGCATCTACAAATTATTGTATTTTCTTGGTATCTCAAACATCTATTATTTAAGGCATTTTGTTAATTTTTTTAGATGGGCAAACAACACAAGCCCTTTGAAATTTGTGCTTCTATATAAATATGCTTGTAGACGCTTAAATAACACAGTCATAAATCTATTTTCTCTTATGTTGCATGTGTCATGAACACTTGCCTACATGAACAACAAGAATGCCAAAAAATCTCCCAAGTCTGGCCAGAAGTGCAGTATTTATACTTGAATTAAAATGAATTCCATGTGCAAGCTAAAGTAGCACTCCATCAATAAAACATTTCAACCACTGTCTGTGGTATGGCACTGAAGCATCTCTTTTCAGCTTTATCTGACACTAGGGAGTTCTTGCTTTATGTAGCTAAGACTGAACACAGAACTATTTTAAGTATATCTTCAAATACTTAGTTTAATTTATATCTAACTTAAAAAACTATGGGAAGACTCAGGTGTGTGTGAATACATAAACAAGCATATATTTGAATTTTCACAACAAAACTTTTTCATATTATGGGATTTTATATTATAAGCTTCTTAATGGGCACTCACCATCTGATCAAAAATGCTGCCCTATCATTTCCTAGTTCTAAACCATTATGTAATTTTGCTTGTTGACAGCTGGAACAAAATATACTCATTTCTAAAACAGAGGTGCATGAAAAATATGCTTTCCTATTTGTCATTCTCACTCTTCTTTCAGAATGGTTTTATGCAAATATAGATACGAATTTCAATACTGATTTAAGTCCAATACTAAAATATAAACATGAGTATATGAAAGACCTAGAGAGGAAAGGCAGTTTGAGAATTAAATAACCAGGAGAGAAGAGTCTTGTCAGTAGAGGGTGGTACATAAATGGGCCAATCAAAAGATTAGTGGGAATTCATCAACAGTAATGAATTTCAAGTATCCTCTCCAGAAGGACCTTGAGTCTTTACTAAAAAGTAACATGGTTGTTTCTCTGAGCTCTCAGAAAAGTACAGAGTTGCTTCATAACAAAGACAGAAGCAAGCTGAAAGGTTATTAGCAAACTGAAAGGTTTGAAAACAACCTCTTGAACTGTAATTACATGCAAGTTGGGAGAATTCTATAATGCAAAATGTATACATGCTGTGTTCAGCATTAGGAATAGCTGAGCATGTTACATGCTCAAAGTTACATTTGCAAAGGGTTATTTTACCGTAGCCAAAATGACAAAAATATAGAAGTCCAACCTAGAAAAGATAAATGTAGACAGGCTTGCATTATTGATGTTTGTCTGTGTCTCTTTGCCAGGTCCACTAAAAGGCCCCACAGACATGGACTGAGAACAAGCAGTGTGGGTAGTCTGAATATATTTTGAAAGACCGAGTTACTCTTCTACAGTAGTTAAAAGGACTGTGAGGAGCCAAAACTTTGCTTATTCCTCACAAGTACTTAATTGTAGAATCACAGAATTATAAAGGTCGGAAATGATCTTCAGGATCATCGAGTCCAACCTTTGACTGAGCACCACCACGTCAACTAAACCACAGTACCAAGTGCCACATCCAGTCATTTCTTGAACACTTCCAAGGATGGTGACTCCACCACTTCTCTGGGCAGCCCGTTCCAATGCTTAATAACCCTCTCAGTGAAAAATTTTTCCTGATGTCCAGCCTGAACCTCCCCTGGCACAGCTTGAGGCCAGGTCTTCTTGTCCGGTCTCTGGACGCCTGGGAGAAAAGGCTGACCCCCACCTGGCTACACCCTCCTTCCAGGCAGTTGGAGTGGTAAGATCACCCCTGAGCCTCCTTTTCTCCAGGCTAAACAAGCCCAGCTCCCTCAGCTGCTCCCCGTATGACTTACTCTTTCTGCTGTACCAAAAGCCAGCACCATCATTTTATCAGTCGGATGTGTGTACTCTGTAGTTGTACTCAAAAAAATAAATAAGCCAGGGCTTTTATTAGCAACTTAACAGAACATAAATTCCAGTACAAACTTGTAAAGGAACTTCTCCTGAGGGAAAAACATAATTAGAGTTTTCCAGAACAGTAAAGGGATGTTGGGTTTTTGATCTGTTTCAGACATATTCAGGATTCTAACTATCTATATTAATAGGTTCCAAAAGATTTTCAACAAGTCTGTGTAAAAACCTTTTTTTGGTTTGTTTTAGAAGATGCCTGTTTATCATACATTTTCTTGTCCACTAAAGCATCTATCCAGACACAAGACCATGTTAGAATTATTTCAGACACGCATTAATCATAGTTGATGAAAGACTTCAGGCAACTATTCAGTTTTAATAAAAACTCTTGAAAGTTATTATCCACATAAAGAAACCTCTTTGAAAGTTTCATGCAAAAAGAAAAGCAGAAACCCAATAATTAATAAAGAGATTATGCCATCTTACGTTTTAAATAACACTGAACAGATGGTTTAATCTAAAGGGCTATATAAGCCAAAAATAGCAGATTAAAAAGAAAGTGCGTGATAGGAAAGTCCACAGTTCCAGGATTTGAAAATACTACACTGCAGGGCTATATGAAATAATGAAAGTGGAAAGGATAAGGAACTGGTCTGGTGTCCTCAAGCATAACTTCTTTATTTTTTATACAATTTAACAATGCTTACTTACTTTTACATATCTTGCAAGTTTCTGAACTCCCCAGTATTCTGGTGACAAATCTGTGCCTCCTTCCTGACGATGCACAGGCTGCTCATCTTCTTCAGTCTCTGAGGAACTTTCACCAACATCTTCAAGGCTGCTTGATGTTTTACTAAAATAAATAAACAGAATCACCAATTTCAAATAGTTATAAACTAATATGGACAAGCACGTTTCAAATAGGTATGACAACACTGCCTCATAAAAGGACTAAAAAAATACAATTCACATTACCAGATGGTAAGTATAGTGATAACTACTGTAGATAGGGAAAATAAAAATTAAAAAATACAAGGAAGAAAAATAAGTAACCCATACCATTTTGAAGTCTGTTGAATTTTAACAGTTTTAGATTTGCCACTGTCTGTCTTTTTTGTAGTCAGAGGTACAGTACTACTTTTCCCTTCTTCTTCAGAGTCTTTTTTTGAAGCCTTTTCACTACCGGATTTGGGTTTATTTAAAAAAAAAAGAACACAGAAATTATTTTTTCCAGAATATTCTTCATCTTATTGTGATTCAGAAAACTCCTGATTGTCCATGCGTTAACAGTTTTGGATGGATGAATAGTTCAATGAATGTCTCTGGTTGCTTTTTGAACTCCCTTAAACAAATGACTTTACTATCTTCTGGCATAGAATTTGAGTGCTTAGCTATGTGGTGTATGAAGAAGTCTCTTCCTTTGTTCTGAACTGATCTCACTGGCTCATTTTCATTTGATGCCCTTTATTTATCCTAGAACAGACAGTGACTATGTGTTCCCTATTTACCATCCCCAGACATGATTTTCTGTATCTTTCTTCTTTAGTCATTTTATTTCCAGGCAGTTTTGGTCTGCCTAGTTCTTCCACACACTGAGATGTTCCATAGCTTTGATCAGCTAAACAGAATATATATATTGCTTTCCTCGTATTCCAAAAAAACTTCTAGTCCTAGCTGGCCACAGTCTCTGGTGCTTCTTTTGTCCCTAAATTACAATGCCGTGAAAGCAAAATGCCTTTTTGAGCCTCGGCTGGTCACTCTATCACAGTCACAATAAAAAAAGATAATATTATTTATGATTACAGTCAATTTCACTGCATCAAGACTTTAACAATGACCGTAGAAATAGGTGAGCTCTTGCTCTGGAAAGCCAATTTTTTTTTTAACTGATAACCATAGGTCACATCCAAAACCTCTTTAAAATGTTTCTTGCAACTTGTTAAATTAGCAGACTTCAGAAAGATATTATTTTTTGTAGGATGACATTGAAATGCTTTTCTGCAGATATTCTTCTTCCTCCACTAACACAAAATCAGGAAACATGAAATCACAACAGAGTTCTGATTTCAGAAGAAAAATCCAACAATATCCAACATATGCATACTCGATTTTGGGTGTTAAAACTTTGAGATAATCTCATTAGTGAATATCATTGCTAAGCAGAGCTAAAGAAGTAGCTCATATAATAAGAAATCATTATACAGTGGTAGTAATAAGTAAGATTCATTCTGATTTTCCATCCTGGACCTCTTTTACCTCCCTCAGAAACTGTGGTTTAGATTAGGTTTTCTACTCTGTTTTGCTTTAAAAGGCATTTTACACCAAAAATACGATGATAACACAGCCCTGGAGGACCAGTACTGCAGATGATTGCAAGTTTTCTACCCTGCCTTGCTGTGGAAATGACCTAATGACATCAAAGTTGTTGCATGACAGAAAAAACCTGAGAACTCTCTTTGGTGGTCCAAACTCTCTCCTTACAAATTAACGTGTAGTCAGCTTTGTTTTATTCCTCCTAACTTAAGACAATAATGGAAACCTATAACATCGCAGCCCAATCATTACCACAGTTTAGAGAGATCTGTAAGAAAATTCAATTTTAAAGATAACTACTTATCTTTGGGAAGCAGAAAGCCCAGTGCTCTTCCACTTCATACACGGTTTTAACCTCTGGCCAGTGGATCCTCCCCCTGCTGAAGAAATTTTCCCTTTCTCACATACAGTCTTTTCTGTAAAATCATGAAGGCTCTGTGATTGGCCAGAAACCTCAGCACCTTCCACATGCTGATAACTCTTCTCCTGTGCTGGTTCTTTGAAAAAACTATATTCCTAATAAAAGGAGACATGGTTTGTCACTCATTGCTATATGAATAATGAATACTAAAACAGTAAGTAATAAGCACAATTCTAGGACTCTGTGCTTAAAAATCATATGCATTAAATGTAGAATTAGATTCTAAGCACAAAATTTTATTGTCTTTAAAAGAACAAAACATTAATTTGGAAAGCAGCAGTTATCATGTGTAAATTGAAGCCTTTTAAGTAAATCAAGTTGATAAATTTGGAACTTCTAGAACATTCTTGAATATTTGGTGTTTTATTTCTAAAATATCAAAAATCTGTGACACAAGCATTTTTATAGAACCTAGGTCCAAATGAGTTTTAAGATTTAGAATTGCCAAGTCAGCTATTCTGCTTTCAATGGATCATTTACATAAAAACTATTTCCCTGCATAAAGGATTTACAAAAAATTCCCACAAAAAAGTAATGAACATAAAACTGAAAATAGGCTATCATAAACTGCTAGACTTCGGTTCCAAGTAATTTAATTTGATATAGTTTAGAAATAATATAAACACATTTCTCTTTTTTTTTTCATCTTCTGCCTCTCAGGACAAAACGTTGTTGAACAAGTCACATACAAGAATGGAGCTGAGTGGCACCTACCAATCCTTCAGCTGTCAGTGTCTAGCACCATGGCTGATCAATAATGTACAGAACAGAAAGGACTCTTGTCAACTCTTATTCTCCATTGGAACACATTCAATTTTTACAGGAAAGTCAACATATGATCGTTACTTATTATTATTATTGTTATTGCAGCTGTCAGTACCAGATAGGTGAAGACATTTCTTTATGTGTCTGATTCAGGGCAGTTTTAAGGAGACTGTCACAGTAGGTCTGTTTTCAACTGGTCCCTGATGAGAATCGGCTGTTGACACCTAGCCAACTCAAGGGTCTAATTCCAAACTAACTCATGCTAATTCTCTGATTCTGAACATGTACTCTAGACAAGACAATTTAGCACATGATAAACTAGACAAACCACAGGGGAATTGGTGCTGTAGTTTGATCAGTTAAGCATACTTTAAAAAGTATGTTTGCTACAGCACTATATGCCAACACAGCAATTCTGAACGTTAGCTTAAACAAGGCCAGGCAGATATTATAAAAGTTAATTGGTTTTGCAATATATGTGTATGTAATGAGCTTTTTGAAGCTCTCTTCTCTTCAGAAAATAAATCAAAACTATTTCCACTCATATTTTACTTCATTTAGGCAAACTTGGAAATACAGCTTTTCTCTGCATTTCATAGTTCTAGAGCAGAGAAGATTTTCCCTCAGGAACAAATGCGCTGCAGCTCTACGATATTAACTTGTTTAAATTCTAGTTTTAGAAAGCAGAATATACTAAACCAGCTCTTCAGCAAGGCAAGATGATATGAAATTCCTAAACCATTAAAAAGGTGTAATGTATACTCTTCTGCATAAACTTATTAACACAGCCAGGGAATACTGAGTGTGTGATTTACATGAAAATTGAAGAAAAACAGGATGAATTCTATTTATTTGCTCTTATTTAATAAGTGTACACATTTCTTAAATAGTTACAATATATTCATAAGGACAGAAAACTAGTAAATAAAGGTATGTTATCTCTATTACCAATAGTAACATTAATCTATATTAACATTTAGGATTAGAACAGAAAAACCAGAAAAATATTACCACATTTTACCTTTCATGAGCATCAAATGAAGCCAAATCACTGCAAATACATTAAGCCAATGTCTAAAAACATTCATATGTTGCCCTGTTTATGAAGTGTAAACCAATATCTAGGTATAACATTGAAAAAATACTTGCCCATGAGATAAATGAAAAAATTTGGAACTTAGTATTCTTTCAAATAGAACGACTCACAAATCTAATTCCATTACTGTTAATATAAGCTACTGTATTTATGTGCACAACTTGGAATGCTCTGTTCCTTCAAAACTGTCAAATGTCTGTTTCTCAAAAAAATAAATATCAACCTACATCCCAGAAAATCAGAACTAGAGAATAATTAATTCCCCATTAATTACCTCCTTTTTTCAATAATTAAAATTGTATTTAAATAACCACAATAAAACTCCTGACAGGTTTTGGCCTGTAATGAATTTTACCACCAAGTTCATCTCTTAAAACCACACTAGAAATCTAAAAAAAAAAAAAAAAGGTTTTATCAGGAACAATGAAACAACTAAAATTGTAGTGGTAATGCATGATTCTAGCTAGTATAGAGCTCTATATAAAAGCCAAACCACTTGCATTTTACAGTGTCTGAAGCAAGACAAAGTGTGTAAGCTGGATACTTAACTCTCAGCTCTGATATTTAAATCAGGCAGCTCTCATAAAAAAAGTTGGGCAATTATTTATGTTTGGGTTACAAAGAATGAAAATAAAAATTTAAGTGGTTTTGACCACAGAAAAATATTGTCATAAAAAGCTGACCTTTTCCATACAGATATCATATTTTCCTGCTTTAACATTTCCACTGCTCCATAAAGAACAATACCAAAAGACAAGCAAAACATTTCATGCAAAATCAGAAGCTGACCTCACATGTTGGATCAAACCCCACCATAAAGTATGATAGAAAAATACATGAAATGGTGTATTATTTGCTATTTACAAAAGAAACATATTTATTAGAAACTGAAACAAATAATAATTTAAAAAAGCAATGCAATCTTTAAAATTCTTCATTTAATCTTAGATTTATCTTTGATAAATAACATAAACATTCAGCCAGGTTTACAAGGTAATTCTTACCAATGTATATTTGCACAAAGAAGTACACCCAGTATCAATAAATACATACCTGTTTAGCCATATTTTCTACAAATCTAGGTGATTTCTCCCTTAAAAATGTGACTATGTCCTTATATAGATCACTTTTTCTTTCATAGTCAATATCTTTACCCTTTAGCTGACCCTTAAAAAGAGAATACATTTAAAATTGTTAATAGTTATGCCTTACACAGGTAATTTAATCTGCATCATAACATAGTGCAAAAGAGCACCAAGTAATGGCATGCAAAAGAGCACCAAGTACTGTAATGAATTAGATAAAGAAGTCTCATGCTCAGCAGAGTTGACCAAACTTCAAAAATGCTTCATAAAGAGGCATGGATCATCTCCATAGACCCCAACAGATGATCAAGATCTTACACAGAATTTTGCAGGCAATAACCATCAGTTAATTGTACCCTGTGTAGTTCCACCGAAAAGAATTTACGGCTTATGGCAAACAATCAAGTAAATATGAGTTTCCCGTGCAGTATGGCAGATGTCTAAAAGGCACAGAAAATAACGTGACCTGACTGCCTGAGCTTTATGAGCTTCATCTATTAAAAATGTGCCAAGTCAAAACTTCCCTGGATTTTTCAACTCTTAGGAAATCAATCTGTAGAGTTATGCCTGACGGACATCAGTCTCTCTTCAAAATGAATGTAAGAGCTCTGGTCACCACTTAACACATGTAAGGGACTAAATAAAACCCATCTTTAGGTTTTAGGAAAAAGGTAGCCAAAAGGAAAACAAGGAGAAAAGAGAGAAGTAATTTCTAAAAAACTTCTGCTGAAAGAAGAAGGAACGGCTTATCATTTATAAAAAGACCAAAGCAAGCTCTACTAGCCTCACATAATAATATCACACCTCAGATCAAGAGCAGTGAGGCACTAGAGAGGCATCGAGTCCCACAGTACCTTTAAATAGGAATAGTGTGAAGAACTGTTATTTAAAGACTAATCAAACACTGCTAGCAAAGAGTGCAGAATACACTCCTAGTATAAAACTTATAGAAAAAGCACTTAAAACATATGGGCAAACTAGCATACATTTATTACAATGGCTTTCCCTCCTATACCAGAACACTAGCTCTGCAGGTCTTACAGCCCAATACAACCACCCTAAACATGACCGAGTTTTGATTTTAACATATAAAAATATTCATTACTCAATGGTATCCTTTATTATTACTTACTCCATTTAAAAACACTCCTGCTGTGCTGCAAGTGATATACAAAGGATCAGTGTCATGTGGTTTGATGACTAAATAACAAATTTCTCCATGCACTTGTCTCCAGGGAGGAGCACGGCATCCATTAGAGAACATGTAATCTGTAAGCAATTAGCATTAGTGTTTGTATCCAGTTTAAAATATTTTAATAGTTATGCTTGATGATTAATATTACACGTATGCAAATCAAATTCCAAAACCAATATCTTGCTCTTAAGAATTCATACTGTTAAGTATTAATCATCCAAAACTCTGTGACCCATGGCCCAATCCAACCAAGAACTGTAACTGTGCTTAGCATTTTTCAGGATCAAGGACTCACTTCTCTTCCTCTGCTTCCATTGCAAATATTCATATAATTGAGAGATTATTTCTGTATGTAAAGGCTGAGGAACACCTGCATATCAGAAAATACTTTTTATTTTACTTTATAACTGCAAGGTAGAAATAAACACTTCGAATGTATTATTGAAATTAATTCAGAAAATTTCACACAGAATTCAAGTACTTAAATAAAGGTCTATGTAAAGGTGAGATATGGTCAGATTTGTACCTGATGTATATTCCAGTGATTCCAGTACAGTATCTTCTCCTTGCCCAGAGAAATTCTTGAGAAGATTCACTTCATTATTTACAGCAGTTGGATTTAGTCTTACATCTCTGCAATTAACAGAAAATGGTCCAATATGTATTCATTGAAAAGGATGTATTCAGAGACTATTACACTTTTTTTTTCATTTACACCGAGCCTTAATAGAGGCAACAAAAATATGAAAATGGGTTATCTTCCATCTTCTTAATTTTGTCTATAGGTTAGTGAAATTTTAGTTCCATACCTAATGCAAAGTCCTTGTAACTATGAAACAGACTCAATGTAATACTTAATACAGCTCCATGAAGAAATAAACAGTTCCTTGAAAACATTTAACTGTGACTTTGTTGTTTGTACAAATGACTTCAATTTGCTAACAAAATGCAAAACATATGCAATAAATGCAATAAAACCCCCACACTTGTGGGCACACACTTGCATACCCACACCTATAGAAAAAACATCAGAAAAAAAAGATTTTTCATTAACTTAGCAAACAGTGAAAATTATTTCAATAAATTTCTTTGTCACACCAAAAACACACGTTGTGGGTTGAAACCAATCTGACTTAACAATTAAACAAAAAAATGTACTGCCTGAGATGCTTAGCTTCTATTTGAAATGCACTTACTGTGAAATCTGTTTCAAAGAACTATTAAGTAGTTGCAAATCCAGCTGATGAAGAAGAAGAACGATTTTCATTTTCAGTTCTGTTTCAAGATCAGACTCTTTTTTCACTTTGTCAAATAAATGCAGGATGGACATATCTTCTCCTTCAACAGTCCCATATTCAGGGCCAAGAATTTTCACTATAGGATCTCTGTTAGCTGTAAACATGAAACAGAATCATGTCATGTGCTACTATGTTTAAAATGATCAGGTAAGACAAACTCTTTTTATTTCAATTGCTCAATGATTTTGAGGCTATTAATTTACAATAAAAAGTTTATAATGTGCATAGCTATTCATCAAACATTACTGTATGATGTATTCTTTCATATCCCTCTACTGTAATTTGAAATGTACTTTTAAGAATATGAAAACATTAAGAACAAAAAGATTTTTTCCCTTAGCAAACTAATTCCTTTTCGAAGCAAAGATTAAGATTCATTCAATCAAGGAGTGATTCAACCAAGGAGTGAATATTAAATAGTTCCTTTTATCAACATTCTCCTTATCCAAAAATATGCCTGGCTGATTTCCAAAACAGGAAATCAATGGGCTTAACTCTCTGAAAACTGATCATTTTGGAAATACAGTTTAGTGTTAAAGAGCATCTTTAGGTTTTCTAGCAGCATTCCCAATGGCCCCATTACTTCCTCAGCTATGCCAGCTGTTCTTCTTGGTAAAGAGTGACATAACTACATATCAATGTGTTTTACAAAACCATTTTGCTCTGTTCCTGCAAATGAAGTCCCATGCATCTGTGAATGGCTCTGCACGATACACTGTCCATATTATTCTTCCCTAATATTCATGGTTGATCAATGACAGGACCCATAATTAGATGGCTCTGAAACTTGATCCAATATGAGCATTTATATTTTATTAAGGCAGTTTCTACTAATATTATCAAAGAATACCACTGATTTCTTCTACCTCTAGGTAGGAGAATGATAACTAGTTTAGCATATCAAGAGTCTTGTCACTTTGAATATCTAGGACTTGAAGATGACACAGTGGAAGTACTCGTACCTCTATTTTAAAGCCATTGTGAGAAGGAATCTGGAAGTGCTCACAGTGAACCTTGTGCAGGTAAGAATGCCTTTAAGCATATTATTTTTTCTTTGGTGATCTTCAAAGGATGTAGCATTTTAAAGGAGTATTAAACTACATACATAGGAAAATCTGTTATTAGCCTCAAAAAAATTTATTTTTTTTTTCAAAACTTAAATCTACTGTCTGTTGCAATAGCTGGGATATTACTCAGTATACATGAATTTGTATATGAGATTCAACAGTTTTATTTAACTTTATTCCAAATTTCTGGGTTATTAATTTCTATGTAAATAAAAGAAGAAATAGAAACTCCATTACGTTCTGGATGAGCACTTTTAGCCACCTTCATGAATTAACACCTTCTCATATACTTAAAGTGAAGGCATATCTTCCTTCCCGGACATTTCATAAACATGAACTGAAGAAGACATATACTTCTTAAGAAAGAGGAGAGATGAAAAAAAAAAGAAGAAAGAAAACCTTCAAGGCATGCCTGTGCTTCCTTTAACTTTTTTTCCATAGCAATTCGTAGCAAACGGGACAGCTGGTCAAAACTGCGAACTCTGAGAGTTGATGCCGAGAGGATAAGCAATGGTTGGCCATCTTTACCTTTGGCTTCAGACTGAACAGTTGCTTCACTAGAAAAATTAAATTATATCTTTTTAAAATAAGAACTTCAATTGAGAAGAATCTTGAATGTTATTCAAGCATCACATCATAAAACATGATATACAATTTCTTTAAACTGCATTTCAGAAAACTTCCAAGGTAAACCAATTCATTTACAGCACATCAGCAGACAGATAGGCCCAAAGCAAACTGTGACTCCATGGGAAGCCCACACTAAGCAGGCTCCTGGAAGGACCCACGAACCTATGGAGAAGGGAGATCATGCTGGAGCAGGTTTGCTGGCAGGACTTGGGACCCTGAGGGACACCCACACTGGAGCAGCCTGTTCCTGAAGGACTGCATCCCATGGAAGGGACCCACACTGGAGCAGGTTGTGAAGACCTGCAGCCTTTGGAAAGGACTCACATTGGAGAAGTTCGTAAAGGACTGTCCTGTGGGAGGGACCCCAGGCTGGAGCAGAAGAGTGTGAGAAGGAAGAAACATCAGAATAAAACTGACCTCAACCCTCATTCCCTGTCCCCTTGCGCCACTTGGGGGTAAGGAAGTAGAGAAAATCAGGAGTGAAGTTGAGCTTGGGAAGAGATAGGTGTGGGACAAAGGCAGAAGGTTTTAAGATTTGTTTTATTTCTCATTATCCTACTCTGACTTTTGATTGGCAGCAGATTAAATTAATTTCCGTGACTCAAGTCTGGTTTGCTGATGACAGTAACTGGTGAGTGATCTCTCCCTGTCCTTATCTCAACTCATGGGCCTTTCATTGTACTTTTCTCTCCTGTGCAGTATAGGAGGGGGAGCAGCTTACTGGACACCTGGCAACCAGCCAAGGTCAACCCACCAAACAGGAGCAACTCCTAACACCAAGAGAAATGACACAGTTAATCACTGTTAGACAAATGTTGTAAAAAATCTTGGGACTAGACAGGGCAAGTTGTATAGATCACTGGCTAAAGAGGTCTGCATCATAAACAAGATATAATTGTCTCAAACTCTCAAAAAGCAAGTTTTTACACTCTACTAATTTTAGCTCAAAATTTTCAATATATATAAACAAAACCCCCACCTGTTTCAGCCTCCCAAATACAGTAAGGTTTTGTTTATGCTAAATGACAACAATATTTCTACATAATTCACCATCTGCATTTGAAAACCCACTGCAATTCAGACTTACTTGATCCCATAACCCTCCCCAAACACTGAAGAGTCCAACTGCGTTTTCCACTCAAGGGGCTCTCTGAAGACGAATGCTGCTTCCTGAGGATGCTTAGTGCTGAAGTCCTCTGCAAACTTAATAATTTGATTTAAAAGGGATTCGTTCAAAGGCGTGATTTCAAGTGTGCCAGTTCCAGAGCCAGCAGCAGTCCACCGAGCCGCTCTCGCCAATGCCACTCCCATGGTCTTGGTCAGTGCCACCAGAGCCCACCTTGGCAACGAGACCCTGTCACAGAATGACCAAACCGAGCTCTCAAATGGTTAAATATGCTGTGGCTGCTATGATTTGAAATAAACCTATTTAGGAACGACTAGATTCTTTTAACTCATTTAAATCCCTGAAGAGGGGAAGGGGGACTTGTTGAAGCCAACTCGCAAATTTTAAAGAAATGGGGAAATCAGGTGCAAACACTGATTAATTTTTCTTAATTGCTGGTGTTAGAAATCCCGCAGCCGGCAGCAGGAGGCCTCTGTTGAAGCTGTAGCAAAAGAATCCTACTGTTAAAGCCCCCTGTGCAGGCGGACAGACACGGCCCCCACGGCCCCCCGGCACTGTCCCTGAATGGCGGACAGAGGGGGTCAGCCCCACCCGACCAGCCCGGGGAGGCCGAGGGCCGCCCAAGCGCGCCGGGCCCGGGGCGGCCTCGGCCGTGTGGGAGCGCGGAGCAGGGTCTGGGGTGGGAGCGGGAGGGAGCCGGGAGCCGAGGGCCCGGAGCAGGGACACAGCGGAGCCCGGGGGTCGCACGCAGCCCGCCCGCGTTCGGCCCTCACCTCGCCCCGGGCCAGCCGCGCCGCGCCCCGCCATGGCCGGCGGCGTTGCCGTGGGGACGGGCCGGCGTTACCGGGACAGCGGGGACAGCCGCGGCCGCGGCCGGCATTCCTCGTCGGAGGGGAAGGGGAGCGACATGGGAACTCGTAAAGCGGGCTGTGTGCTTTTTGTGTGGAGTTAAATAACGTAGTAAATAGAGTTACCTCGCACCGGAGGTTAAAGGAACACCACCGAAAGTTTTTTAGCTTGACTTCTAACCAGTACAGCTTAAACCTTTCCCTGGCCGTCAGCGGTTACAGGAAAACAGCTTTAATTAATAAAGGTTAAGATTGACCACTTTTAGTTCTTGAGGCAGTGTGACAGATCGTGCTTGAAATGCTTTTTGTTAAAGGAAATGTAATGTGTAATTAGTATTTCTTGAAAGAAGTGAAGGAAATAGGTAAGGGCAGTGCCAGTGAATAAAGTCCTTTCACATACTGAGGACAAAACAGCACTGTACACACACAAATAGACAGCCCCAAACACAGAATGGAAATTTACCCTATTTCCCCAATCCTATTATCAATTCATAAGTTGTTGAATGAGCCATCGCTTTGGATAAATTTTTGTTACATAGTTCCTACTGAACTCATCATGCACTGGGTCATCTTTTGTACCACTGAGCCAGTAAGAAATATATTCTCTGACTTCCCTTCCCACTTGTAAATTACCCCTCCAGTTCCCCTTCCAGTTTGTCTCCATCAAAATCCCTCTCAGATGATAAAAATTGGACTTAGATTTGACCTGGGAAGGAATGGCTATCTGCTGTATGCTGACTGAAGTTAGGAAGCTATGGTCAGCTTTCCAGTCTATGCGTCCTTCTGAAGACACAGGAAAATAATCCTTTCAAGGACAGTCCAGCGGGAGTACCCAACTTCCTACACCGTAGAGTCAACATAGCCAAGAGTTATTTTACCAGCTGAGAACTCAGCCGGGTAAGAAACCTCTAACAATGAGGAAGGTCATGGAATGTATGTGGGGTGTATCTCAAAGAATAACAGGATGGGATTAATACGCTTTTTTTTTTGCATGGAGATGATTGTCCATATACATTTTACTTACTGAAACTTTCAAGCAGTAACTATGTATAAGTACGTGCAGTCTGCACACTAATGGCTTAAGAATAGGATTGGCTTTTCTTGTTTTACTTGTTTAACTTAGAGTAGATAGAAAATTACTAATTTTATTAGGTGAAACGGAAAGAGAATTTTTTAGTTAAAAGCCTGGTTAAAGACTTAATGCAATTTCTTTTCTGTATGGAATACTATGTATGAATGCATTTCCAGAAGGGATTAAATCTCTTCATTTTACTGAAGTAATGACTCTTTAAAAATTGATTTTGAGGGCAGAAGGTGCAAGAAACAAAATGTGAAAGGGAATAAAAGTATCCCTGCCATGGGTGGTGGGGAGTGAAGACAGTGAGTTTTCACACAGAGCTGAGTATTTTAAGCAAGAAGTCGGTGGAGTAAGAAATAGAATTCCTAAATGAGATCACTCTGTTCCACTGAACAGCAAGAAGAAAAGATATTTCAATGGCAAAGATAAATGGGATGGTGTGCCCTCAAAGACTGTGCATCTCCACTGGCCATAAAAGGAGCTTTGGTAACTAGCTCAGGCTTAGTTACCAGTGGAACATTCTGTGGGGACAGGTAAGTCAAAAAATGAAAAAGCAGAACAGATTCTGCAAGCCAGCAGTGAGGAATGCTGCTGGGATCTGGTAGTAGAAGCAATGCCTATGGATGCTCAAGAGTCAGAAGTTTTCCTCTTTTTTCTTTGTGGCTGGCAAATGCAGAGTTTGTAGTGTAGCAGTACTCCTAGGAAGACTGCTCTAACTCTTCTGAAAGCTAGAAACCACCTGATTTAATGTATAACCTCAATTTGTATGACCAGTTTGTGTGTATTTTTTATTGTATAAATGTTGGTTCTTTACCTTATTTTCAACAGCTACTTTTCCTCCATAGATTTTACACCCATTTTCTGAGTTAGAATCTTTCGTCCTAGACTTAATTTTGCTTGGCTAAACCAGTCCAGTTCCTCTAGACTCAGACTGCAAGTTCTTAATTTCTTTTACCATCTTAGTGTCCCTTATTTGCCTGTGTTCCAGTCTGAGCTTTTTTTTCTAAATAGATTCAGCACTGTTTGTAAGATCCTGTCACAAAGATCCATTACAATGGCATTAATAGTCTTCATCTCTTTTGGAAGTTCATCAACTACTACATTCTAGGATTACATTTGGTTTTCACATTTGGGGATTGTTGTCTCCTTGTAACTGAATAAATCAACCAATTTTTAATCCATTACTTTTATTTTCAGCTGATGGGTTTGTAGCTTTCTGCAGGATTTGAGCATATAAAATTGCAGTTTGCCCTTATAAAATCAAATTCCACTTTTAAAGAAAAGAAATATTTATAGCATGTGGTCTCTATATTTTAGTTCTCATCCTCTTCCTCTTTCCAAAGTAGTTTTTGAATCTGATATTAAATTTGAAACATATTTCACAGAGGGTTGTGGTCTTGGAAATAATTAATTGATATGAAAAATTTCTGTTCCTGCTTGTAGTCTCTGTGCTGTGTAGGTTTTTGCATGTTTTCAGACATATATGAGCTGTAGCAAGCCATTACTGCAGTTATTGCATTGGTATTTGAGCTCTGGGTTATTCCCTTGGTTACATTCAGGCATATCTGCTGGATGACAAGGAATCCTGCCTTCTTACATCAGCTATCACTAAAAAATAAGTATTTAGGTACTCCCTCACTTAGCTAGCACAAGAGTGTAAGTGGATATCTTGGAAGAAAATTTTGCCTGAAAGCTAAAGTGTTAAGTAAAGTAATCATTTTAAGAAATATTTAAGTGTTCTCTTGGTGCCCCAAAATCAGTGTGCAAAAAATTCCAGGCAATAAAGCTGTAATGTGTTCCCAAAAACAGCTCACTCAGGAACTGGGTCCGCCCAGAGACGGCATTTGCACCATGTTTGGCTAATTCTGTAAACTAGTAGTAGTACATTTATGTACGAGTGATTTTTTTCTCTGTTATTTTTACCTTTTGAATGTAAAAGACATTTTATAAAACAGTAGGTGAGATGGTTTGCCAGTAACAAAAGATGAGATCATTTCTTACTGGCACAAAGAAATGGGGAATATGAAGAATTTGTTAACATGGAGAGTAAGGCAATTGGAAATTGTTTTTACAATCTCAAAGTTGCAGCCAGAATGTGCAAGCATTTTTTCATGTATATTTTTCCTCACATTATTATAGAAGAAGGTGTAAATTATTACTGTTGAAGCAGAACAGTAACACCCATTGTAAAAAAAAATTGTAGAGGTTTACATAAAATAAAAAAGGTCCATCATACCAGCTAGTCCTTCTGTTAAATAGCAGTTTAGCTGATCAGCTTAATGGTCAGTTTTCAGACAATCTGAAAACCAGCAGAAAACAATACAATATTCATCAATTTCCTTTTATGGTTCATTAGCTTGCCTTTCTTGAGACATTTACATATTTTTGGCATTCACAAAATGGACCAAAGTCCTACTGTTTTGATGTAAAGGGTTTAACAAGAGAAATAAAAAATCCATTTGTGCTGCTTTTATTTCATTTTGTATCAGTACAAACGCACCATTTGGGTGCCTGGAGTTGTTAACCAACTTTTTTTTGCATCTTAATTTCTGGTCATCTGCTGTTGTTTGTTATTGTCTTTTGAGTTTTTTGTGTGTTTGGGGTTTTTTTTAATTGGGGAGTATGCTTTGTGCAAAGGCAGGATTTCAGCTCAAAAGGTGATGTACATGAGAATGAAAAATGAAGCAGAGGACATGATGAATCTGTTGATATCATTTCTTTAAGCAAGATTTTATGGAAAACAATGTTTCAAACTTAATCTTTAGAAAGAAAAGGACTACTGGTTTTTCACCCAGTCTCTGATTTCTGTGTTGCGATCTCCTACTTACTTCTTGTTTTCTGAGTAATTATGTGCTTCAAAAAATGCCAGATTATTTGCAGTGGGGATTTTTAAGACTTGGACATTGTGCAATACACTCTCTTGGGCCTAGAAATTAAGAAACAGAAAAGGCCACTTTTCAAATGGGACTTCCTGCAAGGGGCAGAGGTGTGCAAGGGTGTGCGTGGGTGTCTGGCAAAGAGACAGTTACTCAAAAATCTTCAAAGAAAATAAGGAAGGACAATATTTTGGTTAATGAGTGATAGATTGACAATATCTGCAGTTATTTTCTGAACAATGACAATAACAGAGATTCTGCTGCTCTTTTTTAGAAATGGCTTCCAGATGGGATTCATGTTTTACAGTCCAAGATTGAATGTGATTTAATCAGTTTCTATCAGTAAAAGTTATAATATTTCAGAATATGAACTGTGTTCCTAGACTTCCCTCTGTAGATGGCCATTTATTCCTTTTTGTTAATTTCTGTTTACTACTACCCAGGATTTTTGAGTATAATTTGAAAGAAATAAACAGTCTAGTGTAATAACTAGATGACTGTAACTGTGTCATAGTAATATTTGGAATACTAGGTTAGAAGACTGTGGTTTTGAAAGATGCAGTAAATTCATTCACTTGTTTTCTTTGTAGCATTGGAAAAAAAAACAGGTCAGGTTATCAGGGGCCTTAAGATGGTGGCATGTTGCTTCAGTGAAACTTAGGTTGTTTTTCCTGGGTTTGTAATACTCTAGTGGGGAATAATTACATTCAAAGATTTTACTTTTTAATCCCTGCATTACCTTTTTGCATCTTCAACCTCAATTCCCTCTTCATGTAATATTTTGCCTTGAAATTTCTGCAAAAAAAAATGTGTGCCTAATAACACTGAAAGAGAAAGCTTTGGAGAAAGCTGTTCTGAAGCAGATCTTTCTAAGTATATGAATAAATTTGGAATTGTTTTAAAATGCAAGGAGTCACCAAAGTATTGACTCAATGAGCCACCTGAATTTGTTCATGTACTGGTACAACCCCTTACACATAGAAAGCATTAATGGCTAATTCTCTTTATTTTTATGATTGATTCTTCCCCGCATAAAAAAAAAATCATATTTTGCCTATATTTTTCCAGGGAGAAAGAATATCTATGCATTTTGATGTATAGATAAAATGCTTTTTCTAGAACTGGGTAATTGTTCTGACCTTAATAGTCTAGCAATTCAGTATCAGTGGAAACTACGTAGTGTCTTTTAAAACTTGCCCTTTGGTGAGTTGAATTGGCTTTATGAGTGGATTGTAACTACAAAGTTAATACAGTGTCCGTGCAGCAATCAGAAGGATATAGCAGCCTTTTAAGGCTTTAGTGTAAATCAGGCATTTTAATTTATGTTATAAAAATTAACGGAACTTTAGCAGTGATACTTTTCTCCAAAGTAGTAGAGATTCAGTTAGAACAAAACAAAATCAAACCAAGAGTATGTATCCAAAACAGTGTGTGCCAAGTGTAATGGACTAAGTGGTAACCCTGCAAATTACTCTAAGTTAGGTGTATCCTAAAACACTTTGCACCTTAGAAATGAATTCAACTTTCTGGCGAGTAAAATAAAATGGAAAATTATTTTTAAATGTATGCAGAAAAATTGCTAGCTACACTTCTTAGTTATAGGTTTAGCTTGTGGTGCTAGACATTTGCAATAATTTGATATTAAAAGCAATACTGCAGATAGTGTGTCTTGTACTGTATTGAGGACAGTGGTTTTAGCTTTCAAGCATAAACCCTTTGAAAGTGAATGCTACTGACGTGCTCAAATGCCTTTTGTTTTCTTAGTAGTTTCTATAAATTGCCTTCTTTTTCAAGGGGAGAAAGGGAGAAACGATTGAGCTGTTTGTTTTGTGGTGGGAGTGTGAAAAGGAGATTGTTTTAAAATTAGAAATAGAATGTCATAAGTAATCTCCAGTTATGAATTTCTTTTTCTAGAGAAAAAATGCGAGTTATTGGTGGAAAGTATTTTGGACTGTAATGTGGGGATATTAATCAGGAGAGAAAGTTTGACTGTTTCTTGAAGAGCAGATTCTCGCACGAGGTGCGAATACAAACACAAAAAAGACGCTACATAGTTAGAGAGAAGGTTAAAATACTTTCCAGTTACTCAGCTCCCAGTTATTACTGTGGTAGCCCCATTTCACTCCTTAGGTAACCACCAATAGTTTTTACAAAACTAACATAAAAATAAGAGTAAAAAAAATCTGTATCATTTTTCCCCTGTTATATAATCAGAAAGAAAGCCAAGACTGACATCAGGGCATTTTCTCTTCTTTGTAGGTCATTTCAAGGCAGAAATTCAAACACCTTGGAGCAATCACTGGTTTTGAAGAGACTGCTTCTATCATTTATGGTGGTATGGTAATATTATATGGGAAAATGTGAAATTGTGAGAGGAGTGGAGATCAGAATAAAGCCAAATCGCTACAGGGTTTGAGCAGCAATTGGCTGTAAAATTAATGGAGCAACAGTTGGATGTTGCAAGGTTGAGCATTAATCCAGTGCCTGGTAGAAAAATAATGTATTTATCTAAATTTCTGCTTCATAGTAATTGCACTGTGTGAGCTATTAAACAAAGCAAAATAAAAAACCAATTCTAAGTCCATAGAATATGTTTGATGAATATGACATCTTCACTCAACTTGGATGAAAATGAAGTCCTGCGTGGATGAGAACAGACATTAGAGCTCCATTCCAAATCCTTTTACAGTAGAACTTCATTTTGGGGAGGAAAGTTGCCTTTTTATCAAAATTATTTTTATTGAGAGAAGCAGAAATGTGTGTTGCATATACATGTCTTCTTGCATAGTGTACATTCTGATACAGTTAATTCAGCCAATTTTCTGGTATTGTTCTCAAGATCTGTGCCATGGATATTAGAGTCCTCCATATGGGTACATTTTTCCTCTGATTTTTTCCGTTTCTTTTTCTGGTAATAACTGTATACATTCAAGTATTTTAATTTAAATTTAGGATCATTAAGGTTCTTCTGGAGGATCTGGAGCTCTGCCACAGTTAGGTAGTTAATTATTTCATAGTAGAAGGAGTTGCATGTAGCTGTTACATCTATATTTTAGCTCAAGCAGAGATAGAGATTAAAACTATCTAGTTTTTAAAGCTCTTACCTTTCTACTCAATTTATGCATAAATTAATATTTCAGCTTATTACAAGAGCTGTTGATTTTCAGCAAGCCTTCAACTCTGAATGTAAAATTTGGGGGCTGAGGCAGGCCACTTTTTCAAAATGCATGTATATGTGCTCTGTTTAAATTTGGGAAGAATAACTGAATAGTTTGAACGTAATTTTTTCCTGGAATATCAAGTTAGCATGTATTGCTTTGGTATTGAAAAGGTTGCTGATTATGATGCCAAAAGACTGTCTTACTAGGAAGTTTGAAATAATTTCTGAGAGATGAAAAGGGATTCTGTCCCTATTGGAAAATTGTACCTGGCAAGACCTTAGTATCTGCACCCATTGTCATTGGTGGATTTCTGTCACTGATTTCATGGGAGGAAAGATTTGGTCTATCAAAAGTACTGTCAGAAAGCAGGCAGTAAAGCTTCATTTTTCCAGAGTCTTTAAAAAAAATCTAGGTCCTGTGACATTCTAAAACATACTGCAGTTATATTAATGACATTTTTCTTCTGAGATTTCAGTTTGAAAGGTTTGTGATCTGTTAGGATTTTGGTAAAGCCTTTTACGCTGGAAATAAGGATGCCAAAGGTCAGTAGAAATTAGGCTTAAGAGTCTGAATAAATCTGCTACCAATTAGCAGATTGCTGCTGCTGTCAGTAAATAAATAAAATAAATAATAAAAGCATATTTGAGCATGGCAAGCCTAAACTGATGTGCTTTAGTGATTAATTTATAGTGGTATTGTAGTCTTTTGATGTTCTGGTTCAGTAATACCACTGAATTTTAAGCAGTGACATTTAAGAATTAAAAATGTTTTATGCTATTAAAATGAACAAGTGCAGAATAAAATTTGAGGATCTGAATCTGCACATTTTTATGCAAGCAGTCTTTTGCATCTGCTACTAGCAGTGCTGTAGTGCACAGTAAGTCTGACGTAGAAATCGGTGCCAAAGCTGGCTCATGGGCTGGGAGCAGGGTAGCCTATTTGTGCAGTGCTTTGTCAAAGCTAATTTACTTTGCTAAAAACCAGGGTAAATTAGACAGCGTGCAGCATTAAGCAATGTGGTTAAACTGCTTCTAGTTACCCAACCTGGCTCCTTTCGAGCTGCTCTGGGTATCTCTGCACAGCACCGTGTTGTGCAGCACAGACATGCCCTGACTAAAACTGATGTGTGTGAAATTTTATTCATGTAAGGAAGGATTGATGAATCATACCCATCCTCTCTTCTGCAGAAATTCAGTCCTCAGATCAGGCAGAATGTACAGCTAAGCATGTTTTCAAATAACTACAGTATAACTGTCATTCCATTTGACCTCAGAAATGTGATTCTCTGTGTAAACACAGAAAATGGAGGCACCACAACTGATTGTAATTAAATATAAGTAGCTAAGCAGAGATCTGTGGTATAAATAGATGTGTTACGGCTGACAGTTAAAGTTTGAGTTCAGTTTACGTGTGAGCCTTTGCATTACTCATGTAAATCAATGTTCTCACTTACAAGAGAAACCTCATAATTTACCACTACCCATAAAGTAGCCTCGCTGTAATCAATAGTGATTCCTATATGGAATTACTGTGCAGAGCAACGTTTCTTCCATCCATATCCTCAGTATGATTACTGTATGGTTTGGCACCACAACAGAAAAATATTCAGTGAGCTCAGTCGTTTTCTGCGTGGAAGGACTTAGTTGTCCTAATTTGGTACAAAAATTCCATTCAGTTTAAAGTAAGCAAAACTGGAATTAAATACTCCACATGGGGAAGGATTGAGTAGAATCTTCAGGGGGGCAAATTGTTTGCAATCTCCCTCTATTGAGACTACAATTAAACCCAGCTTTATTTTATTCTCTATAGAAGTAGGATACAGTAATTAGAAATACTTGATGTTGTCTGCTATACTGGTAAATGTAAAGGACGATATGGTGATTTTTTCATGTCCACTTTTGGTGATAATTATATATGCTGTGTTTAAGATTGAGATCAGACCATATTCAAATGAATATCAAAATATTTTACAGCTTTCAGATTCTGTGAACATGCTGCACTGCACATAGAGACATGCTGTGCTCAGCTTTTGAGTCTGCCAGACAGGAATGGTGAGCATAGAGGGGTTTCGGAACCCCGCCACATCTCTTGGGAGCCTGGGGGTGCCTTTGTGGGTGCAGGGCTCTAAGGCACTCTCCCAGGGCTCCTCATGGAGCTCCCGTCCCTGTCCAGTGGGATTTCCTTCTATAAAACTGGTGGAAGCTTTGCACAGTCAGGCAGGGACTCTGAAGCGTGCAGGAACCCAGGTCCTCTGTAACTCACCACTTTACTGGACAACTCCACAAGGCCACGGGCAATTGCCAAGTACCCGCAAGCCCAGGACACGAGTGAGATCCATCCTGGACGCAGCCCGTGGTGTCAGTAAGTGGTAGATGTGCTCAGGGCACCTGGACTGAAGTGAACCCTCAATGAACCAAGTCCAGACTTGTCTTTTAGTGAGGTTAAAGGAAACTGCAGGTAGAAATTGAGTTTGATGTACTCACAGAAACCTGAGCTTTGGCACTTAGCAGACTGACAGGACTAAAACAATGGAGCCAAGTGAATTCAGATTTTACAGTCAGTAAAGCAGAGGTTTTCCGAATCACTTTTATGGATTTGGGTTGCCTGAATTCCACTTTTGGTGCCTTGTGTACAACCTGATTGTATGATCTGTGTTACAAGACAAATATATGTTACATCTCAAATAAACAAAATTTAGAAAATAGTTGGGTTTCCATTGTACTATGTGTTTGTGATTACTAACGTTTAAAAAAATCCTGTAATTTTCTAGTCACCTATGTAACTAACACCTCTAGTGGAATGGAGCATACCTCTTCCAGTTACATAAAAAAGGCACTCCCAAATGTATTGTTTTAAAAATCTGTGATTAACCAGTGGGGCAATAGAAGAATTTTCTAATAAAATATTGTAATTATGCAAAATAAATAGAACTTCTAAAAAGCAAATTGTAATTGTCCTTTGCACTGGATTACAACATCAAGGAATGACAATATTTAAGCTGACAAAACTATACTACAGAAATCTGTGAAGTTATATGTTTTCCTGTTCTCACTGTTCCATTTCACATATGCTTTTGCCTGTCTTGATAGAAGGATGGCTTCCACACAAAAAGCTATACATTTTTTCATGTAATCTGTGATGTATAAGATCTACAATACACAAACCATCATGCTTTATATTGTTTGTAAGCAGAAAAGTAACTCTTCACTTCAAGAAGTATCTTCCCATTAAGTGTCCTATTGTTTTTCTACCAACAGAACAGTATAGTATTTTTATTCCTTCTAGCTGTACTCTTAAGCTTTTGTTTTGCACCTTACGACTATGGGAAAACACAGAAGTTACTGAATCTCTAACTTCGCATATGGCCAGTAAAAGCATACATGTATTCATTCACAATATTGCTTTAATAGGGACTTCTTCAGTGACTGCTCAGTGATGGAGTAACATTTCCATTTAAAAAGATAAAGAAGAAAGATAAGGACAGACAAGTGCTAAACAGTAATTTTACTACTTCTCAGCTTAGCAGATGTATCTTAAACTCAGCAATTGCTCACAAATATTGCACTCGTATTTAGCTAGAAATTTGCTGTTCTTATTTTAGGTACAGGGAAGAACAAGTTTAAGAAGGACAAGCCCCTTCAAGCTGTTCTTCAACCACAGAAACTGAACTCACGAAGATTTATCTTTATAATCCCTTCCTCCACTTTGCTTGCCTGCCTCATTGGGATGCAGGGTGCCTGCTTTCTCAGTGTTCAGCACAGCACAGCTCCCACTGCCTACAGTTTGCAGTGGCACTTCTACAAATTACACTCCTCCATACCAAGCACCACGAAAAACAGAGTTAACAACCACATGTGCAAAGTGACTCGTATCACACAGGAAATCGTGGCAAAAGCAGGGATACGATTCGGTTCCCCAGAGCTGCACTCATGCCTTAATCATGAAAACATTTTCTCTGCAGTTGTCTGCTTCATTCACTGTGTCCTTCCAACAGCTGCAACAAAGTACAGGTTGTACAGAGCACATTCACTTTTACTATGGCGTGATTCATCCTCCAGCCCGGGTCCTTTCTCTGCGCTACACAACACAGGAGGGCATGGAAAACTCCCTCTGCTCAGAGGAATCACACACAGTTCCCTCTGCCTTACCACTGATATAACCCACCATAGCCCTTGTCCTTTTTGTCTGCCTTTTCTACCACCAGGACTGTTGGGTGCATGGGAGTGATGGGATTCCCGATCCAATTCCTGCGTGTAATCAGGCCCGATTGCAGCTGCAGTGAGCGGCAGGATCAGGGAAAACTGTTTTGAACGCCAGTAGCCCCAGGGCTGGAGCATGCCCAGATGTTTCATGGAATGGCTCTGGCAGACCAGTCGCACACAGGTGTTTATTGGCTTGAAGTAAAAGTCAGGAATACCAGGAATAATTCATCCACCACTTGGCTCTTCAAACAGAACAGGAACGAGCACGACGTGCAAATCTAAACGGCAGATAACGGCGGCTCTCAGCTAACACACACACACACACTTCACCCACGGAGCTGCTTGCGGGATGAACTTTTTATTTTCCTGGAATGAACTCATTTTAGTTATGAAAACTGATTATGCATATTGTTAAAGGCATGCAGCCAAGCAACTGTAAAACTCTCTTTTGCACTAATATCTATCATTTTTAGGAACAAAACATGCTGCTGCTAAATGCAAGTACAAGTCTGCTTAGAAATGTGATTTGCAGTTTACTTTCTCTTCATGTTTAAAAGCTATTTCAAAGCAAAACAGACCTAACCAGATCAAAAGTAGCATTGTGTACTTAGATTAAATATACCAATTTTCACACTAAAATTACTTTAAGGGGCAAACACTTGCTATATGTGGCAAATCAAAGGAGAAATGTAAGAAACTATTCCAGAGAGGTTCGCTACTCCACGCAGCAAAAGCTCTGCTCAGCCTCTCCGTGACCTGGGCTCTGCACGATTTATTGGTTATCTTTAATAAAGCGAAATCCAAGCGCCTTTTCTGTTTTGTTACTTCCATTTTAACACCAGCAGTAGCAGACAGACAGACAAAGTTTAGTTTTAGCCTGGGAGCTAAAAGAAATACTTCTAACATACATATGCACAGTTACAGTCTGACTTACAAATGCTCAGTAGTAAAGTCAGCAGGAATTGAGCACTAAAACTGGAGAAGAGTAAATGGAAAGAGATCCTGCTGTATTTGCAGACTCGTGGTAATAAGGAAAGCGCTCCTGACTGCTCTTGGAAACTTGTCATGTAAGTGAGTAAGGGGAGAGGTCAGGCAGTGACAGACTGCTCTGCCAGCCTGAAATGGGGGGTTGCACCAAATCTAAAAAACCGAAAACATGCATTTAACTTAAAATGAATGTTATTAAAACAAATTATACCCATCATTCAGAAATGTAATCTGAAAGTACCGTAACTCCTGGCTTCTGTTCAGATGATGTCTGGCAGTGTGCTGCATATCATCCACAAAGTATCTTCCTGAATCCCCAGCACCCTGGCTTCAGGAACCGTTCTAAATCTCACCAAATTCTGATGATTCTAATGTCATTTTCTAAGCTTCAAGTATTCTTTCAAGTGACATCAATCATGACTCAACCTGGCCTCTCTTGCCATATATGACAAAGGCTCCTATTTTTAATTTTTCAGACAAATACAGCTTGTATAACTTTTATTTTTGCCAAAAATATGTCAGTTCAAAACTTACTATTCCAAGCATATTCTGTTCTTTTGGGATACTTGTCAGCTGGCCTATTTATATCAGGTTTGTAAGAAATTAAATGTTTTTCTAGAAGCAAACTAGCAGACTTGGAGAACAGAGCTTCCACCTTGCATTTTTAATAGAATTTGTGAAAATCTGTGGTTATATTGTCAAGAAGCACAGAGACTAATTGCACAGAGCCAACAATTCACTCAGCGTGGTGGTTAAAATGCATAAATGGATAAAAATTATTTGTATTAGGGCCTGCAGTCTCTTGTAAATGTCAAATACTTTCTTGACATTCTAAAACCCAGGCTATACAGCTGAAATGGGAGAGTACCATTTCGTATTAATTTAAAAATGTCTAAAACTGGTTATCCCCTTCTAGCACTCAGTATTTCACTGCTTCATGAAGACCTTAGATGCTGATTGTAACTGGCTATACTCTTTCAACTCATCATGGCTCTCATTTTTCTTCCAGCAGAGAAATGAATATTTTACTTGAGATAAATAAATAAGATTTTACTTCCTGTGAAAGAAGATATTTAAATAGATTCTCCATAACCAGTTTTCCCACTTGGAGAAAGTTGTAAATGTTCCTTTCCCCTATTTCCCATGCATGACAGTCTTGCCATTCTCATGAACTTGCTGTTCCTCTTCTGTAGATCCCCATTCGATGCATTTATCTCCATGTATTTCAGTACTGTCCCTTCAGCTTTATACTCTTCACTTTAATCACCTTGCAGGGTTCAAAGGACACATCGCCATCTCCCAGTCTTTAAAACATTCACCAGAAGTTCTAGTATAAAGGCTTTATGATGTTTCCTTGGATCAAAACATTTGTATCCTTACCATACATCCATTAGACTTTACTTTTTTTACTCTGCTAAAGTAGAACGATGCACAGGTGCAATTGAACTGACAGAAGTGTTTGTATTTTTCTAGAACAAATCACATTTTGTACAACTGACATTTTACTCATTGTTCTCATTAGTACCCACATTTATTTCTAAAGAATTGTGAAATGAAATCTTCAAAAAGCTACCAGCTGCACAAGTCTTCTGAAACCTCTGTCTGAGTCTGTCTTACACATTACAAAAACATGCAAGGCTAAGGGCTTAGAGATAGTCTCAAAAAAAAAAAAAAAAGAAAAGAAAAAAAAATTGAAAAGGAATATCCAGGTGGTTTTTTAACTGCAAAATACAATAAAGTAGAGTTTGGAAAGTATTACACAGAAATATAATAACAAAAACCCCCAAGATACGCCATTTACAAGTTTAGCTGTACAGTGCTGTGCCTGTGCGTGAGCTGAAATCAGTAAAGCAGACAGAGCTCACTCGACAGGGTTTGTGAACTTGTGACGGCTCCGAATGTACAAATGTACGACTGGCAGCTTACAGGCTGCTGAGCAACGCTAGAAAATCTTTCAAGGCTTAAGGTTAACTAAGGTTAATTATTCTGAAACACTGTTTCGTAGATTTCAGTAATAATTGCCTTAAGTGACAGCAATGAATTGCGGCCTCCATTTTGAGAGCACTTGGGAAATTACTTAAAAGCGTGCGAGAAGATTTATTGTGACCACATTGTAGGTGTAAAAGAAATGAATTCTGGAAGGACAGCTGAGCAGCAAAGGGCAGGGCCATCTAATGCAGTCCCACAATTTCCATTAAATAATTTAGACAAAGAGTCAATAGATTTATCAGCCACATATGTTTACTACCACGTTTGACGGGACTTTGATGCATTTGCATTGAAGTTTGCTCCCAGATACTAATCTCAGATACTAATCCAAAGATAATAACCAGACAGCTCTCACGTATTTGATTAGTTGCTGAAATATTTATCATCTTTCCTGATTGCATCTTATCTCAAAGCCAAACCCTGAGCCCAGAGAAGTAATCAGCTTGGTTCCAGGATAAGAGCTGCCAACCCCATTGTGAGGAGAGTTGCAGAAGTCAAAGGGACCACACATGAAACGCACTAAGGTTCAACTGTAAAAGTCAGCAAGACCTGGCATTAGATTACAAGGTCTTCAGAGCAAAGGCATTCCTGATTTCCCAGGCACAGAAAGACAAGAGGTAGAACGCTGATACTGTTAAAAGAAAAATGAAACTTTTCTAACTTCACCAGCACTGCATGTTTATCGTGTTCATCCACTGCCATCTCATCTGGGCCACACTGTTAAACTGCAGGAACCATCCTGTGTGCTCAAGTGGTACAGATGAAAGTCATTTGAGGCTAACTACAGGAGGAGTTCCTACTATCGCTCCTTTAGGGATTGAAGTGGTGTCAGCTCTGCTGATATTTCACCCTTGTCCCAGGCACATGATACAGAAAGCAGCAGCAGCCATTAGGTATTCACAGTGAAGCAATCCAGACTAAGCACTTTCCAATAGCACAAAATGAGTCAATTTACCAGGAAGAGAGGGAGTTGCACTAGCATGAAAAAATTCTAAGTTATTCACAAGATGCTAAAAGAGAAGAAAGAATCATCAATCCTGAACACGGGAACCATGAGGATCCATAAGGATTTTACATGATGCTCATGAGCCCAAGCCAAGACCACTGCTGTAAGTGGAGCTGTGAGGGAAGCAGAGCAGTAGCACTGCCTCCCTGCAGAGCTTGCTCATTTTCGGAGAGAATCTGGCCTCTTGTGTTTTCCACTTTCACTTTGTGACAGACAAATTAGTGTAGCTGGGAGCAACGCAGGAGTTCCTGCAGAAAATCTGAGCATGAGTGTCTCACTGGGGGTACTTAAACATGGTTGCAGAGATAATAACAAACACCAACTGTATAAAACATTCTGCCAGTGGCAGCATTGTTAACACCAGTCACCACCACCCCTCTGGTACAAAGTACGTGAACATGAAGGAGGCTCAGGATTAAAAGTGCTATCACCTTGTGAGCGATACACAGACACTGCAACCACGCCTGTCATGGGACTTGCTGGACTCGAACAGACTCTTAAGGGTAGGCAGGTTTTAATACCACTTTCAGAAGAGGATTTCTGGAGACCACAGAGTCAAGAGCTATGTTCAGTGACATTGTGAAGGGGAAGCACATGCAGAGTCTGCCAAGAGGTAGTCAAGAACTGGAGTGTGTTACCTCACACGGGTAATGCAACTGCTCCCTGCTAAATGTGTGTAAGTGAAGGGCTAAGTGTGGTGATGGCTCCTTCTTGTAGTGAAGTGGGAGTGAATGACACCTTGCTGCTCAAATCATCTTCCCATGCTGTTTTCACCCACAGGTTGCTCACTTTTGTGCAGGCTTGGAGACCTGCCGGTGTTCAGAGCCCAGCAGTGCCCCAGCTTCTCCGTTCCAGCGGTTCCTGGCCAGCCTCTCCTCTCTGCTTCACATTGCCTTTGTTAAACTCTTGGCCCCTGACATGGAGAGGCTTTTTGAGAAGACTGGTTAGGAAGAAAGGAAACGAGATTAAACAGAATAGGTCACTTGAGAACATTTGCAGAAATTTTGTCTTTATTTGCTTGGTCTGGTAGCTTTGGAAGATAGGAACTCCACATGTTTTATGGTTACATTTATATAACAAATAAAGTCTTTAATTACAGCGACCCTTGCTTTCAAGGAGGCAGTAGGGAAGCCAAAGAAAAACAGAAGACTGTGCAGTCAGAGTAATAATGTCTGATAATCAGAAGTGTCACATAATCCTCTGAAAATTAAAAATGGAATAATAAAATATTTTCCTCATTTACTTAGTTACTGTGTAATCTTATCAGGGATACCATCCCTCATTTCAAACACTGTGGTGTTACCTATGGCAACCTCTCCCGTGGCAAAGCGTGGCACCTCCTGCTTTGCTTGGAACAGCTTCCCTGCAGCTCCTCTGCCGTGCCGCAGCATCCCCCGAGCCCACGCGTTGGCTGACACTCACCGAGAGTGCAGTGTCAGGAGCAGGGTACGAATGGAGTTGGATTTTTGAAGGGAAAATAGAACTTGATACTTCAGTTCCCACAGGGTACCACCACAGAGACTATTTTCTGTAAAATGAAACCAGTGGAGTGATGTTTTACACCACAATATCGCATAAAAGGCAAGACAGTTGGCCCAGTGATACTCCTACACAGACAAATTCCTGTGTCTCTGGACAGGTTCACATTTCTTTATCTGGCAAGCATAAAATTGTAGTCTGTGTACAAAGTAACCTTTTCATTTAGGGAACAATTAAGCTAATCCCACAAGATTTCATGTTTAACTAGGTTTGTAGTGAACAAGTTTGTAGTCTGCATTCAATCAAGCTCTTTTGACTTCCAGAAAAAAGGGACAAACCAATATATATGAAATGTAAAATTCTAAGTTTCCTGAGATGTGCGAGTCCTGCTGGAGTAAAACTATACATCTATTTGCTAAAACTTTGGTATTCTATAAGTAGAGTTTTTTCTTTAGTCTGCCCGTAATCTTCCAATTATGCAATATAAGCCTGCATTTTACATTAAAATAAATTGTACACTCAAGCACTTGATAAATACATAACAATATGTACATGTGCATACACGCTCAGTAAAAGCTGCTGTTGGCTTGAAGGTAACATCAGTTGTGCTTATGACAAGATGCAGGCTCTTGGCCTTCAAAGTCTCACCTACTCAAAAGTGTGGTCAGGCTCTGTGCTTTTTTCAGTGTGGTTTGAGCTGGGGTTGAATCCAGCTGTGGCCAATGATGATCTGAATTCAATGAAGTCAAAAGAAGACAATAATTCAGGTTCAGTTCTGGTTTTTGACAAAACAATGGTTCAAATCAATCTTTGGTTTTGGTTCTGCTTCCTGCTTAACAGCTGTGTAAAGAAAAACATCTGGAATAATAACCCAGCAGGGCCAATAAGTGAAGCTGCTCTTTCATACTATCCAGCTAGCACCAATAATAACAAAGCTTTCAAGCCAGTTTTCAACAACAACAATGAAAAAACCACAACCAAACAAGAAAACTCCTTTTGTGCCTTACAGTCAGTAGTAGCCAGGACTGCACACAGGACTTG
Source organism: Lycocorax pyrrhopterus obiensis (assembly GCA_014706295.1). Classification (NCBI taxonomy): domain Eukaryota; kingdom Metazoa; phylum Chordata; class Aves; order Passeriformes; family Paradisaeidae; genus Lycocorax; species Lycocorax pyrrhopterus. Next base: position 16,176,732 of record JACSVZ010000002.1, on the reverse strand, counting down.
GAGCATTCCTGCCTCCATTGGCACCAGGCAGGGAAACGGGACAAGACCAGAGCTGCCGTTGTTGCTCTGCAGGAAGGAGGCGGAGCAGAGCTCATACACACACAGCTAATTCCCTCCTGCAGCCGAGCTGGTTGCACAGCTGCCAGGGCCAAGCTTCTGCAAGCCCTCGGCTGTGCCTGGGCACCACACAGCATGGGCCGAAGCCCTGCCAGGGAGCTCCAACCACCTGGACCTTCTGTGAGCTGCTGAATCCTAGATCTGACAGCCCCATTAGGCCAGCACCGCCTCTGTGCCAGCTGGTAGGAAGAGCTGTGCCCAGTGCATCTCTTTGCACCTTCCTGCTGCACTGCTCTGCCATCTCTCTCACTTTGTTTAGTCAGCTCCTTTGAACCTGGGACTACGTCTTTCTTCCATGTTCATTTGGTGCCTAACACAGGCCAGTCTGTATGTGGGGTACGGCTCCAGAAGCTGCATCCAAGTCGGTTTAGTGGGGAAGCACAACGCATACAGGGCATGCTAAGAAAGCTCTGTGGAGTGGTCTCAACCCATGCTCACATCTGGGCAACTGTCCCATCATGAATGCGGGCCGTGATCGTGAAACATGACTACTCCCACTACCTAAGGTTAGGACCAATTTTAGGGAACTGTGTTTGCTTAAAAACAAGCCATTAATGCAAGTCTAGAAAAGGGAGAGGACATGCCAGGAAATGTCCAGAGGTCACACAGAAAACAAGCGGAACTGCCCCCAATGGTCATTGCCTTAAACAAGAACCCCTGAAGCCAACACTGGCTGCATAAAATTTAGAATTGCTCCTGGTCTTTTTTATCACATGCTGCTCTCATGCATCAAACAGGCCACAGCGCCCTCTCAGAGGAATTCTGTTTTCATGGGACAAAACACTGTTCAGGTGCTCTCCAACTGGAAAAAACACTAGCTCTTCCCTTCTGTTTCAGGAACACACCACCCCAGTGCCCATTGGGAAGGAGGTAAAAAATGTCCTTGTATCAAATTTTTGGTGTCTGTTTTTCAAGATCAGTTAATCATCCCTTTTTTACCCTCCTTGTATGACTGAATTACTGAATTGAAGCTGTACAAGGGTGAAGAGGAAAACAAAGAATGAAATTGCCAATGACTAAACACAGTTTGGTAATTTTGCGTTATAGCTGTGATCGCTGTACTCTTGCTGCAAAAGTTAATCAAGTTAGAAGGAAGTAAAGCATCATCTTGGCCAACATCACCAGGATCTGGAGTACTCTTCTCCTTCTGAATACTACATTTCAGCTCCATAATTTGGACAATTTTAGTTTGGTTTACCAATGAAGAATTACTGGTGCTTATTTGTATTTACCAAGGAGGGAACGGAAACCACAGCACATTTGCAGACAGGTCTCTGACCTCCTGTTCAGTGCTTTACTAAACCAAATATGCATTTTCAGGGTAGTACTTGTATTTGTAATGTTCTCAGTTCATCTCTGCCATACCCACAGACCCTCACTTTAAAACATGTACCCAAAGTTTCTATGAGCCTGTGTATAATCCTATAGAAAGCTTGTAACATCTTTGTTAAAACACAAATCTAAATTTCACTTGAAAATTATCGCCTTCTGGGTTTTTTTAACATATTCGAGTTCTGAATATTAATACAGCTACTGAAAAGAAACAGATCTAATTACAAAAGAAATTGTGACCTAATTTTCTCTATTTATTTCCTATCAAGAAGTTTTCAGATACTGTTGGAGCCATTTGAACCCTCTTGGAAATCCTGAGGATATTTTTCTTCACATATTGAAATGTGTAGCTGGTAGCTTTTGCCACTGAGTCCTTAAAAATTCATTTAAACATATGTAAGTGTACAACTGAAACAGAAGCAAAGCAAGTCTCAATAATCACACAGATTTACCCTTTTGGTTCAAATGTTGGATGTCAGCTACACAAAATAGCATAGTATTTTATTATAGAGATGTAAAATCATTCCATACAGTCTTCCAAATATCCAACTTGTATTTCAGACACAGATATCAAGAGGGGAAAAGTCTCCAGCTGTCTAGAACTCCAAATTCTCTCATTTGTACTGCCATTTAACATAAGACAAAATTTAAGACCAGACTTCAACTGTTTCCAAATGTTTTTGTGTGTATTTCTGCTGAAACCTTTAACTATTATCTAGCACCAGAATTCTTAAACAATAAATACACCTACAGTCTTCCTTTAATTTTGTGTTCAGACATTTTTCTGTTGAATGCTTGGTATCATACATTAATCATGGTAATATATGATAAATACTTAATGACTGTGAGAGCAGAAGGATCTTGGGCAAATTTCAAGTACAAATGACTTTAAGCACTGATACACAGAAAACTCTTAATCGTGGGGAAATGACTGTAGAGAGAGCAGTAGCAAAAATAGACTAGATTATAACTTCAAATCTCTGAAGAAAGTATTCATCCTTTGAAACAATCTCACAAAAGCTAAATATGAGCTTTACTGAAGAAAAAATTTTCCACACACAGTAGAAACCTGAACTGAAGTACATGTGGGAAATGCAGAATAGTGCACTGAAACAAAACAGAAGGAGCTTAAAGGTCTTCTCTCTAATCCTAGTCTGTGTTAGGCTTCTTTTTTGTTTTCTGGAAAAGGCATAACACAATGCAAAAAGTAACTGAGTTCAAGCACTACTTTCTCTGAGTCCTACAAATGAGCACAACTTCCCATGGGACTCGTGAATGGCCTAGAAGTGCATGTGTCCGGTGAAACACTCCGTCAACAACTTGGACAACACTCTGAGACTTTGCAAGCCCAGATGAGCTGATATTCCAGTTTGATCCACTGACATAAGCTTTTCCTCTCAGAAAGAAAATGGTTCATTATGGGGTGGGCTACAGGAAAGGGTAAACATCAATTCTGAAGAAGAGTTTGGCAATAAAAATGAAATATTGAGAATTGTTGTTCTTGTTCTAGGGTGCTTTGTTTTTCCATTTAAGATAATTGGAGCATTATAGTTAATAGAAAGTCCCATGAAATAACTTACTACTTAGGCATTTTACCTTTTTAAGTAATTTTATTCATCCTGGAGAAGAGAAGGCTCTGAGGAGACCTTATGGCACCTTCCAGTGCCAAAAGGGAGCTACAAGAGAGCTGGAGAGGGACTTTATACAAGGCAATGTAGTGACAGAACGAGGGGGAATGGCTTTAAGATGAAGGATGGTGGGTTTAGATTAGGTATTAGGAAGAAATCTTTACTGTGAGAGGGCTAAGACTGGAACAGGTTGCCCAGAGACATTGTGGATGCCCCACTGCTGGCAGTGTTCAAGGATAGGCTGGATGGGGCTCAGAGTAACCTGATCAAGTGAAAGTGTTCCTGACAATGGCAGGGGGGTTGGAATGAGATGATCTTTAAGGTCCCTTCCCAGGCCAACCATTCTATAAGTCTATGATATTTTATGGTGCAATTTACAATAAAGGAAAAACAACTTCAGTGGTATATCAATAATTTATTGTTTTGCATAAGAAGGTAAGATCAGATTTCAGGTAAGACATCAACCAAGGACCTGATGGTGAGTTCAAGTATAGAGCTTGGTACAATATTAAAAAATACTACCCTTTGTTTGACTACAGCAAACAGCTAGAATACAATAAAAACATCTGAACTTGACTGTCAAAACATACATTTCTCTAAAAACCCACACAGCAGAACTTGAATATGTGGAATATTGGAAACATGTTTAGTTGTCTTCGTTCCCAAATTCTTAGGAGTCAATGGAACAATCCACCCCCCTGTTCCCCTTGGTATCCCAGAATAGTTCAGCACACAGGCTCAGCATCCATCATGATAAGCAGGCTCCTGTCCTGTTGAAACTGTTGGGCTAAGATGTTTTTTCTGCCTAGACTTACTGTCATCTCTGCCTGCCTTGTGGAGGGCTTTCATTTTTAGCTTTTGAAGTTAACACTGCAATAATGTTGATTTTTCAAAAGCAATTTAGTAATGTAATTAAAACCATTTCCAGCTCTTCAAAGACTCTGTGCACGTTTTACTTTGTTGGTTGGATCTATGTTTTTGAGATTCCCTTTCTTTTGCAGGTGTTACTGTTCAGGAATTAGCTCCTGGCTCAGAGATGGGGCAGGCAGCCATCGGTCTGGGAGACTCCTGCCAGGACTGTGCCGCGGATCAGAGGGTCAGTGTCTCTGGGAATGCAGCAGAGCACCACGCTGCTTACTGCTGCCCAGGACAGCAAAGCGGTGCACAAGATCCTCCTAGACCACACCGACCCAGGAATGGGAATTAAATTAATTTCAAAAAGACAGGAAAAACAGCCTGCAGGACAGCCAGAACTGTCTCTACCAGGGAGTTTGCAGATTATTCTAGTTTCTACTTCATAAAGAGAAAAGCAGGTCCTTTATGTGAGCATGACTGTACCCCAATGTTCCAAGACAGCCGAGGTTAGAAGCAGTGTTAAAAGTGTTTTAGTGAGGACTAAAGCCCCTCCTGTTGGAAATGGCCAGATCCTGAGAGATGCTGAGTGTCCTCTCCATTTCAAGAGATGGTGAAGGCACCTGGCATCTCACAGGCAAAGGCAAACTGACCCACTGAATTCCATATCCCCTGAAAAATAGTTTGATTTTCAGTAATTAAAAAAAAATAGAAAATGTCTTCTCAACTCAGATAATCTCTGTGCAGTTAATTTAATCAACAAATTCCTATTTATGTTACAAAAAAAGTTTAAGTCCACCAGGAAAATGGTGAAATTTGACAGAATTTACAGTAGAGCTGTTCAAGCAGAGTATGTATCCATACTGGGACTCAGTACATCTGTAACTCTTGCATAAACATTTCCAGACTCCCAGGGATTTTGCTGTTGTTTCTTGCATTTCATTTGTTTTATAAGACTCTAAGCCAAATGCAATGGCCCACATATTAAATACACATTTAGAATAAAACTGCAAAACCTGATGGCTTTATCAGCATACGAACTGAAATAAAATATTTACATGGAATGTTGAGCTCCATTTACAGAGACTGTTTCAAATTACAGACTTAGTAATCTCTTTAATAAATGATCACATTGACAAGAAATTTAAAAACTTAACATCCCTTTTCAACCCTTTCATAAATATATAAAGTTTCACTAAATTCTTTTTTCTTTAAACAAGAGAGCTATATTCTCTTTACAGATTAACATGAAATAATGGTTTCCTGTTTGAATACCACAGATGGGATGATCTGAAGTCAGCAAGTTCCTATACACATTCTGTACTTACAAGACATATTCACAACACAACACACAGGTGTTACTTGGTCTTTACATGTGTACTCATTTCCTGCATATCAGTAGTAAATAAAGAAAAATGCCAAATTACCTATATTAAAAATACATCCTCTAATATACATTTGCTTACACTGACACATCAGATCTTGAAATGCGGTTTCCAACTGTCTGACCAGTGACAAGGATGTTTTTTACAGTGAATTCTACAGCATTAAGTTATTTTTGAGTGGAGACAAATACATGTTACACTCCTAAAATGTATTGCTACATACTCAACAATAAAAAGAATGAATCTCTTTCAACTGCTTCTCAGATGTCCAAGGTTTCCTCACTGTTTGAAAATTTCTGATGGGAAAATTGTTCTAAAGCGTGCCAAAAATATTTGAAATCAATTTAAAGGAGGAAAAAAAATTATTCTCTACTTTGTTGCTCTTCGTATCACTTTGCCACTGATTTTACAGAAGTTTAATCCCAAAGACTTTGAAGTTATATACACACTAACTCACATTTTTTCCTATTAAAATAATTATTCCCATGGCTTTTCTTTGTTGTGCCACAGAGCATGTGTGAAAGTATTTTCAATCTATGCATGCTCACAGCTGAGTATTTCACAATTAAGCCACTGAATACATCTTTCTTTACATGAGTACGTAATTGCAAAGGAATACTTAAATCAGTCTGTACATGTAAGACAAGGTTCACATCTAGAAAAGTAAAAACACACTGATACATAATTAAAATTATGATGTCTTCCTCATAAAAATGTTGGTCACTTTTGCCTGTTTCAGTTCTCTCAAACACTAAAAGGGCAATAACTTCCAAGTCCTGATGTGCTCTTTATAGGAACAGTTATGTTAAAACTGATCTCCAGCATTAATTTGTATCTTCTGGAAACTCTCTGTTAAAAACACTCATCTTGGAAACACACAGATGACGGATGATAAGAGGTGTTTGGCAGTTTTGCTATTCTAGTATTAGTTCACTTTACGGAGCACAGTAAATCTCTGGTTTAATCTGACTGTTCTGCCCCAAATTGTGGGCAGGAGAATTGAAGACACAGGAAAACAAGACCAGTTCCAAGTGCATGAAGAGTATACCTGCTGCTCAGTAGAGTTAAAAGCCCTCCTCCCAAGAAAATGGCCATCAAGTAAAGCCTAACCATGCCCCAGGTTTAGATGCTGATACAACAGCAGAGGTTTTTCTACTTAAAACGTTACTATGAGTGTAGCCAGCTGACAGGAACCCAGAAGGTTTCGGTCTCCAACCTGTCAAAAGTTGTTTTAAGCTCACTGTAAGCTGTAGCGAGGTCATCGTTGACTATCACCTTGTCAAAAAGGTGGCCATACTGGCTCTCCATCACATGGGCAGATTTAATCATTTCATGAAAATCTTCTTCCTAGTAACATCAGTGCAATAAAGATCAGTGCACAGCCAGTCCATAGCAACACTGCATAAACTCATTCTGTATTAAACATGGTCTAATCACTTATTTCTTATCTCATCAGGAGATGGAAACTGTACTTCTAATTTAAAAAAAATAGAAATTACCATTACAAGTGATCTCAGAGAGTATTCTGATGAGTTGACTCTGCTCAACAGGCAATTCTTTCATCTCTTCCCTTGAAGTGACACAATTAGTCACTGCATGGTAATTACAGAGACATTTTCTGTTAGCAGCACCACTGGAAAATGTTTCTAGCTGTTTACTTTGATGATACATTTAAAGTTTCATTATGTTAGTCTCAGCTTGCTCTTAGCACACCATGTATTACAGCACAGCCGTTTTTCTTTTAAGAGCTTGGTAGCAGTCAACATTCTATGCCTTCTTCAATCTGGCTTAGTGGATTTCTCGTCATGTTTGGGGAGGGAACAAATCTTAGCAACTTGTTTAAATGACTTTGAGAGATTAAACCTGTCCTAACTAAGCAATGTCCTGAAGGTTGCTCTTACAAACAAACTCCTTTTACTTTTTATAAGTAACAAACCAACATTTTCTGACAGCATGTAATTTCCAAACTATTCCAAATGCACATTCTACACAGATACAGTCTGTGACTATATCTGTGACTGACTTTGAAACAAAACCTAAAAAATCCTAAATAACATCTGAATGAGGAAAAATTATACACACTGTAAATACAGATAAACAGTATAATGATGATCAACTTAGCTGTAGCTTCAATTAAAATATAATTTCATTATATTACAAGGAAGCAAGTATGTTAATGTTGGGTAATCTAAATTTTTTTTCCGACTATTGACAAAAATCATAATTTTTTCTTTGCTTAGATTTCTTCTTTCTCACGGTGTTTATTTTCCTATAACATTTAAAAACCCCTCTATTTCTCTTATCCACAAATATGGGCTTTTTATTACAGTAGCATTTATTTTTAATTGGTTTTTTTATATTTGAATTTTCCTCTAAATTTAGACCCCTTAATACATTGATAAAACAAATAAATTCTTATATTTGAACAGAAACACCTAAGCCCAGGTGCAAATTTTTTAAAGGAAATCCACAGCATTATCTCTCATAAAGATATGCTTGCCCTGTGGGGGTTCTTCAATGACATAAAATCAGAGGACCATGGAAATTGTAAATACCCATGAGCATATCAAACAATGAAAACACCACAGTAAATGTGTAATGTGAGAGAGGCTGGGAAACAGAAAGATGCTTGTGTAAGCCCTGACAAGTGCTGTCAATGAGATCCAGTGATCACCTTTAGTTTCAAGGTAAACTTCTACAACAAAACACTTAACAGGTTCTCATGTTTTACCATGTCTAATTATACTTACTGTAAAGGGTTTTGCAGTTCCCTTATCATCTTTACTTGAAATAATCTTGGCATTTTTTCTGGTCTCTCTCAAACGGTCAAGTGATGGAGGCTTTATAAATATAACAAATGGTTTAAACTCGTATGTCCTCAAGTGTTTCACTGTCTGGGAAGAGGAAAGATTTTAATTAGCTGATTTGCAAAATGGAATTTACTGTAATAAAAGAAACTCCCCACTGACCAGAATAAACCCATAAAGCATTTCTAGGCAGGTATTTTTAATTTACTGTCATCCTGCTCTGCTGACCAGCGTTGATTCATGTAAGGAGAATTTTCAGAATGGTAAGAAAACCCTTTCTCCAAGGGTGATCACTGGTCTTGATTTCCACACAGCTGCTGGTAAACCCCATCTGTGTGGCAAAGGCTGAGTTGTGCACACCAGTGCCACTGGCACCAAGAGGGTGGAGGGGAACAACAGGTATTCAGGGGAGGAGGAAAAGTTCAACCCATTTTAGCAAGAATAACCCTTTCTGTACCGATGAAAAGTTCACAAAAGGCCAGTGATTTTTCTCTTCAGTACTCTGTGCCCACCACACAACTCCCTGCTGTTCGTTCTTCCTGAGCGAGCTACATATGGTGTTAGAGGCAGGTCTATGATTCAATTGCAGCACAGGGTGGTAGTATGGATGGTCAGAAGATTTCTATCGTTTCCATACTGCCAGGGTCCACAGGAAAATCCCATACTGGAGAGTGGAATCCCAGAATGGTTCACAAGCTTGGGTCCCCTAAAGAATTTAGTGCTCTGCAGGAACACAGGGCTGTGTGGGACAGGCAATGGTCTCATCAGCTCCCCTCCTCCCCTGGCAAGGGGTATGGCCTCCCCGGCCACTCCTCTGCCAGTGCAGCTGCTGCCCTGCTCCCAGGGCACAACCCTGTATCTGCTCCGGGAGCCCTGGGAGCTGTGCCAAGGTTCAGAAGGCATACACTGGCCACCCTTGAAGAAGAGATGTTTTGGCTAGGTTAAACATATTAGTCCAGCTCCTGGAAGCACTGGGGTTATTAGGAGCAAAAAAATACCCGGTGGAGCTGTTCAGAGGGGTTAAAATACAAGGTCAGTGCAAGAAAAAATGGTTTAGAGAAGAATGTTCTTAACAATTATCCAGCCAACATCACATTTAGCGCATTCCTTGACTCATGTCCACCCTGCATGGAAACCGTTGGCATGAACAGTCCAGTGAAACATGTGAGAGCGAGTTGCTGAACTGGGTGATAACTCAAAGCTATTCTGAAATTAAAGTTTCAGAGACAATCTCTTGCCCAAACTAACAGAAAGATGAATGGAAATATAGGAGTGTTCTGTAATTAAATCTTTGGTATTATGCTGCAGGCTTCCAATTCCCTTATTTACTGGCTGTATATTTGTCTCTTTTCAGAGAGCCTTGCTGAAATAAAGGTAGCCAGCAAACCCACTCGACAGTCATTCAGTGTGGGATAAAGTACACCTTTTTAGAAGTATTTTTTCCTGGAATTCCAATATGCAATATGGGGAAGTACAAGAGTTCAGAAGACATGCTTACTTACATGAGGTTGCACATCCAACAAACAAACTTTGTTTTTAGCTAGAACTGATCGAACAGAGTCTAAACTTGTCCCATAGTAGTTGTTTTTATACTCGCCATACTCGATAAACCTGTGGCAGAAGGTGGAAACAACTGGAATCATTTCCATTTTCTCCAGAAAAAAACTTACCAGTTTGCTTTATAAGATTTAATTCAGGAGCAAAAATATTTTACTTTACATGAGAGTTCTACCATGTTTTATAAAGGAAATGCTGTCAAGTACTTCAGCATGTCAATTTTAAGAAATCTTCTACTTTACTGCTTTCAAATCAGTAACACCTGCTTGTATTACAGTTAAAGAGAAAAAAGTACCGTAGTCCAACAGCCCACTAATGTTTTCCATCACCTCTTTTTCTGAACTAATGCAATGCAATAAAACAGTGGATAAGCTAAACAATAGAAACTACTGAAATTTCATTGCACACTACAGAATATCCAAATTCTCTGTCTCAGAAGAGGAGGAGGAGTGACGATGGTGCTGGTGGAACCAAGGCGGCTGGTTATTTGCTATAAAAGTACAAGTACTATTTGCCAGAAAAGCAAAGCACAGTTTGAAGTTTCAATAAAACCCACAGCATTGTGTCTAATACACTTTTGCCCTCTGAAACTGGGGCAGAATTTCAAGCTACAGAATTTTACAGGCTGCTGGAGAGCACGATGCTACCATTGTCTCTTCATTTTAGTTTACTTTCTGGAGGGTGTACAGGCAGGGGCTTCACTGTAGATCTCTAAATTCAAAAGCAGAGGAAGTGCCTGGCCTGAAAGAGAGCAGAACTATGCAAACATTGACTCAGGCACGTCTGCAGCACTTCCACGCCCCCCCTTCCCTAGAGCTGCAATGCTTTGCTGCTATGACAGAAGATGCTCTATTAAAAGAATGCTCACCCATCCTAATCACCTATAATTTCAGTGTCTTCTTGAGAAGCTGAGGTACTGAAACTGCTTGTAAGCTTAGAAACTGTTGTTTGCACATAATGCTTTTTTTTTTGCTCTGTGTTTTTTCCCAGCTGCTTATATAACAAAATGTAATTTTAACACATCTTTAAATCACTGCAACTTACATTCACTTTGACTTATTATCTACAATAACAACCAGCCCCATTTTATAATAAACCATTGTTTTAACTGCAGTTCTAGTTAAAAATCTCTTCAACATACTTGTTATTCTGTACATCTGTCTCAAACAAGTGCTTGGAAATGAAAATGTATTCGACACCATCACTTTCTTGGCTTCTCCTTGGACGGGTAGTGTCTGCAGTTTCATCATATAAAAAAAAAAGGAAAATATGCACAAAACAATATAATGCAAACCAGTTCAGGAAAAATGGAAGAGCACAAACTCTTTGTGCAATACGAAACGCAGCACTTTCCTCACTTCTGAAGCATATAAGGCTGCTCTGGGTCTGGAAGGCAGCACACAAGCATATGACAGGATTGAGTTTTAAATGCATGCAGGAAAAGCAGGAAAAAACCTATTGGACAAGTATCAGATTATCATTTTTTTATTAACTAGTGGAAAAATCCAATAAAATGAGGACAGCTGAATAATAAAAGGAGCAGCAGTCCATAACAATTACCCCAGCCTTGCCTCTTGTTAAACTTATTAGCATATGACACCATAAAGGGAAACAAGCACACCATCCTGATTTATAAAACATTATGTTCATTAGCAACACTTGTAGCTATGGTATGTGAAGCATGGTAATAAAAAAATGGGGTGTGAACTTTATGTTTTAGTGCTTTTCTTTATCTGGTGATCAAAATAGAATTCTGTTTTCTTTCAGTAGCCCTGTATTATTTGCACTTCTTACTTTCCCCCAAGTAGGTGTAAAGGTTTTGCTTATAAATGAAACTTATTTGTGGGGTTGCCACTTATGATTAATGAACCCATTAAAACATCCTATTTTGAACAAGTTGAATACTACAGCATCATGTATTCTCCATCACATATGGACATACAAAACCTGCTTGCAGCAACACAGTCTTAAATACCATTTGATATAAGGCTCTTCTTCTTAGGCTGACACAATAAGGAACATTTCCAAGACAGGAACCCCAGTTCTCTCTCCAAGTCCTGACTTACTGAATTTCAGGGAGAGGGATTTCTTTACATGTTTGTTTTAAATTATAACCACAAATTTGGAAGAGAAAAGAGAGAAGGCAGCTTGATGAATACTGGCAATTTTTAGAGAAATATTTTTGGGCAAATGACTGCATATACTTCAATGCGTTAAATATTTTGGGAACATCTGGCTTTCTTGTTGTTGTTGCTTTCAATACCCAGTTGAAGCAAATATATGCAAAAGAGATGACTTGCCAAACCAAATGCATTAATTTTGCTACTTAACAAATTCATTCATATATATATACTTTACAGAGTATCTGCACTTGCAAAAAAACCTGTGACACGATCTCCCAAATTCAGAATGTTGGAACCATATTTTTGAAGGATCCCTATAGAAGGTACAAGTAGAAAGCAAATCAAGAAATGAAAGTCTAAAACTGTTGAGTTCTCCATATTAAAGAAAACCTGATAAAGTATTGTAGAAGTTAATAGAGCACAATGCTATTCAATTTTATAAAAATCACACTACTTGGTCAGATAGGGGAAAGAGAAAAAAACATCCCCAAATCAACTCTTCTAAAGCTAATTAAAGGGATTTGATTAATTTATTCACTGGATTAAACTGTTTATCATCAGTCTTCATTTTTCAGCCTAACAGATAAAGGCCAGTTTGCTGAATGCAAGCATTGGTAACAGAGTACATTTCACTGCTTTACAGCCAAATCCAGGATGTTCTTCAGCTGAGTTTCATTTACTAAACCTCACTGACATCAATCATGCTAAACTTGTACTGAAATTGTACTGCAATGCCTCTGAGCCAAAAAGCCCTATCAGTTTAATCAACGCTATTTAATACAGAACTGCAGCAGCACTTTTAAAAATTAGAAAAGTAATTTGAATGCCAAGCATGCATTTAGAGACCCAAATTTGAAAGTACCTTAAAGTTAATACAACAATAAATTATAATAATGCAAATATATCATTAGAGAATAGAAGTGCAATTTTACTTACGTGGCACTGTTACCCCGTAGTGCTGGGTATCGCTGATTAGCAATTTCCGTTTAAGTTCATTCAGTCCAACCCCTACAGGACCTGAAAGAAAAAAATTGTCCTGTTTCCCAACAGCCAGTTGTCTCTTGCATTCAGGTGCAAGTATACTCCAAGATAAGACTACATGGCATGTAGCTGTGACATTACTGCCTCTTAATCAGTGATTTGGAAACGCCAATGGTTCCAGCCTCTCCTAGAATATACAGAGCTGACAAATTTCAGGGGATGTAGTTGGCAGTTACTCTGCTCTGACTTTATTACTGAGGAAAAATCAGTGAAAAAAGGTGCCCGCAAAGCTGACTTTCTTTTCTACAGCAACTACCCTCAGCGTGCACCCACCCACCTCCATCTCAGCCCTACTACAAACCCGTGCATCCTAACCTGCAGCTTTCCAGAACAAAAACTGGTTTGGCTGTTTATTTTGCCAGAATATCCCCAACTTTCAAACTACAGGACCCCAGCTGGCATGTGCAAAGTGCCCCCAAAGCCTGTGCACTCTGTGTCAGCATGGCCTCACTCCCTCCTGCTGCTGCATCCCTTGCCTGCACCAGATGCCCCTGGGGACAATTGCTTCCACCTTCTCTGCCCTGGAAGCACTGCTCCTGCCAGCCCCTGCTGCAGGCAGGAACACTGCCCAGCTCCTGGCTGGCTGTAGCTGTCACCATCCACCTTTTGACTGTGTGAGGGTGGCATTGCATGGAGAAAGGAAGGAAGGGCAGCACTTGCCAGGTCACAACCCATTTGGGATGTTTGGGTTTCTTTCTTTGTTGTTGATTTTCTTTTAAACTGTGCTTGTCTCCTGCCTGCTGTCTGAACTGGTCCAAAGCAAATGTTTCCTTCGTCATGCGACTGCCAAAGAGAGACCACTCTTGGAAAGAGGATGGCAGGAATAAACAAAGACTGCATGGAATTTTTTTGACCCGTCTCCTCCACCTCCACTTGAGTAGTGCTGTACTAGAAGCTACTGAGCAAGACATTCCTCTTGGCTTTTGGGTTGTCCCTAATTCTTAGCTGTTTGCCAGTGGTGCCTTAGGTCTCAGTGAGGGCACTCTGTCCTGTGACGTCTCAAAGGCTCCACAGGCACTCGCTGCCTGTCCCCAGGAGCCCTTCGTAAAGGGCTCCAGCCTGCCTGCCCACTTTGGTGACAGGGACATGGTGCTGTGTGTGAAGGGACCTCAGCTCTGCATGTTCTTATGTTTCTGACAGTGGAGAGCCTTCATTTCTACACAGCCAGGTCAAGAGCAAAAGGCAAAGGAGAATGAGTCATTGGAACCATATCCCAAGTAATGCAAGGATAATACCTGTGGTTTTAAGGAAAGTTGTTGCACATCTAGTAAAAGTGACAAGTTTATGTATAGAGTGCTTCTTAACAAAGATGTTTTAAACATTGTAAATACAAAACCTAATAAACATTTCAATGAAATAATGTTGTAATCACTAATTACTAGTCAGGGTCCAAAACCAGACTGATGCTTCAGTACTCGGAGGTGCCTATTTGTAAAAATGACCATACACCCTGTCTGGAGTTGAAACACATAATGATGAAAAGCAAGTGCTTGCTACTTTGCTGCTACCCCCAGACTATGGTCCTGCTGTAAAATCTTAGAGTTTCTACATTTAAAATTTCTATGTGTTCACATCAGTTAAACACACAACTACATTTCAAGTTCCATCTCTGACCTTCCTGTAAATTAATCTATCAGTATGTATACATGTTTATTTAATATGGTGTACAGCAGCCTCTACTGGTGCATGTCTGCAGAGGATTACAATGTGTTATGTAGATAATGGCATTACTTTTGTTATCTTTTTTTTTTCCTTTTTATAATAGTTTAGCTATTTAAGGCAAATATGGACTTTTATAAGAAAAGTAATTAAAACTCTTAATATATCCTAGCAAAGTAAACCAAACCAAACAGAATTCAATCTTTAAAAATCACTCTATTACATTTAAGCAAAAAATCTTTCCCATCAAATCTACACAAATATTATTTCCTCAGTCTACATGCTGTCAAATCAACAGTACGCTTTTAGCTCTATTTATATATGTAAAGAATCCAGGCTTCACTTCCTGCGACACATGCTTTGGAAACTTACCTCAACTCTGCTTCCAGACCACAACTTCACTACTACCATCTTCCCTTCCAGATTACCATTTAAAAATCATCTTTAAACTGAACTACTGAAAGGTGTAGATTCTTCTTTTTCAGTGCTGTCTTCACAGAGTTCTCATAACTGTAGTATGTGGACACTGAAGGCTGATTCCAGCTCAGCCATCCATTATGTGGATTTTTACACTACCTCTCCCAAGCATTATATACGGTTCCCTTCTAAATATTTTTTTCATTTTGATGCAGCAGAGAATGATGCCAGTTTCTAATAGTTATGAATCTGAACACAATTTGAACTCAAAAAGAGAATAAAGTGTCAGGACTTAAAAGGACAATCCAGATTCTTATAGTCAAATGTAAGGCATGCAGGGTCCACAACTGTAGCATAGTTTTTGTTTACGATAAATCACCCCAGGAAGCAATATTTATAGTTACAGTGACAGATTTGGAGATACTTTGTTTACTTTTTTAAAGGAACATTTGTGCTGCTTGCTCTTGCATGTTGAGTCATGTTAATGGTCACATCCTGCACAAGTGGACTGCAGTGCCTACCTCACTTTACTGAGGGACATCTGCAGAATTAAACTACCCATCATTAAAACTTGCACTAAATTTTGTACCACTCAGACATGTCTGAAGAAAACTGAAAAAAGTGTAAGTTTAGGTCTTGGGATGGTTAAGCCAACCAGCCATTCTTCACCCATAGACACATAATGAGCTCCTAGTAGTCTTTTTAAAAGAAAATGAAAGTGGTCTTTCTGAAGATATTTTGTGAGTTTGTGACAATATCCCTGCTGGGATCATAAGGACCCAGTAAGAGACAGGCCTTATGAAGAGGCTCTGTGGCTCAGTTCCTAGTACACTATAATGCAATGACTGCACATGCATGTCCGACTGTAGCTCAGTGTGGTAGGAAAGGAGAACCTCATTATTTTGTGTTTCAGTACATTTTAACAAGCAGTGGGAGTGTACTTTGAGATCTGCTGTTCACTTTAGTAGGATCAATGAGTTCATACTGGTGTTCTCATGGGCAAGGCTAGGCACTATGTTACATCCTATGTATTTGTTCCTGAACCTTGCTGACCTTCCCATGCCTTCAGTCAGGAAGGTTTAATGCAGACAGCAATTATAGGTATCCTTCTTCATTGTCCAGCTAGTTTACTGGAAGTAGCATGGTCATGGCAGGCCATTTTCCTGCACTACTGCTGTAGATCAACTAAGACTCTGCAAGCCACTACTGAACATGTTAAAGCTAAGTCAGGAGATGTGGAGAGTTAAAAAGCCCTTTCATTTCATCCTCCTTTGCTCTGAAATAGACCTGGGCTCATCATTTACTCCTTGATAAAACCAGACGTGATGGATTTTTAAAAAAATCTAAGCAATACAACAAATAGAGAGCTTTTCCAGTCCCAGATTCCTTTTCTTCACAGTAGTGACCAGAAGCACATCTTTGTGAGAAGTACTGACAGCCTCATTCAGAGACAGACACTTTTCTCATCATGTCAGACACCAACAACTTCTCCTTTATGGTTACACACCTCTGGTCCTTGCTTCCACCACTGCCCACTTTGGACAGAGGCATCACCATGGGTGACCACAGCACCTGAAAGGCTCTGCACACCTTTGGTGATGACACTGCATGTACAGAACAGTGTGTATTCTGGGGGACAAATGCTCATGGTTTGTTACTGACAACTTCGCTTTGTCCTAGCACTGCCCCTTCAGAAAGCTCTGACTTAGCTGAAACTATGCCAGATAAAGTTATAGCATGTAGCACATTCATTCTAACTCTAAGGAAATAAAATTTATGCTACTCTGGCTCTTACAATTAACCACAGCAGAAGACTTTATGAGCAGGACTCTTCCCTCATTGATATAAATGAAAATTCTGGTGTCTAAATAATACATGTATTAAAATATTCTGCCTTTGTCTGATAAGGCTGTGAGATATAACACTTAGGATGCAAGCAATATTTGTGATGGAAGACTTTAAGGATTTCTTGGCAGTTTGAGAACAGTAAGTTACTAGAGGCCGACTGGTGACACAATATTGGATAATTTTGTTTTTAGCAGACTCATCACAATCCTAACAATTAAAAGCACACAGAAATGTTCGTATCATTACTGCTTCAGATGATGTTATTTAAGCCCCAAGGATTTGCAGGGCTTTATTCATGAACTTACATTTGCAGACAAGGTAAAATCCTGACAAACTGGTACGATGAGCTGAACCTGAGAGTAGTGTGTATCACACTACAGGGTACTAAATTACTGTGTGTGCAATTCATGTTCTTTGAAGTAGACTAGACGAATTAAAAATTAAGTTAAATTTGTTTTGAAGTTGTCAAACTCTCTCCCCCTAAAAAAGGGGCAAAACCAAACCTAAATGCCCCTTTTTAAACAGTAAATTATACATTTAGACCTAGCATAACACAATAGACATCTAGTGCCTCCACCAATTACAGCTATAAATGAATTATATGTCCCTTTCTTTCCTGGTACTACTATCCAAATTATATTCAATGTATTATATGGAATGCTGCTACTGGCACACAAAAAGCTTTTAAAATGTGTTCGCTTCTACTATACCTGTATTGCTTAGCTCTGCTAGTTTTTCCACATTTTGCCCAAGACATTTTTATGGTATTGGCCAGACTTAAGCTGCTCTTAATATCCAGAGAAAAAACATTAGAATTACTGAAGTCTGCAATAAATTTCTGAATTGCTTTTGTTACTGAAAAAGCACTCTTTCTTCATTTGATTTATTACAACAAAAATCAAATGGAATCTCTAGGCATTCCTTAGATCAGACATATGCAATTTGCTATAAAAAGTCTACTTATCACACTTTTGCACTACACTATGTTGATGTAACTGTAAAATCAACTCAACCATGTTATTACTTGTTGTATATAGCCCACAATCACACTAGTAGGTGGCTGATTTTTAGTGCTGGAGAGTGACAAAACTGTTTATTAAAAACTCAATTTAATGTTCCCTTGGATATGAGCGATATAAAAACACAACTACTCAACAGTTCCTAACAGTCCCTGATAGAGGGTCATATTTCTCTGCTCTGCTGCTTTCAGATCGGAGGAAATTTTACTAATGAAGCATCAGCCTATGTGCTACTGCCAAAGAAACATTAATCAATGAGACATTACTCACTGGTAGCAGTGGTTACTCATTACTCATTGGTATGCCAATCGTTACCTTTAAAAAGCTTAAGATAATGCACTTTCTCTCTTTTCGGGAGACTGAAGCAATACATTTTGGTTATATAATAAATGCTGTGAGGAAGCCATGGCAGTGACAGATTACAGAAGAACAGAAAGCTGACTAAGGATGATATGTTGAGTCTTCTGCACCTATGCTTACATTCATCCTTGGCCTACAGAGGTCCATCTTGCATCCACCTTTCTTACTACTCGTCCATCTACTTTTTCTAATGCAGTAGGTGTTTTTGTTTCTTTCCACTTTTACTGTCTGTCTTCATTGACCTCAGGTATTTATCCTGTTCTTTTTCTTCTTTTTTTTCCCCACATAGATATATTGATTGACTGATGTTTAAGATATATTGATTGATCTCTAAGAGTGGAATATCAACACAATTCTTTTGAATTTTAGTACAGCTTGACTGCCACGTTCAGACTTGTAACCATGGTAGCTGTATTTTAATGTCATCTCCCCTTGGTTTAGGAAAGCTCTAAACACAATCTCCTAAAGCATCCTTATATGCACGTTGGGACATCCTGTCTAGAAAGGTGGACTACTAGACAGGTGAAAACTGGAGCATGTTGAAAGGGAAGGGGTTATTGGTCTGTGTTCTAGGACTCATTACAAGAGGAGTTCCCTGGGACATACTCTTTCAGATCCGTACCAGTGACACAGAGTGGGCCCTTACAAAGCTTGCCGATACCAAGATGGGTGAGACAAGTGACTTGCTCAAGGGCAGGGCTTCCATCCAGAAGGCTACAGGCAGAGGGTGGCAGAACTTTGTGAAATTTGATGAGGACAAAGTTCTGCATTACAGGCTGGGGACTGCTGGCTGGATGACAAGGACCTTGGGGTCCAGGTGAGCAGAGCTAAGCATGAGCCCCCAGCGCTCGCTGGCAGCAATGAAGGGTAACAGGAGACTGGGCTGTATCAGCAAGAGCCTGGCCCACAGATAGAGGGGAACGATTCTTCCCCTTCAATCAGCACTTGTTAGATCCTGTGAGGAATACTCTGTCCACAACAAACCCTGGACTACAACACAGTTGATAAACTGGATCAAAGACATCGAAGGGCCTCCAAGATGGTCAAGAGCTGAAGCACATGACCTGTGAGAGAGACAGAGGGAATTGCGCTTGCCTAGCTTGGGGAAGAGATGTCTTCAGGGGGACCCACCAGCACCCTTCTGATACTCACTGAAAAGATGGAGGCCACCTCTTTACTGAGGTGTGAGGTGGGAAGACAAGAGAAGACGTGATGGGACGACAGATTCCCAAAGCTGCTGCCACCAACAACCTGCTTTGAATCTAGTGTTAATCTTGCTCAGTGGGAGGCTGGACCAGGTGAACTCCTGAGATCCCTTCCAATCTAAATGACTTTCTGGTAAGCATTGTGCTAATCAGCAGGTCTCTGTTTTACCAGGTCAAAAATAAAGAAAACAACTTACCAACCAAAACAACAAGCCTGTATTTGTCATTAGGTTGTCGTCTGTATTTTGCAACTTCTTCATAGGTTGGGATATCTGCTGTATCATACTGATCACTCTTCTTGCACTCATACATGGACTTGTTTGTTTTTTTATCTTTTCTGCTAAGACGAAAGCTTCTTCTAAAACCAGCTGCAGTAAGAACAGGGTTTTTTCAAAGTAAGAAAATAAGTCTTCTTAAAACATTTGAAAATAGTCTCTTCCAAACATTCAAGGATTGGAGCATGGAATAAAAAGTGTACTGTATGTTTAATAAGGCAGGTCATTAGAATGACATTTCCCATGTTTTTAAACTGTATCAGGTACCTATTTAAACTGCAAAATTCATATTACCAATAAAAAACATAACCTTTGCAACAACAAACTACAAAATACAATTGCAATAAATTGTTAATATATTTAGATTATTTAGACAATTTGAGTATCTTATAATTTAATATATACACACACAAGGCAATTCATGCAAGCTGGACTCTCATACCACATCTAATGCACGTCTACTAAATCACCACGGCACACAAATACAATATATGCTAGAAACACATCTGGTGGTTGAAAGGGTTAATGAGAATTAGTTCCTTGAACAATTCTGTTGTGCTTACTACTAACAGCTCCATGCTGTTAGTATATAAAAAAAGTGCATTAAACCTTTCCTGAATATGTTTAATAGTCAATGAAACACTCATAGTTAAATTACAAAATACTAGAAACATCTTAGACAATACAGTACCCATATTATGAAATTAAAAGTTAATATGGCTATTAAATCTATATTTACAATTGCATCAACAGTGTGACATCTATAGTGCCTTCTAAAGAAGAACTGAAATTTCACATAGCTTTTAAGCACTCTCAAAGGAGAAAATCATAGGCATTTTCAAGCAGAACAGCACAAAAAACCCGCTCTACACTATATGTTAAAAACTAATTTACTCCTCTGTTAATGATTATCTTAGTTTTTCAAATAAATCCTTTATATTGCATTACATTATATTTTACTGGTACCTCTACAACACCACTTTTGTTCTATAAGGAAGTACAGGAAAGACTGCAAAGCTGATTTCACTATCTGGTGGTAGCAGAGTAAAATACTATACTTTAAATACTGGAAAAGTTGTTGGGTTTTTTTCCCCAGAACACTTCATAAGACAGTAAACGCTTAAACATTTGGTGACCCCAAGTTTTCAGCAAAACGTTTTCATACTCTTGTAACAGCACTTCTGTTTAAGTGTTTGAGAAGTAATCGCATTACAATTTCTTCTTCAAAGGTAATTTCATACAAGTTCAAGATTCAGTTCTGCAAATATTTAGAACCAGATCTCAAGAGAAATGCTACAACGCTTAGTTATAGGTTTAGCATTTTGCACACACACAGTTTCACTGAGCATAAATTGTCATGGAACCTGGACCACAGAGGATGTTAACCAAGTTATTTAATTGATGTGAGCCCCTATACCTATGGGAATCTACAACACATGCATACACACAAAAAGTGAAGAAAATGTCTTTGAGAATACCATGATGTCAACCCATTCATATTCAAAATACCAATAAGTAAAATGAAAATCTATGACAAAGGAGATCTAGTATCCACAGAAAGGGTAGATGATATTTTTAAGAAGTACAGTATAGTCTAGACTAAGTAGGAGGTGGGCTGGCATAGAAAAAAGATCAAAATAGGAGCTATGAAAACATAATGAAATAAACTGGGTTACATTATTTTATTATTTAGAGAACTCTAATACTGGAGTGACTGCAGTCAGAAATAGAAATGCCCTATTGGAGAGTTTACACACCCACAAGAGGGCCTGGGATATCTTGCCTGCCCTATGGTGAAGTCCATCATGACACAAGGATGTTCTCTTGATCATAACCATGCCTAAGTGTACAGACAGCTATATAAAGAAAAGTAGCTTTAGCAATACAGACTATAGACACAGGAAGTGAGTTCCAAGTTTCCTGAGGCCTTGTGGATGCTGAAAAGCTTTAGCAGAGAAATTTTCCAGCTTTCTGCAGCATTTTGTGAGAGCTCTGTCTTTCCCTTGCAAGTTATTTAAAACAATGTTACAGTTTTGTAAACTTCTTGCACCTGCAGGTTGTTTTGCAGGATTGTTATGGTTCTAACTAGAAAAATATATAGAAATGGGTGTCTTAGAATTTGGCCAGTCCCCTCAAGGGGTGGATGGCCAAAGGACCAATTACCTTATGCCATTTAACATACTTTTGCGAACTAACATATAAAAGCCTTCAGAAAGATTATTAAACACTTCTGTTTATGCCGGAGCCTGGACTTTGTGTCGTTTCTCTACTCATCCGTGGTGCAGACCCGTGACAAGGCCTCATCTAAAATGCTCCACAAAAAACAAAAACCAACAAAACGAGTTTCCCAAAAAGCTGAAAATTATTCCGTTTGTTGCATTTTTTTTCCTGTATAATCATTCTATGGAAAAAGAAAAAATGTAGAAAAAATAAAGAATAATTCTTCACCATTGACTACGAAATGGTTTACAAAAGCAAGAGCTTTGCTACAAGAACAAGAATCCACATATCTGGAAAAGGTAAAAAGTAAGGATAACGATCAAATGAAGCTAAATCAATGGTCTCCATTCCAGTTTGGTGTTGACCTTACAATTAACAAGAGCTCCGTGCCCCTGATCAGCTGTCTCAAAATGCCATTAGAACAGCTTCTCAACCTCCACTTAAATGGTGAAGTGTGCAATCTTCAGGAAAAATATTTTTTCTGCAAAATCTTCGTATAAATTCAATCCCTGCTTTTAGGTTTTAGTACGAACATTTTTAAGTTGTTCCTCTTTTCTCCAACCAATTTATTCAGATTTCATTACCAAACTACCAGGTGGTGGGTTATTTAAGAATTTTCATTTCTTTCATTCCTTCAAAAAGAAGAAAATCTTTCAGTGCTGTCTTGAGTCTGATTTTTCCCTTGTCACTTTTACAGGCTCCACAGAAAACATAACAAAGACTCAGGTGATACGATTCCACTGCTAACACGTGTTTCTTTGAATAAAATATTTGATATTTCTGCCACTGAAACTCATTGGTAAAATGAAAATAGTAATATTGTCCTGTATATTAAGAAAGCTCAATAAGAAGTTCAACCAGGACTTAGGCATTACAGAAAATAAAATATACTAATTAAAAAGAACAAATGTGAGACAACTATAGAAGACAGAGTAAGGCCGACTTCTCTGCAGTGTGCTGGTGCAGATGCTTTGTAAAACTACTGACTATTAAAAGTTTGTGATATGCTGTTTGCTTTGCCACTTTATGACTATGGTCAATTTGAAAGTTTTTTAAACTATTCCTCAAAGTCCATCTGAATAGCCCCATACAGAAACTCAAGAAACCTTGCTTTAAACAGCATTCAAACACAAGGCAAACATGCAGTTCCAAGAGTAAGGATGAGACTGTTTCAAATATATCCAACACTTTTATGATACTGCTGCTGCATTCCTGAAAGCATCTTCATTCTCCATCACTCATCATCTGCCATAATATGTCCTCTCATACATGGCTTAACGTTACTGTGACCTAGAAGCTATTTTATAGAAATGCTAATAAATATTTTCTATTGAATATCTGCATTTGTAATTGCATTTTATGTTGGGAACTATGACTGCACAAAAGTATTAAGCTGAACTGAAACAATATTGTACTTGTGAGGAATAAAAACATTTATGAAAAGGCAAAAAATATTCTACTAACGTTTGCATATTTTATAGTTTTGAAAACATGAAAACCAAACTTCATATATTTAAATTAACAATAGAGCATCATTAAAAATATAGTGACAATTACTACAGAGAACCAAACTGAATACTAATATGCAATAGAAAAAGTTTCTATAAAATTATTTAGGTATCATTAGGTAATTTAAAAGTAAATTTCTATAAAGAACAAAAGGAAAAAGTATTGCTTGCCTAGAATATTTGATAATATTTGATAATATAAACCTTGATGAATATGAAAAGAGCTGCAGGCTACACTGTCTGGGGAATATGGACATCAGCAGAGATTAACCTTAGTTGCCAAGTATGCAGACTATAAAATAAAAGGGGAAAATTCTGTCACTAAAGCTACATAATCTCCTGAACACTGAGAAGCTTGCACCAGCTCGCTGGTTACAGCTACACGACTAGAACATTACTGAACATGCAAACCCATAAACTACTGCTGGAATGTAACAGATTTCGTGAAATAAGAGCAGGCTCAGGGAAGAAAATATTAAGAACAAATGTTCTCAAACTACTGATGTCTTCAAAACTTATAATACTTCTCAATATGAAAAAGAAATAAAATACTATTACTAATAAACTTAATTAAGACCCAACAATCCAAGAGAAACCACTTAGATCTCTAAGAATGAAAAAAACACCTTAGCAGAAAAGTTTCATTATTCTTTTAACCCTTAGCAGTACACATTTCGTCATCTCAGAACAACATCCTTACACTTACACAGAGAAATCCACTGAGGCCTCACACAGAAATCCAAACTGAAAACAGGCAACGTGTGAACCTGCCTCCTTTGCAATATTTTAAAAGGATGATGATGTAAATAGATGTGCTTGTTTACATTTAAGGACATAATTCTGAAGAAGTAGATGGCAACTATGTTGTGTAAATTTCAGTCCAATTGTACTAATAAAACCAGGAAGTTAATTTCTCAAGTTCAGAGAAACTACACTAACAGGAAATAATAAAATATAAATTCATGCATGCGTCATGAATTCACAAGTAAGGCTCCAGAATGTTAAAAAGCACTTACACAGGCTTTTGTTAATTTTCATTCATTAAAATAAGTACTTAAGTACTTGTTTATATTACATATGTTCTTCATGGAATTTAATTTAATCTTAGAGTGAACAACTTCTATTTAATTGTAAATGCATTTAAGAGCACCCTTTGTATTAATATTACTGACAAAAGTAAGTTTGGTACCATGGTCATTATCTAGGTTTGTATGAACATAATATTTTTACTAGATATTTCTGGATATTCTTTTTCCCCAAAAAAATTGGTATTTTTTTTACACTGGCTCATATACTGAGGATTTCTATTGTTACACAGGAACTGCACAAACACAGAGCAGACTTCTTACTCTGTTTGCTTCTGGACTGATTCCCAGCTTGCACATTTAGACAGGGTTAATAAAAATTTAGATTATGTCTGGATTTTAAAGACGAAATTGAGAATAGTAAACAGATGATATTCATCTATATTTACTGTATGTTCATAAAGGTTCAAGCAATGTAACTAGAATTTAAGCTTGGCAAAGGCAAACTCTTAACGTTTTCCTCAACAATTCCTCCGGAAATTACAGCAGAAACATACAATACTATACCGTGACTTAAATATTAGAATTTGGTGAAAAATCATTACATTTATCTGAGTCACTATAGAGGAGAGGGTTCACATTAATAGCAGCATAATCTTAGATATAAAAGATTTGACCCCAAATGGTTCAGTCATTCTGCCTTCTGAACACTCCCTTCCTGTGCTCTTCATGACCACCTTGTATGTGGTCTGAAGTACATATCCTTTCAGAGAGGGTCGGATGTTCACAGAATAATCTGGTTCATGGATTGAAGTGCCAGAGCTATATATATGGTTTGTGAAACAAGGAGACACTGGAGTGCATGAGACAGTTTGATTTATAAATCACTGTGTCCTATTACTGCATGCAAAAGAATGCTAACATCAACTTCCAAAAACCTACCTGCTTGTTCTTAAGGTAGGAAAAATTTTAACAATGATTCTTAGTGAAGAGCTCCAAGGAACTTCTAATTTCTAAACCAAAAACCTACTTATTCACAATCAGCAAATATACTTGTGTCCTTACCCCAAAACTGGCCCTAACATTAGTTTTTCTGCCTTCTGACTCTCCTCTCTGACATCTCATTCCAAAAGCACATACCCAGCATGAGAAGGCTGAAGGTACCACCTCTGGACTGATGGCAGCATGCCACTATATGGAAGCTCCCAAGAAAGAAACCATTACCTGAACTGTACTTAGTAATTGTGAATAATTTTTGTAAAGTTTTGCCTAAGTAAACTACAGTCCATCTTGATGTTTTGTTCTTTGCTTCTGGGACAACAGTAGCTTCTTCCTCAAGACACCTCCTTCTCAAGATGGCCATGTCTTTTTGCTAACTATGGACCAAATGTTTCAGTGAAAAAGGCTACAGCACCAAGAAAAGGTGGATTCTGTTTTGCTACCTTCATTCTTAAATAAAGCAGCAGCCCACTAAGATCTGATTGCAAAATCATGATAGTCTCACCCTAAGAATTCATGGGGGAGTGTTGTTCCTGTTTCAAAGAAATTATTAGATAAGGAAAATTAATTTCATCTGGAATCACATCCAAATTACCATTTTCCAAACATACTCAATATTTCAATACAATTACAATTCAACATTAACTTAGTTGATTACTTAACAAAGGTAAGAAGTGTATTTTCAGCATGATCAGATGGCCACGAGTTCCACAAACACATAATGGAATTATACCACACTAAGGTTTTGTAAAAAGGTCAAAGTTCTTTCAATGATATACTTTGTGTGTACCTGATGTAGTTTATATACCACATTTAAAACCATTAAAGTGCAATGTGAAAACCAACTCCAGTTTACAGTACTAGTCTAGGATGTTTCAGTGAGCCCAATGGCTTGGATGTACTAAAGTACTTTGACAAGTTTCTTCCCACTCCTCTTGTAGTAGGAGGATGAAAGTCTTGGGAAAAGGGCTGGTTGCCACAAAATCTGCTCCAGCCAGCCTCCAGCTGGCAGGAATTCTGGACAGTTTCAACTAAAATATTTTTACATAGCTTTCAAAATGGCACAAATTAAAAAAGTTGAAACATATCATGGAACATTCACCTTTTTTAAATGTTACTTTTGTTTGAAATTTGGAATCTTAAAACTGAAGCCAAAGGACTCTTTCCCCTCCTCTTCCCCACTCCCCGCAATGATACATTGAGCTCAGACTAGCTTTAAAGCTAAATTTAAGCTACTGACTTATTATGACTTATTATATTTTGTAATGTGGAAAAAGAACCGGTGCCTGCAAATTTGCTCTGTATTCTCACTGAATCCTCCCAAAATGGTTAGATAGACATGTACAAAGAAAAAATGTGTACACAAAACTTGAATAAAACCTTGAAAGTGTTTTAAAATAATTACTCAAATTTTTCATGATACAGTAACCTTTTTGTTTCATTAAACACATTGCTTACTTCATGTACTTTAAAAATTTTGACTTTAAAATCAAACCAGTATTTTAGTAGCCCATGTTTAACCAGGTAAAGGCATACACTACATAAACCCTTTATGTCAAATCCAATGAGCCATGTTTAAAACCTTAATATTCATGCATTTGTCATGCAGAATAAGGATATTTGTATGCAGATTACCCCCAAAAGCAAAGTGGACACAGTAGCTCCAGAGAAAAGAAGCTGAAAGAAAGGAACAAAATTGTCTTTTGTAACCAATTGCTCACCTAGATAGGATCCACTGTTGTAACCAGAACATTCAGCATCTTCTGGACGAAGGGTAAAAGCATACAGAATAAGAGCCAAGAAATAAAGCAGAATAGTTAGAAGCCCAGCAAAAAATACAGAAGAAATTATTTCAAAAATGACAACTGTACAAAGCATAGCATTAAAAAGCCTTCAATAAGCCATCTTCTTAAAAACATAAAACAATATTTATTGTTTTATATTTTAGCTGGAGGTATTCTTGGATTTTGCAGCATGCACACTGATCTTTTTACCTTTTCAAGCAAAAGTTGTGATGACAATAACCATTCTAAGAAGAATTCTAACACTGTATTATTCACATTTTATCAGTTAATAGAATATATGCCACTTAAAAGAAAGCAAAACGATCTGATGTAAATCAAGCTTTTTTGTAAACTATACATTATCAGACTTTAGCTTTAAGTTTTGGCTCACTGGATTAGACAGAAAGGTTTTTGATCAAAAACACATCCTCTCATTTAATATAAAATAGCTATAATGTTTATTTTTACATGCCAGAAGCCCTTTGATCAAAAATATGAGCTACAATTTCTAATGCTTTTATAAACAAAAGCCTCTTAAGTAAAAAAAAAACCAAAAACAACAAACCAAACAAAAAGCCACAAGAGATCAGCTGCTATTACTTTAACATATGCTGCAAACATAACAGTAACTGGCTACACTCAGAGCGAAACAGTAACGATGATACCACATAGATGAACTTTCTACCATCTCAGAGAAATAGTCTGTCAGTATTAATTAGAAACGCAAGACCTCTGATGGCCATGAAATTAACTCAGAACCATTTCTTTCCATCCCAGCCCACCCAAGTGCTGCTAGTATTATTCTATCATACTAGTTTTCTTTACATATCTTGCAGAAGTTCAAGAGAGAGAAAGCAGTTTAAAACAATAGTTCAAATTAGTGATCATTAAATGAAGCAACCAGGAATATTCTGGTATTTTTATCTACTTTAAAACATGTTTCAATGTATTTGGTGGCAATATAGAAGCATCATATGTATAACATCTCTTAGAAAGATTGGACTATATTCCATTTAATTCTAAACACATGTTCTCTAAATAAAATTATTGGGCTATTCAGGGAAACTTTTATACATGTACCTTCAATTTCCTCTGAGAAGCACAAAGGAAAAATAGGAAAGGAAATAATTAAATTGAGTGAAAACATAACTTAAGAAAGAAAAGTTAAATCGAAAAAGAAAAAAGCACCTACCACACTCAACCGCTTCCTCATCTTAGAACAGCCAAAAAGACAAAGTATTATTGTTTAATACTTCATAAATAGGAAAAAATTCAGGTATGTAAGCTACTCTCAAATTCTCTTGACAGCACCTATTAAATTGAGGCATATACCAACATACCAGTAGTGAGTTTAAGTGCACTCAGAAAAGGACGGAAAAAGGCATTGAAATACTACGTGTACTTTAAACTTCCCATATGAAATTCTTCCACTATTCAATTGGTAGCAATGACCTTACCCAGTTGTCATGGAAGATCTCTTTGGTATTAAATGTAAAGTTTGTTAGTTCCAATCAATCAATCTTAATGTAGAATTCGTAAGAAACACTACCATGAACATGATCTCAGTATTTTTCTGCACTTACAGTAACAGCTGGTACTGCCCTTGGAGATGGATTTTGAAGAGGCTTTTTGGTTATGGCTTTTTTGTTTTGTTGGTTTTGTTTGTTTGTTTGTTTGTTTGTTTTTAAGTCTACAATTGCAGCTGAAAACACACTGTAAGAATTTATATACTTTTGTAATCTTTTCTCTGACATTACCTTAATATAATAGAACTACTTAAGACTTTTG
This sequence comes from Lycocorax pyrrhopterus obiensis, assembly GCA_014706295.1. Lineage (NCBI taxonomy): Eukaryota > Metazoa > Chordata > Aves > Passeriformes > Paradisaeidae > Lycocorax > Lycocorax pyrrhopterus. The sequence continues at coordinate 16,147,783 of JACSVZ010000002.1, read as the reverse complement.
CCTTACCTATAGCGAATCAATAAATTTCTGCTGCCTTGATAGTAGAAAACATACATTTTTCTAATAATCTTTCGGGTTATACAGAAAAGCAAGATAAATATAATGGAGTTTTGTGCACAAAGATAATACATACTAAGTGTAAGATTTATAGAGAGATTTAACAATCTACCTTTCATTCAAATATCCTTTAGAATGTGAATAAATAGGCTTAAAATATAATTATTTCAAAGACTTTCCATGAAGCATGTCTTTTCTCAGAATGTGAAAAATTATTCAAGAGCTATTTTACAACCTTTTATGCATAACTAATGTACACAATAAAAACTAGGTCAAAATTCTCCTGCATATATGACCACATGGAAGAGCTCTTCTCATTTTGTGTCATGGAATTAAGAGTCTCTTCTGCTGCAGGAAAAATACTGTTTTGTACAATCATTTCTTGGTACCATTTTTCTTGAGGACTTACATTTTAAAATGTAAATTTGAAAGACTTTTCTGAATCTTATTTAAAGTTTATTTATGGTCAAGGCAACCATATGGTTTAAGTTGGCTGGGAAGTCCTCTAAGGTGAACACTGCTTGGTTGACCACATCTGGTGTCTTAAAAGAGTGTAGACAGTTTTGTGAGTTAAAAGTGAAAGCATTGGATCTATTTTCCTCTCTTGATCTTAAAAGCTCCCAGTTCTTGACAAATGCCCTAAAGCTGGATCTAGAATGGGAGGCTGGCTTCCAGGTACTAATTCTTTTCTCCTTCTCTGTGATATACAGCAAGATTTTCTATATTTCCATTTCCATGACTTTCAATAGACTACAATGTATCTCCTGAAAACAAGTCACTAATGCTCAACACCAGTTCACGTAAATAGATTTTAAAAGTCTCCTGAATTCAAGAAAGTTATTTGACTTAACTAGTGAGTGTGCATTTTAAAATACTGTCTGGTATTTTAACACTGGTAACAGGTAAGTCCTCATTTATGAACATGAAAAACCAGAACAGGAGCAAAGAAGGTCTGTATGTACACATGGACAGAGGTCTGAACAGGTGTACACTCGCTCAAGCCTGACCACTGCAGAACTCGCAGGAGTCCTGCAGGTGTGGTAGATGGTGGAGTTACAGCATCAGGGCTGAGAACAGCTGAAAGGAATCCAGGCTTTTGGGCTACCCCTGCCAGGAAAGGGAACATGTTTATCCATAAATGAAAGATATGAGGATTCCCAAGTGAGTCAGCTGATCCCAGAGAGCACAAGCCAAAATGTCTACAAGCTGAGGTTTAATTCTGAGATAAAGTAAAGGAGTTTTGAACTTTTTGTGTTTTGTTAAAAACCTTCCTTCTTAGTACTGCTCTTAACTTTCTTGGGCTACTTTTAAGGTTGAAAATAACAGTCTGTAATGAAAAGATCTTGGAAATCACTGGGTTTTCATAGCTTAATGCAGCTATAAACAGTCATGAACATGTAGCTCCCAGTTTGAACTTCACAAGGAATTCTACCAGGGCTATTGCCTGTCCCTAGTAAAGTCAGAGGTTACTTGCCAGGAAACTTTGTATTGTGATTCACTACTAAATACAGCTCTGTGCATCTGGAGCAGTTGTATGCATGCAGCAAGTAAGTGTCCAAAGTTCCAAAGTTCTGAGACATGAAAAACTGGGGCCAGTACAGTTTCACTAAGTTGAAGTGGGCTGAGAAAGGAAATAGAGATCTTCATCTGGAAGGGAAAATTTAAAAGAGGTCAAGGACTAAAGAGGAGGAAATCTGATGGGAAGTAGGAAAACAAAAGAGACGACAAAATGAAAAAAATCCCCAAACCATAAGGCAACATGGAACAAATAAAACACAGAGAGAAGAAGAAATACAATCAATGAACTATATTGTGGTAAGCAGGGAGAGGAAGTTCCAAAGAAAATAGTAATGAAACAGGCTTATGAAACAACAACAAAGCTGTAACAAGACAAATGGGAAAAAAGAAATAGGAAACACAAGTGCAATGGAAGCTTAGGAAGTAGGTGGTTTTATTCATTTTAGAAAGATTTCAGCGTAGCCAATAATGCTAAACTATAACAATGAAAACCAGTATCACATACACTGTGTTTTTGTATGTATTTTAACTGAAATGTAATCAAGATTTGGTTTTGGGGGCCTCACCTAAATTATACTACTTAGGAAGCTCAAAACCAGGGCCACTTCCAGGAGCATTCTCAACTCTTTGGAACAGTCCAGCACCAAATTAAGAATTTTATCTTTTGTTGATTTTCTTTCAAAAATATTTCCACCAAGCAATTTTACTTTGATGTTTCTCAATCTAAAACTAGACCCAGCAGCTCTGTTCTAGTTTCTTATCACAAAAAAGTTGCATTATTCCTTAAACTATACTTCACTTTAGAACAATGATCTGCCGTACAGTGAATATATTAAGCACTCTTGATTTTTTAGTGATGAACAGTCCCACATAGCAATCAACATTTATACTGTTTTGCAGGTTTTTATCCTATGTAGTTTTGTAGATTGAATGATACATATATGTTCATGCAATAGGAAATTTAAGATGATCTAATTTAATTCTCTCATAAAACCGTCAGATAACAGTATCTCTACGAAGATAATTTGGAAAATGAAGAAGGATGGTCTTGCAGTGAAGGACAGATCCATTTCCAGTTCTGTCTCACGTGACCTGGACTCAAATGTCACCCAGCTTCCGGTTTCCTTAATTTCTCTGTGGTAGTAGGAAGTTAAGATTTGTAAGGACAGGAGATTTCTGAACAAAAATGCTAATGTGCTAATTTATAGGTCTGGTTTATTTTTTGTTTATACTTGTAACTATCTGCAGGTGGGCAATCAAGTTTCAAATATGAACACAGAAATATACTGAGAAGAAAGGCAGAGTTAAGATTGTGCAGCAATTATAACAAGCAAAAGAATCCTACTATACATTTATCCTAAATGTTTGGTCTTCAAATACAAGTCGTACAAAACATTTATTCTTTTAGCCTGTTTAAATTTTTTTGTTGGCAGAACACAATCTTCAATTCAAAAGACACTCAACTATGGGTAAACTGGGTTACATCCTGTTTGAATGAACACCATTTGGCTGCAGTTAAGTCTTTCCTCTTGCTCATACAATGCCAGTCACATATGGTAAATCAAAATTGAAAGTAAAAAGGGTTTTAAGCCTTAGAAAAACTATATGGTGATGGCTTTATCACAGTAAGTATTTACATTTAGCATTAAATACACAGAACAAATGTATTTTCATGAAAAAGACATCTCTGAACAACTCTGTCATATATGCTACAAACATATATTAAACTGTACACACAGGGTATGGATATACACGTACACATATGAATGCAGTGCACAAGTTAACAGAGCTTACAGGCTACACTAGTATAAACTATAAAGTTACCAGTAATTTTCATACCAGAGGCAACACATACGTAACGTAAGAATAAACAGAGTAACCACTGTGAAAGCAAAATTATGCTGAAGGAATATAATTTCTTGGCTGATTATTGCAGTTTATAACAACTGCAGAATAGTAAGTTGTTTGGTTGTTATTAAAAGATTTTTTTTTCCTTAAAAAAAAACAGGTTATCACTTTTGCCTACAAATTAAAGTAATCTACACATGCAAGAATGACCAAACCTGTTGGCAATATCTATTACAGTTATAGCATGAGCAGTCTTTGTACTGAAGTTAACATACTGGGAGCTATTAAACAAATAATTCTTCCTCATACAAAGTCTCATGTCACTCCAATTTAGCTGGCATGCAGCAACAGGAGAGCTCACAGAACCAGCTCTGGCTGACAAAGCTGTCCAAGCTAAGGTGACCTCCTAAAGCCAGGAATGCTGTTAAGTATTATTGAGGAACACCAGGTGAGCAGGTTTCTGTGGAGCTGGCAATCAGCAGTGGCTCACAAGCTCAGACACACAAAAGCCAATTGCACATAGGCAGACACACCTACAGTACCTCCCTCTGAATCCCAGAGAGTTCCCTCACACCCATTCACGTATATGGCACATTCACCATTCCAGCACATGCAGGGTTAGTCCTACGCACACAATCTCATGCAACTCCTTTCCTTTACTTTCATTCCATTTTCCTATTTTTTTCCTATGCAGCTATTTTTTTCCCTCGTATCATTTCCCCACAGTATTAATGTACAAAACCGCTTTTTGCTGAAAAGTCATTGCTGTTAAGTATTGAAAAAATGCTGAAAATACCTCAGTGGTTTGTTATTCCTCCATCAGTTCTGCACTAACCCTGAGCCTGGGAATTAACATATCAATCTTAGCAGCAGGTCTGAACATCTAACAGCCACTTATCTCACACATCAGACATTACTGTTGAACTTACTAAGGTTTTCTACCAACAACAGCAAAAAAATCAGGTCAGCGTTCTTGTCAGTAGTTTTTGCATTCACTGTTTCAAAGACTTTTACAAAATACATATATTAGTATTTTATTTAAACAGAAGCAGCAAGCAATTGAACCACTGCACAAATAGCAATGATTATAGCAATGCTCCTGCATAATACTGTTAATTCCATTAATCTAATAATTTCAAAGCCCATCCTCTGTGGGGTTTTGCTTAATGGGGCTAATGGGCAGCTTTTGTCCATCTGTTCTTCCTTTGCCCTTGTTGCAATACCTTCTCCTTTTCTTTATCCTCAATACAAAATTTCACTTCCTCTCTTTTCCCTTTATTTTTTATTCCTACTTTTTTCTACATCTTCCTCTTGTCAGTGCAGGTTCCACCTACATTGCCAGTTTCCTTCAACTTCAGTCCCAGATACCATCAAACTCTGCATCTTCTCCATTTGCACATGAAAAAGTATGATTTCACTTACCTTTCAATATGGATTGTACACTGTTCTGCCCCCTCCTCCAGTGTACACATGACATGTAAAATGTTTTTCACTTTAACGGGTACCATGTGAGAATGATTGTGTTTTATCTTTCAAGAAAAGGGCTAAATGCTGGATAGGCATGTGTATTTACACATAGACATGATGGAACAGTTCACTTGGGTATTACAGTGAAAATAAGAATTGGCATTTCCATTAAAAACTGATCCTTTTAATAACTTAGAACTAGACTGGGTTTATTTCAATGCAAATAATTCTTGCAGAAAAGGTTTTGTAAAAAGTATTTTTTACTGTTTCCTCAATATGGGTATGCATACGATCGTCACCTAAAAGGCCCACTTTTATTTTGCTTCCAAGTGCATAATACACAAATATGTGTAAAGATTAGCAAACTACATGCATTGCTATGCTGAAAAGAGTTAAAAATTCAAAACAGGAAACAGAAAGAAGGCTTCCCAAAAGTCATCCAATCTATCTCCTTTCAGGTTTTCAAACATATTTAATTATCAAAGCATGAACAGTTCTTGACTGTTTCAGAGAGCTCTTTGTATAGACAAATATAACAATCCTTTCCAGTTCCAGGACTGGCTTGAGAAGAAAAGGAAAAAAAGAAGTTATAGGATACTTCTTGCATATTATATGATTTTAACTGATTTTTAGATTAATTTTCAAGTAGAAGGACACTGCCACCCTGAAAGGCCACCCAAGAAACCAGAGCTGATTCACATTTTTTGGGTATTCAAGAAAGCAGAGTATTTTTCCTTGATTCTCCCAATTAAAAAACAAAGGTATGTATCAAGGTTTTTTCCTCATTACAAAACACGGGATTTGTGGAGTGAGTTGACTGAACAGAGCAGACCAACATCCACAGCTCCATACCAGGTGTCAAGAAAGCTTCCTAGTGCAACTCCCAGTCCTGTCAGGAAAGGGACGTCTCTCAGCAGCTCTCCTGAAGTCAACAGGTTTTCATCTTTTTTTGAAGCTGTAAGAAAAGCAACTGGCAAATTGCCCTTTTTCTCCAAACTGCTAAGGAAATTCAGGTCAAATGACCGGATGGAATCCACTGCAATAGCAAGCAGCCTCTCAATATACAGCAAGTTCAGGATGATCTACAGAACATGTTTTCCCACATAATTACCCTTCCAAACACTGGAAAACCCTATATTAAGATGAAGGATTAAAAAGAAGTCTGAAGAAATCAAGCATTATCAGTTTCCCACCTTCATACATGGGCTGAAAAAAAATAAAATTGAACGCAGTAGTTCTTTCCGATTTTCTGTTCTGCATGTCACCTTCCTTAAAATATTTCTGGTACTGTCAGAATGCTGTTTTTTCAGCTGAGCAATGCATGATTTTCCAGCATCTCCCAGTTTTGGTAAGATGATTGCTGTGCACAAATACAGACATGGCCTCCGTATCTCACAGCTTCACTGCTATGCTTTGTAACACAAAAAAACTGATTAACTTTAGAAAGATCACAGAGGTGCAGAGTTTCCCAGCAGAATCTTCTTGAAAATCCAAGCAAGTGGAAGGTTTTCTTGAGAGCAACTTGAGCAACATCCTAGTCACAACGGTTTTTCTACAGCTGAATTCTGGTCTTTAAAATGTCTTCTCTATGAAGGATCTGAATTCCCTCCCAGCACTAAAAACATGTTTAGTCTTTGAATGAAAGGATAAATCTCTACTCAGAATAGCATTTCCCCTGTTCCCATGAAAATCTGGCAGATATAGCAGCAGACTGTCTTAAGAAAAAAGGAAGAGAGAGAATGACAAACCTACATTACTCTGCAGTCTTTCCTCCTTCAAGAGGCACCATTGCCTTCTAGATGGTATTTAGCTGGAACTTGCCTTGTTCAAAGAAATTCCACAAGAGAACAGTAACAGGCATACTGCTTGGCCCTCACGCTCTGTCATGTTTTAAAGGAAAGGGGAAGAAGAGAGGAACTCTTCTCCCTGTTTAAGCCAGTTAAGGCAGTCAGTGGAAAAAGCAGAGACAACAGTAGACATTGTACTCTGGGTCTTCTTTAGGTTGTAATTTTGGCAATTCCCAATCAAGTTCAGGCTGCCTATTTGGAAGGATGAGATGCATCTTGTAAAACCTTTCACTTGAAGGTCACTAGAAAGATGCAGTCCATTACAAAAGGATTCATGCAGTGTTGCTGCAGCAGCCGATTTACCTCTTCAAAAGCACCAGTGCCACCTTAACTGAAGGCTCTTGTTGAGTGTATTATCCAGAGTCAAGAACAGTGGGCAGAGAGAAATAGCTATACCCTGGGATCAGACACTTTTCCAAAACTGGGGCAGAGCAACTTGACCTAGAACCTAGAAAAACAACAGATTTACTACAAGCTGGAGGAGCTCCTCTTGTTTCTAAGATCTATGTAAACAGAAAAGCTATAGTGCAATTGTAATTGTCTGTTACTGTAATTACAAAGCTAATCAAGGGCTTTGGAGTTAACAATAGCATTAGGGCACACAACCAAAGAGTGAAATGGAATGAAAGATAGAAAATGCAGATTATTAGAAAAATAACAGTTATTGTCAAGCTTCAGAACACAACCATAGCAAGAAGTTAGGAAAATTGCAACAGAAACTTTGGTGAGGAGTTTAAAGTTGAAAGCATTTAGTTTGGCACTTAGTGTGCCAGCATCCACTGTTTGCCATAGTATCCATACTTTTTCTTTCATTGTTAGATAATGAAAGGTGGTTGGAAATATTAGGCCACTTTCTGAATGCTTCTAGTTGAACTCACAATCATGTTTGTATTTAAGATTTAGATCCTACTGAAGTGTGATAGTTTCTTACATTGCTGACTTTGTCATGAGTCTGCACAACTGAAAAAAATAACAGGTCAAGTAAAATATGCAATAATACTTAAACCAGATGTTGATGTAAATTCCAGTGAAGAGAAAATATTTGTTTCAATGTATAAGCTTTCTTAGAGGTTATTTTTCTTATATTGTGCAACTACTGTATTTAAAAACAGAGACTATTAAGGATGAGTTTGTTTAAAAAACAGTAAATGATTCTGTGAATGTGTATCAGCGAACTGAATGTTCTGAGTTTTAAAAAATTCTACTGCTTCACGAGACACAAAAATTTACCAACTATATGGGGGAGAGAAGGGGAGACTATCAGACCTTTTAGCTTACTCTCAATATAAATTTCACTGTGTTGATGCAGTCCAAATTATATAAACTGTTCAGCCAATTCTGTACTGTTTCAACAGGAAAAGAATATTCTTCAACCTTTGAAATATAAGAATATTCTTCAACCTTTGAAATACTACATATCAAAATATTAATTGAGCTCAGTACTTCAAAAACAAAGTCAGAGGGCTGGGAAAGTTTCTAGCTACTTTTAAAGCTTTTAATGACATTATTTATATTTATTTTCCTACTGATACAATGGGATCAAGAAGCTGTAGAGCTCAGGAGAAATGCATCCTATAGTTGAAACAAACTGCTATTTTATAAGGTTAGATATGTGGAGTATTATTTCTATTCCAGGTTAACAGACTTACATGATTTTCTGTTGGAAATTTTCAGTGGCTGAACCTGCACTTCTGGTCTTCTTAGTGCAAATCTCCTATAAAATGCGAGGTGGTGGGGAAAAGACACAAACTCCTCAGTTTTCACTGCAAATTTGCGATTAATAAACACTTAATATCATGAGACTATTGCAAAATACCCAGAAGATTTTATAAGAAATTAACTTAAAACAATGCAATCCATTCACAATCTAAAAAAATTAAATCTTGCCTGAAATTTTTGTAAGCTCTCCAAAACCTGCTGCAGTTCTTATTCCTGCATAGTACATCAGTGTGGATGCAGATACTGATGTGCTATTTTCCATATGTTTTTTCTTTCAATCTGGATCAGTGTTATCCTATCAGGTTTTGTCATTATTAATTCTAGCCAGAGAAATAAGGAAATCCAGAGTATTTCAGCAACATGTTTCCAAGTTCACTTGTCCTGCTGCAAATGCACGTTTATTGTACCCATGTAATCTATGAGCATTACACATGCCAACTATGCTAACTTAACAACTCAGCAATAAGTCTATTATTCTCTTACTACAAAAAATAATGAAATTACGCTTCTTACTAGCTCACCTCTCCTGGAAATGCTTTGAAGGGATCAAGCCTGCTCTGGGATTGGCATCACCTTCATGTTTGGCTTGCCACCAGGTTGCATCATCCTGGCTCATGATCTGAAGGATATCTCCTTTTCTGAAAGCAAGTCCAGCTTCTTTACAAGGAATTGCTTTATCTTCATTAGGATCATAGTCAAATAACGCTCTGATAAACATCTGAAACAAAGAGTGTTTTATCCTTAGAATCAAAATATTAAATGCAATCCAAAGGTATATCCCTTTTCTGTTTCTACTGTTCAAAACCACTGAACTAAATAATGTAAACATTTACTGCTGCAAAACATCCTTATGGATGTCTAGCATTGGAAGTTCATATGGGAATGTTCAACTCATTGCTTCTGCAACTGCAGCCTCAATGGATTAAAGGCTTTGTGACTCAGGGCAAGCAGGACTTTGCAGGTGCATAGTGTGCCCATATGAGGAACAGAGGAGAAGATACTGTTGAACCAAGACGCTATCGAGTGTCTTCTACCTAGTGAACGATGGAAGGAGTACTTGGAACCAAGCCAGGTCCTTGCAAAAGGTGGAAGATTACCTGTCAACTATGCAGCTGAGAGTTCAGGCTTAAGAACCATGTTACACCCAATCATAAATTCAGCACCTGTGTATTGAAGTGTGCAGTGTGCTATATATTGTCATGTTGCAAAAATTGAGTCCACAGGCACAAATCACATTCTTGGTTCTGTCATCCAAGCAAAAAATACATATCCTCAGCATAACAGTTACTGTGACGGCTTCTGAAATAGTCTTGCTTACCTTGCCTTCCTTCATTGGCATTTCTTCCTTCACACTGGGTATAATTTTAAATGTAATGGCTCCTTGAGACTGAGCCTGGTGAACATTTGAAAAGAAAATGCATTGAGAATTAAGCTATACATTTCAAAGAAATCTTAGAAGATGAAGAAATTCAAATTAATTAAAAAAATATAATGAGTCTCTCCTCTCCCAAGCATGATCTCTGGAGTTTGACACCTTCACTTAACCAAACTTTGTATTACAAAAATTAAAATACCCACTTGAAATGCTTGGGCTTATTTGCTTCTCTGGTGGGGCAGATGGACCATTAAAAACTGGGATCTGCATGGTTCAGAGGTCCCACTTCTGTACTGAAGGCAGAAGAAAATGCTACAGATAAAATGTATGCATATTAGAAGCAACTGCTGGACTCCTGGCACAGTTTGGACATCCCTGGAAAAATCAAACTAACATTTCATTTTTCAAAAAAAAAAAAAAATTACAGAAAAATTCAAACAGGCTTGTGCTGTATTTATCATATAGAGCTATTGGGGGGATTTATTCTCTTGGCAACTTTGAGAAACTAGAAAAGAAAAACATATTTGAATAGACTACGTGTACTAAATGGAAAAAAAGCCCTCCACTATAAATCTTAAACAAGTTAGCCATCATTAACCACCTCATCCATTCATCTTTCCCTATATCCCACTTAAAGTGTGTCTGGCTGCATTTTACTTATTAACCACAATATATTCCCACTGCCTCAGTGACATTTTGCTATTGAAGGAAGTGCTAATCAGTTGGAGGCTCTGCTACTATTGCATGCAGCCGACAAGTTTCATAAAACGAGCAGAGTGCTACAGACAGCCAACGATTTAAGCAAAATGGAAACAGGCCTGTCCACTACCAAGCGAGACATTCTTCTGCCGGCATGTCTGCGATCCAAGGCTCACTGTTTGACAGGCAGCAGCCAAGGTCTTATTTCACCCGCCGTAGGACTGGAATCAATAATTTTGTTACTTTTGAAACAAGCTCTAACTAGCTTTTGATGTTTATACTGTACCTCAAAAAGGTAAATGGGGAAATTGTTCACACCTTTCTAGTGGTATTTTGTTTCTAGGCATTTTAAAATATTAATTTTTGAAGGAAACTATGGTTCTGTACGGAACATGAAACCATAAAGCAAGAATGAGTATCAGCAGGCTAGCACTTGAAATGAATCATCTCGGTTACTGAACCAAAATTGTGAGACAGCTGCTCAATTCAGAAGGACAGCAAGGTATTTATGTATATAGAAATGCCTACAGCAAGAATAACAGAGCTGTCGTGAACCTCATCAATTTCTTTGATGTAAAAATATTAAATATTTCTGAAAAAGTCTAAATTACCTAATCTGCAAGTGTTTCAATAATGAGAAATCAGGCTGGTTTTAGAGACTGCAGTTTAGAAGAGCACAGACAGAATAATATCTATGGCTATATACTGTAAATCAATGTCATATAAAATCTTCATATACCAGTAAATCTAGTACCTGTATTATTAATTAATTGTCACATGGAGTGACAATGAGTTATTAATGAGTTATTAATGAATACATTTAAAATAGTTTGAATTCAACAGATCAGGGTGGGCCTTAAATCTGTAGATATAAACTGAGGTCTGCAACATTCTGCAACATACTTATGGCAATATTACTCTCTTTAACTCTTTACAAGTAATCTATAATTGCATATATATGTAATGCATGGAAAATCACTCTAAGAGAAATGACAGGTTTGTAAATCACGGCACTGGAAGAAAAGACATTATAGTAGAATATATTTTTTTCTAAGGAATACAGTAGAAATCATAAATCTAATTACTTTTTCTTGACTCTCCTAAATTAATTTTAAAATGTTTGGTATTTACCAAAATGTGTATTATTTCTTCAGGCTTTTTATCATCTACAGGAATCCCATTGACTTCCCTCAGTTCATCACCAACATGAATAAGCCCTACAGAAGAAAAAAAGAAGTTGTGAAGCTGTAGCTATGTATTACACAAAAACTGCCATTAACATTCAGCTGGTTTCTCCCTTGTTCATACACTTTAAGCTCCAACTTTCATACACTTTAAGCTCTAACTTAAAAATAGGAATATACGGTGAATGCAACAGCTACTGTCCTCTCAGACAAACTTGATAAGTTGTTTGGTTAACTCATCTCCCTGTCTTCCTCCTAAAATTAGTACCACCTTCTCTACAACTTCTCCAGACCTTCATGCAGATGTTTGAAAAATATCTGTGCCAATTCTTTTTCTACTCATACTACTTTCTTAATGCTAGACAGCTGCAAGTAGTACTAATTTGTGGCACAAATGCTTGCTAATCTCTCTATCTATCTATCTGTCTGTCTATAGATCTATCGATCTATCTATCTCTAGATTTACTCCATGACTGCATCTAAGAGTGAAACACAGCTGTCCTAGGTTTTCTTCAGGGAAAAGAGACACCTTAGTGTATGATTCAGGACTTCTTGATTAAGTTTTTGCAGACACTGAGCACCCCAAACTAAACTATGGTGGTCAAGGATGTGCTGTTATTTTGAAAACTACCAGCTGAAACCCCAAACTAAACTATGGTGGTCAAGGATGTGCTCTTATTTTGAAAACTACCGGCTGAAACCCCAAACTAAACTATGGTGGTCAAGGATATGCTGTCATTTTGAAAACTACCAGCTGAAACTCCAAATGGACGTCCTAATATAAAATAATGTCAGCACCCCGAGTTCCTCCATCAGCAAGTTGGCATACCCCACCATGGTGTGATTCTTGGGGTGTCTGGCACAGGGACAGGAGTAGGACTTGATGATCCTACTGGGTCCCTTCCAACTCAGCATATTCGATGATTTATAAGTGGATGTCATCAATTGGAAACAAACCACAATAAATTTGTAAAAATCCCTCTGTATCCACTAACTCAAAGATACCTTGCTGCAACTGAATTAGGGAAAAAAAATCAGCATACTTTCAGCAGTATTGAATTATCACTTTCGAAAACTGTCCAGAGCCCAAATACTTCTGCTTGTGATGTATTTAATTTCTACAAAATATGCCATTTTATCTCATATTGTTATGAGTTCTAGAACTTGAATGGCTAGTGCCAAACAGCAACACCTTACCACTTCTATCTGCAGCTCCTCCACGCATTATCCTGGCCACCACAATTGCACCAGTATGTTCATCCTTTTTAATAGTAGCTCCCTTGGGTAAAAAAAAAGAAAAAAGAAAGTTATTTGGTTAATCTCAGCATAATTTTAATACACTACACTAAAAAACATTTGCTATGTAAAATGGCAAAAAGCTGACATTGTATTAATATGTGATTAAGCCAGAAATGATACTTGCTTATGGAAAGAATATACAAAATATGTTGCTCTATTTCTGTCCTCTTAAAATGTGTCTTCTTTTTCAATCAGAAGTAACTCATGCATTCTGTGAGTACACAGGTTTAAAGAAAAAAGGACTATGATGGAAAAAGTTTGCTTTTCAATTTAATGGTAACTGCAGCGTACCTTATATGAGTCTGCTGCTAAAATTGAACTAAATTACTGCTGCAAATTGATAAATTGTTGTTCCCACATCAAAATAGGCCATACAACATACTACAGGTACAGAAGGTATATCACTGTTCATAATCGTTGCACTTTATGCTCAGAACTGGCTGTGCACCCACTGATCATCCTTTTGCTTTACAGTGTTATCAATAAACAAATACAAATTTGAGAAGTGTCCTTGGGTGCTGGGGCTCACCTGGAATACTCACAGGACAGAAATACAGAAGAGGGGAACTTTTCCTGAGTTAGTCATGGCTGTTTTCATACATTATGCATAGACAGCGCAGGGCACTGAGGTAAGATGACATTGTGTAGTTAAATTTCCAATGCACAGCTGTCTCGATGAGAAAAATGCCTTTGTAACAAGAACTGCGAGGGTGCACTGAAAAGGGGCACAAGGTGATGGGGAAGCAGCAGGCAGCAGCACTGCCAAGTGAGAAGCAACACAGAGATACGGAGCCGCTGTGCCAGTCCTTTCAGGCAGAACTGGGAGAGTGAGGGAGGAAATGCTGGCCCTGTTCTGGGAGACAGAATCCACAGAACAAGGGGGATTTTAACTAGGTAAGTCATACTTCATAATCACCTCCAAAAAGGTTACTTGATTCAGTATTTTCAAAAAACAGCAAAAAAAAAAAGCATGCCTTGTCCATCACGTTTTTAACTGCACATGATTACTTTCCCATATTAATCTAATTAGTTACCTGCAATAGCTCTAACTTTGTTAATCAACAGAGATATTAAGGACTCTGTCAGGCAAGTCAACTTTCTGAAAATTTCCATATTTGCAATTAGTGAATGAACAGTACTACTTCACCTCTGAGTGCTACGTGCACTCTGCCACCACTGGTTAAAATTTCCTTCCATCAGAGAAGTGTTGTGCTTGGAGTAAGGTACAGAAGTACTTTTTAAGGAAGTTCCTTGAGTAATTTAATGGCTTTTATAGCTACCTTGCTATATGTGTTTAGAATAAACAGGAACATCATATTTATCACTACTTCAATTTTTAAGTGTTTCATGAACACAAAGCTGAAAATTATACAAATAACGGAGCTGAGGCTTTTCTACAGTTAGCAATTTCACTGACTGTAAATAAACTTGTTTCCCTCTACCTCTAAGATTGAAATACAGCACAAGTCATGAAGATAAAAAATGGGAGATTAATTTACATTTTTTGTATGCAAGTTGCATTTACTGCAAATAGAAAAAAATTAAAACAGTCACCATTCACTTTGACTGAAACTTCAACAGCAGCCAGCACTCCACAGCAAAACTGATGTGCTGTTTGTGCATTTCATTTTACATCCTAAATTTATTAGTATGAAATTCTATCTATAAGCAAAGTAATTCTGCAATTTGCCAGCCTTATTCTTATGTATTGTTTATTATGTAATTATATCAGCATGCACTTGTTTGCATTACAGTTTCAAATTAGTCTGAGAGTTTCAAAAATATACATTTAGCTGCAGCTAATCTCACTTTAAAAACTCATTATTAGACTTCTGTGCAAAAAGAATTGCATACCATTAGGAATCTATCAAACAGCCTTAAGCCCCCTAGCTTATATCTCAATATTAAGTTCTGACCTTGCAGCAACAGCTACTAATTTGAAGTTTATTATTAATACCTGGAATGTTTTACCCATTTTAAAGTAAAAAGGATTTTGTTGGGTTTTTTTTTCTGAATACATCCATCAAAAAGAAAAAAAGCAAGATTAGGATGCTAGAGGCAAATATAAATACAGGATATTTCCACTATACTGTCCATACAGAACAGGCTCTCCTAATTAATCAAGGAAAAAGCCTTCATCAGAAAGGCTTTATGCCTTTTACCTAGAAGTCAACACCATGAAATGCCACCAAATGCAAACGGCAAGCAATGACTGACAGCCCTCCCCTGTGATCACCCACTATCCCAGCCCCGTGCTGATATCTGGAAAGTGGTACTTCACTTTGCCAGGCTTTTTAGACAGGTCCTAGAAAAAAACCTGTGTGTAATCAAAGACCACACTATTGACCCAGACAGCATCTGGAAGTAACAATAAGGCTCTTGTCCAAGTGGAACAGTCACTTCATGCTGTATGTGATTATCACTACTGGCACAAAATTAATTTTCCTAGCACAGATTAACTGATCTGAAAGATGGCCCCATGAAGACAACAGGTAAATTGAAATTTTCAGACAAAGGACAAAAACAAGTTAAAAATGGCAGGAAAATTATTTAACCCAAAAGTTTGCTCACTGTCAGTAGCTCCTCTGTGGCAAACCCGAAGTGAATAGGCAGGTCCATGAAAAACACTATTTGAGTTTATGTATTTGTACCTTTAGTACACAAATTAAAAAGGGAGTTCTATAAATTCCACTTTACTCTCAATTTAGAACTCTTAAATCATCAAACACAAGTGGATTTCTTTTTGAAAACCTGAGGAGTTGATTTTCTGAAAAAGCAGCTTCTCTTGTCCTGCTGCCAGCCCTGCTTAAACTATGAGGTATATATAATCTGGCAAGAAATTCTCCTTATAAGATGTTCAGCTCCAGTACTTTCAGTTACATGTGCAGTGCAGCTCCTCATTTAGAGCTTTAAAAATGGAAGAAGGTTAGACTGGACCTTGAGAGCTGGAAAATATTTTTGGTATTGTGAGCCAAAAGTGTAAGTTACCCTAAATGAGACATATACAGAAGTAATAGCATAGCTCAGTTTAAAATACTTTTAAAGGGAAAAATAAGGAGTTTGGGAGCCATATGGTGATCAGACTGAGAAAATGCTTAAAGGTATACCATACAAAAGCACTAAAAATAATACAAGCTCCTTCA
Source organism: Lycocorax pyrrhopterus obiensis (assembly GCA_014706295.1). NCBI lineage: Eukaryota > Metazoa > Chordata > Aves > Passeriformes > Paradisaeidae > Lycocorax > Lycocorax pyrrhopterus. The sequence goes on along the minus strand of JACSVZ010000002.1, from coordinate 16,131,627 downwards.
GCAAGGCTCTTTCACTGTTTTTAGTTGCTTTTTTTCCCCCTCCATTTTTAATGTAGTACTACTCAGTGATAAGCATTGCTCAGGGTTTCACAGATGTGAGCTTTATTAGTTCATCCATTTGTCTGCTGGTTCAAGAATATAAACATTTTAAGTCTTTATTTTTAAAGAAAGAAAAACTAGCCTGTAAAATATATTACTAATAAGAGAATTTGAAACATCAGTAATATTTTTGCATACCCCTCTGTTAAACAAAAGCACGTGAAGATGATAAATGCAAATAAGTACTTCAATAAGCCTTATGTTAATTCATTCTCTATTGAAAGTGCAAATACAAGTATCAGTTACCTACCTTACAGTGAGGAGTTATTTAAAAGTTGATGTGCACTTTTATGCAGATCATGTAGACTAAAGCTAGCCCTACGTCCAAAAACTGAGCTACAGGGACTAAGAGTGTGAGGTAAGTGAAAGCTGTAGCATCTGCATGGACAGAACACACAAATGACTCCTTTAAACCACCAAAATTCATTTCAACCAAGTTCAGCTATGGAAATCAGGTCTATAGTTCAACGTACATGTCCAGGCTACTTCTGTAGCTCTGGAGAATGAATCGTCCTTTCATTAAGTCAGGAATCTTAAATAGATGGCATGGGCCATTCTCTGGAGCTGCCTATTTTTCTCTTGACTCTAGACACAGCATGGCATAGAGGTTAGTTTTCAAATGGCCAGATTTATGTGAAATGAATCTTTGTGACAAAGAAGCAACCATCTTAATGTGAAGAAGCATCCTATTCAGAGTAACAGCTGTAACAAACCTGGAGTATTACATTTGGAAGCTGGAAGTAGTAGGAGGCCAGGTACTGAACTCCTGGTAGTATGGCCATTCATCTCAGATATCAGGTATGCTAACTAGGAACAGGGCTGTGGCTGAAAAAGCCTTGGAGAGGTAGGCATAAGTCTCTGATAAAAAGCCCAATTACAGACAGGTGAATTTTGGATTCTCTCTGAAAAGAGATGTTTCTACTTCTCTTTATGTAAGGTTCAGAGATGTTCCAAATTTCTTTGTTAAAATAAAACACCCTAACACAATTTCATCTCACTTGAGGGAGACGCTGCCGGAATGGCATTTGCCAACAGAGCCTTAAAAAACTGCCAAACCCAATACTGTGGAAGGATTAACATAAAGTTTAAAACATCTCTCTCAAAAAACTGGGGGAAAGTTCAGCACTGACTTCTGAATTGATGAAATCTGGCAAACAGAAGGCCCTCCTACAAACCATGTGTTTCCCTCTCTTTTGAAATGATTACTCCTGGGAGCTCAGGCTTCATTAATATATGATTAACCCCGGCTCAGAACATTGGTGAGGTGCTTAACTCAGAGAAAAGCATGAACAGGAGCACGAGAGGAAATGTGGTGCAGTTTTATATAAAAATGGTCACTAGGTATATTCCAAAGAAGTTAAGAGAGTGCCTAATTGCTTCACTGTGAGTACAGTTGAAAGTCATCCAAAGGAAATGCAATTCAGAATGGCCAGGGTGTGCAACTGACGTAAAGCTCATGGCTTTGCAGGAAAACAACCTCTACTGCTTGGGTACAAACAGAATATGAGACTGTCTGGAGTGGAAGAAAAGTCTAAAGAGCTCAGTATCTTCAAGTCAAGAAACCAGACAATCTCTATCCCAGTAAAAATACTGTGTAGCACCTCCAATCTCAAGCTCAGTTGCTTCCAGAAATAGAATCCTGATATAATGTTGCAAGTGGAAGTCAGACTTTTTGACTGGAGAATAGTGAATCCATTAATAGAACAAGTAGAGACTCTTTGATCTCTACTAGGAATATCCAAGACTTCAGAGCAAGCTCTGAAGGAAAATCCATTAAAAAGACATGGAAATAAATAGTAAATGAAATTATAATTAGTTTAGTAAACAAAGATCATGGTATATCTTCCTTTAGTAAAATAACTTTGGGAAGCATAAACACAGTAAATCCAATGTACATAATATAAGCCTGTCTTTAGTTATTCTGCCATGCTATATTTCGGTAAGACCTTATCTGAATTCCTATCCATGTTTCTTCTCACCCCCACCTAAGGGGAAAAAAATCTAGAGAAGACAAAGACACAAATAATAGGTTTGTTATGTATTGTGGTGATGGTGTCATCTGTAAGTTGCTGTAAATCTGACACAAAGAAATTAATGTTTGACATGAAAAAGAATAATGCTAAAATGGATGGAACATGCGTTATGGAAGAGGAGGAGGACACTATAGTCTTTGAACTCTTCCTGGAGAACAAGTAACAGGACTCACCATAAGCTCTTCTTTAACAAAAATAAAACATCAAGATAGGCTCAGGATATGGAAAGATCACAAATACAGTTTTCCCACACAGATAAAGTACAACCTTCGAAATGCTGGAGATTCCACATGTCTGGTTAGTCTGCTCCAGTACTGGACTTCCCAACTAATGGAATACTTCTGTTAATTCTTAGTCTACACCTCCCAGGGCTGCACCTTGTGACTACTGCCCCATGTTTTAGCATCTTTCACTGCTAAGGAGTTTGAATTTACTGTCCTTGTGAGCTCCCCACTCTCAAGTACTTGTCTGCTGCAATTAGCTCCCACCCTTTTCCTCCTCTTAATAAAAGGTCTACAACAGATTCCATTGTAAGGCTGTTTTCACTTTGGAAAATAAACAAAGCAGTCTTGAACTAAAGAAATTAGTTTGCTCATATGTTTTATATTTTCCATGGCTGCTGTCATGTCTAGTAAAAGATCTAAAACCCCCTCTCTGTTAACTCTGTAGCACAAGAGTTGTGCCAAGTGTGGATTTAAGAGATTGTACAGGTTTTGGCTGGGATAGGGTTAATTTCCTTCACGGTAGCTCCTATGGTGCTTTGTTTTAGATTTGTGATGAAAACAGTGGTAACACAGGGATAATTTAACTATTGCTGAGCAATGCTTACACACTGTCAAGGCTTTTCTGCTCCTCGCCCCACTAGTGAGGAGGCTAGGGGTGCACAAGGAGCTGGGAGAGGACACAACTGGACAGCCGACCCCACCTGACCAGAGGGATATCCTACACCACATGCTGTCATGCTCTGCAATAAAACCAGGGGAAGAAAAAGGAAGGGGGGGATGTGTGGAGTGATGGTTTTTGTCTTCCCAAGAACAATTACAAGTGATGGAGCCCTGCTGTCCTGGGGATGGCTGAACACCTGCCTGCCCGAGGGGAAGCAGTGAATGAATTCCTTATTTTGCTTTGCTTGCACACGCAGCTTTTGCTTTACCTACTGAACTGTCTGTCTCAACCCACGAGTTTTCTCATGTTCATCCTTCCAATTCTCTCCCCCATCCCACTGGGGAAAATGAGTGAGTGGCTGCGTGGGGCCGAGCTGCCGGCTGGGCTTAAATAGACACACAGGTATCTGGAACAGCTCAGTGTCCCACTGGAGTGAGGAGGCAAGAGTGGAATTTGACGAACAGCTCAAGAATAACCTTTGGCTTAAGCAACTGGTTTTGTCCCTTTAAGAGAGCTTAAAATCTCAAAAGCCAATATACAATGTATATATTTCATAGAAATTTTCAGAAAATATCTGAGTTATGTTTCAAGTTACTATGATCCAATCCATTTTGAAATACTATTAACTTACAGTATTTAACTCCTAAGTCTTAGTAACAAATCATGTTTGTAACATGGAACTATGGAAGTTAAGATTTTATTAAGCTTTTTCTGACAAATTAAAAAAAAAGGTGTTTTAATTAACACTAAAAATAAGCTGCTCAATTAGACTTAATTTCATACTGTATGTTCAAATCTCCACATACCTTTCAGAATGAATAATCTGATATTAAATCCTAAAGCAAGCTTGTTTTCTTTCTCAAATAATTTCTTTGATAAAAAAAATATAAAAAGCTTAAAGCTGTGATTTAAATATTTGAGGAAAAAATATTTAGTATGTTAAAACAATGTAAGAACTTTCCATATGGTCAAACTTGTAATTATGCCCATGGGCACCTACAGTCAGTCAATAAGAAAACTTATTTCTTGTTTATTGATGCCAGAAATCCATCAAGAATTAGAGTGATAGTAAGATATCTACTGTGGGACAAGCTACCCTTGTATGTGTAATAGAAGCAGCACTCTCCCACTGTCATCTCAAGTACAGTATGATGACCTTCTCAAAGTAACTTTGCAGGTATTTCTTCAGGATTGCTGTCCATTAAAAGAAATATTCAGTATAACATAAAACAAAGCCCTTACTGGTTTGCAGGAGAAAAAGAACATAGTTAAATTTTATACAAGATGACTCCCACTCTACAGCAAATAAAAATAACCAAATCAGTAAAGCATTTTAATATTCTTGTAATACAACCTAGGTTTAGTCCTTTCATTTTTCCAGATATCCCCATGAAGATATTAACTTTCTAGTATTCATAATGCAAAGTACAACAACAGACATCTTAAATTTGCCCAGATTTCAATTCAAGTATTTTAAAATATGTTTTCATGCTTTCTTTTCAGTGTACTGAAAGGTCATGGTTTTTTACATGAATGCTAACAGGCACAGTTCACAAAACAGGTCAAGATTTCTTTGGGGATTCATTCTCTGCCTCTCATTTTAAAGTAAGTTCATGATTTGAATTCAAGATAAAAGACAAATACATATTTGATCTAAATGCTCAGACTGGCCCACATATATAGTGCTTAAACACCATGATGATCAAAATCTTATTATTCATTTCATATGCTTTATTAATAATGACTGTGAATGGAAGTCACAAGCGTATTAATTAATGTTATGAACAATCATGTATAATGTCTATCTATCCATATTTCAAGTTAATATCACCCACTCACATTCATAATCTGAGCACTCCCCATCCTGCATGCAAACACAAAACCCCAAACCAAAAGACAGAGTTACCTACCAACGGCTCCCGGTTTTTGACGAGCCTAATTATTTTAACTGAATCCTCTTCTTCATCAATATCATCAGGCATGGGGGGCAAGACAGGATCATAGTTCTTCTGAGCAACAGTATCATGTACAGAGAGCAAAGCCTGGAAACATTAATAGTCAGTATACTATTTGGCATCTGAAAAGTTTAGGGAAGGCAAAGCAGAGGATATTATTTATACCCTGACTCTACTACCATGATGCAAGTAGATTGAACATAATTCTTTATACAATTGTACTTCATTTCAAACTGATGAAACAACTCCATAAAGAATATGTTTCCATATATACAATGTATGCAACTAGTAAATTGCAGATGGAGAACTGTGTCTTCATACACACAAAAACACCATGTGCTTTGCATGCTAGCTTGAAATTACAAGATCCATGAACAGGAGAAAACCTTAGTCTCCAAAAGTAACTAACTAATTATACTTGCCCTAAGTAAAATGTTTATTTGATACAGCAGGCAGTCCTATGAAACAAATAAGCAAAATAAGCACTTTCCAAGACTTCTGTCCAAGCACAAGATGTATGACATGAAGTTGCTGCCCAATCATTCCTTTCACAGGAGCTCTGAAAGCTTAGCTGGTTACTGGATTCCTTTCATGTGAGCCTCAAATTATCTTAGGAATTTTTAATTTATTATGGAATTAATAACTGAGATTGAGGAACATACTACTGAAACAATTTGGTTTAGGCAGGTGCTTATCACCTGTTACATCTTTCTTGCCTCCTTTCTTTCTCTGTTGCTTCTCCAGTTCATGCATAGCTTGAAAAATAGATTTTTCAAAGAAAACCCTAACAAAGATTGACAAAAGGTTCCATCTTAAAAATAAAAAAATTTTTGAACTTTCAGGAAATAAAGAATCTTGAAAGGCAAAGGAAATTAGAAAGTTCATTCTCCTGAAGCTAAAAAAACCTCAGTGATAACACAAAATTCATAGTTCTTTCTAGATACAGAACTCTTGAAGTTCTTTTCTATTTTGAAAGATGTTCATTATTTGTAATACCTTGTAAGCTGGTGAAAAATGGTGAAGTAATAATGCTTTAACTTTTGTCGTGAAAACTATACATTGTACCACAAATAACAGCAACGCCATATGTATAATTCCATCTACTGCTTTCAGTTGCTTCTGTTTCCAAGTAGTTTCCTCTCAATACGTGAATATTTAACAGCTTTTCTTAATAAAGGACAGAAAAAGACTACATTTCTCTGATACCAGTTTCCTTGCTACTTAGTAATAGGTGGACAGTATTTGACTGAGTACACAAATGACCAGAAACTATGTTCTCAAGGTTAACACAAATGTTTTTAAAAAGCATGACACTTCCATTATGCTATTCCAGGAGGTTTTTTTTTCTGAATGGAGGAAACTTTTAACAACAGAAAACAATTTCCAGGCAATGCTACAAGCTACCATGTCAAAAAATGAAGGTAAAGAGCATATGGTAATCTTCAAATTCTGAAGTTTAAATTTAAACTTAGGGCTCCAACAAAATAAACACACAGGAAAATCGTGCCTGCTTCGTGATAAATTACTATTGTTTTACTAATTTTTATGCACATTGTACAATTTAATAAAAACACTTCAACACACTAATTATTTCTGGGTTTCTTCCCAATAACAGTTATGAATTTATACTACTTACCATCAGAAATTACCATCTTCCTCCAACAAAAGATCAGTTTTACTTTAGATCTGAGCTAAAAACCTCAGGCTAGCAATTATGGATCCTCCTGGAAATGTTTATTGTGATGCATTACATATGTAAAAGCCATGCAATCACATGCAGTCCTCTAAAGATGCATGTGAAATATCAGAGATACACTAAAACAAAAGTAGTGTTTGCTTTTACTTCAGGCTACTTACAGTTAAGACTTCTAAAACTAGTCTTCTGCAATTACATTTTTCCACATAAAGCTACGGCACATTCACGGACTGGTTCAATTTAATGAGGTTCTATATTGCAGTTTAAAAACAATCAGGCAGATAGAGAAAACAGATGAAAATAATATAAAGCCCCATTTCCAGAGTAAAAGGCAGACACTTAAAACATGTTCAAAAGAACCTTGTCTTGACAATGAAACTTGCAAAACAGATTCTGTCCACTTCTACACTGAATTATGCCATCAGTGTTAATAAGACACTTCCCTGCTCTGACTGCCAGATCAGGCTCCTGGACACCACATACAGAACACTGATGCATCCCAAGTGCTACAAGCCAACACCAAACAATGTCTGGCATTTATGATGCTTTTCTTCACTTCAGCTTCACAACAACTGGAACTTATCATTCCTTTCTTCTCCCAAAAAACATATTAAACCACAATGTACTACAATTAGCAATATAAAATCTTTTCCTCAAACTCCAGCACTACTTTATCTAAGTGCAAAGACACATATTTCAGATAAGAGCAGGAATGCCAGAAATTGTATTATGTGCCTTTTCTCAGTCAAGCTTTCAGAAGAGCTTCTGTCATCACAAACTTGTTTATGATATACAGTGAACTTGCTAAAATTTGTTTCCTTCTTGTCTTCCATTGCTGCTTCTTTTGACGCGCTACTCTCTGTCCACTATACTTGCTCTGAAATATCCACCAGCACAGACTTTGGGCAATAACTAATTTGCAAACAAAACTTAAAATGCCATTTTGATTTCACTTAACATGTTCAACTAGAAGTGATCAGTCTGTCCTCGAAAGCATTTCTGTATGTTTTGAACACATGAAGAAACTATTGGATTCGCATATCTTCAGCAGAATCTTTGTACCATTCAATTAATATATTCTAAAAAACTATGTATCAGACTAGATGTGTATAGAGAATGTTGGGACTTTATTTAAAAATAAACAAATAGCAAGTGCCAAGAAATAAAACTTGGATCCTAAGATGAACAAGATTTACCCTGAATAATTGGGCAGTAAATGCACGAGGCAATATAAAGGTAGAAATGCTCTCTTTTTGTACATAAGTAAAGAACTGATTCATTTCCATGATACTAATTAATTTTTTAACTCTCCCAGGAAACTGGAAGAAGTGTACACCAATTTTTTTTTTTTTTTTATATGGGTTGGTTTTGTTTTCAAATACACAGCTCTTTGGGACTATGTACATAGGATCCAAGATTTGGGTCATGTATATTTAAGCACCTCTGGAGAAAAAGATTTTATTTCAGCTCTAAGTTCTATGCTTATGATTCACTAATGTAAACATGGTCCATATTTAGAACTTGAAAGAAGGTATGATTCAAACTCCTGCACTACCTAAATATAAATATTGATGTTCAGCTAAATTCTTAGACATGATCTAGCTGGAAACGAATACTTTCATTGGACCTCTGAAATGTCTAATAACTAGTGCTGTATTTTTCATATTAAAACTATCACTGATCATTTCACAGTTTATAAATTGAAATTTTACACTATCAACTTACACAAAGAAAATCTGACATTGGAACTGTTATAAGTTCTTTTTCTTAAACTGTTCTGAAATTTTAAATGTTTATTTAAATTGAGAATGTTATTAATGAAAACAATTCTACACTTTGAAAAATGTGTATCTCTTAACTAGACTGACTACACTTTTGCTCTTCTAAAACTATGACAAATTTCATATTATTTTTTGCTTCTCTTTATATTTTGAGATCTGTAAGAGTAAAAATACACCAGCAGCGCCTGGTTCATGAACACAGCTCCTTCTGTTTTTTAATTCTCATTATTAAAAAAAAATCTCCATCTAGGATGGAGATTTTTCATAGATACTTTGCATTTAGTAGTCTAGAAAAGCATTTTAGAAAACGGTAAGTTAAAGAAGTGAAACGGAATGGGTGAAGAAACAGAAGCAGCCTCTTTTTTAATAGCAATTGGAAAAAAAAATTATTAGAAGTTTAAATATTGAATAGCCATCAACAGAAACTTTGTAGCAACTCAAACCAACTTTTACCAGAGGCAACAGCTGCAACAAGAGTGCGACACTGCCAACCCAGCGGCTGGCGACCCTGCCTGTGGAGCACATTACTGCCCTGGCAGCACAGTCAGCAAAATGGAACAAAATGGCCCGTGACTGTGCTGTCCCGGCACACAGCTTGGATCATTAGCACCAGCCACCTTCTCTGGCAGTTCAGCTTGAACTCCATCAGGTGAGACACAGACATTTTCCCACCTTTTTGCTTTGCCATGGTGCCAGTAACTGCCACTGAGGCTGGCACAGAAAAGTTTCACTTGAGGAGAAAAGTAACTTTATCAGCAACCACAGCAACGTGCCCCTGAACTCACCTGGCAGAGCTCATCCTCCAGAGAGCTCAAGTCATATTATACTTTCCTTTGAGATAAGGTTACAGAAGAAATAAAAAAAGGATGAAAATGTTGGTGGAGAAAATTATTCAAGATTGGCAAGATTAATTTATGAGTAACTCGCATAAAATTAAAATAATGTGAGTGATGTCATCCAGCAACAGATACCAAAGAAGAAAAGCTGAAAGAGGTGGGAGAAGACAGAACCACTGAAGGAAAGACCATCAAGAGCATCAGAATGGAAGGAGAAGCACAAGAGTCATAAAAGCCAAACATGTGCAAGAATTTAGAGAATAGTAGAATAAACCAGCAGAAAGCTGAAGCACTATGGTGACGGCATACAGACACTAGCCAGGGTGTGGTAAAGCAGCCATCAGAAATCAACAGCACATGGCAGTCTCTTCACCACCACCACTGCCTGCTAAGGGACTATGTGCAACTCTAACAGCGATGCAAGACAAGGGTTAACAAGGGAACAAAAATGCAGGTGAGAACAGGTGTCTCAATCAGCAGATAAGAACAATCACATTAGCTGAACTCTCCAGCTTGGCTAAAGCATGAAGTATAATCCAGAAGCAGAAGCAAGCAATAAAACTACAGACAGGAGAAACTCAATTGTGCTGCTGAAGTGGCCAGAGGACGGCTGGAGCAAGAGCAAAAAACATTTTTTACAAGCTACAGTAATCACATATCAAGCAGAGAAGTAGATTCTTTCTGATGCTGCACTAATCTAATCACTTTCCAAGAGAAATCTGGGATTTTCTGTTCCATACAAAATTCCCAAGTTAAATACATAGAGTAAATAGTGTTAAAGAAATCAGTTAACTTCAGTTTGCTTTTGCTACTGAGGATCACTCACACTATTCAATCAACGTAAGCAAAAACCTTTGACAGGGATGGTAAGAAAAATTAAATAAGGTCCTTTAGCTTAAGCATAATTTTGTGTTCATAATCAGGAAACCAATGGGTGTACTAAGTAAGAGGTAAAAAAATCTGGGCTAATTTACTTCTTTCCACCCTTCAAATGACATATTTTCCTATATACACTTTATAAAATATCTAGAAATTACACATTTTATGAGAAGACAGCAGTTACATATGTACAAAAGAGAAAATAACATTCCATGCTTGCAAGTGTCCCATCTGTACTTAAACTACAGTTGCCCTCTAGTTCAAGCTTGTCCAGCTGGCAATTAAATCCCTTTCTCTTCCAATCTAACTTTGATGCAGCTGGGTCACAGCAGTGGTTCAAAATAATAACACATACTGTGTACATGTGTGGTTTTGAGTTCTTAATATCTACCATAGACTAATGATCCTAGCACAGCAACATCTCAGTTGGATAAATATTCAGTATATATTACTTTTTCCTCTTTACTATGGTGGACTGTGTGAACTTCCTTTCACAAAAGGGTAATTTCCTTGCCTGAAAATGCTATTTCTTGATTTCAGATTCACCATTCTGAATTGATGGGTTTACCTGCAGCTGGTAGCCAGACGGCAACAGCCAACACAAAAATGAACTTTCTGCATCTTCAGACCCCCGCTTCCTCTGGCTCAATGTTCACAGCCCCTGGAGATGCTTCTCAAGTCAAACTGTTCTCAGTGTTCACAGAAACATGCAGTCTGTCCATCCGTGTCATCTGGTAAAGGTGTTAATACCCTTCCAGATGACAGCCCTATATTCTCCCTCAGTTGTGGATAACAGCAAAAAAAGCTCTGATTTTAAATCTATAGTGAAGAATCTGAACAGTCTGTTTTACATTCGCAACATGATTCATGTAGCTAAAGTGTCCTTGAAGCTCAAAGCCCTGTTTAAGTAACTTCCAAGAATACAAATAAATGGTTTTCAGAGTGGAAAATGCCGAGACAGCAGCACTCTTTCAATATCTTGGCAATCCTTGATCAATTCCTTTTTAGAAAAAGTGGCAGCTTCCCGAGAACATTAAGTGTCTACAGTGGTAGCATGTACCTTTTCTTAGTTTAAAACCATCCAAAGACATCCCAGAGAAATCATATGAAAATATAAACTAAAGAAAGTAAAACCTGATGAAAAACTGTCTTTAGAAATGGCCCAGCCTTTATTTGACATTGACATGGTGTCTGAAGTCCTCAAAAGAAAAAAATCTATTGATTCAAAAGTTTAAAAGAATCTGAATAAACCTAATTCCTCCAGAAAATAGTAACATGTATTCATCTATGATAAGGAGGTCTTAAATTCAGCGACAGACTACTCATACTACATGGGAACCAAAAAAAATGAAGTAGAAAAGAGGAGACTGTTGAATGGGGAGTTCAAATACAATATGGTCCAGCAAATGCAAAGGAAAAACACCATTGAAGGAAAAAGCAGCATAAAAAGATGACATCTAAAAAAATGGACTACTTGCTTCATATTGTGCAGTTTCTCCATTTCCATAGTCCATTTTCAGCAGATGAATGGAATTTCTACTTGAAAGGGATGTGATTTTATCTGTTATGATTTTTTCCTCCTCCTAAATTACCAGCTTTAGCAATGTTGCCAGCTTTTATGTTCTGAATCTGAATGCTGTAGTTACATGTATGCAATTCAACATTCTTAGGTGGATGCAAGTGGGTTCTATCATGTCGGAAAGTTTGTATATATAACCAAAGAACTTCTTTGATTTACTTTTCAGATTTAATATTTTCTGCTGCCAACCTGCCTGGCTTCACTTTTGTTTAGGTTATCTATCACTTTGTTTATTATATGTTGGCTGCTAGTGAGCATTCTCGTATCCATATGTCTAAGATCGACAGACAAGCTCTGCACTGGACATGAGCCGAGTTATCACCAGATGGACCTGAGAGCATTTCCAGACTAAAATGATGGTTGTTACTTAAATATTCTCATGCAGCATATTCTTTCACCTCCTTTCTGTCATTTTATCTCTATGCTTCTAATATGTTGTATATTGTTATATGTCAGTTCCTACAACAGTAAGTGTGCCACAACTGCTTTCTGATTTTCTCTGCCTGACAGATGTGAAAAATCAAGGCTTTTCTTGCTGTTTTTAAAAGGACTATTTTGCCATTACATTTTTGTTTTACTTACTCCATCCCAGTAACATGAACAATCCAAAAGTAAAGACAGCAACTTATTTTCCCAGCTGTCCTTACCCAGAAGAGATTTCTATAAAAAATTTTTTCTTAATTATGGGTGCAAGCAGAAATGGAAATCGGAAGTCAAGATCTAAAGCTGAAAAGAGTTACAAATAAAATATATTTTTCCTCCAACTGGTTGCCAAAATTTGTGATGGATACCTTCTCAAAGTGGCAAATAGTTTAAAGTCATGAAACACTGGGCAGAAGGATTTCAGTCATTTGCCAACAAAAGTCTCCCAGCACTGTTGCCTCTGCCCCAGCTTCATGGCTGGTATGCTCAGAACATCTATGGGCTGTCTATCCATCAACCAATGTCATCAAACCATCAGTGCTGTGGTCCTTGCTGACTGTTGCAGTCATTTGCACCTATTACTCAGGGGGAAAAATAAATATTTCTATCTCTCTGCTGATATTTCACAGCATACCATCAAAAATCAAGCACATTCTTGCAGGTTTACAAATTAATGGCATCTGATTTTGCAAGTAAGGACTATATAGGTAACTTTTCAGTTGATATATGAAAAACATTGTACTCCAGCTCACCATATTAATAAATTTAAAGTGTTTGTATAGTAAAATCTCCTAATATATGAGCACAATTCCTGCAATCAGTCCTACCAATACATCTCGCAGACCACTGATGAGTAAATAGTTAAAGATCATGGGAAATTACGCTTCCTAAACAGATACTGTAGTTTGTGTTACCATTTGCAAGAATAAATATGTCATAAAGAGGACAACAGTCTCCCAGGACATGTGCAAGAGTAGAAAACATTGGTACATCTGGGAAGACAAGTCTCTAACAGGACAGGGCCAAAAGGTCCTCCAAGTGCCTAGGATACAGTAGCAGCCCAAATGTAGCTCAGATCTTAACAGACCTGAAATTTGTATTTGAGTTCTTCAGATGCAAAACCTGAACAGTTGTAGGCAAATCCCAACCGTTTCCAGTGGAAAATGTTGACTTTGCAGAAAACACATAGCTCAGTGAAAAAGCCCTGACGGAAAATCTTCAGCAGGTCTAATTACAAAGGAAATGTTGGAAAGAAGACAAAGTTTAGATTAACTTTATTTTTTTTTAATTACATGGTACATGAAATGCTTCATGAACTTTTCAAAGCAAAAATGGATTTTGTTTTATATTATTATAGCGCAATATTTTCTTTCAGTGCTTTGTATGTTAAAGTTCTTGCAGAAAAAAGCCAGCAGTCTCCGGGACATTAATTTATATCAACTTTCACCAGTGACTGTAAGGCAGCTTTAGAAGGCTCTTCTGATAAAGGCTTATAATGTTTGGTTTTATAACAGAACAAGCCACACTTTGATCTGAATAGTCTATTAGGCCACTATGCAAACCCAGTAAGCCTCAGATGGCAGGGATGATGGTACCAGCAGTTGTCTATGAAATAAACGGTAGAATTTACAAACTCCCCAGTAAATACAAGAAAACCGGAACAGGACAGGACAACATTAAAGGCATGCTTCATGCTCAAAGAAGCACTATTTCTTCTTTCAAAGAAACCTAATCAAATTTATGAAGCATGTATATGAAGAACAAAGTGCCCTAGCTTCATTATCTGCAGCTTTCGTTTTGTTTAACTCATGGTTCTATTCTGAAGGAAAGCCAAAAACATGAAATTAGATGAAAATATTTACAAATGTAAATTACTTTGTGAAACTGAAAGTCAAGTGCACCATAAATGAATTGCAAATAAAACAGCAAGCATAAATCCTACTTGCAATTTGCTGGTGTATGCACCTTTGCCATTTGAAAGAAATTAAACCCCTCACCCCCCCAACTTAAAACAAAGAATCTGTATTTTTTATGAACAGTAACATTCCCAATCATACAAGAGCAGTTTTTCCTTCACTCTGCAAGTTATCTTAAAGTTGCTTCCAAAATTCTGCTCATTCTATGGTAATAAAAGAGAAGACAAGAAAAATACTGCATGTCCACCACTTATTCCCTCTATGGCTACAGGTACAGTGCCCCAAAGTGACCCAAATACTTTACATTCTGGTGCACCATGAGGCACTGAACTCATTCACAGTCCTGCCTGGTGCCCTTGTTTATGTACCTGGTTTATGTTTCAGACCAGCAGCTGGCAAACCTTCCAGCACACATAAACAGAAGATAAACTCCACTGAAACAGGCAGAACCACCATTGGAACAGCTTCATTTCCTCTGGGTTGTAAAGGTATAAACATTCTTCAGAATAGTTTTAGCACAGTGGCATTAGCTTTTGAAATAATTACTGTTCTGCCCATTACACCAATGACCACAAAAGACATATTTTATATAATTTAAAACACACTTAATTTACCCTAACAGAGATTAACTTCAATGGTAAATTGCTTATTTTGGTATGTAATGACCACAAATGTTATAATGCTGTTATAAACCCAAAATTAAAAGTTATTTAGATCTGAATAATATATACCAAGCCTGTCTCAAAATTAATATAATTGGGATAACATCGTTCAGTGGACTAAAAGATGGTTCATTCTTTAACAGTCTTTTTTGTTTACAGCCACAGCAATAAATTAAGTGCCTAAAATGTTAATTCTTATAGTTACTTGTTCCAGTTTTTAAAATAATTTTAAAAATAAATAACAATTATGGTCCTCTGTCATGGCACCATCCCAAAAAGAACACAGCTTTTTCCAGCTTGTTAGTAAAGGAACTGAAACCTAATTATTCAAGACAGTTTTTAATGAAATGTGGAAGAGAATTTGGAAGCTTTAAAGTCTTTCATTCTTAGCTTGATATCTGTCATTTGTACATCTTTCTTACAGTGTTCCCCACTGGAGTTCTGCCCTATTACTGACAAAGTTACTCTAGTGACCGCTTTGCTTCTTCCCTTTTCCATCCCTACTAACAGATAAGACCATTTTGCTAACCTGATTGTGACATGTTCATTAAATAGCCAAAATTAAATTCCCTTTTAGGTGTATTTTGTGTTAGCATCTTGAATCTTAGTCTTCCAAATAAATGTTCCAATTTACACAATTGCATAACAATGAAAAATATTTTGTCTCTAGACAATATACTAATTAAAAAAAAAAAAAAGAAGTTTAGTGCTCTCAACAGCAATACTTCCAGATTCATAAAAACCCCAAATTTCTATAAAGACATCTCTCTCAGTTGCACTGGTGATGTATCATAATTTTTAACATTTTTGTCATTATTTTCAGAATTCTGTACAACTCTCCTCTTTAAAGACATTCTTTTTTGCTGTCACATAAATTCCTTTTATTTTGCCAAATTATAAACCACTAAAGGTGAGAACACTTATTTCTTTATGCTATTCATATTTTGTACAAAAGCACTCACAGGAGTGTCTTCTCTTAAATCAGAAATACTGTTTCCTCATGTATATCCCAACTATATATTCTAGTCTTCATGTTAAAAAACAGCTTAAGAGTTTAGCATGTTAAAGTTAAAATGATGGTAAATAACCAGAACTAAATGTATTGAAACTTACATTGTTGTGTTGGTGTGTGAGGTGCATGGGCATTTTGTTTGGTTGGTGTTATTAAATTGCATTAAAATGTATACCTTGAAGATACAAAACTTACAGATATAAATATATATATATATGCACTTATGGTCAGGTCAGCCTGTGGGCAGTGCTGTGTAGCTCTGGTCAGAATGGTGTTTGGACCTAAGCGAGGATGTTTTGGGTGATTTGAAATGCCAGCAGATCAGGCTTGGGTCTGCCTGCCCTGCTCTCTGCAAATGTGTTTTAGATATCTTAAACTGCAGTTTCTGTCTGGTGAAAGGTCTGGAGGTGAAGCCATGTGAGGAGCAGCTGAGGTCACTTGGTCTGTTCAGCCTGGAGGAGACTGAGGGGAGACCTCACTGCAGTCAACATCTTCATCACGAGGGGAAGAGGAGGGACAGGCACTGATCTTTTCTATGTGGTGACCAGTGACAGGATCCAAGGGAATGAACTGAAGGTGTGTCAGGGGAGGTTTAGGTTGGATACCAGAGGGTGGTTGGGCACTGGAACAGGCTCGCCACGGAAGTGGTCACAGTACCAAGCCTGACAGTTGAATGTATTTGGTCAATGCTGTCAGGCTCATGGTGTGATTCTTTGGCTGTCCTGTGCAGGGCCAGGAGCTGGACTTTGATGATCCTTATGGGTCCATTTCAACTCAAGTTATTCTATAATTCTATTTCAAAGAGCTAATTTCTGGTCTGCTTAAAAATAAAAATACAGTATTCAACTGGATTCAGGTTCTAGGGTATGGAAATACTGTTCTATTTCTTGATATATTTAACAAGGTAAAGCAAGATTAAAGAATGCAAACTCTAAGTCCTTATTCGGTACTAGAAATTAAAAATAATAAGTGTGGCTGGCCTGTGTCCATGGGGCTCCACAATTATATTTAAAATCCAGAACGCAAATGAAATGTCTAACACACAGTTAAACAAATTCACTTGATTTCCCAGAGCTACGTGCTCTGTTTTACTTCCAGAGTTCTGTTTTAATCAGAAAAGATAAACCACAACCATTATTAGTTCATTTAATTATGGTAAGTGATGCCACATTTGAGAGCAGGGAAAAAAACCCACTCTGTAACTGGATACTTCATGCAGTTTTTAGAAGACTAGAAATGCCCAATTTATTTTTCTTTTCAAAAGGAAATGCACCTGACAAAACCTCAGAATTACTTTTACGACATTTTGAAAACCTCAGGTCTGATAAATGTAACTGCCTCAGAGAAACTACTTTCTTCTTTAGAAAACTTCTCTGTGGATGAAAATGACAAGCAGCACAATTTGTCAAAGTTTTACTCATCAGATGCAAACACTCAGAAATAAATTCAACAAAAGAATTTTGTAATACAGAATTAAAATATAGAAATATTTATCTAATCAGGCATGATGAGAAACCTCTCCCAGCATTTTTTGGCCTGCTAACCAAACCTGCAAAGTTATAAACACCTTGCTAGACCTGTCCCCTCACGCCATCAGACTTGTGGAGGCAGTGATGTAGTGCAATAAACTAATCCTAACCATCCTTCACCATGCCATAAACTTAGAGCAGAGCTTTAGGAAAGTGGAAGCTCTCCTGGCTCCAGCTAACACTGCAGTTATAAATCCAGTCAGGAGAGGAAAGTTTCCCCTGCAAAGTAATGTACAGCCACCTTAAGTCAATTCCAAATTAAGCCATATATGTTTTTAGATAAAGAACATCATTGGAAAAGAGAGATCAATTATCCCAAGTAATTTCAGGTGTGCGAAAAAGAGCTGTTCTAGCCATCATTTTGTCCCAGGAATCTAGAACAAAACAAAGAAACCCTCTCTAGTCATAAACCTAATAGCAAAGGGCCAGAAAAACTTACACAATGTACAGCATAAACTCAGACACAACTGCAGGGACTAGGTCATCTCTGAGGAGAAACTGGAAGTACCGAGTCCCAGAAACGTCCTTCCTTTCCTTTTCTGTCCAAGAGAGAGCAGGGGAGATCAACAGAAGAATTTCAACTACAGCCTCTGACTGAATGCAGTACAGTCACCTGGTCAATATGACGGAGGAGGGAGCAGTGATAATTTACCATCTCTCTGAGGCACATTTGCCATGACATAGCAGGGGAGAAGATAATGGACAAGCAAAAGTACCTTGCATACTGTCAGTTCTTACCCCTACCTCAAAAGAACACCTGCAAGGTGCAACACGAACACCTGCAAGGCTCCTGCAGGGCAGGGAAACATGCACCTTGTGCAGGATTAGGCAGTCTGGCCATGCAAAGGGCTTGGTACCCTGCAGATGGCCATCTCCCCCTGAAGCCAAGAAAGACATTTGCTAAGTTACTGCAGTTGTTCAGTCACATTAACCACTCTGAGGGGAAGGCACTTCTTTCCCTGAAATCCCACTAAGATTATCACATTGCCTTTCACTGCTACCAAGGAACAGACAGCAAGAGTGAGTGTGTGAGGGACCGAGTGAGAGAAAGCAAGAAAAAGAGAGGGAGAGATGCAGTTGTGGCACACGAGCTGTTTTTAGACTCAACCCACCAAAACTTCAGAAGTATGAAGCACACACGGACAGTCACTAAGGAAATAGCTACAGCGAAGCTTAGGATCTCTGCAATTTCATGCACCAACAATTCCTCTTCTAATATGCCATTGGCATTACTTACCCCTTCAAAGAAAAACAGCTTGTCACTTTACAAACTATGGAAAAAAAACCAGTGCAAAAATCTTCAAAAAGCAGGTGTAATTGATCTTTAAAATTTTGTAGCACTTGGAAGATACCATAGTTCCTCAGGTTTTGAGATCAGTGTTTTACACGTAAGACAGATGAGCAACTGTCTTAAAAGGAGCTCCTTTCCACTCTGCAGTTTTCATTTCAACTTATCAACTGCTGCATTTAATTACCATTGCAATATGCATCTAAAGTACTAAGGTCTTCTTTCTCTTAACAATGGAAAAATAATATGTTGCTGTGCACCAACAATGATACACAGGGGAGGCTCTGACTGGATGTAAAGAAAGAGTTTTCACTAGGAGGGTGATTAGGAATTGGAAGAGGTCACACCGAGTATTTGTAGAATGTCTGTTCCCAGGCATTTATTTCCAAGACCTAACAGGAGAAAGCCCTGAACAACCTGCTCTGAACTCAGTGTTGACCCTGCTTTGAGCAGCACGTTGAACCAGACAACCTCCATCTAACCTCAATGGTTCAATGGTTCTATAGTCTTCTGTCAGACAAAAGGTATCAAGTTCCTCAAAAACACCACAGAGAACCCCAGGAGTTTTACAGAAAGTTTTCAAAATTAAATGTTTTTAAAAATGTTTTCCATCATGAATTCCAGGTTGCACTCCTTATGCATGATGCAGTTAAATCAATATGACTGACAACCTTTTAGTAAAAGCACAGTTGTAACAAATTTATGAAGCACATGCATTAAAATACAGTAAAAGAAAAAAAAATTGTCTACTTTTTAAAATATCTCTTGCGAATAAGTGATTCCTTTCATAAGTATGAGTAACAGGATAATAATTTATAGGCAACATTAAATGTGTTTCTTCATCACAGGTATTTCTGATTAACACCACATATGTTCTTACATAGTACTTGTTAAAGCAGACAAACCCACACCCAGCCCAAGGAAGCAGATGCACACACCCACGCAGAAGGCACTTTGCAGGTGCAACTCATCCTCACCTTGAGATTGGGTTTTGCGAGGAGTTTCAACAGCTCTCTAATCTCACTGCTCAGTGGTTTGCTCTGCAGCTCCTCAGCCAGCTAGGTGGGAGATGGAATCAACACAAAGACCATTAGCAAAGCGTTGTTTTACCCAGTGCATCAGCGACAACCCAGAATCTATCTTGTTCAAGGTTATTGCTTTCCAGCACGTTCAAACAGAAGCCAGCATGAAGGAAAACACCATCAATCACCGCGCTTCTGTTTCTGGCCCTCAGTGGACCAGATTTAAGCCAGGCCTTTTGGCTCAGTTTAACACAAGTAATCATTTCTGGCAAGGGTGCAGCCAGATCACATTCTGATTTATAGCAAAGGGGGCAAATCCCAGCACTTCATTTAAGTGAATGGTCCTTTGCGTGCAGACAAAGAACTGCTTGTAAAAATGACTGGATCAAACTTTGACACTGTCTATAAAAAACAGCTTCGAATGAGGTGGTGAAATGCACACTGCTTCCAAAAACCCACAGTAGCTGTGCTGTTTAGGACTGGGATAAGAAAGCAAAGTGCCCCTACAGTGCAAACAATCTGAACCTTTTATTATGTTTACACATACACTGGAAGGAGCTTGTTAAACGTGAAGCGGGTTAATCATAATGTAATTTATAACAGGTCATCAGCAATTCAAGCCTGTAAAATGCACAAACTATGTCCTAGCAACAAGATCAGTAATTTATGTTTGGTTATACTACAAAATTGTGGCTTGGTGAACAATAGAGCAGCAGTTTAATTTTTAATCCCACGGCTATTTGGCTCACGTATTGGGTTTTTCTTATCATGCCATTCTCAACTAATTTGGACTCAAGAGGCATATTTTACTACAGGATTTCAGACTCAAACTATTTTTCCAGAAGAAGGAAAAGCTAAAATACATTTCACAACACTGAACTTTGGTTTAAAATCCTGAAGCTATATGGCTTATAATGCAAAACGTGATTTCAGGTAATCACTTGTTTTCTTTGCATTAAATCAGTATCATAAAAATGTCTCAAAGAAAGATTGGCTATTTGCAGCAAGTAATTTTACTTGTCTAACCTAATTTTAAATTTTTACTTTCATTTTGTATACATTTTCGAGATAGATAGATGTATATTTTGCATAATTTATATAATAAACAAATCTATTTGAAGTCGTCATTATAGACATCAGACATGGTTTCAATACCTTTTTTCCTTTTAACCTTCAAATTAAACAGAGTAACAAAAATTCATCACCTACTATCCTACAGACTTTTAACCATAATTCATAGCTAAAAACATCCCGCAAGTACCTCGGTGCTAATGTTAACAATATTTGTGTCTTAATACCAAAAGATTAAAAACCAGTCTCTGTAGGAAAGGTCAGAATGAAATATTTTTAGACACAAAGCCAAATACTGAGGTAATCTGACTGCAACTGAGTCTGCATGTTTTAAGGAAAAGCCCTGCAAAGCTGAAAATATTCTGTGACAGGAATGACAGCAGGTATATGACGTGGGTTACCCTTGATTTTCTTTTCATTCTTTAGACTATACTGCTCATCACTGGAGAATAAAATCTATTAATTCGTGTTTCACTGATGAAGACAAGAAACCTCTCAGCAGAATGACCATTTCAGCATTTCTCTCTCAGATGAATTGTGCACAAGTATTAACTCCAGCAGAACTGGCGTTTGCTTTGGTGGTGCAATTGCAAATGCACACACATAAGGTTTAGAATAGTGAGAAAAAATACTTCATTACTGCTTTAACAGAAATTTAATCTTATAATTTTAAAAATATTTTTCAGAGATAAAATAATTTAAAACTTGTCTTCATGTGATTTATACTATTTTCCAAATATTTTCATGAAAGTTTTAGGCACATTTAATACCTTGTGATAGAAGAGGAGGAAAACAAAGATTGAAAGACAAAGTTGTGTTTTCAGATTAGCAAACAGATATCACCTCAGCAGTTCTAGACTGGATTTGTTGTTGTTGTTGTTGTTGTTGTTAAAGTGCTGAGATTTGAAACAGCTACCAGAAGCAGTACTTGGCATACTCCGGACACACTGACACTGTGAGATCCCCTCCTATGGTAAAGACTGCAGGAAAAACTGTTTGAAAACCTCCTCTATGATCTCTTGAGGGAACCATAACATTTCAACAAGCTCTTTACGAAAAGCTGCCACTACAGAGAGGGGAAGAAAAGCGAGGGAGAGCGCCAGATGTGGAGTGAGGCTGGCAAGATGGGGAGCACCAGGGACTGGGTCTTTAAAGCTTCTGGAGGAAGTTCTGAAACTTCTTTTGCCAGAACAGTCTTTCTAACAAGCTAGAGGCCTTATTTGCTGTATATACCTATCCTGCCAGTGATATTGTCGCGGTTTAGGAATGGTATTCTCCAATTTAGCACTCCCACTAAAACCATGCACCACTTTCCCTTCCCCCTCCAGCTGGAGGCACAAAAGGCAAAGATCACAGGATGAGGTAAGAACAATTTACTGGAAAGAGTGATAAGAAAATGTACTATACTATATGTATATACTATTTCTAAATAAGTAATAGCAACAATATTAATACCAAAAGGTGCAAGAAAAGAAATTATTCATATGGAAAAACTCCCTGATAATAGACAATACTGGATGGCTTCTTCCACACCCTTTTCTCAATTGGAGCGAACCCTTTCTTCCTGGAAGAGTCCCTTTCATGAACTCTCTGAAATGACATGAGGTGGTATAGAATAACCTCCATGTCCTAACCATGCCCTCTCCCAACTACAGCAAAAAATTAACCCTGTCCTGGCCGGAACCAGGATAGATATTTAGATAACTTGAGTGAAATCATTGAGCCTTATGTCAGACACTGCTGCTCCAAAATAAGAGGCAAACAATGTCTGATGGGAAATTCAGCCTAAAAGTCCTAGGGGGAGAGGAGAGAGAAGGTATAGCAGCCAGGAATATGAAAATGTTTAGAAAATCCTTGCCACAACAGTTACTTCTAAAAATGCTTTAAAAAATAACACAAGAATAAAAACACAGTCCTTGAACAGTTTTATTTATGATAGCAGCACCTCAGATTTGGGTTTTAAATCAAGCAGGAAATACCTACTTGCTAATATCTCCTTCTTTAACTACAGAACAGTTACTATCATTAGGAAAACATTAATTTAAAGCCTATTGAAATGAAAGTGTGTTTTATAACATCAACATGCTCTTAAATCCTTGAAGTTGACAACCAGTCAGACAAACATGCCAAAAAACGAACAGCACTTTAATCCTGAAACTTCATAAGTTTTGGAGTTACAAAGCCCACTGCATGTAAATTTGCTTCCTCAAAACTTGCTGATAGCTATCAAAACATAGAAAATCCTGCAGTGTGCCGGCCTGACTTCAGCCACCAAAGGACATCTTTACCCTACGAGACAGTGCCCAAAAAACTGGCAGTTCAGCTGCACATAATTAATGAACAACCAGCAACAGTATCTATTAAAAAGAAGGTGTACATATAAAGTAGGTAGATGTCTAGAGACAATCATGTCCCAACATGTACATTTAAAAATACTACCATATGTACATAATAATACATTCCTAGGCTTAAAAGCCCCAACCTGTCTCAATTGAGGAGTGACAGAGTACTTTAATTTGGAGATTTCCAAAAGTATACATTTTAAATGGGTCTGAACAAAGAATGAGATTGCTCAGCATTTCTGAAAGTATCAAAAACTAAGTTTTGCATCCAAAAATAAGAAATTATTTTTATTGAGAATTTTAGCCCAGAGATCCATAACACAAATATTATCAAGGATTATTAATATGTCAGCAAGAACTTAATGAAGAGAATTTCAACCAGCTTTCTAATTTTCAAAATTACTATCAACATTATTCAAAGCTACGTGAAGGTTAAAAAAATATTACTAATATATGCCTGATGTCAAGGCTAATGTATTATTATAGTTGGTATGTTACAGGGTATAACTCTCCTCCTACTGAAACATGATTAAATTACCATGTATCCTTTCTTCAATAGTCTTCGAATAAGTTTAATTTAATTTTTTGTTAAAATGCTACCAATCTCAATTCACGATATTTAATAATTTGTAAAATTTAAAAACCAAAATCTATTAATTATATAAATAGATAGTTAAGATTTTAAAACATCTATAAACATGTGAAGTTTCAAACATGCTGTATTTGAAATGGATCGGAATACATATTGCCTTTTCCAAAAAGCAACCTGACATCATCAATTGAAACAAAGATTTCTGGATTTCACCTAAACCACAGTTTATTAAACATTTCTCTATTCTGGCCTACCTCAGGTTCAGTCATAGTTTATACAGGTGTGTTCACTATTCATCTGAATCCTAGAATTAACCAAATAGCAAGAAATGGCAGGTTGGATTTTTTTTTCTTGAAAATAAAAATTATAGTAACAGGAAATTAACTACTCCATCAATGCTGACCACTTTTACAATTTAGTTTTTGGTTATGAAGGTAATTTGGAAAGCTCCAATATCAATAAATCACTACTGCACTTCTTCTTAAATAGTTTTGATATTTTTTAACAAGCCTCCATCCCAGGCATTTCATATGCTTCATTCCTGTAGTATTATTTGTCGTTTCTCATGTTCTGTCAGCAGTGCTGCTATCTCATTTGTCTTTATTTTTCCAAAGCATTCCTCTTGTCTGTGACTTTCTCAAAACAGTAATAGCTGACAGCTTTTCCCCTCCCAGTAGAGTTCCAACCTGTAATTTTTATTGCTTGGTTACTAAAGCAGAACAAGAAGCTATCTAGATGCAATGTTTTTATAACATGCAAGTGAATAAAAATCAAATATCAGCAACAAGCCCAGTGATGACAGAACCTTTGGAAACCTTTGCAGGTTCTTATGATTTCAGCTCAGAGGATTACATTCATATGTTTGCACTACGAAGAGTTCTGCTTGCAGACAGTTTTTTGGGAGACTTGGTACCAGTGATCTCAGCAGGGGACACTTACATCATCTGCCAAGGCTGCTGCACCATGGAGTATGGGCACCGGGTTCTGTTTTTCATAATAATGCAGTTTTTCATGAATCTGGAAGACAATAGTACGAAGTGATAAGTTTATTTAGCAGCATGAAAAATGGTACAAAACAACCCTGTTGAGTCTGTTGACTGTCTGTAACTAAACAGCCTTATAGTAACCTACAGGCAGCAATCATGTAAATGCAATTCATCATCATCCTCTGTTGAAGTGCTAAGAATATGAAATCAGATGGAAAAAATGCTCAGTATGCAGACCAACCCACAGAAAAACTAAACATTTGTGATTTTTCTCTCCTGGCTTTCTCTGTCCATATTTCTAACATATTGCTTCAAGTATCAATTACATTTTATATTGCTGCTGAAAACACAAAGCATAAAGTGTTTATCCCTAAGAGGGATATAAAAACCCCTGTAAATTATGATTTATGAAGTGAAATAATAGCTTGCCACCCACATCTTGACAGACAACTTGACGGAGCGGCTGCCGTCATTAAAATAATTCAGAAACAAGGGCAAAGTAGTGCTAATATGAATTCTAACACATCTGAAAGGCAGTCCTTCAGCAAGTTAAGGTTTTTAATGAGGAGTTATCAACATTAAAGATGCACTGTGCCTTGGTTCTTTCGAAAAGGGAAAGGATACACTATCATTTAAACACCACCCTGTTCCCTCCTCCACAAGTTATGCCTTTCAAAATTTAGATTTTTTCCAGCATGAGTGCTTTTAAGACCCAAAGTATTTTAAGACTTCTAACAAGTTTCTTTAAAGCTATTTCAGAATAGCATAAAGGACTATATTAAACATTTAACTTTATTTACGTTATTTTCCTGAAGATACATGGATATACAAATATTAATTAAAATCTAAAAAAAAAAGACAACAGTAGTCTGAACTAATGCAAATACACCACATTCATAGATTTCGTGCTTCAGTTCTACTGCTCTGAAGGAGGCATGAACTCCAGATGGTTGGAGGAGTTGCAGAAGGAGCTAAATCGGGGACTTCTGTGCTTGGCAAGGAGGAGAAAGCGAGGTCTGGCAGAGGACGTGGGGTGCAGAACTTGGCTGGGGACTCCCTCATGTCCTTGGGAAACAGGATCCCCAATGATACCCTAGCACTCCCCAGCATGCTGCTGAGGGAGGAGCAGGATAGATGCCAGGCAGCAGGGATAGATTTAAAGAGCAACCAAACCACTCTTCGCACACTGAAAATGCTCAGAGTTCACCAGAACATCTCCATTTTGCACCAAGTGTTCCCTCCAACCTTCCTCCTTCTTCCACACTTGCTTTTCTCTGCTTACTTCTCCCCCAGCAGCACTCACTCCTCTCACTGCCTAGGACTCCCTCACTCTTTAATTTAAAGCTCATTCTTTAAGCCCATTCTTTTTTATTTAACCTGAACTTTCACAACTACGTCCATAACAATATAATGCCATGTCAGTGACACTTGTGCCTGCCATTTTTCCTGTCTTCTGCTGTGCTTCATAACCCTAAGTCCACATCTGTTTTTCCTCATTTTGACTATCTGTTGTTCGAAGTAAAGAGCATGTTAATACAATATGGCATAGCAAAGTCTCAGTCTTGATTGATTCCTTGATCATTTCTGCAATCTTAATAAGATTATTTCAGTATGTCATTGGTTAAAGGATGCTGAAGTTCTGACATATCATGCTGGAGCATGAAAGCACTATATCACTTGATTTCTAAGTTGTAAAATAATTTGTTCTCATCTGGAAACTACACGCAAAGCACTACTGTCTCCACAATATGAATCTGAATTTTACATTGCTTATGCAGACATTGTTTACTCGGCAATTACTTAGACTAATTCATACTGGATTTCACAAAACTGTAAGTGACTGGACAACTTCATATTTCTAGCTCACAAAGCAGAGAAACTAAACAAAAAAAGGAGTTGCAGCTCCCTGACTTTGGCAGAAATTTGTGATTTACTTAGACTGTGAACTTGAATAACTAAAAGGCACAGTAAATCAAAAAGTCTCAAATCCATCATTTTTTGATTGCTTCAGCAACATCTTGATTTTACCCAGACTGAGCTTCCATCAGCTCTGGGGTCAGAAGCAGTTGCCTATGCTACCGCCTAGTTTCTCGAAGAAAAAAGAAGTGCCACTGCCGATGAAGCTGGTTTTATCCTGGGAAACCTGTACATAGAAATGACTGAAAACAAATTTTTATTTTCCTAAGAGTGGATATTGTACTCCAGTTAAGCATTTAAGGACAATCATTAAGGTTTTATTTGATTATGGAGGAGTTGTAGAGAGTAACTGCCTAACCAAAAAAACCAGAAGCTAAACAAGTAAGCAGGAAAATATAACTGCTACTAGACAGTTCTAGATATTGGCTTTTGCTACATCAGGTGGAAAATTTTATTAATTTACTAGCACAATGACTGACTCTAGGGATAAACATTCCATGGTCTGTGGTAACAGACACCGCAACCTCAGCACACTTCCACTCGAGATGCAACACAGAGTGGGGTTTTTCCCCCAAATATCTAATTTTATTTGATCATAGTTTGCCTTGTTAGTTAAATCTATTTTTTGAATCAGATCATTAGATGACAACATCTGTCTTTCACATCTTTGTAATTTAAAGGCTATACCTACGGAAATTAAAAACTCCCGTGCACAAAGATGCAATCAACGTGCAATACAGGGATTACCTTTCATATTAGTATAAAATTACCACATGCATCATAAAAACAGTTACCTCACACCTCTAACTTCTGGATAAGTAATGTATCCATAATGTATGCAGCGCTTTTATAATAGCTTCCTGAATGCAGTAAGACAGGATATCTAGTGAAACTCCACTGATAAAGCAAAAATTTCAGTGAAGCAAAAATGCATTTTCAGGCAACTCCTTCCCTCCTTGTGCCTAAAAATGTGTTCCATGGTTTGTTCCATAATTTCCCCCACAGATCACAGTACTGCTGACTGGCCTCTAGTTCTTCATGTTGTATTTTTAGGCCTTTTTGAAGATGAGCACAGCACTTGCCTTTTCCTACTCACTGGGTACTAGGTCACCTCTGTTGTCTTTCAAGGATGACAGAGCACATTAGTGAGCTCACCTGGTGGCCTTTGAATTTGCCAGACTTTCAGGGTGATGAATGACTGCATTTATGACAAAAACCTTTAGAAAAACTACTGTGCACACCGCCATATGCTTTGGCAACCTCTCCACATGCTGTCTTTCAGTTAATTATTTTCTCGAACACTAAATTTTTACATCATGCTAATACATGCACGCCTAGCACTGCATTTCCAAATTTCAATTCTCATACAAGTAGAAATTGAAATTTGAATACCTAGATTAAGCGACTACATTGATGAAAATGAATAATGTGAAGTAGCCAAACACAGAATGAAAAGCAAAACAGGGCAAGGTGGTGCAAATACTTCGCCCCTTCACAAACTTCACTCAATGAAATTAAACTGTAACAGAAATTAAAACCACTCTGGAACACTTTGAGAGAGTGGATTCAAAAGTAGAAGCAAGAGCATCCACCTACTCAAGGTAAGATCTATCATATTTGCAACCATCTTTTTGAGCTTCAATCTAAAGAATTCTATTTAATACAAAAGGCAACTTTAGCTTACATTGTGAGGCAATACCGGATGTCCAGTAACTTTAATACCATTGCCTTCTCTCTACTAGAAACTTATACACCGTATGGAAAATATAGGACTGTATCGTGCTTAAAAATAGGAAATATAGTACGTCTGTTTTAAGTTCTTCTGACATTTACATGTAAAGCCTCAATGCTGAAAATCTCTTCACAGATGAGACCAAATCTGTTAAAGCAAGAATTATATATTGTAAATAAAACATAAAAAACTGTTCTGCTGAACAGATGACTAAGTTGTGGGACGCTTTTTTTTTTTATGACTACCTATTCTTTTCACTGTAGAGTGAGAAGATTTATGAGGCTCTGCAAAAACTGACAATCTACTCTGAAGTTATGCCCCAAGAGGGAAAAATAATCATTTGCAAATTTATACAATTTTTGGCACACTTGTAAGCAAGAAAAATTGGTTCTGGATTTTCCCAGAGAGACTGAATTAAGCTTTCTATAATAAAGCAGAGCAGTGTCCTCAGCCTGGACTATTTCAAAACCCAAGAGGAGCTTTCTAAATCAGAAAAATAAAAATCTTAAGCAAAGAGTCCTACAAAATAAGCCTAATTTCTCCTTTTAGATTTCTTAATTTCCATGTACAGTTCTAATATAATATGATAGAAATAAAACAGGGGAGTGGGACAAGCATGTACCAAAGGTGCCAAAGAGTTAACAGAAGACAGTCTTTTTGAGAGAACAGTTGGCATAGGTAAAGAGTAAGTGTATGTAAGTATACAATACGCAAACACTTGTAACCCAAAAACCACTGGCCATCAGTGAGCCATGGCAGCACATAAAAGACAAGAACTGTCACACATGTAGTGTGAAAATGTTCTGTCCGACCACACAAGGCTGTCACCAACTACTCAAAGATGTCAACACCTCTGGATAAGAGCTTTTCTTATGGCAATGACACCTTCCTGACAGGAGGTGCTGAAGAGGATCTTGTGCTTATTTGCACTGACCATCATTCTGGGGCAGACAGCAATTCTGGACCAGAGTGCTTCACCTTTTGAGAAACATCAGAAGCTTATACCCTCTTATGAGTTATATAAACATTCCCTTACTTGGGTTTTATTTACGGGATGAGATATCACTCAGCATAAAGATAAGGTAGCTGCAAAATTCTTTTATTATGTGCTTGCATGAAAAAATGCAACATTACCTTTGTTTAATGCAACAGAAGAATTGGCACTAAGGACCTCAGCACCACATCATATACATTTCCAAGGTTTTCCTCTGGACTATCCTAGTCTTGCCTGCTGAATACCCATTAGCAGCTAATCTGCTTGTTTAGGTTCAGCAGAAAGGAACCCATCTCATATACTGGACTGCTGATGTAAACCAAAGCAGCAGAACGTGAGAAGATGGGAAACTGCTTTAAAAAATGCACTAGTGATCTGAACTAGAATGCTAATATAAACACCCACACAAAGCATCAAGACGTGTCTAGAAGACAGGCATTGAGTATACTGTTGTAGAAAGACCATAACAGTTGGAAGAACATCTCCTCTAACTGCTCTCTTCGTTATATTTTTCATCATACATTGACAGCAAGAGTGTCTGAAATCAAAGCACTGACAAAAGCCATGCAGCTTCTGTACTTATTTATTGGCTTAGTCACTTACATGGATGCATAATGGAAGACTCTTGTACACAGAGAAGCTGTTACCTGTCCACCAAAGTTTCAGGTTCATGTACATTTGCAAAAAATTATTTCATTCCACTAGTGGCACCACTACAAAGTGGTGCTACTACAAAGAGGAGCATCTATACATTAAGAAGCCACAACAGATTAAGAGAATGGAAAAAGAAAGCAAAAGAAAAACTGCTGAGGGAGGAGTAAATCCTAGTTTTGGCTTAATCTGCAATTTGTGTTCTGCATCTGAAATATCTGAAGCAAGAGAAATCATTCCAAGGTACTCATGACTGTAAAAGACACATTTGTGAATAGTTACAACATTTACTCAGTGAGATTTCAAGATAAGAATGAGGGTTTTCATTTGATCGCTAATATGACCTTAAGTCTGGGATTTAGACTCTTGAGTTCACTGTCTAAATTTACCAACAATTTTGAGTCAAGGTAAAACAAATAACCTAGAAGGAAAAAAAGAAATGATGGGCTACAAAGAAACAAACGAAAATAACTATTAAAACCATTCAGAAATGATAATTGCACACCATGATCTCTGCTGAAAGAGAATGCATATTTTGCTTGATGCAGAATTTTAATTAAAAGATTGTTTAATTCCCTTCCTTTCTCCTTCCAGAACCCTACTGTATCACGAGAAAGTAACAGAAAAAGTAGCCAACTCTTTGATTTATCTTCATCACTCAGTGGTGGTCTGTAAGCCCATTTACACAGGACAAAAATACAGACTGAATGCAGAACTATTCATTGGTTCCCAAATCTTCCTATAGTCCTTATCATTGCAGCTTTGGTACGCTAAGGAACTTAAATACATGAACAACTCTGCAGTACTATGGCATGATGAACACAAGGTGTAGGAAAACTTAGAACACATACAGCCTTTAAATCACATTCTAGTCACACCAATTGAATTGCAGTTAGAGACATAGAATACTGCTAAGAAATTAGCATTATGTTTTTTAGAAAACACAAACAAAATAGAAATGAATAAATTATAACTAACTACTCAAAGTTTGCAATTAGCAATTCAATCCCCATAGTAACATTAAATTGCCTCAAATGTAAAATAAGTGATTGCATAGTGCAGAAAGGCCTCTGAGAGAATGTTACAAGAATCAAAGCAAGCCTCTGAAGGCTTAAAAAGAGATATTCAGAGATTTCAATTCTAGCCCAATTTGCCACAGCAAAAAGTTTCAGCACAACAGATGACCAATTCTCCTTTAAGCTTTTTTTCCAAAAAGCAGAAGCATGAATTTCCTAACAATTCAAATGCAGGCTAACGGTGTGGAAATATTTCTGCCTGAACAGCTAAAAGTTAGTAGTTAGAAGAAACTCAGAATATGTCAGATAACCGTAATGAAAGAACTAAAAACTTGCACTACAATAAACAATTGAAAGTTTCTTTATCAGTATAGCATGAAATCACTAATAAATCAGAAAGCCTCCAGACTGTCTGGTATAAACTGTTGCAATGGGCTTGGCTGGGACAGAGTTCATCTTCTCCACAGCAGCCTGTATAGTGCTGTGTTGTAGATCAGTGACCAAAACCACGCTGATGACAGAGCAAGGCTTTAGCTATTGCTGGACAGTGCTTATGCAGTACCAAGGCCACCTCTGCTCTTGCTCTGTGCCCTGCAGGGAGCAGGCTGGAGGTGGCCAATAGTCTGGGTGGGGACACAGCTGGGACAGCTGACCCCAACTGACCAGAGGGATATCTCACACTATGTAATGTCATGTTTTTCCAAAGCAGCTATTGTCTGGAGACTGGACGGGCATTGGTCAGCTGGTGGTGGTGATGCCTTGGTGGGGCTACCTAAAAACAGAGGCTAGACAAAATAAAGAGAACAAAAGTGGTTATATTTATTGAAGGGCATTCACAGTACACTTTGGGCAGTCAAAGCCCTCAGGGACTACACCCAAAATGGATGACCGGGTTACAGGTTTTAATACTTTTATAAGCTTGGTCCATTTGCATATCGGGGGTTAATCCTCCAATTACAATTTCAGGTAATGAAGTCATTACCCCAAGTTTGTTCCCCCCTTAACCCACTTTTGTTTACATATTTTGGGGCCTGAGAAAGTAAGGTGTCCTTGAGTTTCAGGCCTAGAGAGGATTTGTTTCGTCTAACCAAAATGGGAGAACAGCAGCTAACAGGCTATATGGAGTTTTAGAGTTACACACTAAAGCATTACAGAATATGAAAAATATAAAAGCTAAAATCCTAAGGCATCAGTGGTGACTCCTTCTGCAGCACTTGTTTCTTCCCCTCGCAACCACCTAGAACAAGGAAATAACCAACAGGGCATCTAAATTCTTGGATAGAAACCCAAGCTCCTTAGCTGGAGCCTTACCTCATCTGCTGCTAAAGGGTGTTTGAGGAGCTGACAAAGGCTGACTTTTTGAGGAGTGGACAAGGGTTATAACTGGAGATTTTAATACAGTTTCAAAAGTGAGGCCTAAGACTAAACTTGATGGGATTTTGTTAATTTCTGTCATCTTAAAACATTATATCCATTGAAGATTAAACCCACTCATACTAACACTGCAGAGAACATTAGATGTATTACAGGAAAAGAAGCTTGTTACCAAGGTCTTGAAGTTGCAAAAAATACTAGTTCAATTTTGTGCAACAGCAAAACATGAGCAAAAGAAACCTCCAACACTCTTTTTATGAGTCATATGTATACTTGAGTCCATTATTTGAAAAGAGCCAACAATTAAACATGCATATCAGGACCAAAGTGCTCTGAAGTTACCAAAATTTCTGCAGTCGTGTTAAAAGAACGCAAACGAGACTCCAACCACAGAATCATAGAATGGTTTGACCTTTAAAGATCACTGTGTTAGTTTAACACAGCTTGGTTTTTTTGGTGGGGGCGGAGGAAGCCACAGAGGTGGCTTTGTGAGAAACTCCTGGAAGTTTCTACTATGTCCAGCAGAGCCAATCTCTGAAGGCTCTGACTATGGACATGTTGCTGGCCCAATTAGAGAAGTTGGTAACGCCTCTGTGATGACATATTTAAGAAGGGAAAAAAGGAGCACACTTCCTTGTTTCTTCCAAGGGTTGGGGAGGCGCTGCGGCCAGGGCCTTCCTGGGGCCGGAGGCAGCCACACAGCCGGCGCCAGTGCCAGGAGTGGTGGGGCCATGCAGCCAGGGCCTTGCAGCCAGTGCAGCAGCCAGGGCCGCAGCAGCCGGCAATGCCCACACCACTGGCTGACGGGGCCGCGTGGCCAGTAGCGGAATTATGGCAAGCAACTCCTCGGTGTGGAGCCCAGATGAGATCAACCTTTTCAGCGCTGTGAGACTTTGTAAGAACTTTTCAATTGATAGAACTTGAGAACAGTAATAACTACGGACAATAATTTTCTTCTGAGTCAGAGAAAAGGAAAAAGTGAGGACACGTGAGGAGAACCAACATGACAGCATTGAGGTCAGTAAAGAATGAGGGAGAGGAAGTGCTCCAAGTGCTGGAGCTGAAAGTTTCTTCTGCAAACTGTGGTAAAAGACTACAGTTAAGTAAGCTGTGCCCCCGCAGCTCATTGGGTCCACGAGAGATGCAGAGGTCCACTCACCCGACAGAGCAAGTGGATGCCAAAAGAAGCTATTAAAACCTGCACTCACATGAACGAGTGACTCGCAGGCAACAGTTTCAGGTTCCAGAAGCCTGTTTTTGCGTGTGAGAAGGGTTCACCTTTGCAGCAGATTGGGTGGGGCTGCTGCTCTTGAGAAGAGAACCAAGTTGGAGAAGTTCAGAGAGAACTGTCTCCTGGGGGGGGATCCCACAGTACAACAGAAGAAAGACCCTTCTTTCCCTGAATGAAGAAAAATTAGAAGTAACAAACTGGCCAAAACCCTCATACCCTGTCTCCTTGCGCTGTCAGTGGGAAAGAGGGAGGGGCTGGGAAGAAAAAGAAGTGTTCTAAAGGTTTTATTTTAGTTCTCATTACCGTCTTTTAATTCTGTTAATAATAAACTGTCTTTATACCATTTAAGTTTTGAACCTGTTTTGCCCTGGGAGTGTTTTTCTCCTAATGTTATCTCAACTTTTTTCCCCCTTCCCTACTCAGCTATAGCAGGAGAGAATGATTGAATGATTTTTTGTGGGTGCCTGGCTTTTTTAGCCACTGTCAAACCACGACAATCACTTAGTCTATACTCTTTGCCATGGACAGGGGTACCTATCACTAGATCAAGTTGCCCAGAGTCTTATTCAACCTGACACTGCACACTTACAAGGAGGGGCATCCATAACTTCTCTGTTTCAGTGTCTTACCACCACCATCATAAAAAATTATTCCTTATATTCAATCTAAATCTACAATAGCATTATTCAGTCCTTAAATATATAGTTGCTAAGAGTCCAGGATGTGCTGGATGACACTTAAAAAGTGTCCTTTACCCAGCAATCAGAATGACCTATATCCAAAACAGAATTCCTTTAGACATTTCTAATTGCATTGCATTTTCAGGAATAAATTTTCAGAACTGTATAAACAATTACAGTAATTTTCTAAGTTCAAAAATGTGATAATAGATCAAGGGCATTTTTCTTGTCAGGTTATGTTTTGTAAAAATTTTGTGTTATCAACAGATGTACAAAGTTACATTATTTTAAATCAGATGCAGTCAGTGCAAATCAGCAGTGGTGCTTGGAGAGGCCACAGCTTCAAATCTGACTCTCAGCAAACACTTGCTGCTTGAAATTTGATTCAGCAAGAACTTGGTTATGGAGCGCTTATATGTGTGACAGAGGTGTAACAACAGAAGTGCCCACTTAACAGTGATAGCAAGTATCATGTGATTATTATGAATTATATCACTAAAGCCAATAAAAGAAGCGTGCTATAAATGAAAGAAAGGAACCTTTGGGGGGAAAGAAGGCAACTTTTCTCAACTGGCAGAATCAAATTATGTAGTGATTTTGTTAGGGACAAAAATGAGCCTTGATAAAAATTCCAGTCATATGGGTTATTAGTCATTCCGGTCAAATAACTAGTTTTTATTGTCTAGCCAGAAATTTCAAGACAGAAAAAATGCCTGTGCACACTGCAGTAAGTTGTATGGTAAAATACTGTTCTCCTTGGATTTCTTTTTTTAAATCTGTGGTTTCAGGGTTCCTTTGTCAGTTATTACCTCATTTGTCCTTCACCCTTGATTGACCTGATGAGCTGGGCAGCATCTGAGGAAGATGATGAAGATAGGGAAAATTCAATGCTTCTGGAAGAACACTGGCACTCAGGAGTTTATTTGAGGCAGTTTTACAGATGTAGCAGCTCTGATACTAGCCTGACACGGTCATAAGGGCATTGTCAGATTTGATTTTGTCCTAAAGAGATCTAATCAAAGTCTCAGCTCTGTAAGGACCCATCTCTTGATTTTTATTGTAAAATGAAAAAGCATCTCTTCTACTCTTTCTGTATTGAGAAAACCAAGACAGACATTAAGGGAGCAATTGATGAATCTGGTGATCCTGCCCTTGCTTCTCTCTGCCATATATACAGTGTTCTTAAATTTCACCTCCCCATCACATCTGTTTTTATTAGAAAAAGTACTTCAATATCTGTTAAGTACCTACTATTGACACTCTTAACAAACACGTCCTTCATGAACAGTGGGATGTGCCTGCAGATCCATGTCTTAGATCTATGTCTTGTAGTATTTCTAATTTAGAATTTCCTGTCTTCATGCTAGTATCACCAAAGAATAAGAAAGAAAATTAATAAATACCTCCTTTATGCTCATATACCATGCCTTCCCTTTAGCTGAAAACCAAGGAGAGCCATTAAAACTGAGTCCACCCATTAACCCAGCACTGCCAAGTCCACCACTAAATCATGTCCCTAAGCGCCACACCTACACATCTTTTAAATACCTCAGGGATGATGACAACCACTTTACTGGGCAGCCTGCTCCAGTGCTGGAGACCACCCTTTCAGTGAAGAAATTTTTTCTAAAATCCCATCTAAACCTCCTCTGGTGTAACCTGAGGCCATTTCCTCTTGTCCTATTGCTTGGTACTTGGGAGAACAGACTGACCCCATCTGGCTACAACCTCCTTTCAGGTAGTCGTAGAGAGCAGTAAGGTATTCCCTGAGCCTCCTTTACTCCAGGCTAAACACCCCAGCTCCCTCAGCTGCTCCTCATCAGACTTGTGCTCCAGACCCTTCACCAGCTTTGCTGCCCTTCTCTGGACATGCTCCAGCACTTCAATGTCCCTCCCGATTTGAGGAGCCTAGTACTGAATACAGGATTTGAGGTGCAGCCTCAGCAGTGCCGAGTACCAGGGGATGGCCACTGTCCTGGTCCTACTGGCCACGCTATTGCTGATCCAGGCCAGGATGCCATTGGCCTTCTTGGCCACCTGGGCACACACTGGCTCACATTCAGCTGATGTCAACCAGCACCCTCGGGTCCTTTTCTGCCAGGCAGTTTTCCAGCCACTCTTCCCCCAGCCTGTAGCGCTGCAGGGGTTGTTGTGACCCTCGATCTCTTTGTCCAGATCATTGATAAAGATATTAAACAGGACTGGCCCCAATACCAAGCCCTGGGGAACATCGCTAGTGACCGGTGACCAGCTGGATGTAATTCCATTCACCAACACTCGCTGGGCCCAGACATCCCAACAGTTTTTTGCCCAGCAAAGAGCACACCTGTCCAAGCCAGGAGAATGCTGTGGGAAATCGTGTCAAAGGTTTTACTCATGTCCAGGTAGACACATCCACAGTCTTTCCCTCATCCAGTATGCTGGTCCCCTTGTCACAGAAGGAGATCAGATTGGTCAAGCAGGATCTACCTTTCCTAAACACATGCTGGTCAGGCCTGATCCCCTGGGTTGTCCGGTACCTGCCATGTGATGGCACTCAAGACAATCAGCTTTATGACCTTCCTTGGCTCCAAGGTCAGGCTGACAGGCCTGTAGTTTCCTGGATCCTCCTTCCAAACCCCTCTTGTAGATAGGTGTCACATTTACTGACTTTCAGTCAAATGGGACCTCTCCTGTTAGCCAGGGCTGCTGGCAAATGATGGAAAGGGGCTTTGTGAGCACTTCTGCCAGCTCCCTCAGTACTCCTGGGCGGATCCCCTCTGGCCCCATAGACTTGTGTGTGTCTAAGTGATGTAGCCGGTCACTCACCATTTCCTCCTGGATTACAGGGCCATCATTCTGATCCCTGTGCCTGTCTTCCAGCACAGGGGCTGGGTACCCACACAACTGGTCTTACTGTTAAAGACTGAGGCAAAGAAGGCATTAAGTACCTCAGCCTTTTTCCCTTGTTTTTGTCACTATGATTTCCCCCACATCCAGTAAAGGATGGTGATTCTCCTTCTCCATTTGTTGCTAAAAGGAGGTAATATGATAATAGCATTTGCTATTTTATTTTTGCAATGTTAAGCAAAACAGATTAAATACTGGCTACAAACCCAGTTATTCATGCAGAGTTTCTAAAAATGTTTATTTTCCTTTAAAAAAAATTCACTTTGAATTCATTGTTCCTTATACAATAAAATAAAGGTCCTATTATATGAGATTTAACAGACTTCATTCAAATGGGCCTTTTTTTTGTCAGTAATAGGCAAAGTTTTTGATGACTTTGCTTATAGGAAAAAGGTCCCTAGATAGACAGAGGAAGTTCAGACCAAAGCTAAACAAGTTGCACTTGCTCCAAAATAAATTTCCCTGCCCCTTTAGAGCCAAGCAGTCTACATGGCTACTGTATACAGTATTTTCAAAATTGTTTTTCTGTACTTTTAACCCCATTTCCAAAGGAACAAGCATCAGAACAATTCCAAATTTGAATGAAGCTCTATTGTGTGAGCTAAGCACATGAAGTCCTTGAACAGAAAGAACAGAACAACATCACACTTTTTTTCCTTTGAAACAAGCAGTCTTCAAACTGCAGTCTGTGGATGCGGAAAGATCCCTACAATTTTAATGCAGTACCCTTCATAAATACATATTCAAATAAAATCTGAGCAGTAAACCCATCATGTCCCAGTCTGAATAGTACCAGTCAGAATTTGATAAAATATAGCAATTCTCTCCTCCAAAAGCACACACTGACCTGTGTAAACACATGTTAAGATTGGTAAAAGTTTGAGAGAAATATTTCATAAGAGCAATACTGAACTCAGGACTCCAGGTCTCAAATTGCTCTTTCCAGTTTATGTCCCTTCTGTCTATACACTCCCACTTTGATGCCCCCTCTGCCTCCCCTCAGTGTAATTACTTTAATAAAAACACTCTTCAAATTGGAGCATTCAGATTTAAATGGAAGACAGAATTTGAGGTGGGCTCACGTAAGTGCCTATTTCTCTCTCTTCCTTTCATTAAGAAAATGGTAAGGGTTCATCATTCACAAGATACCACATCTTTCATTAAAGATCCTGACTCAATTCTCAGGAAATATTGTGCAGTACTGCAGACACAGCAAACTGAACATGCATACAGCAAAACTGTCAAAGTCATATATAAAGACTGCAAGGTCAAATGGTAACAATACTCAGAATTATAACCATTTTTTATTCAAAGATTGAAAAGCACATTACCAAAGGAACGAAGCATCAGTTTCCTCATCACCAAAAGGAAGACAATGACTAATCACAGACAAAAAATGTATTTGATTTCCAAACCAATACTACTAAATGACATCTCTTGAGAAAAAAAATATTGTAAGCTCACATTTTTCGGTATTTCAGTTACTGATAGTGACATACTTATGACCAACTGCAGTATTTGTTTATATGTCAAATATACCAGGAAATCTTCATTTCTAAGTTACTTTTAAGATATACTTTTACCTAAAGAATACTTAATGTAAGCAAGAAAGGAATTGTAACTCCCACTGAAGCACTTCAGTTTTGAGAGAGAGTACACAGAAAAGTTGCACAGTTGTAATGAAACAGAGATGGAAACAATTTTTACTGCAATGATCAAACAGCTTTTTATACAATGATTCTGAACACAAAACTTGATGAAAAACATTTAATTCAAGACACTAATGAACTAAAAATTAGTTCAAATAAAAATTATCAGAAAAAATATATACATGTCTCTATTATTTCAATCCTACATTCCAAAAATAAACGTGGGGGTTTGTTTTTTCTTTAAGGAAAACTTCCATTCTTTCTCACTGAAATACTTCCTTTTTAGGTATCACCTGACTGTGTCTAAGTAATGCAACAAAGACTTGCAAAATGTATGCCTAACTAATTTGAATCATTACGTATAACAAATAATCCAAAGACTTGATCTAAAACATCAGAAATTAAAAACTTCAAGTCTTGGTATTGGTCAGATTTTAGGAAATACAAAAGTTTCTTCAGCTTTATAGCAAACCGTTTTTAAACAGTGCAAATATAATGTTACTGGTTTATGTAGCAAAAGTGTATCTCCCTTTGAGGTCCGGTATTTTAAATTTAAAGATCTTTATGAAACTGAGAGGAGGATTTTTTCCTCAGAAAAATCAGAAAAATATAACCATTCTTTGATCCTGAATTTCAGATTTGAATACTTCAAAGAAAAAAAATTATCTAAAAGAGATAAACATAATTATACTAATAAATATGAATGGGAAAAGGAAAGAAACAAGTCTGGATGCTACTGGAATGTAAAGAACAAAGATCACATCAACAGCTGACTGCACTTTGGAAACTATCATCATCTGAAATCCTTCCAAGTAGAAAACATACCAGCAACAAATGTCATCTTATTGCTGAGGGTCATTTGGGAAAATGGCAATCTTGAACATTTTATGACTGGTGAACGAATTTGATTATCTGATTCAGCAATTTTTAAAAACCGAAACCAATATGCTATTATTTCCTAGCGCTTTATGCTGGTATGTTGATTAGCAAAGAAAGAGCCATAAAGTGAATTCAAACAAAAATTTACAACACTTTCCGTGCCAATACTAATACCTATTTATGTTACATTACTCCCAAAGTTCAAATTAGAAGACTGAAGAGCTAACTTGCTAAGAATACAGAGATAGCATGTTAAAAAAAAAAAAAATTATATTCAATTAAAAGAGCACTTTTCCAAGTAAAAAGGTAACAGGACAGGTTTTAAATGAACACCTGTATGGTCCTGCTTTGTCAAATAAATACAGAGGAAGAAGAAACTTTAACGTGAGACAGAACTGAAATATTAGAATTGTCTTTGGAAATCTGCTAAGAAAGTATAGAAACACTGTGCAATAAAAGCAGGTCCCCAGTTCACTGCTAATAAACTTCCTTGAAGGCTAAGTTTAGGATTTAATTTAGAGGCCAAAAACAAAACACATTTGTGCCTAGATTTAATACTTATCTCAATAATGCGTCAAATGTTTCAATGGTTGCTTTCAGAAAGTACCTATAGTTATATGAACATTAAAAGGATCTAATTTGCCCACAAGTATGTTTTACCTGTAAACATTCTGCTTTGTAAACTTCATTTCTTCTGATACTACTGTTTTTAAACATCACAAATTCAAACGGATGTTTTTATTTTTATATCAATATACAGAACAAAATTTCCAGACATTTTTCCAAAAGCAAGTGATTTCCACTGTTCCGTTAACGATATAAATCCAAAGGAAAGAACTTTACTAACCCTGCTCACCGAGTAAACACAATTCTGACAGGAACGACGGCTAAATTACCCGTTTGATTGTCAGATGGTCGCTTTTTTCAGCAAGCTCTATTCACCACAGAACTAGAATCCTAGAGAAATGCCAATTAAATATTAATTGAAGAAAACAGGATTTGCTGCGTACAGGCTTAAGACACTTTGGCACAGAATTGGGCTTTTTCAGTTTTACTATTCGAGAAGAGACTGCTAACTTTAAATTACGAAGAGTTTGGTTTATTCCTGCTTAGTACAGTAAACATCATCCTTACAGCCTGTAATCAAAGCAAGTTAGTCCAAGACTGAATTCCATTCAGGTTCCCTGAAGAGATCACTTCTGTGCAGTTCAATATTACAGAATTAACCCTTTCAAAACCCAAAATTCATTCACAGGCATGGACATCTATGCTTTGAGCTAAAATTAAATACATTTATATAAATGTACACAGACATACATTTATCAATTAGCACCATCTAGTGGGGTCAGTACAATTTATGTGATGTGAGAAATATGCAGCTCACTGTTCTGCTTTTTCTACATCCTATGCAACATGCTATGATACAGCACAGGTCAAGTAACTA
This sequence comes from Lycocorax pyrrhopterus obiensis, assembly GCA_014706295.1. Taxonomy (NCBI): domain Eukaryota; kingdom Metazoa; phylum Chordata; class Aves; order Passeriformes; family Paradisaeidae; genus Lycocorax; species Lycocorax pyrrhopterus. Next base: position 16,090,585 of record JACSVZ010000002.1, on the reverse strand, counting down.
ATAAAACTCGGATATAAAGACAAAAATCAACAACAACACAACCCCCTCACACCAAAACAAACAAACAAACAAACAAACAAAAACCAAATAAGCCAACCCAAACTCTATAATTCTAATTTACAACGTTATCGTTTTCCTCCATAAATTTAATTTTAAGAAAAACACTGACATTGAAAACTGCATGTCCATACATATAAAAATTTACTGATAGGAATAAAAAACCAGATCTTTTAGGCATTCATACACATGCATAACACAATTAAAATTTAATTACTATTTTCTGTTCTTAGTCTTTTGCTTCCCTATCACATGCCTCAAGAAAAATCAGCCACTCTTTAAAAGAAGCTACTCTGAAGCATCAAATGATGCAAAAAACCCTTTTATTTAAGGCCTCCATCATCAGAGCAGAATTCTGCTGTAAACGCAACTTTTGCTAAAACTGCATCAAAGTCCCACAAACACTGGATCCTAACCCACAACACCAATAAAATAACAGATTAAATACTTTTGAATATTCAAAATAATTAATTTAAAAGAGGTCAACTATAAACAGATACTAAGGACTAACCTTACCCATTTATGCAGTTTCTCAAATATGAAATCTAGAAATGGATTTTTAGTCAATTCTGCATTTAAAACTGCAAGAGACTTAAGTCAAGCAAATAAACAGTGCTGAAGAATTTCAAATGCAAAAGCCATCAGAGGTAGACTCCCCGATACATCAACCTTAGGCAAGACAGACAGACAGACAAATAAAAAGCAGCCACACATGAAGGTGCTTAAATGCACCAGGCAAAATCTCTAGCAGCCTCTGCCAAGAGGCAAGGAACCTAAAAACATCACCATTCCCTTCTCCTTCTGCCTGTATACAGTCCATGTTAAAAAATAAAGCAAAACAAAACAGGAAACAATCACTAACATTATGTTCATACTTAAGAGTATTAGGACAAGTCACCAGTGTAAAATTAAACATTTACTTAAAAGTTCTTTAATGAAACCATGGTCATGAAAGCAAAGAATGCCTATGAAGACATACTTTGCATTCAAACCTTCCCTTGTTTCTAGAAGAGGTGATCGATAGCAAAGCCTTCCAAGCAGATCACGACATACCAAACAGACACCGGACAATGAGGGACAGACACAAAGTCACTTTTTCTTTTTCTGGGAATAATGGTAAAAGTAGGTGAAGAAAAATTGAAAAATGTGGAGAAAATACATAAATAGGGGGACAAAGTTAAGATCAATAAAAACCAGCAATAGAAGACTTGCAGTGAGTACTTCAGAAGGCACAGAATGTAAGAAGAGAAGCTGCTGAGGCCTGCACACTGCAGCCAGGGGCCAGGCTACAATTTAAACTGCATGGAAATCAAAACAAAGAGATTCTAATAAATCAATTAATAGCAACAAGTAAGATTTATAGCAAGATTTTTAATTGAAAAAGACATGAAGACAGCATCTGAATTTTATTTAAAATGATAGAGAGATGTGTTAGGAGTAAAATGTTCCAAGTTGAACCAGAAAATTACAATAGTGTTAAAGGACAGAACTAATTCTCAACCTTCCCTGTAGAGGATGGAGAAACACCAACACTTAAGTGCAATGTGTGCTGTAGAATAAAGAGAAATATGAAAAATAATGACAAAATATTGGAAGAAAATTGTGGTAATTTAGGAGAGATTTACTGCCATTTCCCCATACCTTTTCAGACCAGCTCACTTTCAGTTTTGCACTAAATCATCTAAACATGCAAACCCATTTCACAGGAAGCTTCAAATCAAAGCAAACATATTAATTTATTTTTATATTGGAAGGAGTAACACAAATGTATTTGCACAGGTGTACAGAACTACAGCCACACCATGTCTCTAAATACTGGAAAGCTGGTAGAAAACAGCAGAAATTGCCTAATGAGGAGACAAAAGTAACAAAGATAAGGGAGCTGCATTGATACTCCTACCATTACAAAAAAGAATATAGGGATAAATTTAGCAATTTCATTCTTGAAATAAGGATCTATAAATATACAGACCAGCAACACAAAAGTATTAACTACTGGGATGCCAAGAGATTTCCTGACAGTTTCCAACCTGGAACTGTTCCCCAACTCCAGTCCCCTGTTCCCAAGTAGGATTCCACCTAAACATTAGCTAGCGTGACGCAGCCTGGTTTGCACTGCATTTGCATAGGAAACCAGCAAAAATTTAAATAGTATCAGGAGAAAGTATCATTAACCAGGGATATTTTGTTTTATATTTTTATGCCATGAATTATAACATTAACAAAACCAAAAAGCAACACATTTCCTTTCCTATTGTGCAAAAATGTCAGTTTACCCTTGACAGAACAAGAGATTAAAAATAATGATCCAGCTTAACTCACTTGAGTTCCCCCAGCTCAATCAAAATACAGTGAAGTACTTTAACCGTACCCATCTTTACATGATCAGCCTCAAGTGTATGAGAGGTCACTCTTGCCTACATTATTAAATCGGTGGAAAAGCTGAAGGAAGTAAAAACCAGGATGACATTCCGACAGAGAAGCCATGACAGAATGGTTATGAAGGGATAATAAACACACATAACACAAAGGGAATTAAAGGGCTTCCATACATTAAAAATTCATTTAGCAGTAGAAAAAATAAACAGAAAATAATCCAGTTCTAAAAGTTAAAAGACCAATATACATATTCAGAAAACACAGAGAGAAAGAGCAGAAGCAGGACAGAACACGTGACCAAGCTACACATAGGTGCACCTCAGTGGTTTCCTGATATACCACAAAAGGAAAATATTGCTTCCCCTTTGGGTGAAGATAATAATAAAACTTGGTCAGACTATTAGTTAGAAATTGGTGGAAAGTAGATGTTTCCAGATGAAAGTGCATAGGCACACAATTACAAATGCTTTGTTGCTTGGCACATGCTATGGTATGATTTGTAGTTAGCCTTTAATGATACACTAAACTTCAGTATGATTAGCTTAGTATTTCAGATGCCAATTAACAATCATGGGTTACTTTTTTCCTAGAATGTTTGAAACTTTGAAATTCAAAATTACACCCTGATTTATGGTTTGATCATTATTAAAGCTCTGTATGTCTGCAGTGTCATTACTAAACTATTTAATCACTAAATCCCAACAAAAACTGCTCTCTTCCATGAAACCCAATCTGTAAAGCACATTAAAATTGAAAATACTTTATGAAGATGATATCCATAGTAAACGTAAAGCAGTACTCAAGGCTATCCCATATATAATCCCTAGCATTTATAGCTGGCAGGACTGGGGTTTAACTCCTACTATCAAAATAATCGAGGCAGTCATGCCTGTGAATAATTGAAATCACTGGAATAACCTTGTGCAGGTTGTGATTGCTAGCAAAAGCCAACAAGAAAAGTTAGGGATAGGGAAACAATACAGATTTAATTTCCAACACACAAAGTAAGACTGTTCAACCTCTGCCATGCTCTCCACTCAGTAAATACCACATTCTTCAGAAAGGGTCACGCTGTACCTGAGCCACTGGGGCAGAAAAGAGTCAGTGGCTCCAAGGGACAAAATCTCCTCCTCTGGGGAGCAATGATTTCATGTTAGTGCTCTATGAAACAGAGTGAAGGAGAAAGGCACCAGGACTGAAATCAGAGGGAAAACAACCTAAAATTGAAGGAGAGAGCACAAACTCCTGACTTAGCATTAACATTCTCTGAAACAAACAGTTCTGAAGCAATGACCAGTAAAAGGATCAAGAGGATTACACTGATGCATCTAGTACAGTGTGTGAATGATACATAATGAAATTAAAATAAGCAACAGAATTCAGAAGTGAAAATGGATGATTATTTTATTGGTAATAATATTGATGGGTATATGTCTCTCTGTGTGAGATCCAAGTCCAGAAAATGATGAAAAGATTATGTTTGTATTTCCCTAATGGCATAGCCAGCAAATAAGAGGAGACCTTTATCTGGAAGGACTTAGTCTTAACCTGTGGAGAGCTTAAGGCCCAGGCATGGCTACTGAGCTGTACTTAACACCTGTGCTGGTATTAGAGAAATCTACAAACATGGATCTCTTTAGAAATCTAGAGAGCAGAAGGGTGTGTGTTTTCAACAGTGCCTTGATCGGCTGGAGATGAGAAATGGGACCAGGCTGCCTGCTTTTTTTTCATATGAGCACCATTGGTGCTTGTGTCGGCCAAGTAGTGCTCTGCCTGTGGTTGCCTTTCTGGTCAATTGGCTACTGGTGCAGGTGCTCAGCAGTGGCTGCATCCATCTCTTACTGCACCAGACTGCACCTCTGCAGCCAAGACAGAGGAGTCTTCCCATCCTGGTATTTACCACACTTGGCAAATCTCGAAACACCCTCAGTTCCAGCACTGATGGAGTATCACTTAGTTTGCATCGAGTGAAATAGCGTAACTTTGCAAATACATGCAAAATAGGTGAAAGCAATGTTTTCCCAAGGAATTGACATGGCCATGTTAACATGGCATACAAATATTTCCTCTTCATATACTTACTGTCTTAATTTTCCTAAGAGACAAAGAATTAATCCAAGCCTTATCTAGTAGACAAGACATAGAAGGAGCCTGCAGACATACATGGGAGAACACACGGAGGGAAAAACTGGTCTTAAGGAGTGGGGGAAGACATGCAAAATACCTGACCACAAGGTATGCATGTGCAACTCTAAATGGCCCACTGAGGCTCCAGTGTTTTTTGAAAACAAATCCAAGACACCTCTAACTTTAGATCACTCAGTGTCACCACAAGAGTAAGAAAGATTTTTTTACACCGCTGATACCTCAGAGTGGTTCAGGTGGAGGAAGAAAGCATGAAACCCTTTCCTCTGTAGCACAGAAACAGACCAATACTGGTCACCATACTGGAGATGTTATGTCCAAGTGAATCTGTACATTTAGGTTTTGCTATTGCACTGAAGGCACAGTTAAGTTACAGCAATTGCCTGTAATAATTACTCATCCTTGACTTGCTGTCAAGGTTTTGCATGGCCTGCTTTTTGTTAGTGGGGGGGGCCGCAGAGGTGGCTTCTGTGAGAAGCTGCTAGAAGCTTCCACCATGTCCAGCAGAGCCAAACCCTAATGGCTCCAAAGATGGACATGCTGCTGGCCAAGGCTGGGCCAATTAGAAATGGTGGTAATGTCTCTGTGTTAACATATTTAAGAAGAAATCAAAACAAAGGCTGTGGCACAGTTTCAATTTCACCCAGAGAAGAGCAGGAGCGAGAACACGCGAGGAGGACAACTGTGCAGACACCAAGGTCAGTGGAGAATGAAGGGGGAGGAGGTGTCGCAGACACTGGAGCCGAGATGCCTCTGCAGGCCGTGGTGCAGACCATAGTGAAGCAGCTGTGCCTCTGCAGCCCACGGGAATCCACGGGGGATGCAGACATCCACCCGTAGCCTGTGGGGGAGGTGCCCATGCCAGTGCAGGTGGATGCCTAGAGAAGGCTGTGATCCAGTGGGAGACCTGCGGAAAGAGGGGCCCCTGCTCCCAGGCTGGAGCAGCCTGTCCTTGGACGACTGCACGCCGCAGTGAGTGACCCACGCCGCAGCAATCTGAGGGGGCTGTTACCTGTGGGATGGACTCACCTTGCAGCAATTCACAAAGAGCTGTTGCTCATGAAATGGACTTACTTTGGAGAAGTTCGTGGAGAACTGTCTCCCATGGGAAGGGACCCCCCATGGTGCAGCAGGGGAATGACCCCTCTTCCCGAGCAGCAGGAGAAGCCTCAGGTGATAAATTGACCCTAACCTCCATTCCCTGTCTCCTTGTGCCGCTGGGGTAGGAGGTAGAGCTGGGAAGGAGGGAGGGGTGGGGGGAAAGGTGTTTTTAAGGGCTTATTTTACTTCTCATTATCCTGCTCTAATTTTGTTGGCAATTAAATTCACTTTATATCTCTAAGCTGATCCTGTTTTGCCCTTGATGGTATTTGGAGAACGATCTCTCCTGGTCCTTATCTCAACCCATGAACCCTTTGTTCAATTTTCTCTCCTCTGTCCACCTGCAGACAGGAGTGAGTGAGCGGCTTTCATGGATGCCTGGCATCTGGCCCAAGTCAACCCATGACTTGCACAGACAAGTAAGCCTTATTCTTTGCATGCTCTGAAATCTTATTTCTTCAGCTCCCAACTGGTTATTCTGCAGTGACTGAGCACCAAGTGGAGAGTACTGGTGTGTTAAGCACTTACATGCTGCAGCTTTCAATGTAACTTATGTTTGAACTTCACTGACACCACTACACCTGCAAAGTGAGCACTGGGTTCTACAAAGATACACAGAAATGGATATTAGAGAAAAACACCTGTGGTTAAGAGAACACTGCTATGCAAACAGTGCCACGTGGAAGTCTAAAGGAACAGTGCACACCTACCATACTACAGTGCTTTCTTCTTCCCATGCTTCAAAAAGAAGGAAAAAGATTATAATAGAGAGAACTGAAAAAAAAAGGTTGGTTTTGGTTTCATTTTTTTTTAAGTGCTTAGGGCAACACAGATGAACAGAAAAAGAAAAGATGAGATGCTTGCATGCCTGTATTTCATACCAAGGAAAGACAGTGAATATGTGTGTAACATAACAAATATTAGTGAACACTACAAATGAACTTCACGAGGATTAGCTGGAGAAAGGATACAACCAAGACTTCCAAAAAAAAGAAGGAAAGCTAATATAAGCAGTAACAAAACCTGCTGGTAGGAAACACTGGCAGGCATTTTTGCCGAATCTTAAAAGTACGATTTTTATTAAATCTTATTGTATCAGTTTCCATGCTTCAGAAAGATTTTATAACTATCACATCCCATCCTTCTTAACTCTTAAAATGTTTTCACACTGCAGAGGTTGGTTTGGGTAGTTATGACTTTCTGTTCTTAAAAGGAAAACAGTCCAAGACAGTAACAAAAAAAAATTGTTTTAAACACTCCCTCACATGTTCTGCCACAGAACTTCTGGTCCAAGGAAAAAGAACACTGTAGAAAAACAGTTTGAAATTACATTATCCTTGGATGTCTTGGATTTATCAGACTATTACTGAGTAGTTTATAAGACCTTTCATTAGTCTCAGTATCACAGACAAAAAATGTATCACTTTGGTTAAGTAAATACTGCACAAGCTTCGTAAGACAAGAAAAATCTGAGTATGAGCATAGATTTCAGTTCTAAAAGTTCTCTTTGAACTGCTGTACCAGTTTGGTCACCAGGCTGGTACACTGCCCCCTTGGTAACAATGAAATTACAAACTATTTATCTTAGAAGGATTGATTTTCTTATTTTATGTCCAGTACATTTTGGCTGGATTTCTGCTACTCTTTGGAGGTTTCCCAGCAGAAACTTTAAATCAATTACTGCTGATCTAAAAAAAAGCCTCTGTCTGGACTTTAACCTAAACCAAAGTTTTTTCACATTCCAAAGCACTGATTTATTCACAAGTTTTAAGTAATACTCAAAGACAAACACTTCACACCTCTGATTTAATAAGCTTATCTGCTTTATTTTTCATTTTAAACGTTTGTTGGTACACCCACCTGTAGAGACTTCTGATATCAACCTAATTTCTACAGCTTTTCTGAGACTAAACTGTCAACAAGACAATTTGATCCTTTGGGGATCTGATCCTTGGATTTTTATTATTATTTTTAACAAAGTGGGCTAACAGAGGAGTTGATGACAGGAATGGGACTTCCTCATAAAAATCCAGATGAAAAGTTGCAAGTGTCTATTACCAAACACATTAGCAGCTCTGATGTAGAAACCGAAAGATCCTAGAGACACCAAATGTGTAAACTCCTGACAAAGTTAACACTAGATATTCAGTTTAACTTCTACCAAAAAGTACAAAACAATAATATATGAAAAAAAAAAACCACAAAAGAAGTATTTACCACAGGAGAACCCATTCAACAGACTTCAAATAGAATGAGAAAATGATTATATGCACCAGCTGTCTGCTTCCTAGTAAACGATATACTAGCTACAATTATAAAAAATATTTTTAGTTATAAAAAATATTAGTTTAGTTATATAGTTTTATTTTTATCCATATTTCACAATTGCATTATTCCATCTACTTGGCCCTAACTTGCATTCTTATACAAACAAGGCTACACCATCCAAAGCTGTGCCTGAATAAATTGGAAGTATATTTTTTCACTTTATTGAAGGCAAAAGTAAGCACAGGTATGTATGAGTGAACACACATGGAAAAATAACTTTGTCTTTACTCAGAGAAGAAACATGGAAGGTTGGGAGATTTAGCTGTTCTTTTAGAGGGAATCCATTTTTATTTTGCTTCTTTTTGCCCAGTTACTATCTGTTGTACTGCATTTTTATACTATAAAAGCAGAAACAAGTCAAAGGGTTCAACACACACAGTGACCAGAAACTACCTGAATCTCAACAAGAGAAGCAGTCATTTGCTCAATGCCTGGCTGCTACCAACCTTTTTTCCTAATGTTTTCATGGAAACAATATCAGCCTGAATAAAAATCCTGTACTATTTTCTATAAAACTTCAATTACCTTATTTTGATTAATCTGATCACTGTTCCCATGGAAATTAAGTTAAAGGCAGCTGACTGCCTCCAGCTAAGAGTGATCTCTTCACTTACAGATTTCAGTTACTGGCAATTGAGCAAGGCTCAAAAAATCACTTTGGCCTCAAAAGTAACACTTTAAGTTTATGTGACATTTCATGAGGAATAACACCTTGCATTACACTTTTTTTAAATGTAATAATTTTGATGGAAGCAAAATGACTCATTGCTTCAGTGGTAATTACTCCAAATACGAATGCAAACTATTGTCAGTCATCAACAGGCTTTCTTATAGAGCATTATTCTCCTAATAATTTTCAGCTTTAGGTAAGCAGAAAGTATGTGGCAAGTTTGTATTTTGGTATATAAATTAGACCATTACCAACACATACTCTGGATGAGACGAGTACCGAAATTCTAGCACTCCTTCATATTTATTCTGTACATAAAACCCAAGCTGGATGCTTCAAAAATTAACTAGAGATCAACCTTCCTCTCAGAAAATGAGGAAAAGAAGGAGAAAAAGAAAAGTCTTAAATTTCTTCCATGCAGCTTTAATATATCTTCGCAGATTCAGTATCCTAATACTGTCACATACTCCCCACTACCTATTGATAGGTAGTTCTTTAGAGCTGAAAACTGCATCGTCTTTTACCAACAGGAGTTAAGGCAAGACTCGACCAAACCTGTTTCAACAAGAGAACAAGGACATCCTTACAAAAATTAAGATTTCCTCAATCTCTGATGATCTGGATTTAAAGAATGACAAATAACTGCCACCTATTATCTAATTCATCATTATTAATGACTTCAACTATGGTAAATTCCTTCTCCTCTTGCCAGAAATACCAAAAGTTTCCACACCAGCACAACAGACCACATCTGTGCACTGTTTGGACAGTCTGCATTACAAGAGTGATCGCTTTGCTTCTGCCGTGAGGAGCCTTTGCTTGCTTTCTCTGACTAAAAGATGTAAACTATAATGTACGAAGCAACCTTGCTTGATTCTCCTCTAAAGTTTGAAGAACAATTAATTTTCATTGGCCATGAATTGTTATTGGCTGTCAACCACCTCTTCCACACTCACACTTCCTCCCGCAGATGTCCAGGTGGTAAATCCTTACTCACACTGCCTTTTCCTTCATTTTTCCTGTCTCCAAGGTAAACAGCACTTCAGACCTCCACATGAATTTAGAGACCTGCAGCCTATTCGCTTTACTGGGGAGGCAACAGCTTTTAAAAAATAAGTATGGTTGAGAACTTAGCGGTAAAGAACCTTAAGGTCTTCAAATATCAAAGAAGCATTTTTGTGACTGAGCTATCAGTTTCAATGAGTCCACCCACTCTAAGGTGGTCCGTACATCTCTCCAACTCTCCAGTGCTTTCCATCTAAACCACAACCCTCTCACGTCTGTTAGATAACTGAGGTTAGGTACAAAACCCCAGTCCCACTTTCTCTTCTAGTGCATTTTCCAGGTTTGCTGTTCTTGGGTAACGGAGCTCCTCTGAGCTCTTTCTGAGGTGGCTGGTTTTGTCTGCCCTGAAATCAGAAACCACTCTCACTACTGCCTTAACAGGTGCAAATATATTAGCCACCAAAATCCCCTCACAAACACACCCCACTCTCTTCCTCTTCTATGTAATGATTGACAAAAAAAAGTGTTGAGACATGCAGAAAATAGACAGATTGAACAATAAATTATGAAGATGGTATAAATATTAGTTCTAGAGAAAGTATACATGAAGAACAAAGTAATGGGAAAGTAAATAAGTTTTTGTCCTCGGGGTGACTTTATCCCCAGGACTGTATCCCCTGTCACTGCTCTATTGCCCAGAAATTAACTTTGTGCCTTTTCTGTGCCTTTAAACTGAGCCTGAGAGGGCAGAGAGGAAAAAAAACCCAGCAAACTTTTCAAAGCAATTGTTCAAGGACACAGATATACACTTCTCTGCTTTCTGCTCTGGCAGCAAGGGAGGGGAAACACCCTTGGTGCTTTTCAGCCAGCTTTTCGGCTCTTTTTTTTTTGGCGGGAGATGGAGAGTTGAACTTTGTTTTCCTGGGACTTTGGTTTTTCCCTTCTTCTCTTCTGGACTGTTTCAACATCAGAACACATCGGGGGAATTTTCCTCCGAGGCCCGGAGGTGGGCCCACGCTGACCCAGCTCCGAGGAGGAGAGAGACCACACCTATAGAAGGACTCTGAAATCTTCCCAGGTTTCTCTCCATAGCAAGAGATTTCATTATTTAGCATTATTATCCTTTTCCTGTGTGTTGTTAAATAAATAGTTTTTTTATCTCTTTCATTTTCCTTTGAGGAAAATTTCTTTTTTCCCCGAACCTGGTGGGGGAGGGGTGGTTGTAACCTGCCTTCTATCAGAGGATATTTTCCTCCAAATTTGGCCAAACCGGCACAGTTTTGTATGTCCAGCAAAAAGTATTTCAATGTCAGTTTCAAACTTGAAGGGCAGAAGTAGTCAACATATTCTATCATCAGCCTTCCATGCAGAAAGCCAACTGTCTCAGTATGATCTCCAACATTTATTTTTATCACGTGTCATGCTCAGGTCTTACACTATCTGATCCGTCCTCCTCAGCCACCATCTACTTTTCAGGCACACTCAGAGATGTCATTCCCTCCGTTTATGGGTCATCCCCACCAAAAATACAGAACAATATGTTCAGAACAATCAGTTTTCTTTGGATGCCTGAGCTTGTGCCCAGGCAGGAGCATTCACCATTTGGATGCACGACACAGGAGGTGAATGCACATGATCTGGGCAGCACACACCTGGATGTTAGCTGCAGAACAGCTGACATATCACACGGTAGTAGAAAGCTGTACCAGACAAGCTTTCACAAATGCCAAAATAACCTGCACATCTCTTCCCACATACAGTCCAGACTGAAGATTTAGTACATCATCTGCAGGTAGTTGATTTTATCACTGAGGATGTGTCAAATCAATCCCCTTTGCTTTGCCTAGTCAACTTAGTTTTTGTAAATATTATCTTTATTTTTCTTATTGCCAAAAATGGAACCACAGTATACTGAAACCATCTACATTTACATATTGAAAAATCTGAGTGTTCACACTGAAAATTTCCAGTGCTTCTATACCACAGTGACTGTAAAATTTGGGCTCTGTAATCATGTAATTCAATTTACATGCCAAAGAAATTTCACCAGGATATACTTGACTAGTTTATTTTTGGTATGTTTTTGCAATTTACATGGTCAACCTCTAGCACACAGAAAATGTACATTCTTAGAACTTCAAGTCAAATCATATCCAGGTGAAACTAAGAAAATCAGCACAAATTAAGGTTTTGCAGGGCCAGCTACCTAAAATACTATGCAGTTACAATAAAATGATTCACCAAGTATTCCTTACCTTTGCAGTAGTTTTTTTACCTAGTGCAACACATAGCTTTTTGAATGTACAAACTCCTCCCTATCAAGAGAAAGAGCAACACCACTTGCTGTGGCTCCTTTTTCATAATGGAAAGTACAGTACTGAGTTGGCCAAAAACAATCAGCAAACTGCAATTGGTTATGAAATACTTTGGTAGCTGTGCAACAGAAAAGTTTACTCAACTCTTGAGCATTACATCCACAACCAGAAATGTGTAAGGCAACAGTGTGAGTGGAAGCTTTATCCTGGAGCTAAACAGACAAACAGTAAAACGTGTCTAGTGCACTAACAGCGAGCAAACGCACATGGAAATTCTTGCAGCTTCTCTAAAAATAATCCAAAGGAGTAGTTAGAACAGATCTTTATTTATCCTTTCTAAAAAATATCCAAGCTGACCATGTGTACCATTTCAGGTATCAGCTATGTCAGTGCTCATAATTTCCCTAAAGGATCTTCCCTTCATGTTTCTATTCTATAAATCTGTACAGAATTAATGGGATCTCTGCTACATAAAAAGGAATGAGACAGCTGAAGATTTTGGTAAAATTTGAGAGAGTCATGTAAAAAGACAAGGAAGTAACAAATTTTAAACACTATCCAGAACCAGTTTTCTCTTCCAAACTGTCAACAACAGTTGTGGGTTCCCTCTTCTCTGCACTTTGTAAACTAAAATCTAATCAACAGATTCCTTTATGAAGAAAAGGAACAGCAAGAACAGTTGCATCAGTGTTTGCTGGTTTTACTAACTACAATAGGAATGTACTGTAGGGAACAATCCAGTATTTGCAGGGGAATGGATTGGATGATCTAATACAACTTTTCCATTTCTGACTTCTTAGAACAGCTCAGGCTGATCCAAGTTCTCAAAGAGATTTCTGTCCAACAATACTGAATGAAGAGAACTCCAAGACAAGGTTTGGGGCTTTTTTTTTTCCTTCTTCTTTTTTTCTTTTCAATATTAAGAGAGCCAGAATAGCAAACCATATGCTATAGTATACAACCATGAAGAAAAAGCTATAGTAATCAAATACCCATAAAAGTTAGAATATTGATACAAAAAGTAGAAAGTTCCTTTTATACTTAAGTCTTTCAATAATTTTGGAGCATTTTATCCATTTTATAACTTAGGAAAAAAGCTTTTTTATAATATCTGAAATTATTAAACAGTAAGGTAAGAATATCAGTGTAGAAAGTTTTCTTAAGCAATGTGTTAAAATACAGAAATATCAGTGTTAATTGGTAGTATACCCATGTTCATTTTCTTCCTACACTGCCACATACCAGGATCGCAACATCCTTGGCTCAAAGCTAGTGCACATTTTTTCCTTTCTTTTTCTTTTTTTATTACAAAATATGTGTCATCATTCTCTGTCTGCAGAATTAAAAACATTTGTCTTTGCAAGTACAGTTGACTTTAAGAAGTTACTGCTAGGAAAAAGTCTTTCAAATAAGACACCAGAACTCAGAAAGAAAGATTTGGCACTCCCAAAGTCTTGTAACAGGGAAAAACTATGGCAGATGGGGTTCGTTCTTCTGCTCTTACAGGTCTCTTCCTAAAAGGCTAGGCACTGTCTTCTCTGAAACTTGAGAGGATAATGAACAGTCCTTCTAAAAATGCATTAAAGGTCAAACAAATACCATGAGTTTCACATACAGTTAAGCCCATCTTGAGGCAGGTATATGAACTGGATAACATTTTGAAAGCTCTTCATACCCTACTTTATATACCACAGCTACTTTATATACCACAACTCCACGGCAATCAAAGGTGAGGTTTGAAAGCCTGTGACATGCACTGGGTCAGACCAGATGCTCTTAATAATCTCAGTTCTTGTAATTAAAAAACTTTGTCTCTCAAATGAAATTGAGATTAATTGTATTAAAGAAGGGCAACTAGTGAACACTAAAGACGTAGTTTTGAGAGTTCAAGAATGACATCTATTTTAAGATAGTGTGAGGCTTAATGCGACATTAAAAGAAGCATCAGCAGGGTCAGAGTCACATGTATGTTTAATATTTGGACCTACAGAGCACAAGATAAATAATTAAGATGGTTGGAATATTTCAGTGCCCTCTTGTTGTAACTGCAATAAAGTGACCATTCCCTGATCCCTTTTCTCATCTTTCTTTTCTGTTACAGTCAGAAGGTCCAAGCCACCCTGCAATAACAAACAACATGGTAACCAGGGCATGCAACTAGGAGAGGCGCGACGAAAGCCAGCTGCTCCAAACTGAGAGCATACTCCAAGTGAGTAAACCAGTTAACTGCTGTCTTCTTTTGGAATAAGGGGCAAAAGGCAGTAAGTGAAGGAGTTTGAAAAGCTTTAGGTTTTGACTCAAAAAAAAATTAGAACAAATGTTGAAGTGTCAATGTTTCACAAATCCACGCTCATTTTCTAGCCAGCCTTCTTTAATTCCCAAACCAGAAAGAAACCTAATTTAGCAACTGACCTAACATTTTGCTTAGATGTACACCACTGTCAGCCTACATCAGAAGGATGAATGGTATTCCTCTTACAGTGATCTTCTGAGCCACCTGCCCAGACAGCTGCAGCAAAGCCGCAAGGAGTCTGGGAATTATGGCACTTTAGAAACTTTGATGAAATTCTTTAGGCAAGCAAGTATTGCCAAGCACTGTTCCACTGTTTGTTGCTTTTGTGTATCAGCTGCCAGAGAGCACTTATGTTTACTTTTATATGTAAATTCTCAGATATTTTGAAAAGTATCACCAAGCACTTGAACAAGTATCAACATTGTTACATCTTTTTCCAGAATAAAATAGCTAAAAGAAATGGGAAAATTGAGTCTTTCAAACCTACTTAGAAAAAATCCCAATTTTAAGCTTCCTCTAGATCAGTAATTGACAAGGGTAACAAATTCTGTACAAGTCTGGATATATTCATGGCATGGGTTCCTACCATCTACTGACTCATTTGAGACCTCAAAATTTCTTTCCAGCTTGAATTAGGTCTGTACTGGGGACTGAAGACATATTTACCATTTTGTAGGAGTGGAATAATTTTAACCAGCTGATTGGTCCCATTTTTCAGCTACATACAATTTTAAGTTTATTGGGGTAGCTCTGTGTACTCCGACGGCATGCTTTGATTTTTTGTTGCTGATCATTTTTGTAGCATAATATTTTACTCAAGTATTCCTCCAACTTATTTTAGGCTGTACTTTAGTCCAGCATATTTATGAGCAAAACACAATATTAAATGGAGACAAGCCAATAAAAGAAACAGCTTACTAGAATTTCAGTTGACTTTGTTAAAGGAAATTATTTTAAATTAATGTGGCTACTGAACTCTTGCCATACTTGACCTCAGAAAATATATTCCTTCTAATTTTTGCTGTGAACATTTATTTATTTAAGCTAAACTCCAGGTCTTGAATGTTGACCATAAAGAAGTGTCAGATTTCCTGCTACTATTTCATACTCTTTTTTCCTAAACAAGGGCAAACAACATATGTTTGTTGCATTAGCATTACATTGCCAGAACATCACTCTTAAATGAAATCATCTATGTATTTTTGGTAAAATCTTATTTAACAACTTCCACCCTGACAGAAACAGACTTAAAACAAGGCTGTTTTGTTTTCACTGAGCAACAGTTTGGTCACTGGTTTACTAGATGGCGCTCAAAACATTTTTCCATATGCTCTTCTCAAAGAGAATCTGACTTAAATGTGGTTTACCTTCACCAGTGAATGAAGGCTTTTTTCACCAAACATATCCCAGAGGAAGGTCAGGTCTTCCTGGCTGTCCACATGTGGCTGCAGCTGGGCTGGCAATGCAGCCAGCAGCTCGTACAGACCTATAAAATGAAAATAAAACACAAAGTGTAATCTAGGGTGATCTCATTAATTTCACTTAACAGTTCTGTGTAATTGGCTGCCTGGAGCATGTCATTTTAACTGAAGAGGGAGTCTGGAGTATCCAGCACAACATTAACTCGTAGAACCAAAAGGAACATTTAGAAAAAACTACTAAGAAACAAGTATTAGCAGTGTACTTTTTACCTTGTCACAGTTGTCAAGCTTCTACATCCATATATATTTACACAAGGCTATGCAGAAATTCATAAAGGTTTTGAAAAAAGGACAAACCCAGAAAAAACATACATTCCTTTGCTTAATCGTTATTCCATTTCCCTTGATGTTAGCCAAAGAGTGAAATGAGTCATGAATAGGAAAAACTTCCTTAAAAGAACAGAAACTGGATAGGGTGGTCCATTAAAAAAAGGTTCGTGGTTTCTCTAAATATTTCTTGCTAATATATTGCTTAATATTTTTTTCAATCCTGTGTTCAGCAAGGATCCACAGCAATACAAAAGCAACTTCTCTGTTTTGCAAGATTAAACTTTTAAAAACAAAACCAACACAGTTTTCCCAGACACACATGCACCCAGAAATATTCCAATAACATTTTTAATTTGCAGGTATTTGAGATTCTCTCTAGGGTTAAAGCAATTGCTGTTCTCAGTTATTTGTGGCACACCTCAGCAGCGGTCTCTGAGGGGCAGACAGTAGCACACTGTTCCACAGTAGCGTACAGCATAAAATATCCGTCGTGCATACAGGCCATCAAAGTGCTGTCCAAAAAATGTAGCAACAGTGTTTGCAGCAGTCCTCTTTAGGGAGGTAACCTGGCATGAGCTGATATCAATTCATAGCACATGTTTAATTTTCCAGTGGGATTACTTGGGGTAAAAAGGACAAAATGCCTTTTTCTCCTGTCTGCTGTCTACAAAAACACCAATAGTCTCATGGGATCCAAGATACACGGTCTTGTTATTATTTTTAGTCTGAGTAAGTGCTGCTGTTCATCACAAGAACAGATTTACAACATATTCTACTGGTAAAAGAACATTGTTGTAAATTACAGACTACCTATTGTTATTATGCTTATTATCGCCTTAAAACTTATAATTTAGAATATTTATTAGTAAACATAATTTCACAACCTTTTCAGGCAGTACATATCCCTTTCAACATTACATACATCACCTGTGGGTTCTGATTATTTACATTTTCATCTTTTTAATGCCTCTCAGTAAAATATTCTGGGGAAAAAAACTCTTTCCAGATACATTCTTTTTGTGCTCCAAGCATTTTTTGGTGGTTCGCATTCATTTCTCTTAGAATCCTGCTTTTATTTAAATCTGTTCTCGTTTCCGCTTCAGAAATACTGCAAAAAGAAGTTACAACTCAAACCACTACAATTTTGCAGACAGAAAAAAAGACCATCAAGCTTTGCCTAGGAAGATACAATCAGTGATTGAGCTGACACCCAGAGAAAAGAGGTCTGAATGGGATTTGTGGCTCCAACATCCTACACAATTAGAACTTCAGAACTTAGCAAAAATGGTTGTTTTTATCACACAATTTATGAAAACATTTTTATTTAGAAAATTTTAAAAAATTATTTCTTTTCTTTTAGAAAATTAAAACCTTTATTTATTTTCTTTCATTTAGAAAATTTAAAAAATTCTTTACACTTGGCCACTTTTGTTACTGTAAATATATTTACCTCAAAATAACCTGAAGGTTGTCAGGAAATGGAATAGAAATCTTCAACATAAACTTGCACTGTGGCATAACTGCTTAGGAACAATTCATGAGTGTCATTTAGAAGAAAGAAAATAGTAACTTCAGCTACTTCCTTAAAATAAAAGACATGTAACAAAGCAAGCTTTCTTTTCCTTGATCCATCAGATCTGCTTAAACTCCACATGCAATCAAAGTATTCTCTCCTTCTAACTTGCTCCTCAAAGCTTTGATAATCAAATCCCTAGTGAAAAATAAAATGAAAGTTTGTATTTCCTGATGGATTAACTATTAGTGACACGGGGAGACTGAATCTGCCCATAATGAGACTTTGGTTTTACACACAAAACTCCCAGAGAAAAACTCTGCCTGCCAGCACTCCAGGAGTGCCGAACCCTGCAGGTGCTTACACACACGAAGGTTTCACATCCAGCTCAAAAGTTTCAGTGGACTTTACTTATTTATATATCCCTGAATTGCCCATTCCAGCGAAATGGGTGTCCGTGTCCATGTCCCTAGTGCACTACTCCAGCTTCGACAGCAATGCACCCAATCTGTGCAACTCTCCTGGGGAAGTGGAGACAATTAGAGAGGTGCTGACTGATTTTATCCAATATCATAGCCATGTTTCTAGTTCTTCCCTGCTTTGGCTCTAGAGTCCAGTGTTTATAGCTTTCAGCCAGAAGGAAATGAGAATCCGGCCCTTCTCCGCAGCAGTGGAAACTGAGGACTGTGCCATGCAGCGTCCTGGAGAACAGCACGCTCTTGCTCTTCAGACTCCTCCCAAAACTGAACACTATGTAGTCAGGAATTACAAAAACAACTCAATCAAGGAGCCAAGTAAAAATCAGGCAGAAGGAGGACTTAGTGCATTAACCTGGGAAGAACAGAAGACAAAGATCTAGAACATGTCTAAAGTTAAATTTGTGTAATTCCAGATCACCTGACTCAGCTCCAGAAGGTAATGGCAGAAGAAGGTGGTAGTACCTGTAAAGGTTTACCTTTTCTCTTGTTCCTTCTTGTTCCTTCTGTGGTGCACAGTACCCCAGAATCAAAAATTTTCAGATGAGCATTCTGATTTTTATATATTAAGAAATACAATATGTGGATTTACACACACCTCCAAGTAAAACATGATTTTTACTTGTGTCTAAATTACATGAAATGCATTGTTATTCATTACACTGTGAAGAAACAGTGAAAATTGTGGCTGGCATGTGACTTTACCAGCACATGGCATATGAAAGAAAGTGCTTTTGTGATATGAACAGGGACACAATAATTTGTCAAGTTAGTGTAAACTGGTAATGAAGTTGACACCACCATATTGGCAGCCAAACACTGGCCTAAGTTTAATTACCAAATCTCACAAATTGTCACATGTATCTTTCCTACACAGGAAGGTCAGTAGCTCAAATTCCTGCAGCCCTGTAAGATCTCACTGTACAGAGATGCTGCCATGCAGCAATAGAAATAATCTGAATTTCAAAGTAGAGTGCTTCAGATCAACTTCAAACCTCCTCCAAAACTTGTAAGTAGTATCTCAGGTGGTTCTAAAAGTCAAAGCTAAAGGCCATGGGGAAAAAATGCAAGTTTAACAATGGTTTTAGTACTGCCAGGCTGTTAAAACCAGACTTTTTTTTAATTGTTCCAGTAGCAATTATGTAGCCTGAAGGGATGCCATACCAAAGACTTTTGATTACTTCTAAAACCAAAAATTAACCTTCCAAAAGGTCATAGTGATACTTCCTAAAATACAGATTGTTTTGCAAATTAAAAACACATATTCATCACGTAAGCCCTGGAGTGAGATGTGTCAGTACCTCCAAGTTGAATGCTACCACTGCCTGCCAGGCCTTGATTGTGCTCTTGGTCTCAATTTTGATGTTCCTCTTGAAGTCCCACCTTCTTGAGTCATATGGCATGCATGGACCTCACATTTTTTTGAAAGGTGCCCACAATGTAAATAAACACAACCAAGAGCTTTTAAAAAATGTATCTAGAAGTTGTTTAAAAAAAAAAAAAAAAACGAAAAGCCAAAAAAAGTCCTGTTTTTAATACCTGATGTTGGCAGCACTGTGTGGAGTGTCTTGCAAAAAAAAAATTGCTTTTATTATACACTGTTGCTATTCTACTTAGTTTCTTGATTTTTTTTGTCTAGTTTGTCTAAGTTTAATCAGCATTTATATTTAAAAGGGATCATGCACCCATTGGAATTAACTAGTATCAAAATACTTTGGGTGTCAAAATTCAGTAAACATGACTTCCACAAGAAAAACTAATTTATTTCAATTTTTAAAAGTAGATCATTTATTCCCAGAAGACCTGAGAATACATAAAAAACCCCTAACAATGTGATTAAACACGGAGATGTAAGACAATTATGCAATTTTAAGAGGGGAAGTAAGTTTGGTGATTCCTACAGCTCAGGCGGGGAGGAATCCTAAGCCCCATCACAATGTAATCACACCTGAACATTCCCAAATTAGTGGAACAGAAGGAAAAAGGGCCCTTGCTACGTTAAACAAGGACACATAATCGAGTGGCAGTAATAGGATTTAATTCCAGATAAATGAAGAAGCTCCTATTTTAGATACCAGCATGCTGCTATTTATATTCATGTAATATAAATTAGGTACAGTATCTAACACTTCCGTGAACTCAGTAAAACCCTACAGAATGAAACTCCTACTAAAAGGAGACAAGCATTGTGCATGGGAATATAATTATAAAACTGTTGTAAGAGTGGAAGGGGGAGGGAGTTGTTTGAAGGTACTTATAGAGTCTATTAAATCTGATTACCTGACTCAGAATAAAGAGATTTAAAAGTAATAAATTAACACTGGACAAACAATAAATTTTTAATAAAATTTAGTTCATTCAAGAACAGTGCCATAGGGAATTAAAATCCATTAAATAGATAGCTTTGCCTACAGAAATAGTCCATATAAACTACACACATGTAGATAATCTAAATCCACAAACACAATCCCAAACTAAAATTTACAACAGTTTGTCATGGATAGAAAAACTACTCTGAAGCTTTTGGACTTGTTGCAAGAACAGGTAAGACAAAATGGCTGCAGAATAAGTCTTGTAGCATTCTGCCAGCTTGAAGTAAGGTAATTTCAAGGGAAAATCTAGCTATGTTTGAAAATTCAGCACTGTCCCTGCCTAAAAGAGTAAAAGATAAATTTCAACTTGTTCTTTCAACACACTTAAGCAGTTACTGTCTTCAGAGCATCTTCAGCTTTTTCTAAACTTAATTAATACAATTTAGTTTTATTTGATCTGAAGACCAAAATGTAGAATAATGCCAATTCCTATTTAAAAATGTGTACACTAGATTTGCACATGCAATCAGATTTAATAGTAAGAAGCAATGGAAACATTTTAAATCAGAAACAACAGGACATAAAAAAATTTTTCCAGTTTTAGAAAATTGGTTCCTTTGTAGTGTTATATTCTACAGAAGACTGCTTGTTCCTAGGAGGAGAATAAATGGCTAAGCAATTGATGAAACTGTTCCCGAACTGAACCACTCACACTGCAGATTCCAGATGCTCTACATTCTTGACATCGGAATGGAAAAATTTACTGTTAGTCTAGAGAAATTTAATATCACCATTCTTGTCATATCCTTCATAGCTTCATTATTAGGACAAGTCTGTGGAAGCTATAAACTAGTGCTAAATGATAAAAAATATGGGCTCTGCGTTCCATCACTCTTGCATATTACAAGAAAACACCAACTTTGTTTTGGTTAGCGTAAGGGAAGAAATGGAAACATGGATGTGCCTTTGCTTTCATATGCTAATTAATTTCCTGAATTAGCATTCTGAACAATGATGCCAGACTTCGAATCTAGAATTTTTACAGCAACCGAGGGATAATAAACACTGAAGAACATATATCTGAAGGCCCAGAACAACACTGTAAAAATTTACTGTATTAATAAAATGGGACAAACCAACCTTTAAATTTTCCACTTTGTCAAAGGTAAAATAATCAGCACCATTTGCTGCCATTTATAACAAGCTGACATTTTTTCACATTTGAACTGTACTTTACGGTTCTACGAAGGCTCAGACGTTTGCCTTACACACAGGCAAACAGCATTGCAGTAGAAACACTCGTTCTGACATCCTTGCTGTTGAATAACAAAATCAGTCACACCAAATAGTGAAAATTATTTCATTCTGAAATTTGAGATTGGTATTTATGCACAGGTTCAAATAAAAACATATGCAGTATGTCTGCGTATTAGGATGGACACACTGCGCTGTCCTATCAGACTCCAGCTGTAAAAAGACCACTATGTGCTCAAATTTATGTGCTACAAATAATTCTTTTTTTATGTTCTCTTAAGTAATTTCACTGAATATATGGGCTTGCTGACACTACAAAAAGTTAAAGACTAACAATTTTTCTCTGCAGAGCCAGATGGATTAACTCATTCCAGAAAGCACCTTTTTTAAAATTTTACAGTTTAGTGTTTCTAAAAAAAAATAATTTTCAAAGTTACAGAACACCAAGTAACTAGATAATCATGACATGCAAGTGATCAGCATCTTGGGAAAAATATCTGTTTTGATTTATTTGCTAATTCACAAAAAAAAAAGTAAAATGCTGAAATCCTTACAGATGGCAGAGCAATAGAAATATCAGTGTTGTATATTTTTTCTGATGAAAAAAAGAATTTTGCTGTAAGAGTCCTCAAAGAACAAGATTGCATATTCATAAGGGCAATCGTATTGTAACTTAAAAGTTGTACCTAATTTTTATTCCTCCAAGCTACAGTAAATTTTTTAGCCCACCTTAAAACAATGTTATGACAGAAAATGTTGAATGAGTAATCATTTAAACCTATCACTTTTAAAAATATTATTTCCTTCAAAATGGAAAAGTCTTTAGTTTTGGAACTTGGCTCCCAGAGCTAAAGAACACGCAGTTGTTTGAAACAGTTATTGGTCTTTTAGGATTTGTCTCAACATGTGTATTTCAGATTTAACATACCACATACTGTTAACGTTCTGATGCAAGTTAAAGAGTTGATCTCTATTTGCATCCATACAGGGCAAGCCTGTTGCTGCAAAGTTCTTGCTTGTATGGCTCATCAAAGCTGTGTCAAAATCGAAACCCCTCAAAAATGTAGTTACTAGACACTGTGTCAACATGGATATTTTCGAAGTTCATAAAATGTACTTTTATGAGTATTCAAAAGCTCACCTATTATCTGCAAGAATAACACACACATAAAACTGATTTAAAGTGACTCATCAAGGACAAATTAACAAGCAGCTTGTGGAAAACTCATACAAAAATTTGATATTCCTTTTTTAAAACAACAACAAAAAAAATCCTGGCTCCTCCAATGAAGCCTGCATACTATTGGCACCTTGAATAACCTTGACTAATTGACTGGTCCTTTCCATAGACATCAGCTTGGCAAGTCTTTAGTATTTCTATCTAGATCTTCATCAGCCCTCGAGGAGGCAATAGCAAGTACCTGGCAGGCGGTCAGGAAAGAACTCATTCCAGCACTAGGAAGGCACTGGACACACTGGCCACGTTTAACTCTCTAGTCACAGTTTGCGAGATTGTAAGAGACTTGTCACTGGGGAGGGGCAGCAAGGAATACTACACATGGCATTTTACATCAGCAAAAGGAGAACACAATATCTCACTGAGAGCCCAAATAAAGACTTCAAACAATAGAAATCAACACTATTTTCAATTCAATTGTGCCTAAGAATAATGGAAACACCATTTGATTACCATGTACCTCAACCTCCCATGGTCGAGATACATGCTAATCATGTATCTCATATAGGATATATCTGTCACGAGAGTAGAAGGAAAAGTCCTACAATCCTAGGCAGTACTGATGCCTGAAATCAAGTCAGTATATTATTTCAGTCTTATGATTGACAGTAGGACCTAGTTTAGGAATTAAAACTCAAAACACGTGATGCCAATACATCAATCAGTCATATACATACATCCACATACACTTGATATAAAAGTTTACAGAAGAATATAGGAATTTACACAAATTTAAAAAGTCAAGTATATTGACAGACTGAGAAAGTTGGGGCTGTTCAGCCTGGAGAAGAGAAGTGTGCATAGAGATCTCCTAGCAAATTTCCAATATCTGCAGCGGGCCTACAAGGAAGGCTGGAGAGGAACTCTTTGTCAGAAACTGTAGTGATAGGACAAGAAGTAATGGGTCAAACTGAAAGAGGGGAAATTTAGGTTAGTATAGGGAAGAAATTCTTTGTGATGAGATTGGTGAGGCACCAGTACAGGCTGTTCCGAGAAGCTGGGGCTGTCCCATCCCTGGCAGTATTCAAGGCCAGGTTGGATGGGGCTCTGAGCAACCTGGTCTAGCGAAAGGTGTCCCTGCTTAAAGCAGGGGGTTTGAAGTTAGATGATCTTTAAGGTCCCTGTCAGCCCAAACCATTCTATGATCCGACATCATCACCTTATCTTGAAAGTAAATTTAGGAAAGTAAACTATTTGAAATAATTAAATTATTTCATAATTTATATATAAGACTAATATGTTGCTTTGAGGTGTTTTTTGTGTGTGTTGGGTTTTTTCCTAAACCAATGTGTTATTAAGAAAAAAAAAGAACCAAACATTTTTGAACCCCTGTATTTCACAACAGGCAACAGCTAACAGGGAAGCTTTTCATTACCTCTTAGTTGTAATAAATTGCCTTTCGATTAACAGGTTTAGTTCTTTTAAATCAGCCAAGATTTGATATTGTATTGGGCTGAGATGCCACAGAACCTTCCATCCGACACTAAATGCACACAATATGTAGGCTCTGCTGGCTAACCTGGATGCCGGCACAGCTACACTTGAGCAGGATAGCACGGCAGTCTGCTCTCAGCAAACAACACCTGGCATCACTAGAGCTGCCACCCACTTGTGAAACTACAGCTTTTGGTCCAACAAACAGAGCCATATATAACAGAGCCTCTGCTTAGAAACAGTATAGGCTATTGTGCTTTCAAATTTACCACAAAACTACATACTGCTCACCAAAAAAAAAGGGGGTGAAATTGTTTCAGCTGTCACACCATTTGAATTTAAATTTGTGTCCAAAAACTGGAACAGGTTTGAAGAGTTTACCATCAGTAAATATGCTTACACACATTTTGTGATTCCACACTGCTGAATCAGTCTAGCATAATGTAAAATATTAACAAAAACCAGAACCGTTTAGAGAAATTTCATTTCACTTCGAACAAATTTTCCAAGTCACCATAAATATGTTGATACCAAAATAAATACCCTTTCCAACACCAGCAAGTTATATTTTTAAAAACTAAATCAGATTGCAATTAAAGCTAGCCATACATCTCATACTTTCCCAAATCTTTCAAATTAATGTTAGCCTAAAAGCCATTTAATGCCTCTGGCAGATGGAGACGGGGAGAAATCAAGAATAAAATATTGCAAAGATAAAATATTGGCTCTATTTATTAATTCAGCAGAAATTTTGCCTCGGCTATCATATCTATTTTCATGAATATCTAGCCATATCTACGCATTTCAATGTGCTGAGGAATTTAAGTAGCCTTGAAATTGTGATGCAGCCAAGGCATTTACATACTACACTTGCTGCAGCACACCTATGCCTAAGTCGTAATCAAGAGTGTAAAGCAGGCGAGTGAAGGCTTTTCCTCTGCTCTGTTTCCACCACAGGATGCCAGTGGGGAAACAAAGGCATTTTGGAGCAGGAACCAATGACCCTGCAAGCCTTTGCCCTGGCAGCCTCCAACGGAAGAACAACTCCCAGAAATCTTTCCTTCATTGCTCTCCTAAATTCCTTTTCTCTTCATCTCATAAGAATGAGCCCATATCTTTGGCCACCATTTTATGTTGCTACGTTCCTTAAACAGGCTGTAAAAATAGAACTCTCTGATTTCTATCTCCCTCCGAACCCTGAAAACTGGGTTAAAAGCCTGAAATAAAAATTTTAGCTCTTCAGATTAATTTGTCCTTCTTCCACTATAGATGTTTCTGATGTCCCCCTTTCAGCTTAGCCAACTACTTAGCTTTTTCTTCATATTATTGCTTTTTTTATCTACCTTTTTATCCTTTTCATTATCAAATCCTCCTAGAAAACAACATGTTGAAACTGACAAGCTGATCAAAATGCATTAATATAGTAGTAAACAAAGAGAAGACATCTATATGAAAGCAATAAAAGCAAGGCAGCATCTTTTTGGGTTCAGGTGACTGCAAAATCATCTTTGAACTTCCCACTGCCTGCAGTGGTCCCTCACCACTGGGAAGCAAATCCATAAGGACTATCCTAGCAAAATACTTCTACCAGCATTCAGCATACCCACATCAACAGCATACAGCTTCAGAGGTCGAGATTAATTCTTAAAGAATCACAGAATACACTATTATAAATGCAGTTTGGAAAAATACCTAACATTTAGAACAGATTTCACATATCTATTTAGTATTATTACAAAACAGAGACGAAAACACAAAAGACAGGAATATTTTAAAGGCCAGGTGAACTTAAAATTTAGTTAGTAAAAAATGTGTTGGGGTTTTTTTAATTAAAAACCTAACATGTATTCAGTTTTGCAGTCCTGTAATACAGAGAAAACTCCACTATCTGGCACAGTGCTCACTCCTTTATGTGCTCAAGAAGAAACAAATGTAAGCTCTTGCACATTTTCTCTTTCTATAATTTACAATACTCAAATCCAAGAACTGCTTCTGACTTTCACTGTATATAAGCAATCTCACAGAGTTTTACTTGGTGCCTAAACTGGGCCCATAAATGTGATTTTCTTGCTGACAACACATGAAACAAAAACACGAAGTCTGCTTTGCACATTCATGCGCTGGTTTTTGAGAACAAACAGAAAAGCATTTTTAAACTTGTCAGTTAAGCAAGCTTGATACAGCGTTGGGAGGAAAGAAATCTGCAACAACTTTACGATGTTTTCACATTAGAACAACACTTAAAGCATAATGATGTCATCTTGGCTCCACCAAAGTCAGCAACAAAGCTGCCATCTACTACTGTGAAGCCAGAACAGCAATTTTACACCTTCCTAAATATACCAGATAAGTGAATGCCAGATCTCACAGATTTGCTTTACCTGCAAAAATGCAAGTCTTCTTGCTCAGTCTTCAAAAAATCTGTGATGGCTTGCATACAGAGGACTTTTGCAACACAGAAACTATTGAAAGCTTCTGACCCAGTCCGAGGCATGAGCTCAGCCTTCCATTCACGCTGGTTGCTTTAAGATAACTTTGACTTGACACTGACAGGACCATAAACCTTAAGGGTCACACAGATGTTATATACAATGAGCAGCTTTTTCATTCTTTTTAATTATTATATAAAAATAGGTTTTCTATATGGCTAATGGAGAGTGGAAGAGAAAGAAGCATCTGCACATAAGCCTTTGTCCTCTGTCTTTAGGTTAGTGAAGCCCAATCAATCTGGTAAAGTATAAGATTAAATAAAAAGTCACTATATCAATCTGAATAAATTAAAACAAACATTTAAAAAAAGATTGAAAATAGTGTAGCCATGATTTTGATTTATCATAGCTTAAAGCCTGGTAAACGCCCCTCAAAACAGATTTAAGAGGCATGGCTTGTGTTCAGAAGAAGATACAGGTTAAAACATGATATGACAAAAGCAGATATATGAAGAGCGTATATGAAGAAAGCAGTTGCAGGTACATGGTGCCACTTCTAATAAGAGCTGTTGACGAAGCAAAAGCAAGGTAAAATGAACACAGTCAGGTAAACATTTAGTCTGATCAAACACAGCCCATCATGAATACTATCCTACTTTTGACAGTGATCTGATGCTTCAGACTATATAAAAAAAATTTAAAATCATTAATGTTCCCATGCTAGTGACCGAGTGTCCAGTAGCCCATGACATGGCAACTTTCAATATTCACATATGATGCATTTCTATTTACAAGTCCTGACAGAATTTTTTCATTTGTTTTTAAATCCAGGTTTACTTTTATTTCACCCAGCATCTAACAGACACAAAAATAGGTTAGGCTATATTTTGTCTGATTGTATTTACAAAAGAGAGTCTTAGCAAACAGACTAAACAGGGTTATGTCCCTACCCTGAAGGTCCCACTAAGTGACTTGCCAAGTGCCCAGGGCCCCAGAC
This sequence comes from Lycocorax pyrrhopterus obiensis, assembly GCA_014706295.1. Lineage (NCBI taxonomy): Eukaryota > Metazoa > Chordata > Aves > Passeriformes > Paradisaeidae > Lycocorax > Lycocorax pyrrhopterus. Next base: position 16,062,889 of record JACSVZ010000002.1, on the reverse strand, counting down.
AGAGCAGTTTCACCTCATCACATGTCACAATACCATTCAGTGAAGACAGGGTTAGAGGAAAACTGGCTTACCCACGCAGGAGCAACAGAGGTAGGAAAAATTTTATGCACATCACTATTTTTTAATCTAAGAGTGAGGGTAACAGTAGAAAAACAGGACTCCAGTTAGAAACCACCTGTATCATAACCAGGGTAGAAAGCACAGTTTGATGTAACCATCCCAAAAATACTTAAATGCGTATCAGCCCCATCAGGAAGTATTGTAAAGAAAGTGGAAGAAAAAAAAATAATTCTCTTTTCACTCAAATGCAAATTTTTGTTTAGAGAAACAACTTACAACTCGTGGCAGAAAAAAAAAGGATTTAACAAGGAGTATTACTTAACAGCAAGATATGAATGGTGTGTATCATGTTTTACTATACATTTCATGGGACAATGGAGACACTTGAGTTTTTAATTATTAAAGGTATATTTGCAGCATCATATGGATTAAATAGCACAGTAAAACATGCTTAGAGGCATTCTAATGCACAATATTTCAAAATTAGGATTGTTTTCTACTTTTTGGAGCCCTTCTCTTTCTTTATTCAGAAAGTATGTCCATGACTATTACTTTTAGACATATTAACAATCATTAAAAAACAAACAAATAATAATTTAAAAAAAAATTTAAGGCCGGTTTTGAAAGGACACAAAAGGGTGCATGATAAAGAAAGCAAAGGTCTAGAGTGGAAAATTAGCCCAGAGTAGAACCTGACACACCTTCCAAAACTCAGCTTTACCATACTGAACAGCTTCAACTCACTTATTTCCATGAGGAGAGGGAGAGAAAAGAAAGGTATGCAGAGACAGGGTTTGACAAAGTCCTAGTCAAATCCCTCAAACACAGGAATAGGGACACAAAAAAGCGTATAAAACCAAACAAATCTCCTTCCCCATGGCAACAAATAAACAAATACACACCCTAATTGTGAAGATTAATATTTTCATCTAAGATAAATTTTACGTGTGGGGAAAACAAAATCACTGCACTGTACAGTCTACTAAAAATAAGAATCAAATGCAGTTCCTTATATACATACTTACATACATATTTTTGGATTCCTGACTTGAAATCTCCCTCCTAATTTTCCAAATCTGTTATTTCTGTGCATAAAACTATGTAGCACAGGGGTGGAAAGCAGGGATCTTTGTATTGTACTGCAACCTCAGCTGGATCACCCTTTTTTAACTAACACTCTCAAGCAAAAATACTAGCTTTAGTTATCCCAAACAGAGGGACAAAAATACTGACAGAGAGGGAGAATGTCAGCATAACAAGAAGATTAAATTTAACCTTTGAATATAACCTAATATTGCCACAAAGAAGATGAAAACTATGGAAAGCTACATATCTGCAATCCCACTGCCTGCAGTCAGTGACAGGAACTGGGCTCTGATGTGGAAGGCAAGCGAGGGAACAGAACTTCAGACAGTATTTTTCTTCTCCTAATTTGTTACAGAGTTGTCAAAACTGAATAGTCTGTGTTCAGAAATAACTCCACTGATAACTGTAACTCACAGAGGGGATAGTCTAGACTGCTGCAAATATTAAGGCATGCATGATATCATCATCTTTTTTTTTCCCTCCTCTTCCTTTTTCAAGTTAACATTGTAGGAACCATGCTAAGAGGTGAATCCAAATTCTTCAGATCCATCTATATGTTTGGAGCTGTTCTTTTTCAGAGGTTGGGGATGGAGGGGAAGAAGGTAACACTTTTCAAAATTAGTATATTTTATCTGTGGTATTTCATATATTTAAATTAACTTCAGGGAGAAAAGGTTATAAGTCTTAAATTAAAAATCTGTTGAAACCATAATTAATTATCTTATTTGATGATTTCTTGAAATACAGACTTAACAAATAAGATGTGGAGGAAACACACTCCCTCCTTGGCCTGCGTACCTGTGTCACTTCCAGATCCAGTTGATAACGCTGGCATGATTTAGTCTGCAGAGTGTCACGCAAAAACCTCAAACCAGCACTGCAGCCAGAAGGCAGAAGTTTATTTCAGTTTAACTGCTTGCAGCCAAGTTGTCTACAAAGATTTATGTTATGTCCCAGCTTCTCCTAGAAAGAACAGAAACAGAATTTTACAATTAAGAACATTGTTAAACTGTATATTACTGCAGCTAACCAAATCCAATAATTATCATGAAATAAGCTTTTATTTAAGATTCTCAAAACCAAGTGCTATGCATTTATTTATGACTGTTAAGACTTTTGTTTCCCACAGGTGAAACAAGTTATGTTTTCTTCAGTCTAGCCTGTAATCCCATTCTGCATTAAGGATAATTTAACACATTTCTCTTGTGTAAATTATACTCTTTAACTGCATCATGTCAGGCATTTTGGAAATAAAGTCTACAGGTATTTTATTAAAACTGTGAATAATTGAGGTCATTCAAATTTTGCTACTACTTATCTCAGGAAAATAAAATTGCTTACTAGCACAGTAATTTATTCAGTGTTTCTATTTAACCTCCTTTCAATTGTTTTCAGGTCATTTAAGATTTTTTTTGTTATCTGGAAACATAATCTAAATTTTAACTGAAGTTGTAAAAAGTAGGACTGGAGCAAATACTTTTCTAAGGTAAACAGCAGTTTGATTCGTAGAGTTGATGAAGCCATTACCATGTAAGGAATTTTTCTGCGATTCATTACGACAAAGTCAGTGTTTTTTTAACACATATTTTGTAATAATTGTACAGGTCTACTGATTGTACATTTGGGGTCTTTCTTTTAACCACTTCTTGAGAAAAATTCAGAGCACATGTAAGAAAAGTTAAAACTAATTTCAAATATAAGTGAACGTATTTGAATTCAAACGTTAAAATATGAAACTGGAATGCAAACATACAAAAAGAAAATCCGAGTTAAGACAGCAAATGTCTACTTAGAGCGGGGCAGGGACTGATATGTTTGCAGGGAGAAGGCAGGGAGAGGGAGAAGTAGAAGCTAGCAGAAAATAAGGGTTTTTTCCAGATTTCAGTAAACAAAAAGAATCCTTGAAGAGAGAAAGCAGCATAGTTCTATTTTAGCAAAAGAAAATAAACAGAAGAGCATTTTGCCGCTACTATTGCTGGTTTGTTTTTTGTTGTTTTTTTTTAAACACATTCATATTAATCAGAATGACTTTTGAAGTCATCTTGGCTCTTCAAGTGCATATTTTGGACCCATTTTAACTTGGCAACAGTCTTGTGGAAGAGTGATATACAGGTGCCGTAAACAGTGTATGCTGTTCAATATTTTGTTTTTCACCAAAAAAAATACCCACATTTCTAAAAGTATGGCAAGATACTAGGCCATCCACAAGATTTTGTTTAATAAGTTTTAAATCAAATTTTCGACATAAGTTAGTTGTTAACTTGTCCCCAGGCATAAGCCTATAGTTTAAATAGGCTGGCAACTTTTTTTGAGTATGGGGTTTTTTATGTCCCCTAAGTGTTTACCCAGTGAATCTGGGTGGTTTGGTTAAGAAGGCAAATACAGCAGAAGCTACCTCCCTGGACAACTTCTTCTACGATGAAAAGAATCAAATAAAAAGTTAAAAGCCTATCTATTAAGATTGTTTAGGGGTTTAGGATTTTTTAGTTATAGAAGTTTATGAAGAAAAAAAGTAAGTCTTCAGTAAAAAAAAATCAGTTTCAAAGAAAATATTTTGATATTAAACAAATCAGCACAAAAGTCCATTAAATTAAAATTTAAAACACGGATAAGGAAATTAAGTATTCCAGAGTGAAAGCTCATCTTATGATGACAAGAGCTGTAAAACATCTATATGCAAAGCTAGCCAGGGTGCAGTTTAAAAGAGGGAAAAAAAAAAGACATTGTAGCCAAGGACACATTGTACCAATTAAGAAGAACATATTCACTTTACATTAATTCTGCTTGTTTTCTATTTAACACGTAGAGGACAAGTCCTGTCCCAAACTCAGGGACAGTCCCCAGCGTGAACACACCACAGAAGTCGTATGAAGGATGGAGGCATTTTCACTTTAAGATGTGCAAGAAACCGGTTAAAACAAAATTACTGATTATTAATAAAACATCTTTGATTTATATGCATCTTAAAGTACTTTCATCCATTAAAAAGAAGAAAAACAAAACAGAAAAAAATCAAAATCAACCAAACAAGGCATTCTCATTACAAGCACATAACTATTAACCAGAAATTCAGGTTCCTTAAAAAGAGTTCACTGCAAAATGTAGAAAATCTTGTTGATCTACATACATGCAATGTATTTAATCTCCATCAGTTTCTTTATTTTTCTTTATTTCACAGTAAATCATTCAGTACAAAAAAAAAATCAAGCTCCTCATTATTTAAGAAACTTATATACAGCATAAAGTTATTCCCCCCAGATCCTAAATATATATTAATGAAAAATAAATGACCTGATGAAATCCTTACCAGTAAAATGCTTAATATTTTGCTGGAATGGGATGGGGATTTTTTTTTTCCTTAACGTGCAAATTAAGCTACATTTTTGCAGTGATGATGCTATTTTCTTTGGCTCACTTTATTTAAAATGCTTTGGAAGTTTTTGCCGGAGCCCAGCCATAGGCATTGCTGACTGCTGTATGGAATCGATTTGCTGCAACACAGAAATACCAGCTGTTACAGTATGTCCTGAGAGGGATTACCGAATATTTCTAAATTGAAGTTCAATCCATCTTTCCATAAAAATTAGGAGCCAGGGCCAGGAACGTAACAGCAGTATCAAGTGCACCTGAGGCATTTACAATACCCAGCAGGACTGTTACAACCAGCCTTTAAAAAGGGCTTATTTTTGAAATTTCATTATTCCAGTTGTACCTTGCTTCTATAGATCGCACCGTATCGGGTTCTGCTGGCACCCGCCGTGTGGAAACAGCGACGCCCGCCCGGCCCCTCACGGCCCCTCACGGCTCCCGCCTGACCCCTGGCGGCCGCGGGAGGCGCCGCGCCCGCCCTCGCTCCCCACACGCTGCGGGCAAAAGGCGCCACGCGCCTTCCTTGCTTCTGCTTTTAATTACTTAAACAAAAACGTAAATAATGGATTAAAGTGAAATAATAAAATGCATCATTTTAGTATTTTATGCCTCCGTTTATATGCATAATGAAAGACATCTCTATTTTACGGCGCTCTGGATGAATGGCAGGTGTTAAGGAAAAAAAATAAGCCTCGATGCCTGTAAAAAGCACAGAAATGCTCCCCTGTCTTCCGACAGCTCCCACACACTGCACAGTCATCAAGCCAGACACAGTTCTAGTCACCTTCACCACCGAGGTTATTAGAGTGACATAACTACCAGGGTGACACATGCCCCGGTTACACAAGGCCAGGAGTGGGGCAGAAGACTCCCAGAAGCACCTTCCAAAACTGCAAAATTCCAGAATTACAGCTGTCCAACGGAACCGTTTTTCTGCATATCCCACACGTAGGAGAGGCCCCTTAGCAAAGGATGAGGAGATAAATCTTGTCCCTGATCACCCACGTTGTCAATACAAGACCAGTAAGAATGGACAGAGGCTGGCAGATAGAGCAAGCAGGTGGGAGGCAGCTGGAGAATGCCAAGATGAATGGCCTTCCATGTAATTTCAGCTTTAGTAACTTCTTTCTAGCATGCTCTATTACTTTTGAATAGAAGTGATTCCATCAGTCATGCATATGCTTTATTTCAGTCAAGTTCATTTTCTGAGAAAAGATGAAGTAGGAAAGCTGATTCAAATTTGTATTTATGGCAAGCACCATGCATTTGGAGACAGAACACATGAAGTCTTGGTTCTACCTCAGACTCTCCACACAAACCTCAATAAACTCCATAGTATTTATTTCTGAAAGGGTATTTTACAAGTTACTCAGTATTTTGGCACTTTAATGAATATAAATTGATTTTCTTCACATTTGAAAAGCAGACTGAAGACTTTTGAATATTTTATGACAGATAAAAACATAAAAAGTACGAACATAGCAATGCTACAAATCAGGAGGTGGGCAGGGTAGGGATGGGACACATAAACCCAGGTTGTTTGATACAAGAAACATTCAACCTGTTTTTTTCTAAAGGATGTTAACAGTTATGATGACTATAACCTTGATTTCCAGGACTACACCAGAATGTCTGCAAATGGTATTTGAACTACCAGATAGAGATTTCATGTGGAGACAGGAAATTTGACAGCCAGTCAGTCTTGCATTCATTATGGTGCCGCAAGTAATTGAGTGACTACAGACATGTATACAAGTCTTCAAAACCTAGTGAGCACAGGAAATTGCCAAGGGAGGTTTTCTAGACTGGGAGAAGTAAATCTGTTTTGGTAGACAAAATCTGAATTGAAAGTGGTGGTCCACTCTTTTGGAAGTTGTAATGTAATGGGATCTAGTGAATTCTTAAAACTCTTCTGAAGGTTTCACCTCCTTAATCACACGGTCTCCGACAGGCTACTGGAACCTGCTTGTGGCTCCTGACGAGCTTCCAAAGCTGCTCAGCCGCCCCTACAGGCAATGCATATTTGCTGGCAACAGGAACCTTCAAAAAATCTTCAATTTTAATTATTGCATACAGGACATGGTGCACAAATGTGATGGGACTTCAAAGACGCTGCAGAAGCAAGAAGCTACCTCTCACTCACTCACCTGTGTGTGTAATAAAAATTAAAAACAATCGCAAAAATCTCTCTGTATGAAGTCCACTTAAAAAACCCAGGAATCTACGGCAACAACCAAATGTTATTAACTAATACACCAACACGGAAAACATGGACTGTCCCAAATCGAAAAGGCCAACAGCTGCCTTCACTAACTTTCTCATGGTCTTGTCATCATATCAATCTTCAGCCATAAGAAGAATTACAGGCTTCTGCATATTTTTCTGTATAATGTTCTATCAGTGTTCTCCATTTTGTTTAGGTTATGCCATTGGGATGTTACAAAGAGCCTCACTTTGTGAAAAGGCTTTGAGAACAGTAGATAATAATTTAGATACTCTTAAGCATCCACTGAAAACGTGTAACTGCTTGACATTTAATTTATACATTTGTGCTTACATCTTTAACAAACAGCAGTTGGGAAAAAAAATACTTCTGAAATAATTTTATCTTCTAGTGTGACTTCTACTTCCATGGCTCAAATTTGACTGTGAAGGCAGTGAATCAGGAGAGAGATCTCTCTGGTTTCTACTTACGGGAAAATTTTTACAGATGGAGAAAAAAAAGAGATTATCTAAATGACAAAATTGTTGACTACAAGGAATAAAAAGAGAGAGTACTTAAGAACTCATGTGCTGAAAAACATTAAGACAGTAGAAATTAATACCCCATTAGTCTCTGGTGGTTATTTCCAGCAGTTTGATCAACACCAGAATGAAGTAAGGCTAATTTCCAGTGAGTGGCCATCCTGACTGGTGCCTAGGCTACATGTATGGACCTTTATCATTTTATTCTGTTTCTCTTCAAGGAGGAGCTCCCATTAGATACTTCCCTCACTGGATCATTAACAGAAAACACACAACTTCAGTCACTACCTGACCACACATTTCCAAAAACATGCCAGAAGGTCATATATGGAGGAGATCCTCTCTCCATGTTTGACTGAGTTTGTTCAAAGGGCTCAGAAGACAGGCAGGAGAAGGAAGAGCACAGGATACAATCTTCTTCCTTCACAACTTCAGCAATAGACAAGTTTCTCCTCCTGAAGAGAGTAATCCTGTGTCAACAGAAAAATCTTACTTACCTAAACAACTCCAATACGACACTGAAACTGGTATCACAATTTTCCTTTTTCAGACTATTTTCCCCCATAATATTCCTTCACCCAGAGAGGGACCATTTATCTAGATAACACCATTATCTAAACCCTCTCTAAATATAACTGTGAACTACATTACTTCAATGAGTCAACACAACATAGAAAAAATAGAAATAAAGTATAGAATATACTAAGATATTAAAAGTTGGTAATATTGCTATTAGTTTATATATTAGGATGTATTACAGTTTAAGTTTTAGACAGTTCCTTGCAGCCTGAAAACACTGTCATGCTAAATGTGAAATATGTTCAGTATGTAGCAGTATTACAACAGAGGCAAGACTTTCTGCAACCTGTACCTTTCCTGTCTTTAACACAAAAACCCCTACATGAGCTCTGTCCAGACTTAGATTTTTAATGTCAGTATTTGAATTGAACGCATTCCTTTAAATGCATGAAAACGTTCCTTTAAATAAACACACTAAAGCTACCAGTTTAATTTTAAACAGCATCACTGTTGTAGATGTCAGATACCCTTAGACAGATCCAATTTTCTGCAAATAAAATGTACCAACTGACAGAATAATATTAGTTTAATATACTAGTTTAATAAAGCTATTCATTAAAATGTGACCTAAACTATGTCTCAGATCAAAGGTTGCTCTTTCAGTTTGAGTTACTAGTTTGGGCACACTTTTAACACTTTCCCCCTAGCTGCAAACCATTCCTTTCCTTGGAAAATAGCTGTCAGCAGGTACCACAGCCTCTCCATTAATTACCTGCACAAATAGTTTTGTTCTGGCATGGTTTCCTGACAGTCTGTTTGAAAAATGTAAGTAACTACAGTAAATTATAAGCCTTACTGACCCCCAAATACCGAAAAAATTGGCAATTTTTCTACAAATAAGAGTTCAGCAAAACCTGCTGCAATGAGTCATCCAATAACCTCAACACTGCCTAACAAATAATTAAAAATTTTTTGCACCAAGGGGCTCTGCAACTCCAATTTTAGAAATACATTTTGTATTTTGATAGTACTATAATGCAGTTTGATCCCACATTTTAAAAACTGGATGGGAAATCTGTGATAGAAGTAGAACCAGGATTAAGGAGATCCTAAATAAACTAGTAAATATCTAATTGATTTAAACAGTTTAGCCACATATTAGCATCACCAGCATTATTTACTTCATAGTGCAACAAACATGTATGCACCAATTCTCAGGTGTGTTAAACAGCCATATCCAAAAATCATCCTCACAATTACGTAAGTATTTAAATTATTATTTCAAACTCAGAAATATCCTCTCCAATGTCAGAATGTTATTTTTCAAACTCAAAATTTTGAATACCTCTAGAGCCAAATAAGGCACAGGTGTTTTACAATGCTTCTGAATTTTATTACAGAACCTTTGATCACTCCTTCTTTTTCAAATTAACTAATCTTCTGAACACTTCTCCATTGTTCAGCATAATTTTCCATAACCCTCTTCTGTCAAAATGTGATGATTTATTTTTTTGACAGAGGAGAGGATGGGTAAAGAGAAGAGATGAATGAATAATTAGCATGGTGGGTTTTTTCTGAGACCAAAATCAGAATAAACCCCACTTTCTTAACATATGTTTTTATCAAAAAAAAAACCCACTACAATAATTTTCATTTTAATCAGTTTCAGATTGCTTTTTTCAATGTGAAGTTTTAAAATTCAGTTAGCAATCTGGAAAGTACATCTTTAGCTCGATTTTGAAAAATATTTTGATTTATTAAGTGGTAATTTATTAGTTGCATCTTGAGCATAAGTAACAAAAAGTATTCCTTACGTGTACACGTGCATAGTAAAAACAGAGTACTGCACATGGGCAGAGAGCTAATCAGATGAAGTCTGTGTTTAACTTTCAGCAGTTTACAAGCTTTGCAAGCCAAACTTTTCTGTGATTTAAGTTTGTAGAAGAAAAGAAAGGTGAAGGTGAATAGCCAAGCAATGACACATTCCAGTGCCTCTGCACTACTGGTACATCAAGCATACCAGACACTTCTTGCAGTCTTCTCTGTAAGCTACTCGTGACCATCCTTCATTTTTGAATTCTCCAACTCCATCTAACTCCCAAATGCCACTGAAAAGCTCTCTCCTTGCTGTATACTCTTCCCTCTTCCTTTTTGGCAAACTCTGGCAGCACCATGGCATCAAAGCCACTGTATGACTTGTCACCCAGCACATACTTCCTTCCATTTTTATTTTCATTATCTTCATTTTCTCCATTTCCCTCTTTCCAGGAGAGAAGCTTCTCTCTCTCAGGCCAAATTCCACCTTGCAGTTTCTTGTTTCACATCTATATCCATTTTACCTTTTCCCTGTATGACACTGCTATGTACTCACTATTCTTGCCATGAATCCAAGAATCTCCAGTAATCAACTTGGCCTTTACCCCCTCTCTTTATAAATATTACCATCTCCTGACAGTTTACTTTTACTTCCCTTACAGTTTTCACTTTGTCCTGCCTCCATTTCCACTCCCACCCCACTGACCTTTTACACCATTTTTCACACATGAAAATGTGAATGACACTCACACCACTGCTTTCCAAATCTAGAGTCAGTCTCCAAAACTATTTTTAACCAGCAAATCCTTGCTTTACTCCTCTCCAAATATCTCCTTTAAGGCTCTTCCCTTTCTTCTAGAACACGGATTAGCCAAGTTCAAACAGGCAAGAAGCCTAAAGTGTGTGGCACATGTCAGCAGTCGCAGACAGGAACATCCATGTAGGAAGATCTGTCTACCTGCAGCTCTGTACCATCTCCAGATGGAACCACCACTCTCAGAGCAGGACTTTCCTGTGTCCTCAGTTACTTATAGTCAACTGCAATACTCTAAAATTTTTGGAACCAATAGGATATATAGTTTCCAAAATTATACATTAGAATTCAAAGCAGATATAGTTAGAGTCCATCTTTACTTTAAATTTGATTTACTCTGTGGGTCAAGTCACTCTGCACACTTCAGTTACGTGCAAAATTAATTAGCAAAAAAGGTATCACCTGGAATTAACTCTAAGTTCTGTCTTGCCAACCTATATAGCCTTAGTCCCACAATAATCAGAGTGCCTCTAAGGTTCAAGTCATATTTTCAAGATTAAAAACCACTTAACTCAAACCTGAGATACTGCTGGATGAAGAAGAGTCAGGTTTAAGGCAAGGAGTAAACTGTATGACAAGTACCCACTGCAGTGAAGACAAGATCTCAAATTTCAATTCATTTGGCCAAAAAAAATCAAATTCAATCTTTATGAAGAAAATAATTTAAAATTATAAAAGGTCAATAAACACAAATGCTAACAGAACTAAACTTGGCAGTGCTACTTACACGAAGACTTTTTTTTCTGTTTTTCTTAACTCACAGCTTAATACATTGCGTTAAGTCTTAATGTATACCAAGAAAACACAGGATATGCAGAGTCCAAGTTAATGTTGCTGTTGGAAACTTAATGTTTGCATTTCCTGGATTTTGGAATTTTAACTAGGTGAACAATACTGCATTGATTCTATTTTGGCATTTGCTAGAAATACCAAAGTATTTTTTTTCTTTTTTTTTCTTGCCTGAAACTGTATAAATCAGAGCAAAGAAATTTGTTACTGAGCCTCTGACATTTTTTGTTATTCATTGGTCCTCTCCAACTTACATATCTTGAAGTTTACTGGGAAATGACAAAGGTGCTATATGAAGCAGTGAGCATACCTGTGCCAGCAAGTGTAGCTAAATTAAAGTGCATAAACATTTTAAATAAATCTAATGCTTTGCAAAAAAAAAATACTGTGAATACAGAAATTTTGATGATGCAATGCAGAACTATTCTACAGTAAAATGCTTCTTTGAGATGCTGTCATTGAAGATTCCGTAATAGCACTGAAGAAGTTAATACAGGAATGTGCACTGTTCCCATAGATGTCATATACTCCCTTATGCTCCTGTAACAGGGTGTAACCAGAGGTCAATCTTCCCTCTGAATTAAAAGATAAAAATACCTAGGAAGTCCAAAAAACCAGAGAAATGGCAGATAACTGAGTTCAGCTAAGTGAAGCTACTTCAGTTAACACATATATTGTAAAAAAATTGTAGTTACTTCAAAATAACTGGTCTCATTGAGTATGCATTGGTGTGTGTTCCTTGCATTAGTATCCTTGAGATGGTAAGATATGGAACAGAACAGGGGCTAGGGCTCATCTGGCACTCTTGGCTCCTATTTTGATAGATGATTTAAGGGTACAACACTGAGAGAGATAAGTTAAATACATGTTTTAATCATCCTGCTTTCTCAGAATTCAGAAATTAATTGGGTTTTTTGCTTGGTTTGGGGTTTTTTTTAATAGCTAAGGTAAGAGATGTGTCTCCAGTGCTACCTTTTCCAGTCAGGTTCCTACCCTTGAGAATGATGTTGCATAAAAGACCCTACCAAATTTAAGTATCTACAGAACCATCTGATTTCCCTGAGAATTTGCAACATTGAAAAGGCTATGAAAGAAGAACAATTGAATAAACAAACAGCGAGGAAGCATCCTCTCTCCTACTGCTCTCTAGATGGATGGGAGGGGACGGGAGGAGGAGAGTCACAATATATACATCAACTGTAAAGTTTTTTTAAATTTTTTAAACTTCTCCTTTCTAAACTTATGATGATTTATAGAGTTTTGTACAAAGTGACCATCAAGGACTCACATGACTCTTAACAGCTGTGAAAAGCACAGGTAGGGCTTTGTATTGGATTTGTAACTTATGAGTACATTAAGTGTTGCTGTCGTGACCATTCCAGCATTATCACACCAACAAGAGAGGACATCGGCTGCCTATGGGGGTACAGAGCCAAGTGGCAGAAACACAGATACAGTACTCAGAGCAGAATCCAAATGGGCATCAAAACCAATTTTTACCACGACTTCGAAGATACCAGAAAAACATCTCTACAGGTAAGTAATCAAAATAAGGTATTTTTTTTTAATGTGTGACGAATTGAAAAAGTTCCCAGAAACTTGCAACTTACAGCGCTCTAAGCCAGGAGAGGGAGCTCCTGCACTTTTCAAATAAGTCAACACGGATTTCATCGTGTCTTCGGAAATAATAAAGCAGTTTTCATCTCATGCCATGCATATGTCTGCATTCGATTGCTTAAGAAGAAAAATCTAACATGAAACTTTAGGATATATAATGCTCTAACTATATGTGACTGATACTGTTTAAAAAATTGTTAAAATTCGTTTTATTCCCCCTCTTATAAATCATTTTCACATTACATAAACATTACTGAGATAACTGTCTCAAAACTGTTTAAGAAGTGAAATTAAATGATCTATAAACAATAACACAATGGGTACAAAAACCCATTGAATTTCATAACAGCAAAGGGGTGTTCTTCCTATTTCTAAGTTGAGTAAGTTAAAATTACAAGAAATCAGGGACTGGATTTTGATACTTTTAAGAAAGTTAGGCAACTGGAGAAATGCCAACTAAAACAAATATTTGCAATTTATTACTGCAGAATGTTGCCACAGTTGCATTTTGTCAATTCATCTTTTTATGAAGGCTTTTTTTTAAAAAACATTTCAATCCAGAACAGCTATTAATAAAGTGGCTATTTTTCTCCTTTTCTAATCAGGATAAACAAAAAATGTTTCACAGATTTTGTGGTCTGTTTCCATACTATAAAGGCAGTATTTACTCAAAGTAAAGGCAGATGACCAAAAAGTCAGAGGGGACAAAACACAAGTTTTCATAGTGTGCTCCATCAGAACACATTCATTGTATCAGAATCATGACCAGTTACATTTTCTAGGTTGAGGGGAAAATCATGGAATAAAATTGATTAGGTATTTAAAAGTTATCACTACAGCAAATTTCTAAATTACTTATCTTCAAACTACACGTACATAGTGAAATGCCTGGTTTACAATTGAACTAACACACTTTAATCCTGGAGATAACTTGTGTTTCTTGTTCAGTGAAAATGTCCAAGACTGAGCCAGCCCTTGCTAAGTCTTGTAAAGAATGTCCAAGAAATTTGTACCCATTGAAAGAAGTCAATCTGTGAAAACTCCTCACTAGAAAGCACATGCTAGTTTGAAGAGGAATAATGCCAAAAATTTAAGACATAATTTGGTGTATATAGGAAATAACATACTAGCCTCTCCCAATGGTTTAAGTTCCAGGTAAGCACTTGTTTCCCAATTCACATCCCTTTCTTCTATTTTGATCAAAATTTTCAGCCTTCCAGGTTCCCTGACCAATGCTTTGATAGATGTCAACTTTGATACATGGTTTCATTTTCTATATGGTAAAAGTGACAACATTCTGTGTTTCTTTTCAGAGGAAATGAAGCTAATTACTTCTACTCCTTACTGATGACTGTATTAGCATTTCCCACACAGCTCTCAGCTTAATCAGAAATATAAAACCTAGCATCATCATATTCCAGCAACCAATTAGCCATCTGGTCTATGTAACTTCTCATTTGACAACTGTAATATTCTTGAACTAATGCTCTGTGCTTGAAAACAGAATTGATTTACAGCAGAATCTACTCATCAATGACAAAATTAGTAGACTCTTTTACAAAATCTGAAAATTTGGCCTCATGATAGAGAAAAATGATGCTCCAAATTTTTCCTTTGCATCTTCTGTGACCTTCAGCTAGGGTGGTGAAGGAGGAGAGGAAGAAAAGTCAGAAAGATCAAAAGAAGGGCAAAAAGTAATATTTGCTGCCAAATTTCACATCACTGTCAGCTTTTACAGTATAGCAATATAATTATGTAGTATAAATTTCATGCAGTTTCATAACTACTTGTCTCTCACTCATCAGTAGGCTTCAGATTTGTGGAAAATATTAGAGTATAACTAATTTTTATGGTATATTATTTGCCAAAGTATCACTGTCACAGCTCATTTCAGGTATGGCAGTATGATTGAAGAATACTAAGGGGGCTTTGACATGTAACTTAATTTTCACAAATACTGTAATTGTTACTCATAACATTATAAACTAGCTTAAACAAACATTAGGACCTGGAAGTCAAGTCCCTAGAAGTTATTAAGTGGATACCAGAAGATATTTCATCATTATGTAGCCCACCAGTTTGAAACAAAACAAAATACCACCTTTCAGCTGAAAGGAATATAGCCAGCAACAGCCACAAGGAGTGGCAAGAAAATGGAAGTGCAGAAGCACATAAGCTCTCTGGAAGAGTTTTTCAGTGTGGCCTAAATTCTTGAATCCAACAGCCCAGTGGAAGAAACAACTGAACACATAGAAAAACAACACACACCCAGTCATCCTTATTGTTAGGTAAATGGGCCAAAACTTTAGAGATTCAAATTAATTTTTCAAAAGGAAATTTCTTTTTATTTAAATGTCAAGCACACATTAAGGAAAAAGAAAAAGTATTTTCTTTCGAAATAATTCTGTTTTAAATATGTTGTTACTCAAGACATTCTTGAAGATCAAGATGTGCTTCTCCAAGGTCAGCTCCACTGGTCACCAAAGTCTCTTCTACAATTCTTGCCTCTGCCCTGCTCCTACCTAGCTGAGAAAGTAAGGTGGCAGCGAGAAGAAAGAAAACTCTTTTCACACTGTTGTCTAGTGTGAAAACAAGTAGAAATAAGAGACTCCTAACTTCACAGCTTGTAGACAAACACAGCTTACTAAATAACTTTTTTTCCTAAGTACCACATCACACTATTTGAAGCAGAGAGCGTACATAGAAACAAATAGATTAATGATAATAACCAAATTGAAAACAAACAAACAATCCCCACCCCAAGGGTTAATCACGCAAAATATACAAGTAAGTACATGCAAATAATTAAACAGAGCATTTTTGAAGATCAGTAGAGTGCACTTCTGTGATGAATACTTATCTTACATATTGTCACAAAAGAAGATGAGTAAGAGTTGCTAATCTCCTTCCTCTTCTGGACACTCACAAAACCCCTTTGGGCTCTCATGAACAACAAACTTACAGAAAAAATAATCAGAACTAGGACCTCTAGGTTAGAAAGCAATGCCAAAATCGAAGCATTGATAGGTGATTTTTAAAAAATCTCTATTGTACTGCAATGCTTGAATAATACAGAATAACCACACTGGGCATGCCCAGCCTCTAACCTCCCCACAGTTATGGGCAACAGGAAGGAACAACAGGGTTTGCAGAATACCTGACTCACTGAACACCCTGTGATAACACTATCACTTTTAATACAAAAGCCATCAGATCTATAGTACGTCAAAGATCAGTTACTAATAATGACACAGGCACTTGTGGAACAGTTATCAATGTGCAAATGCACAAGTATTTGAAAAATAAATTACTGCTGTATGAAGGGGAACTTAAAGGGAGGAGGGAAGTATCTATAAAAATAACAAAGCCTCAAGCTATAGATTTAACTCTGAATAAAATAATAAAATACACCAACTAGGCACTCAGTAAGTTCTTCACAACCATGAAAAGCATGAAAATGTGTTCTACACTGGATATAGATGCAGACAGGTGGAGTTTGAGCTAGCCACCCTAGCCACCACTCTCTTCCCTTTGCTTTTTTGGACCTAAGGAGCTTGACAACCCACCAGTATGAGCTGGTCAGCTTGATTCCTGAAGCCAGATGCCAGTAGTGACCAGCCCAACCACCACCTCTTGTAGCAGACACATCAGAAAGCTGCCACCCTGCTATACATAACCAGCCACTCCTTGGAAGTGGTTCAGCAGGACAGTCTGCGATGAGCAGTTATGCATGTTTCATTGCTCTTATCTTTCAACCCCAAATACACCCACCCTTGCCTGTGGGTTTAAGGCAATCTGCAAAATAGTCTTTATGTGTGCAAGGGGGAGACGGGTATGAGGCTAATGGGAAAAAAAATTGCCTTGGCACTCACTGAGAACTAAAAGAATCCCTGAAAACCAAGTGCAAGTAAGTATGACCAAAGCATTTTCTATCAGGTTTACTTCCAAACCTTGATGAAGACACTTGCAATACCTAATCTCACCATAAAAGCTAGCCTGGAAGTGAGGGTGGCTCCTCGTATAAAAATCTAGCAAGTATACCTTGAAACAACTTATGCTCTGTGTTAGCATTGAGTTATCTTGCATCTAAATCCATATTTTACAGTCCTAAGTAATCATTCTCTGTCTTCACACTGCCCAAAATATGGGCCATCTCACTCACTGTATGGACAATCCATGCTCACTGAGTATTCAATTTGTCTTTACTGTCTTATGTATTGGCCTTACTTGCTGCAAACCATCCAAGTGCAGCTCTGAAGACAGGATGACCTGCTGCTTCCGCACTTCCATACTACTTGCTCAATACACCAAAACACACTGAAACATTAGAAGTAACTTCTCACTTTAAAAAAATCTGAAGGCAAGTGCATTTCAAAAAGACACCTATTATTGTAAGTACCTAATCATGACCCAAACTGAAAAAAGGTAAGAACCTTTAAAAATATTCATACAACAGAATTGTCTAAATTTCAAAGTCTAACAATAGAAGATATTAAAATAGGTTCCAATGGACAGAGTTTTCTGAAGTACTACACTGGATAGTATCACAGCCTTTTTACATATGCAGAGAATATTTCCTTGATTTCAAATTATCCAACTAGCTCAATTCAATAACTAGCCTAAAATCCAAGTGACCAAGTAGAACTTCAACATAGGAATGGTTGTTTTCATTTTCCTGGATACAAATGAAGAAGTAAGCGTGACAGGAAGATCTGCTTGTTCTGCTTTCTCAAAAGATGGCAAATTTTATGTATTCCTCTAAATTATCATGGAGGCTAGTAATTCGTTTTTTAAATGCAACTATATTCATATTTACTGGTAAGTGTCATCATAGGAATGTATATCTGAATTTTAATTTAAATATAAAATTATTTATTAAATTCTTTGTACTTCCAATTCAACAATGACTTACTGGCTACTTCCACTGAAATTAAGAGCAAAAATATTATTATATTAAAAAACTATGTTTGCCTTTGTTCTTATCAGTAAAAGTAAAAAAACCTAAGAAAATTCATGTGAAGCTATCCAACTGCTTATATAAAAATGTATGGAAGTACATTGTATAGCTCCGTAAGAAAAAAAGTGTCATTAACAAAAAGGAATTAATGTCTTAAGAAAAGGTCAAGATGTTTCAGGGCAAATAAGAATCTGGGAATTTATTTTCAAGTAAATGCTAACAAATTGTTGTAAAATCTGGTTATTACAAAACAATTTTACTTAGGTAAGTTCTCTGTACTATACTGTAGTTTTACAGTTTTCACCCATTTCCAAAATATTCACTCAAGAAAGCATCACTGTACTTAATCCCCAAATTGGAAGAGAAGGCACAGATGGGTTTAGGTCAGGAGCACTGATTAATCTCTACTACCCTACTTGAGATAATCTAACATTTCAGGACAGTTTAATGAACACCTATATGTGCAACACCACAGTTATGATGAACTTAAGCCTCTGTGGAACAAATAGAGAGGATATTTGGAAGCCAGCTTCCAAGGACACACACTGGAAACTCAAACTCAAATATATCTATTTAACAGCATCTTTTGAAAAATTTTAATTACCTAGAAATGCTAATTAAAGTGTGATTAAACTCATTAGAACACCCCAGTTGCAGAGGCAGGGGCATGATGTATTTCTCCATTCCAGTTTCCAATGCCATAACGATTGCTGACCTTCCCGTTCCCACAACCTTTTACCATAGCTGTAATCACCTGGCCTTACTAAAGTCTTACAACTTTGACAATAACTGAGATTGAGACATCTGTTCAACGAGCATGTTCTGTCATGTAGGACCATCAAAACATTTATACAAAATTAACTCAAGCTGTAATTGCAAATCGCAGAACTGCTCCATTTTAGAGCACCTGACAACTATTCTTCTGATATTCTTTCAAATTTGGTTGTGAAGAAACAGCTTCCCACAGTCATAATACAAAATCCACCTACATTATCATGGCAAGTGACCAACACCTCCATGGCTCAGGAGCTGAACAAACTGGGGCTTTCTGAAACCCTGCACAAATCCTTGTGGCCGGTGCTCAGTAACCAGCAGCAGTCATTTACCACCACACACAGAGACAGCAGAAAGAAGGCACTACACTTGGACCCCACAAAAACTGGCACTACCAGCTTTGCTACATATCCTTAAGGGCCTTCTCAGCTCATATATTTTTGGCAGGCCATGGATGCAAAACCAGCTCAGCAGAATACATGAAACACAGCATAATCTGAAACATAAAAGGACAAAATTTCCCTGGCCCACTCCTAAACAATACACAGATATTCCAAAACTTTAGTATAAGTCTCTCAGTCTCCACAGCTCTCCTTGCACTAGAAAGGAAAATCTTTCCAGACTGAAGGAGAAAATGCTAATTTTTTTCCTGTATTTCCAGGAGAGAAGACACAAACCAACCTAACACCAGAGGGAGAGGGAGATCTATATCAATGTTTGTTTACGCACAATAAACTGTGTTGCCTTATTTGTTCTCCTCACTTTCAAGAAACCACGTCTTATTTAAAATACCAGCTCAGAAAGCACTAGTCATGGACAATCAGCAGAAAGAATGTCACATGTAAAGTCATGAAAGGACTAAAAAAAACCAAGGTGAAACTTGCTCTTATTAATCTGCAGGAGGTGCTGGGAGGCTGCCAAGTTAGTTAATCCAAATACACAAACAAGTTAATGATGACCTGAGGGAGCAACACTGGATTTACACATTGAAAAAGCACCGTGCAGGAAAATATTAAGTAACTGAATGTACTCTATGCTATTATTTCAAAAGCTTTTTAATTCACCAGATGGAACCATGTACCAAACAGAGAAGCAGAGGCTCCCCAAGGAATCCTGTTGCAGTCCCCATTCCCATCACAGGATGGGAATTTGCAACAGAAACTTCAAAGCAAAACTAAGAAGTCCCCTGGTTATAAGTGCTTTTGGAATACCCTGCCATGCACCTTCTAGGGACCAAAATTTCTTGTTGTGTTCAGCAAGTTCACATGATCTAAACAAGAAATACTTTATTTTTTAAATTATCAGAGTGTAATAGAGAGACAAAACCATGACCTGTTCTGAGTTTCCATTCAAGCTACAGTTTCCATATTTTAATACCAACAGCGGAAGCCTGAATTCTCTAGAAAGGAAGGAAACCTACTTGTTCACTCCTGGCTTCAAAGATGCATATGAAAGCATTTTGTTTTCCAGTCAATTGCTGATGTTAAGTTAAAAAAAAAATTGTCAGTCTCTCTGAGAAGAGTGAAATTATCCACGTTCTTAAAATGCTTTCAAAGTTAACTGTGGGAGAAATAAAAGGCATCACTTCTAGTTTCACAAATAGATCAGTTTACATCCTAAAGACAGGATCAGACTACTTATATAAACATGGGACAGAAACGTCTACAAATCTACTGACAAACAATTCCTAAAATAATTGAATCATGTTCCTGTTTAAAATAATTCTATATTACATTTTTTCTTTTTTAAATAATTCTCTAAAAACATCACAAAAAAGAACAAGTATCTTGCCACTTTGCCCCTCCCCCCAAAATGATAACACTTCCCAGTTATCAGAAATATCTGGTATGAACAGGATCACTGTATGTCTTTTACTCCTACATTCACCCACATTCATATGTTCCACTGCATTTTTATTTCATTTTGAAGATAGAGTAGAATGAAAACAGAACTGATGGTTGGTTTATTATGAATCAAGTATCTCCCCACTAAGCCAACAACCCTTCTGCTGAATCAGGAAGTTTAGAATTCAGCTGCAATAAGAGATTCCTACATTGCACTGAGGACAGGCTACTCAAAAAGAATCAGATTTTTCTGTCAACACAATGTTTATATTGCAGGACAATCTCAAGTACACTCAAAACAAATAAGCATTTAACATGCTGAATGATTACCCTTATAAAATAGATACAGACATTAATTACTGAAAATAAGTCTCCCTTTTTCCTTCTCACTCCTATGCCAGGTATTAAAATACTCCTTTGCTCAATTTGTCTTTAACACATAGGCACATTCCAGTATTTTGAGGGCTATAACTTTGCTTAGTACCTTAGAAGCATTTGTGCCAATCTTCTGTATTTCATGTAATTCAGGTAATGATATAACAAGATTTGCTTTAGCAGTTGATAGAAGCACCATAAAACGTTCTGCTGAGATCCTAAAAAGGTACACCTCACCCAGTGATCCCACCAGACTTCTCCACACTTCCTAAATGTGTTCATCTATGTAGTTTCATTTGGTTGTGCAGACATACTCAGCTGTCATTCAGGTTAAGTTCATTTGTCAGAAATCAGTGGTGGTATAATTGGCCTGTAGGAATGAAAATTTCTTGAAACAATACTTAAAATATTATCTTAGTGAGTGTAAGACACCCACACGGTCTGTTTAGGCACTCATTAGCCACCATCAAGTCTGAACCGCAGCTAATAAAACAACGATTACTGGTCTTTCCTGGGAATCACCTGTCCTGATTCCCTTCACATGGTGTGTACGGAAGAAAGGCTGAGCAAAACCTTGTCACCCTCTTGCACATTCTACAGCTGTCTTTTCAGTCCTACCAGGACAAACTGGAATGCAGTGATAACAGACTTTTCCATTCCATTAGACCACTTTGATGTGATACTTTATGGAAAAGGAAGTTTAGAAAAATAAAACACCTGGGAAAGTACATTACTTGTATTTTAGTATAAAATTATCAACATCTAGCACTTATTTTCAGCCACTTAAGTTTCTACTAATCCAGAATGTATCTGCAACCACTGCCACCACTACTCTGTCTCTGTTTTGCTGCTTTTTGATCCACTTGTGAATAATGCACACACAGATGGAAAGTCAGCTTTGTGTCCTCAACATGAAAGCAAGTCATTGATAATCTAAAATCGTCTGGTGACCCAAGCCCACCAATTCACATTCCCCCACTGCTGGCAAAGACGTGACACCACCTTCCTGCTCTTCAGCCAACTTCAAATAGGAGATAAAAACAGTAACTGAGGAAACACCCCAAACCCCTCAATACTTAGCCACAGTGACAGTCCACGAAGTACAGAATCCTATCTTCAGGAGACCCAGCACAGACTATGTACTGCACACTGAAGATGACACAAGTAAAAATTATTTCTTTCCCCACCAATCAGCAGCACAGCATCCACTTGGGTCAGACTGACTCTGGACTATCACCACTAACACTGACAGATTTGTAAAGCTCCTTGTTGAACCCATTTTTTTGTTTTGACTCTTCACAATATGTTGTGAAAATAAGTTCTATAACTCATGTCAAGTGTAAAGCATATTTTTTTGCATTGTGCTCAGTACCCCTAATTCTTGAAATAGTGAAAAAATAATTTCCTATTAATTTCCTCCCACTATTTATAATTATCTTTCATGTCCTCCTTCAAGCACATCAACTTCAAACCAAAATTAGTTTCTTTACTTCTTTTTCTCTTTTAATGGAGAAGCCATTTCATGAGGTTCCCCATTACCTCTCTTTTTATTCCAGTGGCTAAATATCCCAGAATATTTAGAATTACATCAGTCCAAGAAAAGAAGCAAATGTTCAAACATTTACAAAATTTTGGTGGGAAATAATTTTGCCTAGGATTTTAGAAACAGGCTGTAGATTTTTTGATTTCTATTCTGTCTGTACAGAAGCTCAGAAACATTGCAGCATTTCAGCAAGTATGTAGGAGGCAGGGCCCAACCTGCCTGTACACAATAACTGGGTCACAGAATTCAACATCCATCTCATTATGAGACTTGCAGCAGGTGATGGAACAGGGACACATGCTCTACTTCTGATTACAAGATGCTGTATCTCTTTTGTCTTTCTTGATTAGGGAAAAAGAATGAATCCACAGCCTCACCATCCTGCTGCAGAGTTATCCTGGTCTCTCAATTTTTTAAGCCAAGCATTTTCCCATCACCCAAACCTCAAAAATGGGCATTTTCTTCATAATGCAATTCAAAAACAAGTTTTCATAGTAATGTATGTTAAAAGAAAACAGAGTTTGTAAAGCCTAAGATGTGCATATACACATTTTTCTGGACTTATCCCAGACAAAAGTGAAACAAAACCATTTACAGCAGGATGAGAGATGGCACCACAGTGCCAAGTGCAGTAGCTCCAAACTACACATGAAAGTGATCACAAGCAGATCACTGTGATGTGAATAACATACAGGTTGTCACAGTCATCAGCTATGAAATAAACACATAAACCCCCAGTATTTTAGTATTGTTTAAGCAGAGAAGTCTGTTTTCCCTGACACATCTGTTGAATATGGCAAAGAAAACACAGTATCTTTACCTGTAGCTTGTGAACACTCTAGAATGCAACACCCAAGACCATATATTACAAAAAGCTGTCTCTCCAGAGTACTTTTTTTCATGTAATAACAAGGAAATTGTTATTTTGAAACAAACCAAGTTCTGACACACTTAAGATCTATCTAACTTAAAACCCTAGAGCTACCATTTGACACTTTCTATAAGCTGTTTTTCCCATCTAGGAAAAAAGATTTTAATAAGTTCACATATTAAACCACAACTCTCCATCACATAATAAAGTCCTTCAAATTCAATACCTCCTTAAGTGAGTCATCACAAGTTGCACATTACAATCACTTCTTAATTGATCTAGAAATAAATACAATATTGACAAAAGTGCCAACAAACACATTTAAGACAGCAAATTTCTAATGGAAAACAGAGAAAACCAAGACATAAAGAATTCTGAATACTCATTAAAACGAAAAATGCCTTCTGCAATTACTCAATAGGAAGATGAATAAATCTATTCATTGAAATTAGCAAATTGAGTTTGCCTTCTTTTCTCTGAATTCTATTAATATACAGACATTGTGATACAAAATAAATCTGCACACGCGCTTGGATCCATTTTCATTCTGTTTTGAACTGGAATGTCTTGTCTTTGCCAATTTATTAACAGAGACACAGAAACGTGACTATTTCTGCCTTCTGCCTTTCTCTAGATGCATCTTCTTTCATCTGTCCTACATACTTACCTACGTTAGATTTGTGACCAGTTCCTGTATAAATTGGCAGAAGTTTATATGCACTAAAAAATTTAACAACCATGTATTTTTATATCACTGTCCAGAAACAAATTAGAAGATTCCTGTGTTTGGTTTTTGTCACGTTTCTTGGGCCTTATATAATCAGAGTTTCTAGTACAATCATGTCTTTGTTTATTTTCTCTACACCTGATCAACATGCCTATTTGGAAAAAGCAAGTTAATTTCAATTTGGAAGTTGTCTGTATTGCGAAAGCAATAATGTTCTATGTAAGAAAACATTTAGGCACTTAAGCCCTTAGCACCTGTAACTAACACTCCAGCTTGTGACTTTAGATCCCAATAGGAAAGATTTGGGTTGGAAACATTGTGTATTTGGTCAACAGTTTCAAGACAGCTCCTTCAGAACTTGTGATTAAAATGTAATTCAAGGTTAACAAACTACACACCACCCACCTTTAAAAAGCTAAAAGAGTTTTAACTGCAGCTAAGGAACTAAGGTACATGTACAAGTTACAGTGCAAGGTTGCTTGGAATCCAAAGTACCTGCATGCTCTGAGCAGTCAGAACGCACCCAGCTCTGTGCCCTGACTGAGGGACTGCTCCACACAACAGGTGCAGAGATTTCCCCTCAGCACCCCACTGCAGAAAACAAGTCACCCCTAATCTGGAGTCAAACTGCCTTCTGGTTTAGGATATTCTGTGAGAGAAAGCTTCAAGACATTCACGTGAAGATTTGAAGGCAGTCACTAAGGGCTGACTGGAGGTGGACCCCTATGTATCAGCAGATTACTGGTGACTTAATGGCAGGCAGGACAGGAGCAGACAAGGGAAGGACTTTGAAGGGAGGTCTGGAACCCTGTACAGAACTCACCCAGAAAGAGGGATTCTGCAGAATAAAAAAAAAATAATTACATTATACAATCAACAGTCTTGTAAATTTTTTGCAGCAGAATTGTGTTTCAGAGAGAAGCACATCCAGATGCTGTGTATTACAAGAACAGAGAATACATTGCAGCAATTGACAAAAGAGACTATGCCATATTATCCCATAGGAGAGAATATATCCTACAGATAGTACTACAGGATTTGAAATGACTAAGACTTAAATATAGCCTTGACATGACGCTGAATTTGGAAAATATTTTCCTGTTTATGAGCTCAAGAGAGTGACAGAACAATGGTATCATTCACAGAAAATCATGAAAGGACATAAAAGGAATTTTAGAAATGGTAATGACATTATATTATGAACTGTATTATTCAAGAAAGCAATGTACTTTTTAAAATTACAAGTGCTTCCAAAAATTTACTTGAAAACCAGTAATAATACTGACAAAGTACTTCCCAATGCAATTTAACACTGCTTTTTAAAAGTTCACAGTATGTATTCAGACATTGAAAGGAATGAAAAATTTACTTTATATTTTTGTAATTGATGCAATCACAGTTTTAGCTAGTGATACCATGTCAGAATAATTAATCTTAAAATGGTGATGTATTAAATCCAGTCTTGAACAAATTATTGTGCAATCTGCATCCCAAACACATAATACGGTGAAACTGCTAGTGACAATCCAGGAAAATAACACACAAATAATTCAGCCTTTCTAAATTAAACTTAGGTTTGTGCACAAAAATATAATAATAATTATTAATATTATTATTACTAATACTATTTTTAAGCTTTTCATTTAGCTTAACAACATAGTAAGTAAAAAACAAGGGGTTTTACTTCCCTCTAAACAAACTACAATTCCTTACCTTCTTATTTCTTCTGTACCCCAACAGATCAACTCATGCTATGTTTTCATCCGCTATTGTCACTAGTGAGTGAGCAACTTAAAAAATAGGAAGAGGAAGCCCTTCCATTAAAATAATCTTAAAATAGTATCTGTCCAAAAATATCCACTTCAATTTAAAAAAAAAATTGTAGTGTGTGTTACCCTCAAGTAATGATTTATTGAGGAGGATACCTCTGTAGCTTCTAAGTTAGGACTGACATCTGAACAAGACACACCCAGGCACAAGTATATCAAACAGAAGTAAGCCTGGTTTTCCAAGAAGACAAGAAAGGCACTTCTATCATCACATAAAATCTGGAAAGCAGGTTTTTTCTGCTCCATTAATTCCACTGAAAGCAATGCACATTCACAAGAACCTCTAAAACAATGTTCTTCAACTAAAATCACTAGTTCTGCTGCTCCTCTTCTAATAGTTTCAAGTGCTTTTCATTATGGATATTAGGAGATGAAAGTACTGAACTGTCATATCAAGGAACACAACCAGCTCTCCTGCATTATCTCAGTTCTTCCCAGACAACTTCCTCCACAATTAATCTTTTGGAGAATCTGTCATGTTAATCACATTTCTCAATGCAAGGTAGACATTGCCCAACTTAAGATCCCTTTGGATCTCTTGGTCCTTGACAACCAGCTACTCCTGCTTTCCCATCCAAGGAGCCACACACCGTTCATTCTGAGCAGCAACAGAGAGGATTCTCTTCCCCAGTCATCTCCTTGCCAACATCCTAATAATAAAGGTACTACCATCTTCTTGCCCCCACTTCTTTCTTCCCACTACAAACAGAACAGTGCTTAGATGATAATGGTCCTTTACCACTCTTCACAGAAATTCAGTTATAGAGTCCAGAACAGATCTTTTTTCAAGATATTCTTCAGTCTTAAAGAAAACACATTATTTTGAAACAATATCCTGAAAGACAGCTATGGTGTTAGAAAAAGAGCTGTGCATCAGTAGCTTTACCCTTCTTTACCCATAGCACTGAAATCCACAGTACAGATGTTCACCACTTTTAGTAATTTCACTGCTATTCAAAAGCAGAATTAAACCCAAAAAACTCAGCAATGTTCACTGGTTGAGGCAGAAACCAGTGTGGTGAGGCACAAACCAGAAAGTGTTTTAACTTTCTACTCCAGAGTACCAGAACAAATGAATGTTGGCTGCGTAATGCAAGCCTTAGCCTAATGTTCATACTTACATCTGCTACTCCTCAGCCGTCAGACTGAAGAGCAACACCAATAAGCTACACAGCTCTGCTAAAGCTGATTTAAATGCAAATGAGAATCAGCCAACAGGCAGAGGAATAACAAGCTTCTGAAAAAAACCCACTTATCTCAAAACCAAAAATGATGTTCCAGAGTGTTTCAGATTATTCCTTAAAAGCATTTGAACTGAGTGTCAGCAAATACCAGCTCATGAAAGAAGATTTAAGTAAAAAAACATGTGCTAACATTGTAATATTGCTTTCTGACTTCTAAATAAAACTGAAGTAGAACAACCACTTGAAATATTTAATTAGGCAGGAAATCTAAATCTCATATCCAATTTTCTTTCACCAAAACCTCTTTATCCTCAACATTACAGTAACTTCATTTATTCTTAATATTAACAGGTGCTATTTTAATTTAGTGCCAGAGACAGGATAGGACATAAGCATAATATTACATTTGGAAACTTGAGTGAAATTTGGCAGAAGCTGCCGTGTTGAGGTATCTCAGACACTGCACATGTGCTCCTTGCTGTGAACTGTGCCAGCTATGAAAACTAAACCACTTTAAGGTAAGACGTCTTGCAGATCAGATGTATGGACTGCCCTTTCTTCATATTCCAGACAATACGGGACACAAAAACCAATCCCATAATGGCCGTCTGGGCACACATTGTTTCCTTCTGCTTTACAGCCAACCCCAAAAGTGTGCAGTGATACCAGTGTTCAACATGTTTTTTCATTAATTCTGCTTCATACCACCCAGAAATTGTATTTTTAAAGAAGTCACTCATGCATGAAGGCAACCACTGTCTCACACTGAGAAACACAGAAGATTAAGCAGGTTGGAGCTAAAAAGCAACAGTTAGCATGATTATTTTAATTTTTTCATTGAGGAAAATTCTTCCCATTCTTTTTTCACTTTCAAGCTAAGCAACTCCTTAAGAGCCAAAATTGACTAAATTTCATTCTATTACAACTTTTCCCAGGTAGAAGCCTAACTTTTGAGGGTTATCACACAGGGAACCAAAACAACATAGAAAAATGTGAAGAAAAATTTTTGAATTATTTTGAAGTTTAACAGTAAGTTTCCCAGCTAGGTTGCCCCCTTCTAAGGTCTCCCATTCACTGTAATCTTGCCTTCTTTAACTGAACAGAGTAGGAATTTTTTTGCAGAAGTATTATGTCACTACTTAGAAACAAAAAAGAAAATAAATTATTTAACTTTGCGAGTAAATTCACACTTGGATTTTCCAGTATAGCCTGCAAATATAAAAAAATCTTCTATTTATTTTAAACCATAATAGCTATAAATTCCCATTTGTTTTCCTGTATCAGGATTTAAAATCATAATGTCCGTCTTTGAAAAGAAAGATACATATAACAGCTTTTTTTTTTTAAAAAAGAAGCCATGAATTGAAACAACTCAAATTTCATGCCCAGAAGTGATATGATCAATGACAGCCATTACTATTCCATTTCCTTATTACTGTATCTCAAGCTGTTAAAAAATTTTCAAACATTAAGTAGGAAACAGTACTCAACAGTACTCAAACAATTGCTAAGAATATTAAATTAGAATACAACCACATTGTTTAGATGTCGATTCTCCTGCTCCTCAGTAGCAGAATTTGCTTTCCTGGAAAAGAAAGAAGAATTGAATCCATATTTCAAGAGAATACCTGGCACATCAGCCTGCAGGATACTTTACACAGGACTGCCATATCCTCCCTGAGGAAGTTGACCATGGCACTTGGGGACAGTTTTGTGGTGAGCACGGTGGTGCTGGGTTAATGGTTGGACTTAATGATCACAGAAGTCTTTTCTGACCTTAACAATTCAGTGATTCTAGAACGCAGTCAGAAATGCACATTGATGGATTCAAGACAGTGGGCAAGAAGTCTGAATCTGCAGTCTGGTGGTTAGATACCTCACCTACACACAAACCACTGGCTTATGCCACTCAGAAGAAGAGAAAAACGTGGGCTAGAAATCCCTCAGGTTGAGACGGACCTAGGAACAAGGCCTCCTACTTCTTGGACTCATCAGCTAATTAACTGCCAGTCTACTACATATAAGATAGGTACCAAAAGCATCTTCCAAAGAGAAAACTGCAGAAAGGGATATCAGATTTATTTTCTGATAAATATAAGGGTCATACAAATGTCTAAGGTATACCCTGGTTTCCTACCAACCAGCTTCACTGTACCAGTGCTCCACATAATGGATTTCAAATTCTAATCAGGAAATCAGAATCCCATCATCATATGGTCCTTAGATACCTGCCTCCATGCTTTCTCAGCCAGGATCCTGATCATTATGAGCCGTGGTGTTGAACACCACAAGGCTTACATTCTTTTTTAAACCTGGGACATAAAACCTTCCACTGCAGTTTAAACAGTATTTGCTTTATTTTTTCCAACACAACAGGCTTTAGGATTTTAAATGGGAAGAAAGTAGGTCAGGTCTTCCTACTGAAGCTTTTTAAAATGACTTTTTCTTAAAATTTTGTAGCTAAATCCTGAAAAATGCATCCGCCTTTTATATCTTCCATTAATATCTTTCAAATATAAATATCTGAAGAGCACACTGATTTACTAAGAGCCTTACAAGTAGCAAGTGTCTATAAATATTAGTCAGAAAAATAGTTAAACATAATTCCAGTTTTTGATTCCTTTGTAGCAGGTCTGATTTATCTTTGATCACATATTTTAGCAGTAAGTCATTAAAAATGCACAAAGAATTTGTCTGTGCACAGATCAGCCACAGAATACTGATCTGAACATTTAACAGCCTAAGGAAAAACACAAAAACCATAAAATGGAACCCACGCATTTGAAGCAATCGAACACCTGCCTGTCTTTCAATACCACTTTCATAGGACTGCCTGCATTCCTAAATCAGAGGATACACCACGAGTCTCTACTGTTTGAACAATCTTGCTACTTGAAGACAATTTTCAGAGAGTTTAAAACACAAAATTTTCTGTGTTTCTGTTGGTGCACTGCAATAACAAGGAAGCTACTATTCACTTCTTTTATCAGCAATAGTACAAAGAATAAGACACACCCTTCTCAGGGAACTGGAAAAACCTGCTACGTGAAAGCTGAAAAGTCTCCAACTACCCATTCCTTCATTTTGCTCTTTCAACAGAACTGAAGGAGGCTGCAAGGACTTGGCCTTAGCCTAAAAAAAATAAAGCTGAGCAGAAAAGCAAGGGCTGTGTATAAACACACTGAAATAATTATAAAACAGTACGAAAAATCTATTTAAAATAAAAGGACAATCTTGGCACAAGATTGTTACCAACTGATGATGAATAAATTTAGGTTGAACACTGTAAGCAGCTTCATCATGTTGAGGAATTTAGCACTGGAAGAGGCTTCTAATTAAAATAGTGAGAGGAAAAAGCTCAGCTGCTTTGAAGTCAGTGCTCCATATGTCTATGTCTGTATGACATAAAGCCTACAAGAGCACAAAAATAAACTTGATGAATAGGCAGGTCCTTTCCTGTCCCACGTTCCTAAGAGAACAATAACTGTCAAGTAAATAACATCATTCTGATACAACTCTAAGATATAGCCATCTGTCAGGCAATACCCCTGAATAATTACACCACAAAAAAAAAGAAAGTAAAACCAGATATTAATACCACAGCAGGACAAACTTTGCCAAGAATAAACTTCACAGAGTGTCTTTTCATAAATGTCTTAGACCCATAACCTCACTTCTCATTAGTTCATGCTGCCTCTTCAGAAAGCACACCTCTCATGCTGTACTCACAAATCTGAAAGAGCTCAGGTTATTTGGTCTCCATGCAACCAGGCAGTCCTACGATCTGCACCCCTAGCATTCTGCACACACAGAGTAGATCATCTTACCCCAAACAAGATGACATCTAGTATGCTCAACAGGCTCTTTATTTGGTACAATCCTTACTATCTTCATCTCAGGCAGGAATCAAAAACAGCTTTGCTGGTGAAAGGTTCAAATCGCCACTTTAGCCCTCACATCATTAACCAGAAAAACTACAGCAATCATGAAGGTCTAAGACAATTGCTTAGACATGAACAGTCCCAGGAATAACACATTCTATTAGACTGACGTTTATAATTTGAAAGAACAGACAGTCTTTCAGGCATACCAGCCTTTCAACTTGCTCGACATTCAAAGATATATCCCTATCCCTTGCAAAACTACTGTGGTTAAACCCATGGAAAGTTTTTCAGAACAAGAATAAAACTTGTGTCTGAGCCATACAGTTTATGTAAATTAATCTCAATCTGTATTTTTCTTAGCTTTATTCTCTTAGCAAAGCACAGAGCATGGTAGCTGCAAGACAGCACTACAATCCATTTTCAGTTTGTTTATATCACACCACAGCATTTTCCTACCATTTTAGTTCATCTGCTTATAATAGAATACCAGTGCTTTTTAACCCTGTCACCAAAACAGCACACACTCTTTTATTCACTATGAGAGCCTACAGATCTGATTTATAGTATATTCTAGACTTATGGCTGTGTATTTCAGATAGGTTTGAAAAAAGGTGTGCTGAAAGACCCATAAAAGACCTCCCATTAGCCCTGCTGAGAACAAGCAGACACATTTTACTTGACCTACCCTACTAATCTCAGCAAACTGGTCCTTAGCAGCAGATGCCAAGCTCAAATGACCACTTTCACATCTTTGTTGCAACTCCACCTCAAGTCTTTGATCATTTTTCATCTGGAAGTGCCAAATGGATTTCTGCTTCTTGGCCTCCGTACAGCCTCCTCATAACCCACCAGCTGATCTCCCTAGCACCATGAAGTGGGAATACTCATCTCAACTTTAGCTGCATTTCTCTCCATCACATGCAGAAAGGGATATATTGGATACTGCAAAGATAAATTTCAGTTAACTGTTTGTAGACCATTTTGATTATTTTGCCATAGTGTTAGATAGCAAAATACAAAACTACAACAATATAATATATAGGCCCTCGGACAATAAAATTTTGACATTCAGCAGTCTGATACAAAAGTAGATAAACTTGAGGATGAAATCTACTTGAACTGGTTTTCATTTCTCTAAATATTACAAAATTGTAAATACACAAATTGCTTGAAGTGTTACTCATTCTTGCAGAAACTTACGTTAAAGTGGAATAAAGTTACTAAGAATATTTTGTATTACGAAAGGTCTTTCCCTTAAGGTAAGCATTAAAAAAGGCAACTGAACTCTTCAGAAACACTGTAAGCACTGCAAAGTATACAAACGGAAAAGCTGTCTATACAAAACTAACTTAGAGCACTCAGAAAACACGCAGATGTTAAGAACTGTACCCATCTCAAAATACTCTTGGCTTTTTGTCTTCTGCTTCTTCCAACCTGCACCCACAAACAATTTACAGAATTCCCTTTCAGATATTCTGGTTACTCTCCTACACTCATCCCAACCAGTTTCCAGGCAGCCTGAATTATTTTGTCACTGCAATGACAGCAAAGAAATGCTGTGTCCCAAGTAGCACAGCCATTTTTTAGTATATTATTTTGAAACAATACTTTCTGAAATACTGTCTTGGAAATATAACTAGGGGATCTCAGGATCTCAGGTATAGATGTTTATGCTAGGCTTCAGGCTGATAGTCACACAAACTTGCAGTTTTTATTGGCAAGGTTCTTCTTTCTTCATTTATTTTAATTCCAAGTTTGTAAAACTACATAGCGGTCTGGGAGTGGTTCAACCCCATGCCAAGTCACAAGCTAAAGACTCCCATGAAAATAGGTCAGATCAGGAACCCTCTGATAAGACATCAGCAACAGAGAAAGAAATGTGCCCCACCTTGACCGCCAGAACACAGCCCAGTTTAGCTACATGGAGGAAACGTCTCAGCATCAATTGCGGAACTACTACAAGAAGAAGTCCAAGCCAGCCTGACAATACTGTTTGTTCTCTCTTCAGCATTGTCTAACAAAGAAAAGGAAACACAGAAAAAACACTATGCCCCACGACAATGCAATTTACTGATTGGGAACCACTGACCTAGGCAGTCGTACCACTACATCAATTCATGTCAGAGCTGAAGCCAGCTCCTTACCTGGTGACCCGAATAGATCATGCCTTGACCCCTTACAAAGAGGCTTTTATTTAAAGTTTTTACCATCCACCTTTTGTTACAAGATTCCTGTAGGATCCAGTGGATTAGTTGAGCTTTTCCTTTAGCTTTACTATTTCCAGGACTACTTCCCTGTTCCCCTCCAGTACAAGTTCAGGAAATTCTCCTGAAATGTGCCGATTCTACAAAAAGAATGGCAAGCATCTGACATTTTCCTTTCTATACCTTGTCACTCTTTTTGCTTTTTTCCCCAGCCTGAGAAAGGTTTCACTGAAGAGGAAGGTGGGGAAGACTCATTAGTGAGAGAGGTTTGATGCAACAATCATCTGAAACTCAAGGTCAAATGTTTCCCTTGGCAACAGCTGCAGATGCACACATATACCCACACACATTCAGTCTCCTTGCAGTGAGGACTTTGTACTTAAAACATACATCACAAAAGAATTTTTATGCATAGTAGATGTGCATATGAGAAAGAGTTTAAGCATAGAAACATCCAATCCCCCCGAAAAAAAAATTATCTAACTACAAAGATAACTACAAAGTTTCCCATGTGTTTGTAACTTCTAGTTTCTAGATTTGTGAGGGGATCTGCAACATGTAAACACTGGATTTTGGACTACCTTTCCTATTACAATATAGTAAAAAACATCACAAGATTTAGCACAAGGTAATTAGACATCAGGCTTTCAGTCAGGCTGTGGCATGTTCTTACTTCTCCATTGGGAAGGCAGGCTATGTGTGCCTGTCACACACACCCGTATCAAATCTCAGATCTCTAGTCAAGCATTCAAGTGGGGAGATAACATCTTGGCATACTACTCAAGAATGAGTTCTCAAGAAGAAAAGGTCATATTATTACTTACTAATTCAGAACAATATTTAATTTAATGCCTCTAAAAAGCATTCCAAGAACTACAGAGAGATCTATTTCTTTCTAAAGGCAGCAAAATACATACAGAGGAAGATATTCTCCTAATCTCCACTATTCAGGAAATGATATAAGGAACAACAGCAGAGAGATATTAACAGTTGTTAAAGCAGAATCAAAACCTAGCCCTGCTTGAGAAAGGAAGGTGACAGTATGCTTTTCATTCATGTGTGATGGCCAGCACATGGGTTGTGAGGCCCGCATTAATTAGAGGGCACGAAGGGAAGGTTAACCCTTGGCTCACTGTCCTCTCAAATGCACACCTAAAAATAAGGGAAATCAGCATTTGAATTTGACCTGCCAGTGAATGAGAAGCACCCCAGTGCAAGGACAGGGATGAAGACGTCTGGCCTCTGTAGTGAGGACACTGTCGTTGTAGCCTGGGAGCCAGGAGCAACAGAAGCGTGCTGGAATCCTGCAGACGGACTGCAGCAACTCCAACCATGCCTGTGCAGGCACTGGAAGAAAGACACACTCTTATTTTTAACCCACTGCTGAGCGACCTTATGAGCTGCAAATTAGCAGCTAAACAAATGTCTAACCGTAAGTATCACACACAAGACGAGATTTGCTTTTAGACAACTGAGGATAACTAAATTTATTACTCAGATCTTTACAATGTGGGCAAACGTAAGAAATCTCAATTAAAACATGTAGCTGCTCTGACACAGTAGATTAATACAAACATACCGAACAGACACAGAAGGTCCAATTACTTAATACTTCCCTGTTACTATGGTCTGTTAGTCTTAGATCATATTAATGTGCATGTATGTACATTTTCTTGTCAAGAATCCGGAGATACTCCATTCGTATTACCAAATTGGTGTTTTTTTCATAGAATCATAGAATGGTTTGGGTTGGAAGGGACCTTAAAAATCACGTAGTTCCAACTCCACTGCTGTGGGCAGGGATAGCCCCCATCTAGATCAGGTTATTTAAAACCTCATCCGACACAGCCTTGAACACTGCCAGGGATGAGGCATCCACAACTTTTGTTTTTTCTTCCTGAAGTACCCACCATTCCAATTAACCCACTTGTGAAAATGTACAATACACCTCCTGGCACTATGTGTCACTCTAGACTCTCACCTGTGATGACAGCAGGTTTGTTTCAATAAGCTGCAGTGTTTTGATAAGTAATGCGTGTGTCTGTTGAACTGATATATACATTTTAAATATTAATGCTATATCAGAGCTAAATGAAAGCTTTAGAGCAGACAGAGTAAGTGATTTAATAAGGCAGGACATTCAACTCCCTGATGTAAGTTAGCAGCATTTAAAAATGGTGAGCTCAGTCCTAGGAAAAAGAAACCAGAATGCCTCTTGTTTTCTTTCAAGTGTAATTGCTATCACCCATAGGAAGTCAAAACAGCTGTCTGGAATTCATTAAATAGTGTGATAAAGCTGAAAGTCTGAGGAGTAAGATACAAACTCAACATTAATGAAGTGACATTTACTCAACAGCCATCAGCGATTACACGTCCACCTACACAACAAAGCTACAGAATTTAACACTATGTTACAATTGCTGTCTGCCTCTATCCACAGAGCAGTTAAATGGGGTATTTACCTAAACCTATCTTCCTACAGGATGCTTTAGTTCCGGACCATAAGGAAAAGCTAACACCACCTTTGGTTTGTTGAGCCAGAAGTGAACCACTTCTCTGGTATAGAGTTACTGGGTTGAGATGACCCATCTTCATATTACACATGTTGGTTGTTTCTCCGTACTTTTTTTCAGTCATTTAAGGTGATGATAACCAGCCAGTACTGATTTGGGTCACTCACACACCACACAACTCTTCTCTAAATATGAAAAGAAAAAGAGCATTCGGCAAAATTTCTTAAGCTCCCTTGGTATTCTATGACTTATTAAATATAATTAGCAGATCAGCCAGCTTCTACTGTGAGAAAAGGTTACCGAGTTTACAAACCTTTCCTAACAGGTATTACCTAAGACTCCTGTACTGTGTGGAACATGTGGACTTGTTTTTAAACAAAATCCAAATATTTGTCATATTAACGCCTGCACACGACTTTTAAAATCAGGCATCTGGAAAAAAAGCATGTTTTACAACTCTGCTAGATATATCTTTCTGTACCTGAAATATTTAAACTCTTCTTCCACAGCCATGTCAGCTGAAAAGTCTTCTTTTCAGACATATGTCTGTATTGGTTTCTAACAGCCTTCTGTTCCCATCCCAAACTTTATTCCTTTGGAAATGAAGGTATTTAATAGTCTTCATGTATCAATGTGAACAAGTTCAATAAAAGGCCCTAATGAGAAGGAATCTTCATTATGTAATAAATGCATATGCCATGAAATCAGGAGTTAAAATAATGTTTAATACAGTACATAGCATTAGAAAACAGTTTCCATAGCTTCTGGGAAGCAAAAGCCTTTACAGCTGGCACAATAAAGTTTTCAACTTTTCTCCAGTCCTCGATGTGGGCATTTGACTCCCAGTAAGTCACTTGTAACTTGCACCTTGTAACTTCTCTCCTCCAGTAACTGCCTTGTGAATCCTTCCCTTCGTGGCACAGCCGAACTTTGCACATCTAACTGCCCAGGAAGACATTTTCCTCCACTTCTGCAGTCCAGAAATCTACTATTTCCAGTGACAGTTTCTCCCTCAGTCTGGCTGCGAGCATGCCCACCATCTTCCAGCATCAATAAACAGATGGAGACTACAACAGCATTCAACCATCTGCATTTGCAAGTTGTAGCCATGGTTCTAAACAAAGGAAAACATCTGTCTTTTCTACACTCAATCCAAAAATGTGTTTATTGGACAACTGACTTCTATCTTGCCTCAGTACTCAGCTGCTGCACATGATTTTTGCTCTCCATTTTAAGGATCAAGGTTTCTTGAAGCCAGCCAGTCTTCCCTGGGAAGTACCCAGGGTGTCTCGCCAGGTCCCACGGCACAGACACGTGACTCTCACAGCAGTCAGATGGGGGACCAAAGGCACCCTCAGCACTTCGCTCAAAGCATGCCATTCACAGTTTTATCCTCTGAGGTTTGCTTGCCATTTCGATAC
Organism: Lycocorax pyrrhopterus obiensis; assembly: GCA_014706295.1. Classification (NCBI taxonomy): domain Eukaryota; kingdom Metazoa; phylum Chordata; class Aves; order Passeriformes; family Paradisaeidae; genus Lycocorax; species Lycocorax pyrrhopterus. The sequence goes on along the minus strand of JACSVZ010000002.1, from coordinate 16,025,949 downwards.
CCTTGCTCAGACTGGTGGAGGCAGCTGGAAGGTGGTCCAAGTCACTGTCTGTATCGTATTTCAAACACTCACAAGCTTTCGAAGCAGGGAGTCATGAACTGCAGCTTAAGCAGGGCCCTTTCAGACTCGATGGGCTGTAGTACTTGTAGCGTCATTTCAATACCAAGACAAAGTTTCTAGCACGTATAATCTTGATGTTATTAAAGTCACAGATTTGGATCCTTGGAGGAGTAAACAATCTTTGATTAAGAAGCCTGCAAGCTCTGTGGTACAGACTGGATGTTCCCATCCTCATAGGAAATTAAATGCTGGGACTGCAGTCACAGGTTAGCTCAAGGTGTACTGGAGGTAACACAGATTTACTGCATCAGTTAACCTTGGAGACTAGGCAGGAAAAGGCTCCTTTTAGGGTCTTTGGGATTCCCAGATGGCAAGAGAGCAGCAGCAGTGCGAGGACAGGGTGTGCCCCAGGCAAGGCAGCTAACAAAGGGCTGCTGTTTGTCCTGGTGGGAGCAGCTCTAACTGCCTTGGGCTGCTAGGAGGGAAAGCATTAATGGAGGAGCAAAGATTTTTAGATATGATTTAGAGTAGAGATTTCACACCTTTGTTAAGCTTTAGCCTTCATTCACCTTAACTAAGTAGGAAGCTGCTCAATGAGAGGTTGGTTTTGGTCACTTCTCCAGCCTTGCTAGTTTCAAAATGATGCAGCTTTTGCGTTCCCCCTTCCACATGCACATTTCACTCATAATGCAATCCTAACACAGAAGTTAACTGTGTTCACAGCTTCCCAAATGACCCAGATTACAAGGAGATAATTAACTGCTCATGAACAGCTATTCATTGAAAATGTCTATCACAGCATCTATTAAGCCATTGAAAACCTTTATTACTATATCTGTCAAACCTCTGAAGAAATTCAGGACTGTTTCTTTCGATTCAGAATTAGACCAGATTTAATTCTTGTTTTGCAACTATTCTGGACTGTGATAAATAAGCAAGGCTTTTTATCAGCTGAACTTGTAAGGTGTTTTCTAAAAACATAAAAAACCCCTCTCCATATGCCAACTGAAGCTTCTGATTCGGTCACATCGATGTGTGAAATAAATATACTTCACTCTCGTGTACAATTAGCAATGTCAAGTCTGTTTCTTTAGATAGCATTCATGGCATATTGTCTGAAACAGCAGCTCTGCATTTCATATCTGAAACTACATTGTTCCTCTCAGAACAGTTTCACGGGCTAAACCAACCTCAATCCACCAAACAATACATTATGAAAGCAATAAAGATTTTCTATGCTCTTTTTATAAATGGATATGTGGGTTTTCAAATTCTGAGACACAATTAGTAGCTCTGAAGCAGTTTTACCCTACTGCTTCAGAGAGTAAATTATGCAATTTATAACGCAACGTTTCAAAGTCAGTCGTCACTAACTGTTGGCTGTATTTGCAATACTTTCCTCTTTTTACAAAACCCTTACTATCATACATGACGAAATAACATAAGAAAATTTAGTCATTCTTGACTCAAAAAAGAGGCTGTCTTTACAAGACAATAAAGCAATACACAATTAGACAACACACAGTATTTATTCCACATAATGGCACAACACTTTTGCAGCTTTATTTATTAATACTAAGCACAATATGAAATTATTCTTGGTCTTTAATACTAATACACACATCTATTTATTGCTCAGGATTGTTGAAAACAACCAACAGCCTAATTCAGTATCAGAAAACAATGAGCAAGAGTCACCACAAGGGAGTCCTACCTGGATAACTGTTTTCACTTCAACAGGGGCTTAAAATAATGCATTTTTCAGATTGCCAAGCTGAGAATCTATGGAGTCTGAAAGAAAAGGGAAAGGGAAATAGTAATATGACATTCTAGTCAGTATTGGAAATACTACATACTTTCATTTTTTTTCATTCTAAATGTTAGAAGAATAAATTTAAAGTAGTTAACTTTCAAATATCTGATTCTCTATGAAGCCCTGCAGAAACAAGAGAAGTTAAAAGACTTATTTCAACTGGGGGGAGAGAGGATTTCAAATTGCATATTTATTCTGCCTCCACACCTGTCCTAGATAAATTGGTCTTAAAATGATAATTAAGCAAAACAATTATTTCAAAATAGGTACGGGTAAGATTTATCTAAGATATAAACATCTATAAGACTTCAGACATATAATCCCATTTTAAACATGAACAATATGCAAATTCTGGTACAAAATTTTAGGTGTAAGCCTTCTACCACTACACTGAATGTGTCCTAAGTTCTTTTGACTTCTTGCCTGTAGTAAAGATGTTCATTTCTTTGCTTCATGATAGCTAATTACTCTGCTTTGAAAGTCAGCAATAACCTCCAGACCATAACTAGCTGTGCACACCAACATCAGCAAATGTCAACACTCCATTACGCACTGCCTACTCCTCCTACAAACCAAAAACACCCCACGTCTCCTCTTGGCAATAAACTGCAGAACTGGAGCAGCAGACCACGGAACACACGTGGGGAACAGGACACAGCAGCCCTGGTGTGTGTATGGCAAGCACCTGACAGTCAAAACAGGGTTAAGGCAGGCCTATTCCTCCCATGTTCATGTGACACCATCTCCTCCACACACTGCAAACTACGATGCAGTTCAGATCACCAATTTGTATTCTATATAATATTACTCCTCTTTAATATTGTTTGTAGTTACAGTTTATGGACTGATTCAATCATTATCTTTAAATACTGATGTCATTGAGAATATAAACAAAGAGTTCATTTCGTGAGCTTTTTGCTGCAGGCTTATTACATCACTGACAAAAAAAAAAGAAAAAACCAAGATGTTGGCCACTGTAGCAAGATGGGATCCCATGAGATAAAACACACTGAAAACCCTTTTATATTAGCAGCCCATCTTTTCTTCAGAGCTTACAACTGTGAGATAAGATTGATTCTAGCCATGATTCACGATGTAAATTGATAAAACATTTTCAGGACAAAACCTGGAGTCCCAAGGACTAGTCTGCTTAATGATACTGCTTAAGAACACATGGAATACATTAGCCTAACAAAGTGGGGGGAAAATTCAAGTTGTGTTCTTTGGTAATTAAGCATAACGAAAGCAGATATTCAAGAACATCAAAGTGTTGTGAATATTCAGATATGCCTTATTTTTTATTTCTGCTGGTTTTCCCCCAAATGCAAGACTGCCAGCTAAAATAAAGAGAATGTCAATGTATCTATCATCTATGGCTGTCTTTGAAAACTCATATTTCAAAGAACTTAACTGAATACCTTGTGGTAATGCTCAAAAATGGTTCAGTAAAATACAAAAACGTGGCATCAGAGCTGTTCTCAGACCTGCCATATGGCCAACATGACATGGGACAGATCTAGTAGTCTGGGCTGTCAAGGGCTTTTAAGGATACTGCAGTGTAAAAGTTATTTGAAGTGTATTAAGTAATGTTTGCACCCTGTCTATTTCTGTAATACAGGGCAAGGTACTGTATTAGATAAGTATATGATATCACTTGTGATAGAAATGTCCACAGTCCACTGAAAGCAGGTATAAATAAATTCAGCTATATTATTGTACTTCTAAGACTAAAATTAGGAGGACTCAATTTATATACTCCATCTTTTCCTTAACAAACAAAAACCAGCAGCAAGCAGGAGATGAGGTCAGGAAGAATATATACACCACAGCCTGGGATTAAACTGCATTAGCACAACTATGTAGGAAGCTTTCATCACTCCTACACGTAATTCATGTAGTTCTAGATGGTCAAACCTGCTTAACTCACTGCAACAACTTTCCAAAAGATACTCTAGAAGGCAACTAAAAGACACTTTGCTAGCAGCAAGACTGGATTTTTTCCTGCCTTCACTCATTATCATAGCAAGTTCCACAGTAAAACTTAACACAGAAGAACCAGTTTGGAGGGAAGATGCTACTGAATGAGTTTTTATAGATCCCTTCTGCTCCCTTCCACATGCTGGAGACACATGAAAGGCTCAGGGGTGGCCCAGGTGCTTGCCACACAAAAAGGGGAGATTCAGTGCATGAAAGCAGAACTAAGGCTGGAGTTTCAGTGAAAGGCAGCATTGCAACATCATAAGATGGGAGTTGCAGCAGATTCAGCATCATCTTCATGAGAAGCACAGCATTCTGACAAGGCACTCAGGAAAGGACTGGAACTTGCCACTTAGAAAACATACTTGTGGCTATTTCCTATCAGGTGTTGGGATGTCCTAAAAATGTTAACAAAAACGCAAATAAACTTCCAAAGTCATAGTATATTCCTTAGCCTGCTTTTTCTGCACCTGGTAAGAGTACAGTATACTGTACTCTTAAAAACTTACAGCTCTTACACCTGCCTAATTTAAAATTTAACTTCCTAATGACATGCTCCTACACAGAAAACATTTTATTACAAACACAAAAATGTAATACTAACTGAGGTTCAAGGTCCATCTGACACAGTATCCTGTTTCTAATAAGTACTGCTAGTGGATGTGTAAAGAAGAGAACAAGAACAGAGTAAACATACAGCAACCATTCCTTGATGTACTTTCCCAGCTGACAGCAATCTGCAGCTCCGGGATTTCCTGTCTCCTTTTAAGTGTACACATGTAAATACAAACACATTCACAATAAAGTCCAAAGCTATTTGATATCTGAAATCATTTAAATCAACTCCTTAGCATTTAGGTTACTGCTTTACTCCTTTTCATACAGATGAATACACTGGCACAGTTGAAACTGATGACTCTCATTCACTCATTTCCTAGCTCTGCACGATTAAATCACAAACCCTAAATTAACTGTTGCTTTAAGACAGCTTTTAGAAGCTACATGCAATCACACACCCTGAACGCAAAAAATCTTACTCAATCCAAACAGTGACATCTAGCAAAATCCTAATGTTAATTCCAAGTGAGATAATAGATTTGATCATCCACATCAATTAAGGACAAAGAATACTTTCAGTAAGTGAATAACCTAGTAGTAAATGACGGTATTTCTATAAATACGGCCAAGATATAAACATCCCTGCATAAAAGGGACCTGAAGGATCATAATACCTCATACCAAAATTCTAATTACTATATTTTAAAATGAACACCTACAAAACAACATACCTCATTAAAATGGGGCTCTTGATCTATGTAAACTTAAAATAAGCACCCTAGACCCCATCCAAAAAACCTAACTGTAAAAAACAAATTCTGAATTCAGCTACCAAAGATAGCCATGAGGTCTAATGATGCTGATCACCACTGTCCAGACTGTTCAGTCTTCATCAAAGAAAAGAAATCTGGTGCTGGGTGATATGGTTTAGTGCTTTAGGGGTTACAGCGATAATGTTGATGGGTTCACGGTTGGACTTCGTCTTAAAGGTCTTTTCCAACCTTGACGATTCTATGATCAGTGAAAGCTATTGCCCCTCAAGTTATTCTACAGTTTACTAGAGGGAAGGAAAGACAAAGATGTGGCAAGTTGTTTAAGAAATCAAATCAATAAAAAAGCTCTGGAAACACAGAAAGGCAGGTTGTTATTAATATAGATAAAAGAAAACGAAGCTAGGAATTCAGAAGTGAGAGCACACAAGGAGCATGCAAAGGCACCTACTGTTCTTCCCAGCTCTTTCATCAAATACCATCTACCTTCTCCACATGCAACACGCCAAATCAGCAACTATTTATTGCTCCACACAGATTAAATGTAGGCATTAACAGGAGCTGGCTTCACAGGTGAATTAAATTATTACCAGCCAATTCATAAAAACGCCTCCTGTTCCCGATACCCCATAAATTGAAGTTGATAGGTCTCCAGAGCCCGGCTGCGCAGCCCGGTGTCCCTTAATGGCTCAGTCACGTCCATTACTTGCCAGAACGAGCTCTGCGCAACGAAGCCCGGCAGGTTTTAAAAGCCGGAGCACTCTCCGTGATTAGATCCACCGTGAGCTCCCCCGCCCGCTCCGCACGGCCAGCGCTGCCCGCGGGGGGGGTCTCCGGGACCCGGCGCTGCCCGCACGGAGCCCGCCCGCCCGAGGGAGCCCCGCGGGCAGGGGCGCGGCTCCCGGGGGGCTCCCCGGGCGGGCGGCGGCGGGGGGCGGGGGCCATCTTGGAACCGGTGATCCCCCGCGCTCCCGGGACCGAGCAGCCACAGCCCGGCACCTGCCGCATCCCCTCGCTCGCCAGCCGACCCCTCCCGCGGGAAATCCCTCCGACGCACGGCAGCCCCGCGGGCGCCTCGGAGTCCCCCGCCGCGACCCTCGCCAGCTCGCGGACCCCCGCGGGGCTGCGGCTCGTACCTGCGGCCGGGCCTGACGGGCGGGCGCGGCTCAGCTCCCTCTACCCGCGGCTCCGCTCGCCCCGACTCCGCATCGCCGCCGCCGCCGCCGCCGCGCTGGGCCGGGCCGGGCGCGCCGCGCACCGCCCACAGGGGCGGGCCCCGAGGAGCCCAACGGCCGCGCGCCCGCGGCCCGCCCGCTCGCAGGGCCCGCGCGCCATTGGCTGGCGGCGGGAGCGGCCGCGCGGGGCCGGGCCGCCATTGGCCCGCGGCGGAGGGGGCCGCCCGCGGGGGCGCGTGACGCCGTGTGGCGGGGCTCGGCCGCGGGTCCGGTCCGGCCGCGCCGGGACCCCCGGGCGGGAGCCCCCTCACGGCGCGGCCAGCGGGAACCCCGCGACTGCCGAAAATTCACGAGGGCTCTGCAGGAAAGGGAATGCAAAGGTCGTCGCACAGTTATCATTTGTGCTGTTAAGCTTCTTCCCGTTTTTGTTTATTATGCCAATGTATTTCAAGTGTTTAAGTTGGAACACCTTTGCATGCACATATTTTCCTCTCTAGGAATTTGTTTAAATTGTTTGCTGGATATATGAACTCACTTGTTTAGACCTTTTTAGCAGTAGAGCCCTCGGACCTGCAGGCAAAGGCTGCAAACCATCCATCAGGGCTGTGCACAGGGGAACAGCAGTGACCTGCAGCAGCTATTTGTCCAAGCCCGGAGAGCAGTAGTGACAAAGCTAATTAATTCGTCAGCTCCGTGCCTTCTGTTTAATGCACGTGCTAGCAGTGAACGACATTATTTCACTGCAATACAGATATCTTGTGGTAATGCGGCAATGTTCCTCTAATGTTTATTGAAATTTTCCTTAAAAGGTACGGTGGGAAGACAGTATTTCGGTTTGCTTCTCCTACTGGGTTTTGTTTCCTCCTGTTTTGTTTCACTCTGAATCCTCCGTGTTTGTACCGGATACGATCCCTCGGGCTGAGTCCGTGTGCCTGTGCTGTGCTCTCAGCCCCGATGTGGGATCTCTCGGTGCTGCGTGGCCGGGGGACACCGCGCTGATCCAGGAAGGAGCCAGGATGAGGAGCAGGACGAGAAAGTCTATTGGGAGGGGGTTGAGAGATGGACAGGGGTTGGCAGCTGGCAAGGGCAGTGGTGGCTTCCTCAGAAGAAGAGGCTGCAGTCCTATCTGTGTGTGAAAGAACGACACTTTACTCGTTCAATGAATCTATTCTTTATGGGTTTATTTTTCATATAATAAAATATGCCAAGGATTCTTTCAGTCTTTTCCAAACAAAGGAATACACTGGTATTACAAATACACGTGTTTGCATCAGCAGTGCTGTCCAATCTCCACAAAACTCAGCATTTAGTGCACTGGACTGTCAGCCTGCAGAAGTGCTTCCTAGCCTACAGCATGCTGTACTGATACTACTTCCTGGCTAATCTCCTCTAAGTACGTCATGACAGGTGGTTTTGGACAGCTGTAATTCTCCTGCACTGAGAGGGGCCTTTCGGCATTGTCTTCAAGTAGCATTTTGAATGAAGTGCATAATTGTGCCAAAAATTCATTGAAATACGTAAGCAGTTCCAGAAGACTAGTTTTTTAGTTTCCTCTCATGTCTTTTATTACTAGACATATGGTTCTGTGGTGTATAATGCAACCACTCTCATTCAGCTTCCTTCAACATTTGTTCCTATTCAGTTTAAAATTGCAATATTTGGCACACTACAGGATTACATTGTTTCATTATGTTGTCAATCATTTTTTGTTTAGATGGGCAAATAATTAATAATTACTTCCTTTTTATCCATATCTTCAAAGACAGGACATGGTCCTTCCTTTTGTGATCCATCAGCAGCTGAACCATTCCTGAAAGGAAACCTGTTGAACATACATGGTTAGTTTTTGAATAAGTTATTCTCAAAGCCAGTAGAGTAATCGCAGTGCCTGGAAATGCTAGACGCATCAAATGTAGCTCAGTGCCTGAATGAATACTTTTTTTTTGTGGGGTTTGAGATCACATTTTGAATATTCATTTCACTCTCCTTTTAAAGAAATGTTTCACAAGATTAAACAAATACCAACATAATAATTTCCTTCTTGTTATGCTGAGTACCACCCAAGTACTTTTTCATATCTTAAGACTTAACCTCATTTGGAAAATTAATTTTACAAAAAAATAGTTCTGAGTTCTGATACTTTATATGAAAACTTTTAGTTGCAGTCAGGCTGTTGTTGTTGGAGAAATTGAAATTCCCCAGGATGAAAGTGCTGACAGACACTAAGCAACAAAACTCCAAAACAAGGCTTCCAGCCAGAAAGAAGAATTGCCATTGTACCCATCCATGTATTATCCCTCCTTTCCTATTGTAGGGTTTGGCAAGAGTGAGCTGAGCCTTCTATTGGTTGTGAAAAAGGGTGTATTCTCCACAAATCCAAAGCAAAGCAACTCCTGTAAGCTGAACACTCAGTAATAGCAAACGTGGTGAAACTGAGGAGAGAATGAAGAACTTTCCACAGGTCAGTGCTTTTTCCAAACCCAGGGTTTTTTTCCAAACCATCTTCAAAGAACATTCTTCAGTGTGACTTTGGTTAAGAACTAAGCATCTCAAAATTATTAGATCAGTCCAGGTCTGAAAGTCTAAGAGCCAGACTAGAAAAATATGGTTAGGAAGGTAAATTTAGGCAGGCTGGATGACCTGCTCCTTTTCATTTCCTCCTAGAGATTTTTCTGGTAGAAAATGGCAGGAAGAAATAAGACACTTCAGAAACTGTTGAGATGCACTGGTCCCCAAAACACTTCATACGACTGATGTGTCTGGGGTATTTTCTTCTGTCTTGTTGATATGGTTGGAAATCTGCAAAGGCAGCATCCTACATCTCTCTCAGGGGGATGCAGCAGTAGAAAGACATCTCAGGTGGTACCATGTCTGCGTATCACTGTACACATTCCACCCACAGAATCTTCTTGGTTGGTTCTGAAGGTTTAGCCCATCACAAGGTGTTGGCATTTCTCTTTTCAGTTGCTAAGTTGTTGTTACAAGGCAGTTAAAAACTTATTAAATACTTTCCTAAAATTATTTTTCCATGCAGGCAATTGCTGTATTTGGCAAAAAGATACTATACGATCATTAATGGGAAGTGAAACTGAGCCAGTTTCTCTTCAAAGTGTGGCCAGCCCTATGGGACAATTTGAGAACTTCTGCTTCAAATATGTTTAGCTGTGTGTGTTTAGAAACTGCTTTGGTGTTATTCACCTCCTGACACTGACACGCTTGCATAGCTGAGATTCTTGCATAATTCAACAGAGCCATCTCAGGTGTCTCCCACTCTGTTCCCAGCATTCAAGCGGTGTTCTCCGGATTGTGGCACACAGTTTGTGTTACATTACACTGACTGAAGAGTTTACCAGACTTGCTTATTTAGAAAATTTTCTAGAGAACAGGTTGGGTGGGGTTTTTTTTCAAACACATCTATTTGATTTGCTCCAAAAATACTTACGACAGCTGTCTCCAGCCAAGTTTATTTCCTTGATTTTTCTCTGATACTAGTATAAACTATATTATTCTATTTTTCATCTCAAATTCCAGTATTGTTGGTGCAAGTGAAATAAGTACTCGTAGACATCTTTTTCTTCCTATTGCATTTTAAATACTTGCTTACTTTTTGTGTTACTCTTTCATCTTCACAGTATTTCAGCAGATGGGCTTGTGGCTAGCACAAAGGACTGGCTGAACAGAAGTGGAACCAGCAAAATATCTGTTTCAGTCATTGCAAACTGAGAATACTGGAAAATATAATGTTTCAGTCATTGCAAATCAAGGATACTGGAAAATATGTTAAAATGGTTTCATTTATTAAAGGCATACTTAGTTTGTTTTCTCACTTTTTCCTATTATAATTTCAAAACCTTCTGAAATTTTTTGTTCAGCAAAACTGAAGTATGTCTAGGTATAGTAAATGAATTATGCAAATTATTTTATTGAAAGAACATGCACATTCAAGTGTACACATTATTTGCCTGGTCTTCCAATTACAGATGCAACTTGTAGTAAAATCCTAGTTTGTTAAAGCAAAAAAGTGCTCTACAGATTCCAGATTTCTAACTGATAGAGTAGAAATCTGTCATGTTTGTGTAGGGAATGTAGAGCTTAAATACATTAATATGAATAAATATTGAAATATATTGAACATTATTTTTTGTTGGTTTAGGTTGAGAAATTTTTCTAGCTTCTCATAAGGTAATTTTAACTTTCTTCTTTCATTTTATTTATAAAAGTCTCAAAATACATCATTTTTTTTCCCTTCACCTTGTAAAATTTTTCTGTCTATAGCGTTAGTCATGGAATGCTGGGTTGGAAGGGACCTGAAGGATTATCTGGTCCAAAGGTCCAGCCTTTCTTGGCAAAACCTCATCCAGACCAGATGGTCCAGCACCCTGCCCAGACTAATCTTGAAAGTGTCCAAAGTTGGGAAATCCACCACTTTTTTGGGGAGATTATTCCAATGGTTGGTTGTTCTTGTGAAAAATATTCTTCTTGTGTCCGATCAGAATCTCCGCGGGAGTAACTTGTACTCATTACCCCTTGTCTTTTCCATGTGTCTAGTTTTAAAAATTGACTCTCCATCTTCTTTGTAGCCACCCCTTAAATACTGGAACATGGTGATAAGGTCTCCCCTGGGCCTTCTTTTCTCAAGGCTGAGCAAGCCCAGTTCTCTCAGCCTTTCCTCACATGGCAGGCTTCAAGCCCTTGGATCATCTTTGTGGCCCTTCTCTGGACCCTCTCCAGCTGCCTGCCTATTTTTTGCACAGTGGGGACAGAAACTGAACTCACTATTCCAGGTGTAGTCTGGCAAGTGCTGAGTAGAGCAGGATAATGACATCTCTATCTCTCTAGTGATGCCCTTGTTGATTCAGCCCAGGATCCTGTTGGCTTCTTTGCCACAGCAGCAGACTGTGCACTCATATTCAACTGCTTGTCCACTTGGGCCATGTTCCTTCTCACAGAGCTTCTCCCCAGCAGCTGGGTAGATCCCAACCTGTGCTGCACTCCGGGATTATGCTTTCCCAGGTGCAAGACCTCACACTTGTCTTTGTTAACTTCGTAAAGTTCTTGGTAGCTCACTCTTCCAGCCTATCCAGGTCTTCCTGCAGGGTGGCTCTTCATCCCAAAGTGTCCAGTTTCCCACCCAGTTTAGGGGAAGCAAACTTCATCAGGGTGCACTTGACCCCATCGTCCAAATCGCTTATGAAGATACTAAACAGTGCTGGGCCCAATACTGACCCCTGGGAGGCCCCACTTGTGGCAGGCTGCCAGTTTGAAAAGGAGATGTTTGGCACCCCGCTCTGGGTGCAGCCTCTCAGCCAGCTCCCCACCCACTGCATGGACCCTTGTCTAGACCATAACACCTCAGTTCTTTAGGAGGAGCCTGACAGAAACTGTATCGAGAGTTTGGAGAAAGGCATGTAGACAATGTCCACTGCTCATCCCACATCAACTGAACAGGTTAATTTGCTGTAGAATGTGATCAGGTCTGTCAAACATGATTTGCCCTTGGTGAACCCGTGCTGGCTTTTCCTAACCACGTGCTTCATCTGATAGCCCCAGAAGGATTAATTCCATAACTTTCCCAGAGACTGAAGTAAGACCTAAAGATGGGCCTATAATTTCCCGAAGCCTCCTTTAAGCCGTTCGTATAGATGGATGTGACATTAGTCTTCTTCCAGTCTTCTGGGTTGCCCCCAGTGTCCACAACTTCTCAAAGCTTAAGGCGAGTGGCCTCATAACAACATGAACAGCTCTCATAACACCCTTGGGTGGATATTGTCAGGCTCCATTGATTTGTAGGGGTCAAGCTCCTGTAGAATTCATCCACCAACTCTTCATTAACTGATGGTGGGTCTGTGTTTGCATCAACCTGGATTTTTGTTCCCAGGGCCTGGGACCCAATAGTGCTGGTAAAGAGAGAGGTGAAGAAAGCCTTGAGCCTTTTAAGTATTGTTAGTGACTAATTCACCTCTCCTGTTTAACAATGGGCCAGTATTTTTCTTCTGTTTCTGCTTGTTGCTTACATACCTGAAGAACCCTTTCTTATGGTTTTTGACATCTCTGGCCAATCTCAACTCAAGCTTTTGCTTATCTAACTGCATCTCTGCACACCCTGGCAATGCCCTTGTAGTTCTCAATGAGAATTCATTTACTTTTCCATCTCTGGTACAAGCCTCTTTTGGTTTCGAGCAGCCACAGAAACTCTCAGTTAAGCCAATGGGGTCTTCTGCTCCACCTACTTTCCTTGCCTCTAAAGGGGATGACTGTTTTGTGCTTCCAGGAGAGCATTCTTGAAAAACTCCAAGTGCTCACTAACTCCTTTATCCTCCATGGAATCCCTCCCACCTGAGCTCTGAGTAAGCTAAGTTTGCTCTTCCATGATCTCAAATCTTTTTCTTAGTACCAGCCATCAGTGTAGTCAGCCAGAACCTGGTGTTTTTCTGTGGGACCACCTTTATGATTTCTAGTATATGATAATTTCTCCTCAGGATCCAGCTATCATAGAGGTACACACATCTTCAGATCTGACCTTTTTATTCTACATGCTCAGTGAGCTTACCATGGATGTTTTTGTTGTGCATAAGCTGTTTTGAATATTCATGCAATTTTGATAAATAACCAAGCTCAGTTTTGTCCCTTCTCCAAATATGTCTTCTTCTTCTTGCTCAGTGTTGAAGTTTTCCTTACTGCAAACCACATTGATGTCCCTTCTGCCATTCATACCACCAAATTCTCACTTATGAAGTAAAAATGAAATAAATTGATTGAACAGAAATACAACAATTTGTCTCACAAAAATTTGCCTGTCAGGTTGGCATTTCAAATTTTGTTTTACTTTGAATTCTTTCCTGGATGTCTTCCTCAGGAACTTGCTTCCAAACCATATCAGATAAGCTATTCTGTATTGCTACTTATGTGTGTATATATATATATATATTTATGTAAACTTGACCAGTCATGAGACTACTGTCCAATTTGCTGAGCTTTGCAAAACATCTATTGATGCTACTCCATCCAGCTTGAGAAGTTCTGCCAGAGCCTTCTTCAACTTGGAGTCTTCCTGTTCTGAAAAGTTACATTTGTTTGGTTATTACATTAATTATTAATGCTATTTCAGGTTTTAATGGTGGCTGGTTTTCAATTAATATAATTCAGTAGTTTTCATACAGTTCTTCATTGCATGATCAGTGTCTGGCCATCCCTTGTTTTTCTTACTAGAATTTTACATGATTTATCAGTTCTGGTTTGCAGTTAAAATACTTCTATTATTGACATGCAGAAACCAAACTTCTCAGAGTTTTGCTGCCACCTCCTGACCCCTGGCACACCTACTGGTATCTTATTTAATATTGTTTAATGGTTCGGATTTGCTTAACTAAGCCACCTACCATCACCAAACTGCACTGTACCAAAAGCAGACATGTCCTTCATACTTTCTTAATGTTAATATTATATTTTAAAATGGTATTTGGAGAGGAGAAAATGCACAGTTGTTTGAAATACTTCCAAAAAAGGGTGTATTTGTGAGTTTAATGCTCATTCTAAAGTTTCTTACAAAACAACTTCAGGATTTGTGGAGGAGTCATGAAAGAATTAAAGACATAATGAATGCAAAGTTGAGACGGTATGATCCCTAATTAAGCTTCCACTTTACTTTGCTGAACTCCTGGGAGGGTGAACTGTTTGCATCACAAGATAGTTAAAATGTCACTGCTTTCTTTATCTTTCCTGGCAGTTGCAGAAAACTACTATTATTAATGAATTTGGATGTGGCTGCAAGCCAAGAATGTGCTGTTCCATGAGTGTGATCCTGCATCTGCATTTTAGTCTCCCACTTAGCGGCTAAAGAGAAGTCTGATGCTCAGAGATCAAAGTCAGAAGCTGGGGAGTGGGATCCACACGTGTTTTTGGATGGCAGGCAGAAGAAGTACGAAGTAAAATAGAATATAGTCGGATAAGCAGTTATCATTTTGTTTTAATTTGCTATCTGATTGCCTGATCTCATTTGTCTAAATTTTCTCCACTAAGCCCTGTCTAATCCTCCGCAGAGCTAAGGCAAGGAGCAGAGTTTACTGCTCCATTCCCTTTGGGCAGTGCATGGAACTGAACAGAAAACAGATCTTAAGTTATCATCACGTACAGCTGAAGTACTGAGCTAAATCTTTAGAAAATGCATTAGAAAAGAGGCCACTGCTCAGGTACAGACATGACACCAAGATTAACAGGAAATATGCAACTGCAGTCTCACAAAAGTACATTAACTAATAAAGAAGAGGGAGCCAGATGCATTTTTTCACAAATTGGCATACACTTGTGGCATATTTTGAGATTAAAATTCTCTCATGGGGCAACTGATGCTGAGTGCTTCTGGCAAACAATCTATTCCAGAGGGAAAGAGGGTTGCTTTGGAGCTAATCTTGCCCTCCCAGTTCACAAATGTTGCTGTGTATGTGGCTGCAAATTTGGGATATCAGAACAGGAGCCACAGTGCCTGAGATGCACCACCAGCACTTGTGCATTTACTGAGTAGTAGAGAGAGTTTTCTAGACTGAAAAATAAGTACCTATTACTGATAAGTAATATAAGATAAAAGATGCTCATTATCTATCCAGCTATTACCAGTCATTATTAAGCATACTTGTTCTCTATCAGATAGTTAAACTACTCTTTACTAGGGTTGTGTGACAAAAACTGAGAGCCATGTGCTCCTCCAGGTACCAGGAAAGACACCAGAATTTAATATAAATTTTCCTCCAGGACCCAGAAAGATCTACACCTTTCTCTTGCACCAAACAAGATATATTAAAACCTACTCTTAATATCAGGATTGCACCCAGATATGCTGTTCTTAGTCTTCACCAAAGTGCCTCAACAGCACGAGCTTTGAAGCTTCCTGATAAGTGCCAGATACTTTAGATCTGTGCTCATTCATTGTCTCTGGATGACTCAAGAACAGGCGAATTCCTTGCAGGCAGTAGTACGATGGTCTCAGATTTACCTCTTCCTAAGTAGAAACAGAGATGCTTTGAGTTCAGGCTGCAGCAAAGCTCACATCCAGTAAGAAGTGTGTCTTCTGGATAAATCCACTGGCAAACCTGTTCTTCCTTCCTGGGTAAAGCAGTTGTTGCTTCTCAGCCTTCCTAGAACTCCTCCCCTGTGCTTGGGCACAAGCTCCTGCCTGTGAAATGTGATTTAGACCCAATAGGACCATGAGCAGAAATAGAGACCATGAGTCTGACCAGAGCTGGTGAATGCCACACTCCTCTGTGCTCACACTCCTCTCTGCCTGCTCTGGAGAGGGCTGAACTGGGAGCTCTACTCTTTCTGCAAGTGGAAGATTAGTGCTTTCTGAATCTGACTGAGAGAAAGGCAAGTGGCTGCAACTTAGAGCTGTCATTTCGTCTGAGAGTGGTGGTCTTTTCAAGTAAACATTTTTACCTCTCTAGGCTGGATAACAGATTGTGGCTCTTTGGTTTCTATTTTTGCTTATCTCCTCTCGAGTGAATTGTAAGCAGGCTGGCTGTGCTTGTTGCCTGCCAGCGCAAGCCAGCCAATCTAGTGCAAAATCTCATTATAAGTCTTTTATTTTCAACTCACTTAAACTCTAGTACTGTCCAGGTCTGCCAGAAGTGCTGCTCCTCTATAGGGGGTTGGTCTTTCCTGCCTGGAGAATACCTTTATCCCCATTCTGCTCCTTTTTTTTTTTTGTGTATATATGTGCACATATAAGGGAGGGGTGGGAGGAAGGAACAGCTCCCCTAAGAGACAAACATCCATTTCTCTCCCTAAGCTGGAAACCTATTTAAATCTGCTTGATGGGAATCAGCCCTTCAGCTGATTCCCAACACATGCACAAGGTAGAGTGAGCAGCTCTGCCGAGTTTTTAAAGAGCCCGTACAGCCTGTTACACAGAGTTTGACATTTCCAATGCAGGATCCAGCTTTCAGCTGTTTGTGCCAGGCTACCCTGATTCACACTGGAAAAGTCGATAGTGGTTGTCAGCGTCACGTGGGTATTTTTCTTGCCTGGGGAAAATATCAACCAAGGGGTTTAGTAGTTTCTGAAATTTAATTTAGGAAGGGTATATCGGTTTTCAATAGGAAAACATTAAACTTTTTATGGAGAAAATTTGCTTTGAAGTTGAGCAAGGGAGGCCTTTGTCAGATGCTTTTTCATGCACCAAAGAAAATCTGCTCTCATTTGCCCAAATTTTAGGATAATTCAAATCTCAGTTTATGGAGGGACTTGCTACTGCTTAAGGGTTAAGGTTGTCCCAGAGCAAGCTTATGACTCTCACAGTTACAGCCCTGTTTGTGCATCATTCCCACAGCTCAAATAAGGCTCTCCAGCCCCTCTCAGCTCTTAGCCTGGGCATGCACTCTCTGTACAAAGCCACTACACATGGTGCAGCCCAGGATTACACGATGGAGACAGAATTTCCCAATAATGGTTGTTTCCAGCTGCCACATGCTGAGCCGGAGCCAAGTAACGAACGGAGAGCAGGGACACTTTCCTGCACTTTCAGTGACCTCTCTGTTGGCATCTAGGCAATGTGAAGGAAGAAACTGTCTGATTCAGAGGCAAACAGTTCAAGAGACAGATCTGAGGCCTTTCTGTGGAGAACCAGCAGGCTGAACTGGAAGTAGTAGCATGTGGGGTGAAAAGTGGGACTTGCAGAGAGTGCAAAAACTCAGGATTGGCAGGACAGGAATACTGTTTTGAAGCCACCAGAGAAAATGACAATTGGCAGAGACTGAAGATCCAGAAGAATATTGGGGTTGTAGGCTGAAGAGGTGAATGCAAGATGGGGGAAACAAACTGCTCAAGAAACTGAGGCACAAGAAAAGGAAACTGATAGAGAAGTTGCGATGAAAAGTGGAGATGTTCTGAGAATGCAGTCCCGGGAAAGACACTGGCCCTAGAAACCAGTGACTGTGGGTGGCGTTGGCAAGTGGATAGAGTGAGCAGTCCCAGATGAGAGAGAGCCAGGACAGAGTCAGGAGGGAGTTCAGAATACCTGGGCAAGGAGATGTGGAATAAAGGCTCGGCTCGGCTTGGAGTTTGAATACATGGGCTTGTTTTTAATGAGTGTTGGGGAACAAAACAAATAAGGCAACAGTTGCAACAAAACAAAAAGTAGCCAAATTATCATCTTTTTGTCAAAGATCTGTAAATGTACGCTCCGAGAAGACAAGAGGGAGCCCAGGACATGAGCAGCTGCCTTGTTTGGACACAGGATCCACCCTTGCACTACTCGCATGCTGAACTGGCCACTGCCAGAGGGGACCATGCTGTGCCTGCTCAGCCTGCTCTACTAGGGATGTGGGAGCTCACAGTGGGTAGGTTTGCTGACTGTGGACATTCCTGGAAGTGACACTGTTGTAGTCGGGGCAAGTCAACAAAGTCACCTGCTATGTGTGCATCTTTTCCAGGGTGGACCCTCTACATCTTTTAATGAGATTTTTACTTGCTCTCCACTTGCCACAACTTGGTGATCAGGCTGTTGGCTGCTTTCTGACTCCAGACAATAGGAGCAGAGGTTCTGGCTATCTCAAGTAACAATATGGCTTTTAATGATTTTAATCTATCAATCATATTAATTATGGCAAGATAAAAATGGTGAAATCTGCTGTAGATGAAATGTATCGCAGTATTCATCAAATGAATAGTAGATAATGATCTTTATACTTAGTGCTGCTTTCTTGAGTAGATCCTTGCACTTATTTTGAAAATAATTCCTGATCTTCCTCCTGTGACCAAGGTGTATGGGCATGACTGTGAGTGTTCAAGGTAGGTTGATCCTCTTACTCAAGGTTGTGTTTAATAAAAGCTCCAGCTGTCTCCAGGTTTCTGTGTGCAGAAGGTTGTAATACCACACAGATGGAACACAGGTCCATGCATGGTGCTGGTCTTCATTTCTCTCTGCAGCAACGTCACCATTTGGGTTGAGCCAATCTACTGTCACTTAAGATCAACCAGGTTCCATCAGCATTTAAGAGTCTCTTATATGTGGCATTTTCTAGGTGATGACCATATATGTTTAATAAGGCTGATGTTAGCACAGACCATTTTGGGAATCACTCTCTGGAGCTCCAGGGGTGGTTTTATCGCACACAGCCCACTGAAAATATTTACCACAGAGTAACAGCTCAGTTGCTGTTGATACTCTTTGAGAAAGGATGACTGAAAGCTTCATCTGTGGACCGATCTGACCCTGGTAAGGTGGTACCAGGGGTTATTCTGAGCTGAAGTCAGCTACATTTCTCTCATTCTCTTGACAATCCTTTTTAACATAGTGATTGGGATGGTGCTGGTGTTTTGTTCCAGCTGGAAATCTGACAATATGTCCCTCATGAGACCTTACCAGGGCATGCCATGGATGGCACCTGTCCTGCCAGGAGAGCTGGCTCCAGGCATTGGTGGCTGCAGCTCAGGAGAGTGCTGGGCAGTGCTCTTGAAGTGGCACCTTTGTCTTCAGTATTTTTTTGCCATATTGTGGGCACCCAGCCCTGCAGCATCAGATGGGTGTGGAGATGAGCAGACAGGGATAACACTTCTTTTCCGGTTTCTGGAGCACTTACAGCATTACAGTGTAAAACCTGCATATTAAGCTAGATTAAAAATGTCCCCTAATTTCAGTTTGTGATTTTTATGATCTTTTTCCTGGTAGTACCTAATGCTATATAGCACTTTGTATGTTCAAAGCACAGTTTCTGCATCCTCAGCTACAGTTATCTTCAGCATGACTACAAATCAAATCCTAGGGTATTAAGTCCGCACCCAGAACAAGGGATATGGAACTAAGGATTAGCACAATAAGAACTCCTCTGCTGAAACATTCTAGCAGAAGCAGACTCCATTCCCCCAGTGACAGCGTTCTGCTACCGTAATTGTAAAGCCATCCTATTTTTCAGGCAGTCGCCTGTGTCATCAGTCACCATTTATTTTCCATCTTCTGCAACAATGGGAACAAGGGTCTGGCAGACAACAGATACTTTTGGTTCAGAAATTGTTTCATACCCACGCCAGGCTCAAAAAATAAATATGCAGTGTTGTAAATAAAAACTATGCAAAAAGTTAGAATTACAAAATTAGCTTTGTCAAGTTTTAGTGGTCGATTGTGCAATATTAATATTGTTGGAATGTATTTTTTTTCTGAATACAGATCCATTTATGTGTTCTACCTGTTGTTACCTCACGGTCTTTATCCTCACAGGGGGTGCTGAAAAAATCATAGGAGATAAGAAAAACAGGGAAGTTAATTTGGACTAGTCCATGCAGGCAGCTGGAACATGCTGGCATTACCACTTCACTGCCATTTAGAATGGGAAATGCCAACATAAAGTGTTCGAGGACATTTTTGCAAACAAACTCCTGGAAGCAATTATGTTGGGATAAGCATAGGACTACACATATGCTGTTTTATAAGAAACATTGTAGTCCCTCTGTAAAAGGCTTCTGCACCAGAAAATATGATTTGGTTTTATAAAAAAGATTTCAAAAGTAGACAAAGTAAGTGATTGGCTTTTCTTCACCTTGATGATTCATGTGTGGTTCTGGAAATACCAGATCTAATCTTGCAGCAAATAATGTGGTAGTTTCTACCACTGAACAGACCAGAGAGAGAGGTGGAACTGTCTGGTTCCAGGTTGTTTATGCTGTACATGTGTCAGCACTTTGTGTGCAGTCAGTGTCACTGTGTGCAGGTGGCCTTTAGTATATTCTGTGTAAGGTAGTATCTTGGGGAATTCCACCTTTTTGCCCAATGATTTAGTGGGAGCTCAGAACCACTCTTCTCTTTGGAGCACTCTCCAGACACAGCATCAGAACTGCAGTGTTACTAAATACACAAATAAAATGCAAAAATATTGAGGGAAAACTTGTGGACCAAGTATGCTGCTTACTAAACCTGTTTGTCTTTCTAGACACCAGCAAAGGGTGATGAAAAGGACTCTTCTATTAAAAAAAAAACAACCCAGCCTGTTTGTCCTATGTAATGTTATTTCCTTTCAAAATCAGGTTGGCAATGTCTCTTTAATGTGCAGCACTGTGAACTTAAAAGAAATCTCATTATCAGCCTTCCTAGCCTTAAGCACTTCATCAAGTATTCCATGACTGCTGGCTTGCAGATGCTGCACTTAAGGTGCTGGGTGGTGAGGTTTTGTTTGTGTTCCCTTAGGTCTTTTTCTTGTTTTTGTATGTGGCTATAAATATCTTACTCCTGAGAAAAGACATGAAAGTACTTACATAGGCATTAATTAGGCACCGTATGATTTTTTTTTCAAATTCTGGAGTCACAAAGGATAACTTTTAATTACCCGTTTTCGTTTGGGGAGTAGTAGTTTCTTCTTCAGGCATGTATCAAGATGATCAGAAACATGTGCAATTTCTTCTCCAGAATTCTTTAGTTCCCCTGGCTAACTTTTAATAAATAAAGAAACATTTATGCCTGAATCAAAGAGTTATGCACCCCTGAGTAAAAGTTGCAGATCTTCTGTTGTGGGTCTCAGCACAGTGCATCTGTGATGTATTGTTCACAGACATCCTCAAGATAGAGATCAAAAACGAGTATAGTTCATTTCAGTTAATTTTTTAACATCGAAATTAAAGACAGAAAACTTAATTCTAATGTAGTCATATACAACCAGCTAGGTAGGTAACTTTTTTTTATCCCTATTCCTGCCCCAAAATAGTTGGTAAATGAAACCATATCCTTTAATTTAAACTTCATCCGGGGAATATTATATGCTCAGATATATCCAGGCATTAAGGAGAAGACTCCTTTTTGCAAACAGTTTGCAAAATCCAAGGATGTGAGTTTAGGCTGACTGGCGTGGTATTTTGGGGAGATAGCTTTCATTGCAGTAGAAGCTTGTAATGATCCACTGAATGGGTCATTATGATTTCTGATCAGAAAGAGCTACAAATTGCTGAGACAGGACTTTCAGACAGATGATCCATTGAAGCCATGATTCACTGTTTGCAGTACTTCAGACTTCAAAACTACTTCTTGCAGTTCCGCTCCCATCAGCATGCAGGAAACAAATGCAAGGCACAGAACTGTGTGTAAGGACTGCACTCCACAGCTGCAGAACCTCCACTGTGCTGAAGTTTTCAAAATAGCTGTGCAGGGGAGGAGGAGGATTTTGCAGGGATATCTGAAGGTATCTTAATGACCTTTAGCCTTTGATGTGCTTGGGTTAACCCAATTCAGATTGTCAGTGCATACAAAATACTAGATCTTTTAATGTCTAGTTTCTTTAGTTTCTTTTCTTCCCTTTTTTTTCTGTTTAGTTTTTTTTTCCTTTCTGCTTAGTTTTTAAAGAGTCAAGGCTTAGATGTCTGTGTCTCCCCAATAATTATTTGATTTGTTACCAAATTTGAATCAGAATTGTCTCAGGTCTCAAATATATTTGAATTTACTCTGAAGTGAGTTCAATTTTGTGAAAACAGGCAGCTGAGAGAAGAAAGAAATCAAAATTGATGACCCCACACCAAAAAACTACAAGAGCTCAGCTCTTAGTAGGTGTCAAGGAGTCTGTTCAGGGGAGAGAGCAATGTCTGTCAGCACCCAAACCATTATAAAAGCTACCATCAAAATTTTGTATGGATAGAAAATAAGGGAATCACAGTACAGACACTTGGTGTAGAGTGTATTGTCCAGAGTGAAAGCAGCAATGAACCGTTTCATATGACCATGTGCCTTCCTTTCCTTTCCGTCTTGTGCTGTCCCAATGTCCCCCAATCCGCATCCCCGAAATTTAATTCCTGCCTCCCAACTAACACAACAGAAGTTTATGGATTCGGATTTGAATCGTGTGTATTTGCCATCCAAACCAGCATTTCAACTACCACCTGCCTGCTTTGCCAAATATATACTGTAAAAAAGCTGTCCTGTGGTCATATGCTATTTGCTATTTTAATTTGATTGCAGATGTTCCTGCACTCCCCTAAGGCTGGCTGTGTCTCTTTCACACTTGGCTTTCATTTGCTTTTCCAGCCTGTATTCATATCAGGAAGACATTTGTCTGGATTGGTGACACACCCATCCTATGACTGTAAATTGGCATTCTCACTAGATCTTAGCTTAAATTAAAAGTTCTCTGTTTCTCATAAATATTCTAAACCTGCTTTTCTAAGATTTACATCTTTATAGAAATATAAATATGGATTGTGATGAATAGCTTTTGGGGTCCTTAGCACATAATGGTCTGGCTGTCTTAAAACCTGAAAGAAGAATATTTATAGCTATATTTTGAAGTTAGAAATTACTACTATTAACAATCCCAGATTACCGATAAATATGGATTAATCTGAAGGAACAGGTGCCTCTTGGCAGTGAATGCCATACAAATGACTCAGTTTTAAGCTGCTTTAGTGATCAGAGAATAAACCGCTGGACTCAGAGAGAGAACTGGTGGTTGCTCAGTGTGCACTTTGTTTTTCCTCTTTCTAATTTTTCAAATGATGTGAGAGCAGATCTAGAATGCTGAAGAGGTATTGACTAATACATGGATGATTGTGGAAGTGCTGGCTAGTCTGGTCACAGATGTCTGTCTTTGGGAAAGGCCAACATTTAAAGCCATATTAAAGGCATCTCAGTGAATATTTGAATTTCTGAGGCATTGAGGAACAATATTTCCCACCCGTGAAGAAAGCACAAGAACGCCACTGACCAAGTGGCTGTTTTCAGGTGCAGAGTCATATTTTTATGGAAGTAAAGGGCCAATCACCCATTTCCCAATTTTTTTTTTTATATGGCTATACAGTGAAAGTCCAACCCTTCCATGACTGAAACTGAGCTTAAGCTATGCTTTCTGCAACTCTCAAAACTGTGTAATTCTAAATGCTCTGTCAGTGCCCTGTCAGATCCTGTCAGCTGACCCCTGTCAGCAAACAAAACTTACCTCTATCTTATCCTATGGCACGTGTTGGTCATTGACTGTGGGTACAGTGACCACAGACCCTCTGATCACTTTCTCCCATCCAGCATCTCTTTTGCTACATTCCTGTCTCGCACCAGCTGTGCTACATCACCATTTTTGGCTTCTCATCCCAACCTTCTTCCCTTGCCCCATGCTCTCTGTGTAGATACCTCTCCCTCTCCAGCTTGTTCCTTCCTTGGGTGATTATTTCTTCTGGGTTTCCTCAAAGCAGCAGCAGGGTCCAAAGGAGTAAATGAGAAACTTGCTGAAGAAAACCATTTCAGTTAGCACAGAATCACTGAAGGCAGGATCTTTGAAACACCAAGCTGTGAAGCTCCATCAAGACCAAACTGATCTTGCTGAGGCTCATAATTCACACAGGCTGAGTTGGATTTCCAGGGTGGCTAAAGTACTCCTGCCAAATTTCATGCTTTTCCTCCGAAGTATGGGGCCTTTGGGACTGTCTAAAGATGAGGTTGCCATTCTTTTTAATGTAAGGGAAACTTACACTTGTTGAAGAACAAAACCATTTTGGCTGAATTTTTTACATTTAGTCTGAGACAATTCTTGATACAAGCACACATGCATCACACGTATCCAGCCTTAGGCAGACACCTGCCATGGAAAATGTGAGCCCTGGTGGCTCAAGACTGACAATGGCATCAGCAATGGAAAAAGTGCTCTAATAGCAGGAACTATCAGGCAGCCTTTAACAGGTGGGTTTTTCCCATTGCCACCCTAAATTATCCCTCCACTGCAAAGCTTTTAAAAGATTCAATGAACTTATTTGTTCTTTGCAGTAATTTTCCTCTTTAAAACATTTGGCATGCACTTGTTCATATAAAATAACGATTTACGGAAATAGAGGAAGTTGAAATCCCACCCATCCTTTTCTCTCCTAGTTTATTTATTTTCCATGTGAGATTAATGAGTTTCCTGCAACAGGGCTAGATCCGCTCGCACATTGTGCAGATAAGTTAATATTTATTTCCTTTTCCAAAGGCGAGCAGACACCTTCGTGTTCCCTGGTTTTTAAAAGTGGACAGTACGTCAAACAACACTTAAATCAACCATCCTAAATTATAAAATGCCAGATTTACATTGCTGACTGGAGTCAAGCAGACTGGTAAGTCAGGGTGAGCTGTACTGCTGGATGCTAACATGGAAGCTTAATTTAACTGGCTTCATTTATTTTACTAGCAGATACTTTGGAAAGAACACATCTGTCTATATAAGGGATTTTCTTTAGTTTAGTGCCTGTCTGGTGTCAGGCTCCACTGCTGTGTGCAGTGAAGCTCACAGAAGCTGGTTTCCTATGGATTTCTCTCCCGTATCCCCTTACCCTCCCAGTTCCTTCCTGCACCCCAGTGCCATTGCTCCTTCCTGCGGCGTCTCCAGGTGCCTGGGGGTCCCCTCTTGCAGACTGGAGGCATCCTGGTGCAGCTACACTCAATAGAGCTCCCTCTCCAGTGGGTGCTGTTCCCTTTGCCCTGCTGGGGAAGCCAGGCCTTCATCTCTCCTGGACACAGCTGCCAGGTTTCACTCTTGGACTTTCTCTGTCACACGCCAGGAAGCGGACAAGTGGCAGGTGGCAGGAGGAAGGGTGGGGAGAGGTGATGGGCAGATGGTGTGAACATACATGCTACATTTCCTAGGGAAACCAGGTTAAAAGGATCTCCTTATTGCCAGGGCATTATGTAAAAGAGATGAGAAATGCTGTGTGTGACTTGGTTCAAGAAGCAAAGGATATTTATACTGTTATTTAATTTCTTCTTCCAGGGTCAGCCTCAGTGCGCTACTTACAGCTCCTTCCTCTCTCTCACTCTAGTCAAGTCCCCCTTAATAGCCAAGGAGAAAAATAACCATTCTCTTCACATACGATTTTCAATTTTCTGTTTAAAAGGTAAGCTGGACAAGTAATATGAAAAAGTTACAGCTGTGTTAGGCCCCTGAGTTTCTAACTCCCTGCTGCTGGAAGTGTGAATCGGGGCAGTGCAGCAGCAGTCGGTGGAGCTGTGCCAGGGTAAACGAGGGGAACTATTCCAACCATGTGTGCAAACTCCACCAGAGATTTACTCACCTTCTGAAACCAAAGAGCTGAAAGTTCATTCCAATTTCACTTATCTGCCAAGGCTGGAGTTCAGTAATTCATATTTTTACATTAATAAATAAAGGAACAGCTATACCAGAGCAGGGAAGGCTTTGATTAAGCATTTTATAGCAAGTGAAAGAAAAACATAGAATCTTGTGCTCAGGAGCTGGCAGCTACAAGAAGCAGGAATGCCTTGGTTCAAACATGTCTGTACTTAAAAAAAAAAAGAGAAAGAAAAGGAACCTGGGGAGTTTCTTTCCTATGACTTTACAGGCAGTACAATAAACCTGGCACTTCAATAAGGGAACTGTCATAGATACAGCTTTCATTGTCTGTGCTCCCACTGCCACAGATAAAGCATAAAAGAGCCTCTGAGTCACAGCATTGGAGCAACGTGTCCCTTATCTGACACCCCAGTCTCAGCTAGAATGAATTTTTCAAGACACCTGCTAACCACAATTGAGAATTTCAGAGCAAATAACAGGCAGGCAGTGTTACTACTGCATTACCTGTAAACCTTGTACTTCAGAAGCGTGTTTGAAAAGCAGACCTGCTGTTCTGAGCACTATGAGTACTGAGTGTTGCATTAAATACCCTCACAGAGAGCATTCTGCATGTTCCAGGGGTTCCCTGGAGCTCAGTCCTTCCACTCCATTAGAGGCAGTGGCAGTTTTGGAGCTCACACTTTGCACCCTCCTGAAAAGGGGCCTCCTCCCTCAGAAACAACAGGCCAGAGGAAATCAGAACAGGACAACTCATTTCCCACTTGCTGTTTTTAAAAGAAAATAAATCATAAATGATTGCAGAAGTTCAAAGAGAGGACTGTAAAGTCTTTCAGAATTACCCTGAGGCTCCCAGGAAGAATAAGGTCTGACAGGGCTCATAGTTTTATGAAGTCAGGCAGGGACTAAAAAAGATGAAAGTCTGTCATGCCTCCTTTTCTTTTCCATACTCATCAGTAGCACATGAATGAGAACTAGTGGAGCAGCTCAAGAATGTTGGTGCCATGAAGGTACAGGTTGGGAGAGGATTTCTCATAGAGAAAGTAAGTCTTTTTTTGGAAGAAATGCACCATCCAAATTCCGGAGATACAACAGTGCTCCATGAAGGACGTTTTAAGTGTTTTCCCCATAACAAGCCATTTAGATTTTTCCTCCTTAATAATGGTTTTTTGGAGATAAGTTCTCAGGCATTTTATTTTTAAGTTTTGAGAGTTGCAAATGAAGATTGATTGTGACCTAGAAAATCTATTTGCTCATTTTACATCTGGCCTCAGCCTTTGTTTTTAGTAACCTGAAAATTTTCATTAACTGTTCTTGAAACTGCTACAATGGACTGCAAGCAGAGCCCACAAGCCACAGGATGGGGATGCAGTCAGTGAAAAATGAACTCAGGTCAGGAGTTGGTGAACTCTGGTTGCTGAAAACTTAATATATTCTTATGGGACTAGTTCCTATACCTCTTTTGCCTTGAGATTACACTGCCATCTCAGTGACTAACACACCTCTTTTGCTTTGAGATTACACTTAGCTAAATTCCTAATTTATGGACTACAGAATGGCTTCATTACATTTCCTATCCTCCTAGCCATGTCACTCTTGGACTTGCACTGACGTAGTTTCAAAAAGAGATGGACTTTGTTCTCTTCCCACCTAATTTTGTATCTTACTGACTTACAGTCATTGGAACTGTTGACTTAGTTTTTTTCAGCTGAGAAGGGAGTTAAAGTGATGGCTTATTTCCAGAGCAAGAATCCCAGCCTCTAGGCTGTTACACAAACCTATGTGTTTTGAAATTAAAGTTGTTGTCCTCGGTTTGAAAGACAGGTGTCTGTCAAGGAAGGCAGGAGCCCCCCCTGAAATGGAAAATGCAACCCCCTTCCCTCCGAATTATTATGATTTTGAAATTAAGGGGCTTTCAGGCAAACATATGAGGGGTAGGAATAACAGTTCTTTACTAATATATATATATATGTATGACAAGGCAAACAAACAACAATAACTATGGCAGTAACAGCAAACACAACCACAAACCCAGCGCCAGCCCCTCTCGGCTGTAGGTCACCCCTCCCCCCCTTCGGTGCAGCCACAGTCACAGCTGGCAGGGGCGGCTTGGGGTCCCGGGAAAGGATGGACGAAAAGCTTCAACAAACCCTCTGGGCGGCTGATCCCGGTGTCCGGCCGGACCCTCGGGAGCAGCGGGCTGGAGCAGCAGAGACGAGCACAGATCCCGGGTGGCAGACGAGATGTAGCAAACTCCGGGGCTGCAGTGGGAGCTCCGGGAGGTCCCAGCCGGCAAAGGGTGTGTAGGGTTACAGTGTAGCGAAGGGTCCACGCGGCGGAGAGCAGAGCGGCTGCGGCCGGGCTCCCAGCAGGACAGGGAAAGGTGGGCTTGGGAATCCGGGTTTCTCAGGTAGCAGGAAAACAGCCGAAAAGAAGGAACCTCCAGCTCTGACCCACACCTTCTTCACATTGAGGGCACCAGCAAAAACCCTGCTCCCCCGCCCCCCAGGTGAAAAACAAGTAGCTAGTTGGACCCCTGACCTCGGTGGCCGGCTCTTTTGTTCTTCTTAAGCACCCAGTAATTTGTCCCCCTGGAAACATATATGGGAAAAATTCTTTAAGAGAAAAAGAAGAACAGGAGAACTCCTCAAACCCCCAACAGTTGTCACAGTTGCTGCTGTCTTAGGTGGGAAGAAAGCATGGAGCTACTCAGTTTGGCAAGGTGGCTGCATCTCTGGACAAGTGTGGTAATAGAAGTTTGGATACAAATGATGCCCAGGTACCCATAAACTCAGGAACATAAACAGGCTTTTTGTGATTGGTCTCTTGGGCTAAGGCATCACAATTTCTCCCAGGGTTTGCTTCAGGCATGTAGAGCTTTTTGTCAGACCTCTCCCACTGAGATTGTCCCGCCATCCAAGTAGTGAGCCTGAGTCCTCTCTGCCACTGCAAACAAGACTGGGTAGTTCTGGCCTCAGCTGTAACAACTTCCCTCTGTTGTCCTCTAGTGCATGCCAAAGCTCAGGGCTGGATGCCTGGTCTACTGTGACCATCTGATGAGAGTGGAGCAGGTAGCTGCTCTTTCCACATTTCCAACCACCAGATTCGAAGACTTGTCAGAAATAGATGTATTCATTCTCTCTGAAACAATCTCTAAGAAGAAGGACCGAGAGAGGCTTTTTTTTCCTGAAAGGACAAAGCTGAAGGTACCTTATGGGAATGGAAAATAATTGCAAAAGTAGTAGTTCCACCTTGGTATAGGATTTCTGGCATCCAAAACTTCCCTGGGTCCTCCAAATGCTGAAGGCTGGGGTCTCATGCTTTTGTGTACTTGATCTTTACAGACAAGCAGGAAAAGTGACACTTTTCCGTGCCTTAATTATACCTCCCTGGATGGGGGAGATTTGTTAGAGTCTTTGCCAGAAGTCCAAGAGTTGAACGAGACCTTCAGCGTTCTCTGCTTTCAGATAGTTGTTTATTAAGTCTTATCAGAGAAACAGAGTCACTGACATGACCCAGACACAGCATAAAGCAGAGAACGCAAGAGAAAGCCAAATTATCAAGATTACACAGTCTTTTTAAAGGTAAATCACCCAATGAAAACTTAAAACGAAAGATATTTTTACTTTTCCACCAATGTTCAATGAATCACTTTGTCACGTAGACAGGAACTGCGGAGCTCTTTATCCAATCACCCCAAACTACTTCTACTGCAGAATATGGAGTAATAGAAGAAGGCCTGGAGAACAACAACAATCCTCCATTTTGAAGTTTTTGCTTTTTATCTATTTACTATATTAACAAACCCAAAACCTCTAAATTTTTCAGCCTGTGACAATCTTACATAATATTCTATCACCTAGTTCACACCAGTGTAGATTCTACTTCTTCCCAGAGGGTGGGCAATTTTCTCCATGGACGAAGGTCAAAAACAGTGTTGTCTGGGGGGGTAGAACCCTTCAAAACCAGCAGAGAAATATTCTCTGCACTCTGGATTCCCACAGAAAAGGAATTTTCAAATGAGAATTTGTGAAGTTTCTTATCCTTTCTTGGTCTGTGGCAATGTATATCAAGCTTCATGCAAGGAAGTTTTTATCTTATGGTCAGTAGGCAAAAGTATTCCCTAAGGGTATATGATGAGATTATCGTGGTGTGGAGACTGGCAGATTTATAGCTGTAAAACACTGGCAAGGACGAGCTAAAGGAGGACTTCTGTGTGAAATATGAAATTGATTCAGCATTCCCTGTTAGCTTAGATTCCCCTAGCTATTTCCTGTACTTACTGTCACAGACTCATACCACAAAAAAAAGAAAAAATAAAGTTAAGGTGAATGGAAGTGGAAAGACTATCATAAATACTCAGAAGTGACCAGGAGAAAAGAAAAAACTCCCTCTTCCTTTCAATTGGTGCTTCTTTAGAGATGCTGCTCTAGAAGTAAAACACTTTTAACAGAAATTTGGTAATTGCCAATATCCCTTGAAGGTCTTTTCCACTAGTTTCAAAGTTAAGAAGTAAATTAAAGACTTGTACTTGTCATGAGCTGACATTTATCTTGAGCTCATTTGACATGAACAGGCTGGAGCTCCATCAAATGCTATTCCAGTGTGGCTACACACGAGCAACAAGAGCTTTCATAACCAGCCAGGAAATAGGCAGTCCTGACAAGTCACTGAAGCCAATTTCTGTTCTGTTCAGACCCACATTCCCCTGCTTCCCTGGAAGGGAGTAGCGTATGACACCATACCTGCCACTGGAAGACACATCCCCCTCTCTCTGTCCATCTCTGTCAGTTCCCAAATGGTTGCATTCATCATCAAAACATTATTCATCAGAAGTTGGCCACACCCTCAAAACACCAAACTTCTCATTTGTAAAAAAAGGAAATTAAATACTGGTGTAATTTACCTTTTTTCTGAAAGAAAACAAAGGCTTACACAAAGCAGGATCTGTCTGGGGCTTAGCTAGCCCAGGTTCCTGTCCTGCTAGGCCCTTTCCCAGATTCCTGTACTGCCACACATTTTGCTCCTGGTGCAGTGTACAGCTGCAGGCTCTACACATCACTGAACAGAATGTGCTGGGCAGCTTTTGCCAGAGGGGAGTCTGACTCACATGCTTAGAAACAGAAAGAAATATTTCCCTTTTCTAACTACTGTAATAGATTTTCCTGATTTAGGCAACAAAGAGAAAATAAGCTCTGCAGATGTTACAAGCAAATACTGACTGCTTCCTCTTTGAATTCCCATTGTCATTTTGCCCAAGTGCTGCTTTCCTTTTCTTGCTTCTGGTGGCAAACACACACTTACCTTAATCACTAGGTGAGTATCAGACAGGAAACCAACCACCTCAAGGGTCACGTCTACACCAGCAGTGCTTCAGTTTATTCTGTGGTGGGACACAATGAGATCTGACGCCACAAGAGATGAGGCCTTGTGGCATGGGATGCCTTTGGGCAGGAAATCCATGTGCTACAGCTGGGAGGTATGGGAGCTGCCTGGGGTCAAAGCATGCACAGCCCCTTTCTGCCGAGCAGTTCACTCTGTTACCTGATATACCACACACTGCTGAGCAACACATCAGAAGACCCATCCAGTTTTGCAAGTGAAATACAGCAGAGATGGAAGTTTGTGGCTTAGCTGCAAACATCTGCAAAGGTGTTTCACAAGTGTAAGATCCAACTGGACAGGTCAGTGACAACAGAATGAGGATGTAGCACTGCTTGCCAGTTGCCTTGAGAAGAAAGTTTGTCTGTATGTGCTACTGTGGGTCACATGCAATATGAAGGAAGAGCTCTCTGGCAAGTGAACAATGGTTTGCAATTTACATCTCCACAAAGGACAGCAGTGCTCAGTTTTGTGTGAACATCAATCATTCCAAACAAGCCACGGCATTAAGGGATCAAGGCTGGCATGAGAACATCTCAGAAGCTCCCCTTCCCCCTGGAGGTGTGCTGCCTGTAGGAATAAAGGCTGAACCTACAAAAAGACTGCTGTGCAAACCCTTGTGAAGCCTCGACAGCAACTGTGTGGAACCATGACCTTACCATCTTGGTAGCCAGAGGACAGATGCAGCAAGTCGAATTCTGTGCAAGTTGGGACTTGCATGCGAGTCCAGATTGACTGTTTCTGTGCAGTGGCCCTTCACCCATGAGTTCCTCTCCTCTGATGTGATCCCCCAATGGTGCTTGTAGCCAAATCTGCAGTGTAGGCTCCACCAATACAGTGTTTCTGAACTGGCTCAGTTTTGTGTTTACCCTCTGATGATCTGCCCCTGTTCTTGCCGACTGGAAGCTGTAGGTCGTGTTCTTGCAGCCATTCTCACAGCCACTGCTGTGTAGCTTCCCAGGGGAGGAAGTGGGAGATGCTGATCGTTTGTGGGACCAGCTCTGGGGATAGCTCATTCTCTCTCTGATCCATGCAGATTACTGCATTGCATCCCTGACTTGTTGATAAGGATTTGAGGGATGCCATGCAGCTCCTTGAGGAGGCCAGAGAACATGTCACTAAGGATGGCTTTAAGTTAGCACAGCTTTCTCTTTATTTGTTCAGTAGGAGAAATGACAAAAGAATACAAGATATAACAGGCAGAAAAATCTCAAATGAAAAAAAAGCGGACCTGTGGAAAAAGACCATCCTTTGAGCAATACAAGATACTGCAGTCAGGCTGTCTACAGGTTTAAAACCTGATTTGAATCCTGCTTTTTCACTGTCATCAGTCAGCTGGAGGAATGAAACAGCTAATGGCCAAAGGACCAGATTGTGAGAGGACTTCAGGTGCCTTCACAAGCAGGTAGGCACCCATCAGGACTTTAAAAGTTCCTGTGCAGTAGAGACCAATTTTACTGCGCTGCTTAACACCTTTAGGATTATGGCCACGAGTGATCCTAAAGCCATATGCAGTACTACAGGAAGTGAATTGTAAAAGGTTAACATTTAACACGTGTTTTCTCTGATCCCAAAAACAGCAAGGAAAGTGTCAAATCAGGAAGGCCGGAGGAATCCCAGACGTCAAAGGAATCTGCAGGGCATAGAGGGAAGTCCTGCTGCTCTGCCAAGCAGGAGCAGTGCCCCCATATTTGTCTCAAACTCACCATTTGCTTATTATAAACACTGTTAAATCAAATGTGTCATTCAGGAGAGAAGAATTTGATCTACTTTCAGTAAGAATTTGTCACTTGAGAGGTTTCTGAATTCCTCTCTGGATTCATTTGCACGGTTTACCAGTCAATCAATGACAGTTCTGCCACAAGAATATTTCTCTTCTTAACAGGTGGTGACTGGCAAGTTACATCTTCAAGCCATCTTGTGTGTTTTAACATGGTAAAGTGAAAAAGCAGTGATTTACTTCACAGTGTTCACTTTGATTGACTTAAGCATCACAATGAAGGATATACAAAAAACATGTTGTGTTTTATTGCCTGCAAAGTCTGAATCTTTTTCCCCTGGGAGCAGAGGATGATGAACTGAGGGGTGCTTTTGACAGCTGTGTGTGCTAAATCGCTCTTCAGAGGAGCCAGGTCTATCCATCGACTCTAGAGGGAAGCAAAGACAAGCTGGCTTCCCAGTGAGCCCTCTCCCTTGGATGCCCGTGATTAGGTGGGACGGATGCAGGCCCTGCTGCACGCTCTGTCCTTCCATTGCCCGTTCTGCCTAAAGGTCGCAGGAACTCTGCCCTCCAGGGAGTGTCCTAAATTAAATGTCTTACAACATGATGGGGGTGAAAATTCCAAAAATGTAGACAGTCATGAACATGAGCTCCAGCAAAGGCTGCTATGAAATGCTTCACGCTTATTTTCCCAAATCCAGGACCGCCCCCTCCTGGCGGTCCGGGCGAGCTGCCCGGGCAGGGCCAAAGCGCACAGACACAGCGCCGGGGGGATTTCTGCCTACCCGGGATGTACCGAACGCTGACACTTCCCTGTCGAGCACAGAATCTCCATAGCTCCCCTTACAGACATAGTGAGTTTTGGAATTAAATGCCTGAGGCGGCAGAAACAGCGCGAGTGACAAAATGAATTGTTTAATCTGCCTGCTTGGTAGCAGATAAACGGCAAAGCAGATTTTATCTCTTCTTAGTGAAGTGGAAATTATGGGGATGAACAAACTCCTAAAAATAACAGAATAGCTAAAATCTCTGCTTTCTGTAGAGCAAATGTAGCCCTTGGGGAAAGTGCAACAAATACCATCTGTGTTTCCAAAACTCCGAAGTTAATTTGTTGCAGACGTCTCTGTATTTACTGAAAATGGACATATTTTGTGTGGCAGAAAAACATCTTGCAGTGATGAAAAATAACCCAAATACTCCCATCCAATAAACTCCAAAGGGGGGTTTACCTGAAAAAGCTCAATTTAAAGATCACTTTGTTTAAATCAGCCATCAAACCTATCTGTTTGGGGTTTTTAAGTTAGTTTCATACACGTAAGGTAGAATTTAGAAAATATACTTTCTCATCAAAATGTTTAACTGGAATTTAAAAATAATTCAGAGTGTAATTCTGAGATGATGTAAATGAGTATTTGCTTTAAAACTGTATCTGATGGGAAGCCAGGGGAACCCAGTACAGTACTTCAGCTGACAGCAGCAAAGCATCTTTGTTTTAAACTATGGCTGGAACTAGGCCATGAAATAAAGAATACAGATGGAAATGTGGATCTCAATTTCCCCAATGTTTGGTGTGCACTATGGGTCCATTGCAAAGACAAATGTGGAACTAGATTTTAATCTAACTTTTTTGAAGCATAGTGGGTCCCCAAATGTTACCCTGTGAAATTCAAAAAGGGAGGCAGCACATGGGAAGCTGAGGCACTGTGGTGCTATTTTATATTTCACTGCAAAGACTTAATATGTCTGTTTTTTCTTGTACTGCTTGGACTCTGAATGTCTGAGAGCTCATCCAAGTATCAACTGCTCCTGTGGCAGCAAAAATCCCCTTGAAGAGTTGTTACCTCACTTTTTTTCCCAGACAACTGGGTTATGAGAATGCAGAAAATGTGGAGACATTTGGGCAAGCGATGATGCAAACACAAAGAAGCGAGCCCCAGAAGGCAGCTCTGTGGCAGAGGGGATGACAAAGCCAGGCACTGTCACTACTGAGACGGGTTCAGTGCAGAAAAATGTTTCTGGAATGCATATGTGATTCCTTGTCCCTGGCTCATTGTTTGGGAGCTTAGATCAATACTGCTGCAGCAAAGATTCCCAATAAGCTGAAACAAAACAAAACATGCATTCATGGGAGCATTGTCATTCAAGAGCACACATTTCCCAGTTAAAACGAAGGTCAGTCATAAATTACATCTCTGATTTCCTCAGGATTTCTCTCTCTTGCTCTGTTTTGGCAGTTTAAGACCCCTTTGATACTTGAGCAAGGCCTTTCCCTTTGCACATCTGATCTTGATTATGGTTTATGGAAATGTTAATTCGTTACCTCCCCAAGGCAGCAATTCTGAGAAGGAAAGCAAGTACAGTATGATTGTTTAGGAGAGAGGCACACTGCACAGTGTTTTAACCATTTCTCCATTTTATAGCTGTGTCTCTTCCCCACGGATTGCCCTTGCACACAGCAACACCATGAGTTCCTCCCATGGGAATGCCCCACATCCATCAGAGAAATCACTGTGTCTGGATGCACAAAAAATCAGGTTGCATATTTACCTATCAAAACAGAGACCTCTGAGCAGTAAAGTTGTGGTTTGGATACATTTTTAGATGCTGTTTTGTCGTGAACACAGACTAATGAGGTATCAATAAGCACCAAAGTTTTTCTTCCAGCTGTAAAGGTCTCAGGGGTTGCCCTCTCCACCTCTCTCCTACCTTAAAAAATGAAGAGGAATGTTCTTGCTCAGTTTCTGGAATGCAAGTCTGTAAAAGGAGGGTATACTTCCTCATGGATCAACTTTGTGGCAGCCAAAAATACACTAAGGCTTTGCATGAGGGAATGGGATGAATGAAACTGGGGCTTGCACTGCTTTTCTGTGTACGCAAAAGACAGAGGCAAACGTTCCAGTTGAGAGTGTATTGAGAGCATTTGAGACAACGTGATGGCGGCAGAAAATGTTGGATGCTTATGTGCTTTTTCCTGTAGGTGGTACGAGGCATTTTAAGGCAATTACAATTGCAGTAAGTATTTCTTACGCCAGTTTGTAACATATACTTCATTCTTCTATTGCTTTAACTTCTCTGGCTTGGTTCTACCAGTAGTTCCTTGGGTTCATTAAAAATTTTCACAGAGTTTGCAATGTGAGAGACTACTGAACATGCCTCTAGTACCATCAATCTGCTCCTGGACAAAATATACTCTTAGAGACTTGGGGGGTGATTACAAAATTATTTAATTGCCCTTCAGGCACTACAAATACCATCCTGTTAGTGAAGACAAGTGATGGGTACATTTCTTTCATAAAGGTGACCACAAATATTGCATTGGGAAGTGCAGGCAGTTGGCAAGTTTTGCACGTTTGATCCTGGTGCCTGGCAGAAACACAACAGGCAGAATTGTCAATGATATTTTTTTGTTTGCTTGTATAATACATTTTTTAAAGCTTAAATGTATTTTTAAATAGGCCTATGTACATTTTAAATGGGACTTCCAAAGTGCAGCAGGACTTCCCTGGGATACACTGTATTTTCCCATGAAGATACCAAGGATATTCAAAGGATATTCGTAACATTTTCCCTAGAAGAAGAAAATTTCCTAACTCATCATACATAAGCCTTTCATAAAAGTAATGCGAAACTTCCACAGAGCAGGAGAGGAACAAAGCCCTCCCAGCTCTTGCTGTTCCAGTGACACAGCAAACCTGCTCGAGGAGTACTTTATAAGCCAAAATTTCCACTTAGTTAGCACTAAGGAAGGATCCCTCTCCTCTATTACTTTAATTAGACTTCTAATACGAACTTGGAACATACAAATTGTGAAGAGTATCATGTGAAGGAAAAAAGTGTTTATTGCATGTATTTGTCCATTTTCACTGATATTAAAGGTCGAAGAGATGGGGGCCCTCCAGTCCGAGCTGGTGGGGAGGCCCAGCACTGCCCTGCCAGCAGCTGGGTGGGTGCCCAGCCTCCTGTGGGGAACACTGAATTAGGAAAGCTCTCCTTCACTCTGCCACTCTCTCATAAATCAGCCTAATTACTCTAATGAGGAGAGCTGCATCCCTCTGCTGCGAGCCCTGCTGGCTTACAGAGAGGGGGAAGTAAATAAAAGGGAACAATGTTGGCTGCTGCTGCAGGAGGGACACAGGGAGGGAGAACAATAGTCTTGAGTCTCCTCCCTGCCACCACGCCATTAGGAGGGAAGAAGCGAGATGGCTTCGTGCACGCCCCTGGAGTTATTCCAGATCAGAACTGAAATCAGACGCTGGGCACGGCAGCATCTGCTGAAGGAAAAAGCACATAAAACAGAGGGCAGAGGCATGTTATTTTCCAGGCTCTGAGAGAATGTTGCTAAGGAAAGAAAAAGGGTGGGATACAAGGCTTTGCAATGTCTGTCCGAGCAACCAACGCACTATAAATACTGACCTGAGCTCCAATAGCAGCATCAAGTCTTTACGCCTTCGGATTTTTTTAGAGTAAAGGTGGATTTTACTTTTTGTTTCTTAAAAAGTTGTATTTTGGTTCCTTTTCTTGCTTTGTGTAAGCTTTTTTTTGCAATCGCAGAAATGAGAAACTTGTTTTTGTGTAATGAAATCTTAGATTATTTACTACATGAATCTGGGAGCTGAGGCTTTAAGCAAACCACAAAGAGATTATAAAAATAGGAGAGTCAAAATTATGTGCAGCCCTACTCATTGTTGTCTATATTTTTGTCATGTTTCCTCTATTGTCCCCTCTTTATGATGACTGAAACAAATCATTCAGGTCTAGATGGCATATTATGACACTCACAAAGCCTCCTTGCTATTGTTTGGGCCAAATTAAAAGCATTTGTCAAAAATAATTGTGGAATGGCATCAAAATTCATGTTAATTTTGCAGAGGATTTAATTATTTCTATTGTGATAAATTTTTCTTCATGTTAGATACTAAAGTTATATGTTAACAAAAAAAAATTGAAAAATTAGACAATTCTGGAAGGTCTTCTGACGTTCTCATCTCAGAAAAATTCCTCTGGATGTTGTCAGCTGCTTATTCTCTCTTGTTCAAAGTTAGTTTTATTAAAATGTCTTCATCCTGCCCTTTATACAGCATACTTACTTCTATCTTTACCTTCAGTCTGATAAATTGTTCCATTTCTAAAGCCCATCTTCAGTCTTCAGCTAGATGTTGAAAAAATGTGATCATATTTTTTGGCCTTTCAGACTCCAAAGCAAGCTCTGCAAGTACTACAAACCCCTTTTTGTTGTAGTACTCTCCAAGTTCTACAAACCCATTTACCTTTCCTGTGTTTGCTTGCAGGGGATAAATATATTGTGATGTTAGGAGATCCCCTGGAGCCTCTTTCAGCCCTGAAATTGCTTGTTCCTCTAACATTCCTGATTCTGGGAAGCATCATGTCAGGTTGGTACTTCTTCTGGCAGAAGACAGGCCATGTCTTCTTCATTGCTGCTGCATGCACTCTCTCCCAGGAGTCAGCAGCCCTCCCTCCCCTGCCATCCCATATGGCTTCCAGCTTCTGCTGGCCTGGAAGCTCCAGAATTCTGTCTCCAAACCAGACCTTGTTCCCTGTTACCTGCAGATCATGTTGAGGCTGGACTAAAACGGGCTTCCCTGATAGCTCTGAGTAACCCATAATGACTGTGGAAAGCTGGGTGTAGTTGCTAAAGGTACTAAGAGAGGAATTCAAATATACAGAAAGCTAGTTATGTCCTACAGCCATGGATTATGAGTGCCTTTCTTAAAGCCATCATTGCATCTGATTTGATTGAAGTGTAACATGGTGTGAAATTTTCAAAAAGACTTTGACCATGACCAGCTTCAGGCACTGAAAATGACACACATCAGGCCAAGCACAAAGTGTGAGACTGTTGTTAAATCGTGAAAAATATTTAGAATTATTTGTATTTGCATTTCTGAGCCTTTCTACTTGCTTTTGCGCTTTCAGCCTTTTCTTTACAAGAAACAGAAATGTAACTTCAGAGGGTAGGGGGAAGAAGGACAAAGAAAATGCCTTGATTTCAGGAGCCAGGCCTTTGAGAAATGCATGAAGAATCCTGAATCTTTAAAACCAGAGCAACAGCAAGCAGAGCACAAAACCCACTAACTTTCAGTGAGTCTTATGGCATAAAATCCTTGGGCACCTATTAAATTCTTATTAATATTTCAAAAATCATTCCAGAATTTTAAAATTATTTTTGTTACCTTCTTTGCTCTTATACAGGCTGCAGCACTAGAATCAGAAGTTTACATTTTGAAATCCAGTAACACTGCACAAGTACTTTAGTTAGTTTAAGGGAATTTGTGCTCATGCTAATGAGATAATTTTAACTACAAGTTACATCATAGCTTCCCAACGTAACAATCCCAATGTAGCAGAGGTAGCATCAAATAGCTCAAGCAGCTATTTTTATCTAAAAGACATGCATATGTGGCACTTAGGGACATGGTCTAGTGGTGGGCTTGGCAGTTCTGGGTTAATGGCCGGACTTGACCATCTGGGAGGTTCTTTCCAATTTAAAAGGTTCTATGGCTTTTGATACCTCTTTAAAACACTTGGCTGTGCTGTCCCACCCCACAACCAGATGCAGAAGTTATTTGAAAGAAAGGCAAGTTTCATGTAAGGCAATATGCAAGTTTTAATTTAAATCCACGAAGTCAAGTTACACTTCCCAATGTTTGGTTGCTTCTGAGTTTGCCAACACCCGAAACTATAAAATACTTATCAGCTAATCTAAGTTCAAAGGTCATCTTAACGTCTGAGAACCAAGCCTCACTCCAGCAACATCAGTGTGATGACAATACATGGCATAGTAAGTCATGGAAAAGAACCTTTACCTGAGAGTTATAGATAAATTTCATATCTATCTAAGTAACAACATACTTATATAAGTAATATGTATATAATATACATACAATAGAAGTAACAATGTATACTGCTTTATTAGGCTTATCTAAAATAAAAAAGGAATTTTAGACCGAACAGATCTGAGACCAAAAATCCATGTTTTGGACAAGCAGTACTTGCAGCCAAGAAACTCCACATAGGAATGAAGTTACTGAAGTATAAAAGGTCTGCAATGACAAGCAAACACAACATTTTGTTGTTTCTCTTTTCCTTACAATGGCTGCTTGATTTTAGAATTTGCATTATGAAAATTTTTTGAAGAAAAAAATAAATAAAGATCCCATGGGGCAGCTTTAGCTGCCTCCCACGTGGAACTAGCTTTTCTTGATGCAAATTATCCCCTGTATTCAAAAGAAAATTCTTTTCTTACTCAGCCCAGTAATGATGTAGGAGAGAGCAAGTTAAAAGAAAGAAAAGCCCTCTCACTTGCTACTCTTGGAGGCAACCCCATTTGATTCAGACCATGGCCAGCAGTTTTGTCCTTTTGTGCTTTTCCTTGTCTTTGATGAAGGCCAATACCAGATACTGCCCTGCCCCAGGTTCTTTCACTGCATTATCAGAAGTTTGCCCTTTCTTTGTCAGAGACAAAATGATGCACTCTAATAAAACAGCATCTGATCTGGAGGAGCTTTGTTACCAAGACTTTGCTATCAGTAAATAAAAATAGAAACCTTTATGCAAACCAGCAGGACTTTAGCCAGTGTGAAAATAACTGAGCTACTGTCCTCTTTCAAAAACTCTTTGCCTTCAGTCACCCCAGACAGTAGGAAAACCAATTGTTCCCTAAAACATTGTAAAGGTCTGTGCAGACATTGTTGGTACCCAGAGATTTCACAGCATGCAGACTTTTAATTGCCTCTCCTTCCTCTCTGCATCCAAAGGCATTTGCAGTGTTTATCTCTAGCACACCTTAGTGGGAAATAGATTAATTTGTAAAATAGAGCAGGATTGCAAAGAAAATTGCTGAATACATACAATGCCCTGACATAACTTTTTACAAGTAGCCTTACTGTGCCGTACTCCACTCTGTCTTAGCACATATTTATTATTTGCAACACAGGTCACACTCAGAGCTTTGAGGAAGACACAAGTGACCTATAACAGCTTCCTTGATGAGATCATTATCTGCAAAATCCAGCACTCTTATTTCTTTTCCTCTTTCCAGTTTCAAGTTATAATCTTTTCTCAAACACAGAGCTAACATTTCTGGAACAAACTCACATCACTCTGAACATAGCCTTAATATTAATTAAATTACAGCACCTCATATAGACCTTTACCTGGTCTATTAAGAAGATTATAAGCAAAGTAAGCATTTATCCTCAATGACAAACAAAATAAACTTCTATTCTTTAATCTCCACAGTATATCAGGAAAATCACATTTCCATCCATCCATCCATCCATCCAATCCCTTTGACCTACAAGTCTTTTTAGGATGGGTTTTTCCTATCCCACCCTTTTTTTAGGATGAAACTCAGATCAGGTGTCTGTTGTTTCTCTAGAATATAATATTAGCACCCTATCCAGCCATAACTTCTGGGGCACTATCAAACTGAATGAAATCTGTTTATCTCTGTAAACAATTTTCCCAAGTGTGCCAGAACATGTCTGGACGGTATCAAGATACTTAAAGTATCTCTGACCCACCATGTATCAGAAGAGCCGCATGTTTCTGGTCAACAGCTTGGGATAACTAAAAACATGGTAAGCAAGGAGCTAGGAAATAGAGGCAACAAAAGCTGTTGCAGGAGAAGATGAGGATGGTGCTACAAATGATGGCTTATGTGGAAGCAAGACTGTGGGGGCTACTGATAAAACAGGATACACAACCTCATGCAAGTTGTTAATGTCCAACCTGTTTAAATTGTCTTTTCTAATGGCAGATAATACTGAAGTATTAGAAAGCTTTCTACCAAGAACTCTATTTATTAAAATGCTGAGTGTATTTATATATACATTTTAATGTATGTGTATGTGCATACATATATGATATGTGAATATATGAATACTGCTGTCATGTGCTACCTGCTAAAGCTAGGTTAGAGTAGTTCTTACTCTGAATTCATACAGCCAGCTTCTTTTCACTATAGAAGAGCCCCATCCATCCAGATATCTAGAGTTCCTCACTTGCCATACTACTTCAATCCATTCACCCAAAATAAGCTGTGGTGGAATATGGTTGCCTCACAGCCTGCTGCTATTATATGTGTTCTGTATGCTGTTATAGATGGACTAAAATTCAGGCCTCCCACTACCTTTAAACATCAAGAAGCCTCCGTGTCTAAAAAATCTGGTGGTCTTACATGGACTAGTATAAGGTAATAAGCAGCCTGATAAAACAATAGGGTCCATAAAGGCAAGTTATCTGAAAAAGGCTAGGCTTTGAAAGGTAATTAATTAGCAACTATCATTAAAAGTTCTTTCTGTACCTCTGCCCCACCTCCTACAGTCAGGTCCCAAAGCAGGGGCTTGGAGAGAGCAGGTCTGGAAAGTGAGAGTGGCTGCTCAGGAGTTGGGATACTTTGTCATGCAGGCTCTATCCATGGAGAAAGGATGAACATGTTTAAACATCATCATCATGCTTTGTGCAATGCAGAGTAAGTAACAGCAAAAAGGTGTACCTCTAATCAGTTATATCTATCCCTTCCCCCAACACA
This sequence comes from Lycocorax pyrrhopterus obiensis, assembly GCA_014706295.1. Lineage (NCBI taxonomy): Eukaryota > Metazoa > Chordata > Aves > Passeriformes > Paradisaeidae > Lycocorax > Lycocorax pyrrhopterus. Next base: position 15,983,931 of record JACSVZ010000002.1, on the reverse strand, counting down.
CAGGCTGAGAATGCATAATCCTTATGTCAAAACACCAAATGGGACATGAATCCCTGGGAACCAGTCCAAGTCAGAGCATTCAATTGAGGCTGAAAAAGCAAAGCCTCCATTCCCAGATCTGTCCCTGATTTGGGGCAGATTACTACTGAGTGTCACTGTCAATCAAGGGGGATAAAGATATTAACATTCTCTGTAAGGTACTATGTGATCAGTTCATTGGAAGCACTTGTTTATATATCCTATATAAATATATATATTTATATATGTGTCATTTTTAAACACTTTTAAAAACAAGCATGGCATAAAACCAAATCTTGTTTCAGTTAAATTGCTGCTGTACAGGTAGTTTCCTTCTGACATTCCCAGAGAAAACATTCTCACATGCACACCATGAATGTGTATGGCAGAGTGCCATGGGAGGCCTCAATGGAATACTTCATTAAAAAACAAACAAACAAAAAACCGAAAGTACATTCCAAACTGAGCAAGCAACACTTCACACAAATCATTTAAACTAAGAGGAGGCACAAAGTTCACAACTTAACTGTAGGATTAAGTCTGCATTTGACCAGGAACTTGGAGGACTACACATTGAATACCAACAACTTACAGGCTTGTGGGCTTCAGTGGAACTTGGGCATCCGTATTTTTGGTCACAGGTATTTGAACTTGAACAACTTGAATCTAAAGCAAGAACACTTTAGGCTTCAGGGAAAAACCACTAAACAGAACAGGATTTTAAATAAATATCCTTCTCATAGAGTCAGGTCACTAAGACACAGAATTCTGAGTTTCACAAACAGGAAGAGGTCACACTTTTCTAACAAGTCCAGTGACTCCAGAGTGTATCAGATTTCATAAGTGCATCCACAGGGTCAACTGCTTCTTGGCAGGGCACAACCACCCTCACTGAGCCCAGTACTGCGGCAGTTACACTGCTTCCAGCTGCACCTCAGCTCCTGCATTTAAAGATAACCTGGCTGCAACTGGGTATCACATTCCTTGTGACTGACAGCATGGACTGGGTTTTCTTTTTATCAGCTTGCTTCAGTGAACCTTACAACAGAGAACTATGTCCATTCTAACCACTTTGTTTGAATTGTCTCACATCACTTTACCATGGACAAGGCTAACAAGGGTGCTCCTCTCTTTCTACAGATGGTGATCTCTACTAAAAAGGCAGCTCCTCTTTTGCCCCATGTTCCCCTGGAATGGAGTATCCATTCTATTCATGCTAGCAACAATACTTGAGGAAGAACCGGTATTTAACAAAAAGTACCTTGGGTGCATGAGTTACAGCAATTAATCTCACTTACTACGAGGCAGTGAGCAGCACAAATGTATGGCAGGATTTCTGTTACTGAACAGCTGCATAACCATGTAAGAATTACTGCCAGTTTTTTGTTTTAAACACCTGACAGTGTATGATTCAGCCCTGAATACTAACTATATTACAAAAACATTCAAAAAACAAACTCTCTCATGCTGATAGTCAACTTAAAGTGCTCTTACTGTATAAGGAAAAAGAGGCTTTAAGAAAGTGTAAGCTTGCAGAATATGAAGAGGATTTTGTGTCAGGAATTGACAGACATGACCGATCAGAATGAATATCCAAGTTGTATGAACTTGTTAATAATCATGTAACAACAAAAAGAAAATACTACAAATAGTACTCTGACCTAATTCTGAATACAGACAGGGAGATTTGAAAGCCTTTAGGAAAGAAATACGATACTTTTTACTACGTTCAACTAAATCAACTATATGGTTTTAAAAAAAAATGTAAATTACAAATCTGTCATGGACTATGATGTAAATAATTTTCTAGAAGTGTTCCCATATATCCCGTATCAATGGAAAACCTCAAGCCAATTATGGGAGCTCTGACTGAAGCAAGAGAACCTATGCATATGAAGCTCAAAAAATAACACCTATGAAGATTTAACTTTAAAATGTTCTGTGATCAATCTATTAGGTATCATAATTTCAAACATTTTTCGAAGTAAGTGTTAAAATTTGTTCAGCCTCTTACTTTGTTTTATAGTCTCTAACACTCCTGTGGTCTTGATTTAGGCTGGCCAGGAAGCTGTGTGTCTACTTCACACAAGATAGTAAACAAGAACACTCAACACTGTTCTAAATCCTTCAGGACCAAGTACACACACTCTATACAGTAGTGCTGGTAAGGCTGAGAGGAGAAGCCACCCCATGAAACTTCACAGGCCCTGAAGTGAGATGTGAGAGAAACAAGCTCCCATCACAGTCAGTGGAATCACGATCAATCCCATCTCCAGAGCAAGACTGACAGGACTTTTTTCAAATGCCTCTTCTTGAACGTGATCTCTGTCTACAGGTGCCTGTTTTCCTCTAATATGCATGAATCCTGTTCTAAAAGCAACATTTTGCCATTCGCGACATTCAAATTAAGCATACTTACAAATATTATCAGCTTTGCATCGTGTCACAAACAATGGATGTGCTATAATCAAAATGCAAAGATTTTACACTATTTTCCATCCCGCTGCTAAATAAGATACCCAAGTTTGTAATAAAATTTACAAATTTTCTGTAGTAGTTACTGCAGCATATCCATAGTCTTGCACAAACAGACAAAAAAACCTGCAAATTGTTCCACCCCACAAGATCTTGTGAAGCTATTTTTGAAACGACTACAAAATCAAAGTATTCCACTAGCCCAAATTTTACTAACATCTTATTTTTGTAAATACAGACTACAACACTGAACTGCTTTTCACACAAATCCCACAAGCTAGAGCTATGAATGACCACATCGCTCCCCGTTCTGCAAGCTTGAATCTCTCCATGTTTTATGAACAGCTAACATGCAAGTAGCTGGGTTTTACAGCTAGATAGTGAACCAAACTTCATCTGAAACCAACTAAGGTAGACAACCATCAAGGATTACTCTGGGGCATTTAATAAAATCCCTGACAGATTTATAAGTAGTTAAGGGGCAAAGAACAAAAAACCCATCCCAAGTTTAAAAAAGGCATAGAACAGACACCCAAGAAGTGGCCATGGTGCCTGACTCCTCCCCAGTAAAACAACAGACATTGACAAAGCAACTGGTGCACAAACTAAACCAAACGTTAAGTCTGTCCTTCACTCAAAAGAGAAAAAAGAAAATACATACATCTATATTTAAAAACACACATATACATTAAAGCTAAAAGAGCACTGTGATTTTAGGAAAACTTGACTATTCATCTGTTAAGAAAACCACCAACACACACACAAACAAATCAACATTAAAGCATTTATTAATATTTCTTCGCTCATTCCTGAAAAGGAGGAAATTAAAAAAAATTAAATTATTAACAAAAAACCTGTTTTGTCTACTTCTTGCATAAAACTGCAAGGATCTAGGATCTACTCGAAGTTAAAGCAACTGCCACAAGCTACACCTTATCAAATTTCTCCTAACAAGCAAAATCATCTAAGGAGTAATAGATATTGGTCTCCTGCACAAGACTCATCTGTATGATGAATTAACTGTAGACATTCGATCCTCTGGCTAACAATCTTCTGAACGTTCCTGTTACAGAATTACCAGTACCTTGTTCCAGTTTAGCTTAATCCACTTTATCCATTTGGAGTGGGACACACCTGTACCCCAAGGGCTAGGTGGAACTGTACTCAATTCTTAAACAGCAATCCAAGATCCAGTCCCCTGCGCTCAGACTACAGCTTGCTTCACTGTTTGGACAATTCTTTAGGTATTTGAAGATGCCTAGTCTTCCTGGTCTGAAGAATTCCTAGTCCAAGGAAATAAATCTCTTGCATTTACCAAGTTAAGAGCCAAAATCCTGCCAACCCTCTGCCGAAACTCTCCAAGGTCAATCTGACACACACACAGAGTACATCAAGTACACACAGAACTTGGGGTTCTTTATAAAACCCAAGCAGTTCACTGAGGACTATTCATAGGAGAGCAACCAGGACAGGAAACAACAGCACTGCATCCTGTGTGAGCCTGGCAGCACACTTACCCAGCACACAGGAGGCTTAGATCCCACAGCCTCCTGTGCAACAGAAATAAAAGACAGAAAGAGAAAACAAAACATAGGCTGCCTCTTTTGCTGACTGTCAGTGGACTTAAAGGAAGGGGGAGAAAGTCCAGACTTCAGATGAAGTTCAGATGATTTCTAAAATTTGATTTCTTGGGTAACAAGAACTCAGTAGCTCAGTACAAGTACATTTTGAGCAGACAGAAATTAGGAGAAACTCCACCTCTCTATCATATCCCCTCATGCTCCAGTCTTCCCAAACCAGGACTTCACATCCATACCTTCTCTTTATTCCCTGCCCTTGAAATTAAGGCCAATCCCCAGTCCACTCACCTCCATTTCTGTAAGGTGATTAACAGAAACTGCATGTGGGAAGGAGGTACCTGAACTGCAGGGTAAGTACCGCTGAAAAGAGACAGTAATGGGATGTGAATGGCTGCTGGCATAAGCGACTTCACTCAGTGGCTCCTATAATCACTTCCACACAGAAAATTACTTCAACATACCACCCACAAGCAGTTTCTTTGGTAACTGCCAAACTCTCTTCAGTTTACTTGCAAGCAGTCAATAGTCAAATGTTTTGAAAAAACTGTTGATCACTAGTGTTTTAAGTGCTGGGTACATATTCAAGAAGCATTGCTATAAAAGCAGGGAATCATCAGACACATTCCAGTTATGTTCTGTTACTTGGAAACCAGGTAGAGGTGCCTTTACATAAATTCAGGACTTTAGACCAGTGCTCTAGATGCATTTCACTAAACCTATGAATCAGGCACAGGTGGGAGTTTCAAAAACTGTTGTCTCCCCACATATGAAATAAGATACAAAACACCCAACACAGCAGTTTTGATTAGGAACACAACTTTTGTCATTAAGGCTCCTAGACTGTAAGCACTGCAGTAAAGCATCAGGTCGAACTCAGAGGGTCATGCAAATTTAATATAAAAATTCAGTTAGGAATAAGTATGATACTTTAAACTTATGACTTGCCTTAATTAAGGTAAACTTTCTGTTTCAGGCCATCCCTGCAGACTGCCATCTGCAAATCATCATTTCTCTTCCAGTAATAACGTGGACCAACTTAGTTTGCATGTCTTCTGAACAAACTGAAGTTGTTTAACAAAAGCTATTTATGTCAAGATTTATAGTGTCTGAAAAAGCAGTGAAAAAGGTTTATCACTTCATTTGAGTCAATGTAGAACATAGTGGTAAGCACTATTTTTGAGTAGCAACTCTACAGGTGCACAATGACTGCCACACTTGGGAGTTATTCTAAAAATAGGCAAGCCCTAGAGATACGTTATTTCTCTCCACCTCTAAATGTGAATTTAAATGGAAATTTTAGATTGGGACCACTGAATGGAATTTTAGCAACATTTCAACTTTTTTTTTGGAAAGCTGGGAGGCCCCAGTGTGTGTGTAAATACTAGCCAACAGTTACATTTTTCCCTCAGTTTTGTTAAAAAAAAAAATCAAAACATCTCCAGTTATTTAGTTTTGACACTGTAATAGCTATGTAATAATGTCTGGAAGTAGATTTCTTCAAAGTCTCATAAGGCTTCTCTTAAAACTTCTTTAGTTTTATCAGCTTCAGTAGTACAAGAGGCATTATTTATGATTATTCTAAGGCAAACAAACCTGTAATTATTGTGTGAGACCAATACTAGAAATTAACTGTACTGTTCTCTATAAATGAGCTTTCTGTGATACAAATTTTTTTCCAGACAATTTTGAGTTCCACTGCAGCTAGTAAGAAGCAGTTTACATTTGCAACTCCAAGTTCTTGCTCTTTAGTTAACACTTTTCCTGAGTCTTCCTATTTTGCTGTAAATCAGTTACTACTACCAGTCTAAGGGAAGACAGAATGTCATAAAATGTCCAGTCAAATAAACCACTCTTTTGCTACTAAATATAGCAAAATTTTTGTGTTTCACTTCAACATAAACAAGGTGCTCCTGAGTGCTGCAGTACTACAACAGCAGCACCCCTGAGATGACGTAATTTTATCACCTCAGCATTACCCACTGGGAATTCCCCAGAGGGAAGCCCCTGCAAGTGCCATACAAGTAAACTGTGATTACCTCAGTCACACTCATCCCTGATGTAGCATGGCAACCAGAAGAACATAAAATTTGCTTCCTATTATTGATGAAGAGCTATTACCAAAACTATTCACATCTCCATACCCTCTATGCGTGCACCTGAGAGACACACCATTGTCAAGTAAGGAGATTACAACTACACTTCTTTCAATTTAATTAATTGGTATTGAATGAAGATTTGACAAGACATCTTAAAAAGTTACTGCTGTAACATGCAAAAGAGTGGGACAAAATGCACGTGTATGTACACATGCACAAACAGAGAGGCTCAGTAAAAATAAAAAACAGCATTAAATTGAAATTTATGCCATGCTGTTATGTCATCCCTGATCTCTAAACGAAGTTCTATTTTAATGTCCTCTGTAAGAATGTCTGATAGCTGAAAACCACTTCTCATTTTCTTCTTTCACCTTTCATTTGTATTTATTTCACACCATTCCAGGATGTTCACTATTCTCTACAATCTTATTACAATTATTTAAAGGATCAGTATAGAGCTAAAAGGCACTAAAAAGGCTTCAAAAAATTCTGTTACTGGCTTTTAGCCAGGACTATCTTCTTTGGTCTTGTATTTACCTCTGTATTTTTAACAGGACCCCAGTGGTTTTTTCAGGACTTCCAGTCACTACCGACACATTTTTCATAGCCCCAAATGAATCACTGGTCCAAGCATTCATGGTGTAGCTATCTGTGCACTTGCACCAAACCTTTCACTGCAGCACATCTCCTTTCTGAACAAGGCTTTGGAGAATAGCTTCAAAAGATGCATGAACCACATACAGTGTTAAATTTTAAGCCTCCATGCCCTGCATTAATCCTGATTTCTCACCTTATCCCTCTATCCGTCTATCCAAATAGACGATTATTGTAAACAGGGGTTGTCTTTGTGCATGCATCAGACAGAACTCCAAGCTCCTACAGGAAGCTAAATAGCTCATTTCTACTTGGTCCCAACAGTAAAGCCTAAGCATTCAGAAAGTGAAAAGAAGGAGCATCTGATTGACTTGCATCCACTAGTTTTCAAACAATAATTTACCAGTAGACATCTGAAATCAACCAATAAAACATGTCTTTTTTTTAAGTCTTGAAGCATCATAATGTCAAAACTTACAGTCTCACATCTGCATCAACTACCTATTTTGCTAAGTTTTATAGTGGTCAATTAAGTAGATTTTTTTTAAGCAAAACAGCAACTTTATTTAATCTATTTTCTAGTGCATTTGAAAATAATAAAACATACAGAAAGAAAATCCCTCTCTGCTTATACTGTGGCTGTAAGGTTCTGTGGCTGACCACGTTTCTCACCTAGTGGAATTTTAGCACTGTAGAGTCCAAACATTTGACTGTTTCACATTACATTGGTTTTCAGATCTGGTGAATGCTTTAAGCTTCCCACTTCCTTCTTCAGGACATTAAGTAAAGTTCTAGAGCTATCCAAAATCTTCATGTAAGCAGCTTCAGTTTCAGCGAGTATTTTATCAAGCTCATTCCGTGAAGCCACCTTTTGGGCCAGGTTTTCACATACACATTCCAACTGTTCACTAAGGACTTGGATTTCATGCTGGAGTTTATGCTTTTCCTCTTCTGCTTGCTGGATTTGTTTGCTCAGTTCTTCTTTCTGCATACATAAATCTTCAATGCATTTCACTAGTTCATTATTGTAACCCTGAAGAACAGCTCCCTGCTGAGTCATCCTGCACGCACTCCCTGAAGTCCCCTTTCAGCAACGGCCTTCTGCACTCCAATTAAAGGAGAACAAACAAAGAAACAGAAAAAAAATTTGTAAGAGTGTTAACATGAATAATGCTTCACTAGCACAGATGGAGCCACGGGGCAAGGCTCTCTATTTAAGGTTAACATGCCCACTCTGAGATGTGCCACATCTCTTCCCTTTTCAGGAGGGGGACAAGGCAAAATTTGGCATCTGCTCTTAAACCTTTACTGAAAACTGCGAGCTCCTATGACAGTGTCACGGCAATGGTATCAAAGTATTCATGATATGGTTTATAATACTTTTATACAATCCTGAATATAGGATGCTTTGTACCTCAAACTTTGAGGGCCTGGTCAGAGCAAGAATTACAGAATCACAGAATTCTTAGGGCTGGAAGGGACCTCTGGAGATCACCCAGTCCAACCCCCAGGCAAAGCAGGGTCACCTAGAGCAGGTGATATAGGAACGCATCTAAGTAGGTTTTGAATGTCTCCACAGAAGCAGACTTCACGCCTTTCCCGGGCAGCCTATTCCAGTGCTTTTCCACCCTCAACACGAGGAAGTTCTTCCTCACGCTGAGGTGAAACTTCTTGTGTTTTAGTTTATAGCCATCGCTCCTCGTCCTGCCACCGGGCACCACCCTGAGGGGCTCAGCAGGCACTGACAACAGCGGAGAATCTTCCCGACACACCGAGCGCCCGGAGCTCCCCGAATACTGGGGTGACCCGGAACGCCTGTGCCGGAGCCACGACAAGCCCATCGCCCGCCGCTCACACCCCCCAGGGACACACCGAGGCCAAAGCCCGACCCGCGCGGCCGCCGCCCCAGGGACATTTTAACACCCTCCTCGCCGCCGAGCGCGGCCCTGCGGAACACGCGCCGCGCACAAAATGGCTCCTGCCTGTACATCGAGTGCCCGGGCGGAAGGGGAGGAGGGGGTAGGTAAGAGGAGACCTTCCCATTCCTATCTCTCACCCCCCCCCCCACCCCCCCGCGATTCCCTGTGTTGCCCCCACCTGCCTGGCAGGATCGCGATTCCTCCCCACCGAGGGAGCAGCTCTGCCACCGAGGCCGCAGCTCTGCCACCGAGGCCGCGCTGCCCTCGGCCAACCGGCCCCGCGCGCCCGCCAACGGCCACGCCGGCCTGTGAGGGGTCACGGAAATACCCGAGCGCTTCCGAACGCGGCGCCGCCCTGACGGCCGTGCGGAAACGTCTCTCCGGAAAACCGCGATGTTTTCCGAAGACAGGTAGCGCTCGGGAGAGTGGGCCGAGGCGGGAGGGGCAGGGAGGGCTGAGCGTTACGGAAGGAGCCGATGTTTGCCGAAGGGAGGGACTGAAGGGCGTCGTGCTCGACGGAGGCAGCCGATGTTTGCCGAAGGGAGGGACTGAGGGGCGTCGGGCTCGGCGGAGGCAGCCGATGTTTACCGAAGGCAGAGTCGCCCGAGAGCAAAGGGGACAGAGGGGACGGAGCGCGTCGGAAAGAGCCGGAAAGAGCCGACGTTGACCGAGCGCGGCGTCGCCCGAGTTCCCCGGATGTAGTTGGAGCGGCGGCGGCGGGCGCGGCGGGGGGAGGCGGTGGCCGAGTCGGTGCTCCCGGTGTGTCTCAGCGCGCGCGGGGCCGAGCTGCCGGCGTCTCCCCTCTCGAGGCGATGGGCCCGTGAGCGCCGCTCCAGCCGAGCTGCCCGAGCCGCCCCCTTCCCCCGCCCCTGCCCCCGGAGCGCTGCCGCCCCCGCCTCCCCCCTCGGCGCCTGTGGCCCGGCCGCGGCCGTGCCCTCCTGGTCCCCTCACCCTCACACACACAGGCCGGGCATTGATGGTAATGTATGCGAGGAAACAGCAGAGACTCAGTGATGGGTAAATTCACCCCCCCTGGCCCCGTGGGGCCGCCCCCCCCCCCCTCCGCCATGTTCGGCCCGGCCGCGGGGCCGGTAACGGGCGCTCGCTAACGCCTCTCTCTCTTTCTCTCGCTCTCTCCTCAGCTGTCACGACCGCAGGGGGGACTCGCAGCCCTACCAGGTACCGCCGGGCCGGGAGGAGGAGCAGGGGAGGCGGGGGGGAGCTACTCCAGCGGAGGCTCCGGCGGCCGCCGCAGGCCGCGGTGCCGCGGCCGCCCCGGTCCGGCCCCTGGCGGCGCTCTGGGCCCGGGGCCGCGGGGCGGGGAGGCGGCGGCAGCCCTGGCCCAGGGAACGGGACCCCGATGCTCGGCCGAGGCCTACGGAGCCGGAGTGAGCAGGAGCGGCCTAGTGCGACCCGTGCGGGGCTCGGGCCTGGGACTCGGGGAGGGTGCGAGGGGCGGGAGAGGGAGCCGGGGTCACCTGCGGTGGAGTGGAGACCCAGGGGAGGTGAATGTTTTTTTTCTAAAAACAAAAGGAGTCTTGTTCTTCCACGCCCCCACCCTTTCCCCAAAGTCCTTTATTCTCCCCAAAACTGCTGCTGTGGGCTGTAACCTGAGCGGGGCACGGGTTTAGACCCTGACCAACTTGGAGTTGTGATTGAAGCTTAATTTCTGCAGTTGCCAGCTGCTAGGCATGTTCAGAAACAATCAAATCCTTGAGCTACTGACAACAGCCTCAATTTCTGTGAGGTGGATACTGTGCTTCTTTGCTATGTTTACTGAAAAAACCTAGTTGTCGAGGTTTGAGTCTGTGGAAAGCTATATGTTGTGATCATGCTCTCCATAGGCCCTGAATTGAACTGTTCTGCTGCATTTCTGTGTATTTGAATCACTGAAGTGCAGTACAGCAGTCCAAGGCAGCTGTCAGTGACAGTTCATGTAAATGTAAACACTTGCCTTCAGGAGTTCACACTGCAAAACCAAGCAGGTCAAAGTAAGGCAGAACATGTAATTTTTGGTAAAGACTTCAAAATGAGTTGTCACGTTACATGTTTTGGCCCCCTAGAATTCTTTTTTTTTCAGTTACATCTGTGACAGGGCTGTTAGTACTGAAAAAAACATCACCGAGGTTCAAGGTAATGGTGGAATTGAATGGTCTTTACTAGACTATGGAGGACGTATTCAAGGTTTACACTGATTCAGTGTAACTTTAAGTTTGTATTCCTAATAACAAGTGGAGATTTGTTCTTCTCCCAGAGGTGTGGAAGAACTGTGGCCCATTTACTGCAGAAAGTGTGTAGTCCATCAGTGAAAAGATAGAGAAACTAGGTTCTTAACAGCAAGTGTTACATTGGATGTAATAGTGGGAGAAAGTGGTTTGAGTTCTAATTACAGAACTTGTTGCTTTAATGTAGGTAATTAAAACTGGAAAGATTAATGCTGATTTTTTGTAATAGGAAATTAAAATTAATTAACTTTTAAAAGTACTTTTGAAAGAGAAGAAAAAATCCCAAAATTTTATTTCTAATGTGAATGCCTGTTTTCTTGTGATCTGTTACAGGCTCTTAAGTACTCATCTAAGAGTCACCCCAGTGGTGGTGATCACCGTCATGACAAGATGCGAGACACCACAGATCCTTCACCACCAAATAAAATGCTGCGGCGCTCTGACAGCCCTGAAAACAAATACGGTGACAACACAGGGCACAGTAAAGCAAAAAGTGTGCATACTCACAGAGTTAGAGAGAGGGATGGTGGTGAGTTATCTTTAACAAACTTTTACTTAAGCATTCACTAATTTCTCATTAAAATTAGGCATTATCACTCAGGTGATGTCTTGCACTAAATGTGCCTTGTACTGTGCTAGGGAGACTGCAGTGAACCCAAAATGGGAATTTAATTGGAAGCAATCATTTAGGCACTGTAAAATCTATTATTTTCTGATTTTTACAGGCATGCTAGTTTTCCTTGTAGCCCCAAAGATTAAATAAATCCTTTTTTTTTTTAAGTAGTATGTCTCATGTATTTTAGACATACTGCAACATTTGCTAACATGAAATAGTTTTCTGGATTTTTCATTAGCAATAAATATTGGCTGTTTTGGATCCTTTTTAATAACTTTGTGTATTGTGGTGCTGTACTGTGTAGGTACATGCTCCGTAGACTAAACCCCATCAGAAATGAAAAAAGCTTCTTTGTATTTAGCTGCTATGTAGAGCTCTTAATAATCAGAAAATGATAATCAAAGGTAGCACATACTAGAGCCTTTCTTGACAGGAGCTTTAAGAAGTGTGTTCACAGTCAAGTCAGCCTCCTGTGTTTTTACAGGTTTATAGACAGTAGTAGTATCTCCAGTATTTTTTAACTGGTCTTATTTTGTATCCCTGCTTCCTAGAAAAAGAATAGGATTTTCTGGGTAATAAACAGTGTTAAGATAACAAACGGCCAGAGTTTAGAAAATTGCAGTTACTGTCTGAATTTGGAAAAGTGTTTTTTTGTTTTCTTATTTGGTCTTTGTGTCAAGTTACAAAGTGAAGTATTCAAGTAGAGAATTTGGAGCTTTAACTTAGTGCTTCTTTGTTCTGTATAAAGCTAACAAATTCTGATGTACATATACCTTTATTGCTGCACTAGTTTTCCTTGATATATTAGTTAGAGTAAAATGAAGGAAGTATCTTTCAAGTACCTTTTTAGGAAATACTAGTTTCACACCACAAATGTGTTCATGGTACCCAGTTGTTCTTATAAATCCTATTTGTTTTTCCTTCTTTGACTTAATGCAAAGGCTCTGTAGACCACTGGTAATGTCATAGAAGTGTGTGGATGGATTAAAAAACATGCCTCTTTTGTTAGTACACTGATTTTCATTGCATCTGACCACAATTGAAATTGTAGTAATCTCAGAATTAAATGCATGTGCAATGCCCATATGCTGCTATTCTGTGCTACTTCTCGGGATACAGAGGTGTCCTCTTATTTCCTGTTCACCTGTCCAAAGATACTAGTCCTACATACTCTTGCAATTCTACTTGCTTTTGCTACAGTTGGTGATTTTTTCTGCTTCAACTGAGCTGCATTTAGTGGAATTATGCGTATACGAAAACATCTGGAGGATGAGGCTCTATGTGGGGAGTGCATTTACTTATTTGTATGTTGGAAGTGTTGAAATATAGGAAAGACATTCTAAAGTTCTTACGGAATCCAGCTGGATTTAATAGTTGGGGAATGGTCTGAAGCATGTATGCATAGAGTAAGGATGAAGGAAAATGAATTATTTGTAGTTTTGTAAATGGAAGGAACACCATCCCACTTTACCTTCTCCTGGTTAAGACAGTGGAAAGTTTCATTTGTTCTGATCTGAAAGCAGGCATTTGCACATCATGTGTTAACAGACTGGAAGAAGGAAGTAGTCTTCAACAGTCTGAGGGAAATTACTAATTTTAAAAGTTGAACATTTGTACTGTTTAATGTAAGTAAGTGATTTTTTTGTGTCTGTGTGTCCTTAGTACAGTTAGTTTGGCCACTGTTTCACCTTTGTAAAATACATTCAGAACAATCAAAGTTATGTTAAATCCTGTGTACTGTACACAGTAAACCAAAGCTAAGCAGATGTGGGCAGAAGGATATCAATTTGTCTTTGATGTACTGAATATTTCTGTCAGTATGAATTGAAGGTAGGTGTTAGAATATAGGTGAAATGCTGTAGTATAATGGACATTAGCATATTGCTAATATGCAAAAGACAATAAAATAATTTACCACATTTTCTGTCTGTTGAATTACACTGGAGGCATACTATTGCCATAGTATTCCCTTAGTTTTGCAATTAGAGACATACAGGGGAAAAAAGAAATTACTCAAGTGCTAACATTTTTCATCTAAGCCTTAATATGACTGAAGAGTATTAATTGGCTTTGATACTACTGTGATTGTCTGTCTTGTTTTCTTTTTACGTTCTTCAGAGAGGAAGAAAGAAGTTGGGTGGTTTTTATAATTGCTGTGCATTATTTTAAAATTGCTGCTGCTTGATTTGAAACTGCTACAGGTGTTACAGCCTTCCTGTGATCTACCTGAACAAAGCCAATCTCATTAAAACATCTTTAGTATTTATTTTCCAAAACCGAATTAAAGTCCCAAACAAACAATCTCTTCTCTCATACCTCAGAAAACAAAATAGGACATAAATCCAGAGTATTACTGCTGAACGTAAAGCCGATTTAACCTCATCTCTCCTTCTCAACTTAATGTATAGAAAGAACTCTTATACATCTCTTAGTAATTTTAGCTCTGAAGTGAAACAGGAAGATTCAGTGGTGTAGCATGCTGATTTAGTCATGACTGGTTCATGTCTTTGTGGTAAATGCAGAATGTCATTTAAATGTCATTTCAAGATTTAAGTGTATGCATTTAAAATACAAGGGCAGGAATTGATTGCAAATTAATTACTCAAAAATGGTAGAACCACCTCCTATTCATATCTTTAGTATGTGTATAAAGGTAATTTTTTAACAGCTTATTTTTGTAATCTTCATGGTAGAATCTTTTGTAGAATTGTAATCTATGGTAAGAAATTAAATTAAAGTTTCAGAATGCGTTACGAGTAAGCCCTCCATACTGATACAGTGCAAACAAAGCATTTTTCAAAGTTGCTTACTGCATGGTTTCTGTGGAAAGAGACTGTGTACAGAGACAGTCGTTCTCTGGAGAGGGACTTCCAAGTTTACCTTGGACTAAACACGATGGAGTAATTGCAAGTTTTTGTCACATCCCCGGTTTCCTAAGAGTACTTGTACATTCAGCATATAAAAAAACTGCCTTAACTTTGTTCTTGCTTTCAGGTCCCTGTGCATGGGGGCATTGTCTCTGTGTGCAAGTGTTTAAAACATAACGAACTGCTTCCCCCCCTCAGTGCATCTCTTATTTTTAGGTCGGCTGCTATAGGCAAGTGTGGGGTTTGAAGAGATTAGGGGGTCTTATGAGACCAACTCGAGTGTGAAGTTTCTTAACAGTAACAAATAGGGACTTAAAGCCAGCATTGTTTATGGGGAATAGAACTATGAAGGCCCTTGTAGATTTGGAAAAATGTTTCCATTAAAGAAAAAGGGAAATGCAAAGGTTTGAGGGCTCTCATGCTTGAGGATGGAAGGCTGTTGTAGGTCTTTTTAAATGCATGAATGACATGATACTGGTGTATAGGGAAGAAAATAAAGAGGCCAGATAAGTAGGGTAGCTTTGGGAATAATGAAAGGGAGATATATAGATATATTTAATTCAAGAGCAAAAATGCGAGATGCAACCCTTGGTAAAAAAAGGGTAAAGGGATACTTACTTAACTGTATGGAGCACAATGACCCGCTAAGATACACAGTAGAACTTTATACAGAAAAGGTTAGTTCAGTTAAGGCACCTGTACTCAGTTGTTTCTTATTGTGAAGAAAATACTGCATGTTTCACTACATTTATGTTTAAGAGACTTTGAAACTTTGTTTGCTTCATGCCATGATCTTACCGAATTGCTTAAAATAACAACTGGAGAGTGTAAATGTACATGGCATGAAATCTTTTGCTGAATTGTGTGCTGTTGTGCAGTGTAGGCTGTTTTAATGAAATTTGATTATAACTTGTGATATTTAAATTCCAAAGTATAAGTGAAGCTTTGTGACTGTTTCTTTTGCACGTGTTTTTTTTTTTTTTTTTTTTTGATTGGCAATTAAGAACACTTGTCAGTGACCACTGTTACTGACTAATACAGTTCTGGGATTAAAAATCCTGCTGCTATTAGAGGCTGAATGAAATATTTTCAATAATGAGTTCCTATTTTTACCAAAGTAGTGGTGGGAGCTTCTGTGATTCTGTGTTGGCTTGCTTTATTTCCACTGGTTCCTGAAGGAATTGAGAGTCCTCATAGCAAATGGACAGCAAACAGCCCTAAACAGAGAACTGTGTTAGGTTCCTGTTCTAGCAGCCCTGGCAGTGGAGGAGAACTGCTGATTAAATTAGTGTGAATCATTGACCAGTGAAATAAACAGTGAGTGGAGGGGGTGCTGGGGCAGCTGCAAGAGAATTGAAGATGCTCGGGCAATGGGCCTTGCAAAGAGGAAATTGTAGGATAGGTGGAAGGAGGCATGCCTGAGAGTAATGGACATGGCGAAGGGTTCAGGAAGAAGCTGGAGTAGATTCTATCTATGCAGGTAGTATTAACTGCTGTTAATGTCAAAGCAATTATTCATTACTATGAAAACCATTTCCTCACTGTAACTGTACCGTCAAAGCTGGGATGAGAGAAGTCTGATCACAAAGGAGAGTGAGCTCTCCACGAAACATACTGTGAATACCCCCCAACAGCCAAGTGTAGATTTAATGATTCACTTCACTATTTCCTTGAATGTTGGCTTTTTGGGTGGCTTTAAAGGAGGTAGGGGTTGGTGGCTGGTTTGTGTTTTAAGAAAAATAGAATTGCTTCCAGGATCATTCACCTTTTAGAAGCTTTTCTCTGGATTTAAGACAAAAAATGGGGAAAAGTTTCAGTTTTCTGATATTTATAAAAGCTTTATTTTAATTGTTACTAGTTCTACTGCCTTCAGACAGGGTTTTAATTTTAAGTTTGCTTTCAAGTTTAGAACTTTTTAGATATAAAGTAGCTTTGCATTTACTCAGTGGATTTGGCAATATTTTTGAGGTGAGTTTTTGCTGGATCAGTTGTATAACCGTTTTTTTGTGTTACTCTGTTGTGAGGATCTCTAGTAGAAAAGAAATTGAAAAGTATGTGCTCATAGCATCACAGTAAAAGATATGACTTGTGGTTTTACTTTTTAAATTTAGAGGTTCAGAGTATTAATACTGAAAATTGCTTTTGAAAAGTACCTGCAAAGCTTGCTTTTAACTAGCACAGAATGGAAGATACAAACCTCTAATTTTATATTATTGATGTTAGGTAAGAATTGTGATATTAATATGATGGTATTAATGCTGAGTCTTTGTTCATGTAGGTGGATGGAGTCCTCTGTTTCTCTTAATGAAGTTCAAGTATCTGGTGTAGGTTGCTAGGGTAAAGATGTATTAGTGGGAGACTTGATCTGAAATGGAGGCTGCATCAAATGTTAATAAGCATTGCTGATTGTTTGTAACCTGTTGATGCAGCTGCTTTCCAAACTCTATTGCTATTAGGACTTTGACATTGGGAATTTTCTCTTACTGTTTTTATGTTCTTTTATTTGTGAGAGTATAGAATTCAGTTCTGTAAATAGGTCCTTTGAAGGTTTCCATTTATAGTTGTTGTTCTGTTTAAGCAAATATATATCTTAGTTTCAAGAATTCATTGGGTTGTAAATGTAATATGTTCAAGTCAGTCTGCCTGCTAGACCTGGTAAGGTTTTGTACATAAGCATATTTTATGTTTTGGAAAAGAGAAAATAACTGACTATATACAAGATTTGGTGAATTTGCTTGTCTTTGGTACATAAGCTAATCACAAGGGAATGATTTTTACTTAGCATCATGCTTTAGTGTATGCTACTTGCCTCTGACTTTACACAAATGGAATATACAGTTTACTAAACTTGTACTTTTGGGTTGCTTTTTGAAGATGAAGTAATGAACACTATTAGTTTCTGATGAGCTGCCTGCTACTAGGCTGTAGTCAAGATAGCAATTTGTAAATTATGTAGTAGTTCTTTACTGGGATTGCTCTGCATTCCCCAATGGCCCCTGATTAGAATTATTCCTTAACCATGTTTTGGGACATGGCTGCTTTCTAAGAAAAAAACTGTTTATTGACAGTTTACATTTGTTTTCCTGACCATTTCTACCTATTCAGTGTAAAGTATCCAATAAGCCAAGTATCACTGAAGCTGTGCAGAACTTGGAAGAGAATGCTCTGCCTCTGTTTTGGCTGAGAGGGAAGGTGATGCTGTAATAACGTCACTGTGAATAATAGTAATTTAACGGCACCCAACTTGCAGTGGTAACTGCATTTGTTTACAAAGTCAGGCTTTTATGGAATTTCATAGGCATTTTCAGGGAAAAACCTCTCGCTGTATGGAGATCATTCCCTATGTAGCTCTTCAGTAAGGAAAAAAATGGTACTGGCAACGAAAGGCAGTTCTTAACACTAATGCTTACATTTTGTCAGTAGTTTGTTGTAGTGTAAAAATGAATCCTTTCTGGAAGTAAATGTAGCACTTAAGAAGAAGAAGAAGCATTTCTTTATATTCAGCATAAGATAATGACAGTCTTTCTGTTTTCCCTTGAATTATAAAAGGGTCACCAGACTTCCTTGTACTTCACTGCAGGTGTTCCCTGCTGTAACTTCAGTATTAGAAGATTCTGTTTCCTTGAAGACCTTTAAAATACTTCCTAACTTAAAACAGTAAAGCTACCCTAAAAAGTATCTAAGTCCACTACCTGTTCCTTTATCCCAGTGATATTTGCTAGTAGTATAAGAATGCTTTTAATATCTGTGTTTTTACTGTTCTACTCTGTTCTGCAGGTTTGCTTTCCTACTAAACTAGTGTGGGTTTCCATTTGATAGCATTAGCCTTATCATGCAGGGAATTCGTGTCTGGATTTTGTCATGAGCCTGTATCCCTTCAGTACTTCAGTCTGTTAAAGAAATACTACCATGGCCCTTGTGGGCTACCAAATTTTTCCTGATGATTTTATCGCTTTTCTGAAATCAGAGCTTTCTGTCTGCATCTGTATGTACAGGGAATAATCTCAGAATTATACCGTAGGTTTAAATTTGTATTTATTGATGTTTTTGTCAGAAGTGTTGTTTTGTGAAACGGTATTTTGAAATTCATTAATCTGTAGTAAGTGGAAGGTCTATGGCAATGAATATTTAGGGAACAAAATTGCATCAATATCTGAAGTGTAAGCTTCTAAAACAAATTGCTCATCCTGTAAACTTAAACACTTTCTAAATTATTCAAAGACGTCTCTTGAATGTGACATTCACCTATTTTCCTACTGTGGAAATTTTAAACAGATACTGAAATAGTCTGGAATTCTCTTACATAAACTTTTGTACCCCTTCTTTTCCTCTTGGGCAGTGTTTCCCTTTTTCTCGCTGCTTTCATGCTTGTGAAGTGAGATGTGTGTTCTAAGGCACAAATTGTACTTACCTGTTGACTGGAAATAGACGCAGGGAATACTATGCAAGAATAATCACAGAATGGGTCAGGCTGGAAGGGGCCGCAGTGGGTCTGGTCCAAACTCCCTGCTCAAGCAGGGTCGTCCCAGAGCACATGGCACAGGATTGTGTCCAGATGGTTCTTGAATCTCTCCAGTGTCGGAGATGCTGTAACCTCCCTGAGCAACCTGTTCCAGTGCTCTGTCACCCACGCAGTAAAGAAGTTCTTCCTCATATTCAGTTGGAACTTCCTGTGCCTCAGTTTCTGTTCATTGCTTCTTGACCTGTTTGGCACTAAGAAGAGCCTGGATCCATCCTCTGACACCCTCCATTCAGGTACTTACAGACAGTGGTAAGGGTCCCCCTTAGTATGTCCAGTTGGAAAGTTGGTCCTCCAGGTGACTGGAAAGGGAGGTAAATTTTTGAGCAGAAGACTGATAAGGGACTTTGCTCTTTTTACTGGATGGATTAAGAGATGTCTGTTAAGCTTTTGTGGCCTTGACTTACATTTCCATGCATGCAGCAATGTTACATTGTGTTTGAAATTAATGGAAACCTAGGCCTAGAGACGTGTGATTAGGCCCTGTAGGACTTTGGAATAATCATCTGTGCCTTACTACAACTGTTAGCAGAGGAGAGTTGAAAAGGAGCGGTCTGTCAATGTTAAATGTAATTTTTTCTGTCACAGTGTTAAAACATTACTTGTTTTTTTTCTACAACAGCGATATGATAAAAACTGCTAATACCCTCCTCTTGTCATCAGTCAAAAAAAGAAATGTAAAACAGTATTCAAGTGCTTCAGGACCAGGAAAAGGCAGCCAGAAATATGAACAATTAGTGTCCAGAGCTAAATGAGCTAAATTCCCTGTGTCTGAGGGGTGGCAGAAATCTTCAAAAGGTTTTTTTTTTTTGGTCTAAACATTTATCATTACTTTTATGATACCTGTCAACTAATTTCTCTGACCCACTGTATGTATTTAGGCATGTCAGTCTTTCTGAAAACACTTCTATGAAGAAGATTTACAGTTCCATCCCAGTTACACAGATTAGTTCCTCTGCCTTGGTTTCCCTCATTTCTTAAATATTGCGCTTTTTTATGTCCTTCCAAAGCAACAGTCTTCCTCAGTGTTTTTCTAGGTTTGTTACTGAGTTTGTTCAAGCAGCAGAGTTATCAATTATCCATGTCTATCAGTAGCAAAAACAGGGAAAGGAAATTATGGTCTCTCCTGCTTGTCTCATTTGTATGTTTCAAACATATCTATTCACTCCCAAATGTGGAAAAACCACAAAGAATTTTTTTTGTTAAGGTATATAATAAATAATGCACATTTGTGCATAAACTCTGCAATACAAGTTAGGTAATGTGCTCTATTTTTTTTCCTGCTGTATTTATTTCACATAATTATTTTCTTCTGGGTGCTGGTGTCTTTGTACCAGCTGTGCCCCTTGAATAACATAGGGGGGAGTTCAGATCTCATCTAGTTAAGTCGTTCAAGTAGATTCCTCATTCAGACACCTGCTGCTGACAGATTAACACAGACTTAATTTTAAAAACTGTTCATTTGAAAGAATGCTATTTATGCTTGTTTTAATACAAGAAATAACATGATCCTCTTCAAATTCAAGTAGTGTAAAGTTCACCTCTTACTGGCTAAAAGCTGTCTATAGTAATGATTGCAGTTTTTGTATAGTCCTTTTGAGAGTGTTTACTTAACTAGGGAAATAAAATGAGACACTTAGGCAATCAAACAATTGTAAAATAGATTTTGAGTTCGTGAGCATAACTAGCAGCTTTTCTTAAGAGGCTTATTTTCCTATAGTAAGGTAGTTCCAGGAAAGACCAGTTGAATTTTATGTATATATTTAAGAATTACTTAATGGGAGGAGGGATGAATTGTCTTGTCACCTATTGTGCTTTAGATGCTTGAAAGCCCTGTTGCACAATACCTGTGTTAAGCTGAACTAAGCTTTGTTAAGCTGAGCTGGGCCAGCCTGAAATAAAGCTGTGAATCCGTTTTTTTAAAACCACAACACTATATATATTAATTCTTAGGTCAATCCGTGCTTGCCAAATTTGCTTCCACCCTGAGCTGTGAGCCAGCATTCCTTTATTAATGAAGAATTTCTATGTGACAGAAATTAATTTGACTTGCCTTTTTATTTTTTGAGTGTTAATAGCATCTCTTCTTTTCAAAAACAATTCCCAGATGAAAATTAAACAAGCATGAAATTAAAATTATACTTGTTGCATGGTAATAAGTACACATGGCATAGAGTGTCCAGAACTGAAAATGTATTTTTTCTAAACCTAATGATTTCTCAAGTTGTGTAAAAGTTTAATGACCAGTTGCTGCTTTTAATACTAAATATTTTCAAGTTAGCTTGCTCATTTGTGGTGAAAAAATAACATGTCCAGGAAAAAAGAAAACAGAAGTATTTCAGAATTCTGTATAGGCGGATCACTCAATATCTAAGTTTTAGGTGAAATAATTCTTTCTCTGCGTTATTGAGACATGGACATTGCTGTAGTCTTAGAAGAAAAGAAAGTTCTCTTCAAAAAACAAATATTAGTAGCACTCAAGGAACGATCTGGTATTGAAGTGAAGGTTGGTTCTTCTATTGTGTTTGATGTATCTTGAGATACGTATTTGAGATAATCTGACTTACAGTCGTTATTTTTAAGACACATTTAAGAAGGGAGATACACAGTGACTTTTTTCTTGCCTTATTTTAATGTGGTTAGACATTGATTCTGTCACAGCCTTCTTATTAAGGATATAAGTGCGTTACTTACGTGTGTGACTAATCGTGTTGCAGGATTGCAGTAATGTTTTATAACAGAGACTCCCTTTTTTTAGTACTTCTACAATGCCGTGTACTTGTTGAATTGCTGATTCTGAATGGTGCACGCTCAGTTGAGATGAAGGAAGCTTAAGATGGGATGAAGGTCTCAAGCATTTGTCACTGCATGGCACTACCTATGTTCATAAAAGCCTGTAGCTTCACCTTCCTTATTCTAAGCCTAGTAATGGAAACATTCAATGCAAGTTCCTTTGTAAGTAATATTACATACACAGGGTCTTCTGTTTAAACTTCTCTGTCCTCAAGAAGCTGTCCGCAAAACATCAAAAGAAATTTGAGAGTTGGTAAACAACCTGGCCTTGTTCTTAATTAGCCTTATTTTTGCTCAGTGGATTTTGTTCGGGAGATTAAGTTGTCCTATCTTACTTATTTGTTCGGAGCTTCTGATTGAGAGTACTAATTTGGTTCTGTGAATACACAGAAAAAGGGAAAATAGTCTCAGAGCTGCGTTTGGGCAACTGCTTTTTTTTTCCTTTGTAAGCAGAAATTGTTTTGCATGACCCCTGATTTTAATCAAACTACAGTTTGTGGTGACTGGGTTATGGCGTGTCAGTCTTTCACAGTATTACTCTGCTGTTTGTAATCTTAAGATATTGAAATACACAGTTTTTATAAAGTATCTGCATTCGAGTAACTCCCATCTGAGGTGTGCATTGATAAACATCAGTGGTTCTTCCAATGTTTTATGTTCTTTGAGAAGCTCGCTGCATGAGAAGTAAAATTCATGTTTGCCCCCTCCCCCTCCTGCAATGTTAAAGGGATTGTTTATCATTTTAGTATCCCTTGAGCCTAATTTTCCTGAAGCATTTGAGTATGTGCCTGTTGCCCCAGATGACTAATATATTTTTAGAAATGTCTTGAGTTTTCTAGTTTTTATTGGCTTTCGAGAGGAAAAAAACGTATAAATTTGGAATTATCTACTGACAATGTGAGACAGTAATTAGAGAAATAGAGATTCAGTCTTCTGCTTACTCCTAGTTGATGAGTTTTGTGGAAATGTTGTTGCTGGAGGTAGGAAAGTGTGTTGTGGTGCTGTTAGACTGCCATCACTGAGCTCGACTCTCTTAGTGCTGTATTGCAGTGTGTTCATGGGAGGGTCATTTGGGTTTCGTGTGTTGCTGAGGGAGGGCTTAGAAGGGGCAAATTCAGTCTATTGCCCATTTGCTGTGCTGATCCATGTGGAGTTCAGATAACATGGTTATTAGTTTGTGGTAAGGATTCTAGCTGTCAGTTTAACACATCTGTTTTTGCAGGTCATAATAATTAAAAAGTCTCCATATGAAGCTGCTACTTGAGGTCAGAAGAACCTCTCTTGAGCAGTCTCTGACGCTGTATTAGAGATGTAAATGTTTTATGAGCTACAGTCCAGAACGAAGGCAGACTTCGGCTTTATTCTCAATCTACCTCCTTTCTTTTTAGAGCAATGTCCCACTCCTTAGTACAAATATGGTAATGTTAATTAGTGTTGCAAGCTTAAAAATACTTTAAACTGTCATTAGTGATGTTTAACAAGGAGTTTGTTTTTTTATTAAACACACTGACATCTTTTGGTGTCATGAGCCAGATAGTTGAGAATATGTCTCTGTGTTACTGAAATTCTCACATTTTCCATGGGTAAAACGGCTTAAGCTGCTTTTTTCAAGTCTATTGATCTCAAATGCAGTGGGTGTCTTAGTAGATGTTCAGCAGTGTTGAGGATGTTGCTAGCATTTTTTTATTTTATTAGGTGACCTGAACCTAAGGTTTCCTAAAGGGAGAAAATCGCTAGTGTTAATCTGAAGAACTTGGCTACCCATAGTTTTTAATTTCACATAAATCCGTTTTGTAGATTATAATTTGTTTAATCCACTTCAGTAACCTTTGAGTCTTATTAGAAATGTTTAGAAGGTGGTTGGAATTTGCCTTAATTATTGAGAAACAGGCAAATTCTTTCAAATTATACTATTTACTCCACTTCAAAGTAAAGAATAAACATCTTTATGGGTGATGGTAAAATTATTTGTCGAGTCTTTGTTTATTATTATTTCAGTAGTTGAGGTATCAAGAAAACTGACAATATACTGTTTCTTTTTGATGAAGAAAGTTGGTGGGAATTCTGTCTAGAGTGTGCTGAAAATCCAGTTTTCATCCCTTAGGCTTTTTTCAGCTGTATGATTTGTGACATTTGAGTACTGGATCATACAGTAACTCACTGCATTCAGTGTACCTTGCTAGTGAACCTGATAATTTTTGAAGTTGTGTCTTAAGTTGAAAAGTGATTTCTCATTGCTACTGGGAGGTAGACTTAGGGGAGAAAGAAAACAACCCCAAAATTATTTAATTATTAAGCTATAGCTGTAACAAGGAAAGGAGCAAATGAGAGGATGGTTGGACAAAAGTTTATCTGGTCTGTCAGTGAGGACAGCCCAAGGTGTGTTACTTGTTTAGGCTGAAGTACAACCCTAGGAAAACAGTCTGCCTGTTAGGTGTTAGGAGCAGTAAATCCCTGAATTGTTACTTGAAAACTCAAAGTTTGAATTTAGCTTGAGGCATTTTATTACCTTTTGCTGTCCTTTCTGATGGGCAGGAATAACTTGGTGTTCTTTCTGGAGCAGTTTGATCTGTTTGCCCTAAAATTAAGCTTCGGTTTCTGAAATAAATTGAGTAGAACTAATGAAAAATAAAAATTTAAGCAGAAAAGAGTAAATTAAATGTACTGTACATTATGCAATGTGTAAGATTTAACCTTTTAATTTTAATAATCAATAATGCCTTGGAATTTGCTGAGTATTGCATTAGTAAAACAATACAAGTCCTTGACTTTCATTAGTTTACTGCTCCTGACTTTTCCTTCTCAAGGTGTCATTGACTTACTACCATTTTAGAAGAAAAATTCTTTTATGAATAAAACTATATGTTTACAGTATCATTTTCATCTGTTATTGGTCATTTGTGCCACTACATGTATGTATGACTCCTGGTCTGTTTATAGTAATGTTTTTAGCTGATGTCTGTCAAATTCTGTGTGAATGGTAACTTGGAGGAAAAGAGAACTTCTTTACATTGGGATGATTACCTTGTGACTTGGATATTGCAAAACCATACAGACTTTGCTATCCTGGATTGGCAGTGTTGCAGGACAGAAGGATAGGGAATGAAATAAGACTTTTTTAAGTTTTTTTGCTCAGTAGAGCTACTTGTCGACTGCTATAAAACATTTATTGGGGGGGCATACAAGTATGCAGTTGGGCGGTACAGTGACGAGGCTAGATTTTCTTTCTTTTGGCAGAGCATTGTGCATTCAACTTTGTAGGTTATGAATTTCTGGAAAATGTTACTTCACAGTTGGTGTATTCTCTGAGGCCGCTGCTCTGCTAGGAAAATTGCAAGTTTTTATGCTTTTGGTTGCGTATGGAAGGCAGCCATGTTTATTTCAATACAGCAGGCTGTATAAAAAAGCAGTGAAAAAAAATGGTTTTGTCTTATTACTTTTACATTTGGCAAATCAAAATGGCCATGATAGGCTGTTTTGTTACTGCTAGCATGTTGGGTATTGTGTTCCTATTGTGTTGCTTTATTTCCTCCCATATGCAGTACTTAAGGAAGTGTTCTGCACAAAGATTTGCAGTGAAGTAACAAAGCCAGTTGAAATACACTTTAGACATTTTAATTTAGGTTTATCCTAGATAAATTTCTATCATTTTCACCATTTGAAGACGTCTTCTCAATTAGTTATCCCCATAAAATATCACCACCGTAAACTATCTTCCTGTTAAGTTTTCTCTGTTAACAACTAATGAGTATCTGTCAGTTGGGTAGTATTTGTTCTTTTGAGAAAGTTCAGGTTCTGATATTGTCTCTTAGTTTAATGAATTTGATTGCATGTTAGCTGAGAGGTGGAACATGGAGTCGTAGAACAGTATGTATGGAGTTGTCACACATGTAATGACCTTCCTTGCTTTTCTGCTGCCCTCTGTTTCTTTCCACATGCCTAATATGTGGGCACAGAAACAGTGACTCTCCTAGAGCCCTTCCTGAATCCCAGTTCCCTCTGGAGGAACTGAAGGAGCAGACCGTCTTTGAGTTCCAGCTGGTGAGCACTTGGGAACTTCCTTTATTTTATATCTACACTGACTTTTTTTACTATGGACAAAATGAGAGGCTATTAACAAGGTATTTTTCTGGCTGAAAAGAAAACATAAATGCTCTATCAGTGGTGAACTGTGTAAAGTTAACTGTCATGTGGTGCAACAGTATATATACTGCAACTCGAATGTCTTTCTGTTCCAAGTTGTGCATTTCAGTTGGAGATCTTATGATTATGGTACTGTACAATGTCATGAACCAAAAAGAGTAAATTAGGCTAAGATACTTGGATGCCAGAGGATGGTGGGGAATGCACAGTTACGTATTTGATTATTCTAATCAAGCGGCAGGAAAATTTGTTTTAGGTGGTTGCAGGTGGATTTTGTAATTGCCAGTATAGGTGTATAGGTTTTGGAAAGGAAAGAGTTTCGGCTTGGTCTTGAAAGATGGCAGGGGTGAAGGGAAACCAGGTGCTTTATTAGAGCAGTCTGATCCTTAGTTAACTCAGAATTTGAACTTTTTGTAATTTCAGAAGTGGAGTGGTGTTAATGGAGATGCTCATTAAATGTGGTTAATGGAGATGTTAATTAAATATGATAATTGCTAGAGAAAGTTGACTGTATTGCAAAATGGAGTATTCTTATTTCATCCTATGTTAAAGCTGTTTCTCAAGTCCGGCATAGTTTTGAGCCCTTGTTGCAGTTCACAGTGTCTTGGATTCAGCAGTTGGGATATGGAAACAACTTACAAAAACATTAAAATGAGTCTTAGTGTGACAGAATCTCTAATCTGTAGTAGGTGTTAAGTCAGTTTTGCATTGGTTCCCAGACCCTTGCTCTTTGTGCTTTCTGGTGATCTTCATGCGTTAGTAAGGAAGATGTGATTTTTGTTGGAAAGACTCGGAGGTAGCTGTGATATTTTAACCTTGACTCTGACCTGCCCTGTGACTTGTTCATCACTAGGGAAGACTTGCTCACACGATTGCACCACTACAGTTTTA
This sequence comes from Lycocorax pyrrhopterus obiensis, assembly GCA_014706295.1. Classification (NCBI taxonomy): domain Eukaryota; kingdom Metazoa; phylum Chordata; class Aves; order Passeriformes; family Paradisaeidae; genus Lycocorax; species Lycocorax pyrrhopterus. The sequence goes on along the minus strand of JACSVZ010000002.1, from coordinate 15,957,195 downwards.
TGTAACTGTAGTGCTGATGCCCTTGTTGGCCATCTTCCAGTTAGGAGTAGCTCTTTCCAGCTTTAACTGCTTTCAAAATAATGATTAAACTGAGGAAACTCACCGTGATTGTGCACTAAACATTTCCATGGGGAGTTCTGAAACTGAGTATTTATAACACAGTATGAATTTCCCTGTGGCATGTCAAAGATATATATTAGCAATTGCTAAATCTGAAAATACGCTAATTAAGGAGTGAAAACAAGTCTTTGTTCCTCTTTCCTGAAGAAAGTGGAACTGGTAAGGAAGGTCTAACTGTAAAAGGAAAACGTAAGAAGTGCCATGGGGAACTGTCTCAAGGGACAGTAGTATGCTATCTACCTTACCATGCCTGTTTCTGGGATATGGACTAGTCTTAGTGATCCTCTTCTCATGATCTGCTTTGCCAGGCATGCAGCTGGGAGATGCAGAGCTGATTGCAAGTCACAGCCACCTTAAAATGGCTTGGGGTTAGGCTTTGCTAATGGTGAAGCCTAGCATTCAAGTGAGGGGATCCCCCCTTGTTTTTATAGGTAGACCTCTGCTTGTGGGTTGCTTTCTGGCCTTTTAAACATGTTCAGCAACTTTCTCAGACAACCGGAGCTGGCACTGCTTGCTTGGCTGGGTTGTCAGATTCCTAGATGATGGCTGTGAATGGATTTAACCACATACTAGAACCTTGCTGCCTCAGTATAAAAAGGTAATTTGGTAATATGGTTGTCATGTTTACATACAGTCTTTAAGCCCTTAACTTGTATGAAGTGCCTAAAATTCTTGTTCTCCAGAGTATCATCTGCTTTGGTCTTGGAAGCTTTCCAACAGCAAATAGCAGTTTAGCAGTCCTTTTGTATGCTCATTGCTGAAGTTTGGGTAGAGATCCAAACATAAAGTGGGATTATGTGTAAAATAGAATGGAGATATGGGTGGTGAACCCGCACCTGTAATTACCCGTGTAACTGTCCAAGGCACCATTGGTGCGTGTTTATGGCTGGCCCTGTAAGTGCCCACGTCGCTTGTCCTGGTGGCCCGAGGCAGCCGGCATTGCTGGAGCAGCCGTGATCAGTTTTTATGCAGCTGAGGCTAGCTCAGGTAGGACAGGATTCCTGATGGAGGGAGCCTGTGGGTGGGCAGTCTGGGGGAACCGGAGCTCAGTGCCGAGAGGCCCTGGGCCCCTTCTGAGGAAACTGCTGCATAGTAGGTGTTTCTCTATCGGGGCCAGCTGGAGGTGGGTGTGACTTGCTGCAGCTGTTCAGATACTCCTGCAGAGCGCTTGGTGACTCATTACTGGGGCTGGGCGCAGTGTGAAATTGGGGGCATACTGCTGAGCTGATAGACCATGGTGCGTTTGAAAGTCTGCACAGTGAATTTGAGGGGTTTGTTTATGGGTTGGATAGAATTGGCTTTACAGTATTTCATTGATGTAATAGGTATGTTGGCTTTTTCTCATGTTTGGAAAGTGCCTGTTAGATTACATTCACTGTGACGGTGTATTTAGGCCACTACAGTATTTAAAAATCACCATGTACATCTTGAGCATGCTGAACAAAATACAGTGTTACTCCATCCATGGTATGGGATTACAGTAAATTAAATGCATTGGTCCTTTCTGATGTTTTGAAGGGACTGTTCAAACAAAGCCATCTGGTAAATTTTCATCTCATTTTTTCTTGAGGAAGGGAGATGATTTTACCTCATAGCAGAAATTAATTAAAATATGTCTGTATTGAACAACCTACAAAAATACATTAAGAAATTGTAATGATTTTTATCTTAGTAGAAGGCTATCGTAAATAAAAAAAGACTAAGAGAATGACTACTACAAAAATATTAAACAGCTATTTCACTCTGTAGTCAGTGTCTAAAAAAAATTGAGACTGTTGGTGTAAATGAGGAGTACAGCCTTGTAATTATGATATACTGCTTATATCTAGGAAATCAAATGCGTCTGTAAGTGTATTTTTTTTGTTGTTGTTAGGCATGTGCATCACAAGTGTGCGATGGTTGTAAATACTACTTTGACAAGCCTAACTTGCCCCATGCTGTCATTCTGCCTGGCTCTGAGCTTGCAGGATACTTTTGGTGTAGGACTATGGTCTAGCTTTTGAAAGACTGTATTTGAGTATGAGACTTACTGTTTTCCTTTTCCCCCCCCCACCATCTTTACAGAGAATAACATACAATTTTAGCCAAAATGGCGTAGGGAGAAGTTTTGAGATAATGCTGGTTCAGGTTGCAGTAACTCGTGTGCAAATTGATCTTTAACCTTTGTAGGGCACTAAACAGTTTGGTGATGGTGTACCTCTTTGCTTTTGTGATGGACTGTTTTTCTAACCTGCACGGTTAAAGGTGGGGAGAAAGAAGTTTGAAAGAGTAATTTTGTCAGTGCTTGTATAGTTAGAAGGCTCAGAAGACAGAATTTGCGTTAGGACGACTCTCATTCTGCACCATACTGTGTTATTTAGTAATGTTCTGTGTGTGTAGCTCTCGGAAGACTTTAAAACATTTTTTTTTTTTAATGACTCCGTTCACTCCTACCTATCAGTCCTTTACTGTTCTTTACTGTAATTGCCAATAAGATAAACTCTTTTCCATTTTCAAATCACTTTGGCTTCATATTTAGATTGCTGTACAACTTGTGAAGCAAATGGTACTTGATGTAGTACCCCTGGGTATTTAGAAATTTCTCAGTAGAGAAAGGGAAAATAAAGGCTGGGAGAGTGTTATATTTAGAATATCTAGGGTTTTCCTTGAAATGTGTAAGAAATTATGTTTCTTAGTTAGGTGTGATTTATGTAAACATTTAAAACTTAGAAAAAAAATTGCATAAAGAACGATGAAAGAGTTTTTACTTGCTTAGAAATTTTGGGGAGCAGGAAATTTAAAAGAAGTTTGCAGAATTGAATGGATGTCCTTGGCTAATTGTAAATTGAAGTGTTTGGATGACTTGAGCTTAGGCGCAAGTACAGATCTAAAAGGTGTTGAGAATTATCTCCTTTCTCATTTCAGCTGTTCAGGTGTTTTCACATTGAAGAAAACCAGGTTGCCTTGAAGAGTAGTTGGTAGGGAGGCCAGAAGCAGGTGGCATTTTGGGAAATGTTGCTTTTGGTATTGTAGGTGTCAGTACCTTTGTTGCAGAGACTGAGGTGCCAGAAAATTGAGTCTGATCTGTATGCATAAACAGAAGTAGTTACCTAGAGCTAACTACAAGTAGTCTCAAAAGAAAACAGCAGTTTTAAGGAAACAGCATTACTTCAGTAAACTTAAAACCTGATTTTATGCATCTAACCATGCAGGCTATTGATAAGCCTATTTAAATTTTCTGATCTGATGTTGAGGAGAAAATGCTTGTTAATTTCTGAATTGGCATGTTAGGACTCTTCAAAGCATCAAAATGATAAAGGCTATTTGTTTGCTAGTAATAAAGTTTGAGAGTTAGACCGGTGAAGGGGCATACTGTGTTACTGTAATTAAAAAAATCAAAGTGAGTTTTATGCTATGCGAAAAAGAAATGTGCATGTGGTCTCTTGAAATACTTCTGCATCTGAACTATACTATGGTCCAGACTATGGACAACTTGCCTCCTCTCCTTCCCTCTTCTTTCCCCTTCCACCTCTTTAGAATGCAGGTGGTTAATTCTTTGAAAGCATACATGGTGAACAGTCTTTCTCTTTTCTTTCAGGGACCAGCTACTCTCCACAAGAAAATTCACACAACCACAGTGCTCTTCATAGTTCAAATTCACATTCTTCTAATCCCAGCAATAATCCAAGCAAAACTTCTGATGCAGTGAGTATTTGTGATTGATTTTCATCCACGTGTTGCCCCATTTATACACACCATATTTGCATAATTTTGTCTAAGGCAGGCAGCATACATTATGTGCTTGAGTTTTCCAACATCAGTCTTTATTTTATAACTACTCTGTAAACTCAGCGTGCAGTTGTTGTATGTTTTAAAACGATTCTAACTGGTCATCATTAGAGCTTTGAGTTACCTGTCATTAATTTTAAAATACTAGATTATTTAAATGATATAGATGCAGAAATATTTTTCACGAAATTTGTAGTAAATCTAGAGCAGACAGTATGATTTTACTTATTTGAAATACATTACATATTGTGAATTTTAATCACTTCAGTATCAAAGTTTTAGTAGTTAGAGTGGTATTTGTTAAAAATTGCCATAAAATTGGTAAATTTGTGATCTGTAGAAAAATTTTGGAAAGATAATAATTTTGAGGATGCTGTAAGGTGAAGGAGACTAATATTATCACTATTGACATTACTGTATCCCACTAAACGTACTATTAAATTTTGTTAAGGGGGTTGATGGGAGACTACTGCAGAATGCAACAGGAGCATAGTGGTCATGTCTTCAAGCTATTAATGAAACAGGCATTTAGAGGTTGTGGAAAGCAGTGATATGGGTACATATAAGGATGTCATGTAGTTTTAAAAACAGTGAAAGCTATTAAATTTTTATATTAGAAAAAGTCATCTTTCTTCCAACGCTGTTTGTATTTTAAAGGCTTATGATTCTGCGGATGATTGGTCTGAACACATCAGCTCTTCAGGCAAAAAATACTACTACAACTGCCGAACAGAAGTTTCACAATGGGAAAAACCAAAAGAGTGGCTGGAAAGGTATATGTTTGTGTTTGTTTTAATTGTATAAAGAACAAATATTCTTAAGCACATTTCAGAGCAGTTGAACTTATCTAACAGATTACCGCTATAAAAGAGTGTGGTTTAAGTCTGCTGTGTTCCTACCCTTACCATGACCTCTGGCACCTCTTTTATCCCTTGACAGTCCAGAGCCTGAGAGGGAAGTATGGTTGGTTTGTGTGGGGATGGTTTTTTGTTTGATTGGGGGTTTTTGTTGTTGTTTGTTTGTGGGGGTTTTTTTGTTGGGGTTTTTTTTTTTTGTTTCTTGTTTCGTTTTGGGGTGGGGGTTTTTTTGTTTGATTTTTTGACAAGGTTAGTGAGCTAAACTGGTATAATTGTGGGCTTCAACCAGCACGGATGTAAAGAAGCAGTGGCTAGTGTTTGCTAACCCCACCTGTACCAGCAAGCTCTTAACAGTTTAATTCATCTCATGTAACTTACAGAAACTCTTATATTATTAGATAATGTAAGTTCTTAGCTAACTTTTGTTTTCTTTTCTTCAGAGAGCAGAGGCAAAAAGAAGCAAGCAAAATGTCAGTTAACAGTTTTCCAAAAGATAGGGATTACAGAAGAGAGGTGATGCAGGCGACAGCTGCCAGTGGGTTTGCCAGTGGAAGTATGTGGTTTTTTTACAGCAGTATATTCTTGCCTTGTTTGCATTACTGTTTTCTTTTCCAAACTTGAAAAAAATTTAAAAATCCCTTTCCTTAGCTGTCTTTCTCACCTTTTTATATATAAAAGCCAAAGTGGAAAGCACAGTTAACTCTCCCAAATGTTGTTTCTTTAAGTAACTTTACTAGTGCAACACTTGCTTAATGCTTTTCATGGTGCTTCTCCTTTTTGTGGCTTTTACTGCCGAATTTAATTATCTTCATGGGTAGTTACTTAAACAACTTGCGTAATCTGTAGTTTAGTTGGACTGTCATGATCACTGAGACCTGTTGATGTCATATTCTGATCTTAAAAATAAAGATTTCACATCTAAAAATAATGACCTAATTTAATGGATTTTGATATCAGGGTTTTCAGAGGCTTGTGTATGTTACTGAGAGCAAATTTTTACCTCATCAATACTCTTTGTGAAATCTTCCCTGAACTATAAATTTCTGTAACTTGGAGATTTTTGTCTTGATACCTAGCTTTAATCTTTGTCAATTTTCTTCTGGAAAATAGTTGTACCGTGAGATTCTGTCTGTATGCTGATGTAGTTTGGGTAGATTTGTAGCGTAGTTCTCAGGGTAGTTTAAAAGTAGAAGCCAAAGTACTATTCTTCACCCACGCTCTTGGGATTTGGCAAGGTAAAGATGTATAAAGGGCTGTTTTTCTGTATACACTGAAACTTACTGCATATGCTAAAATATACTGGATGCTACAAAAAGATAGCAGACATGCATAATGCAGTGAGTTTGTGACAGGTGAAAATGTAAGAATCTATGAAAAGAGCTACTCTGTATTTGCTTGGTATGTTCACTGAGTAGCATATTTTAAAGTCTGTGATCGCGTGACCAATGCAGATTAGTCACTCATTTAATACATATAAATGTCTTGAATTAACAGTAAGTAAATTTGTTGTAGTAGTACTCAAGTGACATGAAAAGGAATTCTGTGAAGGCTAGAATGTGAAACTATTAAGTTATACTTGATGTTCAGGGTTTTTGATGAACAAAAGAAAAATGGCACAAATTATCTCTTCACACTAAATACAAGATGGAAATAATAGATCTTGATTTAGATTTTTTTAGGAGACTTCAAAAGTTAACTTGACTGTAACACTCGTTATAAAGCAGCCTTTCATCAAAACACACTGCTTAACCGGAACTCTAAATCAAGCAAAGGTCAGAGAAAATGCATTTTGTCAGTGAGTAGAATTAAATTTTGCCTTTTTTGATGCTGATCTACTTGAGGCTTTTTTTAATCATAAGAAGTTCAATCAGCTCTAGTTGTTGGTGTGCAGCTGTATTAATCAGTCACTGCAATCTTAGACTTGTTTCTAATTTAATCTTTTTTTTCTTATTGCAACGTTACTTGGGGAATCCTGAAAAAAAGTGGAAGACAAGCATTCCAGTGACACCAGCAGTATGCTCCCACAGAATATTTTATCTCAAACAAGCAGGCACAATGACAGAGACTACAGACTGCCAAGGGCAGAGACTCACAGTAGTTCTACTCCAGTACAGCATCCCATCAAACCAGTGGTTCATCCAACTGCTGCCCCAAGCACTGTTCCTCCTAGTCCATTTTCTCTACAATCTGATCACCAGCCAAAGAAATCCTTTGATGCTAATGGAGCATCTACTTTATCAAAACTGTCTACATCCACATCTTCCATCCCTGCACAGAAAACAGAGAGAAAAGGTATGTCTACTGAAATTCCCTGTAGTATTCAAGATTATGCATTGCATTACAGTGCTTGTTCGAAGTATGTTAGTACTAGAGTTTAAAGATATTTTTCCTGTTTGGTCTTACGTGCTTAGAACCCGATTACTGTTTTGATGTGTTTATTTTCCCCTAAACCACATTTGCTATATCTTATACAACTTCAAATTGACACTGTGATATTTGCTATTTACTGGCTTATTCTGCAAATTAACATTTCAAATGATAATTTGAAAGATGTATTTTAGTAGAACATATTTTAATTTTTGTCTTCTCTCTTGTTGTTCTGGATCTTTGCCATTTATTTGAGTTGTTATGTAGTTACACAATTTGAAAGTCATTTTGGACCATTACGTTTTATGAACTGCTGTTACTGTTTGGAATGTCAGTGTCAAACCTTTCAATCAACACAAGCACAATTCTTAAAGAAAGTGAGAGTTTTCTACATGTTTGTAAGAGCTAATCTGTTTTGATCTGTATCTTGAGAAATACTGGATCTTCAGTTCTAAATCTGCTGATAGTTTGTGTTTCTGTTACCTGATAATACCTGTTAGATACAGTTTGAGGCAAGCGAAGATCAGGACTGCGTATTGTTTGTGACCTTTCAAAAGTCTTTTAGTTAGCTTTACTTCATTATTAGGGAAGAAGAGTTCAACAAGATTGTGAGAATGAGATGTGTGTCATTAGTGATAGTGTGTTACTTTGGTATAGTTGAGTTTTAGAGAGTGGTATGGTATTGTGTAAGAAAATTCTGTTTTGAGGGCTTTGGGGGGGGAAGTAATTTTTGATAATTATGTTGGGTTTTAATTTAAAATATTGGATAATTAGTATGTAATTGAATTATTGTTTGGAAGGTGGCTTGTTGTCCTGTTCATACTTGCAAGTTGGTCTAGCTAAATAGTGTTGTTTTAAAAAGAAGACCAAAACAGACTCTGGTCTGACACTGGTCTTGCACTCTGTGTTTGTTTTCGAGTCTTCCACTTTTGTTTATTAAAGAAGTCCAGCTTTTACACAGACTTAAGTACACCTGGCCACCCAAAATATTCAAACAATGTCATACATTGACAAATACTGCAATGTAAGACAATTGTGCATGTAAAGGAATTTTTTAATGTTTTTTCTTGACACTTAGTGCAATTTTTACATAACCTGGGTCATGAATACTGACTGTAAACTTTAGAGGCACAGGTTACTTTCAGCAAGCCTTTTCCTGTTCAACACAGTAAAGCATGAAGTAAGGTCTACTAGTTCATGCATGGTTCTTGTACTGAATGCAGTAGTTACCTGCTTCAGTTAAGGCTCTATTTTCTGATTGCAGTTTGATCCACTTGTACACATTACAGTGGAGAACATCCATGTCAAGTGTTCTTTCCTTTAGAGTATCTACTCTATTTCCATTTCTATATTTAAAATAAACTTGAAAACCCTCTTAGTATTGTTCAATTCTGGCATGTTCTTGATTCCTGTTTGGTGTGTGATCAGATTTCATACTGGCTATTCTTTCACTGCTTTACTGCACATCTTTTTCAATTGAGCAACTGACTCTTACAGCAATTGAAGGAACTTCCCGTTCTGACAACTGCTACAGATGTTGGCAGAGTTCTCATATTTCGTACATACGACGTTAATTTGAGAGCATACAGCTGGGTATGATGGTGAAAACAATCACACAGAGCAGTCTTGACACTGTAAATCTTACTTTAGAATCCATATTACCATGGATGGTTTTGTATTAATTAATTCACTGAATTTCTGTATTCTTAGATAGGTGTTTTTTTAATTTTATAAGGGTTAAATGGATAGAATCTCTGTAATAATCATGCCTCACTGGTCTGTTTCATGGTACTTGATGATGAGCAAATATTGTACTTACTGAGCTTCAGAAAAGGGTGGATTACAGAAAGTTAGTAAATAATTGAAGCATTAGAATAGGTGATTGTTAGGCTTGAAATTCTTACTCTAGAAAATGTGAGTTTTTACATGTTGCTTTACCTCTTGTACAGAAACAGAAGAATCAGTGCAGGTTCTGTCGTGATAAAAGATCATCAAAGAGTACATTCAGTTGACTTTCCTTTTTCTTTTTTTGGGGAATGTCGGACTGTCTTTTTAAGGAAATTAAACCAGTAAATTTTCTGTAGCATTTTGCATATTTAAATTTAAAAGAAGGGAAGAAGCAGTGTTTTGGATGATTTACCGTTACTCATTCTCTCAGAGGTGACTGTGAACCTGCAGTACTAGAGGCATGCAGTTTATAAAGTTATAAAGTATTTTTGTAGCTGTTATACTAATTGAAAATACAATCATTGTCCTGACACACTTGATTCAAACAATCTTCTAAAAGTATCTTTGCAAAACTGAAAAATAGTTGGAGAGGTTTATGTTTACACTAGTAACGCAAATAGCCTTTGATCATTTTTTTTTCTGTTCAGTGACTGTGCCATCCCTCTCTCTTTCTAAAAAGAGGTAAAGCTGTATTTTTTTGCCTATAAAAATAGGTTGGTCCAAATGACTGAATAATATGTGCAGTAGTCCTTCGTTAAATGAATTCTTGCTTCTTGTGAATGTGTTGCTGGCTGCCTTATGCCAGCATGTATGTACCACTGTTGTAATAGTTCTGATTTCGGTGTGTATTTTTTAATGCAGTAATAGTTTTGAACAGCAGAACAGCAAAAAAAAAACCACGAAACCCAACAAAAATGCTTTTTTCAGCTCAATCTCTTTTGCTGCAGGGGTATGTTGTAGTCCCACAAGGAGATTGAATAAAATCCCTGGCTGAACTATAGCTCAGCTGTTAGCAGTAGTCCTCTGCCCTCAATGGCTGGCAGTAGTGGAGAGTTCCTGGGGAACTATTTGACCTCTACCCTTTGGTTTGAATGTTCCAGTCAGAATCTGCTGCTTCTGTTTGTGCTCACTGTGAGTGCTTTATGCAGGTAAAGTGTGGGGTTGCTTTTCCTACTTTCTGGCTGCTTTATCTGTAGGGCACATCACATTTTCCTATTTCTAATTCAGAATGAAATGTTGTATTGTCCATATCTTAACAGTGTGTCTGTCTGTAGGATACTGCTTCTCACACCTTTCCTCCAAGTCCCATCAGGCAGCACTTCTGTTTCTAGTGCAGCAGTACTCTAAATTTTTATGAGAACACAGCAAGCTGGCCAGTGCAGTGCTGGGTGGGTTGTGACTCTGGTGCTTCTTTTCCTTTTCTCACCCCTGTGGTTTTCTTGTAACACTCACTAGTCTTAGTGGTCAGTTATTAACATTGCTTCTGGTATTGTTGCATCTTCTTTGGCTGAGTTTTGCAGTTTCAAGTATATTACTCAAGTCATATGTTGGTTAGAAAAAGTTACAATGTGAGAATGTTAGAAGTTTCTTCCAATACTTTATACTTGTTTGCTGAATGTTGCTGTTACATTTATTTTGACAGCAGAGGTAAAATACAAAAAAGTCAGTTTTAAGACTGGCGTAATCCAAATGTGAGAATTAGGGAATTTTTTTTTATTTTAGATAATTTGAGTATTTTTGAGAACCTAGTTGCTATTGTTACTATAGTTTCATTTGGTCAAATGTGTTTACAGAATGCATTGCTTTTAAATATTTATGTATTTTTGTTGTGGCTTAAGCTCCTTAGTAGATCAGAACTGAACTATGTAAAACAGATAAATGTGACTGCCAGTGCTCAGAGAACTTAGTTGGTGAAGTGTACGCTCCAGGTGCTTCAGCGCAGAAAATGTGTTACGATTTTAATCATCAGTAGAAAATAAAGCAATTATCTTAGCTCTTCTGGGTAGTAGTAGTTTTTTAATCAGTGAAGCAGAGATGAGGTTTATAGGGCAATAGGATCTGAATTTCTGAAAATTTTGTAATGCAGTTTTCCTTCCACAGAGAGCACACTGTGAGAGCACACGTGCCTAGTAGTTGCTGGCAGTGCAAAGATAACAGCTCAAGCTTACAATAGAGTGGTAGGGTAATACTGTAGTTTTGAATCCAAAGGACTTTGAATGCATTTGTTTTGTTTTAAATGGGATAAAAATTACATCAGTAGTAAAAGCTATTGGAGCACTCAAAGGGTCATTTTAAAAATTTAGGAATCATCTAGTCAACAGTAGTGGGTAATTTCCATGTCATTAAAAATAAATCTTTGTTGAAATAAATCAGAATAAGAGCAAGCTAATATATAGCATTAATTTAAAGCTAGTCATGCAGGGAGTACTCGTATGTTAGCTGTCAGAAAGAGGACTGTGAAGGAAAGTCTTTCCTTTGCAAAGAAATCTTTTCCCAGTTCTGTTCTTTTTTCCCCACCCACTTCTGTGTCACACTAATATGCCTGATGAGTTCAGCATGCCCTGGTTAGGAGGAGAGTAAGCAAGTTACAGGTGATTACAGGATTCCAGCAGACAGAGCGGAGTGGCTGAGGCACAGCAGAGGTGTGGGACTGTCAGTATCAAACCTCTTCATTGAAGCAGAGTCAGAACAGTCAGAAGAGAACAGTCGGAAGGCTTTGATTTCCACCCCCTTGCCTTCAAGCTTGTAGGCTCGGGGTTGCCTTTCAGAATGTCCGTCCTGGTGGATCAGCTGTTTGCTTAGGAGCAAGGGTTCTTGTCATAAGGGGCAGCGATTGGTGATGGCAAGATTCAGTAGCATGTTTATGTACTGACTCAAAGTGAGAAGCTAAGGGTGCTTAGAAAAAACTGAAGAACATGATGGCATGACTGCTGAAAATGATCTGGTTTTTTTTTTCTGAAAGGGTTGTTTGGCCATGTTATTAAAAAATTCCCACTGCTTAGAAGTATCACACCAGAAGGTTTCCATTCTGACTTGACCTGGCGTTTATACTTCTGCAAAAACCTCTTTGCAAAACTTAGAAAAAATGTGCACCTTGTAATGTGAAATCCTGGCTGATAACTTGGATTTCTTTTGGTTTTGTCCAAAAAATGTGATTGTAGGTCACACTCCAGCAGAGAAAGTTATGAGTAGAAAGCTCTTCCCTAATTATTGTGGTCTTCAAAAATTATTTTCTTTATTAAAAGGTTTTTTCCTGCTCTGTTTTAATGTTAAACCAATTAATAGTTCTTCCCATTAAGTTAATCTCCACATCTAATGGTGTTTCTTTTTGCCATCCGATTACTTTGTTTTCCTTCTTTTTTTTTTTGTTTTGGATGGCTTTATTTCTTGGTCTTTTTTTTTTTCCACATGATTAAAGGTGATGGTCCAGAAAGTTGTTTAGTTCTATAATATGGTTCTGTATGTAGGTTGCATCTAATGAACTTGTTTGCATAATTGTCAGAAAGCATACTGTATTTTCACGTTATTGCAACAAAGTGAATGGATCTTTTTAGAAGCGTTTTAAAAGCTCCAGGTATTGAGACTTTGTTGTGCATAGCTTATAATGGAAAAATTGGTGCAAAGTCATATTTTTAAAATCACAACAAGTAATTTTAAAAATAATGTAATTTTCTTCTTTTTTTAGTTATTCAGAGGAAGAGATAAATTTTATTTAGTGAAGTTCTTAAAACTTGAAGAGATTGCAGCACGCTATGTTCTAGATTTGTTTTTTATTTAATTTTTTTGTTATTTAAAAAGCTTTCCTTGGGATTTCCATGAAAAAAGCTGAAGTTTTAGGTGAGGTTAAAGAGTCATTTGCATAGTATTTGTTTTGAAATTGATGTTGACAATGAAGAGGTTGCAGACTTGCACTGTTCCCCTTCTTCAGCCATAGTCTGTGCTGCAAGGCCTGGAAAACGAAATTGTTACGAAAATTTTTTATAAGACATGGACTAATTTTCATTTTCCGTTGGTAAAATTCCAGTTGTCATTTCAAAATTAGTCTGATGCGTAACGATTCAGATTAGGTTTATGAATGACTGCCATGTAATCCAAATCCTTATTTTGCAATAATAGTGTAGATTTCTTGTTAAGGAGCATGAATTGATGTTGGCACAGGTGTAGGGACCAGTGGACCAGAGCTGTAAAACTACAGAATTTAAATTTGTTGAGATATTTAACTTTTCTCAGCGTGCTATGTTCATCTTGACTGTGTTTCATGGTGTTTGAGGGCTTCAAGTGTACTTAAGAACTGCAGGATTGTATTATTAATAAGCACTTTTAAAAACTCTAATAAACTAGAAAATAGTGTTTAGATGTTGGAAAGTAAACTTAATTCTGTGGCCAAATAAACAGTGAAACAGTCAAAGCAGATCAGAAAAAGGGGATTAGAGAGGAAAAGAAGGGAGTGAGGAGTTTCTGCTTCTATTTGTGGAAAAAGCAGGGGAAATGCACACACCCCAGTGAGTGATATCTGAGGGTTTTTGTCAAACAAATATTTCATCTTGAGGAGTTCTGACTAGTTATATTAACTTCAAAAGGCAAAACTAGCAGGCTCTGTATAGCATCATAAATTAAACCAGGTTTTAACCTTTGTAATTACATTATACAAAAAGAGATGTTTGGAGGCTTTGTTTTATTGGCAGTATTTCTAGGATTTAGTATCCTGTCTGTGAGCCATGAAGTAAGATAGATGGGTTTAAATTAAGGTAAAGAAGGTTGTGATTATATACAACTAAATTGTAGTCTGTATTTTTAGCATGTCTGTTTCCATCACAAATGAGTCTCCCTCTGTGGAGAAGAGGTAAAGATTATGGGTTGAGATAAGAACAGTTTATTGGAAACAGCAGTGAAATAAGAAATGAAACAGTAAAAGCAACAGTATTATTAGAAGGGTGTGCAAGAGAGGTGTACAATTCACATGCGAACAAAAGCTCACGATGGGGGGACCACAATATGGGAACTACTGCCATCTTCCCCCACTGGAGAAAGACTCCGTTCCCCAACCCTGGCAGTGAAGTGTGGTAGTACAAAATAAGTGCCCCTCCTGGCTGCTGCAGAAATTAACCCTGTCCTGACCAGAACCAGGATGTTATCCACCCTTTATTCTGTACCATCTACATCATGCCCAGATCCTACGCCTTCCAACTGATGTGCTCCCAGCTAATTGCAAGCTGTATCAGGAGCTCATGATTGGTGTATCTGAAGCAGTCCATACTCATTGTTCATGGTAGTTGTAGCATACAGTGACAGTGTCATTCAACAGCCAGTGTTTTAAAATTCCATATTACAGACTGCTGTAACATAAAAATCAAATCCCATTGAGGTACACGTAGTGTTTCCCCATCCCTCTGCATTACTGACCAAGTGCACCCAGGTCTTTGAGCAAAAACATGGATGGATTTGCCTACCCTATGGATGGCTTTTGCCTTTGCTTGAGGAAGGACTAATCCAAACTGTCTTCCCTAACACATTCTTCATATGCACCACAGGGACTTAATCCCCTTCTATGGTATATGGAGGTTCTGTTTGGACAGGGCCAGCTCACTTGGTAGAGCCTCTGGTGTTAACTAACTAGGTGGCCTTTGCTAACTGCATCTACCAATGTTTGATGGTCCTGCCACTCATTGCTTTCAATGTGGTTTTTAACAGTCCATTGTACAGTTCAATTTTCCCGGAGGCTGGTGCACGACAGGGAGTATGATACGCCCACTCAGTACTGTGGCCCAGGTGTCTGTGAGGCTGTTTTTGAAATGAGTCCCATTGTCTGATTCAATTCTTTCAGGGTGCCATGTCACTACAGGACTTGCTTTTCAAGGCCCAAGGTGGTGTTCCAGGCAGTGGTGTGAGGCACAGGGTATGTCTCCAGCCATCCAGTGGTTGTTCCCATCATTGTAAGCATGTAGAGCGTGCCATGGCAGGTTTGTGGAAGTGTGGTATAACCAGTCTGCCAGGCTTTCCCATACTTACTTTTGACCATCATCCACGGTACAACAGGGGTTTTACCTGCTTGGTCTACGTGATTGCAGTGCTTGTTTCACAGTTGTGGGTAACGTAAGATACTCTTCAGTGTTAAATCCACCCCTCAGTCATGAGCCCATCATTATATTGCATCTCTTTCCTGATTATGTGAGGCATCATGAGCCCACTGAGCCAGAAGTAATTCGCCCTTATGTTGCCAGTCCAGATGCACCTGAGACACTTTAATCTTGGCGGCTCTGTCTACCTGTCCATTGTTGCAGTGTTCTTCAGTAGCCCAGCTCTTGGGTACAGAGGGCATCTGCATGACAGACTTTTCACAGTCACCTTCTCCACCCTGGTAGTGATGACTTGCCACAATACAACAGCCCAGATATTTTCCCTTTGTGCTGCCAATTGGTCTTTTTCCATTAGTCCAGCCACCGCCACAGAGCATTTGCTACTGTCCATGACTCATTATAGAAGTAAAGTGTTGGTCGTTTTGTCTCATTCAGTGATACCTAAAGCCAGCTGGATGGCTTTCCGCTGTACAACCTGACTTGATCCACCTTATCCCTCAATAGCTTCTGTGGCTTGCCTCACAGGACTCAACAACAGCTTTCCATATTTGATGTGTCCCTTCAATACAGCAGGAACCATCAGTGAAGAGACTATCACTTTTCATTTTCTGGTAGCTGATTATATGGTGTGGTCTCCTCAGCGCATGTCACCGTTTCTTGCTCCTCTGATGATGATAGTTCAAAATTTTCACCTTTGGGCCAGTGTGATGAATTCCAAGATCCGAGGGCGATTGGGGTTTCCTGTTTTAATTTGCTGTGTTACCAGCATGACCCACTTGCTCCACATAGCGTCACTGGCATCATGTGTGGAAGAGACTTCCTCCTTGCACATCCAGCCCAGCAGTGGCAGTCAGGATGCCAGGAGTAGCTGTATTTTGGTGCCAGTCACTTCTGAAGCAGCTCGAACCTCTTAGTAAGTTGCCAGTATCTTTTTTTTCAGTTGGGATGTAGCAGTTGAGATCTTTTGTATCCCTACTCCAGAACTCCAGGGATTGTCCTTGAGTCTCCTCAGGTACTTTTTACCAGAAACTTCAGGAAGGACCATTCTCCCTGACTGCAGTGTAGAGCACATTTTTCACATCTTGTTCTGTGTTGACTGGCCCAAGGGCTACTGCATGATTCTGTTTATTTTGTTCAAAACCGTGTTGTTCAGGATCCTGCTTGAAATTTTTCTTCCATGTCACATGATAGAGAGGCCTGACAATCTGACTGTAATCTGGAATATGCATTCTCCAAAAACCCACAGCACCTAGAAAAGCTTGTGCTTCCTATTCGCTCATTGATGGGGACATAGCTGCTATTTTATTGACCACATCCATTGAACTTTGATGATGTCCATCTTGCCATTTTACTCCTAAAAACTGAATTTCTAGGACAGGTCCCATGACCTTACTTTGCTTTATGGCAAAATTGGCCTTCTGGAGGATTCGGATTGTCTTCTCCCTTTTCTCAAAAACTTCCTCTGCTGTGTTCCCCCATGCAGTGATGTCATCAATATACTGCAAGTGTTCTGGAGCCTCACCCTTTTCCAGTGCATTCTGGATCAGTCCATGGCAAACAGTGAAGCTGTGTTTGCTCCCTTGGGACAGGTGGTTCCAAGTATACTGCACACTCCTCAGGTGAAAGCAAACTGTGGCCTGCATTCTCCTGCCAAAGGAATGGAAGAAAATTATTGGCAGTGTCAATGGTGGCACCACTTCCCTGCCTTGGACTCCAGTTCATACTGAAGTTCAAGCATGTCTGGCACAGCAGCACTCAGTGATGGCGTGACTTCGTTCAGGCCATGACGGTCCCCTGTCAATATCCGCTCTCCATTGGACTTACACACTGGCTGTATGGGCTATTAAAGTATTCGTGAGTCTTGCTGACATTCCCTGGCGCTCCGGTTCACAGATCATCTCATGGATGGGGGTCACAGAGTCCCAGTTGGTGTGGTATTGTCAACAGTGACCATTGTGGTAGCAATTGGTACCTGTTGTTCTTCAGCTCTCAGCAATCCCAGCACAGAAGGGTCCTCTGACACACCAGGCAAGGTATTCAGCTGTCTGATTTCCTCTGTGTCTAGAACATCTATCCCGAAGGCCCAACAATGCCCTTTTGGGTCCTTGAAATACCCTCTGCAGAAGTAATCTGTGCCAAGGATGCATGGTGTTTCTGGATCAGTCACAATGGGGTAGTTTTGCCATTTATTCCAAATTCCAGCTGATTCACTTCAGCTTCCAGTACAGTCAGCTGTTGGGATCCCGCTGTCACTTCAGAAATACAGATAGATTCTGCCCTTACATATCTTGATGGCATCAGGGTACATTGTGTGCTGGTGTCAACTAAAGCCTTACACTCTTGTGGGTCTGATGTGCCAGGCCATGGGATCCACAGAGTCCAATAGATCTGATTGTCCCTTTCCCCCATCTGGTTGGGGGCAGGGCCCCTTTAGTGCTGGTGATAGTTCTCATTGCTCACTCCTTGTAAGTATGAACTGGAGGTCCCTTCTAGAGGATCAAAAGTAACATCAGCTTTCCATCTGAGGACTTGCCCACTGAAAACTGGAGTGGCATTTATCCTTGAAGAATTTCCTGTGGCATTTGTTCTTCTGTTCAGCTCACATACCTGTACTGCTAGGGCAGGGGTTGGGTTTTTCACCCCACTTCCTCATGTCCTGTCTTTTGCTCACAGGAAAAACACAGGCTACCTTGTCATGTGTATCTTCTCTCTTGAGTAGGGGGTTGCTTGCTCCCAGTAGCAGATACTCTGGTCCGTACTGGCAGGGCATGGGACATTTCCTCACTGACTTTTTCAGGTCTGTCCACAGTCCTGGACAATCTCCACAGCTGAGGTGTGGGTCAGGATGATCTTCATAGTGCTGGAGTTGAGTAGTCACACAAAGCAATGTTTGTTCTCTTCCTTTCATTGACATTAACGCCAGTGAGTTGGCATATGACAATGGCACGCTCTGTACAAATTTCTGCCACATGGATTGTGTACTCTGGACCTGATCTGAATCTACAGGAGACTGCTTGTTATTTGAATCTCTGTGGATTGCTTCCAGCACATCTGATTCAGGTACTGGATACCTTTTTTCCATGGCATTCTACCTACTGGGATGCAGTGCTAGATTGTCCTTGAGAGGATATCTTCCCTCCTGCATGACAGGGGTCACCTCCAGAGGCTGACAGTTTGTCTTCTTCCCAAACCCCTTGTCAGTGCCCATGTCCCAGGACAGAGATCCCAGTTGCTTGGCTTCACTACCATCTGGTTTCGTGTCATGGGCCATGATACCCCAGCACTGGAGCAGCCAGGTCACCAGAGTCTCATTCCGCTGGCAGCTGAAATCTTTCTGCATATCTCACAGCTCACTCAGGGATAGGGATTGGGTGATTATCTTTGGCCCTTCCTCTCCCTGCTGTTGTGAGGGTTCTACTTCCTCTTCACCCCTCACTAAGTGAACTGATTTGATCTTGGATTACTTCTTCTGTATAGGGGTGATGGCTACTGGCATGGGTTCTTCCACTCATTCAGCTGCTGTTTGAGTGGTCTCAGTGCCTGTTGGTCTTCATTCCTCCTCTTTTCCCTGAGAGACTGTCTGCTATTGAACTATGCCTGGTAAATAGTAGCCAGGGCCCAACACACTGCAATAATTTGCTCCTCTCTGGAGTTCCTGCAGCATTCTCCTTGAAAATACTCTGTTCTTTATCAAGATCCCATAGTTGTTCAGGGGTGAACTTCCAAACCATTGAAGCAGAGAATTTCCTCCCCAACTGGCCCGTTTCCTCCCACATTCCATGCAATTCATGACAATGGACCCACAGGACAGACCTTCCTAGAAATCTCTCTCCTGACTCTAAATGTGGTGTGGGCCACGCTGACTCTAAGCATGGTATAGATTGTACTGAGGAGACATAGCAATGAGACCATGCTTTTCTTAACAACCAAATTCAGTGGTATTCAGTGGCTTTGAGTGCCATGTTTTGAGTTCTGTTATAAAAGAAATAAGTGAATACCCAGGACTGGGTGGGTGTAAGGTTTATTTTAACCGCATTGTTAGCTTGAGTTTGCCTTTGATTCATTGTGTTTTCTGTTCAGAACTGCAGCATGGGTGAAAAGCACTTCCAACTGTTTGGTATAGTGGTGTGGTTTGAGGGTCAGGTATTTGCTTACATGAATAAATAATACAGTAGTGAGTTGCTTCTTTACTTAAAATAACTTCATATTTAACTGTGAAGACAAGCCTGGATACATTAAATATGTTTTGAAATTAGTGCTGGCAGTTGCTCAGTATTTTTTTTTTCGTTTTGAAATGAGGGTGTTTAGTTGTTTGGGGGTTTTTTAATGGTTGTTTTTCTGGTAAGGTTCTCAAAACTGTAGGGTAGCAGGCTTGTACACATGAGTACTAATGTGTCCCATTGTGCTTATTTCCCTTGCTTTTGTCTGCCAGTGTATCTTGATCTTATTTGGACTATGACAGATCCAAATTCAATTTAAACTTCACATGTTTTTTGTTTAGTATGGTAAGATTCTTGTTTGTTAGATGTGTCTTGACCTGTAGTTGTCTTAATGTTTACTTTGAACACTATAACATAAGATTTTTTATGCAATATTTTATAATAAAAACTTTTACTAATGACTTACTGTTTTAATAGGAGCTAATACCTAATCAGCTGTCCTAGTTCACATGTGACTGAAAACCATGCAGAAATTTTGTAACTGGTTTTTCTTTTTTTCTCTATCTTCAGTCTTTGTAACCCTTTTTGTCCCTTTTTAAGGTGTTCTTACGAAAACTCCTGGCCAAATGACCAGGTCCCTTCACAGATACATTGCAACCAACCCTGAGGAGACTGTAACTAGATAAGGCCACATCTTTTTCAGAAGTTGACCTGAAACTCCAAAATATGTCTTTGTGTCCTGGCTGTTGCATCCTTGCAAGCTTTCAAATTTGGATTCCTCATCATTTTTTTTCTGGTTCAGATTTCTCAGCTACTTGTCTGGAAAAAGTTTCTGGAGTGCTCGTGACCTTTATAAGCTATTTATACTGTAACAGCATGGAAGCAGAAATCCTCTTCCCAGTAAGATTAGAAACCTCAGTGAAAAGGTTTACACATCGTTACTCACTTCTGTAATTTTTTATTTTTCTTTTTTTGGGGTTCTTCTCCAAATTAGTCTTGGAAGTTGGAATAAAGGTTATTAGAATACCAAAGCTTTTAGAAATTCTGTAACATTTTATTCTTATGTAGTAAAATAAAACAAGACCTTTTCACTTCTTTGCTAATAAAGTCAGCATCATCTTACTTTGACCATCTCTCCAAAGAAAAAAAACAAAGCACACCCTTAAAGTAAAAGAACTTCCCAGCCCATTTTCCCAATTCATTTAGATTTTTGCCTGAAATGTAGAATATCCAGGTTGGCCTCTGCCTAGTTTGAGGTGGGTTTAAAATCCAGGTCTTCATTACTATGGGCAAACATCCTGCATGAGATCTTGGATCCATAGCTTTACGCTCTGCATCCAACTTCTTTGGTGCTATAGAGGTGTTAATCTTGACTGAATTTGGGGGCAGAGGTCTCTTGAGGGTTTAATGAGGATGAGAGAAGGGGGAGCTAAGATTGAAATATAATGGTCCAGGTTTCTTAAAGGAAGGATATTTGAAGTGACTGATGGTACATGTGTAGTAAGTTGAAATATTTTCATTGCAGAGATTTCTCACAGTATTAGAACGGAGGAGCAACTTTCTGTTAAGTGGAAGTCAAATTTAAAATTAATTAAATAACTCATATTAATCAGAACAAATTGCCTTACAGTATAACTGAATTTAAGTACTATATATTTCTGTGGATAATAAATGGTAATATTTCCTAAAATGGTATTAATAAAATAAAGGATACAGGTCTTAATGCTTCAGGAGAAGCTGACAAAAATCAGTTAGGGGCAGATAAATTTTTAGATATTTTTCCACTCTGCTGTGGGGATGTTAACAGGACTGTTTTTACATTTCTAGTACAGCTCATTATCCTTTCTAAATCCTCAGCAATGTAGCTGGATTTTGTATGATAGACTTACATTTTGTGGCTTCTTGTATTGGTCTCTTCATAAATGAAGCATGTCTTATACCCTCCCCTCAATTTTGATACAGTAGCCTGTATGCGAAATCCAGGGACTATAAGGTTTTTTTGTTCGTAGTATATTTTCCAAAGAAAGATTGGAATCATAAGTAAAAATATAGAATATGAGTACAGGCACAGTAAAAGAAAAGATCAGTAAGGAATTTTTGGCCCACATTTGTTGTAAAAGCTAAGGAAAAAAATGTCCCATTTTTAATACTGGCTGCTTTTCATCCAGTATCTTGAAGTGGAATAGTTGCGTGTGTGTGGTCCTAATAAATACTAGGTTCAATAGCGTAAATTGCATTAGAAATCAGCTGTCTTCAGTTTTTGTTCTATTAATGTTGTGTGCTTTTTTTCTCAAAAATGATAGTTAGGCATTTGATCTTCTGGATTTGAGTATTGTACTAGTGAGTTGTCAGGTTATACTGGGGGAAATGAAAAACACTCTCTGTCTTCTGTTCAGAGTCTGCATCTGTGGACAAGTCTGTATCCCATTCTTGCACAACTCCTTCTACATCTGCTTCTGGACTGAATCCAACTTCTGCGCCTGCTTCATCTGCTCCTACAGTTCCTGTTTCACCTGTCCCACAATCACCAATTCCTCCATTACTTCAGGACCCAAATCTCCTTCGACAGCTGCTGCCTGCTCTGCAAGCCACCTTGCAGCTTAATAATTCTAGCGTAGATATATCCAAAATCAATGAAGGTAAGGATTCTTTAAAGTTCATGTAATCTCGCATTTACATACGTTAGTATATTGGAAACCAGGCTGTAGTAAATGAAGCCTTATTTTAAATGAGCAGTGAATAAATGAATCCCTAGGTAATGTGGGGATTTTTGTGTGGTTTTTTTTCCGTTAAACCTTCTCAACATTTACGGTTTTCAAATTAATAAATGTTGATGTACATGAGCAATCTATTTGAGACTGGTGACTTAATCGCTGTATCAGCATTTGTCTCTTGCACAAAATTTCGTTAGAGGTCTTTGTTCTTTTGTTTCGTGCACTGTTCTTTGTTTTCTGTAGTTTGTGCTGCTGTTCTATTAATGTGTGTTTGCAAATAGTGAAACTTCTAGGGATTCTTAAATCTTGTTGCCTAACAACTTTTTTCTTTAGCATAACAAGTTAGCCTCTCTGAATAAAGGCAGCATGTCAGTAACTTTGCTAGCAAGTTAAATTTTGTACATGTAATCGGTGTCCCTTACATTTTTGTCACATAGGCTTAGTTTGTTAGAAGTGAGTTTATCACTTACCTATAGTGCCTTTTGCTGCAAGAACGGGTAGAGTTGGTGCATTTTGAATGCAGTTTTATCTAATGTGTCTGCACATGGCAGGTTATTGATAAAGTGATGTAGGTTTTTGTTTGCTTCTTGTGCCTGGATCACTGATTTCAATAGGAAGTAAAACATTTACATTTAGTGCTGACACTTAATTATCTTTAACTTTCTGAAAGTGCTAATCAAGTAAGTGAAAATATATACAAAATATTCTGTACCTTGCAATTATATATCAGAAAAAGCTGTCGGTTGCTTCCTTTTAATCAGCAAATATTCTATCTTCATTCAGTACTAATAGGTGAGAAGGTCACTGGTTTCTTATTCCTGTGCAGGGAGAAGCCTTTAAAACTGTAGTGCACTAGGTTGGACTGAAAAAAAGGAGTGTTATGGTTGTTTGTGTTGAAATATGAAAAGTCCAGTCAACTCCAATTGTATTTTATTAAAAAGCTGCCCAGTGAAATTTCTGGTAGTTTTCTCTTGCCATATCTGAGCAGCAGCTGTATATGTCTTGGAACAAGAGTGTTCAGAATTGTCTGATGGCATGAGGGCCTGGCTGTGTCCCCATGGGCAGAGTGACTTCACCTTGCACGGCAGGGCTGCCCTTACTGTGCACGTGATTCAGAGTTATTCTGTGCCTGTGCTGGTGAGTCAGTTTTTTCAGGAGTGTGCATGGGTGGCATATATGTTCAGGAGGTATCCCACAGAGCCTGCAGACCTTTTTGGAAGGGTTGGTTCAGAAGCTCTTAGTTCAGGGTCTCATCATCTCATACTGAAAGATACTCTTCCTGTATTGTGCAGTTTTAAAATGATTAAAAGTGATTGGATTTTTTTTTTTTTTGACTGGGGGGATAACATGGGACAGTTAAACCCAGAACAGATAAGGGTTTTTTTATTAGTAGGAAGAAACGCAGGTTTTTAACTTGAAAGACATTTTTTTTTGTCTTGAACAGGAAGTCTGCCCTCTATCTGTTTTAGTGAGTTAAAGTGATTCTGCTTTTAGCTTTTTAAAGAAAATATTGTAGTGTAAAAAAACTTCGCACACATTCTACTTACTACAGTAGCAAATTGAACAAATTTTCTGTTGATGTTTACAAGAATTATTACTGATTCATAAGGTCAAGCTGAAGAGTTGAAGTTATTTTTAAAAGAATTTTTTCTAAGTGTATGTCTCAAAGTTAAAACTACTAAATAAAGGACTTGCTAGGCATTCCAAGTCAACTTGAAATCAAGTAACTGAAAAATAGTTCAGGTGGATCATCGGTCACGGTAGATACGGGAAATAAATCTGAAAGAAAATGTAGCTTAAATGTAATTAGTCAGTTTGAACAGTTTAAAGTGGTGTTCTAGAATTGTCAGTAAAACAGAATGTTTGTTTTCAGTTCTAACAGCAGCTGTGACACAAGCCTCTCTCCAGTCTATACTCCATAAAATTCTTACTGCTGGACCATCTGCTTTCAATATCACCTCCCTAATTTCTCAAGCTGCACAACTGTCTACGCAAGGTATTCGGAGTCTTTTTTTCACTTACATAAATTTGTTAGCAGCGTTTTAAGAAGGCTGATACAGTTGAAAGTTGTAGAATCTGTCTCTTGTTGTATTGTTGGCCACACAGTGTGGAGAATGTTGAATGACTTTTTTCCAAAGATAGGATAAAAAATTGTTACTGAGGAGCAGGCACCTGGCACACAACTAAGTAAATATGCTTCTCTGTCTCACCTTCTGGGATTTTCTTTGTATGTTAACTAATTCTATATGAGTAACGTGAAACTTCTGTGAGACCCTCTCAATTTATTCTGGACCTGAATTAGGTGTTATTTAATGTTCAGTATAAAACACAACTCTTCCTTGCTTTAACACCCATCTTGTGGTACTGTGCTACTGTGACTCTTGGGGGAGGCTTTAAATTCTTAAAAGAAAGTTTGCTCTGTCTGGTGGGGGATTTTTTTTTTTCATCTTCCAGGCAAGATACTCCTTCAGGTATTTTCAGTATGTTCTGGCTTGTAACTTAAAAAAAAACCTTTGAAACTTAAGTTTAGAAACTTAAACCAAAACAATAAATGCAGTCATCTTACTGAGTAGGTAAGCAGTACTAATTCTAATTTTTAACCGTGGGTGGGGAACTGTTGGTATATGCCTAGAATGGCTGAATAGCTTTCTAAATAAACTATTCATACATTCTTTTGGTTAAATCAAGTTGAGTGCTCTACAATAGGAGTTGGAAATGATTTAGTCTCTTTATGTGTTAAAAGCATTTCCTAATAGCTTCTTTTCTTTCCCCCTCCCCTGAAGTTTTAGAAGTGGAGAGTTTGGGGAAGATACAATTCCTTAGCTAGGATTGTTGTTGAACATTTGATTGTTCTAGTTGTTCACAGTGAACATGTTTGTGTATCATCTAATACAGCATACTCCAAAGTACCAAAAGAAAGTCTAATTCACATTTAAGATAGGACATAGTTTTATTAAAAGCAATTTTTTTTCCTTTACAGCTCAGCCATCTAATCAGTCTCCAATGTCTTTAACATCTGATGCCTCATCGCCAAGATCATATGTGTCTCCAAGGATAAGCACGCCACAGACTAACACTGTTCCACTTAAACCTTTGATGACTACGCCACCAGTATCATCCCAGCAGAAGGTAAGCTCCTTTTGATTTATGCCCTATTGTAGTAAGAAACCATTATACATAATATTAAGTATTGCTCCTATATATCCATGTGCTAGCAGTTGTATATAGGATGATAAAATATGTGTGTTATCTTTCCCAGTAGAAACAAACAACTGGAAGCAGCTACTTGACTGTATTTTGGCAGTGCAGCTCCAGCATGAAATCTAGTTTACTTTTCTTGAAAAAATTCTTATGCTGGCTTCAGATGCTGTCTGGAGATACTGCCAAGGCATCAGTATTTTAGCATATTTAGAAACAAAAACGTACTTCAAAGGCAACAGCTGATACAATTCTCTAGACTTACCCAATAAAAGATGTTTAGAATGGGAGAGAACTTCTTGGGGAAATTAACTGGATGTGGTCTCAGATTTGGTTTAGAAATGTGCTAGGTGTTTACAGATCAATAACATAATGTCCCTTTCCCTTCCTGCCCCCTGACCCCTATTGATTCAGAATTCCTTCACTGGATCAGTGACTAGGAAATGTAAATTGAAGCTAACCTATAAGCTCCTAAGGTTCTTCCTAAGAAGCATGACTCCAGACTTTGGGGTGAGACCCCCCCACCTTTCTAAAATCTGTGTTCTCTATCACCACCCCTGCTCAGCTAAGGTGTCTTTTTCTCGATTTTCTGCTCACAAGTGAACCTCTTATGCCTTAAAGGCCTTTGAGGAGTACTTTTATCTTCAGAAGAACAGATTGCATTTGTCATCGTAGTCAGAATGCCTCATTTTCTTTCATCTGTTTTATGGGTACAAAGAAGACCAAGTGATTCTCCCAGTTTCTTGTGATGGACAATGATACAATGAATTGCAAAAGCTTCATGTGTGTACCAGTACTGGTTGGTACCTTGATTTCTGCCCCTGGATTACATCCTGAATCTCTGTGTTCACATCCCATAGCTAGGTGACAAGTAATGAAATTACCAAATAGCAGTGTTGAGATATTTAGCACTTCCCAAATCCTGAGATACGAAAAAGAATCTTCTTAAGTTGTTTACTGTCAGTAACTGGAAGTAGATCTGTTCTGGTCTCTACAACCCAGAGATTGTTAGTTAGTGCCAGAGTAACAAATTTTGGTTCAGCAGCAGATACTTTGCCAGTTCAGTAGGGAAAGAACTGTATTGATAGTTCTTGTATTTGCGTAACTCAATTCCATGAGATGGGAACTTAGGTGGTGATAGCTCCAGTGTGAGCGTGTCTGTTTTAGTAGCCTGTCAGATATGACAGTCAGGCTAGCTTGTCCATTTGTAGAGTTTGAGGTAAATGATGCCTAATCAAGATGTGGTGCTGTGCCAGGACACCCTTGATTTTACAGCACCGGCCCGTGGGCTTAGGGCAGACAAAGCTGAACTGGCCCTGTGCAAGCAGAGCCCAGTGCCAGATGCACAGCTGTTTGGGCTGGTTGTGGGACTAGTGTAGTGCCATTGGCACAGTGCTGTTGCTTAGGACCGCTTGAACGTGTCAGTGCTGCTTTCAGACTTAAACTGATGTGTCTGCCTGCCAGGTGTGCTGTGTGCGGGTGGTAGCTCAGGGGTCACAGACTCCAGCAGCCTGGGTGTCAACATCTTGCCTTTTAGCTGTGCCTGTATTGTGTGATCAGAAACTGTTCTGAATTTCTGCAAAATAGCTGTGTAAAGCACTTTACACAGACCTGTCAAGCACAGTGAGAATGTTGCTGTTGGTTGGTTGGTTTGTTTTTTGAATTTATTTAGCCCTTTTTATTTTTCTGTTTCTGGTATATGTATTTACAGTCTTTGAAACACTTGAAAACATGGAATAGTTGAGAGGCTTTGTGGTTCATTTATCTCACAATTCCCACTTTTTCTTCACGGTCGTGGTTTTTTTTTTTAGTTATTTTTACCAGCCAGGGAGCTGGTTACTTTTCCAATTTGACTCTGCAGTGTGATTCCATTATTGCTGATGGACTTTCCTTTTGAAATTGTTCCTTCTGTTTGAACAGCCTTGATGTTTAATGTCTGCTCACAGGCTGAGCAAAATGCAGGCATTAATAGCAAAGTTCTTCATGTCATACCTATCATAAAGGTACTTGTGTAGTCTATTCTCATAAATCAGTTTTATGAACTGCTACTGTTTCACCCCTCTCAACTATATAGTTCTGTTTATTTCAACGGCAAAGTAATCTTACAGTGATCTTGCTTTATCCTTTTCGTACCATGGGCTTTTCATGTGCTACTCAGACTTTTTTAGTATATGTCTATTAATCTAAAAAAGAACACATTTTCATTTTGATGATAATTTTAAAAGGTGAGTTTTCCTCTTAGACATATAAGAGTTTGAATTTGCATTAAGATTCCCTGTGTATTTAAATGAATCGAGTTATGTCTTGAGTTTACGTTAATAGATAGTGTCTGACTTGCCATCTGTGGTTTGTTTCACAGAAGTCTGTTTCTGAAATAGAGAATTTCTGGATGTTCGGGTGACCATTAGTTAGTAATCTACACTAATTTGAAGTCAGCAAATGCAGGCAGGCTGAATGATTTGGGTTTTTTGTCTTTATGGATCCCTAGAAGCCATTTTTTCTTTGCTCCCTCCCTTTTCTCTTAAAATTTTTAGTTTGATTTTGCAGAGTGATTGATAAATTTTGAAGCTGAATCTCTCTTGTACATACTTTAAATTAACTGAGGTATGCAAAGCATTGGGCAAGACGAAGTATCTTGAACTTCATTTTCTGTAACTTAGACATTACTATATTCCCAAACTTCTCATCCTGTCATAGCTCAGAAATTCACAGAAAAGACTGTATCTTATTGCTGGTGTCTTAATACCTGTATTGAATGTATACTGCAAAGGAAAAGCAGGAAGCTACTGGTGACTAATTTTTTAGTCACTCGTGAGTTTAGAACTTAGAGAAAAGGGAGCAGCAAACTGATAAATATGCTTTAGATCTTATTTTCCATTTCTGATAGAGATGTTTTAATATGCTTATGATACAGTTATGTTCTTAACACTGTATAATGTATTTTCAGGTAGAGAACTCTTAAATTTGTACATGAAGATTTTGTTTGGGTAATGAACAGCTCTTTTGAGGTTGAAAATGAGCTCAGTGCTCAGATGGAAGATACAGTCAAAAATGAGTTGAACTATTTTGCCTAATAAGCTTGCAATATTTTGACAAGTCACATGGGTCTAAATTTGCTTCTGTTATGTCTATTAAGTAGTCAATTTTAGTAAAAAAAAACTTTGTCACAGCTGTGGAACTAGAGTTTTTTTTTTAAAAACACCTTGTGAAGAGAATAAAAATTGTGTCAACACAATACCTTGTATCAAAAAAATCCCACAGGTGTTGAAATTGTAATTTCCTTGGTTTTCACTGGTTCTTACACTTGCTCTTTACTGTGGAGGAAATCTAATTAAATTTTAAATTTTCCAGGTTGCTACTCCAGGTGTTAAACAAGGACCAGTTTCCCAGGCAGCACCTCAGCAGCCAGTAATAGCTGACAAGCAGGCGGGTCATGAACCTGCCTCTCCACGAAGTCTTCAGCGTTCAAGGTATATTGACATGCTTCTTTGTTCTGTCCTTAGCTTTTTATCTGGATTCAGTGTGTGTTGTATATGTTGCAGTTAGTGGACTCTTCTTTGGCCTGTTTTTTGAACATGTGATTTAACTGCTGCTACTGAGATGATGCAGCTAAGTACCTTTGTTACATAGTTAATGTGGTAGATTCGCCATTTTTGGGGTAACCATTAGACTTCATTCTCACAGAAGCAAAATGGAACTCTAGTTGTGCTCTGTCACCCTGGTGACAATTTTACAAGTGATTCCATGTATTGTGATTTCAGAATTTGCAGTTGCTGTCTCTGTGCAGTTATGGAATCTGTGATTTGCTTAATGTTAGATGTTTGGAGTGTCTTGCTGTTGTGTGATTTGATTTTTAAATTGGTATGATTTTTTGGTCTGTCAGGTGATTTTGCTGCTCTAATGAAAAACATTAAAAATTAAGTAAGTTTCACAAATACCTTTCCTTGGCCAGACTTTTTGGTGAACATTGCAACTTATTCAGATGTTGCATGATGCAAACATTTAGCCATTGATTTACAAGGTGGGTTTAGAGTCTGTGTCTTGTTTGAAATTTTTCTTTCGGGAAGGTGTGCTCTTCATAGTATCGGATACTCTGCATTTTGTCATATAGGTTCCAGGGGCTGTAATCAAATATGTGTCGTAAGATCCTTTTGTGATGGAGTCATGGTATAGAACTGTGGCAGGAAGAGGTTGCAGGTTGACTTTTTTAGAAGTTCTGTAAATCTACAATTCTTAATAGCTGGGTTTTTAGAGTGGTTGAATAAGGTGTGTGGTATGGTATAGTACTAAAAAAGCAAACAAAAAACCAAACCCCAATACTCTTTCATTATCAGCATGCCTGAAGCTACATGGTAGTGCCTTCCAGTTCGTAAAATAGTGAGGTCCTTTTATCTATCCTTCTGGGACTAATAACAAAGGGGACCTTTGTTTTCTTCGTTGGTTTTGGCTGTTCTTGTGGGGAGAAAGGAGTTACTTTGTGTTCTGAGTTTTCTGGGGGGACTGGGTTGTCTGTTGTATGCTTGTTAGTCCTGTCCCAGAAGCTGGCTTTACTGGAGACCCTGCAGTATTGACCAGTTTGAGGGTACAAACAGAAGCAAGTCAGAAGTTCTGAGCTTTTAATGTAGGCTGTTTTACAGACACTTGATTTTTGCAAAGATTTGTTATCTTTGTCAGATTACAGGCTTGTAACTCATTTATCTCTGAGGAGAATAAAGGCAAAGTGTCCAGCTCCTCTCCCTAGTAATTATGGATGGTGCTATTTAAATCTTTCTGAATTACTGTACCTGAGATAAAATTACACTTTGCAGCAAGCCAAGCTTTTTTTATGAGGAGTGGTGAGGTTTTGGGGGACCTCTCTCAGTCACAGGCCCTTTTGTTCTTTGCTCATCACCTTTTTCCCCCAGGAAATCTTTCTGAGAAAGATAGTCGTTCTTGGAAACATTTACCATGGCTTGGAGTCTGTGTGAGTTGATACTGGTGGACATTTGGCTTGCTAATTTGTACCTCACCCTCCCTTTGGGTTACATGGCTTTGTTCTCTGGCATGACCCTTACCTACAGCAAGTTTAGGGATCTGCTGTCCCTCTGCAAACCATTGCTCCATTTGGCATCAGCGTTTTGGTGGAGGAAGCTGAGTTTGCCCCAGCACTGCTGAAGCAGGTGTGTTGTGCAGGCAGCACAGTCCCGTGGCTGAGGGGGAGGCAGCGCAGGAGGCAGTGTGCAGGCCAGGATGAAAGATACTGAGACAATGTTAGTATTGTTCAGTATCCGGTATCTCTCAAATTAATACACGTTTGTGACTCTGGTGTATTGTGCATCATGAGTTCATGTGATTCAGTTTGCTTTGGAAGTGTCTTATTCGCAAAAAGTGGAAGATTTAGGAATAGGTGACTTGGAAAAACCTGTGTGACAGGTATTCTCTTCTCCTGAGTGCAGTGGGGTTGAATGAAAGTGGGCCAGCTCAGATGTTGATTTACTTATCTGCGAAAGATTTGCTGTGTCCAGGCAGTATGTCTGAATTGATATGCAACAGATTATTCCTTTGTAGGTGAAAGCAGTCGGTTGGATTGGGAATTGCTCTTGGGGGCTAGTGTCCTTACTTTTATAGGAGTGAAAAACAACTTAGCAACCTGAACTGTGGACAGATGGTCCAAAATCTTTTTGGCTCTGTGAATTAAGGTTGCATTTTTCTCCAGCTTAAATACAGATTAATTGAGCAGAAGTTAATCACGTCTACATTTCCTTGGCTCATTAAAAGTTTTAAGTGAACGGAGGTAAAATTATTTTTGACTTGTTGGGGTAGAAATGCTTTGTAAGAAAACTTGAGTAGCTATTGCTAACTTTAAAGAAGTGAGCATTTCAGCCGTTTAAGTTGGGAAATTAACACAATGTGGACATACAGTCAGTGTGTCTGTTAGAGATTATTCCAAAAACACGCTGTGAATTATGGCTGCTTTAAAAATGAAACTCAATGAGTGTTTCCATAATTAATAGTTTCATCGGGTTGGTAGTTTCTTTTTGTTTTCAGAAAGGACTCGGAACATTTTTCCTTTACCTTGGAAAAGAGTTGGGAAGAGAGGTATTTCATTCAATTTTTTGTAGGTTGTAAGATTTTGTTGTTTGTAGTAGTGTCAGAACCATCCTGTTCTCATACCCTTGTTACAGTTATTTTTGCCTCTCTGGAGGCATTCTATTACTTGTGGCATAGTCAGTCTTTAACTCAGCTAAGGCGGGTATTTGCCTTTTGTGAAGCGTTTAAAAATACTTTGGTCGTTTGGAACCGTCATTGCTGCATTCGTAGCTCCCCCTGCTGCTAACATAGCAGTGCCTAGGATATTTTGTCAGTGTGTTTTAGTCATAATTAAGATACAGCTTTATTTTTGAGAAGCCCACAGATTTTTTTTATTTCTTTATTTTCTTGAAACATTTCTGATGTGTTAGAGTGATTTTTACTGATGAAGTAGGAGTAGAAGACAGACTGGTAAATGAAGAGGAAGCAAGTTGTAGGGGGAACCTTAATTCTAGTAGAACTAATGAGTAAATAAGGTTGTGTCTGAATTCTACTTAGTTAATAAGAGTAGCCTTTCTCTACACCCTCACTATGCTGATGCTAAATGAATACATTGAAACTTAGAATAATTTCGTTTAGAAGGAAATTCTAGTTATGGTCTACTTAGGTCCCAACTTAGAGTAGGACTGGCAAGTTTGAATTGCTAAGGGCATCTATTTTTTTTAATGTCTCAGAATATCTTCTAATGTTTGACTACCCTTATGGTGATTTTTTTTTCCATGTCTAATTAGAATTTTCCTTGTTGCAACTGGTCTCTACCCCTTGTGCTATTGCTGTGCATCTCTGAAAAGAGTCTGTTCTCCCCAAAAGTAGTAAAAATCTGTGAAAAGATCCCTCAATCCCCTTACCCTCAGCATTCTCTTTTCCAGACTGAATAAACTTAGCTTCTCCTGATACAGCATGTGCTTCAGCCTCTTAGTCGTCTGTGTGGTCCTCTGCCACATTCCTTTGCTATAGCAGTTTAATTGTTGTCCAGTTTTAGGCTTCCCACTGCACAGTGCTCCAGATACTGTGACTCTCATAAGCTCTGAAGAGAGGGCAGGAATTGCTTTTTTTATAGGGGAGGTGCTTCAGCCCTCTCATCTACTTGGTGGCTCTCCTCTGACTTTGTTTAGCAGGTCCATGTCAGACATCCAGTTTGTTGGCTGTAATTCTTAATGCTGTAATTCTTTGCAAGTGTGAGTTGATTAGGATAAATGTTTGGGCATTGGACTAGAAAGATAGTTGCATTTTGTAAGGATGTTTCCAGTTTTCACGGGGACCGACAGGTTAGGTTAGGTGATGAATCAAGAGTCCTTTAAAATTTGGTTCTCCTTCATAATACTTTCTTCTTGCCTGCAAGTGATATAAAGTTTTAAGAAATAGACTGAAATTACGGCCTGTGTTGAAAAGCTTCTGCCAGTGGGAGAGTTGTTAGGTACTTACACACTTAGTGCTACTATTTCTCAGTATGTGTAGTGCCAAAGAAAATCATAAATGTGACGTACCATCAGTGTTATGCTGAGTATGTCCCAGTAAAGCAGTCAAGTTTGGTGGCTAAAAACACACTGCTCCTGTGATACTTCGGTTCTCCTGAGTGCATTAAGTGAAGACATACAACATGACAAAACCTCCTAGGTTGTATTTTGACATGAGTAGTAAACTCCCCTAATCCCATATGGCTGTATTTTAAGATCAGAACATGAGGCATTGTTCTTAATGATTATTGTGGCAAACCTGTGTTGAATAAACCTGTTTGACTCCCATCTGATATATCATTACTGAAAATCTTAGGTTTGCAGCTGTTTGAAGGAAGAACATACATGTATATATTCTCTATCCAACACCATCTAGGCACTACTTACATCTCTTGAACAGCTCTCAGAGTTAAAAACCAGACAAACACAAAACCCAACCAAACAACAAAAACCCCCTGTTACGTTGTAGCATACAAACATTGCAATAAAAGTTAGAGGTTTGTAGAAAAGTGGCACAGGTTTGGTCTACCAGAAGTATTTTACTTGTGGTTTGAACACTTTATGTTATTTTTGTGCCTGGAAGCAATGAATTTTTAGTGTTCATTTCTCTGTAGGTTCACATATGTTTTTAAATGCTGACTTGCTTTTTTAAATTCTTTCTTCTAGTAGTCAAAGAAGTCCATCACCAGGTCCAAATCATACCTCTAGCAGTAGTGCATCAAACTCAACACCTGCACCACAAAATACATCTGTACGACCCACATGTTCATTAACACCTACGCTAGCGGCACACTTCAATGAAAACCTTATAAAGCATGTTCAAGGCTGGCCTGCGGATCACGCAGAAAAGCAGGTGAGTGCTCCTTTGCTCTGTTCCCTGTGAGAATGCATAATGTGTAGCTTAAAATTTGGGTTTCTTACTCAGGTTGCTTTTTCTAGGAATTAAAAGTATTTTAAAAAAGCCCCAAACCCTGATGCTTGTCCTTAGCTAGAAGAGAGGAAAGAGATTAGGCCAGACCTGCAGGTTTTACATGTGTTTGCCTTTCAGCAGTTGGGTATTTTCAGTCTCATTTGGAAGTCTCAGTGTTTTTGAAATTCCCTTAGATGAGTAGCTATCCTCATAACTATTTTCTTACTGCTAAAGTTCTGTTGAAATTTGTAAAGAACATAGATTTCAGCATTTTTTAATAATGATATTTTTGTTAATGTGTAAAATGTTATAAATTAGGTACAGAGTTAAACTGAGATTACTCTGCAGTTTTAGTTACTGACTTGTTAGTTCTACACTGTGAAAAAGAAACTCTACCTTGTTTGTAAATTGATGTAGAGTACTTGGACTGAATTTGTGCTATTTTTACATAATGGGAAATCCAGTAGAAGTGCCATCCATGTATTATAGCTAGTTGCATGAAACCTGTTGTGTTGTAGTAATACAAGGAAACTGGATGCATGTCACCTGCTTGGAATGTATTACTCAAAGGAACCGTATTGGTTATTGAATCTAGTTCAGTTCTTTTCACAGGCAGCCCTATCTGATGCAGTCTGTTTGGGATAGCAATCTTACCTAGCCTAGTTTACTTTGGTCTTTTGAAGAGTGGTTGCATGCTGGCACAAACCTATGCTGGAGACTTTTGGGTAGTAACTTGCAAGATGACTCTTACAAGCACAGTCTAGACTGAGACCCTGTTAGGATTCTTGCTTCTTTCATTAATTTTTTTGAATCAGGTTTAAAACATTACCAACCTCTACTGAGTCAAACACTGAGCCATTGTTGTGGAGTGTCTTTAAGGAAATGGTGCAGTACAGGCACTTATCTATGGCATTGGTCCATAGTTTTGAAAGTATTATTTTCACTGTGTACTGAATTCACAAGTGATTACAAGTCATCTTAATATAGAAAACAGATTCATGCAGTGCATAGGTTTTGGGGTTTTTTCCTTTGTTGTTAATAAAGAGATCAAAAAACTCAGCTAATGCTAGGCAGTCATTTACTCAGTTGGGTATTTTGTGCTACATGCTGTGTTGTCCTGTCTGCTATTTCAGATGATTTCACATGGTAGTGTTGTTTATAGGCCAGTTTTAAATAGTAGCACTTGAGGCACTTAAGTGAGATATTTGATATGAAAGAAAAAGTGAATGAAAGTATAGGTGCAGTATGTAGTGAAGAAGATTAGATCAAAGTGGAGAGACTAAAAATGCAGTGTCTTGGTTTCTTCAGATAGCTGTCAGATGCATAGTGTAACTTGAAATTAGGGCGGAAGAGCACATACCAGAGTAAACTGAAAAATAAATAAGTAAATAAATTAGAAGAGCCAGGACAGGTATGTGCTAAAGCAGCCAGACTTGAAGAAATGTGCTGTGCAGTAGTAATAGCTAAGACATTCTTGAACTACAGTAGTTACATCACAGAACTCATAAAAAGCACTTAACATGGAAAACTGAGAAACAATTCAGTAACTGGAGTTGTGCAGGGAAGACATGGGAAATTACATCCTACTGGAGACCAGGGTACTCCTGGATGTTCACAAACTCCAGAATAAAAAACTTACAGTCTAGGGAATTAGAACACAAAATGCTGCTTTGAGCTGGAGAAATGCCAGAGGTTGATGAAGATTTGTGCAAAATAACATTATTTTTGGGAAGCAAAAATTAAGCATACGAGTACCTAAGCAGATGTGGATGAATCCCAGTAGGCAGCTAAGCATTTTGTTCCCTCCCCACCTATTGTCCACCCACAGTGTGTTTGCTGGGTGGAGGGGGGTCAGAGAGAGAAAGGGAGAAACCCTTGATGCTGTGTAGGCTCTGCTTAGGAATAGCTAAAACGTTTTTATGTTGTCAGCACTGGCTTGGTCGCAGATTCAAAACATGGCACCATGTGAACTGCTATGAAGAGAATTTATTCCACCCAAGCCAGACCAAGTGTAGCAGAGGATAACATTGCTAAACAGTAATGCTGCAGGGAAGGCTGTATTTGAATCAATTTTTCCATGTGCCATTTGCAAGAAGTCCTCTTCCTTATTGCAGTGTAATACACAGGGCCTCAGAGTAATTATACTGGTCTCCTTGGTGCTGTTGAGGGGTTCTCTGGAGTCATATCCAGTTCAGTGATGAGACTTCGAGAAATGCACAGATCGGGAATTGGATAGGTCATGCCCTTTAAATTTACACTTCTGCTCGTCTCCGGCTGACTAAGTGGGAGAGCATTAAAGTACTGGAGTTTGTCTGGAAGAGAACACCTGAAGAGGGTTGCAGAGTTTTTTTTGTCATGTACAAGGTAGCTGGAAAGAAGATGACATTCACTTATTTTTGTCACTAAGGCCTGATTAGTTGGGAAATTTAAGTCTGCCATTGAAATATGATGGAGATTTTGAACTGCTTGAACAAATTGCTTTGGAAACTCAGAGCCCTGTCATGTGCTGTCTTTTAAGATGGTCGGGTAAGCATTTGTTAGGATCAAGAAAGTCTAAACTATCCCTGCCTTAGCTTAGGCCTGGGTTAGGCAGTTTCTGGGCAGCAGTGTTGTTTATTTCTGATTTGAAATGGGCTTTTGTAGAGAACTTAGTGTGATTTAATACTCCCTTTTGAAATTAGAGTGCTTTGCTATTTCAAGACACACTCATCCAGCAATTCTTTGACTACTGCCGGTTGTTTCCAATGCATGATTCAAAAACCTAACCTTTATGTGTAACCACTGCAGGCATCAAGATTACGTGAGGAAGCCCATAACATGGGAAGTGTGCATATGTCAGAAATTTGTACTGAATTAAAGAATTTAAGGTCTTTAGTTCGAGTATGTGAAATTCAAGCAACTTTGCGTGAGCAAAGGTAAGCGTGTGCTCTGTGCATATCTTGAGTTTTCAAGGCGTTGCTAGAACTTCCATTCTGGCATTATTTTGCATGAGTTCTGTTCACTGATGACTTCATAAGTACACCAGTACTTGCCGTGTTTGCAAGCTGCCTTTCTTCCCTGTGTACATTCTACCTGTTTCCCTCCACTAAATAGAACCAGATATGCAATTTCTCCATTTTTAGTTGGATAGGAAAGAAATACCTTTGCAAATACATTAGTGCATTACAAGAAACTGATTAACTCACAGGATTTCAGCATGTACACATCTGCAGAGTTTTTCCCTGATCTGAAACAGTACAGTTTGTATGAGAGATTCAATAGGTCTAAATCCAGAGCAAGTATGAACAGGTGTAATTTACATCACAAGCTAAGGAAAAGTTATTGTTTGCTAATAGCAAAGTAGACTTTATTTCTTAAGTCAGTGATAGCAGGTGTCTTGTGTATCCCTGAAGCAATACACAGCCACACTTTTGAATACTTTTGTGCACGATTGGAAACTGTAATCTTAAAATGCATGCTCAAAATTTTCACTAGTAGTCATGGTCCTGAATCTACTTTCATACTCAGTTTCCATTTTCAGTGATGTTATCCCAACTATTAAGTCACACTACAGTTTGAATACAGTGCTTCTGATTTACTCTTTGAAGCCACCTTAATTGCATTGCATGCTGTTAAAATAGCTGCATTTATTCTAGAAGCTCTTGCATTTTGGCAGTTAGTGAAACAATCCTTTAGAAGCAGGCTATAATATATTTGTAAACCTTTCCTGATCAAGAATTGAAAATACCCATTCTTTCTGAAGCTTTGTTTTGTAACTTCATTACATGACTGATTTCTGTAGTATATTTAATGAACTACTTGTTTTCTTACAGTTTTCATTTCCTAAGGTGTCATTTGTGTCTGAGTTCACGTTTGATCTGAAATAAAATGTCAAATATCATTGGTCAGCTCATTAAATAGCACTTTGTTTCTTGTACACTTTGTATCCTTAAACTGTCAATGGATAATTATTATTATGATTTTGAGCCTATAGTAACATGTATCTTTTATTTTTGCTGCAATCCCAAAGATGTGGAATACGAGACATAAGTAACCAAGTTGATGGGGGAGGCTTTTGCAAAGGATGGGATTATCAAAATCAGTGCATTTAAATGATGATACTATTTCTGTACTTTTGCACAGAAGAGTACTACTTAAATTTCTTCTAAGAAGGAACTTCATGTCTAGGCAAAGCACATACATTGTTTGAATCATAACTGACAGCATGTGAAAAGGCACTTTTCATTGACTGATACATTTTATATGCCTATGCCTTGAAGTTAAATGTTATCTTTTGAGTGTATCTTAATTTTTCACCTACGTTTCAGTAAAAAAATAATTTTTAATGAACTGGGCACATATTTGTGAAGTGTTCCACAAAAGTCTGCCGAATTGATGCTTTTTCTGCATTGATTAAAGTTGCTTCAGACTTCATAGAATATTTATATAAAACCTAAACTCTCCCCGCGTATTTTCTTATTTCATTGACATGTTTGCGTTACGTTCAGCATCGTGAAAAGTAGGTTAGAAATGTTCATTAAAAATTCTGGGAAACAGTCCTGTAAACCAAATGTTTGTAAGTCGCAGTAATTGCTTATGTCAGTTGAGTAGAAGAAAAAAAAATTATAAAAAGGTGTAAGCTATATAATTTATTTCTAAGCAAGGTGTATTTACAACTTTTTTTCTTAGATGCCCTTTAATGATGCCTCAGATATTTTTGAGATTGGCGCTTTCCATAACTAAAGACTACCACTAGCCACAGAACCAAATACTAAAAACAGTGTTGCACCTAGAAGGATACTCACTCGTTCAGAAACAATTGAGCACTTCAGGTTGTTTTACAATCTGGAAAACTGCATGATGCAGGCATAATCCTGTTCTCCAGATTATTCAGTTACTTGTCTTACTTCCAGTGTCCTGCTTTTTCCGGGAGCTACATTCAAGTGAAGAGCAGACCTAAATGTAACTGTGTATCAGTCATAATAGAAATAGAGCAACTTAGTTTTTTGAACTAAAGTGTCAAACACACCAAGCCTTTGTGCATCTGCATATGGTTGTAGGTTATTGAACAGATTGGGAATTAACTTAATATCTGAATTTTTTAATGGAGCTAAGGAACTTGGTATCTTCCACTGAAATTGTAGAAGTACTTGTGCAGATGCTTATTTAATACATCTGTATAATGGAAATGTTTATACTAATTTATTTATTTTCTCTTGCAGGATACTATTTTTGAGGCAACAAATTAAAGAACTTGAAAAGCTAAAGAATCAGAATTCCTTCATGGTGTGAAAAGTTGTAAACAATTGCACATGGTTTTGAGTACAGGAACTATTAAACTGATGCCCAGTCTTAACACTTTTGAGCTGCATTTGAGTAGACTTTGGACCGTTGAGCTGGGCAGAAAAAAAAAGTTGACATGGGGAAGGTGACAGGAGGGAGTCCAATTCAGGGGAAAGATACAAGAATGATTTGTAAAACCCTTGAAATGTAGATTTCTTGTAGATGTATTCTTCACGTTGTAAATATATTTTGTAGAGTGAAGCCATGGGAAGCCATGTGTATCAGAGCTTAGACATCCAAAACTAATCAATGCTGAGGTGGCTAAATACCTAGCCTCTTACATGTAAACCTGTCTGCAAAATTAGCTTTCTTTTTTTTTTCTTTTTTTTCTTTTTTTTTCCCTTTTTTGGTTTTTGTTTTTGGGTTTTTTTTCTTTTTTTTTTTTAGTTAATTTATCAGTCAGAAATTTTTCGTTTCCTAAAATTCAATGCAAGCGCCAGGCGATCTGTGTCTAAGGCTGCAACAGTTTGGGCAATGTACAAAATACCACGAAACAACTGTTTCCACACTTGCACCGAGTCGAGAGCAGTGCTCCTCCATTTCTGTTTTACAGAGAAATGTTTTTCATCTTCTGTGTTCCATTTCCCCGTGAAATCCTAAATCTGATTTTATCAGCTTTTTAATGCTTCTAATTTTCTCTTTTCTTAAGGCACTGTTGCTATGGCACTTTTTCTATAATCTTTTCATTCCTGTGTACAGTAGCTTAAAATTGCAGTGATTGAGCATAACCCACTTGTTTGTATAAATTATTGAAACGTATTTCCATTTGCACCCTGTAAGAATGGACTTATAGTACTGCTGGGCATGTGTGCTGAAAGTACATTACTTGCTCAAATATAAGGAAATAGCCCAATGAACATGTTAACATGGTTGTGGGAGGGGAAAGAGGAAAAAAAAAAAAGCTAGTCAGATGTGAATTGTATCTGTTGTAATAAACATGTTAAAGCAAAGAAACACTGGTTTTCATTTCCTTTGGTCAACACATTAAAATTTGGTCTTTTTGGGGATTCTTTATTAGAACTGTTCTTGTTGAACATTTTTGTACTTAAATAATTCCTCAAGGGAGGTTTTGTTTAAAACTTGTAAACAGGAAAATATGTATAAAATATTTAAGGAAATATAAAATTCAACAAGAATGATTTAAGACACCTCCCCAACAGTTGTCATATGTTAACTCCTGGTTTACCTGTCTTGATATTATGACATTTCATTTCGAAGGATGTTTGTGTTGTAGCTAACTGTTTAAGTCTGGTGCTGACTGCTGTTCTTAACCATCACAAAACGCTGAATTTGTGTAATTGGAGCAACTCACCGTTTGAAAATGGTGGAAGAGCTCAGCTTTGTATATTGTTTCCTAAAGTATATTAAAAATAAAAAAGAAACTATTGCTACTACAAAATAAACGTGACTTCTTCTTTGCTTAAAAACGACAGAAATCGTGATGGTAGTTACTAGTTTGATATCTGTAGAGGTGTATATGTCACAGCAGTCTGTTAAGTAGGGAAGATTGTAGGGGATGGATTAAAAAAAAAAAAAGAATGATAAAGGTGTTGACATGTGAACATGTGATGCTTTGTGTTTTGTTCCTAAAAAATACTTTCAGCACCAGAAACAGTACTTGATTTTTGTGTTGCTTGAGCTTGGACTGATTTTTAAAATCAGGTTTTCATCCGTGGAAGCTGAATGCTCTGACCTAACAAAATGTTGCAAATAGAGCAAGTTGAAATACCTAACAAACAACAACAGTGGGAAATTGGGACAGATGAACTTGTAATTTTCCTCACTTTTTAACCCAGTGTGTTCTGTTGTGTTTCATATCATGCAAATGTTTGATTTTTCTCAGAAAATGGGAGTAATCTTGAATGAATTAATTGGAACACGCATTGTTTCTGCATTTATAGAGACACAAGGCTGAGTGACAGAATTCTTCCTGAGACTTTATATTTGCCTTGCATCCTGTGTTTGGAAGTTGCCCAAGTGTAGGGGAAATAGCATGTGAAATGCATGGATGTACAAGGGATCTCTCAGCAGTCCAGACATTTTGCTGTTACTTGATGAGACAAAGGTGGCTTCTATCTTAATAGATATACTGGGTGTATTTTCCATGAGCTTACTTTGTTTCCTTTTGATTGTTACATTGCCCTCTATAACATCCTGTATCAATGAGCTTCACAAGTTAATTTTATTTGTAGAAAATTACTTTGGATTATTTTTTTTAAATCTCTGTTTTATTTTCTTAACTACTGCCTGTTGATCTTGCAGTTTTACAGAAGAGTATCCTTTCCAGCCTAAAAAGTGCTAGTGTGTTTATCACTTGAAAACTTCCATAAAGTAGGAATGGTCACAGATAATTTGGGAGTCACAAGGATTAATGTGCCACTTTAACCTCCTAAAACCACCTGCATAAATGCCTATCACACAGAGATGTGGACTGTCTTCAGGTGATGCCCTCCCTAACTCATGCAGTAGAGGCGGCTGCTGTGTCAGCATCCGATGACATGTCCACACCTTCTGTATTTGCTCACCATGCAATAGCTTTCCTCCCCATCCTCCACACCTTTCCAAGCCCTGGAGCTGTTGGTAGCTGAGGAGGGGCAGCCTGCCAAACTTTCACTAGTAGTAGACAAGTTGGAGAAGAGGATTGCAGGTACTGCTTTAGAGTCGGCTCTAACCAAGGAGTAGGGTCTGGGTTAAGGTCCTTCAGAACGGCTTCACTAACATGCAAGTGCAATCCTGGCCTTACTGTGTGATCTGGAGACCCTCTTTGCTTTCTGTAGTGGTGTACAGAAGCTGTCACTCTGTAGATTCCTTGAGGAGGGGATAAAATCAATTTTTATCCTCCCTATCAAATACTTTATCTGAAGCAGGACAACCAAGAACTGAGCCAGGTGCACTGAGTCCTGTTAGATTACCAGCTTTTCATTAATTACCCATCC
Source organism: Lycocorax pyrrhopterus obiensis (assembly GCA_014706295.1). Classification (NCBI taxonomy): domain Eukaryota; kingdom Metazoa; phylum Chordata; class Aves; order Passeriformes; family Paradisaeidae; genus Lycocorax; species Lycocorax pyrrhopterus. The sequence goes on along the minus strand of JACSVZ010000002.1, from coordinate 15,915,512 downwards.
TGAAATTGATGCTGTCCTTCACACTGGATAATTAAAGGGGCTTTATTGAATTGCTCTGCACCTGTAGGTCAAAGCAAGTGAAATTCCCCTGGATCAAACCTTGTATTCTTCCTAGGCAGGTGTTCAGAAGGTATTAATTGGAGCTGTGGGATGTGTTTTCTGTATTACTTACTTAATAGAGGTGGTCAAGGAAAAATGATGAGAAACTGGGGAAAGAATTGTTATTGCATATGTTGCTCTTGATTTTTTTGTTATGCGTTTGCTAAGCAACTATTCAGTGTAATAGAGAAACAGCCTTCAGAACTCCTGAGGAGATTGAGCCGGTACAGTCATATTGCAAGCAGTGCCATTGGGGTAGTATTTTACCAGTTGTCATGGCATGCTCAAGGACTACAGCAGAAGCAGCTTAACATGATTATAAAACAACATGACTGATCCAAGGATTTCCCATTTTTACTTTATTTGTTGTTTTCCTGTAGTCAGTCAAGCAAAAGATTTTATTTGCAACTGAGATCCATGTAGATGGATCCACTGAGATGTTGACTTCTGCAAAAAGAAAATTTTCAGTAAAGTTTTGGATTCCAGTTACACTTCAGTCATTTTAGGTATCTCCTAAGTTTCTCTATCTTCTATCTCTGGTCTACAGCAGATGCTCAAAAAGATTCAATCTTTCGTAGCTGTAGGCATCAGCTTTATCCTTCTAACCTTCATGGGTGCCTGTGTTGCTGCTGCTGTACTACCCCATCTGGAATTGTTTCCTAGATGCTCCTTAATACAGATTTCTGTATTTTCTAGCTATGGCTTTTTGTTTGGGAAGCCTGTCTGAGGGAAAGGTCTGATGTAGACTCTCTACCACTCAGGGCTCCAGCTAGCTGAGAATCTGGAAGTCAAAAAGCACTTTCTCCTCCCTAATAAAGACACTAACCCACCTGATCTAGGACTTTCTAGAGAATGAACTGTTGAGTTTGGCTCCCATGGGAACTAGGAACATCCTGGGAAATCTTATTGCATCCTGGATGGGTCCTACCTGGATCTGATGGGCCATATGCAGCTGTACTGCACAGCTCTGTACACCAGACTTAGCATAGCAGGTTTGCAAACACGGCTTGAACAACCTGGTCTTTCCAGCAGTTAGTCAATATGTGTGACAGTATTTCGTCACCTTCTGTTAGTCACACATGCCAGAGAGCATTTGCAAAGGGAAGCCGTCTACTCCTGCATGCAGTGCCATGCTCAAACACTAATCCCTGTGCTCCAGTTTGAAATGAATCTGGGCTGTGTATAAGTGTGTTAATATAGTGACGCTCAAAATGTTTAATTAGGCTCATCTTTTCACTCTATATTACAAGAAAATTATTCGTGGGAAATACTGTCACAGTCATCTGTATCAGCAGCTAGAATTGTGTAGGTCACTAAAATTGATCCTTATCATTCTTCCATATTTCTAAAGTTGGCACATGGAGGTCACTTAGTGTGCTGCCTCAGAGTTCTGAACAGCCTGCACAGCTTTCTTCTCCTGCCTGGCCAGGCAGATTTGCTGACAAGGTCTTACATACCTCTCTGGGCAAAAATCTGTGGTTGGATCTTTTTTCAGTGTAATTGGGATGCTGTCAGAATTTGATGGGGGTTCCTGTTCTGCTGGATGCATCCTCGTTAGCAGCAAAAAACTTGTCCTGGGAGGAGTTATTTGGTAAAATGACCAAAGCCAATGGCAGATGGTGCTACAGAAGGTGAATGTGTTATCAGCAAGTCTGGACCACATGATGGTGCCAAGGGGCTCTGATGTCCGTCAGTTCCACCCAGGTTTCTTGAGCTGCTGCTCTGCATCCTCGGAGTAAAGGCTTTTCCTTTCTTCCACAGTTTGAAAGGTTTATTAAACTTCTTCTTCGTGCTGGAGATTCAATTTCACAGTAAGTCTTCTATATTTTTTTAAATGGAAAAGCTATTAAATCACTGACAGCATGTCCCTGTCTTCACTTGCTAAATAAAACACCCTTTCTGCTTGCAGTAACATTGCCAGTGGAAACACGGATAACTGAACCTCTCAGTACTGCTCTGGTTTTAGGGTAAAAATTCCCAGAGTCCCCTTTGACCTAGGGTGCTATCTGAATTTCACATAATTAAAAAAAGATAATTAATTTGTTGTGTATTCTTATGTCCCCTGGCACCTCTTCACCTGAACAATTAGGACAGGGGTGTGGGTGTGTGTAGAGTGGAATATATGTATCATATTGATAGGACAAGATCTTTGAGGACTCTTGTTTGCCTCACAGGTCGTTTCACTGAAAGAATTGCTCAGTGAGGGTGAGGCTTCACACAGCATATCTGACACCCAGCTCCCTGCAGAAAGAGCCGACCCTTGCTTACTGCTTCCCTCAGCTCCTGCCGAGTCCTTTTTGCCAGCCCTGAAGTGGTCCAGGGAGTAGAGCCCCAGCAGAAACCTGCCTGGTAAATGTGTCACTGACTTCAGAGGCTGACGGGGCTCACACCAAGGAGCCACACAAGGGCAGGGCTGGCACCTTCTGGCATTGAAGGGCAGGTCACAGTAACACTTGGGTCAGCTGTAAGCTCAAATGGCAAATGCTCTTAAAACTCTGAGCTACATGTGCAGAGAGCAGGGACTTGGAACATGGAGACTAATCCAAGTTAGGCATGTTTTTCTGGGGTTTAGATGCATGTATGCTTTCATTTCAAAATTTCAACTCTGTAAATTTGTACCTGCTGTGTGTCTGAACAAAACTCAACAATCAAACTGCCCTATTAACTACAACATGAGCTTTCAGTTAAGCATAAATCAAGGTCTAACTATCAAGCATGTTCTTAATATATTTTAAACAAAGCACCCATCCCAAAGTAAACAGTGCATCTTTAATAGGTTTGGTATGTAATGGAAGCAGTATCTCCAAAGAAATGCTATTCCTCTTCAACTACTACTACCTGTTAAACTAACACTGAACTGCTGTTCTTGCCCTGGATTGTCTCATCAGATACCAAACCTCTCTCAAGAGAGAGAAAATCTGCTTGGCTGTCCTCATCTGCCATCTGATGAGTTTGGAGCATTTCCTGAACTCCTTAGTTGTTGTGTGAGGATCTTGCAGACTCCCCTGCGGGAGCCTTGTGAGCAAGCACGTGCCCTGACTGTGGGTGCTGAGCAGCCAGCCAGGCTGGGGATCTGCCACGGTTCCTGGGCCAGCTCAGGTGCTTGGCACACCTCTGCCCTTGTGCTGGTACATAGAGAGACACAGGCTCTGTCTCTGCGTGTGTTTTCTCTCACTCTCCAGACAATCTGCCTCACTTCTGTGGCAGCTGAAACTGTTTGGTGCCTGGTTGGTGTGTGAGGGGGTGTGCAGAATATGTATCTGAGGTAGTCCAGTGCTGCCCCTGGCTCAGCAGAGACAGACTAGTGCATGGCCTCATAAAAACCTCTGCTTCAGCTGGCACTTCTTTACCTAATTGGAGTTTTTAGTGCAGTAGTAGCTGAGGATACTCCAAAGTGTGGGAATCTCTCTGGCACACACAAAGCATCCAGCTCCGGAGGGTCAGAGCAAGAGAACCACCAAAATGAGGGTTCAGAAAACTACATCAGGCTGTCAGTGCTCACCTGAACTGCATTGAGCACTGCTATTACGGCCCAACTCAGAACTGATTTTGGTAATGCTAGGTCAGACCTCTGTTCCTCTGGAAACTGGCTTCCTTTTGCTTAAAAATCAATGTCACCACATTTGGGGCTCTGATACTCCACCTAGAATAATCATTGGTAGAAGCCCCTAAATCTCTGTATTTTTCTCCTAGGTAACATTCGTGGCTTTCTCTCTTAATTGTTAATATATTTGACCTTGTTTAATTCTCTAGTACCCAGAGTCAGTACTGATTGTCCCTAATCAATATAAGATTAAGTGGAGTTTATATGTTATGTGTAGTTTTGTGACTGACGTATTTTAATCTGAAATGTCAGCAATTGTTTCAAGGTACTCAAGATTAAAGGTTCAATTTAGAATAGTTTATTGACCAGAAGGCAACATCTTGGTAGGTGGTTCATGGGAGTTTGTTCCATGCTTTTGCAGTTTCACATGACTGCTCTTCATGGCTTTGGTAAAGCGTAATGGTGGTCTGAGTTTCACAAGAATCTTCCTTTTCCAGTCGGGAGTGGGATTGATACACATCATCCCTGGAGAGTACTTAGTAAGACACTTTAATTCAGGCATGCTGTAGATTGATTATTCAGCAGTCAGCAGTCTGAAAACAAGTTTTCATTATCATGCATTGACCCAAATAGCTGCTACTATTTTTAGGTAAGCTACTCATATCACAACATTAACTTCTGCTCACATCCACTGTGCCCACCCATGGGCACTAGATTTTGGAAGATCTAGTGTGAAAACATTGAGATGCCTCAGGCTTTTATGGTGATACAGAGTTTTAGATGGGGACCACCTAAAAGAAACCTGCCATTAACTTCTTACGTAGTTGTTTAGAAAAAAAAAAATCTCATCTTTCTAATGATGTTCTATTCTTTTTACTGCCTTGTTCAGATCCGGTGGGATTTGGATTATTGCAAGGGTTTTCACAAGGGAAATTTTGTTAATCACATTTTTTCAGCAATGGCATCCCAGGCTGACAAGTAGAAATATTGAAATAACCTGATATTGTACCTCTTCGTAATAGAGTTTTATAGGTTTTTCTCTTTAGAGCTGGAGTGATTAATTCACTTATACAGGCTTATTCAAGAGACAGAATTTCTACCTGGGAATCTAGTACAGTTGTGATGCTTTTGATGTGCTTTTTTAATGCTTTAATCTTTTATTTTTTCAAGCAAAGTGTACATAAATGAGAAGTATTGTCATGAACAGGGTACCCTAAAACCCCTGAATTAAAAAAAAGCTGTGAGAATCTAGTACTTTGCTGAGGAGAGGAGAAAGGTAAAAGTTAAATCAGATTTTCCTGTTCATTTTGTTACACACTTGAGTTCTGCACAGATTTGAAATTTTCAGTGAAATTGTATTCAATATAATTAAATGCTGTCTCTTCTGTGTGCTTTTACATTTTGTGGAATTTCCTGGGATGAGTGACTGGGCATTCATGAACTATGGGAAATACTTTTAACTGAATCTACTTTTCAGTATTAATCTAAAACTCAGAGATTATTACTGCATTTTAGTCAATGCAGAAGTAGGCTATAGTGGCTTTAGAGACTTCCCTGAACTGAGAAATCATCCTGATTATTTTTTCCATTCTGAGCCATCGGAGCCATTTTGTTTGAAATGTTACTCTTCCTTTTAATTATTTCAGGCTTTTTTTCCTTCTCAGCACACTTCTATGTCTCCTAAATTCCTTGCTACATCTTGTCATAGTGATCTTAATCTTTGGTCAGGGATTGTGTCCCCTCTTCATGCCTGCACCAAAGTGTCTTGCTGGGATATTTCAGCCATGCAATTTCTCTTTTTCCAGGTAGGATTTTATCCTCCGTTGCATTTTTATGGTTTTGATGCTGAAGTTTTGACTATCATGGCCTCATCTTCCTCTGCCTACTTTTGTTTTCCTGCTGCTCTTCACCTCCTTTCGTCAGTCTCCTTCTGCTGTTAAAGGGCAATTCTCTTATCACTCCCATGGAGTTCTCAGTGGACAGCACATGTAGAAACACAGAATCATAAGGGAAAAGACCTCCAAAATCATTGCATACAACTGTTTACTCAGCACTGCCGTGTTCACAGTTAAACCGTGTCACCAAGTGCCCCATGCACATCTTTTGAACAGTTTCAGGATGGTGATTTCACTGGGCAGCCTGTTCCAGTGCTTGACCACCCTTTTAATGAAGAAATATCCAAACTAAACCTCTCCTGGTGCAACCTGAGATGATTTCCTCTCATCCTGTCACTTGCTATGAGTGAGAAGAGACTGATTCCCCCCTTGCTACAGCCTCCTGTCAGGCAGTTGTCGAGAGTGGTAAGGTCTCCCCTGAGCCTCTGTTTCTCCAGGCTAAACACCCCCAGCTCCTTCAGCCATTTCTCATCAGACTTATGTTCTGCACTCTTCCCCATCTTCATTGCCCTTCTCTGGACATGCTCCAGCACTGCCCTTTTTTTGCTGACGAGACCAAAACTGAGCCCAGTACTTGAGGTGCGGCCTCGGCAGTGCCGAGCGCAGGGGGACAATCACTGCCCTGGTCCTGCTGGCCACAGCGTTGCTGATACAAGCCAGACTGCCATTGGCCTTCTTGGCCAAATAGTGTAACAGGTCGCTGGCCATTTCCTCTTGGATTATGAGAGCTTCATTCTGCTCCCCATCCTTATCTCCCCCCTCAGGGGCTGCGCTCCCGCTGGGACCTTCTCGTTCTGCGGGAGCCGCCGGGCGCCGCTTGGTGGCGCTGCGCGCGCGGGCTCTGTCCGCGCCCCCCCGGGACAGCGGCGGCTGCACCGCCTCCATCGCCTCCATCGCCTCCATCGCCTCCGTCTCCTTCATCGCCTCCATCGCCTTCACCGCCTTCACCGCCTTCATCGCCTCCATCGCCTCCATCTCCTTCATCGTCTTCATCCCCTTCATCGCCTCCATCGCCTCCATCGCCTCCGTCTCCTTCATCGCCTCCATTGCCTTCACCGCCTTCACCGCCTTCATCGCCTCCATCTCCTTCATCGCCTCCATCGCCTTCACCGCCTTCACCGCCTTCATCGCCTCCATCTCCTTCATCGTCTTCATCGTCATCGCCTCCCTCGCCTCCCTCGCCTCCATCACCTCCATCGCCTCCACCGCCTCCATCGCCTCCATCGTCTTCATCCCCTTCATCGCCTCCATCGCCTCCACTGCCTCCATTGCCTCCATCGCCTTCATCCCCTTCATCGCCTCCATCGCCTTCATCATCTCCATCGCCTCCATCGCCTCCATCGCCTCCATCGTCTTCATCGCCTCCATCGCCTTCATCGTCTCCATCGCCTCCATCGCCTCCATCGCCTCCATCGTCTTCATCGCCTCCATCGCCTCCATCGTCTTCATCCCCTTCATCGCCTCCATCGTCTTCATCGCATCCACCGCATCCATCGCATCCACTGCATCCATCATTCCCATCACTTCCCTCCGCCTCCCTCGCCCCCGCCGCCCCCGCCTCCCTCCGCCCCCCGCTGCCCCAGCACGGCGAGACCGGGGCTGCGGGGATCCCGCCGGGCTCAGGACAAAATACACCTCATCCGGAGGTCTTCCCCACAGTGGCGGCAGCAGCAGTGCGGGGGGGAGGCACACGCTGGGGGATGAAGGTGATGGGATGCCAGCCTTGCGTGGCGCATCCCGGGGGCTGTTTTCTGGATTTATGTGCTGTTTCCCCAGCTCTTGACCACCCACACCTTAACCATATCTCCATGCTGTCTCCCAGACGAGAGTGCAGAACAGAGATAGTTTCGAGGCCAATTTGAACTTTTGTAGTTCTTGACCAGGCATAAACCCCACCAGCTCCCTCTGAAAAAGCTCTGTCTTCTTCCAGCACTACAGCTGGTTTCCTGTAATCAAATCCCCAAGGGACCCAGATTTTTCCCCGATAAATTCTGGACAGAAGACACCACGCTGTGTGAAAAATTAAATGTGTTTCATCATTATTTTGGTGCATCTTACTGTTACCTAAGCTGCTGTTGTATCCTTTTGCCAAAGGTGTTTTGGCTAATAGAATTTCTAAAGAAATTTAAAAAAAAAATTAAAAGGTCGGCACTTGGTCTGTGTGAGTGTTGCAGATATGTCTGTACCTTAGGATCTTCTCTGTGCACACAGGCTCGCAGCACCTGGAGGGGAGAGCAATACTCAGCCTGCTGATGGTGTTCAGCCTCGCCTTTCCTCCTCCCTCACAGTGCTCATCCAAATCTGCCCCTGAAGACCCCGGCCTCAGCTACTATAAAGTAATGGCAAGCAAAAGCCTGTTAGGAAGGGTAGGGATTTGAGTATTCCTATGTCATCCTGGAAAAAATCCTTGATCTTAAAGCCTGTGTTTGAACTGGTTTCGCAGGTTGGTGCACTTCTTTGTTTTTCCCTTTTGAGTCCCTCCTTTCTCAGCTGAAATAATCAGAGTTTTAATGTAAAATATTATATAAGTATAATAACATAGCTAAATAACATTTGCTAAAACAACAAAAGGATCCAGCCATGAAGGCTTTGCTCTCGCAACTGGTAATTAACAGAAGTGGATTATGCCATTTTGCAACGACTGCAGCTTTCACCAGTGCTGCTCCGGCAGTGTGGCTCAGCCCCCTGTCTGGCCTGTCTGGATGTTCTTTCAAGAATTTTACAGACTTGGGGACGGACACAACTGGGAAATTACTGGGGAAAACATTGTTTTCATATTGGTTGTTTTTACTCTAAGTGTTGGCACATTCTGTCCCTCCAAATCTCAGTGATTAAATGAGGAGGCTTTTGACCCTAGAGATGACAAGTAAATTCACTTGATTTGCCAAACTAGAAATGAAGTGTCTTGTGATGAGGGAATGGTGATGATTTTTTTCTGCCTCCCTTACCCTTGCTCTTCCTCTGCACCCGTCCCACTTCCCCACTCTCGTACGCAGCAGAGCCTCTTTGGTCCCTTGATCGGTGACCCTAAATTTCAACATACATGACTGCAGGAGCACTGTGTTTGGGTTTGCATACCTAGCCCCAAACCTCAGCAGCCTGGAGGTCACCAGGTGATTTAAAGTCTTGCTCCTTCCTAGAGGGACAGGATTTTAAATTGCTTCTCTTTTTACTCCATGGTCCTGAGAGTCTGCAGTGTCAAGTCCAGAGAAGGGGAAACATCAGCTCGTTTCCCCCAAACGACCGAACGGAGATGTTCACTCAGTGCCACTGCTGATGAAAGGCAGAGCTGAGGTGCCCTGGGATGGCAAGGTCCTCTGGTACCTGCTCCCCTTTGGCCACACCCTTCTGCCCTGTTTGCTCCCCTGTAGAGGGAATAAGGCAGAAGACCCCCTCCAGGCACAGTGCTTGCCCTTCAGAAACCCCAGAGGAGGAGGCAAAAGGACAGGAACTGGTCACCCCCGGTTGGCCTGCCCTCTTTCCAAAGAAATGTATCTTGACTTCCAGCTGACCTTCAGGCTTTTACAAGCTAAAAGAGGGAGAGTTACAGAATTGTTAACAGCTATTTTATTGCACTTACAGATTGTGTGAGTTGCATTTTATTGGAACGCAGCACTTGGCAGGTTCTGAGTTTGACTGCAAGGGGAAGTTGAAGGGCTGTGGTTACTCCAACATGTTAACCCCCTGCTTCCAGCATCTCCTGCTGTGCTGAGCTAAGCCAAATGCTTGGGTACAGCTGCAACCTGTTTCTTTAGAGAGGTGCCATGCCAAAAAACAGTGATGTGAAGCTCATAGTTTCTGACCATGAGAGAATATACTGGGGGGTTGAGGGTATCTAGAGACACAGGAATAACTTTTGATCAAAGTGCCATTTACTAAGGCTATGGCTTATCACTCAGCTTTGAGGAGAGGTGACGCTACTTTGGGCCTTCCAGGGTCAGGCTCCAAAGCTACTTTCTTCCACATGTTTTTTTTTCAATAAGAGCTCTACTCATAGCAACACCACCTAAGAAAGAAAATCTCTCTTTCCTTTGGCATAATTTTGCAATCAGGTTCATTTAATTTTTTTAAATCGATGCTTATAGTGATGATTCACACAATACTGCTTTTTGCAGTGGCAAAAGGCCTGTGCCAAAAACATTCTGTGCATTGAGAACTTGAATTCTTAGGTGCTTAGAACCTAGAACTTGGAAGCAGAGTGTGGCAGTGCTCAGCCTCTGCTGGGAAGGCCCTGGCTCCTGCTGGCACTTGCTGGAGGTGCACTCCCAGTGCAAAGCTGGTGAGCAAGGGGGACTGCAGGCTGTGAATCCCAGAGACATTTTCACAAAGTGCTTCTGTTCATGGGGGAGAGCAGTTTTGTGGGGATTCCTCGTTTCTTGAAGGGAGGTTAATATGTGCTTTTGAAAGTGTTTTTGATTAATATCCCTACTGGGTACAAAGCAAGATAGTTCCCTTGGACCTTGCCAGTCAGCTTTGTTTTCCTGGATGCATCTTCTCATTTAGCACAGCTTGTTGCTCCATGACACCAGCTCTCCTCTGCATTTCTGCCTGAGTGTCCCTTGCTTCTCATAGGGTTGTGTAAGTTCATTTTATTTCTGGCCTTTGCAATTTGGGAGGCAGACAATTTGGACAAGAGAATGGGAATGCTGTGACTGCCCATTCTCTTTGCTCTGCTCTCTGCCCTGATTTGTCATCTTTCTGACTTCACAAAGGAAGAGGCCCTGGCAGCTCCCACAAGATGTGGGATTTTCTAGCCTGTTATGCTAGTCCTGGGCTATACTGGAGAGAAAACAAATTCTCTTGACCAGTCCAGCTTGGCAGCATAAACAGAATGTTGCAATGAGATGATTAAGAACCTAATTGATTGCTTTTAATGTGAGAACTGAGACTTGGCTCCTGTATATTTGACTTCCCAAATATGCTTGGACACAGGCTGGTTTCTCTGCCAAAATACCTCCTCTGTACCACAAACCCATATCTCACACTAAGAATACATTTCCCTGGGTGTGACCTGGGTGGAGATCCTGTTCCTTACTTGCTCATTCATGGGTCAAATGTAGCCCCGCAGCTGAAAGGGTCACAATGTCTTCTGTGGGTTTAGGCTGTGCCAACAGTTGATCAGTACTCAGGCTGAGTGAAAACTCGCCTAGATTTGGGAGAAATTACGGGAATGGTCCTCATAACCTTAGTTGAGAATAGGAAATAATTGTTTCTGAGTCCCAAAAAGTATTTGGAGCATTTCTGAAATTAGGAAATAACCCTCTCACTTCACAGCCAGTATGTTGTAAAACAAGATGCACTGACAGCCACTAGAAGTACTGAGAAAAGAAAGAGGAAACTAGGTATCTTAGCTTGATTATTAATCAGTTTGAACCTCTATCTGCAACAATTTAGTATATTAGGTGAATTAGCTTGTCTAAAATTCCCTCTATCATTTGCATGCATCTAAGTAATGAATTTTGGGATAGATTTTCTGACCTAGGCATGCTGATCCCCTCATGCCTACACTGCTTTATCTAAGTTACCCATCAGTGACACCTCTACAAACTTACTTCCCTTTCCTATCACACCCCCACTCCCCAGCAGCCCCTGCCTCTGAGGGCTCAGCCTTTCCCAGGTCCTGCCATTGAGGTACCATGGTGCAGATGCCCACTGCAAAATGTTAAAAGTTAAAAAAAAAAAAATGCAAATTCCGAAGTGTTTCTGGAGATGTCAAAAAATATGTAGGCTTGCAGAAATCTCTTGACTTATATACATAGGAACACTTCTTTCAACATTGAGAGGAGACACAAACTTGAGTTATTTATTCCTGATTCTTTGGACGAGAATTTAAGGCATCAACTGATAAACTTTGGGAATGGCCCTGTTTTGGTAGCCACCTGTGCACATTTGGGCTAGAGAAGTATAACCTTGATCTTAACCCAGCCCTTCTGAGACTGGAGAAACTTGGTGGCCTGTAGTATGTTAAAATATAAGCTGTCTGGAGCATAGATTGTAAAAAAATAGGGGGACATAGTTACCATCTCTTTCATAACATTCAACATAGAAAGAACCAACCTCATTATGTTTTCAGAGATATTGAAGATAAATGGTAAGAAAAATAGCTAAAATAACACAGCTGAAAACTTTTACCTGACTCCTTTTGAATATTAGGGTTTTTGATGCCTAACACACATACTAACAGCTACCAAAGCCAATGGTATCTATGCACACTGAGGAAAAAACAGGTCTCTCAAATGCTGGGCTTCTCTTACATAGTGCAGGTGCCTACTTAGAGGAGACACCAGCTCACCTAGGTGAATCTTGGCTCTCCTTCTGACAAAGCAATCTTGTAGTGAAAAGAGCTGCTGTCTAGAATTGGTGCAGTCAGCCTCATTTCTGTTGTCGTGAGACAAGCTGCACTGGTAGCCAGAAACAACGCCCTTGCTCAGAAGCTAATGAAGGGCATTTGCTGTGACTCTAATGCCACTCCTCCTCCTCACCTGCTTTAGGAGTCATTCAGCCTTTTCAAATCATGAGAAAACTGGTCTGACTGAGATGAATTTATAGGGAATCCCAGCACAGCCACATAATCCCTCCAGCCAGAGCCATCTGCTGCTGCTTCCTCAGCTACATCAGTTTAATGAGAAGCAGCATCTCTGCCCTCTTTTTGTAACCCAGTAAGAGAGCAGGAGGCAGCTGGACTGGGAGAGAGCCTGTGAACCCCCAGCCCCAGCATCTGTGAGTGAATAGGGGGTAACAAGGGAGAATTTTACATGGCTAACAGCTGGGCTGGGACACAGCCTGAGAGGCAGGAATGATGGAACTGTGCTGATGGAACCCAAACATACTTTGACCTGTGAGGGCCAGGCCCACATGGTCACCACAAACCTGCCATGTTTCAGCCTGGATCCTGGGCTGGGTTGCCAAGGACTGAACTCCACGTTTTTCTCCTGGTGAGGGTGAGGAGGACAACATCCTCCAGTGGGGAGAATAGTTCTGGGGAAACTTCTGCGGAAGCAGACTGCAAGAGCTGGGTGAGGAAAAGTCAGGTGGAGGAAGGATTGTCATTCCACAGGCCCAGATAGAGTGGATGCAGAGGCCTGAAAATGCAAAAGCTGAGAAGCTGAAGGTTTGCAGCAACAGTGCTAATGAGAGAGGGAATGCTGTTGTGCAAAGGGAAGTTGGTCACTTGTTCCTTAGTAGGAAAGGTTGACTAGATCCTTGCCCAAACATGAAGTGGGGACTGAACACCATCAGTGCAGAAAGAAACACCATAAGCCTCCACTGCTGCGTGATCTGGGGCTGTTGCACTAAAGAAGAGGCGAAGGCTTTCCCAGGAGTTACTGGCTCTGTCAGTGACGATGACAGGGAAGGAAGGAGCACTGTGGCTGCACATGTTCCTGCAGGGTTCTGTAGTAGGAAAATCAGGTGGACCAGGCAGCCTTTCAGCATCCAGCAATGTCATCCAAAGCACAGAGCGTGACAGGCGGTCACGGCTATAATCATCTGCACATCTGCTGGGAAAGGATGAGTGGGATGCAGACTGGCGAGAAATTCCAGCACTTGTTGCCATAATGAGTTTCATAAATATATGTGTCTATTCCTACTTATATGAATGAGATGGAAAATTATTTTTTTCACCTTCTTTATATATATAAAAAGTAATTAAAAAAGGTAAATTCTAGGTTTGAGTCTAACCAGTAAAGCGAAACATGTTGACTATGAAGATAAAAGGTAATGTATTTACTGTTCTGGAATACAAAGTGAGAGAAGAGCAAACTATAGACAAAAGTCTTGAGTAAAATCAGAATTAGAAGGTAATTTCAAGGAGGAAGCCTGAAGGAAAAGGGAGTTAAGTACAACTGGTAAATACTTTAACTATATAATTGAAATATAAGTCCCAAGAATGCCAAAAATCTTGTTCCAGCAACAATGGACCAAGGAAAGAAAAAGCAGTAAGAGGTGACACTGGCTACAATGTAATAGCTTCTTTCACAAGGTAGGAGTGTACAAAAGTGAAAAGCATTTTTTCTGAAAAAACATGGGATGAAACTCCTTGGTGAAAAGAACAACTGTGCACAGAGGAGAGCCCACTGCAGGAACATGTCTGGGGAGCAGCTGCTGGGGAGCAGCCCTTTGGAAGGTGTCTGAGAGTCCATCTGGATCTCACAAGCTGAAACTGGTACTGGCAGTGCATCTGTCAGACACACCTTGTCCGATGCCAGCTTTCCCAAACTCCCTTCCCAGCCAGCAGTTACCTCCTGCATTGATATTTGGACTGCATTAGCTAGTCCTCTGGAGTAGCCTCGAAATTTGCTACAGGGAGATTAACTTCTTCCTTTTGGAGATCAGTTCAGGATATGATTCAGTGTGTTGCTGTTGCAGAAAACCAGCAAATTCAGAGGTATATGCTACGTTCCAGTCTGCAAAATCAGGCAAGGAGGGTCTGAGGTGTAGTGTGGAGTCTGTATTTGTAGACTGCACTTTGGAAAGATTTTGGAGAACAAGGACAATGATCTCCAAAACATGATGTGACAGAGAGGGCTGAAAAAACGGGTAGCTTAGCCTGGGGCAGCCTAAGGCTGAAAGAGGGGATATGCAATATCTTCAAATATATAGAGGGCTGTTGCTAGAAGCACAAGTTTTTCTGTGTCCTTGGCAGGTAGGACAAGGAATAAGCAGCTCTGACTGCAGTATGTTGGGTTATTTTAGTCAACTCTTATTTTTCTTTGGTTCTGAAGTGATTATGTATGCCATGATACTTTATATAGTTGCCTGCAGCTCTTTCCTTGTCCTTTCTGGACGATTATACACAAACTTTCAACATCTGTAGAACTTGATGACTTCAATTTTGGATGCTGAACAAGCCTCACACGTTATTTTATGTACTGGAGCAAGAGTCTAGCATGGGGTAGGGCAGCACTTTGCATAATTGAATACTTCTGAAGATCGACTGAGAAATATGGTTAATTTCTGTTCCTTTCATCTATTCTTAAAGGGTCAAACAGGGTGGTCTCTGATGATTTCTACAGCCTAGTATTTCCTAAAGATTTTTCTGTAAGGGCACTGTTCAAGGGAAAGCCAGGCAAAGAGAAGGTCTTTTGTGTGGAGGTCGACTGGACCCCTGCAGTGGAGCACTGTCCACAGGACACTGCCTTCTGCTGAGGGAAAACCATCTGTTGAAGTAAGTGTGATTTTTTCCGCTGGGGATACTTGAATGAGTGTTAACTGCTGGGTGTGCAAATTCACCGACTCATTCTGGCTGTAGGTGCTGCACAGCTTTTACTGACAACTTGCTCTGCTTCCCGTGCCCACCACATTCAGACCTGGTTTGTAACCATCACCCTATGGTAATATATGAGTGTTTCTCTGGCAAATGGGAGCTTATCACCATTAAATTCCCCTGAAGGATCCCAGTCTTAATTATTGAGTTTGGAGGAAATAAGAAGCTCATGAATGAGTTATTCTGCTTTCTGAATCAGCTGTAGGATTGTTTCTGGTAATGGTCCAGCGAAGTTTAATGTTGTGATAAGAGCCATGGGGGCTCGTGACAGAGTTATGTGTCTCCCAATTTATAGAGAATCAATTAACATTTATTTCTCTTGCTTCAGAATTGGCATGTACATTTCTATTCAGGATCATCACCTGTACCACAGTTGAGAAAATGCAGGTCTTTTAATCAAATATCATGAGAATTAATCATTTTTGCTGACTGTTTTTAACACTGGGCTTTAGGGATCTTCTGGAAGAAACATGTTTTATTAGCTGAAGGTATCTCCTGACACACTATTTGCCAATCCCTGCTGGTTGATGGCGATAAGGCATTGCATACCACCATATTTTTAAGCAATCTGTGTGAGGGAGTCTGAGGCAGCTGTGTAGTTTTAAGGATTAAGGTAGGACCCTGGCTCAGTTTCCATTTTCAGATTTCTGACAACCCCTTCTTTCAACACAAATGAAGTAAATCTCTGACACAAATGTAGTGAAAAGGACTGCTCCAGATGTGCCAGCAAAGATGGAATGAGCATGCCTTCTCAAAAAAACACGTCATTTGTGCTTTCCTAATTACATCATTGAAATCAGAAAGGAAAAACTCAGTCAGCCACGGTGAGATATTCCTCACACAAGTGCTCCTGCAGGACAGTCAGAGATGGAGTAGGCCACGGGGAGAATTGTTTTCTGGGCAGAGTGAAAAATTCTGAGCTTGGCATGCTGGAAATAATGATCTGTTTCTGGAGCAAGGTACTAGATTTTAAGAATGAAAGTATGAGCGCTGTTGCAGATTTGCCAAGATTGATGTAGAGGGGCCCTCTCCGCTGAGAGAGGGATCCTGACAGCACTGTCCTACACAGTGTCCCTGAAGGCTTCTGTCCTCCTGCCAAATACCTGCTCCTCAAATTTCAGGTGCACCTCATCTTTGTGCGCCCCCTGTACCTACTCCTTGTCCCCAGTTTTTCCAAGCACCTCCTCAGTGCCAGCTGAGCTCCTAGGCTTGTCAAGTTGCAAACCAGTAGAGGGGACAGTGAGGACAATTTTTCACACGTGGGTGTTTGGCAGTGCCAGTGCCTGTCAGTCAGCATGTCCTTGGCCTTCATTACCACATCTCTTTTTCCTGGCACATTACCCCTTGTTCCCTCAGCAGAGTGCCAGGACCAGCTTTTCTCACTGTGGGGTTTGTGCTCAGATCTGCTCACTGCTCTTCACTTGGGTGGCTCATTTCTCATCCTTCTTCCCTGCTAGCTTTTTGGACTCCTCTCCATTTTGGCCAGTTTTCACTCCACTTCACTTTGTTCAACAGCTCAATTCTTCTCGCTGTTGCTGATTTCTAGCTTCATGTGTAAGTAGAGCAAAAAATGTGTGAGTGAAGGGTAAAGGGAAGTTCAGTTTTTGGGGAGAGGCTTGAAGAGCATGTTAGTAGGGATGATCTTGACCAGCTTTGGTTCTGAACATAAG
This sequence comes from Lycocorax pyrrhopterus obiensis, assembly GCA_014706295.1. NCBI lineage: Eukaryota > Metazoa > Chordata > Aves > Passeriformes > Paradisaeidae > Lycocorax > Lycocorax pyrrhopterus. The sequence goes on along the minus strand of JACSVZ010000002.1, from coordinate 15,899,039 downwards.
TGAAGAGCAGACATGTACACGGGTGCCCAGCAGCCCAGTGAAGCTGGTGGGTAGTTACTCTCAGCTCCTCACCATTTGGACAGGCAGAGCTGCCAGTGGACAGGCAGAGAAATCCTGCACCAGGCTCCTCAGACCTGAATTAAGTGTTACCTCCTGCTACTGGAAATGGAAATGTTTCAGTTGGCATTTGTGTCATGAATTAGCCAATGTTGTTTTAACCTGAGGGTTTTGGGAAAGGCAAAGAGATTGGGTTAAATGAAATGGTCCTGGCTGGACGTAGCACAGGGGCAGAGTTGCTGCCAATGTCCCTCTCTGCCAGCCCTGCTCTGAAAACAGCATCTTGAAGGACAGGTACCTACCTTTGGCACAGAGCTCGAGTCCAGTTTTATTCATGGGAATGCAATTCAGATGAATATTATCTGTATTTATTTAGAAATGCATGTATCTAGGGTTAACAACAGGGATACTAATTAACACAGATTGCTGTGTCTGATTTCCATCATGCTAATAGCCATTCAGTTGCTAAGTGTCCAGCAGCAGTTTCTCTTAACTCCTAATACCAGCCCTTGTGTTATCCCCACGGTCAGAACGAGATGCTTTTAAAATCTGCCCTTAGGAGGGAAAGGGACATTCTATGCCTTATCAATCTTCCTGCCAGGCTCTCGATGCAGACTTAAAGAGACACACTTAATATCAGTCTGAATGTGTCTTTAGAGAGATTGATAGAATTTTGCTTCATTAGGACTCGATAGTGAAGATAAAAGTGAAAACTAGGTTATGACTGAATTGATTAAAAAAGGAGGTGGTCATAGATGCGCTGCTGGGAGAGGGGCGTGTGCCAGACGGGGCTGCAGCAGCCACAGGCAGCACTGCACTGCCATGAGCATCCAAGGCAACAAAGATAAGACAAAGCAGTTGGCCAGACTGTTCACAGTCTGTGGCAGACTGATACATTTGCTGAAGGCCATGATTTAGTCTCTTCATTGCTGTTGGTACCCTGGAACTTCATCTCTGAAGCTCCCTTTGAGTCTCAGATGGCAACACTCACTACCTCCTTTTTTAACTTCTTTCTGTCAAAGTGAAGAAAAAATATTCCTCCCTAAACATGTTCCATGCCTAAACAATGCTCCCTAAGCATTGAACACAAAAAAGTAGAAGAGTAGCATGTTGGAGGTATGGCACAAGAAGAGGATGGCAGCCTGGCAGAGGCAGCACCAGTTTTGTTCTGCAGTGCAGAGATGTGAATCTGGGGGCTGGGGGCAAGGCTTGGGGGTGGCTGCCCAGCCACTCTGGCTCTGGGGCTCTGGGCAGCACTCTCCTGCTCCCCACCTCCAGTGTGTTTAACTCTCATGTTTCACTACTGCCTTGCAACCTGTGGGGAAGACCTCAATTTAATATCCCACTCTGCTATATAATACTCTTTGTTACAAAAGGTGCTTTGAGAATAATCAGGACTGCTTTCTCACTCAGAGGCTTCTCAATTTTGTTTTAGTCCTGTGTAACACTAATGTCTTGCACTCGTGGTTATGAAAACATAGGGGCCGCACTTCTTCCCCTTTCCAGGACTCTCAGCCCTCTGAACTCAGCCCGCCTGCCCCCTCAGTGCCTCTGGAGGCTAGATGGTGAGGAATCTGAATTTATGGTGCACTTGCTATCACTTTCTGCCAACACTGCTCTCTCCACCCATCCTTTCCTCTGCCTCATCTACCTTTGATCTCACAGTGCTCCTACAGATGAACCCTTGTGGCTTCTTGAGGTGTTACTGGCAACAAGCTGTGTATCCTCCTCCTCTGCCTGAGATTATCCTCTCAGTCAGAGAGTGCTCAAACCAGTTCCTTCAGTGCTTCAATGCCAGGCTGCAGATGATAGGGATGGGTGATCCCATCTGCAGTCCCTGTCACAAGGGTGGGAGTCCCTCAAGGAGGGCTGGTAGAAAGCTGAGGGTGTCACTACCTCCACCCTCCCTGGTTAAACCCACCAGAGGTGGTGGACTTGTGTCTTCAGATGCTGCCCTGCCTGGCATCCCAGGTATTGAATGCCTCCAGCTTCTTACATATTTGCCAAAGCTCACTGCATCTCCCCTTGCCCTGTTATTTGTCCTTTTTACAATTATTCTGACTCACAGTTATCACAATTACGAGTTGTCTCTGATGTACTTACTGATCCTGCCCTTGAGCCGGGGCAGGGAAGTCTCCATGCTCTCCCTTTGGAGAACACCATCCCATGCTGCTAGAATTTAAACAAGTCCACAGCCTTTATTGACTTAGCTCTTCATGTCCCCTCTCACAAATACTTTCGTCCCTTCTCCTTTCCATGGTAAAGTGAGAATTAAGGTTTTATTCTTATTGCACATCTGTCCTTAGATGTCCTGCTGCCTTCTATTTCAAATGGCAGCTTTCTGGGGCTGAACTATTAAAATCTAATTAAGATACATATCCATCTTCTTGAAACTGCTGGTCCTTGCTCTGAGATCTAGCTCTGCCTTCAGTTTTTTCTACTGTATTTGCAAATGTCTGTCAGAACTAGAGCTTGGTGTAATCTGGCAGAGTGCTGCCTATTTAAGTAGCTGAGACTCCAGTCTGTTACAAGGTGTATAGGCTTTCCTGACTTTCATTGTCTGCCTCGTCTCTGGCATTTGCCTCTGAAATATGCGACTCAGAAAATAGAGTTTGAGCAATAAATATTGACTAATATGAAGTAATGTATCTCTGGAGAGTTTCTTTATCTGCATCAAAAGCTTTTAGAGCTTTAGATACAGATGAAGGGGCTGCTGACAATAGATTTGCAAGAGTGGAGAACAGCCTCACATAGCACTTAGGCCCTTCAGAGCACCCAGGGTTTGACTGCTGGGTGTAAGTCCTCCAAGGATTAGGATAAGTCGTCCAAGGAACTGGTGTTTGTGTTCACACTCGTGGATAGTCTGTCTTGCATGTGCACATATGAGCCCGAGACTCTTGCTTAGGCAATAGGCTCATTCAAAAGAGGCTCTGGTTTCACTAGCAAACAGGACTGTTTTGCTACATGTCCTATATCCAAATTACAGCTTTCTTTAAGAAATTTTACTTGAACTGTATGTTCTGTCCTGCTAAAGTGATGCTCTATTTCCAGGGTTTTTTGGCCATGTCCAGTGTCTGCTCTCCTCCCCCCATGTGCACATTATGCTGTGACAGGACGTAACTAATGGTTTCTCATGCTTGGGATCCAAAGCAAATTCCTAATATTTGCCATACCTTATCTCTAGACACCTGATAACTCAGATCTGATGGGTGGTGCTTGACTTTTTAGGTACCGTTTATAAATTCTGACATATAACACCTTTACATGGATGTTTCAGAAGGTGATGGCTGAATACTGGATGTTAACTCCTGTGTGCAGGATGTGGTTGGGGTTGATGATGATGTGAGCCCCGGTGTACTCACACTGTTCTTACTCTTCTGACGATGGGATTACTCATCGCTACGCCTGCAGCAGGCGGGTCCTCCCCTACCTCCACCCAGCGCCCTTTCGCCCAGACCTAGCAGGGGACAGGTTCCTCGCCGCGGGAAGGGCCCGGCTGTCCCTGCTAGGGCCGGCTCTGCCGGCAGAGGGCAAGAGGTGCCCGCGCTGAGCCGCCGCCGGCCCGGGGAGCGCGGCCGGGAGCGCCGCCCGCCCGCAGCCGCGCCCCGCCGGGGCTCCGGCCGGCCCTGCGGCTGTCGCCCCGTGCCGGCCCCAGCTGCCTTAATCTCAAGGAGGGCTCAATAAGCCCGCCCCGGTGTTGGTGGCTCCCTGACCCCGCGGCGGCCGGGGCTGCGAGGGGCCTCTGTGCCTAAGGAATCCAAGGCGAAGGCGCAGCTGAGTGTGTCCAGTGCAGATCCCTCGCCTCAAGCCCGTGTGAGCTCTGCTCCGGGATCAGCGGACGTGCCGGCCGGGCACAGGGTTAGAGATACCGAACCACCTGCACCGTGCCCTGGCAGAGCCGCAGGGCAGGTGGAGCTCCTCGCCAGCATCCCGTCTGTCCTCCCGGGGAGTCGCACCCCGGCACCGGGGAGCTGCGAGGCAGAGGCTGCGGTGGCAGAGAGGGTGTCTGCAGGGAAGGGCTGAAGGTTAGGGGGTTGGGGCTGAGCCTGTCCTGCCACGGGACAGGACGACGTTTGGCCCTGGCCGAGGGATTTGGTGCCCAGCGCGTGACTTTGAGCGCACAATGACGATCAACACACCGAGAATTTACAGACGCGGGAGTCTCCTAGGGAAAGGGAAAGGAGGACTCTGGGACCCTGGGAGCAGTCAGATCCAGACTGACTCTCCCAAATGCAGCAGCACAGGAGACAGGCCTGTCCCCGGAGCATCCGCGGTGCTGCCGGCCGGGCGGCGGCTGCGGGGCTGGGTGCGGGGCTGCGGGAGCCGGGCTGGGCCGCCGCGGGGCCGGCCGGGCTCGGGCCGTCTCCTTCATGTGTGTCTCACTTTGTATTGAATGATGTTAAGCAGAGCTGGAGCTGGCGCCTCGGCCTCATTACCTTCAATTACAATAATTGTTGCCTCTCTCCAGTGTTTTGCATTTCTCCCTGGGGGAAATCTCTCTGCTGCTTCTTTTCCAGCCTTGCTCCAGCTTTCTCCTATCGATTGGATCGCTCTGGCCCCGATTCTAGGAGCGATGCCTCCAGGAGGATAAATGCAAATCGTCCTATTGATTGGGAGGAGTAAGAGTGTAGCTCATTTGGGGGAGGGAGGATTAGTTTTAAATGAAAAAAAAAAGTAAAGTGATGAGCATGGCAGGAAATGCTTCACTTTCTGGTCCTCTTAAGTATTGTCTCTTTACCATGTCCTGTGTCTGAAGGGGATGCAGATTGGTGCCATCTGGATAATATATCACGTGCATGGAGAGGTGGATCCTGCCACACAGACACTAGTCTGGTTTCCTACTTACTTTAGGTGAACGTGTGTCACCGCTCATCTCTGGAACGCAGCTCCCCTCCTCCAGTTTGCAGGTAACTGAGTTTCACTGGGGACACGCTAATTGCTGCTGAAAATGAGCAGAGAATAATGTGCAGGCCTCTATCCACCTCCTTGAACTGCCCCAGCTACAGGGGGAAAGCTCCTTGGGAGTTATTAACCTTGAGGGAACCTGCTCAGCAGCCTGTCTGTCTGTCACAGGGGAGCGGCTGGAGGAGCCAGCCTTTGGTCTCTGCATAGCCTTAGATCCCGAAATGGCTACTTGCTTCAGTAAGTCCATGGCCAGACCCAGAAGTGGGAAGCCAGAAGAATTGCGGAGTCACATTATGTTCCCTGCCCCCTGGGGTTTATGCCAAGCTGTGCTAGCTTGAGCCTTATTTTTTTTTTTTTAAAGGCAATAATCAGCATAGATAAATGTAATTCAGTAGAATTAGCTTGTGTGGATCATATCCCAAATGCTAGCAAAGTAACTCAAAAAAAGCTGGTTGTTTGTTGGCTAGTGTTAAGCAGTTAACAAAAAAAAACCCCCAAACGACTCTGATTAATGTTGCTCCAAAGATGCTTTAAACAGTCCCAATGCTTTTAACTTCACATCATTTCCAAATGAGAAATTCCCATCTGAATCATAATTGCAAGGTGCAAAAAGGAATGGATATGGTGTGCGAATGTTGCCTTTGACACCAATTTGAAATTACTCCAATGCAGCAGTAGTAACCTTTCCTTGCTAGTGAAATGACCATCTGAAGTGGCAGTACTGACAAACGCACATGCAGATCCAGCAGTATGCAAATCCTCATCTCCCTGAGGAATGTGGGTCTCCCCAGGACAGGGCTGCAGTTACACCTTGACTACAGAGGTGATTGTAGAAAGGATTTCCAAGTTGCAGCTCTAATCCATTTTTATTTTTGCCTATTTTTTTTTTTAGGGAGGGGTTCATTGTTGAAAGGTTCAAACAAGTGAATAATACTGTGAAAACACTGTTTTGTTTGCAAGAGATCAACAGAAGTGTTACATCCAGTCATTTGGGGGAAATGGTGGTGAGTTGCCAGCATGCCATGCAAGCTTATAGAGGGATGAGGAATTCATGGTAGTGTTCAAAGCTTCCAGATGAAAGAATTACTTGTGATTCAAAACTGTTTTTCTGGGGTGAGTTACCTAAATCAGGGGCACCTGCAGGCTGAAGTTGTAGCTTAGTTTTGCACACAGGCTGCTGTGGTGGCACATAAACAGTAGGCAGTAGCAGCAGGGACAGGCATTAATGCCAATTCATGTGAAAAAGAGAAAGGGAATATATGAAAGAAGCAGAACAATGGGAGGAAGTTGAATTTTCTAAAGCTGGGTTCCCCGAGCCAGAGAAGAGCTTTTCTCTTGTTCAAAGTTCTGTACTCAGAAAATGCTGCCAGGTTGACCTCTGTCTTGGCTTGTTCTATTTTCCTCCTTGACATATGGAAGGCCCAAACCCCTCATGGCAGCCATCCTCTCATGCCTGTGCTGGGACTCTTAGGCACATGGAGATTCTGGAGAAGATGATGGATGTGATTTGGCACTTCACTTGGAGGAATTTCACCCTGACATTTGGAAGGAGACTCTTGCATGGCTGCATTGCTCACATGCTCCTGCTGGAAAATAGTGAGCCCTTTCTGGAATATGATTGTAGAGGAGAGCAGCTACTGTCCTGAGCAGCTGCTTGCCTGATAGGAGAAATCCTCGTCTGTAAGAGCTCAGGACACTGGGTGCTCATCTGAATTGGTCTTTTAGAAGGACTCATCAGTTCTAAAGCCCTTCTGCCAGAAACTTGGTGCTGCAACTGTTGGCTTGTGAAACGAAGTAAAAGAATCAAACCAGCATTTGTGTGGCCTGCAAAGACTTGTGTTGGATGGATTTCTTGTTTTAGTTGGCAATTTCTTCTTCTTAAAGACAAAATTTTGCATCTGTGACAGAGCTTTGAGCTGATGCAGAGGAGAACGTGCTCCTGTGAGATGCTGCCCAAAGCAGTCCCTTTCCGTGAGGTGCCCAGAGGCTGATTTTGCAACCTGGTCCTTCTGTTCATGTTTGCTTCAAGGGCCTTCACCATATCTGGTGGGAGGGAGCAGCCCTGTGCTCTGCAGGCTCTGACTGCAGGCTGTGCAGTCCGTTCAAATGGAGGCTTTAGGCTGCTCTCCCATGGCTGCTGGAGACACGTAATGCGGCCTCAGGCTCCTGACGCTTTCCTTGATGGTTCCTTGTAGTCATTATCCCACATTCCTTCTGGTTGCAGAACATGTTGTTATTATTGCTTTCTGCTGGGTCTGTCTCCTGTCCCTTTTTTACAGGCCAATCTGGCCCTGTTAGCTCTTGTCTCTAAAACAAAAGCAAATTAGCACTGCAGAAGCTGAATTATCTTGTTTATGTTATAGTCTGTCAGAGGACCCCACACAATCCTTGCTTGTCTCTCTGAGCAGTGTACCAGAGAGTGAAGAGACACGGTAAGTCGGTCAAACCTTCCTGACACTCTGACTCAATCCACAGGTATCCAAAAGGGTCTTTAGTTGCTTTGGGGGGCACTAAGGCTGGGCAGTGATCCCTGCTATTCCTTCCTCACTTTTGGTACTTCATGCACACTTGTAGCATACAGAATTAGCACATTTTTTACAGTAAATTGTACCTCACAATTCAAACTTGACAGCTGTCAATGAAATTTGCTGCTCAAAACTGATCTCAAGCATATTGCCCTCTGGTTAGTCTGTCTGTGCTCCCTTGGCCAGGATGTTTATAATACTCAGGGAGTCTCTCACGTTACTTAGTGCAGTAATGTGGCTCCATGAATAAAAACCATTTCCAGTCTGTCGGTACTGCACGTAACAAATGAGATCTGTTAAATGCGCTTGTCACCGGTGGTAGGAACAGGAGAAGCAGAATTGCACGTGTTGCTGCAATGATTCTAAGTTATAATGAATGATATTTTCGTATGTTTGCGAATGAGTGTCTGATAGCCGGTGCCAGACTGCGAGATATGGCTTGGCTGTTCTTGCTGTTTCTGTAATTTCTAAACAGAAACAAGAATTAGAAAATTACTTTGTGGTGGAGTGCAAATATGTCTAACATAAGTGTAAAGGCTGCAGTGCAGCACATGTGTATCTATCTTATACATATGCAAATTGCAAGACTCACAGTAAAACCATTATAACATGTGATGGCATCAGCACTAATTAGCCGGAGATCCAGTCTGTTCCTCTCTGCCAAAGTAAACTGGAGTTATCTCAATCTCAGATTTCATATTTCCTCCTTTCTCTTTCACGGAGGAATGTCTCCGACATGAGGTATTATGTCCCCTATTGAGAATGTCTTTAAACGTCACAAAAAAAATTCAAATTAAAATTCTCAAGTAATTTTTTTATTATTATCTACAGGTCATCCAACAGCTTTAATAGTAGTAGTGGACCCAAATATGTAAAGCGTTTTGCCCATAAATGGGAAACAGTCTGTGCTGTAGAAATCAAGGCTTGTAAAACATAATGAGCAAAGAAAGAAGAAAACTAAGTTAGCAAAGAAATTTTAAATAACGGGCACTTTTTTTTCTCAGGACCAACACGTGAAGGAAAACTGTCCAAGCTAAACACGACCCACAGGAGCTATGTCAGAGCTCAGTGGTAGAACACCATCTCGTGCTTCCATGCCCAACAGCTGTTCTTGGAAAGGAAATACTGGAAGGAGAATAGCTACTGCAGGGTATATTCGCTAATAGTTCTGTCCCACGGGCCTGCCCTTGCTGCGTGGATGTGACAGCAGCGGATGAGACCCTGAGGGGCTGAGCGCGAGGTGCAGGAGCCCCCGAGCCGCAGGGTGGACCCCAGGCCGGGACAGAGGCGTGGGGCCGGGGATGGACACCCCAGCTGCACCGTGCTTCCAGCCGATGGCTGTCGGCTCTGCGCTGCGCCAAGCCCAAGCGCAGAATTTCCAAAACCTTGGGGGAAAAGCCCCGGCTGCGCTGAAACCGCCGCTGTTCCCGCTCGGGCAACATTTCTGCAGCCTCGTGCAGCCCTGCGGGTCGGGAGCGGGCAGGCAGGGGCCGCGCTGGCGGCAGCGCCGGGACAGCGGGCGCGGGCGGGAGGGCTCGGCCGCCGCCTCGTTCCGCTCCGGCGCTGCCCGTCACCGCGACCCGGGGCTGAGGGCTGCCCATCCATCCATCCGTCCATCCATCCGTCCATCCATCCACCCATCCATCCATCCATCCATCCACCCATCCATCCATCCATCCATCGCGGCTCCGCCGAACTCGCAGTCAGAGCACGATGTTTTTTAGTGGAACCCCGCGCTGCTGCCTCCGCAGGGAATTATCTCGGGGAGCCGGCAGAGCCCGTTGGCCCGCCTCCGCAGAGCCCCGAACCTAAGGAGGCGAGCGAGGGCGCTCGGTGCCGGCCGCTCTCCCAGCAGCACTCCGGAGCTCCCTGGGCCGGGGCCCGGCGCTCGGAGCGCAGCGCTGAACGGAGCGCAGCGCTGAACCGAACCGAACCGAACCGAACCGAATCACCCCGAACCGAGGTGAACCGAACCGAACCGAACCGAACCGAACGAGCTCCGGGCCCGCCCGGCGCCGCCGCCGCCCGGGGGCGCCGCGGGGGGAGCTCAGGTCGCGCCGCGCGGCCGGGCGGGGGCGGGGCGGGCCGAGTCTCCGCCCACCCGCCGCAGGCGCAGCCAATGGGAAGGCGGAGGCGGGGCAGGGGCGGGGCGACGCGGCCCAGCCCGCGCCCGGCGCCGGCTGTATTTACGGGGCGGGCGGCGCCGCTGCTGTGTCAGTGAGGCAGCCGCCGTCGGGCACCGTGACTCTGCCGCCGCTCCTGGCGCTGTTCCTGCGGCCGCGGCGGAGCAGCGAGGGAAAGGCAGAGAACCGCGGCCGTCCTTCCGGCCCGCCGCCGCAGCGGTGGCCGCACCACGGCTCTGCCCGCAGGCGAGCGGCTCTTCGGCGCTCCGGCGGGGCAGGAGCGGGCGGGCGACGGCGGCTCGGCCGTGCCTGCGCTGCGGGCTGTGGCGAGCGGCGCCGGGTAAATGGATCGCCATTCCAGCTACATCTTCATCTGGCTGCAACTGGAGCTGTGCGCCATGGCCGTCCTGCTCACCAGAGGTGAGGGGCCGCGGCCGGGCACCGGCGGCGCCTTCGGGGCTCGTGTTCTGCGGGGGCCGCGCCGGAGGGAGCGGGGTGCCCGGGGGCTGCCGCCCGAGGGCAGCCGGGCCCGGCGCTGTCTCGGGACCCCGCCGGTGCCGAGCGGTGTTGGCGGCGGAGCCGCCGGGTCTGTGCCTCCCGCCCCCCCGCCGCTCCCCTCCCACCTGGCCGCCGGTGCCGGGCAGTCACGGCCCCGCGGGTGTCCCGGCGGGGCAGCCGCGCCCGGCCCTGTCCCCGCCCGCTGGGGGCAGTGGGCTGGGGGCTCTGGGGGCTGTGGTCTGTGGTCTGACCGCCCGGGGAGCGCCCTCCCGGGGCAGAGGCGACCCGCTGGCTGCCGGTAATCGTCGTGCCCAGGGGAGGAGGGTAAAGGATAAGTTAGCGTGGTGGTGATGTGCGACGGTATTTATTTATTTTGAAAGGAAGGCTGTAATTAACCCTAAATAACAGCCTTGCAGCGTGCAGGGGAGAGCCTGCTGGCCCCATCAAAGCGGGCAGAACAGGGAGTGACTGAGTGATGTGAAGTCGTAGATACTGAAACTATGTGCCTGATAATGATATAATTAGGGGATCACAGACTTCTGGCTGCTGTTGACTTCAAAAGCTTTAAGAGAAGCCTGCAGTCTCTCCTGTAGCCATCTTGACTAAAAGCAGACATTTTTCTTTAATAGCTACATACAGTAACAAGAAAGAGGAGGGAACAGAAGGGCATTGTTCACTGTTTCCAAATACTAAATACCCTTTCTGGCCTTTTGCATAGCACAGGAAGAAACTTTATGAATTGACAGAAATACAGTTTTAATACAGTAATACAGAGTCCATTCTGTTTCACTGAAAACGTGGCTTTAATTAAAAAGCAGTTGAATTAACCTGATGACTAGCCTGTCAGATTTTGTTTATGAGATTGTCTTAAAGCAATAAAATGTAGATTTTTGAACGCGATTGTATAAGCAGTTAAAATGAAAGTATGTGTATTGTTTCACTTTATTCCTGTACTGTGCTGAAACTCATGAAAGAACTGTCAGTTCTGGTACTGTGCCATGTTTGCATCTTACTTTTAACCCTCATACAGTGCAGTAATTATGAAAACTATTTTTTTCAGAGGAGGCGGGGCGAGACGTTACATAGAATGCTTAGAAAATGATTGAGTCTTTTTTTTCTGTAACGTGCTGGATGACAGTGAGTGTGAATTCATGAAAAATTAGGTTACTTGGTCTGAAAGCCCAAGGGAATTGGACTGGAGACAGTGAGACACTCCATCATTTGGCTTCTATTAAGCAGAGTTATTAAAGAGCAGCGGGAACTTCAAGGCCTGGAGCCTGCAGTAGCATTTTGGGGAAAGTATTAAGGTAGCCCGACGAGGGGAAGCTAACTTGTTTGGGATGATTTTTAACATCTTGCAGAACAGTTTTTTTTAGGTATAGGTGGTAGGTAACATCATAAGAAGGGGTGGCACCAGGGAAGCCTGTAGATTGATTTTTTGAAGTGCAGACTGTGGAAGAAAGCCATCTGACGATTCGGTCGACTTTGAAAGCCTTGGTGCCACTATGGTGGCAAGTACAGTAGGCACACCAGAAGTAGTTTTAAGTCCATTCTTCCAAGGTTTTCTCCAAAATCTGGCTTCCTTTTAAACCTTGGCTCGATGGCACATTGAATTGTTTGAGTTGCAACTTGCCTAGAAAAGAGTAAGTTTCTGCTACAGCACAGGACATGTTTAATTCATACCAGAGCAGTTTGGAGAGCGCAAAATGAAGAATTTTATGAAGGGAACTTTTTTTATCGCTTCCTTCAGAAATTTTTGAGGTTTCCTGAAAATTTTCATAGAGCCGGTAGAGGATTTTCAATCTAAGTGTTTCCTCTTTTCTACTGCGTGTTGCATTGCATGTGAAACTGGGGAGAGGCAAGAGGGAGCCTTTAGCCTTGCAGTTTCACTCCATTAAAAAACTTTACATTTGAGTTGAGAGTCATTGTCTCTGGTGAACAGAATAATTATGAACTGGAACTTTTTTTGTTTTATAATACTGATTAAAAAGCCTTTTTTCATTAATAACTAGTTAAAGATTTTCTGGAGAAATTACAAATAGTTGCTCCGTTTCACACAGTAAAACCTTCTTGACTGAGAGACTTAGATGGTAACGGTTCTAGCTAATAGCTTTATAAGGTGTTAGTTAAACCTTTTAAATTTTGGCGCAGTATTGAGAGGTAATAAACAATTCAGCAGTTCCAATATTTTTCATTTGTTACATAAATATTTAAACATGATATTTTTGTTGTGTGCTTATGCCCAGTTAGAGGAAATGTTACTTTTATAAAAGTAGAGTGCTGTTCCTGGAGTAATGGTTAAAACATAGATGTGACTTTCTTCTAGGACTGCTTTTAGAACTGGTATTTCACTTTAAATGTGGCTAAATGTAACTGCTGACAGCAAGTGGAAGTAGCTATAAAATAGTCTTGTTAGTTATTTACCTTGGGGAAAAAAAAGCCGCTGTGACCTTCCCTCCCTCAGTCCCTGTTTTAGTGAAATGCTCTTGCTTTAATTCAAAGGACTACAGTACTAGTCATTAAAGCAAGTGCCCCAAGGCATTTACAGGGATTAAGGCTACAGCGAGGTAGGCACTGTGCAGTGACGGGAAGGAAACAACCCCAGCTCTTGTGGACCTATAGCCTAGAGAAGTACCTGAAAACTGGCACCGAGTTTGGTTGTGTGATGCTTGTGGCTAATAAGGATATATGATGACATGTCCTTAGAGGACCAAATTCTTACCTTTCTCGCACAATTTTTGTTTTTTAGGTGAAATCAGATGCTACTGTGATGCTGCACACTGTGTTGCAACCGGCTATATGTGCAAATCTGAGCTTAGTGCCTGCTTCTCCAGACTGCTTGATCCTCAGAATACACATTCCCCACTTACTCATGGCTGCTTGGACTCTATTGCAAGCACAGCTGAGATCTGCCAAGCCAAACAAGCACAAAACCACTCTGGCACCACCACCATGTCCACATTGGAATGCTGTCATGAAGATATGTGCAATTACAGAGGACTACATGATGTTTTGTCTCCTTCCAGAGGCGATGCTTCAGGTAGGGCAGTAAAGCTTCAGTGAAATCCCTCTTCTGGCCATCAGGCCAGCAACAGTCAAAACCTTGTGCATCTGCTCTTACTGATTTAGTTGTTAATGTAAGTAGAGACACCAGAGGGAGAAAAAGGTGGCTGGATGCAGGGGAACATCTCAGCCAATTAGCTTTGTGTGCATTAATATTGGAAGTCTCTCTTGCCATCTTGACATGGCTTCTAGGAATCAGTGGCAGTGGTGTTCCTAGTTAAACTGGCTATTGGGGTAAGAAATTCTGTGTTATAAGCAGACTTAGAAACTCTTCTTTTACTTTATCAGGGTATTTTCTGTATATACTGCAGAGTGTAGCAGTTGCTGCTTAAACTTGTCAGTGTGGGATTTAAGGGAGTTGCTTATATATGAAACAGTGTATATGTAAATCCTGAAATAAGCTCCACATCTTTCCCCTCTGCAGGACAAGGGAGCAGATACCAACATGACAGCAGCAGGAATCTCATCACCAAGGTGCAGGAATTGACTTCTTCGAAAGAGTTATGGTTCAGGGCAGCTGTAATTGCTGTTCCTATAGCTGGTGGGCTAATCTTGGTGCTCCTTATCATGCTGGCCTTGAGGATGCTCAGGAGTGAAAACAAGAGACTGCAAGATCAGCGACAGCAAATGCTCTCTCGTTTGCACTATAGTTTTCATGGACATCATTCAAAAAAAGGGCAGGTGGCAAAACTGGACTTGGAATGCATGGTGCCCGTGACTGGTCACGAGAACTGCTGCATGACCTGTGATAAAATGAGACATTCAGACCTCAGCAATGATAAAATTCTTTCACTAGTCCACTGGGGAATGTACAGCGGACATGGGAAGCTGGAATTTGTATGACCAATTATTTTTTAATCTGAGCTAAACTTACTCTCTGAACTCTAAAAGGCCTTTGGGTTCTGCTGGACAGGAGCACTTTATCTTAAAACAAAAACTCTCATGAATCATCTTTGAGAAACAAAGGACCTCTGCAAACAGAATCTTGGATATTTCTTCTGAAGGATTCCAAAAGTTGTCTTATTTGCACAGAGTAAAATACACTCAAATGTATTGTTTGCTTCAGAGTTGTGAAAGCAAAAATTAGAAGTTGTAAACACTGTCACCAGGGTTATCTGAACTGTAGGGAGCTGAGAACTGAGTTATTATAATAAACTGTATGCAAGCTCCTATGTTTCCTGACTTATTGTAAAGATTTTTTAAAATATATATATATTTTGTCTGAAACTTGCTTGTGACTTTTGTTTTGGGAAACGTGTTTTCTAGTGGGTGATAGTGGAAAACAAATCAAGGTGTGTATGGTAATGCCATGCATAACAATTAGATTCTGAAAGCAGACTTTTCCTACTCTGTGAAGGAATTTAGGTGGTTATTCGAGAATGAAGGTGGCAGCTTTATTGTTTTATACTTCAAGTAGCAGTGAACCCACATCCTCAATTCTTGGCTGTTGCGTTTTGTTCATAACCCCAGTGAATTCTTCCAAAGCTCTTTGAGATAACTATTTCTTCCTCTCTCTTAATGAAGAAAGACTTCCTCTGTGCAAAATGTGTCAGAAAGTGACTCCTAATTCTTTAGAGCTGGTTTTCCTCCCTTGTCTCACAATTCTTGTTTCTCTGATCTGTTTTCCTTTTGTACCTTTTACACCCAAACTCTTTTTGGGGAGGAGAGGGAAACCCCAAAACCACACTGCCTATTCAGCTGTGGTTTGGTTGGGGTTTTTTTTTTCTGTTTATAGCCCCTCTGGGCACAGTGGAAAGCATCTGCCTTGCTCTTCTATCATGTAACTAAGTATCATATGCTCCTAGTTTGTGTGAGACTGAAGAAGCAGCAGTATACTTTAATCTCTGGCTCCTCCTTTATGCTATTCTTGCATAGGTGGCTTTTCTTCCTGGCCAATATTTGTGCACTTAGTTGTTTCTT
Source organism: Lycocorax pyrrhopterus obiensis (assembly GCA_014706295.1). Lineage (NCBI taxonomy): Eukaryota > Metazoa > Chordata > Aves > Passeriformes > Paradisaeidae > Lycocorax > Lycocorax pyrrhopterus. The sequence goes on along the minus strand of JACSVZ010000002.1, from coordinate 15,883,948 downwards.
ACTCCTTCTGCTAGTTGGCTTCACTTGATCATTTCATTTATTCAATGCTTAGTTGCTAAAAACAAACAACCTCTGGATTATTCAAGGAATTTATTGTATTTATTTTTCTGGCTTTATTGCTTTGGGATGTACAGCCTGAAATGCAGAGGAAAACCTGCCCCTCTAAGTCACGGGCTTGTGTTCCTGAAAGTACACTTAAACGATGTGGTAGGGTTGTTGTTGGAGATAAGTTGGTCACTTGGCTGTGCAAACAGAGGTACTGATACTGCAAACTTAACCCTTCAGTTAAATACTCATATGAGCCAAGTGCAGTGAGAGCCTTGGGAATGCCAAGGTCCCACTGTGCCCATGTTTGCAATATTAAAGTGCAGTTTAGAAGGATTAGTTTCATCTGTGTACCTCAAGCTGCTGGCCCTTCTTACTTCTTCAAAGTGCCTGGAGAATTGATTTTAATGCAGAGAATTATATCCTCTGATTTCTACCTCTTTCTGCTGCTGAAGTCTAAGAAATTACGTGGCCACAACTTCTCTTGGAATCTGGCCTGTGGTCTTCTGGCTGACCTTTCAAAGTGCTGCTTTCCTATAAGAGCTCTGCCCTTCCTTTGCACTGATCTGAAAATCTAGGGCAGTTGTCTGCTCTGCCAAGTGTATTATTTTTGGGAATGGCTGACTGGGAACTTGATGCTGGAAGAGACAAACCTGAAGTACCGTCTGTAGCTGCACCAGTAGTTATTATGACTAGACAAGTTAAAAGATCTGATGGCTAAACCTTTTAAGTGCCTTCTCCAGCAACGAGAGGGACCATGTTGTATAGTCATTTAAGCATCCTGTGGCCCTCACCACTCATTTGCCGCTGATTTGAATACATAAGGACCTATTTATGCTTGCCGTTAAAAGGCTAATAAGACCAGGATGCTCTAATTGGCCCCTTGCTGTGCAGATGTTTTAAAGAAGAAAAGAGCTTGTTTGCCATCCCCTGCAGTCATGGTAGCCGGGCCACAGAGCGCTGGGGCTTGGGTTAGCAGCTGCCATCTCCTGGGATTGTTCTGTTACCTGGTGTGGTACTTATAGTTTAGGTGTGGTAGCTGATATGGCCTAGGAGTTTCTAGGCTATGAGTCTTCTAAGCTTTCTTCTAAGAAGAAAATTAACTCTATCCCAGCCAAAACCGGGACAGTATGAAATCTGGATTTCCAATTATTTTAAAGCCTTTATATTCAGGAAATTGTTACGAGCTCTGGTGTCTGTCTGGCAGCAGCTATGTGAGTTATGGAATGAGCTTTCTTTTCACTGAAATTACTGGCTACAGAGTCCAAAGGGCGTTGGAGTAAGCAGTAGCCAGCTTCATTGCTAGTATTTCTGTAGTGGCTGCTTCTATAGCCTGCAGGCCTCAGCACTATTTAGAAAACTTGTATTCCTGTGGCAAGGAGGGTTGTTAGTGACGTTCCCTGCGCTTCCCGGCTGCTGGGTGCTGTTACCAGCATGAAACAAGGCAGTCCTAGACAGCCACCCAGCCGAGCAAGGCAGGCAACAAATATTAATAGCTGAAGAGCCTGGCCAGAGGCTGGAGACTGAAGAGGTGAGACAGTAATCGAAGGCTATCCTTTTAAATGCATTTGAGTTAAGAGCCTGGATTTGCCATTGTGCTAAGCACTCTCAGGTTTCCCCTGCAGACAATAACAAACACTCCTTTCTTTGAAACCCCTGCAAGCCTGGGAGCGTAAGGACAGCCCTCTCTATTTCCAACTGAGAAAGTCTCTTGGATTGGAATAAATGAAATCGAATGTCCAAGATTTAATTTAGCATACCCCGTGCCCCTCTCTTTCTCTGATTCTTTCTTCAAAACAATAATGGTTGTGGCTTTTCTTATGTCTCTGCCTCTCCTGGCTTTGCGAGCCGCTGGGTTGGTATGTCTCCTCTTAACTCCTGCTGAACAGATTCTATTAAAAACCCCTTACTCCACAGGGGGCTTGACCTTTTTCTGAAATACCAAATGCGTCTGCTTTGGAAATCGCAAACTTCTCCTCTAAAGAGCTTGTAAATCTGGTTTCAATATTGAGTGATTACAGGCTGTGCGGAGAGCTTGAAAGTAAGCAGCCACTTCTGGTAGCAGAGCGCTGGAGCTGGGCTGCCGGAGCTGAGCGCGACTCTCATTTTTCACCCCGGTGTGTGTTTTGCATAAAACCACTGACGTCAGCTGATTCAACCAGATTAGCGGTGGGGTGACTGGTCAGGCTCTGGTCGCAGGACGCTTGTCTTCTCTTATCAGGACCCCGGAATCCAGTTTTTGTTGTACAACCACTTGCTCTGTTGTAAATCCAGGGATCTCATTGCAAATGGATGATGCCCTAGAGGCCAAACACCCAAAAAAGCCTGGGAAAAGAGCAAGGTTTTTTCTTAAGTGTAATGGATGCATCTGCTCCTTCTCTTGCTGCTGTTGTGATTATTAAAACAAGGTATGAAGAAGGGAAAATATATCACCAGGGTGCCTGTGTGGGATGGGATGTGCCTGTTAGCTACCAGTCAGTGGCATTCCACAGTGAATAAATGAAAGCAAAATTTGGCCTTCTCATTGAAAAGGGAGGGGATAAGAAGATTACCTACCAAGGAAAAAACATCTACGGTCAAAAAACTCCACACCATAAGGCACAGGTCGAGTGAATAAAAAAAGAAAGTCTCTGAAGAAGGCAAAGTTGCCTTTATTTCTTTTTTCAGATGCTTTCCCACATGGAGATCACTGGAAGAATATTTGTATTGTTCCAGTGTCTGGTCACTTTGCAGAAAGAAACTCTCCTTGTTTTGGTTCTAGGAGTTACTTGGGGAAGTAGTATTTTGGATCTGTCACTGTGTTTTATTTCTGGGGAAAAACAAGTGGTGGAGAGGTGCTGGTAAATTATGGTTATCTCTTGGGAGGGACCCAGTGTCTCCAACATTATGAATTCTGGCTCCTTCTAAATAAACACCCAACCTCATTTTCTTTGTTTCACCTCTAACCCTCATCTGCAGCCTTTACAATCCCAGGGGGTGAATCCTGAAGTAAAACAAACTGCAAGAGAAGGAAGCCAGGAGGGAGCCGCAGTGCCTGCAGATTAACAGAGCCTTCTGCTCTCCAGCCAACCTTGACAAAAGGATTCAATCCTGAACTGACCTTCAGGGGGAAAAGCAAAACAAAAACCACCTTGACTTGAACTTTCAAGACCGTAGGAATTTAATGCTCGGTTTGATGTCTCCTAAAGGGAGCAGGGAGTTAGAAATGCCAAACACCTGTCTTGCAAACCCAAATCCTAACAACTTATCAGGAAATCTGAGCCACAAATCACATGGATTTGAAAAATTTAGGATTTGCTCATCACTGTTTCTAAGTCATTCAGTGTTGCTAAAAGGGTCTAAAAATGTGCTTTCTATTCCCCAATGTGATTCTCTAGGCAAATCTATAACATTTGGTTAAGCAAATAGTAAGTTCTGTTGAAACATCAATATTTAAATGCAGCTTTTCACTGAATAAATATTTCTGCCTGGAAGCAGGTCCTGCCTCCCAGCCGAGCCCTGCTCTTTTCCCTGTAGGCAGAAAGGAAGAGAATAAGTCAGCCCTGACTTCATAAAAATCCACATTGGCATGAAAATAGGGTGACTCAATTTTTTAAGAAGTTTTTTATTAAAACTGAAATGTAAGAGTGTTTTTCTCTTTCTACTTATCACACTACTTAAATATATCAACGGCCGTGCAGTTGGGAAGAGTGAGTGAAATGTATTGTTTCACTCCCCTTGGCTATCGACTGCATTTAAAAAATACTGACTTGTGACAGCTTGTTAAGAATGGAGTCTCTCCTGCAATTGCTTTTTTACCTATTAGATTAAACTTTCAGGATAGTGTCTGTGGAGCAGCAAGGTGATGAACACTTGCTTTTCTCTTAACATTAATTTTTACTTGTGTTCCAATCAAAAAAAAGGTAGAAGTGGCACTATGATGAACTTCTAGCATCTGTCTGGGAGAGGCTCTGGGGGGCAGGGGACTGTCACCCTGGCAGTGCCAGTGGTGTCGCCAGCGTGGCGGCTGAGTGCCAGGCTAATCTCTGCTTTTGGGATCATTTCACTCCAAAGGCCTGCGGGCTGCAGATGTAAATCCCCTTCTTGTCACTTAGGAGGAAAATATCGGTGCACTAAATCTCCTCCTGGCACTTGGCTGTGACAATGGGGAGGGAGGAACAGTGCAGACTCAGGGTCCTGCCCAGGCTGGGGATGCTTGTATTGGTGTGCAAATCAGGGCTTGTGTCAAGCAGGTTGCTTTGAAATGCTCAATTTGTTGAGTTCTGGCTGTGAAGTAGCTATTTCATCAGTGGAAGAAGATTTATTAACCGATTTTTTATGGCTATCGACAATGGCTTAGCTCCAGCAGGGTCTCAAGCATTTTTATGAAGTGCAGTGGGTTTCAGAGGTAGAGGTGTTTTATATTGTTCTGGTATTTTAACCCAGTGAACTAAGGCCTCTATCCTGCAAATACTTTAGGTTGTGCATAATTCATTCCGGTCCCAGGGGCTGTTTTGTCCCTGCAGCTGGCAGGGCTTTGCTGAGCTCTACACTGGATACCTGCTCTGGGCAGTGGGCCCATTGCTGAGGAGCTGCAGCAGGCTCTGGGGGAGCTTTGCTAAAGCGTGCAGGGGAATTGAGAGTTAACACCGGCCTTCAGTGACAGTCACAGCACTGGTGGCCATCGAGGCGGTGTTTTCCCTTGAGCAGTGACCTGGCTGCCCTGGCTGTGGCTGGTGATGGGGGAGCAAAAGCCCATGCAGGACACAACTCAGGGGCCAAATTAGTGTGGATATGTGTTTGTCAGGGCATCATCTCTCCTGGCTCAAGAGCCTTTTCCTAGGCTGCAGCTGGCCCTTTCTGCAGGCGGCGTAGGAAGGAGCACCCTGGCAGTGCAAAGGGAAGGAGGACTGCTCCTCCTGCACAGGGTGCTGGCTCTGCTGCATGGTGAGACTGTGCTCAGGAGGGGGCATGGTTTATAGGTTCTGAAGTTATACCTGGTTTAACTTTCCAAAGCAATGCCCCCAGGCAAATCCACACCAGCCCTGTGCTTACAGGCACCTCACTGGCACACGAGCCCCAGGCAAAGCCACAGCTTTGCGTGACTGTTTTCCAGAGCCATGAGATGGTGCATTTCCATCCTCCCATCCTTCCATGCAAGAACCCTGGGCTTGCTCCTGGGCTCGCTCTGGAGTGTCTTCGTGGTGCAAGCAAGGGCAGCACAAAGCGGCAAGTGCAGAAACACAAATGCTTGTGCAGCAGTCTGGCTGCTGACAGGATTGTTCTTTTCCACATCTCTCTGCAAAAGATTTCCGTCACCTAAAACCTTTTATGCTTTTGCACACAAGAAATCACATGGCTGCTAAGCCTGCAGAAGACCAGCTCTCTAAGTCTACCCAGTGCCCAAAGCTGTGCTCTCAGCCATGAACCCCCTCTGTCACACACAGTGCATGATGGTCAGGGTTTTAATTACATGAACACATGCAAAGGTTTTTTCACAACACCTCCTTACTGAATCTCCCCTCCAGCCATCTGGGTCCCGGTCTGGCTGGCTGCAATCTCTCTGCAGCTCTTCATCTCACATCCTTGCTCCGGCTCTCCCTCCCCTGGATGCCTTTCTTCGACCTCTTCTCCCAGGGCCGGACGTGCAGGGCACCCTGCCTGCACTGGAACAAACTCTCCCTGGCAACAGGTACCGTTCCCAGCCTCCCCAGCTGTTATCAATCCACAATAACCTTTCCCCTATTTGTTTTTTTTTCCCCAGGAGACTGTAGGGGACAGCCACAATCATGTTTCTTCCTACCCAATTCCATCTGACTGTTTGGTAGTGACAGAGCAGATAGGAGAGTGGTTCCCTCATGATGGACTTTCAGGTGGGTGAGCAGAGCGAGCCTCTGCCAGCCTTCACTGACTAGCAGTCTCCTCTCAGGATGGGACAGGTCCAAATGTGGGGGTCTTCCTCTTCATAAATGAAAAGTATAAAGCAGACTCTCTCGGAAGTGATTTTTTTGTGAAGCTTTTATATCAGAAGCTGGAAACGCTTTTTCCCCCTGCATCAACAGATGACAGAAATAAAATTTTTTTGTTGTTGTTTGTAAAAAATGCACCAAATTTGGGACCTTCTCCGACATCGATTTATCATAATGCAAATGAAACTTGCCATGTGTTTTTGTTTTAAAAAACTTCCTGTACCGAAGCATAATATTTCTAATTGTGTTTATAGGCTGGGTTAAAATTGCTTTACAGCAGCTTTTTGCTGTGGGATGGATTGGTTGTGGAGTTTTGTAATCTCTGCCTTCATTACTCGCTCTGTTATCTGTCCCGATTGCTGCTGTGCTTTACTGACTGCGGGATAATTTTGTCTGTAGAAAGGTTGTCACCCTTTACCTCTTTGAACTGAACTTTGTCTCCTTATATCTGGTGGCAATCAGCACTCCTGTCTTTCTCCTGCAAGGGAGAGGGACCCCCATGGCCCCAGGGACTTGTGCAGCCTTCTGGGTCTCTGACCCCTTCCTCAGTGCCCCTCTTGCTGCCCCCACTGGGTGAAGCAAAACGCTGGTGGTTCTGCTGGCATCTTGCAGCTTTCAGGAGATCTGCAGGCTCCAGGAGGAATTTTACGGCAAGCACCTTATCATAGGTTATGGCTGAACATACACAAGCACTCCCAGTGACCAGTGTAATCCACTCTTTACTGGCATAATTTGACTTTATTTTTTATTTACACAGGGAGGCTTGGGTGGAGTGTTATGTACATGGTATCAGAAAAACAGTCTGCTCCACCTCGGGGCTGCACACGTGCTGAAGCCAGTGCACCCACTGCCCCGAGGGCTCCAGCAGCCCTTTGTATGGAGCGAGCGTCTCCACACGTGGGAAGCACTCGACTTTCTCCTATGAGTGTCTGAGCAAGCAGGTTATAGTGCCCCAGTGATCTTCAATACACGGCCAAACATTCAATGGCATTCCCTGGTTTACGATGGCAATCGATGAACCTGCGGGAGTGTCCAGTGCTGAACACGGCTAATCTCTTATCAAAGCTGTGGATCCTTTCTGGGACTGCACCCTATCTACATATTAATATTTGATCATTCATGAGCAATTTGCAGATTTGTAATGAGTAGTGAAATATCCTGGGACCTCTTTGATCACAAATAGTTTCCAGAGTATTTCATTATGCATGACAAATTTGTAAGTATGTAGTTGCCAGTAGTGGGCTGCTGTTGAGTTGTCTGCCCTTGAGGAAAGTGCTGCTGCAGGACAGATGGCCTGGTGTCTACTTAATCACAGCTGGGGATGCTGTCAGTGGTTTTTTGTCGCAGTGGATAGAACCATCCAAGAGCAAGATTACAGGGATCTGCTATGTATATTATTGAGTGAAAACGAATCAGAAGTACAATATACAGTGATAGTTTCCAATCTTCACTTGAGGATCTTATCTCACTGGTTTCTTTCACAGCCAGACATTTTCCTCAGTTGCCCAGGTGGACTTACAGATACTAAATCCACTTTTCCTTGATTTTTACTAGTGTTTCGCCAGCAGCTTTCTGAAAGTCTGGTACAGTTGAACAGCAGTAGCAGCAGTGAAACATGGGGTTTCAGAACAGGACAGTGGAGTACAGCCAGAGAATGTCACTGCGAGTTTTTGCCCAGACCAAGGTGGAAGAATTTGGCACAAACGGAAGATCAGAGCATGCAAAAACCTATTTTCTTCCCTGAAAATATCCATGTATGCTATACCAAATTAACAGAAGTAGCAACAGATGAACTTGTCCTAGCAGTGTAATACAACATGGACGAGTTGGCTTTTTGCCTTCAGTGCTCCCATGGCATGTGAAGGCTTTTGTTGCAGCCTGTGGATGACTGCACTGGGCAAGGATCTGATGGGAAGGCTGCAGCCAGCATGAGGAAGCGTATGGGGTGGAACTCAATTGCATACAGCTCTTTGCTGATGCTGTATTACACAGCATGTGGATCAGGTGAGTTTGGGCCTTGTGGCGCCGTATTTCATGGGCCCTGCACCAGGCATCACCCCCGAAGCTCACAACTCCCAGAGAGGGGCAAATCCTTCACCAGAGCTGGCTGCAGTGGGAGCTGGCTGCAGTGGGGTGCACAGCACAGACAGGTGTCCAGCAGCAAGATTTCAGCTCCTGGCTTTCAGGCCATCTTGCAGAGAAAGCACAGAGATAAGCTCATACCTTGAATTTAACAGCTAACTGCAGGCTGTAAAGACTGGCAGACTGTGCTTAGGGCCAGCCTGGGTCAGGCTGCCTTGCAGGGGCACTGTCACTGTCACTTCCATTGCTATCACTAAACAGTCCTCTGGGTATTGCACAAGTGCAAGCTGGACCAAAGGTCTCCTATCTCTCAGGAATGCATCTGAGTTGGTGAGCTTTGGGTTAAACATATTCTAAAATACACAAAAATACGTGTTTATAAAATTTATAGATAAATTCGTCTTAATCTTCTGGCTGAGGATGAGGATTAGGTAATTGATTTTTATATCAGTAGTAAATAAATTATTTTATAATTGTTTAATGTTTTTGTATAATTAACAACATGTCCAGTAGAACCTGAGTTGAGTGCCCTGTCCAGCTGACCACACACTCATTCTTTGCTCTTCTCCCTGCTCTTCTCCCTGCTCTTCTCCCATGCTCTTCATCTGCCCAATCTATGTGTTCTCCAGCTAGGAAGACTTCAGCTCTCAAGAACTTTTCAGGTCCATTCCAGATGTGAGCTACAGATTGCCACCAAATATGGGATGTGGGAATGGGATCCCAAATATGGGATCACTATGTGCAGTGATACCTGCATATGCACAAGTGTGTGCAAGGAGCTGTGTGTCTGTAGGTATGTACTTCCCAGGCAAGGATGTGTGACAGCAGCCAGTTCTCCAGATCAGCCTTTGAGATCATCGATGTTCCTCCCAGGAGACCGGTTTCCAGGGGCACCATGTTCCTGGGCCATGTCCTTAGAGAAGTCATCTTTACAACTGATCTTTCCAGGGCTGATGTGGACTTCTCCAGGGTGCTGGTAAGCAATCTGCTTTGTGTTGTGGCAAAGCTCCCTGCCCAGAGCAGAGCAGCCCTCTTCTGTAGACAGGTTAGAGAAACTTTTTCCCCAGAGTCTGCACCAAATCAGAAATTCTTTGAAGTTTCCTTCCTTCTTTTCCCACCAGTCAAGAAATGTTCACACAATTTCTTAAAAATAAGAAAAAGTACTTAAAATGCTGCTCTAAAATTATGAGTGTGTGGGAAAATCCCTACTCGGCCGAGGAGGAAACAGTAGAGACATAGCAACAATTACTGCTAAGTCTGTTTACATTTGTTCTCCCCAAAACATGAAGAATGGGACTAAATACAATTAGTCACCAGCCACTGGTGAGGGAGAGGAGGCTGCTGAGTCAGAGCCACATTCAGCTCTGTCCCCAGAAAGGTCAGTGCCAGCTTAGGGTGCAGGAGCCAGGCTGCAATGGCTGCTGCACCCCCTCTCCTTAGGGACAGTGACCCCAGGATTGGGATGCTGCAGGCACCAGGTGTTGGTCCTACCACCTACTGCCCTGTCTGTGCCATGGGATGGTCATCCCTACCAAGGGACAGGATTGCTGCTCTGTGGGATCTCTCTGCTCCCTCTGGTTGTAGCCACACTGGTGTTTCTGATCCAGCTTCAGCAGAGTGCAGAATCAAGCCACTTCCTCACTGCTGTCCGAAAAATTGCAGCTGCGGATGGCACAGGTCTAGAGAGGCAGACTCTCTGGAGAAAGGGACCTGAAGGAATCTTTCTAGTCTGCTGTGCATAAAGCAAGTTTTTAACAACCTGTTCCAGTTGGCGACTGGGATGACTCCCAAGTAAGAACCTGAGACTTTCCTGCCTAGTGAGTGTGCAGTGTTATCACACAAGCATCTCGTGAAACCTCTCTCTGATTTCTCTGCTTTGCTCCCTCAAGGCAAACAGATGGAAGTTTAATCCTCTTCGCTTAGAGCCTCTGGATTGCAAAGCCTTTGTCAAAAGGGAGCCTGAGATCTTAAAACCTAATGCTTTTTCCTAGATATCGAGATAATTGCTATGGGCTAGATGCACGGACAATAAAGAAGCCAGGCTGGGCAAACAGGAAATGGCAGGAAGTGAGAACCAGATAATGGAAAAAGTAATTCAAAATTATTTTCTTCATGTCTCCATATACTGATTTGTTGCTAGAACAAATGGAAATGAGCTTAATGGATTCTTCTCTGCTCTGAAGATTTGAGAATAGGTGCATTGAATTTATGCCAAATTAGGGAGGAGTCTGGGCATTTCCTATCCAACAAGATGAGAGAAAAGCAAAACAAAAGAAATAAGAAGTCTTTCCCATTCCAGATTTCTAATAGGCTAGGAAGCAATGCAGGTGAAAGGAGCAGAAACTGGGGTGACTCTCTTCCAGCTTGCTTCTTACTGGAAAGCAGCCCAAGTCTAAGGCACATGCAGCCAGGTACAGAGGGGAAGCAAATCTTAGTTGCTTTGGGATGGATTGTCCTTGATAAGGTGATGCCGTGACAGGTTTGGCTAAACTTTAATGATGGCCCTTTCTGCAGGAGGGTGCTGAAGGAGCTGATGGACCTCCCGGCTGCACTTCCAGGATGCTGAGGTCCTGCAGTGGCTCTCGTGCCAGGGATGGCTTTTCTCCTCAGAGACTCTGGAAAGCAGAGGCTCTTCACAGAGTGCCTCTCAGTGTGTGCTCACACTTATGTGGGTATATGGAAGTCGGAAAAAAATAAAAGCTGTGCAGAGGATTTTACTTTTTTTTTTTTTTTTTACTTTCCAGGCCAATTTACTGGACAAATTTTATTATTGTAAATCTGTTATTTGTGTAGCTCTTTCTGTCTGAAAAAAACAAATGACCCTAGATGGCTGTTAACCGATGCTTTCTCCTGAACAGGAAGGACAGCAGCCCTGGAGATGCTTGGTCAGATATCTGTTGCTGCAAACCAGCTTTGTGGCATCGACCAGCAAGACAGCACTGATTTCTGCATCTCAGGCTCCGTGAGAGAACATGTCCTTATATGTCATGGCTGTGGCTTTATTTAATCCCCATTGTATGCAGTCAACAACAGGAAGACTCTTGACATTTTCAATTGTCAGATGGGGATCACATTCTCGCAGAAAATGTCCTGTCTGAAATGACCTCTTGAGAGCGGTGCCTATGCAGAGAGAGAGTGAGGGGAAGGTCCTTTCACCTCTGGGTCCGCAGCAGTATTTGCATGCCACCTGCCCTATGATTTGGTGATAGAAACTTGCTCCAACAAGAACCTCAGGGTTTGGCTGTCTAACCCCGTCAAGAAACAATGAGCGAAGTGGAAGCAGGTAATTCAAGTGTTAGGTGATGGTGTTATGAGCAAGGGCACTTTTGCTGCATGGAAAATATATGGTTGTCCCTTTTAAATTGGAGGGACAGTGTAAAATATTGTGGAGTGTCACAGGAACAGCTTACGCACAGCTCCCATGTAGATCAGACCAGTGAAAAGGCAGAGATCAAACATAACTTTTCCCGTATTGACATAATGCACATTGCAGTTTCAGTCCACCATAGCACAAAAAAAAGATTAGAAGGCAAATTACACAAATGATCAATGATGTTAATTACAGTTCTCAATGAGGGAGGTAATAGCAATGCAAGGGAAAGCAAATACTTATTAGCTCTAAGGAGCATCCTGTTATCTGAATGAAAAATAAACACATTTATCTAGACATCACCTTAGTGGCTCTGGCTATGAAGAGGAGGTGTGCTTACTTCACCCAGATGCTGGCATCACTACCACGCCTGGTGGAAAACAGAAGAAGCTTCACTGATGCTAATGGATGTAAAACTGGTCTGAATGGCCAACTGGACCTTAATATTCACCTCAGCTGGTGCCCGAACACCAGCCTGTCACCTGACAGCTAGGGCAGGTGTTAAGTATCATGTAACAATATGCTATACATATTACATGTGTAATATGGTACATTATAGAGCCCCCCTCCCTCCTGGCCTTCTAAAATCTTTTTGAAGATCTCATTAGCCCTGCTGCAAAGTCAATGGGTACTTAGTTTGTAGGTAGGTGGGATGTGCTGAAGGCCTCTGGAGCAAAGATGATGAAGGATTTTAGTCTTTTCTTTAAGATCCAGATGACAGTTTTGCTGAAAGCTGTTGTGGTTTCATGTTTAGAGGTGCTAAAAATCCCAGTGGTTACAGGGTGGGTGGCAAGTGCTCGACATTTCTGGATGTCAGGCCAGGCATGTCCTCACTGGCCACCTCTTTTCAGCGACCTCCAAATGATTCCCCAATTTATTGCCACTTAAGCTTCAGCCCTGTCTCAGAGGTTCTCCATTAGTGGTATAATGAACTGATACAATGCTAAGTCAAAGGATTCAGAGCTAGTGTGTCATAAACATAAACATATGTTTAGCGTTGGGTTATAAACTACTGTAGCCAAAGTGGGCAAGTGTTACAAACTTCAAACACGAAACAGATGCAAGTTAATTAGAGGCATGAAAGTGATGACAATAGAAGTGAGCTGTAGCAAGGAAATGAAATGTTAGTTTAGGCAGAGGTTGCTGCAGCTCTGCCTTGCACTGGAAATGCCTGCAGTCTCTGCTGAAGATGGGAAGGCATAGACATATTTTATTGGGACAGCCAAGCATGTTGCCCATATGTCAGAAATGTAAGTCACTGCTATGAGTGAATGTGTGGAGGAAATACAATCTGACGGGTTTCAAAAGCTGGGAATTGGCTTGCTGTGAGGTCACAGAATCACAGAGTCACAGAATAAGCTGAGTTGGAAGGGACCCACAATGATCATCGAGTCCAGCTTCTGGCCCTGCACAGGACAGCCCCAAGAGTCACAACCTGTGCATGAGAGCATTGTCCAAAATCTTCTTGAACTCTGTCAGGCTTGGTGCTGTGACCATTTCCCTGGAGACCCTGTTACACTGCCCAATCACCCTCTGATTAGTAAAGGACCTTTTTCTAATATCCAACCTAAACCCCCCCGACACAACTTCAGGCCATTCCCTTGGGTCCTGTCACTGGTCACCACAGAGCAGAGATCAGTGCCTGCCTCTCCTCTTCCCCTTACAAGGAAGTTGCAGACTGCAATGAGGTCTCCCCTTAGTCTCCTCTTCTCCAGACTGAACAAACCGAGTGACCTCAGCCACTCCTCAAATGGCTTCCCCTCAAGGCCCTTCACCATCCTTGTTGCCCTCCTTTGGACACTCTCTAATTCCTTAATGTGTCTGAAGCTGGACTGTAACACAGAATCGTAGAATGGATTGGGAATGGACATCAAGGATCATCTAGTTCCGAACTCCCTGCCGTATGTGCCAGGGCTTACGGTGCCCAGTGTGCCACGAGAAAGCAGAGATGTCCCACAGCATGGGCATCCCCTGGCAGAGGGGTACTGGGCTTTTCAGGCAGTGCTGTGGCATGGCAGCCATCCAGCACTCAAGGGCTCAGTTCTGTCCTTCCCCTCAAGCTTTCCAGCCCTTGTTCCCTTCCATGAGAGACTTCCTGGCCCTGGCCAGGGGCTGGTAGGAGCCCAGCTGGTGACACGGGTCCCACTAAGGAGGCAGAGGTGCTTCAACAAGGCTAGGCAACCCTTGTGACTACTGGGCCTGCCTTGTTCTTGGCTTTCCTCTTCTCTGTCACTGTAGACAAAAGATTTAGTTACTCTTCTTGCCAATAAATCTCCCTAGTTGCTTATGCTGTGCTCCTTTGCCTATCATCTGAGTAGTCCGAAAAGCAGTGGTTTGAAGAAGTTGTTGTTTTATTAGGTTCTTGTGAGCTGCTGTCCTCCTGGGCCATGCATGTTTCCGTGGTTTGCATGGAGATTGTAGAAGAAGAGGGGTCTTTGGTGTTGGAAGAAGAAGAAAAACCCCAAATAAATGCCTTAATAACAGTAACTCTGAGGTAACTACAGAAGCCTTGGGAATGTTTGTTCCCTTAGTCCCAGATGAGCGTCACAGTCTCAGTCCTGTGTGAGCCTGTGCTTCAGCAGACAGACTGTCTTTGTCCTCCTGTAGTGGTGCTCTGATGTTCTGCCCTCCAACATGTTCTACACCTCTGCCTCAGACAGACTTGGGAGCCAAAAGGGCTACCCACAAAGCAGATGGTTTAAAATAGCTCCCCTGACAAAAAGAGCATTGCTGTTCAGCCGCTCCTCCTTTCCTCCCGTGGGCACTGGTGCTGCCGGACGTGGAGCTGCTGTGCCCATATCAACATTCACAAGCAGCCTTCTGGCTCCTGGGGCCAGCAGCCTGCTCAGCCCTCTGCTGCTGGGGCACTGCAGCCCCTGCCCTGCCTGTTCAGCCCACCAGCATCACCGTGTCCCTCCAGTGCTTTGTCCTGCCATCACACAGGACAGAGAAGAGAGGCTCACCCTGCTGTTTGCCAACCCTGCCCAGTCCAGCCCCATGCCCCAGCAGCCTCATGCAATTTAGGGCCTCTGAGAGGTACTTGAGGGATTAGCAACAGTAAAAGTCCTCCTCTAAATGAGAATTTCAGGTTGGGACCTGAAACTGTAGCAGTTTGGAAAGCACCCAGTGGCTGTGCTGTCAGGGAGTGTTCACAGGCAGTAAAATAAAACTGTTGCCTAATTATAGTTTCACCAAGGGGCACTGTAATGCTGGGGTATTAACTCCTCGCACATAAACAGCGATGGGCAGGGGCTTGCCAGCAGTGCTTCTACCTCCGGGAGATAAACAGGTAACGGTATCACGGTGCCGCCATCCAGACGGGAGACAGCTGCTCGGTGAAATTACAGGAACATTTACTCATTCAGTACGGAATTACACGTGATGGAGGCAGGAATTACACCTAAGTGTTATCCAGCCCTCCCTTCACTGGGGGGAAGAATCCGGGACTGGGAACGTACAGACCACAGTGGAGTAAGGCAGGAACAAAGAAGGGACTTCCCACCATTTGTGGAAGTTGAAATTGAAACAAACAGAAAAAATCATCAGCCCAGGGAAGGTTGTAATTACTCTATAATCAGCTAGTCCTGTAATGAAATCACACACTGGCACAGTGCTAATAGGAGGGTCTGAGCTGTCAGAGGAGTACAGATTAAAGCAGGGAAGCTCGGATGTTGATATTTTTATTTGGGGAATGCTTTTCCCCTTTAATTATTTTAGACAAGATGATTAAAAAAGAAAAGCAGATTGCTGGAGAATACTGTACAAGGAGGAAGGGAGGTGGGCTGATGGAGGTTTCTGTCCACACCAAGCTGTTCCTTGGGGCCGGGTACTTTGGTCCCAGTGCTGCCCTGGCAGGGGACAGGCAGGAACAGGCTGCAGTGATGGGGTGAACTCTGCATGGGCGTGGGCTGGCTGGGGTGACACCCTTCTGATGCATGCTGGCTCTGGGAGGACATGCCGTGCAGGAGAGGCTGCAAAGTACACGTGTGAGCAGGGAGAGGGTGCAGAGCCTTGTCTCAAAACTCAGACTTACATGAAATTTCCAATGCTATGAGCAAATGCTGAAAGTTAGTTACATCCTTCAAATCATAGGGAAAAATAAGTAGTGTGCCAGGTAAAGGAGTGCAGCAATGTCACCTGTGGTGAAGCCATGCAGGTAACCATTAAATCGAACTCCTTACACAAGGAAGGGTTACTCACATGGGCAAGGGAAAGAACTGGAAATGCTCTGCCACAACGGTGTAAGGTCATATTTCATTTCCGTAGTGTTTTCTCTCCCCAGGAGGCAGCCAGCGACCAAAGCAAAGCTCTAGTCTCTGAAGAATTCCCTTATTAAAGTTTGCCCAGCTCCTTTGCTGCTCCAAGATGTCTCTTAGGAACTGCTCGATTCATACAGAAGGTATTTTGCTTTGTGTATATGAATCTTTATTATTATTATTTTTTAATTGAAAAATATCTTTCTCTTCCCACCATCCCTTCGGGTCAGGATAGATGTTGTTTGA
Source organism: Lycocorax pyrrhopterus obiensis (assembly GCA_014706295.1). Lineage (NCBI taxonomy): Eukaryota > Metazoa > Chordata > Aves > Passeriformes > Paradisaeidae > Lycocorax > Lycocorax pyrrhopterus. The sequence goes on along the minus strand of JACSVZ010000002.1, from coordinate 15,868,001 downwards.
CATAAAAATGGTTTTTTGGCATGTTGAATTAAACCTTCCTGACTTTGGCAAAGAGTGACTGCAGGGCCAAGATAATTAACAGGGGCTGATTTGGCAACTTATCTCCCTAGTTCAGTCTCAGCAGCACTGCCTGCTACAGAGCTTTGATAACTGCTGCTGGACACCCCACAAAGCAAGAGTTTAATCGCCTTTCAGGAAGTTTTTCTATCAACCACTTCTCTGCAGTGTGATAAGTTCTGTTGCTTTGGAAAAGTCTTCAGACTTCCTGACAGGTCTATAAGAAGCATGGGTGGCCCTGAGGCCCCTCGCCCCTCAGCTGCCCCACAAGTGGTGCTAATGCCTCAGTTGCTTGCTCATCCCATCCTTGGCTCCCTGTGGAGTCCACCAGTGGGAAAAACAAACAGCTTTATACAAGAGTCATCCCGAACGCAGAGAGGACAGCTGTGGAGGATGCTGTGGGACTGAGCTTGAGAAAGTGTATTGGGAAACACAGTAACAATACCTCCCCATTACACAGTAAAATTACCTGGCCTTAATATAGTGAATCTGCCCTAGTAGTACTAAATGGTATGTTTAGAAACATACAAGTTTTTTTTTCACTTGGAGAAATACGAAAAGAGCAATTTTAAATTGCTTCTATTTCTTTGTATGGCAATCTGAAAACATCAATGGCCAAACTCACCATGACTGGATTTAAAAGCAGCCTGAGTAGTAAGAAGCCATTTAATCTCCAGCTCTTTCTTAATGGGGGTCTGTGGTAGTGAAACCCTCTGCTGTGCAGCCTCCCTCTCCTTAGGTATCTCTGAAGCCCCCACTGTCTCCAGGTGAAGGCTGGCCAGAGTGCTAGGGGTCTTTCCCAGCCTAGTCAAGTTTATACACTAAAGGACCCAGCAATGGGATTATGTGGCACACTAACTTTCAGTTACTTGTTCAAAGCAAAAAAGGCTTTAAAAAGTCATTAGTGCATATCACTGCAGAAGGAAGTCCTGCACTAGCTGCCTTTTACAACCTGCATCTCCTCAGCAAGTTGGCCAGGTTAACATTTCTGAGTAGTGTTTGCCTCCAAGAGCCTGCTTCTGCAGAGAAAGCACGACATGGGTTTGGGTGGCATCACCTCTTGCTAGCCAGGGAGGTTTCAGTGCTAACCTGAACAGAGCTGCCTCTAGGACTGCAGGACTTGGATTATCACAGATTTGTGTTCCTTACCCATCTCTTCTCTCCTCTGAGGGACAAGAAGGGTATTAGCTTTAGCATTATCATGGCTTTAGTCACTTGGCTGCTTGCTCTTTAGGCATCACACTTTTCCATAGCTACTTTAAGGGTGTCTCCAAATGGGTCACAGTCACTTCTGAGCCAAACTGGACTTATGCAGGTGCAGCAGAGAAGCTCCACAGCTCAGTGTCATTTCTAGTCAGACCTGCACCAAGCTTAGCTGAACGTGATTGCGAAGACCTGAATTTGGATCTGCTGGCCAAGGCTTTGATGTAATGTTTGCTCTGCAAAAAAGCTCCTCTGATATAAACTGAGTGAAAGTATCCTGTCTGGCTGAGTATAACTGGACATATTCTCTGGACAAGCTGTGTTAAGCTTTGACTTAGAGTCTAACAGCTCTTAATGTCTCTCCTAAGCTTTCCTGTTGAATGTTTGCACCATTTCAGGAGAAATAGGGATTATTTAACCAAAATAGCTTTGATAGATTTGAAGGCTCCGAAGATCAGCTGACTTACAAAGGGAAAAGAGAGTATTTAAAACCAAAGCAAGGGTTATTCTGAAGGTTCATTTTTTATTTGAAGACAGCTTAGGAATGATTTAACAGGGTTAACTTCAGAGAGAAATATCCTGAAGTCCTCTAGGAGACATATTCTTGCAAGATTGCCAGCTAGTTTATAACTGAGATTCCTCATTCTCCGTGGGGGTAATTACTGCAGCTGGGTTGGAAAGGCTTCGGTATTAAAACAGCAGTCAAGAGCTACTGAACACAGGCTCAAATCCACAAGGAGACTCTCAAAGCCTGAGCTGATTAGAGCAGAATAAATTTTGGACTGGATTGCCTGTCCCTGCCTTAATGCCTCGCACTAAGGGGGTTTTGGTATGAAATGGGGTAGGCTGGTGTGAGTGTGTCATGCATTTTATCTGAGAAATGAGCTTTCCTTTTTCTGGGAGGGTGCCTGAAAGAGCCACTTAAAGTGAAAGCCTGAGGTAAGGAGTTCAGGACCAAGATATGTAATATCCAATAGCAGTATACTAAAAAACGCCAAACCCCTTCAAACCCCCCAACTCTTCTTTCTCCGTCAACCATGAATATCCTGAGTTGGAGGGGACCCACAAGGATTACCAAGTCCAGCTCCTGGCCCGTCATAGAACAACTGCAAGAATCACACCATGTACCTGAGAGCACTGTCCAAAGACTTCTTGAATGCTGTCAGGCTTGGTGCTGACCACTTCCCTGGGGAGCCTGTTCCAGCATTTGACCACCCTCTGAAGAACCTGGCTGAGGAGCCAAGTGACATGCTCTGAGCAATGCTTTCTGGGCAGTTGCTTGTCTTCAGTAAATCCAGAACAAAATCCATGTACTTTAAGGCCTGTTAGTGCTTCTGCAGTCTGAATGGGTGCATGAGAAGCTCTCACTCCTCTGCAGGGTTTTGCCCAGTTCTGTCTTTCCTGCCCTGTGGGTTGAGGGTCCGGAGAGTGGTCCCAGGTTCCTGGGCTGCTGAGTCAGCCACGTGTCTCTAGAGGGGTTTCACAACGAACTGCTGCATCACTCTGTTCCTGCTCTCAGTCACATCCTCTTGTGACTTTCCCAGCCCTTCACCTCTCTTGTTGACAGCAGGACCAGGAATCCCTGTCCCAGGCATAGAGGTACTTTCTCCTTCCTTTGGCTTCAGTGGAGCTGCGGAGCAGGTGAAAAGGAAAGGGAGAAGCACCTGTGAGTTCCTGCATTGCATGTTGGGATTTGAACTCAGAACACTCCAAATGTAGAGATACAAGCCACACTACAATTTTTTCAAACCCTGCTACAGTGCTGGGTGCTGGTATGTGTGCGGTTCAATAGCACTTGCTTAGAGAACTCTGAAAGAATGCATACCTTGGCCTCTACCTCCCATTTCAGTCTGCTTGTGTGCATTGATTAACCTGAGCATGTTTGGTGTATCTGCACAGAAACCACAAAAGCGTATTTTTACACATAACTGGTAGATATATTTTACCAATCATATTCTGAAAGAAACAGTTAAATGAATCAGTTTCACTTTTTTGTTTAAGCTTAGAGACACAACTGGAAAAGAAGTACTAGGGAGGAAAGATTAAATATCATCAAACTGGACACACATGGACAGTTTGTCTGGATGTGGGCATGGTCTTTTTGAAGCCTATTTGGAGATTTTTTTCTTGGGAACATTGGCGACTTCTGCCATTTCCAGCTCTCCCTGGGCCAAACTGCCCTGTGACTACAGAACATGTGCTCTGCCACGGAGCCCTTTTGTTGGGGACCATTTTAATTTTAAAAACATTGTTCCTTGAACAACAAGAAACAAAAGTCAAATGTGAAGCAATAAATGTTTCTGACAGAAGCAGCATGGTGACCAGTTGGGAGTTTGGAGGATGCCTGTCTGTGCTCCTCCCACTGCTGGCCTGGGGAAGCAGGAAGGATTCACAGCCCGATGTGTTCTAAGAGCCTCTGTCAGGATCCTCACTTGAATTTCCCATCCCTGGCCCAAAGAAAAGGCACTTTCCGGGTCTGAGGTTGTTGCTATATTTTCAGCAAAGCCCTCTGCAGACCCTGGCCACCTGGAGCCAGACCAGCAGCTGGTACCAACAGCAGGGCTCTCGCAGTGTTAAGAGGCTTACTTGAGCTTTTGCCTGGCGAATAGCTCATTCCCTTGCTCTTACTGTGGGATCGGGAAGCAAGTCCTAACAAATACCTGTGTTTGAACAACCACTTGTTTTCAAAAGCTGGAGCAATTGTGATGATTTGAACTTGTTGGCTAGTGGATCCCAGGGCAATCATTGTAGAAAGGAAAGGGTTTTTTCCCTCTTAGGCTTCTGGAAAAGCTGGCAGTGCAGTGTCGGTCAGGATAGCTGCCATTTTTGTTCTTCTGTTATAAGGTTTGGTGAGATCTTGCAGGGTTAGGTCAGGTTTAGGACCTTATAGCTAGTGAGGTTTCGGTCCTTCCCTTGAAGTGCAGTTGGAGCTGGTGGGGAGCATTGGACAGAAGAGCCTTTTTACTCCTTTTATCAGAAGCTTTTGGAGGGCAGCATGCCAAAAGTCATCCTGCAGAAATGCTGCTGATGGGGTGGGTCTGATGGCTTCCTGGTGGGACGGGGCTGCAGCCCTGGTCCTTCTTGCCAGGGCTGCTAGAGGTGCCTTTCCATGGCTCTGCTGTTGAGGCTGTTCTTCCCTTGGTAAGCAAAAAAATGAAAAGGAAACTTGCTCACATCACATCTCAGAGCTTATCATGACTCTGGAGAAGTATCTCAGTCACCATAGCTCTCGTTGCACTGGGCTAACTTCTATGAGCACTTTTTTTATAGGCATGTGTAGAAGTTTGGTTTCTGGGGTTTTTTTTGTTTTGCTTTGGTTTTTTCCCTTTAAAAAAAATTCCCAAGGTCTCAGATATGCTCTGATGCTCCATGAGAACATTTTTGAACTCTTAGAATTGTTTACTGAACAGGAAAACCATTTCTTACCCAGTTCCAACTCCGCCTGGAGCTCTGTGAGGCATTGCCTGTGCCTCCTGGAACAGATTCACCTTCTGGAAGCAGTGCCTGTGAAACCCTCTTTTTTTCCTTTTCTTTTTTTTTTTTAATCTTCAGCCCTGTCATCCGGCTTTGTGAACTGCAGGCATGATGTTTCCTATCATTTTAAAAGAGGTTGTTCATTGAAAGATATAAAAGCATAAACAAAAAGTTCATGTTTGTTGGCACAGTTTTTAAATGCAGACATCTGGGTTAGAGATGTGAGAAAATTGTAAAGAATTTGAAAGGTTCAAAGGCTCATGTTATTAAAGTTTTAATAATCTCCTTTTCTGCCTAGCCCCAGCCCCCTGCTAGTCTTTGAATCTTGCAGGAAAATGCCGTCTGAACAAGATTATAGTTAATTAGGTAGGATCATCTCTTTGAAAGCCTGTAGGAAGCTGTCCTGCCTCTTTATTTTTCAGACTAGAATGAGCTATGTGTAGGAGGAGATACATGGCAAAAAGCACTTGAGTGCAATGTTTTAATTTAAAGACTCCAGGGGCTCTGTTAAGTTTCTATAACACAGATGATGGTATTTTCACAATCACTTTGTTATGTAATCCCCGGAGAAATAATTCACCTGAGGTGAAATTCACACCTTGTAGAGGGGGCCAGGGAGGGCTGGCAATAAACACGTGCCTATATACACACCCCATAGACACAGGAGCCTACACAAACACGCCTATAGACACATGCACCTATAGACACACAACCCCCACAGACACACGTGCACAAAGCCCAGTGTGCAGCAACTCTGGGGTGAGAGGATAAGGCTGGATGAGTCCTGACTCCTGCTGCCCTCCTGGTGCTGGATGATGAGGAAGGATAGGGAGTGGATGAAGCCTTTGGTTTGTTGGCCATGCATGGCTTGCCCCAAGGCTGGCTGCCTTGCTGCAAAGGGCTGGAGACTGTGGACTCCCCATCCCTGCAGGTGTCCAAAGCCAGGCTGGATGGGGCTCTGAGAAACTTTGTGTAGTGGAAGATTCTATACTCATGGCAGGGGTTTTGGAATTAGATGATCTTTAAGGTCCCTTCCAATCCATACCATCCTAGGATTCTATGACCACAGCTGCAGGGGTGCAGTGGGCAAATGGATTTGGTGGCTCTGACTGCTGGCCCTGCAGCACTGTGGTGCTGTGTGTGCTTCTTGTGGCATGAACCAATCTGTTACCTCGTTGTGCTCCTGAAGTTTCATGTGTCCTGTCTGGTGTCTCCCCAGCAGTGCCAGTGGAGAGCCCATAGCACCTGCTTGTGCTGATGTGCTTTCACAGTGCGTGCGGACAGCTTGTAAACGCAGCAGATCTGCCCCCATCTCACCCATCCCCTGCACTGCAGGCTTTTGTGGCCCCTTCTCCAAAGAGCTTAACCCTCTGCTCCTGCAATGGGACGTGCAGATGCTGCTGTCGCCCTGGGTGGCACGCAGGGACATGGCTGCTTGATCCGAGATGTCACTGGGTCTCAGAAGTACGAAATGTCAGGCTGGACACTGCACCGTGTCACTCAGCCTGCAAGAGCTACAGGCGAGATTGTACAGACAAAACACGGTGTGGGTGCTGTGTCTGTAAGGGCTCCCCTGGTCAGCGTTCCCAGCTAACCCACACCGAGCCTGGATGCTGCCAGTGGTTCTTCACAGCCTCAGCCATCGCCAAACGGTGGGAGGGTTGGGGCTGACGATTTGTTTCAGAAAAGGAAATGTATATTTTTTTCTTTTCCTGAGTTTGCTATAAAAAAGAAAGCCAGTTATATTTCTGGTCTATTTTGTTTTTAGTGCTTGCAAGATGTCCTGAGGGAGCTATTTTTTTAGAAAAATAGGGCGTTAAGTACCGTAATTTCCCTAACATAACAATTCCATATTTATTTCACTTTCTTTTTCTTTACACTCAGTGGCTTATAATAGCAGTGCTTTTCCTCATCTCCTCCTGTCTCTCTAGTCTGCTAACAACCCAATTAGTGAGTGCCCAGAGCATGAAGCATTCCTGGCCTTGCTGCTGTTCCAGCCAGTCATTAACTACGTGGAGAAGGTCTAACAAACACTGGAAAAAAAAGTAAATTTGTTTTTTAGGAGTTAGTTGAGTTTTACAGCATTAAAATAGAAAAGGTAGTAAAAGAAGGGAGGAGGGGAGTAAACATGTTGCCAAAATACTAAGTCAATTAACTTAGGTGAAGGGCTAGGGTGTTCTGGTGTAGCCTGGAGTCTGGAATTGCTCTCACCAGTAAAACACTTCCAGAAGGTCCAAAGAGCAGCTATGCTGTTTTTTTTTTACTTTAATTTTTTTTCCCAAAGGATTTTGTTATTCAGACCTTAAACCCCAATCTTAACAAAGTTATCCTTCTGTCTTTCTGGACATTACCGTATCTTGGATGCTTTATACTCCACTATTGGGAATTTTCTCCATGCTCTGTTTGCTCCAAAATTATTTTATTGACTTTAAAAGAAAGTTCTTTGGCCTTAAAAGCATGAAATCAAAGGCTCAAGAATCTCACAACCAGTGTTCCTGATCAGTCTTCTGAGCCTTTATTTGGGTGCCCAAATGCAGTTCTTTGATGTGAGACCATCAACAGCACTTGAACTCTGCAGCACAGACTCATCATTTAGCAGGAAACTGTGCCAGATGAGTGGCAATGAAGGGACAGCAGAGAGCAGTCCCTGGCCCTGAACATCACTAGGAGGTACTGTCCTGGAGACACAGGAGTGTGCAGCACTGCTGGGCGCACCGTGTGACCAGTCTCTAGAGCACCGAGCTCACTGGACATGGACAAGGGAGTCTGGTTTTGGGAACATACAGAATGGTGGAAACATCAACCAAGCAGGTCAGGACCCCATTGCACTGGGCCTTTACAAACTCAGCAGTAGAAGCGGACCATCACCCAGTTTGCACCTCGTTATCACACAGGCAAGCTCTCATATAGAGAAGTCTGAAGGGAAACTTCCTAAGAAATTCAGGGTTGGAGTCAATAATTACTTAACATACAGCACCACAAAGAGAGCAGGCTTGCTAAATTCACACTTTTCAAATGAAAGGTTGGATCACTCTCCCTAGTCGTGAACCCTCCCATCCCCGAGGTATATTCCCACCTGAACCTCCCAAAACAGCAAAGCCCTCGAGTGCCCTGCCTTCAGCTATCCAACCTTTGAATGAGCGGATGGCATGGAGCCCAGAAGTAGAAAGACCTGTTTGCACTGATTATCCTGGGTGTCATTAGCAGGATTCTTTACAAACAACTCCCTCCTTTGAAGGGCAGACATCCCCTTGCCTGTGAAGGATAACTGCAGGCACTGGCTATAGGATATATCCTTTCTTGCAGTGACCTCTCCAAAACGTGGCACCTCTTTGAGCTGGCTGCTCTCAGAAAAAAAGAGCTGAATTTTCTTTGTAGATCTGCCCCGTTTTCATTTTTTTTTCCCAATGATTTTGATGAGATGGTCTGTGAAATAAAATCGAAAAGACTCTATTTTCAGAAAGATTCTGTGACCCAAAGGTGCTAAGCACCTTCTAAATGAATGCCTGAAGCCAAGTGAAGTAGCAATTGAGAAAGTCTTTAGCTGGAATTCGTATTTGGAAGTTCTGATATGAGGAAGCTGTAGAAACCCAATGGTGGTAAGTGCATTTGTCAGGCAGCCCCTTTTGAAAAGTGCTGGTACACATGGTTGCTGTTCAGAGAAACAGAGGTGGGTGTGATATTCTGTAGCCTTCAGTTTTGCCCTTGGCATGGGATTATCCCCTGGGAAGGATATAGCATACCATTAAGATCCTCTTTGTAAAGGTAATGAGGAATAGTGTCTCTTGAAGTCTTGCTGAAAAGGCTATAAAATGTATTGACATGCATTTTTTTCTTCTCTTATTACATCTTGGATGAAACTCCTACAAAAGAAAGCCTAATGTTGTCACATAGTAGGGGAAGAGGTAACAGGATGAAGAGCAGCAAGTAAATAGATACACAGAATCCTTGCCAATTTAGAGCAGAATCTAGAGTTATTTCCAAATGCTGGAAAACTCATCCCAAATTTTCCTTTACTGTGTAAGTTTTGCACTATAATGGGTTGAAAAGTGTATCTTCATTTCTCGCTGTGGACTATACATTGGTCAGTGGATAACCACAGAATCACAGAATATTCTGAGTTGAAAGGGACCCATAATGATCATCGAGTCCAACTCTTACCCCTGCACAAGACAACCCCGAGAGCCACACCATGTGCCTGAGAACATTGTCAAATTCTTCCTGAACTCTGTCAGGCTTGGTGCTGTGACCATTTCCCGGGGAGCCTGTTCCAGTGTCCAGCCACGCTCTGGACAAAGAACCTTTTCCTAATATTCAGCCTAAACCTTCCCTGACACAACTTCAGGCCATTCCCTCATGTCCTGTCGCTGGGCACCACAGAGAAGAGATCAGTGTCTGCCCCTCCTCTTCCCCTCATGAGGAAGCTGTAAACTGCAATGAGGTCTCCCCTCAGTCTCCTCCATGCTCAAGAGACCAAGTGACCTCAGCTGCTCCTCATAGAGCTTCCCCTCAAGGCCCTTCACCATCTTTGCTGTCCTCCTTTGGATGCTCTCTCACAGCTTTACATCCTCCCTACACTGTGGCACCCAAGACTGCCCCCAGCACTCGAGGTGAGGCTGCCTCAGTGCAGAGCAGGGCAGGACAATCCCCTCCCTTGCCCAGCTGGTGATGCTGTGCCTGATGCCCCCCAGGACACGCTTGGCCCTCCTGGCTGCCCGGGCACTGCTGGCTCATGTTCACTTTGCCATGGACCAGGACCCCCAGGTCCCTTTCCGTGGCACTGCTCTCCAGCCTCTCATTCCCCAGGAGACTGGCCTGTTATTCCAATCACTTAGAGCAATGCTGGTGTCATAATTTGTGTAGTAGCAATAACATGGGTCATATCTGCACAAGCTTCTGCATTAGTTCAAGTTCAAGTATTGTGTGTGTCTCTGTATGACTGCAGTTATAGCAACATGCTCTGCACTACTACCTACAGCTTGGAAATGTAAACAGGGTCTGTTGGTTTAAGCACATTACTGTGACACACTTTATCTAACTAGAAAGGAACAAAGCCTTAGGCATAACTTTGCAAAATAGGTACACCATCTCAGTACTTATCAATATTATTCAATTAAATTAAGGAATGTGCTGCTGCTCTGTATCATACAGGGATAATTTAAGACAGGATTTGGTTCTTTCTCTGTAATATTTAGAGCTGAGGTAGAAAAAGACTGTATAAGAATTTTTGAAAGAGTCATCTGGGGTTTTCTTGCAGGAGTGGTAAACACAAGTCAGATTTTAATGGTACTTGATATATAAAAATAATAAAATATGGGCCAAAGAACACATTCAAATTTTGTACATTTCATAGCAGTTATTTATTTAATATGATTATTGCTGCATTGGTCATAGGACAGGAAAGTCAGTCCAGTCCTGCTAACTTTTGTATGTGAGGAACATAACAAAACCAAGGAAATTTACCTTCATCAGATGCATGAAAAACAGGTTCAAAAGACAGAAAGTGTTTGTGTAGCGGTCATTAAAAATTGCAAGATGATGAAACTTTGGGAAGAAATGTATGTGACAAAATTCCATAGTTCACTAACAAGGACTTTACAACATGATTTCTCATAGGAAATGCAAATGGGAATGCTGAGGTGTGTTCAAGGCCCAGCCTATAGCTGGAGGCAGACAATGTTAAGGAAAGGAAATAATTAACCATGAAAGGCACCAAGTGGTTTAATAATTGTTATTCCAAGAATGAAAGTATCAGTACAAATGGGACCAGAAGGGAAAGCTGGATAAACATAACTGGGGAATATGCTGTGTACAGAGCTGATGGGGCTACACACAGGAAAGATCCATTTATTATTTGTTTGCTGGGTAAAAGAGAGATAATGCTGGAAAAAGATTGAAGCAAACCATCAGTAAACAGGAATCTGGGATGAGATGTTCCCCTTACAGAATTTTTTAATCTGTGGTGCTTGTTCATCTCAACCAGCTGTCCTCAAATGAAAAGTTGGTGTGGAATGGGCCATCCTCCCCCAGCAGGGGCATTCACTTCAGTTTTGCTCCCTGGGAGGCTGCAGAAGCTGCCTGGAGCAACGATCCCGGTCTGTGACATCTCCACTTTATGCTGAAGCTCAGTGCCTGGAGAGTGCTCCTTGACAACTTATGTTTGCAGCTGCTGTAACAGGCAGTCAGGAAAAAGGACTACCTGCCTAGTCCTGGATACAGGCAAATGCTACTCTAGAGGAAGGAAATAATTTTGTTCAAAGGGGAAACGAAACTAGGCTTAGCTTGCAATAAATTTAGATGAACTTCTAACTAAAATTAGAAATTAAATTTTACTACCTGGAAACTGACTGGTAAATAACAGATTTCTGTGTGAGGTAATTAACCGCCCTTTTTGGGGAAGTTTGTCTGCTTCTGAATCTGGCTAATGGAGCAGTGCAGAGCTGCATGAAAATTTAGAAAAGACCATGAAGCAGATGGAACTTTCAAAACCTCTGCAACATTTCCTATTCTATTGAATTTTCAGTTCCATTTTTTGAATGTCTTATTTTTTTTTTCTAAATGTCTTATTTTATCTGAAGAGTCTCTCATTATAGTGCTGGGCTTTCCAGTAGGTCCTGAAACTGTGACAGATGGGCTAAATGCCACATCTTTAGAAAGGCTCCAGGATCCTGGCTTGGTGTAACTGAATGGCGCAGAAAGTCCTTCATTGTCTTGAGCCAGCACAGTTGAGCAACTGCTCTTCATCCTGGGCCTCACCTCATGCCATCCCAGGCAGCCAAGGAGCCCATGCACAGCAGCTGAAACTGCTCAGGGATAAGGATTTACTGAAAAGTCCAGAGGGCTTAGTGATAGAGGTGCATGTCAGGGGAGTTTCTTCAGCATTGTTTGTGGGTTGTTTTGGGAAAGTCACTTCAGGCTCTCCTATTTCAGCAGGCTTCTCCTTTTCCCTCCTTTGGCTCCCTCCACTTTCCCTGTTTTAAGTTTTGCTGCACCTTTTTGCTGTCATTGGTAAGGAAGGAACTCTCTCCTGCTTTTAAGTTTGGGATTCGTTTAATGGTATATTCATCAGCCACCCATTGGTGAAACTATAGTCCAGGGTTCAGCTGCATAGAGTGTGAACTCTGTTGACTTCAGTGGCATTTCTCTGATTTCAACATCTAAGGACCTCTCTCTAATTCCACTGAGCAAAAGCTAACACATGCAAAGCTGGTTTTTTTCTTTCTTTTTTTTTTTAAAACAAAACCCCTTGCTGGCAAAGTGCATCTGTTGAACCAGCATTGGAAAAATGCAGTTATTGTGGACTTGGTCTCATAGTAACAGCAACAATAAGGCTGTGGTAAGAGCTTTGGGTTCACTGGCAGTGTTGAAACCTCAAGAAGCACATCTTGTGTTCAAAGGAGTTGTCTACCTCTATCAGCACCCAGGTCCAGGCGCGCCGCTGGTGAGGGCTCCTCGCCCTCGACAGAGGTGGGTGGTGGAGCTGTGGGATGCAGATGTGTGCCTGGCCTGGGCGAGGGTGAGGAGCTCTGGCCCGCGAGCAGACGGAGATAGCGCTGAACAATGCGACTGGCAGCGGCGGCCGCTCCTCGCAGAGGCTCTCACAATGCAGCCCCGCCGCCCCAGCGACACACATTGTTCTCCTTGGTCGAGGACTCTATTCAATTAGCGAGCAAGAATCCTTTCCCCTGCTCCAGTGCCGGCTCGACGCTATCGCACTGGTCCTTGGGTAACCACAGCGGTTTGACGCAACGCAGCTCTGATGGTGAGCTGTGCTGCACATTTATGTGGGCTTCCTTGGAAAGGGACCGTGGACATCTGGTCTGAATCTCCCTCCCATTCACATCCACATCCCCTGTCACTCCCCAAGAGACTATAAATAACTCCTGGGGTTGATACTGCATGCAAGGCTGGACGTTGTGGACTGGCTCGTCCCTTCCCTCAGTGACTGGTGCAGACGGCAGTGAGTGTGCTTCTCCAGAGAGGAGCGGGCAGTGGAGGGCAGCCAAGGGAGTGCATTGTTCCTCTCTGCAGGGCTTTGATAGACGTCTCCTCCTCCTTTCCACCCTGATGGCAGGAGGAACCAGCCCATGATTTCTCCTGCAGACATATAGTATCAGGTTTGGGGACTGCTGTTGCTGGTTTAGGTCCAATTCACCCAGCAGGACCCTGATTGATGCTGTGGCAGATAATGCTTCTCCATACAGCTTTTAGTATGGGAGAGGCCCTGTCGGACCTAGGTAGACAGGACAGATACAGGACTTGCCTTTCTCGAACCAATCCATCACACTTTTAATTGCCTATTCTTCGGTGACAGGCTGTCACATTTGTTAAAGAAAACCTAGAAAAGAATGTGTTAACTCTTCCCCTCCTACATTTTGTGGTTTTGTGGGAAGACTGAAGGAAAGTTAGGTCAGAGAAGCACATTGTTTAACATTTGTATTAGGATGCATGGCTTCTGTTGTAATACTGTCAGCCCGGTAGCTGGAGGATCTCACATTTCCTGGATGTGAAACAGCATCTAAGCATTACAAAACTTGGCTTGTCACCTCTTCCCTTTTCCTCTTGCTCCATCTCCCATGGGTTGCAGTAAAAGTGGATGAGAAAATGATGGCATGACTGGGAACTCTTCTAACAAAGGAGAAAAAGGCCACTGAGGCCAGTGCAGGTTGTGTTCTGGTGCCAGCAAAATCTGTGCCAGCAAGGAGAAACATACCGGATTCTGGGGAGGGGAAGGAGAGGAGCCAGCAGGAAGGCAGGGAAGAGAGCAAAATACCACTTCTGATTTTGTGCTTACCCTTCAGGAGCAGGGAGTTGGCGCACCTGACAACAGGGCTGGACACGAATAAGAAGGGCTACTTCAAAGTCATCAAATTTGTTGTCCTTTCTCCCTTCCAAAAGCAGTTTCACCCCCCGAGACTTCATTCTGAGTGCCAGCTGCTCAAAACTATTGCTCTGCTCCATCACATGGACTGCTCCCGAGGTCTCCTATGGGTGATTTTCTGATATTAGAGCCCTTCTAGTGCTTCAGTTGTTTCTGTTAGTCAAACAATGCTTTCCTCTTCCGCGGTTAAGGTTCTGAGGTGCAGGTACAAAATCCATTGCCTTGAGGAAGACCTTCCAGACTGAAAACTTTTTTGGTCAGACTTATGGAGCGTGAGAAATCATCCTTGCAAGAGTGATGAAGGCTGCTGCCACAGGGCTTCCCTCACCCCCCTCCTCACTCCCCAGCAACTTCTCCGTGCCTTGAAAACAAAGAAATGTTTAGTAAACTTAGAGGAAATATTCAGAAAGTTCTGTGCAGAGAGCTGAAGGCTCACGGCTTTGTAGTGAATAAAGTGCAATTCATCTGAGCTTTGGTTCTGGCCAAGGAGGAACAGTGGTGTTGTGAAGAGTGTGGTCAGGCGAGGTCAGATTAATGTCATTCAAAAGCAGCGTGGGGATGCTATACCCTCAGTGTCTGGCATGTGGATAAATTGTGTCACCAGTTTAATCTTCGTAATAAATACACATTTGTTCTCAAAAAAGATCAGTGGCTGGCTGGTGGCATGGCAACAGCCCATGACACTGCCATATAGGAGACTTGGGTTTGGGGGAGGTGAAGGGGAATGTTGCCTCTAGGAAATTAAAAATTAGAACTACAGCCTGCTTAGCAAATGTCTGACTACGCCCTTGTACTGTACCACAGTGCATCACAAGGAAAGAGTTCTTACTTAAATGTCAAACAGCAACTTCTTTTTCCTGATGGGTTTTATAGGTCAATGGAAAAAATCCAGCAGCTAGAAGACTTTTTTGTTGTTGTTGTTGAATCCTGTTTTTTTTTTTCAATAATTTTGTTTTAATGGGAATATACTGTGTTCAGTGATTCTTCTGAAAAAAAACAGAAGGTGTTTCCATTCCATGCTGGATTTATGTACATAGTTTCTCACCAGAGAAGAAGTCTGAAGAGAGAGGACCCATTCGGGAAATGAACTCTGCTTTTGCTGGATGAACGGAGATGCTTGTCATGCATCTCTTAATCTACTCATGACAACTGCTGTCTTTTGATTAAAATATTTCTTTCCTAGTTCTTACTTATGCCACTTATCTTCTTTCTCAGCCTCTGTGTTGCTAGATGGTACAAGTGCTTCTCATACCCTCTTGTAAGATGCTCTCCAGTTTCCTCTCATTCTAGTAGCCCTCTTCCTCAGCATGCAATAATCCAGCACAAATCCTGGGCACACTGGGCTATGCCCACCCCAGAAGAGTAAACAAAGCAAGGGATTATTCCAAAGATACCCACACGTGATTTACTGTCCTCATGGCTTTTGCCTGTATTAATTATCACTCTCCCAGGCAATACTTGGACTTGGTTTTGGAACTAGCAAAGGCTGGGGACCATTCCTGAAAGCCTGTTTGGGCTTGGCTCTTTTGAGAAGGTGGGAGGGTTTAGAGGTTTAGACAAGCTCTGTGCTGTGCTTCATGGCCTACAAGCCAGAGGGCACCCCCCCTAGCATGTTTTCTTTTAGTAGCACACACAGAGCCTTGGTGACCAAAACTGGTCAGGGTCTTCTTTACGACATCCTTCTTGATGAAGTGCCTGGCATTTATTGATTTCAGGAACACTTTCCTTCTGGTAGTGGAATCACCTAGGTGACATTTACTTTTTCCAGTGGTCAAGCCACATTGCTGTATACATGGCTAACACAAGTTCCTGCTCCTGATTTCTTAAGTGCACACCCTTTTACCTTAAATAGTAAAATTTCCCTCCCTGTCTATTGTTTCTCAAGACTATCTGGCTATTCTTAGGTAAAATTCTGCTGCTTGTCAGTCAGTATGGACAAGGATGCCCAACCTCAGTCATCAGAAGGTTTCATTAGGCACTCTTTTGTGTCAAAATTGTTAAAGATATAAAGAGAATTGATACTGACTCTTTGGAAACTCTGCTAGTGGTTTTCTTCCTTTCAGCTCAACCCATTGTCACCTCTCTTTTAGCCAATTCCTTAACTACTTCGCAATTCTTATCTTAATCCTCACTTTTTCTACTTGAACTAATAGTTTCCATCTGGCAGAGTACCAAATGCTTTGCTTTAGTCCATATAAATGACATCTTCCCATAGTTCCTTTGTCTGTAAAATCAGATAAGAGCATTCCGGTAGACAGGCAGAAGCTGCCTTTGTTAGGGTTATGTTGCATTTTCTTCCAGTTTTAGGTTTTTTCTGTGTTTTAAGTTCCTTGCCTCAAAAAACTTCCAAACCAGGAATTTACTCCATAGAGCCTGGAATATATTTATAGCACACATAACCTGTTTTTTTTAGCCTGCAAGAGGACAGCTTTTCAACCCAGGTTGTCTCGAATTAGAGACAATGAAAATCTGCTGCTCAAGTCTCACCCTGGCACTACTAAAGCCAGGATATTGATTTCCATATACCTGAAACATATCTCATTGCTTCTATTCAGCTTGCAAACTCACTACAGAATGAATTTTGGTCTGTGTTTCCAGCTTGACAGTTCTTCCCAGGGACACATTAAGAGCCTGTTGTCCTGTGAGTGAACATTAAGAACTAGTGATGGGAGGCCCAGAATACCACCCACTAATCGCTTCTGCACCTCATTACACTTTCTAAGTTAGGCAGAGCAAATCACACTGTCAATATTTGTATTTTTCCCTTGGACTGTCCATGGAGCAGACCTCTGCTAGTGCAGGGAGATGGGGAGGCACACACGTGTGCCAGCAAGCCACCAACACAGCCTGACACTGGTGAGTCTGTAGAACCAGTGCTGCCTTTTCTGTGGGCACATCTTTCAGGTGATCAGCATAAGTAACCGTGAACTGGCTTCTAATTTATTTCTTTGGATCTAGTTCAGTTTAATGACAAAGCACAGGGAGTATACGGGTTGGTGGGATATGTCTGCCTGCACCACCATCCTGGCTTCAGGGACAGTGTATGTATCTGCTTTTGGCATGAGGGATGTAAAAATTACTGTGGTTCAAAAAACGTGATCTAACAAATGTCACTGTAAATTAAAGCAACCACATTGGAAAAGATGCAAACGTATTCTATGATTATTACATGCCTCTAACAGCTATCTCCAGCAATGAAGAGAAGATTTCCTCTGTGTTGATGAAGTTTACATTCAGGAGTTTAGAACACTAATTAAAACTCTGTAAGTATGCTCATTATTTTTCAGTTTTGGAGCTGAGGAGACATGTGCTGCCAATAATGACTAAACTAATACTACTTCAGTTACCTCTCTGTTTTCTCTCTTCTGAAGAGATCGGGGTACAAAAGGCGTGCTAAGCCAGTTTCCCTTGTACTGTTTATTTTCCTTTTTGCTGTTTTGCTTCTTTTCATTTTTAATTATGAAAGCAGGATTCCTTCCAGCCAAGGGTCTCTGAACCCAGGGAGAGAGCGGGGATGCCTGCAGGTCCCTTCTGCTTGATCTAAAAAGGCTACAAAGGAAAACAAGTTTGTGGGTGCTACACAGTGATGTCCCTATGTGAAATTTCTAAAAGGTTCTGCTCCTCCTCTAAAACCTTCTAGGGGCTCTCAGGCTGAAAAGACTGTGAACTCTAGCTCAAGAGTAAGGCTTTGTTCACAGAGCTCTCAGCTTCTTTCTGTGTGCTTATTTATTTATACAATCTCCCTTATCTTTTCTTGTGTGCCTTGCCATTTCCTTAAGCTCACATCTCTGCTTCTTGACCTATTCAACTTCTTTCTTTCATGACGTCAGTGCATTTTCACATTCTCCTTCAGCGTGTCCCAGAATAAAGCCCAAGTTTTCTCCTGCACGCTTTCTGAGTGGTTTCCTGTGTGCGTCCTGTTTTGGTTTCAAGAAGGAAAGGAGATCCGTGTCATGGACAGTTTAATAGTTTGTGCAGATGCACTGGGGAGCAGGACTGGGAACCCCCATGGAAGGGCCTGTGCCGCAAAGGAACCTCCTGCTCTGGTTAACCGTGAGCCACCCCTCTCCTGCAGCGGCGAGTGCCATCTGGTATCCACTGAGTGGATGTTTGTGGGGTTGCACCCGTGTGAGCACATTGGTCACACACACTCAGGTCTCAGATGTGGGACAGCGAAAGCTCTGAGCTAGCCCCTCGTCTTGCAGCACCTGCGTCTCACGAGTCTGTGGAGCACCCCTGCTCCAGGCTGGGGCAGCAGACCAGGAAGGGTGCTCTGGTTCCCTGCTGCATCTGAGGGGTCTGAAAGGGCTGCAGCCCATGGCTATTGAGTGACCACAGGTTCACACATATCTTTTACATGGCCCCAACAGACTGAGTGCCCACTACCAGTCACTCTGGCTGCTGCAAGGAGACTGATGCTCTTGAGTGATCCTCGGTTCATACGGCATTTGGGGGAGCCAGGCATTTTATAGACATGTTTTATTGGAATGTGAAAGAGAAGCACACATGTTGATTTTAATTATTTAAATTCTCTTTGGCAGATGGCAGGATTTTGACTTCTCACCTCGTACCATGTGCTTCATAGTGTGCAGAAAACTCTTGACTGTCCTTCCAGATGGCATGCAACTCCCATCCCCCAAATAAGGTCCAGCAGCATTAATATTTTAGTACTTAATTTTTCTTTTAGCAATTTAGGTCTGCCATACAAACTGCTTGCTTTGATCACTTCGAAAAAAATACTGATAAAATAAATTAAAGGAGAAGTCTTGACTTAAGTTTAAAAACAACTTCCTTCTCATTAGGCTTTCCACGGGAACCATGTATCATATTTATTTAAGCGTCGAAGAAAATATTTAGCCTATTCACAAAAGTTAAATAATCAGCTGATAAGATTTGTAGCTAAAGTATGTTTAAATGTACTCATTAAACATGGTATGTGTTAGGCAATTTTTCAAAAGCTCTGCTGCTACATGTAAACCATTAGGAAGTGGAAAAGAAAAAGTCAAAAGGAACGAAAGCATTCCTTGTGAACAAATACAGTTGTGCATTGTGTAGACTGCAGCTAGCGAGAGTCAAAAAGTCAGAATAACAAGACCCAGAAGAAGGCTATAATGATACAATTTATTCTTCAGAGCAACCAAGAGAACTAACCCCAGCATTTTGCTCTAAAAAAAGGACTATATGTTTTAGCTCACCTTGTAATTTATGTTTATAATATTTGGAGAGAGCTGGTTAAATGTAACTTATAAAAGGCTCAAAGCCTGTGGAAACAAACATTTCTTGCTGGGCTGAATTTACTTTCCAGCTCTGTCAGAGGAGGTATTTTTTTGTCTGATTCATTTTACTGGTGCACAGAATGATTCCATACCAGGTTTGGGTAAAAGTAAAAAGTTGCTTTTGTTTTATAAATAAAAAGATGACCTTTTGGAAACTGACTGTTTGGAGTTTGTTTTCTATAATGTTTTTCTCCTGATTTGAAGTTCCACTTTAAGCAGAAGCCAAAAATATCAATCACCTTATCTGAAAGCATGGGACAAAAAAGACATCTTTTTGCTTAAACAAACCTTTTCCTTTGAAGACTCCCAGCCTGGTCTTTGAGATGATGTGAATGACATCTCTGGGCAAACAAGGCACTTTTTTTTATACAGACTGCAAACTTGAGAACTGAGATCATGAGAGGGAGCAGATGACATCTGGGGGTTCTGTATTAAAGACTGGATTCTGCTGCTTTTATTCACAAATGATCTTGCTCTTTGGGTGATCCTGCTCATTCCTTTGGGCCTATGCCTGATAGTGGACCACAAATTGTGGGACCAGCCAAGAGTTAGGCTGCTGCTTTGTAGGTGTGTGGCAGGATTTGGTGACAGAACATTGTAGTAAGAATTAAGGGATCAATGACACATAAAGAAAACACATATTTGATCTTGCTCCAGCTTGGGAGTTAACGTGGAGTTGCCTATTTTTCTATTTTGGGGTAGATATGAGAGAGAAACAGCTGATCAGGGCTTTCTCTTTTGGAAAAAACTTATGCCTGAGCCTTTTTTCCTTCCTCCTTTTTTTGGTTGTGCAAACAGCTGTGTTTATTGTGTCACCAGTACAGTGCACTTCTGGTCTTATGGTAAGAATATGCATGAGCAACAGGTTATGTGTGAGGTCTTATTGCTGGGGACACTATGTTTAGACGTGCTGAAGCATGGAAGCAAGTTGCTCTCTCTCACCTGTGTTGAGGGCTGGGAGATACCTGCTTTTTTGTTTTTGCTCTTTGATGCTGTTTGATGCATGCCTCTTACAGGCTCTTACAGGTTTTTGGAAGAAAGGATGATATGGAGTGGGCTGTGGCCTTGGTGCAGCATAAAAGGACAGTCCCAGGCTGTAGGCACATGGACACCACTGTGGCAAGGCTCTGCTGGTAATACCTGGAAGGAACTAATGAATCTATTCTGAGAAAATTAAAAATCTATCCAGAGTGGGATGATCATTGTTAAACTTCTGCAATGCTGGTGTGTCTGTTTTTGCTCCCTGCAGGAGGGTGGAGGAACTCCTGGATCACCTTTGTCCATCAGCCCGGCAAGATAACATCATCCAGCACAGCACAGTTCAGTGACCCCTTTTATTGCCTGGCTGGGGAGGTTCATGTGGACTTTTTTTTAAGAGCAAAAGCATTTCTTCAGCTCATGGCTTTTGTTTGCTTTTGAAAATCATTATTTGTCAGCCTTGGTGACCTTTTTTTCAACATTGCACCAGTGTTGTGACGTTACTCAGAAAACCATTTTGAAAAGCTGAAGGGACAAGTGCTGCCTGTGCCCGCACTCTGACACAGCTGCTCCTCATGGATTTCACCACCGCTTATAGGCCCTCTGCAGAGAAAAAGAGTTAATGGGGAGGTTTCAGCATACTTTGCAGCACAGGAATCAACTCTGGTAAACTGGCTGTCCCATGAACCCGCTTCCTCACCCAGCCTTTAATGACCTTCAGACCCACTCTGATTCACAGGTCATAAATGCTTAAGTACCCTGGCAGCTCTTGGGCATTGGAAGGCCCTCAACATACTTGAGGCAAAATAACAGGGAATTTTATGTACACAATATGCACACACACATAAATAAACAACATTTTACATACCAAGTATAGATCACAGGTTTGCAAAACTGGAGTTAGAACTCAGATGGTTGGTGTGAAAGAGGCTATACCTAATATTAATTTAATTGCCTGAGAAAATGTGTTCAGCTCAATAGCTGAATGACTTGGATTTGGCTCTACATAAAATTTTGTCTTTCCATCAGAAGATTAAAAGCTTTTCTTAGCCATAAACTCTGCATTTTTCAGTGCAGCCAAGCTATTAGGTTTTCAGGAGTTCAGGTTTTTGTCAAAGGCTCAAACACCTCGGTAAAAAGCAGAAACATGGCAAAAAAGTCCAGTTTTGTTGAAGACAATTTTTCACTGGTAAAAAGGGTAGACAAAAATCTCCACACAACCTTACACTATGTATGGGCTATGATGTGGTGGAAGACATTTAAATGTTGTTATTTCACTGACACCACTCTACTGATTGCTGTTTCATGGACACCTACCGCAGAGAAAGAAAACTATTTGGAATTACTTTCTGTCCAAGCTCTTTGGACAAGCTCAGTGAGACACCTGAACACATGCCTAACTTCTTGGCACCAGGGCAGTGCCATTGACTTTAGTGGTGTAGCTCATGTGCTTAGGCTTAAGTGTGTGCTGGAAAACAAGAGATTAGAGTGACAGAGTTCAGAACTGCAGCAATGAAAAGCCCCCTGTATTTTCAGTCAAAGCTGAAGTGGAGCACAGGGGCTAAAACAATACTACTAGGAAGAGGTTGGGTTTTTTTTTAATCTACTTTTTTCACCTAGCTTTTGAGGTGACATTCGCACCGTTACTGGCCTGAATGACAAAGGCAGCCTCCTAAACCTACAAAATTCCTGTGTGCGTTTCGGAGAAAGTGAAGTGTTAAACTAGAATTTACAGTGAATATCCCCCCTCCCTTTCCCCCACTTTCTCCTCTGTTCCTTTTGACATCTGAGAGGACCAACCACAATTGCATACCATTTATAGATTTGCCTGATTAAAACCAGTTTTCCCTATAAGTCATATCATGTTGAAGACACAAGGTTTTTGTCAAGAGACCCGCTACTGGCAGAAACTGTTTTGCTGCTATTGCTAGTAAGAAATTAGTAACTAGATCCATGTCCTGTTTTTTATGCCAGCTTTATAATTATACTATTTCAGTGGTAAGCCAGATATTTGGGCCAAGCGTAATTTAGAAATTCTAGATCTCTATTCAGTTTTGCTTTTTATGTTCATCTTTAGTGCAGCTATGTCTCCTTGCAACATATAATCTTCCTGCATTTTCCTCCCTTACTGTGGTTTCTGTGACCCACGGTCACAATATAACAAATGCATTTTATTCAGCACAGCTTTGTGAAACCATAGGAAACAATTATTGGCTTTAAAGAGAATTATTTTCTTGTTCTTTATGTCTCTGTCCTCAGATAATTATGCACAGCTCACACTGTGCTGTATGACTCGTGGAGCAGGGTTTGTCCCTTCAGTTCAGAAATGCTTTTGCTTTCCTGCTATTTCTGTCATTTCAAGAGCTCTGTGGAGCCTATTTGACTTTTTTGAAAGCAGTTTTTTATAACCTATGAGACTGTGGTTGGCTGGGTTATCCTTCTGGTGTGGTAATGGCCTCTGCAGTCTTTACTTGGACTGTGATTACACAAAGTATATATTTGTCTTTTTCAGCTTATATATGCTGTGAACGTCCTGAGCTAATAGTATCTCTGAGATGCGGTTTTTGGAGCACTAGTGTGTCCATTATGCTGTGTTTGCTTTCTACAGCGAAACATACAGCCAAAAACACAACTTTCCCCTTTCCTTCAGCACAAGCTTTCCCCTCTCTGCTCTCTATCATGTTCTTGTTCCTTTGCTTATGCTGTATGGGTTTTGTTTGTTTGTTTTATGTTCTTTGAACCTCTGGAAAATAGACTCTGACAAGCCTTGGTTTCAGCTGAGGGCCTTCCAAACCTTATGGATTTCAGATGAATCATTTCTCCCATTGTCTATGACAAACTGAAGATAACATTCATTGTTGACCAGATTTCTTTGAAGCTTACCTGGAAGCCCCAGCTCCACAAGCTCTAATGTGTCATGACAGACAAACACCATAACCACTTCCCAAGCTGAATAATGATTTTATTCTTGGACCTCCCAAATAATTACCTTGAGCCTTCTCATTTTCAGCTGTCTTTCTGTCTCTCTTGGGCATGACAGTTCTGATGGAGTATGCATACCACTGTACAAATAGTCGTGCATGTATAGTATCCCAAGGTGATAAGCATGAGAAAATAAAAAGCCAAGTGGGGTCACAAGTGTCCCCATCCCTCTGCAGAGAATCATGGTTTGGGCACACACCTCCTTGCACCATGGCTCAGTGTCAGGGCAGGCCGTGCCTCCTGCCCAGACAGATGTTTCCTATTTCTGGAGTCTCAACATTATGGCTTTTTTGATTGTCTTTTCACATCCAGATTTAGTTTTTGTTCCAGATAAAACATAACTAATGATTTTCATAAGTTATTTAGTTCCACTGATGGGATGCCTCCACGTGTGGGGGCATGCGTGCCCATGAATGTGTACGGGTGTGTAACTGTAGGGTTTGTATCAGGAGTGTGCTTGGCACATGGGCATAGAACAAATCTTGAAGTAATTTTCGCTACAGGAATTGGTGAATTAATTACTTCCTTTTTTTCCGTGGCTAAATATATATGCAAAGCATATTTGACAAACCGGTCTTGAAATATACCTCCTAGTAAACATGGCAGCTTTCTATTTGCCTCTTCTTCCTCCTGCCATGCAAATAGTCCCAGGATTTCCACGCTCACAACACAGGGACACGTAAAACAGGGACACCTGGGAATAAAATCTTTAGCAATTTTCTGTTGCACCCTCTCCATCACAGCCCCACTGCTCCAGCTTTCCACTTATTTTCTTCTTTCAAGCATAGAGGTCAACAGTTACTTGTCCTTTCTGCAAATTAATCTGTTTACTGGGATTCAGTATCATCTCCCTGTCTTCCATATTCATCTGGCCAACCAGTTAGTCACACAGTCAATCATCTTCACATGAGGTGGGCTCTACAGAGAGCTGAACATCAGTCCCTGGACCTCAGTCCTCATGGAAGGAGATGCATTGAGACACACAGGAGTGACCACCTTCGCAGGTCTTCTGCAGAGTCTGGCCCAGGAAGGTCTGTATTTACTAGAAATGTTTACTCAGAAGACATTATCACCGCAGGTCTGGGGAAGATTTTTCAAATAACCTGGGATATTGTCTCTAGACTGAACTTCTGGGGTGTTGCCCACCACCAGGTTATTGTCTCTGTTTATACATTTTGTTCTTCTGGCTCCTAGCTAATAGACAATAAAGTCTACTGTGCTCTATCTGCTGCCTACAGGTTTCCATTTGCAGCATGGTCCTTTTGCTCCTAAGTACCTGGTGTCAGTATTTTGGCATGTATCCCTTCCCAAGAGGTGGGTTGGTGGAAGGGAACCAAACCACTGCTTTTTCAGCTATACACTTCTCAGTTTACATGCCCTGCCTTTATATCAGCCTCAAATTATTTATTCAGGCCTTAGCTTAGATTCTCAATGGCTGATTCCTTTTTCCAGAATAACTGCAGTGCTTTAGATAGCAACGAGACCCAATGCACATAAGAGCTCTTTCTCTTTCCTACAGTCAGGATGATAGTGGACAGTTTGTTTAACTTCTGCTGTAGAAAACTGTTAACATGAGAGGTGTTCTGGCAGAGGTAAGCAGGAGAGGAGTCCACCCCTTTAATTCCATGGCATTTTAGGATAAATTTGATTTCTCAGGGGAAAAACTATTATATGCATATTCCATAAGCATTGAGTCAGTGAGAAGACAGGAACCAGTAAAGATCTGACTGCCGTGTTACAGACTGAAATTCTTTTCTCACAGAGGAATTTCTGTCAGAGACATAAGTAAAGAATATCTACCTGAACATATTTATTTTAATGCCATTTAAGCTGCTATTCTTTGGACTAGTTTTATCCCCTCCAGGGTCAGAGCTCTGTTCTAGCATCAGAAAAAATAATAGATTGCAACATGTAAAAGCTGTGCTATATGTGTTGGCTACAAACTTTGGGATACACTGTGTTCCAAGGAAACACTTAGCTTCTAAATTTTTTGCCACTTCTGGAGAATTTGAGGAGGCTGAGTTGGGAAACTGACCAAACCATTAACTGATATACAAGCTCAGATGATGTGTTGCAGGGAGGTTGATGCTTTCAGTATGTCATTTCCCATTAGTCTTTTTGCTGTTGTTCTTTCTTATCATCCTAATTTTTACTGAACTTCCCCACCCATCACTAAGGCAAGCAGAGTTAAGCGTCTGATTTGACCTGAGCAACTCTGCTCTGCCTTTTCAACTCATGACTGATCAAACCCAATCCACAATCTCTGGCACAGACCACAAAGGCTGGCTGGGGTCTGAGGAGTTGCAGTAACTACTGTCAAGTGTTTGCCCGACCCCTGTGATTTTACCCCTCCCCTTCTCATAAGGACATGTATCCTGAGATCAAAGGCCCTTCAGCGTTTTTATGGGAAGTCAGCTAGACGCATGTAGGCTGATTCAGAATACTGTGAAAGCTCTGGACACTTTGTGGAGAACAGGTCATCTGCCTCTGCAAAAATGTGTCTGTCTGTGCCAATGAATCCTTCTCCCCTTCAATTTTTCAAGGATCCCTGCTTGATGTAGGACTGTTTTTTCAGCAAAACTATGATAAGGTTTCTCTGATAGCATCATAAGGCTGCAATATGGAAAGAGCCAAATCAGGAGAAGGGATAAGAAAGCACATCACTGCTAAAAGGCACAGCTGTATTGCTGTGTCCTCTTTACTCTCCGTCTCTGTCACAGTTTCCAGCAGGGACTGGTGGTGCTTCTTGTCTTGGAAAGGGCAGCCCACTGCTCTGGCAGCAGCACCTTTACTCCCGAGTGTGACTGAGCCACTGCTCGTGTCCCGTGGAGGTGACAGTGGGGATCGGGGCTGGCATCCCACTGGGGCTGCTCCCAGAGTCAGGGAGTGATAAAGTGGGCTTGTTCAAAGGGAGGGAAAGGTAAAGCAGACCATGGCCTGTCCCAGCATGGAGTTTGGCTGCTGCGCTGTAACATCAGCATCGCTCAACTCCAGGGAAGGTTTCAGTTTCTGCTTCGGGCAAACTGCTGCAGTTACAGACAGAGCCACAAATCGAGGCTGCTTCAAGCGCAGCTAAAGCACATGGTACTCCTCTTGCAATCCTCCCAGATGGCTTTCAGACCCCAGGAAATTCAATGAAAGAATTTACGACTATTATTCCCAGTTATTTTACTATAAAGGAAAAAATTCTCAACCTCAAACCAAATTTACATCTAAGATGGTTGGTTTTATAGGTACCACCATATGGCTGAACTGCATTTTGCCTCACTGAGCAGTGGTTTCTTCCTTCTCTTTTTTTTCTTTGTTTTTTTTTTCTTTCTGAAGGTAACAGGAATGAACTGCAGTGTGAATTGCCTTCTTGTCTGCTTGGGGGACCAGCAAAAATTTGATTGCTTCACAGAGGTCATTTTCTTGCAGTGGTAGAGTGGAGCTGTAGCTAGTAAATTTGCAGATACCCTAGGGGTGGTCCTTTAAGCCAGGTATGGATGTAATGTGGTGGACACCCACACAAGTTTCACAGTATTCTTACAGCTAGATAAAAATTGTAATGAAAATGAAAAAACAACCCAAATTGTGTGAAATTTTCAGTGGGAACCAAGCGTCTGCTGACCTGCTTATGCAAACACAGCCTTGGGGAACTGCTGCCCTAGCCCTGTGGTGGGGCTGTTGGGGCAGAACAGCAAGTGGCAGCTTTCTGGTGAAATGTGGGGGCTGGGCCCTGAAGTTTGACATGCAATAAGCAGAAGCACAGCTGGACAACAGGTCAGAGATGATATCTGAGCTAGAATACATCTTCTTCAGTTCAGATAGATGTTAGGAGCTCATGGCAGAGTGCTAAAAAGGGCTGCCTGTCCTCGTGGTTTGTGCTGTTGGTGCTTGTCTGTGGCATTAAACCCTTGCTGGTCTGGTGCATCTTCTGTTCATCCCCTTCCTGAGCCTCTCTCCTGTCCTCTCGCTGTCCTCATGACCTTATGTTTAGATCAGCTGTCAGTTGCCATTTTGAAAAGAAAAGCAGCTCTCAGAGCTTTCGTACTGATAACACAGTGTGGGCTGCAATGAAATAATTTCCTTCTGTATTTATTTTTATTTTTTGGCTGAATTATTTTTAATGCTTGCTGCTTTGTCCATTCAGGAACCTCTACATTGCTTTTCAAGTGCATTCTTTTAACCTTTTCTTCCCATCCTGTCTCTGTGTCTTCATTTTTTACGATGTGCTTAAACAACATTGACTTAACCCACATGCCCCTGGGGAGAGGATTCTGCAGAGCCTTCCCTTTCTGCTCCAAAGCATGGCTACAAATACAGTTGGTCCTGCTCTTTGTGGAAAGCACATCCTGCTATCCTCAGCAGCAGAAATTTAACCAGATACTTCACCCCAATCATGATGGGTTATTTACTGGCCACAGAGAAAGGGTTATTTTCTGGGACTCCAGATAAGGCTGGGGCCAGGAAACAGCTTGCAGTTGTCTCTGCAAATTCATCTAGTCTCTACCATAGTGTTTTGCTATTTCCTCCCTCGTTATCTTCAGAGCAGAGGCTGTCAGGAAGGGGCAGGCTGGCGAGGGCAGCTCAGCCTCCCTGAAACAGACTTTTCCCACATCCTCACGATCTTGTGAGGACAGCAAGCCAGGCTCTGGCAGCCCCTCTGTCCCTCTCTGGCAACACATGAAGAAAGTTGTCCTGTTTTCCCCACTCAGCCCAGAGAGCTCTAAGAGCTTTCTAATCAGCTCACTGTCAGCCTGTTTCCTCTCATCATTTAAAATGAGACCGTGCTAAGTTTACAGCTGCCAAAGCTTTTGCTTGGATTCAAAACACCGAGTGTTTGAGAGGCAGGTTGTAACTGCCAGGGTGGATTTCTAAGGAGGCAGAACTCGGGGGAAGATGGGCCTTTTCCTCTTGTCAAAAATACTCTAAGTGGATGAGAAATCATCACCCTGGCCAACAAGTTTTACTTGCAATTGTTCTCTTTGAAAACTGGCTGCTGATTTTTTTCCCCATGGTCAGATGCATACCTTTGTAAGTGAGATGACCTAAACGTCCGTGCAAATAGGTGAAATTCCCACGGGAGGTGAGTGATGGTGTGCTTTTGGTTTTATTGATGCATATGCAGGAGACTGCAGGTTTTTCCTGCTCATGGTTTTAGAAACCTCACTGGTGTATGCGTGCTCAATGCACACACTTCGCTGACCTGCTTCTGCTGCTCCAAACGTGAGCACTGGCAGGGCTGAGTGATTCATCTTAGCCATGAAGAGGCAGCTCCAACTTTTTTTCACAGGTGCCCAGGATGCCTTTGAAGATTATAAAAGCCAGGCAAAAATCTTAAAAAAACATGCTTGGAAGCACTCATTTTGGTGACAGTCTAAATTTTCAGAGAGTCTGCACCTCTCTTTTTCAAAACAGTCTTCCAAAGCAATGGCAAATGAGATGCAACATGCAAAATCACCAACCGCATTTGAAAAACATGGCATAAGTTAGTTACCACTAATGCAAGCATGTGCCCATTATACCAGCACATTCATCATCTATGACAGACTCCTTTCTAGCTTAGACAAGGTACTGAGAGGATACTAACTTGTGGAATTCAACAGGAACCTTTCTTCAATCTCCTCTTGACTCTTCACTTCATCCACACACACAGTGAAGGTGTTTTACACTGGCACAGAGCAAGGGCAGGCAGCATGTTGGTGCAGCCCTTTGGAAAATGGCCTTTCTCACACATTTGAGAAGCTGTAGGTAGCTGAGCCTGGATACCAGGACCAGTCTGAAGGACAAACTGGAGTCAAATATAGTCTACACTTCTAAAAAAGTTAAAAAATGCTACATCCATCCAACATGTGTTGTACGAGTCTTGGTGCCTGACTTGTGCTGTGGTTCCACTCGATGTGGAAAGCAGACAATATGCAGGAGGAGGGTGAAGTGCACCAGGGGGGACTTGGGGGGCACGGAATACAGGGATGGTGAAGGTAATAGTGGCACAGGGGTGGGATTTGGGGCAGGGTGGTGTGGGATATGGTCTCTTGGATATAGGCTGCATGGGCTGGAGGGAGAAAGAGGGCAGGACCTAGGTTACAGGTTCATGGGTAGAAGGAAATGGGACATTTACGTATTTTGGAGACACTTAGAATTCCTCTCCCAGTCTTGTTGAGATCTGTGCACCCTCTAAACTGAATGCTTTAGGGTTTGCTTTTAGGGAAGAGTTGGGATTTAGAGTCTTAAATTCAGAGTTGCAAATGCCCCAGAGATGGTAACTGTACAGATTGCACAGCAAAGCATGGAAATGGGAAGAGGGGCCCCTTATACTGCCCACTTTCAGCATTTGTTAGGAGACACATGCTCTTGAGAAAAGGGCTTGTTGTGGGCAATGACATTATTCCCAATACATTCCGCTCATACCACATTAATGTGGAAAAAAATTCCTTTCTGCTGGTATGTCATTGACATTTAGTATCAGTTATTGAGTATATTTGATCTTCTATGTTCTGAATTTCATGAAAATCAAAGTGAATATATTAGTTTTCTTGAAAGTGTTGGACAGCTTCAAACAGAACTTGCACTACATGTATAATACATAATTGTAAACCCGGGATTTACACAAGGAAATTTTGCAGCTGAAAATATACCCTGACATAAACCTGTCTGTTTTTTATGGCACTCTCCTTTTACCCTACTTTAGACGTCTAAAAAATATAATATCTATAGTAACATGTATTTTAAAGTAATGATACCAACATTAATAGGACAAATTATGATGCAATATTTAGACTTCATTAGTTTCTTTAAAGTATTTCTTTCACATTACAAAATGTCATTTAGGAAAACTGGTTCTTTTTTTTGATGTGGCTTAATTCCCCTCTACCTATGGTTACTAAGTTTACCATGTAAAAAGAAACAACAGTTCTTTTTAACACCAGACTACCTACAGGATCAGCAAATTAGTTTAATTTCTTCTGGTGCTGGAAATACATAAGCTTTAATCATGAATCAGATACACACCCTCTGAAATATGTTAACTCATCAAAGCAAAGGGCCCACTAGCTTTTAAAGAGAAGCCTTATTATACATGGTATATAATACCTGATATTTATACTATATAGTTTGGTTTCAGTTACGGAGTTTGATGTGTATATACATGTGTTTGATGTGTGTATATGCATATACACTGGTTTCAGTTCAGGTGTAATGCTGACCTACAGGAGGCTGGGTTGGGCCGCCTGATGTTCTCTTTCAGCCTTCTCTAGATGTATGAAGAAGTAACGTGGGTGCTGTTCTTATAACAATTCTTCACAGATTTTATATTTTCTCAGTCTTGGTAAAGACTTGAGTTTATTCAGGTTAATTTTTAGCAGTGACTATTCCATGGAGTAAAGGGATTATCCTTTATTGCACTGTCCTTTTGCTGCATTACAAATGAAGCTGGAATGGGTAACCCAGGAGGATGCAGCAACATAGAACATTGAGGAGTGAAGTTAGGAAAGCCAAAACCCAAATGGAATTGAGTCTGGCCAGGAATGCTAAAAACCAAGAAGGGCTTCTTTAGGTATGTAGGTGACAAAAGGTAGCCTACAGAAAAAGTGGGCCCACTGCTGAATGAGATGGGGGACCTGGTTACACACGATATGGAAAAGGCTGAAGTACTGAGTGCCTTCTTGCCTCAGATGGCACCCATGAAAGCTGAGGAACCTGGCAAATGTTATTGCAAGGCTACTGTTGATAGTCTTTGATCATGGCAACTGGAGAAACACTCAAAGACTGGAGGAAAGCAAATGTCATGCCTATCTTCAAGAATATGGCAAGAAGGACCCAGAGAACAGCAGGCCAGACAGTCTCTCCTCAGTCTCTGGGAAGGTAGTGGAGCAGCTAATCCTGGAAACCATTTCCAGGCACAGTTGGGAGAAGGAAATCATCGGAAGCAGTCTGCATGGCTTCAAGGGGAAGTCATGTTTGACCAACTTTAATAACTTCTACAATGAAATGACTGGCTTGGCAAACGAGAGGAGAACAATGTATGCTGTCTACCTGGGCTTCAGGGCCTTTGCCCTGTTGATGTATGGCTGAATGAGTGGACAAGCTGGACTGAAAACTGGCTGGGTCCAGAGGATGATCTGTGGCATGAAGTCTAGTTAGAGGGCAATAACTGGCACTATACCCCAGGAGACAACTCTGAATGTGGTCCTGTTTCACATTTTCTCTAATGATCTGGATGATGGGGCAGAGTGCATCCTCAGCAAATTTGCTGATGACACAGA
Organism: Lycocorax pyrrhopterus obiensis; assembly: GCA_014706295.1. Lineage (NCBI taxonomy): Eukaryota > Metazoa > Chordata > Aves > Passeriformes > Paradisaeidae > Lycocorax > Lycocorax pyrrhopterus. The sequence continues at coordinate 15,836,904 of JACSVZ010000002.1, read as the reverse complement.
CCTGGGAGGAGTGTTTGATATTGCAGAGGGTGGTGCTGCCATCCAGAGGGACCACAACAGACCGGAGAAATGTGCTGAAAGAAACCTCATGAAATTCCACATGGATAAGCACTAAATCCCTCACTTGGGGAGAAACAATCCCACGTGCCAGGGTATGCCGAGGGTCACCTCACTGGAAAGCAGCTTGGCAGGAAAGGACCTGGTGGTGCTGGCAGATACCAAGTGGAATTTGAGTGAGCAATGTGCCTTTGCAGCAGAACAGGCCAATGGTGTCCTGAGCTGCAGGAGACAAAGCATTGCCAGCAGGTCGAGGGGGTGATCCTTCCACTCTGCTCTGCACTGGTGAGTCCACATCTGGAGAGCTGTGTCCAGTTCTGTGTTCCTCAGTACATGAAAGACATAGACACACTGGAGAGAGTCCAATGAAAGGCCACAAAGATGATTAAGGGACTAGAGCATTTAGTCTCTGAGGAAAGGATGTGGGACCTGGGACTGTTTAACCTGGAGATAACTGAAGGGGGGTGTGTGTGTGTGTGTAATCTTATTAACATATTTAAATACCTGAAGGGAGGGTGCAAAGAAGATGGAGCCAGACTCTTTTCAGCAGTGCTCAGTGACAGGTTCAGAGGGTATGGGCACTGACTGAAACCCCAGAGGTTCCCTCTGAACCTCAGGAAACCCTTTTTCACCGTGAGGATGACCTAGTACCAGCACAGGTTGCCCAGGGAGGTGGTGGAGTCTTCATCCTTGGAGACACAGTCCTGGGCCGCTGGCTGTAGGTGGCCCTATTTGAGCAAGGGTTTTGGACCAGCTGACCTCCAGAGGTCCCGTCCAACTTCAAACATTCTGTAATCCTGTGCTTATATTAAATTTTAAGCCCTTGTTCGATTTTTCCATGATCACTGTGTCAGGAAAACCTTTACTCAGCTGCATCTGCAAAAGTGCTGCAAAACATTGTCCATCTTGTCCCACTTTGTGCATGGAAGAGAGTGGGATTTACTTGTGCAATGGATGTATTTTCTATTTTTAAAAAATCTGGCCCATTGTTTTGCTCCTACAGCAAATCACCAGAGTGTGTGAGCCCATCTGCTTTTAAGAATCCTTATTGTTCCTCTGGGAACAATAAACAGCATGCTACCAAGAGCCTGTGAAACTGGATTGTAGTTTTCATGCATTTCTGTTCACAAACAGACAAGTAACTGAAACGTTTGTGTGCAGGAGAAGGGCTGCCTGGGTGTTTGCCTGGAGATGTTGGGCATCTCTGCATTTCCTGTGCCTGGCAGGGAATGGGGGTCCTAACATAACCTTACATGTTTTGGAGAGATTCCCTCTCCACATCCCAGGGTTTGGCATTAGTAATTTCCCTACTGGCCCTATTAGGATGGAAAGAAACTCCCCTGTGTTTCTTCCTGTGTCCAAAGAAAGGCAATGCATCTGGTGAATGGTCTGGATCACAATTCTGATGAGGAGTGGCTGAGGAAACTGGAGGTATTTTGTCTGGAGAAAAGGAGGCTCAGGGAAGAGCTTATTGCTCTCTACAACTACCTGAAAGGAGGTTGTAGTGAGGTGGGGTCTGTTTCTTCTCTCAGGTAGCAAGTGATAGGACCAGACTAAATGACCTCAAGTTGCACCAGGGAAGGTTTAGATTAGATATTAGGAGAAAAATTCTTCACTGGAAGGGTTGTCAAACACTGGAACAGGCTGTCCTTGGAAATGGTTGAGTCACCATTCCTGGAGGTATTTAAAAGTCATGTAGATGTTGGCATTTCAGGAAATGGTTTAGGGGTAGAATGGGCAGTTCTGGGTTAATGGCTGGACTCAATGAACTTCAAGATCTTTTCCAACCTAAATGGGTCTGTGATTCCCTCTAACGTCTGGGGGTCCAAATCATTGCTCCTGGGGCAGGTCTTCCCTGCTCCATTTGGCTTTGCCATCTCCAGATAAACACCCCATCTTTGCCAGCCTCACTCAAATCACCATGATCTACCTTGAGGGGAGAAGGGGGATTCTCATCATAAACAGAAGAAAAAATGTCAGAAGCCCAAGAATGCAATTGCAATCCAAGCCAAGGCCTAAACCCCAAACTGCCTGGTGCTGCTCACCTGTGGTTTCTGGGGTCCATCCCAACTTCCTAGACCAAGAGCAGGTAGATTCAGAGGGCTCCTTTCTCCATACCCCCTGCTAGATACAGAATGAATGAAAGAAACGACATGATCCAAGGGACTGTGGACTACCAAATACAGAGATTTTTTTTTAGTGCTGCACGCTATTTAACCTCAATGATTGATGGATGTGGGGAATAGATGGGACTGCTGCTGAAGACCAACACCCTCAGGCCTTCAATTAAGGCATCTGAAGTCACAATAAATTTTTCTGGGCAAGCAAAATGAGAGACAAGTAGGTCCCACTAGTTCCAAACAAATCAAATGGCCTTTATCTTTTGCTACATTGTAGCTCTTCTTTATGCATCACAAGGAAGCAGAAATAGCTCAAATCCATGAAAGAGTTTCCAAGTATCTGTAGTTACCTGGGACTCTTTGACTCGCTTCAATCAGGAATGCCAAGAAACTGTGTTTGTAATCTTGCCAGCCACTAACATGGGAGCAGCTCTGCAGGCACAAATTGAAATGTGACCTAATCAGAGAGCTGCGGGAGAAGCAAGATGATTAAAAAGGAGGCACATTGGATGTGACGGAGATCAATGCAGACAGGAAAGGAAAAGGAGATCAGTAGTCTCTTTGAGCTTGCTTAAAATCAGTCCTGCCCAGTAGGGAATATTGGCGTGAATGCAGCAGTGAGTTCTGAAATGAGATGAACAGTTTATGTCAAAATAATGCAACAAATTCCAGCCCTAAGTAAATGTAGGAACACAAGTTCTGTGCTGTGCCTGAGGCCCCGATCCTGTGGATGATTACATGCATGAAAAGGCCCAGTGAATGCAGGTCTATTCATGCATGCACAAACACTCACAGGACTGGGGTTTTATTGTGCATCCCCTGCAATCTACTGGATGGTATAGACATCAGCCTGAGCTGTGGCCCGTGTTTTCTCAGGAATAGTTAGAAAACTAAACAAAACACATAACAAACCTGAGGCACATTTAACATCTGAGTCACTGAAAGTTTGTACAGAACACACATGTATACAAAACTGGACAAGTTTATTTTCCACAAGGCAAGCCGGTTTTGTAATTTTTTTCAACTTATAAGGAAAGGAAAGAAATTCCTCCCCCTCTTCTCTGCCCATACATTTCCCTTGTTTGTGAGTCTTTAGAAGGCTATGAAGCTGCACCAGGAGCAAACAAGAACTTTCTTTAATGAATAAATATTTACAACTGCCAACTTGGATACCTTAGGCTGAGGTTGATTTCTTTGAAACATGCACCGAAACTCTCAGGACTTGATCCTGCCCAGACGGAAACATGTGTCTTGGAGCAGCAGCTGCTCCTCATAACGCATGCCTGAAATCCTGAGCAGGACCTCAGAGCACTTTGACTGAACTGGATTGGACTATTTGTGCTGGATAACTCAAACCTTTCTACGTGTGCCATCAGAATGCATCTGTTTCACTATACTTGGTGTGCTTCCTTAATTCTTGTAATTCTTTGGTGTAAAACTTCTCATTTGTTTGGCCAGTGCTTTCCTGGGGCCAAAAGTTGACCTCTGAAGCATGAGCCTGAGGCTGGACAGTGTCAGCCAAGGTGAATCTCTTGCTGTGGGGCTGATTGTGAGGCTGCAGTATTAGTGATTCCTCAGCTGGGCAGCTGGGGAAATGTCAGGGTATGTCAGGGTTCTTCCTGATGTCCTTGGCTAATTCTGATTCTTGTGTGGTAAGAGAATTGAGATGAAGGGGCTAAACAAAATAATATTTTTTCGAGGTAGGAAAAAAATTGCACAAATTAAGAACTTAAAATAAGAGTCTGATATAAGGCTGCTGGTAATAAACAGAACAGAAGATGATTTGGCAAGTCTGAAATTGTAATGCAATATGTCCCCAAGTGAGGCATATTTGTAAGCTTACTGGAATGCCATTATCTGAGGAGCCCTCCTTTTTATTTATGATCTTGACTCTCAACAGCATATAATTTAAGGTCTCAATGAATTGTGTAAAGGGCAGCATTCACAAGTCATGAGATAACTTCTCAGCTTCCTCAGTGAGGGACCCTGTCAGCCAACCCCTGTGACTTCACTCTCTCCACTCTCCGCTCCTCAAAGACAAGGGTGAGTGCTGGGTCCATCTGGTGGGTTGCTCTGTTGGCAAGGAGCTTCATTTCAGCTCCCAGTGATATGATGGCAAACAGCTCCAACAGCATGTTTCCTGTAGATGAGTTTCTAGTATCTCCGGACTCTCTAGATCTCAAGCCTGGGATCAGATCTGGGAATATAATGCACAAAACTGCCCATGCACGGAAATCAGAGCGGAAAAGGTGAGAGCTCTGCGTGCCTCTGCTGGCGCAGTCCTCTCCAGAAGAGCTAGTCACACCAGTCTGGAGGGTCTTGTTTCATTGTTTTTTCTGTGAATTTTTCTTTTTGGTACAACGGGAGTTGCTCAATACTTCAAGCAACAAAGATTAATGGAGCAAATAGATTGTCCTGATTCCTTATGAGGGAAAATATCACCATAAATTTACTTCTACCTTTACTTTTCAGCTACCTCTGCTTTTCTGTGCACTCAGATGTTTTGGCTGTGGCTCAGAAGCCCAGTCCTGCTGCCACATGAAAGCTCAGGGAGCCAGGAAGGATATCATCACCATGAGAAACTGAACTCATAGAGAACTGGAAAAGCCTTTTGGTTCTGCCTCAAAATGTTCCTGGAATGGGATTTCAGGGCTCAAACTGGATGCAGTTTGCTGCAGTCAAGCTGTGCATGGTGCCACTAAATGCCTTCTTGTCCATCCCCTGAGTGCCAGTACATGGGTGCCAATGCCACAGTCACACACATTTCCATTTCACTGATGCTGTTTCTCTCCTTTCCCTGTCACTGAGCATTTGGTTAGCACCAGGGAAGGTGCTACATCTGCCCCGTATCAGTGCCTTTACGTCCCACCCCCCACCCACCTCTGGCAGATGGTGCCTTGCTCCTGGCACCAATTACCTAGGATGAAAATCATGCTGAGAAGAGCAGTGTCTCCCAAGTTATAATTGTGAATGTGGGTGGACCCCTTTGCCTGCAGCCACCTCGGGTCTCTTTGGTGCCCTCCACTCCCACCCTTCACCCCTGCCCCCGCCAGGTCTTCCCTGGATGTTCAGTCCCTGTCAGCCATGACCAGCCAGGTTTCTGTGTGACAGGGGCACGTCTATGCTGCAGCACAGCCCCCTGACCCATGTCAGGTCTATGCCTAGCTGTGACTTCCCAGTGCACCCCCAATTTATGCCTTTGTGACCAGGCTAGGGATTTCTACATGGATCTGCTGAAAATGTGGTTTAAATCTTGAGCCTGGTAACTCCTGTTGCAGAGAGAGCTCCAGGGGCAGCATACAGTTGTGTGCACAGGAATAGAATCCTCTCCGGAAGTTAACAGGTTTATTCTTTGTGGGTAGCAGTTTTGAACAAGAATTCCTCCCCACTTTGACTTCAGAAGTGTGGACACCAGCTCCCACTTGTAGGCTCTGGTGCCCCTCTACCCAGCCCTGTTTACACTGAGCTGATGATCAGTATAAAATCCTGGTAGAGAAACACTGACAGATAACTTATTTCTCCAATAGTTAAAGGAACATGGTAAAAGAGTTTGTTAACTAAAAAATCAGTCCACACTTCAGAGCATGATAATTCAGTTCAGGTGTACCTCTTGGATAATAAACACTGTCCCTCCCACAACAAAACATGCTTTCTGTCACATTTGTCACTGAAAAACTTCCTTTGAGAAAGGGGGAAAACAACTAGATCAGTCCAAAATGTGTAGCTACTTCTTCTTTAACTCTGAAATGGCAGCTAAGTGACCAAAATACTTTAAGAACTAGAGAAAAGTGCTGTAAATCCCCTTCTCACTCAGCAGGTTGTTACTATGGAGTGATATAACTTCGGCATACAAGACCAAATAAAAAAACAAAAAAGCCAGAAGATAGTAATGTGACCCAGCTTGTTCTGAGTCTGTATGTTGCAGTAACATCCTCTTCATGACATTTTCAATTGAAAAAATAATTATACGGTACAGTTGATTTATTCAGAGTTTCTGTTTTTTCCAAGTGGAGTCACTCACTCACAGTGTGAGTTTCACCAAGGAAATGCTGTTAGTGCTCTCTGCCCTTAAACCTGCTCGTCCTGAGGAAGTGTGCTTGAGCTGGATGCACAGATGCACAGACTGCCTTGTTCCGCAGTTTTCAAAGCTTGTTTGTTTGTTTGTTTGGCTTTTTGTTTTGTTGTTGTTGTCCATGTGCTGCATTCTGGGAGAGGAGGGAGAAAAGGACACTTTACGTGTCCTTTTACGTGGGAAGGACTCCAGCCCTGCGCAGGCAGACGTGGTCCAGGGGCAGAGGTTGCACAGCTTTGATGCATCTCCTGTGGCCCACTGGGCCTTGGAGAGAAGCTCACACTGACTCAGTGCTTCTGGCTCACTTGCTTTCTTACTCACCTGTGCAACTGAGACAATTGCTAAGATGAAATGTAGGTAGTAGCATTTGTTTTAAACACAAAACCAAATCCCAAACGCTCCCTAACAAAATGGCCCTTCTTGTTTTTAAGATAATTCATGTCAGAATGAAATGTAAGGTTAGCCTGGCTTTTTCTCAGCTTGAATGCATACTTGCCTGTTGTCTGCCTACCCACCATGTCCAACGTAAAAAACAAACCAGCTGTGCTGCCACTCTGATAGGTAGCAGTCCAGGTTTGCCTCTGGGCAGATATTTACTGCTACATCTGGCTTTGCTTTACCATACTGCTAACCTCCCTTTTCCTTTCTACATTTATTTTGTTTTTATTAAATTTCCCCCCAGATACTCTAGTTTGTATTTCTAATGTCAACAATTGCTTTTATCACAGATAATAACTTCCTCTGACAAAAGCTGTGCCATCCTACATGCATTTCAAATCCATTTAATGGACAAATATTGAAGTACAATATTTGGCCGTGCATGCAATTGTATGTATTTATAGTAATCAAATTCTAAGGCATGAGAGCCAAGAAGTAAGTTGGTTGCCATTTTCTTAATCATGTATTTAGCTGACAACTTCTACTGAAGCGTAATGAAGTTTGCATTGTGCTATTTTGATGTTTATGAAGTAATTTATGTGGTATGCTTAAGCTTTCTATAAAAACAGCTATAAAACACAAACTGTTCCTTTAACTTGCCACAATAAGTAAAATCTGTACCCTCTAGAGAGAATAAGAACCTATTGATATATAGATTGGAAAAGGAAACTGGACATCTCAATTAAAGAAGACAAATGACTTCCTTTTTATTAAGTAGGACACAGAAATTGTATCTTGTCTCCTTTACCAATAATGCCACAGGCATTATGGAATTCATTTGCCCTTCTGGAGCTTTGTCTCCCACATATGCAATATATCACAAAGGGACTATGAGATGGAGCAGTTCTTGCAAGAAATGTCGAGACCTGTGCTTGGAAGGTACCAGAAAAGGCTATATTTATGTATTTGGTTTATTTTGGTTGGAAATTAAAAGTGACATAGCTATTTCTTCCTTTGGAATGAAACGCACTTATCAGAAATGGTCTGGATTCACTTCACCAACTGGTGTTTTCCTCTCTGGCATGTACTAAGTGAAGAAAGGCAGGATATCCATAATACTCTGTTTAGATGTAGCTTCTGTTAGCACAGACAGCTCAGGACAGCAAGAACATTTAATTTTCTTTCTGTGTCTACATGGCTGCAGATGAACAACTTCCTTGAGTCATTCACATGGGCCTGACTTGGCCTGTACATTTTTGGCATCTGCAGTAAAGTTTACTGTCTTCCCTGATTCCACTGCATCAGGGTAAGAGTTTTTCAGTCACAGATCTTTCCTGAGGTATCTTAATCACTATCTGGCTTCCTTGTACCCTCTGACAAGTGTTGCTCTCCACTGGTGATGTTGTCACCATGCCATCGAACAAAACCCACCTCGCACTGAGACTTTGCCTGGCTTTCCTAACAGAGCTTAGGAATATGCTGCCTTGGCCTCCCTTGGCTACAGACATTTTCTACAGCATCTCACGCACAGCAGTTGCATGGGAATCCTGATGCATTTTTTCTGTGAGCTGACAGGGCATTGTCTGTCAGATCATGACATTCAGGAGGTACCTTGGCAGGCAACTGATAATGCTTGAGGGAGTGTATCTGCAGCCAGCACATATCCTCTTAGCTTGTATGTAGCTTGCAAAGTTGAAGCTTGCAGCTCAAAAAGTCACTTTACCGTTGTATTTTCTCCCCCCAGTACTGTTACAAACTGTGCCCTTTCCCGTGTGCTTTTTTTTCATGCAGACATTTTTCACATGATTTCTTGGATCACCTCTGGAAACCTTCTTCACCTTCTTATCTGCTTTGCTCTGTATCAGGTTTTCTGGGAACACCATGGTTTGTGAAATAGCTTAACATGAATAATGGTCACATCGGATTTCAGGCTGAATCCTTTTGTTGACAGTATCAGGAGTATCCATTGCTCTGATAACTAACTCCTGGTTGCTCTTCTAGCACTGTGCTCAGATCACCAGCAAACACTGGACCCATTCGCTGCTGTGTGCCCTTCTTTGTGGACCCTGATCTTGAGCTTCACACAGTTTTATGCTTTGGGTCCCTTTTCTGACTTTCAGTATATTCGAACTGCAGAAAAAGAGTGGAAGCAGTGTCCAATACCCGTGTAACCTCCTGCTCTGAGCATCTTGTCCTGGAATTGATCCCACCCCACTCTTCAAAGTATTTAATGTCTCCGCTCTGCCATGGTGCATCTAGACGGTCCTGTGGGAGCACAGGTGTTGAGGGTAGTCCAATGTCACGTTTGAAATCTTGGCTAAGGCGTGGGTGTGGAGCTACCACACAGGTCATGAGCTTTTATCCACTTCCATGCGTGCTGGATTTGTGACTCCACTGCACAGCTCCTGCTCATCAAGCCCAGCCGTGCAACAGGGACCTCCTGGCAGTGCTGACATCCTCACACTTACCGTACCCAAGCTGTAGAGATGCTTTGATTTCACTGTAACCAATGCTGGGTGGAAGTGCTCTCTACACTGTTTCTACCTCTTGCTCTCTTCTTTACACTCACAGTCCTGCCCTGTGCAACTCCAGACCCATGCTGGCTCACCCCTTTGGAGGCTACACTGTGAATCCATTTGAAAGTAAATACAGATTTTAAAAGTAAAAAAAATTTTTTTTTCTTACATTTTTTAAAGATGGTTTATCTTCTTAATCTGTATTTGATCTTACCACAGGAAGAGGGGTATTGGCACAGAGTCAGGGCCTGTGCAATACAGTACCAGAGTGGGAATGAGAAATGGGAACTGACATTACATTCAGGAAAACAGCAAAAGCTGACTTTGCTGCATGTTTTAAATGAGGAACCCAGAGCCTGTGACAAGCCGATCTGCAGTCTCTCTTCGAAGGTGAAGAAAAGCCTTCATCCTCTTAGGAGCTTCCCAGCCACATCATGAAGCAGGATACAAAGGCTTTTTGACATCACTGGGAAAAAATGAATCCTCCCTTTGCATTTTTGTTACTGTGCTCTCTGGGGCTACTGGTCTGGATGCTGAGGTGTATATTCTGCCTTGGCAGCATGTGAAGATTTTACAAGGAGAGCAAACTCCCCATTTTGCTGATGATCTTGGGGAAATGGGAGCAGATTGAAGGTTGCTGTTTATCATCAGAGATCTCATGGGTCCCTCTCTGTGGTTTGCTCTGGATGGGAGCAGCCTCTGTATGTTTAGTTTTTGCTTAGAATAGATGTGTAATAGATCTTTCTGGAGAAAACACTTGTTGATTAGAGGAGAAGCCAGAGATGGGCAGACTGGGAAAGGTCAGAGCTCTGGAAAATGTTTGTCAATTTGAATCTGTTTAAAATTGGGCAAAATAAGTGGGTGTGTGGGGCTAACCAGATGGTTTGTTTAGAGAAATTCATCTTAGAGGCTTTTGAGCCTGGTATAACCAGGAGTGCTCTTTTCAGGACACCACTAGTCCTTTCCCAGCCTATACAAGGTGCTAAGATTTTGGTTACACCACTGCCTGGGCTTTTCCAGCCACTTACTCCACTAAAATTCAAGTTAGAACCTCTGTGTCACAAGGAAAGTAGTGGCAAGGGCCTTTCTGGTTTATGTGTCTGAATAAAAGCACATTCATTGAGTTGACCTACGTGCTGTCCTTTCTCTTAGTCTGTGCTGTGTTTGCTGATACAGTAGAGTCCCTTATCCAGCTCCCAGGCTAGTGGAAAGATGCTCCTGAGGTCTGCAAGCAGCCAGAGAAAAATAACTATTTACAGAGAAACAGAGTAGCAACTCAGGAGGATTGAAGAGTTTTAGCAAATGTTTAAAATTTGCATTTCTAGCCTATATGTAGCCTACCTACATATAGTTTTTGTATTCTCAGAAACTTTTAGGCAGTTTTGAGATATACTGGCTGGCTATAAAGTTTACATTGCACTTCATAATTTGAGAGACACATTAGAAAATCTTGTGTCTTGGTGTTTTTTTTCCCCCAATGTGCAGAGACCTATCCTGTCTTACTTGGTTGCCTCTTGTTAAAGAGCCTTGAAACACCATCTCCTGGCACCTCTAGGAGTTTGTCGTTTCATACAAAATTTATCATACTTGGAAAGACCTGAGTGCATGAGTTTAAAATCAGATTTCCACAGTTGTGTGGCAGAGGGAACTCACAGGAGGAGAGAAAGAGCCAAGAATATGACTGAAGCTGTATCACTTTGAAACCAGAGGGAATACTGGTGATACTTGCTTGTTTTCAAACTGAAGCAACTCTGACACAGCTTGTCTGTCAGTTGTGAAACAAGTTTATATTTTGTTTTAAAACCAGTTAATTTATTCTACAGGTTGAAAATGCTTCAGCCAAGTTTTCTTCACTATGGAAGCAAATTCTTGACACATCCTAGCTGATGATGGCAAGGAGACAAAGCCTTTGCTTTTTTTTTTTTGTTTTGCCTTGACACAAAAATGTTTGAGCTATTCAATTCCCATCCCTAATGAGGAGTTAGTTTTCAAACGTATCTCTGCCTGTCTTAGAGCATTGACACTTAGGAATTTGGAAAAATTTGTGTACGGAAGATTTTTTGCTAGTTTTCTATGGCATTTTTTCTCTGGGATTTGTGTTAATATTTTCCTGCCAGAATGCCCTGCTGGGCCTGTAAGAGCAAAGGCAAGGGCACTCAGCAGAGCTCCCAGGGCAGGAAGGGGTTTTGCTCACTGGGCATTCGGAGGCCCTGGAAGCGCAGTTTGGGTGGAGAGGACCCATTGGTACTGATCAGATTGGTGCCTCTTGCTGTAGCTCCACCAAGACTGCTGACAGCCACCATCCCTTCAACAGGGGAGGCTGGTGGGAGCATGCTGCCTGCACTGTGCTGGTGGCTGGGGTGGGCGGGTAGGGAGAGAAGTGCAACAGCTCTTTAAATTTCTCATGTAAAGCTAAGCCTCTGCCTCATGCTCATCCCCTCACCAAGGGGGCACCACAAAGAGGGGGGTCTTTATAAAGATCATTGATTTTCTGAAATGCACGTCCATCGGTAGGCAACTGGTTGGTGTTTCAGGGAATCCTGGCTCTGGTAAGCATGTTTTATGGGCCTGCTGTTGCAGTTGTTATTGCTAACAGATTTCCCACCTCTGCATCTCAGCAGGGGTACCTCATATCTCTCTGCAACTTGGGGTGATGTTTCCTCTTGTGAAGGTTGCATTTTGTGTCGAGGAGTTTCCAGGCTGCTGATCAGAAAATATGAACATTTCTGAATCTTCTTGTCAGGATAACAGCAGTGGGAATGCTGAAATAGTGACAGAGGAAAAAAAAAAAAGAGTCTTCTGGCCAAGGACTCCTGGCTGGAAGGTAATTTACATGCCGCTGTTATAAACTGTTGCACATGAACATGAGCTGATTTAGGTGGATGAGAAATCAAACCACTCCTCTCTTCAGAGCCCAAGCCTTCACATCAACCTCCATTGATGCCAACAAACTGAGTGAAGTCCAAACTTATCATTTGTATGGGCCTGAGTGGTTCATTCAGAAATGGTTGTGGCTTGAGAGCCATCATTGTCTCCTGTCTTCTGACAGTCACCTCCACACCAGCCTTTGGACAAGATGGTTGCAGAGCAGTTCTTTCCCTCTGGTGCAGAACCATGACCCCTTCCTCGTGGTACCTGTGCATAGGCACTATGTGGTGGTTTCCCCGGAACATCTGAGTAGCAAATCATTAATTGTGGGATACACCTTATTTAATTTTAGTAAGTGCTGTGTTGGAGTTTACAGCTGATTTAGGTACCCCAGATTGTTTTCATCATTCACTAGAGAAAGTGGTCCTTCTAGAGAGGTATTTTGGATGGAAGTGAGCATGTGGAAGAAGCTCAGTGCTGCACACCCAGAAACAGACACCCACCCTGTGACTAAGTCCCAACTGATTCAGAGCTAGTTATCCATGCATTCCAGGGGAGGGAGACTGGTGACTCCAGTGGATGGTTACTCCACTGTCTTGGAGTCCTCCCTTGCACTGTCCACAGAGACGGCCAAGATGACCCCAGCAGACTGAGCCCTCACCTTTCAGATGCTAGATGAGCTCAATCCCACTTCATCTGCTGATGGAACTGGAGGAGTCTGCTGTTGCCTTGCTGTAGCATGGCCCATGCCAGCAGGGCTTTGCCTCTGCCTTCTGGGATGTGTCACCATGTGAAGTGCCCACCGTCCCTCTGGCCTAAGAGTACCCTGGAGAAGGCAGTGCCACCATCAGCATGAAGTTCATGGTCTCTCCTCTGATCAGCATTTGAGAGCCATCCAGCTCTCCAAATCTCCGGCTGCCATGGGACTTCAAATCCCCTTCCATGGGATTTCATATGTTGCTCCAGGCAAATCCTTCAGCTGGGGATTAGCAGAGACGTCTCTCATGGCAGTAAAACACTGTCAGGAGTCTAGAGGGTCTTCCTCAGAGGGGCAATGTTGAACACCAGGGTACTCCCATGCTGGAAATAAAATAAGGTCATATTGAACTAGACGTGACCTGAATTCTAGCTCAGAGACTCACTGGGGTCTTACTGCTGCAGAACCACAAGTGGGCTTGAATTTCTTTCCCATCATGGAGCAAGGCAGCACTGGGAGACATGTCTATTGTCCAAAGCAGAGGAAATCACTTAAAAACTGCTAATGGGAAGAAGATGAGGTGGTAGAAACTGCCTGACTTTGCCTCTGGATCACAGTTCCTGCGTGCATTGAGGGAGAAGGTTGTGTGTCAAGCTTGCTCTCCTTTAATGAAAAATGCATTAGGGAGGCCAAAACATGAAGAGCTCTGTAAATAAAAGGCAAACAGATAAGATGCAGTTTCCTACGATCTCTCCAGAGTCACGTTGTCTCATCTTCATCATTTAATTAGAGATGCAAAGCTGAGTAAGTTGCCAAAGTAAACTGTCCCAAAACAGAACAAGTATTCTGGGCACAGAAGCAGTCTTCTGATAAGGTTTTACATTTTTCTGTGAAAAGAAATGTGAATAGATTTGCTGGAGGCATTTGTATTTTTTGTAAACTACGTGCACTTCTTTTGGGGTTTGTTTACTTTAGCAACATTGCTTTATTTTGACAAAGCTTTTCTAACAGCCGTAATATAGTTGCTGTATTTCAAATCACCTTGCACATAACTAAACAATCCAGAATGTATTTGTCACAGCTTGCAAACACTTCTGTAAACAGTTGACTTCATTTGTGTTCACTCAGACCATATTCAGCAACTTTCCTCATTATTTTTGTCTGAAACTCAGCTTGAAAGAATTGTTCTGAATTAGAAGTTGGAGGAACAGGTTTGAAACTTTTTCTTGCTAGTTCGTTAACCTTGTTTAATAGATTTTGTGGGAGAGTATTTTCTCCATACTGTGATTATTTAAGCAATAGTTTCTATTTTTTCAAAATATTTATAAACCACCAAGTTCCTCTGGTATTTATTGGCACCTTGGAGCAATTTATTGCACGTATAATGGAAAGGAATGGATAAAGTTACGTCTATTATAAAACCAGGGTATTTTTATTTGTACTTTAAATACCTTTGTGCAACTTCTGAAGCTGGTGTACAAAAGAGAGGGTTGTGCTCTTGTACTTGTTTATCTTTACTTTGTTAGTGGATTCTTTCTGGTGTCATGCTTTGTGCGTGGCTCAAAAAAAGTCATTAGGATTAGAGTCAAACATTAACCTTGTGACCTTCTTGTTTATATACCTACTGTAAGTCTGTTCTGCTTGTATTTCTGCAGTCACTAAAAGCAAACTTGTGTGCACAGTCCCTGGATGGCAGTGGGCAAACTGAAATGTTTGTCAAGATCACTGATACTAGATCCCTTCAATACCAAATCTTCAAAGGCATGTCAGTGGCTGAGATTAAATGAGAAGGAGGCTTTTAAAATGCGTGTCTGCCTCCCTTCAAAAATAGTAAACTGACAAAAATAGCATTGTGACCCAAGGTGGTGATGCACAGTGCAATAAAGGGAAGATGAATACACATTTTAATGTTGGCTCAGCTTGGTAAATGAATACAGGCTATAAAATACAAAGAAAAAAGCTTACCATCTGTCCCTGTCACAGTCCCAAGGCCAATGTACCTGGGTAAAACTGAAAAGGGCTGGAAATCCCAGATGTTCCTGCTGTTTTTGAAAGATTGTTGTTTCCACCATTCCTTGGGCTTTTTTGGAAGTGTCCTTCTCTCCACGTGTGGGAGAGGAAAATCACTGACTGTTCTTAGGGTGGAAAATGTTTGAATGCAGCTACAGTGGGTAATACCAAAGGATGGTGCTTTGGCTTATTAATTTCCATGTGTCAAGGCTTCCTGAAAACAGTAAATTGAGAAGTTGTGGAAAGCTTTTAGGCTTGTCCGTTTTTACCAGTAAAACGCGATAGGAAAATATTAATGTACCCCAGTGCCTCACGAAGCTGCGCTGCCAAGGGATGCTCCTGGGAAAGGGGTTGGGCACAGACGTTGCCACGGGGCAGAGGACTGCAGTGGTGCCAAAGGCTGGGTGCTCCTCCCGCTGCTGGCCTAACAGCTTTACAGGTTCCTTGGCCCTGCAGCTGCAGTGACCAAATGTCACAGATCTGCCTCCTCTGGGACTCACTCGGGGGTCATCGATGGCCAGTGAGTCCATCTGGCACAGATGCCAAATAACAGACAGATCCCTCTGTCTGTTGCAGCTCAGCCTGCATCTGGGAAAATGGAAGGAGAAAGACAAAAACAGGACTTCAGCTGGTGTAATGTGTTTCTTTTTATTCTGTGTTGGGCAGCACTGGATCATACCCTGGCTCACCAGAATGGGCTTGCTTGCTGGCTTGGCCATGGCCAGAGGGACGTTGGTGTGCAGGAGCACTCATCTGCCAGCAGCTCTTCTTCTGGCGATGTCCCAAAGGGACCTGCTGGGAGCCTGGCTCCTGCCCAGCTGCTGCAGCCCAGTGCCATCATGCACACCTTGACTGAGTACCTAAAGACACAGGCTGCTGTTGCTGCATTTAATCTTATTGATCATACCAGATGCTGCATCTTATCTCAGTGAGAATGAGACCTGGACTTCTCCCCTGTATGCCTGTTGTCATGTCCTCAGAATAAAGATTGCTGCTGGTGTGAAGGCAGCAGCAAGGCTGGTGCAGCCAGCCAGATCCCACAAACCTCCTTTCTTCCCTGTTCCCTCAATTTGTTCATCTGACTGGGCCACCCTTCTCCTACAAGCTCCCATTGCCGTGGTTGCAGCCGCCTCCTTCACTGGCTTCCCTTCCCATCCCAAGGCAAATGCATCTCACCCTCCTCCTTTCCTTCCCTCCTGTGCATGCTCATATGTCAGCTGTGCCAGACTCAGAAGAGAATATTTGATTGCAGCAACGTCCTTATGAGAGCAGAGTGTTCTGTAATTCCATTATCAAACACATCATGTGTTTTGATCACACAGGGAAATTAATTCAGTCCATCAGTGCATGTTTATTGCCAGTACAAACCTCAGCAAGACTTTTAAAGAAAAATCCCTAACAAAGCACTTTCTTTGTAAGTTGGTGTATTTTAAAATTGATACTTTTTTTTCCCAGTCAGTGAAAGCCTCAGTACTGCTAAGTCCCCAAACACTTAACAATCCCTACAGATACCCTTGATAGCATTGCAAATTTTGAACACCTCCTTGATGGATATCAAATACAGTTATCAATGCAAAAAGTGTTTGAGTAGGGCTCCATCTGTGGAAAAGTAGGGTCAAGCAGAGGTAACTTTCTGGTAAAAAGTGATCTCTCTAAATAATTTTTTTCTGCTTTTCACTGAATGGGGGATAGTGTCTCCAAGGTAGGGACTCCTTTCAAAGTGCAGATAAACACAAGCTTAGGCTGGAAAGAGATGTAAGAAAGCCAGAGAGATGTGTACCCAGATTAAATTTTTGCTCCAGTGAAACTATACTATGATTTTATATTATTTTCTTGCCTTATAGGGCAAGCTTCTGAGACATTCAGACCTTGTTTCATTTCTGCTCAATCTCTAGCAGATGTGAGAGTGACAGGTGAATTACAAAAGGGAAAAGTCTGTAGGAGATGACAGATGGCTCTTAACTGTAGACAAATTTCTCAGGGATGCAAAATAAAAGGACTAAAGAGAACAAGGAGCCAGCCTTGAGATAACAAGGTACTGATGTAAAACAGAGTTATGATGGCAGAGCAGGCTTTGCCTGGGGACTCTATGGATGTGTGGGGAGATAAGCAGATGGATGGGACAAAGAAGCAAAATTTCTGGAAACAATGAGACTTGGAAACCACTTCCTGCTGTCTGTCCCTGTCCTGTCCTGTCAGGGTCCTCATCCCTATTCCCCAGCACTTCTTTTCACTCATGCAAAACCTTCTATCCTTACTCCTTACTACTCTTTAAAACTTAAAAGGTTAATTCCAGTTCCGGGTCAGATATTGACTCTCCCAGTCAGAAAATGGGAATACTTGCCATGTGGAGAAAATGGTTCGATTATATGGGCAGACCTCCTGTTTGTACAAAAATGAGAAGAATGTTGGTTAAATAATATCTGCTAACCATGTGAATCAGATAATGTATAGAGATAATCTAGGGGGGTGTGTGTATACACGTATATTTGTGTGTAACCCCAGTGTAGCCCTCCATTGGAATCAGACTCCTTTGTAATCTTATGGTAACTTTATTGGAATGAGAAAACAGAGGAGAGTATTGTTTTCTAGCAATGTTTTAGCATTGTAAAGTAAATACTCCAGCAAGTATTTACTAGCAGGAATACTATTACCATGGTTAATGAAACTCTAATCAGTAAATGGAGCCAGCTGCAAACACTGGGCTTTTTTTTCCTTAAAGTGCTTAAATGTCCTAATAAGCATTTTCTTCCCTCAACAAAAAATATCTATTTTTAAGGCTGCAAACTGCAAGGAGGCCTATGAGACCATGAGTGCTGTGCTACAATCAGTAATAAAAATGCTACATAAAATGTTAGTGGAAAGTATAAAACTTCACTTCCGATATAAAGGTCTAACCTTTACTAAGAGCTTTGGGGTGTTAAAAAGGAGCCTGAGTCTCAGAAATGCCAACTATTGAGAATATTTAGGGTATGTGGTAAGTGTCTGTCATATGTTCCCAATAAATGGGCTATTGAATCATTGACCTGACCAGTAAGGGCAGCCTGTGTTGGGCAGAAGGGTGAGAGATGCTCACTGAAAACACAGAAGGGGTCATCTGCACAGCAATGCCCACCCATGGCCCCCAGCCCCATCTCTGACACTACTGAGGGCAGCCCCCAGTCTCCAGCATCTTTCTGCCTGCTCAAGATAAACAGTCTGAAGAGGATTTTCTCCAGCTTTCTAACATGATATTTCCCAGTGACTGTGTCTGGAGGGAGCCTTGGAGAGTGTGGACTCAGGCTTTGCAGCACTGCAGGAACTGGCTCCAGGAACCATCCATTTAAAATTTAATTTAGCATTTCTCTCTCTCTCTCCCCCAGGCCTCAGAGTCCCCTGTCCTCTTGCTGGGATGTTTTACAGCCCTTTGGCTTTGCAGAACTTCCATGCATAGCCTGCATTTGCCTGTGTGGGTAATAGCTGGCTGTGGGTGAAGCACAACTCTTCTCCAGTATTGTCCAAAGTGAATTTGAGGGTGGGTGAGGGACTGTTCGTGTGATCGAACTGCACACATCTAACGCAAGTAGTCTCTGCGGGAGCAAACCTCTCTCTGTTGGACTCCAGAGGGAAATCAGGATCTCAAATATAGGGGCTTTAACCTGTGCTCTAATCTGAAGTCTACAGCTGGTGGTTGGAATGTCTGTGAGAAGTGTCCTGGGCATCTCTGAACACATCCCCCTTCGGTACAGTTCTAATGGCATGCAGGGAATTGAGTGCTAAGTATCAACTCATTTATGTATTTGGGGAAGGAGAATAAACTTTGCAGCCAAGAGCAGTTTTCCTAAGATTGTTTTCCTAGTGTAGCTCCCTGCATCCTTGGTTGTGTTTATGAAAAACCATTTTTGTTTACTTGGAAAAACAAACCACAAGAGTCTTCTCATCTGTCATCCCTCTATTTCTGCAAGAACACGCATGTCCTTGGAAAGAGCCCTGCTCGGGCACAGGCTGGGGTTCAGTGGCAGCATCGTGTGTCTGCAATCAGCAGTCACATACCACCAAGAGTAAGCAGTTGATGCAAACAGTTAACAAATAACCCAGGCGATTGCTATGGCTCATCCAAAACAAATCCAGGACCCAGCTAAATCTTTCTACTAACTTTGGGAGGGTTGATGCAAACTCATCACTTGCTTGCAGTTAGTTCATTGAAAAGTAAGGGTAATTCCAAAAATGGTGATAACAAGGCTGCGTTTCCCACTATACACAAGTCTCTCAAGTGGGGCAGCAGAGTCAACACCATATTTTCTGTTTTGATTTCTATGATGAAGTTTATATCTCAGACCTTTAAATATACAAAAGTGAGACATCAGATCATCACAAATAAAGATGCTTGCTTCTCTGAATCATGTGGGAAAGCTTGCAGGAGAAGTCTCTGTGACGAGAGGCACAGATCCCCAGAGACAGGCACATTCCCCAGTTCTTCAGTGATGCCTCCTGAAGGGATGACCATCCACTTGTGGGGCACAGCTGGAGCCAGCTTAGGACACAAACAAGAAGGACTGTCCTGTCAGACTCAGCTTGTGCTCCAGGAGACACAAAACCTCTGTGGATGTGTATGGAACCTCACAGCCAGAGGTTTGGGCAGGTGTGGAGCTCTGTGGCTGCACCAGGAGCTGAAGGATGCCATGGGCCAGCGGGGAAAGTAGGACAGTGAGGTGGTGCTGGTGCTCAGGGCAGAGCTGGACATGTTTTCTCCAAGGGACGACTCACCAGGGAGGCCCTGGGATAACACGCTGGTTTTACACTCTGCTGCTGTGTGAAACCCTTCTCTTGTTCCATGCAACTCCTTTGACAGCCCTCAGCAGTGAGAGCTTGAGAGAGGGAAGAAAACGTCCAGAAGGTAATTTTCTATTACTCAGTCTCATATTTGCTCAACTAGAATCATAAAATATCCTGAGTTGGAAGTGACCCACCAGGATCATCGAGTCCAACTCCTGGATCTGCAGAGGGCAAGCTCAAAAATGCCACCATGTGCCTGAGGCCATTTTCGAAACAGATCCTGAACTCTGGTAAGCTTGATGCCAAGATCACGTCCATGGGGAGCCTGTTCCAGCTCCTAGGAAGCTGTTCATTATAACCAGCATGGAACTTAGGGGCAACAGTCGCCATCCCTCAGTCACAGCCTCCGGTGGCAGCTTGGTCCTGTGTGACCTGCTCCTTTCTGTACCCTTACCACTGAACGTTCAAGTATGCCACAGGCTCAGAAAAAACATGTGCCTTGTCTTTGTACTTTTCATGCTTTAGAAGAAAAACTGTTTTAAGAACTGAATATGCCCAACTGAATAATTTATATTGAAACAGAAGACGTGGATAGAAAGAAATTAAGAAAATACACACATCTTGGCAAGGAATTGTATTGTAAGTAATTTCAAATCAGAGGTTATTTTTTGGTCCAGTTTCAAGTTACAGAATATGGTTTAAGGTGTCTTATTCCTTAAAAAATGTTTAACAGGCATTATTCAAATATGTCACGGAGCTCTTGAGAGTGAATAACATACATGTCTGTGAGATCACCAGGATATGTTGCAAGAGGACATTTCTGAGTGGCAGACAGCCATGTTACTTAATGAAATAACATTTTCTTTTAAAGCTAATTTACATTGCATACTTTTGGCTCCTCAAGTACGTACTGGAGGCAGAACTGATTGTGTGCCTTTAGCTTTTCCAGGCTATGGAGAAACTAAGAAACAAGTGAACAAAACGAAAAGAACAGAAGAAGGAAATGTTGATAACAAAAACCCTCTGAATAGGAGATAGCATGTGTCATGAAAAGCAAGGAGAGGGGAGAAAAAAAGAGGGAGAGAAAGCAGGGGAAGTGATAGTGTTCTCAGCGTGGGCACGGGAAGCCTAGTGGCCAGACATCTCTGCCCATGGGAGGGATGCCTGCTGGTGAGGAGGGTTGGCAGGCAAGGAGGGAGTCACTGTGCTCCCTGGTGTATAAATATCTCTTTGCAGGTGTAAGATTTTGTTTTCCTCCTACTATCACCAGAACCTGTTTGGAACCTTCTCAGGGTTGATTCTGCACTTTCTAAAATTTCTCTTTGTACAGTTGCTGCTGAATTTTGTTGTTTCTCACATAGACAGTTCCCATGCCCTGCCCTGGCAGGTCCACTTCTGCATTAGAGAGGCAATGTTTCTGCCCTGCTGAGGCCAGACACTGGGCCTGTGGCATGGAGAGGACTGCCCTAAGGGCTTCCTGTCCCTACCACCCCAGGACATCCCTTCACTGGGCCTGGCTTCTCCCTGCAGGGTGCATCAGACCTGCTGCAGACTTTGCAGTGGATAGAGAAAGGAGCTAGAAAGATGGTGAGAAGGGTCTG
This sequence comes from Lycocorax pyrrhopterus obiensis, assembly GCA_014706295.1. NCBI lineage: Eukaryota > Metazoa > Chordata > Aves > Passeriformes > Paradisaeidae > Lycocorax > Lycocorax pyrrhopterus. The sequence continues at coordinate 15,815,830 of JACSVZ010000002.1, read as the reverse complement.
GGTGAATATATGTGGGCTTTCACTGTGCAAACAGTCCCTTCAATGCTGGTCCATGGCTGGAGCTGCTTGAGGAAGGCACTTGGCAGCAGCACTGTACTCCTTTGGACATGCCAGCGTTAGCTGAGTTTGCTGCCAGTGCTGTCTGAAACTCAGCAGCTCAAAACCAATATGCCTTGTCCTCAGGGAGGAACATACTCAACTTTCCCTGTTTTAATTACCCAGTCTTGTCCTTCAAGGCTCTAGCCCTGTAAACCTGTGATGGAGTTGTAGTCCCAGTCTGCTGTTCAGAGAGAGGGAAAAGCTGTAGCCCACACACTGTGGGGAAGAGCTGGGAATTAGGAACTGTAATAGGCGGCATTGAAAGGAGAAGCCCCTGATTATTTTTGAAAACCAGTGAGAGTTTCAAAATACCCAAGAACATTGGGTATTTTGGTGTTAACAGGATTCTAATTCAATATGGACACAGAAGGCACAATAATCATTAAGGGTCGGGTCTCCTCTGGGATGCAGCAGTTCAGATACTGAGCTTTGAAACTACAAATAATTTGAAGCTCACAAAGACGACCGTAGGCAAATACTTGGAAGAGTCTTTGAATTGTTTTCATCAATCTTCCTGTGTCCTTTGTGCTGAATCTGAAGCTTTGATGATACATGAAAGAGCCAGTGCCTGGCATCGTGCAGGGAGCTCTCATATCAGTCCATGGCATGCATTTTCTGAGCTCAGAATTTGTCATGATGGGAATGCCAGGCTGGGAGGACTCACCATGTACCCACCAGAAGGGTCAGCCCTAACCAGTGGATGTTCATCCATCAAAGCCCTGGCCAGGCAACTCAGAGGAGCTCAGCAGCAGGAGAGGTCACTGTCACCTCCTTCCCCAGCCACGCTGGTGGCCAGGCTCAGCTCCATGGCCCAGGCACCAGCGTGGGAGCGTTGCATTACATCCCCTTTTTTTCTGTCTAGCCTCTCTCTTTCCTCACTTCTTTCTCTCTTTCTCTCCCCTGCTGTTCCTTGGTTTCATCAAATCTCAGAGGGACATCCAGCAAGCAGAGCTGCGCCGGTGCCAGCGCTTTGTGGTCTGAACTTTTAGAATTCACTGGAAAGATGCTGGCTTGGGTTTGGCACTGGCACTCCTGCATTTTGCATCCATAAACACGTGGAGCTGATGAGCAGGAATGTCTGCCGAGGGAAGGTGAGCAGGCAAGCTGTGCCCCTCGCTGAGCTGCTCATTTTGGTGATGGCAAAGCTCTGCAGCCAGCCTCCAGTGCTCAGTGAAGCAGTAGGATACAGTTAACTGCTAGCAGGGACATGTCAACACATGGAAGCATTTATATCCATTCTTTAAAAAAAACCCCAAACCAGAAATTCAACTCTCTGTTCACAAAAAAATACCAGATATTTCCTATGACAGTGTTTTTATTCAGGACATGTACAGTTAAAATGCTGCTGGAAGTCGGACAGGAAAATCAAATTGAAGATAACTCTAATTTAATTATGAAGGCAAAAATGCTTCTTTTAAAAACATAAACATGTTATTCTATTTCTTTCTAACATAGTCAAACTGATGACCATTTTAATATATTTTTCTCCTTCTAGCTATATTGTGATCCTTGGTTATTTTCTTCAAGTTCACTGTCACTCGAAGAAGTGTTTTCCTCTTACTTAAATTATTACACAGGTCTGTAGGGAAACATTCAAGGTCTATAGTGAAACATTCAATTGCCAGCTCCTTTCCTTACTTTTGCCCTTTGAAAGTGTTTCTGAACGTATGCCTTTGAAATTATGAAAACCAAAAAAGAGAATGTAAAAATGAAAATTATCCCCTATTCTAAAATAAGCTACAAAATACTTATTTTGCCATGAATTTAAAGTAATATACCCTCTTATTTGAGAAATCATTATTAATTTGTTTGAAAGAGCTTATTTCATGGGCTGTCTTACAGATCTTGAGTCTACATCTCACATACACCACCATGTAACAAAACAGTCCATGTCATCTCATTATAGCATCTCCAATGTGGATTGGGTAGGACTTGTATTAAAAACCATCTTGTCCATGATAGCCGAGCAGGTATCAAACTAATGAGATGACCACTTGGCACATAGTTCACCCTGGCAATTTAAATGTGGGGTTAGATAAATGCTACCAAATGCATTTATTTTTCTTCCCACCATTCCGTTGTGAACATCTATTTCCACAAATATGAGTGCTTTGGAGATGGTCAGAACTTACAACTGTACCCATGTTTCAGTCCAGTAGTTGCACAGACTTTTTTTGTACATTAATTTTTCCATCACTAAGATTTGCCAAAACAATTGTTATATCCAATTTTTAGTGTCTTTCATTAAGCAATTTCATTTTAATTTAATATTAAGAGCACTACTGGTGACTGCCACGCCTCAAAACTTAAACGTTAAAGTTTTTGCTTTCCAGCAGGAAGAATGAGGAGTCTCAGCAGTCATTACTGTGAATTGAGTTGTGTCTTCTCTGTAGCCCTGCTTTGTGAGACATTCAGTGACAGTTTTTGGCAGAGGAGATCTGCAGGAATCCAATCATCATCAGGAGACACCGTTTTTGGCTCAGGACAGCCTGAGGTGATGCCTAACAGCCCAGGCAGGGATGGAGCCCTTGCCTTGCAGCTGCAGAACACTGTTGTGTCTCTGTTGCAGAGATCACACATTATCGTCTGACCTCTCACAGCATTGTATTGTGCACAAACTTGTGATGGGAGCACAGTGCAAACAAGTGTGAGATCGCTACAATGGCCAATCGGCCCATAATTGGCATAAAGGCACATTTGGAAGTACAAGCAGGCTTTTTCACAGTAAAGTTTTCAAAGAGACAGTTTGCTTCCTGTTTCTTTTGTATCAGTCATGAGTTAATCCTGTGAGGAAGGGAGGGAGAAAAAGCAAAACAGTTTTACTGCCTGACAAGGCAAAAGGTCATTGCAGCTCTGGAGACTGATCTCTTGACTGATCTCTTATCTGAGGTCTTCTCCAAACCTGAGCTAAGTTCAGTGGCCAAGACCGTAACACCCAAAAGTACTCAGTTACCTAAACTGCTTGTAGCTACCGTCTTCTCTCTTGATTAGAGCCCAGTGTTCCCTTGTTCTCCTCAGGAGGTTCAGCACAAGAACGCATACTTGTACAGCAGCAGACCTAGATCCACTCTAGCACAGGGAGCACTCGGGTGGCAAGGCTGTGTGTGCTGGTTCAGAGGTGCTTATGGTTTTCTCAAGGGAGATGAGTAGACTTGGTGTAGCATTTTTACACTTCTGGTGAGTTTGTAAAGGAAACAAGCTTGGTAACTCAAGAAGTAACAGTGAATTTACAACTTTAAATGATTGGACTAAATGCAGAAAGCTTAATAAATCCGATTTAATCTCTGCTAGTATTGATACAAGGTCCAGGCCTCTGCTGAGGAAGCAGGTGCCTGTGTTAAGTTCATGTCTCAAGACAGCATTCAAGAGTGTGCCTGCAGTTCAGAGCCTCTGGGAATGTTGCCTGGAACGAGGCCTGGTGGGACCTGGGCTGACTGCGGTCACTGGTCCTCCCGTGGGAGCTGCTGCTGGTCTGGCTGTCAGCAAGCCTTAACAAGGCAAACTCCATCTGGCAATGCTGACAAGATGACCCTTGAGTCAATGACATCCAGATTCATTGGCGATGGGATGCTGCAGCTGCTTTTTGACAGCTCCCCTAAAACTCAGAAGCAGTTTTTAAGAGACTTATGTTACAGCATGTGGTTACTCTGTAAAAATTTGGATCCACGGGTTGAAATAAATTTAAAACACCTTCTTTTCATCCTGGAAAACATACATAAATATATAGATGTAGTTGAGCATCTTGGGAACTGTCCATGCTGTACCCATCAGTACTGTTAGCAAGACAATGTCCCACACTGAGGGGTGAAGGCAGGGAATGTGCAAGCTGTATTAATACACTAAATCACTGGAAAATATGAAAAAAGGGGAAATCATTTGATTGAAAAACTAATGGTTGAATCTGGCATAACCAGATACATACTTAATTGCTTGCATGGGTCATACACTGCCCATAATTGCCAGCTGGTATCTTCAGATCTGTCTTGGATCTTCATGTGCCTGGCATTTACACCAGAGTTTGTACTGACATACAGTGGGATTCAGGTGTGGATGTGAGGGGGAAAGGAAAGAAAAGCAGAAATTGGTGTGTTTCTTGATAAAAGCCTGCTGCTGACCGGGATTTTTAAAGTAAAGTTAGGGGTAATCGAAACACTCTTTAGATGGGTCAAGGGTAGTTTTATCAGCATCTTCCAAGAACTCCAGTGTTTTCTACAACCTATAGATTCCATAGGAGCAAATTGTTTTGGACTAGGAATTGCTTCAGATCGTTGCTTCCTTTCTTTGAGTTCAAAACAAGAAAGGGTTGGATGCCCTGAGTCTCTCTTAAGACCCATAGGTGAATTTCCTATTAGAACTGTGTATTTCAGTGAACCAGAAATATTCACTGAAAAAATCTTTCAAGTTACTTTCTCTGTGATCACAGAATCTTTGGGTTTTGAAAAGACAAAGCCTCAAGGGAACAAGAGAGAGAAGTAAATTAGGAGTAGGATTGTTTTCAATTAAATGAAAAAGAGAGAATTCACCACCCAAAGTACAAAAACTCCTAACAGGGGTAGAGGTGAGGAAAAATAACTGCGAGTGATATATTGTGGTTATTTTTACTTAATATAAATTCCCTTTTTAAACTCACTACTTTTACGTTTTTTTCAGTGCAGGACTTTTTCTTCCATGCCAGCCCCTTCTTAACTCAGGCCAATCTGAAATGGCTAAGATATGCTCCATATTCATTTCAGAGATGCAGGACTTCTTAGCAAACTCCATCCTTTGGAGCCTGGAAACTGCAGCTGGAAATCTCACGAAGATGTGGAGTTCTTGTGGTATTTCTTTAGTGTTTCCCTAGTCACTTCCAGGCAAGTGACAGGAGGAAACACTTCTCACTACAACCTGGAGGGAAGCTGTTCCCAGTCCTGGAAAAACCAAAATAGGCAGGAATGACTGAAAATGAGAAAAGCAAGGGAAATAAATCTTAGCTGGATTTCTATTGTTGTGCTACTTATGTTTGAATCTCTTTACTCTGCCTAGCTCTTAAGTGAGCAATTTTTGAAAATGGAATTAATTTTTTTCCTTGCAGTTTTTTAATGATTGTTTCCCTGCTAATTTTGAAAAAAATAAATCAAGCTGTATTTATTAGTAAAATTGCCCAGTCTCCTCACTACTGAAACAAAAAGCATAATTCTCTGCCTTTGACCTGGGAAGTATTCGTGGAGCCAGTTCCCAAGACTTCAAAAAAGAAGACTAAAGATAATAAAAACATATGTCAACATTTTCGGCTTTCCTTCTACTACTTCATTGCTACTTCAGTGATCAAAAGGAGAAAAGTAATTGTTAATGTTTAATCTAGCTAATACTCTCGTGGCATTCCAGTTTGACTTGGCTCTGCTTACTTCTCTTGCTTTGCCTGGGGTAGGCTGGTTTTTGCCATGTATCTGTAGTCACAGAAAGAAGAATTATTTATTTTTTGTGATGAATCATAAAAAAGTGACACCAAAACAGGATGAGGTAGAGAATTTCATTAAGCTGGACATGTTAGAAATCAAATGATGACTTGAGAAACGAGATTAAGCAAGAGCGAGCCAGACTCCCGCTATAGAGCTTTGATTTTTATATTATTTCAAAAGCAGCTCCTCTTTCAAAAAACGCAAGCTGGGTTCAGCAAAACCATTGTTCTGGGAGGTATCTTCTAGTCTGGATTTGAATGCTTGGAGCTTATTTTGAAACACAGCTGCATTGTTTCTAATGGTGAGGTTATGATGGTTCTGGGCTAGGAAAATGCCTTGCGGTTGGGAAGTTTTGAACAGAAGAAGAAGAAAGCTCTCCCAGTTGAATGCTATGAGAGATGAGTCTGTGACACCAAAGTTGCCTCTGACTCCTGTGAAATCCAGGAAAGAGTGGCTCAGGATGCAAAGCTGACTGTCAATTGTGCATGGTATGATTTTGGGTGAGATGGCTTGTGCCTTGTCTCAGCAGGATTTTTGGGAGATGTTAGTTGAGATTCACTGGAACTTAATTTAGCATCATAAAAGCACAGTCCAAACTACCTTTCTAGACTGCCTTTGTGTTCAGGTTAGGGAGTCTGGCACCTTTGAAAGGCAATCCCACGCAGCTGGAATAGGGACCTGAGCAGGTCAAGGATGAACTGCTTTCTGGAGGATTTCTGTTTCCTTGTCTGGAGGCAAAGCCTTGATAACCTGGAGCCAGTTGTCCAGAGAAGTTGTGGATGCCCCATCCCTGCAAGTGTTTGAGGCCAGATTTCATGGGACTATGAGAAACCTGGTCTAGTGTGTAGCATCTCTACCCACAACAGAGGGTTTGGAACTAGATGATCTTTAAGGTCTCTTTCAACCCAAACCATTCTGTGATTCTATGATTCTGTGATAACTGACTTACTCATGTAAGGACCAAAATGCATTTCCTTAATCTGCAGGTGTCTCACTTCAGCGCAACTTAATAGATTACTTTTTTTTCAGGAGGGGGTTGTGCAAGTCAGTGTCTAAGATTTTTGAAAATCTAGACTTAAGACAAAATTTTGACATGAGGTGCCTGCTATAGCAAACTCTCAATGGCCCCGTTGATGCTATGTGCACATGATGTGACAGCCAGTCCAGGGAGAACTTGTTCTCTTCCTGATGCCAGAGTCAGCTCACTGTTGTTGAAGTATGGCAGTATCCTAGCACAGGAAAGGGTTCCTTTTCTCTGTGGAAATGGAAGATAGCAGAAAGACATCAACCTCTTTGGGTCTTCAAGGCTGCAAATGTTTAGAAATAGTGCCAGCCCTGTCCTCACTTCTTGGTTTGCTTTAGTATTCATCTGTTATCTCCTCCTCTTCCCTCCCTTCCCACCAAATTTCCCTGGAAGCATAGCCAAGGCCACCAACTCTGATCCTCAGTGGCGGCAAGCGCACAGCACCACAGCCTGCACTGCGAGGGATGGATGCTCAGCACTGCTCAGGATGAGGGCCCTGCCTTGAAACAGCCTCTCAACTGCAGCATTTGTTCTTCTGCTTTAGTTGCCAGACTGCAAAAGTACTTACAGTGTTTTCATCAAGATGAAATGTATAGGCAGCACAGGGAGGGAGTGCCTGTGCTCTCACACCGGATTAGGATAATAACCCTGTGCACTCTTGAGCTATTTAGTGTGCTTGTGGCGCTTATGATGTTAACTAGAAGCCCAGACAGCAAAGCCCCAAGATTACATTTTGCACTTTAGCTAAGTATTTAATCAGAAATGTTAATAATCTCTCGATTAAGCAGTTTAACAGCAGATTAGGTCTAACAATAGGGCTTTTGCAGGCACGATCCTATCATAACTACAGCTGCAAGACTTGTGACTGGGGGAAAAACATTTCTTATTAACCCCCTCAGAAAAACTGTTGAGGAGTTCACCTTTACCATTAATGTGTTGTTACAAAGTATTTTATTTTGAAACTATCTTAAATGACCATGATTTTGAATGTGCAGTGCCCAGAAAGCTGAGGAATCTGCTCTGCAACTGGGGTCCCACGTGTATTCATTAAGAACAGTAACTTTTATATATTGACAGAGTTTTGTCTGAGGGAGTAGAAAGTGATGAGTACAGACACAGTGATCATCAGTTCATGTAGCATCTTGCAGTTCTGTGTGTTCTTAAAATGTTGAAAAAGCCTATGTCTCACTTGCCAGGCAGGAATCAGAACTGCTTTACCACTCACAGAGGGTCGTTAAGTCAGGAAAGTCTCAATTGCCACTGAGGGTGCTCAGCTTGGAGATGTACTGCTGTGGGGAGGGAAGAAAATGCTGCTATAGGATGTGCATTGATGTGTATCTCCTGAAACACCCACAAATTTCCACTCAGCACCAGTAAATCTTCAGTGACAGCTCGGTGTGCCAATGTGGGACATCTGGAAAAGAGCAAGGAGAATGATATGAAGTCTAAAAAAATTAGCTAGATGAAAGATTGAATCAATTAGTGTTATTCAGCCTCAAGAAGAGAAGAATTGGGTAATGGGAAGAGGAAATAATCTGCTCTCTGTGCCTGTGCTGGATCAGACATATAGTAAACCTGAATTACAGCAAGGAAGACACAGCACAGATGTTGCAGAACTTCTTCAAAGCCACAGAAGCCATGTCTAGGATGAAGTTAGCTGGCTGTCAGGTGTCAGTTTTTCCTGCCTTGAACTCAAGGGTGGACTAAATGAGTGCTCATGAGCAAGGCTTGTGGCACTGAACAGGTGCCTCTGTCCCTGTGCTGCTCTCACTGCATAGTCTAAAAATCCAGCCGGGACTCCCAGATCACTCTGATGAAATCAAGCAAAACAGAAGTAGAAAGAAAAACATATGCCTTAGAAAATTCTACAAGTCACTGACTCTTATAGTATTTAACAGGCAACAGACCTAGATGTCAGACAAATTAGGCATACTATGGTTCTGTGATCCTTTTCCCAGAATGTGTCAATAACCCATTAAGAACCACTTCAGAATAAGGAAAGAAAAAAAAAAGGTATTTTAAAAAAGGAAACAACTTTCAAGTTACTTCTTTTACAGAACAGAGGTTGCACATATGCCTCAGAATTTTTCCTATATCCATTCAGGGCTGACACAAATGACCTACTTTTTAGTAGGGCACAATATTTTCTCCATGCTATCTGACCTCAATCCTCAATGACCTTTTGAACTTGTAGTTGTGTCTCACATTTGGTGTGCTCCTTGACATTCTTTTTTTTCCATATTTAAAAAAGTGGGGGAGAAGTAATGCTAGCTAATGCCCTCGTTATAATGATCAAGAGACAGACAAACTTCATTAATAGATGGGCATTACATTCATTTGCTGTCAGCATGCATGAGAGAAAGGATTTAATATTTCAAACCTTTAAGCTCTGCAAGAGAATGTATCATTAAAACATGGTTCACTGATCATGGAGTGCTTGGAGCACTGTAGGAGGACTGTGGGTGTTTTAGACTATAGAGAATTGTCCGATATTATTAGTTTAAGCAGGCCAACACTTACTGTGACTTGAACTGTTAACGCTTCCTTTTCTCTTTGTTTCCCTGCCCTGTTCTTCCTCCAGCATCGTTAGTGAGAAAACAGGAGACCAGAAGCTGCAACCTGCTCCCTGTCTTTGGGCATCAATCAGTTTAGGGTAACAAATTTAGAAATTTATCTGAAAATAAAGGAACAAGCAAGAGCTATTGACTTTAATTCCTTACCTAGCTGCTGCTTTTGAGCTAACACCCAGCTTGGCTGTTGCTTGTTAAACAGCAGTGCAAAAAACCACACGAGATGATAAAAAAGAAATCTTGGACAGGTCTTCAGCAAGTGGTCGAGTGATTTAGTTGGAGTGTTGTGCCTTGATGTGGCTAAAAGGAAAATAATGAAGCCAAGCAGGGGGTCAAGAGCAATGCGAAACAGTGATTAAAGTTGTTTATATCTCTTTGTTGGCATGGATACAATCAAATAAGCTCATTAGACATTTTGAATTGCAGAAACATAGCTCAGAAAGCAGCCTGAAATAATATCTGCTATTGCCCTTGTGCAGAGTTTCCCTCTGGGCTGTGCCAGCTAGTTTTAGCCTTCTGATAGGTGATACGTTCTTTCAAAGGAATAAATGAAGTGAATGCAGATATGTTCAAAGATTTTTAAAGAATTCAGAGTGGATATGAATCTGATGTTAAATAAAACATATGTCAGATGTTAAGACATTAGAGGAAAAATACTGATGATTGCCTTTAGGAAAATTAGTTGTTTTAAATGAGGCCTTTTCAAGGTAACCTGATGAAATGAGATCTTCCCCAAGCTCACTTGTATATGCTGAACTACTTACACCCCACTGGTAACTTCACCCTTAAGGGGTGCTAAATTAAACAAAACTCACTGCTAATGTAGTCATTGTCAAAGGTTTGCAAAGTCTAACCCAGGACTGCTGAAATACAGACGGAGGAGAGAGTGGTGTCCCTGTGCTTCTTAGCTGAGCTTTGAAAGCAGAAGGCTTTTGAACTATATAATCTAATTGCACTGTAAATTTTGTGCTCCTCTTAATTACGCTTCCTTTTCTGTCCTTTGTGTGCTCCATGTGCAGGACTGAATCTAATTTGTGACTGGTTTTGGAGAGCTGATGAGACTTTTGCCAGCAGTCATGTAAATGAATAACTTTAAGGTTAAGCTATTGATTGTAAGGACCATAAAGCTCAAACAGTGTGTTCACTTCATTCATACTGAGCCTCTCTAAGCACTAGACTGGGGAGTTTGCTGCATGTTTCCTTTAACAGTAGATGCAGGACAACAAGAATACCAGAGATGGTTGCAAACTGTGCAGTCAGGCATCACGGTGAAAGATGGTTTGTGTTTGAAGAACAGCAAGGGGATGTAAGGATGGAATCCAGGTATGCTGGATTCTGATGCATGTGGCTATATTCATGTCTGAGGAAAACCAAGATACCTGTTGGGTTTTCCACAGTGAAGTCTGGGTCTCTCTGCAAGTTGTTCAGACTTCCAAAAGTGTCCACAGCACTTTGGGAAGGGGAGCCTTTTGACAGTGAGCAGGTTTACCTACTCTACTTCCTACCTGTATCTCTGCTCCATACAGCACTTGTGTGAGGCTGATGGATTCACACTTTGCCTCCCTGTGTTTGGGCCATTTTCTGGTAACCAGTGAGGCCCAGCCAGCAGGTGCTGTGGTCAGGAAGGTGTTCACCTGCTGGGACCTGGTGCTCAGAACAGCCTGTTCCTGAAACAGTCTCCAGGCTCTTTCCAGTCTGGTGGCTGGACCTACTGCATGTTCAGGAGAGCCGATAGCAGAGAGATATGGAAAACTGGAATGTGCTTTCCCAGGAGTGGGGTGAGGAGCTAGGGGAGCTGTGGAGGGCCCAGAGCAGCTCCCTCTTTTCTTCTCTTCTGTGAGATATGAACCTCTTTAGCAGCAGCAGTGTGGTATAAGTCTGACTCTGTCTGAGAAGCTGGATGTGGAAAAATAGCAGTGCAGTAACTCACCCACTTGTAATTCCAATCTGTGGCTAACTGGCGTTCTAAATGTGGGTCTTTGGTAGGCACATAACACGTTCACTGAATAAGGAATGAAAAAGCCCAATCTTGGTACAAGACTTCCAAACAAGGAATATGGGAGAAGAGTGAAATATCTTGGTTTGGCTGCCTCTGTAGATGGGTCTCCTGCAGAACTGCAGAATAGTTACTTTGTCCCAGTGAAGCCAAGGATGTGTCACTTTGGTTGAGCTGAATCTGTGCTCCAGACATGGATTGGGGAAGGTATTGTAGCGGTCATTCTCCTAAATACACCGGCGACCCAGCCTCATGTCTAGCAGAGGCTTCCCAGTGGCAGGAGAAGGGACAGACAGCCCAATTGGAAAAAATGTGCAGTTTGGATAGAGGTGTGGGCTGGAAGGGCCTTGGAAACCAAATCTAAGCCTATAAGTGTGCCAGTTAATTCAGACTCTTTTTTCAGAACTTGTTTCCCCACCATAACTCAGCTTGGATTTTCCTAAGCTTGACAGTGTGGCTAATGTGGTCACAGATTTTATATGGCAGTGCAAGGGGATGGATTTAATGCCTCAGCAGTCAAGTAGGGATCTGCTGGTGTTGAGCAGGGCAATGGTGTCCCTGATGCCATGTGGAAGTGTGCTGAGCACAAACAAGGTATCTGTGTTGGACACTGCAGAAGTAAAAGGGCCCGGGGATGGGGAAATAGGAGGATTGTGGGGCACTCAGGGTAAACAGCATATGGAAACTGCTGTACCAAGACAGCTTTGCTTTGATATGTACTCCTTGTATAATTACCATGTTAATTAGCTGGCAGGACAATGTTGTGGTGGAGAAATGAAATGACTCAAAAAATGTCATTGGTATCACTGGGAGAGCAACTGAAGAAGGGTCAGGGCAGCCAGGGAGGCTGGAGATGCTGCATGTGGCCCCAGCAGAGTGCCTGGAAAAGACTATTTCCAAGAGGGACAGCCCAGAGACATGGGATTGTCTCTGAGCAGAAGTGCCAGCAGTGGGGACTCAGACTATGCCCCGTTTGTTGATGGCTGGGCTGGGGTGTAGAGTCTGACACAAACTAGAGTCCACCCGGTCTCTTTGTGGGCATACCTAGAAAATCCTTCATCCATAAATCAGGGCTGTATGAGGGATGAATTGGGAAGAGTCATGGCAATGAAACACACTATCCAGATCAGAGCTCCCCAGGGAGAGGGAAAACTTCTGCCACAGCAAAGGGACTGTCACCCACCCTGAGTGGCACCAGCCACAGTCAAGCAGCACTGCTGCAGCTGCAGACTGGCCCCATGGTCCCTCAGGGATGATGCATCTCTTTCTTCACCAGCATCACAAGCTTTGCAGGCTCAGGTCAGAGGGAAGAAAATGGTCAACTTGCTTGCAGCAAGTTTTCAGCCAGCCTTGCTACCCCCAGGAGAAAAGAGGTGCCCTGGAGCATTCCCTGCCCTGAAAATGAGGGCAGGGCTGCCTTGGCAGTGCCACTGCATTGCACAAGTCCCATCCCTGCAGTCACCACCCTTTACCTTTGTGCACCCGCATCAGGACGTTTCCTACCTACTTTATTCTCCCCTCCAGCTGGGAGTAAGTATCCCCCGCTTTTCTGACTAATTCTTTGTGCCCGTAGTTATTATTAGAAGTATATCTGATTCTTGCCAGAAATAAAAGTAATTACAAGCTTCAGGCTGGCACCTTTCTGTCTACCTCCTGCAAATATTTAAACCGGGATTTTGTTACCGACTGCTTTTGGTAATTAGTTGCTCAGTAGTATTTTTCCACTGCCCACACATAGCTGTAGATTGTGAAGACCAGACCAGATCTCCAAGCCCTCCTGCCTCCTCCACCTCCCCTCCCCATGCACTTTTTAACTTTCTGTGAGAACAAGTTTTATATGACTTTTTCATAAAATAGAATCACAGAGTCATTTAGGTTGGAAAAGACCTTTAAGATCATTGAGTCCAACCGTTAACCCAGCACTGTCAAATCCACCCATAAACCATGTCCCTAAGCACCACATCTGACAGCCTCTTGCTGAAAAAGCTTTTTGGCCAGGGATTAATGGATAAACAATCAGTGGAAGAGATTTTTATATATGCATTTCTAAAATAGGTTTCCAAATGTCTGCTTTACTTTCTGATCTGAAGCAGTCCATGTTTCTCAGGCCAGCACTGACACAACAAAATGATCAATGGCAGCCTGATTGCTACCTGTGGTGCTGTCTCCCCCAAAACTGAGAAGCATTTCTGAAGGCTCTCCTTTGACTCTGCTCCACCATTCTCTGACCTTGAGGAAAAGGAGCCCTTTGTATTTTTTACAAAGCTTTGGCTTTGACCATGTAATCATGGATTGACTTTTGATCTTGTTTTTGGGTGACACAGACCTTCTTCTCACGTGCTGGTTCTTTGCTGTTGAAAGCTTCATGGGGGCGAATTAGGCTGTGCTTTGTTTTGCTGTGCAAGGCCCATAGTGGGTTCTAGCTCTCCCTGTCACTGATTATGATCTTTCAGAAACCTGTGCTGCAGAATTTGCTTTCTAGGTTACAGAGTGAAGGAGATGTGGATGTTTTCCATGCTTCCTGGCCAGCGTGGACACTACACTGGGAACCTGGGCTCCTTGCCTCGTATTTACCTACAGCAAAGCTGCACCTTGTGTGATAAACACGCAAACTGCAACTTTGTTCCTGCTCGGTGATCCAAAATGCCAGGCACAGCAGCCATAGAAAAGTGGAGCACTGAACATGACCTTGCCAGAAGCATTAGTCTCATCCCACATACCTGAACATGACATGATTAATGACAGCTCTACTTCCTAATCACCGTACTTCTTAGCTTGCTGACTCTTACATTGGAATACAGAGATTTTACAAGTGTTAGGCTTTATATCTCTCATCCCCCGCGTCAGAGGAAAAAGCATTAAAAAAATCATCCTACAGATCTCCAAGAAGATGTGAATAACACAGCTTGGCAGCAAAGCACTTCACAAAATGAAAGCTCTGAGAAATCTTGCCAACTCCTGAGGTATTTCTAACTTGGTTTCCATCATAGTGTGGAAAGGGTTTTGGCAAGGCAGCTCTCAACAGGAGCTGAATTCAACAGGCAGAGGCTGCCAGGCAGTGGCAGTGGGTCACTCAGCACCCTTGGAGCAGAGCGCAAGTGTGGTACGTGGAGCCCAATGCCAGCTGTGGAGAGAGGAATGGGCTGTAGGTGCTGTGCAAGAAAGGGCAGGTGGGACAGAATGACAGGACAAAGTTAACTAGATTTCCAGTCTTTCCAGGTGCCTGCTGGTCTCTTCCATGTTTTTATGCAACCGGTCTTGGTCTCACTTTCCAGGAAGCCACCAACAGCCTGCATGATAGTGTATATAAAGTTTTGGAGGACTCATAGGAAGGAATGGGGAAGAGAAGGGTTCGGAAATCCTTACAGTACTAATAGAGTTGTCAGGGATGGTATATTTATTCAAACACTTTATATTTGCTTAAGAAAAGCTGTTTTTCCTCTGAATGGCCACAAAAGGAACTATTAATGGTAAAAGTCCAAGGAAGCTGTGTAACTTCCAAATGCTTTCCTAATGATCCTTAATGGGCAGTGTGCACTTTCCAGACTCTAGTTAACCTCACCAGGATAGGAAATGCAATAAAATTATAATTTTAAGTCCTGTAGTTCATTAAGATAGAAGAGCTTTTGGTTTAATTTTGGAGTTTCAGGGTGCAATTGAGACTACAAAATGAAACTCTTCAAAGGAAAGAAGCTGGAAAAGCTGCTGGGGAAACAAACACACTGTTTACATCATCTAATAGTACCATTTTTCCACAGTGAATCAATTTATTCTTCCTCCCGATGTCCTTGCTCTGAAACTCACAGGTCTTATATTTGTCTCCTTGTACAGTATGTGGGCTGTAATTAACAACACAGGTGTATTTGAAGCATTATCTAAAATATTCTGCTTTTTGTGAAAGGAGCCTGAAAGCAGCATCTGCTGTCTGGGTATATTGATCTTATTG
Organism: Lycocorax pyrrhopterus obiensis; assembly: GCA_014706295.1. Taxonomy (NCBI): domain Eukaryota; kingdom Metazoa; phylum Chordata; class Aves; order Passeriformes; family Paradisaeidae; genus Lycocorax; species Lycocorax pyrrhopterus. The sequence continues at coordinate 15,800,757 of JACSVZ010000002.1, read as the reverse complement.
TACTGTGTCTCACATTAAGGCTCTGTTATCTTTGATAAATTTTTCAGCTTTCACATGCATGTGTCTGTTCACTCTGCTGAGCCTGGGAAGCTGACAGAGCTTTGCTTCAACAGAGTGGTTAACTTTTTACTTCAGTTTGGAACCTCGTCTGATCCTGTCCTGTGCTGCCTAAGCCTGCTCGGGGACCCTGGGTTCTGCCATGACTCAGGGTCCTGCTGGCATCCTGTGGTGCTTGTCTTCCTTGTTACTGCTCAAAGCACATTGACTGTCTGGACAACTCAATTAAAGAGCGAGCTTGAAAAAGCTACTAAAAGCACACAGGAACTCTCCATCTCCGATTTGTAAAATGCTGTGCTGGCACTTGTGTGGTCAGGGAACAGCAACAGGCTTGTCCTGCTGCTCCAGCCTGTGAGCACTAGACCCTGGGGAGTGAGGAGACAAAACACTGGCAGCTCTGGGACATGATCTGCTGTGAAGCAATTTCTTCTCTGCAGCAGAACAAGTGACCGGTGTGTACAGGGACTGACCAGTCTTGAATTTCAGCTACCAACTGACTTCACTGAACTGCTTGCAAAGGATACAGCAGCCAAGAATTACTCATGGAAATAATTCCATAATCATCTTTGAATAAGCAGTAACTATAGGAAAACTGTAAGCTGTTCAAACAACTCAGAAAAAGGGACTTATGACATGCTATCATCTCAGCTCCAAACATACATAAAGAATGCGACAGCCTCATGCTGCTCTTTTCTGAACTGCTCTTTCTCTCCCATCTAACTGCTGCTGTCCTCTTAACCAAACCATGTGTTTGTGTGTGCAGCACTATTGCCCCTGAGTTTGAAGTCACCAACTTGCACAGCATGGCCAAACTAAATGCAGGAGCATTTCCTGGGGATGGCAGCTGAGCTCACAATCTCGTGCTGTGCTCTGCATGGCTGCAGTATTTTGCAGAAGCACTGAATGACCTTGCCAACACCAAGACACCTTAGCTGTCTTCAGAAATAGTAGTCACTTCTCTGGATGGTGGTGCAGATGCCAGCTGAGACTGAGCAAAGCAAACTTCATGTCTGCACCTGTAAGGCTGTCTATTGTTTTGCTCTATGCTGTCTTTGAGCCCCATTTCATTTCCTGAAATCCCGCACCACCATTACCATGTTTCCTTGTATCCTTTTTATGCATGATTCTCTATGATCCTGCTCACCCTGGTGATCTCTCAGACATTGCCTGGCAAAACCACAAAGTATCTCCCTGTCACCTGCTTCAAATCCTCCCTCCTCACTCACATTGAAGGGGAAGCCCCGTACTGGCAGGCTGGTAAGGACACCTTTCTCTTAGAGCTAAGCAAGTCTGCCTGATCCAGCTGCTGCATTTCACCACATTCCCCTAAACATCATAGAGCTCCCCCTATGTGGGGAGAGGGCTGCGTTACCCCAATAGTTCTGCTAGTTTCTTGGGAAGCCCTCTAGGGAAATACCCCAGTGGTCTTCTGTGATGGTGTGCTTATCTTGGTGTGCAGCTCAGGATGTGTTTAGACTACGTTAAAAATTGTTTTAACTTGTATGGGGGAAATCCCTATTTGGGCCAGCTTTTGGGGAAAGCTAACCCTGAAGTTACCTCACACCAGCAATAAAACAGTTAGAGGCTGAGTGAAAACTGAAGTATTCTTGTTAAGAGTGTCTAAATCCATTTGCCAGGCCTGTACACCATCAGATGCTGTAGTATCCTGAGATTTAGCTTCGAGTGCCCCCTTTCCCCTCTTAAATGTCATATAATCTATACAAGACAAGAGGTACTATTATGAGGGTGGTTTGACCTGCAGCATTAAGACACAGATCTTAGCTGAGGAATTTCTGTATGAAGCCTATAACCTCTGGCTGAACTGGAATGTGCCTTTCAGAAAGGAATCCAGGCTTTTGCTTTAAGACCCCCCAGCCCACACAGTCCACATCCGCTGTAGGTACGTCGTTGAAATACTCATCTGCACACTTTCTGTTTTGTGTGTTTAAAAACAAAAGCCACTAAATATATTTTTGGCCAGATTCCTGTGGGGGACTTCAGTATACAAAGTGCCAGTTACATTCTTAAGACCTGTATGTGCTGGTTCTTTCAGAGCAGCGATCCATTGCTTCCTAAAATTGTCAGTGTTTACAGTTTTTAGTTGTAGAGAAGGTCCAAACAGATGTGCCCTCTTATCATAAGCAGCAGGCTGTTCAGACTTATGTCCAAACTCTGGCAGTTCTGTGTACCATGTGTTTTCCTGCCTGTCTTGTCTCTGGAGTTGATTGTAGCATGCATGATCATACAACATAGAGACCCTACTTCTTCCTTCCTGATGGCTGGTAACTTTTTAATGTCCCCGTTGGGAGTGTGGTAGACCAGGTTGGAGCTCATCTCCTACCTCACCTGGAGTAGAGGTTTGAGTTATGATCTCTTAGATATGCCCTAACCACAGGATTTTCAGATGCTCCCATAACGCTTTCTGGTTAAGCATTCATGGGCCAGAAGGTGTTAGGAATTCCCCTAATATTCAGCTACTTCATGCAAAGTACAGCTGGTTAACTGGGGGAGAATGAGTTGCATATTGCAGAACTCTACATCACCGCAGTGAACCTAATCCTACTTTCAACCTGAATTTGAACCAAGTTCCAGCTACTGCCTTTCATCATATTTCTGATGTCCAGATTAAAGAACAATTAACTGCTTTCTTTTAACCTCATGTAAGTAGCTGGTCTGTAGTTCTCTGTTTGCTTTAATCTGACAAGCACAAGTCAGAGCTCTCTGCTCTTCAGGCCTGATGGCTGTTCTGTGGTGCCTCGGCACTGGTGCAGTAGGTTTTGCAGTGAACCGATCTGCATCACAGATGTTGTGAACATCAGCAAAAGGATTGTGACTCAGCCAGACTGGTTCTCTGCTCACTCATAACACAGTGTAAAACAGCAGAGGTGAGGGGAAGACCCAGAGGAGCAGGGAGGAGAGGGGAGTGAAGGTCTGGTATGCCCCTTCCAGTGGCAATCAAGATCCCTCTTGATGGCTGACAGCAGATTTATGTTTCTCACAGGACCTTTTATTTATTTCTTTTCTGCTCTCCCACCCGTATTCTATCAATACCACAGACCTTTGGAACATGTTTCTGAAAAGGCTATATCTGTGAGTATGGTGGTTTGGGGATGGGTAGAAAAAGAGTTCTGCTATGAAATTCAAATTTGTTGAAACCTTAAATTTTCTAGAGTTGTTCCCATCTTCCCAAAACCTTTCCTGTGGGACCATCAATAATCTCTGTGGGACAGGGAAGAATATCCTGCCTGCCTATAGTTAAGATGGCCCATGTCACATGATTCACATCTATGAAGGAGAGGAATATCTCATTCAGGAGTTTGTACAGGCTATAGTAAAGAGAAGTATTTGTTGCTTTTATAGAGTTATGCTGCAGCACTACTCTGAAGGGCTCTACTCTGAAGGGCTCTAGGTGTGGCATAAGTGCTCCTTCCCCGCAGTCCAAATCCATGCTGCAAATCTGTAGAGACAAGAGGAAGTGGTTAAAAGTTTCAGGGGATTGATCTTGTATCGTGCTCCAAACAAAAGGCATGATCCCACTGTTGCCCCTGGTTGAGAGCCTTCCAGTTATGGCTTGTGTGACAGCCTGGTGAGCTGATGTAATGTGCCATCTGCTACGAAACCAGCTCTGCAGAAGGATGGAATAGTTTTCTGCTGGGACAGTAAACTGAACTGGTCCTGCTGTGACCTAATCAGTGGTGCAGAGGGTAGAGGGGGAACAGGAGTAGATGAGGGAGGAGGAGTGGTTGTGGGAGAGGGCTCAGATGAACTGACTCTGGGGTTAGCCAGACATGGAGATTGTGTATCTGACAAAGACCTGACAAAGGCCTTGATTCTTGGTTTTGCAAAGGGATGGCATATTCTAGAATAATTTACTGGCTGCAAGAGACAAACAGCCCCTGTCCAGGCTTTATTTTTCCAATTTATCACTGAAGCTCTGTTGGAAATGACAGACACACAATTGTACTTGGATCACAGAGAGGAAATTCTTGAGTAACGTAACCAGCAGGGGCTCATGAAGGTGCTTTGTAAACTTGTGTCATGTAAGAAGTTGAGAAGGTGCAGCCCAGTAACTTCAGTAGGAATTAGTTTTCTTTTGGAATATTCTGGGAAAGGATAATTCTGATTTATGACCAGCTGGTTATACTTCTTCTTTTAGAATAATCACTTTAGGTGTCTGCACATAATTCAGATTCCTACATTAAGCAATTAATACTTTGGCAATTTTTTAATTCCACCCCAGTGAGGTGGACTTTTCTGTTAGTCACCTCTCACAAATCAATTCCTCTTCTTGATAAAATAAGCAAGCCAGCTACATCCAATGCCAACTATATCTGAACTTTATTTTGTCACCCAAAGCAGTGAATAATAAAGTTAGAGAGATGGGTTTAGCTGGGACCACATGCCGAGTTTAAATCCAGAGTAAGACTCTGCAAGTCTCTGCAGCGGAACTCTAAATCCCTGGACATAGTATGGAAGTGCTAATGGGCCCTCAGATTCAGTGCCACTACCAGGCAATAATATCCATAATAGCAACTAACAAAGATACAACCAACTGAGCTCTTCAGGGTTCAGCAACTGCTCCCAGGCTTGGAGCAGAGCTCATTTATTTTCTTCTCTTCATTCCACTAGAGCAGCTCCAAGCCCTGACAGCACATGGGGATAATTGAAGCAAAAGTGCTCAACCCTGACTGCCCAATCTTCTCATAAAACAATCCCAGGATTGTTCTGGGGACCGTTGGCACAACAAACCTTGCACTGCAAATTTTGCTTCATAATTAGCAAGCAGTTGCTGTCATGCCTGTCAGATGGGTTTATGTGACGATGTGAATAGAACAACAATTGACTGTCTTCCCTTGCAACCAAGGAGAAGAAACTGCTTTGAGTAAAGCTGACAATTATGTAAAAGGAACTAAATGAATTTGGCTTATGGTTCACACTTACCCCTCACAGATGGAAGGCAGGACCTCTGAGGCCTGTTTCTGAGTCCTTGCCCCTTTGTACCTGACTAGTCACTGGCTAAGTGCCTAATGAGGCTCAGAGGAAACAAAACCAGTACTGAGGGCTTTTTATTGTTTTTCTTTTCTTTATAGAGCAAGGAATTACCATGTGGTTCGAATCCAAGTTCAAAATCTGATCTTATCACCCAAAGCTGATGACAGACACAACTGTGCTTTCACAAAAACAGAAAGAGTAGTGATACCATGAGTTGGACAACAAAGATAGGTAGAAAACTGAAGAAGCTTTGAAAATTTTAGGTACTCCATTTATACATGTGCCTTCTCAAGCTATCTATACACAAGGCAGTTGTCTTAGGTTTTTCCCACCCACCCACTGATCATAGTGGTGGAAGCAGTAATGTAGAGGGGAGTCCAGGTATCTCCCTACATCTTACCGCTGATCATTCTTAATCTCATCTAGGACAAGTCTCATGAGGAATATAGAAACTCTGATTTTCTGTGTAACAGCTGGAGCTGCAATTTGTAGAAAGGCAGGCTTGGAGAATAAGAAATCTTAGATACTAATACATATTGATTCTGGTCTTGTTGCAGTAGGAGAACACTTAAGACCAGGGATGAACAAAGTGGGCCACTTTTTGCATTCAAAGTGGGAATTTTTCTTTTGTTCTGAAATGTGCAGGATGTTTCTCAGGAACTGGTGTCCCAGTACAGTATGACATGTGGGAGTACAGTCTCTGTTGGATTGCAGGCAGAAAGATGTTTTAGTGTGCTCATAAAATATAGAATTGCCTGCAGACCAAAAAACTTCTATGAACCAAGTAGCTCCTCTGAGCACCGCAGACTCACCAGGGGTAGGTAGAGCACTGCTGCCCAGGGACCTCAGTGAAACTTGATGTGCTGGAAACAGAGTGAAGTGATTCAACTGGAAAGGCAGAATTTGGGATGTGTAAAAGGAATAAGCTGGGGATGTGGGGTGAAGCACAGAGATGCAAGAGCTGCCTTTCCTTTGCTGCCACCCAATTCTACCCTTTTGAATAGACCTGGCTGGACAGGATGCTTAAATGAGTCACCAGACTGCTTCACTTGTCTTCTGTCTCTGGTGCAAGAGAGGTGTAGAGAAAATTCAGGCGCCTGCATGTGGCATCCCAGCTCTTTCTGCCCTTTGGCTCTCCACTCCAACACTCCTCATGGTAAATGCTTCCCTTTCTCAGGATCTTCCTAACTTCTGAGTCACTTGCTGCTCTATCTCGTTACAGCTTTATCCTTCTCTGTTGGGAAGCCTTGTCTAATAGATCATTAAAATGTCACTCAATTTGCCACCAGACAGTGAATTTCTGGATGAGGATAGCACTGAAACCTGCCAGTGCTAATCTTACTAATCTTGTGAATCTTTTTCCTCCTTTTGCGTTCATTCGAAAGATAGTATGAAGAGAGATCCTACCTGTGTCTAATGGGCTGGTAAGGGCTGCAAACATAATCAACCAAATAAAGACCTCATATACCTGTGGACATGTAATCTTGTCCTCTTCTTATACACCTTCTTTCCTATGTGTCTCTGTGGACTTATGCTCTAAAACTGACTAAAACTGAACACATGTCCGAACACATCAAACCTGCAAGAAAAGTCTTTGAAACTCCTGTTTACAAAAACCCAGTAAAATCCAGGCACAAATATGTGGGCAAAATCCCAGTGCTTTCAGTGTACAATTCATTCCTCTCCTTTCCAGCCGTATCTGTCTCTTTCAAAATGACACAACCTTTTTCTAACTGTAAAATTAGCTCTTTATAAGTTGCAGTTTTCGAAACCGGCTGTAGATCTTGTAGCTGAAACTGTGCCAAATGCTGAAGGGTTTGGCTTTTTTAAACTGTGTTTGAAAAGGAGAGAGAAATGAGGATTGTACTTGAGAAATATTTTCATGTGGTGCAAAAAAACAGCTGGCAGACTTGGGCAACTCTGTTCTGTGACTTCATAGAAGCTTTTACCAGAAACTTTCATGAAAGAAAAACCCAAGAGGACCTGGGGAAGGAGGGAGAGCTACAGATGCTGTTTGTCTTTCCTGATAGTGATAGGTAATACACATCAGCTCCTCTGAGGTACCAATAGAGTGAAGACAAAACACATTCGTTTTACCATGGAGTAAATTCAGCTGAGAGGTTTATGGCTGACCCATCAAATTTATGTAATGATAAAATGAAAGTGCTTTTATTTTCCCTGTTTTCTTTAATTTTGTTAGCAAGCTTTAGCTATCCCAAGACCAAAAAAAAGCAGCTTTAGCACTAAAGTCAAGCCAGAGGGTCCCACTAAAATCGCTGGAGAATAGAATGTGACACCCTCTTTACCTTCTTTTCCAAATGCATTATTTATATGAATGTTGTAGCAATTATGTGATTATATGGAAGTTAATGCACAACAATAAACCAGAGGACCATCAAAGAAATGCTAATGGCAGGGAATGTTTTTTGTTTAAATTGTGGATACACATTTCTTTTTCTTTTTTCCTTGAGGGCTACAAGAACAGAAAATTTGCAAACCTAATAGAAGAGTCTTCAAATGGCAAATCTTTGAGTACAGAAAAGAAAATGAAATCCATATTCCTGTCTCTGTTTCTTTCACACCTCCTTTGAAATATGAACAACTTCAGAAAATGAACTCATTCGTTTCAGCATTTTCTTTTGGCCTTAATAGTTATGTGAAGCATAACAAGAGTGACTATGTGGCTCTGGGGTAAGGACCAAGGGCCCAAGGACCAGGTGGTCCTGCCACAGAGAGTGAAGGGCTTGAAGAGGTTTTAGCAGATCATGGAGGTCAGCACCTGGTTGCACAGATGATGTTGGGAACAGGGATTTGGCTTAGACAGCCATGGGACTGAGAATTGAGGACCGCTAGGAAGAGCTGAGATGCACCTGACCAAGGAGGGCAAAAGATTTTTGCCAATAGGCTGACCAACCTGAGGAGACATTCAAACAGTGAAAGACAGAAAAGGGAGATGGCAACTCACAAAAAGTGCCAGGCCAGAATGGCAAGGAAAGGGCACAAGGTGGACTGGAGAGGAAAGACCTCGAAGCAAACAAACAAAACAGACATGAGTCCACCACTGACATACATGCATAGGTAAGGAAGAGGAGTCCGGGAGAGGTGGTTGATTTGCAAGGTTCATCTCTTCCAACCTCAAGAGCAGCAAGCTTGCGAATGTTAACAGCCTGGAGAAATGGATTTATGGGAACCTGGGTCAGGGCAATCCTAAACATGGATACAGGTAGGGCAATGAGTGGATTGAAAGCAGCCCTGTGGAGAAGAATTTGGGGATGTTGGTGGATAAAACACTGAGTAAACCCATCAACGCGTCCTTGCAGACCAGAAAGCCAACCATATCCAGCTGCATCAAAAGAAGTGGGACCAGCAGGTCACGAGAGGTGAGTCTCCCTCACTACTCTGCTCTGATGAAACCCCACCTGGAGTACTGCTACTCTTTTACTGTAGGGATGGTTAAAGGAAGAATGGAATTTGATGTAGCACAGATTTATGAGATGCTTTTAGCTATGTTCTGCAGCATAGCTGTACAAAATCTTTCTGTTGATGCTCAATAGAATGTAATTTTCAGAAGTTTTAATTCAGTCTAGGCTAGGACTTCCAACAGTGCAAGCTGTCACTAGCAGAATTACATTCTTAATGATCATGAATGCTTATTTGATCTGCTGAAAATTAGTAAAAACTATGCAATATTCTCACAATAAAATATTTTTTTAACTTCAGTATTGCATATATGTTTTACCAAGGGAAAGCATGAATTATTAATTCAAAAGTTTCAAAACTTTAAAATTTCCTTCAAAGGGCTTGACAGTTTGAAAAACACCATGAAGAATTAAATGGTTATTTTGTGCAAGACTATCTTCTCAAAAAGAAGCAATACACATGGAGTGCTAAAGGAAGCAATGGCACAATGGTAAATCACTGCCCAAATGGAAAGAATCCAATCATGTATCTCTAACTCTTAAACAGGTGCAAAGACCTTCACTTTTACTTGCTTAAGTTAGCCAGTGACACTATGGCCTGTTCAGTTACCAGATGAGATTTGTGAATACCTTTTGAAATTTTAGACTATGTTTATTTAAAATAAAATTTTCGGGTTGGGCAGACACAACCTGATACTTCTCCTATAATCATTCTATTGGCATATTATTTACAGTTATGCTATACAATGTGCTGAGTTCTGAAACCTGTCAAATTGAATTGAGTTTGCCTTGGTGTATACTAGTTAGAATGTCTTCCTTTTCTTCCCTCCTAGCTCCCCCTCAAATATATTTGCTGCTCTTTTCTCACAGTAGTACATGAAGGATTTACAATTCTCTGCCGGGTAGTCTTGTTAGGAACACTAAGAAGAAATTCTTTGCTTCAAGAGAGTTAAAGTAAAATGATAGGCACGGAAAGGGCTGTGTCATGGAGGATTCTTTTATTCCCAGGTACTGCAGGAGTTCTTTGGTACTATGGGGAACCTGGTCTCAGCTCTGCCTTAGCAAGTGCAGCCTCAACCTGCTCAGCTTCCTCAAGAATCACAGGAGGCAGCACTAGTACAAAGATTTCCCTGAATCCTTTCCAGTCCCTCTGCCTGCAAAGGTAGTGTTTTGAAAGTGGTGGTGAAGGTGTGAAATCTGAACCCATGGATTTTCCGATTAGTGACCACAAAAGTTATGGCATGAGCAAGCTGATGGAGAAAACTTCTCCTACGGGTAGAAATATTCTCCGTTTAAAAGAACATGAATAGGGTAGTTTGTGGCCAGGTCTTTGCTGCATGTTTCCCTTAGAATGAGCAACACAGTAAAGAAAGTTGTGAAGTCCTTTACTAGCATAAATCCTGTGTGGTGGCCCTTTAGCTGAAGGACTAGACTGTGCAGCATCCAGGAAACACAGGTTTGTATCCCACACCTTCTCGTTCTTGTCGGTGCCAGCTGGATAACATGTCACACTGCAGTGCTGAGCACAGGCATGGTGGGAGACAAAGTAAGAACTTTTTGAAAGTCAGTGGGAGTCTGACTGCCTTGAAATCAATGACAAGGGTCTCGGTCTGCAAGTGCACTGCTGCTTAGGCGGAGGTGGGGACGACAGTGAAGGCTTTGAGAGCGCGGATAGGTTTCCAGCCCCTTCCCGTGCAGAGAAGTTGTCTCTGCCAGGCCAGGGATCCCCAGGATATCCTCACCTTTGCATGGCCTTGATCTGCTCTTTCCTTCCAGTAGACACAAACTATGGGCTGTAAAGCAGGCTTTGTGGTTTCTTTGGACTTTTCAAATTGAGACAGTCCAGGTTCATAGGGGAAATCCAATTTAGAACAGGGTTTTTCAGTGGTGACTCAGAGCTGAGTTATTTCTAAACAATGAAAAACATCATGCTCTGCAACTCATAGAAGATAAGTAACTAAAACGTTATGCATACTGGAATGTGTTGTGTCTGGCACTGAAAAGATCACAAAATTTGCATCTGAAATGGTATCAGTGTATGTTAGAGGCTGAAATTCTGCTCGTATTTTGAACTGTACAACTCCAGAGAGGTTTCTCTGGCTGTAAGATATAATTTTTTGATTAAGAGTTTATTTAATTTCTGGTTTATATCCTACTACTGTTAACTCTTTGGGGCCCACTCTGCTCTTTCCTGAAGTTAATTAGTATTTTCACATTGAGTTCAGGGGAAGCAGGACTTGACCTTTATTGCATGTCAATTGGAAATGGAAGCCAAACTCGTGTTCTGGATATTATTATTCTATTTGCCATTGGAGTCTATGCCTGAGTTATATGAATACTAAAAACCTGGCAGGAATATATCCTAATAGTTTATTTTTTGACTCCAACAGGAATTCAGTGAATATTATAACAATTCAAGCACTAACGTTTTTTGACTCTCTCTTCAAACTGGTGTTGGATTCTCTCTGGGTTTCAGTATGAGACCTGGAGACCTTAAACAGAGGGATTAAATAGTGTCAGTTCTGCAAACCAACACTAGACTTCCTGCAACTTGGAAATGTGCCAGAGAGGAGGCAATGCTGCTACCCAGTGACCAGGGGATTCGTGATCACCTGTGCAAGCAGATAATGCTCAGCCTGGTAGAAAGAACCCTTCTAAAGCTATGCATCCACATATTGGCTTTACTCTTCTCCTCACCAGTACAGATAATAGCTTAAACATCCCCGTTGCTGGAGCACCAGTCTTATGGACAATCTGAAATCAGAAGCTGCTGCTCAGTTGCACAAACACAGCCGAGGAGGGTTGAAGGGATCCAAGGAAACTCTAAAATCTATGAAATTAAATTAATTTTGTTATTTTGGTAACAGGAAATATGTAGATGTAGGCAAAATAACAAACAAGTCTACACCAATTTCTTTTTCTTGGATCCCTCTCTGAGTTTGAACACTTTTACTGAGGACAAAGGAATCCATGTTTTCATTTCCTCTCCTCCAGATCGAAGATCCTCCTTCAGGTGAATCCAGGTTATTTCTTCATCACTAAATTACAATATCTATGATGTAAGATATCTCAGAATGTGATACAATGATGCTGAAAGGCCAGTGGGAAGAAACATGCATGATTTAACAAGGAGAGGAATTATTCCTTTAACCTCTTCCTTTCCACCATGACCTCCCACTTTCTCCCTGCATACTCAGTGCTGGTTCCCCAGTTGTGTCAGCACTCGTCAGCTGTGCCAGACACCTTGGCTCAAACTCCAAACCAACCTGAAGGGACTTGAACCCATTTCAGACACTTTCTGTGAAAATGCTCAGAAACATTTCCTGGGTAGGCCTTTCTCATAGACACCTGGTTTAGACTAAACAGACAAGACAGTGTTTGACTCTAGAGAACGGCATCCCAGATACTAGTATGTCAAGGAAGGGAAACATGGCATCCAAAACCTCCTTCAGGGCAAGGTTATCTCCTTTGCTGTATAAGAAGGGCACAATTTGAGAAGCAGAAACTAGGATGCTCAGGGATGAATGCCCAGAAATTTATATTTATGCATGCAGAGCATTTTGCTCTCCAATACTTGTGATGTGCAGAGAGAGAGTTTTGAAAGTCTAAATTTTGGACTTTGCCGCCTAAAGTAGTACTTAGGCAACAGCTAGGTATTTAGCTCACTTTGTGGATAGATTCCATCAGGAACTAAACTTGGATTAGCAGAGTGTGGAGTTGAGGTTACAGGAGCACTGTATTCTATATTTGAACTGAAATACTTTCTAACTTTGCCACCAAACATAACCCCCAAATCTATGTTGGGCTTGAAACACTCCATATGTAATGTGAAACCACAGGAGATTTATTTTTTCTTTTGGAATGTTTGAGGCAAATCATCCAAGTCTTTTGGATTTAAAGTGCAGAGAAAAACAGGCACATATTGGACTTCTAAAAACACACCATAAGAGAGGAAAGTCAGTAGGTTCAGGACAAACTCAGTGACCCTGTTCAAAAGACAAGGAGATTCTGACAGCCTGTCTAGCCAGTAGCACCGCACTCGATAATATGAAGACAGTGTGTGTTAAGTACTATAGAACACACCCTCTTCTTCTAGGGCCTGCTTTACAGACAGTGATTATTCCTGACCAGGAGTAGCTTCCCTTTGCAGGGAACATGTTTGTTTTCAGTTTATGAGCACTTTGCTATTTTTCTTTTGGCAGGCCTCCCACTCTTGCCTCACCACATTGCTTCATACCTGTCACCTTCTCTTTGTACCTGGTCAACTTGGTCATCTTGACCAGATGTCATCTCTGTTTGGATGGTGGCAGGCACCCAGGGAGTGCTCCTTCGCAAACACAGAAAAAACAGTGAATTCGCAGCTGACACAATAGCCCTACGTGGACATTTTTTGGGAGTCTGGAGTTGGTTGTCCTCTCCCAAAACTGGCATGTTCAGTCCTGTCTACAGGAAAGTCACAAAATCATAGTGCACACCTTAGGGCAGTCAGTGGAAAGGGCACTGCTGACTGTGAATCGAGGAAAAACATGGTGGGGAAGTATTTGGGATCTGGGGACAGGCATGCAAACCCCAGGCAGCCTACAAACAGGAGCACCAATAAATATGCACTACCATCCAAATGCAGAGGGTAGTGTGCAGTGAAATTCTCGTGTATTTTGGAAAGAGCAGAGAGATTTTCTTTTCTGCTTGGCCAATCTTTAAAATGTTAATTTCCCTGTGATATCAAATCCCATAATTATCGGTCACCCGGATAATCTTGATAATTTTCTTTCCGGAGTTATTTCCCTTTTTTTTCCCCTCTCACTTTGTTATGATCCCCTTCAAGAAACGGGCACCAGAGAAACCAGAAAGTTCAGAGTGTTTCATATCAGACATGTTTACTGTAGTAGAATAATTGCCACAGAATCACATTAGTACTATAACGTGTTTTTATACTGATTCAAAGTACCAGATGAAACTGTAATGCAATGACAGCACTCCTATTTGACAAAGATAATGAAGGGCAAGACTGCTTGCCACAGGCCCCTCTGTTAGCCTCAGCTCACACCAACCAGCTCAGGAGCAATATGGCTCCTCCTCTCACCTTCTCATTGCCTTTTGGAGTTTGAACCATCTTCGTGTGCCAAAGATCTGCACTGGGCTCACACCACCAAGAGCAAGAGGACGGCTGGAAAGTGTGGTGAGGGCAATTAATTGCTGGCTGAATGCTGCCATCTAATAATAAAGTGCTCTGCTCCCTTGTCAAGGATTGTACACTGTGGGAAGTGTTTTCAAAGTGTTCTCCCGTTCTGAAGCAAACCTCAGAAGAAAAGGAGAACTACCATGCCAAAAGGAAGGAGGGAATTAGCATTTTATCAGTGGCTGGGTTAATTTTCTCTGACTCCTTAATCTATTTTCAAGCAGTTGGTATAAACTATCCCTATACAGCTACTGGAGAAAGACTGGCACATCCAGAGGGCTCAGTATCTCATCCCTGTTAAAGACTCCTCTTAGGATGGGAAGCCACACTAAGAAAAACCATTCCAGATGAAGGTCTGTTCCCTTTCCTCCTCTGGCTCTGCAGTTTGCCATAGAATCAAAACCTCTAGGAAGCTGCTGCCAAAATCTACCCACTACGTGACCACAAACATGCAGGCATCACTGTGCTCATATTTATCATTACCCTTATTACAGTCGTGGCATTTGCACTGAGAAAATCAGTGCATGGCATGAAGGCTGAGTCCAAAACACTTTCCTTGGTGACAAAGGCCATTTTAGAATAGCTCTGGCTGTCCTTTCCTACTGACCATTAACTGAAACAGAACCAGTGTGAATTGAAATAACATATTTGTTTATTAAAATACGCAGTTTTAATCTGCTCTTTCATTTTAGGATATTAGGGCCCACATTCTATCTCATATCTAGGCTTCCAAGGTAGAAAGGCCAAGCCTTGCATTTGCATGATTGTATTCACATAATCCTTGAGTAAAAGACACAACAAGTTTTAGCAACCAAGAGTTGAACGATGAGAGTCTCTCTCCTGTAATCTGAATGGCAAAACACTGACTCAAAGTGGCAAAATCACAGTACTGGGCAGTTTTATAAAGAGATTTAATCCAAGTCAGCCATGGAAGCTCTATTTTCACTTGATCTGGGCACTGCACAAGTGGTCAAATTACCTCTTGAAATCCCTTCCAGTTCTTTTTTTCCAAGGAGCATCTGCAAAATAATGCAGCACTATCCAGCCAGAAAAACAGAAAGCCTGTTTATGGTTGCTATGCAGCTGAGGTACTGAGATCCTTAGGCAGGATAAGCAGCTGATTTCACATTAAGTTGGAGGTCTTCTAGTCCATTAAAGGCTGACACATCTATACGAGGTATTTGTGGTGTTCTTCTGGAAGGCTATGCAGAAGAGGAAATATCCACGTACATAATTTAGGCTTTGTCTTGGGGTGACTCTATCATGTGTATCTCCTATCATGCTCTATGCCCAAAAAGTAATATTGTGCCTTTTCTGTGCCTTTAAACTGAGCTGGAGAAAAGAAAAAAACCAAACGAACGTTTCAAAACAGTTTCCCAAGGACACAGAGATTACACTCCTCTGCGTTCTCTGGCTGCAGGAGCACGGAAGGAGCACCCTGCTTGCTTTCTTCAGCCAGCGGTTTGGGGTTTTTTTTTCTTCTCTTCCCGGCGTGAGACGGAAAGCTGCATTTTGTTTCCTGGGACTTTGGTTTTTTCCCTTCTTCTCTTCTGGACTGTTCAACAACATCAGAACACATCGGGAGAATTTTTCCCCGAGGCTCGGGGGGTGGGCCCTCGCCGACCCAGCTCCGAGGAGGAGAGAGACCACACCTACAGAAGGACTCTGAAATCTCCCAGGTTTCTCTCTATAGCGAGAGATTTCATTTCATTATTTAGCATTATTATCCTTTTCCTGTGTGTTTGTTAAATAAAATAGTTCTTATCTCATTCACTTTCCTTCGAGGAAAATATCTTTTTTTCCCCGAACCCTGTGGGTGGAAGGGTGGTTGTAACCTGGTTTCCTCTCAGAGGATATATTGCTAGATTTTGGCCAAACCAGCACAAATTCTTATTGGCGTAGTCGGCAGGATTCGAAGAAAAGTGAAAAAACCTGTACTAATTACATTCTTAGTTTGAATTTAACTACTTTGTGTTAGGGTAAAGTAGTTACCATGTTGGTTGAGTTCATAATGTCTCTCTGGCTGGATATACTCACATCTTTTT
The DNA here is from genome assembly GCA_014706295.1 of Lycocorax pyrrhopterus obiensis. Lineage (NCBI taxonomy): Eukaryota > Metazoa > Chordata > Aves > Passeriformes > Paradisaeidae > Lycocorax > Lycocorax pyrrhopterus. Next base: position 15,785,065 of record JACSVZ010000002.1, on the reverse strand, counting down.
AGTCCCTAGGCTTGCTTGAGGTACTAGTGGTTTTTTAGTCCCTGTTTGCCTATCCACAACTTGGTCTGATCCTGTAGCTGATAAGACACTTTTACAGAGCAGGAGCACGAATCCGGATTTCTATTTTGCTTTGCTCAGTGATAATAATTTATAAAAAGTCAACAGAGGTACAAGCAGTTGTTCAAAGCGTGTATAATAGGTCGTTTCTCCGTCCTAACCCCAGTCCTAGTTTCAGTAGCCTGTTCTGAGAGTTTACTAGTAATTGCACTCAGTTTGTTAGAAGAGGAGGAGATGGGGTTTCCCAAACTTTCATCTCCCTCCCCTTTAAATTTGATACATTATCTTTTAAGAAAGTTCAGTTTCCCCTAGATGTTAAAAAGACCACCCTCCTAGTATTTAATCTGGTAGTCTTCCTCTATATGGTTTGCAGCTTGTCTAAAATGAGGGCTCAGATTTCCAGGGTAACTGAGGAGACACCTGTCCCAGAGGTGGAAAATCCTGAGTGGGGTGGAGAATGGGAGGATATGAGCCAAATCCTAAAGAAATTCTCTGACCCGATAATTTGCAATTACCCCCCTGAACAAATTCAAAACCCAGCTGAGGTGGAGAAATATCTGAAAAAGAAATACAATGACAATTCTAATGAGAAACAGCTCATCGCAATATGCTGAGCCTTGGCATATGCCTATCGCACACTGCTGGGTACTGTAAAGCAACAGATAAAGGCAGAGGGGCAAAAAAATAAACCAGCAGACACCCCAGTCACTCAAGCTGCAGCCAAACAAGAAAGAGACACTAAGCCATTGACAGTTGCTCCTGTCACGAAGAAAAAGCACACAACCAAAACCGATCGCCCAGTGAAAGATGATGATGATGCAAGAGAAAGAACCTCAAAACCACCAACTGACTCAGGCACAGAAACCATTACTGAGTCCCTGTCCATAAAGGACCTTCACAGCCTAAGAAAAGACTACACCCGACGGTCTAATAAATCCATAATAAGTTAGATAGTCCGTATTTAAGATGCTGCAGGTAATAATGTAATGCTAAACGGCGCTGAAGCGAGGCATTTGGGATCCCTGTCACGTGATCCAGCTATTGACCAAAAGATGATAAGGGAGGCTGACTCTGCCAGTGTCTAGAGACGGCTCTTGAGTAGTGTAAGAGAGAGATATCTGTGTGCAGATGATCTCTATATGCAGCAAACCCAGTAGAAGACCATTGAACAAAGGATTCAATGCCTGAGAGAACTAAGGGTGGTAGAGGTTGTCTTCACAGATGACCCAAAATTGAAAAGTCCAGACCGGGCCAGAGTTAGTCCTTTCATGTGGCGAAAGCTCATACAGCTTGGGCCATCAAAATATAAGTCTGCTTTAGCACTAATAAAACCAGATTACGGTGCAAATGAGACCGTGCAAGATATGGCAACGAAGCTCCGAGTATATGCAGACTCTGTGCATGGCCCAACACATGCAAAGATCGCAGCTGTGAAAACACGTGTGCAGAATTTAGAAGACAGTATAAAAACGAATTTCCAAGAACTCAAAAAAGAGATGAAAGAGATGAAAGAGGGCTTTCTCCAAACCTCAGCAGTACAAATCCGAGATTCTGATACCCAACGAGGACGTTCCCTAAAAAAAAGGTACATCCCACGAAGTGAGCTATAAAAATTCCTGTGTGACAGTGGAGAAGACATGAGGAAGTGGGGTCCACAGCCCACTTCTGCTCTGGCAGCACGAGTGCACGAATTAAAAGAGCACAAGTCTCAAAAAAGAAATTTTACCAAAAAAAAAGTAGCTCCAGTTGCCCGTAGCCAATCTGCCAAAAATGATAAAAAGAAAGATAACCAAAATTAAAGGAGCCCTGCCTCTAACCAGGTAGAGGCTAGGGAAAACCGTATTTTTTGAACTGTGTAAATTCGTTGGCCTGGTACATCAAAACCACAAAAATATGATGCTTTAGTTGACACTGGTGCGCAGTGCACAATAATCCCATCGCAACATGTGGGGGTAGAATCTGTTTCTATTACTGGTGTAACAGGTGGGTCACAAAATTTGACCCTAGTAAAAGCTGAGGTGAGCCTAACTGAAAATGAGTAGAAGAAACATTTCATTGTGACTGGCCCAGAGGCCCCATGCATTTTGGGCATAGACTTCCTCCAAGGAGGGCATTTCAGAGACCCAAAGGGACTCAAGTGGGCTTTTAAAATAGCTGCTGTAGAGACAGAAAGCATCAGGCAATTGAATACCTTGCCTGGACTATCAGAGAACCCATCTGCAGTAGGCCTTCTGAAAGAAGAGGAACAAAGAGTACCAATTGCTACCTCGACAGTGCATCGCCGACAGTACCGGACAACTCGAGATGCTGTGATTCCCATCCACAAGATGATCCGTGACTTAGAGAGCCAAGGGGTGATTAGCAAAACCCACTCACCCTTCAACAGCCCCATCTGGCCTGTGCGCAAATCTGAAGGAGAATGGAGATTGACTGTGGACTATCGTGCCTTGAATAAAGTGACTCCACCACTGAGCGCTGCCGTGCCGGACATATTGGAGCTCCAGTATAAGCTGGAGTCCAAAGCAGCGAAGTGGTACGCCACTATTAACATTGCCAACGCCTTCTTCTCCATTCCTCTGGCAGCAGAGTGCAGGCCACAGTTTGCCTTCACTTGGAGGGGCGTGCAGTACACCTAGAATCGATTGCCCCAGGGGTGGAAGCACAGTCCCACCATCTGCCATGGACTAATCCAGGCTGCACTAGAAAGGGGTGAAGCTCCAGAACATCTGCAGTACATTAATAACATCATTGTGTAGGAGAACACCGCAGCAAAGGTGTTCAAAAAAAGAGAGAAAATCATCCAAATTCTCCTAAAAGCTAGTTTTGCCATCAAGAAGAGCAAAGTCAAGGGACCTGCTCGAGAGATCCAATTCCTAAGAGTGAAATGGCAAGATAGACGACGTCAAATTCCCACTGAGGTCGTCAATAAGATCACAGCAATGTCTCCACCAACTAACAAAAAAGAAACACAAGCTTTCCTAGGCGTCATAGGCTTTTAGAGAATGCATATTCCTAAATATAGCCAGATTGTGAGTCCTCTCTACGTGGTTACCCGCAAGAAAAACAATTTCCACTGGAGCCCTAAACAGCAACAAGCCTTTGCCCAGATCAAGCAAGAAATTGCTCATGCGGTAGCCCTTGGCCCAGTCAAGACAGGACCAGGAGTAAAGAACGTGCTCTACTCTGCAGCTGAGAGCCATGGTCTGTCCTGGAGCCTTTGGCAGAAGGTGTCTGATAAGACTCGAGGCCGACCACTGGGATTCTGGAGTCGAAGCTACAGAGGGTCTAAAGCCAACTACACCCCAACAGAAAAAGAAATCTTAGCCGCCTATGAAGGAATCCAAGCTGCCTCAGAAGTAATCGGCACTAAAGCACAGCTCCTCCTGGCACCCCGGCTACCGGTGCTGAGGTGGATGTTCAAAGCAGAGGTTCCCTCTACCCACCATGCCACCAATGCCACATAGAGCAAGTGGATTGCTCTCATCACACAGCGCGCCCGTATTAGAAAACTGAATCGCCCTGAGATTTTAAAAATAATTACAAATTAGCCTAAAGGTGAAAACTTTAGTCTCAGTGACGAAGATAAACAAGAACAAGTGACACGTGCTGAAGAAGCTCCACCGTACAACCAACTGCCAGCAGAAAACACATGCTACGCTCTTTTCACCGATGGTTCTTGTCGCATTGTAAGGATGAAACGAAAGTAAAAAGCAGCCGTATAGAGTCCCACACGCCGAGTTGCAAAAGCTATTAAAAGAGAAAGTAGATCAAGCCAACTTGCTGAACTCAAAGCTGTTCAACTAGCCCTAGACATTGCTGAAAGAAAGGAGTAGCCAAAGCTCTACCTCTATACTGATTCGTAGATAGTAGCCAATGCTCTGTGAAAATAGCTAAAAAAGTAGAAAAAGACTAATTAGCAGCGTAGAGGAAAACTCATCTAGGCTGCTGAAGAGTAGAAAGACATTGCTGCCCGGGTGAAAAAGCTGCTCGTAAAAGTCCGCCATGTAGATGCTCATGTCCCCAAAAGTAGAGCTAATGAGGAACATCGAAACAACGAACAAGTAGATCAGGCTGCAAAGATAAAGGTGTCACAGACAAACTTAAATTGGAAACACAAGAGAGAGTTGTTCCTAGCTCGATGGGCCCATGATGCCTCAGGTCATCAAGGCATAAACTGAACACGTAACAGTGCATGAAAGTGGAGCTCTCAGATGCATGTGTTGTATATAGATGAAGTAAACCTTCAGCTGAGAAGATGCGTAACAGAGGACAATAACAAACCCCAAAGGTACATGCATACAAAAAGAGCTGACTGCATGGATATACATATAAAGGGAGGCAGCTTGGATTATTTTTCTGGGCTTTGGTCAGTTAAGAACTTCATCCTCTTTTTTAAGTGTTTGATCATGTTTAGCTCCCCATCTACCCAGGAACTGCATGGGTAGGTAGGGAGCTGTAACTGTGTGGTAAATCCAGTGCTGAGCTTTACAGCTGGGAAAGGTCTAATCTCTATGAAGTCTTAATCCTTTAATCCGTAAAGAAAGGAGGATTAAAAACAGTCTGGAGCAGCTGTGGTTCTGGACTGTCCTCAGGAGTGCATTTGCATGGTGTCTTCCCAAGATGCTGAAGGTGGTTGGGAGGCAGGACAGCCAGAGACAGGATGTCCAAATCTGGCAGCCTCTGGACTTAGCCAAAGTTTGTGAATATTTTGACTCCTTGCTCTGTTGGGCTCAAGTTAGTAGTTTAATGGCTATCCACAAATGTTTGCACAAAAGGCTGGGTTGCCTGCTTGCGCAAACCTTTTTGAATAGTTAATCTTTAGTCAGTAAATCATGGCTTGGGAGCAGAAATAGTGACTAGCGAGTAAGCAGTGACACAGAGCTCTCCTGAGCTGTGCCAGAAGATGAGCTGAAACACGCGTGTTCTCCTGTGGCCACGATGGATATGGGCAGATCATCTCCCACCGCCTGGCCTGTGACACAGCTCCTCCTGGGCGTGTTCAGGCACAGCAACGCTCTCCTGTAAGGGTGGATAACTGTTGCAACCATAATTGCAACGCATTAGGAAAGATAAAGTCTCCTGGTGAGTGACTCATGAACAGGGAAAAGGACACAGCTTGTCAACGGCATCCACAGCCAGTGGCTAGCTCTATTCTTTCCTCTGGTTCAGTGAGGCTGACTTTTGCAGCTCTCAAGCTACACTTGGACTCAGCAGAGATTCAACTGCAGAAGCTCAGCTCAAGGGATAATGTCAGAAAATTGTAACCTGGAAAAAGATCAACATTGTCAGGCCTTGTGGTGTTGGTCTGTGTTTGTCCCTCCTCATGGATTTGTTTACACTGGAACGGAAAGGTAAAATAATACTCAGTTTTGTAAACAGATCGTCAGTAAAATACCCTTTGTTATCATTAATAAATAACTTGCTTAAGAAAAACTCCCAAGTCCCTGTGGTAGGTATTAGCCTTTGGTTTCCAGTTACTCAACCTCTTTACAAGTCTTAGAGATCTCATAAACTTTGAATGTTGTAGTAAAAATATTTATAGGGTAAGTCAAAGAAAAACATAAAGTTGCATTCAAGTTTTGACAAGAGTAAAACTACTTATCCTGCTTATTTTTTATTATAGAAAACTGGATGCTGTGACCTCACTAAAAAATGATAGCTATTTAAGCAGAAAAGTTGGAAAGGACTTTTTACATGTTAGTATTTCCTTTCTGAAGTATTAATATTTACCTTGGGAAACTCTTGAGTGCTTAATTGGAAAAGACAGACAAGAAGTGCTCATGGTGTCACAGGCTGTTTATGGAGTCACAACAAAACTCTGCGTATTTCCAGATGATACTGCAGTCAGAAACTACATTGGCCTGCATTTTCACTGGTCTAGAATTTGGGCTTGGTAAAATCTAGATTCACCATAAACACCTGAGCTCTACCTCAAGTGTTTCAATTTGACAGTCAGATCCTAGAGATTTCTAGAGAAACCATTTTCAACTTTGTCCAGTCCTGTAGATGCCTAAATCCTCCACAGCACCTCCATTCCCACCAGCACCTCACCCTCCTCCAGGCATCACCAGGCTGCAGGGAGCTGCAGATAAGCCTTTTCCTACCTGCCACTGACATACCTTGCTTGTGGTGTTTAAGCCAGCTGGCATGCTCAGAGTGTACTTGGTGCCTCAGACTTTGCATGGAAAACAGCACAAAGCATGCTTTCCAGGAGGTGAGAGACCTGCTTTTAAATTCTCACATGGCTTCAGGTCCTCTCAGATCCCCAGGAAGTGCTTGAGACAATCCAAGATGCGTTTTCCTCCATCTCTTTGTTGAGTTAGTTCTGTGTTGTACTGTGGTGATTTAACTCCAGTTGGCAACTCAGCCCCTCACAGCCACTTGCTCCCTTTGCTTCACTCAACAGGTACAGCAGAAGCCACGTGTAAGCAAAGTAAAAAAAGGAATTCATTCTGCTGAACCAGCTGTTCAGTCATCTCCAGGAATGCAGGGATCCATCATTCAATGATGACTTGGGAAAACAAACACCATTCTTCTGAACATCTCCTCTCTTCTTTCTTCTTCCCTCTATTTTGTTTCCTGAGCATGATGTCATGTGGTTCTTCGGTCAGTGGGGGTCAGCTGTCCTGGCTGTGTCCCCTCCTAATTCCCCGTACATCCTCAGCCTCCTCACTGGAGGGGTGGAGTGAGGAGCAGAAAATGACTTGACACTGTGTAAGTCCTGCTCAGCAACAACAAAAATATTGCTGTATCATCAACACTGTTTCCAGCACAAATCCAAACCACAACCATGTACCAGCTATTGTGAAGAAAATTAACCCTATGCCAGGCAAAGCCAGCACATATAATAATAGTTTGGTATTTTGGGGGACTGTGAGAAAGATACCCTGATTAACCTCTAGGTTGTAAAGATACTTTCAAAGTACAGAAAAGCTGCTGTCAAGTCAGTCTCAGGCTGAGAGAAATAAAGGATGCTAGGTTCCTTCTCTAGTAGCTAAACTCTTTAGGAGACCTGACAGTATACATCCTAAATCTTTAATTTGGCTTAAAAATTCAGGCTAAATCCCAAAAAAGGGATGCAAAGTTTGGTTTGGACAGGGAGAGGTTCGGAGAGGTTCGGAGAGGTTCGGAGAGGTTCGGAGAGGTTCGGAGAGGAGAGGAGAGGAGAGGAGAGGAGAGGAGAGGAGCAGAAAAAAATCCACAAATACTTTGCTTAAAATGCCTGTGTTAATGGTGACATTTTCCATTCTATAAAAATCTGTGCAGTTGAACAGCTGCTGGATGGGGACAGGGACAGCCTAATCACAGGTCCTGAAAAGTAAGTGTTACATAGCACACCTAGTAAAAGCTTAAGTAGTTAATTATCAAGTGACCTAAGCTGCCATTTAGGCACTAAAACAAGTGGCTGTTTGGGGTTTTTTTTAAAGATCTGAAATGGAAAATCTGATCATCACATCCCAGAGCACTTGGGCTGGTTGCACCTCTGATCACGTAGCTTTCTCCTGACCTCCTCCATGACAGACCAACTGAGCAGCTGCTGGAAAAGTCTGTTTACAAACATTCTTGACAAGAAAGTCCTTTTTATCAATTTCCTGATGAAGATCGATTCTTCCCCCTCAGCAGCAGGGTTTCAGTGATGGCTCATGGTGGACAGATACCTCTTCCCCAGGCTGGGAGCTGAGGGCCAGGCACTCGCTGCAATGGGAATCTCCCAGGATATCCTCTCCTGTAAAAGCTGTTTCATTCCTGATGCATCCGAAGTTTCGGACTGAAAATTATACGATAGAAAGTGAAGTTTTCTTTGGGGCAAACACTAGAAAACCCTCCTTTTCAGCCTAGGCAATGCATCCCTGTAAAGGCAGCTCCCCTGCAGGGAGCCCAGCCCAGGGGTCTGCTCAGCCCTGCTGGAATGGGACAAGGCGGCAGCTCACACTTAACACCCACAGCTCTGACAGTGTTGACACACACCTGAAGCTTTTTATTGCTAGTGTAAAATGGGAGTTTAGTTATCTTACTCTCACACCATATTTAGACAGAAAATAGCCAAAAGTTTCAAGACTAAAAGCCAAAACCTTAAAAAAGGTGCTATAGTAAAAAGTCCTTGACTCTGGAGACCTCTTTTCCATTAGGATGTGACCAGTGTCTGACTATCCTTTCTCTTCCTTTGTCTTTCGTACATGAGACATTATGGCTTCTCTTAGGCATTGTTATTCTGGGTAGCAATGCAGGAATAATTTCATAAGAACTCTCACTTCTTGCAGCATCAGCTACAAGTTACAACATAAAACCACCAAACCCTTGAAGATTATGTGAGAGCTATAGTTTGATGAGCCATTAAATCAGGTAACCATTATTCAGGCTATTTGAATTACAAAAAAAATGTTTTAGTGCTGTCTTTTTACTGCACTGGTTGCTTTGCATGATCCTGTTTTTAATCAGCTCCCTTGGTAAGAACCATGGATAAATACCACCTTCACATGTGCGCACAAGTTCTGAACTTTGAACCAATGCGGTATGTTAATACATATTAATCTGTTTACTTACTTAGCCTGTGTCTGGTCACAGCCAATAAGCCCACAAATCCAGGCACTGCCAATTGTGTGGCAGGCATGTAAGCACACAGTACACAGAGAAAAATCTAGAAATTTGTCAGCTCATGGAAAGGGGGACCTTCATTTGTAAAATGGGATGGTGCATGTGCTGATGTGCCGTCAGAGGTGCACTGCTGTTTACCACATGCTGGTAGCTTGTGTGATTTTGCACACATTGCAGAGCAGGATGCTCTGTGAATTCAGAGATGTGACCCTGAATTCACAGGTTTGCTGGGTGTTACCCATGAGCACAGCTTCAGCGAGTGCACCCAAGTCTCATGCGAGATATCAAAACAGGTATCAAGGGGGGTTTGTGTGATTCCTCCCCCTCTTTCCCCTGATAGAACCTGAAAGGGGCTGGGTAAGACTCATGTACTTTACGTGTGTGCAGAATTGCTTTCTTTGGTAACACAGATGTTAATTAGGTACAAAGATATTGTGCAACTTCATCAGGGAGGCATGTGGTACTGCCTTGCTTTGGGTGTGTTAGTGATGACTTGGTGTTGTAATAACTGTGTGCCTCCTTTGAGGTCTTAAGGGTAACCCAGCTCCTGGGATGCTGCACTTTTAGTTTGAACTGTATAATAAAATCATCTGACTTCTTTGGAAAGAGAAAAAAATCTTTGCTGTATTTTATGACACCTTCTGAATGGGGTAAAAGGATCAGAGGCAGAATCCAGGCACAGGATCTCCTTGTTACAATCTCTCCATCTCTCCCTCATGGTTGTTTTTGATATTAAGGCTCACTGGCACACAGATCTGGGACAGAGCATTCTGGAGTAAAGCTGTGCCTTCATTTTACTTGAAAAGTGCTCTTAGCTGGGGGCTTGGGGGATGTGGCTCTCCCTCCCTCCCTGAGCTCTGCTTTCTGTAAGTGCCTCTGGAGCTTGCTCCGTGCAGCGTACCGGGGGTCCAGTAACACTTTAGTGAAGACAGATGTTAATGCTGAGTGAGCAGAAGCTAACAGACTTGCAGAACAACCTTGGCAGCTTGCCCCATTTTTCAGATTTCAATGTACCTACAAAAACTTAGAAAAAACCCAGAAGAAAGCCCTCTCTGCATTTTGGCCTAGAGCAAACTCTGCTGTAAGTAGTTCATCAAGACACACTCTCTTTAGCTCCTTAAACACACAGCTAGATCAAAATAAAGTATGAAGAGCATAAAGTAACTCACAGACACCATTTATTAACACTGAAGCCTGCTGCAGGAAGAAAGTGACCTAGTAAATAGCCTCCCTGAGTAGTAAAATACTTGCTGTAAGGAGTTATAAGAACTTTTGTGAGCTGTAATTCCCTAAGGAAAAAAAAAGAGAGGTTTTTACAATCTTTCATCTCTGCTTGAAAGCAGAAATAAAAAGCCTTTCCCTAAACTACTAGGTGCTTGTGAGCAGCCTGCTAATAATGTCATCTTCTGTCTGGTCTTAAAGGGGAAAGGAGAGATATGGAAAGAAAACAAACCCACAAACAGCACTGGTCAGCTTTATGAGTGCTGCAACTTCAAAGACTGGAAGAAACGCTCCCCAGACTGGCTGTTTTGAGGATCAAGAGTTCAGGGGCTTTAAAGGACCTTTATTAGAGAAAATTCAGCATGAGAAACTAACAGTCCCTGATAATACTGCAAATAGGTGTCTTTCACTGGCAGTCCTGCAAATAGGAAACTCACTCTGGCTCCGAGGAAAAGCAAACAGTATAAGCCTACTCATTTTTTGCTTGTATATGTCATATTTTAACAAAGCATATTTTATATGAGGCTGCAGCATGGTGATATGTGTGGATACCATCCTCTTTTTACTGGCAACTAAACTGAGACAGAGGGGAAGTGCAGCCAAAATTTTCATAAGGAATCTTAGGTTTGGAGAGCCTTCCATCTAGATTGCTGGGTGTGAGATACACAGACATGTCTATCAGGGTGCTCCAAGTCAGTGTGATGGAAAATTTGGAGGGTACTGCACTGTCCTGACTGGATGCCCTATGTCTGGTATGGGGAAAAAAAATTCATAACCCAATTGGTCTCCTCATTAAATATAGATTCAGTATTTTACAGACAAGCAGGGCTGTAGTAGTTTAGTCCTTTTGGTTTTCTTTTTATTCTTGCAAAGTGTAATGCATTAGTTTTATGTAGCACATACAGTACTTTTGGCAGTATAAAAATAGTGCAGAGGTGTAAGTTCCATAGACACTCTTGATACCTTTATCCACACTGAGCAGGAAAACCAAGGCAGAAAATTTATCCTGAACTATGTCCAGTTCAGGGGAAGTTATCTTATCCTTGCTTATCCTCTCTCTGTACCCCTCTTTTTTTCCGCTGTGGCAATTGTTGATCTGAATTTAGCTGCACAGTCTCTAAGAAAGTTTACAGCAAATGTTCTAGCAATCAGAAATGTGATCAACTTCAAAGGATTGAGGACAGTAAAGGGAATGCACATCAAAAGAAATGATAGAATAATCTCTGCATTTGCCACACAAACAACAGTGAAATACGTTAAAAAGAAATGCATCAGATGGTGTGCTAGATACCAGCACTGTGCTTGCAAATAATGAGTTAACCAGTAAATCGACTGAAATAAGTGTGCTTTTTTTTTTTTTTTTTTTTTTTTTTTTTTTTTTTTTTTACTTCTGCGGACAACTGAGTCTCTAACAAGAACCACGTCTGTAATAAAAGTTATGATGTCTCTAGCAGGAACTGGTAGTGCAAATCAAACATACCATTAGCTTGTCAGGCTCAGCCAAGTGAAATAACAAGCAGCTGGGTAGTGCTGTACACTGAAATGGAAAACTGTTGCCCCTTAACAGAAAATTTCCTCAGAGAAAATTAAGCATGAGGGGCAGCGACAGACCTGGTTATTCATGAGCAGAGTGTCACGGGGAGGTCAGTGGAAGGACCTTACTTAAACCATCATTCTGGTCCAGGAAATGCTGCCTGACTCCCAAAGTTAGCAGAGCAAACTCTCCTCAACACCTCGATGAGTAAATCAGGGTAGTGGAGAAGTGCCTGGCACCAGGGAAAATGGAGAAGAAAGGTGCAACGTGTGATTTCCCATCTGCCTGTCTACGCTTGGCCACAAAACCCAAGTGCTTTCAGTTCTGAGGAGATGGAGGGGAGGATGGAGAGTGCATGGGTAAGGGGGGAAAGCGGGTCTCTTCTTGTTTCTAAGGGTGTGGAATAATAAACCTGGAAAGTGAAATGTTTCCCTATGCAGGCAGGGAATTGGATGCAGACTGTGCTGGGCTAGATGAGTTTTTGTACTTTGGGTTTTTGGCTAAACCCAAGCTGTTTGTGTTGTCACATGCTCTTTTACAATCTTTTGGCTGATGAAGCCTGGGTGGCAGAGTGGAAAATTGTTTGGGAGGTTTGCGTAGCCGTGTGTGTGTTCTGCAGCCCCAAAGCCAGACATTGTTTATTGAGTCCTGCAAGGGATCCTGGTAATCGCAGCTGATTTGCAAAAGCATATCTGTTGTCCATGTGTATCAATTAGATTGCAGTAGTTTTGTACAAATCACAGACTTGATATTGATCCTGCAGCTTGCAGACGGCAGAGCACATTTTTATGCTTCTCTGGAGGGAGGTTCTACTACTAAGCCATGGTGCTCCATTTGCAAAATTTTCTGGTGCCCCTGCAAAGGTGCACCCAGCTTTCAAATGCAGGTATATGTCTAGCAGCTCCCTCACCTTGAATTCCAGCCCATGAAATGTCCACAGACATCTCCTCATCACAGCCACCCACTCGGCCCACCAAGGTCCCCTGCTTCTTGCCTGGGTTGCAAAAGCACCATGTGCATTTTTGGGCCAGCAGTCCATATAGCAGAAGGTTGGTTGCAATTCCCAGAAGCCATCTCTTGGAAGAGGGAAATGTAAAGGAAAGAATTGTTTTTCTTATGGCTCTGAGTGCTGATGATTACCATCCTTTTCTTGATGCTGGAATATGCCTGAGTCAGAATAAAAAATGAAGGAAACAGCATTTTGACCAAAAGGCTTTATTTTCAGAGAGCAATTCAAAACTATTTCCATGTTCCCGCGGTACATGTAGACACTGCTCTCACCAGGGACATATCTAACCCAAACTGAAGGGAGTGTGAGAGCATCTCTCCTGAAGAGGATCTGCCAGGCCATTTCTGGGTTCCCTGAGTGACTGCCAGGTATTAGAGCTTTTGGTCTCTAGGGGGGCAATACAGGCCTTGCAGGCTCAGCCTGAGCCAATGCTGCCCAGGGCAATTTTCAAGCTCCAAGGTTTTTGGAGTGAAATCTGTGGTGTAAAAGACACAAGAAGATTTCACCCCAGCTCTAAATAACTAGAACTGGCTAGAAAAATGCTACAAGTATGTTGCAAAAGAAAGCCTCTAAATGCTTTTCTTTGCAATTCTTTCAATTTTTCATTGATTTAAAAATACAGTTGTGCTATTTTTTTTCATTGAGCAACAAAAGAGGAAAACTCCCTCTTCCCTTCATCCGTCCCTGCCTCGGGAAAAAGGGAAAAAAAGGATGGAGGAAGAAAAGAGGGTTGATGAGATGATAATGACTTGAAATGCTTTTTCTTGAAAAGTTAAAACATTTCAGAAAGAAATTTTCCACATTTCTTGTTGCTTTTGAAAGATCCTTTTTAAGAAAAGTGCTTTAAGCTCCAAGTATTGGCTAACTTTATAAACAAAATTCTTTCCCTGTTTTATTAAGGGGAGTAAACAAGGGACAAATGATGGCTGAAGCAACAATTTTCAAGATGGTTGACACACGGGAACTTTTATCTTTTCAACTATAAACTTTGATTGGTTTTCATCCCCCCTGCCTCACTTCCTCCTTTCCTCTTTCTCAAAATTATTGCCTTTCAGTTTGTTTTAATGGTGTTTATGTAATGTCATAAATATTCTTGTTTAGAACTGTAATTATTCCCTGCGATTAATTCTGTTCCCTCTGAGAGGTTGTGCAAGTTTTCACTGGAGGGTATGTCTTTTATGTTCATGTGTTTCTCCATGTAAAATGCAAGATGTCCATTACTGAAGCTGTGCCTGGGAAGGCAGGGTTAATGCTTTTCCTTTTTCCCGTGGCAATGTTTGGAAGCATTTTTGTGGAGTGTTTAGTGTCATTCCTATTCGGGTTGGGATTAAGGTAATTGACAGGGCGCTGGGCCAGGGGTCCTTTAGCTGTCCAATCTCAGCTGCATGGGGTGGAAGCACGCCATGGCCAAAGTCACTTCCTTTCTCTTTCTTTTATATCCCATTAGTCTGCCTGTGTTTTCGATTTCAGAGGAATTCCTGTAAATACATCGACTGTAGCTGTTAATTGTGGGTAAAACATCAAACATATGGAGGCAGTGGGAGTTTTCCCAAAGTAAGGGCTGTGGGACTCAGCTGTCTGTATTCTCTGAAATGTATTTGCAGTAGGTGGAGATAATGATCAGCTTTTTTGTGACAACTGTTCTGAGTTACGTGAGGGCAAACAGTTGAAATCAGACCCTAAATAAGAGGCTGTGTCCCATCCAGCCCTGCGGAAGCAGCTGACAGTGCACAGAGGCCAGATGCAAGTACACGGTGCCCAGCACGTTTACCTTCGGTGTTGTGTCTCACATGATGAGTTAAAAGAGGATGGACAGCAAGACTTTTATGCCCTGGAACAAAGGAAAGAGACCTTGGAGGAACTGAGCAAAAGTTGCACTTTAAAGAATGTGTGGAATATATACTTGAAGTACACAACTTGTCTTCTTCATTGTATTTCAGGCATATTTTTACATGCTATCATTTTTTTCCAAATGTCTTAGCAGCTTGGAAGCCTAATCTTCTGGAAAAGTTTTGCTGTCATCCTCCTAGACAGTTTCACAAGCAATCATGTTAACGCCCAGATGAATTGACTGTGATTATTGAGCATAAAATGAAAGAAGTCATGTACAATTGTGGAAACATAGAGTTCAATTTTTGTTCATTTGTACAAGCCCCATAAGTAGCTTCTAGCACTGCCTGGCGAAGGGTTTGTAGTGGGGATCAGCCTGGTGTTTAACACCCAAGGGAGGAAGAGAATGAAAGCACAGGGCCCTGCTCTGGGCGTCTCCTCAGAGGAAACTCACCGGGTGCCATGTGTATCCTGTGATCAAAGAGTTGGTCAGATGCATCTCTGGGGAGAGGACAACCTGGCACCTGCAGAAGAGAACACTGGACACAGCTCTCACTAAGCCAGACCATGGTTTTGCCACGTTCATTCAGTTATATCTGTATCTAAAAAAGACAAGGAGAAAGAGAAATTTTTCTAGAAATTGCAGTTTAAATAAGACAGTCTACAAAAAAAGGCAGGAAACCGCTGGGAGACCTCAGTGGAAAATCCCAGAAGAGGCAGGCGTCCCCACACGTTCCCTTTCCAGGCCCCCGTCACAAAGTCGAGGATCTCATTAGGTCATGTTTACTGAAGGCGCTTGTTTTCTGTCTTCTGATTTTGCCAGCGACAGGACATGGGGAGGACAAAGCCTGTCCTAAGTGACCACCGATGGAGCCGGCCCTATTCATGGATTAGGGCTGCCATGGAAACTCAGTTTGCAGAGCTCACCACTGCAAACATGGAATGAATGGCCAGGTCAGCACCCGAGATTAAAGGGGAGGGAAAGAGGGAGTTGAGCAACTGTTTGCTGAACTCATTTCAGGAGCTTTCCTGGAAGAGTCCAATATTCCAAAAATTGGATTGTAGAGTTTTTAGTTAAAAACAGAGTGAGGATTCCCCTTGTTTGAGAAAAGGTTGTGTCTTCTGGATGCATTCAATGAAGAACAGCAGCAGAGCTGAGCTAAGTATTGACTTAACTTCAGAATAACCTTAAAACGATCTAAAAGAGGTTTAATGATCAGCTGTGTCCTGAAAATGAATCCCAGAGGCATTATTGTTTAATGTAATGATTTACACAAATCAGCCACCAGACTAGGAGTTCTACTTGGGATTGTGATTTTGATCATTGTGAGACAAAACTCATATCCAGGTTTTGACTGTGCAGATCTATTGTTTAGCTAATCCTAGATATGTTAAAGATATGATTGAATGTTTCATCACCTGAAAAATAAAACTTTTCTTGCAAGATCAAACAATGAAGTTAGCAGCAAAGTATATTTTGAAAAGCAGCTGTGCTTTTTTTTATATATATACCTGAAATTATATATTTTTACATTGGAAGTCCCATGTCTGGGGAATAGCCTGTGATTTGAGAGACATTCTGCATCCTACTCTTTTATGGCCTTCCTTATTACATAGGACAAATTTCTCTGTTCCAGGACTTCAGGGAAACATGGATGTATTCTCCATAGCCCAGCAGTATCTACCGCAAGGGCTGCCTGTATGTTTTGAAATACTCAGATGGAGGCTGGGCACCTGGGAGCTCTGCTCTGAAACCCAGTGTAGATGCGTAGAACATACCTTAAGAGCCACGAGTGTGATTCACCACCTCAAACTTTAGACCTGGAGGGAGCAGAGATGGCTAATGGGCTTTTATTAATTTCTTGCTTAAGCCATTGTTCTCAGATGCAGCTGTGAGTGACACGCTCATGTTAGAAGGAAAAGCTATTCTGTGAAAGCCCGGGAGAGCCGCAGTGCTCCGGTAGTGAACCAACCTACTCAATACCAGCGTCCTGAGTGCTCTCACTTGGCTGTGGTTTTCAGCCAATTACGCACCCATTTTGGAGAACTTCTGTTTAAAACTTATGTCCTTAACAGGGAAACACAGTATTAAACTCAAAATTGAACCCATGAATCCTTTTCCAGACCGTAAAACATTTTCTCTCTTGGTGGAAGAGACTGTGGTTTGACATTCTTAGTTCTTCATAAATCTAAGCTCTTTTTATCAGTTATTCTTATTTTCTATGAGGCAGTTGCTTTATAGTGCTTTCAAGTATCTTGCCAAGGTTAAACTGGTTGGTCATTCTGAAAGTTTCTTACTTCTGCATAATGCAGCATGTCAACATTTCTCTGGTGCTCTGGGACCTCATAAACCCTCATGAGTTTCTAATGGTTCAGCAGTTGTTCTGCTTAAGCTGAAAACTGGTTTTCCCAAATCCTTCCTTGTGTTGGTCTAATGTGGAGAAGTTTGAAGGTTTAAAACTCCACTGAATGAAAAACTGAAATAGAGAAGAAGTTCTGGAAATGTAGCAAAGTCAATGGCAAAACCATCACAGTTTTTATCAGAAGGAAGCCCTGCATCCGTGGGCACAAAACAGAAGAGGAGCAGGTTATGTGAGGCTGGGCTTCAGCAGTGAACACAAGAAAACATCCAAAACTCATGCAATGCCTTGTACCTGTGTGTAGCAGTACACTGCAGAAATGTGAAGAAGGGAAACAGCAAAATTTGATTTCATAACATTGATGTTAGAACCATATGTGCAAAAGTAGTTTTGTAGGTTCTGCATGGGCACTCTCACCTCTGCAGAGCTGCCACGGGATCTTTCTTCACAGAGGCACATGCAAACCTCAGCCACCCTTGTTACTCTGATCCCCCTGAGAGAAGGGAGGAAAATGTTTGTTTTCTTTTGTTCATATCCAAAGGGATCTGAAAAAATTTTTCACTCAGCCTGTGTCCCAATATGTGAAAGTTCACTTGCATGTGCATCTGGCTCAGTCTAGCCAGGATGCCTCAAAGCTGCCTCTTCTGATTATAGAAATGTAAAAGTTTCTTGCTGAGTACTCTAAAGAGGTCTCTTAGATCCTCATTTACGTATGTTTTTTATTACCTGTATTTTTGCTTTTCATGGTTTATCCTTCCCTCCCAAAACTTGCCACTATCCCCTTTTTCAACCTGCCTGACTGAAAGCTGACCTTTTCTGATTAATTGTTCTAAGTCCTCTTCAAGTCACCAGTCAGAAGAGTAGCTGTGCCCATTTGGTTAAAGGAAGACATTTAATACCAAATTCTGTCTTTCCTGTGTTTAAAAGTATTTTTTCCTCTGCCCTCAGCAAAGATGAAAAGATGACCCTATAGAGCAAAAGCCTCCATTAAATCAGCCATTGGAGAGGAGGCAGGCTGGGTTTTTCATTTGAGTTTATTTTGCTTTGTGCTTAAATATATTTTGTTAACCCATGTTGGAAGAAAAAAGGGAGGGAGAAGCTGCTGAAAGAAGGGCAATTGTGTCCTCCTGCTAGAGTTCAGCCTACAAGCTACTCTTTCTTAGGAACTGATTTGATTTCCCTTGGATTTTGCTTCTGCAGGCAGGGTGTTTTATCTGCCTTTTAGCCTTTGACCCAGAGGTGTGACCTTTTCACTTTTATCTCTTTTGGAGTAAGCCTGGGCCCCGTCAAAGTTCCTTGAGAGACTAATGGTAAGTGCAGAGCAAGAAGGGTCATTTCTGACAGTAAAGAGGACCCGCTGCGGTGGGTGATGGTGAGGTGCCTCCAGGCTGCTCTCCAGGACAGGTACCTGTGTTCCTGCAGCCCAGGCAGCCCTCTCTGACACCAAGCAGCAATGACAGCCCTGGAGCAGGCAACTGAAGGGTAATCCCCACTAAACCTACATTTGCCTCCCACCCTAGCAATGCAGCAGCAATAAACAAAAGCATAATCACTTTCAGGAGCGATGCTTGCTCAATTCCCTCTGTTTAAGGCAGTCAGATTTAGTCAAGGTATAAAACCATTCATGGAAATAATATTCAGCTGTTACTATTAGCCTTTATGTCTTTAACTCTCCCTTCTCTACATAAAGAAGTATTTTCTGTGTCCTTGAATGCAAAATGCATTGAGCTTTAAAAATATACATTCATTTCTTGTATTTTAAGGATCCAGAAAACCTAAGTTCTGGGATGCCTTAGAGCAGCAACAACATCGACAGGACCCTCTCTCACACTGCCTGAAGAGGACAGGGAAAATCAGCACAAGAAAGCTGTATCTGTGACACTGAACTGGCTGGGAGGTCTCCTACCAGGAGCCTTCCTGATGCTGCAGCAGGAAGCGAAGCCGCCGAGGTGGTGTGGTTGAGTTTCCCCTTTGGGGAGCTGATATGTGTTTCAGAGCCGCGGCAGGGACTGCTGCGAGGGGTCCTGTTCGTCCTGCTCGGGACTGGGGGACGGCAATGATGCAGGAGCCCTGGAGCTCACCCTGCCTCCGAGTACTTCACGGTGCATCTGTATGTGTGGAACACACACTCCTTCAGGCTGTGCTATTTCCTGACCTCAGTGGAGAAGAGGGAAAGGAAAAGTCAAATAACAACTACACGCTGTGGGATTCCTCCTTCTGTTTTGGAAAAGAAAGTGCAGGAAGGAGTCAGAGAGCCAGAGAAAACGAGCGAGGTGATTTTTGTGCTTTTTTTTTTTTTAATGCTGCCCCGGTGTGGTGCCAGTGGGTGTGTGTTTGGACCAGGGCTTGTTTTGAAAAAAAAGGTGCAGAAAATGTCTTTAAAAGAGAAGATCCTGAATCATAGGGAAATCTGTCCAGCACACATTATAAGGAATGAAGTCTGGAGATCCTCAGTGTGGAGAAATGTGGGGAGGTGATGTATTCTGTTAGGGAAAGAGAGAGTTTTCAAATATTTGTTTTTTATTAAAAAAATTCCCACATAAATTTTCTGTGGAAGGGAAGGATTTTCACAGAATTTACTCACAAAGAATAGAGCCGCTCTCTATAAAAGTCTTTCCAGTTTTAAATGTAAACATTTCCATTTTGTCATCCTCGAGGTTAGGACTCCAATGATCAGGTAGCCTCTGGATGGGGAATGTGGATCAAGAGTGCCATCATTACAGACATGCCTGGTTATAGCTGCAAACTGGGGCATAGCATGTGTTCACTATCCTGAAAGAAACACAGGGTAACAAAGACTAGAGAGTCCTCCCCTCTCCAGCTCACTTGCGCCCAAAAGCCACTTTGTGCGCGTGCAGTGGCTCAAGTGGACCAGAGCCCACCAGAGTAGAACCAGTCACTCGTTATTAACACAGTCCAACAAAACCAAGATGCTTTGCTATGCACAATGCTTTTGCTTTTTTGCTTTGTTCCTACAACACAAATGCTCCTAAGCACAAAGATGGCTTTTACACCCTAATGCACGTGGATCATTTCTTCATTATATTTCCAGTGTGTGCACTTTGGTGGAGTTTACCCATCTGCAAGAACTCAGCTCTTCCCCCAGCTCAGCCCACTGTGTGCCAGAGGCTGGTGTCCATCCCAGATTCCAGAATGTGTCACACCAGTGGAACATGAATTATGTCTGGTGTTTGGGCATTGCAGACAAAGTTACAGATTGCCAGCTCATCACTTTGATTGCCACAGTGCTCCTATTTACCTTGCTGTTTTTTATTAAAAATAAAAATGTTAAGGCAAGAAAAGGAAAAATTCACCCAGAAATGAACTATGAATGTCCAACTCTCAATTGTACAGAAAACCCACTTTCCATTTATTTCTTAAAATAACTTTTTCAAGATTTTTTTACCTCATGGAAGATTTAAAAAAAACTTATTGGAATTTGTGGGCAAAGGATTCATTTGGTTCACACTAATTGTCTCCTTCAGGCTAATGTCTGAACTTAGCTTTAAGAAAACACTGCATTTATCATAAGGAGTTTGCCTTGCATGAAAAGTAAATAATCTTACAATAGTTAGGATTTGTTTTGGTAACTCATTGTAAATCAGTGTAAAGAAAAATATCAAACAATAAAAAATATGTTTTGCCACTGTGGTTGATATGGAAGTTTTCAAATGTCTGATGATGATTTTATCAGCTCTTCCCTGGAAGGAAAAAAGCTTCTCCCATGTAAGCTGCTCTCCAGGACTGGATCCAGCTGCACTATTCAATCTCTCCTTCTAGGTCTTGTATCTTCCTCCTTTGGAAGTTTCAGCTACCACCAGATCACAGTAATTTCTGACAAAGTTTGTATTGTCACTTCTTCAGGGTAGGGCTTGAGGCCGGGTGTCTACTGCTGTTCTCTAGCAGTGTGTATGTATCCTTATGATGAAGTGATCCCCAAGACCACAAACCCACACTGCTTCCTTCTTCACCACCAAGGACTTTGTTAAAAGCAACTGACTCCTATAAACAAAAATGTCCCATGTACCAGACAGAGAAGTGTCCAGTGCGGCTCCAGAAAAGCCTGGGTACAACTCCCAGCTCTGCCACATAACTTTTCTACAAGTAATTGTACTTCTTTACACCCCACTCATAAAACGGAGAAGTAAAAATGGTCAGTCACAAATACGGTGTCAAGTCTTGCCTCAAAACTTGCCGTGTCACTGAACTGTGATTTGTTTACCCACTGAATTTGAGCCTGTGGGATGTGAGAATTTGAGCTATTTTCAATCTTTTTTTTTCTGAAACCACTTAGTTAAAAAGATCTTGGGCAACAGGCTTTTGGCAAAATGGGATCACATGATGAAATTCCTAAAGCTGGCTCATGGGACATCTCTGCCCATCTTTAGGCTTTAGGCCTGACACGTACCTGATGATGGTGTTAGCTGGAGTTTTGGGTTTAGAGTCATTTTTATATGGAGCAAGCCAGAAAGCAGACCTTGTTAGGGATGCCTGAAAATGCTTGCTGGGATATTGTACTTCATTTGGGCATAAACCTGTTACCTGTTGGCAAAAGGCTTTAGTTGATGCCCACTGCCTCTTTGCCAAAGGACTTTATTTATAGCACTGCACTGGGGAACGCTGAATTTCTTAGAGCACAGAGGCTCCTCAGATCTGTACTTGTTCCGGCTTTGTTAGAGACAAGTATTCCAACATCAAATGCGTTTTTGCAATCCCCATTGCAGACACTTAATTGCAGGATGATTCAGGGCTCTCTAAGCAGCCAAATTTCCCTATACAGTCAAAAAGGAGCAGCCTCTCTAAGGGTGTTTCAAAGCACAGCTACTGGCTGCCCAGTGCTAGACAGTATGACTGTCTCCTTACCAAATAATTCAGCCTCTCACAGGAAAATCATGCTTCAGGCTGAAAAATCGCAGCACTTCTTAAAAACAGAAAAGGTAATTTTGTTTGCTTTTCTTAGAACACTCATGTCAGGGCTTAAGGCTGCTCCTCTCCAGCCATGACGGCAACACATTTTCAATGTGATCGAACTGCATGTGGGCACTTGGTTCCTGACTTAGAGCCTCCTGCAGTGAAAAACTCTAATATATTACAATAGAAAGGTTCAGAAAACAGCTGATGGAGAGGTCTTCTTGCTTTCCTGCAGACTGTTCATCCAGCAGCTTGGCAGCCTGTAGTCAGGTCTGGCTGGGAAGCCCTGAGGCTATGGCATCAATGGCTGAGAACCTCTGATTGGCAGTCTGTCAGAGTGCAACAAGCAGGGACCATGGGCTTAGTCCCTCTGGTCCCAAATTTGACGTGAAACAGGACTTTTTGCGTGGATTGGAGAAGAACTTTTTTCTTTTCCATTTCCAAAAGGATGCCACAGGGCTGGATCTTGCAGGGGTCTGAACACATATAAGGCGAGATCCAAGTACCTGATGCATACAGAGAACAGGGTCGACTTTGGTCTTAGCTTATTGTAATTACAGATTTTCAGCTTCAGTGAGTGCACCACTGCCTTGCTCTTCCCCAAGGCAGCTTTCCATTCAGTTATGCCAAACACTGTTTGGGGATTAAAGGTTGATTTTCCAATCCTGTCCTTGGAAATTTAGTGTCACAGTTTTGGTTATGCTAGTTTGCAATGTTGCCTCTTTTATGCCGTATTATATATATTGTCTTCTCTTGATGATATTCGGTCTGGTGATTAGCACTTATGGACTATATTTCTTGGAATACATAGGGATTTCAGGCAAACAAAGTGAAAAGAAAATAAGAAAAAACAAAAATTGGTTCTGGAAGTAGTCATTCTGTTGCCAGAGTGTAAAAGACAGCAGAAGGCACAAGAAAATTTTCATTAGCCTTCGGAGGGACACAAAGTTTTGGTTTATGAGGACCTATCATTTTTTCAGGTTACATAAGACTAAAGAGAAATTCTTTATGAGACTTGGAGGATGCGATCATCTAGTTCCTCTCCATTCTATGAGCTGTCTTCATTTTTGTTGTGAGTAGATCTGTAACCTGGCTTCTGTAATTCCCATAAAAACTCCATACATTATTTTTCATTCTAACAATGCCACTGATAGAACTAAAACCAGTCTGTTTCCTAGGATAGAGTGCAATAAATGCTTTAAATAACATCCTCCCTATAACATAGCCTGAGGAAAACTTGACAATGAGAAGTGGAGTAGACAGGAAAAATTTGGGGTAACATAACATTTATATGGGCAGCGAGAGGAAGTTTTGTACATTATAGGGAGGCTAAATATAGGCTAAGTCAAAACAATGGTGGTAGAAGTGGGAAATGTGCAATGAGAAATAGGTTTTTTTCTGATAAGCAGAGGAATGGAGAATAGATTTTGGGATCCAGGTTCAAAAAGGTGAAAACTGAAGAAGCAAAAAAAGTAGTGAGAGAGTAGATCAGGGAAAAGGCACGAGGCAGAAGGACTGAAAAAATGTCAGTGTCTGGGGTTTCAGAAAATAAAGCAATCCTAAGATTTTGAAAATTAAGGATGGCTTTGGCACTGGAGGGAAAACCACTGAACAGGAGAAAAATGTTCTGTTTCCCGCACTCAGACAGCACAACGTCTCTTTTCTTTGAGGTACAGGATGATAAGAGAGTGTCTGAACCTGTCTGCATCAGGCAACTCTCTGAACACATTAATACAATGGATTTGATCTGGTTCATTTTAGATGGAGAAAGACTAGGAAGCTGAAGATCATAAAATTACAGGATTGCAGAATTATTTAGGTTGGAGAAGACCTCCAAGATAATTGAGTCCCTTTGATCACCACCATGTAAACTAGACTAGAGCATTAGGTGCCACATCCAGTCATTTTTTGATCACCTTCAGGGATGGTGACTCCATCACCTCCCTGGGCAGTCTATTCCAATGCTTAACAACCCTTTACATAGGAAATTCTTCCTCATGTCCAACCTGAAACTCCTCTGCCATAGCTTGAGGCAATATCCTCTTGTCCTGTTGCTGGCTGCCCGGGGGAAGAGGCCAACCCCCACCTGGCTACACCCTCCTTTCAGGGAATTGTAGAAAGCAAAATTGTCTTCCCTGAGCCTCTTTTTATTGAGGCTAAACACCTCCAGCTCCCTCAGCTGTTTCTCACAGGACTTGTTCTCTAGACCCTTCACCAGCTCTGTTGCCTTCTCTGGACATGCTCCAGAGCCTTTCTTGCAGTAAAGGGCCTGGAACTCGACACAAGACTCAAGGTGCAGCCTCACCAGTGCCGAGTACAGGGGGACAATCAGTTCCCAAGTCCTGCTGGCCACACTATGTTTGATACAAGCCAAAATGACACTGGACTTCTTGGCTACCTGGGCACATGCTAGATCATGTTCAGCTGCTGTAAACCAGCTCCCTCAGCTCCTTTTCTGATGGGCCACTTTCCAGCCACTGCCCCCAGCCTGTAGCGCTGCAGGAGTTGTTGTGACCCAAGTGCAGGACCCGAGACTTGGCCTTACTGAACCTCACACCATCGGCCTTGGCCCATCGATCCAGCCCATCCAGGTCTGAGGATGAGACGAACCAGCTGGCATTCACTGGATGCATGTGGCTGGACAGTCCTAGTCTTGAACCCAGATCTTCTCTCACCACAGCAGCTTCTGACATTCCCCTTAAGAGCACTTAGCAGTGCTCTCAGAGGAAAACCCAAGCTTTTCTCAAACACACTGTTTTATGCACTGCACACGGGGCTCAGCAGACACGGTTGCTGACAACGTGCTGTAAGACAAAAGTAAAGATGGCTATGAAAAGCTGTGGCATCTGGGACCCTGCTTCTAAAGCGCAGGCATCTTCCCAAGCCTGGCCTTACAGAGAAAAAGGCAATCTGAACATTTTACACCCCAGCAGACGCTCTGCAGCAAACAGGTATGAGCCCATGACAATTTAAATATAATTTTGATTTTGATCTACCTCTAATTCCTTTTGATCCTTAAGACTAAATTTTGTTCTAATTGTATGTGTGTGATGCAGGTACTGTAGAGCTGCTCTCTTCTAGAGGACTGAGCACCAGCCTGTACCTGAACATTGGGCCTGTACCTGATAAAGTATGAAAACATCCTGCTGCCTACTCTGTCAAGGATTTGTTTCTCTGTGAAAATTCTTTCTCTTAATCTTTGATTTATGATTGTCTGAGAAAATATTCTAATGAGCATTGAAACACTGAACAGGGCTCCCCCTTGGGGGGAGATACTGCCACCCTGATGCTGCAGTCCCTCTTCTGTGCCCTTCTCACAGCCTGACTGCTTGATGTCAGGAAATCCTGGATGAAAAGGGGAGTCTAGTTCTCAGGAGAAGAACAAAACCTGACTCATGAAGTGCTTAGTCTCATAGTACAGTTAATTTATATTTTCTTTTTGTCTCACTTAGTTCCGGAGAGTATTCAAGTGACCTCTGCCTCTAAACATTGGACATTACCATTTTCATTCTAGCATCCCCATGTCAAAGACACAATTGAGCTTTCAAGGGAAATCTGAGAAACAGAAGCAAAAGAGATAACAGAGGCTTCTGAAATGGTGGTGGTGACAGCCCCACTGGCTTCGGTGCATTTGAGTCCTCCCTACTGAGAATTTTTCTCACCTTCACAAAAAGGACCAGTATCTATTACAGCCACATGTGTCGACTCCACAGATGCACCCTGTTGATTAGGTGAACTTTGTGTACCTGATCTGCTGGTGTTCAGAAGCCCAGACACAGACAAGGTGTTCTTATTATTCAAGCCTCCCCTGCTCAGGTGCTCTGCGTTGCTGCTGTAACTCAACCCCGAAAGATTTAGTGCTGAAGACCCCTGTGTGTGTCTACCACCAGCTATAATGCTGGTCATTGTAAGCTTCTCCGTGGTGGCAATGGGGCTGCCCACAGAGGCAAGCTCTGTCTGCTGGCTGGGCTCACTTTAAAATAAAATCACAGTAGGGCTAAAGAACACAGCTAATGTTTTGAAGGATGCTGAGGTTTTGAAAGACTGAGGCTAATCATGCTTTCTAGCTGAAGGTACAGCTTCTTCTGCTGCAAAACATTGAAACAGGATAAATTCAGTCATCAGGCTTCCATACTACTTGAATCTTATTACATCAATATATTGGGAAACAATCTGAAGAAATGGGCTGTGACTGAGATGACAACGTTCACTGATGGGATCATCTTAAGAAAGCGAATTTGACCCAAATTTGTGAGGCACAGAGGAACCTCACAGTCCTGAGTGACTGGGTGACAAAGTAATAAGCTGAGCTCTGTAACCCTAACAGGTAAAAAGACATGCTCAGGAGGCTGGGCTGTGTAAGTAACAGTGTAAGTACCTAGTGCAGTGCAGCCAGCAGATTGAAGGAAGTGAGGCTAATTAGACCATACCTCGAACACTGAGCCAGTTTTGGGCTCCCAGTCTAGGAAAGACTTGGTAACTGTGAGTCCAGTGGAGGGCCACCAGGATGGTGGCAGCTGAAGTGCCTGTCCTTCAAAGAGAGTCTGGAAATCAGGGTCTATCTAGCCTGGAGAAAAGATAGCTTTGGAAGCCTTCCAGTGTATCCTGACTTTGAGCAGGCTGTACGATTCAATGACCTCCAAAAATCCAGCCTGAGCTATCCTGCTATTCTATAATCCTTAGGAAAGTTAGTTGCAGTTATTAGTTTTATTTAAACATCAGCTTCATGTATGGGAGCAATCACAATAAGTACACAGAACATTAGAAATTAATACGAAGGGAGCAAAGAAAAAACAGGGATTTTCAACATAAATAAAAGGTGTGCCTGGATCATGAACAGCATGTGCAAACCTGTTCTCCCACTGAACAAAAAGGATAGAACTAGAAAATGTGGGTGTAAAGGAAAGAAGGGTAATTAAAAGTTTGAAAATGAGAGTAATTAATCTAGAACTACTCTTTCTGGAAATAAGGTAACAGGGGAGTTATAATACAATAAATAAAATCATTACTATCGTGAGAACATGAAAGAAACCAGGTGGCAAGCTCAAAACAGACAAAGTGACCAATATCTGTGTTGTAGATAGGATGTCTCAAGAAAGCAGCGAGCTTGTGACTGCGTCGGAGAAAAGGCTGGATTCTATGGATAATGTCAAGATTTCCATCCAAGTTTTTCAGAAAATGAAGAAAAAATGAACAAAGAAAATGAAGAAAATCTAAATAAGAATACATTACAGCAATACTGCTATTCAAATGAATCTAGACAATGTACGTATTTAGCAGTTTACAGGTTTATTAAAGAACGGCTTTACCTTCACTTACTGTCAGTGAGTACAGCTTCCTGGAAACCACAGGTTAAAATTCTACTATATGAAAATCAGAGCCTTTGCTACGGAACTCAGGACTAATTTATCAGTGTGTATAGCATACACCTATTTATATGTTTATAGGGATGCACCTTCTAAAGGGTGTTTTTCATTTGCCTGGTGTTTACCTGATTGTGCAGGTATGGGGCCACCAGGACAGGTGGCAAGTGGGGGGCTGGCCTGTGGCCACGTTTGCAGACAGGGGTGCTGCAGCCCCTCCTGCAGCCCTTGGGGCAGACCCCATTGCTACTCTCTTATCAGTGGAACTGCGTGTCATGGCTGCCTGACGGAGCTCACCTGCCATGGCTGGAAAAGCCAGTGCTGCACATGGAGACAGCTGCATCACACCTTTGCCTGCAGCATGAGCAAAGACATTCCCGGTCCCAGCAAATGTAAGCCTAAGTCCTTGGATTCCTACTGCTTTCCTGCACTTGATTCAGTTCCTCAGGGTTTTATTTTTCTGTCCTGTCCAAATGAATTTTTAAGTCCAGTGGAAATTCTGTGTTTGTTATTTTTCCCTGAAGTTTTCCTCTTCATGTAATTTAAAAATTCTTCTGTGTCAGTTTACTGGCAAATTTGGTCTCTGCATTTTGAAGTAAGCAGGTCAGACCCAAAACTGAAATTTAAGTAATATAGTTTTTCACCCCCTGAAATCCAGATCACTTTTTCATGCAGTTCATCCAGTGTACAGTTCACATAATGATTGCATTTTGATGGAAGTCTTATTAAAAATCTCTGATGGTAACAAACATAAGAACACCCATCAAAGAAATAAAACAGATCTACGAGGGTTTTGTGAAAACCTTTGATTTCTGATCTAGTTGGTTGCTCTTGTATGCCTAATAGTCCCAGTTTCATCCAGGACTATGTTTAGATGGGTTTATAAAATATTTTATTACTAACACATTCCCATTTCTGCACACTGGATTTAATTCAGACCTCTTTGGTGCTATGCCCAAAACAAGTTGGAAAAAAAAAACCCAAACACCTCAGTTTGAAGGTAGATTCTGCTTCTTAACTCAGCACTGGGAAACTTTCATTAAAGAAAAAAAAATTGCCATTATAACTAAACCTTTTAATTTTATTCCACATCTTTAAATTTTCTCTTCCAGCTTTGAATAGGTTCAGTCTCAGATAGAGCTGATCTTCTCATTATTGATGGAAACTTTGAAGCTCTATCCCCTGACAGAGAGCTGAAGGTAGAGAGTCTGTAAAATTTTCCACGTAGCACAGGAATATGGGGAGAGAAGAATTCAGAAAGGAGAAACAAGGCCTTTCTTATGAACTTGAAATCCTGGCAAGCAGTTCCTTGAAGTTGTAACTGAAAATCAATCTGATATATAATTAAATTCTAGTCATCACATATGCAGCAGGCAGTCTCTTCAGCTCTTAGGCACGGCAGCGGAGGAGCGGGGCTATCGATCCGGGAGCGCTGCTGCCCCATCAGCAGCACTCAGCGGCTCCGCGGGGCTGCCCCGACGCGCGGCTGGCGGGCGGTGCCGCGCAGCCCCAGACTGCAGGACAAACAGCCGACTCCAGCCGGGGTGGCCAATAGTCCCTAATCATTTAAGTGCATTGCACAGCGAGCCCGGGCTAGTCCCACAGTCTCCGTGCTGCCATCGGTCTTTCCAATAAATGAGCTTTGAGCAGGCTCCAGAGAGAAAAGGAAAGGAGGCTGATCAATTCTTTCCAATACTAGGTTTTCGTTTTAACTTCTCCCCATCAATGGCTACTTGGGTTGGGTGCTCTGTAATTACATTCATCAAGGTCTGTCAACATAAACTGACAGCCATGGTTTAAGGCCATAGCTCTAGTTTGTTTACTGTCAGAGAGAGAGAGACAACTAGCATTGATTATTTCTTTCAAGAAGAGGAATTAGAATGGTTTTTTTCAAATTATTTAGTGTTTCTTAAGTTAAGCTATGCAATCTATACGTGATCTTGCTGATCTCCCTTTACTCTTGACAAAGAGAAAAATTATCTTGTCTGCTGCTCTAGACACTTTTGATACTAGCATTAATATTAACTGACTTGTATTCCTCTTCAGTGCTACATTATTAATTTGTCTACGTATTTACAATGCGCTCATCACTGTATGCTTTGAACCCTGCCAAAGTGTGCATGTTCACACACTGCCAACACAGAAACCCTTGCTAACGTAGGAGTAAAATAACATCAGTAAACATCACTCTTGTACAGAACAGGATCAAACTGTCTAAATGGAAAACTAACCATGTCTGGTAAAACTAGTGGGATTCTTCAAAAATGTCAATGAATAGCTGAGCAGGGGAACTGATTGACATTACTTACTTGACTTTCCAAAAGAGCCAGTGATAAACTCCCTTAAAAAGCCCCCAAGAAGATAGGCATGAGGAAGGGGGGAAGAAACAGCCCAAATCAAAAAGCAGTAAGAGCTGGGCTGAGAGCAAACCTGTGAGTCCTGGCTGGCAGACGGGGGTTGCAGGCACTTGCCTGTTAAGACACCTCCCAGTCCTAATTACAGGGCTGGTTTTCATGCTTATAATTTTAACTGTTCCTGCAGAAATTTTCCATGCTGGTGCCTGCCCCAAGCTGGCTTGTTGTCTCTAAAAGAATTGTCCCTTCAAAACCAATCCAGCTCCCTTAGCAAGAGAGTTGTAGAAAAAAATTGTATTTCTTTGCTTCTTGAAAGGATGAGCAAACAAGCTCCAGTAACTTTTTGTCTGAGACTCCAGTGCCCCCGTGCTGTGTCGGGATTGTGTGGGAGGAGCAGCAGTGCTGCCGTGGAACCTGGCCCCCCCAGATTTCTGCATCCTCCTTATGCCTGTACCCTGCCTCTGTCCTCCCTGCTTACACTGTCCCACCGTCCAGCATCCCAGCAGTGCTGCCTGGTGTGGGGAAGCCCCTGAAAGCAGGAATGTGATTCAGTGCAATGTGGTTGCTATTGAGACAGCTATGATTCAGTGGAGGGACAAACTTGTCCTGGTGTTGAGCATGACTCTGAAAGCAGGACAGGCCATGGGGTCCAGGCAAGCAGCCGAGTGCGGAGAGAAGAAAAGACCTTGTATGTGTCCCTGAGGACAATGAAAGGATTCAGGAAAGGACAGCAATCACACACAGCAATTATTTTGTATGGGTGTTCTTCTGCTGTGGGTAGAGCTGCTAAAATGTGTCCTTGGAGAGCAGCCAAGCTGAACTTTTGCAGGACGTTGCTCTTGTGTGAGTTGTTGTGTTAATCCTCTGCTTCAGGAGGAGAGGCATGAGCTTCCCTCTACTCCTGCATTTTTGCTGTTGTTCCCATAATAATTTTCCTTCCCCTGCTTTCTTTTCCTGAGTTTCCCTGCTCATCTTAGAGGCAGTTCTGTGGGGTTTTTTAGGGATGGGTTAAACCCTGCCTTTAAAGGGACTGGTTAGGGACAGGTTAAGCTGAGTAGGTAAGAGGGAAAATATCAGAAAAGCAGAGATGGGGAAAGGAGACCGATTTGGGAGATGCTGTGACTGCAAATTGGGCAGACTGATGCTGTGATGGGGCCCTGAGAAGCAGGGCTGTGGTCAGCAGATGCTCAAGGAGACAGCTGGGGAAAAAGCAGCCTGGAGCAGAAAGGGTCAAGCCCTGGCGCAAGTGGGCTATGGCATATTTCCTTCAAGAAACCAGAGATTGCTCGGTTTCATCATTTATCTGATATCCTCATGCAAAGCACTGCATGCTCAGTGACTTTCCTCTGCTCTGTTAGGGCTAAAGTCTGGCTACCCATGCTTTGGTTTCTCAGGCTGCTGGAATCCACGTACCACACACAGCTGTCACTGGAGACTGCACCACTGTCACGAGGATGCAGCCCAACTGTTCTATTTATTGCTTTTTCCAGAAGGTCCCTGCTGAAAAAATCAGTGTTAAGAAACACAGAGCAAAAATGTTACCTGCAGTACAAAATTGAATGTTTATGATGCGTAATTACGTTTTCTTGCAATCCTTTTTCAGCTCATTGAATACTTCACTAGTTTGTGCTGAAGTCAGTGAATAGTTTCTGCAAGAATAAAGCTAAAAGGAAAGCTGGCACTATTTCCTTTTGCCAGTTAAACATGAACTTGAAGCACTGCATTTGCCTATACTTCCCTACTTAAATGAAAATAATAAGCATGCACAGGAAGCTTTGATTGGATTGAACAAAATTATCTTCTGGTGAGGAATAGTCCCATTTTCCAGCTGATAAGCTAAGGCTCAGAGTCCAGGGAGGGACTACCTGCTGAATTTGGAGCACCTACTTGAGATGCCAGAACCTTGATCTTCTAGCATTTGACATCAGAGTGTATTCCATATGTGCAAAGCACAGTTTACATTGACTATGTTTGTGACTGAGAGCTTGGGAACTTCAGCAAATCAGATCCTAAATTGCATCAGGCCTGGAAGAGGGACAATCCCAATTTCCTCTTCAATGCATGTGATAGCTCTGAGAACCTCAGTCTTTCTCTGATCACGGTCCCTGTATTGGGGCATCAGTCCTTATAAAAAAATCATACTCGTATTTCTAAACAAAACCCAAGGATCCTGAGGGCTGAATCCCATGTAGTGTGTTTTGCTGTACAGTGAGGATTCCCCATGGGCAGCTGAAATGCCATTCCTTTTCCTTCTCATTAAGACGATGAATAGCACTTGGGTTTGTGTAGGCTGCCTGAAAGGAAATGTGCAGAGAACTAAGGATTTTTATCTTGACCCTTCCCAGAAAATTCAAGTCCTCAGTTTCAAATTAGAAATGAGCCCAGGGGCTATGGAAATACCAAGCAAAAAGGGTTGTAAAATTGTTTTCCTTTAAAAGGAATGGAAGACTGTAAGCAAACCCTCTTACGCATCCTGTAGAGCTTTCTTCTGTGCTCACTAGAAACAGGTCTGTCTCTTATTATGCTCTCAAATGAGATTTTGTGTAACTTCTTTGACTTGGTTGCAACTGCTGTTTAACATGCTTGGAGAGGACTCATGCAGGGGCAGCATGACTTTTTGGCCTCCAATATGAACATAGAATCATAGAATGATTTGGGTTGGATGGGACCTTTAAAGGTTATATAGTCCAGCCCCCGAGCATTTTGAGTAGAGTCTTTTGGATTAAGTGATCAGTCTGGAAACTGCCCACTAGAAAGAGCCGACTCTTTGTCCTGTGCTTGCTGTGCCCCATTTCAGTACAGGACCCACTCTTCCATGTTTGCAGTCATGTCCATAGCCCTGTGTCCATCTCCCATGCTGCAGTCCAGGAAAACATTGCACCAGCAGCTCCTTAGAGTGCATTTCACTGGCACCAGTCTCTGGCCAGGTGTCTTTTCCCCCTTGTGATGCTGTTTTTCATTGCTAGCTGTTTATCTTTCTACAGAGTATTATCTCGTGACAGAAACCAGATCTTTTTGAAATTTGCTATCAAGTCTTGGCTCTCCTTAAAAAGCTTACGCAATAAAATCATAGAACTTGGTGCTTCTCCTTTTCTAGTGAATGGGCACAAAATATGAATTACCTCTCTCTCAAGTTCCTCCACCTGGCTCAGTCAGTTTTGGTTCTGATGAAGTCTAAACCTCTGGATTTGAATAGGGATTTATATGGGAGTTGTTCCAGATTTAAGTGTAGCTGCTGGTGCCCTTCCCCGAGCACTATTTCTGTTTGCTTCAACTTCACTTGAGTCATTTGTTTGCCAGTCACTTTCTCTCTCCACTCTTGGAAAGCCATTAGAATTGATTTCTGTAAGTATTTTAAATACTTCTGCTGATCCCTGTAGGGCTGTCTCGGAGTCTGCACAGATTGCTGTCGGTTGGGATGGTGCTGGAAGATGCTGCATTCGTACCAAGGGAGAAATCCCTCTTCCCACATCCTTCTGTTTCACATTTTTTCCCCGGGCTTCTAAGCAGAAAATTTTCCTGATCCTTTGAAATAAATAGTCAGTGGAAATAAATATGAAGTCTGGGGCCCATGGAAATCAATAACAAAAAGCCTGCTTGACTTCAAAGGGCTGACCTAGAAGGTTAATGGCAGTAGTTTAAATGCTGCACATAGGATAAAATCCACTTGTGAACCATGTACTGCACCTGAGGAGCCGAGGGTTATAACGCGACATTGTTACTATCTGGTTTAGTTGAAACAGAACCTCATTTTTCTCATGACTTGGAAAATTGTGGACGTTGTCATCCTTTCCTATAAGTAAGCTAATCTTTTTATTGATATAGTGCACACCAAGCACCACAGTGATTTGCGATGTGGGAAAGTCTTTTGTTGCAATTTCAGCATGGCCCTGAAAGCAGCTTCAATGACAGAAATGGAAAAACCAGTTACACACGCCAGATCATTATTCTGAGAGTTCCTCCAAATGATATGAAGGAGTATAAGCCCTACAATACAAAGAGATTGTGGAAAATCTGTAGGCAGCATGTGAATCACCTTGTCATGCTTCTTTATGGCACACATGGCACCACACTCTATTTAAGCCAGTGCCCTGCAGATCAAATCCTTTCAGAAGAAAGGTGATCGGGTCTGTGGAGCTGCTGGACATGAAAAAAATAGGTGTGTGAGACATGCCTGCAGTTGTCTGTGAGAATGTCAAGGCAAAACAGGGGCACTAGAAAGACTCCAGAATCTGGATGTGAGGTTTTAGCTTTTGTCCTAACTGGACTTGGAAAGGTATTTCTGTAGTTTCAAGTTAACCAGTTCAAAGCCTTATTGCTTTGGGCCACATTTGCACAATGGAATTAAAAACACATATTTGAGGAAAAATGAAATCAAGCAGTTAATTACTAAGTTTCAGGATTTTTTTTTCCAAAAGAGGAAAAAAAAGATAATATGAAATAAGATCTGGGTGGTAAAGCTATTCATTGAAACATTTTTGACATTCAGTCAAATGTCTTAAGTAATCTAGCAAACTGGTGGGATTTGAAATTGTTTTATTCTTGTTAAGGCATTGTTCATCCCTGCTTGCATAGTCCTGCCTGCCCCGCTTCTCTCTCCTTAACAACCCTGGTTTGTGAATGGTAGAGGAGTGCAGGAGAAGCCATGGAAAGGCCCATTTGGCTTTCCTGCTGAAACATGCCTGCACTCCACCCAGACAGAGGTATGTCTCAGCCAACTTACTAGCCGAGTTAGAATAGGCAGGTGGCAATGTCCATCCTTAGGTGCATTTCACTGGTTTTGCAGCCTGAAAAGTGAAATAGTTGCTGTAATGCTATTTACTGCCTTACGTTAGCAGCCCAAAGAAACCAGCATGTCAGTATGGCCATACTGGGAAATCCATCTTGGAGCTGCCCTGAGTTTATTGTCACTTTGTTTCTTGCCCAGACTGCTGGGATATTAGGTTGGGCTTTGCAATTACTCCATCTTTGAGCCACGGTCATGGGATTTGCCAGCAATCACGTTCTGTCCTTGGTGAGCACTCACACCATGTGCATGGAGGTTTCAGCAGAACCTCCCACCCTGCATAGGATATTTCTTCGGAGGCTGCTTCCTATCACGACTCCTGCTGCACCAGGCTGGGGATGGTCTCCTTTACTACTGTCTTTCCTGCCATTAGCAAGGGGACCACGTGAAGGTCTCCAAAATCAGAATGCATTGTGTTAACCTTGGGAAACTGCCGACTTTTCAAGTTAGAGTTTTGAATTCGCTTTTTTCCTGCCACTATGACATCTAAAAATCTCGAAGTATTTTATCCAAAAGTCACACTTGACAGTTCTTTGTACATAATTTATCTATGGCCCATATCCATT
Organism: Lycocorax pyrrhopterus obiensis; assembly: GCA_014706295.1. NCBI lineage: Eukaryota > Metazoa > Chordata > Aves > Passeriformes > Paradisaeidae > Lycocorax > Lycocorax pyrrhopterus. The sequence goes on along the minus strand of JACSVZ010000002.1, from coordinate 15,750,479 downwards.
TTTCATTCTAAAACCACCCTATTTTTAAAAACAATTTGCTGGAAAGGCAATATCAGAATAAAATATTAGGTATGTATGCTGTGGTAATGAATACTTTGTGTAATCAATTATAGCCTAACACAATTCAGATAATTTATATGATTTTCGTATATTGCTGTGAGTACCACAAGTACTATCTGACTATCTGACGAGACACTCATTATAACATGGTGTATAGCAATTGTGCAAGTTATATTGCAAAATGGAGGAAAAAAATGTTAAGTTCTGGAAAAGCATATTTCTTAATTTCCTAAACTTTATGCTTATGAGTATTTGTTATGTACTCCAAAATCATTATGAATTTGAGCTTCACAGCATCATGGAAACATTTTGAAAAACTTGTTGAATCAGGTCTCAGCTGTAATTCTTACATTATGGTGGTAGATGAATCCAAATTGTTGTTTAACATCCTTTTCCCTTTTAAATACAAAGAAACTGTCTTCTTAAAACTGTGATCTGATTGGCTGGACACAGAGAGTAAAATCTTAGTTTATGTGGCTACTTCATTGATATGTGCATGTGTTTACCTAAGTTTTTATGAAGGAGAGCATGACTTCTTCTCTATGTTGTTCCACATACCAAAGCACAAACAGAATAGTTTCTCCTGCTCTGAGCATGGAGAGGCCATTTCCCCAGCCAGCTTTGGACTCTGACAGCATACAGGTTCACACCAACAGCTTTATGTGGACAGGCAATGAACTGTTGTTGCAAGCTAGCAAACAGTGTAATAATATGTATTACCTGAAATCTCAATTAAAGTCTCATTTTTTAAAGAACTGTGTGGGAGAAAATAAGTGTTCCTGCTTTCCATATGTGGCACTTTGACCTGCCCGGTCCGCAGCACTTGCTCTGTGTGCATCCCCTGATGGGCAGCTTTGCAGGTGTAGTAGTTGTGTGACCACATTTTCCCTGTTCTTTTTGCTTTCTTGTCTGTAGTCCTATGAGAAATCCTTTAAAAGCTTTAAACTAGGGGTTCAGTGGGAAAACTCTGCAATTCAGCCACACATGCATGCAAGTGCTGCTGCTTGTACTTTTTCATGAGCCCTGGTGTCTACTCTTCCACTTAAAACTGACCCAAACATTTAATCTGTGATCACAGAACATACCTGATGCAATCACAGCATTGGTAAAGGGATGTGTGGAAATGATTTAAAGTATTTAAGCATATGTTCATGACATTTAGCAGCTGGAAACAACAAAAATCTCATGTGATCTGTGTATACTTTGCAGAACATGTCCTCAGTTGGCAAAATGCCATTTCACTACTTGCCTTGCCCCACTCCCCAGCTCTCATCCTTTCCCCTGTTCAGAGGACCAACCGGTAAGGATTTGCAGCTTTCAAGACTTTCTGCCTCTATGAAGGGTCTTTTTAAGACCAGGCAGATTGCAAAAGGAAGACACAGATATTAACATAATTTTCTCTACCTTCCTGAAGCTAATCATAGGGGTTTTTTTGGTGTCTTTGAATCACTGAGTTTCATCAACAGCAAATAATAGGGGATGTCTTGTTTCCATTAGGGTTAATATCACAATTTTGCCTGATTATTCTTAGTACATAACTCAGTGGAAACAATGCATCTTTTGTAATAAAGCTTCTACCAGAAATCTTGGATGTTTTACAAGAAGGAAACATTGGCTAAGACTGCAACATAAAAATGTGGTATATGATTCCCATATAGATGTATAGTATTAATACATGCTGCCATGCCAAAAACTTGCTGGTATACCACATCCAGAATGGGATGGATGAGGGAAATGTATTTTTCTGCTGCCTTTCCATGCCTTTTTTTTCCCAAGTGAGGGAGGTAGTACAATATTCTCGTGTAATAATATGCTTAAAATCACTTATGTTCAAACAAAGCAAAGCACTCCAAAGCATTCACTGCCTCCAAAACTATGCCCTTACGGTTTCAATTAAAAGGAAATTATTTGCTTTGTGAAACTTTGCCTGGATCTTTAATTCTTCCTCATTGTCTGAATATAGCTCTAAAAAGCTTCTGTACTAGAAGTTGCTAATCAGGTTTCAGTTGGCAACAGTCATATGTCATGTCATATTATATCACACAAATATTGGTTATTCACTCCGGTCTGCAACGATGAAGGTTTCATATCATCTTCTTTCTGGCCTTTCTAATACACAGTTTAGGCACTCCACTGCCCAAGAGTATTTTCAGGTTTTCAGATGATTTTTTCTGATACTTCCTGATGAAGTGGCAGTTCAATTTTTCAAATCATGGCATTGATTACATTAGTTTTGTGCCATGCATGGGCTATTGATTCTTTCCTCTGGAAATGAGTATAAAAGCAAGCAGCAATGGCCAACTAGTCATTAATTGCAAACTTTCCTATACTCCTTAACTGTCTGGAATAGTAAGTTCTTTCAAAACAGAGTATGAAAGGAAACTACATCCAACGCAAAATGAAGAGTGCACATACATCACTCAATGCCCACGTCCCTGGTGTGTGGCGCTGGTTTGTGCGGTTGCGTTCACATAGAGCAGGCTCAATGTACTTTAGCTGGTGGCCCCAGAGGCTTCACCTTCTGTTTGCTCACTGGCTTTCTTCTCAAGACCTCGGTCTACCATTCCTTCATCTTCTATAATTTTTCTGTGCATTGGCAGCAGCTGTGATGATCCAGGGCCCTGCATCAGTCACTTGTGGGAACTGGGTATTTCTTGTGTCATCCCCAAAACCTGGAAGGCACCACCTCTCTTGAGCTGCAGCTTTATGCTGAAATGAGCACTTGTCCCTTCCATGGCTCAGAGTGAGTTACTGCCTCTGCTTTCAGGAGAGGTTCACGTCACAGAGAGTACAGCAGCCTCCTCCTGCCTTATGCCATGTTCCTACTGAATGTGGAAATGTCTTCTTGACTTTTTCACATGGCAGCACTTTCTGCAACGCCACATAAAGAAATGAATTGTTGCTTATTTAGGTAGGCAATAGGCAGTTGTGAGTACCAGCTAAGCAGCTGAGTAGAAAAGGGAGGGTTTTGTTTGAAGTGCTGGGCAGGGACAGATGTGTATCTTGTCAACTTCTCACTTTACCTAGTGATATTTCTTCGCTAATTGGTATTGTGACAATGAGGGAACTGCTACCAAAGGAGTCTATTACTTAGTCCAAAAAGGCTAATAAAAATGTCCTATGAATTGAAATGTAGTTCAGTTTGAAAGGAAATTATATCTCCCTGGAGACTAGTAAATGGTTCGGGAAAAAGTGTTCCACTGTTCTCTTCTTTGTTGCAACAATCTATGCTGGAAAATATCTTTTTATTACATCTGGTTGACTTTAAAGACATGCTGGTTCAAATAAATTGATGGGAGAATAAAAGAAGAACAAGTTCTTGTGAATACTGTTAAATTAAAATCAATGAACTGTAGGCGCTCAAGGCAAACAAGTCTTCATCTACTCACCATTTTCTTGGGCACTTTGCTGGCCGATTTTACAGCCATCGGCAAATGAACAGCTTTATTTTCCTACAGGCTAGTTGCTATTGCTTTGTATTGTTGTCACCCATAATATTTTGCTAGCTTCTGTTTTATTTCTTTTTAATCCACTATCATATTTGGTCATATCACTCTAAGAAATTTTTCCAAGAGCTGTCAGACCATAAAGAACATCTGGTTTATCTCTGTATTTTCCCTAGGTTTGGTGTCTTCAGCATGATAGTTTATGAGTATTTTTCCACTTTCATTAGTCAGACCACTTTATGAAGATGGGTAAACAATATTATCTCCACTTACCAGCTGGAAACAATGATGCACAGAGAGAATAAGTGGCTTCCCGAGGCAACTCAGGAACAAAGAGTTCAGTAATGAGTCACTGCTGAGGTACCCAAATGGTCTGGTCTCCTAATGCCGAGCCCATGTCGGATCTGCCGTGGCATGGCTCCTACATCCATGGGAGAAGGGAAGCCACAGACTCAAGCAGCTCTGCTTTGTTCATTTGGGTCTGCTACACACTGGTGTTAGGGGTGAAGAAAATACTTGCTGTCAGACTTACAATAATAATAATAATAATAATAATAATAATAATAATAATAATGACAAGTGTCTGTTAAAGCGTTCCCAAAAAATATTTATTGAATATTATCAACAAAGCTTTTGATGTGAGAACTAAAGGCAGTTCAGCTGCAGTTCAGCAGAGTCTCCAGCTGGGTTTGGCTGAGATAGCCTCATCCCAGCCGCCATCCAGCTGTATCACTGTCTTGCCAAGACTCGGGGCATTGGACCAGCTCAACTATTTCTAAGTTAAATTGATGTCATAATTGTAGATGAGCAAGCCTGACATCCAAACTCCCAGGATATGTGAAAACAAACAATATTTGCAATGGGCGAGTTGAGATGTGTTCTGAGAGATACAGAGTGCGTATAGACTTCATCCTTTATTCCTAATTATAAGGGAATCCCCAAAAAGATGAGATATGAGTTGGTTTTATACTTTTCCAAAAGCAAATGAAATCTACATCTTCCTTCCCCTCAACCTGGATTAATGATTTCATAGCTTGTCAGTAGCCTTTAAATAAGGTCAATCTCTGGCCTAGGAGTTTTCTTGTTCTTCCTCTCCAGCAGAAGATCTGCTCTCTAGTTGCCCTGTTGTAATCTTTCTTGAAGCATCTACATCTTGCTGTGGTCAGAGACCTGAAATTGGAGTAGGATGGACATTTGGCCTGTCCTGGCAATGAAATAAAATTGAACTTTTTTGTAAACTTTCATGCTCAGGCACATAGAAAGACAGAACAGAGAATAAGTCTTATGGTAGACTTTTGGTAGACTATAGGTAGACTATATTGCGTATTATTGCCCCAAATTTATTAGAATCAATAAGTCCCATTTGAAATACAGAGCAGTGAATAGCCTGGATTTGTTCCATTTGTTTAGGCTATGATGAAGAAATGGAAGCCCAGCATCCTTTGATGTGGATTTCATTCCTAGAATTAAAATTTCCTGTTTTTCTCTGTTGCTGGTGTTTTTGATCTCTTGAATTGTTAAAAACTGTCTCATTTTAGGGTGATGCAGTTTAACTGAAATACTTAACCGTCGCTCTTGGAAATCTTAATATCAAGAATTATCTAAACCATTGTGGGTGCCCTGTCAAGACTCCCTCTGCACAGACCGCAGCCAGTAAAATGAGGACAGGGATTCTTCTTACAAAGGGTTTTAGACAGAGAAATATCTGGTTTCTTATGAACACGAAAAGCATGTTCAGTATTTGTTGACAAAACACCAAAGAAGCAAGCTTGTTTTTGAAGGGTATTGCTGCTGCTTGTGTAAGAAAACGCCACAGTTCTGTATTTAGTGGAAATATGCCAGTGTGCTTGGGCTGGCCTGAGCGTCCAGCACGCCTGCTGCTGGGTTTCCAATGACAGTCCTCTTCCACAATTGCTGCAGCAGCACTGCTCTGCGTGCATGAATACATAATAAAAGTTATGACTCCAATATGGAGATTTTGTATGACAGTGTACAACAGATTTAAAGTCCATTCCGGCTACTGTCACACAGAGCCAGCTTTCTGACTCCCTCCTCTAGGCCCAAGGCTTTGGTTTGTAGAAGGCATCCATTTTATCAACAGTGATTTGTGAGCCTGTGTAAGCACCCATGACATACAGCAGAGCCCTCAGAGTGAAAAAGCTTTTTGTTTTCTTCTCCTCATCTTCACTGAGCATCTGTTTGGCTGCTGCTTGATAAGATGAAATCAAATTAATGAAATTTAATGCCTTAGACGCAGAAACAAAATATGCAATTGTGAAGCAACTTACAAAAATTACATAATGTTATATGCAATTCCAGTTTAATATATGTGAAATTATTTCTGCAAGAGTCAAATGGTGTCTTTCAAGATTATGTTTTAATGCAATACAAGGTCTTTGCCCTGAGTCAGTCTAACTGGTAAAATTCCCGATGGGCTCCACTCTGTCTGTTGCTTATTCTCACAAGACTATCATGAGGGCCATTCAGAGAGATGTCTTTTCTCTTTCAAACTAATGCATCATGAATAAGCAGTGGAATCTTACAATCACATCCCTGAAATTCAGCTAGTATCATCTTTCTGTTTCCTTTTCATCAGTAATCTAACTGACTAGGTAGCAGTTTTAAAAGAAAACCTATGGAGGAAACAGATACACTGATTTTGCATTCTGTTGCTTGTTTATCCTGTGTGTAAAGAAGGTCTGGGTTTTTTGTTTGGTGGTTTTGGTGGGTTTTTTTTATACCTTGTCAAATCTGCCTGCATGGTTTTATTGGACAGTTTGTTGATGTGACAGAGGAGAAGCTTTTACTGGCACCCTTCTGACGTTCCTTTTCAGGCCATTAGATAGATTTCATCTACAGTGGGATTAGGCTCTGCTTGAGGGCCTGGAAGAGCTAAGGTTCTTTTGGGGAGCTTGAACTTGAAAACAAAAATATCACAAAAGCCGAAGTGTGAATCCAATTTCCCTTTTCCATGAGCACCTGGAGTGGTGAATATAAAAACATAAGCCCCCAGTATCATAAAACCTTCTGAAATAAGAGGTGGAAAACAGATAGCTCAGGCATTTGAGCATGGTCCCCCAGCCCACAGAGGGGGAAATGGCAAGAGAGGAGGATGGATGAGCAGAAGGTCTGTATCAGGACAGGGCACAGCCTGCAGTGCTTGGGGATCTCACACTGCAGTTGCACACACGATTTCTCTGAGATCAAAGCTGTTTAAAAATTGCTGCTCTGAGCTGCCTCCCTTCCTGCCCACACTGCTTTGTCCATCGTGCCATAACTCTTCTTGTAAGGCTTTTTCATTTCAACCAGACATGAAACCCATGCATTAGAGGCAAAAATAGCCTCCACAAGTCCACAACTTTTTTTGAAACGTTTCTTAAATTTGCATTATGGCACGGTTTAGCAAACACTTGCACTGGTGTAAGTAAAAAGATGCTGAAATATAGCACATGGACAGAAATAACAGTCTGGGGGCAAGAGCTCCTTAACCTTAACCAAGCAAGCTTTGCTGTTAGGAAGAATGCTCTCCTAACAGCAGCTGGGGTCTGTGCTTTGTGGGAAATGCTTTTGCAACTGATACCTCCTTTATTCTTTAAAATGTTGCTGTTCCCAATCCCTTCTGTAATAACAACAAAAAATGAAGTGTGGGCATCGTTTGTAAAACCCATGCAAACTGTGGTTCAAAATGTTCTGGAGAACAATTATTTTCATCAGTCCTCTAAGCAGCTCCTTTGCTTCCAGGGGCTTGGTAGGAGAGCTCCAAAATGGAGGAAGGACCTCCAGTGGGACTACACCACCTTACACTGAAATGTTTTCAATTTCTATGGTGGCTTGAAGTGATTTCAGATGTGTGAGATTCCCTTCCCATTCAGCACGATGCAAGCTCACGTGGTAAGTAAGAGCCCTTCCCATGCTGGGATCGTAGCAGGGTCTCAGCCAAGGCTTTCCGAAGCTCTGCTGCAGCCCTGTGCTGACCCTTTCTCCCACAGGGAACATGACCAGTGGTAGACACAGCATCTTGCTCACCTTCCCTTATATCTATGGCATGGGAGGAAGAGAAGCAGGGAAGCAGGTCAGTCAGGCAATGTCTCTGCTAGCATTGCTGTTCATTTGGCTAGTGGGTGCTTGGACAGACGATTAAGTGTCTGCACATTTTCACTGAAAGGGGTCCATTTCAGGTTTCCCATTTTAGCCTGGCCTTTGCTGACTCCAGGACATGAAAAAAATCCCCATAACACTGGTGATTCCAACGGCTGCAGGAGTCTTTGCATTTGAGATAATGCTTTGCTCACTAGATTTAAAAATCTGCTTTTCCAAACTAATCTTTCCTCAAGCTACAAGATCTTGGGCACATGGACCTTGTCTGCTTTTGCATTTGTAAATTTCTCAATATACAGGGAGTTGATGCTCTGCCACAAATGTAACGGATGCAATAGTGAAAAAGAAACCCCACGGCTTGTCATCCTGACAGGACTAAATTTCAGTTCTGGGCACTGCCTCAGTACAGGCTGTAAAATGTTATTCAGCCACTTGAGTATGAAGTACTTCCTCTCCCGCCCATTAATATCTCTCAGCCGCTTCCTGAGAATAAGATTATAAACTGTATATATGGAGCAATCCCATGTGTGTGCTGCTCCAGGATAACCCTAATCTTTCCTGAAGAATGTAGAGTATTTTTCCTCCTCATTTCTCTCCTGTAATGTGCCCATCCTGACAAGGTCGCAGCAGTTCTTGTGTGACATGATTAGAAAAAATCAGATGTTTTAAAAATCTAGAGACTGCAAACAAAAAGCTAATCAGAAATGTTCAACCCTCACATAGTATTACTTTAAGAAGGGTTATTTAGGGGCCTTATTGTGCTTTTGCATATCTTTCTAATTTTAGTCTATTTTATAATGTTTAATAACAAGTTCCTAGATTTGAATTGCCTGTCTGGGACTAACAAAAGTATTTCTGTAGCATTTTTCCCTTAAGCTATGATACAACCTCAGAATTAAGACCAGGCTAATACAGCTTTTAAGACTGGAGTGCCTTCCAGACTATCCACATTGGATGCAGGAGGGGCTCCAAACTGTGATATCCCATTTTTCAAATGGAAACCACTTGTGGGGAAAGCCCACGCAGTTAGTGTCTGCTGGGCAGTTTGAACAACTGTTCTGCCATAGCCTATAAAGTTCATCATAGATATTTTGTAGCATACAAAAAAAAAAGCAGTAGAGAGAAAACTGGTAGCTGTGATTCAGTTTTAGTCTTACTGCTGACATGGGAGAAATTAGGTTGTGATTCTGGCTGTCTGGGATGGTGAAAGCAGTCTACGAAGATAAATCAAAAGGAATTTGAGGGACTGTGAGGAAAATGGATCAAACCAAAGCAATTCTCTTCTTTCCCCATCTCCCTCTCTGCCCTCTTTGAGCCTGCTGTAAGTTGCCCCTAGCAATTATTTTTTAAAAAGGATAGTCATGCTTAGTAGGACAGTCTTCTTCTAAACTAATGCCAGTGCACTGGTAATAGCAGCAAGGAAACAGACCAAACACTAAAAAATCTGTTCTTTGTTTTCTGTGGGAAGAAATTAAGATCTGATCGTAGGGATTTTTCCTAAGCAGCAGCAAGTAAATTGTTTCAAAGCCATGTATGTTCCAGCTCTGTGTATAGTTATATTCTGTGATAGACTAAATCATCTGCATTGGAAGCAATGGGAATTGGATTAGAGTCTTCAAGGATTTTGGTGGTGCATGGTTTGAAATTGATGAATAAGAGCCACTACTTCATTGTAATAAAGGACCAAATATGTAACTGTGGGATGATGACTAGAGGTGACTCGGTTCTGCAGGACTCTGACTTCTTGGAGTCCTGCAAGTCACTTAAATTCATGCTGAACATACAGTGAGGGTTGCCCTTCACCCCAAGGCCTGCAGGCTCTGGTCACCTATAAGCACTGATGTAAAGAACCATGATTCCCAGTAGCCGAGGAGGAGGCGAAGGTCTGCTTGGCTGGCAGGAAGATCGATGAGCTCACGGTCGGGCGCATGCTGGGGCTCCCAGCAGAGGTAGCTGAATGGGCTCTAAAGCTGCTACAGCTTTCCCAGCAGGACAGACTATTCCTGCTTTCAAGAGTTTAGAAGTAGGTTTTTATAGGAATTTGAGCTTTACCCTTTTCCTCCAGAGGAAGTAAGCACTTTCAGCATTCTCTAAGAAAAAGAGGGAATGAGCACAACTATTTGAGAAATCAGATTTCTTGGGATTTCCCTGCAGCTCCCTTCTGCAGTGAGGGGCTGAAGCGATATGGGAGGGAAGGGTTCCCACAGCCAATTCCCAGTGTTCAAGATGCACTGTTGTGATACACTCCTGTAGGGTTCATTCCTTAACAAGGTATGCTGTAGTAGATGTATTATGTACCTGCTCTGACACGATCCTGCAGAAAATATTCTAGTCACCAGCAACTGACCCCATGTGAATTAAAAGACTTATTTATTAGGAAATCAGATGAAAGGTAGCTTTATGCAAGCCAGCTAGAGTTGTGAAAGGAAGCCACATTCTAGATGAAAGGGAACACTTAGTCCAAAGTAAAATATGTACTGTGTTTGGTCACATCCCTGGCATGACAAAGGATGGCTTCCTACCCACAAATGATGATATTGTCTTCAGATAATTGCTCCCTTATCAGATAAATCACTGAATTTTTCATTAAAAAATGAATATATTCTTCTTGAAGACGCCGTGGTGCCAGTCCATGACGTGTGGGTGGGGACAGAGCCCTGCCACGACGCCAGCAAACCCGGCCAGCTCTGCTGGGATGACGGGCTTAGTGCTTCCAACAGTTTCCTTTTGTTTGCTTTCACAGCCATTTCAGGCAGCACTGAAAAATCCACCAACCCCAGTGTCTCCTCCTTGTTCCTGCTGTGACACTGGGAGCTGTGTGTTCTGGTGCTGCCAGCTCTCCCCCTGCACCACGTGAGGAGAAACCATGGCCTTGTTGGAAACTGCTTAAGTTTGTTTGGATAAACATTTGTGTCTCCATGTTGCACATTTGTATGTTTTCACAAGCCAAAAAGGGGGGATCTGAAGCTCCTACAGAGTCCAGCAGCCGCGTCTGAAAAGTACTTCAGCATATTTGGGAAAGCTCTGCTGTTGAACTTCATCGATGTGCATGTATGATGGACACCTATAACACACTGTGGCCCACGTGGTGTCATGCAATCTGCAACATCAGAACTTCAGGGAGTACCCCACAAGGATGAGAGCTGGGAGCTCAGGGTTGTTTGTACTATCTGCCAGCAAACAAAACTCTTCTACACCCAGAGGCAAGGCTGCAAGTGTATTTCTGCTTTGCATGGCTCATTTCCAAAACAAAATTAAAGATCAGATGAGAATTCTGTACTTTGAAACTTCCCCTAAGTGGATGCTGGCATTGGTGACACTGAGTGGCGAGGAGGTGGCTTGTAAGGGAGGGTGTGCTGAGCACAGCCGGGTACTCCAGACTAACGTTTCACCCATGTGCCCAAAGTAGGATTCCAATGAAAAGGTGCAGAAGTATATACATGAGGATCAAAATTTCCCAGCACTTAATGGGAAAGTAATTTTATAAAGACCTAGTTGGTCAGCCTGGTACTGCATTTGTCTCTCTAACATGCCCTCATTCAGCTGGTCTCTGAATGGCTCAGAATGGCTTTCATCACTTCAGAGCAGAGTAATACTTTCACAGAAGAACATTTTTGCAAGCAGTAGTGAGCAGTACTAACGAATTTGTAACTTCCTGGATTTTGCTTAGGTTTTAGATAAGTAGCAAACATACAGGCAAAATTAATCCACTCACTGACTAATAGTCAATTCACTCAGTTGCAGGATGTATGATCAGTAATTTTATTTTTAAAGAAATAACTAAATAAATGTAGATTGCTGTTTTTTATTTTTTCAAGATTCCTCAAGAAAGAATCAGAGAACTACTGCTGATAGTTGGCTGTTTCCCCAGAGAGATTTCAACACATCTTGTGTCCTCTTCTTCATGCCAAGTGCCAAGTGTACAAGCATCTTTTCAGATTTTAATTCTGGTGGGAGGCTTTACAATTATTGTTATGATCTTTTACTCTAAGTACTGATGGGGAATTTGGAAAAAAATGTTATGTGATGAAGCTCACATGCAAGAATTTGATCACAGAGAAAATATAATGAGGAACTTATTTGTATTAGACTAATGTCACTGATTAAAATTGAATTTGTCCCGATTTACACCAGCCTGAACTGAATTAAGTCAATAATGCTCATCTCCACTCAAGGAAATACTGTGAAAACATGCTTATTCAGTACAACTAACAGAGAGAAGGTAATTTCTTTCTTACTGGTTCAAACTTTGTCTATCATGAATGGTACGGTAATTCCTCTTTGTGCTGCAAATGAGCCGTCAGCCTTTCTAGCCCCTGCAGCAACTTTCAACACTGAATACATTCGAGATCAGCTGCTTATTTTGACTTCTGACACTTAGAACTTGTATGAGAACTGCCATGAACTACCGGGATCAAATGCCCTTAATGATCATAAAGGAACTTGTAATTCAAGTCTTGTTTTTGAGATAAAATTTTTATCCTACCAGTAGGTTTCAGAGATGACTGTAGCCGGAGCATATTATCTCAGTTTGAATTTCTCAACTAAACAACAAAAGAAGTCTTTTCAATGACAAATATTGTAAATCTTTGGATATCTGCTTTGCGCCCTTAAGGGACAGCTTACTGCAATTGTCCAAGTCTGTAAGTAGGGGACAGGATGTTGTCTGCATAAATCTAAAAAAACTCTACTTTGCAACCCTTAAATCAAAAGAAGAAGTCTCCATATTTTTTGGAGCAGCAGCTAAAACATCTTCAGGCATAATTTATGCTGTTGACAGCCGTTGCATATATAACACCAGGAAGTCTGGTTTTAATTCTTGTAATATTGCTGGGGAGGTGGGTGGCTTAGTTAATAAACTTGATCTTTCACCTTTGGAATCAGATTGAGTTCCCTTGTTGCAACACGCCTGTCTTTAATTTGGATGCTCGTTTACTTACAGAGGTTACCTGCTGACCTGCAAGAATCAGAAATTGATGTCTAACACACATCACCAAGCCCACAGACAGATGTGCAGTGAGAGGTGCACAGAAATGGTCATCTGCCTTGGGCAGAACCTCAGAGGGGCATCCTCTGGTGGCCAAGAGGCATGTGTAGAGGGTAGAAACCATGGCTTCATCAGGTTACTGCAGTAAGGAGACATTCCTGAAGTGTTTAAGGCTGGAGATACACATCCTGTCCCATGTCCCCCGTGCTGCCGTGGCTGGTCTTCTCAGGGTGCTGCCAGCACCCACCTGCTCCAAAGGGAGCAGTGAGGCTGGAATGTCAGCGGGATGGCTGCTCCTCCAAAGATTGTTCAGGGCCATCAGGGGCACCACTGAAGACACTTCCAGGCAAAACAATTCAGCATCTACTGAGCATGACCCTTGCGAGACAGAGGCCATCAAAATCAGGTATTTTTTAGAGTGACGGACTCCCATGTGCTAGCTCAAGCCCCAGCCTCAACCCTACTATAAACAGGAAAAAAAGCTCTTCAGTAACAGAGAATATTCCACCTTGGTGCCCACACACACCACATGGTCACTTCCCAGCTCTCATGTCCGTGAGGCATTCAGGTTCCTTCATGCCTTAGATTCCTTGGCTCTCTCTTGGACATCCGTCATGAAACACCCAGAAAACAGTCCCTAAAATAAAGGACAGCATCAGATTTTGACTCCTGTTATGACACTTCAGTGTCCTTAATATTGTTGGTTCCTGTACATAAAAAGAGGCTCCCAGAGGAGACCCACTAAGCTGATCACAGGGCTGGAACACCTCCTTGATGAAGACAGGCTGTTAGTATTGAGGCTGTTCAGCCTGGAGAAGACAAGGCTCTGGGGAGACCTTATAGCAGCCTCCCTGTGCATGAAAGTGGCCTATAAAAAAAGCTGGAGACGGACTTAACACAAGGGCCTGTAGTGACAGGACAAGGAGGAACGGCCTTAAGCTAAGGGAGGGCAGGTTTAGACCAGATATTGTCAAGAAATTCTTTACTGTGAGGGTGGTGAAGCACTGGAACAGGTTGCCCAGAGAGGCTGTGAGTTCCCCATTCCTTGAGTAGTTCAAGACCAGGCTGGAGGGGACTGTGAGTAAGCTGGGCAAGTGGAAGCTTCCCTGGCCATGGCAGGAGGTTTGGAGCTAGGTGATCTTTAAGGTCCCTTCCAACCCAAACCATTCACTTTGTCAGAGGCTGAGAAAGGCATGGAGCTCCCCAAGCAGCAGAATTATTTTAATTTATAGGCCCTGGAAAGTATTACAATAATTATGACTTGAAATGCAGTGTTTTCTGGATCGCTAGGCTAATACCTGAAAGTGCTAGACAGGGACATAGCCTACCAACAAGTGTCTGCTTACTGAACTTTCTGTGCTCTGCCTGTTACAGCAAGAAAAGCCCGTCTGTCTGCTTTAGATTTTGAAACCCTAGACCTAACCCTAACCTCAACCTGAAATGTACCTGGGTAGCAGTTCAAACAGGAAGAGATCCTCTGCTCGATGTACTATATTCCTCTTACATGCCATCTCCCTGGCTGGCCACTGCAGGATGATGCAGTAATGATGTCCTAAAATTCCTTCAGCTCTGGACTCCTAAACAGTTTCATCCTCAAATGAACTCAGGGGGCCAACCACTTCTGTAAATCATACAAGTGCCCCACTAAAAGCAGCTTTGTGCCTGCCTTTCTGGGCTCTGCAGGTTGTGACAAGAATAACCTGTCTGGCTGCTTTTGCCTCTCTGACTTAACTAATTTCAGGAATGGGATGGCCCCATGGGCCTCATATCACTTTAGGGGTAAATTTCTCACGGCAGACATTTATGCACTTAAAGGCATTTTTACTGAGACATGCCGTAAAGCCTGAGCAATAAACCATGGGGGCTGAAGGCTGTTGTGTCCTGCTATATAATTGCATTTCACAGCACATTTCAGGTTAGAGGTAGAGAAAATGAAGCAGCCAAACAAGTTATGCTACCTGTATCCTGCACAGACCAGAAGGATGGGGGGAGGATTCATACTAAAGGGAATTGGGGCTTCTAATGTAGTTTATGGTCCCCTGGGAAGTTACGATGTCAGGGATTAGATTACAATTAGGGATACGGGGATTTAAAGCATCTAGACAGTGTTTTTATGCAAGGCACAGAGAGAAAGAGAGGCATCTGTTTATGGGCTTCAGGCTGGAGCTGTCTTGGAATATGTTTACTGATGTCGGGGTGATGGGAGAATACCTAAAGCAGCTAGAGAGCCTCTCCTTGCTGCGTCCTGCAGCTCCTAAAAAGGCAGGAAAGGACAGAAGTTAGAGATACTCAGGTAAGGCAGGTCCTGTCTACATGACTCCCTTGGATGCTGGGTACAGATCCCAATGCATTTAGAGATATTTTTCTTAAGTTGCTTTGCAGCAACAAGATTTTGGGAAAGAAGAGTTCTTCTTTGGAGGGTTGAAGTCGTTACATCATTGTGCGTGACCCAGTGTCTTTTATATTCCAAGAAAGGGTTCCCTCAGGACTAAGCGGACAGGCTAAGTTAATGTCAGGTTTAAGGTTTCAGTTGGACAAGTGAAAGAAACTGTTCTTGGTGCTTTCTGCAGAGCTAGGAGGGTGTTACGGAGAGGAGTTAAATTTGATGGTCAAGATCCTTTTATTGTGGCTTCAGGTAGTTATGGCCTTTTGGAAATTTCTGATCTTATGTATGGGGATTGGTTTTGAGACCCAAATGCCTTCCCTGAGTGATGGTGAGTGGCCAGGCAGAGGTTGAAAACCTGGTGGTGAACTGAAGGCTGTCTGTCCCTCATGTCTCTCTGTACATGGAGATTCCTTGTACATCCATCTGGGACTTGTGGTTGGGAGTAGGGATGAAGAAACAGCTGAAGACAATTTTCTTGCTGTGCAAGAGCTCAGAAGGATGAGGTGAGAAAAAGAATTTGGCTGCCCTGAGCCCTTCTGGGATGATTTCAGGGAAGGTGCTTCTCCCCATCTACCTGCTTTTGGGGTCCAGGTCTTGATGTGCTGCCTTGCATGCTACAGGCAGCAAGGGTGGACGCAGCCAATAGAACGGCTGAGAAGCTTAGTTTCAGTCTGAAATAACTCCTGCTGAAATGCATTTCATGCTGGTTTTGGGTGGGGATTTGGGGTAAAGCTGGAGGGAGCAGAGTGGTTTCACAGAACCAGATGCAGCCAGAAAGTTCATTCTTCAATACTACACAATACAGAAAATTTTGATGAGAACAAGAGCTCTTGTCCTTGTATTGTTATTTACTGTATGGGATAGACAGCTTTTTAGTTATCTAGATCCTCTCCCCATCTTTCTAGAATGAACAAGGCACAGCAAGACCAGGCATTCTTCCTGCTTGAAATAAAACTTCCTTAAAATAAAACTCTGACACACACACACACCATCCCCCCCCCTCACCTCGGTTTAAGGCATTTTTTAATGGAAATCGCAAGATACTGTGAGAAGTCTCCAGTAAGCCCAGTAGTACTTGAAGTCATAAACAATCTCCTGGACTCACATTTACAACTCATCCCTATGAAGCTTCTCCACCTGCAGGATGCAACAAAAAATAACCCATCTGGCAATTTTGTCTCTGTAACACTAACCCTAGCCTGAAGGGCACCCGCATAGGAATTCAGAAACTAGGAGTTAATCTTGGCCCTTCAACTCTACTATTAGTTGCTTCCCCCTTAGTGTCTGCAGGACACATACTAATACTTTTAGCTACCTAAACCCCTGGCCCACAAAGGGTTCCCTCATTCTGATGAGGGTAGTTTTTGAGGCTATTAGTTTCTCTAACCCTAACTCTAACCTTAAAATAAGATTTTCTCATGGGACAAAGTTCTACCTTAGAATCTAACTTTATGTGACTTTAAATTTTAATTTCTCAACTCCTTTTTTAAAAAGTCCCCAACTTCCTAGACACAGACCTATGTAGTGAAAATATTCTACTTGACTGCTTTAGGCTACAACTGTAACTCTAAATCATAATCTTAGCATGAAATGTAGAATAGTAGTTCATACTCTAGGACACCATGGAAGGCAAACCCTCTTCCTTTCTTATCCCCGAAGAAAGTCACAGTAAGATAATACTAGCTCTAGCCCTGTCCATGGCCCTACTTACACTGTTAATAATTCAGATGGTCAGATGTAGTATAAGGCCTTCACCTCATAAATTTGCAGTATTGTGGGCCTTGGAGGACAACACAAAAATAGAGTCTTCAAGTACACTAAGTTGTAGCACCTGGAACCCATAACATGATATGCAGCCAGATCATTGCTTCCTCTAACTCACGAGACAAACCCTGGAAACCCCCCTAACACGAGTCCTATCCCTAACTTTTCAAACTTTTCATGGCGCTGCAAACATGAACTGTGTCTTTGCTGTAGGTTTTCTAATCATAAACCAAACCTCACTGCCCCTGGGGTTGCTGTAAAGATGCACTAACACCTGTCCTGTTCTGTGTTGCTAAGCCTCACAGGGTGCAGCAAGACTAACTTGGCAACATGGACAACCCTCTAATACCAATCTTTGTCATACTGGGCCCTGTGTGGTGCTGTTAGAGCAGCATGTGTAGACTCCCTGGCTTTACAAATGCTAAAATTAAGTTTATCATTAACCTATTTGACAAGGCTTCTGGGTCAGAAACCCCGTGTTGTACAGCAGTGGGTAGCACCACGCTCCTCCACATTGATCAGGGCTCTGAAAGATGCGGTAAATGCAGCTTGTCTAGATGTGTTTTCTTCTAGAATGAAACCTGATCCTATCTCTAAGTCATAAAGAAAGGAAGTGCCTCATGCAACAAAATACAATATAAGAGGCCTACAGACCCTCTGCTTCAGTTTTTCTCCCAACATTTCCATCTTCCTCAAGGCTGAACAAATACAGATTTTTCTTCAAGATGCTTTTTATTATTCATCCTTAATGCAAACTTGTAGGGTTTCCAGGGACTTACCATTACAGAAAAATGAAACAGGGCTGAGAAGTACTTACAGTACTTAGTATATTAGTTGCTTTCTAGACTACGCAGAATGCAGCAATAATTGATGTATAGAGTTTTACATTCCTAAACACTGATCCTAATTGTAACTTTAAAATTATCCAGATGCTGATCTTTATTGTCAAAGGTAATGTAGTATCTGCATAGTATCTTCAGCATCACCAGCAGCAGTCTTGACCTGTACTTCATTGCTTCAATACACTCAATTTAAGTATCTGGAGGCATCCAGAGGCTTTCTCACACCATCAGCCCTACTAATCCTTTGTGGCTTCTGCATGAGGAAGCAGAAAGTGCCTATCCATGTCTTCAGGATCTGGATTACATGACTCAGTACTGATCTCAAACATTAGGTGCACTTAGGGGCGAGACTTTAAATCTCAATACAAGGACTTGCAACATTGAAGTGAGTTCTCACTGCACTTTTCTAAACTCTTCAGGGTGTCATAAGAATGATGTCTGTATTGTTAGATTCTAGAAGCCTAATCTCAGTGTTACCATGCTTCCTTAATTCTGGAAAGAACCCCAACACCTGCTTTGACATTTCCTGAATCTCTACGACCTGCCATGGAGCTGTGCCACTTCACACAGTCCAGCAGATGTTTTCTGGTATTTCATTCTACTGATGACTCATGCCAGAAAATTATGTTGGGAAGTTCTGTTGGGCAGAATGCATTTGGGAGCAAAACTGAGAGAGAAGAGTTGCAGTGCTCGAATGTGTCCCCTTCTCTGTGCCCCTCACGTGCCTCCTCCACTGTAATTCAGCACTGACAAAATGGTAAGGAGACAGACATCACTGCTTTGTTATTCCTGGTACCTCCAGGAGTCAGAAACTAACTGTTTACATTACTTTTTTGATTGCCAGGTCCTGTTACGCTGGCATTTTCTTAAGCTGGCCTATTTCTTTGCCTCTCTGTATGTTGATCATGGATTTCATCACAGTAGGGAAGCAAATGGGCCAAGTTCAAGCAAAGAGAATTCCTTATCTCCTGCAGACTGTCTCTGCTGGGCCGTGCAGTTTTCAATGGTGTCTGCGGTAGCAGGCAGGATTTCTCCTTATTAGTATCACCTGGGTTCAATTAAATCCACATTCTTCATCTGGAGAATTCAAGTGCAAACCTCCAGCTACTTTTGGCTTGTGTTACCATGGACATGGCTGGAGAGGTAATCTATAGACATCTGTGACTGTAATTCCACTGCTGTTGCTGAAGTAGGAATTTTCTGAACTTTATTCAGCATTTAAGGAGATGGGTAGATTGAGATTTAGGTTACATTAGTCGTAGGTGCTGTTCAGTGTGGATATTTTGCACACAGTGTCTGTTATACTGAGGTCACTATTTTGTGACACAGCCAAACCTTCCAGCACCAGTGACTTAAAATAACGTGAAACCAAAGTGTAAACCAGCTAAAGAGTAGAAACAGCATGTGATGATGTAGGTCTACATAACAGGGCTCCAAGAGCTCTCCAGGCCTGGATCCTCGCCTATCTGAAGGCATCCTCTCAGAAGACCAGATCACTTCTCACATGTCCTGTATCCTATCCCACGATCTGGAATAAGGAGGCATTTAAAGGGATGTCTCCATCTCACAGCCTGGAGGATGCAATTGGCACCTGATGCTGATGTCCAGAAGTCATTACAGAGGGGTATGAGCCTCAGTCTTCACATTTCAAATGGGTGCCCTTGCTTCTAGACTGTAAAACTGGGAATGAACTGTCCTTAATTAAATGGATGTTTAGAAAATTTGACTACTGTGCTTCAGCTGGAGTAGTTTCTTAGCTCTCAGACATTTGAGCTCCAATGGCTTCAGAAAGTCAAATGGCCAAACAGGGGTGCCCACAAAGCTAGAGAGTGCCTTAGCAATGCCTCAGGTAGATGAGGTCAAGTAGCAAGGCAGATAAAAGACCAAGCACTTCTGCAGCTGTGTGTCTTCATGAGCTTTGAAAAAGTCACCTTCCTCTGTCTTTAGAAATGATCTCACAAATACTCCTCTGACTTAACGAGAAATGCATAACAATCTGTGGTTTATAAAAATGGTTCTTCAGCATTTCCCCTTGCCTCTACCTAGTCCAGAGCTTTACTCTGGGGATTGACATCTTCTGGTTCTTATCAAATGGAGACCAAGCATAATGTGCATAATTCTTACAAGGGAATGGCAAGTACCTCTTCTCTCCTGCTCCTATGAGAAAAGGCTGAGAACTGGGATTGTTCAGCCCAGAGAAGAAAAGACTTCAGGGTGATCTAATTGTGGCCTTCCAGTACCTGAAAGGAGCCTAGAAGAAAGATGGAGAGACACTTTTGAGAAGAGCATGTAACGACAGGACAAGGGGGAATGGCTTCAAACTGAGAGATAGTAGGTTTAGATTAGTTATGAGGAAGAAATTCTTTACTGTGAGGCTGGTGAGACACTGGAACAGGTTGCCCAGAGAAGTTGTGGCTGCCACATCCCTGAAAATGTTCAAGGCCACATTGGATGGGGCCCTGAGAAACCTGGTCTAGTGGAAGATGTCTCTGCCCATGGCAGGGGCCTTGGAAACAGATGACCTTTAAGGTCTCTTCCAACGTAAACTGCTCTACAATTCAATGATTTCAATGATAGAGAGATTATTTCACTGATTTGTATTGCTTCTTCCCTTCACATTTTTTTCCCCAAAGACTATTACACCTATAAAAAAATCCAGTACTTTTGTTTTGAACTGGTCTAGTAGAAATCCATTAAACAGTGCATGACAAATACATGAGGCAATTCATGGCAAAACTTCCTGTAACATCTAGTAGTCACTGGCACCATGAAGTAAAAAGTGTTATCTTTTACAAAGTAACAGTTTAAGTGGATGTGGTAGGCTGGTAAAAAATGCATGGTGTATTGAGTTAATTTAGCTAGCACTGAAAAAAAAAGAGTTTCTGCACTTGTGTACGGAAAAGCTCCTGGAAACTAAATTGAAGGGTGAGATGGACCTTTGGGTGGAACTTTCTCTCCCATAAGAATCAGTGCTCCAAAAGCCTGTGCTCAGGACTAACCAAGCACAGAGCCGAGTTCCAAAGGGCTACAGAGACCTGGTCTCTGAGACATGAATTGAGATCACTGAGGGCTGCAGGCTTGTCTAGACCCTGAGAAGGCTTGCTGGGGCAATACGTGCAGCCTCCTGGCAATGGGAAGTGTTATATCACATCCGTTAGCTGTCTGAGGTGGCTTGTCCATTGAGGCATTAAAAGCAGCTACCTAAGGATTTCAAGCACTTATCACACACAAATACACACAAATACTTAGCTGAACTTGATACAAAGTTCAGCTAAGACTGCATAAAACCTTAATTTATCCAGCTGAGCATGAGGTCAGTGTGACCTATGAAAGTAGGTCTGTGGTCAGAGGGAGGACTACATCCATGACTGGTGCTGATCCTCTGCTTGTCTCCATCTGCTGTTCCTCTTCCCATTACCTGTCGACATAGCTGGGTTTGGGGATGTGGCTGGGAACAGTGGTGCTATAGCTTAAATGCAAGTCTGTGTGCAAGCATTAATCTGTCGCATGCTCTGATTTTTTGAACCCAAGTTCATGTTGATTTTGGAGTCTTTAGAAGAGACCAGAGTGTGAGCTGGGCAGTGAAGTTGAACAGCTTGATTGATTCTTCCTGTTAGCCTGTGGCAAAGTACAGCTCTCTTTCAGTGCAGACAGGATAGATCCTTTGCAGATCTGTTGTGTAGATCTGCAGTTGTGGAAGATTTTCCAGAGGTGAAGATGATTTTGGTTCATGACAGTAACTCTGGTGAACGTACTGCAATGTCTTGGGATGAGTGCTGAAGTTTCTTGCCAGCCTCCAAAAATGGAGTGAGGCCATTTCCATTCCTAATTAGCTCTACAGAAATTGAATTAGCTTCAGTTTCCATGGAGAGCAGGGCAGGCTTTGGAAGCCATTCTGCTCGTGGCCCAGATGCTAACCAACGTCTGTGCTGTCTGGGCCTCGCCTGGGCTGAAGCCAGATACCATGTCAATAAATATATATTTATTGTTTTACACACCTATCCCTGCACAGAGCACAGCCCACACACGTTTATCTTTGTGTTTTACACATGTGAATTTCTTATTTTCCGAGGAGGACATTTTAACTGGAAATAATGTCTGGAAGCAGATGGGCTGCGAGCCTTTGATGAGCAAACGGTTATTGTTAGTTTCAGCAACAAGAGCAGTCATCAGTTAGGGAGAGTGCCACTACAATTGAATGATGATGGGTTTTATTATTTCTGTGCATAGAAAAAGGCTGGGTTGACTGAGCTTTAAAAACCACTATTCTGCAAATGTTTTATCTGCATAGTCAAGTTTCTTTTCTTGGTCCAGATTGGAAAAAAGTCAGATGCGTGCAAGACTTCAAGTGTCTCTGAAGCATTTGTTAGAGCCTAATTTGATTACAGACTTTATAAAAAGGTTTTTAGAGCCAGTTTTGTTTCTTTAGGAGTCTTTTAGTTTATTCTCTTCAGACATAGAGACTAACATTATGTTCTGAATGGGACACAGCCTTGTAACAGGTGGAACACTAATTTTTTGGGGACACAATAGGCAGCACAATTCAATTTGGCATGTAAGAAATCATTTAGCTGAGAAACAAAGTCTAAATCATTGGGTAAATCACTGGCCTTGTGGAAGTGGGATTTCACTGCAGTGGATGAAAAGACACCAGGACCACTTCATAAGGACCAGCTCCTCAGGGAAAGAGATACCAAATGGGCTTTGCATGTTGTGAAGTCCAGATTTTCTTTTCGTGAAAGCATAATCTTCCTTTTCTTTTTTATTTTTTTTCCTAAACCTGACGTCAACATATGATTTCATTACTGCTCCATTCACTCAAAGTCCTATTTAGAGAAGTGGGTCCCTAATGTGCCTCGTGACATTTTCAATACATTTCTAGAGATCCATCTGCAATTATGTGTCCTGGCTCTCCTAACCTAATCCTAAAAAAATAGGTAATTGGGTTAGTCCAGTGATTTGCCATTTACAGATCCACACTGGCCCACAGGACTTCTGTGGTAAATTATGACAGGTATCCTCAGAGGATTCCTAAATACAACTTTTAATACATAATTTTAGTCCTTCAATAAAAATGTCTTTGAAAATAATTTCCTGATTTTGTTTGGTAGTGATTGTAAAATAGAAAGGAAAACTCATGCTTTAGAGATTTTTTTTATACTTTGTCCTTTTCATAACTGTAAGAGGATTAAAAAAATTATCTGGATGTGAAGTAAGGTCTTTTTGTAGTCCATATCTTCATAAAAGAAAGTGCATGTTCATTTTGTTTATATTAACATTTTGGACGCTTGTACGGTTCAAGTCCATGCATTCTTTGATGCAGGACTGGCATGATGGGAGGCGGTATGAGGTGTTATTTCTGATGTGAAACTGCTCAAGAATGAAATGTTTTGCTGAGTCCCCTGACCTTATCTCACCTCTTGCCATGTGTTCACAGTGGTCAGTTCTGTGCCTTTGGGACGGCAAAGCAAGCAGGGATGAGACAATGTTCCAGCTTTGTGAGGAATATTTCACTCACAGAACTGTCTCATAATCTTTTTTGTTTGAAAAGTTAATTGGAAGTAGCATATTCCTTTGAACTCCTACAGCAGCTATGCGCAGGAAATGGGGAGGAAAGAGTGAAACAGAAGAGTGTAAATATACGGTGCTTGCCTCTGCATATTCACCTACTCTTCAAATTAGACTTAATTGCTGTGTCTTAGTCCCCATCCTTCGGCTCTGAGGGGCTGTGGCCACACAGCACAGCACGACTCCCACCATCAGACCATTCCTTGGGTGGCAGGATGGAGCTGGGTGTCAGATTTTGGTGACTGTCCTTGACACTCTGTCACAAATCCAGGCAGCCAGACAGATTTTCAGACTTTACCTCCAGAATTTTTGCTACCTTGGAGGTACAAACCAACTGTAAATCATGCAGATAGGACCAGTGGAGATTTTTTCCATGCTGAACAGAGAAGAGAGCTCATCCATAATTCAGCTGAGGTGCAGTGAGCTTTGTCTGTCAGACCTGCCCAGCAGGCTGGACTCATCTCTGTGGTAGGGCAATGGCTCCAAAAGGTTTAACCACCTTTGTTCCCACTCTCTGGACATATTTTCGCTGTTGCTGGGGATGTAGCTGCCTCAGATAAAAAGATCACAAGCTCGCATTGTTCTTAACTAGCAGCATTTCTCTGTAATTCTCTAATTCAAAGCAGCTTTGCTCACTTTTGTGCTCTCTGTACAAGCCACGATGATGATAGGATTTCCAAAATCAAAGCTGAGCGCTGAACTGAATTAAGAGAGAAAAAGCCACACTGCCTGGTTCGGGAGAGCAGAGAATAATTGTGGAGGATCCTCCCAGCCCGTTTGGCAGTGGTGGTAAGGGAATGGTTTTCTTCTATCAAACTTGTTTTATTTTTATTGCAAAACAAACATTTTCTGGGCATTGCATGGCAATTACTCACTCTGCCCCTCCAGGGATGAGGTCGCACCAACCACACATCACAGAGGAAGGCAAAACTTTCCCATTTAGATTAAAACTTACATCAAACAAAGTGAACATCAATGGAGCTTGGTGTTTGTTCCTCTTTAGAGTGGCTCACGCTATTTCTCTAAACACTATGTCTGCATTAACACATTGGGCTTTGAACTTTGATTTGATGGATAAACTGCTCTTCAACTTTTTGCCCCAGTACGGCAATAAGGCTTATTCCATATTCCTTTACCTTCTTCTTTTCAGGAAAACTTGTTCACTGGGGCAGGCCAATCCATGCAATAACTTCAGGTATGGTATTACGTAAAGTTAATTAAATGGGTTAGTAAATTTATTAAAAAATGACTGATTATTAGCTAAGGTCACTCACCATGGCAGAACATAACAAAAAGAGTAGTTAAATAAGCTATTTGAAAAATAATGTGAAATTGAGCCTAAAGGAACAGTTATCTTTCAGACTGATCTAAATTTAAACTGCCCAGCCCTGCACACAGACAGAGTGATTGTAAAGTCAGAAATACATGATTTGGCATCTCCTTAACGTTATCCTTCCAAAATATCTTCAACTAATACTGAAAATAATCAAGTGATACCAAAACATTTGGTAAAAAATTAAGTTTTCCATGAAGTTACAGCTGCCCAGTTAACAATTGTTTCTCGCTTCACAGGGTGAAAGAAAAGTACTTTAAATGCCACCTCAGGGTGACTGGTTTGCTAATGCTGCTTAAGTAATGGTTACCATTTCATTCATACAATTTTATTGTGCTCTTGTTAATTAAGTCCCACAATCAAAGAAAACAGAAATTCAATAAGAGGAAATAGAGTTCTTAAGTTATTAAATGCTGTACATCTGTGAAATCTGGCTGAGAAATAAGGTTTCAGTACTTGATTTAGTGTTTAATAGTTTTTTTTAATCTTTAGAAACTCAAAAACTTTTTTGACCTACATAGCAAGGATAAACCCCTATTTTAAATGTTGTTGAAGACAAATGAAGAAGGAGAAATACTGTCTGTATGTTTAACTTATAATGACTAAGATTAGCTCAGCTGGTTAGAATATAGTGCCAGTAACACCAAGGTCATGGTTTTGATCCCTGTATAGGCCATTCGCTTAAGAGTTGGACTCCATGATCCTTGTGGGTCCCTTCCAGCTCAGAATATTTTGTGATGTGTGCAAATCTTGGCCATGGACCATACCTGACTCACAGCTACCTGTTGCATTAGCCATTGGCGATGTCTTTGGTCATCCATGAAGAGCCACTGCTGGGGCTTGGTTACAGCTTCTTTTCAGGTTTCCTGCTCCACTGCAGGTGGAAATCTATGAAATCTAAAACAAGAAAGCGGGACTCTATTAAACACTTAAACAGAAAATCGTAGAGGATCTGAACTGTCTAATTAAGCAACAATTTTTCTTTTACTTTGTTGGTCAGACAGGTGTGTTGGCCTGTTTATTATCCAGGCTGCCAAATCTATAGCTCAGCAGATTCCCAGGAGTGGGGCGTGACAGCACTGGGATGCTATTTGAGTGCATGGCAGTGACCCCGCACACTTGTACTTTGGCTGTTTTGTCCTAGCACTGTTTTATTTTATTTTCCTGAAGGTTACATAGAATAAACATTTTGCCTCAGAAACATTTGAACAGTGGCCCAGTGGAATGGGCTTCTTTTGCCAGTATGAGTGAACTATATTAAAAATTCTGCTTGGATAGCACATACTGAAAAGCCCTGAAATTATCTTCCAGAAAGTTTTCCCAGCTTTCTCCATGGCTAAAGGCACCCTTTTACTCCCACATTCTTCAAATTCCAAAATTTATGTCCTTTGTATAATAATGAACTTTTTAGCTAAAAATATTTCTGATTTGGACAGTAAGGACATGTACTAGTTGCATTCTGTATTGTCTGGCTACATCTCTCTCACAAAAGCCGAACTCTGCATCAGCTTACCTTTCTTGCATTCCACTTCTTTTTGACTATTAGAGATGACTGCTAAGCAGAAGAGTACTGAGCTTATTTTTTGCTCCCCTGTGATATATAAAAATATTCTCTTTGCATTAGAAGTTCAGACTTAATCTGTCTTTGAAAATTCTACAGGTTGCTGTAGGAATGAAGAATTAAACTCCGCAGTACTGGGAAACAGGAAATTATTCTTATCCCACTGGGTATGCAAATACAAAGCTTGGTGTGTAGAACAACTGTTCCTTAAAATCCAGAACCATGGAAGTTACACCACATATTGTTTTCTGTTTCATGTGTTGTTATTTGATTCAGCTATGTTCACATGTCTTTCTTTTATAATTTTTTAACAGTAGTAAGTGAACTGTGAAAATGTGTATATGATGTTTCCATTGCTAGTCCAAATTTAGTTATAAGGTTTTAGGACCTATTTTACTGGCATTTAATTATTTGGTATAAACAGATAGAAACTGATGCAAAAATGCAGTATTGGGTACATTAGGCTAAGCTGTGCTAATAAATATTTAAACACAAAAGTGACAAAGATTTTACTATTCCTGTAGAGGTACAAACATATCTTGCAAAGTTAAGTGTTAACGTATCTTTCTTCAGTCTCTGGTAGTTCACAAGATTAGAATATTACATTCACAACATTAAAATAAGTAAAAATGTCAATTAAAAAAAAAGAAGTGATTTTTTTAGCCTGCATGGAATATGTATGTTATGT
This sequence comes from Lycocorax pyrrhopterus obiensis, assembly GCA_014706295.1. NCBI lineage: Eukaryota > Metazoa > Chordata > Aves > Passeriformes > Paradisaeidae > Lycocorax > Lycocorax pyrrhopterus. The sequence continues at coordinate 15,723,746 of JACSVZ010000002.1, read as the reverse complement.
TGACTTTGAGTAACAATTTTCCAAGCTTACATGAAATCATATCTAGTTCTAACTCCCCTGCCATGGGCAGGGATGCCTCTCACTAGACCAGGTTCCTCGAAGCCCCATCCAGCCTGATCCATCCTGGCCTCTTCCTTATTGGCAGTTACTGCATTCTAAATAGGGACAAAAGCAAAGAAGTCCTCAGCGTACCTATGCTGCCTGTGAGCAGCAGTAAATGCCCTCCCCACTGCTAGGTTCCTTTGCCCTGCAAAGCTGCTTCATTCCTTATGTGTCCTCTCTGACTCCCTGTGAGTCTCCTCTGTCACTGCCTTGTCACCGCCTGCATCACTTTGGTGTCCGTCCTGCTGCCCACACCATTGCATTGCATTGCATTGCTGAAAATACTGGCATAGCGGAGATTGTAAGAGAGACAGATTTTTAATCTTGGGCGTGTCCGTTTATTTCTGTTCAAATATTTGAGTTAAAATTTAGTGTAGTACCAAACCAAACACTTTGGAGAAATTCAAATAAACTGCATCAGTCAACACAGTTGCCTTTATCAACAAGAAATGTCATCTTCTCTGAAACAGAAACGGTTTGTTTGACAAGATCTGTGCTCCTTGAAACCCTACACGCCTGTGCTGGTTCTGTATTACTCTCATAATATTTTATTTTTTTAGAGAAAATATGTTCCATTATTTTGCTTGGGTAGAGAAGCAATGTAGCAGTTCCTCGGTAGATCCTCTCCATCTTTTTCAGACTTGGAAAAATAAGAATGTATCAAAGCCAGGGGAAATGCCAATGTGTTTACTCCTAAAGTATTAATTTCAGCAATTCCCCAGCCTTTAGGACCCTCTGGGGTAAGTGCTTTGGTCCTTTTGATTTAATAAGATTTAATTTTAGTAGATTCTGGCTTGAATCCTCGCTCATGAACGACAATTAGCTTTTCAGTGCATGTATGTCCTATGAGTTGATTCAGTTCTCCCATTCTGTTCTGAAGGCAAAAGCATCTATTAAATATCCACAGTCCTTTTGTTTGAGTTCCTTTTCTTCCTAACACATTTTATATACCCCATTATTAATGCCACTGATGACTGAATTTTCATCAATTTCTTTACCTTTGTCTGTTTTGTCAGTTGGCTCCAATTTCAATTTGTATCTCACTACTTGCTATTTACTTTCCTTTTGTATTCAAACACCATTGTTTCACTTCAATTGTTCTGGTCAGATCTCCTAACCAGGATGTTTTTGTGGCTAGAATACCTGTTTTTCCTCCTTCCCTCTCTGGATAGTCAGGCTGGGTGCATCCAGTAGTATGTCCTTGAGCAATTTCCAGCTTTTGCTAGTATTTCCCACTTCAAATGATGTACATTGCAACGGCAATGAATCAGGAACTGACAGACAGAATTAAAACCAGTGTTCAGCCCTCCTCAAATTTGTCGGAGAAGTAATGGAATAAACAATGTCAGAATAATTTAATACTGAGAGAAGTAATTGAATTAAAGCACTTTTGTGTACATAATGTCAAAATGCATAAAAGAAAGTAAGAAACCCATATGTGGAAAGGAAATACAGATTTTCAACAAAATCATTTTCAGAACATGCAATTTTCCTACAAAATTCCCTGTTTTGTAAATGCAGACAATTACTCACTTTCTTGCATAAGACACAGCTGACGGCTTGATGCTCACCCTTGGATCGAGCTAAAACTCAACGCTCACTCTGTACTGCTGCATCTGGGGTTTAGTGCCCAAAGATCTTGGAAGAACCCTCTTTTAGGATGTGATGCGCTACCCCGGAACTGTCTTCCCAATGAACTTCACTCTATTTTATGTTGTTTTATTCTACTTTCCGTAGCTAGCCCAGCTTAGGTGCCTTCAGTTGGCTGCGAGGAGTTCCATCTGCAGGGAATGCCGCAACGGAAGGTGGCACAGGGCCACCGGGGCTGGGGACTGCCAAGCCGCACAATGCCTGAGCACAGCAACAAGCTCATGGCCAGACTGGGGGGAAACCTGAGGCTAAAGCTCAGGGAACTTGTTCTGAGTCCTCCAGATTCTCAAGGAAATGCCTTGGGATGCATAAAAGTCAGGCTAAATCGTGGCAGGAGGTTTTGGCACAGCTGAACTAAGGCTTAGGGATGCCACTGATGCCATTGATGCTGGACCAGGGACTCAGAGAGATGTAGGGCCTGTGCTGTTGCCACTTTGGTCCTTGGGGCAGCCTTTCAGCATTGGGCTGTGTTATGGCTGGTACCATGAAAAATACAGGAAGCTGAATAATTTCATGATTATTTGTACACAGCAGCTGCTCTCGTCTCAGTGTTCAGGATCCAAATTCCAGCCTGAGAAGGGGCCTGAGAGATATTGTCCAATTCCCCAAGGATGTCCCTCCACACCTCCCAACGTATCAGTCACCTGAGGTGCGTATTACAGCCATGCATAGAAGGTTTAGCTGGGAATGTCACCTGTTCATCGTGGTCACCCCCAACACAGCAGAGCCTTTGTAGGCTGGGGTGTGGGAAGCTGCCCCAAAAGCATGCCCACCATCTTCCCACCAATTTACACACTCATTTTATACTTTCCTGTGAAAATCCAGATATTTTTCTTCATCTGTGCTCCCTTTGGTTCGAAGCGAGGAAATATCTTTGTAAAAGAAAAAGTCACATATTGCTGAAAAGAGACCAAATAGGAGGCATGGAGATAAGAATTACTAGAAATGAGAGTTTACCTAGATTGTTAGAGAGCAAGGGATACCTATGGTTTAATGTGTCTGCATGCTGTGAAGCAGCTTGGGTGGAAGAGATGCTATTGTGGGGTAAACACAGAGCAGAAATTATGGATTGGATCAGGTAACACAGTGCTCAAAACGGGACAGAAATCTCCCAGGTTCTTGGAAGCAAAACAGAATACTAACTTTGCAAAACCTTTGAAAATGCCAATGTTTGTGAGGAGTGTTCATGGTTAAAATCCTATTAAGAATAAAACGCTTTATTTCCTCTTGGAATTTATAATTTAGGGGATATCTCAGACTTTTTTTTCCTACTGCTGCATTCTATTACTACCACTGAGATTAAACTGGCTTCATTTCTTTTAACATAGACTGTTGTCTGTTTGTATCTTGTTACGTCAATCTTTCTATAAATACTTCTGATATTTGATAGCTGTCCAGAGTAATGCTTTCCCTTCTATAAAATTACGCACCTGATGAGGTGAAGATTTTAATTCTTAAAGAAGAACATCTTAATGTATTTAATGATTTTAAAATTTTTCCTTAGTATTTTATTTTCATGGTGAATTTAGCCTCATAATTTAAATATTTTACTACACACAAAAGAAATGTCGCAATCATTAGTGTAATGCTCATGATCCATATCTTATTTTCTGGTAAAGCGTGGGACAAAAATGTCATAACAAAGTGGGTCATTTAATCAATGTTCAAAATGTATGGATGAGAAAGGTGAGCATATGCTTTCAGGACCCTGAGAATTTTCTCTGTATCTTGTGAAGAAGTTCCAGGCAACCCCCCCTCTCTGTTTTTAGGGAAGTTTTAAAGCATACCAAACCTGAAATGCATACTGTAGATTGTCAAAGGCAGCACCAATTTCACTAATGGCAGACACTTTGTTTTCATGTTTTCCTAATACTTTAAGAACCAGAGACTACATCAAATTCTGTGCACAACTTGTGGCTGCAAGCCAAAAGGAAGCCCACATGACATTTAGTGCCCTTGTCTGCAAGCTGATAAAAGAGTCTGGATTCTCTAAACTCTTTAAGTGCTCAGTGTCAAGCTGGAATTCAGTAACTACAGCCTGAACAACTTATGTTATTTAAAAATGCACACTTAGCTCTAAGAGGTTTCCAAGCACTTTAATGCTGGGGTATTTGCACAGAGTAATAGGGTGCTTTTAAAAACCTTTTTATTTTGCAACTTTATGTTCTTCATCTTGTTCAAATATTATTTACTTTAGAATTCATCTGATAGACTCAAACTTAAACATGCTACTCAATATAATGGGGCAGGGCTGTGACAAACCTCAGGAAACTAAAAATGTTTGAAGTGTTTAGACTTTGCGATATCACAAAGTAAATTTTGCACAGTTTGAGTATGTGCTCTGAGATCACATAAAAATGCTAGACAGAATTATTCCTACACAGTCATTTGAACTACCCAGACCTGCCGGTTTGTAATGTGCAAATGAACCTGTGTGTTTGCTCCTGCCAGGAGCTCCAGAGCTGTATAAAATTGTGCTGAAGTCCCTGTGCAGAATAATCCCAAACGTCACTGTAGCAGGCTCTTAGTCCATCCCGGATAGGAACTAAATTGCCTGGTCTTTGTCTTGCCTGTACACAAAGGAGTACAGCTCCTAACTCACTGCAGGCATGGCTACATCTTGCTTGAAAGGATATCATGCTTGTTTAGCTCCTTTCCTCTCCATCTGTCACTGGAGCCACGGCAGAGTAGGGGATCACAGCCTCTTGGTAGGACTTTGCAGAGTCCTGCACTGCATCCCTAATTCTTTTAGTTAATGAGCATTTAAGTGAAACATGCTGTGTCTCTGTGGACTGAGCATCTTCCACAATCTTCCAATGAATTAATGGAAAACTGAATTTCTGAGAAAAGAAACTATTTTTATGTCTGACTCTGCAGCAAGAAGAGAATTTACAGCTAAAAATTAAAATTTAAAAATAAGGCACCCTCTGAGACTGAAAATAATCAAATTCTCAGTGGAATTCCTGAATTCCTAAATCCTACAGCTCTAGGGAGCTGTAATGGATATGCTTTTTAGCTCTGCAGAGGGTTGTCTGTCAACAAATTTATCTCCTTCTCCCGTCCCACACCAGTGAGACCTGGAGCAGAGGGGGAATTCCTCTGACTTAACATTAGCATCTCTAGGAATCATGCAAAATAGAAGATGATTACAAATTACTTTGCTTCCACTGTAGTAACATCCAGTGCAGTGTCTGAGAGACAAACTCCATACACTGAAATGTGTCAAATGGTGCTAGAGAGGGCACGGGAAAGGTTCATCCGTCCGGAGTGAACCTTTCCACTGCCCTGAGATGCAGATGCTGGTAGCTGGGGCCAGCAGTTAGCCAGGTGGATCCACCTGGGAGTTATGCTCCAACCAGCTGGTGTTGTCCAGCTGAGGAGCATTACCAGTGAAAATCCTATGAACAAGAGTGTAGATACAAAAAATGTGAGCGGATCCTGGAAATTCTTTAAAAGAAGCTGCTCAGACAGACAAAATAAATATAGCTAGGGAAGTCAGGCAGCAGAGAAGACAAAGTTGTGTTAAAGCTCATTCTGGTGCAGTGGTGAATGGGGAACAAGTTAAAACAAATAGCAAGTACCCACTTCCTCCACCCAAATGCCAATGAAAAGACATTGCGGTTCTATAGTAGAAGAAATTCAGGATAGAACATGAAAACATCACTGGCGTGACAAGATGGCAGCAACGTGAGGCAAAGGACACTGAAAAGAAAAGCTTTTTACCTGTATCAGGAACACGAGAAATGGAAGCAATGATACAGCACCACTATTTGAAAGAGAGACAGTAATGACATAAAATAAAATATTCAATAAACCCCACAATTTTCCATTTATGAAAGAGCAAGATAATGGGCTACTAGCACGTGAGGATGATAAATGACTGCAATTTGTTGAAGACTACGTGGGCTGTTGGACAACAGCTATTAGAAATAAATATTTTGAATAGGTGCAGATTAAATCTCCCATTTGCTGATGTTTATTTACTATAAATCTTGAAATGCCATGTTAATTTCAAAAGTGCCAAAGAAAGTTAAATTGATGATATATTAAAAGATATTTCAGTGGGTTGGACAGCTGTTAATCTGGATTCCACATCATGGAAAACTTGATGCTGAACTCAACTACAAAAAATTATCCAGAGTATGTTTTAATAGGATAAAATTTGAATTTTCCACGTAGGAGAAAAGATATGGAACAAAAGGAAAGGCTATGTCCTAAAAACAGCATCTATGAAAATTATTTAGGGTTTTTGTGGCTGAAAACAGCTCAGTATAAAAGGGCTGTAGAGCAAGAACACCTAGCATGACCTGAGTATAAGAGAAGCAGGTTCTGGCTGGTTACTCAGAAGAAAGACAGGGATGGCATTGTCATTTTGTTGAGTCACATCCACAGGATATTCAAGGGCTCTTCCTAAGCAAAGAAAAGCATTGAAAGAGGAGAGAGAGAGAGACAAACTCTTATTTGTGAAGTTGATCATGTTTTAGACAAGGCAGATAGGGCGTTCCTTTGCCTTGATGTCCCCTGAACATCAGATTGAAACAGAGGCAGTAAATGTTAATGCTGAGAGCAAAGTGGGGACAACCTGTTCCTGTTTCACTAGACAGGGTGGTTGCATGACCCACCTGGGTACGAGCACCACTGGTTCTGTGGAGTGAAGGGTGGGATACTGGAGTTGGACGAGTGATGATGTGGTTATCTCGAGGGAAAAAGAGACAGTAAAAGGCAGAGAGAGGTTAGAAGGGGTAATCAGATTGGACAAAATAACCAGCTAAATCCAAGGTTTGTTACATCCTGAGGGGTTTCACCAGTTTAAAATAGTTTATAGCTTTTTGGTGAGACCCAGGATCGAAAGGATACAACAGCTGTTGCCTGAGAAGAGCTCTTCTCCTGATAAGAGGTCTACCCACTGTCCATGTGAGTTCACCCCAGTGCACAGTGGTTGTTCCCTTTCCCCTCTGTGGTTTCCACCAGGTCAGGCATGGGGTGAAGAATACTGCCCTCAGAGAGGGATGGCTGTAGGATGCAGGATGCTGATGGTGTGGCCTTGGAGGGCCTTTATGTGTGGTTAGGATTCATGTTGTTGCTCAGACAGAGTCAAGCCACTTCAGACATCTGACAGGAGCTTTGAAACTTTGAAGTCTGCAGTCTCCATTTCAGACCTGGTGAAGAGCTTGAATGCCCCCAGCCTTTTCCAACTTGATCAACTGCTCAAATAAAACATATGATTTCTCCCCACAAACATCGCCTTACTTGTTTCTAGCTCTTTAAAGATTATGTTGTGTGAGGATGTGCATCACACACAGAAATTGTATACAGGAATTTGATTAAAGACACCAGGATTTTTCTCCTTTTGTAAATTTCATTTTTTTGAGATTTGTTTGAGGTTTGGGTTTTTGTTTTTAATTTTTTTATTATTATTTTTTATTACAAACAATAAAGTAACTCAGTTTTTGGAGAATTTTGTCAAGGTCTCCTGAAAAAATATGCAGACCTGAAACAAATGTCTGGATTGAATTGAGACCTTGGAATGAAACTGCAAACCACAATAATTTCTTGTGGTTTCTGGTAGCACTGGTATTAATATCACCTAGAAAGTGTATACCATACCTCTGAGTTGCTAAGGCAGGCCTGCAGCAATACTTCAGACTGCAGTCAGACCACCAGCTGCTCAGTAAACTCTGCTCAAAGCACAGTGTGAACTGGGGTGTCCCAGAAGTTGCCACCACTGACTCATCTCTAGAGAGAGGGGTAAATGCTTCTTTAGCACCACTGTACACTGTGTAGTAGGTAGACAGTTTCAAAAGTAAGAGAAAACAATCTAGAGAATGGAAATCCCAGCATCCTTAGCTATCTGCTCTAAAAGTTTCCTGTCAGTGTAATTTTGGGGCTTTTGGTACTGTAACTTCAGAAACGTTGCTTCCCGTGTCATTTACTTTCTTGGTCCCAGGCTTGGAAAATATTTCTTTTATATCTGTTTGGATTAGAATGGCACTAGCGAAATCTACAAGTTTGATCCAATGACTCTTACATTTATTACATCATTACACAGAAAAAAGGGGAAAAGATTTTGATTACACAACAACAAAAAATTACATTGCTATTAAAAATCCAGGAGAAAATTATACATAAATAAATTAAAACAATGAAAGAGAGAGAAAGTAGTTGCATAATGTTTTGTGTTTATGTGCTATGGCAAGTTCAAGTTGTCTCCAGAGGGACGATTCGAATACCAGGTTTGTGACATGAACTTAGGGAGCTCAATGAAAGCCAAACTGCCCTGTGAAAAATGAGATCCCTAAAACTGCATCTTCTGTAAATGAGGTAGAAGCCTACTGTGAGTATTCAAGGACGTACATCTGTGTCACATTTGCCAAAATGATTTCGCTGTTGTTTTGTGGTTTTTTATTTTTAATTCTAAGATTCAATTTCAGAACTGGTTCTAGCTGTAAAGGTGAGAAGCACACTGAGAAAACATCTTGCAGAGTAGTGAAAACGCATAAATTGCACCCTGGTGTGTGCTGGATGAACTGGGCTGGTACTGCTGTGCTATGGACACTGCAGCTTTCCTGACCCTGATGCCATGGAACGGCCTATGCTCTGCTCTGGGAAGACCAGAAAAGCCAATCGATAGTAACACAGCTCTGGTTCTCCTTCTTTCTCACTTAACAGTGGCCTTTTGGTCTAAAAGACTACCAAAGCATGGTCTTAGAGCAGGGAGTCCGAACCCCTGGCTCCGTATCTGGCATTATTCTGCTCTGATCCAGAACAGATGGCAGGCTTTTGCTTCACTGTTCCTTCACCTGCAGAATAGAGGCAGCACCCCAGAGGCACGAGAGTTGGGAAATGTTAAAGTTATGATGCTGCAATGGTGCTGTTATTATTTAAGAAGTACATCTTCTTCCACAGGGAATGAAATTCAAGACTCTTCAGACGTGCTTTTCTAATGCTGTAAATGGAGGAGAGACCCTTACCCCTGATGGAAACTTGGGAAAATGCTTTGGCTGGTGCCTCCTAGGAGGGTGTTAACATCTGTCTGTGAAGCACGGGCAGTGTGTGACCTCTCACAACATGGTCATCTAGTCAGGAACCCTGCTTGTTGGCTGCTGAGACTGATCCTCAGGTGGATTATAGCAGGTACAGCTTTTTACTCACTGTGTGAGTCCATGTCCTATGAGCATAGCAGTATGGGGTGACAGGCAAGACAAATAAGACAGCAGAGAATGAGAATGAGAATGAGAAATGAGATTTTGGCTTGTCTTTATGGCTGTGCCCATGCAGTGGAGTAGCATTTTTACAGCCACTGTATACTCAGAAGCACTCAGGAGTGTTTCCAAGAATGTAGTGCCTGGAAACAAGGAGTAAAATCTTTCCAGAAGCCAGAAGCCATTGATTTCAGTTAAAGGATTTCTTCCTAAAACGTACAGCCTGCTAGAGAAGATTTCCAGTAGTCATTAAAGGTGCCCTAGAGGTTATCAGAAGTGAAACGTGAATTAAGACTAAGATGAAGTGTTGCATCAGGTGAGATAAAACACAGATTCCCTCTGGTTGAAGCCATGATAAGACTGTGTCCTAGGAAAGTAATTCTGCCCATATCTTGCAGGTGCTTGCTTCAACCAAATAAAAGCTTGGAGCTTAAAAGCAATAACATTTAGCTGATGTGCAATGTTTGATGGAAGTCTCTAGCTCATGCTCAAGAAAAGTCTTTGAAGTAAGAATAGCAGGATTTTATTATTATGGAGGTGTATAATTTAGTGTAAATAGTAATCTCATGCAAGCACAGGGACAGGAGGAGGATATATATTTGGAAAGTACATTTAATATAATATAATAATATATTACACTACACAAACAAATCCTCTCTTTAACATACGCTATAAAAATTGCTCTTTGATGCTTTCTGAAGCAAGAGATATATTTTAACTCTCTGTCTTTCTTGTTCTGCTAAACAGAGAGACATCTAACTGCCACACAGGGAAATCATTGCTTCTGTCATTAATAAAACTGGATTTCTGATCCTTTCAAGACCAGGAGGAGATTGATAGTTTTGATGACCTTTTTTCTTAACTTACATAATAAATAATTTGGTTTAAAAATAGTGAAACATCTCTTGTTGCTGTTTTACTTTGGATGTTGTCTTTTGGAGTGGGACAATTAGCTACTGTGAATGCAGAACACATCCAGCTGATGCATCACTGAAGCTGGGGAGGTTTTAAAATTTTATTTATTTATACACCCTTAATGCCACCCTGTGCTCCTGCACAGATGAAGAAGGGAAACACTGCATCTGTGGGGGGAGCCTCACCTCAGAAATCAGATGGCAGGCGCTCGGCATGTCGAAGTGCTGATCTTGTGAGGAGTAGGAAACAAGGGGAGAATTTCCCCTCCAGCTTCCTCATGCTATGTCCATGCTCCTCATGCTTCATCCTCTCTCTGGGTATGGCCTCATGCACTCAACAGAGAATGGTTTGTCCAAAGGAAGATGAGACAGAGCAAGACACAAAAAGTGAGGATTTATCTCCTCTTTCCATCAAGACTGTCTGAAAGGGGATGCTGTTTCACCAGTGGTCCTGCATAAAACTTTCTCTGTGGCAGCTGCTGGTCTTAACAGCGCAAGTCAGTACATTGCCTTGATGAAATCTGCTTCTCTTTTAGTCCCTGTGAAAAAACTTAGCCCTGAGTAGGAGACATCCTCTGGATATAGGCAAGCAGGAATTAAGGTCTCTGCCTAATCACAGACTAGGAACCTCAGCAATTCTTTGGTATTTTTTTCAATTTATAATAGTGCAGTTGTGGTGTGCTGCTTCTGAGGCAGTCCAACTTGGAAAAACACATTTCTCCATATTCCTTGCCTTTCCACCAACTGTGCCTTTAGAGAGGCTCTCTGTGAGGCTCCTGGGGCTCTGGTGCCCTGTCATGTCTGAGGATGAACACACTGGCCGAGTCCACCAGGATTTCTGGTCTGGGATCTGTAGCCCTCCCTGGGGATGGAGATGCTCTGAAATTTGTGAGGTTGTGTTTGTGCCCATGTATCCAAAGGGAATCAGTGGGGGCAGGGATGCATACAGCACACTTTTAATGGAGGACTAACATGACAAGGCTTGTGAAAAAATGAAAAACACAGTTCTGTGATTTACCAGAAGCTTTCACATAAGATGAGTCTCACATGCAGACAGAGGAGTGAGGTAACATGCAGCTGGGTATGAGACTTAGCAGATGTGTCCATAACATGTCACTGAAATCAGAGTCCTCACCTGTGCATCTCTCACCTTTGCCTCCATATCCATGTTTTACTTCATGGACTGAAACTAATGTTTCAGTTTCCTTGTGCCTGGTACTTTATTTTCTTTCTTATTTTTTTAGGCTGGTTCAGTGTTCTCTATGGACTTTCTTTATGTTCTGTTATTTTTTCTGAGCCGTTCAGTCCTTAACACTCTTTCATTCTCTTTCCATCTTTTCTCTCTCTCTTTCTCTCTCTCTCTCTCTCTCTCTCTCACCCCCTCTGCCTCCCCTTCACTTTTTCTCATCTGCCTACTCCCATCAGGATATTTTATAAAGTAGATACAAAATGAACTGCTTCAAAATCTTTTCCCTCAAAGATCTCTCTGCCCCCTATCATTGTGTTTGACTCACCCTGGGAGACAGGTCACCTGTAAGTGTCTTTGTTCCCTGCAGTGAAGAGCTGGATTTTGTCCCTTGTAACCCTGCTCAGATGAGAATGCATTCTCAACACTTAATCCAGTCAATTTACTTCCCAACCAGTCAGCCTCTGCCTGCTTCCTAGCTAAACCAGTTGAAGCCTTTTGCTGATTCTCAGTGCAGACCTTCGGTTTCACTGGGAACACGTATGCCCTTCTGTCTCCCTTAATTACTGGATTCATCTAGTCTTTGTTCCCTGTCCTCACATAGGACTTTGTGAGCAGTAATTATCTCATTCCATTGTTTTAAAATCCCTAGTCAGTTTGTGAGGTACAGCTCCAGACATGCCATGTCTTAAACACGATGTCTCTCTGCCACAAGTATGTGGTGCAAGAGCCCAGCTGCTCTGTATGAGCTCTGCAGGCTGATTTCTCCATGCAGTCACTATCACTTCCTTTCCACCTTGTCCCAGTGTCCCCTTGGCCTTCTCAGAGCCCTGTAGGCTTTCAGGTGTTCACTCCATTTGTGGTTTCACTTCTCCCCATAAGCCCCCAAGGACCCCCTAAGACCCCAGGGTTCAAAGGCCGCCTGGTCTCAGGGCAGGAGATGAGCAAGGCAGAGGCATTGGGTTTTTTGTGAACCTATGGCAATTTTTCAAGTGACTTGTAATGGATTTCCTTCCAAGTACTTGTCTAGTCTCCCCTTGAACTGGTTAAAACTACTTCTGTCCTTTGCATACTCCTTCAGGGAGTTCCACAGCCCTGCAGCAGTGCAGTACTTTATAGAGTCACCTGTCCTAATCCCAAAGCCTACTCCTCAGTAGAAAATGGTCAACTCCATGACCAAAATCTGTTGTGTGAAAACAGGACTGGTTTTCCTGGTGTTTTCTTTCTTTATCCTTAGCTACATGGAACTCCACCTGACATTTCATACAGTCTCATGAGATGTGTCTGCAATTTGTCACAACCTGCCCTTATTACTTTAAACAATTTTGCATCATGTGTGACCTTTGTCTCTCACCGCTCATGCCCTTTCTCATGTTATTTATGGGTATTTTGAACACAGCAGACCTCAGTGCAGGTCCCTGAAATTTCCACTGCTAACTTCCTTCTATTGAGTTAAATGACCATTTTGCCTGTGCTCTGTTTCCTGCCTTTCAGCCATTTCTCTATGCTAGGACTTCCCCCTTCCCCTAGTTTCTTAGTTTCCCTAGAAGTCTGTGGGGATAAACTTTCCTAGATAACCTTCATCAATACATTTGCTACTTCTTTCAAGAACTTTGAGAGATTGGAAAGGCAGGATTTCCAGAAGCCGTGTTGGCTCTTACCAAGTGGATCATATCTATCCAGATCATACCATTTAAACGTGTCCACTAGTTCCATCTTTCATTAAAACTTCTATTACTTTGGCTGGTACAGCCCTCAGGCTTACATGCCTCTAGGGCTCCAGATCCTCCTAATTCCTCTTTTAACCTTGGTGTCAGTTTTGCTTCCTGACATCCCAAGGTGGGCACTATCTCAGTAATTGAGTCCAGACATCCTTAGGTGGTCTTGAATCCCTTGCTGCTTGCTCCTGTAGTCTGTCAGGCCCCATCCCATCTATTTTTGCCATGTGCAATCCCACTGAATTTGAGACACACTCTGGCCAAATCCTCTTCCAAGAAGGTTTCAGTGTGGAAATCTCCCAGTTTCTGCTACAAGAACCTTGGACACCAAGAATTCACCTTGCTTCTCTACAGTGGTCTTGCCCTTCCTGAGCATTGCTTTCAGACCCCAGACTCAGCTGGTCTCAGAGTCAGACCTCTGCGAAACTGGATCCTGATGTGTTGAAGCAGTGCTTAGAATCAGCTTTGATTCCTTTTATGCCGTTGCTCCTTAAAATATTTAATGGCCTAACTATATTTTTACATTCAGCCCACTGAATTTACCATCACCACTTGGATAGAGCTCCTTGAATGACACTTCTGGAAATCAACCAACCTCTTTCACCTGGTGATTCAGTCAAGCACCTACCGTTTCTCAAGCCTCTCCTGCTGGATGCTGTGTATGTTACTCCAAGTGTGGTGTCTGCCATCCAGCACTCTCCATAGTACAGGAAAGATTTGGCTGCCTTACCTTCTGCTTTCAGTTTCTCCATTTATACAGTTTTCCCTCTTTGCATTTTATCATGTCTGTGAAAGAGTTCTGGGTCTCTTTTGCTCAGGAAGGGATGATGGATCTAAGTGTGTGATGGTGAAAAGACAAAGGGGTGTTTCCTTACCGAGATTTTGAACCAACCTGGTACATCTCTCTATCCTGAGGACGGGGCGGGGTGTTGGTGGTAGCATCCCAAAACCTGACCTGTGTTTCACATCCCTGTGTGGCAAATAGCAGGGCACACAACAGGGACTGAATTTACATGGTGCAATCCCATTTCTACTCATGCTACCCCTATGACTTCACTCAGCATTCTGCTGTCAGTGTTGCTGTCCCTGCAAGACAGGCAGAAATATAGACCAGATGTAAAATTATTTCATTTTATGCCTGGAAAATACAGGTTTAACTGTGCTTAAATATATGAGTGGTTTTCGAAAAGGTTTCTGAGAACAATGCAGCCAGTACTGGCATCCAAGATATTAACCTCTATCTATTTCAATTAAATTTATAGTCTAGTTTCTGGTCTATTTCTGTAACTCTTCTTGCTGAAAGAGCAATCAAGATACACATTTGCCACCATTTTTCTCTTAGATCAGTAGTGTTCGTCAACATAAAAATATTTCAGTTCTGTTTCCTGGTCAGACATGCCTTGAAAATTATATACTTTCAACATAGCGCATAATTGTGTGCATGAAACTACCGTTCGTTTTGTTTTATAACATGCTTCTCATAGCCTGTGGTCTCCTGTCATCGTTACCCTCTCCCCTACTCCCTTACAACAGTTTTGAGAAAGAAATAACCTCAGAAGTTTGGAAGTGTAACATTTAACTGCCTGCGCCATTTCTAATGCAATATCTGCCCGTATTTCAGCCAAGATGATGTAGCACCCATCACTTCAGCACAAATGGATGCATTTTCACAGACTTCTTGGGCAGAAGAGCATCTCAGCCAGCCTATCTGCCCCAGAGCACACAGGGTTCATCTGACACGACTGAGTCCTGCTGAGCTGCGGGTATGGGGGACAGGACTGCACCACCCTTTGGAAATCAAAACCAAAAGGATTAACGGACAGAAACTGAAGGAATGAGCATCAAACAATCACCTCCTCTTCCATCATCTCCTCCTGTTGTCACCGTAATCCCCAATACAAGCTGCCTCAAAATGCAGAGAGCCTTTCAGAAGATTATCTGTATCAATGCAGGCTTTGAAGTACAGGCTGCTGGCATCTCATTACAGACAGAGATCAAACCTCGGAGATTACCATGGTGCTGGGCCTGCTGGACTTCATTCACACATTACAGAAGTGCTAAGCTATCAAAGTGCAGGGCTCTGTCTGTGTGTTACTTTCTCAGCCATAAATCCAGCAGCAAGAATCCACTGCCATTTATTTTTTTTAAACAAATGAGTCCTTTCGGCCCATAAGGTGTCTTTTTCTTCATGGGGCTGAATACAGTTTGGGAAATCGAAATAGTCCGAGCTGGAAGATAAATTGAAGTAATATCCTTGAGGTATTTGGGCCGGATGTTGACTGTATCTTTTTTCCCTTTGGCAAGGCAAACAGGAAGCCATTTGAACTGCAGACTTGCCCACTGAGGGCAAATCCCAGGGTATAAAGGGCAATCCTTGTGCCAGCCATTTTCTGCTCTCTTCTGGCACTCACAGCTGTGCAGAACCATGTCAGCTGGAGGAGCCAGAGCCTGCACATGCTGCTTTGAATTAGCTTAGAGACAGCATGTCCTCTCCAGCCCATTCCACTTCAGGCCACCAGTCCCTTGGGCAGCAGATGTTAAAGTACAGGAGGTGGGTTTGCTTCCACCTCAAAATGTTCTGAAGATGGGAGATGACTACAAAGCCTTTCTAAATCCTGCACCACAGCTGCATTTAGGACAAGGTTGTGCTAATAAGTTGTACCAGAGCCTAAAGGCTCAGGTATGCCATCTCTCCCCACCACTGCAGCAGCAGCTGGGAGCTCACAGAGGCCATTGACATTGTTTCTGGGCTGGAATTTGCAGATCATGCTTAGCTTCTGCTGTCATTAACATGTAGCAAACTCAAAATGGCTGTGAAATGCAACACCAGGATTCAGAGGCAACTTTATTCATGAAATCTACTGGCATGCTCCCAAGCACTGTGAGGGATGGCTGCCTGTCTGGGTGGAGTTTTTCTAGCTGGATCCATGTGTGCACCTTGCTGAAGGACCAGTGACAGGGTTCTGAGAGGATCATGCTGGGAAGGTTGTTTGACTTTGAAGTTAGGGTCACCCACATGCCTAGCAGGCACATCAGTATCACGTGCAAGATGTTCCCACCCAAGTGGGGGTACAGGTGACCAGGTTTTTTGAAGCTAGCCAGAAAAAGAAAGGAGAATCATCTACACCTGCTATGCCAACATAGTCCTGGATACACAGTCTTGAAGGTAACCAGGACCTGGTGGAGATACATCAGTACCTCAACAGGACAAGCTAACTCTGCCTTGCACCTCAGCAGTGTCACCAGCCTCCATTTTGCAGCTGGGTTGTACCTGGCTTTCCTGTGTGTGTGATCAAGGTCTGCAAAACACCCTGCAGACAGGCCTGGTTGGGTGCATTTTTCCCCAGGAACCCTTTCCTTTCAACATCTGAAATTGACGATTTCTTTTTTATTTTTCTTTTAAAAAACACTCATACGTGCAACTTAACAGAATTTTGATCAAAGAACCACAGATAGACCAAAAAAATATTCTTGAGGTGCTCCTGTTTCCATCTCTCCTTAATACGTGAAAAAAACAATAGTCACCAGTCATCTCCCTGCTTCCCAACATTTTAGTTCCAGTTACACTGTAATTGCTGGCATCACAACATTAGCTTCTGCTGTTGGAAACAGCCT
Organism: Lycocorax pyrrhopterus obiensis; assembly: GCA_014706295.1. NCBI lineage: Eukaryota > Metazoa > Chordata > Aves > Passeriformes > Paradisaeidae > Lycocorax > Lycocorax pyrrhopterus. The sequence goes on along the minus strand of JACSVZ010000002.1, from coordinate 15,707,359 downwards.
TTGAAAGGAGAAATGGGAAGCAGAAATACTGGAGATACCTTACTGTGGCAAAGGACCTAAAAATGAAGGAATGAGGGGAGAGGGAGGGAAGAAAAGCATGGGGACAAACGTTGTTTGTAGATGTTTAAGTATTACTCAACAGAAAATTCTTTTAGCAATATGGAAGGTTCCTAAAAATATATTTTTATCCCTTCTACTGTTTGGATTTGTTAACAGCACAGAGTGACCTCTCTTTTGGCCAGAGGAACCTTGATAAACAGCCTTGGATGGTGCTCTGTCCACTGAAGACCACTACTGTGCAAAACCTGAATGTGCTCCATGCTATGTGGAAACGCCTGTGCTAGTTTTTGATTCAAGGACTCATTTCATGCACCATAACAACAGCCTTGGCTTGGGATACACTCTCCAAAGGTGGGACACTAGTTTTTTTGTTCACTCCCATCTCTGCTCAATTGCAGAGAAGATCTGCTCAGATCTGAGCCCGACATCAGCCAGGTTCAGAACAGATATGCTTATTTGGATGGGAACCATCAAGTTTTAAAGCAGAGCTGACGTTTTAAAGTGAAACAAGAGCAGGAAAACTTTCAAGACATCAATACCCAGTGCTACTCAATTCCAGGACAGAATAAAATAAGTGAGGCCAGACCCTTTAAGTTTGCAACTCTCCCAACTCCAATGTTGCTCCCAGCAATGACAAATATATTCTTAGAGGCCCTAGCAAAGGAAAGCCAAGCCAAGCAGAGTGTACTTTCAGCATGCAATTAACATAAATATACTTTGTGCTAAACTGCCCAGAATTAGAAACAAAGAGCTTGAGAAGGTTCTAATTGTTTCAAAGGGAATGCATGTCATGGAGAGGAAGACAAAGGGGAGCTATGTCCAAGAAGACATGAGACAGAGGCCAAACCAGCAATTGCCTGAATCCAAAACAGTCCCAGAGGCTGTCTCTGAAGACCTGCCAGTGGACTCAGCACTGGAATTTGCCAGGGACTAGCCTAAACCCAGCCACCAACCTTGCCACTCATGGAGAATGATACATCTCAGTTGGCACAGTGAACCTGCCACGCTTACTGTGAGAATGGCCACAACTACTGAGTTTATTGCAAGAGTCCAGCAGATGAAAGAAGGAACATCAAGCACATCACTAGAAGGACCACATCTAAGATGAATCTTTGTAATTGCAAGATTTCTTAAGAAAAAAAATGTTTGCGTGAAGTTTTTTTCTCCTAGCTTGTGGTCAGCATGCAGATTGGCAGTATGTGGCAATAAAGCAATGGCACAGGGAGACCTTCAAACTGAATTGATGAAGAATGACAGCTAATTCTAGCCCTGCTCATTTCTGAGCCTGCCCTCCCATGGGATTGATAGCATTTACTTGGATCATCTCTCAGTGGCCAGCAGATGAGACTCAAAATACGAACTCCTCCATCTGCAAACCCCATCTGACCCTGCACTGAGAATGTCCATGCTTTCCGGCTGCTGACAGGCAGCACGATGATAACTGTGACCAGAGACACCATTGTCGCCAGCATAAAGCCTGTGCAGGCAGTCATGTGCAGGCAGGGCAGCAGGTGGTGAAAGCTCACACTGCCTTTGATCCCTTCTGCATGTGTCTGCTCGGATTTGATGCTGCACGTGCTGCAGGTTTGCCCTCTGGCTCCACGGTGCTGGGTCAGATCTATTGTCCTTAGGCTTTCAGTATGCTCTGGGTATTTGCAGCCAGGATCCTGACAGCTTTCTGTGCCAGGGCCTTTTATGTGATGCTGCAGATGAGTCCTTTGTCCCCAGCTCAGACTTCCAGACTCCTCTCAATCTAAAGTTTCAAAATTGTCTCTCGGACCAGCTCACCACTCTTACTTCATGCCACTCCCCCACCCCCAAAGGTTTATTTGACTTGGAAAAGAGACAATAGTTTTGTTCTTAATTATGAAAGATGTGCCATACAGAATACGTCTCCTAAGACTGTGCAAAATTGCATTTAGTAACAATGAAGTTACAGTGCTGTGATCTGAGCCTCAAAAGCCATTTGTCTAACCTTCAAACTGGTTGGCAGTTTTCATCACTTCCCTTTGTCACTGAGACTTCCTTTATTTGTCTGTACCTCTTTCTTTTATATGAGATGCAATCTTTACTATGTAGACATGAACATAAATATTTAGACACAACTGGAGGAGCTTTCAGATGTTTGCTCAGAAATAAATCTTTCTGTGAGTCCTTGGTTCAAGATGGAAGCAGGAAGTAATTGTCCATGAAATTCCCTTTGGGTTGGCAAGAAGAATAGTTACTTCATATCTGTCGAAGGATGGCTTTGGGTAAATGGGCTGCTGGAAGTAAAACTGATGCTCAAGAACAGCACTTTGGTGAAATGTTTCGTGAGATTTTGTTTTCTTTCCTAACAGCTTGAGACACTCTAAAAATGAGAAATATCAAAAAGGTTGTGTTCATGTGTTAAGACGTTCTTCCAGTGACACACTGAATGCCAAGGGGAGCGTATCTCCATGTCGGAAGTACTGTGTAGATGTAACAGATCAGTAGCTGTAGTGGCTCATGTTTCCCTTCCCTCTGTCTTGGGCCAAAATCTACTGAAGTGAGAGGAGAGCTGCCACAATCTCCTTGCAGGCTTTGGACAAGATGAATAAACAGCCACTGTGTCTGCATCTCAGTCCTTGCTCCACCTGCCCCAGTTACACGTCATCTGAGGCAGAGACTGTCCACAGATATGCACAGGTTTGGCTGGGGAAAATATAAAGGAATCAAACCTTTCAGGAGGGCTATTTGCAGTGGCATTACTTGGCATTTTGAGAGTACAAACAGCTCAGCTCATGGTCAGCAATTGAAGTGTCAGGAATCTGACCCTGTTGCTGTGTTTTTAAACTTTCAGGCTCATCCCGTTCTCAAGAGGGACTCAGTCTCCTATTTCAACGGCACAACTTGCTTGCTCAGCTTTCCTACTTTTCAATGGCTTTCCATTAGAGACATTTTTCCCTTTCAGGTTTTCTGTCTAGCAAGGCGTGAGCAACCTGAGATGCTTGGGGAACATCTGCTTTGATGCTCTTTGTCAGTCTAATTTCCAGGCATCGGATGCTCATGCTTCCAGAGTCACCTGGAAATCCTGAAAGTTTTCCTATGAAATGGCAGTAAAAATGTTGAATTAAAAATTTTAGGTAAAGGAAAATTTGCACATACATATCTTCTTGTTGACATTTCCCATCTTCAAACACTAACAGTTCTATCTAGGAAACAGAACAGCATTTCACAAAGTATTACAATTTCAGTCACAGTTTGCAGTGGTATATTTTCCTCCAGCAAAATAGGAGGAGTAGCTTCCATCCATGGCTGCAAGTCATTTAGGAACTGAAACTGCAATGCTTCACCCAAGTCTCTTTGTGTTTTGGTTCTCTGGAAGGGTTCCTCCTACCCAACTCCATGACTGAGACTTGTATCTCTGCTTTGCAATGGCCAAGGGGCTCAGGAGCCTTCTGAGATCAGCAGGGTGACCTCTGAAGTGCCCTATCTGGAGATCAGAACAGCTCATGGCTTCAGCTTAGGAGGATGGGGAGAGGGGTGGGGTTTGTTTGGGTCTTTTAAACTGCTTTGTGCTATTTGGCGGGGAGGCACCATGAGGTCACTTCTTCCTGGATTCCTTGTCTGTATGCCAGCACCTGGTAGCTAAGGACACCAAAGGTACGGCAACTCAGCTTCAGGAAAAACAAAATTAGAAACAGGAGAAGCAGATGCCAAACAGTAGCTGCATCTGGATTTTGGGTGATCGACTCCACATGTATTTTCCCATTACTACATCAAATCCTAAGAAAACATTTTAGTCTTCCTTTGCACCCCAGGATCTCTTCATGTCTCAAACCTGTCTTGAGCATGTTGAGTGAAAAATCTGCTGGATCAGAACCAGTAAGAAGATACTGGTAGTGCAGTGGTTATATTACTTATTGGAACCTCTTCCCATGGGATAGCTGTATGAAAACATTCCACAAAGCACATGCTCCACAAGCCAGGGAATATAAGGCAAAATGTGTAACTAGAGGCACAGTGTGCCCAGATCCCAAGGATCTGGCTCTTGCTAGATTTAGCTTATTGAAATCAGGAGGTCTTGGTCATTCCTAGCGTTGGCGGCTACCAGACAACAAATTGGATGTGAGGCTGTTCTCAACTTTTCATTCCTTTCTTTTTTAAATGGTATTTTTTCCTTTGAGCAGATGTTTTTAATACAGCATCCTGAAATGCTTACAGCTGTCAGTGTCTAATGAGCCTCTAACATGCCATTTCATACTATCGGTTTATGTCATTAGACCATACCACTTACAGAAAAAAAATGTTATATTTGTATGGTTTGCAGGATTTCTGGAATAATCTAGTTCCTGTCTGTCAGCGTTTATTGTCAATCTTTTTCTATATAAAGATTTGTGTGTTGGGAGAGAGACACACACAGACACATACATACTTTTTTTGTTAGAGCTCAGTAGGAGATGAGCCGACCAGAAGCTCTTCTGGCAGTTACTGCTGTGAAAGCATATCTATGACTTGATAAACTAATTATACAAGTTCTTGCACAGGAGTTCTTGGTCCTCGGATCAAAAAACTGAGGAAAAGGCAATTTGATTCCTCAGAAGAATAAATCTGCTCATAAAGGCTGGATAAGATACATGTGTGTGTGCATTTACCATAATTTAAAAAAAAATTACAAGAAAATGTTTTAGTAAACAAAATATGCCTTTAATTTCTTTTAATGATACTTCCGGATCTGTAAATAAAGACAATTATAGGAAACAATAAAAATAAAGGAAAAGCCAGATTTTCCAAAGAGCAGCATCTCTGATTTCAGTGCAGCACCAAAGCAGTTCACCGTGCAAAGCACTTGGCCCTCAGCAAAAGCCACTGCTCTGTAGTTTGAAAGCACAACCATCACAATGAGACTCCTCAACTGGGTGTACTAAAAGCCTGGGACCAGAGCAGGCTTTGAACAAATTTGAGAAATACGCCCCTAAATGCAGATTGGTCCCTCTTCTGCTATTAAGTGATTGTCTTTACTGTGGGGTCTTGGCTGCGGAAGAGCTGTGCATGTTCCCTAATGCTCCATTATAATCCTGCTGCTGGTCTGTGCTGCAGCCCATTGGGGATGTGGTGTGGCACTGTGGGGCTTGGCTTGACAGACATGGCTACTTTAAGCCTTTGAAATGCCCTTCTGTTCTCTCCTCAGTGACAAGGTGGCATTGCACCCTACAGAGTGAGCACTCAGCCCTCCTTGGAGGAAAAGTCATTGCTGACACCTCTTCCTAACCTTTTTTTCTTTTACCTCTTTGAGGACACTGCTGTGGCCTCCTTTGTCTCCCCAAGGCTGTCCCATCCTCCCTGCCTCTTCTAAACCCTAGACATCCCAAAGGCAAGGCGCCAGTGGTCTAAGAATGTAATGTGGCCAGTGTAGGACGGCTTTCAACCAGCCCAAATTATCTGGAGCTTGGCATTTCTGCTGGCCTGGCCTGGTTTTGAAATATTGCCTAAGGTACTGAAAAATAGCAGATGGGGTTCTGCACATCACTGTGAATCAGAGGAAATGCTAAGCAGCATTCCAGCAGTGTGGGAGGATCTCTGACAGTGGTGCCTGGGCAGAAGCAAACCTCCAGGAGCCGTAGGCAGTTACCTGTGGCATTGCCTGGCTGGGAAACGGCGCCCATGTGCCTAGAGCAAAAGCACCCAGAGAAGTCCTTATCACTGTGCTGCTCTAGAGGAGCAAACCCAAGTCCTGGCCCTGGTGACGGGGACAGGACAACTTGCTGTGTCCCTGCCCATCACAAGTGCTGTCCTACCCCCAGGCAGCCATAGGCCTCTTGACCACCAAAAACTGAGTTTGTTATTAGTTCTTGCAGCATCCTTGACATCACTGTGAGCTGTCTGACCCAAGCACAGAGGCTGACTGGCATGAAGAGGGGCTACTTCTATGTTTCAGAGTGTCTGGTGGGGTGCTGTGCTGGTCTGTGACAAGAGCCATAGGTGCCCCTGGCAAAGTACATTGCAAGCAAGAGTGGACACCACAGCATGGGAGAAGAGCCAGGCAGACATTCAAGTCTCAGCTAAAATAATGTGTGATACAACAGTGTACCACACCCCCATGGGAATTCCATGGTGATCTCTTCTCTGGAGTAACAATAAGTTGGGTTTGAGTAGGAATGATAGAGGCTTTATGGAAAGGGGTTCCTGCTGTGATGACAGCAGAAAAACATTGAATGATGGAGGGTACCAAGCACACAATGCCTGAGCCTCAGGTAGGGAAGACCAGCTCACTGGGTTCAAATATATTGGTAGAAGAGGGCATGGAGCACCACAGAAGTACAGGCACACAGCCACATGGGCACACCCTCTCACACTCACAGAGGTCTCACTGTGATGGAAAAACAGGGTAAATCCCCGGCACAACGGGTGCCTCTGAGCAGAGCCGTCTCCTTGAGATATACACAGGATCTCAAGCAGCAGAGAGGCTGCAGATTACTCCCCTCTTCTCCTGGGCTGGACAGGGAAAGAGCTGAAGGCACGGGGCGCTTTGGGTGCCCTGAGTTTTCCAGTGATGCTGCAGTCAGTCTGCTCAAGGCCATTTCAGGGAACCATGTCTACTTGTGGAAGCGGTCATTTATTTTACGAGACTGACAGACTGAGCTGAGCAATGCAGTTGACCACACAACCTCTCCTTTGATGATGAGGAGTTGCTCTCAGCCTGTACTGAGCAAAAAGTTTCAGTTTCTGCATCAGGCTTGGAAAAGGGCATGTGTGACCAAAGGACTTGTCCATTTTTTCCAGCTCTGTTCCCTCCCTCCACAAACCTTGCCTTGCCACAACAGCTCCCACAGTACTCATGCCATACATGGATGGTCACTAGGGATTTACAAATGACAAGATGTTCTCTAATGGCCCTTGGAGTAGGTCAGAGCTGGGATTTGCTCTGTCAAAGAACAGCCCCCATTTGAAAGCCTGGATTCCTGTGGCTGAGAGAGTACTGGTAGCTCATGGAGGCAACTAAATTGTGGGCGTGTTTATTGGAATTACAAATAGCTTTATACAGACGGGCTAGCCTGGTCACTGGGAATTTGTATGGGTAATTATGGGCTCATTATTATCTTCCCTGCAGGGAAGACACATGACCCAGTAGTCTGAGGAAAAAGTTGGGCGCCAGGAACTCCTGGACTCTAATCCCAGCTTCGACACTCCCTTCTCTGGCCCCAGGCAAGTGACTTAACTTTGTGCCTTGGTTTCTCTGTCTGTGAAATAGGGATAATATCTCTGAGGAGTGTTGTGAGGATTAATTAGATAATGTTCACTTAATGCTTTGAAGATATGAAATGTGAAATCTTATTATGCAGCTTGGAATGCTTTCCAGGCTCTTTTGATTTCTGACCGCACGCTTTCATTAGATCACCTCCTTCCCCGCGGAGGTGGATTCGCTTGGGAGCCACCCCAGCTAATTTGGGAGTTGTTTTTTTCCAATAGCTTGGAGCAGTTCCCAAACGCTCTGACTCACACCGGCTTGCTGGAGAAGCTGCCTCTGACACCTGACCCTGGCTGGGGAACGCCTCGCCTCGCCTCGGTGTGTGCTGGCTTTCCAAAGACAAGTCAGGGAGTGGCTGGAGACAGGATGAATCAGGTTTAACTGTCTCTAATGAAGCCAGGGATGGATTTTGCCCTCTGGCCTTCTCCAAAAGCATCTGCACTGCTGGGATTCCTGGCTGACCAGGGATGTGAGGAGCAGCTCCCTTAATGCTGTCCTGCCAAAGGTGCAGATGCTTTCTAAGCATTTGATTAGACCCTCATTTTGTCTTGATACTTTGAGGCATGGATCTCGGACATAAGGGATTTTTTTTAAAGGAATGAAATTATCTCCTTAGTCATTCTCTTTATACACAGTCAGCTTCCTGAGAGAGTGATTCCTTGGGAAAATACAGTCTTCTGCAGTGCTAAGTCACTGTGCAGGACACAATAAAGTAAGTTTTTCCTGATTAAGAAATAGCCAAAGTAGGCCTTGTTCCTCAAGTCTACTTTTTTTAATAGTTCAGTGATCCTATGAGCCATGTCAATCAGCTGCTCCTGGGAACCTGCCCCTTCCCGCATGGTCCGCGCTGCACACCCACATTCAGTAGTGCTTCAGCTGGAGCAGCTGCGGTGACAAGGACAAGGACAGGAGGGAGTGCGATGGGTGCCGTGGCCAGTCCGGCTGCTGGGACGAGTGGCCAGAGCTCTGGACACCTCGGGCCGAAACCCAGTAGGCTTGAAAACGCCTTGCCTCACCCAGTAGCATCTCAGGCTCCGGCACAAGCATCTCCTCAGTCTTCCAGAGGAAAGGAGTCCCTGCGTGTAGCCTCCCCCGGCACAGAGGGTTTGTCACCCGCAGGATTTTGCCTGAAGGTGCTGAGGGTTTGATTTGGGCTACACAGAAGCAGGAGCTCCCTCGAGTGGAGCGAACCCCCCACTGCAGCGCGGGGGCGCGGCCGGGGACCCCCGCCCGGGACGGCGGCTCGGCAGCGCTCGGGCGGCAGCGGCTCCGGCGGCTCGCACAGGCAGAACGGGACTGGGAGGAACAAACAGCACGGAAATAATTGATGAGAAACAGTCACTTTCGGAGCCAGCTCTTGCTTCCTTTGAAGTCGGGACCTTCCTCAGGGCAGACAAACTGCTCAGGAAACTACCGCCCATCGCTGAAAAGTGCAGGACAATCAGAGAAACACAGAACTGCTAGATTTTAAAGTAGCCCCAGTTTACTTGCTCTCTCCTACCTTGAGAGTGAAATTCATGTCCAGAGGGAGGGCTTTTCTGTTCACTGTGGTCCCCCCCCAACATACTGAGAAGTTTTATGGGGGTGTAGGTCTCCAAATAGTACTCAGACTGCAAAATTCGCATGTGCCCTGTCTCTAATGCCTGGGGAAAGATCAGCTCTTTGCCATACATCTCAACTTTTTATACTACACCAAGTGAGTGATAGAAACCCAAATACAAGGGTGGAAAACACCTGGGCAGCAGCTTTCACTCTTCACTCTGTAGCTCGTGAGTATGACGGTGTGGTCCTGGGGTGTGGAGAGTAGGAAGAGGGAAACAGTTTCTTCACTTAGGGGATGCAGATAATTTAACACTTTATCAGTCACAAGCAACACAGGCTATACCTAGAAGTTATCAAACAGCTAGAACAGATTGTGACATGGTGCCATGGTGTGGCACTCTGCTTGAGTTGAAAAACACACGGGGAAAGGGGAGGGAGAATAAACCAAATACCATCTGGAATCATAGAGTCATAGACTACCAGGTTGCAAGGGACCTCAAGATCATCTGGAATAAACTTTCTGGCCAGCTGCTGATGAAAAATTTGCGCTAGGCATCACTGCAGGATGATCAATGAACAGCAAAAGAGGAATCCAGGAGTACTTCCACACTGTAAAAGCACATGTTAAGGTGAGCATGGACCCCCACCGCAGGGGGTGTAATTTGACCCTGGGACTACGGCCAAGGCTCATGAGCTTTTCAGTACCTGTTGTTTGACACTGTTCCAGATGCTGATACCCTATTAGGCACATCCATGCAGACCCATGTACAGGGTGCTGTAGTCAGCACCCAGGCAGAGGAACAGCGTGTCTGTAGAGAGCAAACCTGTTTCTTCAGCCAAGCTTTGATTATATATGCTATCTGCTAAGTCATTGAAATGTCTTGGAACGAATATATGGAAGAATTATTGTAATTGAATCTAAGTAGTGCTCAAATTAATGTAAATATGACGCACCAGCCTAATAATTAAAGTTGTCAGGTATGGCTTTTATTCAGAGCTTGAATTAGGTTCCTGCTTAAACTTGTTGATTTGCCTTGGAGCTTGCAAGGCTGAGCTCAAAAGGCAAAGTGTTGTGGGAATGCCGAAAACAACACAGTGAGGCAAAGAGCTCTTCTGCTCTGCTCTGGGGACCTTTTCTCATACTATCTGCAGCACTCCTCACTGGGGGCTTTGCTTTATATGCAGCAGCCCCTTCATTTCTTTTAGAGAGGCATGTCACAACGTGTATGTGGCAGCTACAACCCCCAAAGGTCGTCTTTCTCCCAGCCCTCTTCTCCATAGGACCCTGGCAGAACTCCATGTTTCAGCCTATCCAGCTCCGGGGCCAGGAGCACGGCTGGAGCAGGCTGGCTCTGCCCAAGGCCACTTGGGCACCTCCCCAGTGCTCCCAGCTCCAGCAAGCAGTGTTGGTAGAGTTAATTCCCTTGGGAACCACTGTCTCACCAGTTAGGAGCCACTAGGCTGGGCTCATGTAACCACAAATTTCAGCTGGAATGACCCCTGGAAGCAGCCTGGTCAGACTTGCTCTGCTCTGCCTGGCCTCAGAACAGGGTGCCTGAAAAACCACCCTTTAGGAAAGAAAATGATGCATTCCTATGGATATACCCGTTCAGCATCTGGCTCCAAGTGCTTTAATTTTCAAGGCATGGTTAGGAAAAAGAGGCTTAGGTTCAGGTTTCAAAGTTGAGAAAATACACTAAGAATAGTAAAATGGTTCCTTTGGAGAAAAAAAAAATGCTAAATCAACTGGACCACACCTACAACACATAAAAGACCAATTAAAAAAAAAAAAAAGAAAAGCCCTCCACCTCCCTTCCCCAGCAAAATTATTCTCATTTTTTCTGGGACATTTGTACTTGCTTTGTGTGTTAAAGTCAGGCATTTGGCTATGAACATAGATGGTGCACATACTTGTGCACAGATATACCTCAAACATGCACAAATGCATACATGAATGAGGTCCAGCCAGGCCCTTGCTCCTAATATTCCACGCAGAAGTTAATCAGGGACATGAAAAATAGGGAGGGAAGTTATAGCCCCTTCCGTGTAACATGAAGTCCTAAGCTAGTTCATGACTTGTACATGTCTAGATGGCACATGATTCTGATGGTTCGTGGTGACATTCACGAAAAGGTGGAAACTACCAGAGACCAAGTTGCCAAAAATATCATTTTTCTGTGGGAAATTTGCAATTAGCAGCAGAGCAAGCACAGAGAAACAGATGCGTCACCTAATTCCCTGGAACTCGTGTGTGTAAGTCTCTCTACAGTGTCTCACCAGCATACTTCAGGATTCCTATTTCAAACATAACTTCTAGCTGGGTGAGCTCTAAGGAGGTTGGACACTGCTAGGGAGGCAGCAGCATATTTAGGACAAAATCCTGCTGTCAGACCAGCCTGGCACAGACAGTTGCAGACAGAGACAAAGTGGAAAGTTTGGCCTCTTGGCGTGATGAAGAGGTGTGTGTGCATGCTGTCACTGCAAGGAAAGCCAGCTTGGACAAAATATCTGCACTGTCTGGCTCTTTGGGGAGTTGTGTGACAGTAACCCAGCTTCCTCGCGGCTGGGGATGAATCCTGAACAAATCATTAAACAAGACCTGATGATATGGGTCCTTCCCTGCATGAAAACGTTGCCCAGGCTGCTACTCACATTGCTACAGGAGGTGGGATGAGGCTGCCATCCAGCCTAGGAGGGCTGGGGCATGGGGAACAGGGGCAAATTGTCCCAGGGCAGAAAGAGCAGGGTCAGCAGGACAGACCATGAGAGCAGTGAGACTGTCCTGGTGTCTTCAGGCTCCTCTGTTTCCTGAGATGACATTATAAGGCTGGTATTTGGCAAGATGTTTGGTAGTATGTCCCCTGCAGCTCATGAAAAGGCTTTGTACGAGGGGACAGCGTAGGCTGCCTTGCAGAGAGGCTGTCTTCCCACAACACCAATTAAGTGTAATCTCAGCGACTCAACTGTCTTTTTCTGGGTCTGGAGCTGTTTAGCCCACTCAGAAGCATTTTATGCCCTTGTTGTTGAGCCTGGTCGAGCTGAACATAGTCCTTGTTTTTTTCTATCTCACACAGGGCTGAGATCACCAAGATTACATTTAGCCACTCTTATATTTAGCATTTCCTCCTGCAACATCACCACCCCCTGCTCCTCCAGGATAGTGGCTCCTGCCATCTAAACATATTTACAAATGGAAGGGGGAGCATATCTGAGCAAGAAAATAGACTAAGTAACAATCCCTTTTTCTCGATGCAGCTAAACAGGGTCAGCATTACTGTGCACTCCTTTGTCCTTCTGAGCAAAAGGATATAAAATATAAAGGCCCATCTTTACAAAAGTCAGCACCAGCTTTCCTTGGGGGAGTGTCCTTGCCGGTGTGCACACTCAGGCATTGCACTGTGGAGGCTGGAAGTAGAGATATGCTCAGGGTCCCTCCCTTATGTTCTTTTTTTGTTTATTTGCATGGGGTTTTTGTTGTTTGTTTATTTGTCTTGTTGTTTGGTTGGTTTTTGGTTTTTTTTTCCTGGTAAACCTTTCTTTACAGTGCTAGCTGTGTGGGGGTGGAGTTGGAAATTGGCCCAGAAGTTTGTTGTTACAATGACTTGATATATATTTGCTGTTCACAGCACCCATGGTACACTACAGGTTTTCTACTCTTCAAGAAGGGGCAGACCCAGCCCAGAGGAATAACTCCAAGCTCAAGGAGAAGTGGACCAAAGAGAGAAATAAATGAAGAGTAGCAATTAAAAAAACCCAGACCAACCCTATGTGCTGTTCTCAGCAGGTGGCACATTGATGCATGGGTGACCTGACCTGTAGGCAGTTCCCCCCCACACCAGCTGGTCAGCTGCAGGGGTTGTGTGCATCCCTGGGTGAAACAGGAGCTACCCATCCTCTGACCTCGAAGTCTGCATCCTCCTTGGCTGCAGCCCTTTGCCTGTCCAAGAGTGGGACACGCAGCACGGCTGCAGAGCAGCGGGCACAGCCCTGGGTCACGAGAGGATGTGGCTTATCTGAGCTTGAGTGACAAGAGGCAGCATTAACTAGAGGTAAGTATTTATGGAGGCATGGGCTGTAGGCATGACAATACAGCCTATTGCGTCAGAGCATAAAATAATCCCACTGGTGAGGAGCAGGATGCTAAATCCTTGCAGTGGGTACTGTCAAAAACTTTCTAGGTTGGAGCCAGCCCCTCCTGGTTAGGGCTTGGGTTTGCTTTTGAGCTGGTGGTCTTTTGTTGTGGAGAGACCTGTCTCTTCTGAAGACAAGGTGCAAAAATACAATCACAATCTATTATGCCCATAACTCACCTGTGTGATTTTATGCTTTCTTTATGCTGGTTGATAGATTGCTCTAATGGTTGTGTTGACATGTATTTAATGGTATTCACTTGCAATTTCATTTAATAAAAGTCTTTTCTCACTTTGAACTGCAGCATTTTCTCAAATGTGGCCTATGGTGGTTTGCATTTGCTTTATTATTAATTAAAAGTAAACGCCTTTCTTGAGAACATTTCATTGCCATGCAGATGAAGCCAGCACCTTCAAATGGATTTTTTCCACATTTTATTTCTTTAAGTGTGTTACCTCCTAAAGCCTGATGAAGTAAGAATTTGAATAACTATTTTTGAAAGGTAGAATTCACTGATAAAGTTCAGATTCTTATCATCTCAATTTAACTACTTTGGCTTATTTAAATAGGGGGAAAAAAGCAACTTGCAGTTCAACAAGAACAGCTTCTCCAGAGGTTTTTGCTTATGTTAGCTTTGGACTGGGTTCAAACACTGTGAGGATGCCTTTATCCTGTCAGCACTTCCACGCTCTGAGTTCTCATATTGACTTTTCAGCCCATAGGAGCCTGCTGAAGCAGTCCTTGTTGCCGCAGTTGTGTCCAAATACACAGAGCCCGTTCTACAGAGTAAGTTCACCTGGGGATGCTTGGGATTACCTGCAAGCCTCAGCTGTCTACCCTGTGCTTGGATTTTGATGCCAGATACTTAAGGAAAAATTCTGATGCCATGCTGTTTCAGAAAAAAATCACCTCGTTTGAATGCTTAGTCTTCAAAGGTCTCTGAAATTCTCTTTTCTAGATGAAAACTCCATGCCTTTATGCCTGTATGTGGGGTTCAACTACTTCTCTTTTCTTGCTCTTATCTTCCAGATGGAGGCTGCTCTTCTTGTTGCCACCTTCCCTTCCCTTCCCTTCCCTTCCCTTCCCTTCCCTTCCCTTCCCTTCCCTTCCCTTCCCTTCCCTTCCCTTCCCTTCCCTTCCCTTCCCTTCCCTTCCTTCCCTTCCCTTCCCTTCCCTTCCCTTCCCTTCCCTTCCCTTCCCTTCCCTTCCCTTCCCTTCCCTTCCCTTCCCTTCCTTCCCTTCCCTTCCCTTCCCTTCCCTTCCCTTCCCTTCCCTTCCCTTCCCTTCCCTTCCCTTCCCTTCCCTTCCCTTCCCTTCCCTTCCCTTCCCTTCCCTTCCCTTCCCTTCCCTTCCCTTCCCTTCCCTTCCCTTCCCTTCCCTTCCCTTCCCTTCCCTTCCCTTCCCTTCCCTTCCCTTCCCTTCCCTTCCCTTCCCTTCCCTTCCCTTCCCTTCCCTTCCTTCTCTATATCACCTCTTTTTATGGACTGCTACTCTCATCCTGATCTACCAAACTGACAGCCTGTTCACATTCGTGGGTCCCTGTAAAACCTAATTTCCCTACAATGTCCACAAAAAGAGATGCTAAAAATTCATGAATCTAAATTAAAGCTTTAGGTGCTTCCTTCATTTGGATTTTCCATATGCCTGTGTGCTCCAGTTTCATCTTTGAACTATTTAGTCTCTTGAGCTATGTCCTACTTTTTATGCTTTGGGAAAAGTTGAAAGGAATAACTTTTTATGCCTTGGAAAAAGTGGAAAGGAATAAGTGATTAATAACAAACATTTTAAAGCCATAACTGAACAGTATAGGCCCAATGATAAAAACCCCCTCTCATTTAACTCAGAAGTTCCTGACCAGGAAAGGTGAGGGGTACGAGTGAAAGGATATCTGGAGCTGAGATATAACAGTGACTCACCAGAACCTCCACTACCAACAGCCAGCAACCACCTCAGTGGGAGAGGGGAATGTTCTGAAACAGGGCCTTGCTGCTGGTGATATCCAGAGGTTCTGTGTCTGAGGAGACACTCACAAACCCCCCAGGATCCCTCTGTCCTTTCTGTACATTCTCCACTTATGAGCAATGGAGCCTGAAGGCTGATGGAGCCTGGGCATGGCCCCCCAGTTTGACACCAGTTTGCTCCAGGGCAAATGGGAGCAAGGAGCAGAACTGGGCTCCCCTCGGCTCATGTACGCATCACTGTGTAATCAATGACAATCTCTTCTCATTTTATGTGCAAGCCATGGGAGCAAAATGCAGGGAAAAAAAAAAGGAAAGAAAATTTAAAAAGGAAAATAGAGAACTTCCAGCTTGTCTCAAGGAGGTGCCTTATCCTGACAAAAGCAGGTAGAGCCAGGCTGCTCTCCCAGGCTGGCATGAAGTACCTGTGCACAGCAGACCCCAGCTGCAAAGGCCAGCAAGAGAGGGTTTGCAGGGAATCATGGAGACAGCAGCGCTGCCCAGCCTGTATTGTGAAACCACACACACTGTGCCCAAAGCTAGCACCAGTGCTGCCATGATGATTTTTTGCCTTTTCTTTTATACCCCTTTTATACCTTATAACTTCTGTATTCTTAGTGGTTTTTAGCCTACATTCTTGGACTTGTTTGTCAAGCTAGGAGACTAAACATTTTAGAAGCTTCGTAGTCAGGGACCACTGTGCCCATGTGCCCCAAGGTCCTCTCCAGAACACATTTTGTGAACTAAGACAGAACCATCCAGGGGAAGGTTCCTTGGGGAGCGGGGCTCACTTGAGCCTCCCATTGGGGAATTTTTGATAGATATGCTAATCAGTAACACCTATAATGTTATACCAGATTTTTGGGTGTGTGCATTGCGGTGTGCATTGAGGTGCATTCGACCTAGACACAGTGCACTGAAGGATCCTTAAAATAAATACCAAGGTAAAATCCCTTTTTCCCTTCTAACCGTGTTTGAGTCTTGATTTTAAGACCAGGAAAAGGCATCACCAGCAGTGTTCCTGTCTGGCCTAGTTATAATAACTTTAGTAAAGGAAAGTTCAAAGGTGAAATCTCAACACCTGAAATTCATCTATCTGTAGCCATGTTTAAGGATGTCTTGATTGATTAGCTGATACCTGGCTCTCTGAGCAGCCACAAACCCCAAAGATTCAGCACTCAGTAACATGGAAAATCCCTGGTCTTTATTGAAAAATGGGACTGAAATCCTGGGAACAGTTAGCATGGTGTCTTGTAGCTTATCTTTCCTTTCTGAACAAAAGGGCTCCCTGTGAACAGGCGTGCAGTGGTCACAGGCAGGGGAAACAGACAGTGTCTGCTCATCTGCCCACCAAGGACTGCTTTTCCAGGCATTTTTAGCTGCTGTCCACACAGCCTTTGTTGTCTCATTCCCGGGCAGCTTGGAGAGGGTGAGGTAAAGCAGCAAGATGGTCCTGCGTGGGAGAGGGACAACCTCTCTGCTGCCTGGGTGTTTACAAACAGAAAGGCTGGTTTAGAAATCCAAAATAGCTATGGAAACTTTTATTTCAGCTTACACTTAAAAAATCCCCAGCCCTCTGAAGCTCAGGCTTTATTCTCAGTGAAGTTTCTTGCACAATCATTAAAAATGTGGGCTGTTTGTACTCTTGAGCAACAAACATGCTGTAATTACTTGTGCAAACTGAGTATATGTGAAGCTTGCTTCACTTGGTGGGGGGGGGTGTGTAGCTCCACTCCAGCAGGGAGGACATGAGCTGCCAGCCCTGCATGGTGCAACAGGGATGTGAGAGAAACACCACTAAATGCTGGAGAAGAGTTGGCAACATTGAATTTTTTTTTTTTTTGAGAGCTCAATATATTTCAACCAGCTTCAGGAGCATTGCAGAAAAACCTTGTGGCACAGATCCCACCCTGCTGTTGTGTTTCTGCAGCCTATATCAGCATCTGAACCATCACTCAGGTCTTATGCTCAGAAAAATGGGGAACTAACTTGCTGTGTAGCACTAACCACTAATTTTAATGACAGATAACATGGCATTAACAAAACTAATTATTTTATTTTCCAAAATCTACTGAGTTGGAATACATTTTGAGGGAAATCTTCTATGGATATCTTATAGACACTCACACTCCCAGCATTCTGGGAAACTTCTGCCCAGTTTCCGAGGATAATGCCGTATGTACTGTTTCTTCCCTTTCTCCCTGGATCCACAACAAATGTGAATAAGATGCTTTCTTTGGACACTATCTGCAAAACGTCATCCTATCAGTCTGACCCGTGCTCTCTTTCTCTGGCCACGACCCACTAACTCACCCCCATTGCCCTGTCCTGAGTGATACACAAGCATCTTTTTTTCTTTCCTTTTGGCAATGATCTCTGTGATCCATTTACATACTCTCTTCCTTAGGCTTTTTTATTCCTCACTTCTTGCACAGCTCTCCATCCCTTCAGAGTTCATTCTTTAGCATTCACAGACCACAGGCTGGAAGCAGAGATGGCTATCTGATGCTCACCTTGTGGGTGGTTTCCCCTGGATGTCCAGGACACCAGGGTTTTTTAACAAGATTTTCCAGAAGTAGACCCAGGACTTGAAGTTTCAGGATTACCTCCCCTTCTGTGTATTTTTCATTATCATGAATTTTTCCTTGTCTATTATTCTGTAATTATCCCTAACCTACTGAATTCCAAACATTCCAGCTTGAGAAAATACCTGTTAGGATTCAGTATGAAAGGATCATGGTAGCTTTATAACCACCCTGAATATTTAAAGCATCTGGAATCTC
The DNA here is from genome assembly GCA_014706295.1 of Lycocorax pyrrhopterus obiensis. Lineage (NCBI taxonomy): Eukaryota > Metazoa > Chordata > Aves > Passeriformes > Paradisaeidae > Lycocorax > Lycocorax pyrrhopterus. The sequence goes on along the minus strand of JACSVZ010000002.1, from coordinate 15,689,675 downwards.
GAGTGCTTCAGTGCTCAGGGCTTTGGCTTTTATTCTGTCAATTAGTGGAGATTAACTGAGCTGAGTGAGCTGACTTGAATTTCCTCCTCCTTGTGTAACAAGGACTGTTGGATCCCAACAGGTCTTCTTTCTGTGAGTAGACGTGACTGGTCATCACACACAGAGGCTATTATTTTATAGATCCATATTGATTTTTTTTGTTGCTGTTTTTTAATTTCACCTTGCAAGAAGTTTGGGAGATGATACTCTCTTTGCTGCAGCCAGCCATGTCTTCTAGAGGTGTATCTGCATTTCCTCAAAGGTGGTAAATCATTTTTCTGTGGAGGTGACTGTCTTCTCTTCACACATTGGCTTATTTAAATATATTCCTTAGCACCTGTGTAGACAGCTCACCTTGGCAGAGCTCAGAGTAAGGTCCCAGAGCTAAGACTTCCTCATGCTGGCAAATCTGCAACCTCCTCCTTGGGTACAGGGACACATTCTCTGAGCTGTGGTTGCTGCAGAGGGTTACACTCTCCCTCTGTTCTGTTGTCACTAGGACTCAAAATGGGCAAAATGAAAACCATGGATTTTTAGCTATATTTCCAAACCTTGAAAAACCTGGAGTTACAGAGCAACTTTTGTTGTGGCATTACTGTAAGAGGCACCTATAAGATCATGTTTCTTAGCAAGAATTGTTTTCATTTCCTTTCAGACCCTGGCACATGATCTAACCAATGCATTTTAAGATGCATTGAGCAGGACAGACATTCCCATCTCAATTCCCACCAAGATTCCTGGGACTGGACAGGGCTTTGCTGGCAGGTGACAGAGACATCTTGACACCAAGAGAGTGTTTCTGTGCCTTTACTTTTCATTGGTGGTGCCAGGCACAACCTCTAACTTTGAAAGAAAAATTCAGCCTGGTACACCTTCTTCCTGATTTCTGCTCCCTGGGTTTCATTGTAGGAGGTCTGGAGGTGTCACAGCTTCAGAGGTGGCTGCACGGCATTGGAAACCCATTGCAAAGACCAAGAAACATCCAGGTGTACATCCATGTTAAACAAGGCATCCTAAAATCTGTTTCAGAAAACAACTGTAGACTGTATAGTGCCATGCACACTATTTTCTTTTAAAGTTATGTTAATCAAGAGTGAGAAAAGAAAAACAAAAAGCAAGCAAACAAATGAACAAACAAAAAGCCAAAAAGCCTGGCTGCACAGCAGCTTTTATGAAGTGGTTGGTTCAGTCCAGCCCTAAGTTATTGCTATTTCTTTTCTGTAGGATCTTAAAACTGGAATTCTTCACAAGCCTTCCATAATATGCTGCCAATGACTCCTGTAAAGTTCTTTGTCAAATGAGTTAAAAAAGGATGCCTCATTGTTCCCATTTTCGTGATTTTACAGGCACAGCCTCCCTCAGCAGTGAGGTCTTCTCCAGCTTTTACCATCCAAGATGACCCTGCTGCTGATGACTTAACAAGATCTGACAAGATCACAGCACAGGGCAGTATACCTGCAGGTGAAACAAAGGTCGTTTTGGAGTAATTTTCTCACAGTCTGGACCAGATAAATGTTCAACTCCTAGATGTCTTTCAGTGGCAAGGGGAGCCTGGTAGCCCAATAAATACAGTTGTGCCTGTTGGAGGTGCACTTGGATCTCCTCCATGGGCTGCTGGTGGTCTGTAGAGCATCACCAGCACAAGCCCGGTGTGCAAATGAGTTAGTGGCTGAGATAATTCAGCAACCAGCTGTCAGATGCAGGATAAGCAAGCACAAAACCGAGTCCTTCTGGTAACCCAAAATGCAGTGAGAAGTTATCCCGGCCTGTCTTAAACTGCAGGGTCCACTGTGACCCACTGTGAGGGGAAAGTTTCCCGTACTCCTGGGCAGAGTGTTGCCCTCCCTGCCTGACTTGTCCCTGCCAGAGCTGTCCAGGGCTAATGCACTGTGGTTGGATCATGCATATTCAGAGGAGGACTTGGTCTCCATTATGGACTTCTGTATATGTACAGTCTGATTTTATACTGCTTGTCCCCATTTACATTCCCTCAAAGAATCCGCAGCTCCATGTGCTCATCCTCCCGAATGTCCTCTACAGCTAATGTCCAGTTTATTTCAGTCCTTGGTGAGGCTCTGACATAGGTCAGATCTTCTTATGCTCATCTTTAGGTGAGATGTCTCTGCTTATATTGCAGGGGGATTGGACCAGATGACCTTCAAAAGTCCCTTCCAACCCAAACCATCCTGTAATTCTATGATATGATGAAGTCTCATATAATTATCTCTCCCAGCTATTGTATCTGTGTTTGCACAATGAAAAATGCATTTAAATAACCATGGAAAAAGGCAAAAATCACGCAGTTACACTCAGTCTAGGTAATGTAAGCCCCTTTCCCTTCCCTTGATGGGAGCACTAGGAAGGCAGAGGTGTAGCACTCGCGTTACCAAGTTCTTTACAGACCACCCGATTACCATCCTTTCTACCCCCAGCATGCCTTGCCTCTCTTTTAGAGAACAAACCCTTTTGGGTCCGTTTTGAGCTGGTTTGGGCCAGTGTGACATGGCCAAGCAAACAGCACAAATGCTAGCAAAGCAAGCATAACATGTTTTCTTTCAGGAGTTTTTTCTACCACTTCCCATAAATCTTGGCTATGATTTTCTGAGCTCTTCCTTTCCACTGGAGACTTTGTTTGTCATGCACAGAGGCAGACTGTGAATTTGCAAGACCTATTTTCTTGAGACAAAATCTGAATGCAGATAAGCCACGTTCTCTAGTGCCCAGTCACAGGATGAACAACAGCACCATGACAATTGGGACCCATCTGAGACCCCGCATGTTTGGGCAGGGCTTCAGAGAGGAATGTTTGCATTATTGGCAGGGGACAGCCCTCAGCAGAAACTCTGGACCCAGTGGTACTGGAGGGGAAAGCACAGCCTTCCTGAAATGTGAGTCAGCCACCAGGAGTGTGACAACCAGTCTAACAGTGACCATAAGCGTAGCAAGGATTATTTTACCCTTTACTGGGCTCTGCAGAGCCATCAAGCCTGTTGTAGTGAGGCTGTGGGCGTGCTTTTGTGCAGCAAGACTGCAGTCTGGCAAAAATTCTGTGGTGGAGTCCTGGAAAAGAGACAAAAAAAAGCCAAACTGCATGTTAAGATGGTTGCTGCAGAATGCTTTACCTACGTCATCTTTCCTACCACTTTCTGTAATGCAGAGAAGTGAGACTTCCTCCTGTGACTGACTATATTATTTTTTATTAGAACATCTCGGGCACTGGCAGTTTAGAGCACCCCATCCCAGGGCTTTAGGGGGTATGCAAGCACTGTGAAGGCGGTCCCTGCCCCAAGCAGCCCATGCTATAAAACAGAATAATGGGTAGATAAAACAAGGAGGTTGGCAGACAGCAAGAGAAACCAGTGTGACAGGTTTGGGAGGCACATCAGCCAGTAAGGGCAGCTCACCAGTGTAATTTTAGGGGAGTTGTGCTGGTAGAGGTGTGATTTGAGAGAGGTTAGCTTTGGGCTGTTTCTAATGGGGGCTCTTCACTACCCAGGAGACAACCAGACCCTGCTGGCAGAAAATGTGCTTGGGCTTTGCTGTGTGTTGGGGCAGTTGGCAGCAGTGACATCTGAGAGATGAGATGCTCTGAAGACCTTGGAAGCCAAGACACGTAGATACCAGCGAATTCCCATGCAGTGCCCTGACTGATAGGTCTTTTTCACTCTGAGGATCCAGAGTGTCTGACTCTGGCAATCTGCAGGGCCATAATATTGACCGCAGTTTCCCCCCTCCCCCTCTCCTTTAATTTTCCTTCCTTCCTTTGTGCAAATAAAGAAAATGCACTGGGAATTCTTTTGAAGACAGCATGGTTGGGGTTTGCACTGGAATTTCATAAGGAAGCTTATGAGACATTATAAGATGTCTTTAGAAAAAGACTCTTTGAACCTTTTATCTTAATGCATTTGCCTCTAGAATACACAGACTTTGCATTCAAGAAAAGCACTTTACAGGGAGAAAATTAAATACATAATGACTTGCAGGAGACCAGCAGACTATATCCTGAGAAATTTTACTGTGTGTTAGCACTAGGGAAATTAAACCACTGACATACTCTTGACCTTGATTTTGGCATTTCTGTTCCATGACATAAAACAATTGAGTTAGTAGGAATATTTTATTATTGTCCCCTATAAATAAACTAGGAGCAGGATGCTGTAGATCAGTATCACTCATAATGGTGCAGTTGGTAGAAAATTCTGTTTCAATATTTCACTTCAATTATAAGAGCTCATATTGCCCTAGGTGAGTGTGATAAAAAAAAATCACATAATAACAGGTTATTGTGCAATGGACTGTAAAACCATCAGACAAGGGTGTAAGCTTTTTTTTTTTAAGTGAAAACCAACTGAATAAAGTGCCTGAAGTAATTTCTGTTATTTTTCTGGCGTTCCTCTGGTTACTTTCTAGTACATGCTGAAGACATGCTGTAACTTCTGTTAGCAAAGTACTGTTGACTTACATGAAATGAAGAAAATTATTATGTACAATTGGATGAATCACCTTAGTTAGGAAGGCAGGAAACTTCAAATACAACATATTCTTCTAACAACATACATTGAAAGGAAATATTGAACACCAAGCTGCGTGTTCCATGGAGAGGTTGGCTACTGAGATGGCTGGTGGTGTTTTCCTTAGGCAATGTGACAGCACTAGCACGGTCTTGGTTAAACATTTATTGAACTAATGAAGCTGTGTCTAGAAAAGGGGAGAATGCATCAGGTTGGTCTAATCTTTATCTAAGGTGGATCCAAGGCCACAGAAGTACAGCACACTTGGCTAAACCTGTTTCACCAAAGCCCAATGAAACTGCAGAGCAGATGTTGGCATTAGGCATTTTTGAGATCTTCTCTGCAGCTCTCAGATGAGGATGTTTAGTACTTTTTACAAGAGTGTTTAGGAGAGCAAATGGACAAGTGTGTACTCTGACAGCCAGATAATTGTATACAAAAGATTATCTAAAATCTGTGGCTTCAGGGGCCTTCTTGATAGATGCAGGGTTACACATAAAATTAAATTACTTAAAAAGCATACTGCTGTGGAATTACATAGCCCACCTTTTGATCACCTATGGATATTTCACCTGTACTTACCAGCAGTGGCAGTAGTGCTATAGCATTTTTTTGTCTTTTTATTATCATGCTATCCCTTTAGCCTAGAGCAAGATATGATGACTGAAGTTATGGAAAATAGTTGCCAAGGCAGGTCATGGATCAGGTCATTTTCCTTACTTTGTCTTTGTAAGGAAAAATGTGTCCAGAACTGCTAGGAAATAAAGGGAGCTCAACAAGGTTATCCCTCCAGGATACCCACCCAAAAAAGCCCCTTGTAGTCATTCAACATTGCCCAAAGTAAATGTAGAAATACAGTGGAAAAGAAATCTACTGGTTTGCAGTTGCACTGAATAGTACAATAATAATATGAATTTGCCATGGAATTAATTATGGGTTAAAGTTCTGTGCTAATTTGTGCCTCATAAAATAATGAAAAGAGCACTGAGGCAACAGATCTGTCTCTTCTGAGTCACTACTTCAGCTATTACATGTCTGAATATTGTGAATCAGAAATTACACTGGGATTTAGGTCTTTAGCAAAACTGATGTTTCAGTGTCTCTAGCTGCTGTCCTGCCAGACTCACTCTTTTCTGTTGGAACACGTTTTGTGAGGTCTTGCTTTAACATCTGTGCAACCAGTTCCTATGCAAAATCTTGACTTATAAATAAAACATTGATTATATACATGTGTGCGTGCGTGTGTAGACCCACATGCATCCATGTAGATTTTGCTGCTTTGTGAATTCCTAAACACTTTTAGAGACAGATTACTTTGCTTTGGTGGCAGATGCTGCAGGCAGACAACTCTATGATGAAAGAGAGGAGTGATTCCTACAGCTCTGTGTCGCAATCTGTGCAGGCACAATGCCTGTCTGCTGAAGGGGTTGATTGCACAGAGGTTCCCCAAGTGGAAGTACGGAGTCAGACGGCATACCAACCGTGTCCTATCAACTGATCCCTGCCATAATTCAATCTTTTTCCTCCGTGCTGTTTATGACGCGTTTTATTTTGCTGTTAATGTTTCTCACCTGATGTTCAGATTCACTCCTGCGGTAGCATCACAGCACCCAACCTCTGATCCTTGCCACACGTCTGTCAGCAGCCAAACCAGCTGTGCCAGATGGCTTAGAGCTAATGGAGAGACTGGTTCCATTACAACTAGCCCCCATGGTGGATGAATGGAGTCGATAGCTCCCAGTGTCAGCAAAGATGCAAAATTCTGCATTTAGTCTGTCTCCCACTGGTTGCTTAGTTCTCTGCTCTGAATTGATTTTCCCTGATACATTCTTTCTTATCTGAACTTTTATAAATGGTTTTCCAGTGCCAGGTTTGCTTTGCTTTCTGTGGATATGCTTGCACTTTCCAGTGGAAAAATCCTCTTTGGACAGACAGTGACTGTGAAAATCCCGAGTTTCTCCATTGAAAGAGACCGTGAGAGCAAACTTGCCTCTACAGCAAAGTGCTCCCATAAATAGCAGGCTTATTTGGTAAAGGGTGGTTTTGTTAGGCAGGGAAGGGAGAGACATTTCATGGCAATTTTGTATCACTAGATATTTAGGTTCAGAAATATCTTTATCCGCTTTGGGAATGCAAAACTTCCTGTTTTGACTTGCACTCTAAATATATATAATTTTTAAATTACAGGTTTACGTCAAGAGAACAATTTAGTCAAGTATTACTTTCTTTGGAGAGTACATCCTTGTTGTTACTCATAAATTAGGGCATGCATTCAGGCACAAATTATGTACGGATATATTAATCAAAACCCATGATCCACATTATGGGTTTTCTGCTGGAAACAGCTCTTTTGGACGTGGGGGCAATTGATACAAAGCTGGCAAAATGAATGACAGTGGGGGTCTGATTGGAGGTGAGGGGAGTTACTGGTCAGGAAGGACAAGAGGACATGTTAGAGATTTTGGAGGATCCAGTTCATGCCTTGATTCAGCCTGTCTGCACTGCAGAGCTGAGGTGGCCTGTGATCAGGGTGTGCTTTGCCTTCCATCTTCCTCTGCTTAGACAAACTGGTAACTTCACAGGGTGCAGCACAGTCAATCAAGGTTCAGCCTTGTTTAGCCACCCCACTACATGAAAACTAGAAATTTATGCTTCAGCACTAGGCTATCTCTGTGCTGAATCTTGCTCTAAGCCCTGGATTGCAAAGAACCGAGTATAAAGATGCCCCACATTGTGGATGTCCTTGTTAAGGAAACTTCCCTGTCTGGAGGCACCCAGCTCGAGCTGTTATTTTGTTATTTAGTTATTGCACCAAGATTACATTTTTATTTTAAGGATGGGGACGTCTCGAGGCTCTGCTATGGGAAACCTGGGGCCGAGCCGGTAGGGAAACCTGGTCTCACTGTGTGAGTGTCTCGGGTGTCGCTGGGAGGGGGCCTCAATCACACCTTAGGTGGTGTGAGTGTGGCTGCCAGAGTGGCTCCTGGATGGTTGCAGGGGGAGGTTTCCTTGGCATTCCAACTAGATGTGTTGCAAATAGTACCCTAAGAGGTTTACTCACCAGGGACAATGCCTTGGGCATGTCTCCAGTCTGCATTTCTTTCAAAGGGTAGAAGTTTGCTACCTGATCTCTAGGCAAAGACAGGGCAGTTCAGGGATGAAAGACTGCTGGGATTTTGTTCAAGGAGCAGCCTGCTCCAGTAAGAGTGGGAAATGTACAACTGGACTAAGCTGTACTCCAGTCCACACCTATGAGAGTTGCAGGAAGGATGCAGGTGGCCCAGACAGTTCTGATGGTGATTTTTTCCAAAAGCTCAGCAGTCAGGAAGAGATCCAAAACTTTGTTCCAAGGTTCTTCTAAGTCAAAAGTTTGGACATATTTTTTTCATGGGGAGTTTACTCCAACAGCTCTAATGTATAATCATGAGAAGATTGTTCTTCTAAAAACAATTTTTCACATGTGTTTTCTGGTGGCTGCTGCAATTCCTGAGGTTTATAGTGATCCATGAGCAACTTTGTCATAAAATGCAAGCACAGTGTTTGATTGTATTAAAAGAATGATCGTATGTAAAATAGCATAATAACATACTCTTCTGAATACTGAATAGGGCTTATCTGTATGCAATTCAAAATATCATGCTTGAAAAAATGTGTGTTTTTCTCCCATGTGAATTGCCATAATAAAAGCTGAACCTGTCCCAAAGAATATCTGTGAGCGTCAGTACCACACCCAGCAGCAAAAGGCCAATACTAAGACCTTGAATACAACCTCTGCCTTCCTCTTGAGCTGGGAATCAGAGCCAGGTTATGCCCCTTTGGAAGGCTAATTCTGCTAAGCTTTGAAGTGCTTGGTGCACCTCCTCCCATGGAAGACAGTCTGTAACTTACACAAATGACCTGCTTGTGTCGTTCTGCTGTAGCAGCCTTGGGGAAGGAAGACGGTTAATTTGTATATCCTGCTTCCACTTAGGGCATTTTATGAGATAAAAATATGAGAAACAGCCATAGCCATTGCCCCGCCTCTCCAGAGCTGCGTTAGTTGTAGCACAGGCAGTGATGTTGGTGTCACACTGGCTGATGTCACACAGGTAAATTTTTGATGGAATCTGTGTGTTCCATGTGACAAGCTCAAATCCTCACATCCACTGTGTACATGCCCAACTCTCCCTTTCCCTAATTTTAGAGTAATCTGCATTACTCTGTGTAGTACATCCTACACAAACCTGCCCCAAGGAATATTTGGTTCCCAGTACAGAGCATAACAACATCTGTTTATGACCACTGTGGTAAAGAGAAATTGCCATAAGAGTTTGGCAATGAGTTTTGAGTTTTCCCCATTAAGCTGATTCAGCAAAGCTAAAATGAAATGGCCTGTCAGAGCACGCCAAAAGGAGCCATTTACTGCTCAGAGAGCTCGCAAAGTGTCTCTTTGTTTGTTTTCCCCAATATCTCAACCCCAAAACTTTCAGGAAAACGATAAACAACACCTCATTATGTTTATGTAAAAGAAATTGAAATTACTGTGCACAGCTATCAGTCACTGGCCAGGCTTCAGCCCTGAATGATTTTGACTAAAGAAACCTTTGCAACGAGTGTACCCACCCTCTTGCTCCACAGTGCTGTGAAATCTCTGAACCAGGGTCACTGTATCACTGGTAACACAGGATGTGCCGAGGCCCTGCTGAGCCCACCCATGTTGCAGCAGTCTTGTGTCTAGAAGATCCCCCAGCTTCCTCCGCTTACTTAATCTTTCTCATATCATTATATATCCCCTTTGGAGCCAAGTTCCAAAAACAGTGCCCATCCTTTTCCTTTTCATATTGGTAATGTTCTTTTGTCCAGCACATACACACTTGCACGTATACACACACACAAACTGGTTCCAGCTGTTGTAAATTATAGCACAGAAAATGCTTTTTTCTTAAAAAAAAAAAAGTGAATGGAGGATCAGTACACAATCCAGATAGTGAGGGACCAAATGTTTATCATTAGTGACTAGATCTTTCTCATGTTTACCTGCATACTTGTGTTCCTTAGCTAGTTCCTTGCTCTTAATTGACTTGGGTTGGACTAGAACACTTGCTGGTCATTTTTAAAGAGCCTTTACCTTCTGTGAGGACAACTTAGTTGCTCCTTTTTTGTTTGAATATTGCACTTTATGGAGTCTCATCTGTTCTGGAAAGAATATTTATGTCCACATCTTTGGCCTGAGCTTTGGGTTAGCTCAGTAACATCCATAGGAGCAGCAATGCCTTTACTAAAGGCCATCACTGAAGCCTCTCACCAAGGCTCAAAAGGAAGGCATAAGTGTGGCTAAAAGGTTGTCTAAGACTTTTGCTGTCCTAATTATTTTTCCTTGGGACATATTCAGGTTTGTATTAAGATATTTCACATGTAGGACCAATGATATTTTTTTTCTTACAGTATGTTTTCTTTAAGTTACTCTAGAGGTCAAAGAAATGTCCTTTCTAGAGTATCCCAAAAGATTATAATGGACAGAGAAAACAAATTCATTCTTACCTTGTTGGACTGTTCTGCTCCTGCATGATGGCAAGTTTTCTGATACCATTGATGTGTTTGAAATGTGTTATGGATTTCTGCAACTAATAATAAGCAGCCTAAGTGTTGAATAGCAGATGGGACAGAAGCAGACCTGATACAGACCTACCAGAGAGGAAAATGTCGTTAACAAAATATGAAATTCATGCCTAATGACAGTTGTTTGCATTTCTCTCGTTATTGGTCCTCAGCCTTCAAACCTGTATTTTGGTCATTGAAGTATCTCATCTGACAGGCTGATTTGTGCTGCTGCTCAGGCAGTATAATGAACAGTAAAATAAAGCCAAGTGCTAGGAATATATTAGAACTGTTGCCAAAATGTGCTGAGAAAAGTCTGCTAAAATTAACAAGTGCGTTGTTTTCCTTGAAAACATTATCTGTCCTGAAAATGAAGTTCAAGACAGTCATGTTTAAACCCATAGGCTTGGGCCAATTTCTAATCCTGTTTACACGGATGTAATTGACATCAGAAGTTGGCTTGCAGTGTGCTTACACTACACCTCAGTGCCATTAGCAGTAACTGCAATAGAACTAGGGGCAATTTTTGAATATGTTCTACTTTACATCATATATCCATGACAATGTCACTTAGCAAAAGAGACATTTCTTTTATCTGTCTGCAGAAAATGTATACATCAAATTAACCCCCAGCCAGAGAGAAGCTAACAGACCTCACAGCTGAATTTTAGAGTATTCCATTGGCCGAAGTTTTCCTTTGCAAGAAACATTGCTCTGTCTGTAAGTAATTTTTGCTTCAACCACAAAGACTATGTTGGTGCACAGAAAATTTCTTTCAGGAATGTCTTGTTAACCTAGCAATTTAAAACTGCTCTGAGTGTGGGAACAGTAAATAACCTTGGTTTCTGCTTTTCTAAGTCTGTTACAGAAAAGCTCCATGATCTGTTAACTCCTTGGTCTGTGCATAACTCTTTTTGTGGAGACAAGACTGAGGGCTTCTAATGTCTTCTGCCAGTGCCATATTCCAAGCCTGGTATCAAAGACCAGACAAAGAACGCACTCAGGTGACTCTTACCAAAGACTCCCAGTCTGATTGTGCACAAATGATCAGGAGTTTTTTGATGATATTTCAAACAAATACTCTGTGACTGAACAAAAATACATCATGGCTGAGGCTAAAGGCCATATAACCTGGGAGACCAAACTTTTTCAAATATCACCCAATTTTCTGTACATTTGTTGTCCCTGCCAACTCACTGTTAGGCATCCAGCAGTACTGCAAGGCAGTAAGTAAAAGGTTCTGTTGAGGCAAAAAATAATTTAGGTCGTTTCTAGCCTTAACTATTCTATGATTCGATGATTCTATGCTCTCCACATTTGCATATATATAAGTGCTCATGCACATTTATGTGTGTCAGGAAGGCTGAGATTGGATATTAGGAATAATTTCTTCACTGAAAGCACTTTCAAGCACTGGCACAGGCTGCCCAGGGAAATGGTGGAGTCCCCATCCTTGGAGGTATTTAAAAGATATGTATTCACAGCACTTAGGGACACGGTTTAGTGGGGGACTGGGCAGGGCTGAGTTAACGGCTGGACTCAATAATCTCAAGGGTGTTTTCCAAACTAAACTATTCCATGATCCTATGTGTGCTCACTCACTGATGGGCCCAGCACAGAGCACCACTGCTGATTCACCAGCAGAGCTTCGCCCCGTTCTCGCTCACCGGTTTTCACGGTTTGTCTGAGCCAAATGCCAAACATATTTGGCTCTGTTTTGCTGTGAGGTCTGATGAGCTCACAGAAAGGAAAATCCCCTCAAGACATTGCAATAGAAATTAACCAAAAGACTTCCTCTTGGGGAAATGCCCTAGCAGACATGAATCAAATGTCAACAACATGTAGATTACAAAAGTCCTTCCAATCTGATGCCATATAAGGATCATAACCAGCAGGATGATCCCAATCTGGATCAAAATCAGCAGAGGCAAGGAAAAGGGCTTTCTAGAGCTGAATGTGAATATACATGTTGGCAGATAAGAGCCTTCAGTCTTCACTTCGCGTCCACACATTGTGTGCTGGTTGTGGGTTCATTTAATTTCATTTGGGGTTTTTTAGTTCATTTCATACACAAAGTTTTCATGTAGAAATATCCATGTTTTCCCCTGTCTCTGTTCAGCCATGAGATGGTCATCCTGTTATCTGCCAGGAATCATCAACCTGACAAATCTTAACCTAGTGGCAATTGAACCTGTCAAGTCTTGTATTTGCACTGTGGCAGCACAGTGTATCTGGGCATGAAGTCTTTAGGAAATTTTGTCTAGCAGCAAGTAGCATGAGCTACTGTAAACTCAAGCACAAACACTATTTTCTCTCTGTTCTGGTTATCAAGTCATGTGTATGGTCCTGGGTGCGGGGACCCCAAGCCCCAACTGAGGACTCTGGTAAATGCCATTCCATTTGCACAGTTAACTTTCTATACGTCTCTGTGTGAAGAAGAACTTCCTCAGGAGCAAGCTTTAGCAGAACAAACTCAAAAAGCCTCTCATAGCCCATCACTGGACTCCTCACTCCTTTCTTTGAAGGTGAACTTCTATGACGTAACATGCATATTGAGCCACAGGTAGTCAAAAGAAGCTTCAACGCACACACTCACAGCTGCTTTTTCTCCTGAGGGGAAGGATGAAAGACGCTGACTAGCATTGATGCCTATTGATTTTTGCCTTTTTTTCTTTTACGTATTCTCTGTATTTTTTATGCATATATTCGGAGCTCTGTAGCCTATTACTGCATTCATAGCTAGTCTTCCCAGTGCTTTTCCCTGCTCTGATAGGCAGAAAGACAAAACATATTCCAAAGCCCCTATTCAATCTTGGTTCTCCTTAGAAACCAAGGCTGAAAAACAGCTCTTTGAGACATATTTTCATCAACAAGTTCAGTTTCCACCTGAAGGCGGAGGACTTAGAAAGGGCTTGGGCTGTGAGGGAATTGCATTACCACTTGTGCTCCTAATTGGTGTTTTCTATCAATTATGCTAATTTACTAAACTTATAAAAACTGTATTCACCCCGTGAGGGTGAGCTTTTGTGGACATTTTCCATATCTGCCCCTGGAGGCTTCCAAATAAAGACCAGCTTTTATATTACCTCCTGTATCAATATAATCTCAAAAGTGTGTGTTGTTTCACTTCTAGGTTGAAGAAGGCACCAACACGTGGCAAAGTTTGGTCGCATGGCACAGCACAGGCAAGCCCAGCACACAGGCACTGGTGTGGGGAGGGAGTACAGCAGCCATGAAAAACAGAAACCAGTAAAATAGAGCAGCCCTTCTCACACTCCATGGTTTTTGATAGTGACCTGAGGAATGTCCTGTTTGTGACACGGAGTGAAAGCAACCTGTTGGTCTGTACATACAGCCAAGTGCCTTGTGCAAGGCATTGAGTGTTACCAGTAGAGACCTCGCTGTGTCCCATGAGAATGGCCCAAGCCACCGTCCCATGAGGGCTAAATGGGAGGATCTAGGATGCAGCACCAGGCTCAGAGGCTGAGCAGCATGGGAAAGCTGCTGGGAAAGGGCAGCACTAAAGGTAGGGGGAAACATGGCACAGAAAAGGGCTAGTGGCACCATTGGGGCATCAGGAGAATGGGTTTTGTGGGAAAATTTTTATGGGGAAATCCAACAAGTTTGAGAGACAGTATGGTGAATACAGAAAACAGAACTCAGACAAAACTTATAAGAGCAGAACGTAACCTTCTCATGTGCTTGTGGTCTGAGGGAAAGAGAAGGAACGACTGCATGCAGTGGCTGCAGGAGGTGAGGTATATAGGCATTATGCAAACACCAACACCACCATAAATAAGCCACAGCTTTAAAAAATGTATCTCCTGACTGCAGGAGGTAACATGGGTGCTGTGTTTAAAAGCCCCACCTGCTGATGTCCACAAACATCCATGAGGATGGAAGAGAATCTAGGGAAGATGGAAGTCAGCTCTCCATACCCTGGGCAGAAATCTCCTGGATTAAAAGTCTGGAGTTTAGCAGGGTAAACATCCTCCTTTCTCCACCAGGGACAAATAGCACTCACTCTCCCTGCAGAAGGGAGGACCTCCAGTGCCCTGTAGTCCTGTGCGAGGCCCCAGCTCAGCACACTGCTGTGCACGTGCCTGCCACTGGCTCCAGCCGTAAGCATTGCCCAGCATTTCTCCCCCAGTGTTAATTAATGTAAGATGTGCGTCCAATACACAAACAGAGAGCATATAGCTACATATATACTGGTCTGTTATTAAATACTTGGCAAAAATATCCAGCTCCTATGGCCATCACCCAGCCCAAAAAGCCTCCAAAGTCACAACAATGCAAAAATATTTGGCTATTCCCCTCCTCTGGTCAGATGTCTCTCAGCAACATCTGCAAAAATGTTGTAACTTTGCAGTGCAAAACAAGGTCATGATTGTCAAAGCAACAGAAGTTAAGGTGTTACTTCTATCTGTGTCCCACAGTGCTGAGCCCGAATTTAAAGCAGCAATGTGCATTATGCAGTCAGCATTAGAAAATCACAGGATCTTTCCAGTGTTTTGGACATTTGTTCATTTTGTTGGAGATCTATCCTAGAGTCCCCTATTTTATTGTTTGTTTTCCTTTTCTTTGGAGACCCCGATCTCAGATTTAAAATCAAATGCTGTTTTTAATTAATTATTGAGTGATGGGATTTGCATTCTCACAGAATGAACTCTTAGCCCATGCACTTCAATAAAGGATGGTCCTCTGCAGAAGTAGCAATCTTGCTGCTGCAAGTCGCAAACAACTCACCTTTAATACTGCCCTATTTCCCTGGATATAGTATGGTCTAAATCTAGGGGGTTAATACTTTCTTTATGGCATTGGTGTCTTCCATTTCTGTTAAAAATTGCAGTATCTTGTTCTGCCACTTTTGGTAAAATAATTAAGCTTCTACAGAGATTCCTGGTATGAAGGCACCAGCAAGACACAACACTGAATTTGTTATGATTGGTTGGTAGGGATTTCATATTTAGTGCATCTTTAGTTGTATTGTCTGGGATACTGTGGAAAATACTTGACATTAAATCATCGTCTATTTCTTACAGACTTCCTTCCTCTCTCCTTCTCTGCAATAGCATGGTGCAAGGCCTGTCACTACAGTAATGGGACACTGAAGTAAAAAAGACATCTGTCATGGATTTGGCCAGATGGCATATTTCTGTTTTTAAATCCAATTGGGAATTGGGATAAAATTAAATTAATAATTTTGAGCAGAAACGGAGATTAGAGAAAGAAGATCAGAAAAGTCAAATCTTTTAGTTCTGATGCTATTAAAATGAAACAGCATTTTTCTTTCAAAAACTCATTTTGAAAGCCAGCAAAATAATTTTTAAAATGTCTTATCTCATTAAAAGTAAATGAAATGTTTCATATTGGGTCAAATAAAATGCTTGTTTGAACAAAGCTGGGGGTTTTTTTTGAGCATGTAGTTTTTGCAGCTATATCAACTATGCAACTATTTAAATTGAAGTAATCCTGCTCTGATCTATAAACTATAAACCAAGACTAATTTCTTTAATACTCACCCACTTACTTTGGAATACTATCATAGTATCTGGACTAGTACCCAAAAATTTGATCAACATCAGAGCGTAAAATGCAGTTTTATGCACTCTAGCTGAGGCAATGAAAAGGTAGGTATAATTAAATCCTTCCTTTGAGCAACATTTTCTTTTTACTGAATACTTTTTAAAAGCAGGAAGATAGACAAGAAACAGGAACTGGAAATTGTTACTTCTCACGCACGACTGATTGTTAAACAAATGCATAATTCTGTTCATCGCTGTTCAGAGAACTGATGAAAACCTTCCTTCATTGTTTCAAACAATCTCTACTCCGTGGCCAAAATTCAAGTGATGTACCTTGTTACTGTCAACACAGTAGTAAAAGGTGTGCTGGGGTCCCCTGGAGTCCCCTGGGTAGCAGGTTGGTAGAACACACAGGCTGGTACTGGGCACAAATGCCATGCAATTGGTGGCAGAATGACCCAAAGGATGACCACAGGTGGAGATCAAGACGACTTGGAGTACAGGCTGAGGGATGCGCCAAGGTGCTGTCCCATTTCCTGCCACTGATTTCAGGTGACATCTCTTGGGCACCCGCTCCAGCTCCAGCAGGAGAGCTTTGTGCTTCATTTCAGGGAGGCACACCTGCCCAAGCTGCCCCTGCTGCCTCTGAGGCACATGCAGGCTCTCAGTTCTTGCTTCCAGGACAGGTTTCCACGTGGTTCTGCCTCCTGCAGCAGCTCCCAAAAGATCCTGGTTGGCTGGAATGCTGTGTTCCCCAGATCCTGTGTGTCATCTCATTGAGTGGTGCCCACCCTGTCTTTTTCATCCCACTCTTGGGAGGAGGAAAGGACAATTTTCAGAGCTGCAAGAGTCTATGGATAAACAAACCAATAGCATGGTTGTCTATGAAGAGCCTTGTAACTGATTTAAGAAGAACAAAGCAGTGATGACTGCAGAGAAAATCTACCAGTGACCCCTCATCAGGAGGCACCCTGGGTGCTCTTTGGCTTCTGCACCTACTGGTACCTTTTTGTTCAGCTTTTGCCCAATACAAGCACAGCACCATCCTAAGTCCTGGCACAGTTTTTGAACCCATGCTCTCTGGTTTGACAGCTCAGAAATAGGCTGTCAAGGTGCTGGACGTGGCTGTCACAGGAAGCATTTCCAATATGGCCCAACAGCCACTCAAATGTCCCTAAGAGCTCCAAATCTCATGGCAGCCCGTTTTGATGTTGAAATCAGGGAACAAAATGTACTACTGTGGACAAGCAATATGAGTTCAAAACACATCTTTGAATCCCAAACACTGTGTTTGTGGTTTTATACCTGTTGCAGCGATACCTCTTTTCAAACTGCTATGGTTGCTGCAGCTTCTCTAGGACCACATATCTTATGAATATTCAGGTATTCTCTTGTGAAAGGAATTCAGCATATTTTCCCTTGACAGAGGGTCTCTCTCAAAAGCACTTCATGTCAAGCTAGTGCTGAAGGAACACGTTTGGATTGCGTCTCTGATGTCATAGGCTGCATGACAACAATGATTATATATCTTGAAATAGGGAAATACCAAGAAACATTACACATATTGCATTCATCAAATCTGCCTGGCCCTTAATAGATACATTTAGTACATAAAACAACACTTAAAAACTGTTTTCATTTTAGCTTTTGATTCTCCCTCAAACAGTCAGAAATACTCTGCATGTGCAACTGAAACCTGTGTTAAATTAGCCTTAGAGGGCTCATATTTTTTCACTTTGGATCGCTAAATCAAGTTGATTCTAGCCTGTGATGAAAAAATGTCTCCTTATTAAATGATAGTAAAACACTGAACAATTTGATCTTTCTATATAATTATGTCAAGCAACTTCATTTGCAGTAAAGAAGAGACCAGCAGTAAATGCAGCCTTTGAGACCACAACAGAAAGCCCTTCTAATTTCAGGAGATGTTGCTAGCACACATCAAACTAGACATACAGAATTACCAGCTCCTAGAATGATGAGCACCATTTCTCTTCTGTGAAAAGTGATCTCCAGTCTAAGAATTTAATCCAGAAATAGAATGAGTTTGAATTACTAATCACATTTAGGCTTCAGCAATGTAACTAGCCAGCTAATCCTATTACTTCTTTCTTTTTCAGAAAAGTGTTAGCGACCAGCATGCCATGACAACCAAACAGAAGCTCCCTGCAAAAGTACTGCAAACACACCCTGTCCCCTTTCCCTGTGGTAGCTCTTTAGAGGAGGAGAGCCTGGTACAGGTTTTTACGTTTAGCACAATTTGGCAGGATGTGATAATCTGCTGGGCAGGTTGGCTCAAGTCCCTGCCCAAGGCACTCATCATTGTTGTCTGTTGTCAGCCTTTCCCAGAAGAGGATGTCCTTTTCTCTTGACACAGTCCTTCAGCCTCAGAGGCTTGGACTCATCGATAGAAGCAGTCACTCAAGGAAATCTGAATCAGCCATGAGCAAGCTGATGTTCAGCTTCATCTCCTAACTCCCAGCTACTCCAATGACCTTTAAACAATTCCTCTCCTTTCCTAGAGTCCCTTGCCAGCTGTTGCCATGCTAGGTTTAAAATGGGTTATTGATTTTGGGCCTTAATCCTTTGTAATCTGGCCCCCTTAGTACCTCTTTGATAGTACAAAAATTCCTAAACACGGTTCTTTTTAAAATTTTTCTTTTTCCTTTTTCTTAACAACACTTCTGAGAGTTCAGAAGGCCATTTCTCTTGTATCTTTTCTGTCAGTTACTGGCATTCATCCTGGCTGGTATTTCTTGTATTTTTTACTTTCCCTTCTATGCCTCTCTTTCCTCCATGCTCTCCTCTGCCATTTACTGTGAGTGGCTCTTGGGAGGAACCTGGGTTTACCCTCCAGCTCACCAGGATGTATCAGAGAGCACCTTCACATCCACCTTCCATGGGCTGGGTTTTATGCAGAAGAGTGCGGAGTACCCAGGTCAAGTGGGAGACTGGCAAGCCCCAGCAGGTCCCTCTGGCAGCAGGATTGACAGCCAGAACTCTGGGATGCTCTGCAGAGGACCTGCTGCAGAGTTTATATACAGGCTAGCACTTGACCCATCAGATGTGATGGTTGAAACTACAGAATTGGGTGGGGAAGATCCTGCCTTAAGTGTTTCTCTTTATTGCACCTTTCAGTAGATCAGTACTAAAAGCCTTTTCTCCTGCCCCTCCCACCCAGCAAAACGCACTGGATCAAGTTTGGCTAGTCTCTGTGTCCCAGAGAGCTGGTGGATCCCAGAGTTGAGCGCCCACAAGGCAATAGTGGAAGGAGCTCATATTCCCAGTCCCCAAACCATTTTGTCCAAAGCTGCATTGCTGGGCAGGGAAAGGAACTCTGGGGAGAGAAACATCATCATGTCAGCTCCGTCACATGCCCTGTGTGCCAAGGCACCATTGTCAAGGGTTTAGATTTGCAGCACCTGCTCTACTGGATTTGCAGTTAGAGACCAGTTTGCTGCCTTAATTTTTTGCAGTGCCTAATTCTTCTTATACACTCCAGAAATTACCACAGCTACACCCCTAAGAGCTGTATGGATCCCAGGTCTCAGGTCTTCTGCTAGCCTGCAGTTCTGGTCCACAGCTGGTTGGATCACCAGTGGGTTCAGCAAAAGGGGCAGAAGCAATTTCCTCCCGAGGCATAAGAAGCACCCCAACCTCTACCTGTAATCTTTGATTTTCCTCATTGTCTGGGCCAGGTGCCACAGGACCTTGCTTTCTGAGTTAGTCTCCTTCAAAATCTCATGAGAAAACAGGGATGTGCGGGAGATCAAGGAAGAAGAGGCTCTGAACTGGGAATCTAGAGCAAAAGTGTGGGTGAGTAACAGCTGGCTGGGTTGTGGAGGACCCAGGACTGAGTCACATGAGAGGACAGTCATGGGATGGCTTCGGGTGGTGCTGGTGCAGTGAGTGAAAGCGAGAGGGGCAAGGTGGGCAGCAGAGGTTTTGCAGACTCACGAGAGAGGAATGAGTGCCAAGAGACACAAGAGCAGGAACTTGTAGAAATCAGGCTGGGAGAGACCGTAACTTAAATCTAATGGCTGTAGGGTTGGAGGGAAAGGAACATTAATGTAATTTTTCTAAATCCCAGACTAAGAACCAGATTCCTTGAGAAAGCCTTCGGATTAACTGATAGCACCACACAAAATATGCAGACATAGCTTACATTTTTCTCAGGCTTTAACTACCTTAATATCTCAGATAATAGAAGGATGTCAGAAAAATTTAAGCACCCAAAAGCCTTTGGAATTTGAAAAGCTCTCCCAAAACATAATTAGACTGAGTTATTTAATCTGGACAATTATTTCACCGTGGGCTCTCATTTTTTTATTTTTTCTTTCACCTCATGTGCATACTGGAACTCCATACTGAAGTTCACACTGTCCTGTGAGAGGCACAGGATCCTCTCCACTGAGCACGACCACCAAGTCCAGCATCTTATCTTTTGCCAAGAGTTTCAGGGAAGGTATGTTCTTCTCCAGGACTGTAGCATACTGGATCAGCAAGGCTAGGCTTAGCTACAGGCCATGGCTGTCACACCCCAGGCCTGGCCTCTGTGACCTGAAGTTTTTCTACCCAATCAATCAGAATGACAAACATTTCGGAACTCAGAAGTTTAACAAGTCCCATAAAGACAGCTAACACCACATGAGATTTTACTCCCAAGTTCATCCCTAGTTCTTTCTGGGGAGAAATAGATCAGAAAACAACCAAAGCAACAGCCATCATTTTGTGACACATCATGCTTTTTCAATCATATCAAAACACTTCAAGAAACCATTTTTCTTGGGTTACCATTTCTCTTTCTTGAGGGGAAGAATAACAAGGAGAATATCTCACGAGTTTTAATAGTCAGTAGTGAATTGAACATCAGATAACTCCACACAAAATCATCTTTTCTACATTTTTATGTATGGGATATGCCAAAAAGAGTGGAGAGGTGTTCCTATTGGGAGCAAATAGGACCAAAAGATTATTAAATGGAAATATTTCACAAAGTGAATTTCTGCCTTCTGAACACCTGCAGTCAGATTTCTTTCCAAAACCAACGAGATTCAAGAAAGCTCAGTGTATCTGTAGGATCATTCATGGAGGAGCCCTTAGGGGGTGAGTGAGCTGTGGCCCCAGACTGAACTGCTGACATATAAAGGAGGCAGGTCCCTCTTTCTTCTGTCCTACAAGTCCTTATCCTGCCTGTGTGCCCTGGAGCAGGCCAGGGAAAGGATGCAAGAGGAGCAGATCTGCTGCTCCTGACAAGTCACAGTTTTGACTGCAAGGAAAAGTTAACAGGAAGGTCAGCAGAGTGATGGTTTTCAGGTATCCTGTGCCTTGTACAGCAGAGGGTACCTGAGGTTTCTTATCAGCGACTTAAAACACTAACTACACCTCCAGACTCCATCACTCACATTGCCTGTCTTGAGACAGAAGGGAAAGGACAGCTGCCCCTCAAGATGACTGCCTGCTGCCATCTAGGTTTTCCTGATCCTTGAAGCAGGGGTTGCATTTTTAAAATTATTGATACCTCTCATCATTTCGCCCCCTAGGGATTTCAGAGTCCCCTGGCCTGTGAGTTCAGCTGTCTCCACTCTTTTGCATGTTTAGACCATGCATGCCTTTGTCGTCCTCTCTTGTGAATGTACTCTCTGTACCACCCCTCTTTCCTAGGAAATGTGAGAGGCCCATAGAGATGCTTTCTGCAGTCAGCTGAACAGCCTGAGCACCCCATAACCTCACTGCCTTTTGGCATTAGGCTCCTTTCCTTTCTCTCTGTCTTTTCTGAGGCTACTGCTGTCCCTGCCTTTAGCAGCAATAATCAAATACTTCAGGTCTTACGTTCTGCAGCTCCACACAGATCCACCAGCACCCGAGGCAGAGTCACTCTTCCCTCCCAGACCTCACCATGGGGCTGGGTCATGTGTCCAGTCTGGCTCAGGTTACCTCTCTGGAGCAGGACAGGTCAAGTTACATGATCCAAGTGCAGAGCATCAGACAAGAGCTCTTCAGCTGAGCTTGTCACCTTTAGCTCCATTTAGGAGCAATGGGGAGGGAAAGATACCCATATGGTATAATTCAACTAATCTCATTTATGCATCTGATTTAGGATGGAATGAATTGTGCCCTAGATTCACTGACTCCAGATACTCAGATTGTGGTGACCACTTCAGATAAAGATGTCTACAAGACTGCCAGAGGAACCACACCCTGTGAGACAAGTTGCTCTGAAAGTGTGTGGTTAACTCAGCAATCTCCTGAGACAGGTCTTTTTCTGGTTTACTGTATATGAGCTCAAGGCAGCTTGATAATAAATTGAAATACATTCTTAAATTAAATAAGAATATTCATGCAACACATGGCACCAGGTTGAACTGAACTAGTGCATATTCTTATGTAGATAAGGTATGTGATGATACGCTTGATCTGTTATTATGAACAACTGATTAGACTGAAGTAACCTCTTTGCAATTAGCAAAATAAAGTGCTTGAGTAATCAAAGAGTTCTCTTTTCTAAGACTGTCACAGTATCTGTGCTAGTCTATCCAATGCTCATCATTAACCAAGAATTTCCTCATGTTACTTTTTATCCCCTTACTTTTTAAACTTTCTTGCTTGATCTGGAGCAGCTCAGCCCCCACACATTATACACAGTTCAAAACTGGAGCTACGTCTCTTATCTCAGAAATGTTCCAGTCGTCTCTGGGCTCACACTTCTCTAGCAAGAAGGGCAACAAGGAGCAGTCAGTCTGGCTATGAATATCTATGCATATAGGGAGTATCTTACAGAAAAGTCAAGGACTGGAGGATTTGAGAAAATATTAAATGCTTTCTTTACAGGCCACACTGCTGTCACAAGAATGCAGTTACTGCAGGAAAATCAAGTTAGTTCAAGGCTTATGGAAGAGTCTAGATTTGCTTTCTGAAACAAATCTATTATCCTCAAAGCTTGTAGAATCTCTCTTGCTGTGACAGCTCAGGTCAAATTCAAGCGACTTTGCTATAAAATGAGAACGATGCACCAGAGGAAAAGTATGAAAAAGGTTGATTTGTGTGAACTCCCCGCTCAGAGTATTGAGTTCACAGAGCAGTGCTCAGTAGTGAAGGGATCTGAAGGGACCGTGTTCACAGAGTTACAGGGATGCCTTTTCAAAGAGCAGGCTGACAACTTGCTAGAACATGAGAACTGTGCTGAAAGACTGAATTCTGAAAGGCACCTCCACCACCTGAGCCAGATAGGCTGAATCTGCTCTCCTCATATCTGCCCCAGGAGCTGTTCTCACCATCCTCTGCAAGCACTGAACACAATCCCCTGTCTGGCATTTTGATGCTTTCTGCTCCTCTGAAAACCCAAAAGCAAAAGGGCTGTTTCAGGCCTTCAGACCTGGAGGACAGCAGCAGCAAGGCACAGGACTGGCAGCAGTGGGACAGAAGTCTGGACTGCACATTAAAATTTTTATAAAAACAAGCCTCTGAGGAATAATCTTATTATAGGTTACTATAGCCTTATTATCTCACTATACAAGTTTACTCCCTGAGTATTACCTCATTAGTTTTTGTGTGCTGCAAACCTCTCGTTTCTCTCATGGTCTTTTGCCTTACACTCCAATTAGAAGCAGTTTTGGGCAGGCACCATCTTGTGAAGACAATTGTCTGGAGGAACCTGCTCTGCAGTGGGGTCTTGGAAGTGCTGCTGTACTGCAGGCAGGGAACAGCCATCCTGCCCTTCCTGAGAAGTCCAGGGCTCTAGAGGTGCCTGGTCCAGCTGTGAAGTGCTCCTTGCTGAGGCAGCTCACACACAGGGGTGGAGTGGGTTTCCATGAAAAATAGGCTCAATCACAGAGATACAGGTGATAATAAAAATGAAGCTAAAAGGACATGGAAAAAAGATGCGTGAGAAAAAGCTTGAACCTGAGAAAGAGGAGGCAGACAGCAAAGAGACTGCCCAGGTCTCAGTGCTATGGGTGTGTGATCTGTGAGTGACAGAGCTGCAAGACAACTCCAACATCACTTTCCATGACTGTAAGGAGGAACATAGAGCCTTTTTTCTAGGAGGATCTGGCCTACTTTTTAATCTGCAATGTAAAAAAGTGCTTATCTAACAGGCTAAAGAAGAGGGGAAAAAGGAACAGAATGGAAGGAGTGAAAGACATAATGAGGAACTTAGTGGAGGACTGACTCAGTGTTAAGAGAAGGAAAGCTTAACCTCCAAGGGTTAAGAGAAGGATAGCTTTCCACCCTATTAAAAATATGCCATCATCACCATACCACTAATAGATTTTTTTCTTTGAAGACTATGATCTATAAAAATGAGCACAGCACAAGGACAGGTTTTCTTCCTCTACTTTTTCACTAAAGACCTTAAATAAACTAAGGCAAAGAGCATAGTCCATTACTCAGTCTATGTGGTGGTATCTGTGCCTGGAAAGATCACGCACTTACACCCCAAACCAGACCTATAAAGACCGACAGTCCTTGAGAGCAAGCAATCCAGGAGACAGTCTTCCTGGAAAAGACAATTTTATGGTACCAAGAATGATCATAAATACACTAACTCAATGCAAGGCTAAATGTATCCTAATTTTCCCCAGGTTCTAGATAACAGGGTTGGTCTTAATTAAAGGGAAAAGTAGGCTGGGGCAAAGAGTATGGAGAGTTGATCTGCACATAGCCTTCTAGGCAGAGTAAGACTCCCAGTTCTCCTGGGGACACAGCAAGGACCTGGCAGTGACGACAGCCCAGAATCCATGCAAGAGAATGGGCATTCCTTTAATAAACATACTCCTCATGAAACACACTAGCCTTACCCAATGACATTTCAGGCAATATATGCCCAATCTGGCACAGGCTAGAGCAGATACATACAGGCAGAGGGATTCAACTGGACTTCAAAGGTGTGGGAAACTTTTCCAAGCAGCCTCATACTAGAGTTCATACTAGAGGTGGGAGGAAGAGACATGCTAAAAAAATAATGGTGATCGTTTCCCTTATGGCTCCTTACTGAGGGGCATGTAGGCTGCAGTAGGTTGGCAGCTAGCCTGTCAAGAGGGAATGGATGTCATCAGTCCTTGAAGTGGACATTTCTTATGGTCACTGACCAAGCAAGAAGCTACAAAAGACCCTCCAGTGTCACTGCTAGGCGGTACCAAAGAACAGGTTTCTGTTTGAAATCGTGTTCAAGTATAAAGCCATTGAAGAGGCCTTATGGCAGCAAAATCTAAATCTTTCATTAATGAAAGAACAGCAGATGAATAATCACAATAAAAGTGTCTGTTACCATGGGACAGGGAAATAGGAACACAATGGGCATTTGATGAGCAGCGATTAGTCTGGCTCCACAGACTATTTGGGAAATGGAGAAAAAGAATGGATTGTATTAAATGCCAAATTCAAAAGACACAATTGGGAAGCTTAGGTCAAAGAAATTAAGGATGGCTACACCAAAATGAGATGCTGTCTCTGTGGATCTTTGGTTGAAGTGAAACTTTTGAGTACAAGTTATGTCTATGAGCCTATAATTACAGGGTGTCAGGCATCTCAGGGATGTGGAGGGGCTGAGCTCAGGATATGCATACCTCCCACATGGCACTTTCTGACTTCGTGCAAGTCTTCAGCCTTATTGTTTTCTTAATGCATTCCCCAAACCTTGCCGAGATATTCCCAGCTCAGAAGTCGCTGTGCCATTCCCTGCCCGAGGGGGACTCTGTAGCTGACACAGAGCTGACTTGCCCCATGGTGAGTCTCACACAGCGGCGTGGCTGGCTGACTGCTCCACGAGTGGCTGGAGTCCTTCTGAGGTCTCCCTGCATGAAGTGGGACCTCCTGACCTAGTGACAGCCAAGGAAGAAGCAGAAGAGAAAGGAGATGGATGTGACAGTGCCAAGTCACTGGACCACACATGCTGACACAACTGGGAAAATCTAAGAGAAAACCATAACTATGAAGAAGAGACAAATACTGAGGCAAATGCGCCTCTTTGGAGGGGCAGTTTCTCATCAGCAGAGTGGGCAAACACTGGCTTTAGAGGAAAAGCCTTGGCAACACAAGACCTCACTTCAGGGTGTACTCTGCTCCATTGTGGGGATAGGCAAGCTACAGGATAGGATCAGAAAGAAATGGGAAGAGGCAGAACAAGTAATACCATCATTTGATAAAAACTGACTGTTAATTCTATATGGGAATGTAATTAAAGACAGCCAAACCATCATACCTGAGGTGCTATGTAAAAATTATGTTGAAAGGAACCCAGGAAGCTCATTTGCCTAAGAAAAGGGGCAGAGACACTTTATATTGCTTCAAAGGAGAGGGACACTGAAGATGTTAAAGCTTTTTCATGCATACTGAGGTAACAGCCCATTCAAGTAAAACTATCCACATAAGCAGCCCAGAGAAAATTGTCCTTTGTCTCTACAGCAACAGATTTGTTCAAGCTGCTAAGGAATCACATCCCCACACCTCTTCAATGTACTTTACATTACATTTCTCATGACCTTTGGCAAAGTTTGGTAGAAAAAGAAGATATGCAGAACAAATCTTTCAGTAGATATGGTAGCAATATAGTGATGTATAACAGTGGGCCACACTTCACAGAGTATGACTGTGGTTTTTTTATTGGAATACATCCAAATTATCGTGTCTGTGGGAAACAGTCTAGTCAACAAAGCCATTACTAAATTACTGTTGCTTTTTATACAGCACTGATCAGTGCATGGACATACACCTGTCTTGGGCTAGAAACTGGCAATATCTACTTGATAAGAAAAATAATTTTAGGTCAAACAAACACAGGAAATTTTTTAGAATTTGCAATAAAAAATCAAGAAAACATAAGACAAGGAGACTCAGTCTGAAATTTTTGATTTAACATCTAATGGAACCCTTCATTTCAAAGTAATCCCTGAAAATGATTGCACTTCTTTTTGAAGTTCTTGGGTGAAAAAAAGTTTCTGATTAAAAGAATAAGCAAAGTTGTGTTTAAAACATCAAACCAAAAAGTTCTTCATCCTGTTTTCTCAAGGACATCAGAGTGTCAGAGAGAAAACTTTCTCCAAGAACAAAAGTACTTTTTAATTAATTTACCTGATCTAAACTCATCAAACCATTCATCTTTCTAAGCCCCGTCTTTAGAATAAACATCCTATGTGTGAAGAAAAAACCTCCACTCTAGTTAACCCATTCTGTCATTTTGTCAGAACACTGACAAATAGGATTTGCTCTCTATAAAAAAACTCATACCAGAGAAGCTGTAGATACATATGAAAGAAGAGATGAAACAACAAAGTTGTGAGAAGCCTTAGAGGGAAAGGCATCTGTAGAAGCAGCAGCAGCCTGGGGCCCACCCAGGGTGTGAATCCCCCCATGCTGGGTGACCTGCAGACAAAACCTCTCTTGGTTCCAGGGAGCACATGGGCACAGCAGCAGCAGTGCTGTCTGCAGAGGTACCGGTGGAGACAGCTCTGTTGGGCTGGGGAAGCTGGTGCTCAGCTTTTGGCTTTTGTGATCTTCAAGAGCTGTGGCACTGCTGTGCAGGTCGCTGGGAGATGGCTGGTTATAAGAAAGAAGTCTGTGTTGGCTGTAGGTTTTTATTTTTATTGTGTTTTTTTTATTTTATTGTGTTTGACTGGGAGGGTACAGGGCAAGCATCACTTTAGAGGGCTCTGGCTAAGCCAGGCTTCATCCAGTGACACATGCTGAGAGAAGCTGGTCTCTGGAGCTTAGTGAATGACTTTTGCTGTTTCCTCACCTCCATGTGGTGTATGGACCACTCACCCCTGTCCTAAACCCCTCAGGCTCTTCTTAAAGGTAAACAGATGGCAGCATGGCAGCTCCAGCACTAGCTCTGCAAGTCCAAGCGAAATGCTGGGATTCACAGGGACATGCAGGGTCCAGTCCTTCTTCTGGGCTCAGGTGAATTTCTGCAGGCTCAAAACCTGGTGTTTCATGTTACATATGGGTGCTATTTTCATCCTCAGGAAGTCTTTATCCTCAGTGTGCTGGTTACAGACTCATTGAAAGTGAGGCGTGCAAGCTGATCTCTGAGCTCTCTGTGCCGGCAATGCTTAATCACATCCCACTCTAAAAGAAACCATCTGATGTCAAGATTTGGATGATAAGAATATGGGACACGTTAGTCATGGAGGAGCTGACATACACAGAGCAACAACAACGAAATTATCTTGATATGGCTGCCCTTCCCAGGATGTGGACATGGAGAAATTTTAATACCTAAAAACCAGAGACTTAAATCCCTTTGTTTCTTCTAATAAATGTCCTGTCCTCAGCTATGTGGGAGCACCACCCTCTGCAGCAGATGCATACCATTAAAGCATAAAAAGTATAAGAAAGCTGCTGTAAAAGACTGTATAGATCATTGTCTCAACTCACAAGGTACTGCCTTTCAAACCATTTTGGTTTCATTGTTAGAGAAAATTGTAGGCTTTGTTGTTTCCAAGCAAATATTGAAAAACCTGTACTCTATGCTCTTGGAACACACATGTGAAAAAGGTGATAATTTTTAATTAAACCAGTTCTTAGACAAGCAGTAAAAGTCTTAATCTGGCAAAGTGCTCAACAGCATGCCCAGAGTTAAGTGTGTGGGTAGTTCCAGCAAAATGTGTTGGCAGGATGAACTAGAACCAGGTTAACGAGCCTGGCTCATTAGGAGCTGACGTGGGACCTGGAGCATGAGATGGGACTAAATGATGCAACCAGTTTGAGAAAATCCCCTTAAACTGAAAGAATACCTCTTCTCCCTCCTCCCACCCCACACCAAGAAAAAAACCCAAACAATCCAAAACCCTTATACAAGGCAACTGGAACCTGTACCCTTTTGTCTTCTGTCAGGAGTGCCTTCCAAGCACCAGCCTGGCCTGGAAAAAGACAGGATTTCCTGAGAAATCTTGGAGGTATGAGATGATGTGCTCCCACTGTGGTAACGCCACTGGGGAGGACAGAGTTTTTTCTTTTTCAAAGAAACTTTATCAGCTTGGAACAAGCACTTTCATTTTCATTTTTCCTAAAGAATCCAATGCACATTGCCCTCTCTTTTTTCCTGGGTGATGGAAAAGGGACATTTCCCCAGACCTATGCATCAGTGCTGATAACACCACTTTGAAATTCACCAACAAGCTATTAGGGCCATAAAATTTGGTCTTCTACATTCTAAGAATATTTTAAGATGCAAATAATTCACATAGCTAAAGGTGTCAGGACCCAGAAACCAGCAGGAGTTCTGTAAAATTCAACATGTCCTGCATTTCTAAAAGTTACATTAAAACCACAAGGGAAACTGATCCCATAAGAGAACTTGATGCAGGCATTCTTTGTACAAGGATCTCAGAGCAAACTGATCATGTCTTAATGATCAGGTACCTGTACTGCAGACTCTAGCATATGAACAGAATCTTGAATTAAATAGTGACATTTAGAGTCCTTTAATTAATTTTCATAGGAACTGATTTTGAAAATCTGATCAATAATAATGTGAGCACTTTTCCCCCTTGCCCCCTTTCTACCATGCTCAGTATCCAGCAAAAAATTAAGTTAATATTACACAGGGCAATACCAAATTAGGCATTAGATTCTTGAAGATCTCAGCAGTTTTTAGCTAGCACTGCAGTTTTCACTGTTTAATGGGGTTTTTTTTTAAATACCCAAATCCTGAATTTATGTAATTAATTGAGAATATTTATTTCCTCCATCCCTCAAAGTTATCAAAAGCTGGAAACCTTGCAGTTTAAACAGTATGAAAACAAAAAGCAAAAGTAAACAATATGAAAGTTAGCAATCTTAAAATATTCGTGAGTTTTTGGTACACTTACCAGTTTCTGAATGCTTGTTTGGGGATGCCTTCCCTGGTCCTTGACAGGACTTGCTAGGTCAGGGAAATCCAGCTATACTGTGCTAGCCACTGTTCTTTGCTTCCAGAGTATGGATATATTTTAGTTTAATCTTCAGAAGGGAGATGTGTGAAAGCTGGGTTTGCTTGGGCCCTGCAAGGCACAGGGTGATCATGAGTGATGACTGCACACCAGGACTCTGCTCCAGCTCAAAAGACAGCTGACGCACAAGCTTTTACCTTTCTACATCATTCCTCCTGCAACTAAACATTTAGAAAGCCTTGAACTGGGATTTTTTTGTGTTCTGAACTACCCAAGAACATCAGGTTATGGACGTATTCTGGTCACGAGTGTGTTTCTTACGTCTCACTACACACGCACACAGAACACTGATGCATAAATAGCCTCATTCATAACAAAGGCATCACATTTCAAAGCAAGTGAGGACCAGATGATTTTTTAAAAATCAATTCTCCTTTATGCATCTTTCTCGGGTGCTTATATGGATTAAAGTCCTAATCTTCTGAGCTTTGCCCACCATATGTTATTCGAGCAATTGGTTTTGCAGTGATAGCTTTGATTTCATTACAAAAGACCATGGTCAGAACTGTTCTTTTAGGACTTTAAGTGACTGTGATGGGCTGTTGCTTCATTGTTACCTCCTTAACACAAATCCTTCAAAACCTGTGGCTAGGAAAGACAGCCCATTCTCCTGCAAGTTCCTTTCTCCAAAGCCGTTTGGCAATTTGGGGAAGAGGAGCAAGTCATTCATGGTATGGAAATGAAATGAAAAGTGAGATGGAGAAGCAGAATAAGATGCTGCTCAGGGAGATGCCACCCCAGCAGAGCCACTGACCACCCCAGGAACCACCCTTGCCACCGCCCATCCCGCGTCTCACACTTGCCCATGCAGGGCAGTGGCACACTGGGAGCGTGGCCAGACCGATGCAGGAGCAGACTCCTGCCCTGGGCTGGGGACAGGCACCTTCACTCACAACCAGCTTTGCGTGACCAGAACTAACAAGGTTTCAGGGAACAAAGTTTTGGAGAAACTGCGATGCTGCACTTTGTTCCACAAAGTTTATAGTTCCTCACCTCTGGCCCCTTTTAATGCTATAATTGCTCTCTTAAATTTCTCTTTATTTAACGTCACCCAGTCTGTCTTCTTTTGTTACCATTTATTTAACTAAAACAGGCAGAGGCTGATATTGAAGGCAGGAATGGAGCCAGCATGTTAAAACCTGCTTTTAATTTAAGGTTCTGGGGCTAGTTTCCTAGCCATTACCACATTTCAGAGAAAATGAATTTTCTTTCTCTCTGTCAAATGACGGCTGATCTAGATCTAATTAGGGTCAGTTTCACCTAAAGATGAGTCATTTATATTCTGAATATATGGCTTCCAAATTATCGTTTTGGTTTAACATCAGACATGAATAAACCCATGCGTATCTTTTTTAGATGGCACTGAAGATAAAAATCAATGGCTTTTCTTCCACAAATACCTTTCCCAGTAAAAATATGGCAGCTGGATGAAGAAAAAAAGATACAGTTCAGGATAAGGACAAATAAGATTACAGGTAATTGCAGAATATAGTTTTCTGAACTGCAGAAAAAGTGGCCTATTTAAGACTTACTGAAAAAAAAAAGCTCTGAATGTTCAAACACTTGAAGATAAATTTTTTGACAAAAAACCCTAGCCATGCAGGGCCATACTACTTTTCTTTGAGCATAATATGGGTACAGAAACAAAACAGATTGCAATGGAAGTAGCTGGAAAAAAAGAAATCATACAAGACAGCAATCCTGTAGCAGTATTGGCAAATACTAAACACAGTGAAGAGAAAAACTCTTTGTTTTAAACAAGTCAAAATCCCATCCCCTTTTCAGCTAGGAGCTGTTTGTGTAATCAGTATGCCTTGCAGCAAAATGAACAAAATTCTATAATATGGCTTCTTGTAGCCTTACTTTGCCAGGAAAACCTTGGAAACATGAATTTCTGTTATCACTCTCATTTATACTCTGCTCCTCTCTTTGGCATCCATTACCTGCTACTTTCACTGTTCTACTTTTTCACTGGATGACCAAGAATCAGCACTGGAGACACACGTCTCTGTCCTCTGCTCTGAGACCTGACCCATTACCAGGATAACACCAGGGCATTCAGCTGTGACTAATGGAGATGGCTGGGACATAAGCACTTCAGTGCTGGGAAATAACAAGATCCCTGAAATACACCGTGGAAATTAAATCTCATGCTGCTTCTTATAAGATCCTATAATAAGTAACATAACCTTGTTATTTTGTGTTTTGTATAACTTGGGTCAGCAAAGGAACTATGATTTTGTCAGTGTTTGCTTCCTCAGAGGAGGTGCTATCAGTAAGTTCACAAGTAAAGGCTCATCAGAAGTGCAGATGGCACCGACCCTCTGCTGTTCAGTGGGATTAAGCAAAGCAGACTTCTGCTATCAGCAAGGGGAAGCTGAGTTATTTAGGGCAGCCTATAAATCAGTCAAACACCAGGACTATCTGGCATCACTGGGATCCTGAAGGCTTTGCAGATCCTTTTCCCACTGTGTTCCTACTGGAGAACAGCAGCACTGGTGTCTTTTCACAAGCCTGCCAGGTTAAGAGCATCTTTCATATATGAGCTCTTAGGACTGAGACGGATTTTTCTTTTCACCTTAAAAAAAAGATAAAAAGACTTAAAATCATTGCCACCTGTTTTGGTGGAGATTTAAAGGAGCAGGATGAATCACAAAATTCAGAGATGCAATGGTATTGTTTGTTTCTTTACAAAGAAATAGGGATAGTTCAGCGTTATATTTCTTACATAATTTTGAATCATTACAATACCTGGGGTCTGAAGCTTTTTGTTCATTTAAGAATCCAGCAATATCAGTACTTTCATATTTAGATTATTTCTGTGATTTCATAAAGCCCTGAGTTCCATCACTCACCGCACAGTCCCTGCCCAGCAAAGCATCAGCAATGTACAGAACTTGTGCTGAAGACACAGCAGTGAAACTGTGGGGTGTGTCTACATGCAGCTCAGGACCAGGGTCCTGCAGGAGGAAACCCAACAGGCCAGAATTATTTATCCCAAGAACAGAGTTTTCAGCTCCTCTGTTTGAACCTTTACCAAACTGTAGTAGCAAACCAAGGGGAATAGCTGTGTAGATCGAAACTGAAAATGTTCATCGCCTTATCTGAAAGCTGAAGATGTGTGTTTCCACCTTCTGCAGACACATGGCAGTGGGAGGCGAGAGCCCATGTAGGTGTCATGGTGGCTCCGAGAGCAGCAGCAGTGTGGTTTCCAGTGCAGAGGAAGGCATGCACAGTAGTCTAATTGAAGCCTTCTGAGAGTGAATGGCTGTGGAAATGCAGTTATAGTTTTCAGCAGGATGGTTATCTTACTTTAATCAACTGGAAGCAATCACTGTCTAAACCAGTCTCTGTTAACTTTGCATGCAGTTTCCGTTCATAACAACCAAACTCCTGCTTGGAGCCTCAGCAATTTGAGTCAACCATACTTCAGTAACAATAATTTCAACATTGTGCCACAACTTACCCAAGAACAAAAAACTCCTTCCATGCCAAACTCGTCCTTGGTTCACCACTAAACTCCGTGAAGTTATTCCGGCCATGGTCTTGACATAGAAGTGGTTTAAGTTTCCAGGCTGGTCGAATTTACTGCTGTGCCTGATACTCTGTTTCACGTATATTAAGTACTTGTCCCTTTGATCTTGTGAGCTGTTTATTTTATATCTGCCTTGTTATTGTGGTTCTTATTTACAAGCTACAGCCTGGCATTGCACGCACAGACACCCAGGCATATGCAGATGCACAGACCAGATCATTGCTGGACTTGATCAGCTTTTACTTCTAAGAACTTTTCCATCTTCTTTCACAAGTGTTGTCTACTTCAAACAGGCACCGCAGTTTACAGAAACACTGTTAAGAAACAAAAGATTAGGCTCAAATACTGCATTTTCAGCTAAGGTATGCCTGGAAATACAGTCAGCTTTCAGGCAGCATTTTCAGTGTGGGTGTGCAAATATCTTGTCTACAGCACTTATATGGCATGTTGAGAAACTTTGTAAAATAGAAAAGGCAAAACTCTCTTTTAGAGAAAAGAACCAGAAGAAAATAAAAGAAAAAAACCCCAAAAGCTTGAGAATAAAACATTAGCCAGATGCAAGAACTCAAACCATTAAAAAATCTTATAAAAAAGAAAATTTCTAGGGGCAACAGCCCTTTAAGTGGTGGCTTCATAATAACAAACAATGACAAAAGTTTGTAATTAGATGGTGCCTTTCATCTGAGAGATTCATCAGCTCTTAGCCATTACTGACTATTAATTTGACACCACTTCTTCTCACAAGTGCACAGCTGCTGTGTTTGAAGGAGAGGAGATAGGGAGGTGTTCGCCTAGGAGCAGCACATGTCTGAACTGCAGTTGTTCAGACTTTTAAGGAAAGCTTACCTAAGTGTCTGCCCCTAAGCTGAACTAAAACATCTGCAATCCAAAACTGTTCCTGCTTACTCATTCATGTTGTTAAAAATGCCCATACTTTCCGGCACCTTCTAACTCCCACTCACTTGCCTCAAACCAGAGTGATAACACAGGCGTGGAAAGGGCTGTTACGGCTGTGAGTTTAATTGTAATTCAAATATACTTGAATATCAGAACAGCTTTTGATCTAGAGCTAAATACAAGCAAATTGCTTTACCTGACTTAAGTGCATTTCAGACACGTAGCTGCAGAAATGGATAGGAAAACGCCTTCTCTTGAAAAGATATTAGTGGCTAATGTGCATGACAAGATCCCAGCAAACTTCACGTGCACGGAGGTACGGCCAGTTAAGCCATTGCTCAGGCATTTCCTGCGTGCCCTGTCTCTACAAGACTCTTCAAAGATTCCTCGCAGGCATGTCTCTCACACTCTGGGCTTTACCAAAAGCTTTTGGTAATGCTTTCTGGGCACGGAAGCCATTAGGATGAGAGGCAGTGAAGTCCTGTGAATCATTTTGGGGAGCCAGAGCCTCTCAGCACACATCCTTGGGCTGCCACTGATTCACCCGATGTTAAGCAAATGCCTTTGCCTGCCCGTTTGGGATAATGAATACTTTTGTCAGACAGCTGTCAGCCAAGTTAACTCAGGGCTTTAAAGACAAATCATGCTAAATAGGCATTGATTTATAGACAACTCCCCATCAGCTGGGGAAATACAGGGCTGGGATTCCCGGTATTGTAAAACTCCTGAAGCATGATGCACAGACACCTGAGCAACTTGACAAAGACTCAGCTTTGGCCCAGGTTGGCTCCTGCAGAAACCCTTCACTCCTGTGCACCTGGTTGTTGCAGGGTAAATTCACTGGGAACCGAGCCCAGGCTGCCTCCACAGGCAGGCGCTATTCCATGCCAGAGCAGTAGGATTTCCGGCACCCCGGAGCGTGAAACATTCAGCATGATGGTTCCAGGTTCTGCCTCCACCTCTCTCCCAGCCCCCAGGGCTGATGCCAGCAGCTCTGGCTTGATTGACTTGAGCTGATTTTGCATTCAGGTATCTTTGCATCATCATCTCCAGAACTTGCAAAATGCCAGCAGTGATACCAAACAGGTCAGGCAGGTAACCATCTCCCATTCACCAGGTTTTACTAGTGCTGCTCCAGGCCACATTGAAGTGATGCAGCTTCCAGACTGTAAGTGTGGGGTCTGAGAGGTGCTTGCTTTTCTTTTGTTTTATACTTTGTCTATTGGGCTGGACTGTGAGTGAGAAACAGTGCTGTGTACAGAGCACTAAGACGGAGAGTCAAGGGAAGAACGCAGGGGCAAACTAAACACCCACTATCTGTCTCTTCTTGGCATATATCAAACGCAGGGGCCAGGAAGGGACAAAGAAGCTTGTCAGAATGTGTGGCTGCTCTAACAGTGTCCAGACCAAGCAAACATGCCTTGCTGAGGTGCTAAATGGGGCAATGAGGGTTATACATATGCATCACTTCACAGTACCAAGGAGATGAGCGCATGCCTCTAGCCTGTGGCTGCCTTCAAACCTCTCCTTTTGCTGCTGTGTGTCTGTCCCCCCTCAAACAACCACTCAAAAGTGTCTTGTGGTTGAGGAGCTGTGGGGCAGTTTGCTAATGTACGACATAATACACAGAATTGCCTTGCTGCTCGCTTATTTGAGACAAGAACTATTTTTCTCCAAGCTGATGCTCAGGCTGACCTATTTATGCAAAGGTGTTTCCACAGCTCATTCACATGTCAGAAACATGGATTAGTCTTATAATGTTAAAGTGTTTACTCAACATCATGGGCCAGACTTGGCCCTCAACGTGTGGCCTTCACTGGTCTGTTGAAGAGCTGTGAGGAAGGGGTCACACATGTCGTTAAACCCAGGGTCTTAGAGCCCCAAGCTTGACAGGCCGTGCATGTGTGTGCATGTGTCTGACTTCATACAGGCTCTGTGCTGGAAGAACCAAGAAGCCTCAATTTACTGTTACAGCCGCCAGAAGCTATGATGACCTAACACATTGCGTGCTTTGCAGCCCTGTGTGCCCCTAATTTAGAACTCATGTTGTCTAAAAAAAAAAAAAAGCCTAATCCCCGTTCAGGGAAACAGAGACAGGCACTGTTGGCAAAGGCTGCCAAAAATAGAGAGGAGTCCACTGATGCCATGTGATGACAGATGTCTGCAAACTCACCATATACCATTGTGGATCTGTGTCCAGTAGAGGCAAAGGCAAGATCCTGAACAATAATTCCCAGCCTATAGGAAAAACTTGGTGCCTTTTCAGATTAATAAAAAAAAAAACCACTAGGAAGCTTGATAAATCATAAAAATGCTGAACAAACGGATGCAATAAATTCTGCATTTCTCTGTAGGAATTGAGTGCTTGTCTCAGGTCTGCATTGGAAGAATCACTATCCACTACAGTTGGTGTAGTAAGGTCCCTCACATGCTGTAGTAGAAGGAATTCTCATCTCTCCCAAGAAAATCCTAATAATCATGCTCCAGAGCAACTTGTTGTAGGGCTCTTCCGTCCTGCTCCTGAAGGTGGGCACAACACAGCCAAGGACCCAGGAGTCAGTGGACAAAATAGGACAAGCAAGACGCCTGGTTCTGTCAGAGTATTGAGATACCTGGGCTCTTGCTTCCCTGTTCCTGATGCTGTTTGTGTGATGAGATGAAAAGCCAAGAGACCTGGAGATAAAGTTCAGCAGTCCAGTGAGTTCAACCACCTGATCTGCTTGCTTCTTTCTTCAGGCACCTCAGCACCATCGCTGAGGATCTCTCATTGCATTCCTTGCCAGTTGTGGCTTCTTACTGACTTTCCATTAAATCAGCTCAGTGTGTTTTCATACACTTCTGCCCCAAGATGCCAGTGATCTTGCCCATGTATTTACTCATCTCAGGGTCTGAGAAGAAGCAGTAAAATTACTCAAGTCAATTTAGGACTGGGGGATCTTGACTTCCCAAGGAGTTTGCCTGCTGCTAGCTGAGACCCCAACTTCATTAGTAAGGTATGATGATGATTCAGGTAAACCCAAGTGTTCTGCTGACTTGTTATACCAGCTCATGTTTCTGCCCTGTGCCTTTCCAAGTTGCCTGACTGGACAGGTACCAGTTCACACCAGCTTCCTTTGAAGCTTTAATTCGCAGCCTGGATGCACAACTACACCCAGGACCACAACTGGGTTTACAAGGCCTGGGAAAAGACTGTAGAAATGGATGTATTTTGCTCTCCTCCCACACTACCCTGCAGAGCTCAGGGCTACAGTTTAGCACTGGCAAGTGTGAATGTGGTCCATCTGAACAGCCTGAGTGATGAAAGCTCTGGGTGGGAATCTGCATGTCCGGTTGGGTTGGAGCGTGCTAAGAACAAGAACAGGGATCTTAAAAGCTGACTTTATCAAGAGGCATATACATTCAGATCTCTAATCCTTTTTTCCCAGCCTCTCCTGCCAAACATAGGAAACTTTTGCCTTAGACCCCCTGGCTTGCCATTCCTCCACAGGTTGTATTCACCAATAGAAGGGAGGAAGAAACATGAAACAAAATCTGCATATTTTTATGGCCAGCTGCAGCCAGAACAAGATGTCTTCATTCTGACATCTCTGCTGCTCAGATGTGCTTCTGGATGTCTCTGGTACATGACTGGCAAACAGGCACTTTTCCCATGACAAGCTGTGCTTTCCTGTAACATGGCCACATCTCTGCTGTACAAATCTGCTTAGGATTTTACAGATCTTTTACAGGCTGATCAGTCTCATGTGACCTGAAGATGGGCATGGGACAACCATTTAATGTTTTTTCGCTAAGTTTTTATTGAAAAAATCCATTATCATTTCAATGAATCTAATGCAACATTCAGGACATTTTGAGTCTATCTCTGACACCTTCAGCATTTTTGCTGTTAACATCTGTGGTGATGTTTTCCAACGATGCCATAATGAGGAGGCGAACTGTAACTCTTATAGTCCCCACTGCTGCATCTTTCTTCTTCTCTAGTGTGGAGTAGCATTATTGAAACTCACCTAAATGGTCACATACAGCTGATGCTCCCATAAAGAAACTTACCTAAACTAAAGTCAAGGGTATATGGAGGACAGTCAGAAGCTGATTTGGTTGAAACATTGAAAGCCAATATCTAGAAACCCCTAAAATCAATTCCAAAATCCCACTGGCTCAAATAAGTGAATTTGTGAATAAAGACCTGTTTCAGTCATCTGACAGCAGCCCTTCCATTGACTCCAGTAAGGTTTGCCTCAGACCCCTTTCTTACCTGTTTCTGTGTCTCAACATGCAACATGTGAAGGCCTTCAGAGTCTGAACATGGTCTTGTATCTGGATGCAATAAAATCTGCAATAAGAGCCTTATGGTGTCTCTTGTGTAATGCTCAGCTTTAAACAATACATTGGGGGAAGACTTTTTATCTCTATTCTGTAGGAAGCAGGGATTAAAGTGGGTTGCAAGACTTCTCTTAAACAGAGAGCTTGAGGGGGTGGGACTAATAAAGCTGAGCATGATAAGTGTGGGTCCATGACTAAAGAGAAATCTACATTTCAACTATAGTATGCAGATAAGGCTGCTTGGCAGGGCTGTAAGATAATGCCTTGCTTCTTCTGGAAATTAAATGTATCATTAACAACAGTTCTAAAAGAGGAGGAGGAGAAGGAGGAGAAGGTGGAGGAGGAGAGAAGAACCACCAAAGAGCAACAGTTTTTAGCCAGATGATGCATTTCCCATGTAGTACAGGAGCTGTTATA
Organism: Lycocorax pyrrhopterus obiensis; assembly: GCA_014706295.1. Lineage (NCBI taxonomy): Eukaryota > Metazoa > Chordata > Aves > Passeriformes > Paradisaeidae > Lycocorax > Lycocorax pyrrhopterus. Next base: position 15,650,917 of record JACSVZ010000002.1, on the reverse strand, counting down.
TTCTGGCACCCTCTCCTAGTATTGGCCAGGAATGCTTTGGTAAAGCTGGGAAGGCAGATTTCCACATCTCATTGCAAGAGACATGAAACAACCCCCCAGGCAGATTTCCACTGGCAAACAAGCACGATGCAGCATAGAAATAAATAAATAAATCACTATTAAATCATGCTGGGAAGACTATCATGGCTTGGCATGTGGGCATCTCTATCTGGAGGAGCCAATGCTTGTCAAGAGAAAACACAAGAAATTCCCTACCTAACCTGCTTTCAGGGGCTACTTATTGTAGTGACAAGGTCCAACAAGGATGAAACAAACTAAGTAACATTTCTAAAAGCTTGAACAACCATCTCACCCCATTGAAGAGCATTGCACCTAGGCCCCAGTTCCAGAAAAACTTTCAGTGTTTTGGATCTGGCAGCAGCAGACTTCAGGAGCCCAAGATTCAGGCTTGAAATCTCTTCCTCTAAGATGGGAATAGTTTGATCCAGTTTCTGGGGCTGGCTGTCTTTACCTAAACTAGGAAACACCTATTGTGTGCTGAGATGTGCACCCTGGTGTGATCTCAGCCTCATGCTTAGGCACATAATATGGAAATGCTTCTTCCAGTGGGATGATCTTTAAGTAGCACCCTGCCTACTTGTAGAGGATGATAGAGCTGGGAACACTCCACGGGGCTAATCCTGCAAAATCCTTTCTAAAAGCCAGTTTTGGTGCTCATAAACAATTTAATGAATTTGACTTTTCAGAGCCATTGTGTGTCCTTAGCAGACTCCTTTCTGGGCTTGTTAAATTTTGGTGCTGTTTCATAAGAAAGAAAGAAAAAATATCAATGAGGTGGCAGCAAAGGCTTGGGGAGATTTTAGTCATGTGTGTAAATACTTGATTGGGTTAGTAAAGAAGTCTGAGACAGCCTTTTCTCAGCAATGCCCAGGGACAAGACAAAAGGCTATGGGCATAAATTACAATAGAAGCAATTCCACGTAAACATAAGAGAAAACTTGTTTTGCTCTGGAAGGGGTCAAACGCTGGAGCAGGCTGTCCAGGGAAGTTGCAGGATCTCCATCCTTGGAGATGTGCAAACTCCAACTGGACACAGTCCCAGACAACATGCTCTAGCTGACCATGATGCCAGCAGGTGGTTGGATTGGATGATCTCCAGAGGTGCCTTCCAACCCCAGCTGTTCTGCAATTCCAGGATTTTCTGATGGGTGAGATGCTGACCTCTCCAGACCATCTGGGATGCTGGATGTACTGTGCAGCCCAACTAGCAGCCCACAGGTTTGCCTTCTCATGTAAAGTGTGTCTGACCCAGTGAGGTTCTTGGGAGACACCAGGAATGGCTTCCAAAGGGACCAAGCCGTGGCTCTTTTTCCTTGGCAGAGGAGCCCGAGCCCCTAGAAAGCTGGCCCGCTGTGCCAGGTGCTGGCAGTGATCCCGAGCCTTGCGCCCGAGGCAGTCTGAGCACTGTTTTTAAGATGAAAGGGGCAGGGCAGAGCTCACCCCGCCTGCCCAGGCACAGCCGTGCCTTGCCCCGCAGCCCTCTCCCCAGCAGGGCAGCTGGGATGGGGCAGCTGAGGCAGATGGAGGCAGGTGCTGCCTGTGGTCCATCCGGTAGAAACACCATCCAGGAGTGCCATCTGCTGGGTCCTGGCTGTGCAGCCGTGGGAGCTCCTGGAATTGCCCTCGCACAGGTACTGGGAGGCAATGGAGAGCTTCAGCTCCCAGCAGGCTTTCTTCTTTCTTCCCAGGCTGGCTGGGCATGCCTCTGCCGAGGGCCATGAGGGAGCCTGTGCCAAAGAAGAGCTGGCTGGTTTTATACAAACTGATAGTCACTGAAATGAGAAATAACAAGAGTTAGTCCAAGGAAAGCATGCTTTTTAAATCATTACTCCATCATGCTACTCCATGGAACCGAGAAAATCACCCCAGGGGCTTTCAGCTCCTCCCAGCTGAGTGGCTAGGATGATAGAGTGGGAGCACTCTGCGGTGTTAATCCTGTGAAATCCAGTTTTTATGTTCGTAAACAATTTAAATACCTGTAGCATTTTCAGAGCTATTGCATTTCTACAGCATGATCCATACTAGGCCCAGTAACAAGGTCCCTTCTGATGTGGCACCCTACAGAGTGTCAGATATGGAGTATCAGATTCCCCATCTCTCCTCCTAATCACTGCACCCCAGGCCAGGCACTGTCTGTGGTAGATCTTGGTGAGGGAAGAGTGGATCATGAGTGCCACAGCGTGGGGAAGAAATCCTGTATGGTTGCTGCCCAGAGGCACGGAAAGCTCACAAGTGAAATCTCTGGCAATTATCAGTGATCTGCATTTTTTACTGACTTGTGCACCATCGAGACTGGTGATTCATCCCCTTCTGGTTTTACAATCACTATGTCTAAGCAACAAGTTGGAATCCAGGGATGGTATTCAGGACAAGTCTCTGATCTGCAGTCCTTGGTTTGTCAGCACTACCCTGGCCATGTGGTTTAACACCTAAGAGGTCTTTTACTGAGAAAAATGGCCATGTTGGTCCGTTTGGTCCCAAATTCTGTGGCTCACTCCATGGACAGGCTGTGACTTTATTGCCTGCAGTTCTTTGACAGAAAGTCCAGGTCTCAGACTGCCGTCTTGGAGATATTTTCTTGGGGAAAAAAAGAAGAAATAAAAAAAGCATTTGTGCTGACAAAGAGGGAATAGTCACAGATAGAGTTATCATAGAATCATAGAATGGTTTGTGTTAGAAGGGACCTCCAAAGATCATCTAGTCTGACATCCAAAAAAATTACTGCTGGAGACACGGTGTGCACGTTCCCACTGGTGAGCCTCCAATCAGCTGTGGGTAGCCAGGTGTAGAGACCTGACCAAAGCTCTGCAGCCTGCTGCCAGCCCTTTGCCACCACCACTGTCACACCCCCAGCAAAGGGGATGAGGACCCCTTTTTTACCAGCTCATGGGGAGCTACTCTCAGCCTGTCCCAAGAGCTTGGGACAATATGAGCAGTGGAAAGGAACTGCTAAATCTTTCTGAGGGCAAGAAACAAGATTTTTTGTGGTCTTTTGGAAAAGGACTACATAAGATATGCTGTGCTGGTCTACATATGATTGCCCCCCATCCCTGAGAGAGTGGTGTTCACACAGAAAAAACCCTGACTGTGTGTAAACAAGAATATTTCCAAACCAATGAATAATAGACCCCATTTGGAAATTATATCTAATTAAAACGTTTCAACAAGGTGTTAAAGCAATGTGGCTTTGGCCAAATGTGCATCAGCAGCAGATAAGAGGTATCTGGATTAATGGCAAAAGTAGAGGGAATATTCTTCCATACAATACTGAAATATGTCTATTTAGTGAATGTTTCAAGTACTAAACCACTGTGCACACTTTCTTATCACTTGTGCCACCAAGATTTTTATTCTATTGATACATCTCATTTTAAATAAAAGAAGTCCATTCTTGACTCACTGCTTTTATTATTTTACAGGAATTAGAGCTGTGAAATCGCAGTTCCAGTTTTTAATGAAATGAAATATTCTGTTCTCAAATGAATAGTTTGAACTGGTTTATGCTGATGTAATCTAGACTAAATCCTGTGTTTATAGAAGCTCAGTGACATGTAGGCTTGTATCAGACATTGAAACAGGATCTTTCTCCTGTTTTTGGTTTCAGTGTCCTGCCTTCAAGTCAATTGCTGGTGGGTACTGGACTGAAATACACACCAAAAAGACCCTGATATAGCAAAGTTACAGGGTCTGGTTAAGCTTATGCCTGCTTTTCTGAGTGCAGAAAATGTGTAGCAAGGTGTTTCACCAAACTAGACCCCAAATAAACTCTTCAAGTGATGAGGTAAAGCACAGACAAATGAGGGTGGGTGAGAGGGAATTCTACCCTTCTTTTCTGTAGGGTTTATGGGGGCAGAGATCACATATGATCCAAAAGTTCCCCAGACAGGAGGAAGGTGATCAGCTGGCACAGAGGGCTGGTATCACCAGCCCTGAGCTGAGCTGCATGAGGACAAATCCTGGCTCTCACTCGCTGTTGGAGCCTGGGCTCTGTACAAACTGGGATGCTGTCCAAACTGGGGTGCAGGGCAGTAAAAACAAGGGGGTAATGCAAGGTAGCTCTAAGCATAGTTAAACATTTTCGCTCCTGCTATGTTCTCATTTGAAAGTGTGGTTTTTATACGGGTCATTTTCCCTTCCCAGAAAGTACCCTAATTGGAGGGACTCCCTCCACCAGCAAAAAACCCCAGAATGACCCATAGAATGAAACTCTTGACCTTGAATGGACATGTTCTTTGATGAATAGAGTGTTAATGAATTTTGGTTTCCATTTTCCATCCTGCTCTGAATAATGCCCATGTTTCTGGCATTGCCAGACATTTTTCCCACCTGCCCTCTTTGAGGGCACAAAAGAGATTTGAGGGCAGGAAATCTCTGGATCCAGAGTTTTGAGGGGAGCACAAATATTACAGGAAGACACAGCAGGCTTGTATAAAAATGCTTCAGCTTAACATCCCTGGACTTTTCCACTGTATCACAGAACACCAGCTGATTAGTAGAGATGATACAGAAATAACTTCTGAACTCCTGGCACCCATTTCTGGCCATGGTACAGTGGGAAAAATGCTAATGACAAAATGGGAACATATAAGCATGGAAATATTACAGCCATTTTCTACAATGTGTCCCAAAGAAATACTCCTTGCTGAAAAATGTTTTTGAAAGGTAAAAATTGATTTGAAGCTGAGTTGACATCCCCAACAGAATAGTAAAATGTGGTGTCAGAATTACAAATAAAAAGTGTTACTTTATAGAGTAGTGGATTTGTTTGCTGGCTTTGTGTATTCTGTTTAACACAGTCCTTTTAGTGATGTTTCCTGATAGTCATGCAACTTCCTGGCGACATTTTTTGTTGTTGTTTTTCTTCTTTTAAATAAATCAACAGTCAGGCTACTGTCCCTGTCCTGTGGAACAAAGCTGAATGCTCTGAGTTTGTCTCTGGGCTGTTTACACGAATGACTTCAGAGGAAATGTTCTCACATTGGCATTGATTGAGCCACAAAGGTTCATTGAGATCAGACTGAAAAGTGGACACTGTGAAGCCTGCTCCAGCTGTCCCCCTGGCACCATTAGGAAGAGTACTTCCGAATTGCTGGTGGAGTTCTAGGAGGTGGATTCAAAGGAAGGCTGGATTTACCTGAGGTGACTCCATATGCTTTGTTAAGACAGTTCCTTAAAAGTCCCCCTGAGAAGGTCCAACAACTGAAATCTCTAAACCAGGCTGCCCACAGCAGATGATGTGTGTGCACATTGCATGAAGCCTGCCACCCAATGAAGGTGACTGGAAGGAGTGGGAGGATTGGTGGAACAGGCTGGAGCACAGGCTGCACACAGACTTCAAACACAAAGCTAAGCAAGGCAAGCATTGGGCTCAGCACAGCGTTTCCAAGTTGCTCTGACTTTACCTTGTATGTAATGAAGCTGTTGTTGTTACACATATCCAGATGTTTAACTTTATTCTGCAGGTTGCCTCTTTGGAAAAGCTAATCCCTGTTGAGCTATATGCAGTATGCAATGTGCAGAGGTGCACGAGGTATAAATCAGGGATGAATTCACCCCTTTCCTCCTTTCCTTGTGAAAATACTGAGTGTAGCCCTCTCTCCCCCATTCAGACTCTATTCAAATGAAAAACAGTCATGACTGGAAATGAGAGTGCTGTAGGTAATAACAACACCTGAGCTACCCCAGCATTGCATTTGAGGAAGCAGCAGCATTTACTTTGTGGCTCTGAGGGCATCTAGGGTCCTGCTGTTCCCACACTATCACAACTTTGCACCTCTTGAATCATCTCTTAGGTCCAGATACCTCTCCTGATGCCATGGAGACACCCTCGCCTTCTTTGAAAATTATTTACTGAGTAATAGAAGAAGGTTGTGTGCACCTAATGGAAGCATTTTGCAGCCAAGTCAGCTGACGTGGGCACAGGGACTGAGGTAACTTGCGTCTTTTTTGCCTTTCTGTTTGATGTTTTTGTCACAGGGCTCTTCTGGTTCTCCAACTGTTTGGAGTATTTGACACAGCCCCAGGGGAGAGAAATGAGGTCTCTGGAAGCAGAGTCTGCAAAAATTGCATGTATGCAGGGCAACCAGAAAGCCAGGGCCACCAAGATCCTTGGAGCATCCCCTGCAGAGAAGGATCAGCTGCAGGTATGTGACTATGGCAAAAGAAAAAGCCTTGCCCCTGAGCCCAGAGGTCCCTAATCCTCAGGTGCTGCTGTGTCTCAATGTGTCTAGAAATACTACTGACGCTATTTTAACTTTGCAAAGCCCATCAGCGTGCCAGAATCTGGAGGGAGGTTAACATCATGTCCCTCACTTGCCTCTGGGATCCATGAAGAACCCCCAGAAACTGGCCCAATGCATGTGATTTGAGAGTGTACAGACTTGAGGTTCAAAGGTTTCCTTTGAACTGCCAGCCATTACATTAAAGGACGACAGGATAAAACAAGCACACAGCCAGAGACAGCGATTTTCATTCAGTCTCAGATACTGTGGCACAGCACACCAAGGTGAGCTCATCAGACATACTCATCTTGGCAAAATACAGTTTCCTAGTAAAGCAGATATTTTTCTTAAAGTACATGACCTACTCAGATTTTCCTTTGAAGAAGGAAATTTGGGAACGAGGAGTGAGGCTGGCCCAGTGCCTGCACAAATGACAGGGCTCCTGCCATACTCTGCAGGTGGCTCTGGGCTAACGGAGGTTTCGCAAAGCCAAGGCTCTCCTCAGCTTACATTAAGCCTCCCACAGTATCTCCCTATACTGCAGCTGAAAATCCTGTTCTTGAGAAGAACTTATTGATTTGGCAGAGGATTAGAAGATGAGGCAGCATACCTATGTCCTGACTCACCCACATGGCAGAAATCTTGCATTTCCTGTGAGACTTGCTATCACAGTCAATGCAGTTGACATTTTAGCTGAAGACTCCTCGAGAGCTTTCAATGTCTTTTTGACACTCTGATGTAATACTGCCCTTCAGATAACCAAAATTTGCAGCATCTACAGCTCATAAATCACTGGTGTGAGAATTATTAATTAGGAGACATTCTAGAGAACCAAATGTCCAGGAAGATGCCTGCTGTATTTTTATTTGCATGCAACCATGAACAATTTTATCTTCTACATAACTGAAATACCCCAAATGTTTCACTCTGGCAGCAGGGCACATATGGCAGAGACATTTAATGTCAGTACAGATTTAATGCTATGTTCAGATTTCAGATTTGAACTTCTGCTGCCTTATATTTCAGTGATATTTTCTCTCAGGCAAACTAGAGTCCATGTCTACCATCTGGAAAACCCTAAGTGTCTGCCAAGTGTAACATGGATGAGAAAAGAATTGGTTGCCAAGAGAAATTGGGAAGTAACATCAGCAAATCCAGCAAGATCCTTGAGAGACTTGTTCCCTCACTGACAAACTCTGTAGCACAATGAGCAGTGGCTGGCGTGAAAATGTGGAAGCTCCAGCACTTATACTGGTGCACTTGAGGGGGACAATGTAGGTTGCAGCCACAAGCTGATCATCTTGGCTAGTGATGTTCAGCCTTTTATTTTGATTTTCCTGTACCAGCTAAGCAAAAAGAAAGTAAATAAGCTGGCAGACATTTCATATAAAGACAGAAATTATGGGGTCTCCAGGCACCAGAACAGAGAGCTCTGTTGTATTTTCTTGAAAGATTGTTATTTTTCCAAATTAAATAGTGCATGAAACTTTCAATGTCAAAGCGCTTGTGAAACAAGTTTGTGTTTTGTGTTTCATTTCATAAAAGTTATTAAGGAGAAGGGTCGTGTTAGTCCTTCCTCTCTCTCTACCTCGGAAAGAAATTCCAGGGTTGGTTGTTGCATTTCCTGGGGAGAGGAGTGTTGCAGGGGAGAGATCAGTGAAAACCGCAGCAATCTTGGAAAAAGTCTTTTTGTGTATCTGGTGTCTGTACATGGAGCGAACCAGACTTTCCCAATTAGGACCGTGACATGGGTGAAATAAGCAGTTCTTCTTTCTCACAGATAGCTGTAGCCCCAGTTCATTAATCAGCCATCACTCAGACAGGCTCCAGCAAGGAATGCTGATAGCATCGCGGCCGGAGCGCGGAGGCTGCGGCGGGGAGCGCGACGCTGACAGCGCCCTGTGCCGCAGCTCCCACCGCAGGGGCTACCGGCATCAAACCCTGCCACGGCTCAGCACTTTTCCATATCCTAAAGGTGAACTACAGGCGATCTCAGATCTGGCTCTGAACTTTTAAACAAAGGGACCTTTAATGTCTCAACAGGACAGAGCCAGAAGCCCCTCCAACCTATATGAAAGGCTGTCATAATTAAAACCAAACAGAAACCGTCTGAATTCCTTATTAAGGACACTTACTAGAACAATTTTAACCCCTGAGTAGCATAGAAAGCTTTTAATGTTCACAGATGTTGATAGGAGGGTATACACAAAGGCTTTCCTGGCCAGTGCCGCGGGGCCACATTCAGAGCTGGTGTAAATGGAAGGGTGGGATCCTGTGGCTGTGGCTGTCCCAAAAATGTGGCTTGTTTTAATGCTTTTCTTTGATCATCTTTTCCAGTGCCATTCTTTGTCACCAAAGTAGAGGGGGAAAAAGAAAATTCAAAAAAATCCCAAACAAAAACCAAATTGCAACTATGTTTCCTTATTTGAGAATTAGCTTTCTGGGGTTTTTTCACTCATCAGAATTGGACAAATTCCTGAAATGTTTATCTTCATTTTCTATTAGGCAGAAAAAAATTGTAGGAGGACATCCTGCCACTTCTCATGTGGTATTAACAGATCTGATACAGTTAATTCATGTGTTATTCGTGGATAAACATAGATAAACATTCAGTCTACAAAATTACTAAATTTCCTTATACATAGGAACAAATTTATATCAAACATTGTTTTCTCTGTTGCCAATCCACAAATAAATTCAAATACCCTTCTAAGATAATAGCATTTCCAGTATTCTCTTGAATGTGAAATTTAGGTTTCAGGAACAGTCACGGTAAAGCTCATTCAGTAATTTTCTTAGGCATGAAGGCAGTTAAAGAAATTGTAAACTTCGTTCAAGAAAAACTTGATCCATTAATCAATTGAGAATGTGAGGGTGTCATTAGTTCAAGAAAATTCATATTATAACTCTTTTTTTTCTCTGCATTTTTAGTATGAGGAAACAGTGTGAACTGAAAATAAAGAAAGATTATGCGTGAGTGTTTGTGTATACATGCCTGCATATGTCTCTATGTGTGTGTATGCAAATATTCCTAATTTCTTATATCAAGATTTTTTAGTTGCATAACTTCAATTGAAGAAAGCTGTAAAATTATAGTAATTGAAGAAAATTATAAAATAATAATAATAATAACAATGACAATAATAAAGAAGAAGAAAAAGAAGAAGAAAAAGAATGATAATAAAGTAATATCAATTTGCCAGGTAAAACAGACTGTGTATGAACTTCCTTTCAGAAGTTTTATCTGAAAATCCCCTTCAAATATAAACCAAAGTGCTGCCTTTAACCTCTACATCAAAATTACTTGAGTTCAGACAAGCCCCAACAATCCTTCCACAATAAAGCACTGTTCTTAATAGATAAGGACATGGATGAAACAGACCGTTGTGACTAGAAAAAATCCTGACACTGCAAAAGAAATGCCAAGGCATTTGCAGAAAATAAAATTCCAGGCAAAGTCAAAGTATGGTTGTCAACATAGATCATTTTCCAGTAACACGGTTCAGTGCCATTGCCATTATATGCAGCTGAAGCCAATGTCATCCCCAAAATATTTATAGTGCATGAAGGAGAGTTGTTGTAGGCCAGAAAAAAATCACTTTCAGGCAAGAGGTGCAATTATGCCTTTTGCAAGCCTTTTGCACTGCCCGTGCTGGTGCCTGCAAATTCATCAAGGGTTTGGTGCTGGCTGGCCCAGTGCAGAGTGGTGCCAAGCAGGAGTCTCTGGTCTAGATAAAAGGGTGCAGCAGCTGATGCCAGCCCCTGGTCCCTGTGCTCTGCTCTAAGTGGCATTGAAATGCACTTCCAAAAACACGAACTCAGCATTGCCTAGTGGCATATACCTACCTGACAGAGTTCTACATATCCCCTGGGAAAGGACAAATGGCATCTGCACCTTGGCACAGGCTGCACGGGACCATCCGTGCTCCCATGGGGATGCTGTCCTGCGAGCACAGGACCCACCAGCTGCCTGTGCCTTTGGCTCAGTTAGAACTTTCTTCAAAGCCTGAGCTGATGCTTCAGGAGGTCTCATCAGATGCAGGCATGAGTCTGGCTGACTTCAAAGACCCACTGGAAATGTCATGAAAGTACCTATTTTTAGGCTGCCATCAGGTGTGCTGTGACGCCACCCAGTCAGCTTCAATGCAAGTGAGACCTCTTACTGTTTCCAGTCATGATGACACATTTAGAGATGCTGATCTCACGAGATTGAAATGATGGAAAAGCGAGAGAAAAGCAGTTTTACCTGAAGGATGATACACATTGAAATAAGCTTTCTCTTCCCAGAAGTGGCAGATGGCTTATTACCCTCAAGGTTTTCCTCAGAGAACCTCACTAGTGTCCTCAGGACCAATTCAGCTGACTCATCCCTCAGCTGGAAACAGGATGGTGGTGAGGTACACTGAAATCTGAGTCCTCAGAAAAGTTGCATAACTGAGATGTTTTCACCAAGCTGACATGGCTCTAGAAGCAATGGACAGCCTATCCCTACCCTTTCCATCCAGCTGGCCGCGTCCAATGGGAAATCTTTGTGCCCAATTGTGGCACTAGTCCTTGTCAAAGGGACACACCTATTCCTTGGTTAGACAGACACTAAGGCTCCCATTGGTACCCCAAGGACAAGCTCTGCTCTACAGTGTCTGCCCACTGCCATTGCTGGGCATGGTGGAAAAATATTCCCATAGCGTGTGGAAGACTGCTTAAAGTGGCACAGTGATACATTTCATCGTAAAACAGAAATTAAAGGAAGAGCTTAGAGTTCATAAATAGTCTAATTAACCTAAATCCTTTATTTTGCTTTAGTTGTAAGAAGCTCTGGATTCTCAGCTACTTTTTCTTGCCAAACGAAATCTTTCTTGCTGCTTCATTACTGACCCACCAAAGTTAAGTGGTGTCATTTTTATTGAAAAAACATGGTCAAGTGTGTTACAAACTGAGAAGCAGTAATGTAATTTGCTACCGCTCTGCTTCAAGCGCTAAGAGAGAACACAAACAAGTTTAGCTGAAAAATGAAGACTGCCAAAAGCTGTGTTTCTGCTCTGTATTGACTGGGTTTTGGAGATGAAAGAGAGAGAACACTGTATTTTGAAACCAAAAAGGTTTATAAATAAAAATCAAAATCTGCCTGCTGTGAAGCATTTAGTTAGTACTTTCCTGAATCTATTGTTGTGCTGGCTCTGTCATGGGGCCGATCTTTTCATTTTGTTTATATTTTCCTAATGCAAATTGTGACTTCTACCCTGGGAACATGACAAAGTCTTTCTTCACAAATGCAAAGAAGACAGGAAACTCACGGTTCCCACAAAGCAGCTTTGACTCTGACTAGATGTGATAATTTTGTTAGCAAGATCCTAGACATCAGAGTATGGATCAGTGAGCCAGACTAGTAAGCTACAGGGGCTCCTGTCCACCCATGGAAAGTGTCTCATCTGAGCAGGGTCCAGTCTGTGCTTTGTCACCTTGGGCCAAGCTGTGAAGCTTTTCCTTGCTTGGTGCGAGTTTCACAGAAGCAGATACAGGATCTTCGCCTTTGTTCCAGCTCTGAGAGCTCCAGAATAAGGCTCCTGGCCATTTGTCTCCAGCCAATACCAGGAGATGCATCAGCTTGTGCAAGTGGCAGCTCAGCCCCTCTAGTCCCTGCTGTGCCTGTGGGCAGTGCGGACACCCTGAGCCGGCCCATGGGACACCAGCAGCAGGACGCCAGCAGCACCACCCTCTGCAGAGCAAACCACCCAGCTTCACCCAGCTTCTTGGGAGGGTCTGGCATCCTGCGGAGCTTTGTGCTCTCCTGTGCCCTGACCTGTGTTTATCTGCTCTGTGTAGCAATGGTGGCAGCCACCACAGTTGGAAAAAGCCTTCAGCCGTTCCAAAGAGCACGTTTCCTTGTGATGCTACCACAGTCCCTTTGCTGGTATCCTTAAGGGCTGGATCCCTGTTTTAAAGAAGGCCTGCAGACCCTAGAGTTGTATCATTACCTGCCCTCGCCGTGCTGTCTTCCAGCCCTTAATCTCTTGTTATTGCTGACAGATGGTGCTACAAAGGAGCAAGCTGAGAAGGAAGCACACTCACATAATATGCGTTGCAATGAAGGAATTGCTGGGATTTATAGTTAGCATGTTGGGAGTTGAGCCCTTCTAAACCAAGGAAAGAAAAACAGATCCAAGGCAAAGTAGTCAAGGCTGGATACTGACAGTGATTCAGCTTTTCCTCTAGCATGTGATGGTGTGTTTTCATAAAAATGTCCAGAATTATCTTCTCCATGCCCACCTTCCTAAATGCATTTGAGAGAGAAGCCTATGCATTCACAGGTAACAGCTTTACCAAGTGGGTCAAACAAAAACAGGAGCCTGGAAATTTTCTTTAGGAACAAATTGCTCTCCATCTAGAGTCAGATTGGGGCAAAATATAAGTAAAATCTGAATTAGAAGTCACTGGGCCCATTAGTTGCCTGATTTTGTCAGTCAGAGGAACTCAGCTCTAAGTGCTTGCCTTTGCTTCATGCCTCAGTTTCATTATGGACGGAAATGTGTAAATTGCTCCAGCAAAATGCAAACCCATGGAAATATTTTTCTAAAAGTCTGATCATTAGACAAATGAAATAGAAAGTTTGGTGAAATGGGACCTAATTACTTATGTCTATCATACATGGGAGAATTTAAATGAAAAAGTAAATTGCTGAAATGAACAATAAAGCAACCCTTTGTTCAGTATTAGAAATAGGCAGCTGGGACCTAATTATACAATGCAATTTCTGAGTAAGTGAATCCTGCAGGAATAAATGTTGTGCAAAAATAAATCTGCTACATAGAAAGTAATATATGAGTTAGAACATAAAGGATTTGGACTTCTAACAAAAAAGGTATTTCAAGACTGATACCAATGTTGGCTGTCATTCAAAGCCTACCTATTGAAAAGAAAATAATAGATTAATAACATGAAACATTACTGAGCAGATGATGCCAGTAGGACTGGGAACAAGGAAATGCCACAGGTCTCACCTCCTGCAGGAGGGCTCTGATGCCCATTATGAGCTGTCAGAGTTCAGATTCCACACGAGGCTGGGGTCTAAAATGCCCTCCTTACCCCTTCTGTGTTGGGAGCTGAGGTGAGAGAGTGCCAGGCTGCGTGATGGAGGAGCAACTGGTACCTCCAGTGCAGTACCTGGCTTCAGGGAGCTGAGGCTGGAGCTGCCCAGACCAGGCTGTGCTTCCTAGCACTCATCCTGAGTCCAGTACAGTGCACAGCAACTCCTGCCCAGCTGGAACTTCCTTATTCCTCTCCTGGAAACCAAAGCCTGGGAATGGGAGACACTGGCCAGGACTCACATCTTAGGGAGCACTGAGCCTCTGACATGCTTTCTGCATGGGGCAAATGCGTGGAGGATGCCTTAGTTGCCTTTCATGGGTTTAAATCTAGTCTCATAGTATTTCCATGCCTGCAGAAAGAGAAAGAAAGAAAGAAAGAGGGATATCTTTTGTCAGTTCATTCCCAGGCTCTTAAGTCATGGGGTTAGGGGTGCGGTACTAGGCAGCCAACATTTCTGCAGCAGCAAAGATGAAAGTCAGACAAAATAATCCAAAGAAGTGCTTAACTGTGACTATTAAGTCCCAAAGGATTTATCAGAGTTTACTTTCCTCTGACTTCTAGGAGAGACTTCAACTGAAGTCCATTAAGCAAATTAAAAAGCAGAAGGAAAATAAACACAGATTAATGGAGATAAGAATTTTATGAAGAAAAGGAAACAGCCAGACCTTGTGACAAAGCTCCTGGCCTGCTATTCAGGTTTTAAGGCCCCCAGACCTTATAAATGGAAGAGATTATTCTCTTCATGTTGCCCTGCTGGTAGTCGTAAAAGAGAGTTAATAGAATTTTTTTTCACCCACTGAGAAGTCCTGTAGAAACTCAAGTAATAATATAATCCATAATGTTTCAGTTCAGTGCGTGACATGCAGCTATTTGTTCCTTTGTTTCCAGGCAGGGAATCAGGCTGTAAATCTTGTAGTGACACAGATACTGTACTGGCTCTGTGGCATTTTATCTCCTGCTGAAACTAAAGCCCATCTGAGCAGCTTCCCACACGATTAGGGATTTGCATGTCTGAATAACTAGGCAGGATTTCTCTATTTATTACTTCGACATAATGATCAATATTTAATCCACAGGAGATACTACCAATATGTTTGAAACCTCATTTTGCTTGTTAAAAAACACATTGAGAACAAGAAGATGGGCAAATAATACCATCATGGAGCCTTGTTATTATCTTTAGATAGTTTACATTAATGCAAATGGTCCCATAATGAGGAAGTTCCTTCTGCTGCTCCTTTTCTAAGTGATTTTCTAATTTTCATCAAGTTTGTTAGTGTTCATGGCGAAAAACAAAGAGATAGCAGAATGGTAAAACAAGAGTAAATGAACTTCCACCATGCTGTGTGGACAGGCCCTGGTTCGGCTGTGTGGTGGCACCAGCTCTTGGGGAAAGAGTGGCTTTCATTGCCTCAGCTGGAGACGTGACACATCAGGAGCAAGCACTGACTACTCTGGGATGTGCATAAAACCTCTTTGGGGTCTCACCATAAACTTGAGGAAAATGGGCATGTTCATACTTCTTTTTACTGCCTTGACCTTCTTGCTAATTGTCTTTGCAACATCCAGCCCAGTACCAAAGTGTAATTAGTCTCTTGCCTCTGCTCGTCAATTGATCTGTGTGATAATTCTTTATTTGAAACTTATTCATGGGCAACTCCCTGTGGAAACTGAAAACATTTTGAACATAAGTTTATGGGAGTTTTGTTCATGGAAGGCCTCGGAAACATATTATTCTAAGTGAGAAAGTGATATTTCTCCCTGTAAATATCCTATGATATGAATGGAAAATATAAAATATACCCCTATTTTCACTCTGTTGAGGTGAAGATTTGAAGCCTTCTCTCAGACAAACCTCCTGAACTTGTAGGGTGTGACTCACTGTGTGTGCAGGTGATCGTGTAAAAGGCAAAGGGTGCATGCACACCAGGGCTAAGGGTTAGTGAGTTTAGGTGTGGCTTCCCAAGAGCAATGGGTTCAGTGCACGTCACAGCTTCTGCTCAAAGGCTGACCAGCACCAGGGGAAGAGGCTGAGATGTCTGAGCAGCTAAAGCATGTAGCCCTTCCCTTAGTGAGTCCCATTTGTCAGCTTTCCAGTTCCCATGGAGCCCGTGACCTCTCACTACTGACATCAGAAAGCTGCCAAATGGCAGTGCCTGGAGCTCTGTGTTTTCCACGTCCGCACTGATAGAACCTGTTCCTGGCCCGGGCTGTCCAGCACAGGCCCTGTGTGCGTGCGTGCCTCTGTGCGCAGCCCGACAGGCAGCAGGAGCATCCCGGGGTCACCAGAGCCGGCCGGGTCACTCCCTGCTGGGGAGCTGGCCCTGTCTGGCTCTGCTTGCTGCCTTCCTACACCTCGCTTTACCTTTTGCCCTGGGGATCCCAGTGCGTGGGGACCAGCAGCCCTGCAGGAATAGCGTGTCCCCTGCTGCTGCTGGCCAAAGCAGCGCAGTCAGTGTGAGCTGGCTCACGTGCTCCAGGAAGAGAGGCTGGAAGGTACAGGGGCTACAGCCCCACCAGCTTTGCGGTTCAGTCCCCTCTGCCCACACCCTCTCCTTACATGCCATGTATGTCCCCATGGATGGCAGCTGTGGCACAGTCTGAGTGCCTTCTGCTCCTGGCCAGGGCTCTGCACGGCTGTGGTGACCAATTGACCTGTGGTACAAGAGACAGAGAGTGTTGTTGGTAAGACAGTCTCTGGTGCCAAAGATGTATCGGTTTTGGTGAGGGAAAGAAGCCTCTCTCAGGATGCCTGTTCGGTCGTGATAATGCACCCCAGTTCTGATGCCCTGGTTGGCTTTGGTGTTAGCCACACCCCTGTACTTACGATCGACCTGTCATGTGTTCGGGGTCATTTGCCTCTAGAACCCTTCACGAGCAGCAGCAATAAACTGCTGTTTGTGGAACTCTGTGCAAGGACCCTTCTCAGCTCCTTGCTTTATGTTACTGAAGTCATCCCTGTGCCTGTGTGTTCATGCGTATGAGCCCACAGAGCCAGAAGGGACTCGGTAGCGCACGGCCTTTTAAGAGAGCACTGTCAAGAAGGCAGCTCGGAGCACTGTGGCAGACAGCAATGCCAACTGCAGCATCTTCCAGCTCACCAGCCACTTGTGGTGCACTGGCACCCACAGCCCTTCAGATAACTGCTGTAGGATGGCTTGCAGGGGTACCACAGCACCTCTCCCTCACTTGCAGGGGTACCACAGCCCTCTCCTCCAGAGCTAGCCCCAGCAGCAGAAGCAGCAGCCCAAGCCCTTCTGCTCTGCCTTACTTCACCTTGTGGCTGTGGGGGGCATGCAGGGTCCAACCTGGGCAGCTCAGTGTCTGTGCCCACAAGAAGGTGGGGGTGATGGGTGGCTGGGTCCACTTCCTCTTTCAGTCTGTGCAGAGTGCGGGTAGCCCCACTGACTCCTGAGGCTGGAGAGTGAGACATCACGGCCACTGCCAGAGACATTTCTCCCAGGCACCACCACTGCCCACAAACATTCTCCAGGGTTTCACCTTGGACCTCTAGGCCAGCTCCTTTCCCTTGTCCCGTATCCATCCTTTCCTCTCCTGGGATACTAGTGAAACCAGGGCTTTCTGGGTGTTTTGACTGTGGGTGGAAGACAATCAGTCCTGATTTGGGTGGGTTGTGACGTGGGGCTGGATGAGATAATTGCATCCTGCTGGTTGTGGAGTTAGTAGTTGGGAAAGTGATCGCCCAAGGCTATACTACTACCAGGCAGATCCTACTATTGGCTTGGGGTCTGCCATCAGTGTGGAGCTCCCAGGCAGGCCTGAGAAGGGTTTTGTTGTGTCTGACCAGCAGACATCCTGCTATAAGAGAAGACTGAATGTCTGGGGAGGGCTGCTGATGGACCTCCCAGACCAAACCTTCCTTTTCAGAGACAGAAAATCTCTTTAATTATGCCTTTTTTTTTTTTTTCATAGCAGAGCATGCAGGAAGGGATTGAAATATCATAAGCAGAGGTGGGTCTGTCTCCCATTTTCTCCCCTCCTTCCATCCCTCTCTCATGTGTGATTACAGAGGCAAGCACACCAGTATTTGCCGGAAAACATCCATCTATGGCTGTTGCTGGCCATGTAGAAGCAGATGAGGGTGCCTGCCTGGCAGTGTTCAAGCACGTGAAGCTGAAGGCAGCCTGGCAGTGGGGAGAATGAGCAGCATCCAGCCCCACGACAATGCCTGGGGCTGCTCAAGTGAATTCTGCTCCAGGCTGGTGTCATGCTCTCGAATGAGCTCACGGGCTGTGCTTCTCTCCATGCAGATCTGCTGTTGGGTTACATATCTGAAGACACTATCTGTGTCAAAACAGCTGTGAGAAACCCACAAGGACTGAATGCCTGGTGAGGGGCTTTGGAGACAGTTTCTTTGGCAGGGCTCACGTGTGCTTCTGAATGGGCATGGCTACCCTTTGCCAGACTGTCACGCAAAAGCAGCACAGCCTCTCTGGAGAGGAGGAACCCACAACTGCAGGGCTTTGCAAATGGATGGGAATGAGCAGACAAACTTCCCCTGCTCAGCCTTTGCAAAACATCTCACAGGAGAAACTAGGGAGGAAGATAGAGAGAAAAAGTGTTACAGAAAAGTATCTCAGGTGAAAAATAAATGTCCAGTAAACAGCACGTCAGCTAGCAGGCAAGCCCTTGAAGATTTCTCTCTGTCATAGGCTTTCAGAGTTCTTCAGAGAGCTCCCTTCCAAACTTTCCCTCTCTTATCCTAGCTGGAAGCACTTTGCATAGGAGCAATTCTTTCCAGAACATCTGAGACTATTAATCAATGAAATACTCTGATGAATCTGCACATCAGGACTTGTTTGGTCCAGGCCTGAACCATCTCTGGGGCTCTGGGCGGCTGTAAGGTAGGAAGACTGTGAAGGCGCAGTAACCAACAGGCTGAGAAAATGGAAACGGGGGGAGAAGACAATTCCAATGATCATATAAACATGTGGTTGTCTGAAGTCCTGAGGCATTTTGTGGTGTTATCCACTGAAACCTGAACACATTCCAAGTTGGGGGACAAGATTCTGCCTTCAGATTTCCCCTCCCCACCATTCCAGCTGGACTTCTCACCGAGTTTGTGTCCTGTGGCAGGGCTGGTGGAGCCTGGCTCACTGTGAGAGCAGCCTTGTTGCTGTGCCGAGGCGAGGTGAGTCATTTGTCAGCACACATGGCCAGTGGGCTCAGGGCCCCTGTGGTGAGCTCTGCACGGTCCCCTGCCCACTCAGCACACTGTTCAGCTGTGCTGTCCCAGCAGAGCGGGGACCCTTGCAGCGGCAGGACCTGCCATTCCAATTCATTGCTCCTGGCCAGAACTTAGAGAGAGCTCAGGTGGCATCAAGGGACACAACTGCTGTCGCTGATGTTCAGGAAGTGTTGGAGGGTCTGCAAGTCCTTCTCCAGGACTAATGACAGAAGTTGAGAACTCCCTCCCAACACTGGGAGTGGGCCCCTATTAAAAACAGCCTGCTTGTAATGGATATGAATTATACCAGTCTAGTACCTGAATAGTCTCTCTTTGCTTCTTCTGTCCTCAGAGAAGGCTGGACAGTGCACTGCAAGGGACACCTGTCTGAGTGGGTGGAAGGACTGACCTGTGAGGAAGTCCCAGCCCTGCTGTGCTCACAGGGGCTGCCTCTCCTCTGCTGCGCAGGGAGAGCTTCTCCTCGCTGCACAGTGCTTCTCAGTTTCTGTTTGCAAACCCAATGCATTCCACAAGGTCTAAAATAACTTTAACAATATAGTTTGGGTTTTTTTTAATGAACTTGATTTTCCATTTTCACATGTGATTTAGGGTTCAGCTTCAAAATATTTTCCCCAGGGTCTCTTTTCTGCATGTTGGAATGGGGCACGGGGGTGAGGGTCAGGAGCTGGGTAGATAACAATGCCCTTGGACACAGCTGATTTATCTTGAATTTTCAAAGACACTGAAAAAAGGAAGACCTCAAAAACAGATTAAAATCTGCAAGCTTTCCAACGCCTCTTATTTATGTATTTGTAATAAAAACACAACAAAACACAGCCCAGAATCTTGCCAGGTAAAACTTGTATCTGCTCTGTAGTGTAAGCTGTCCCTGTGGAAGTTTGAAGAGCTGCACAAACACAAAATTTTTCTCCTCCATTGAAAGGCCACAGTGCTGTGGAAGAAGATGTCTGGTGTGGAAACATTTGCAACTCACAGCTGGGAGGATTCAAGGCAGGGCCAGAGAGGGTTAAAGAGAGAAAGGGTGGTGGAAGTGGCTGTCACCACAGATGAGCATTAGCTCTGTCTGTTGTTTTCTTTGAATGCTTAGGAAAGTACAAAATTACAAAGGAGTATTTTTTTTATTATGCTGTGGTCGCTGTTCTTGAGTTTAAAAGGAGAGAAGAGAAAAAAATCAGAGCAACATATTTGTTGTCAGCAGATGGAGTCTGAATTAAAATCTTACCTTCTGACGCTGCTGACCTTTGAAATTCAAGACTAGGTGTAGAGATGCATGCCAAGAACAGAGATTTTAAATCTTTCATTCAAAATTATAATGCCAGTTCCTAATGGAAAATATACTTTAATCTTTGGAAGATTCTGTTTGTTCCTGTTCTAAGGAAAATCTGGGGCAATTTCTATACAATACCAGGAATTAAGTCCAAAATTTTGATCTGTGACTTAGTTGCAGATTTTGTGTGCATTCTGGAGATGGCGGACATCTCAAATAGTTGAATGGTAGCTGGAGTCCTGCAGCAGGTATGGAAACACAGGGGAGCTGTGTTCACTTCTAGATGTGATTAGCCACGTCCCATAAAAACTCTGGTAACTTCCTTAGCAAAATATGTAGTTGACTCATAGCAGAGCTCTGAGTACACGGGGCAGCTGCCTTGTGTAAGGTGTGACAGAGAGCCTGTCTCTTCCCTTTCACTTAAGGCAAAATCTAGGTGTCCAGTTTAACTTTCATTTGGAAACAGAGTAAGTAACTTCCTTTCAGCCGCATCCATCTGAAATCCCAAGGAAGGCATAAAGTATGTTTCCTTTGTTTTCTTGATGAAAGCAGTTTTTCAATTTGGTTCTGCAAGGCAGTGTTTGCAGAGGAGATTTGATAATCCTTATGAAAAAGCACTATATCCCAACCTGCAGCCCCTCTGGTGACACGAGGGCTGCAGGTGATCTGTCATGCTGTCACATGTGAGCACTCTAAGTGCTTGAGGACCTTGCCAGCACACATGGACAACAGGGATCATGAGATCATCTACACGCACATTTTAGAGGAACAAGAAACCTCCTACAGAGATAGATACAAATTAAATAGAGGGCCTGATCCTGTTTCCCCATGAATTTAAAGGAAGTGTTACCACTGAATTTAACAGCAAACAGGACTGACTTTGTAGTGTATGTCATCAAACAGCTCTGGACTGCTTGAGAAAACTTCAGCACTTCCATTATACGCCCAATCTTTCAAACTGGACATAAACATACACTTGGCAGAAATCTCAGGCTACAAGTAAATTAGGAGATTTGTTTTTAACATTTTTTCCAGTCACAAAGAAAAGAGGGAGAGAGAAAGAAAGGATTCTTCTGGGATGTTTTAAGTTACTGCTGCTATGCAATAACATTGATCATCTTTGCACTACCCTCCCTTAAAAATTTAATTAATTCATTTTCAGAGGAAAGAAAAGCAAAATTAATTAATTGATGCTGCAATCACTATTTTCGGCTGCAAGGGGTGCAAGTGATAAACAGGGGATCAGCCAACATGAGGAAACTGCTGCTAGAACAGGAATGGTCCCCTGGCTGATGTGTGGCTTGTGGTCCATGAGAGCTTGGGAGCCATCAGGCCATGGCTCACACCATTGGGAGCAGGGTTGTTGGTGTCCAGAGCTGCCAGCTGATCCCGGGGGCAGGAGCAAGGTAGCTGGAGCTGCTGGAATCAGTGTTATGTACCATCCCAAAACCCAGCTGTGTGTCCAGCCAGCCATCCCTACAGTGGAGCTGTAATTTTCTGAGAAGCTTTTTGAGACCAAATTATCTGTGTACCTGCTGCAGGGATTTAAAAGCGTTGGTATGACATCCATGAGGTGAGAGAGGAGAGCTGGTCCTCTGCTCACACTCCCAACTCCAGTGAACAAAGCTGGGATGCCAGATCCACCTGCACATTGGATGCAGGAGATACCTGGAGCACCAATACATCCCTGCCAAAGGTACCACTGCAGTTTCTCAGTTTATTTTGCTACTTGCAAAATGCCACTACCTTTTTCCAACCTGAGTATGTAGTCAGATTTTTGGGTCCTGAAGATTAAATTTATTAGAAGAAGAAACTGAAAATTAATTTAGTTATTTTCTCAGTGCAATCCCCTTTCTTTGCAGACTTACAGAGAGTGCATTGGGCACAGGATGGCTCATGCTACCAGGGAAAATTGTTTGCTCCCAATGCAAAATGAGATTTCTTATGGTGCCCTCCCAAATTGCTCCTTGTGTCAAAGTCACTTTGTGTGGTCTGGCATGCCATCTGCCAGCCCGTCCCTTCCCTGCATCTGCTTCTGGGCTCCCTGCATCCCTCTGTTACACACTCAGACACACACCCACCATCACTGGTCCCCTGCACTTGCAGGCCAGGGGCAGGTACTTGCCATCAGCTGCGGAGCAGCTCCTCTCCACGCTGTGCTCCCTGCCTGCTGGAGCCCTGCTCTCACAGCTACTGATCCTGGAGCTTGCATAAAGAAACACAATTGTTTTTACACAGATCCCGAAGGAGAGACTGGCAGCTCCATTGTAATTTAATCTAAACCAGGATAAGACAGTAAATATTGTTGTGTTTTCATAAGGATGAAGAAGGATGAGTAAAGCAGAAGACGCTGAGGAAAGAAACACCTGTATAATTCACAAGGAGGGAAAATATTGAAAAAGCACAAAGTTTTACAGTTTGACCATCTTCACTGGAAAAAAGTATTGTTACAGAGACTGGGGAATCTGTTTAATACTTTCAAAGAGTTTGATCTCCAAACCATCACCAATGTTCATGGCCTGTGCTCCTATATCAGTAATGTTAAACCAGGGAACCTGGTCCCATGCACTCAGCTGTGTGTGGAGCCAGTCCAGCACAAATGTAGCATTTCTGTTCAGCACTGCTGTCTCTGAGATATCTCTCCAGGACTGGCAGCTCAGCCTGGTGGCCTGATCAAAAAGATCAAGAGATGATGCAATTACAAAGCATAAATACCATCATGTGCAGAAATTCTAGGCACAGCAGAGCTCTTTAATGCAGGGGAGAAAAGCATAACAAGAACCAAAACCTGAGGCTTAACTCCAGGCAAATTCAACTGAGAAATTAGTTACAAACTTCTAATCAGTGACAGGAGATTGACAACCAGAATAAACAAGCAGAAGAAATGGTGGCTTTTCCAGGTCCTGACATCTTTCAACAGAGTCCAGATGCTTTTCTGGGTCTGCAATGGTGGAAGCCAACTCCTGGGGCTCTGCCAAAGTGGATATCGGTGAAACCCTGCAGTCAGGGGTCAGCAGTGGCAACTTGCTCCCCTTTGGTCTGGACCAGGATCAGATTTTACCCTGCCCTGGGTTGGCTTTGCAGCACTCACCATGCCTTTCTGGATGAGACAGCTTGCCATCACCAGCTCTGGTCTACAGCTTTTTGTCCCATCCCCAGTACCTGCTGCACGTCCTGTCTCCATGAAGTAGGGCTGAGTTCCATGGGCGCAGGCCTGCCACTTTGCCTCTTGCTGCTCTCCATGACCCCTGTATGCACCCTCTACAGGGAAAGGGAGAGATGGTCAGTTCTGCTGATGCTGACAGGGTCCCATAGACTCCTAAGAGGAAGGCAGGAGTGGGAGACAGAGGGGAAGGCCATCCTGGACACCTAACAGCTGGGATGAGGAAGGTCTCAAGGGCCCCATGGTTCAGTATTTTTATCTAACTTGCATGGCAGTGGGAAGTATCCTTCATGCTTTAGATCTCAGACATTTTAACTGTATTTCCAAGGTTATTAGATAATGGGTGAGTGTGGGTTTACTACAAAAGCCTTGACATTGAACCTGGCCCTCTTTTCCTGAGTATCAGAGCCTTGCTGAAAATGTAGACCTTTTAATAGTAAGGGGTGTGCCACCATGTGGCTCTCAAAAGGTATTTGAAAGTCCCATTTGGCCTTCAGTGAGGAAAAGATGATCTAATGGCCTGTTCCTGGCCTGATGTCTATGAATCCTTTCACAGTTTGCCAGGACACTAAGCGTGTTTGCTCATGGCACTCCTGCAGCAGCAGTAGGGCAGGGGCTGCGGTTCCTGCAAGGAGCATCACCCCTGTCCTGCAGCCCACCCCTCTCTCCTGCCCCAGGGGCTGATCCTCACTTGGCTGGACCATGTCCTGGCTGACTCCAGCTGAGACCCCCCTGGGCTAGTGCAGCTGGGGTTGCTGCAAACCATATCAGGAAAATTACTTCGGATTTGTGCCAGATTCAGTTCTCCCTCAAGGCCACAGGACACTTTTTATCCTGAACTCCTTCTTTCCACATACAGTTCTTTTTTAAACTGTTCTGGGCTGATGTCATCCATGCTGGTCTCAACTAGAGGAGTAATCTTTGTGGAAACTTTGAACAAAATCTCCTCAGCATTTTTCAAATGGGAGAGTGGTAAAATAGACTTTTATAATTGTTAAAAGTATAATCAGTTCTTTTGGCAATGCTACAACAAAATAGATGATGTTGAAAAATTAGCAGTAACACAACATTTTGGGGTGGCTGTACTGTGCTTGGTTGCAGGAATTAAAAAAATGACCACATGAGATCTACCATGTCCTGGGATCTGCTCTAACCTTTAAGACAAAGAAATCCAACTCATAAGCAGCATTGCTGTATAGTTTTACTGGATTTCACATAAGACAGCAGCCCGGTGATGGCTGCTTGGATCATTTTCATGAGGGAGTTTGTAGATGGAATAACAATCAAACGCACTTCTATAAGAATGTCCAAACCACAAAAAATATTCAAAATCCCAAGCACCAACCTCATCCTCTGAATTGCTTAATGTTAGGCTACAAGAAAATCCATGTGGACAATAGTAAACAGAATTTAAGGGTGAGCTTGTCAGAAAACCTGGATGATTTTTTGCTCTGATCCGTACAGTCTATGCTGGTACCACATGCTGACCAGATCCCTTTGTAAACCTACTGACCTTGCAGTGCACACTGGCACTAGTCAAGTAACGGTCCTATGGATGACAAAACTAGCCTCACTCACGTAATTCACAGACAATTTTGTTCCTTAAAACTGCAAAATACAGCGTGGACAAAGGAGAAAAGATCAGAATGTTTGTGCCATAATTGAAGCCCACAGTTAAAATAACAAAGCAAAGGGCAAAATGTGATGTGGTTGCAGCACACATCCTAGCAGCAGTGGACATGGCACTTCCAGTTTTATGGTTGAATCCATAACAGCCAATTGTTTGTTGGAAGCACTATTATATAGGGCTTAAAATGTTCTGGTAATGCCTTCATGTCAGCATTTTCTGGTTATTAGAAATTTCATTGTGCTGCTCTAAGTTGGAAATATTTTGCATTTAAGTTCCACTACCATGAGTTTTGCTTGTATTTTACTGAAGAGCAGTATAACACAGACCCTTGGGGGAAATTCCATTCCCCTTATTAAAAAATTGTGGCTATTTTATTTCCCTTATCTCTGCCATCCATTTCCTTTTGTTTCTCAATGCACTGCTGCAAATCACTGAGACATTTCCTTGTCTGCTTTACTTTGGACCCTTTTAATGAAAGCTCCTACATAATCAAAGTCACAGGATTCATTTGATGAAGTGAACTGGTTTTGCTGAAGGGTCAGAGTTGGAGATTTAGCATTTCATAAAAGCAAAAGATCTAAAGGCAGGAGAAATGGACAACAGTTTTTACAAGATATCAGATAAACATCCAGTAACAGAGAATGAAATTCAGCTCTTACAAAGCAGAACAGCTCAGTGTGATCCGTTTTAACTACAACCAGGTGATCGGAGCCAGCCTCCCTGCAGAAAAGTGAACCTCGCTTTCTTTGCCTCATTAGTCTGTTTTCTGTGGCGTGATGTCATGGCCAGGAGGTACTTTATACTCACCAATGCAGGGCTGACAAGGAGTGGTGTAACATAAGACAGCGAAAAACATGAGAGCAAAACATTCCCCTGTTCCCTTGCTTGTAGATACAACGCGGGCTACTGCTCAGCGAGCAGCAGTAGCTCAGACTCTGACCCTGAGAAACAGTCACTGACTGTGTGCTTTTCTCAGGAGCACAAAACTTGAATAGCCAAAGTTTCTCAAGAAATAGAAAGTTCTGGTAAATATCTGTGTAAAATATATTTTTCTGACATTGCAAATTATTTCAATATTGTCCAAACAAAAGGCTGCGTTCAGTTTGTCCCTTTTAGTGTTGCTGTTGCTGTTAGGACCTGCCACTGAGGTTTTTCATGTTCTCAGCTCTCACCTGAGGGCCAGGCTCCTCACCAGGGTGCACATCAGCGTGTGAGCCATGACCAAACAGCTCCCAGAAAGCTCCCCCTTGGAGGGGCTGCAAGAGCATTGGAAGAGATCTTCAAGGAAGTGGCTTCATCCACTTCAGCATCAAGCAGGCTCAAGGCACAAATCCCAGTAAAGGTTCAGCATGCTGAAAAGTCTTGTTCTTGAGAAGATTGAAATGAAATGGTTTATGTTATTTCCCTCCCAAATTCAAAGTGCTCACCAGAACCACCTTTTTGGCCCTAAGATCTAGGCTGCTGTAAAGGGGCACAGTGCCTGCCTCTCAAGAAGAGGTATCTCAAAAAAGGAGACAAGCAGTGGGGCCATTAGTGTCAGTCTTACACTTTTTCACGTTAATTACAGCGTACTTTTAGGCGGAGTTAAACATTCAGAGTGGGGTTCAGCTCACCCTAAGTAGGTAAGTTTTGTCTGTCAGCCATAGGATACACAGAGCTCCTTGGATTTAATGCATAAACACAGGCACCAAGAGACAGTGGAGACCAGGAGGTTCTGGATGTGGTTTCCCAGTGCACTGTCCAGCTGCAGGTCTGTTTGTGTGTTCTCCACAGGTCCTGCACGATGCTGCCCAGAGAGTACAGATACCCCAATACCCAGATCATCTCTGATGGCACCAGCTGGTCATATTCAGGCAACTGGCCCAAACTCTCTTGGCCACACTGGCTGGTTCTCCATTGCCTGTAACAAGAGTTCAGATGTCTAGCGTTCAGACATCTGTATTTAACTGCCTGCAATGTGGGTGGCTAAATCCTACACTGAACTCTAGGGTCACTCTATTAGGAAAAATACTGTCAGTAGCACAAATTTGCAAGAACAACACTTGCAAATTCAAGAGTGACTGTCCTTACCCCCAGGCAAAGAGCTGCTCCTGGATATTGCTCAGTTTTTATCCCCTAAATGACCTCTTTGATTCTGCTGTGGGTTTTTTCCTACAGGTTATAGAGAAGAGGGTTTTAGTAAGAGTTTGAACCTCATGGTGCTCTGACTGGCTTAATCAGTTCCCTTTTCAGCATGCCACGTCCTTCAAAACAAGCATGCGGGGTTGTGAGAGGCGTACATCTGGCATGAAATTAATCGAACCTCAGGCCAAATTCTCCAGAAGTAGGTAGTTCCCTCCAAACATACCTTTGAGTCTTCATCATTCTTGCCATAATTTCTGAAGTTTGGACTTCTCAAAATTTGCCATGACTAATTTACACTAATCAGTGCATAAGTCAAGAAATCACAGTTTTCTCCTTCATGACAGATGTAAAGCAGTGAATGAATTGTTAACATCTCATTACATGCAACGATGTCATTATGGGGTAAAAAACACAACACAGATGCCTGAAGCAAGATTTTTAGTCACTGAGATCTGAGGTCCTGGTCTCAACTACTGACTCAAATTGAAACATTTAGGATGAAATTCAGCGCCTTAATACCAGCAACTCTGACACTACTAGGCTGTATGGTTTGTAGCTCTCCTTGTTTCTTTAATGTGCTTAAATCCTGTTGAGGTAATGGGAGGGGCATGGTTGGGAACTTTAGAGCTGTTTTAACTCAATTGTAACCTTGGCAAACTTTTACATTTTAGCAGATCCTCCAGTAACCTGCTCCAAAACCCCGTAGGAGACTGCTAAACTTTGTAGGGCCTGCCTTAGATGCAAATGTACTCAGACAGGTAGTTAATGGAATGGTTTGTCCTTGTTTGGAATCACACACACTTTGGCACATACTGAAGCTCTTCCCTGATAAAGCTGCAATACTGTGAATTCTGCAAACCCTGGACAACTAGGAAGAAATCTGAGCACACTGAGACACTGTATAACCTCAACTGCTGTGTGCTTGTTTCAGTTCCATCGGGGGGAAAGAACTGGAGACCAAGGATGTTAGATGGAGCCAAGGCTGTCTGTATTCTGTGTGTCAGTGCAAGAACGAGTCCAGCTCCACACAGCAAACCGCTCAGGCTGCTGGAACATTTGTCTTCCTTCTTTTATTTTGCCTGTGTTCTCTTGAGACTTTATGTGAAGCAGAAGATGTGGATGTCGGGGCAACTGCTGGGGCAGCTCAGGTGAAGAAAATCCCTAAACCAGTTAAAATACCACAGGGTGAAACACAATCCTCTCCTGCTCTAAGCTACTCTGTATCCTTAGACTGTCCCGCTTTCTCCCGGGAGGAAGAGCTACTGTAGTCCTCGGGACTGAGGCCAGCACTCTCAAGTTGTTCCAGCAGTCGGGGAGAGAGAGAAAAACTGAGCCACTGCCTAAGCACAATAAAACACAGCACCAAGGGAACGGGAACAGATTTGCTGCAATATAGCCCCTTTGGTGGGATGCTGCCTACATGATAGCAGGGGTCTTCATAGCTGCAGGGATGGAGTTCTGCTGTTTCTCAGGGAAACTTCTCTGGGTGTGTGTTGCTGGTCACGAAGGGTGGCCGGCCCTGTCTGGACAGCAAGGACTGCCACCACATCCAACGCCCTCCTGGGTCCTTTGCAGTTGAGCAGAAGAGAAGTATTTACTGCTCCTTGTCACAAAGCATTCAGGGAGGGGATGACATGGAGAATATATGGACCCTCTGTGCTTCTCCCTGGCTGCTGTTTGGGCAGGGAACTCATGGATGGGGTATGAGTGCTGTGCATGGAGTGACTTGCAGACACGAGGCACTCTCACTGTGGAAGGAGCTGCCTTTCCCTTGCAGCCTCACGCAGCCAGGGGTTCTGGGTGCTTGGCTTACATAGGAGCCAAAGTCTGGGAAGGGATATGGAGGTGTGTGTCCCAGGGCACCAAGCCTTGTCCTGCGAGAGATTGCTGCAGCTGGGGTGGTACCAACACAGCTGGGACAGCTGCTTCCCTCATCTCACCACACACCATCCACAGGGCTACAAAAGCCCTGAAATGGTTAAAATGCAGAAACATTTCTCACCAGTATACCACATTTTTGAGAACAGGAGACAGGCAAGTAACAGGCAGATCTTCAGCACTTTCCCCATTTACCTTTCCTTCACCCATACACAAGATTTGTTATGAAGGGAGAAATCACAGAGATCTCTCTCTGACACAGAAAGAGCATGTATGAAATAAAGCCTAAATTCACAGAGTAATCAGAATTATTTTCGGAACAGTATCTCCTTACTGGCTAAAACAAACAGCGTAGTTACCAGCAGGGGAACTGCCAGCTCCCAGAGGGCAGATCATGAAAAATTAAATAGTTGCTGGGGCGAGGGGGGGGGGGGGAGGGGGGGGGGGAGAATAGGCTTTCTACAAAAGTCTGCCTCGGATGGAAGTTAAAAGGAATGAAGCGAGAGAAGGTGGATTACCCTCCAAATTCAGCAATTAATCCCAGGAGCAGAAGGCAAAGAAGATGTGCTGTGCTGTCCATGGGCGCATCGATGGCGGCCATGGGGCGGGGACTGTCCCTGTCCCAGCCAGCCTGCACTTTTGAACCGAGCGATTGAGTCAGGCCCTGCGGACCCACGGGAAGATGGAAACAGGATGACTGGACCTTTGATGTTGCCAGGGTATAATAGCGAGAGGAGACGAGAGAGCCTGCGCTCACAGTAACCCACTGTCTCTCATCAGCAGCAGCACATTAATTTGCCAAATGAGGATCATGCGGGAGAAGCAACGGAGCGGCTTGTCAGGAAAAAAGCAACCGGGAGGGGGCCCGGGGAGAGGAGGGGGCCGGGGCCCGGGGGGGGCGGGGAGGTGGAGTTGAAGGGGAGTTCGGAGAAAATTGCTGAAAATTACAGTATTCAGCTTTTGGTGACAGTATATCAAAGCCCAGCTTCTGCCTTTATGATATTCAAATCCCTGCCGCTTCCCCAGAAAAACAGCATCGGCACAATAGAAACATTATGTGCTGGGTGGGGAGGGGGAGCGCCGCTGAAACGGGACTCGCTTCGGGTTGGGATGCTGAGCGGGACTCGGAGGGCCTGATGGCTCCACGGCACGGATGAACAAAGTGTCCGTCTGCAGCGACAATGTCCTGAGGAGGCACTTTGAATTCATCTCCTGTTACACGGTTTGAAGCACACACACGCTCTCACACACACAGAGGCACACACACACACTCTCACACGCTCCCCCCTTCCGTCCCAAGGAAAACAGACCAGTCACTGCACAGGGCAGGAGCACTGGAGATGCAGCAGCGTTAACTGGCACCTCAGTAAGAGGATTAAAGCTCCTACCAGAGGTTTATGCATTCTCCTTGTTAACAAACTTTGGTCTCCCTCATGGGATTGGCACCTTCTTCACTGGCTGTACCAAGTGCACTTCCAAAATCATCATCTTCCTCAGCCAGTGGCTTCCAGGGGCCAGAAGGGAACAAGAAAGAACCCGAATCCCTGGAGATCGGTCAGGGAGGGTGGAGGTGGGGTGTGTGGCAGAGATCCCCACCATGCCAGAAGGTGGTGAGCTGTAGGAGAAGAACAGGGAAACTCCAGAGTGTGCCTGGGAGAGTGCAGAGCCCCGATGAAGGTGCTGTGCCCCCGAAGGGAGCTGGCACGGCAGCCCCCGAGCAGGTTTCACATACACCCACTGCTCACCGGCTGGCACTGACTGGGCAGTGGCTGACAGGAGGAAGCAGTGTCAGAACTCCTCGCTGGAATCAAGTCACAGCCGAGTCCCACTGAAACCCTGAGCCAAGAGGCTGGCCAGAGGTGTGCCTCCGAGCAGCAGAGCCAAGGGGCCGAGGGAAAGGCAGTTCCTCCTGGGATAGGTTGGACATCAGGCTGGAGCTGCCTGTGCTGCCCACACGTAATTCTACCCGCAGGGACGGAACAAGTTAGCAAATGTAGCTGGTAAATAAGTTATCCTTAAAGAACCATGCAAACCTCAGCACAGCTCTGCAAGACCCTGTGAGGGAGGCACCTATCTCCCCCTCTCCAGACGGCTGGAAGTGGTTAGAGTGCTCTCATGGCTTTTCTCAGGAGAGCTTATATGCACTGAGGAAATCTCTGCCGGGAGCATGGCTGGCTCGGCATTTGCTGCCAAGCCCCAGCCCAGGGCTCAGCCCGTGAAACCATCTATTATCTTTAAGGCACCATTTCCCGAGTAATGACATCAAAGGCCTTTGTGTTCATGAACCTAAACTGGCTCTTCATGAGAAGAACAATGGCATCTGAGCCTTGTGCAGACAGACTTGCTTTGCCGCCTCCTTCCTGCCCCTATGCTCCCAGGCTGGTAACACCTTTCTTTCCCAGCATATGCATGGAGGAACAGGGGATATTAAGGAATTAGGCTGGAAGCCAAAAGCACTGCCCACTTTGTGTGCAAATCCTGCAATGGCCTCCTGGAGGAAATGAAAGTTTCTTTCATTAGGAAAGATACTGATGTTACACCAGAGGTACATTTGGCCCCAGGATCAAAGGCCAGGCATGTATTTTAACACTTCATTGTGTTTTACAGGTACAGCTACAAGTCACAGAGGCAGAGAAAGGTGTGCCATGTCTCCTCTGAGATCCATGGCAGGTTAACCCCTCCTGTCACTTGAAAGGGGACAAGCACACACAAGTGCTCCTGACACCAAAGTCGTGAGGAAGCTCGACACCAAAAGCCCTGCTCAAAGCATAACTTCGCAAAGCAGGCACAGCATAAATTCCTCAGTCCTTCAGCCAAATGAATCCAAAGGGGGATAAAATGACAGAGAAGACTTCCAATGGGAAAGGCAGTGCCCAAATCCTGGCCTGAGGAACCATTAAGGAATACAAAAGTATCCTTCCCCCACACTGCATTTCATCATCCCTGTATATTCAAAGGAAGCTGTATTTCTATGAATGTTTGCCTTGGAAAAATAACCTTTTTTTGCCTCTGGATTGTCTGTGAAAACAGCAGAAGGCAGCCAATCTGGCTCCATTTCCAGTCACTTGAAGGGATGGCGAGTCCTCTTCAAGCCTACCAAGAAGGTATTTCCAGGAGATGTTTGTGACAGCCCAGCTGATGGTCCATGGCTGGCACACTGCCCTGTGAGGCTTGCAGCCCAGGGAGGCTTCAGCTTGGGGCCCTTACTTGGCATATGTGTTGGAAACAGCACATCTCAAGCTAGAGATGCTCATTCAGGAGCAATAAGCTATCTGGAGCATATATAGAAATCTTACTGGAGAAAGATTTGTGTCCAACAGCACTGCTTCTTCTCTTCAAATCAATAAAACACAACCAGAAGAGCAAATCTGATACTCATGAGGAAGGGTCAGCAGAAGGGTGTTTCTTCTGCACTGGTTCAGGCCAGCAGTCCATCTCCTGTGGTGACATCTCTTCCCTGCTCTCCTGAAGACCCTGGTGCTCACAGAGTGCCCAGGGAACAGGGTGAGCACAGAACCAGCAAGGACAGATGGACACAGCCTCTGAACACTCCCCTGACATCCAGCAGTCCATAGTGAAGGTGCTTCTGAGCATGATACAGATTTTTTCACTGCCATGGCTAGAGTTTTGTTCTCCTTATTTGCCTTTTGGAACCCTTGCAATTTTAGCACCCAGAAATTCTTTTGGCAAAGCGTTTCACAGTTTCACTACACTTTATTGTTTTTATGAGATGAGACTGGTACACAAATTATAACATGCCCTAATATTACCACCAGGACAAAGCCAAAGTCTATTTTCCCTTTCCTAGAAGGTCCACTAAGGCTAGGATTCAAACATCTAACATAATTTGCATTTAAAATTTGGCTTCCGTATGGCAGGACTTCAGTTTTTAAATCATTATTGGGATTTTATAGATCAAATTTACAAGGAGAGAGCAGAAGGTGGAAGAGGTGTTAAGTTACGCAGCAATGGGGGCGTGCACAATGGATTTGTGACAGTGTTTGCCTTTGCACTTTTCACGTGCCCAGAGGCTAGAGCAGTAAGGATTGGCCTGCATATCTGCACATCCTGCATGCAGCTACAAAAGAGATGGAAAGCATTTTTTCAAGCATTAATTCCTCAATTTTTTTCTGTGCAGAGGGAGAAGGGCCAATCTTCCACACAGCTGTCATGTCCAAGTCTATGTAAGAGCACACTGAGCACATTGGCTGGAATTGTTCTAGAAGCTCTAAGCATTGTTCTGTGGTTTCTTCTCTTTCCAAGCATCTTTGTTTCCCTGATTTCTGGCCAGGAACACAACCTGGAGTGCCCAAGGGCTGTGGCAAAGTCAGCTGTCATGACATTTCCAACCTAACCAGAAGTGCAGGAAATATCCCAAGAAAGCTTGTTTTTATAGGCTCCCAGAAGGTTTGCATATGTCAGATATGCTTATCCAGACCAAACCCAGCCTTCCTGAAATTCACCCCTCACTAACATTAATGCTTTTTTCCATGTCAACTTGAGTAGTGTGAGATTTTTGGCAATCAGGGACTAGTAAAGATTTGTTTACTGCTGTTTTGGAATGGATGTTGGTTTGTTTATTACAATTCATGCCAAAGGAATATTTCATAACAAGTAATATATTTCAGCCTATTCATTCTTTTCATGATTTTTACTAACTGTAGGGTTTTTGTTTCGAAAGTTTGTGTTGTTCAGCAGTGGCGAAATACATAAAGCAAAAGGAGGTGAGGAAAAAAAAGGTGATTTTGTAATATGTTCTCCCTTTCTTGATAATTTCGAAGGTAAAATCTCAGACTGGTGCATAGCAGTTCAAAAACAAGGGAGGGCTGTTAAACTGTCACATTTTCAAGCATCAAAATTTTACAGAAATGTTGACTTAATCTAAAACCTTTATTGATTCTATCACATATCCTTGTTTCTTGGCTCATCTACCTTCGGTGAATATTTTTAATCATGTTTCCACTGCAACTATGCACGGCAAGAAGGCTGAAATGAGTTTTCCATTACCACTTAGCTCTCATCAGGCTTAAATTTTGCTTCTGCAAACTTTGATTGTTCAAAACTGCACCAAGAATACCTTTAAAAGGTTTTCAATGCCTGACATTAATTTCCTTAAATATGTAAATATTAACCAAATATTTTTGTAGGGTTGTCTGTTTTGAGGCAGTAGGAGGTTGAATAAGTATTAAGCCCCCAGGTAAGATTCCTTGTCTAATGCAAAATAAAGCCACATGGGCCCACACTTAATACAGAAGGCATAATTTTTCAAAAAAAAAGAGAAGTTTGTTA
This sequence comes from Lycocorax pyrrhopterus obiensis, assembly GCA_014706295.1. Lineage (NCBI taxonomy): Eukaryota > Metazoa > Chordata > Aves > Passeriformes > Paradisaeidae > Lycocorax > Lycocorax pyrrhopterus. Next base: position 15,616,990 of record JACSVZ010000002.1, on the reverse strand, counting down.
TGCATTCCTTTTTACGTGAAGATTTCTAAAGTCAGCAAAGTTTGTGTCCTTGCTAAAACACCCAGAATTGGAAGATCTGCTGAGAGCTGCAGAACTCATCTCAGAAATGCCGCTCTCTGGGCCCCATTGTCATTATCTGATTTAGAATGCAAGATATATCCTGCATTGGAAGATACAATCTACATTTCCCAGTGTGTTAATAACTTGACCCCCTCCAAAGGTCCTGCTGTGTGTATTGAAGTTGTCTATTAATTCCCTTGTGGACTGCTGGTTTTGGTATTTAATCTCCAGGAAGAATTTAAGAAGGTCAAAGCCCCCTTCTTTGAGGAATGCCATACAAGTAATAAAACAAAGTACATTTGCCCCTCAAAGAGCTAGAACTCTGGGAGCTGTGTTGACAAGAGACCTTTGGACTATTTATACTGCTATTAGAAAGCAGGGGAAGGGCAGGGAAATAGTTACTGTAGTTTAATAAGTATGGGAAGATGGTTAATGCACATGGAGTTTCAGCCCCACTGTGACATTTGATTTATGTTAAATATAGTGAAGGGGTCAAGATCTGTTTTCACACCACTGCAATCCTTTGGGCCTCCTCGGTCTGTGCATGGTGGCTAGAATCTGGATGACGCTGGATTTCTTGGAGCAAAGAAGTTTAGGCTGTAATAAAAACTCAGCAAAATTCCCATCTGCTCACAGAGTTTCTGTGTCAGTAGGACATCAGCACAAAGCATCACTAAGCCCAAAGACCAAAGAGAAAAAATCCTTAAGAGGTGTACTTGACAGCACTGGCTCAAGCCTAAATCCCAGCTTCAAGAAGACCTTCCCCTGTCTGCAGAGGACTTCCAAGACAGCATTAGGGCCTCCCCACTGCTGAGACAAAAAAAAAAAAACAAAACCCCACACCAAAACACTCAAGGACTAGAATTTAGCAGGTGTTAATACAGAGGCTCCTTTGTTGGAGACTCACTGGGTACTTCATGCCATTGTTTCAAAACAGCCATGCAGATACAGCCAAAATTTCCAAGGGTCATTTCAAGGCATGAATCTGTTGCGGTGACTCTGGGCACATCTGAGGTTGCTGCAGGGTTCTTGGGCTCATACAGCGCCCATGAACAACTCATGCCTCGCAGAGTAGGACCAAGAGGGTTGCTGATGCTACGTGGTATTACCCCAGATCTCTGATTAGGCTGCTGGGCTTTCTACCTTAGCTTTCCAAGAAAAATAAAGTAAGTGTGATAGCACTGCTCGTTTGTGTGGTTGTCGATCCATCTGTCCCTTCAAGCCTGATGGCCAATTCCTGTCAGGTTTTGGCAGTAGAAGACACTTCAAGGCGTCATGTTCCTGCAAGCTGATTTAAATGCAGGGGGTACAGAGAGCTTAGAAATACCTCCACAAAATAAAAAGCTGCTATACATAACCTCAACCTATTCAACTCCAGGAAATGCACAAGGAAAGGACACCAAAACTGAGACTTTGGTTGGTTCAGGGGCTTGTGAAGCTACTTCCCACGAATACTGTAGGCCAGGGAGAACAATAGTGAGCAGCCTTGTGAAAGCCTGTAAATCCTAAAAAAGGTGCAATGAAATTCACCCATTAATCAGTGAAGAAAACACCTTTTCAGCCCAGCTTTCACAGGGAGATGAAAGTTAAGGCTGCCGATACGAATTCTTCACAATAGATCCAACCACAGTGTGTGGTCAGGAGCCGACGGCGCGGGCTGTGCTCCCTGGGGCTGCAGGACAGTGTCCCCCTGCAGCTTGGCACAGGCAGCATCCTCCCTGCCCCGTGCCCTCAGCCCAGCCGGGCGCTGTCTCTGCATGGCACCTTCGCAGCCCAGGTGTGGGCAGATAATGGCTCGGACTTCCCTGTTACTGCTGCTCTTACTTTATCTGCGCAGAGATACCATCAGTGACAAGGCAAGTGTGGGGAGATTTCTTTGACAGTCCTCTCAGACATCTGATTACAAATGGCCTGCGCTTATCCAACGCCTCCCCTGGCTGATAACTTCAAACGGCCTGGCTCTCCCTTCTCTTGCTTCAGCTGCCCAAATAGCTGCCTTTCCAGGGCTCTGATTTTGGCCAGGCTTTTCATAGAATGCATCAGTGTCATTGTGTTCACAGGGCTGGATCTGAGGAGGAATCTGGGCTTCTGGCCTGACAAGCCTAAACTTGGATGGGCAAATCTGCTGAAAATTGAGGTTTTATGAACTTTTCAAATTATTTTTGTGTGTTCATGGGGTTCAAAAATTTGATTGAGGTCATGAACCTTTCCTCTCCTCCTCCTGTCATTTGAAACCAGGGTTTTTTCCAAGAGTGATTAGTTCCATTAAAAGAGTACTTTCCGAACTAAATGGGACTTCTGTGCTACTGCGTGTCCAGACAGGAGACGTGATGAATCACGAGATGGAAGAAAACTTTGGAACAAAAAGCCCATCACCATGATTAGAAAATGTGTGTAAAATCCTGGCCCAGTGAAGTTAGCAGCAAAATATTATTGCCCTCTGTAAGACCAGGTTTTCATCAGCTACTTTTTTGTTTCATTGGAGTTTTTCTTCTCTCCTCCTTCTCTTGGGATCTGTGTTTGTTTTTCTTCAGCCCACTCAAAGGCTTTTTTTCCCCTGCTCATTTTTGAATAGCTTTCATATTTCTTTTATCCACATCTGCTTCTTAGACTGCTTCCCTTTGACAGAACTCAGGCTCCCGAAACATCTTAGTTGAACTCTAAGCAGGCTGAGAATAAGACAAAATAAATTTGCCTCTGGAAACTTCACTCTTTCCACAATTTTCTGTGGCTTTCACCACCATGCCAGCAAAAAATTAGATGCCTTACATGTATTTTGAAAGCAGCTTGGTTTGCAGGGTAAGTTTCCCACTGCCAGAACAAGCCAGGGTAGCTACAAAGCACAATGCACATGGCTGGCAGGAGGCAGTGTCAGGGATGCTTTTTTCCCATTAGGCTGGCTTTGCATGGCAGTGCAAAGTGATGACCACTGAAACCACCCAGAGACAGTGTGGTCCCAAAATTTGGCACCGCTGGCACTGTCCCCAACACCTAAAATTCTGTCAATGTCAGAGTTGAGACACTCATGTTAACCAAGAGTGGGACTTCAGCCTCCTCCCCATGATTCAGAGGCTGAATCTCTTATTTTCTGCCTGTTTATCTCTCAGTAGAACTGAGAGCCTCTGGTGACAGCGCATAACTGCACTACCAAGGCACACGAAGGCACAACCCATGTCCTTGATAGTTTAACAACTTAGTTGAGCTGTTAATGTCTTAGCTTAACATCTTAAAATTAACTTTGCCATGCCACCAGTTAGTTTTCCTACTGCCCACATAGGGCATTTAGTGTTTGAGACCTCAGTTACACCTTCTGAGATGAAGATCAGCCTTCAGAAGAGTTCACTGTAAAAAAAACATTGCAAAAAGAGTGATTTTGCACATCAACTTTGCTTCCAAAAATTTATTTTACGTGAATGGCTGCTGCCCATAATTCCTTGTGAGTATTCAAACTTTGGAAAGACAATTTTTTTAGCTGATAGCCTGAGAAGTTGCTGGGGTGATAGTCAAAGAGCCTGAAATCTCCTGTGCATCAAGCATTGAGAAAACAATCCCAGCACTTCTCTAAATTAAAAGGGCAGCTCTAAATGTGTTCACCCCTTCACGTCCCCCCGAAGCTGGGGGGGCCTCCAGGTCCTGCATGCTGGCTTCTGCAGTAGAGAGGGATGCTCTGAGCAGCAGACCCCACCAACCACGCTTGTCAGGTGATGGATGTGGTGTGCCCCAAGCTCCTCTCTGCTTGGGCCTGTTTCAAGTACCTGGGTTATCAGAGTGCTGCCATTATAAATGTAAACTGCAAATGGAACATCAAACAACAGCCCTGTCCTGCACAGCGTCACTGCCACGGCTTGGACAAGGAGGAGCTGCCTGATCATTTCCAGCTCTCAAACTGCTGGGGAAGGGCTGGGGAGTGACCGGGATAAAAAGCAGCATTCACAACAGCCTCAAACCCCTTCTGCAGGAGGGCTAAGGTCACACTTTACTCCTACACCCAGCTTTGTTGTATTAAGTATAATTCTCTTTACTTTATGAAAACAGGTTAAGAAGAAGAACTGGAGATATTTGGATTAATGTACAAGAACAGGGGGATTAAGAGGCCCTGTCAATTAAGGTGATCCCTTTAAGGCTCTGCCCTTTCACCCCTGGAGCTTGGCTTTAATTCCTTCTCAGACTGATGTGACTAAACCCCTTCTAATCTGACAGCTGATACAGGTCAGAAGTTAAATGTGTCCAAGCAGCAAAAGACACTATTCTCATGGTCCCTGTCCACAGGAGTCACCCTGACATGGCAGCCCCAGGCACCCCTCACAGCAGTGAGAGGGGGTCTCTGCCTTTTTTGGCACTTTGTGGTGCTGACTCTCCAAATTGGGATTCTTGCAAATCTTATCCTTCATGGTTTTGTCCCCCCTGCTCTTCATAGTGCTCTGGCCCCATGAGTGTGCTGCAGGGCAAGTAACACCTTGTTCCTTCCCACCACAGGGCTTACCCGGGCCCCCAGGGTGATGTTTGGGTATTTTCCACGCATGGCTGTGTGTTGTGGCAGGCACCATTTGTAAGCTGTGACCCTGGTCCAACTGCAGCACGTGTGGATGGAAAAGAATCAGGCTGTGCCATGCAAGCAGGCTTGGGGATCCTCCCACCCAGCCCTGCGGTCAGAGGTGTAGCTGCCACAGCTCCTGCTACAGAGAAGGTGAGTAGATTGCTTCAGAGATTGTCCACCCACCTCATTTAGACACCTCTGTTGGAAGGGGTTGTGTGTGTAAGTGCCTGTCTCACATGCTGATGGTGGATGGGGCTGACACGGGGTTGCCTCAGTCCCCTTAACCAGCTGTTGACTGGCCCTGAGGCCAGTGAGATGGATCTGCTTCTTGTTACAGAGACTTGCACAACCTAAACCAAACCACAGCATGTTGTTATCTAGAAGTGAATGTCATGTCCTAAGGAGGATGCTGGAGATGGTTTATGAGCTGTGAGATCTTCCAGCTTGCACAGTAAACCACCATCAAAACCCATGCCTCAGCAGTACTGAGATTAGTGATAGCCAGGGCTGAGGGCTGAGCAGACTAACTTGAATAAATTTCTTATTTCTTAGCAGTATGAAGAAAGGAATTGTGTCTCTCTGAGGCTGTGTTTTACCCTGCAAACAATCCCTCTGGGCTAGTCTTGGGACCTTGCTGGGATCTGTTTTCTCTCTAACATCTTGCATTTGTTCTGGTTCAGAAGAGGACTTTAAAACCCAGCAAGACTGAGCAAGTAGATCTTTCAGACCAAGCATCACTGATAAAATTCACAATACTTATGCTGAAAAAGCAGAAGAGCCTTGTTCCATCTCAGGTAATTAAAAGGTATTTCTGTGCCAGAGCCATGCAATGTTTTCTTTCTCCTTCTTCCGTGGTTGAGCATAGCAGCAGCAGGGGTGGGGAGAGTGGGGAGCTATCGGGACATAAGCAGGGAGCAGCAGAAGCCCAGGTCCCACGCCCCTCAGAAGTCCTCTTCTACTGGTCTGTTCCTACTTTTCTGCTTGTGACTGCTTTTCCCTTTCCTCCTCCTCTCTTCTGCTTCCTAGGTTCTCACAGCCTTTGCAGGTAACAGCCAGACATTCGTTCCTTCACCTCCACAGCCATGGAACTGCTGTGTGCCTTCAACAAGCCCACCACAGGGACCAAAGCTCTGCTTGTTGCCCTGTCTGGCAGGATTAATTTCAGCAACGCATCAAGTTGCTTTTCCTGAGCGTCATCTACAGGAGCTGGATGATCCTGCGTGCCTGGCCTGGCTCAGGGGCAGTGCAGGGTTTGCCTTCCCCCACCTTGCTCCGCAAATGCTGCAGCCCCAGAGAGGTCTCCAAGTACACCCTCGGGAACCCCTGGGGTACAAAACTCAGCACATGTAGGAGGGTCTGACCACAAAAAGAAAGCTTGGATCAGTGCTTCAATATTTAAAGAACAAGGAACATAGGAAGGCAGATGCCATTTCTCAGCCATCCAGATGTGGAGAGTGAAGTCGCTGTAGTCAGGGTGGGTTTGCCTTACTCTACCTCCATGCTCAGCAGCTCCTCTCGGCACATGGTCTAGATTAAGCCCCATTCTCTTTTAAGCCATTAAATCATCATGAGCTCTCCAGTCCCCCAGTGGGCTCATCTTGGAAAATCTTGCAATAGCTCCAGTTTCTGCCAAATCATTCAGATCTTAGCTTTCAACTTGTCTTTCACCCCAGGGCCTTGGCTTCCCCATTGGTAGAAGGATAAAGGTCTTGCACAAAGGCCTCGGGAGAGATGTGCGTGGGCTCGCTGATGCTGATCTGAAGCGAAGACGGAGTTTGTGTGGGGGTGTGCTTATGTAAAACTCAGAGCTCCAGTTCACCTTGGGGGCCACCCACAGACTCCAAAATTAACTATTTGCTCATGTATTTTCCCCACAATAAGATTCATTTGTCGGGAGGGGAACACAGACTTTGGGGATGGTGAGCTTTGCTGTTCGGACAGATGTTTAGTTTATACTTAAATCTGGTCCAAACCCACTTTTGAATGGTTTCACAGAGGTGAGCTGATGATCTGGGCATGACCTGATCTCTTAGCTCATCTGTGCTGTACGGAGAACGTGGTCTTCCCACGAGTGTGATATTAATTCCTAACCCTGCCATCAGTTTTATGTTCCTAGATTAAGGAAGTCTTGGTCACTTTTTAGTCCTCCCGCAGACCAAGTGCCAGGATTGCAGTGTGGCTGTGACCAGCTCGCTAAGGCATGTGTGATGAATCTAGTGGCTGTCAGCCACCTTGGCAAGCAGCCAATTAGCACTGGGCTTGGTTTATGTATGTTCACACCACAGGGTAACAATTTTGTCACAGTAGAGGAGCTCAGGCAGCTAAGACATGCAAGTGGGAGCTTTAACAGCACATGCACAGCCATCCCTGCCTTGTCCAGGGGAAGGACTGGCTTGTGCACCATGGCTGGAATCTCTGGGACCAGGTAGCTGTGCTAGGGGTACTCCTATTATGCCTTTTCTCATGGTGATCCATCAGTCTTGCATATTCCCTGCAAGGCTTATTTTAATGTCACGAAAGTGTGACATTAAATTCATTAGCAGGTGTACCATATTTTTCAAACAGATCCTTTAAGACTAACTTCATTGTCCAGCAAGCTGTGGGTGCAGCCTTTCAAGTCCATGTTAAACAAACAGCTGCTGATCAAGACAGAAGCGAGTCAGAAATTAATAAAACCTTCCCTAGACTAAATGGTGAAATGCCTCATAGTGAGCATGTCATCTAATAAATACACCTGTTGAATGAAGGAGTAAGCAAAGGGAAGAGGGAAACGTTGCCTGAGAGCTCCCCGGGCTGGCTGCCAGTTGCTGTTTGAGCAGCACATGTACCTGCAAGAGCTGTGCTTGTGCAGCAGAGAAGGCAAAGGAAGGATGTGTGTGAGAGAGGCTCTCTCCACTCGAGTGCAACCTGCACTAGCCTAGGTCTTGCTCCAAGAGCCCAGTCCCCTAAACTCACCCAGTCTGAGCACAGGCAGCCTCTGTGACTTTGCAGCCCCAGTTCCCTGGAGGCTGGCCAGAGATTAAGTCAGTAGACAAAAACCTTGCATTTTTTAAGTCTCAGCCAAGAAGATGAAAACAAAGGCCTAGCATTCTGCATGCAAGGATGAGCTGACTTTTTTCAGACTCCTGTTGTCTCCAGGCCTTAGCTGTGTCTGTAGAGAGGAAGGTAGTGGATGAGGAGCTCTGCCACCTCATTTTCATGGTGTTGAATGCCTCCATAGCAAACAGCATCCTCACAGAGCAGCATTGCAGCCTGATGTCACAAAAGAGACAAGAATGCATAGAACGTGTTGTTGAAAGAGGGAAAAATACTCTTGAATACTTTGAATCCCTGACAACGTTGTTTAGGACACATTGTCAGGGTCTGTGAAAAGTTGGGTATTGAGGTGCCTCTCTAGAGAAACTTGCCTTCACATACGTGTCTCACCTGGTCCTTTATCCTCATGTTAAATCACTTCTTCCCAACCCTGCTGCCATTGCAATGTCCCTAAATCTGAGTCCCTCACACAGCACATGCTAAGGAGAGAGCATCCAGACCTGGCTGTTTATAAAATGTGGCATAAAGAAGATAAAACTGTACTCCTCACCCCCGCACATTTCCCTGTAAAAGAAGATTCCTAAAGTGCTTTGAGATCCGTGGATGAAAAGATCTGTTAATAATAATAATTTATTGCTGCAAAGCTATTGCTAAAGGTCTGTCAGCTTTTCCTTTGTGATTATATACATAGGAGCTTCCCACAATGTTACAGAACATCTCCCCAGGCTGATACTTGACAAACCATGTCCCAGTTCTGAGCCATTTAATTTTTTATTTGTTTTCTGAAAGCTTGTGTTAGCCGGTTTTAACCTGAAAAGCAAAGAAACAGAACCAAAACAATAATACCTGGATTGTAAATGTGCATCCTGGTGATTTACAATGAAATGGCTGTCTGGATTAGACTAACTATTGTTCTAGCTACACTCCACATCACCACTGAATGGGACAGAAAAAACAAATAAAAGGATAGAAGAGATATTTTCTTTTCTATGAGGGCATGGAAAATCATGGTAGGTTAGCACCCCTTCTCAGCTACAACTTTTCCCCTGGAGCAAGTATGAATCATGCAGACAGGAGCACAAATAAATCTTCCTGCAGACAAACTTGTGTCTGCAAGGTTTTCATTTAGTTTGCCTTTGCCAACCAGTCAGAGTGTGAAAATACAGTAGCTGTTCAGTGAGGTGAGGAATGATCACTTTTTAACTACAAGAAATTAATTTGGAAAAATCGTTTTTAAAGAAAGAAATAGGGCTTGGTCTTTCTGGCAATACAACATGCTCTGCACAGGCAGTGTGATGGAGATTCTTCCTGTGTGCTGCTCTTCAGTGCTCCCTGTGTCCTGGGGCATCAGTGCACTCAGTCCATTACTCATATGTTCTTTTCCTGAGCAACTTGGCTTGGATGGGCAGTTTCTGCAAGGATGGTTGAGGACGAGGACTCTCAAATGCCTGTGACCCATCAGTGACCACAGCACTTCATTGCTGCACTTTGCCTGTCCTGTAGGGAAGCACATCAGACTAATCCAGCCACCCAGACCACCTTCCAGCAGCTCTGGCCTGACTTTGGAGCAACACCAGGTAGGAGATGGAAGATACTACTTCAGGCCCTGAGGCAACTAGAAGCAATTAAGTAGGATTAAACCGGGACAAAACAGGAATGGGAGAATTGTTTCTGTTGCTTTTACCAGCACTGGAGCGGAATCTGATTGTAATTGTGTCCTATTTACTGACCCGACAAGAACGGAGATGAACGTCCAGATAAAATAAAGCAATTTTTATAATCAGTTTCTGACTAAAACTAGCGGGGTGGGGGCGGGGGGGTGGAGAGAGAAGCAGAGCCTGTGTGCAGCACTGCATGTAACTGGGTGATGAGTGCCTGGACTTGCTCTGCAGAGCGTCCGGCCTTGGCTCAGTGGCAGTGCCCTCATCCTCAGCCATGCATGTACAGAGCAGCTGAGAATGGGTCCTCTCGTGCCACCTCAACAGCTCACACGGACTGGTAAAGACCATGATCATCTCTCCCTAATTTGATCCTTAAATTTGTTATCTACACGTGGTGTGCCCCTGCCCATGGCAGGTGGGTTGGAACTAGATGATCTTTAAGGTCCCTTCCAACCCAAACCATTCTGTGATTCTGTGATCCTGTGATTCTGCGACTTGGCAAAAACTATCCCAATACTTAATTAATTTCTGGGAACGCTCACCAGGACCATATGACTAGTCCCTTTCTGAAATTACATTTTCTCTGCAGTATGTTTAAACAACTGGGCCTTGGTGGTGGAGAAAAGTCAGGAGACTTTCACGAGGGAGTTTTTCAAAAAGCTATGTAAAAATGGAATCTCCTTGTTTACCAGGAGAAGCAGAGGGAGCATCAGTCAGACTGTGAGGTACAGGCAAAGAAAGAACCCTCAGAGGTATTTTCTTCTACAGGAAGAAAATCCACTATAAGGACAATAAAGTATGCAATGCAATAACAAATGCATAGCATTACTGAAGCCTCAGTGCAGAATTTTAACAGAACAAATCATTCTGCATTCATGTTCAAATATAAATCAGTTATTGTAACACACTATGGCACTACTTTATGGGACGTTTGCCCAGATTTCATATCTGAAAGTGGAAAATTATTTAAACCCCTGTAGGGTTCAAAATGCTGCAAAATTCTTGAGACCATTCTGGAAAGCCAGAGGTCAAAATTACACTAAAACAGACAGTGGTTGCCACTTCAGCAACCATCATTCAGGATGGTATCAGTGCAGAGATGAAGGAAAGTCTAATTTCATTGTAATGTATCGTAGAACACAATATTTCTCCATAACTAGCATTCACAATATTCTTACAAGATAAACTGCTCTTGGACTGTAATGTTGGAAGAGTGAAAAGAAAGACCTAATTATTTCTGTTTAAAATCAATAATTATTTAAGTTGTTGGTATGCTTGGAATAACACAACAGAAAATGGAGTAAATATGTCAACAACAGCAAAGCTAATGAGTGGAGGAGTCAGCAAAAGCAGAGAAGCCAAATAAGAGGGAAAACTGAAAATTCAGTATTTGGGAAAAGTGACCCAGAAGGTGACATGGTCAACATCAAGGCTCCTGGGCTGACAATGTCTGCTGAAACCAGGAGTTTTAAATTGCTCTGCCAATAATCTGCAGCTTCAGCAGTGATAGTGCCAGAAGGAAAACCTCTGGAACAATGGGTACAGCACTGTATTTCTGTAAAGGATGGAAATAACCCAAACAAACAGAGACTGGTTCTAGCAATAAAATTAAAAATAAATTTAAAGAAATACACTCATTCTACTAGACTCTGGGATGCTACAGTGACCATTGGAGCACTCTAATTTCTACCAGAACATGGACCAAAAATCCTGGTATTTCAGCTGAAGGAAGGGTGCCTTTAAATGCATTGGACTTACACCGAAGCTGCTAAAAAGGCAATAAAAATTCAACAGTATAGACAAACTGAGCATGTACAATGCTTGATTAAGAACATCACCTTAAAACATCAAACATCTCTTCTAATTTTTCCTGAATCCTCTCTAGGAATGAAGAAAAATCAGGAAAAACCAGCTGAGAAAAACAGGGGGACACACTCTCTGTCTTACATATATATATCCAGACTACATTCTTCAGCAAAAAGGCAAAATTTCTTCTAATCAAACCAAGATTGTAATTGGAAATGCCTCAGTCAGAAATTGAAAATAATCGTGTTTTATGCATAAGTCTAATCAAAGCTGGTCACATTTTGCTATGAAATACGTGAAGATAATCTGAAACTTCTAAAGACTCATGAAATCTCACAAAAAAAGAAGAGTAATCTGGACTTAGAAACACTCCAGAAAAGATTAAGCTAAGTCTCGGTTCAGTTAGCAGATGAGCCACATTTCAGTTAGAAAAAAAAACATGTTAAACAACCGAGAATGTCATAAAAATGTTATGCTTCAGCTGTATTAACTGGCAGAAATTGTACTTCCATTTCCAGTAAGCTGTGTGAGTGCTGAAAGAATATTTTCAGGACTCAAATTTATCCCTTCACCACAGAGGTTCAATATTACAGAGCAAATATCAGAAAATGTTACTTCAGTTTTCTCAAATAAATTTCAGAAGAAGCATATTTGTTTGACATTAGAGCATTAGCATATATTCTGCAAAATTACCATGTAAGAATGAGTGATCAAAAAGAGATTAACATTAAAATATCAACTTCTTATTTATACCTCTATTAAGATTAAAACCAACCTGCTAGTACAAACAAATCCTAAGTTTTTATTTTATTTTTCATACCAAAGCAAGAAAAAGAAGTCAGAGGAAAGGCAGAACGAAAGAAAACCTTGCTTGACTTCTGGGAAGGATATATGTCCTCCCCAGACTTCCCAAATCCTGCAGTCCTGCACAGAGAGACCATAGACCTTTGCTGCAGCTGTGATTATGATTCCCCACGCTGGGAAGTACATGCAGACCAGAAAGGCTGAAGTTCAAAACACATCTTTGCATGGATGAATCTGCTCACAAGCAAGGCAAAGCAGCTACAAAGGCCCTCTCTCACACTCCATCTGGAAAAACAAGCTCTACAGTTCATTTCAGTAATTATTTTAGTACTCAACACAATTACATCACTAGAAAGCATCCAGAGAAGGAATGATAAACTAATAAGGATATTCTTTAGCTGGGAACCGCTTCAAGGAATTAATTCCTAGTCTGTGTTTGACTAGCGTTACTCTGTGCATAGAATGAAACTTGAAAGAGTATCTGCATCAAAGCACACAGGTCCCTTAGCATGCAGACCCCACTAAGCTCATTTCCTATCCAAGTGCAGTGTTCAGTTTAATTCCTCCCCTACAGAGGTTATGGGCTACAGCAATATTCCCTCCTTTAACGAGGGGGAACACTGCTGTGCTGGGAATATTTCCATGGCCAAATTAAATTCTGGAAGTTCTTACTCCCAGCCCAGAGCTCAGTTCTGCGACCTTTCCTTACCTCTCTTTATGGCCTGACCTCACCGCAGCAGAGTTGAGCCCATGGCTGAGAACAAAGCATGGGGCCCAGTGCTGGCCTCAGAGATGCTTAAGCAAATCTACCTTCTTGAGCAGGCTGCTCAGGTGCTACTGAAGGTGCAGTTGGACTTCGTTGTCTACCAGGGTAGACTGGAAATTATGTATATTAAGAGAGTCTTTTACCTTAGTGTGTCTATTCTTCTTTTTTTTTTTAACCAGATGTCATTAGAAGCCCTCAAGAAAGTCTTTTCAGAGTAACATAAAAAAAAATAAATTAAAGGGAGAAGACAGAAAACCTCAGATATTTTTCTTCAGATTGCACAAGTTTGACTATCCCTTCATGCTCAGAATACTAATACTAATACTAATACTAAAATACTAAAAACTGATGATAAAAGAAAGTAAGGCTTTCTTAGCTGAGAGAAAGAATGCAAGTATATTTAGGAGAAGCAAGGGGTTCTACAAACAGACTCAATGATGCGCACTTCGTTTGAAAGCTTTCAACACAGTACACAAATTAAATATTTCCAGAAATTCTATTAGGCCTGTGTAACAGAGAAGTATTGTGGTCTCTTAAAATGACCTTTCAAATTTAAAAAAACACAAAGGTCTGTATACATAGTGGAAAATGTGCCTTGATAAACATAAGGTACTTTGTTGACTGTGGTTGAAAACTGACTATTGAAAGAATCTCACATGGTCACAAAATGAAGCTTTGTTTTACTTATTTTTTTAAATTTTACCTCTCTAGCAAGGTCATGGGTTTACACACATCTCATGTGGAAAATGGAAACTTGTTCCTCATCACACGAGCAAGCGGACGCAGTGCAGCTCTCTGGCACACTCTGGCCAGCTCTGTCACAGCTCTCACCGATGCATCTGCAGAGGAATGAGCATTCCCATCCGAAGACTTCATTCAGAGTGTTACAGGATTGTTGGACCCACCTCATGGAGACTCTGTAGAGGAGATGCAGCCCACTCCACCTCCACTTCTTGCAGCCCTTGGGCAGCCCAGTCCACCAGCCTACCTTGTTCAAACTCTGGCATTCATCCCAGATAGGCTAAAGAAATTACCGGATTTTTTCAGTGTCCCAGCTTCTCTTGATAGAGGCAGAGACAGATTTCTGTATGCACAATATCCCCACTTCAGGGGACAGGCCTGGCCCTTCACCACTTGACAAGAGAATAACTCAGGAGTCACACAGATAAAGAACGAGGACACCTTGTGTGGCACCCCCACTGCTGATCCATCCCCATGCTTTGAGGCCCTTTGCTAAAGGTGTTGCCTTTAGTCCTTGGCCTGGAAAGCAAAGGTTTAGCTTTCTTCACATGATTTAGGGATGCTTCCTGATGGTTTCTGTGCTCAGCCTTGTTATGTAAAACGCACTACATTTCAACTCTTATTTTTTTCCTTGTCTACAGCAGCCATTCCCCTCCTCGTCTATGGCCCCAGTGTGCTGACACCACTTTGAGGAAAGAACTGTAAGCACAGCTCCGTCACCTTGTTCTGCTGTAACCTCATAGTCCTGGCTCTGACTCACTGCCACACTCAGGTAATGTCTTCCCCCAAAGCATGGGAGAAGTCGCCTTGGTTCCCAGTGCCTTGTAGTGCAGGGCATTGCACAAGGAAACACAACGAGTGCTTTATGAGTAGTTTGCCCTGCCTTGTGTCCATGTCACCGTCTTTGAATGACCACTTTCATAAAACATATTGATGTCTGCCCATGAAAAACATTGCAGGTAAGGAAGGAAGAATCACTGTCAACTTACCTGCAGTTCTGGGAGGAGCAAGGAGCCATCTGAAGTGGGTTTACGTTCCTGTGGTCTCTGAGGTGGGGGTTGGTTTCCCTCTGTGGCACTAACAATGCCTATTCAACAAGATCAACCATCCAACTCATGGCTTTATTATTGAATTACAGACCTTGAAGTACTCAAAATAAAAACTGATTAGATAAAAACTACTTGCTTTGCACATCACCATGGCAATTCCACTTTCTCCATCTAGTTATTTATGAGGATGATGGCCTCTGCAATAATCCTTGAAATAGATACAAAGATACAACTGAGTCAAAATGAATTACAGAAAATGAGTGTCTTAACTGGCAGCCAGTCCATCATCCTCTGCCCCAGAATACCATCTAGGCCCCAAGAAGAAAAAAGGTATGGCCTTGAGAACTAGCACATAGGCAGAATTCAAATGTATTCATAAATCCAATCCACAAAATCCCCGGGCACTTGCTGTGTTACCCTAAAATCCATAGATACATCAGGATATTTTTGCTTTAAAGTTCTCCAGATACCCAGAGTCCACCAATACTGGGACCCAAAAAGTCCCCAGAATCTCATCCCAACTCTAAGTAGCCTCTGCTCCGTGAGCAGCTATTACATGTACAACTTTCTTTGCAGAATTGTCGCTGGGTGACAACACAGAGCTCCAGGTCACACTGAGTGGCAAGGTCTCCCAAATCAGTTCTCTTCTCTCCATGGTTCTCAGCCCCTGGTCAAGAGCAGCAGCCAGCCAAACATGGATCCTGACCTGCCTGACAAAACACAAGCATGCTGGAGGGCAGCCTCCTCCTCCTTCAGCTCAGTGGGGAGCAGGACTGTTACCCTGGTTTCGGATGAACTCCAGTGAGGAATATCTCTCTATCTCTCCCTTTTTCAACGACTTTAAATCTTGGCATCACAGCTTTACCCAGGGATGCAGGTGGTAGTAGAGATCCACCCAAGCAGCCATCCCTGTGACCAAGACGGGGCTGTGTGTGCAAAAAGGGAGCAGGTAGAACAAAGCCTGGAATTTTAGAACAAGCAATGTTGTTCGGCACTGTAAACATGACAACTGCTAGATCCCAACCAAAATATATGTGGCAAGTTCAATGCCCTGAAACGTCTTCCACACGCTGTGCTCTATTGTGTTCACAGAACTTTCCCCAAAGCCCGAATTTCTGCATGTTTGTACGGATGTAGTCGGTTCCGGGCAGGGGTGCTCCTGGGACACATGCCCACATAGGCAGGCAAACGAGGATCTTCGCAATCAAAGAAGAGCATTCACAGCTCGTCCGCCTTTATTTTACTGTTTATAAATACCCAGTTAGGAATTAGGGGGAAACCACTGTGTGGTTTAAGTAGCCAGTCTGCTACCACAAAAGATGAATAGTGAATAGCTGAAGTGAATGATTCCCAGAAAACTCATAGTCTGAAAATGGTTTGTCTGTGTTATTCAGCAAATGCTTATGAATAATGAACAAGAAGTAAGGACATGACCAGAGGATAGATTAAACTGATCAGGTTTTTTTTTTTCATTTTTAAATACTTATCATGGACTATAGATAGAAAAATATATATGTATATTGGGGGGAATTTACAAACTTCACACTCTTGTGCAAGCATGCCCAAGCCAGAGCACTGACAGCAGTGTATCATCTAACAGATGGTCATGAGCAAGGCTGATGGAAGTGCAGGAAATTACTGTCCATGTGTGCTGGAGTGCAATACCCCTACGTCAACTACATTTTACTTTCTTGTTTCATCTGTCCCATACGCTACAAGCAGGTTATGAGCATGACCAGTACTCATATTGGAAATTTGATGGCTATGCGTCAGCAAGGCACGTGGGTGTGAAAATGGGGCAAAACCTGACAAGCTTCTTCACAGTCTTCCTTGTGATACTGATGATACCAGAATGATATCAGGTGAGAGCTGAGACAGAGTCGTTTTATGAGCACTGCCACTCCTGGCCAGAGACTGTCAGAGATGTTATCTATAAGGAATTCTGCCTCTCATCTTACAGATACTCTCCTGCTGCAGTGATTTATCAGCCCCGGAAGGTAATCTGGCAGGGATGGTCACCTGCATAACATATGACAACAAATTGTCATAACAATTTCTTCAGAGGTACCATGCATATTACAAGACCCCTCTTTGCAACACCCTTTGTGACAGCCCTTGGTTAGAAGACATCATAGGGTCAACCATAAATAATACAAAAATATTTCTTTTCCTATTAAGATATGCTTACTAGGTCACCAGACTCTGACAAACTCTAGCATAACTGGGTGAAAACTAGCTTTTATTCAACTGCCAACCAGAAAGAAGAATTTGGGCCTGATTTTTTTTTTCATTTTTAAATATAGATTGGTTTCAAAATGAAAATATATCAATATGCTTTTCAGACATTCCCACCACTTTTCATCAAAATAGCTCATTAAATTTGACCTAAATTGATTCAATTACTCTAAAACTGCTGTGAATTTACATATTAACTAAAAATATTTTCTGCTCAGCTCCATCTGAAACCTGTATAACACTTCTAAGAACTGGTGGAGGAAACTGTGACTACAATACAGAAATATTTGAACATCCAATACAAATAAAGTGTAAATGTAATGGTCTCACTATCACAGAAATGTCTTGGCATTCTTCCACCTGGAGCCAGCAAGATGATTAACTGGCCACATGCACTAATTATTTGAGGTTGGTGTTTGCATCAGTACTGTGTAAATTGGGTGCTGTTCTGCTCACAAAAAAACCCAAACCAACCCACTGAACTGAAGCCTGGAGACTGGATCTTCTGTTCCTGATGAAACTGGAGATAAGGTACAACAACAAGAGCCTCTGGGATTTCCAAGCAGAGGTTTGGGCAAGCCCAAAGTAGCCAACAGCTCAGCCAGGGAAAGCCCTTGCTGTGCTGGTTCCAACAGCACCCAGAGAGCTTCTCCAGAGCAGGAGTCACTTGCACGTAGCCTCCCACCATTTCTGTTCCCCTGGAAATGCTCTAACAATCTTCTCACCAAATTCTGCTCCAAGACTGAGTGGCTAATAAGTCTGTTAAGGCAAGCTAAGCTTCAAGACCTCCAGTCCCTGGCATTGTGACATAACCTAACCTTTGGTTAGAGCCGCATGCCATGAGGAGTTCCGCTAAGCAAACAAGGACAGTTTTTCTCCTGCATACTCCTTTCCATGTATGTCTTCAGACAGAATTTGAATTTGAATCCCTCCCTCTGATGATAAAACACCATGTTTGTTCTTCATCCATACTTGGAGTAGTCTGAGCAGGATCAGGGCTGAGGTTTTGCTGAAAGGTGCTTGTTGGCCTGGTTCTCCTTTATATACTGAGCAAAAATGGTGTTACAGCTTAGTTGAAAGTCTGTTTGTATTCAACACAACCTATAAACCCACTTTCAGCTACGGGAGCACTCAGAGGCTCTAGGTACTCTTGCTGCTCAGTGCATCTTC
The DNA here is from genome assembly GCA_014706295.1 of Lycocorax pyrrhopterus obiensis. NCBI lineage: Eukaryota > Metazoa > Chordata > Aves > Passeriformes > Paradisaeidae > Lycocorax > Lycocorax pyrrhopterus. Next base: position 15,599,125 of record JACSVZ010000002.1, on the reverse strand, counting down.
TCATGTATTCCTGTCAGCTGTGTCTGAGCCTTATCTGCTCTCTGTTTACAATTTGTGCATTTTAAAACAAGGAGAGAAACCACCACCAAGAAGATCCTGACACATTTTTGGAGTGTGACCGCCGTGTTATAAACAATAGAAAATGAATGTTTTATTTTATTGTTTTAGTTTGGTTTGGGGGGGTTGGAGGATTGTGAGGGGTTTTTGGAGGGGAGGGGGGCATGGGGCGTGCGTTTGTTTTTCGTATCGATTTAGAGCTGGCTTTCCTGTGTTTTTCAAGCAGCAAAATTAGATCAGTAGCAGCTTTGTCAAACATTATTTTTTCTTACAAAATGTTCACTTTGAAGAGTCTGTGAAGTTCCTGGGAAGGGCTGAGATCTTCTGGTGGTCCTCAGCAGCCCTGTGCCTGCAAGGAGATTCATGTATCAGTGCATCAATTTGCGAAACGATGCCGGTAAGGAATGAAGGGAAGAAAAGCGCAGAGACCAAATGCAGACTTCCATAGCTGTTTGTTTAAGCCGGCGACGTGAGTAAAGTGTTCTGCTGAGCCGGCCTTGGGGCCTGGCTGCCCACGAGATGGTGCTAGAAAGCCGCGGATGCGCCGGGAGCGCCGCTCTGCGCTCTGGTGTGAGCAGGACCCGCGGGGGAAGGCACCCAGCAGGTTGAGGACGCCAAACAGTGTACTGCTCTCGCTCATATTTTAATAAAACCACTTCAGTTTCATTTTCACTTGAAAACTTTGATCCTTGTGAAGTCATGCACTTAATGCAAAGCAATTCTCACGCATAGTTAAAACAGCTTTCTCATGGGCACACAAGGACGTCCTTCACGAGCTCCCATTTCTAAATGCTACTTACTTAATTCCAGTTTTCTTTCTTCAAGAATTTTTTTCCTTGTACTGTTTTCAATTGGTTGCAGAAATTAATCTCTCTTGCTAGTGGACATAACAAGCTGGATCCACATCTAGACTATAATCCAGAATCACTTTTTCTAATGAAAGAGGGCTTCCCTGATATTACATGATTGACAATGAGATCAATTTTTGTCTCTGTTTGTTTGTTTCACAGTCACAGGAAAATGACAGACATGGGGTATAAGACAAGCTATAAGTGAGGAATCTGGTCCCTAAAGCTGCAATCTTGCATAGCCTGGAAAAGCTTTCTGGGTAGAAAGCAGAGCCACAGGTCAGACCAATTTCTGTAGCAGTCACACAAAGGCCAGCTGAGGTCAGGTCATCTTTAATAAGCAGATATTTCCATGCTGGAGCACTGGGCCCTGACACAACTCTGTTCCAAACACACGGCCAATATTTACTATTACAGATCATTTATTAAAGCTTGGCCAATCATAATAGGAAATTTTATGCATGTGAAGATCTCTATATTTTGCCAAAAGTAGTTCACACATGAAAAATATTACATAAACTTTCTGAACATATATCAAAATAAATATTACAAACTACAGGAAATATGCTAAAATCACTCCCATTAAAGTTTCAGGATTTGTTTAGGATTACCCTGACGGTTATAAAAGTGTCTCCTCTCATATCCTTCAGCTGAAGGAACAGCTTTGCCTTGGTCATTTTCTCCCCTTAAAAACATGCCAGATTATTCTTATATCCAGCAGAACTCCTAAAGGCACAGCACAAAGTCTAGACACCTGCACTTGTCCAGACCAAGTACACTGCTGAGCTGGATCCCCCCAGGTCAGAAAAACCTTCTGAGCCAATTTTCCAGTGCTGATTGATGTTGCTCCTGCATAACTATGCATAACAGAGCCTTCCAGCCACCATCTGCAGCGGTCACCATGTGTCTGCAAGTCGTGCCAGCCCTTTAAAGGCAGGTGTCAACACTCTTCACTGAGCACGACGACAGCAGGGCTTGGACTTCCACTGTATGTGGCAAAGAGGGATGAAGTCACATATTTGCTCCACTTGATGTCTGTCAAGCTGCCCTTGCTGTGTTTCTGACTGTACTCGTTTCACAGCACGATAGTGGCTGCGGTATCATGATGTGCTTACAGGCTTTATGGCCCTCTAATCTGCTTTTTGTGCTGCAGCATGGACACAGCAGGGCTTCACCTCACAAACTAAGACACCTACATTCAGCTGTGAACTGAATTGCACCCACAGAGCCTGACAGAATGCTCTTTGACTTCACGGGGTTTGGGATTTTGCCCCAAGACTGATGAAAATACCCTGATGTCCACAGGCAGAAACAACATCTACTACAAATAGTCATAGTTCACTCAAAGTCAACAAAAAGGTGTTTGAAAATGCTCTGAGTCCTAAGTCTACCCTGACAAGAAAATTTGCTCAGCTTCATCAATCTTTCACAAGAAGGGACACAGAGATAGTGAGAGCTGAAAGATCGGAAATGAAAATGATGACAGAGGTAAAAAAAAAAGAGCAACGGGAAACACTGGAACTGTGTAACTCAGTGAAACAGAAAAGTTACACGTTTAAGAATGCTGTTAAAATGAACAAAAGGGTTTTTGTAACACATTATCTCTGGCACTTAATGCCTCATTATTTCATTGAAGTCAAGCTTATATAAAGTTTCCAAGAGGGCTTAGATATGGATAAACAAGATCCATATGAAGACAAAGATCATTAGAATAGGGAGGGGGGAATCCTTTTTTTTTAATAAATTCTCATGTGATTCAAATTATTCCATAACTATGTGTTGTTGGACTTCTTGTGCTTCCCCTAAATAACTAATTATTTGGCATGGAAACACTTTCCTGTTGCCCCCATGGCCGTTTTCTTGGAGAGAAAGAGAGCAGGAAAGTAAGGAGTGAAGAAGCCTACCTCCAAGTGATGCAGAACTGGTCAAGCTGACTTTGTGGAGTCCATCCCAGTGAGATACTATGGAAAATAGCCTTGGGGAACCCCAGCTCAACACAGGCAAAAGCTCAGCTAGAACTGGCTACTGCTGTGAAAGATAATGAAAGTGTTTTTATAAATACATTAACACCAAAAGGAGGGCCAAGGAAAATCTCCATCCTGTATTTGAGTGATGGGGAGCATTGTCACCAAGGCTGAAGATAAGGCTGAGGTACCTAATGCTCCCTTTCCCTCAGTCTTTAAGAGAAAGACTGTTTATCCTCAGGGCAACAAGGCCCCTGAGCTGGGGGACAGAGACAGGGAGCAGAAGAGATCCCCTGCAATCCAGGAGGAAGCAGTTAGCGACCTGTCAAGTCACTTAGACACTCACAAGTCTATGAGGCTGGATGGGATTCCCCCAAGGGGGCTGAAGGGGCTGGTCAGAGAGCAGAAGAGCTTGCCAAGCCATTCTGCATCATTTATCATCAGTCCTGATTAGCTGTAGAGGTTCCAAACCACTGGAGGTTATCTAGTGTGATGTTCATGCACCGGAAGGTTTGGAAGGAGGATCTGGAGAACTATAGTCCTGTCAGTCTGACTTCAGCGCCAGGGAAGGTTCTGGAACAGGTTATCTTGAGTGCCATGACATGGCACATAGAGGACAAGCAGGGTTTAGGAAAGGCAGATCCTGCTTGACTGACCTGACCTCCTTTTATGACCAGGTGACCTGGTCATAAAAGGGCAAGTGGATGGGGGAAAGGCTGTGGATGTGTCTGCCCAGATTTCAGTAAAGCTTTTGATACTGTGTCCCACAGCATTCTCCAATAGAAGCTGGTAGCCTGTGGCTTGGACAGTGCGCTCTTTGTTGGATTGAAAACTGTATGGATGGCCAGGCCCAGCGAGTGTTGGTGAATGGTGCCACATCTAGTTGGCAGCTGGTTTCCCAGGGCTTGGTATTTGGGCTAGTCCTGTTTAATCAGTGATCTGAAGAAGGAGACTGAGTGCACCCTCAGTCAGTTTGTGGATGATACTTTGTTGGGTGGGAGTGTTGATCTGCTGGAGGGCAGGAAGGCTCTGCGAGGGATCTGTACAGGCTGGATCCATGGGCTGAGGCCAGTGGTATGAGGTTCAACAAGGCCAAGTGCCAGACCCTACACTTGGGTCACAACAACCCCTGCAGTGCTACAGGCTGGGGGAAGAGTGGCTGAAAAGTGGCCCAGTGGAAAAAGACCTGGGGGTGCTGGTTGACAGACGGCTGAACATGAGCTGCCAGCGAGTCCAGGCCAAATGGCATCCTGGTGTGTATTAGAAATACAGCATGGCCAGCAGGACTAGGGGAGTGGTTGTCCCTCTGTGCTCGGCACTGGTGAGGTGCCTCAAGTGCTTGACAGCTGCCTGCTGTCAAGGCCAGTTCTGGGCCTCTCAGTTCAGGTAGGACATTGAGCTGCTGGACCGTGTCCAGAGAAGGACAATGGAGCTAGTGAAAGGTCTAGAGAGCAAGTCCTATGAGGAGTGGCTGAGGAGTGGTCATATGAGGAGCTCGGGGTGTTTAGCCTGGAGAAAAGGAGGCTCGGGGGTGATTTTTTCACTTTCTACTGCTTCCTGAAAGGAGGTTGTTGCCAGGTGGGGGTCAGTCTCTTCTCCCAGGAATCCAGTGGCAGGATTGGAGGACATAGTCTTAAGATGGGTCAGGGTAGGTTTAGATTGGACATTAGGAGGAATTTTTTCACTGAAAGGGCTGTTAAACATTGGAACAGGCTGCCCATAGAGGCAGTGTAATCACCCTCCCTGGAGGTGCTCAAAAAATGACTGGATGTGACACTCAGTGCCGTGGTCTATTTGACAAGGTGGTGATCAATCAAAGGTTGGACCCAAGGATATTGGAGGCCTTTTCCAACATCAGTGATTCTATGATCCCATTGTCTGCAATCTTTCATGGGTGGGAGGTTACCACAGAAAATTCTAATGTGCACAAAGGACCCAGCATAGGAAGTTTGAATAACTCATCTAAGGTCACATATCAAACCAAAGAGAAACCCCTGGGCCCTAGGTGTGTATTTTTGCCAGTGCTGCCTGTCTCCTGACATGGAAACACAGCTAAAAAGCCGAGAGTGGGACCGTGTGAGGCTTTTTCTCCATACATGCAACCAGATATGCCTCTTATCCCTCTCAGGCCGCTTCAGACATCATGTCAAACACCCTTCCCAGGCCGTGTGCCCACACGTGGAACAGAACCATCCGGGGCCAAAAGAACCTCCCCCTGTCCCCGCGGCTCGCCCGCAGCATCCTCACCCCGCGCCCTCCCTCCCGCGGGGCCATCACCTTTGCCGGGGATGCGCCGCCGCCTGCGCTGCGCTGAAACCCTCCCGAACACAGCCCGGCGACACACACAGCCCCGGCCGAACCCGGGAGCCAGCGGGGAAAGGCTCTCCTGCCCTCAAAACCACCGCTTGGGAAAGGGCCGGGCAAATGGAGGGCGACGGTGGCCAGGGGAGAGCGGAGGGAGGCTCAGAAATCCCTGAGCAGAACGCGAAGGGGAGGATGATCCCTGATGTGAGGACAGCACGGTGACACTCACCAAAATGCAGAGGAAGTGCAGAGCTGGGCATGGAGAAATAGGCCTGGCCAGGGCTGAGGTGCTGCAAAACCAGGAGCCAGGCTTGCCTCCCTCCAGTGCCTGGCACCTGCTTAGAGACCACCAAGTTTCCTGATGCAGGCAGGGGGACAACGGGGTGATTTTCCAGCCTTTGACAACTTAAGCCACACAAACCTCACAGCAGTGGTCATATCTCACAACCATCTGGACTAGACTACTTTTAAATAAAAGCAAAATTTTCATAAATGTTTGCTGACTCCAAGAGTTAGGGAGTGTGAAAAACCCAAGCTATTGCAGAATTTGGGGTAATTTGCAAGCTTTAGTGTTGCAAGAACATAAATAGAGAAGTGTTGTCATTTAAAGAGGAAGGAAAATTGTATAAAGCGTTTTAGAGGATGGTTTAAATGTCTTTAAATATAACAACTGATTTCCCTGTCTGAGGATTTTCGCTTTAGAGTTACACCAGATAGAAAGTTTTTTGCAGGTATGTGTTAGTTTATCAGACACTAAGGTTTCTTTTAGCTCCCAAATAAATGAATTCTTGTTAGAGATTTGTAAGCTTTCTAAGATTTTTTTTTAATGGAAGCATTATCAGTGCTTAGTCTTGTAAGTGCTTATTTATAGAAGTGACACACAAGCATCCATGCAAAACCAGTTCCCAAACTCAGATTCCTGGGCTGGTGAGCTCACCTATGCAGAAAATGTCAATATGGTATTCCCACAAGGTCTAGCATGAAAACCACCAGAGTCTTCCAACCTCCCAATGCCAGCTCTTCCCCACTTCAATCCCAAACAAAAAACTTAATGTATCATTTTCACTTAGTCTTAAATAGAAGTAACAATTTGTGCTCAAACTATGACAAAACCTGACCACTTTCCCCCAAATCCCAGGAAATAACAATAAAAAAGATACATCAAGGTGACGTTTGTGAAAACTTACTTTAAGACCTGCTTCTAAAATCAGCTGCTAATGACAGACAGAGAGGCCCCTAAACCAACACAGTTACAAAAGATATTAATAGTGGAAAAAAAATCAGAAATCTGCAAGAGACTGAGGACTCCTTTTGGTGGAAACCACAGCGTGAAAGCTTTGCTGAGATGCCAGCGGTAAGCGGTTTGTGTACAACTTTTATCAAGATACACGTTCCAGGCTCGCAGAAGACAGGACCAACGGTTTGTGCTTCAAGGAAATGACGTTGTACACTGATGATTATTTTTATACATCTCGTTGTTGCTATTGAAACATGAAAGCACTTATCTTTATGTAGTTTCCTCTATCTGTATCAACTAGTTGTAAACTCTGTTTGATTTTCCAGATCCTTTCCAGTCAAATGTTATTTAAAAAGTACTGTAATGTATAGAGAGCAGAGCAGCCAAAGGGCAATTTTAAATTTGCAGGCTGGAGGAGCCTGTATTATAGTCAGGCAGGGAGGAGCTTCCTGGCCATTTTTTTATAAACTAATAAAAATTTTGAGAGAAGGTAGCTGATCTTCTTCTTGCTGTATGATTTCTCTTCACATGGAACAGGAACCCTTTGCCAACAAAAAAGCAAAGCTGTTTGCAGAAAACAGCTCTGCTCAGCCTTCCTGATCCTGTCTGCAGAGGAAGGAGGGAGGCAGCAGGATATGCTGCACATGTATTTAAGTCCTTGCATTGTTGTCAAGGAAGTGATATGAGCTTCTGGAAAATCCATAGTTCTTCTTTAATATGTCAATAGGTTAGCACTGTCGTGCAGGCTGTATCTGGCTGTGCAAGCAAGGTGATGTTTACATGGCTGGACAGTGATAACAACACCTGGGTAAGTTTTGACTCCTTCTGGAAATATCATCTTTCCATATGAGTGTAAGCACAGGTGTTGACCTAATTTATTCTTACTGGCATGCTTTTGTTACAGGACACCAATTCCAAGTGTGGAATGTCTTCATCTTTGCTCAAAACCCACTGTACAGTACTTGTCCTTTGTAACACATTTTGAGCTTGAGAACAAGTGCTCTTTTTAAAATCCTGTCCTCAACAAATGTTGGAGAAGTCTTTGAAAACTCGGAAGTCCAAAATGATGCAACATTTTTTCTCTTGTTCTCTGCCTGGGAAGGGCCACTTGGCTTCAGCAGGGTTTTGAGGTGGGTCTCCAGGAAGTGTCCCTGGGTGCTGCCCTCCCTCCCAGCACTCACACATGGAGTGGGTGGCCCACAGTGAATGTCAAGGACCCGCTACAGGGCAGGTGCAGGCTGGGGACTGTGTGGGCCACTAGTGAGAGAGCTCAGAATGACTTCCTACGGGTTTTTTTTGTCCTTTCAGTCCTCTCCTAGGGCATATGCGCTGAAAACCCATTATATCACAGCACAAGAAAGTAGTGCCACCCTGTGAGATGCTGGCACAGCACAGGCCTTCTGCAAGCAGAAGGAATAATTAGATTGTTTTTCATTGCCACATGAGGAAGGCCCAGGGCCAGCTCAGTGGTCTTACCAACAAGAATTGGATCAATACTCAAGAAGGACTCAAAAAATTATTTTATTCTGATCACAAAGTCTTCAGAAACAGCTGGAATTGGCAAGGGAAGCGTATTTTCTCATACTTTGAGGTTATTTGCCAAATGTTGAAGGAGGGATTCTGTATAATATTTGGTCTGTAGGTTTTTTTCCTGTGCCTTTCAGAATGAACATACCACATCCAAGCTTTTGATCTCTTTGGGCAAAACAGCAATAATCAACATTTGTGTTTTGAGAGATTTCAGTGGTAAATGGGTTGGGGTTTGGGGTCAAAGCTACCTTCTTGCCTTCCTTCTGCACTGCTGGCTTGGAATGCACTGGAAAACCTCTGCATCTATTGGGCATTTTTTCAGCCATGAACACATCTCCTAAATACTATTTGGAAGTGATGACACAAGAATAATCCCAGAGACCTTGTTTTATAGTTTTGACCAGGATTAAAGCATAAATAAATTAAACCAGTCACTGGGAACAGTGGATGAACTTGTTTTACAATTCTGTATCTCTCTCTAGCTCTCCTTATTTTCAAAGGCCACTTCCTTCAGTTTATTTATTTTTGTGCCATCTTTTGTGGCTTTGTCCCTTGCACTCCACCCTGAGTGATCTCACTAGAAATTCCAGGTATGTCTCAACATAAAGTTTACAAATTCTGTTCCAAGAAACCTTCTCCCTGCCCTACTTCCCCAATTACATCCCATTTGGTTATAAAATGTGGTTCTGTCAGTGTTCTTTCCAGTGTTGACCCCAGGCACCAGAAACATGCTGTGGCCAGTCTGATCTCAGCCTAAAAGAGCAAATATCTGCTTCCTCCTGTGCTGCGCAGAGAGAACCAACTGGGGCTGAGTCACACCTGGTGAAACTCTGGGTGGTGTTATTGTAGGGGAAAAGTAATTTGGAGGAAAGTGAGACCAAGATCTCCAGGGAGAAGTAGAAATGCTGCGTATCAGCAGAGGTGCAGAGAGTAGAAAGTGCCGGTTGGATTTGCCCAGCAGTGTGGTGAATCAGCGTCAGGGCTGTGCCTGGAAACCTCTCAGTGCCACCCAGCCACCAGCACCAGTGAGAGCTCAGAGATGCGCTCGGGTACCCCATGGGAAAGTAGATGAAGGAAGAGACTGGAATGGGAGAAGAGAGGATTCAAAAGAAAATAGGATTGGTCTCTAAAATGGGATGGAAAGAAGGCCAGAGCTGTCAGAGTGTCTGTCCATAGCACACTGAGACTGCAGGGTTGGGGTTGGCATCTCAGCAGCAGTGCAGCAGAAAGCTCTCCAGTTCCCCATCCTTGCCTGTTCACTCTCATATTCATTCAATTTTACTGTGATGTCATTTTAAAATCAGATCGAGTCCCAGGCAGGAGGGAGACACTCTCTGCATGGGGATGGAACAAGTGCCAGGAGCAGGGCCAAGAGCTCCTTGTTCAAGCTTTGTAGCAGGGATGTGCTCACAGGACTCCACCTGTGTGAACCACACCAGGTGAGGTAGCATGGAAGGACGTAACAATGATGCTTTTATTGAAGCTTTTGTGTATTTATTTTTTCATCTTGTGAATCTAGATCCTCCTGCTCCTACTGCACAAATATCCTGGGTCATCTCTTAAGAGTTTTCTGTTTAATAAAGTTCAGTTATAGTGGATTAAATTTACATTACTGGTAAGTTGAGAAGTGTTTGCCATTTTCTAATGAACAGCTTAAAGAGTTTATCTTTGCATAGAGGATATTTACATGCTTTGTGGTTCATCATGTCTTTGAGTCACATTAATTCTTGCATCTGACATTTGTTCTATATTTTGTGGCAGTAATGCACATAACATGCCTGTAACACCAAATTGCCAAGATATTTCTATACCTAATTTAATCCATGAAACACAAGGGAGATGATGCCGCCCTGGGGTTTACACAAAGCACTCGGTACCCCTCGGCAGGACACTGGTTCGTGTCCCTGGGCTGCCACAGCCACAGGTCAGCCGATGGCCGCTAGCAGAGCAGAGCGTGACAAGGTGGCAGCCACGGTAGCCACTGGCAGCACGTAGCCCCTGTGCCCTCCCCGCCACCTACGCGGGCTCAGACACACCTTGGACCCACGGCATTCCCAGGGGAGAGCAGGGAGCTGGCGCAGTGCGGAGCCAGCCCGCCCGCCGCGCTTCCAGCTGCGCTCCGTCTCGCACGGGAAATCGCGGGCTCCGGGGCCGGGACTGTGCTCCCAGCCCTGCCCCTCCCGTACGTGCGGCTCTCGCAGGCACATCACTAGATGGCGACAGAAGGTTGGAAACCGCGTCGGAGTGCCCTGTGGGTTTGCACAAGGCTGCGGTTCGGGCTGCAGCCGAACCCCAAAGGGCAGGACCTGCGGCTTGGGAGGCTGAGGGGTCTCTTTAGCTCCGGCCACGGCTCCTTTCCGTCACAGAGAGCCAACACGACACGTTGTGCCACCCTTCTGTTCCACGGCCAGAATCCAGCACGCTGGGATGGAGATACAGAGGTAGCTGGAGGGCCTCCCGTGTGCCAGCGAGGCAAAGCAAGCAATCACATCCCGTTACACCTGCTTCTGCTCCTGAACGCCGCTGAGTAACCCGAGCTTGGTCAGCGGACCAGAATAATAATGCTGAGGTGCCCAGAGTGGCATTTGCCACGCCATTCGGGAATATCAGTCTTTAGACTCATTCCTAGGCTGCAGCACGCTGCCTTCTCTCTCACCAGTCAGCCATCCCCACAGCCCTGGCCTGGGGTATCTCCGTTCTGCAGTCGGCTTAGGGTTAATTTAATTCCATGAAAAAAGAATGAGGGGAGAAAAAAAGAAAAAAAAAGAAAAAAAAGAGAGGGAAAAAAAGAGAAAAAAAAGAGGAAAAAAAGAGAGGGAAAAAAAGAGAAAAAAAAGAGGAAAAAAAAGAGAGAAAAAAAAGAAGAGAAAAAAAGAGGAGAAGCCAAGAAAAATTAAACGTAACTTTATATAAAATAAAAGTCATCTTCAAGGAAGTCTCTTGCCATCCTGGGTGTTAGACTAGCTTCTGAGGAAGTTGTGGGAAGTACATCTCCTTATTATATGCTGTAAACATGATTAACTTGTTTTTCTGTATAAAAAAAGCCTGTGATTCATTGCTGTCAGACAACCTGCAGAGAGTTTCAGTTCCAACTGAATTAAAAAAAAATGGTTTGAGCGAATTGTTTGTGTTTTCTGGCCCATGAGGCAAAGCTGTAAAGTCACAAAAGGGTTAATTATTGAAAAGGCTTTGGAATATTACTGAAGTTATTATATTACTGCTCCTTGCTGTGCTCTGCTAGGGGAGCAGAGGTGGCATCTGTAAGTGATGACAGGTCACTGCCTCACAGCAGGGACAGCAGGACCTGTTGAGGTGCTGAAACTTGACCCCTGCTCCTCCAGTCCCCATAGCACATCAGCTTCAGCATGATATTCACGGACTTGAATATTGCAGGGACATATTTTGACAGCCTTTATATGTGCCTTTGCTCCACATTTCCCTAAGGAAACTCAGGAAATAACAGACTACCCTAAGAGCAGATTGTCTCTTCCTGGGAGTCAAGGTCAAATGTAGGGGCAGGCAGGGTCTGGTGGCCTCTCTGCAGCATGAAAATGAGTCTTTTCCATTCCAGGGTGAAAACAAGGACAAAAGCAATTTCCCAGGGGCTTCACATTCTAGTAGCACCCTCTAAGTGCCCTGTCTGTTTTATACACCCTGAATCCCCACATCATGCAGGAGGGTCTGGATGAAATCGGACCCAGTGAGCTAGACAGAAAGAAGAGACCGTGGTCTAGATGACAGTCTCTTGGTTTCTAAGGGCCAAGTCTCAGTCAGAGAGTCTATCTGCATAGACTTCCAAGTTTTTGTCTTCTCAATGGCTGTATGAGCAGGAAAGTGCAGATGGACACCAAGGCATCAGGAGCAGGAGTGACCCACCAGCATCCTGAGAACCTGCTGCAGAGGAGGGAGTTGCACCTGCTGTTGAACCACCCTTTCAGCCATGGCTGGGTCATTTTCAGGAGAAAGAGTCTTTCGGTGGCACTGAGAACAGAGAATATTAATCGCCCCTGCAAAAGTGGCTCAAACACTGCAAGGCCCAGTAGGCAGGACACTGCCCTGCAGGACTTTGGGGTAACACATCAGGGAGCATCTGCTGTGCTGGGGCAGACAGCCTGGCATGTGCCCCTATTACCCAGTTGGTATCAGCATGGCTTTTTTCATCAGGATGGTGCTCACAGCTGACAGCACGAATAGTTGCTTTGTTTTTCCCCAGAAGTGGAAACCCAAACCACATACTCCCCCACCCTCAGTCACTGTTCATAAGCCAGGTGGTTTTTTAGAAAACATGCTGTTGGACTGTTTGAGAGAATTTTATGGGTTTTTCTGGTGCTGTTTCTCACCTCTTGTGGTAATTCAGGTGTGTTAGTACCCACCAAGCATCTAACTGTGACAGGGTTAAGTGCGGGAAATCATGGAACATCACAGAAGCCATTAAAAGCACATTTCTGTGTTTCTAAGGTGGTTTTTGAAAAGAGAATGAAACCATGTTGTGTCCTTTCCGACCTGCTCCTCAAACTGGTAATGGGAGCTGAAAGGCAGGAGCAACCTGAGAGGGGAGCAAGAAGAGGCACAGCCCAGTGGTGCCAGGGCTGGGTGCAGTGGAGGAGCCCTTGGTGGGGAGCATTGAGGAGATAGAGGATGAAACCCTCAGGGTGCATCTGGTGGGGCTGCAAGGGCAGAAGGTCACCTCGAAAGGCAGGGGATGGTACACCAAAAACTCACCCACTGTCTGGGATGGGCTCCTGCCAGGGCCAAGGATGCTGCTGGGTGCTTCCCATGGTTCTAGAAGGTTGTCAGAGGGAAGGCTGGAATTGCACCACCTGCTTTTCATACCAGTGGAAACTGCTCACAAACCCCTGCTCACCCTGGCAGGACTCAGGCTGACCTAGCAAGCAGTGTTCTGCCAAAACCAGGTGCTTGGGATCAAATGTCCCCTGCCTGGTGCCAAGGCAAGATTTTGGGAATTCCTCCCTGAAAGACATGCCTACCTGGGAAAAAGGGAAAAGGAAGCTCCCTCAAGCTCCAAAGCTGCATTTTTGCCATTCACAGTCAATGTCAGTGATTCAGATAATCCCTGCATCCGGGTGGGCACTCCCTAGCCAGACTGGAGGCAAATAACCTGGCTCTCACCCCATACACTGGCAGAAACCACTGCAGTGACACCAGTCTCCTCCCTTCAGGCTCCACCGAAAGCTCAGGCCAATCCGGGAAGTTTTAGCTTTTTTTTTTCCATTGGTAGTTCAAAGGAGTGAACGTAATTCTCCTTCTCCCGTCACTACCGTTTTCGTGTGTGCTGGAGCTTCTGGTTTCCAGTTACCACTGAAAGCAGAAGTGAAAAACAGAAAGAAAAGCTTCTCTCAGGGTATTTTAGGTTCAAGCAAAGTCAGGAGGTTTCAGAAACAAAACAGGGGGACTATGAGATAATTTGGTTTGTGCTTAGCTAAAGGCAAATCAAACTTTGACACTTGCCTACCCTGTGAACCAGCCACAAATTCTCCTCCCTCTCAAATACCTGCTCGGTATCAGCATCCACAGATTAGTCCCAGTTTTGCCTAGCAGAAGGTGTTTATGAACAATAATATTCTGCTGCCCAGTCAGAATTCCTGTCTGAAGGTCTCAGAAGAACTGCAAAATTAAAATTTTGCCAAAGTTAGAGCTGAGTAACAACAGAGTAACTCTTCTGTACAGATTTGGTGTTAGCCACCCAGAGATGCAGTGGCAGAGATGAAAACAATGCTGGAGTGCCTTAGCTAGAGGCACAGCTGTGCTTCAGCAGTTCACCCAGCTGTCCTCCCAGTTGTCCTTCTACTACGGACCAAGGATGCATGGGGAGACCAAGTCTTGAGACAGCCTCTGATAACTTCAGTCACTCAAATATCATAAGTGTTGGAATAGATCCAACAGAAAGGCTCTAATTTTTATGTTGCTCCAAATCAGCCCTGTGTACAATGCTGCCATGTAGTGAAGATGGCCTGGACCCAGAAACCAAAGATGAACAAAGAGGTTCCAGGTAAAAAGCCAAAAGAACAACTGGTCAGGATGGAGAGGTGAGATCCAGATCCATTTATCTGCCTGTACACTTCTTATGAGGGAGGGTGACAAGTTTCTGTGCGGAGCAAATGTGTTTGTCAAGAGGAATGACACCAAGAGAAGATCTGAAAGTGCAAAGATCATCTGAGAGCAGTGAAAGCCTGCAGGTTTTCTTTGTTAGACCAAATGACTGTTCATACTGGAGTAGGTCAGCAGCAGGCTCATGGCGAAGAAATTTAGGTGATGTCCAGTGGAGTTTTCTGGCCACAGAAAGGAGAGTGAAGCCCTGACTGCAAAGTGAAAACAAAGAGGTAATTCAGGACTTCACGCTGGAACGACATTTTGGCAATGTGAGAACCTAAAAGACATGAACAATATGAAATCTGTGTAGCTGAAAGACTAAACTTTAGGGGCTGGATCTGCCGTAGCTGATCCTAGTTGATACCTCAAGTTTCAAAAAAAAAAAAAAAAAAGAAAACTTTGAAACTTAGATCTGGAGAGGGAATTATTCTTGCAGCCTCTGACATATCATGAGAGGGACTTTCCATTCAGCTCCAAGTTTCAATTGCTGAAAAACTTCGTTTGCTGTGCCTACTCTCACTAGACAGGAAGAGAATAGTAAGATAGAATAGGATATACAAGAAGTCTAGTTGGGCAAGAGAATGTGCATCGAGGAGAAAGGAAGTAGTCATGCTGATAAGGACAGCTACTAAGGAAATATAACAGTAAATGAGATAATTGTGCCTGTTTCCATTAAGAAATATGGTGATGAAAGAAAGAAGGAAAGAGAGAAAGAGAGAAGCAGAGAAAGAGAAGAAAAGAGAAAAAGAAAAAGGAAAAAGAAAAAGGAAAAAGAAAAGAAAAAGAAAAGAAGAAAAAGAAAAAGAAAAAGAAAAAGAAAAAGAAAAAGAAAAAGAAAAAGAAAAAGAAAAAGAAAAAGAAAAAGAAAAAGAAAAAGAAAAAGAAAAAGAAAGAGAAAAAGAAAAAGAAAAAGGAAGGATCATACATAAATGCAGCCAGCCCAGGTAATAAAACAGAGGAGTATCTTGATCTTCCAGTGAAAGACGTGAAATCAGCTAGTACAGAGATAGCAGCAGAAATCTCAGTTGAAGTTGTAGGGTCAATATTGAGCAGGGAAGAGAATAGTACAGGGGAAGGGATGGAAAGATCTCCTCACTTTGGGAATGGGAAAGAAAGTAATTTTGATGTGTGTGAAATTCAATTTGTTGAACTGGTCATAAAGAAGTTCTAGCAGGGCAGTGTTAGGAATCTGTTATAAATTTCTTAAGATAAAATTTGTGACCGCAATCTCCCGAGAAGGGACAATTTTAGAGGCCAGCAGGTTTTTTTTCCCCCTTGTGGACTGGATGTGCTGAGGTGCAGGGCCAGTGTGTGACATCCATCCCTGCTGCAGAACCAGACATGTCCCTGCCACATTTCCCCCCTTCTTCCAGGGGGAAGCTGTTACATGCCCAAGAGGTGTCTCCTTGGTTTAATGACAAATGCTCACAGATCATGTAGGAGAGAAAAAACACAGAGCCCTTGGTAGCCAGAGCAGCAGAAAATGGGCAGTGGGCTGGCAGGGCAATTCCCTATCCAGGTGTAAGTGTTGACAAGCTTACAGGCTATACGCTATCCAAACCTCCAGCAGGCAGAAGATGCAGAAGATGTTCAGAGAAACACCTCTTGAGAGAAATAAGAAGGTGTGGAAAGGCTCCAACCCTAATGGGATGAGTTGGTAGCAGAGTGAGGGTTTCAGGTGTAAGTGGGAACCCACAGGGACAAGGAAAAGGCTCTGAGCAGATGAGTTCATGCCTTGGGCACCTCAGTGCAAGGGGAAAGTGAGAGTGGTCATGAGGCAAGTAAAATCAGTCAAAGGATATTAAAACAAACAGCAAAGTATGGGTTAAACGAAGTGGAGAAAGAACTCCCTGGTGGGAACTCTTCCTCTTTTGTGCAAGGGCTGCTGTGTGATGCAGCAGTGCTGGGGGTGTTGCACAAAACCAGCACTACTGGACAGACATTTTCCCTGACAGTATTTTCACTACATCCTCTTAGTTTCTCTGTAGTTCTAGATTTCCTCCAGTTTCTAGGGAAGTCTGGGCATAAAGAAAAAAGAGACAGCCTTTAGACAAGATGTAGGGTTGGCATCAGCTGAGCAGGTGCTGGACATCAGTTCCTATGTCCTTTTTAGGATCTGGCTGCAGACACCTTCCTCATTTGAGCTCTCAGGAAATCCCCAAGCTAGAAGGGCTGAAAATAAAACTAGCCTAGATTTACTGGAGTACGGAAAGGCACTTGAAAATGTAACAGGAAAAAAAACCTTTTCTCTGCATTCAGCTGAGTCTGAAAGCGGTTTTTAGAGCAAACTTTCCTCACTGCCACCTCATTTCTGCACTCATCTCATGCACAAGAAAACATCAGCCCGAGACAGACTTTTCCAAGAAAATTGTCAAGAAGGTGCAAAATGGAAGCAGCCCCTTGCTGAGGGGTCACCTCCCTTTCTCCCCTCATGTGGGCTCACATTGTCCAAGAAAGGTGGGTGGTCAGGGTGGGCAAGTCACAGGGGAGGTGGGCAGGGGAATACTAACACTTTGGAGCCTGTGAGTGCTCACTCCATCTGCTGAAAGTACACTAAAACCATTGGGGCACCAAGCAACAGCCTGGGAGAGAAGGCAAAGCCTGGGTCTCATTGCTCCATAAGGTCGAAGGATGAGAGCAGAGAGGACCTGGGATTCAAAAAACATGGAGACATGAGACAGATGAAGCCATAGACAGGGGTGCGGCTCCTAGAGTGGCCAGCACCATGCTGGGAGCATGGAACGGACCCGAGACTGTAGCCAGCTCCTGTGTCCTTCCAACACAGCACTTCCCACTGCCATCAGCAGAGGCAGGAGAGGATCCTCTGCTGCTCGTGCCCCAGCCCAGGGGTGCTCACAGTGCCCAGACTGCCCAGCCCTGCTCAGTGCAGGTCCTCCTGCATTCCTGTGTACAGCAGAAATCCATGTAGCTTGTGTCCATGAGGCCAGTTTTTACAGCAGGGATCCCTCAGCTGTGGCATTTGGGTCTTCTTGTATTTCTGAAATACTTCATCCACTGCTTTCCATTCCTTCTGCTCCAGGGGCAGGGCAGGGCAGAGGAGCTGAAGGAGTTTCTGCGAGGAGTCCTTTAGCTTGTCTTGTGCAACAGGTTAGACAAAATTATAATTATTCCTTTCATATTTTAGGGTTCTGAACCATTTCTTGTCTCTATCTCACACATCTGCTCTGTTCATTTTGCCCTACACTAGAGCTTTCTCCCCGGTCCAAGCTGGTCTGCAGCAAGGCCTGATCCCCAGGGCATCTCCACCAACCCTGAGGGACTCCCCAAAACCTTGCTGTGGAAAGCACCTCAGAGGCTGGGAAACCACCTTGGAGGGAGGTGCAAGACAGGGAATATGCCATTGCTGAAATGCCCAGCCCAAATTGGGGGGAGCTACATTCCCCCTGCAGTCCTGAGGGCCACAGCTTTCCTCTCAGTGAGGGAGACCAGTTACCAAGCAGGACAAGTGCAGGAAGTTCTCCTGCTCCTGCCAGCAGGCCTGTACAGTCAGTGGTGTGACACAGGGAGTCAGCGACACACCAGGAGTGAGCCCGTGGGAGCTGTGGAGGCTGTGAATAATCCTGCATGCACCACCCAGGGACGGAAAGCTGTGTGAAGCTCATCACTAGCAGCCACACATCTCTTTCAGTATATGTGGCTACCTGTTGACCCAGCAGACATGAAACAGGTGGGCTCTGTGTGGGGTTTCTGAGGTGCATGCCCAGGACTACGCTGCCAGCTGCTGGGGAGGAGATAATTGCAAGGATACTGCTGTAAATGAGTGGCTCAGGGCTCAAGTGGCTGAGTGACAGGAGGCAGCTCAGCGGCCATGGCCGGGCTGGGGCGGGAGCAGGCTCACTGAAAGCAGGCAGCTTGCCTGTTTTGCTGCCTAGATAGCTCCATACAGGCTAGTGGGATGTAGGCAGATGCAAGGAAAGGGGCATGAAAGAATCACCTTAGCGAAGGTGTAAGTGTCTTAGGGTACCTGAGGGCAGGGTAACACAAAGTGCATTGTTCCTTTTCTTAGAGAAGAGGAGGGATTTAAAGTGAGAAACACCAGCATGCTTAGCATGGCACAGAGAGAGTTGCTAGTTAGTGTCCTGAAAAGTGTGCAGTGCTAGTTAAAGGCCAGAAAAGGTCTTATTTCAAATAAAAAAGAAACTTATGTGGATGTTACGGGTAAATGCATCAGGCAAATAAACAGACTCAGACTACATCCTGTGTCTCTGGACAGCTTCTGCATCCCCATTTC
This sequence comes from Lycocorax pyrrhopterus obiensis, assembly GCA_014706295.1. Taxonomy (NCBI): domain Eukaryota; kingdom Metazoa; phylum Chordata; class Aves; order Passeriformes; family Paradisaeidae; genus Lycocorax; species Lycocorax pyrrhopterus. The sequence continues at coordinate 15,580,822 of JACSVZ010000002.1, read as the reverse complement.
CTTTTGGTGCGTGCATCACCCGATGGCTTTGACTCACACATTGGCGCTGGAACAGCTTTGGATGTACTGTCTCGTGTCCTGAGAGGAAATGAGGTGGAGACATTGACATTGCTTGGAAAGTGGAAATAATCCTTAATCATTTGACTCTGTATTACAACAATGTGCTGGGAGCCACACTGAGCACCAGCTGGTGGGTAGCACAGGACCTGATCCTATAACCATTGGCTCCCCAAAATACATGACATCCAAGCCAGCCCAGCACTGCCAGAGCACTGACTTAGGGCAAGCACAGGGTTCAGGTCACCTCTGCTCTTCAGCACATTTTGGTACACAGTGCACCTATGCCAAGTATTGTACCTCTACCAAAGGCTTGTATCCTTCCTGGCTTTCTGCCTGCCTCCTCTCCCAGTAAAACCTTCCCTGGCAGGGGCTGGCAGGAGAGAGGGGAGTGGCTTTCATATCACGGAGTTATGATGTGGACTGTACCACTCAGAAAGGCACTGAAGTCCTGGCTGTCCCTCTCCCAGAGACTTCAGAGGAGAGGGGACAGAAGGTGACAGAGGCAGGCAGTAGGAAATCATGGGGGGACATTGCCCCACAGCATGTTAAAAGTTGCCTGAATGGGGGAAACAAGTCTCCTCCTGTAGCTTCATCCAGGCACAAGGAATAACCTGGGAGAATTGCAGGCAGAGGGAATAAAAAACACTGTGTCTTGAGAAGGTGAAATTTATAAAATCCATTCCTGAGATCTTGCGAGATTGGGTAGGAAGCTGAGGTAATCAAGCACAGAAGAGGAAGGATCCCAATGCTCTGGGACATCAGACAGAGGCAAGGGTGCAGGCAAATGCTGAAGGGAGACAAGGTTTGCCTTTTTGTGCCTCTTTTTTTGTGTATCAGCCTCTACTCTCTCTGCAAAACATGGGCCAGTGGGCAACAGGGTGCAGGGTGGCCCAACTTTCTCCTGCTTCCCCTCAAGGTCAGGTCCCCATGGATCAGGAAGTATCTCTAGTCCAACCCCTGCTCCACATAGGGCAGACTGCAAGGTCACACTCAGTTATTTGGGCTATCCCGTTCAAGCTTTGAAAATATATCCCCATGGCTGTAAAAATAAAAATTTCCAAACTTAAAGTGACATTATAAATTAAACTTGAAATTGTGTCTGCAATCTTATGCACCGAGTTGTTTGTTTGTGTTTTCAAAACACGGGTCTGAGACTGTTATGTCACTGTCAGTGCATGACTTCAGCTGAATAATCCCTCAAGGAACTTGGGAGAGGAGCACCCAGCCGGGAATGTTGCAGAGACGAGTCATCCTCAGCAGGCCCATATTTAATAGCTGGACATGTTTCCCTGGTGTCTAACTCTGCCTCATTTCTCAATATTTCAGGGACAGAGGTGATCGTGCTGGGACAACATTTACAAATACAACACCAACAGTATCATTTCGGAGAAGATGATCTATCTTCATGGCTTCTGGTACTCATTACTCCTATGAGAAGCTTGACTCTGACATAATGACTTTTCTTATAGCAGCCCTATCCAGTTCACTAAAACACTTCCTAAATATAAATAAGGTCCTTTCCAATCAAAAAGGCACAATGAAGTCCTGTAACCAGCACAATTGCAAAATCTAGAATAGTATCAACTGACATGCAAAGGCTGGGCATGCAAAGCATTAGAGTCTAAGGGAAGGCAAAATTCCAGCATACTACAGCTGGAGTTAGCTGAAGTTTGCAAGCAGCTAAAGTTTGGAAGGAGCACTGTATTTCCTTGCATAAATACAGAATATTCCCCTTTTCCCCATGCAGCTGAGTGATGAAAGGTCTCTGTTGCTGCCCATCTCCAGCAGCCTTCCTACCATGCTGGTTTGGTTTCCCATGTGTCCTAACAAGTGGTCTGGAGGCAAAAAAAAAGTGGCTCTTGCCCAAGACCTGCCTATGGAGGGGTTTGCTGGGTGGCCTCTCCTGTCCTTTGGTATGCCAGAACAAGGGGTGTGCAGGGACAGGCACGTGCACTAACCCTGACTTCAGGTGTCTGAATGTGCAAATTCGCTTTGGAAGTCATTCCCCTTCACGAAAGCTTCAGCCCCATTTACAAATTCCATGGGATGCAGGAAGAAATACCACACCTCCCTTTGAGATATGTGTGCTCAGAGACACACCTTGAGGCCTCCTCCTTCCAGGTAATTTCTGACTTCTTATCAAATCTGCACCTACCCACACATGCTACAGAGAAGGCCAAGAGAAGATGCTGCAGTTAATCCTGGAGTCTTGCTGCAAGGCTGGGAAATACAGCCTAACTGGGGTACTTGCATAAAACAGTGCAGAAAGGCAGACAGATCTTCCCGAACATTTTTAACATTATTTGGCTTATTTCCCTTCCTGGAAATGTTGCTCTTTTGGAAAAATGAGTTATCTATAGGTTGTAGCCAAAGATGTTTTCATATTTCTAAGGAAGAGCCAACTTAACGTCACAAGGTACTTGTTGCTTGCTTTAAAATACCCTTTCTTATGCAGAAAATGGTCTGATTTTCCCTGAAGACAGCCCAGTGAGTACTTGGAAATGCCATGGTGCTTGGCCAACTCTGCCTGAGACGGTGAAATCTGGTCTTCTGTTCTTTCAAAACCACCTACACTCGAACCCACAAGGATGCAGCATACGTGTCCCTCCTCAGAGGGTCTGCAGGGTGGGCAGGGAGCCAGTTAGCCCAGTCATCACATGGGGTTTTTAGACCACTTTTCAAACACGTCCTTTAGTGGAAGCCTTTGCTGGCTTCTTGCCATCTCTGTGTGCCAGAAAGTACAGCCGTGGTCCTCACTACCCAGCCCCAGTGTCCCAGTGCTCCCAGGGGTCCAGATTGTCCTTGGGCCACCAGCATCTGGGGGATGGGAGCACAGTGTCACCGGGCTGCTGTCATCCCTGGGGCACAGCCACGCTTCTGGCTCTGCTCAGGACAGCAGCTGGAATCAGACACCTCCAAGCACCATGGCAGGAGCTCAGTGGGAGAAGGAGGCAGGGCTCCCTAAACACCTCCGCCTGTGCCACTACTGGCAGATGCCATCCAAGGGGCTGAGGACCCAGTGCAGAGGCAGATCCGTGCGCCAGCCTCCCACTAAGTCCCTCTGCACCTGTACCAGAGGGCCACCACGCTGGCTGGCACTGCAGGATGTGCAGTGCAGACAGTGACTCCTGAGGACCAGACAGAGTGCAGAGGGAGAGCAAGCGTGGTGAGATGGGGGGGAAGCTGCATGAGTGGCGGGGACACCAGGTCAGGCTAGGAAACTACTGTTGTCACACTCAAAAATAAGGAGAAACGGTTCAGTTTTTGGAGGGGATCTTTGTACCACTTGTGAATAAAGGCTACTGAAGGAGCATCTGCAGTGATGGTGGGTTACAGGCACAGGCTCTGCTCAAGGTCAGCTCTGCCATGAGCTTTCCTGCAGCAGGACTGCATGCAGCAGCTCCTGTTCACTTGCAATTTGAACAGGCTGTTGACAAAGGGAAAACTTTGACCTACACTGGAAATTCACATGAGTTTTGCAGACTTCCTCTTTGGGCAAAGTGTTTTTGTTTTTGTTTTTTTTTTTTTTTTTTTTTTGGAGGGGGGAAGGTGTTCGTGTTTCAGCTGGAATAGAATTATTTTTCTCCTTAGTAGCTGGTACAGTGCTGTGTTTTGGATTTAGAACGAAACTCGTGTTGATAACACACTGTTGTTTTGGTTGTTGCTAAGTAGCACTTAGACTCAGTCAAGGACTTTCCAGTGTCTCATGCTCTGCTAGTGAGGAGGAGCACAAAAATCTGGGAGGGAGCACAGCCAGGAGAGCTGACCCTAACTGGGCCAAGGGATGTTCCACACCACAGAAAATCATGTTTAGTATATAAACTGGGGGGAGCTGGTCAGAGGGAGTCAGTTGCTGCTCAGGGATGGGCTGGGCATTGGTCAGTGTGTGGTGAGCAATTGAATTGTACATCACTCATTTTTTTAATTCGGTTTTATATTTTCTTCTTTTTAATTACAGTTACTATTATTATTATTATCACATTTAACTTTGTTTCAATTATTAAACTGTTCTTGTCTCAACCCACAAGTTTTGTTTTGTTTTCTTTTTTTTTTTTTTCTGAGTCCCTTGTGTTCTTTCTTTCCCTCCAGAGATGGGGAGGGGGTGAGCAAGCAGCTCCACAGTACTTGGGTGCCAGCTGTGGTTAAACCATAAGAGAAGGGGGAGAAAAGTTGACCTTGGCTTACTGTAAGTGAGCATTAGAGAAGAGGGCAATCCTTTGCTTTGCCAGCAGCCTTGATAAGCCCCCAGGCTGATCACTGGCTGTGACACTTCACCTCCGGATGTTCCACGGACACCTTCCTGCCACCCTGTCCTCTTGGGCTACACATACACCTCGTGGAGTCCCTCCCTGCCTTCTCTCATTTCCATCTCTCGCTCTTCTTCGGCAGCATGACTTCAGCATATGACTTGCTATCACACCAGGAAGGATTTAAACTTTGCAAACATCACTAATTATTTGGCTTTTACATATTGACAAAGCTATGCTCAGTGTCATAGCTTGCAAGTGGGCATGGTCTCTCTGTGCATGGGCACCATGGTAGCATCCCTCCTCTGACAATGGCTCCTGCAGGAACAGGGTTCACACTCGAGACCAGATTTATGGGTGAGCGTGAGGCTGTCATTGCATGTAGCTTTGATAAGGATCAGATACAGCCATTTTCTCTTGCACACCTCACTCTGACAGCCTCTCTCTGGACTAACCCACCTGCCCCTGGACATGCTACCTCCCTGCTCAGGTGCCACGTGCTGCTGCCTCGCCAGGAGGTGTGGGTGCAGGTGAGCAAAGCTGTCGCAGCAGCTCGCCTCCTTCCTGGTGAGTCACCATGCCCCAGTATCTGTCAGCATGGCTGTGTCTGGTGACTAGCCTGAAGCAGCACGAGCGCGCCCATGGGACTATAATGAGCCACGCCCAAAGTCTGTCTGGATTTTTTTTGGGCGTTGCTGAGTTTGGTCAGCACACAATTTATAAAGGACTTGTTTTCACCTTGCCCTAATTGTTAGCTTTGGATGGTAACAGTTTTAGAAATGGACCTAGCTGGGCCTTTCCTAAGAAAAGGAAAGGCTGCTTGGGCTCCAAACAGTGCTTTGGTGCTCTTATGTCAGGAATTTACAAAGTCTCTGGACATGGGATGCAAAGAAAAGGAAGGAAAGAAAGCCTTCATCCATGGTGTCTGAGCCTGCCTCGGAAGGAGCTAGCACAGCCCCAAGGGAAGCTGTACCCAGCCATGCAAATATTCCCAGTTTTGGCCACGCAGAGCACCAGCCATCTCCCTACATCCCAATCCTTCCCAGAAAACCAACCTGGCCTTCCCAGCTGTGGCAGGGTCACACCTCCAGTGACTCTTCCCCAGCTGCTTCTTTGCTCCTGCCAATTAGCCAGAGCAACACACTGTTTTCCTCAAGGTCCCAACAAATGGACTAATGCTTGGCCAAGGGCCTCCTTCCCCATTCCTGTCAGCTCTGCACACAGGGAGGGCTGCAAACTGCTCTGTACTTCTACTGCAGCTTCTCTCAAGCTCCGAACATCAGGAAGCCTTGCTGAGGAGCATGGCGATCTCAGTCCCAGGGTCACAGGCTGATCTAAGAAACCTCCTAAGCACAGGAGAATAAAAAGGCACATTTGGCTCCCTAATTTCATCAGTGTTGTGATTTACCCTCAGCAGGCAACCAATCCCTGTGCAGCCACTCACTCACTCCCCTCTGGTGGGATGAGGGAGAGGACTGAAATGGTACAGGTGAGAAAACTCATGGTTTGAGATAAACACAGTCTAAAGGGTAAAACAAATGCTGTGCACACAAGCAAAGCAAAACAAGGAATTCATGTACCACTTTCCATGGGCTGGAAGGTGTTCAGGCATCTCCAGGACAGCAGGGCTCCATCATGCATAACAGTGACTTGGGAAGGCAAACCCCATCCCTCAGAATGTTCCACCTTCTTCCCCCAGCTTTACACACTGAGCGTGACATCGTACGGCCTGGAATATCCCTTGGGTCAGGAGGGGTCAGCTGTCCCAGCTGGGTCCCCTCCCAGCTCCTGGTGCACCCCCAGCCTCCTCCCTGGCGAGACGCAGAAAAGGCCTTGACACGGTGTAAGCCCCGCTCAGCAATAAGAGAAACATCCCTTGTTACCAACACCGTTCTCAGCACAAAGCTGAAACACAGCCCTGCACTGACTACTGTGGAGAAAATTATCTCTACCCCAGCCAAAACCAGCACAATCAGTTATTTTGAGCAGTGGGTTTCCCCATGCACTTGTTTTCCTTTGCAGTTTAGCATGAGTCTCAGTATTCCCTCAAGAGAAAATGAAACTACACCACAGAAATCAGCACCGAGGCAAACCATTTGCAAAATCCCATGGCTCAGCGCTGACCAGCCAAACCCTGGGGCTGGTGCTCGTCAGGTTTTCCCACCATCCATTTTCAGTCCCTCCCCCTCACCTCCAGCCTCGGCTGCTCTGAGCACACAGGTGCTCAGGCAACCAGATCAGAGGATTATTCTCCCCCCCTCCCAGGATATTTCTAACCCAGTTCATTTCCCTGACCTCATTTCCCAGGTGCTGGTAAAAACAGGTGGACCTACACAATGCAGGGATCACTACCGTGGGATATGCTTGAGTGAAGTGGTATGTTTGGGATATTGCTCCAGAGAGAAATTCCTGCTATGCTGCAGCCTAAGGCTCACCTGAGAAATAGTCCTCAGCTATAAGAAAGCTGACAGAGCTGGAAGCAATGATTGGTGTTCAGCATACCTGAACAGCTGCTTGTTGATTGTGTACCAGTCCTCTGAAGTGATATTTATCCTGAAGCCCTCACACTGTTTAGACATGTGGATGTGTCTATAAAGAGCTATTGGTTCGCTCAGCCAAACCTTATTACCTATGTCTGGCAATACATACACTGTAATTATTTTGGATAACCTGGTCTCTTAGTACTTTCTTCATAAGAAGATATATAACAGCCATAACTAAACCCAAATATTAAATAGTGAGCCTATATTAAATAGTGTCTCCACATGCAGATTTCCATGCTAAAACATTTAACTGGGTGGGGGAAAGGAGAATGGCATTGCAGAAGAAAATAAAAGAAGAAAAGTCAGGGTAACATTTTTAAAGCAAAGGTAAAAGACCCCTAGAAGCCTCCAATTTTGACATGGATCTCATTGTTGAAGTATACAAGCACTTGATAAGCATTTGCGTAACCCCTAGCCATTGTCTGGTGAGAATGAACACCTTAATTTTATAGAAGGGAAACTGGGGGAGAGATTATAAACCCACCTCCAGTTACCTGAAAAACTGCTTCCTACTTCCTACTAATTCTATGAATCTCCTTAAAGATCAAAAGCTATCAGCAAAAGCTCATAAAATTGAACACAGGTCTCTGAAGCCAAAGGTGACCATCCAAACCATTAGGTCATGTTTTCTTTAAGTCAGCCACATTCAAAGTCTGATCCCTGAATATCCTGATCAGTCAGCATAAATACTAAGAGGGCTCCCTCGCACAGCTCTCCTCCAAGCAACTAGTCATCTAGAGATTTTGCACAAAGCACTAGAGCAGTGGGTTATTCCAACAGGATTCTTTGCAGCAATTAACATCAGGACTGAAGTGCTCCATGTTGTACACAACTGCTGTGCAACACCCCAGCAGTCCATAAGGAAAGTTGGGGTGTGAGAAGGAGAGTTGCCAGAAATACTTACCATCTATTACCAGAGTCCAAAATCCATCAACAATCATCTTCACCCAACTTCCCAATAAATGGAATGATGCCTGTAGTGTACCTAGGCCATGGTAGGGGGTGTTGGCCCAAATGCAGTTGCAGCCCCATGCTGTTTTTGAAGATGAAGGAAGAATGACCACGTCTCAAGGCACTGAGCTGGATTTATTCATTTGACCATATCAGTATCAAACTAGAAATCATCTGTTTAAGATCATGTGTTAGAGAGGAGCAGCATTAAATAACAGACATGAAAAAGAGACTGTGCTTCAGAAAAGATTCAGTGTACAACATACACAGTATGCCATTTAACACAAATGCTTATAAAGAGTCATCCTAAGCATCAAAGAGAGTTTTATAAAAGTTTACGTTCTCATCCAATGGGATGTACAGAACTATGCAGTTTACATAGTTTTACTATCATCCAAAACATCATGTTTCAAATGTATGAGGCACAGCAAGAACAATATAATTCCATTTCCATAGGAACATAAACACTGCTTGTCACTAATGACACGCTTTCCAAACTGTAGCACTCACAGCAATTATACATGTGTACAATTTTAAAGTATTAAAAAGCAAGAATTTGGAGCCTGCCCACTGTTACCAATAGGGAATAACATTTGATCTACCCTTGAAAACTATCCTGCAGTAGTTGTAACATAGGAAGGAGTTGGAGTCACTGTCATTCTTTGTCAGGGCCAGCTTGCTGTGCTAATCCCAAGCTAACTGATACCACCAGTGAAGGGCTCCCTCGACCCACAGAGAAGGAGACAGCCTCCTGCTTAGCTCCCACTGCCCAGGGAAGACGCAAAGTTAAAACACATCTGTAAACAAGTGATAATCTGACTCCAAAGACAGCTGATAGAAATTAGCTCAGTTTACTGGAGGCCCTGATTTTCTTTAAGAATGACTAGAGACTGACCGAGTCTTAAAGACAGAACAAGACTGAACCAGTCTTTGGTTAAATCAAGGACTTTTTTTTGGGGGGGGGGACGGGGTTGGCAGGAAGGCTTTCTCTAAGGACAGCTCAGAGAGGCTTGAATCTTACAACCCACATGCTCCATTATATTATATTTTTTCTGACATTATTTGCAAGCATGTATTATAAGTTTTATAAAAGTGCAAGGCCCAGCTCAGGAAGATATCCTGGATTAAGACATTCCCAGCAGTGTTCTTTTCAACATCTTCTTGTTGGTCAGCCAGCAGACACACAAACATCACTGCTTGGGATCAGCTTATCAGAGCCCCTAAGGGTTTAGCTTAATCATCTGTGCAATTAAACACTATTCACATTTGACAGCCTATAATGGCAATAGTTTTATGTACAAATCGGAAAACCAAATCTTAAAATCAAGTTTTAAGAGGTAGAGGTCCATTTCTGACCTGTCAACATAAAATGTTACTGAGTCAGTCATATTCTAAGGCTGGTGGTCCCCTAACAATATTGAAGTAACCAGCTAGAGCTCCAAGGTCTATGTAGAGTGATCTTTGTCTCTTTAGCAGGTCTGACTCTTCCATGCTCCCATTACACAACGAGGAATCTAAAAAGAAAGTAGAGAAACCATGTCATTAGTGCACAAATAGGGTATATCTTTCAAAATATTTATCCCAATTAAATAAACCACTTGTCTGGGAAGAGTTTTTCAACGCCTTTTGTCAGAACCCTCCTAATTTATTTGATAAGCAGAAGAAAAGCATTTTGAAGCCTGTTGGCAGGTTGTTGGCACCAAATCTCGCTTGGGCTTAAAAGGGCTATTTCCCACCTGCTTTGTGTATTATCCCTCATTAAGCACTTACTAATGCACAAGGGCAACTTCATCCTATCCCACAGTCATTTTTGGTTTTAAAACAAAGGGCTTGTACTGCTGACACTCAGCAACATTAGTTACGGTTTTGTGTGTATGTTTTCCCTTAAAAAGGCAAAAAGTGTTGGATTTGCTGGTGGCTGTTGGACTTTGTTTACAAATCAAGAGTACAAAACATCTCTGGTACCGTGGCAAATTGAGGCCATTTGGGACAACAATCTATACTTCATGAAGTGCCCTGGATGACTGCCATGGCTTTTCCAAGAGCCAGTTCTTCCGGAGCCCCGCAGAATTCAGGCTAAGTTCCTCCCCATTGAAGTCAATGGGCGTTTTACAGATCACTTAATGGCCCCTGGGTCTGATCTCATCTGATTGGGATTTTCACAGGTCGCTTTCCAGATGTGTTTTGAGTTTCGCTGGTTCCTTACCACTCATTCAAATCAAGATTTGACACAAAGTGAAGTCTACAAAGTACAAGGCAAGTGAGCCTGATACCATTACCTGTAATGTTTTCTGGCAGCTGCAGATCCTTCCTCGCGAGCAGTCTTTTCCTTTCAAACAAGGCCGAGTCCAGACTCTGGCACCGCGGCTGCTCTTCTGGGGGTGGGTGTAAGGCTTCGTGCTTCAGTAAGTCTGCTGCAGACAGCCTGTGATTAGGATTCCTTTCCAGAGCTGCTTCTAGCAATTCTCTCATGGAAGTGCTGCAGTCCTCAGCGATATCCTCTAAGGGGGGAGCTTGCTTGTGTATCTGTTGGAAAGAAAAATGACCATGGAAACAGTTATTCCAAAAACAATGGAAGAGGAAGTCACAGATAACCCCATGAGTGCTCTGGGAATCCCCCAATTAGGATTCATCACCTCCCTAAGTAGGGCTGATCAACTAGAACAGAACATGCAAGTACACAAAATCCACTTTTTAAAAATCAGGTTTTATGACAAATTTTAAAGCTCAAAGAAACCTCAAGTAAGCCTAAAATCCAGTGCAATGCAAATTCACCAGATTTCTGTACCACACTGGAGGAATCAGAGAATCAAATCTGCCAGGCTCCAGTTTTTATCTGCAACTTCTCAGAAAACAGACAAGTAGAAGACAGATGGGTCTCACACTGATCTAACCCTGTCCTTTCAGTAAATTCAAGGCCTGTAAATTGAAACGCAAATCACAGAGACAACTCCAGCTCAGTCTCTGTTTTCCCCTAAATGATCAAAACCCACTTTTTCCCTCCCTCCCCTGAAGCAAAAAGGATGATATCATCTCTCTGACAAATATTTTTATAGTTTTTATATGACTGGAGCTTTCCCAACAAGAGTACAGGAAACCCTTCAACTGATACTGAGCTGGCTTTGCTAAGGACACTTACAATATAGAGGTAGGATGGATATGCAGAGCGAGGGTATCTGTTCACCCAGGGCGGGATGCCTGTTTGCATATGAATGATAGTAGCTCCCATGCTGTAGATGTCTGCTTTTGTTGTGTGACCTCTGCAAAGAATAACTTCAGGGCTCATGTAAATCTGTGAAAAATAGTTGGGGAAAAAAAAAGATTACTCAACAGCAGAAAACAACAACCAAAGATGACTTAATGACATTTTGTGATCCTGGAAACTCCCTTCTGAAGGGATACATCCCACTAGTACCTGCAGCATAAAGACCAAGCACCATTTGGGAAATAAGATTTTTCTGTTCTGCATATGAGTACAACCAGAGACAGTACCTGGACAAACTCATATTCCATGTTTGCCCTCCTCAGACAGGCCACAGCTCAGTGGCTATGGGCTTTAGCTGAGCTGTGAGAGGCTGAGGTTCAAGCCATGGCTCTGCCTCGTTCAGATGAGTAGCAGAAGCCTCATTCCTCCACAGCAAAAGGAGGTGCCAGAATTGCCAGTTTGTTTTGTGGGGCACTGCTGGGACTGCTCCATTCTGCTTGAACAGTGGCTGTGCATGAGCTAAAGAGAGAGGGTGACCCGCACCGACAGCCACCCAGATGGGGGGTAGGAATCCACTCCTCAGATCCCTGTTACACAGAATACTACACAACCCCTCTGAGCAGAACTGACAGATAGACACCTTCCTGTCTTCCTTACTCTTCTTACCTCCTCCCTCTTATCCAGTAACCTGCATGTTGGAGCATTATCCTGACAAATGGGATGATGAGGAACAAGCCAGGTCTAGGCAATGGATAAATTAAAAGTTAGGTGCCCTTTCCACCAGATTACCCCCAGAGCAGCTATGAAGACAAGAATCCCTCTTCTAACCTTTTTTCAAACCAAGAATTCTAATCTTTCTTGATGGAAACCAAAACAGTTTCCATCCAAACATTTCACTGAAACATCTGAATTTGCCAAGAGTCTGAATAATGATCTTGGAAGCTCCTGCCAGCTACAGGCAACTCAGAGTGCAGCTGGAGGGGAACCAGACAGGCAGGATGCAGGAGGCACACCCTGCACAGCTCTGCCACCACCAGTGGCCCAGAGAGCAGGTTTCAACACCACATGGGCACAGCCCACAGCACACCAGGTTAGCAAGCTACCATATTTGCTTCTGGTTTCCACTTTTCCCTCACCCAATTTCCCTCTAACGGATTCAAACAAACTTTAATTAGTTCAAGTCATCTTGACACAAAGAATCACATTAAAAGCCATTAACTGACACAAGGACAGGAAGTTAAGTCATCACCACATGGTTTGACTGCTTATTACCACAGATTGAGAACAGCTGTTGGGCTCACGCAAATTCCAAGGAATATTTCCCAGCAAACTACATTCCATATCTGCAAACAGAACTTGTGATTGGAAGTGTTTGCAAAAGCTCAGCACGTGTCTGCAGCTGCTACTGACTCCTATCCATTGCTTTCCTCAGGGCTAAGTGAGAATCAGTGCATCTGCACCCTCCACCTTTAAGTCTCATAAGGTGCAAAGAACAGAATATCTAATTTTGTAAAAAGAAGTCTTTGGCAAATACAGTGCAACTTGAGTGAAATCTACATAAGCAAAAAGCAGATGCCTTCAAAAAAGAATGCTGGCACAAGATCCTGTCTGCAGTTAAGGTGAGAAAATGGTCAAGATGCACCTTGACTGCACAGGGACAAAAATCAAAAATGAGCTCCAAAGCTCTGATTCCAGACTGGTCCAAGAGTCTGTTGTCACCAAATCAGACAGCCCAAGCCATGGATACCTTCTCATTCTCATTCCTTCTGACTGGTGGGCTGGCACTTGCCTGCCAGTCAGACCAGTGTTACAGCCCAGCTAAAAACCAGTCCTTTCTTCATGCTGTGCTAGTTTTAGTTTAGCATTCCTGAAAATGAATCATACCTTCCACACTCAAAAAACTTCAGCAGAAAACTTTTTACCCTCAAATGTTTGTAACTGAAGCTTACATATTTTAACAAAGTGACAGAAGCATAACAGAAAGTGTAGCAACTGCCTAGAAAAAGTATTTCCTGCAGAGCAGTTTCATAACAACCACAGTTTAATGTTCTGCATGACTTGTACACAAAAGGAGGAACACCAGGTTTTTCACACTATACCAACTAAACAAAATTTAACTATCTTTCAGTCATGTTGCCCGGAATTGTAACTACTCATTTTTTTTAAACACAAAGAAGATTCACTACACTCATACTTTCTGTGCTATAGAAGTGAATAAAAATCCTAACTCCCAGAGAAAAACATGCACAGGACAAAGGTTACTCCTGTCACTTCCCTCAAGGACACAAGTCCCTGCCAATACCAGATGTAAGAGAAACCAGCCAGCTCACAGGTGCGATGCTGCGTGGCAGTGACAGAGCCCTAACCAGGGGCTGCACAACTGCATGCAGGAACAGCAGGACAACTGCACCACTTCTTAAGGCTGCATAACACAGGGTGCAAAACTCAAGAGGACTTTGGAGACTTAAGATCTTACTTCGGGGGGGGTGGGGGGAAATCAAGAAAGCCAGACTACAGAGGGCATTTGTGGGCGACAGGATTAGGCACTGTGGAGAAGAAGATGCCTAGAATGAAGACTGGGGGGAGAAAAACCTATAGGAGCATCAGGAACATCAGTCTGTAAGTCTTTCACTGGTATCTCCTTTCCCAGTGCTCTCTCTCCAACCTCACTTCTGGCTGTGATGCTGCAGCAGGATTGCTGCCCCCCTGAGACAGCAAACACCAAACATGGCCATATTTCAGGGTGGGGGGGGTTTATCAGCTTTCTGAGGACAGGACTGCAGGTATTAAACTCTGTGGAATCATTTTCCTCCTATTAAATGAAGAACTAAGTGTTTTTCACTTTGCAAAGTGAAAACACTTTTCACTTGTTCTTACCAACACGAACTTGGCCTGTCCGCCAAGACCCAGAAGTGGATCCTCACCAGTCTGCTCCACAATCATGGAAATTTCCTGTTCACACACATCTCCATCCTTGGGAAATACCCTACCAACTCATACCCACCACTGCTCTTATTCTCATTAACAGCACACAAAACCCCCTTGAACAAACAAAAAACCCCAAACCAAAGTAAAAACCCCACAAAGCTCATACATGAAATGCCAGAAAGCATGCTGCTTCCAGTTCAGCAAGCATTTTAACTCCCCTGACTACAGACACTGAAAACAAATATTCAAGTGTTTTCTCAATTATCTTGAAAAAAAATAAACAAACAAGCCTGACCTTCTGTGAAATCTTGGTTTATCCTACTCTTCCAAAAAGTGAAATGTACTACTAAAAGGGTAAGTGCCAACATTTCAGCTAAAGCATTTCCTGTAAACAATCTCCTCAAGCAACAGAGAGCACAAATGCCACATCTGCAGCAGCTATCCAAGCTAATTGTTGCTGCTTGGTTGTTTGCTAAAGCTTCAGCCCTGGAAACACCTCAGCAGGAATGCAGCACAAGTGGTGTGCAGGATCTAAAGTCGCTGAGAACATTTAAAAGGACCCCACCTCCATCACTGTAATGTCTAAACAATTTTAACAGATATTTATCAACCGTGCCATGCACAACCTCTGAAGAACCAAAGGGTTACATGTAGATGGGGAACAGAGCTTAGAAGTGCTAAGGGATGAAACCCAGACATCTGTAATTTCTGTGGTTTTGAAGGAGGAGTCAAAGTATGGTGTTGAGCAGGTCACCCCAGTCTATAGCAAGAATCTCAGAAGAAATCTTTGCTAGAGCAAAGAACAAATTCCTGCTTGAAATGTCTCTGACCAGCAGCTGATACACTGCAAACAACCCTCCTCAAAGTACTGTTTGACTTCAGTGAATAATTGCTAATAAATGGGACTGCAGAGAAAGTGACACGGCTTTCAAAGCATTCCATTCAGCAAGTTGAAAATAAAAATATAATTGAAATTGTATTAATGTTTGTAACTTTTTTATAGGTTTTATAGTAACTACTTTAGCCATGCTTCTAGCCCTCCAGCTTTAAATTTGAGCCTAAGCACCACAACCATAGGACTAATGCAATATAAGGGCTTCTGTCCCTTCGGCTTCTTACCTCTGTTCCTCTAAGGTCTTTGGGATAGTAAATGTCTTCAGTCATTTGAACACTTAGGCCAAAATCCACCAGAACAGCCTTAGTTGACATAAAGACAATGTTGCTTGCTAAAAGGAAAGCAAAAGTGACAACATTTAAATTTCTGGCACGCCTGGCATTTATTTTACAACACTCCTGTTTCATTCAGATGCTAGCCTGAAAAGGGAGAGAGATTAGCACAACCACTCTCTACAGCCAATATCCTTCTAGCCAAAATAGCTCTGGTAATGATTTGGTTCAATTTTAAATCATATCTTAAAAATCAAACTGGACTGGTTTATGTCAAAGAATCAATTTTTGGTCACTTTCTTAGCTTAAAAAAAAAAAAAGACAGAAAAAAAGGCTAAGGGTAGATGAGGAAAGTAGAAGACTGGTAGGCACTTCAGCACAGTTCTCTGAAGATGTTTAATGGTCTCCAAGGTGGAGATCATGCTGTGCAGCTCTGGCTATAAACAGCACAACTGTTGCTTACCAAGAGGTTTTTCGAGAGTAACAATTTAAGTGAAGACAGAAACAGAAGAGTAACCAGGGCCCCTCCACAGCAGCCACACCAGTCTCCTGCACTGGTCAGTGAGGACAGCACAACAGAGGACAGACAATGGCTGCAAAAGTAATAGAAGACTAAGCATTTCAAACTCCCTCTGAACTGCAGCAGAATCTAGGAGCTTAATTTACTTTCCTTCATAAAACTCTGCCTAAGGCACAACTTTGTACTCAGAGGCTTTACTTCTAATCAAATATTTATGAATGTAGTGCTTGGTGTGAGCCTTGAGAAATTCTTGTTTGCTATTTCAGAAGATGAGGCAAAATGAAGTCTCCAAGTTACACAACAGAAACACATTTTCTCTTACAGGAAACTGTGGGCCATTTTCCATCTTAACAGTGCCTACCATGACCATCCAGTGGGAGGGCAGACTTGATTTCAGCAGCACCGATTCCTGAAGCAACGCTTCACACAGCTGCTTCCTTACCAGTGCTATATACTACGTAAATCTGTAATTTTAGGGATAACTTTGAAGATAAGAATTTTAAACACCCTGTAATGGATGGTGCAAGGGGCCACACTGCCACAGTGCAGCAGGATCTGCTGCCTGCCTGGGATTGTACCCAGCCCCAGCTGCAGCTGGTTTTAGACTGAAGCTCCCCCCACCAAACAGCCTCATGGTTTAACTGCTCTCCAGCCAAGGGTTAAAATGAGTGGCAGCACTGAACACCTCCCAAGAACCAGAAGGTCCTCCTCCCCTTTTCATCTCAATAAAATCCTCATCTTCTTCTGTATCAGCAGGACAGACTCAATTGCAGCTCAACAGAAGCAGACAGAGTGAGGAAGAAATCAGAGGTGTTGGGAAACAGCCTTTTCTATTGATTCCACCTGGGGAGGGAAAACACACACTGCTCCCTGCATGGAGGCTGCCTTTCCAGGCAGTGGGCATGGCTCCATCTCAGGCCTGGACTACCCAGCTCACTCCTGGTGCCAAACAGGCAGGAGCATGGTCAGGGCACCTCTGGGCAACCACATCTGTCCCAGGCAACCTCTGCCTCATCACCTGCCCTGCATCCACCAATACAGGGAAAGGCTGGAAAAACACTCATATCCACCGCATTCACAATGGGCTGGTTCTCCTAGTCACTATCTAGATGTAGTAGGCTTTGGGCTGATTTGGTTTTTAGATCTTTTAATTAATGTCATTGTTACTGCCAATTAAAATAAACCCATAGGAAAGACCCTTACTACAAGTGAGAAAAACAATTAAGGGGAAATATAAGCAGCTTTGTAGTTGTCAGAATCTCAAAAGCTTACGTTTAAAGTACTGACCCATACTAAATTAAAAAACCCAAAAAAACCCAAAAATGCAAAACTGAGATAAAAATATAGCAATTCCTAAAAATCATCTTCTGTGAACTATTGTAGTGCTTCAGTCTGAATATTTCTATTTTAAACCCTCAAGTTTAGCTAAATAAACTCACAGAGATGCATCTATCTATGGGCTGAGGTGGTACTGGGAGAAACAACATTTAATACTAATTTAAATGAAACACATTAAAATTGAATTTTAAAATAATTTAATACTAGCTTATTTAATTTAAAATTAAAATCAATATGTTTTATTAGTTAATATCCAGAGTTTTTTGAAAGCAAATATATATTAAAATTTGCTGTAATTGTTGAAAGTAAAAAAAACCAGCACAAATTATGTGTTTACTTCCAAAGTGTCTCAAACTGAGGAACAGCTGTGTAGAAATGTAAAACCTAGAAGGTGCAGGTTGAAGGTGAGCATGGAAACATTCGGGATGAATTTATATTGAAAGCAGGAAACTTCTGTCTGAACACAGACTGATAATTTCACTCTTTAGGTTTTTATTTAAATTGAGTTGCTCATGAATGGCATAGGATCTACGACTTTCTAATTATCTTCTCTGCTGGGGTGAATTAATAAATAGTATAAGTAACTATTATCTCCAGAACCTGACCTTGCCATTTATTAAGCATTATGCATCCCTCCCACTCAGAGATGTAAGGCTACGTGCCCCAACTCAGTCCCAGGCACTCCACCAGGGCCCGAGCCCAGCCTGGACCAGAAAGTACCCCAAGGAACCACACAAACATACGTTTGATATCATGGTGGATAATCCTCTTGGAGTGGAGAAAGTCAAGTCCTTTCAGAATATGCTTTGTCACCCAAATTATTTCAAACTCTCTCATAGGACCACAGCTCTCCAGCTTTTCCATGACAGATCCTCCCTCTCCAGCTTCCATAAAGAGATGGATCGTCTCATCCCACAAAATAGCGCCGTATAATTCAGCAATGTTTTCATGACGGAAACATGCCTGTATTTCAACATCTGATGGTTTGAACTGTTCCACTGGCACCTAGGACATTGAAACAAAACCAGAGAAAAGCAGCTCAATAAACACGTTATCCATATGGACATTAATTATCCTATAGATCAACAAAAAAGAAGGAAGTAAAGCACTCGTACACACTTGTTAAAACACTGAGCTTTACTTTGCTCCTGTAACTTTTCATCCTTGGCAGTTGAGAGACATCGTGTTAAAAGCTGAGAGATATTTTGGAATCATGCCCAAATAAAAAGTGCAATCTTCCAGAAAATGCAATGCAGCAAGTGTTATTCCGGTCAAAATCCAGTGATTACGCAAAAGCTTTATGCAAACTTCCTGGTGAAGAAGATAAAATTCCCACTGCTTTTTCCATTAGCTTTGTGCACTCATCTGCACTACCAGGACTACACACCCACCTGACAGGTGGGTCAGTGCTTGCAGTGCTCAGGACCATTACTGACCTCAATTCAGTCCTTATCAGCACTGGTTTATGGCTTACAAGAAATGAAACCTGCTTTGAAGCGAGCGCCAGCAGCACCGTATTTCTTTAAAAAGCACTGACGACAGATTGCTGAGACAATAAAAGCAGTGTTTGCTTACATACAGGAAAGCTACTACTGCTCTTCTTAGTTTTCTTCCCTTGGACTCATGCCTGTGAACCAAATAAGAGGCTGATATTTTTATTTCAGTGAGAAATACTGTTTGTATTTTCAGAAACAGTAGGATACTTTATTTCTGCAGCAGGTTATGCAGGAGCAGCTAACAAAATCTGTCCCCATGTGGACACAAGGCTGGCTGCAAGGGAAGCACATACAGCTGCCTTCCCTGCTCTTTCACACACAGAATTAATACAGGTACTTATTCATGAGCTGGGGCATCTAGAGCAATGTCCCAGCTGAGCTTTTACTGGCCCTGAATATTTACTGCTCAATTCAGAATAGCATGTTAAAAGGCATAGCTGAAAGAAAATGTTGGCTTGCATAAAAGTAGGGCAGTGCTCAGCAGTTCTCTTGAGACATCTCACAACTCCATCGGTGCCCAAAACACAGTAAGAGTTGCACATACTGAGTTCTCAGGGACTTTAATGGCACTGGAGTAAAGAAAACTAAAGTTTGAGCACCTCAGTTAAAAGACAAGAGCCTAAAACCATCTGCAGCTGCAGGGTTTTGCTATCACTTTCCGCAGGGACATGATCTCACACTGATATTTTACCACAGTGAGTACAGCAGGACAAGTAGAAAATCCACTCTGCACCACAGCCCACGTGCCAGTGACACACATTTCCAGATACTTTCAAAATGCTGAGACATTTGCAGCTTCACAGCCAAAAAATTTAAACAAGCTAACAGAAGTGTGCATTTTTCCCACCTTGTTTAGGCCAACAAAACCAAGATGGTCATCAGCCAACAGAGGAACTTGATGCAGACATATTTGAAAATATACTGTAAGTAGTATGTCATACAATATTTGCTCAGAGATAAAACTACTGAACTAACATACCAGTTTGCATGCCATTCGTTTCTTGGTTTCTCTGTCTTGGGCTAAGTACACTTTCCCAAAAGCTCCCCGAGGAATAAAATCAGAACCAATGTTCCTGTAAGTCAACTTCCAAGGAAACAGGAGCACATCTGAGTCAATTTGATAGCGCCCATTCTTGGGTGTAATCTGTGGAGTTAAATAAATAATAAAAAAATCACAGTAAAGTTAAAACTACTTCAAATCTAATTAATTTTATACATATAGTGGATTAAAGCTATATCACTTATGTGGATGATGCACATGATCTGCTTAGCAGTCTTTATTTAGAAACACCAAATGGGAACAGCATGTGAGGTGTGGCATTCATTCACAGCCCAGGCATCCACGTTTCTCTCCAGTGACTAACTTACGAAGTGTAAGTTGCAATTAATTGTCTTGAAACAACAACAGCAGCTGGGTTAATGAAATGACCCACCTCTTGTTATTAGATTTACCTGCACATGTTTGTCCTTCCTGTAATCTGTTAACTTGTTATGCTACATACCTGTTACTCAGGTTATCTATGAGCAAGAGTTTCAGCATTTCCTAATATCACATGTACTGCTAGGGGTTTGATTTTCCATCTTGTATTGGAGTTTCTGCTGCTTAGTAAAAGGTTAAAGAAGTCTGCCATGATTCTACCAGCCACTTTCCTCTAGTTTTATATAGTTTAAAAAAGAAGAGTGGGAGTAACATTGTCTGCTCTAGGTGGGCAATGTTGGGAGCTTTGGTTCTTCTGTATCACCAACTAGGCAAGGAGGGGATTCAGGGCACCTAAGTCAGTATCATGTCCTAAATCTTTCTCTGAAACAGCTCCCTCCCTCTGCACATGACAGAGAGAGACTAAATGCCTTACTATAGCCATGTGAGTACTGCTTGATATCTGATGTTGCTTCTTCAGTCTCTCAGCTGCAAAATTAATAGTATTTCCCATGAATATGCTTCTAATTATTTCAGCCAGTGTTTGGAATATCATTAATCTCCTTAGTGCTACTTTATCAAGATTCTTGAAGAGATGTAAAATCACATCAAGGATTTTTATTATTTCATGCCTGTCACAGGACCTCAAATACTCAGCTCTTCAGCTACTCTTTTTAAGATAACAGCATCTCAGGAAGATTATTTGGTTTAGATTTCTATTTAAGATGTAACATATAATCTTTCATTTTTAATCTACCCTCATGTTTTTTCAATTAATAAAGTACCTTCTTGACTGCTAAAATTGTCATTTGTGATTTGTACCTACATGAAATAAATTAATTCTTCCAAGTTCCTAAATCGGGGGAGGATAAGTTCTTAACCTTTGACCAAGGGAGCATGAGAGACTGTCCTTTAATAAAAAGTATTCTGCTTAGGATAGAGAGAACAAGCCTTCTCTCTACTGATTAGAGCCAGGGTAAAGCCATCCGTACATGTCTGACAATCTGTACATCTTGCTTGCCTACTGCATTTCAAAGAGCTGAGACTAATCCACATGGGTTACACCTTATCCTGGAAAGGAAGAGAGGCTGAGCAGAGTTGATTTACAGAGCAAGAGAGCAACAACCACTATACTGTTCATGTTTTCAGGAAGCTTTTAGGACTAGTTCCTAGCCTGACCCTGTGAACATTTGTCTGTGGCTGCAATGGATCTTTCAGTTCAGTTTTAACTGAAGAAATCCAGCTTGTGCACTTCACGACCGTTTCTGATGCGAGCCACGGTGCAGTCAGAGAGGGTCACCAGGCAACCAGAAACAGCCCTGATCCTAACCAAAATGCTGTAGATATTTACAGAGCAGATGCCCCTGCTGAAATGCATGCACAGGTAATGCCTCCAACCCTCAGTTGCATAATGGGATCACGTGCACCTAATAGTACTTGGTTCATACCAGTTGTATGCATCTGTAGAAACAATATGCAAGCAAAACAACCACGAGTACGTAGGACAGTGTCTACCCTAAGCATAGGAAACATTCAATATTACTAAGTGTCATTTCAATGTTACAGAGTTGAAAAGTGATTGTTTTGCAATACTGCGATGCTCCCTCCAAATCAGAATAAACCAATACTCTGGGGTATTTCACACCCGAGTAACCAGTAAGCCTCAAGCAACCAGTGTTCACATACAAAATACATTACATACTAGATATTTAAGATGATAGATGTAGAGCATCTTAAAAAAATACAGCAGCAGCACCAACACATATGAATAGAATTCCATTGCGACACTGAGTGTTTCCAGAGCAACTGACCTCAAACAAAAGTTAAGTGACACTAATATCCAGAGATGCTTGTAGAACACAATTTCAGGGAAAAAATTAATATCTCAAAACAAGATATCTATACTTGAATTTAGCAGTGTGAGATATTACATAATATTGTAACTCTTAAAATCACACTTGATAGTATGTGCTTTTTCTCCTTACATTACTACTGTTGACATTTTGTGCAGATAGAGCGAATTTAGGAACTATATCATTAGATCCTAGATCTTTATTTTTGGGAGTTTGCATAATGAACGTTTTACTGCATGAACACAAGGCACTGGAACTCTTACTGTCTCCCAGACCTGTAAACCATCATAATTCACAGAATCATAGATAAGCTTTGGTTGGAAGGGATCTTAAGGAGCATCTAGTTGCAATTCCCCTACTATGGGAAGAGATGTCACCCCGTAGGTCAGGTTGCTCAGGGCCCCACTCAACCTGGCCTTGAACACTTCCAGGGATGGGGCATCCATAATTTCTCTGTACAATCTGTTCCAGTGCCTTACTACCCTCAGAGTAAAGAAACCTCTACTGCTTTAGTTTAAAATCATTCCTTCTTGTCCTATCACTACACACCTGTCTAAAAAGTCACTCTCTCTCTTTTTTATACAAGTTGTGGATTTTATAAGCCCCATTTAAGTACTGAAAGGACAAAATGAGTTGTAGATTTTGCTTTTTGACTGCTTGTCTCAAGTTTGTTTTCAATACTGGGAAATGTTTTCTAGCCTCCAGAGATACCAGGAGATAACAGAATGGATCCTTCTGAACAACAGACCTTTCTCCATAGCTGCCTGAGGCTGCAGGGGCTAGACTTGATAGCCTCAGAGACCCCTTCCAGCTGCAGGGCTGCACAGGAAACCACAGCCTGTTACTCCTGGAACTTTATTTAGAATCATTAAAAACTTCTAATTCCTAAAGTCTATGAAATGCCAAGTAAAAGGAAAACCAACGTACCATATTTAAGAGGATTCCAGATTCCTGTTGTCTGCATCCTTTAAATTGTTTTGCAGTGTTAGACACCTGATTTGCAAAAGCAAGCAGGTCTTCCACAGTCCCATATTTGACGGAGGACATAAAAGAGACCTCCCTTTCACAAAACAGTAATGATTCTGCACGTTCATCATTTTGATTTGCCTCTTCACACATTGTAATTAAGCTGTCTTCATAGACTGCAATGTCTTCACCTGGATAATGGTTTTCCATGATGGCTATCACCTCAGACATATTTAGATCAGCTAGCAACAAGTCAATCTCTTCTTTGCTATCACTACCCGTGCTCATATACTCCATCACTGTCCACTTTGCAAAATCACTCCTGGAAAAAAAAGAAGCAAACTTGAAAACACTTTTCACCTAAATTTGTTTTAGCAAAGTAAGAATGAAAAGGATCTATCAGAGTGATCAACAGTTCATCATTATACAGTTAGATTTAAAATTAATAACTTGTATTATGAAGAAAATCATAATTAGTATCCCGGGTGAAGACAAAATGGAGAAGTATTTGCTACTGAAATTTATTTAGAAGTTATTAGTTAACCTCCCCTGTCATTCATTCTTGGAATTTATTATGATAAAGCATTTCCTTAGAGGAACAGGTACAGTAAGAATACATCACTGTGATAGATACGCAAAAATGAAGGAGCGCTCTCAATACAAACAAAGGAATTCATCGTTTGGAAAAGAATGACAAAGAGAGATATTAACATTCTCAATTAGTTTATGTCTAAGTTTTTATTGACAATTTATGTGGTGTATCCAGAAAGAAGGAAAGGTCACAAAGCAAGGTCATTCCTTGTAATAGTAATAGGCATCTGTTAGTATCATTGCACACAGCACAATTGTCACCACCTGAGATACAAAATCCCTATTTTTTTTGCAAATAACTAGTCAGAACTAGACTTGAACTGAAATTTTCACCCTGACTTTCAGAAGAAAGTCAGAAACTGAGCTATCATAAAAGCAATGAGCTTTTGAAGTGGTTTCCAGCAGTTTGTTCTACCCCCACTAATCCTAACAATAACTTTTTAGGTTATTGCAACTATTTTGCTGGAAAGGATTTACATACAGCAAGCTGGGTTCAACTTCCCAAAAAGTCCCTTTCTATTCCAGAGAGTTACATATTCAAGTTAAAAACGTATTCAGGATCAGTCATTAAAATACTGACACAAATAGTTTCCAACACATAAATGTCTAGAGCACTTACCTTGTATTTAACCTGATTACATCACTCAAAACCATTTAAAAACGTCTCAATAGAATCCCTGAAGTCATCACGTTTTTCTGAACCCGTATTTACCACTGATGATAATTCTGCAGTGTTCTGTGGCAATCTATTAAAAAAAGCAAAACAAATAAAGCCATTGCATACCAGCTCAAGCAGAAGGACTGGTTTGTACTCATATAGACCATCTGCTTCACGGAAAGAAGAGCTAGTAATCACAAGGCTGAGATAACAGGGGATTTTTCTGCAGAAAAAGATGACAACTCAATAAAGAATCAAGCTATTGTATCATCCAGATTTCCAAGTAGTAGTGAAAAATACTTTTTCCATGGTTAGGTCCCGAGTTTTATTCTCTCTGTCTCATGCTCGCTTAAGCAAAGAGTAGGACCTCCTTTTTGTTTAGCAGAACCGACTAGAGCATGCCCTCTTTTGAGAGCTCTCATTTCCCTTTTTCATAATCCACTGCACCATCTCTTTTGGGCAAAAGACAACAACCAAGCAAAAATACACTTTAAAAAAATTAAAAACAAAAAAGAAAAGCAGCAAACAAAACCTTATTTCAAGGACGAGCAGCAGACTCGGTCCCCTGAGGCCATGGAGCAACCCGTTTACCCAGGTACAGTTTCTGGTTATGATCACTATCTTTCTTACCCTCACCACAAGGACGTAGAAGCTCTGTGGCACATATTTCTCATGGGTTAGAGTATTTACGTCAGCTCTAATGTGAAGAAAACCAAGTAAAATGACGTGTCTGAGTTGGCAAAGAAGTCAGACCACGTGCTGAAAATTCAAAAGGCAGGACAGGACAGCAGATGCAGCATCAGAAAAGGCAAACAGAGTGCCTGTTCTTTTCCAAACTCAGACCCAAATCCTGTGAGTGATGGTGGCAGAGCAGTACTGTGCCCCCCGCTCCCCCAAGACAGGCACAGTGACTTTCACCAGCACTCTACACCAGTTCACACAGCCCTAGTCAACCCACACCCCCAGCATTAGGGCAGCCAGGTTGGAAACTTTGTGGTCACTAGCACTACTCGATCGGGGAGGCCCCAGGCTTTGTATCCTGGGTGCTCAGAGGTCACAAAAAGGAAAAGATGCTGTGGGTGTTTTCTAGCCCCTATCACCCCAACTTCCTGCTCCATGACCAAGCTATAGGCTGTTAACAAAGCCTGAACCTGGTTACTTTTTAATACAAATGAGATTTCGATTTTTCCCCAGAGCAGGACTTCTATTTGTTGCTTTTTTTTAGTGCTGAATTAGTGGGGTTCAAAAGAAAAGAAACAGTGCTGTCATAAAAGGAACTG
This sequence comes from Lycocorax pyrrhopterus obiensis, assembly GCA_014706295.1. Taxonomy (NCBI): domain Eukaryota; kingdom Metazoa; phylum Chordata; class Aves; order Passeriformes; family Paradisaeidae; genus Lycocorax; species Lycocorax pyrrhopterus. The sequence continues at coordinate 15,555,602 of JACSVZ010000002.1, read as the reverse complement.
AGAGATCTCATGTGTAAAGTCAGGTGAAGTTACAAACTAGTCCTGAGGGACTTTCTGAAGAAAAAACATGAGCCTCTAGATGCTCTGGTCTTTTGTGGATAAAGACAAATACGTACCACAATTAAACTAATTTACTCTGTGACAGCATTTTCATGCACAAAGCATCTGCACAGATTAGACCAAATGTAGATTTCTGGAGGTACCAGCTCTGCTCTGTTCCTCAAAATATTCCCAAACTAGAGCACAATACTAGTAATACTCTTGGCAGTTTCACTACCACCCAAAAAGCTCTGACTAACACAAAGAAGTGACTATAACCTGCATATTTTCAGTTCTGTGCTTTTAGTGCTTGAGAAAAGCTGCAAACCCTTCACCGTTACAACTACCTGAAAGCAAGAGGTAGTGAGGTGGGAGTTGGTCTCTTATCTCAAGATAAGACAAGGGGATCAGACAAGGGGAAATGGCCTCAAGTCATGCCAGGAGAGGTTTACATTGGATATTAGGAAAAATTTCTTCACTAAAAGAGTTGCCAAGCACTGGAACAGGCTGCCCAGGGAAGCCATCCCAGGGGGGACTTAAAAGACATACATGTAGATGTGATACTTAGGGACATGGTTAAGTGGTGGGCTTGGGAGTGCTGGGTTGGACTTGATAATTTTACACGTCTTTTCCAACCTAAACGATTTTATGATTTTATTTTTCCCTGTATCTAGCAAATTCTAAGCACTAAATGTTTACACAATAAAAGCAGTGTCTAGACTACAAAAATTGATTTTTTAAATTTTGCAGCAATTTAGTATTATATTTCCCCTACAGGCAAAAAAACCAAGTCCATTTTCCAATGTGGAATTCACTCTTCCTATTTATCCCTAAAATCTTGTACTAGTATCAGTGGTGGGCACTCATGTAGTATTCTAAATCATCCTATATAGGTTCATGAAGAAATTACATCAGTAAGTATGTTTTACTTAGATTCTCAGGTAAAAAAACTGGGTTTACTTGCAGTGGAAAAATAAAACTGCATGCAAGCACTTAAGTCAGTTGCTAAAGCACAAGACTCTTTCTCTAGTTTTGCCAATATTTCAACATCATCACATGAGTAATTTGCAAGCCAAAGGTTTATTTCTCTATTCTCTGCGTAGCTTTTCAACCCCTTTTGCCTAAGAAGTGTGCTGCCAGAGACCATCCTTATAGCCATCATATTAAATAAGAGCAACTGGACAACAGACGTCTGAGCCCCTGTGGGACTTTTTGTGTGTCAAGGATCAACGATGGAAAAAATTGAACAAAATCTACAATAAAAATAAAATTAAAAACACACATAAAAAAAACCTAAACACTTCCCCTCCAAAAAAAAGCTAGCCACAAACTGCACAGACTGGCTCATCGCAATCATACACCATAATAAAGATCTTGTGCTGCTTTAAGAGAATAATTTTCTGGTCTGACAAGTGACCGCCCACTAGAAATCAAAAAAAAAGTCCCTATTTACTTTTTAAGAAAACTTATCAACAGACCTTCAAAAACACAATCTCTCCGAAAAAAACTTCTACTGTTAAGGAAAACAATTTCAATTTCCACAACATCTCACATATTCACTTGGAATAAGAAAATCCGCGACCCTCCCAGCGCTGGCAGCAGCAGAGTCCAGCCCCAGCCCCTTCCTGCCCCGCAGCGCCGGGGACAGCGCAGGTGCCGCAGCCCCGGCAGCTCCCGCGGCACCCGACGCCGCTCGGGGAGCCGAGGGCAGCCGGGGACCTGCCCGCGACAGCGCTGCGGCCCCAGCCGGGGACCCGAGCCACCTCCGCCCGGCAGCGCAGCACCGTCCCGCTCCGCTCCATCCCGCCAGGGCTCTGCCGGCGCTCCCCTTCCCCTGCCAGCACCAGCCCCGGCCCCGGCCCCGGCCCCGGCCCCGGCCCCGGCCCCGGCCCCGCTCACCCGCGGGGCGCCGGGAGAGCTCTCGCCGCCCGTCCGCCCGCAGCCCGCACGGCTCCGCCAAGTCCCGCGGGAAACTCTCGGGGGCGGGGAAGGGCGCAGGTAGCACCGCCCGCCCTGGCCGAGGGCGGGGGACCGGGGCGGGTCCGGCTCCGGTTTCTATTTCGCTTGCCCGGCAGGAGCAAGCGCTGCCCTGTCCCAGTCCGGCCTCAAGCCCGGCCAGCGATCGCCTCCTGTCCCAGCGGTGGCATCGCCCGGCGGCAATGGCTTGTCCCCGGTGGTGGCATCGGTGAACCTCTCCTACCACCTCATGTTTCCGTGCGCACCTAGAGGGCGTCCACCAGCGTCCTACGAGTTTAAACATTATCTGAATCAAACTTCAGCTGACACTCGGGTGGAATTTAGGACAACAATGTGAAGAATTTGTTAGTGGCAGTAGTATTAAAATACTCTGGGACACAGTAGCTTGAGTTGAGTAATTGCTAAAATTGGGCAGGACTACTATATTTTTTTAATCCATAAGGAAGTAATTCTTGCAAAACTGTGCTGCCCAATAGCTCCTCTTCAGTCAGTTCGTTTTTAAGGAGACAAGTAGCACCTTTAACAAACCCAGCTGCCACAGCACTAGGAGCTGATAAGTTGAATCTGTCTCAAGGTGTCAAGAGACAGAAGATGGATTTTTGATTAATTATCTGCAGTGTAACGATTATTTGCTTACTGAAGTCAATGGCAAAACCATCGTTATAAAGTTTCAGGACATTCACCTTAGGCTTCAGCGTTTATCATTAGCTCATACAACTCCTTTTCTGTTTATGTTATCCAGATACCCTGACTCCCTTTTTTAAAAATTTTATGTTTGCTACCTCTCCTAGGGCATTCAAAATGGTCCAAAGTATGTCACAAATGACATTCTGAAATGTACAAGGGTTTAGACTCACTACAGGATTCTCCTTTCCTTGGCATCATAACTATGTATTTGGAACTCTGCTAGCAGGCTTAACCTTTGCTCATGCATGGTTTCTTTCCCAGACTATACAGATGTTAAATACATTGGCAAGCCTCCATAAGGAAATAGGTGTCTTCTTTGTTGAGTTTGACCTTGTTCAATTGCACCACCCAGTGCATTTGCTAAAAAATAAGTCTGTGAAAAAAAAGGCAAGAAGGCTGAAGATGATTATAGAAAGAAAAAAGAGAGGAGGGACTGAAGAATAAATTAGGCTACAGGAGAGGCCAGGCCAAGGAGAGGGCGGAACTGGCAGCACCTTGAAAGTGGGAGGTTAAGGAGGCTGAGTAACACATCCTTAATGTGCAGCAGCTCTCACGCTAGGATACTTTGGGTATCCTCTTTCAGGAACTTGCTTGCGCTATTAGTTTTCCCAAACCCACAATTAATTTTAATGAAACCCTTTTCTATTTTTAGACCAATTTCAAAGAGGGAAAGAGGAGGAGTTCCTCTCTCCACATCAATGAATTTAGGCAGGACAAGTCTTAGGATTCCAGAGGAAACTCGCCATGGAGAGATGGAGGAAACACAAGTTTCTGCTCCACGGCATGCCTAAGGAGGATATAAATTGAAATGCACTATTTTAAAAGCAATCTACTCTCTGTCTTAATGATCATCCTAGAATACAAAACCAAAATAATTAGGTCATAGCAATTACTTAGAGACCCTGACTTACTGGGAGGCTGCCAAGAGTATATACAGCACTGCACTGAAGACCTACTAACACACAAGTACCCTAACATATGCTACAGATGTGCCCACAAGTTTTACATAAATGACTGTTTTTAAATACTAAAGAAAATGACATTTTCTTCAGTACATGCCTGGGGAACCATGCTGCAGATCCATGACTACTTGCTGGGTGCCCTGCAGCTCTCTGCCCCAACCACCTCATGCTGCCTTCACTGTAGTAACTCTGCCTTCACAGCCTTGGCCCAGGACCAAACAAACAAAATCACAAAATCAGTTAGGCTGGAAAAGACCTCTGAGATCATCAAGTCCAACCTATCACTAAACACTACCACGTCGACTCCAGGGATGGTGACTCCACCAACTCCCTGGGCAGTCCATTCCCATGTCCAATCCCCCATTCTGTGAAGAAATTCTTCCTAATGTCCAATCTAAAACTACCCTGGCCCATCTTAAGACTATGTCCTCTTGTCCTGTCACTGGTTGCCTGAGAGAAGAGGCCAACCTCCACCTGGCTACAACCTTCTTTTCTTCAAGCTAAACAACCCCAGCTCCCTCACCCATTCCTCATATGGCTCATTCTCCAGACCCCTTCTCAGCTCTGTTGCCCTTCTCTGGACTCACCCCAGCCCCTCAATGTCCTTCCTGAATTGAGGGGCCCAGAAGTGGGCCCTGCACTCAAGGTGTGGCCTCACCAGTGCCAAATACACTTCCCTAGTCCTGCTAGACAATATTGCTGATACAGGCCAAAAGTTTTACGTCCCTAAGTAGTCAGTCTGCCAAAACCTACATTAGACCCCCATCACCTTGGCCATCCCACCCTTCAGGCTCACCCCCATGCCCACCCTCACCCCCCTGCCCTTGGCTGGCAGGGCTCATGCAAGGGTTGACAGCCAGCCCTGGCCTGGGCTGCTGGGTGCTTCATCGCACAGGGCAGGCAGCTGCTCACACCCCAGGCCTCAGGCCTGCCCTGGGAAGCTCACAGAATCACAGAATAAGCTGAGTTGAAAGGGACCAACAGGGATCATTGAAGTCCAGCTCCTGGCCCTGCACAGGACACCCCCAAGAATCACACCATTAGCCTGAGAGGGTTGTCAAAAAGTTTTTTGAACTCTCAGGCTTGGTGCTGTGACCAGTTCCCTGGGGAGCCTGTTCCAGTGCCCAGCCACCCTCTGAGTGACAAATCTTTAATATCCAACCTAAACCTACCCTGGCACAACGACAGGCCATTCCCTTGGGTTCTGTCACTGGTCACCACAGAGAAGAGATCAATGTTTGTCCCTCCTCTTCTCACGAGGAAGCTTTTGACTTCTGTGAGGTCTCTCCTCTGTCTCCTCCAGGCTGAACAGCCCAAGTGACCTCAGCCACTCCTCCTTCGGCTTCCCCTCAAGGCCCTTCATCATCTTCGTTGCCCTCCTTTGAACGTTCTCTAACAGGTTTATATCCTTCTTACATTGTGGCACCCAAAACTGCACGCAGGCTTCAGGGAGAGGCCGCCCCAGTGCAGAGCAGAGCGGGACAATCCCCTCCTTTGCCCGGCTGGCGATGCTGTGCCTGATGCCCCCCAGGACACAGGTGGTCCTCCTGGCTGCCAGGGCACACTGCTGACAGCTGTTTGTTCCCTCTGCCCGGAGCAGGCAGCTGCCCGCACCCTGGGCTGTCCCGTTAGGTTTGCTCCCTCCTGCCAGAGCGCTCAGACACCCCGGGCATCCCCAGCCCTTCCCCGCCGAGCCGCTGCCCCGGGGCTGCTCCGCGCACACGGAGCCGGCTGAGCCCCGCCGGCCGCCGTGGAACGCGGCGCCTGCGCAGAGAGGGCGCGGCCCTGCCGGCCATGGCGCACCGCGCGGGAGGGCCGGCGCTGGCGCTGCTGCGGGGCCGCCTGCGCCTCCCCGGCCCCGGCGCCCGCGGGCACGCCCGGCTCGGCCGCTCCGGCGCCGCCGCGCAGCCGGCTACCGAGGAGCCGGGGGAAGGTAGGGACAGGTCGCCGGGCCGCGCTGCATTCGCCGCGAGCCTCGGTGCCGCACAGTGGGCTGTGCCGGGGACGTGGGGAGGGAGCGGCCGCCTGTCCCGCTCGGCCCCACCGGAGGCGCCGGGGCAATGCTCGCGTCCTGGGCGTGAGGAGCCCCGCGGGGCCCGGGCAGCCCGGCAGGGCAGTGGGGTCGGCTTGCGCCTTCCCGGGCTGCAGCCCAGGAGGCCAGAGTCCGCTATCAGTGCCCGGGGCTCGGTTTGTTAAACGTAGATACCAGCTAGAGGTAAATCAAGTGGCGGGGCTTATCCCGAGAGACCCTCTCAAAGAGGCACAGGAAACGTGAGACGGGCGCTGTGTCTTTACTACAAACCGAGAACTAGTGAGGGGTGTCCATTGCTGCTGTGAATCAGTGCCATGCTCAGGCTGTGCAAAGGACAGCAGAGCCAGAAGAAGTTGTCAGATCACATCATGTCTGTAGTGACTAAGCATGTACAGGTAGTAAATCAGGCAAAAATCACAGCCGTTCTGGCCCAATGCAGAGACTTCCTGTCCATGTCACCCATCCATGGGACTTGTCTTTTCTGCATCTTGGTCACTTCATCCTTCTCTGTTGCTATGGAAACTGTCATCTTTATCATCTTCATAAAGTGCTTCCTTAGTTTTTCTGATGAAAAATGCTATATAAAACTAAGCTGTTGAAAGAGCTACTGTGCTTATTAGTTACAAGCCTCTGTGACAGCTCAGTAAACTTGTAAAATAAAGGATTTAAAAAAAATAAATACCATCAAGTAATACTAACAATTATGTAATGATACTTACAGGTTTTTTTTGAGGCCACAATATCCCATAGGTTCTTCAAAACCAAAAACACAAAAACATGGAATAAAGAGCTCTCTATTGAATCTTCCTGTGGCAGATAGTAGCTGCTGGGAAATGCTCCCCAGCTTCCCTATTCGAATGACAAAAGGGAAGTGTTAACAGTTAACAGCTTCAGGTTCTGCTGATGTGATGTGGTCAGTGGATTAGTTTGAAAGCTATGCAGGGCAGTGATCATGATTTCAGATTTGGGAGATGGCCCCTTTGCCTGTATGCAGTGAGGAAAAAAAGTTCCATGTTTCTGGATGTTCAGCATGTCTCGATTCCATGTGAATTCTGGAGGCTGTCAGCAGCAATACAGATTGCCAGTAGTGTGATGAGGTATGACTGGTCTGTGGGTTTGTTGTACTGGAGTAGATGAAAGTGTATTTTTAAGTGAAAATTTTGAGTAGGAGTTTACTGTAAAGGAACGTGCTGAGTTGTAAAAATAGCAAGTGTTGAATTGTTCTGAGGTGCTGGTTTTGTGGTGGGGAAGAGAGATTATCATTTCAGTGAAGCTTGCCAAAGGTCTAGACCTGCCTCACAGCCTCGCTGGCATTTCCAGACTCTTGTGTGTGCTGTTTTTTTGATGGTGAACAGCAAATTAAAGAACAAAGATTCCTTATGTTATGAAGCTTCCTGTGCATCAAGGGAAGTCAGTATTGTTTTCTTCCTACCTTTCCTACTCCTTGTTATTACACATGTATGCATTCGTGAGAGAAATACACTTATATTTCTTTCTTTCATTCAATTTTCATTGTCTTTCATTCGTTCTTCATTCTTTTCATTTTTGCTCTCATGATCTTGGAGAGCCAGGACAAACCTTTGTTCAATTGGAACAAAGATCCAGAGGAAGAGATTAAGTGTACTAAAACCAGCTATATATCTTTCTGTTTATGTAAAAAGCTTTGATGCTTGTTTCTTCTCACAGATGCTGAAGTCAGTACCAGAAAGAAGACATTTGCAGAAGTGCAAACAGAAAGGCTGGATCAAGCTGAACGGACTGTTTTAATTAAGTGCCCATCAAAACTTAATGAAAAAAAATTATTGCAGTACTTATCCAGTCATGGAAATGTTAAGAGTCATTTCTTTTTTGAAAATCGTGTAAGTAATTAACAATGTAAGCTAAAATCTATTTAGATAAAAAGAAATACCAGAAAGAAAATTTGGTTAAGGCCTCATACATAAGTTAAGCAAATTATATACAATTATATACAATTAGTGTATTAGATCAGTTTTTATCAAGTTCACAAGTTGTTGAGTAGTTGATTTTTATTCATAAATCAGCTAAGCAACACCTCTAAGGAATAGCCAGCAACCTGTTTTGCACTAAATCTTTGAAACTTTTACGTGCACCATTCATTTTTCTAACAATAGAGATAGCTCCTTTTTAATGTGTTTCTTGAGTATTTCAGTTGTGAAGATTAATGTATTTCGGAACTTTTATGTTTAGTGCTTACTGCTAAGAATAGTACATCTTAAATACTTTTAACCTCTTGTGAAAAAGCATCTAAAATGTGTTGAGATACAGAGCCTAGCATTTGGCTTCAGGACTGTCATATTAATCTGTCTCAGTAGCCCCAGGAACATCTGAATAATATCAGTACAATGAGTTCAAGCATTATATGCATTTGTCTAACCCTGTGTTTCCATTCTTAATGTTTTAGGGCATCAGTGCTTTAATAGAGTTTTCAGAAAAGAGCAGTATCGCCTCGTTACAGGATGCTGTTGGAATCCCAGGTGCTTCAGAGCATCATGTTGTCCCATTTAAATCAAGACTTTTTACTTTCACACTGAAAAACCCAGTGAGTCAACGCATGGAAGAGACACCACTTCACCTCTCTCCTCAGTGTCACATTCCAGTGAAAGACCTTATTCAAAAGCTTTGTCTTGCAGACAGTGTAAGTAGAGGTTTGTAGATCTCTCTTAATTAAAAATGAACCATGTTCATTGCAGATTTGCAAGTGCTTATGTGAAACTTACAAAGCAATTTATTTTTATTTTAAAAAGTAATGTATTAGAATTTTGTGGGAATGGTTCTCCTATATTGAAATATATAAATGAAGTTATTAATTTTAATTGTGAAAATAATTTCTCTGTATGAAAGAAACCTTTTTGAAATTTATAAAATAACCTAATTGCATTGATATTAAATAGATGAAAATATATATTAATAGATAGAACATGGGTCATTGTATTTTTACAGTGTTTATTTTCTGAACTAGATAAGCAGTCAGATGTACATTCTACTGAATGAGTATCAGCTTACAGAAGAAAACATCAAGCTCCGATTTCTGGCCTGTTCTTTGGTTCGGGATTTTGCACGTGCATATTTCCCAGACAGCACGGTAAAGCCGTTTGGCTCTTCAGTCAACACATTTGGCAAACTGGGATCTGATGTGGACATGTTTTTGGACTTCCATGATACAGAAAAGCATGCTACAAAAATGGTAAGATTATGCTGTGCATCTTCAGTTTGTTGGATTTCTTCAACAGAGCAGCTCATTTGCTGTTTCACACACAGGAATCAGTTTATTTTTGTTTAGGTTTTACATGGGTTCATACTATAGAGTGTGAACAAGTTTATTTGAATGTTTGTATTTGAAGACTTTCAAAAACTGAATGTGACATGGAAGAGATCTTCTTTGCAATAGGAAGAAAATGATCTGGTGTTTACGTAAATTTTGTACTATTAGGGTGAATTTCTCTATGAAGAAAACCTTCATCCTCCAAAATTGTTTCAGCAGAGTCAGACCTTCCCATTCTACTGCTGCGTTTTCTTCTCTGTAGCTTCTGTGCTTCAGCCATGCTCTGTTAAGCTTGACTTTGTTTTTTAGGGTGTTCCATGTCCTAAAGCAAAGTAAGTTTGTGCATGTGTGCACATCTGTGTTTTGGGAGGGTTGTCAGGTTCTTTTCCTTACCTTAAAGAGATGACTTCATGCTCCAGCAAAGTTACTGGGTTATGTGCTGGGGTGTATCTGTATGTATACACACACACTGAGTGCGTGGAGGTGTGAAAGCTCAGGATGTGGGATAGTATTGGTGAATACTTACAGGTGACACACTGTCCAGAGAAAATTTCCATGTTAACAGCACCTGGTTTTCATTGTGAAGGAAATTGGCTTACTTCTTGAAAGGAGCTTGAGTGTGAGCTTTTATATGTGAACTGTAGATGTTTTGGGGACCAGGACCCAGGAGCAAACAAGAACTGAGCCAAATCAATAATGCAGATGCCTTCAGTTGTCAGACTTTACATAAGGTACCTCTTAGTTATTCAAATGCCTCATTGATAATACAACAGTAAGCATTAAGACAAGCAGTGATTACTAAGCACGCATAGAGTATTGAAATTGAATTTGTTGACCAAAGCACAGAATTTACACCGCTACCTTGAGAAGCCCAGGGTTACAAGACCTCCAGTAAGCAATATGCAGTCAGCAGTCTTGCCTTTTTCAGTGCATATACTAAATTTCATCTGAATTGTATCTTTACCCATAGTGTGATTTGGAAACTTGCACTATGTATCTGAGTTCACATATTTAGTTTAGTTACTTAGTATTTGAGGAGCTTCAAATTGTAATGATTATTTGGAGTATGTTCTGTATTGGGCCTTGTGCATGTAGGCATAGAGAATAGGAAAGGACTAGACCAGGCATTTTTGGAAGGGTCTTAGGTCTTGCTGCTGGTTTTTGACTGTGAATGGTGTAAGTATCCTGTAAGACTGGGGAATGAAGTAGGAAAGAGAGATAATGAGAATCAGGATAGGAAAAAGGATGAATTGGGTCAGAAACGCCCAGGGGAGAAGTTGGGATTCTTCACAGATTCTGAATGAATAATCAAGTAAGTGATTCTCCTGTTGTGAAAACTTCTCTTTTTATTTGTGTGGTGACAGATAGTTTGTTAAGAACTAGCTCTGTTTTCCTTAAAAGACAATGGGCTTAAGCTTTTGAAGATTGAAAATTCTCTCAGCTTTTCTATACAATTTGAATATTGCCATGTAAGTTACTTTTAAAGAAATAATCCTCCAAAGGTATATAGTTTTTAGTATTACTGCAGTGAGAAAACACAATGAAAGAAAATATGTCAGCTGAAGAGAAAGATCATCGTGTGTGAGAAGTGTTAAAATCTATGAACACTTTACATTTAAACAGTGAAGTTGCCTCTTAAATTTTGAAGGAATACCTTTCAAGTATAAAATGTCTATTTTCAAATAGTGTTTTTAACTAGTTTTCTTTAATAGCTACCCTTTGTGGAGATAGAAGTTCTATTGTGAAATGTATTTGATGATGAGTGAGTTTACTAGCAGCTGTGATTACCTGTGGATGGTTGAGAGACTTATTACTATGGGGGAGACAGAGGGGAGGTAGCTTTAGTTACAAGGTGATTTAGCAACAGTGGAAAAGGTATCTTCTGATTTCTTCGCTTTTGTAACCTTTCAGAAGGTGCCAGCAATGGAGGAGGATCAGGCATTTCAGCACCTGTTTACATGAAATAACTGTTCTTGAGCCTTATGGCAAACTGATTACTAATTGTAAATTAAAAAAAGGGGCAAAAGTGGGAACATTCTTTACCGAGAGTAGATTATAAGTACAGTGCTAGACCACAGATAGGGCGTTTTTAACCCATGGGCAGTTTGGGAGATTAGTGAGTGACTCAAAACAGGGCTCTGTGATATTTTTAGAGTAGCAGTTTTTGTTAAAACAGTTATGCTTCTTGGTTACTGTATCAGTTTACCCAAAAGTAATAGTTTACCTGTACTTGCTGTTTTGGGTGACATGGCAAGAATAGAAGAAGAACCACAGGGTTTGGGCAAGTGTGTCAGTACTTCATACCCTCTAGCTAGGACCAAAGCTATATGTGAAGGTTCTATTAATTACTAAGAATATCTGCTTTATCACTATAAAAAAGTCTTCATTCAGTTTTTGAAAGATAGTTAGGTGCTGTCTGGAAAGGCTCATTGTGGGTTTTGTCACAAATATAAATATCAACACCAGCCCCCCACAGGTCAGCTGAGTCCCCATCTTTATCTTTCCTGTTAACTACCTCGATGTTGATAGTTACGGGCTCTTCTCACTTAGAGCCAGCCTTACTGCAGCATGCAGCTACACAGCCAGATGGGATTAGGGACCGCTGTCCTGACATGTTCCACCACATGTGGTGCTGACTGGAGAGCCATTGGCAGGAGGGGAGCAGGAACAGTCACCTCAGTGATTGCCAGAGAGACTCAGAAATTCAGCACCTGAAGTGACTTTATGGGAAAGGTTGCAAGGTCCATAACTTTGGAGTTGTTTCACCTGTCTGTGAGATCACTGATTTGTGGACAACAAAAGTAACGTGCTCTGTGTCTCAGTTACTAGTCAGATCACTGTAATTTTGTTTATATAGTATGCATTCATGCGTGACATGTTCCAAGGGGGAGGATAAGTCAGTGTCAAGTATTATGGATTAGCAAACAAAATTAGCTGTGTCTTAAAAACACAGACTGTAAGGAAAACAGAGATTTCACAGGTATTTTATTGAGGTAAAAACTACAAATGTAACAAATCAAAATATGAAGACCTACAGAGACGTTGATTTCTGATGTTAGAATATATCTTCGCAATATTTTTGTCTTTCAGGGAAACTATGACATGAATTGATTATTTTAAAGTCTTACAGAATCTTATCTTAATTTTGAAGGATTAAGTAATTTGCATGCTAAGTTTTTTACTTTTTTACATGAAAAGGACATTTTTCTTTACACTGCTACTTGATTTACTAATAATGCATTGTTTTTTGAGGATTTGAAATGGAATTACTAATAGTTTGAAATTACTGGTAGTTTGGTTGTGTTGTCCCTCTGTAATTGTATGCTCCTCTTTTGCAGTCAGGGCATTTATGCTCTCCAGAATTACTTTTTTTAGCCAGTAGTGAGATTTAGTACTATTATACTTCTGTTTGAACATGTAGCTTTATAGTAAGTTGATCACTGTTAACCTGGAAAAATTGAATCACCAAAAAAGAATGGGAAAGAGAGAGCAATATGTTTTTACCTATTTTAAGTTCGGTGGACTGCTTTGATTAATTCTTGTCTTTCAGTTCTAGTTGTACAAACTCTTTTGCAAATTGCTGTGGTCTTTCAGAAGTATTTTTAGATGTCTCTTTTGCTCGAGAGTTAACAGCTTGCTTTTGAAATTCTGTGTTAGAAAAAAGGTCCATTTGAAATGGAGTATCAGATGAAAAGATTACCATCAGAAAGATTAGCGACTCAGAGGATTCTTTCTGTGATTGGTGACTGCCTTGATAATTTTGGTCCTGGGTGTGTGAATGTACAGAAGATACTCAATGCCCGCTGCCCTCTGGTGAAATTTTCCCATCAGCCGACAGGATTCCAGTGTGATCTGTCAGTGAGCAACAGGTGAGACCGGGTTTTAAAAAGTTTGGAGAGAATTCTGATGTACTTAAAATGGTCTGAAAACCGGTAATACCAACTGTTTAGTCTTCTCCTTTCCGTGTTCTTAACAAATGTGAATGTTGGCTCTGAAAGTAAAAAGGCTGGTTTTTTGACTTCTAGGGTTTAGAGTTTGATGTGCTTAAGTTATCTTTCTTCAGCACTGGAAATAGTTGCTAGCTGAAGCTGAAGATTCAAAAACCAGTCTGTGGAATAAGGTTGGCTTATAAAACTGGAAAGAAGGCAGTCAGTGTTCATTAGTCATTACTTCCCTTTGGCATGTGCACAGCCTTTCTGGATTGCTTTTCAGATCAAGCAGCTCCAGAATGTTAATTTTTAGTGCTTTGGCTTCTAGTCATTTTGGTGTCCTTTCCTCCTTCTTAAGGGCCGGCATACACCTGTTCGCTGGGAAGATGCCTTGGATGCCTGGTGAATTCCCGGCGTCGGGAGGGGCGGGAGCCTGCGGTGTTCCCGCCGTGCGGGGCCGCTCGCAGCAGTGTCCGCTAGGGGGCGCCGGCTGCCCAGAAATGCGCCTCAGGGCCCCTCGGTGAGGGCCGAGCACAGAAACGGCTGTGCTGTCCCTTGTGCTGTCCCTTGTGCTTGTGCTGTCCCTTGTGCTGTCCCTTGTGCTTGTGCTGTCATGTGTTTTAGTTAGAAATAACCCCCTCGCTCCAGTAAACAGCCCTGGCATAAGTGTGCGCAGCCGAAAATGAGTTACTGACCCTCTTCATTGTTGTTTGGGAATGTAAAAATATGAGTGATTATTCTTCAGGATACCAGTGACAGGACACAAGGGAATGGCCTGAAGTTGTGTCAGGAGAGGTTTAGGTTGGATATTAGGAAAAGGTTCATCACCGACAGGGTGGCTGGGCACTGGAACAGGTTCTCCAGGGAAGTGATCACAGCACCAGCCTGACAGAGTTCAAGAAGCTTTTGGACAATACTCTCAGGCACAGGGTGTGACTCTTGGGGTTGCCCTGGCAGGAACAGGAATTGGACTTTCATGATCCTTGTGGGCCCCTTCCAATTCAGAATATTTTGTGATTCTGTGATACCGGTTTCAGTGCAGTTTTGTGATTTGTCGACATTAGATACAATCAGATTAGATATACTAAGTTTTCTGAATTACCCAAAGTTCTGTTTCAGAACATGCAGGAGTTGTTAAGGTAGTATTGAACAAGTGTCTTACAATGAAATTGCTTCTCTATATGCAGCCACAGTGAAAGTCAGCATGTAGTTCTGTACAAGGTTCCTTGTAATTCACTGCTGATGGTTTGGCTGGTTGGGACTGCATTTCTTGTCTTGTTATCATTTTTACTAGAAACAAACCTCTCTGGACACCATAAAGCACCTCACAGCTGAAATTTTAGAAGCCCAGATGTTACAAAATTTTGACCTAGTAAATGTCTCCAAAAGGTTATGCTGAATTTTTAGAACAATTTTTAGCACTTTAGGCTAAAACTGGACCAAAGTAAGTTTTACTCTCATACTGTATTTTCAATTTTTTTCTACTTTTTCTTGCCCTCCCATTTGTACAGTATATGAATGGTTGTATAACAGTGTGATGAAGGAGATCAAAAACTGATCCATCTGAAGACCTTTATCCTTTGAGATTAGTTGTTTTTTTGGCTTGACTAAGCAGTAATCATTTGAAAATTACCAAACTGACTTGTTTTGCAGATTTCATTGTGTCTCTGCACTTAGGTTATTTTTCAGTGCAGCATTTTATTACTTTTTAGATAAAAGGTGTAAAAGAAGTTCTAGTTATATTTTATTATATGTTAGTATAGAGATATTATCTAATGTACCTCAAAGGCAATTGTGGCTAAATTATGTTTTTTCACCTTGGTTCTGCATAGTTTGACTCTGCAGTACTTGATGGTGTTTTTTTATTTTGGAGGTTTTTGCTCCCACTGTGATGTGGAACACGGAAACAGGAAACAGTGCAAATGCAGTATTATTATTTACCCAGAATTGTATCTTCCTTTCTATGGAAAACTACCGGGTATTTAATCCTGGACAATTGCAAGCATTCCAACCCAAACCATTCTACTATTCTATGATTCTCTTCTATTTTTTAAAATGTGTAAAAGTTTTGGGTTTTTTTTATGGAGGTCCTCTTCTCTTAAAATGAACACTGCATCTCTTACTTCATAATTCTCTCATCATTTATGTGTCTTCTCATTTCTTTTTCAGCATTGCAATAAGAAGTTCAGAACTCTTGTATATCTATGGCTGTCTTGATTCCCGTGTACGAGCATTAGTGTTCACTATACGATGCTGGGCCCGTGTTCATGGACTTACAAACAGTGCTCCTGGTACCTGGATTACAAACTTCTCCCTGACCATGATGGTCATGTTTTTTCTGCAAAAGAGATCGCCACCTATCATTCCAACACTAGACCATCTTAAAGAACTGGCAGGTAAGCACAGCTGTTTCTGTGTTTATTGCAGTTTATTCTTTATTGCACATTTGTTTTCTCTAAAGTGTTAAATAAACGCAAGCAATTTCTTTATGCTCTCAAATACTAATGATTATTATGTGTGCTTTAAGTTTGAGGGAATACACAAATTTTACATGTATTTTTTAGTGAAAATAATGCATCTTTAAAGGCAAAATAAATCCCTTTTCAATACAATACTAATTCCATTTAGAGGGGTTAGATTTATTCTGTGCCTTAGATAATTAAAGGTAATTTACTTGTTCAGTGCTCCTGTGCTGAATTTTTTTTTATTTTGTTGTTTAGAAGACCTGCAGGGTCTTGCACATTTTTAGAGTTAAGGATTTTGTGCAGACTGATATGATGTGTATTGTTTTATAGATACCAAATGCTTAAAAGAAAGGCTGTATTTTCTTCTCCCAGTTTATAATATCCTTGAGACTGGTCAGGCCATTGACAAATAATTCTTATATCTCCACAAACAAGCTGTTCTGGCGGTTTCATACACAGCGTTCAGGGTGTGTTATCTTCAGTGAATCGTATGAAAGCCTAGAGAATGACACCTCACGTTCTTGATTCCTCACTCATGTCTTCTGCTTATTGACATGCTTCCTTGGAAGCTTTGAGTGCTTTCAGTGGAGAAAAAGGTCTGTGTTCAGTTGCTTTAAAATAATTTTAAACATTTCCATCAGAATTCTGCAGAAATTTTTATACAAAAAACATGTGTTCTGATATGTTACAAGAGTGTTCCTAATTCTCCGAATTTTTTCAGAAAAAGACAGTGAACACTCTGGGTCTGATTTTTTTGACATCTTCATGTAGAAGAGTTGTGCTGTTTAGTGTATAATACAGCCCTCTATACAGAGATAGTTTGTTACTTATTAGAAGTATTTTCAGAGATACAAAGGTCTTATTTGTATTCCTGTAGGATTACAATCATTTATCCTATTCCTGTAGGATTTTGAAAATGTGCTGTTTGGTCATGATGCTTTTCCTTTGCCCATCTATAGACTTTTTTCTTTTAAATCTTGTACCACTTAAATTGAATCTTAACCTGAAAGTTTACTTGTGAATTCCTAATTTGATTTGTGTAATATGGGTAGCATTGATTTCAGTTTGTTATCTGAATTTTATTAAATACAATGGCATTTTACTGTTTATTACTTCAAAATATGCCCACGATTTTCTTTCAGATGAAAAAGACAAGCATATAATTGGAGGATATGATTGCTCATTTGTTAGTGATTTAAGGAAGATTAAACCTACAGAAAATACAGAAACGCTTGGTAGGTAGATCTTTCATGAGTTTTCTTTTTTTTACGAGGGTATTGAAAATAAACTTTTCCTTAATGTTACTGATGGCTTTTGTTTTTCCTTCCCTTAGATGTATTGTTGGGCGAGTTTTTTGAATATTTTGGAAACTTTGATTTCAGGAAGAATTCCATAAATCTTCGAAAGGTAAATGGATTTTAATTACTCATCATTATCAATTGAATCTCTCTGTCTGCCATTTGACAAACTACATGTGCTAAGCAACAATTTCTGTCATACTGAGTCCTTTCTGTGAAGTAGGAGTGTTTTCCTCTCGGAGCCCAATAACTTACAATACCATTAAGAACATTTACAGTGTCATTACTTGGATATGATGGAAAGCAGAATCTGATTCAAAGCCAGTGTAATTTTACTGGAAAGCCCTGTAATAGAAGTGGCAGTTTTTAAAAATCAAAGCTATTTTGCTTCTGTGTGAGGAAAACTATTAAAATGTCATGATGTCTGTCATAGCAAAAGTCTGTGACAAGCCCTGTGTGCTGACAGGCTTTGCATTTAAAGTTGGGAGTCCAGACCCAACCAGAGCCTACATTAAAACTTACAGCTGAGTTCTGGGTATGCTTTTGGCACTGTGGTTTTCTCCTGCAGTTTGTATCAGCCTACAGTAACTGTACTGCAGCTCAGTAAACATGCCATAGCAAGATAATTCTGTGCTATCACTTTGCTTTTCTTTATATGTTTAAGTCATCCTATTATCTGTGTGTGCATGCAAGTACAATAGAAATACATGAAAATGTAACTACCATAATTCACACCTGTTCCTGCTGGGCTGCTTCCAGAATGGGGGTTTCAGTGCCCTGTTGCTGTGTGGGCACTCAGTTGTGTTCTGTTTCCTATTTGGGCATTACGGATCTCTGGCGTAAGAGCTCTTTTTGTAGGTTGATCCTAGAAACTGATTTATTTAGGTGGAGAACTTCTGTTTGCTATTAAACCTCAAAAAGGCAAGCAAAAACATATTTGGAGCCTGAGCTAGTCAGGGGAGGTATCTGTGCTGCTGATGTTTTTCTGACAGTCCTCTTGGCCCTGGGGCAAGAGTATGTAACGTGTACATAGACACTTCCTGGACCAGCAGTCGCTGGTGGATTCCTGCTAGAGCTTGTGGTGGAAAGGCTTGAAGAGGTTCTGCTATACAGAACAGGTCAGCTAAGAAACACTGATAAGCACTGAGATGGAAGTGCATTTAAATAGCAAACTACACAGTTGTCAGCTATTTGTGTTGTACTATACCAGGTGCCTAACAGTGGACCACGACCTAAATAGCTCTGTGCTTAAAAGACAGACCAAACTGGGAGGAATTTCAGCCAAGGCAGCAATCTTGTTCAGCTACACCAGCACTGTGAGCTCTCAGAGCACTGTGGGAGGAATAGTTTGAACAGTTTAAGGGCTTGCAATATTTTATCAAACTGGACTGTGCAGGTTAATATGACACACTGATGCGGCATACACAAGTGGAGATAGGAGCAGGAGGTTGCAGTGAGTGAGGTCTGAGGTTTGTTGGAAAGCAAATGGGTGAATGGCCAAAAAGACAGGTTAAACTGTAGTTGTGTGTTCTTTACCTTGAAGGAAATCTAAGTTGAATGTGGCAAAGAAAACCACCACTGAGAGGATTCAGAAAACACAAATCATAGAGTCAGGTTGACAGGAAAATTAACTTGACTAATAATGACTGGGTGTTTTGCAAAATGTTCTCTGGTAGGTCAAAACATTTTTAATGCTAATGTAATAACTCAAGTGATTTGTTATTTGCTCAGCTTATAATGCACATATGCAACTTTGGCTTTTTCTTTATACTTTCTGCAGGGAAAGGAAGTAAATAAGCCTGAGTCGTCTCCTCTTTATATCTGGAATCCCTTTGAACAAGACCTTAATATCAGCAAGAATGTTAATCAGCCGCAGCTGGAGAAATTTATAGCTATGGCCAGAGAAAGTGCCTGGATTTTACAGAAGGAAGATAAAACTCAGCAAATGATCAATAAAGAACCTTGGGGACTGGCAGCACTATTGATACCATTTGGAAAAAGTAATTCCAGCAGGATGAAGAATAGGATGAAAGGAATAGGAAGTGAAACAATCAAAAGCCTCTTGGACTCTTTAAAGTTAAATAATGCAAACAGTCAACAAAAAGCAGTGGGAAAATGACTTTAAGCACAGAAGCTGTAGCTAATATTCTGTTTTAGGAATTGAATGTGACACACAGTCCAAAGAACATTACTTTTAATATTTCTATTATGGGGAATGGAGAATCAAGCAATCTCTGGTTTTCATCGTGATGATTTTTGTACAGGTCTGTTTTCTTTCCATACATTTTTCTCCTCCTTACTCCTCACTTTTCCATCTGTTTTATGAATGAAGAGTATTCAGATGTAAGTTTTACAGATGCATTTTGGAAGTAGCCTTCAGCTGGGCACTCTTCTGTAAAAAAGGCTGACAGGAGCAGTATGGGAAAAGCCTTTGGGAATTCTCTTGGCTAGCATACAAATGATATGCTAATTAAAAGCTGAAGAAACAACCACCTTTCCATGAAACCACAGTCTGAAAGAAGATAATGTGTTGGAACCATTGTTTCCAATCCGGCCGTGTTTTGGCAGCCAGTAAAACCGAAGTGCGTGTGTCTATTTTTGCAGTTGTTTTCCATCCGTGTAGATAGTGCCAAGACAAAATAAAGAGAATGGAATTAGATAGTAAGGTGTGCAGTTTCTTAAAGCATTGCACCAACACAGCTCTCCAAGGATAGTGCCACTGTTTTGTGTTGGAAAAGTGGGTTTGCTCTTGTGTTTACCACCTGATTTCAAATGTCTTTAGTCAACTCTCCTTTGTTTTCTCTACCCAGGACTGGTCCCCACCCACACTTGTTTCTTACTTTGCCTTCAGCTTCACTTTAAACCTGTATTTCAGGTTCAGGCAGGGGCTCTTGTATGCCCTTCATGCTTCATCACTCTCCCCAAAGCTGCTGCCTACTAGATGACATCAAAGCATTCCTGCAGAGGGATCTTCTGATGCAGAGATCCAGAGAATCACTTACCATGCTGGAGTCCTGTTCCCAGTCTTGCCTTGGTTTTCAGATATTCAGCAGAGCAGTGACTGTCCCCTTCCAGATCAGTTGGGCCAGCAGAGTCAATGCTTTTCAGTGACTTAAAACATTGAGTGCTCTTTCCATCTGCCACAAAAAAAGTCTTTTCAGAGGAAGGGGGAGAGGGGAGGGAAGGAAGGAAATTGGAAATGGCAGGCAAGTATCAAACTCTAAAAGTACATTTGTGTGTATTTCACCTGTCCAGTTTGAGAGCCACTCATGCATCAAGACTAAATGGTAGCACTGTTAGCAATTCCACAGAGTGTTTTCTTTATTCACAGAAATTCTGTAAAGGAAATTACTGTATTCAGAGATAATCATGTAAATGCAACACCAATCTTTATGATTACTGTTTTCAGTACTTTTAGATTCTGTAATGTTGCAGTGGTATACAATCTTGTGTAGACATTTTTCTAATGGCTTGATCTGAACAATTTATAAGTGTGTTTTCTCTTTTCTCCGATATATTATTTATTGGAAATACTGTGGGCAATAATGCATACTTCAAAGTACTCGTAAAAACTGGGCAAGGAAAAGTATTTTCTAGTAGCTGGCAAACTAAAGGGTTAGACCTTCAGGTCAATTCCATAATAGTTTATTCAGAGTTTAAAATAATACTTATATGTGTCACTGCCCTGGTAGATGGGTCAGCCTCGGGGGTGTTCGTCCCTGCACCGGAGGCAGCAGTCACCTTTCCCGCAGGCAGGTACTGAGAAATGTAACTTCCCGGCGGCCGCCTGGAACGGGCTGCACTGGCTCGGTACCCAAAAGCAGGTACCAAAACCAAAGCGAGGGGACCTGATGGTCTCAGCCCCTCAGGAATTCCGGAGGCAAAAGAGGCAAGGGAGAGGACCAGTTCGAGTAAATCTTCCGAGCTTATTGTCCCGAAAGCGGTGGGGATGAACTGGCCGACGAAATCAGGGGGCACTGATTTGAACCGGGGTGGCACCGAACAAACAACCAATAGGAAACAAAGCCGGAGGAGGATCCCAGGGACACAGAACCAATGGCCAGGTTACAGAGGAGGGAATTAACAGAACAAACCTATTAACAACCGAATTTATCAGAACTTTCTGGAGAAGTGGTGTGGGCTCAGAACCGGGTCTCGTCCACGGACTGGTCCTCGCTCTCCGAGTCGTCTGCCCATTGGGCAGGCATGCCGTGACAGACAGCGGGCGGACCCCAAGTGGTCCGAGGCACCCCAACATATATGTGTCCATTTCTGATTCCTAAATGTTTCCTTAAATGACTCACATAGTCATTATCTTGGTTGCTGAAATTAATTCTCATATTAACTTCTTCAAGATTGAGCCTTGAATTTGAAACTTAATTTTCTACCTAAATCCTGATATTAGAACTTCTTTTTGCAGGCTGGTATGAAGTTTATTGTAACTTGCTATTGGTGCAAACCCAAAGCCTTTGATGGCAAGCTTGACACAGATGCTATAAGGAGCCTGCTGCTACTGTAATCTTTACAGGACCTAGAAGTACATTTTCTGCTGTTTACCCAGGAATAGACTATGTAGCTTTTTGAAGATAAGGGCAGTACTCAAGTACCTTTGAATTTTCTTTTTTTTAGATTAACCGAATGGGTAGTAGTGTAATGGTAAGAATATGGGTTACCAAGGACAGAAGCGTGCAGCAGAACTGTGGCAGCGTGTTCCTACTTGCATTCTATTCAGAGTGATTCACTGACATAGGAAAGATTTTATATGAATTTTGACACATAGATACAGGACACTTGTAGACAAATAACAATGAATTTTGTATTTTGGTTATATGGTTGAGCCATGCTGAAGCACAAGCTTCATTTGTAAGTGGTTATAGATGTCCAAGCTGCTTAGTATTCCTTAGAAGGCAGGGCAGAACATGGTCACTGTACATGCTGCACCTTTCAGCATCACTTTTCTGTTTAGACTGCCTGTCCCTTTTGAGAGTAGTTCTGAACCCTTGTCATGGCTGCAGGCCAGTTTCTGAAAAGAGGAGAAAGAAGCCAAAAGCAGTATTGTAGCAGTGGAATGCACAGGTTATTTTTTCAGATATCTACAAGTTGAGGGAGCTGGTGACCAGAGAGCTGAAGCCTAGAGGCTTCAAGGATCAGCTCTCATTGACGTAAATAAGCCCAGCGGGCAGCTTTCCTAGAGAAGGCTGTAGCTGGAGGTGGAGGGCTGACCATGAGCTTCCCTAAAGTATGAGCTATGTCTGGAGAAGAGCTGAGTGAAGCTGAAGCCACCTGTGGGAAGAGAACCAAGAGTTGAGGGGGTGTATTTATGAAATCAAGAGAGATGGTATGATTATAATTTCCTGAGGGCAGCCGTCTTACATTGAAGATTTTTAGAAACCATCATTATGGTTCTGTCACTGAAAAGAAGAGCTGGTATATGTCAAGAAAGGACTATGATTATGATCTAGATTTGAGAGCTCATTTATATGCTCCAGAAACATGTAAACAATATCTCTGCAAGAGCGAGGCAGCAGGTTTTAGTTACTTCTCAAACTTGGTGCTGATCTGCTGTATTGTATGCTGGGGCTGTTAGGGAGGTCACAGGTAAGGAACACCAGTGAATTAAACGGTTTCGCCCCTTTGCCCCTTTCCCTTGCTGGGAATACTTTTTAGTGCAAGTCTCACATTTCCTGGCTCCTAAATGTTTAGGGAAACTGAAAACATTCGGAAGTTCCTTGTCCTGAGAAAATGTGCCTTGGGATATTAACTTCAAAGTTAACATTTGTTGCCAGGGATTTTTATTTTTATTTCCCTAGATGTTTGATGCTCACAAATGTTGCAGGAATAGGTTCTGCTGCAACTGCCACTGTTCCATCATTCTTCTGTAACTTCCTGGGAATCTGCAGCCTTGGCCTACAGTTGACTCCTGGGTGAGCATCCTAGTGCCATGCTTGTGAAGACACAGTCACAAAAAAGACTTCTTGCCTGGTAGCAGATGCTCTATTCCTCTGCCTCAGTTTCAAAATCACAGTTCCTGTTTTGGATTCTGTTTTTTAGAGTTGGAATCACAGTATATTTGAGGTTGTGAGAGAACTCTGAACCTAGTCCAGTTGCCTTCTTAAGTGGTATCAGCTGAGAGATTAGACCAGGACTTTTTATCTAGTCAGGCCTTGAAAATCTCCAAGGATGGAGATTGCACAGCCTGTTCTAGTGTCTGACTGTCCCCATCGCGTGGCTGAAATACGCTGCCCCATCCTTGTCACTCTTACTGGCTTCTTTTCTGATCCTGACACACGCTCTCAATCAGACTGTTGTCCACTACAAGTGTTCAAGCTGTTCCTTCACATAGAAAGCTCCGAGTCTTCCCTTCTTTCCCTGTCTTTCCAGAGGAACTCATACCCATCCATCACAGTGCTCCCATCACATGCAAACCCTCCTACCATAGCTGTTATTCCAACAGTGTTGTAGTAACAGCACAAGGAGTTCTAGTTTCTCCTGCTTGTTCACCAAGCTGCCACACATTCGTATTTGTACATTTTAGGTGGGTACCTGTTCATAAGGTTTTATTATTCTTGAGGTCCCTTTTGTTCCTGTCACCCTGTATCCTTTTCTCTCAATCCATGTCCACAAGCTGCCTGGCATAACTGGGGGTTATGGTTGTCCTTACTGTTCTAGCTGGTTGCTTTGATATGGCCACTGTGCATATCCAGCTTACAAAGTCCTCGTGACACTCAAATCCTAACTAAAATTAATTTCTGAAAGCCTCTGCAGGAAAATAAGAGGATGTGAGTACCAGACTGGTATATTGTACTGGAAGAAAAGCCCCAGAAAAACACGACACCACGCAGAGATAGTGATGCAGGTGCAGAATCACCATAGGGCACAGTGCTGTGTCTCTGGGACCTTGTTGCTTCCACAAGTGCAGTCGTGTGGTACAGGATGCTGCTGCCCAGCAGAAGTTACCCCACTTGGATCTGACACATTTGTGGTGCCGTGTCGCTTCTGGGTCTAGAGCTGTCAGGCTCTCAGCCGCAACCTGGCTGTGCTCTGTGCTTGTGCTGGGTCTCTGCTCATTGAGGAATTGTGTTCTTAGAACAGCAAGTCTTCCCTCATAGAAACAAATTTGCAAGTTCAATTTTTTTTATACTCTCCAGAGTACAGGCTATGTTTTTGCTTAACAAAATTTTGTACTTTTGGAAAAAGAAAAGGTAGACAAAGAAGCTCTGTTTAAGTAATTTTGCAAACAAACTAGTTAAGGGTCCATGCCACGTTCATCTGAAGCAAGTTTAAGATTTCCAGCCTTGGCTGCTTTGGAGATATGATGAATCAACAATTAGGAAGGTTTTCAAAGTGAAATCATCCTGTTCACTGGAAAGCTCGCTTCCAAATGCTTCACCTGGCTTATCACAAAATTACCACCAGGGTTCTCTTCTAGTACAGAATTCTTCTGATCATCATGGGTAATTTGGGGTCAGTTTGTTTAAAACAAGGGTTGGGGTTTATATGAGGCTAACCTGTGCCTGGAGATAAAATCTCCTTCTCCATAAATCCTCTTAGTTGAAAGTCTTGATCCACTGCTTTTGCAGACCTGTTTCTCATACTTTCTTTAAGCAGAGGTTTGGTTTGCTTTCTTTTGCAGGACCTCCCTGCTTTTCACTCTCCCCATTGTCTTTTCCTTGTATCTTTCTGATCTGATCTGTAAAAAAATAGTCTTTGACTTCCCCTAGTATTTTGTGAAGCAGTATTGAATACAGCTACATTCAAGAAACAGGTAGCTTTCAAAAGGTCGTTCTCACATTGCAATGTAATTTTTTTTACTGCTTCATTTCTTGTGTAGACTGAATCTCCATACTGCATTTCTCATGGCTCGTAGAGGGATCAATTATCTGGATTTGATGGGTCTCACCTTTATTGAACATGTATTTTTAGGAAGTCTCTTCAGTAAAGAGACCTGTTTAACACAGTCTGTTGTATTAGAAAGCAGAAGTTCCCTGCAAATTTTTGAGAGGTGCTCTACCCTTCAGGATTATTTCTGTATTCCTTTGTCGTTATGGGGGAAACCATGTTCAATTTATTTCACAGAATGACTTCAGAGATAGGTTTTTGTTCCCATGCTGAGCTCTCTTGTGCATACAGATTTGTAGTCAATGTAAACAGTGCAGCCCTGTACAGGAATTTTGCATGGAACAACTCCCAGAATATGTCTTGTAGGTATTATGCTCGGAGCCCAACAGGGGAGGTAAAAGCCCCACAAATTACTAAGGCATTTGTGGTGCTGACTCCACGAGATGGAACAATTTCTGTAATTCTATATTGCTTTTTCTCATGTTGGACAGAGGAAAGACCTTGCTTTCCTGCGGAGAAAAGGTAAACATGTTAGAAGTTGGATTGTTGGGGTGAAGAGCTGTAGTACTTATATTCTTTCTGAATATTTCTTTCTTAAGTTTGGTTTTCTAAAGCCCTTCTCTAGGAGCTATTTCTAGAGATTTTCAGGACAAGAGAAAGAACTGGGAGAATACATAGAGGCTTCGTATTGCAGGTAATCAGATAAATGTACTTACTATTCGATTAATTATCAAAAGTAATTATATAAGGGAAAAGAGCATGTGTAACAATCCGGCAATAACAAGCATCACTGCCTTGTCTCTTTGAACCAGTTTTCCTTCCTTAATTTTCTGTAGTCCAGTGGTGCATTACTTTTATAGAGGGATGAGGTTTCAGAGAGCATACTGAATGGAAACTACAGTATCCAATACACAGGAGGGTGAGTACTTAGCCATTGCAGTAGATAAAAAGAAGCATTACCAACTCCATCACAAAATGAGATTCAGAGATTTTTTTACTCCAAAAATAAAATATATAGAATTTTTCTGTGAATCTTTAGGTGATTCCTAGTTCTTCCTTTTGAAAATTACCTTTGGACACCAATCAAAAGAGGGTTTGCTGTAATTCCTTGATATCTGAGCTTGCAAAGTAAGGTCTCATTTGAAATGATCATGATCTGTTTTGTTGAGACATTAAAGACCTTAGTGATTACAGTTCTGCTCTAAACCCCATGTTTAAGAGGGTTTGCATTGCAGTTGGCTTATGAATCTGGAATATTATCATTTTCAGTTATTCTAAGAATGCAAATGCTTACAGTTAGCAACAGACTTTCACACTTCTGCCACTTAGGCTGTTAGGATTTTATTCCTCCTTTTTACTATAGACAATATTTTCAATCTTTGAACTGTGTTGCAGCAATTAATTTTATTTTTTTTCTATGAGATAAATAATAAAGTAAAACATGTCCTCTGTATTTGTTCAGTAAGTTACTGTTCCATTGTGCTGTTGAAGTCTTTGATAAGATAAAGAATAACGTATCTGGTGCTTTCCTTCCTCAGATGCAGGCAGAGATTACTGAAATGAGGACGCATTTCAAAGAGCCATGGTTTTGAATGGCTGGTCTCTAAATGCCCCAGTCTACAGAGCTCACCAAAGAAGTAAGAAAACAAACCCCTGAGAAAGCCAATCACGTTGTCAGCCATCTTCAACTCACCCAACAGACATTTTTAACTTTGGGGATTTTCCAAGCAGAACGAAGGTCAAACCAAATGCCGTCAAGTCATGGTTGGAGATGGAGTGCTTCTTGCCTTCCAGAATCACTTTATGATTAATAATTTGTTTAAGTAAATGCTGGTCTGTGAAGAGTATGTCTCTCTCACTTACAAAACATGGTTTCTAATGAAGAGAGCAAAAATAGCACTGTGGATGTCTGACAAACTCTGTGAGATATCTCTTAATTGGAAGAGAATAAATTTTTTCTAGCTAGATATCTAAAGTTCCTGAACCCTGCCCTGGCAAAAAACTTGCTTTTTATCCTTATAAATTATAAAGGGGGAATACAGGCATCTCTGATTGTCTTGATTTAATTTTATCCCACATGTATAGGGTTACAAGTATGTGGCAGTTAGGCATAAGTGATAGGATTTTATGCTCCAAATGCTGGTAAGAGAGAAGCTTCAGATCACATAGGTTAATGCAGGCTTGATTCAAAGACACCTAGTCCAAATCTCCTACACTATTTTAGATCCTACCCACCATTGCAGCAGAAGACCATAAATATTAACCACTGCCAGCTGCTCACTCCTGGTAGGGATGACTTCCCCTGGAGTTAATCTTTCTAATTCAGTGGGGCCTTTAATTGCCAAGCTGACCTAGGGACTTCTGAAGCCTGAGAATGGATACAAAGAATGGTTTGCCATCTTCATGCCCCATTCCTAGCAAGACTTTTTTCCTCCTGACTCCAGTAACAGCAGGACATATCCCTAAATTTCTTCTCAAATGCAGAAATAGTGAACAATGATGCTATAGCATGGCCATTTCTATTCCTCAGATTTGTGCAATTTATGGGTTTGTGTTTGTGCGCACACATCTTTATCTGGCATCTTTATTCTGTTTTTCAAAAAAGATTGATGAAAATTTTTTTGTTTGTTTTTGTTGTCCCTGGAGTTTAAAAAGCTAGAGCTTTCAGAGCTGTGCTTCACTTGTTCCCATGTTTTTCCTGGCAAAGAACAAAATTCAAAGCTGAACCTTTTTCTGCTGGATGTTTTTCTTTTCTGTGATAAACACAAAGTATGCACTTGGTGTCATGAGAGCAGTAGGTGCAGGATTCAGCTGACACTTCCCAGCAGAAAAGTCTCCATCTTGCCAGGCCTTTGAGGAGACATGACAATGATTCATTTTGGTGATAACACAGCAGGAACACAAGTCCAATTGTTTGCTATGTAGGTCAGAATGGGATATGTTGGCATCTCTGTTTGCAGACTTTACAAAGATGTCTGGGAATGGGAAGCATGACAGCAAAAAACCTGTTCTGATATAACTTAAATTGTTCCACTGCTGGAAGCAGGCTATGAACGGTTTGCTGTCAAATACTTGCTGTCTAGCTGGCAGAGCTGGACATTGTCTATATATGAGGAGGTTTAATTTTTCACATTAAACAGCTCATTTACTCTTTACCCAATCTCTGCAATTAAAGTCTGTCTCTGTGCCAAGGAGAAGGCCCTTAGAAATATTCAGTCTTGCTGTTCCACTATGAGTTCCTTATAGTAGCTGGTGTACAAGTACATGATGTACTTAAAAATCACAGGAAATTGACAGTTAACTTGGTTAGCTCAGGACTTTTCTTGCAGCCTTGTGCATTTTAATGTCTGTGCTTCAGAAACTTGTACAGCAGTCAGTTTGGGTTTT
The DNA here is from genome assembly GCA_014706295.1 of Lycocorax pyrrhopterus obiensis. NCBI lineage: Eukaryota > Metazoa > Chordata > Aves > Passeriformes > Paradisaeidae > Lycocorax > Lycocorax pyrrhopterus. The sequence continues at coordinate 15,527,704 of JACSVZ010000002.1, read as the reverse complement.
GCTTGCTCAGTCAAAACTGGCTTTGGGAATGTAATTTTTTGTAACACATTGAAACATTTTGCTGCACACCCCATTGCACATCATGCATGAAAATGATAATGTCTTTTTATGGGAGTCTACCAGCACTCCCCTGATGTCTCTTCCTTCCAGGAAAGCCTCTGGTTATTGAACATGAAGAACAAAGCCTTCCTCTCTTTCCCTATGTGAGTGGTCCTGTGGTGGGCCCTGGAACTGCTTTTGTTTGGTAGGTTTGGATGGTGTCACGCATTCTTTGGACCAGGTGTGTCCCCTGGCTTGTGTCTGTGCAAACACCTCATGTTCTCACTTCCAGGTTTGTCCCTCTGATCCTCTGTGTCCATCATCTACATAAACAGCAGTATTACTGCTAATTCTGCTCTATAGTGAGGAGAAGCTGAGGCACCTTCCAATTTTGGGGAGAACGACTGTTTCCCAAATGATGCATGTCCTTTAAATTAACTGTCAGCTTCTTCTCATACCAGTGGGAGAAATGTGCAATACCTCACAGCATTGCTCAAATATATGTTGTGACAAACATTTCAGCCAAAACCATACTTTTTTTAGGTTCCACACCACACACATTCAAGGAAAAATATTCTTTCTTTGTCAGGTCTTGAGAGATGAATAAATTTTTGAAGCAGTTGGAGGCAGTGTTCCAAGATCAGAGATCAGACCATGTACCTTTTTTCTTTCTTCTTGAAAGGAAATAAATCCTGATGGCTGGACATAATGTTGTCTGTGGTCATACTTTGTCTTGGCATGTTTATTAGCTGAATGTGGACTTTTATGAGGCTGTTCTCCTCCCTCTATCAGTCTTAAGCATTTATAGCAATTACTTTCTCTGGGGTTCTGTTGATTATCTTACGAAAATCTGTCTCATACAGGAAAGATACCCAGTCAGGTGATAATAAGTTTGAAATAACAATATGTGCAACAATTTGAAGTTGCAACACAGTTCAGAAGGGAAGTGGGTGGTAACTGATGTTTTTATTTCAGCCTCGTCAAAAGAATTTGATTTAATCTATTTTTTTATTGCTGGCAAGGCTTATTTTAAAACAAAAAAACAACCCAGAAGGGAAGTTCTGTCTACCTGCCCAAAGGTAAGATTTCTCTTCTAGGAGGGCTAAAGCCCTAGACAGTGTTTGTGGAAGTATATGTAGCTTAATGCTTATCAACAGCAGTCCCTAGCTAAGGTTCTTGATTGTTCTTGATTATGGAGAAAGACATAAAGAATAATTATGGGAGAGGGTCTTGATTTCTGCTACTGCACTCTTATGTGAAATGCATGCCAACACAGAGCAGAGCACCACATTCTGATACAGAGAAGCATCTGTATGTAAATGAACTTGAGTTTTCAAAGGGCTCCAGTGTTGAGTCCCAAATCTTTTCAGCAACTTTGAAAATTCACTAAAAAAACCAATTACAGAGTAGTTTATGCTGGGAAGAGGAAACGGAGCATGTCCTCTGCTGAAGCATCATGCTGTGATGAATGGCCAGTAGGTCTGGTGAGCCAGTTGTCTGTTCCAGTTTGGTCTTTGTTTCTGTAAATGAGCCAGTGTGTATCTGGAAGAACGGGAAGTTGTCTGGAAACTTGATCCAACTGATCCAACAAATAGCTCAGTTGTTACTGTGATAAAAGCATAGGATGACGATTTCAAATGTTTAAATAATGGTGATATTTTTAATTAAATGAGTTATTATAACCTTCTTTAACACTGCAATTACAGTTTGTTGCTGAAATAAGTAGAAAAAAAGGAGTATAAGTCATATGCTACATTCTAATCTTTCCATTTAAATATCTCTAAAACCAGAATAAAAAGTAGCATAATAGGATGAAAAAACATCTTTTGCTAAATCTTTATCACACACACTTTGACTACCAGGCTTAAAGATTGTATTTAGATTTGGATGGTGTAATAATTGCTGTTATATTAGGCTAATTTTATGTGTATTTATTTAATGCACTAATCTAAATAAAGCTACTTTTAAGAAGTGCTAGGTTTGGTCTGATTACTATAAAAATTAAGAGAAATGGTGTCTCCCTTGATTTGCTCCGCTGGCGCTAAGGGTGCAGCTGAAAAGATGCTCAAAATCCCCACATTGTTCAAAGCTGGATTTCTCAGTTGCTCATCAAAGTTTTCTTGTTCCTCCCTCACAGTTCTGAGGCATTTTATACACATCTACATAAAAGATTTTTTTTTTTTGCATAGTTAATCAGTGGAGGTAGAGAGGGGGATTTTCCCATAATCAGTAAAAAATAAAAATGTTAAATTCTGCTGTCGTCTAACCCCGTGCAATTCTAGCACTACCAGAGAGTGACTGTGGCTATACCACCTCATCCTTGAGTGAAACTTGTCATCAGCAAATGCATATGTTCTCTGGTAGCTCAGCACAGGCTAAGACAAGAAAACATTGGAAACTTCAGATTTCCCCATGCCTCTGGAGAGAAACTTGCGCTGCACCTTCAGGAGTGACTTCTGGCTGTAGCTGCTCGAAGGCAGCCGCTTTGCACACCCTTTCAGCTGAGGTTTGCACACTCTTTAACTGAGTCTCATACACCTTTTAGCTTGAGCTTGGCACCCTTTCAGCTGCGGCTGCCACCGAGGGAGCTGCCCTCCCCTTGTCCCTGTTCCTGCACAGCCGTGCAGTGATGGCCCCTGGAAGAGGGGCTGTAAAAGTGTCCCGGGCACAGCCCACGTTCCCTGCTCCTCCGTCTCCTTAACGAGCACAGGAAGACACAAACTTGGTTTTCTTCTGCTTTTTTGAGCTCGTGCCGCCTGCCGGCAGTAAATATCAGGCCGGTTTCTAATAACTTACGTTCTCCTTATGTTTTAATCAGAAAAAGACTGACGTGGGCTTTATTCCTAAGGCAACCGCCCCCACCACGGCTGTACCATGCCTCATGCCCACACAGCCTCCCGTGACGCAGAGAGCTGCTCGCAGCATTGGGCTCAGGAGCTGCCCTCCGTGGGAAATCCCCCTGTGTAAAGGAGTCCTTCTTGTGCAATAGTACGGGCGTTGCAGCTTTCGCTTCTCGAGCTGCAGAAGAGGTAACCTGGAAAGCTCTGTCCTCATCCAACATGATTTTGGAACTGGGAGTAATTATGCTTCGATGCTTGAACAAGCTGCAGCTCCGATTGAGGAAGTTTTAGGGTACATGTGTGTCTCACAGAGACCTTCTCAGCATCCTCCCCCACTGCCCCTCCTCAGGGATTCCCTGGGAAGCTGCATTCCCCAGATCATCTGAAGTCCCTAGGGATGGGAGTGATGACTGCTCTGCTTTCTGTTAGCAGAGAAAATCACCCCCAACCTTCCAAAAAGGGAGAGAAGAAACCCCACTTGCTGTGACACTCCTGGGTTTTGCTCCAGTTCTGAAACTTTGGGCAAAGTGCTCTATTTCTTCCTGGAAATGGAAATTCCAGCTGAGGGAAGTTAGTAAATCTGTTAACATGGAAAGGGCCCAAATCCCTCCTTTGCCTATTTTATCTGCAAAGTCCATGGGAGTGTTTCTGTGCTACTCAACCCTGTCAGAGACACAATGCACAGCACATTTTCTCTCGATGTAACGCTGGAGGGAGAAGTCCTTTTCTACACGGACAGCATGAAAACTGTGCTAATTCTGTTTTCTCCCTTTTAAGGTATTTGCACAGCTTGAAGAAATTTCGCTTGTGTTTTACAACCAGAGAGCAAAGGCAGACAAACAGTTGCTGTCAGTACGTGAGTGGCTCTGTACTGCACCAAGCCTGAGAGCAAGCACTGCTGATGGCCTTCAGGTGAGAACCAGTTTGCTACAAGCACCTGGATTACAAAACAGATGGCAGTGAATAAACTTTCTCATCACTCACTTCAATTCAAAACAGGAAAGCTTTTTCTGTCATGGAGAATTGTTGTTTCTTGAATGGGAAAGTCCACAAGAGAAATACCCTCTACGTTTCAGAGAGACGCTTTTTTGATATGTGATACCTGGGACAGTTTGTGAGACTGTGGTGTGTAAATATGAAGCTTAATATTTGTAAGCAATTAGCTTCACATTGGGTAAACACAGGCCTTTTATCCATCACCCATCTGAAACACCAGTGCATTACAAGTTGGAGCCCCATCTTCACCTGTGTGGAGATCTCTGGGGTCCTCAGTGGTTTGCTCTCTCCCTGTGCTGTAGCTGCTCTGCCTCATGTGCATGTGCAGGTGCCGTACCCTTGCAAGCAGCTGCTGCACCCTTGCAAGCAGCTGCTGCATCTGTACCCTGCGTGGTGTGTGCCCGAGTGAGTGTCCACTCCAGCAAGTCAGCTGCCCCCATCACCCTTTGTCACCCAGCCTCAGCTGGCAGTGCCACTGCAAGCCCCCACCACTCCTGTATACTCACCACTCATTTTCTGGGAAGCTGGCAGGGAGGTGGGGATACACCAGACAGTGGGGTGCATCCACGGCTTCCTCTGCAGCTGGGGACAGAGCATCCCCCCTGAGCCCTCTGCAGTTCCCCTTGGAACTCCGGTGCCCAGCCATAGCCCAGGGCAGGTACTGCCTTGTCATCTCTTGTGCTTCTCTGCCTTTTGATTCACACTTTTCATCATGTTAAAATCGCACAAGTCAGGGGCTGGGCTGTACCATCCCCCCACTTCTGGCCTGCTCACACCCACCTCTGAAACTTACTTTCCTCTCTCCCTTGTGCTGGGAAAAGCCCTGGGCAGGCTCTTTATTGAGACAAATAATTCCTGCTTTCTGTATACTTTCTCTCTCACCTACCAGCTTAGTCAATGCTGGACAGCTGCACCACTTACACCTCTCTGGTGCTAGGTCCACGTTCAGGATAAATGTTGTCTCTCTTCAACAATTGGGAAAAGGGCAGATCCTGACAGTCAGAAGGCAGCAAAATGCCCTCTCCTGTTTTGATTTTTAGTTTATCCCCAGCATTAATAGAAAAAAACCTTTTATCTGTGTGGAGTTTAAGCATAACGAGTGCTTGGTAATGGCAAATAGTCTGTTGGAAAGCTCTCCGTCCCATAGTGTGTAGGGACAACATGGACATGGCCTTGCAGTAGCTTGCAATGCACAGAGATAGAGAGTTTGGGTGGTCTGCTCCCAGGAGTAGCAACTCAGTGGGTGGGGTGGTGCTGTAGATCATAACTTTGGATGACTTCAGTGCAGCACAGAAGACTAAACTTCACACTGCTGTTCCTTGTCAAGAAACATTTACTGCTTAGCTGAACCACAGCCGAGCCTCCTCGTTGCCGCTCTGTGGAGTTCCACGTGGCACCACAGGTTGTCCTGCTCTTGGGGTACATGGTCCTGCACCAGCAGAGGTGCAAGAGGCTGACAAAGCTGAGCACTTCTCCCCACCAGGCATGTGCTCCCAGCCATGCAATGACTGTGCTGATGAGCTCTACTCGAGGATATTTAGAAACGTTCCACCACAAGTGCTTGGAAAACTATGAAAAGCAAAGAAGATCTCTGGCTCTGCCAGCAAAAACATCTCCTAAAAAGAGAAGATAAATTACTTTTTCTACATGGTAGGCTCACTTTCCAGAAAGACAAATGCCACCGATAGTGGTGGGAGGGATAAAGGAGGCAGCTTGTGTAAGGAGGTGATTTTTTCAGCATGAAATTATGCATCTGTTCTGCCTGCCACAGACCTTGCGGCATCAGCCCTCCCTCCCTTGGCTCAGCTTCTTTCTCTCAGCATGAGGCTGCAAGCTGCTGTGCTAAAAATACGTATTTTTAACATGAAATAGCTGCTTCTGCAGGAGCACACAACAAAGACACCACAGCATTCCTGCAAGCTCTGAACCTGATTGGACTTCTCTCCTGAGGCTGGAGCATGAGGCCATCGATTAGAAAGGGCTTTGCTGACATCCCAGGTGAACTAGGAAACCTTTCCCATCCCTCCATCGATTTCTCTAAAACTGAATTTGAAAAAGAGTCTTCCCAGAAGGTTTGTTCACAGTCCTGTAAGCGTGAACCAGAATAATGTTACCATTTGTTCTGGGACATTTTCCTACAAATTTCTTATTATTCCAGGGTAATTCTTTCAAGACCTGTTGGGTACATGTAGTAACTGCAGTGTTTAACCCCTGTGAAGAGCTGTAGACTTTTCTGTTTGGGCTGAGAGATGACAAAGTCTGGTATATCAGATGCTTCTTACCAACAAAAAACTCTCATTCACTAAAAAAGTCATTCTATCAATCATTGAATCAAGAGATAAAAATCATTACAAACTGAAGCCAGGTAACACTGGAATCACAAACCAAAAAGGCTGGATAAGACCAGTGGGGACCTCTGGAGATCATCTCATCCAACCTCCTGCTCAAAGCAGGTCAGCTAAAACAGACTGCCCAGGGCCATGTCCAGTTGATGTTGAATGTCTGCAAGGATGGAGGCAATTTTTTCCATTTACGTCTCTGGGCAGCCTGCTGCAGGGCTTGACCACCCTCACAGTAGAGCATGTTTTCCTTGTATTTAAAGGGAATTTCTTGTGTTTCAGCTTCTGCTTATTGCCTCTTGTCCTGTCACTGGGCACCACTGAAAAGAACTTTACTCCATCTCCTGTAAACCCTTTCTTCAGGTATTTATATATAAGGATAAAATCCTCCCTGAGTCTTCTCCAGGCTGAGCAGTCTCAGCTCTCTCAATTTGCCCCTATATAAGAGATGGGTCTAGTCCTGTAACCAACTTCCTGATCCCTCATTGGACTCTTTCCAGTATGTCCATGTCCCTCTTGTAGTGAGGAATCCCAAACTGGACGCAGCAATCCAGGCACAAGAAGGGACCTGCTGGCAAATCTTTGTCTCATGCAGCCCATGACACCATTGGTCTTCTTTGCCAAAGTTTCCTGGATCTTATTATTGGCTCTCCTGAAAGAGGAGGAGTATTTTCTTTCTCCCAGTCTTCAGGTGTCTCTCCTGATTGCCAAGATTACAGAGTGACCTCGCAGTAACATTGGCCAGCCCCTCAGCACTCATGGGTACATCCTGTGAAGTCTCATGGGCCTGCATATGTCCAGTTTGTTTAAATGTTCCCTAACATGACCACTGAAAGTAAGTCTTTCTTGCTCTCATCTCAGGGTAGTTACAGCATCATATAGTAAGGATGCAATTTTCTCTTAATTCTCTGCAGTGCTCACAGCACGATGAGGTTTTTTCCCTGTTCAGTTCTACAGTATTCTCCAGAAAAAAATTACCTCAACAGCAGGTTTTCATGTGATTATAACCTCTCTATCTACCTTCCTTCCCTCCCTTTTCCTCCCACTCACCTCCAGCACCTTATTTCAAAATCCTCCTCCTCCCTCTGTACCTATGAGAGAACACAGGCAGTGCAGCATGTCCATGGACTCACACTGACTGCTCTGAGGGGCACAAGAGTTGCATGCTTAAAGCCTTGTGGGTGTATGCTTGAAAATTTCAGCTCCATTTTGCAGACCAGATGAGCTCTGGTGAAGATTTTCCGTTTACCTCATCCTATCCCCAGCACTGACATCATCAAATCCCCAGCAAGGGGATTGCTGTACTGTTGCTGCATCTTCACAGTGAAAAGGTGAAAAGACTCTGTTTAAACGTACAAATTTAACTTGCTACCCAGGGTGTGCTTTAGAACACTGCAGAATTTTCCTGAAAGATTAATGATGTTAAAATGTGCTAATGGCAGGCGAGAGCAGCACTGTATGTCCATCAGGGGTGGTGCAGGCTGTGGAGCTGCTCCCTGGGGACCCTCTCCTGACTGCCTCATGCATGGGATAGCACAGCACGGCATGGCAGCCCACCTGCCCCACCACTGTGAGCCTGGCCTGAGTTGACTGTGCTCTTGACAAGCCTTGGACAGGCTTGGGGAAGAGTTCCTGGTGGTTGCTGTCAAGCGTGCTGGTCCTCACCCTTCCAGAGAGCAGGCGTACTATGAAATGACAGGGTTTTTTCCAAAGCGCTTGTCTGTCTTTTATGTTTGCCTCCTCAAGCAGAAGAACACTCTCTGCATTAATACACCACTGCAGCCTTTTCAGAAATATTGGCCTGGCCTTTGTCTGTCCATCTGCAGAGCCCCTCAGCCGGCTTGTGGAACGGATGAGCCCTGCTCCATTTCTTTCTGTGTGTGCCCATGTCACCCCAGCAACCTGCCTTGGCCCCAGCCTGCTTCCCATCTTCCTGTCTGGTCTGGATGCCAAAACCTGCTTGTTTTCCCCATGCTGACACTTTTTTGCTTCTTAGCCTTTCAGTGAGACTGGATCCTTCTGTAGTTTCAGCCATGGTGTGACAGCTGGATTTTGGACATTGCTACCTGAGAAGATCTTCCGTCCAACAAAACATTACCCATGCTGTAGGCCAAAAAAGGGAGAAAACATTTAGCAACTTACAGTCCCATCCTGGGAGATCTGTTGACAGTGAGCGTGGAGAGCCAGTCTTCATTTCCAGATCGTTTTTGCACATCCAGATCATGTTTGCAAGCCCAGAGCAGGTTGCATTTGCCATAAACCAGATGTCTAAAGCCAAGTACACAATGGGTACACTGAACCCCTAAACAGACAGAACTGGTGGTCTCTGACTTCAAGCCCATGACCCTGCCAGTTTGGGATTCTTCTGAAAAGATTTCAATTCCATGTTCTAGAGCATGTAGTTTTAACTTGGAAGGAGGAAAATCCTTCCCATAGGCTCAGTTAGAAAATGAGATGCATCCCATGAAGCACTTTCGTTTTCTTCATGTAACAGAAAATTAATTACCTGGTATCCTTCTCTATTAATCTGCATATGACCAGTGAGTGGTTTCTACAGAACCCAGTGGGTTAATCCCACTGCCAAGGTGCACCCTGCAAAACACCTGTTAAATGAGTCACCAGAAACTGTTGTGGAGGATACTGATGGCATAGAAACCAAACTAACTATGCAACTGCTTGCTACTGGAGGAGCCTCACCATGATGAGCCAGGCTGCTCTGTGGCACTGCTTCCAGAGGAAAAAACTAGATCCACACAGCCTCTGTTTTTCCTCTGACATGACAATGGAGAAGAACTGCAGCAATCGCTTGTGCTCTGAGGTTGATCACATCTGACTTTCTGCAACCACACTCAATGGATAGAGATGATTAGAGTAAATTCTGGTGCTCTTTGTGTCTCTCCAGTGCTGGGATGCTGACGAGCAGTGACAGTTGCACGACTGCTGTCCTTTTCCATGGTGGATATTGGAGATGGAAGGGTAGAGACATGGTGGTACGTGCTGCTTCTTGCAACCCTGTTCTGGGAGGCTTTTTCCCCTGAAGATCCTCACTGCCATACGGGAGAAATAAGAATTGCATTGGAAGATGCCTGGACCAGCAGAATATTTATGTGGATCTATAGACATATATATCAGTATATTTATCTCTATTTCTCCAAGTAGGTGTGAAGATCGGTCATTTGCTTTGGGGAGGGGAGGAGAGGGAAGGTCAGAGTGGACACCTTACCTAACTGCACCAGGAACTAGGTCATAATGTGTTTACTCCGTAAAACAATCTCTCTTCAGATCTGTGTCACACTTTAAATGCCACCAGCGCCAAACTGCCCCCTGGTAATTCACATCCCCCTGTTTCTGCCCTCCCTGATCTTCTCCCTGTGCAATCCCTTCACTTACCTAATGATACAGCACAAACCATGATCGCACCCATTACCGTACACCATTTTTCTGGAGCTCAGTGGGAAACCATCACCATTCAGAAATGCAATAAAAACATAGCAGCCCGGAAAGAGCTGCAAAATCAAAGAGTCCACGTGTGTTTGAGCAGTTTTTGAAGGATGCTGTGGACAGGCCGTGTGCCTGTGCAGGCTTCTGCTACCAGAGAGGTGCCTGGAGACCAGCACGTGCTGCTGCAAGGTGAGCAGAGGCACCCAAGCAGCGCTGTCAGCACACTGCTGTCCGGGCTGAGGTAACCCACCGCAGGGGATGTCAGTGCTGGCAGCACAAAGGCAGCGTCCCCACCTCTCTGAGTTCTGTGTACAGAGCCTCAGCCTCAGTCAGCAGCAGCCACGTTGACATGGCCAGTGGGAAGGTGGTTGTATTCCAGGCTTCAGAAAAAAAGATGGCATTTCCCTGTCTTTGAAGCCACTGAGCTGTGTAGGCACTGTGTTTGCAGGAGATGCTCCCTCTTTAGGGAAGAAAGCTTTTGGAGCAATAGCCTCTCAGCTAGCATCAGTGTCACACGGGACACTAAGCACCAAAAGGACAGTGGGACACCTAAGTGAAGGACAGTACATTTTGCTTTGAAGTTTCAGTAGCTGGTTACAGAGAGAAAATAGTTTTAATATAAATCCCAGCCTGTCCAGATTTGTCAGTAAAAAGTGTCCAGTGGAGTTTTAGCTGTTTTACATATTTAGGAACAGATGCGAAGCTGAAGTTCTGTAATTCTTGTGCATTTCTCAGCTATTTTCTGCCATGAGATATTTCATATGTTTTATGCTCCAATGCACTTCCCCTCCCATTGCTATAGTCCTGAAGTATTTAAATTGTATCTTTGTAACTTCACTTCACTTCACAGGAAAAAGAAAATATATTACTGCCTCTCACACACAAAGTAATTATCCCAAAGGCTGTTCTGGGGTCTCTCTTGGTCTTTGTCATGCATGAGGTGGAAGCTTGGTGCTGAATCTTTTGTTCCTGCAGAGACCGTGGTCATTCCCACTGTCCTCGTCAGTTGAGTCAATGCAACTCTTTTCGAGGGCTGTAGCATAAACTAAATCAGCGACATGATTTGGGTTAAGAAGCAACAATCAAAAGGGGGAAAGCTGCATCTGTTTAATAATATATGTTCAAGCAGATCAAATAGTTTGCTTTTATTACCCATTTTCAGAAGTGTAACTGTCTGCTGGCATGTGAGGTGAGACACTGGGCTAGCTGTGCCCGCAGCTGTGCAGCCCCAGGGCGCGGGCGTTCCGTGCTGGAGGCCACTGGGACCCCCAGGCAGCTCTTGGAACAGGGTCTGCTTCCGCTGATGTGGTAATGAGCTTATGTCGATGTCCCAGGACATGCCAGGACCTACCTGCCAGCTAACAAGGGATGAGTTAGAAGTCACCAACTCCAGAAAATACACCAGTAACACAGTGTTGGGAAATGTGTCATCCCCAGCTTGGCAAATACAGAATAAAGCCATGAAAATAAATGGCCCGAAGGAACAGGGGCATTAGGAGACATTTTCGCTCCTTCCAATGTGCTCCATTTACAGACCAGGACCCTGTGCTATATCCTCTATTCAGCTCCTTTCTTGTGTATCACCAAGGGGTTGTGTGCCTGGCCATGCCGTCAGCCACTGCCACAGCAGTGCCTTTATATTGCCTCTTTCTTCCCCAGATCTAAGATTCTCTTCAAGCATTGCCAGCTACACAATCCCACTGTCATGAAAAAAGCAACAAAAAGAAGTATTTTCCAGCAGCCAGGAAGTTGGCATATTTCTAGCTGTAACAAAGAAAGTGGCCATAGCCTGTTTTGTACAGATGACTTCCTTTAGTTAGGCCAAAAAATGTGACTATTTCAAAGCAGATTTATGTTTCTAACTGAAGTCCAGAATCTTAATCTCTCTTACTGTTTCCCCAGCCTGAACTCTGCTTGGCTGAGCAAGGAATTAGGGTTAGAGGTGGAAGTCAGAAGGAAGAAAGATCAATTGTTCCTACTGCAAAAGTAAACAGCAGTAAGTACTTAATTGTTTCTGTATTTTCTAATCAAGTGGATTTTTCAGACCACTGCAAAGAGCTCTCAGTGTGTGCAAGCAGTACACACTGAAATCAGATCAATCAATCCACGTCCTTCTCCCCTCTTGAGATGCTTGCTTTTCTTGTCGTTGGTCCAGGGCAAGGACAAGCTCCTCCAGTGCTCCAGGCCTCTGCAGAGGACAGAACAGCAAAAATCCCACTTCTCAGTGGATCAAAATGGTGGTATCCAGACCCAAACCGGGACAGATCTAGAGAGATGTCCGGAAATCTTACTGGGTCACCTTCCGAGTGCAGCAGGGCAATGATCAGCCCTGAAAGCCGAGTCCTGCCTTCACAGCTGCCACCAACATCAAGGGACCACAGCACAGGGCTCTGACCCCTGACAGCCCTTGGACACTGCAGGAGGAAAATATGCTCATGTGAAAACCAGCCCTTTGGTGAACACACGAGCTCCTGATACCTTGTTTCCAATGGGTTTGTGTTTCATGTTTGCCCTGGGAAAGTGTGGTCTCCTATGCTATAAAATCCAGAACAGTGGGGCTTCACCCAAAGCAAAGAAAAAGAGGGATTTCCAAAAACTCACTTGATTTTCAGCATCAGCCATGCTCCCTATGCCCTGGTCCTGATGCTAACCAGGTTCTGTGAGGATGTTTGGATGGAGGCAAATCACACAGCTTTGCACTACACGTCAGAGTGTGGCGCTCTCACTGTCTGCAGCAGCCGAGTACCACAGAAAGCATCAACCATTTTGGATCAAGTTCTCACCCCAAATAAAGCCACAGTCTGAGCCCCTGGCTGCCCACGTGTTTGCACGTCTTTGTGTCACCCCCAGGCTATGCAGGAGTTTCCCCTTCACTGGAATTTTTAACTCCCCCTCCTTGCCCTCCTGGAAGTGTGCTATTTATTTTAGCCCTAGCACGCATCCTTCAGAAACAAATCTTCAAGCACCCAAAGGCCAAACTGGGCTTTGCTTCAATCTGATTTTTAGCAGACTGGCTGCCTCCAGCAGCAATGAGACCCTGCTGCCCCTGCCAGCCCTCAGCTTCATCCCCTCATGAAGGTGCTGAAGGTTGTAGTTTCCCACAAAGAAAAGGATGTTTGATGCTCTGGGACTGAACTGGGCTGTCATGTTAATGAATGATACCCCTGTGTTTAGAACGGCTTTGTGGATAGTGAGATGGAGAAGGACTGGATGAGTTTCCAGAGGCTCACTGTCCTGTATGTCGTGCAGATGATTCCCCGCCCCCCCCCCCCCACCCTTTCCAACTTTATTTACCGAGATTTCATGTGTTTTGACAAACAAATGTAACCAGGATGCTGAAAGGATTAACCAGGATCAAAAAGACTTTCTTGACTTGGTGATTTGGTCTGTTAATCTTTGGTCTGCATTTCTCTGAGTCACTGGAAAGCTGTAGTGTTCCTGTGTAGGATGTAATGGGTGTCACATAAACCCAGGCTGCTACACTGCAGGTTAACTGTGAGCAGAGCAGAGATGAAGAAAGGAATTTAGCGTGGGCAAGAGGCACACCCTCTATTTTGGCAAGAAGTAGTTCACATTCTTACTCTGATTTACAGTAGTTTATACAGAGTTCTTGAAGCATGTGGTAGTGTTTAACTGTATAAAACTTGGAATCACCTTCAAGTACTGCATGTGGAGAGATCAAAGCTATTAAACTATACTTTTTGTATAGAAAATATCTATGATGAAGAAATAAATTCGTATCGGTAATAGCCAACAGGGAGAACTCTCTGAAAACAAAGGCTGGTGCGGTGACGTCCCTCTCTTTACTTGTTTTGCAGGGAGATTGATTATTAGAGCCCCCACTTTAACATAAACTCTGCAAAGGCTTGTGTACTTTGCACTCATGCTCCTGAGGCTGAGGCCAAGGCACGTGCAGTGACGGAGCTGGGTTCTCCAGGCTCATGGCGCCAGGGCAGCAGCTCTGCCTCCCTGGCCAGGGGAGGGATGGGGGCTGCACCTTTCTTCTCAGTTGCATGGGAAATCCTTTCCTCCTGGTGCAGTCAGGCTGATATAACTGCCTCTGGCCATGTTTTTCCAAAAGGGAAAGAGGGAGAAAAAAAGCCTTTGCTTGGCTTTTTTTTGGCACATCTGATTGTTGCCTAGTCTAGATCAAGAGGAAACAAGGATGAACTGCAGTGCTCGTCCTAGAGAATCTGTGAAAGTCCAGGGTCCTTCTGCAGCCCTTGGCACTGATGCTGACCTCTCAGTCATCACCATGGAGGGTCCTTTGCCACTGAGGATGGCAGCCATTTCCTCCACCATCCTCTTCTGAGACCTCCTCTCTCCCCCTCCCTGCTTGCTTTCCCTCACCTAGTGCAGTTCATCTTTCATGTTCTGGTTATTTATCTGAAGCCTGCTCTCCAGGGCTGCCCCACGTGGCTATTTTAGTCATTTCCTCCAGCAAGTTCCTGCAATTGTTGGGCTGGCATTGTGTGAGTCACCCACCACACTTCCTCCCACGCTCCCTCCCAGATGGGAAAAGCCTCCTCCTGCTAGTTTTCCTTTGTTAACCAAGGCATCCTGAAGCAATTCCACCTTTAACAGCACAAAGGCCATGCTTGACTGTGGCAGCCAGGTGCTTTGCAGGACCAGAGCAGAGACACCATCAGAGCAGAGGACACCATTGAGCTGCCTGGCAAGTGGTGCAAGCAGGGGAAACCAGCTGGGCTGATCTGCCTCTTCCTTTTCTTCCTGCAGGTCCATGTGGTCACTCTGTCTCCGGGGCTTTGACTGAGAGTAAAGCCAGATTTCAACCAGAGAGAGACCCAGACCTGGGCTTTGCAGCTGAAAAGTGACCTTCCTCATGGCCTTTCTTGCCTGGAGGACACTTGCACGTGGCACCCAGCATCTGCTTGCCCTAGCACCAGCAAAAACCCTGGACCAGACTGTCCACTTTAGTAGACACGAGGCACAACAATCCCTGCTGCTCAAAGCCACAAGTCTCTGTAAGCAGAGCCCTTTTGGTGACAGGAATGCTGGTGCTGACTGTCGCCAGTCCATGATGGAGAGCAGGGCTAGCAGGAGCCATCCCGGCATGCTGTGTGTGCACAGGGTGCTGGGAGGCTGCCCTGTGCATCTGGGCACCACATGGCCCTGGGAAATCACAGCTCACACCTGGCCACGTGTTGGCTTGGCTTCCCAACAGATGAGATGCTAGCATGTGAGCACTGGAAGTATCTAAAATATATGCAGGGCAGGTATCTAAATGCACGTGATGGGTGTGTGTTTAAAATCTGAAGGAAACAGCCCAGCAAGGTTTTTTTACATTCCGTCATGTTTCTTTTTGCTTGTTTATTTTGCTTTGGGCTTTTTGTATGTTTTCATACAAAATAAAACTGCATTTTTTTTACCCCTGAGTACCAGGCTGGTATGGCATTAACATTTCTGTCCCCGTAAGAGTGGCAATCATTGGCAAGTTTGAGCCTAACAACTCCTTCTGTTTATTTGATGGCGATAAATGTTTTTCCCGCTTGTGCTGTGCTGGACAGACTAATCCTCACTGATGGCCCTTGCAGACCAGCCTTGCCTCCATTCAAAGAAGTCTAGCACTATGTTTGTGGGAGCATCACCTTTGGCCACAGGTCCTCCCTGGAAGTGCCCCAGGGCACACTCACTTCTCTGCCCTGCCTTGCACCAAGTGTGGGTGAGGTGCAGCAAAGGGAGCCCTTTGGAGTAAGCCCGTACGTGCCCATGGGTGGGTGCCGAGCCCCACAACAGCCAGGCAGGAGAAGGCACAGACGGCTCTCCAGAATGCTTTTCTGAAGCTGTCCCTGAAAGACCAGGGTCCATGCATGGGCTTTACACAGCTGCTCCTTTATACAAGAGGAAATCTGGCATTTCTCCTACATGGGGATTAGTACCTGAGGACATTGGCTCAGCTGATGTTTTTTTGAGCTGCTTGTTAGGTCTGCTCTTCAGTGACACATTTCCCACTGGGAAGGTACTAAAATCACCACCCAGTTGCAGGGGATAATTATAATTTCTGCAGGAGCCATCCTGATGTTTCTCATTAGCACCAGTGCTATATGTGGAAACCTGCACTTTGGAGGGAGCAGATGGCAAACGTGTCCCTCAAGAGCACTGGGAGAGGAGGAAGGCTGAACTGCCACCACCAGAAGCATCTGTCAGTTCTGTGCAATGGGTAGCATTGTCCTGGGACAGTCTGAGGCTTTTCTAACACATGGAGACATGTCAGAAGGTGGAAGAAAAGGAAAGGAAAGGACTGTAGAAGGAAAGCTCTAAAAAAGTGTCCTGTGAACAAAATCCCATGACTTCTCTTCATGGCTTCATTCTAGATACAGTGATCAGGTAGTGATGCAGGAGGAAGGTCGGGAGGGAATTTATGAGCCACGGGTAGGGCTTGGCCTATCTTTCAGCATCTCACAGCACAGGGCCATGAAGAACGACTGGTTTATGCCTCAGGGATGGTGAATGGGTTCTTTTCAGTGCAAGTGCAAGGAGAAAAATTTCCTCTCCTAAACACTGTGTCCTTGCCCCACAAGGAACAGAGAGACACCCTGTACATATGAAAAGGCAGACAGCACATCCAAATTACTCTATTAATCTCTGGAGGCATCAATTCTCTCTCTACCACAGAGCTGCAAGAAAGCTGTTGGCTCTGAGCCTGGTGCAACAGTGCAGCAGCACAGGGGTAATACACCCAGGCCTTTCCTTCCTTTGTCATTTCTCAGAGCATCTGGGATCTTATTTCCCGAAAAAACTGAGCCAAAATCTGAAAATTACCTAAAACTCATCAAAATCAGGAGACTGGGAGGGCTGAATGTGTCTCCTCACACCTGTTTGGGGTTGTTCTACAGCTGTGAGCTACCCTGCTTTCTGAATTTGCTCCTCTAAAGCCTGTTGGGACAGTCATTGTAGGCAGGCTGCTGTGGGGCCCCAGAAACACTCTGCTGAATTTGGTGCCACACAGGTCCAGCAGATCCCTGCTGAACTTCTCTCGGCACGCTTTCAGTAGGGCTACTGGGCTGTTGCAGGAACAAGAGCATTAAGGAATCGACCTCCTTCTGAATTTAATAGGCTTGAAACTGTGAAACCCTGGAGTTTGAGGTGAAGAGGTTGGTGAGCTGTAAAATGTTTGTTTTGCTCCCAGTCCTGCTTCCTGCAACACTTGAAACAGCAGAGACAGTGAAGGATTCTTTCCCTTTTTATTCCCTATGCCCAAAACATCAAACCCTTGTCTTCTTCTCCAGGGCCATGCAGAACAGGATCCCTGGAAGATGAGTTTCTTCGGTTCAGCCAACTGTTACTATGAGTTAAATATTATATATTAATATATATAAAATATAAAAATAAATATAAAAGTATAAAAATATCCAAGAAGTGACATCCCAAGCCTGCCTCACGCCAAGCTCTAGTTTTGCTGATCTGCATCTACTACCTTGGTCAGTAGAGCAGGTATCTTAACTCCTCAGGTCACATTAACTATAAGACTGGAGTATCTCACAATGCTGAAAGTGATTCTCACATGACCTCCCTTCTACAGATGTGAGTGGAAAAATCATAAGGGTAAGTGACTGGACGAGGTCAAATGAATGTTTGCAGCAAACTGGTGTCTCCTGAGCTGCTTGTCACCAAAGACACTGCAAGACCTCAGCAGGACTGCACCTGCTAGGACCAGGATGTTCAGGGATGACTTAGACCCCTTACAGCCTCTGTGCATTTTAAAATGTGTATTCTTGCTCTGCTTTAAAGCCAGCCCTTTAAGTGATAAGGTTTGCTGGCACTGGCACAGGGATGCTCAACCTGACCTAATTTTATGGATCTTTCTCATCTATAACCTCTATGGTTTGTTGACTACAAGGATTGCTGCGTTTCTCATTAGAGGTTAGAAAGTATTTTTATGCTTTTGTTCACTCAGCACAGAACATAGAGCAAAATCTTCCAGGTTATCCTTCTGTGTTGGCTGGGGCTGCAGTCCGTGAAGAAGCAGCATCCTGCTGCAAAATCTCCTCTTTTCCCTAAGAAAGATGAAACCAAGAAAACTGGGACCAGACCTACAGTATTCACATATAAACTTGTCCCTGTGTTATCTTGTTTTTCTTGTAGACTGCTCAAACTCCAGACTTCTTTAGTGAGGCCAGTTCTCTAAGCACATAGCCATGAGCTACTATTTCATCTCTTTCATGCACCTTTGGACAGTGGAGCTGCCTCTCATGGGTTGGCAGTGGAGCTCTTGCTGATGTGTGTGACAGCACAGGGGCTCTGGGGTGTTTTTCCATTACCCCACCCTCGCTGTCAATTGTGGCAATGCTTTCCAGACCCCTTGGCACCAGCACAGGTTGTGCACTGTGGAGGGAGCAGGCAGCGTGTCCTCCAGCTGCCCCGCAGAGCCCTTCTCCCCAGCACTCCCGCCAAGCCATCGCCCTCTTTCCAGGCTTACACCGGGAGGACGAGGAGGAGCAGCGTGATCCTGCTCTATCTCTCCAAGGGATTGAACGCCCAAGCGGCAGCAAGATGAGGAATGAGGCTGAGGTTACCACAAACCTCCCTCTCCCAGCAGCCAGCAGGCAGCGGAGGTCGTGTCCCATCTCTGGGACAGTGCTATTCCCAGCACATCCTCATGTGCGCTCTGCTTTCCAGCCTGGGGCTCAACCCTGTTGAGTCTTGTTAGTCCATTTTTCAGACTCCTTGCTGACCTTTTTCGTGTCCCATGGCCACCCACAGGCAGGGGCTCTGCTGGGGGCCCTCACCCACCAGTGGTGTGTGGTGCTCTGGGCCCCACATCACAGAGCCCACAAGAGGGTGATGAACAGCAGCACCTCTGCTATGGCCAATATGCCCTGGGGAGCATTTCCGTCCTTCATACTCCAGGATGCTCCTCCTTATTTGTTTACTTTTAAACAGCGGCTTGCTGTTTCTTACGGGGGAAGTAAAGGGGAAGGAGAGAATTGTGCCTGTTTCCATTAAGAAATATGGTGATGAAAGAAAGAAGGAAAGGAAGGAAGAAAAAGAGAAAGAGAGAAAGAGAGGGAGAGAGGAAGGAAGAAAGAAAGAAAAAGGAAAAGGAAAAGAAAAAGGAAAAGGAAAAGAAAAAGAAAAAGAAAAAGAGAAAAAGAAAAAGGACAACTATTAATTAAGCCTAGGATTTCACAAATACCTTCTCAGAGGCTTCTGGTGAAGATCAAGTATAATATAACATTAAATATTTAGTGTGTCCTCTCAAAAGGGATTTGATCTTTACATACAAAAAAGGGATGAGACTTAAACAGATCTTTTTAATATCCAGCTTCAGTTACTCAAAGTAACAATGCAATCTGCAGTGACTGAAGAATTTGCATGTGGGGGATTAGGCAGAGTGATTAGACATTAGGGACAGAGAGCAGGTCTGGGGAAGCTGTGCCATATTGCGAGTGTCACTGAGGGAGACACAGAGAGACCTGGGAGGAGAAACGCTGTCAGCCAAAAGGGGTGGGGCAGGTAAAAAGTGACCATATGCGTGAAGAAGGGTTGGGTAATATTCAGGTGTGGTGGCCTCATAGTTTCCCAGTTGGCCATCAAGCGAACAACACATCCTACCACACTGCTGTGGTACCTCTGTATACAGGGAAACTCAGGAGTCTTCCCAAAGGACTCTGCGGAGTCCCTCCTGCCCCAGATAGTGTATCCAAGCAGGAGATACCATGCCATAGGTATGTATATTCATATACACGAATGCATGCATATTAAAAGAGAGAATTTGTGAAATGCCTTTCTCAGGCAGACAAAAAAATACTTCAAAAGACAGAATCATAGAATGATTTGGGTAGGAAAAGACCTTCAAAGGTCATCTAGTCCAACCCCCCTGCAGTAAGCAGGGACATCTTCAACTTTATCATGTTGCTCAAACCCTGTTCAATATGGTCTTGAATGTTTCCAGGGTTGAGGCATCTACCACCCCTCTGAGCAACTTGTTCCAGTGTTTCACCAACCTCATAATAAAAAATTTCTTCCTTCCAATGTTTAAAAACATTGCCCCTTGTCCTATCACAACAGGCCCTGCTTAAATGTGTGTCCCCATCTTTCTTAGATGATGGACCCCGTTCAAGTACTGAAAGGCCACAATAAGACCTTCTTGGAGCCTTCTCCAGCTGAACAACCCCAGTTCTCAAAGTCTTTCCACATGGAAGAGAAGTTCCATCCCTATGTAAGAAGAAAGGGAAAATCACAACATCCACAGTTTGTTAAAATGAAGGGTTAAAAGAGAGGGATGCTCTGCTGCCACAAACCCTTCTCTTTTTCTGCTTTTAAGCAAGAAAACCGTGAGATGAAGACAGGTCATGTCAGAGCCTGCACTTTGTTTCTCTAAATGCCTCTAGGAGAGCTTAACTAATGTGATGTGGCAGCAGCATGAGGCACAGCATAGAGCCCTGCCATGGCAGAGACCAGCCAAACATGGCCAGAGCTGTGGGGATGCCACACTTCTCTGCTGCCCTGGCTCAAGCCCCCTTTTTCACTTCAGTCTTTCCTAAACAATGCATTTATAGTGTTTAGCCTGGGAAAACAGGCTTGTCTGACCTTCTGTGAAGTTGATTTCAGCCCTTTTTTCCAAGTACAGCTCTGTGCCATTTTTGTGTCTGAATGAGCATTAAGTACCAACATGGGAAAAAGGTGGGGTGTCTCAGTCAAGAAAATAAGCCTTCCCTAGTCTTTCCACAACATTCCAGTTTCAATTGTGTCCCTTTTTTGTTCTGTGGAGCAAAACCCTGAATGATTTCAGTCATTTCCCTTTCAAAATAATTGCTTTCCTGATGCAGCTCTGGACAGTCCAAGCAAAGAAGTGTTTTTCTTTCCAGCAGCCCCGGTGAAGGAGTGGCAGATACCGCAAATGGAGTCCTGGTGAGCTCAGCATTACTAATGCCCATGAGATCCAGTTCTCACCACTGTATTGCTGCAACTTGCAAACTTTAAAGTGTTCTAAAGCCGGTGAAACCTGTCTTCAGTTTACCATTTAGATTTGCCAAACACAGAATCAGAAGACACTCTTATACACATTTGCTCTGGCTTCCCAGGCAGCTCAGGCCAGAGGTTCTCTGAATTAATTTGCCTTTGAACTGGAATATTTCTGTTTAAAAATGCATTGTAGGAAAATTTCTGGGGTTTGAAAATCCATCCCAGTCTATGCTAAACCTCTCCCATGTTTGGTTAATGTCATTCCTAAAACACCTTCCCTTTGATCTACAACCCCCATCCTCTGACATCCAGCTCTAGGTTTTGCTGCACTTTGTGTTCCAGATTGGTGAGCTCTCTTCATCACATTTTTATTCTCTTTAGCTTTGCTTACAGTGGAGTTTGCCTTGCCTTCCTTTGGGTAGCTGCAGTGAGAATGTCTCCAGCAGAGCAAGTCATCTTGTATAAAGAGCAAGGCTCTTTATACTCAGTTGAGGGAAACAGGTACTTTGAGGACACATTTTTGTCACCTGTTTTAGACCTCTCCTTTGGAAGGAGAATTGCACCCCTAAAGCGCTTATTTTCTCTGCATTGGCTTCAAAGGGAGCCTGAAGGATAAGTTTAAATAATATCTGTGCTTAGTCAGATGAGAACCACCCAAGCAGGCAGTGATCCCAGACACCTGAATTCATCTCTGACAAACTCCAAAACCACTCTGAGAGCCTCAAATGCTGTTTTACAAAGCATGGTTATCACTCCTTGCAGTTATGCCCATCATACTTCCTCAATGCTTCACAGCTTCCCAAACCCTTCCTGCAGTGGCTGCTGCTATGATTCACAAGATCCCACCACATCCCACTGTCCTAGCAGTCCGAGCTGGGGAGTGAGCTCCCTACCCATGGCAAGGGTGTGGCATTGTTGTCTTTTCAGGGTTTGTTTTTGCTGTGTCTGTGGACAGCTCCAGGGTCTGTTTAGCAGCTCCATGTTTGCTGACACCTCAATGAGCATGACCTGCTCCCGGGGATGGCACGGCTGCTCGTCCCCTGCAAGACAGCTCTGCTATGCTACCCCCACTGCCTCACCCAAAACACTGGCATGCACTGAAGGCAGGAAATAAAAAGGGAGATATTACTGAGTCAAGGCCCCAATGGAGTTTCCTCATCTCTCAGAGAGAATAGTCTCACTAAAGGGAAAGCTTCTTGGTTTGGCTGGGTAGCCCTGAGCAGAGATTAGTATCTGGGAAAGATGGTTTCTGCAGGGAAACACCGTCTTCCCACTGGCATAGCAGGTGTACATCTGGCCTCCTTCGTGTCCCATGGCAGAGGCATGTGGCTCTGCAGCTGCAGTGACACCAGTGACGGCTCTGACCACTGCTCCTGCCCCTGGGGACAGGCGCTGGAGCTGCTGGGCAGTAGTGGTGTATCCCTCCCTCCCTGCTTTCCCTGGACTGTTATTTCCCCTCATCACTCTGTTCCAGGTGTTCTTTTTGGAGAGCCTTCTTCCTGGACACCCTTTGCCTGCTCCATTTATGTGTACTTTCACCTCATCCAAAAATGCCTGTTCTCTCCTAGGCCTTTCTCCAGGACACTGTGAAGAAGAAGCAAGCAAACACACTGACTGAGACCAAAACAAGAGGGTCTCATTTGCCTTCTCCTCATCAGCTCTTGGGACTATTTACTACTTCTGAAAACTCAGAGAAATCCTTGCTTGCTGTGGAGCTCAGTCTAGTTCTCTGCTGGGTCCCTAGACTGCCTCACATTCCCTTGGCAGCTAAGGGAAGGAAGAGAAGTTCTCTTTGTTCCCAACCAGGAGCGCCTGCTTACACCTTAGTCCAGCTTCCAGGCAAACATCCATGCCTATGTGAAGGATTGGAATTGCCACCTCTGCAAATCAGCAGAGAAGTGTGCAGAGCAGAAGGGAGAACAAAAAAAAAGACCATAAATTCTCTGTAAGTGGATGGTTCACATACTTGGAATGAGCACCTGGAGAGATTGCTGACACCTCATCTATCCAGGCAGCTTCAGGCACTTCAGAGCAAACAGCACAGATCCAGCTGAGAGATATCTGCCTTCCCAGCCTGGAAAGCTAGCCCTATCCCTGTGAGTCCTGTCCCCTCCGGCCTTATTTCCCTACATCCTGCCTCCTCCAGCCCTGTCCCTTCTAGACCTGTCCCTCAGTCCTTAACCTCACCCTTGAAAACCCAGCTCTGATGTCTGCTGGGTTTTCCCATTTAAATGCATTAAATGTGATGTACAGACACACGTTGTCAGCAGGGACCATTTTGGCTACCTGGGCTGGAGGTGAATGGAGGCCTGGTGAGAGATGGAGGATGAACAGCTGGGAACCACAGTGCTCCCTTCACTTGCATCACGGGGGTGAGGATGAGTTGGCATCACCAGCTTGTGTTCTACTGACTACTGGGGTTTAACATCCACCTCTGGGGAAAGGGGGCTTGGCTGAGCCTGACCCACAGCCAGCAGCAGAAGGCAGAGCTGAGAGCCCCTGCAGTACCAGGGACCTCGTGAGGGCTGGCCCACGCAGCTCCAGGCCACAGCACTCCCATGGGACACAGCATACACAGCCCTGCTGTCTTGTCTCCTGCCACTTGTGTTCATGTGGGCAAGGAGAAACTTCAACCTGTTCGTAAAAGTAGCAGTGGATTTTATATATATTAATATAAGACAACATCATTGTCACAGAACTGCTCATTTTTTTCTTCCTGGCCTGGCTTTGACAGAGATTCCTATTGACAGGAAAAGTTCCATTGAACTTTTTCCCCATTAGTTTTACTACCAATTCATCCCATACTGACTTTCCATCAGCTGTGTCTTAGCTTTTGCTTTTACACAGAATTTCTTTAAGAGGTAAACAAAACCACCATTGTCTGCAATTATTTGTTGCTATTTTTTTCCATATGTTTTTCGTCACTGATCCATGGGAAAGTGGATTGTTTTGTTTTAAAAACATGTCTGTTGAGGTAAAGTTAAAAAGAAATCAAACAACCTACTGGAGAAAAGTCTTGAAGGCAATGAAGGTTCCCAACCAGTGATGCTTCTTTCCTTGCTAAGAAAACCTCCACCAATGAAGCAGCTGTTGAGCACAACTCTGGGGAAAGGCAATCCCCCAGTCACTTCATAATATGGATCTGGTAGGTCTGAGTCTTTGGTCTTCCAGTTATTTCCTTATGTGTGTAATTAGCATTGATCCTGATGTATACAGCAGTCCTTAAGAAGGATAATACCTGCTAAGTAAATTGCATTGTTATGCACAAGTCTGTTATTTGTGTCTTTCTCAAAGACAAACCTTAAGGCTTAATGTATGTTTGTATAAAGACATCACACCTTCTCGAATAACTGGGGAGAATATTGAGAGTGACGCTATTACTACAAAACATCCCATTTTAAAAGGTCCACCTTTGCTCCAATGCCTGGTGCAGAGCATGAACAGGTTCATTGCAGGCACCAAGACATGGAGACAGGGCAGGTGGTTTGGGTGAGGGCTGTAAAGAGCGGCACAGATAGAAAAGGGTGGATGAAGTAAGAGCAAACCTCGAATATCGATATGCGCAGTGCTCCTTTGCGAGAAGCGTGGCTGCCTGTCTCTAAGGCAGAGTCCACAGAGGTGAAGGACGCTCTTTCACATTTCCATTGAGCTGCATATATTGAGGGGCCTTTCAAATCCATCCCAATTGTCAAAGGCATTTTCTTTTCAGATAACCCAAGCTAATATAATGCAGCAGCCTCAGGCTGAATCCCAGCTGAGAGCAGAGTCAGGTCAGTTATGTTACTTCAGTTTGTGATTGTCCTCATAAGTCCTTCATAAACTGTATCTAAGGTAGCTTGTAGGTGACAATGCATGCTGATTTGTGAGGAAGGATTTTCTTGCTAAATGGATGATACAGAAATCCTATCAGCAGGGAGAGTGCAAGAACAAACACATCATTACTCTGTCCCTGCAATCAGTGGGTTGGGTAGAGCTCGTAAGATATTGGCCCTTCATTAGAGGCTGTTCCCTACACATCAGCTTTTATCTTCCTCTGTCCAAAGTGACCAACAGTGGCACATTCCTTGGAGATCCCCTGCCTGATGTGACCAGCTTGAGGTGGTGGCTCCCAACTCACAGGCAGCTGGTCCATGAGCCCTGTGGCCACAGGGAGACCAGGATTTCTGCAACATCACATGCATGCAGCACATGGGAAAAACAGTCAGTACCTTTGGTATAAAGCACTTAACGATCTGGGCTGCTCTCTAATTAATTGTCTATTTAATAATAACAATAATAATTAATACTGGACTCATTTATTATTTTTATTAGTAGAACAGAAAGCACAATACAGAAATGTTAATTATGTTCATTTTACATATGACAAAAGTGAAGCAGAGATGGGTGGAATGCCTTCTTCAAAGTCACACTCCAGTTTACTCTCAGATCTGGAAATAAAATCTGTTTTCCAAGTATTGGT
Source organism: Lycocorax pyrrhopterus obiensis (assembly GCA_014706295.1). NCBI lineage: Eukaryota > Metazoa > Chordata > Aves > Passeriformes > Paradisaeidae > Lycocorax > Lycocorax pyrrhopterus. The sequence continues at coordinate 15,502,661 of JACSVZ010000002.1, read as the reverse complement.
CCAACCTGGAGCTGCCAGGTCCTCTGATGGGGTTTTCTGAGTGCTTATGACTGCTTCAACGACTTTCCCATCGCAGCACTTCCAGAAACTGAAGGCAACCACTTCTGGGCCAGGGTTAACACACTTCAGTTGAAGGTCACAGTAAAAATCAGCTACTTGATAAGGATTTTTTCCAGGCGACCTGGTGGACTGTCTCATGGCAGTGAAGAGAACAAACCCTGTTCTCTCGATGATTTGTAGGCCCTCCAAGGACATGTTTTCTATTCTGAAAAGAAATTCACATCTTCTCCTTTACCCATGTATGCCCTATGCCACTACCCAAACACAAACCACCATATATGTTTTTTCTTTCATGATCCCTTCTGCTGTGGTAGCCTTGATACCTCCCACTCCAGCCATGCTTTTTGTTTCAAGATCCACTTTTTTTTTGCAGCCTCTTCACTCTTTCCCTGGCCCTTTTGCTTGAATTTGCCGCGTATCCTCAGGTGCGTGTTCTGCAACACCTCTCCAGTTAGCGTTTATGTTCATCCCGAGGCCATGAGCAGAGGGGCCCTTTATGGAACTGCTCTTCTCTGTCCACTTGTACAACCTGAGACACTTGTCAAAGGTTGTCTGACAACCTTTGTGCACCATCTCTGTAGCACTCAGCATCACTGTCCCTGACGTGGGCATTACGGGTTTTGTTGAGTTTGTGTAACAATGGCAAGTCCACTGGGAAGCCCGTTACCCTGGAGGGAATAAAAGATAATTAACTGTAAAGGTATAGTTGTGTATTTTTTCAAACTGAGATTTCCTGTATTTCTCAATTTGATTAGCTGAATTGTTTTATAGAATAAAAAACCCCCTAACTTTACATTTCAGTGAAATAATGTTTCCATTCTCTTTATCAATGAGTGAGCTCCCACTTACCTGTTTGCCGGAACCAACATTTTTGCAGAATCTCTTTCAGACCAGGCTGTAATCCTGAAATATAACAAGTTTAAGCAATCATTTTGTAGCTGGATATTCCTTGATTCCCCTTGTACATCTAACTAGAAAGGAGAGCTGAAGAACAGCTGGGAGAAAGTGGAGTAATTTCTGTATTAGCCATTAGCAGGCCAGAGATTTTTGCTAAGGAAACTTGCCCATTTAAACAGAAAGCTGAGAGCACACAGAGTTTTTTCCTACATCTTCCTCTGAGAGTGAAGTGAAATGTAGGCATTAGTGCTAAATCGTTTTCAATTTTTGTAATGGCTTAACATAAATAGCTTTTCCTACTCCAAGTCAGTACACTTGACAGCTGTTAAACACTGCTCTTGCCAAAACAGGCCCTTGTCACCTCAGTCCTTATCCCGATAAAGCTCCCAGTTCCCAGCTGAATCATGAATCCCATGCTGCAGGGGAGCCATTGCACAGCTCTCTGCGGTTCCTGCGTATGGGCAGGCAGAGAAGCCTCTGCAGGGTGACACATCTGTGGGGAAAGCAGGGGGAAGGTGTGGGGTTGGCAGCGCATTTTGCATGACTGAGCATCCGACCCACCTTCGACCCCTCCAGCCTTTGGCACCATCTGGTGTCCACCCAAACGAGGACATGCACCAGGGGGAGATGGCTCTTGGTCCCACGGGATTGGCTTTCTGACATTGAGATCAGGTGCCTCCCACCTCTCACTGGCACAGGTTACCCATGGTGACAGCCAGCTGAAGCGACCTCCTCACGCCCAGGCAAGGGGCACAAATGAGCAACCAGGGCACCACCATCAGCTGTTGCTGCTGCTCCCTCCCATTGCTACCAGAAGGACTTAGATGCCAGCAGAGCTGTGTCACCTCTGGAGAGAGGAGCACTAATGGCAGCTGCAGTCCACTGCTGTCCTTCAGCTATTGAGTAACAATGCATAAGCCCACATTATTTTTAGGGGAGTGTCTGTCATCTCGCAGACATAGTCTCCTCAGAGTGGGAAGGAGTCCTGCAAAGCACACTAGAAAGATCCTTTCAGTATGTTCTGCATTTCTGGGGTTGCTGCAGCCCCTTCCAGGTGTCATGGAGGAGTAGGTGACCGTGCCTCTGTGGCACCAGACCTCCTTCCAAAACCACCTTTCCAGGGGGTGAGATTACCATCCTGGCTGGATGGAGCTGTTCTGTCTCCAAAAGCCCTACAAACAGCACACATGGGTGTAATTTGCCCATTACACAAACAGCAAGAAGAAAATGTTGCTTGCTTTCTGCACCATTTTTCCCTGGTGTCCTTTCTCTGTTATTTTGTTCTTTTCCCTCACAGTAGTCATTTAAACGATTTCCTGTCTCACACTGAAGTGAAGTCATTTTCAAGACAGCTTCCTCCTGTTTAAATTAGAAGGAGAAAGAAAGGGGAAAGAAAACCTTTCTTGCTTTGCTTTGCTGCCAGTCCTCCAATATGAACAAGTAGAAACTATGTTTGTTGGAGATAAGTCCCTGCACCGTTCTGGCAGGAGCACCTTGCCTATAAAGGTACTGTCACACTGCAAATTTAAGACACAGAATTGTAAGGCACTCACATGGATGTAACTGCCAGGCCAAAAATACCTAGCTGCTGTTCTTTCACCAAAGTTGTGATGGTGGTTATGAGCTTTCAATCACAGTATTTTCATTATATTGATATTTTCCAATACTATGTTGAAATATATGGGTAGTTAAAAAAGCTGACCTTGATAAAAGGAATTATATTTTTCCAAACTATTAATCTTATTCTGAAAGATCAATAAATAAAATATTGAAGGAAATGCTTTTCTTTATCAATGTAGGACAATAACCATCAAAACCAACAGCCACCCTGCAGTACAGCTGCAGCAGCAGACACCAGCCAGGACACACTCCCCAAGGGGCTGGAGACCTGCAGGAGGGTATGTCCCAGCAGAGCCCAACACATTTTTGTTCGTCCATCAGCTACAGATGTGACCAGTGGGACCACTTGTTTTTTTGGCCCTCTTCCTCTGGCTGATCAGCCTGGCCACATCTGCTTCTAAACTGGCTAAACTTCTTGGGTACAATTTTTGGGGCTTTTTTTTTTTTTTTTAATATCACTGCTAATTGACTTCTCTAGGAGATGGGACAGTGGAAGAATTTACATGGATAATGTTCCAAGTATACAGGAGAGAGTAACAACAGCTTTTCTGCTCATGCTGGGGAGCCCAGCTCAGCCAGGGGTACAGGCACAGCTCTCACCATGACCTTGAACCAGGTATCTGCTCTGCTCTCATCAGCTCCTCACCTGCTGAATGCTGAGGATGTGTCTGGGAAGTGCTCAAAAGTTGGGGTAATGAACACCACTAATGAATGCCGGTTGAAAAAGGACGTCTCACTTCCCAGTTCTGGCTCTCAGGGCATTTCCCTAGCCTTTCATCCCTCCAGGGAGCTCTGAGGGCAGTGGGAGGTGCTCGGGGCCATGACTGCGTGGCTGGATTTAAGCTGCTTGGCCAGGAAGAGGAATAGTGAAAGTGCTGCATCCCAGTGCATGAGAGCAGCTGTCTCCATCCATAGCTTCAAGCACTACCACAGCAACTAATTAGAGTTATTAGTGCTGCATTCCCCTAGCTGGGCACGCTGCAGATTGCAGCTGCTGTGGCCCTGCCTCCCACCCCAGGCAAAGCCCTGGAAGCAAATTGCCTTGCAGCATGCCCTGAGGGTCAGCTAATCCTGCCCCTGCAGGGCCAGACCAGATGGCTGAGCTTCAGACAAGGAAACCTCATGCAAAAAATCATCTGTTCAAGGAAATGATTAAGGGTTTTTGTCTTCTCTGCAGTGAGATACTTCTTGCTGTCTGATAAGACCAGTCTTGCTGGGGATGCTGAAGCTGTAGAAGCTGCAAGTGATGCAGCAAAGTCCCTTCTCCAGTGCAGCGTGAGTGGGAGGTGATGGTGTGAACCCTTCATGCACCTTCCTGAGCCCCTCCCTGCCTGCAGCACAGAGCCCCCAGCATGGCCAGCAGCTCACAGGGTGGCCTTGCCTTCACACCATGAGGCTGGGAGCCAAGCAGGCACCGCTCAACACAGATACCCAGCAGTGAGCCTGATGAGAAGCACCCCATGCCACCAGTGCACCGTGAGCACCATGCTGCTCCAGAGATGAACAGCACATTAATGGCAACACCTGCTTGCACCATGTCTCCTGCCAGCTCTTCTCTGCAGTGACCACCAGCTGAGCATGCAGAAACAAATGCTCAGGAAAAATTAAAGAGCAATTTGGTTTTGTCTGGCTGAAATGGCATAAAAGAGAATCCAGCATACATGCTCCTGGTGAGAGGATGGGACTTTGGCTTTGTCTAAGGCAGGACTGACTTTCAAGAGACACCTCCACAAGGTGCTTGGGTGAGTGTAACCTCGCTGTCCCTCCTGGGTAACTTGTGCTTCCTCACACTCCTGTGCCATGTCCACTGCCTTCAGCAAGTGGGCTCCTGCCAAGTCCACAGCAGTGCTCTCGCTGCACAGCCTCACTCCTGGTGCAGCCTCTCCCCTTGGCTCAGCCTGTGCGTGCCCCTCCCAGCACAGCCGGTGCTGCAGCGGGGTGCCAGTCTGGCCTGATGTTGACTTGTGATTGATATATGGTGTTGACTGTAGTTCACAGAACAAGTGCGTACGGCCTATGATTTAGAGAGCTTCCTAACAGGCAGGCACAGGTCTCACAAGAGAGAGAGCAGCTCACAAGCAAGGGCAAGCTGAGAGGGGAGCTGAGAGAAATCATCCAACAGCTCTTTAATTTGCCTCCTGGATTTTGATCCCCTTAGTTTCATATGTTTGAGCTTTTCTCCTCAAACAAGAGAGCTACTAGTATTTTCCTTAAATAAACTTTCACATAAGACATTTTCACATAATCAGATTATTCCAGGAGCTGGAGTATTAGAGAAAAGCCAGAGCCTGTTACACGAGGTGTGAACACAGAATCCCCCGAACATCAGGGTGCCATCACTTGGGTAGATGGGAGGCACATTTTTGCAGGGGGAGGATTATCCTTCATTTTTAAGATTCACATTTTGATCCAGTTAGCCTCCTGAACATTTAGCAGCCCCTCTCAAATTTTATCAGAGCCTCAAGGGACCAGTGGTGGGAGAACAGTGCAGGAGGAGGACAACACACCATGACAGCACAAGACGGCAGCAGACGGAGAAGAGAAGCTGTGAAAAGAGCAGGGTCACTGAAAGGGCAGTGCTTGGATCCTGGCTGTGGCAGGGATTCTCTCTAGTTTGATGCTAAATTCTGTGAACTTGGATTTGCCAGTGGTTTTGAGCAGGTATTGGTAAGACCACCACCACCAGCCATATCACCCTCGTTATTCTGCTGTGAACTTCTGAGGTAGCAGAGTCAGATGAATCAGGCACAGGTCAAGAGTTGATCTTTGAGTCATCAATCTGACAATGACACACAGTGTGTCTTAAAGCCAGCAATTTAAAGCCTCCCAGGTTTCTGTTCCTTTAACTGTAAAATGGAGCAAACAAAGTATTTCAGTTAAAAAGCCTGAAACTCAAGTTTGGGTGACATATTGTAAAGCAATGTTATGATTAATCTCTGTTCTGTGGATGCTAAGGAGATGAAACTAAAAATGAGCTCCAATCTTCATTTTCCTAAATTCAGAGATTATTTTATCTTCAGATTGATGCAGGCAATGCTACGTTTCTTTTCTTTAAGAGGCATGAAGGGGCAGTAAAATGTAAATTGGGACTGTGAATGTCTAATTCATGCAAATTCTTCTCTGCCATTTTGCTCATCAGTTGAGTCTAAATGGGAGGAGAAGGAGCAGGTTTGCTTTCAGGCAGCTTCCATGGGACTTGGAGTTATCGATGAGTTCACATCATCACCACAAGAGCTGATGTGGATTGGCTATGGTCACATTCATGGCACTGCCTGGGATGGCTAAAAAATGCACAGAGTTTTGCTGCCTCAATATTCCAAAGCTGGCTGTGGTTCATGGTGGAGGGTCCTCTTGGATTAAATTACCTGTGAAAGCTCTGCCAGCCTGCAGTGCGTAAACAGTGTGTCAGTGCAGCGCATGGTGGGGACTAGATCCAGTTGGATGTTTTCCAGCTGAATGTTTTCTTCCATTTGAAGGTATTCCTTGTCCAAAATGGGAATGTTCTTCAGGTATGTGTCAATTTTGACAGATTGCAGCAGCCAGGGGAGTTAAAACCCTGTCATGGGAGTTGCTGCAAAGCCCCTCTGCACCAAAGGGCCCTAGAACTCCACAGCAGCTCACACACCTGCAGGGCTGAAAACAGGAACTGGTTTTTCCTAAGGGTCCCCTCCCCATTTTCCTCCAAATACCCTGCTTAGGAAAGCTAGACTTCTGCAGGCAAACCAGGCAGGCATCTCTGCATCCTCACAACAGAGCTTTCCTAAGCTTTTTCAAATCTTATGAGTTTTCCATAGTGGAAGTTTGTTTTTCTGCTCTGTCTCAAATACAAATCTTTTAAAAAACCCTGTTTATAGGTCATTCTGGAATACTAGCACACACAGATGCATTGGAATAATCAATGGTTAACTGCTTTTCTTCTGAGAATTCATAACAAATGCAACCATATCTCCTTCAAAGGAAGACAAACAAAATGGCTAAGAAAAATTATAATGAGACCAAGGAGACATCTGAACAATAATGGAAAATGTTGTGTGGGCCTGAATTTTGGCAGCACACTACCTTGCCTTCCTCTCCTTGGACATCCTTGGGCTAGGGCTCACACATCTGGGCAGGGGAGGCACCAAGCAGCAGTGGGGAACAGCAGCCTGGCTTTGTGCCCAGAGAGCCAGTGGTGCTCTGAGAAGAAAGTGCCTGTGATATCTCATTCATCTCCTCTTGTGGCTGAGGAGAGGACGTAGTGGTTTTTTTCACCCCATCTGCAAACAGGGATCAGGATGCTGGCTAGGGCTGCTGCTGACCCTGCTGTGACAACGTCACATCTTCTGGAGCCTGGCCTAATTCATCTCATTTGAGCTGCCAAGTAGGTCTCAGAGGGTAAACTCTTCAAACTGCTCCTGTCTTAAATTGATTTGAAGAGATTTGCTAAAAGCAAAAGATTTTGTATCCAGGCTACTCGTGTATACAGCCCAGAACAGCCTGACAAGGCTCTTTTGTAGAGTACTGAAATGCACTGTGAAGGGGGTGGTAAGGAAGGAAACCCACACAGATTGTTACTTACAGTTTAAAAAACCCAGCTTCAAACTCAGGAGCATACGTAAAAAGGGGTAACACACGAAACTAAGAAATTTACACCTTGGCTTTGCTCAGGTAAACGTTCCCACTTCTGTCTTCATAAACACTTCTATGTGATGGGAAATTTCACTGCATCACTATGCCTGTCCAGTGGTCCTCTCTGACTGTGTCTGGAGTGGTGATTTGGTACCGAAAACTGGGATTGCAATGGCAGCGAGGGGGCAAGCACGGGAGTGCAGCTCCGTGCAGTGTGAAGACATGGAACATGGATGCAGCTGTTAATCTTTTTGGGATGCTTTCTTCATAGTGAACTCACTAGTATGAATTATGAGTGCCCAGATTAAGATTTGTGGCCTTCTGTGAGTTTTCTGACTTGCTGCAGGCAGGTGGAAACAGAGCAGACTATGACACAGGGCTGCCCCTGATTCCATCAGCAGCTCTTCGTGGTGAGCTCCCTGGCAGGTAGTGCCAGTAGTTCTCCAGCACAGCCTCAGAGCAGGCTTTGGCCCACCAGGTGCCAAATGCCCTGGCTTTAGAAGAACCTACTGGCACCTACAACTTTCTACGATGCACTCAAGATTTCAAAAATACCGCCCTTCCAGGCCTGCAAGTTGTGTCTCTGAAGGATGGAGCTGGCCAGCCTCCACATTATTCTCCTTAATTTTACCTTGCTTTCTTGTTAATTTTTGTTGGGAATGGTTACTATGAGCTTTTTGGCCTTAGTGCAAATCTGAGTCTGATTGTCAGAACTTTGCTAAAAATGTCCTTATTTTTCTCCATCACCTCTAAACGCTTGTGCGCTGCCAATCAATGCACATCCACAGTGTGAGGCTTGACTTTCTAGACTGCAAACAGGAAGAAATGACTTTTGGTCTGCTAGGGGCAGTGCATAATTTGAGTACAGTGACCTTTGCACCTTAGGTTGTAAGTAAGTTTCCACAGCTCAAAGGAGCAGTTCCAGCACCTGAGAATTCCTATGCTAAACACGAGTTTTAGAAAAAAAATCAAGAATTGCTACGGCTATAAAACTGAGGAAAGTTCTGTTTGCTCTGACCTTAAGTGCAGTTTCTCTCTACTTCCTGGGAGCTCCTGGTCTTTTGCTCCTTCTGATGCTTACCCTAGAGAAAGCATGCTCATCCTAACTCATCTTCATTATTAAAAACCCTAAGAAGATTTACACTGCCTTTTGCAAAAAAAGTGCCTTCTAATCCTCCCAAGTGTACACAGCAGAAATAGGTCCCAAACACTCAGGATCTTACAAGAGAAAACAGATTAAACTGCATCAAAGAGGAATCTAACATGATGTTTTATTTCCCTTTCTAGTGTCCTTCCTCTGTGCAGTTTACTTTTTTAAGTTCGATTCCTGTTGCCAACAGTGTGTATTTGTGTAACAGGGGCGGGCAGATGTGTGCCAGAGGTTTGTGCTCTGCCATGAAAGACAGGTTGGGACAACCTTACATGAGGGAGGTCTCACCACCTGCCTTCATGGCCAGAACAGAAAAGCCAAAGGGCTCCAAGGAAAGATGGTTTATTTCAATATGCAGATGGGAATGGAGACAGAGAGGTGTGGGGATAAAATTTCCTACGAACTTGGGGCTGCCAAGTGCGGGCAGGTTTTCAGAAGAGCTGAGCTTCCATTAGTAAGTAAAATAATGGGCTAATTTATCCAAAGAACTCTGGACAGGGGGAAATGAGATCTTCTGGGGATCTTGCCTCATATAGTTACTATAACGACTTGGCCTTAGTGCTGGGTGTATGAAAATCCATCAAAGGTGATTTGCCAAAAGTGGTACAGGGAGTCTGCGATACATCTGGGGATCAAATTCTCGTGTCTAAAACAAAGCACATTATTCAGGCCTCTTACTTGTTTGGAAAGAGCAAGATTTAGCTTTGGCTTAGCTGTCTTGCTTTAGAACAAGAAAAAGAAGGAGCTCAAAGCAGATCTTGCATATCCTTTGTGGCCTTTTGATGTTTCTTGGGGTGAGCTCTGGGACCAGGTTGGATGGGGCTCTGAGCAACCTGGTCTAGTGATAGGTGTCACTGCCCACGGCAAGGGGGTTGGGACTAGATGATTTTTAAGGCCGCTTCCAACCCAAACCAATCTATGGTTCTATGATTCTCTCTAAGAGGAGGTGTTGTCAGGGCTGATATGACTGTAATGAGGTAGAGACAGTCCCACATCACCCCACCCACCCTGGACAGTGCAAAGGGCTTCAGGGCTCGGTACAATTTTAGACCTTCCATACACATTTCATAATTTTTGAGCAAATTCCTTGGGGCTGCTAGGTGAGATGAAGGCTTGGAGAATGCCTGTGAGCAGATCAGTGAAGCATCTTACCTCAAGTCTTGTAATATCATGCAACTTTTCTTGTGGAAATCAAAGGTAAAGCTTGAGCACTGCTCTGCAAACAGTGCAAGGGGTAAGCATTGGGGTGGTGCCACACTTTCTGCCTTTTTATTCAGATATATCTCTGGCTCAGCATTTCCTTCAGACAGGCTTTCACACTGCATCCTGGACAGACACTTGGCTAGTTGTGACAGAAGTAATTGCTGGTAAGTAGCTGAAGGCAAGGCACAAAAACAGAGGATTTTTTAGGGATGCAGGCTGCAGTTCTGGGTACACTAAAGAGACTTTTTCCCCTCCCTGCCACATGACCACATCCTGCCTTGCTGAAATTGTCGAGAGCTGTCACATGAAAATAGCCAAGGAGCCACTGAGGCCGTGGGACAGGACTCCAATTCCTGTCAGATCTGCCCTTGCTTTCATTAGCAGCAATTACTCCTTTTCCCAGAGGAGCAGCCAGCAGGCCAGACCCGCTCCCTTCCAGGTGGCTGTTTTGCAATTTGCTTTCATGGCATAGAGTGAAAAACCAAAATGACCACCAGACACTGGTTGTGTGATGGCACCTTCCACTAACATGTCTCATTTTGCAGTCAGTGGTACTGGGGCCTGCCAGAGGTCCCCGGGCTCCTGCAATCAGGAGTGTGAGAGAAACAAGAAAACCACTGTTACTACCTAACAAGAACCGTCACACCTTTGTCTGAATACCAATATTTTCTTACGTTTAGGAAAGAGCTCTGCTGTTTTCCTCATTAGCCTCTATTTTCTGGACCTCTGATACAAAACGCTGTGCTCCTTTCCTCTCAGCCTACGTTTTCTCCATTTTCTCCACAATATGCCCTGACACCTCCATCTGAACAAGGACCTCTGTTATTTTCTTCTGCCTCATTGGCTGCACCAGTTAAACAGGGACTTCATCCTGATATCTTGCAGCTGGACTCCAGGGTGGGGTTCTCCATGGGCTGTAGGGGCACAGCTGCTTCAGCACAGTCTGCACCACAGGCTGCAGGAGAATCTGCTCCAGTGCCTGCAGCACCTTCTCCCCCTCCTTCTTCACTGCCCTTGGTGACTGCAGAGTTGCTCTCCTCACAGACTCTCTCACTCCTCACTCCTCTGCTCTTATTCCAGGCAGTTTTTCCCCCTCTTAAATAATGTTACCCATTGTCCCTGATGGGTTCATCCATGGCCATTGGCAGGTTGGTCTTGGAGTCATTTAATTCTTTGCTCCTCTGCAGAGTCCTGCAGTTCCCTGTGACCCAGCACTGCAGGGTGAGCAGAGCCTGCACCATTACAGGTACTTTATGATATACTTCAGGGTTTGTCCAATGCTCACACACTAACACTGGGAGATTCTTCTTGATGGGTTGGGTGCAACTTCCTCATGGTAGGGGTAGGACCTGCTGGGTTTGGAAAGGGGAAACAATACCCACATAGGGTAAATGGCTGCCAGAGCCCCTCCAGTGCCAGCCAACAGGGCCTGGAACCCCCAAACTGAGCACCCACCTTTTTTCCCTTGGGTTTGTAACGGAGGTGCACCCACTCCATTTAAGAGGAAGCCCTTTGGTGGAATTGCCTAGATTAATCTGCAATTAGCTGTAAATTTGTTCGATTTTAGCTTGACACGTCATTTGGTGTTTTATGTTCACTGATGGTCATGACTGGTGTAATTTTAGAAATAAACAGAACACAAGCAAGCACTGCAATCTACAAAGAAAATAATTCAGATGCATGAACTTAAATTCCCTTTTTTCCCTGTTTTTTCTTTTTTTTTACTTTTGACAACTATCAAAGTTTTGTGTCTTATTGTGCTTGATATTGTGAGGGGCTGGTTCAGGGCATCATTTCATGGAGTACTTTGACTAAAGAAAACATTTGCTTTCTTTTACAACAGAAGTAAGTAGAGATGTCGAAACTGTAGAGCAGAAGTGTGAAAATGTGGTCTGTTACCATTCCCAATGGACTCCTTTTCCCAAAAGCTTATGTTTTCTAGATCAAACGTGAAGTTTTGTGTGAATCCTAATGGAAGATCTTTTAACGGTGTGGATTGGCAGTATCACTTCTAGAAGCAGTTCCCCAATTCAAAAGAAATAGAAACTTTTCGAAAACATGCAAAATAGATGAGCAGCTATTCAAGCTCCTTTAACGTGTAATTTCCCATAGACAATGTCTATTATGAATTCTTCATCGCATTACCTCAGAAGGAGTGGCTAGTGTAGGAGTTCTTGATGCTGCAAAATTGTATTTCATTGTACAGCTCATTGTGCTTCGCATTTCCTTTCATTTGTTGCTCAGTTCCTAGAAACGCTGACTGAAATGCAAAACTGAGTCCCTAAATAGTTCTAGCACGGGCTGTGTTTTACTCTGCAGGCTTTAATGGGAGGCAGGTGAGCACCGCAGCTTCCAGACTTCAGCCAGTGTGATTACAGTGCAGAAATATCCAGCAGTGCACGAGGCTGCTGAAAGAGAACACTCCTCTCACAGGCCAGGAATGATTTGTTGCTGTTTACACTTGGGACACAGCCATTCCAGCTCGGAACCACAATGAAGAGAGAAAGGGAACTGCGGAGTGCCTTTGTTTTGGAGGCAGCGTGTCCGTGGTCTGTACTGCAGCAGGAGACATCAGGCAGGGCGCAGGGAGCAGGCCTGGGCTGCCTCAAGGCACAAGAGAAAAACAAAAAACTTCATCAACAGGCAGGTGTTTGCCTTCCAAATGCTGGATGCTGTGTCAGAGCCTAACTCTGGCAAAGGTTTCAGAATGAATTTCTTTTTTTTTGTGAAATAATATGAACTTGAAGGAACTGGTGGTGAATTTGTGTTTAACTTGTTGACTTGTCTAGGACAACTAAGGAAACGAACACTAAACCCATCCCTCTGTTAGTACTTTCGTCCACATCCCAAAGAAACAGGAGTTATGTGGAATGCTGAAATGTCTTGCCTTGACATTTCAGAAATGAAACTCTAAATTTCCTCTATGTTTGTTTTTGAAGTGCTGTTTCTTTGTAAATTGAGCACAGGCTGACCTAAGAGATAAGCTAGAAAAACCAAACCACGCAGTAGGATCAAAAGCTTTCATTTAATTCAAAATTATTTTTGCTTTCCCTCCTCCTACTTTTTTGTTTTTAGTTTCTCTGGAAAAATGGACTCTTTTCAGGTCAACCTGCAGAGCAAAATCTGCTGGCCTCTCTTCCTCCTGCTGTTTCCTATTGAACCAGCTAAGTAAAAATGAAAAATATACCCATCTGCAGCACAGAAACTTCCTTTGCACACACAAAATCCCCCATCCAGGTGCAAGAGGGACCACAAGAGAAGTCCTCTCTGGCAGATTGCCACGTTGGTGCAGTGGTCTGGTCCCTAACACACCAGTATCTGCAAACTGAGAGACCTGGGCTCTTCCAGCTGGAGCTTCCTCCCTGTCCCTGCCCTGTGAGCATTTCTCATGCCTGCTTTCCTTGTGGGGTCCCATGCAAGGGTGAGGTAGAGCCTGTAGCTGGAAAATATCAGGGGAATTGATGTTATGACAATTACAGCCAAGGAAAGCCAGCCTGGGAGGAGTGAGCTGCTCAAGTGGTGGAAGGAGAAGTTGGTTCATGATCCAGAGGTAAGCTGATGGGAGGGTTGGGGACATTTTGTGTCTAGCTCAGGTGCACATCTCTGCCTGTGGCACAGATGCTTGGGATCTGTCCTGGTTTCATCTGGGATAGAATTAATTTTCTTCCTAATTGAGGGTACAGTGCCATGTTTTGGATTTAGTATGAGAATAATGTTGATAACACACTGATGTTAGAGTAGTTGCTGAGCAGTGCTTGCACTGGTCAAGGGCTTTTCAGTTTCTCGTGCATGAGAAGCTGGGAGGAGCCATAGCTGGGACAGCTGACCCGAACTAGCCAAAGGGATGTTCCATATCAGAGGATGTCATGCTCGGTATATAAACTGCAGAGAGCTGGCTGGCAGGGGTCAATCACCAGCATGTGGTGAGCAATTGTATCATGCATTTTTCCTATTATTACTATTTTTTGAAAGAAAAATGTATTTCAGTTATTAGACTGGCCTTACCCCAATCCACAGATTTTGCCCTTTTCTGATTCTTCTCCCCATCCCACTGGGGAGGCTGGGAGGAGGGAGTGAGCAGCTGCTTAGTACTTGATTGTTGGCTGGGGCTAAACCGCAACAGGTTACCGATTTTCCCCACGAAACCCCAAGCTCAGGGGAGCCAGGGCGGGCCATGCATCAGGGGAAGCTCAGAGAGCTCAGTCTAAGCTCTGGGAAGCAGGCTGGCATCTCTGGAGATGCCCCAGTCCACTTGGGGAGCCTGCAGGCTGAAGTGGGTGACGGGCTCTGAACCACTGCTGGTTGTTAAAGACGCCAGACCTGTACATCCGAGCGAGCTCTCTCAGCCGTGCCTGGGTGACCCAACAAGCTGAGTCCCCACGCTCCCGGCCAGCGCCCCACGAGCCGGGCACTGGCTGCGATGCCCCTGCTCATGCTGAGGCACAGGAGCCAGCCAGGCTGCTGCTGGGTGCTCTGCTGCCTTCCTCCTGCACAGCATGGCCCCGACCCTCCAGATCCTCCAGGCCAGGCCGGGAGGGCTGCCCGCGTTTTTCAGAAAGGATGATTACATCTGCAAAGCACCCGGCAGCGCTTTGGGATGAAGAGCGTTACGTAAGCGTAAGATAATGTTATTTATAGAGCCAGGTTTTATCTAAAATGGAATTAAACTTGTGTTCCTGAAGCCTCTGCTGTCAAAGACAAATTGCAATTTGTCCACTAGCCTCTAGTGCTCTGCATTCAAATTTTTTTTCTCAGTTCATCCCAAAGTTTAAGAATGTGTTTTATTTACAAATCATACATCTCAGAAGGTGAGGAAATCTCTTTTCCATCAGCTGTGAGGTGACCATGGAAGCCTGGGCGGTGGCCATAGAAGCCTGGACCATAGTTGTGCTTTGCAACTGCATCAGATGTGACACCAAAGTGCCATAAATCAGGAAGGGAAGGCAGAGTTTGAGCTAGGTTAAACAACAAAACTGCAAACAACTGTCCTAGGTACACTATTTTGCCTGCATTTAACGCTCCCTGTAACAATCCATGAGCTGCAGGAGGATATCCAGCTTACATCCCTGTTGGAGGTGGCACTAGTTCAGTGGGTTAATGTCTGTGCTCCCGCAGAACTACAGACCCCGTGACCTTTTAAAATCATGCATTATTAACTTAGAGAGCTTTACTTGCTCTTTTGAAATATTAGATTAAAATCCCTCATATCTGTACTTTTTACAAGCCATGAAAACGCAAATTTCTGGGCTGCCTGCTGAAATGCATGCTAACAGGTGTTAGGAATAGTGTTTTATGAGGTACAGCACCTTGCATAGGTTAGCTTGTAGAGTTCATCTGCTGCCCCTCACTTGTCATAGTATCTAGCATGAAATTCCACACATGCCTTTTATTTAGGAAAGAACACAAAAGTATGTTATCTTATTCCTCTGGAATTTTCCACAGTTATTTAGCATGTTAGTTTAAGCATAATTGGTTAGTGGGCTCTTGAAATCTATATCTTAGCTGTACTTATTTACATCAGGATAAAAGTAGTTCATTTCAGTTGAGGTAAATGTGAAGCATGAGATTGCAAACGTACCTAATCCATCTCTCCTCCCCCATGACTAGAAATCCTGTGGTTAAAATAACACAGCCTCTATTCAGAGCACAAACTTAGAGCTGCGAGCAGGAGCAGGCTTGGGATTTAAACAACTCTCAGCAGATGAGTCTGTTCAAGGGTCTTTCTCGGGTTTGTTTTTCATCCTGCTTTTGATCCATGAGAGGAAGCCAGGCTCTCTCCTCTGGGCAAACAAGGTAAAGATTTTCTGCATTCTGTATACGGTTGCATGTGCTTGTAAAGGAGCTTATAAACATGATTGCAAAAAGGCTGTTGCAAATGCAATTGTAACAATGTTGCTGTTATAGAGCAAGAAGCGTTTGGCAATTGGCTTCACAATCTTTGAATGTTAGTCTGGTCTTCTGGCTATTTCTACGTGACAGTAAAATGATGAAATGATAAATCTTGCACAGAGAAGGAAGGAGCAGTGATTCTCCATCATACATTAGAGAAGCTGAGCATGTAGGAAATAGCAAACCCAGGTACTACTGTGATCTAGCCAGACTAAAGCAAAACTGGCATTTTGCTAACTGTCAGGTGTAGTCCCTCCTGGGTTTGTCCAGCTGCTCTAATCCCATTTGGGAGGCTGAGACTGTGCTGGAGGATGGCACTGACTCTCTTTACAGAGTATATGCTAATGCTGCTCCGGCGTGACTCTCACAGGAACGGCGGAACCGTGCTTTCAGGAATGTTTGGATGCGGCGTGCCAGATAATTAACTGCCTTTATTTGCTCTTACTGCTTTCCAAGTCACAAGGCATGTAGAAAAGCATCATCTTTCCTTGAATCCTTATTTTATTTGAAATCCAGGAAACAAGCGTGATGTCTGTGCTAATGCCCATGGAACTGTACTCCCAGTGCCAGAGTCTGTTAACTCTCCCAGCCCCGTGCTGTTTTTCACAGGGAATCCCGAGTACCTCATCAGTCCCCCTGCACCACGGTGTTCAAACACAGAGGGTGGCACTGCTGGGGAGTATGGAAACACCGTTACTCACATTTTTGCTTAATTTTAGAAAATGCTGCCCCTCCCTGCCCTGAGGCATGGGACAGTGTGGTTGCGTTGTGGGGGCACTTACACTCCCCCTCCATCGGGGTAGCACGAACAAATGCTGCTCCAGGTGCTACCTTTCCAGTGCTGGAGAAAGCCTTGTTTCCCACACAGAGATGCTCACTTTCCCCTTCCTCTGCTTTCCACTCCTTTTTCCCTTCCCTGAGCGAGACAGGACGGTTTCACATTGTCCTGTGTGCGGTCACTGGCCTCCCCTGGTCCCCGCTGTCCCACAGCCGTGTCACTCCTGTGGCAGCATGCATTCCCCTCCTGCTCAGCCAGAGGAAAGAGGAGGACCCTGCTTAGCACGCCAGGTCCTCTCAGCACAGAGCTGCCACTCTGTGGGGAAGCTTTTCGACTGGGAAAGGTGCCCTCGTCCTTTGAGCCAACAGTGCTGCTTTGTCCTGGGGGAGAAATGCAGCTTTATCACTTGGGTGCCCGGCACAGGGAGGGACAAGCAGGACTACAAGGAATACAAACACACGGCTCTTCCCGATTCTCCGAGCACACCGCGGCAGAGAGGCAGCTCGGAGGAGAGGGAATATGTGCAAAACAAAGAAATGTGGTCAGGCAGGAACTATAAAATTCCAATATAGAAAGCGGAGCTGATGTCATTTTAACGTCCTAAGCAGTGCCAAGAATTCTAAGCTCCGTATCAAGATTCAGTGCAAAACCCCCACAAACTCACAACTTGTTCTTATGGAAAAATTAACTTTCATGGAAAATATGCATGGGAACATGCCAGAGGAGTGTGTTGCTTTATTTCTTTTATTAATTTCGAATACATTAGTTCAGAGAGCAATCCCATTTTAGCATCAGCTGCCTCTATCCAAGAAGCTGAAGCTCACACACACAGCTTGCAAATATTGGAGGCGAGGGAGCTGTGTTTTTCTGTATGATCAGTTGTTAGATGGAAAGAGCTCTTCGAGTAGGAAGGGGTGTGGGAAGGCTCAGTGGGATGACTGAGTTAAAGCTGTTTTCCTGGTGACATATCTGAATCGTGATCAGATGCACCTGAATGGAGCAGCATCATCAGCTATTATAACTCAGAGTGCGTCAGAGGTGGGGTCGCGTGCAGCTCCTGTGATAAAGGTTACTCATCTCTGTCCTGCTATAGGACCGCCTTTGCTGTTGCTTATAACTTTTGTCAGACTTGAATAGTTTAGACTGAGTTCTTCCAACTTGATTGCCTGCCTTGGGCTAAGTTCTTTTCTGGAAAATTTCAGCCAAAACTGTCCAGCCAGTTTTGTCCATTCCAAGAATGAGCATAGGGAAAAAGGAATTGTTGTCCAACTGGAAAAAAAAGAAAGGAAGAAACAGGAGGGGGGAACCTGGTGATCCTTTCTTTGGATTGTTCTTATCCCTCTGCACTTTGGAGTTGAGATCTGAAATTTGGCAGCTTTCTGTTAGGAATGTGACTTTTTTTTTTTTTAACTTTGTAAATCTCCTCCAATTTGGCTTAGTGATAGCCTTTGAAGGGAGAAAATAGCAACTTCTTAGGGACGTGCTAAGTCTGAGCAGTCAAAATCTCCTGAGATTCCTTCCCACACGAGTGAGCTCAGCCCAGCATCCCAGCAGCTCCCAGTGTTGACCCCAATGCTCCTGTGCAAACAGTCAGTGCTACCAAGTTCCTGCAGATCCTTGTTCTTCCCCACAGCACAGCAGGGACCCCATCCTCTCTCTGCAGTCCAAGAGTCATCCAGCTCGAGGAGCAGAATGAAGATGGGCTCTTCACGTAATGCTGCTCAGGGCAGAGTTGATGGTCAATGGAAAGGCAGGCAGGGAGCAACGCTTTGATTCTTTCCTGTCACAGCCTTGTGGCAGACAGGGACCCGGGAGATGCTGGGCTGAGCAACGATCTGGTACTCGGATGCTAAAGCCAGGGGGTTGCATGGGACTGGTATGGGGAGTGCATGGTACAAGTGAGGAGCCATGGGGCTTGGGAGTAGGTCAGGAAGGTGTGGGTCAAGGTGTGAGCCATGGGGAGAGTCTGGGCATGCCAGAGCCTGATATGGAACCTCAGCTGCCCCACCCTTGGTCCCTTTTTGAGAATGTGAGTGCTACCTCTCAGAATTGGCCTCAGTCCCACT
This sequence comes from Lycocorax pyrrhopterus obiensis, assembly GCA_014706295.1. Taxonomy (NCBI): domain Eukaryota; kingdom Metazoa; phylum Chordata; class Aves; order Passeriformes; family Paradisaeidae; genus Lycocorax; species Lycocorax pyrrhopterus. Next base: position 15,484,390 of record JACSVZ010000002.1, on the reverse strand, counting down.
CTCCCTGCAGGGTCTTCTGAGCCAGGTCTTGCTGAGGCTCTCTTCAGTCTGCAGCCAGTGGCTGTGGGGTGCCCCACCGTCTGCATGTGCAATAAGACCCTGCTCTTGATGTCCACTGCTGGGATGGGAGTTGGTGGGAGCTCTGCCTCGAGCATGTCCAGTGTGCCTGATGCTGAGCACTCCTGCACAGCCCCATGTGTGTTTGTCACCTCCTGGGGACAGCTGGGATGAGTGACCAAGGCCCTGATAAACTGGTGCCTGGTGCAGTCAAGCTCTTGCTTACATGCCTGTCTCTGTTTCCATTTTATTCAAATGGCTAAAGAACCACCACCCTTGACAGAGGTATTAGAGCTCAGGGACACTTGTGAAGAACCCAAGTGCAGTAGGGAGGTGTGTCATTGTAATTCCAAGTTTTGGGAAAATTAGTAATTTTTCTTGAGGAGAACTCAGGAAGAAAATAAAGCCTAGGACTACACTGAACTCTAAGGGAAAAAACAAAATTCTGTATAACATCTCCAGTGAAAAAAGTCCATCCAGTACCGTGGGATAAAGCGGAGACCTCTGGCAAAATACTGTGTGCGTTCATCTAATTAACAATTGTACCATAACACGTAGCACAAAGGAGGCCTAATTCTGGCATCTCTTGCCTCATGGATTTTTCAGTTGTAACAGTATTCTTATAGCCTATTTTTGTACGCAATGCACGTGCAACATTGGAGATGGTGAAATCTCAGTGTTCATTGTGCCACTTGATGTGATTTCCACATCGAAAGGTAGGGAGCTGCAGTCTGCTTGTTCCCACTCCTGCTGGAGTGGCAGGGAAAGGTGGTTTACTTCACTTCTTTTATGACTATAGACTATGGAGCAACCTGGACAGCCCCTCCTTCCACAGAGACAGGCAGTGAAGCTTCATCATCGTCACCATCTCCTGGGAGCCCCATGCGCATACCAGGACTCAGCTCCCAGTTTCTCCAGTGAGACTGAAGAAACAAAGACTGGAAGGACAGAAGCTGAGAAGAGTGTGAGAAGATCAGAGCTGCCTACAGACAGCTACTGAGAGAGGAAGGAGTGCTAAGAAGCTGTGAGACAGTGTTGGCCAGTGCTGCAGGCAGTGCTTGATGCACACTAACAGCCTCACCTTAGTCAAAGATGCCGCAATGAGGAGCTTTAAGCAGGGATTTGCAGGAGAACTGAAACAGAAAAGGAAAAGGAGTGGTGGATACTTATGGGCTTCTGCTCCTATGGACATCCCTAAAGTTTGATGCTGAATGAGTACGGATGAGTGGAGTAGAGACTGACAGTTGAAGGATCAGAGATATTTATTGGGGATGTCTTGTGGAAGCTGTCACAAAATAAATAAATCCAGGAGGATGTTGCTGTTACAACTTTGATGAGATGATTACAAGTAGGGAGCAGCATCATGAATGAAGCAGTCAGGTCTGTGCATAAGGTTTCTTGCACAGATCTAAAAGAGCTGCTGCCTTCTCATCTGCCACCCCAGCTGGTCCAACCAGCTCCTTGCACTGCACACAGCCCAGAGAAAGAGTCAGGTCACCTCATGAGTGCTAACCCAAAACCTTCACTGCTTGATGAATTGTTTGACCTACTTGAGGCTCAGACTTCCCTCAGAGAATTCCATGCTCTTCCTTCAGCGTTGGTCTGAATTAAACCAGTATGTACAACATGACCAGTTCAACAATCACAACACTGTGCCTTGGGACTTTGCCTCTGCTGGAAACTAAAGTACATGCAATTAATTCTGCGGTTCCTCAATGAACAAAATGGGGTTTTTGTGTAATACTGTTACTCATTTGTTTCTAATTAGTCATGAATCATGAATTGTTTTGTCTCAGAAATTAATGCTATTTTTTTCCAAATTACCAGTTTTTACCTACTTTGCAGACCCCCATGTTTCCACGGGTTGTGTGGGCCAGGTCTCCATGACAGAATCTTGGGTTTCTGAATATAACTGTACAGTAAGATTGAGGTCTCCAGATCCCATGGATTGAGAGAATCAAATTGATCCCAGACCTGAGAGAAGGTTGCTACTTTCCTACAACTGCACTTCAGATATAAATATGTCTTCATGTTATTCTGCTGTCCAGTGGTGTGGATTAGGGTGAAACATCAAAAAAATTTGCCTATGAATGGGTGTAGAGATTTTGTCTCCTATCAAGGCATAGGCCTTTAGAAGTACTCTTGTAGTGACCATCTTGGTAATCCAAACAGTGTTCTCCTACGTAAATCAGGTCCTGCTTAATACAGGGGATCTGCCACGTCTTCAGATGCGTCCATGAAACACATGTCACTTGGGCTGCGTGACCTTTACAGAATCCTCCAATTCCAGGGATTCTTTGGAAAAGTGACTTATTTTGTGCTCTATTGTCTTGCAACTCAGATGCAGAAGGGGAGTGAATACACAGTCATATCAGGAAAGAAATACTCATTTCTGATAAGGCAAGATGGCCTTACCTTTTTCAAAAGAAGGAGGCCAGCATAGGGTGAGGAAGATGAGCATTGCAGCCTTTTGCACTGGTGAATTTGGGAAACCCCTAACCAGACATAAAATCAGGCTTCCCACAGTGAGACAAGTATTGTATTCCCCAAGTCCTTTTTGTATCAATTCATTTATAACACCCTTGTGAATCCCATAATCCAAGTCTATGTATGAGACTCATGATACACAAAGGTTCCTACCAACCTCAAACTCACTGAGCCCTTTTAACTGCTTACGGCCTTTTAGAACATTTTCAATCTTATTTCGATGTCTTGCCCCTCAGCAGTGAACTTCTCTTGTTTTCTCTTCTTTTCTGCTACCACCAGATGGATGTTCATGTCCTTGGCATTGTCTTCCTGGAGGGCAGACAGTGGCTCCTTGTATCCCACCGCAGAAGGTGGCTCCAGCTCTGTAGCCACCGCGCACAATAAACTCTCACCCAAGTTGCCATCCCTGACCCTCAACAAATCAAGAAGGGTTGTAAAGCAAACCCACGTTGCCATGTGCAGCCTTCTGCCATCAATTGTGTGTCCATCAGAGACTGGCCAACACACGGGATGGGTTGTGCACAGCCAGCCACACCCACCTTTCCCCCTTCTCCTCCGGCACACGGTCCTGCCGCTGCATGTTGGGTGGCAGGGACCTGTGGAGTTAAACCCTGCACTTCCCTGTCCAGCCACCTCATCAGGCAAAATGTCACTGGCGCTTGCAGAGTGGCTTCCTTGCACTGTGCATCCACTGGCTAGGACTGCCAGGGTTTGCACCCCTGCTGCACGTTGGCACGAGGTAGGAATTGCCTTGTCAATAACTTACCTTGGGAAAACAGAATCAAATAAAATTATGTCATCCACCTCAGACGCTTTTGCTCATAATGGATTGTTTTGACCTCTTGCATATGTGTAATCAAATGCTGCTGCTGCTTTTCACATGCTACACTTCACTGTGTTTAAATTGAGAGGGATCTCCCTTAAATATTTATTTAAACCATAACATCCCTTGAGCTCTTTATAAATTGCTGCACAAAATTGACTCCAAACATTATTTTAAAAATTTAATTAAACTGGTTTTCTGCCTGAGCACATTGCTCTGGGCCAGCACCTCCTTCTGCCAGGGCTGAAGATCCTGCAGCTCTGAAAGCCAGCTCCTGCTCCACAGGACTTGTGGACCCAGCCCTCAAATTGTTCCAGAGTCGCAGGGCAGAGTTTCAGAAGTCATATTGTTTTTGCCCCAGGAACTCAAAAATCCTGTAACTTCCAGGAATAGGCTCCTTCCCTGGATGCAGGAAAACTGCTCTGAGAGCTGTCTCTTCCTACTGGTACCCACACACCACAGCTGAGGCTAGAAATACCAATCCCCTGCAGCTCACAACTGCTGGGGAGCAGGAGGAAGCTAAAGCTGCTGATATTTTAAAATAATATTTAAATTATAACTTCATAACCTGGAGTTCTGGGAATTTTCTGAGCAAAAGACCCTAAAAATACATAAAACACACAACATACTCTGTACTATTTGGCTGGAGTCTGCAAATCTAAGAAGGATTCACCACCCCAAATAAAAATATTTTTATATTGTATATAAAAGAGAGGATTTAAGCTCTTCATTTAGCAGGTCATTTTTTTGTATTTAATTTTAGTTAAAGGTGGACTTACACAGAAGTGTTGGTAGTATTAATGTTATCTGTTAAAAAGTTTGCACTAGATTAGCAATATATTAGTGGAAGAGAGCTACAGCCCCTCTTCTGCATTTCTAATTCCATATTCTTCCAGCATCCTGATGAATCAGTTACTGGCTAAATCTTCACAGTCAACATGGATTTGGGTGGAAATTGAATTACTCACCAGCTAAAGTAAGTGCAAAGAAGATCATTCATTATGCTGCTCCTTAGCTATAATTGAGGCTCATGTCCTAATTCAAGGCTCTGTGTGGGTTTAATCATAGAGCTGAACTGGGGAGAAATACCAAAGCTTCTCTGAATCATTTTTATTCTTGCCCCAGTTCTTTATCATTAATTACATCAAGACATATCTCCAAGGAGACCAAGAGTGGTGCCATCAGCCTGCTGTCCCTTAGGTCCCCCAAAACCTTCACTTGTTTTGCTAAGTGCAGTGTGTCTTCAGATGGTCCCTTGGGAGGAAGAGGCAGGCTGCATTTTGCTTGAGATCCTTCTTGTTCTGAGTGCAGATTTCAACAGAGTAAATGAAAAAGTACAGCCTTTTTAGAGAGAACACTAGTGGTGGAGCTGGGAGATCAATCAGCCTTTTCTCAGCTAAAGATGATTGCAGAAACAGTTTTGAACATCAGGAGGGCACTGAGCATTACTTTCCTCCCACAGTGAATGCAATATGGGAACATGTGCCTCAGACATCCTTTTCCTTTTTCCAGGCTGAATGGGAAAGACCTCCTTGTACTTTTCTCTCCATTAGACAAGGCCATGGTCAGCAACATGGATGAAGTATCACAGTTCAATAATTTCAAATCAATACTTCATTACTTTTCTCTGTTCAGAGGAGGCACATTTTTCTCTGCATGGGTACATAGAGCCTTTTTCCAGCTCTCATCCACCCAGACATCTTGTGTCAGTTTTAGGGTTAATTCCCTCCTTTTAATTTCCTGCCATTATTTACTCAGAGCACCTGGAGTCAACCTTTGACAGTGAATGTGTCTGAAATAGGATTTCAATAAAGGGGGTTTTAAAATTTTTTGCCTGTACCAGTCAATCTGAACATCTGCTTGGTAGCTAGAAAGAGATTTTTATTCCTCTTCTTCCAAACTTTTACCTTTCAGTGGTAGCTCTTGCACAGCCACTGGGCCTGGCAGTTCCACTTCAGGGGATCTTCTGAGAGTCATGACTTTATCCACAATCAGGCCAGAAAGTCAAATTACAGAAAATTTTAGGGAACTGCATGGTCCTGAAACTGTTGTTTCAGACACGTCCAGGTTGCTTAATCCCAGAAATGAAACATTTCGATGGTTCAGAACTGAAACAACTTGTTTCCAGTTTGAACTGAATGAAAGCCTCTGACTTCCTCTCTTTTCTGCTTTGGTGTCTCATGAGGGCTTGTGCTTGCCTTTGGCCACGTCTCACCAGCTGGGCTGCACACACCCCTAACTCACAGCGATCATACTCCTGTGTTGCTCCACTTTCACCAGTTTTCTCATGATCATTCACACCTGTAATGAAAGGCATTCACCCAGAAAAGGGACTTTGGCAATGTGACCCAAAGCACTGCAGCAGGAAGCTGGAAGCCCATGGGAACCTGATGTAAGGCCCCGAAAAATGCAAGATGGAGCAAACCAGCCATGTAGCATGACCTAAAGCTGTGCCAAAAGAAGCAAGCCCACTTATTTCACTGTACTCTTGCAAGGACTGGAGCTGCCTCCTGAACACGGTGATACTCACTTCCCAACTTTCACCCTCCTAGATTTGGAGAAGCAGCTTGAAGTCTGATGCTCTGTGTCTGTTCTCGCTGTCCTACCTACAAAACCAGCTGTTTCCTTCTGCCCAGAGAGTGCTGGAGGGTTGTGGACAACCTAGGCACGGGGCAAGAGTAGAACTAAGCACTGTGACCACTGTACCAGGCACCCCTGCAAAGGTCTCAGATGTTTGCATAGCCAAGATCTGCTCAAAGCAGCATTGGTTTAATTCAGCCCTGTTTGTCTGGCTTTGTGAGCATTGAAGCAGTGTGAGTCTAATGTTTAACTATCGTTATTTATTAGGTAGAATACTGCCCAGTCCTGGGCCTGAACTCTCCAGACTGAAGCCCAGTATATACAATCCGTCTTGCCTCTCTCCAAACAGCATCCAGCATCAATCATGGCACTGTAAATTGTTTACACAAAACTGCAGACATCATAACTTATTTAATAACCCTCTTGTCGGTCAGATAAGTAAATATTTCGAAAGACTGTGCACATCATGGCAAGCTGGAACTGCCCAGACCAGCTCCAAGTGGATCCAAGTTAACAGGGGACCATATTTGCCTTGCCTTTGATGTCCCTGCTCCAAATGGGGCTGAGAAGGAATCTGAAAACAAGCCTCCCTAAGGGAAGCTTATGCAGTTTTAAAGATGCTCAACCTTCTGTAGGGATAACAGGAAGAAGTAAACTGTGGAAAGAGTTTTCAAAGAAACTATCTTCCTGAAGCTGTAAATTTGAACTTGTGGGAGTCAGACCCTCCCCCTCCTTCTCCATGTCCTCCTCTTTAAACCCAAACAAATGAAGTGGATGCCAGAAAGTCTCTGCTGCAGAAGGGGTTGAGGTTTCATTCCTTGAGCCATAGCTAGAAACTGCAGGGGTGGGTTTCTCTCACTGTTGGTGGAAGGGATGGTGGCAGCACCTTCACACAACCACCTCTTCTTGCAGGCAGCCATCCCGAGAGCTTTGGCCATGAGAAGGGGAGTGGTGCTGGCATTGACTCCCACACTTCCATTGCCTGCCTGTGGTAAGTCTCCGTGCTTATGAAAACAGACCCTGGCTATCTGCTTCGGAAACACTCAGAAACGTGTTGTTTTATGAGATATTTGTTTCCAATCAGTTCCAACAATTATTTGGGACCTTTTTCCTTTCAAGTTCACTGAGTTGTACCAGTTCACCTCCTTTTCAAAGGGGTTGTGTTACATGCAGGAATGTGGAGTTGAAAGGACCTGAGTTTTTGCAACAGGAATTTGTTTTGGAAGCAAGCGAGTCGGAAGGAGAGGAAACGGGCAGCCCACCAAGGGCTTCGGCAGGATTATCCCACCCTTTCAACAAGCTACAGCCAGGGCAACTCATGAGCTGGGGCTGAGCCTGCTTCCAGTGGGGGTAGGGACAGACAAACTGCTCTTACCAGCAGTTTAATACAGCACAGGATCTAGTCACGTTGCTCAAAACTTCATCTGAAAAATCCCCTCGGGCACAGACCTCGCTCATGTGAATCACAGAATCATAGAATATCCTGAGTTGGAAGGGACCCCCAAAGATCATCAAGCCCAACTGTGGCAGCCACTACGATGCTGGAAACCTTCACCTGGGTGAAGGTGGCTGTAGGCTGCTGCTGTTGGGTCACTGGGGTGCTGAGGAGGGCACTCCTCCACACAACCCCCTGCCAAAGGCCAGGCACAAAGTCCATTGTCAGATGAAAACATGTGGACTTGAGGCTAGCCTGGTGCTGAATCAGTGGCTCAACTGCATGTTTGGCATTTACTTGTTTGGTACCTGACTGGCCCCTCCTGGCCTGCATTTTCTTTCATAAGATTTTAATTCTTAGTCTTTTGAGATGCTTCAACACCTCTCATTGCTGGTGCATCTGGGCAGTTTTCTTAAAATATGTCTTTTTTTGCACTGTGTGTATCACTTATTTAATGTCAGAGGCATGTGTGAGGCTGTCCATGTTTGCAAAAAGGCAGGGGTTTCATCCCAGGACCAAATCAAATGCTGCCAAGACAGCACAGTGCAGACATAAATAAAACATACGTTGTAGAGACCAACTGCCAGTGGTTCTCAGCTCCTAAATATCCATTCCTGTTTGTGCACAACCATACTTACTTGCCCTTCTGCCTCAATATATTCAGTATAAACTGATGATTGATAAAGAAAACAAGTTGAAAAAAAAAAAAAAGAGTAATTTCTTACACAAGTAGGTGCATCTGGAGGGGAGATGGGAAAAGGGCACAGAGGTAACACTGACCTGGTGGCAAACAGGGCAGTGTGAAATGCTGTCAATACAGTCAATATATTCATGTCCCACAGGTGCAGAGAGGTTTCACACTTTGGAGTAAATATTTCCTAATTCCTAGACGCACATGATAGAAAAGAACAGCACACAGAAGGAAACACATTCTGGTAACCTGCCAGAAAGAAAGGTGTTATTTTTCAAAAGAGAGCTGGAGACACTCCAGCTCGGGATCCATATCCAGCTCTAGCCTCCGGCCATGAATACTGACCTGCACCTAAGAGCCACCACTCTTGTGGGCTGTATGACATGCATACCTGTGTGACATGGCTTACATGGTTGTCACTGAATGGGGTGTCCCAGTGTGCTGGATGAACCTGTGGACATTACAGGGGGAATACTCTCCCACCACTTGGAGCCCCAAAGCCCTGAGAGTCCCACTGTGCAGGACCCCACAGCTCCCATAGCCCATCACAGCTGTGTCTTTTCCCCTGTACTGGGGGTGATCCATCTTTTCCATCAAACTGCCAGTCCTGGAAACATACTCTGCTGCTTCTGAGTAGGTGATGTGTTGGTACACAACCTGCTGCTCAAGGCTTTGTTGTAATATGAAGGTGCTATGCAGCTGTCTCTGTGCGAGTGCTCCAATCGACCAGCACCTACAACAGGAAGTTTGCAGTGGGAGTGGATTTGCCCTTAACTAAGTGCATTTCTTTCCCTTTCTTCATTGCAACATGTCACTGTTTCTTCAACCATTAGTGATTTTTTCCCCTCTCTCTTAACATTGTCTGTGATTTCTGTGTCATGAGGGGGAGTATTGTCAGATCGCATTCTCGTGATGGGAGAGGCAGAAAATCCGTTCTGTATATCATGTGACCTTGGCTTCCAACACCACAAAGGATTTCTTCAAGCCCTGCTCATTATCTCGTTTTATACTTTAAAGAAAAGCAAAAATGCTGGTGACAAATGGCCTCGTTTATCACATTTAATTGACTGACTATTCTTTTAAGCCTCTGAAACACACTTTGGGCCAAAGCACTGGAAAAAGAACATGCCATTTACCCTGGTCTGCTGCCAGGTCACATTAAAAAATGTTCAGGAGGTGTTTTCTAGATCAGTACATGGAGCGGGAGTAAGTGTGTGCACTCTCACCACAGCACACTTCCCTCCTGGTTTCTAGCAACCATGACAGTGACAGCACTTTCACAGGCAAGCAGCAGAAATGAGCAGAAATGAGAATTTTGACTGAAACTCTTGTGGGAAGGGTGAAGCCACTAAAAAGTTGTGTATGAAAGGTGTCAGTACTTCCCTGCTGACAAAGGGAGTGCCTAGAATGGGGCTGTGGGGGTCTCCCTTCATCCCGGAACTAACAACAGAACTAACCAACATTTTCAGTGACAGCTTAGGCAATGTGAAAATTAGCAATGTGCTCGTTCCAGCTGTGGCAGGTGTTGTGCTGAGTGTAGATTGCAAGAATGACAAATTGGAGACAGGGATTAAAAGCCCCAAAGATGCAGTTTGGGAGGGATGACTGCGCAGCTTTCCCCACTGTCCCTGAGCCAGGCTGGCACTGACAACGTGGGCTGCTGGTCAGCCCCAAGGACCTGCAGGTTGTGATGGGTCATGGGCTGTCTGAGTACCTATAATGTCATACTGTAGCAAACAAAACCCCAGTCATCACCGTAAACTACACAGACAGAAATACAGCGTGTAAGACACCTCCCTTCCTTCAGTTCAGCTCCCCTTGATAGTGTGAGACTTCACCTAAAGATTTTTCTTATGGAAGGAGGTGGTATTCCCCAAGAAAGGTGTATACAGGTATGTGCAGGAAGGTAGGCTAAAGGAACTGGGTTTGATTGAAGAACAGAAATCTAAAGAGAGAAAAAAATTGCTTTCAAGCACATAAGGGGTTGAGCAAAAAGAAAATGAATAAACTTCTCTCTGTCCCTGCTGTAGATATCAGCCACATGCTAAAATTTCAGTGAGGGTGTGTACTGGCTCTGGCTGGGAGGGAGTTAAGAAAGATTTAATACAGATTTAAGGCATGTTCCTAATAGTGAGTGTAGTAAAACACTGAAATACTTTGTCTCAGGAGACTGTGGAGGTTCTGTTATTAAAGGGTTTTCAGAACAGATTATCCAGACATCTGTAAGGATTCACCTAGGCATGGGATGGAAGGATGGACTGGAGCCAGCCTGAGCCCCTGGGGACCCTTTGCATGAAATTTTCATCACATTAATTTGAACACAAGACTCTTCTTATAAAGTACTGAAGACACCACCCTGGTTTTTCAAAAATCCCTCCAAAAAGGTTTCAGTCTTTACTGAGCCTGTCTCCAGTTTGGAGATGGAAATGTTTTGACTCCTTTCCCCAACCCACCCCGAGACAAAGGGGCCAGTGAACCCCAGAGTCACAGAAATCTTTTCTCCCCTCCTGTCCTCTGCTAGCCTGGGACTCCCAGGCTGGAAACGGTGGGGAAAGGACCCTTGTTCCAAGTGGCAAGTGGTTCCAAGAGCCATTCCCACATTCCTGCTCCTTCCCACGGCAGCACACACAGGATACCCCAAAACCCAGTGCCACCCCCACAGCTGCTCACCCCCGGGGAGACCAGGTGCCTTCACAGCCCCAGACCACCCCCACTGACCACTGGGGGACTCAGCATTGCATCCTAAGTGAAAGATTGACACAAATCCTGCTGTGCTGATTAGCCACCCTTCTAATCCCCGTGATGTCAGCGGGGTTTTGCCGGGCTGGATTTGGCCCACCACCAAAGAGCTCTGGGATTTATTGTCCTGGCTCTGGCTGGTGGTGGCAGGAGGAGGCTGCAGGTGTGAGGCTGCAGGAGGAGCCTGACCTGGTGTTTTAGACACCCAGCAAAATTCACAGCCAAGTTTTGTTCATCTTTGTGGGAAAGGTGTTTCCTGAAGAATGCAGAAAAATCCCACCATGCAGTTCTGCTTTAACTACACAGCATGTACATATTTATATATGTGTGTGGGTTTGATTATATCTATGTGTATAAATATATATATATTAATTACACTGTTCGCATGTTTTTTACAAGCACAGTTTCTGCGGCTAAGACAAGGCACACGTGTGGTGGGGGGAGGAAAGGAAGAGATGGAAGGAGAGGAAACTGCTGCTGCACACAGCAGCTCTCATCTAACCCCCATTTTTTACACTGATGGAATGCACCCAGTGACTGTCTCTACTATTTAAGGAAAAAGGTTCCTATACAAAATCCTGTGGTTTTGAAGTGATCCTTTTATAGGCATAAAAAGATTTTTCCATATCCCTCTGTTTGGTTTCTTTTCTTTTCCTCAGACCTGGCTACTCAAATAGATATTTGCAGAATATCATGCACTGAAATCAGACACTTCATTCCGATTCTTGGTACTGGAGATCAAATATCCCACCAATTTACTACATAAAGCCATGGGGATGCAAACTGAAGTCAGTTTAGCTGTAGGGCAGTGCAAGACAGAGTTGAATTTCGTCTGGCGCCCATCCCAAGGGGTTTTGTGCTGGCCATGATCCATCACAGAATTGAATGTGCTGTATGTTCCACAGAGGGTTTGCCTCTCTCAGGGTTCTCAATGGTGGTGAATATTAATGGTGTTTGTAATCTCATGTTTCGGAGTAAGAATAACTATATGTTAACTTTGAGTTAATAACACAGGGGTTCAGGGTGCTTATCTTAACCAGCAGTTGGACGCAATGCACAGCCTGCACCTGGAGCAGGGACCTGAGCACTCATCTCTCCTGTCCCAGAAGCGGGAAATGTGGCATTCACATCTGTTCAGGCCCGAAATGTGGTGCACATCCTGGACAGAGAGGTGCTGGCAGCGATGTGTGTCAGGGCTGTGGTGGGGGGTGTCTGGGCTGTGGCTGTGGCCTCTCCTGGGGGAAGACTCGTGCAGGCAGCACACATCACGTGCAGGGTCTCAGGTGGGATACACACAGCCCAAGGGCACATGCTGAGCTGCTTGGCCCAGCTAAAATCCTGGCATGTGAAGCAGCAAAGCAAAACCTAGTGATTTACAAGCAATTCCTGAGACACCTGAGGGTTCCCTGTCTCCCTCTTCAGCCAACAGTGTCCTTGGGGGCATCTGGGCACAAGGGCTGAGTTGGGGATCCAAAAGCAGCATTACACAGCTCAGTGCTTTGTAAGGACTAATACAATCCTTAATTTATTACTCCAGCCTATACAATCATACACTGTGCTGGAGGCAGCTTTTCTGCACAAAACTACAAGCCAAGGGATTTACAGAGCTCCAGTAGCCACTCACTGCCAGATGTCTATTATCTCATCACATACATATGCTTCACAATGATGCTGGAGCTAATACTTTCCTCCACCACCACAGAGATGTGCCTGGTACCACCGGTTTGTGCTGACATAAATAACAACCTGTCCAAGCATCTCCCCTACAAGTGCTGGGGGAAGGGGCAAGGACATATGTTCCAGATGGAAATACAACCAGGGGTTGTGCCCTTGGTGGCTTTGAGTTATGTAATTTTATCTCAATGCAACATGAGAGGAAGAGATTCCTCCACACACCGCATTGTATTTGGCTGCCTGCTCACGTACTTTTTTATGAATGTAGGAGGACTGGTTATAGGGACGATGACAAAACTGTACCAAAGCAGCTGAGACCCCAGTATATCATAAAAAAGTTAACCTGCTATGTGGCTCCCCCTTGACAGATGAGGTATGTTCACTCATCCCTGCTTTAAAGTTATGTAAATCTCTGACTTCAGAGGAATAAATTTTGATTTACTCCCACATTGAATGAGTGGGAAATGCTGAATTTTGGATCAGCGGTACAGGTCTCAACTTTACAGGCTTTGAGGACTTTCAATTTAAAATCATCTTTTAACAGTATATGAGGTCACTACAGAAAATTACGTGATCCACATATGTTTCCAGCTCATTTAGAAGGAACAAGCAAGGCCAGGCTGAAGATATATTGACAGAACGGGGATGAAAAACTAAGCGGTGTCTGCCCACAGAGGGACAAACTTGTGGCATCCTCCCAAACTGTGGGTGGTCTATTGTGCATTGCTGTAGTCAATGAGAACATTACACTCATACATGCAAATCTAATTTGAAAAAAACAGTATTTAAACAAACAATGAATGTATTGTAACCTCATAATTCATACACACTGAACCTCAGCTCTCCAGACTCCAACACATAGTAGCCTTCTCAAAACCCTGCAATTTGATTTTAAAAAAGGAATGCTGTGGGCGTTGAGTTAGTGTAGAAGTACACAAGACCATTGATGACTCTGTTTTCATCTACACAGAGCATAAGGCAAGTAGGTGATTTATTTTTATTGGCACTGCTGGCAGATAAGCTTCCACTATTATGAAGTTGTCATAGATTGGGTTGGCTCTGGCTGTCAGTCAGAGCACTCCCAGCAGAAAACCCAATTCAGTAATTACATCCTCCTCAAGGATGTGTTGCAGAGGAAGGCTGTGGTCCCTGCTTTTCCCATGGCACAAGGAAATAACCGGGAGTCCTCCAAGCCAACAAAGGACTTGGTCTGTTGTTGATTTTTGTAAATGTTGCAGCACATCATGGGACATCACAACTATGCTACAACCGAATGAAAAATGTTCCAATTCAAAAACAACTGAGCCCTGAAACTGAAAAATAGAAATCCTTTACAAGGATGCCAAGATCTGGTGCCACCAACCTCTTTTACAGATTTCAGCAGAGTGAGGGCGAGAAGAGCAAGGTGGGGCATCTTCACTTGGCCATTGCTCTACAAAATTAACACTGCGATCACCTGGACTCTGGAATTAAGAGGACAAACTTTTGATGGATATTCCCACTCTTGCCAAGTTGTAGCTAATTTATCGAGATCCTACCCTTTGCTTGAAGGAGACTTCGATTAACATGCAAGTGACATTTTTACCCCATTCATCTGAGATCTCAAGAGGGAAAGGAATTTTTTTAAATTAAAGGTTGCTAGAGAGGTCTAGCAAGTAAAAAGACCATGAAGACAAATGGATGATGAGGGCTGAATATCAGATTATATTAACAGTCCTGCAGAATTTGCTTCATTCAATTTAGCTTTAAATTTCTGTGCTGTGTGTTTGTGTGTCTCCACGGTAGGACTCACACTTCTTGGACAATGGCAGCCCACTCTATACTCACTTCTGCTGTGGAAACAAGGCAAATCTCCTGCAGCTTCAAGGCCAACAACAAAGACATCCTAGAGAATGGCAAATCACAGCTCCATATGCACATGCACATGCTTTGGGCAGGTCTGAAAGCATCTGCAGTGGAGAGCAGAGCTACTCAGATTTTGTGACTTAAAAACGTTCTTCACAAAACTAGAATTTTGTCACTGTTTTTTTTAAAGTCACCTCTTACACACAAATGTTGCTTTTGAACAAGTGTTCTGCAGTGTATTTTAAAAAGACAGCTGTACTTTAAGTCTACAGCTTTTGAAAAAAAAGGTACCTTAACAAATTTGAATTTCATTTGTCCATCTTTAGTACCAGGTACCTAAAAATTCAAAAAGTATCAAAGGGTGTTCTTTATATTTTGGGGGTTTCTTCACCTTGTTTGTCCATCTCTCTTGTACCCCCAAAGGCTGGGCCACTCCTGCCTTTCCTGCCTTACTTAACCAGTTCACTGGAGTGGCCCCAGGACCTCAACACCAACACCACTCTGATGCACTCTGCATTTTGGAGAGGAGTGAACATCCCCCGGTGCCTGCTGTGCAGGGGAGGAGCTGCACCCTGGGCCACCCACGGGCCCTGATGGGACATCCCAGGTCAGACCCTCAGCCATGTGCTGTGTCCCGGGCTGCTCCTGTGCTCCTTCTCTTCCTTGTTTCTCAGCCGGAGCTTTGCAGAGGTCTGAGTTTCCTCTAGCTGGCAGCTGGGCATGCTGCTTTCCTTGATGAAATCTGTTTGGAAACAGTAAAGATTGGAAGGCTCCCTCAGCCGGAAAATCAGATTTGGCTTACCTGAATGTCAGGTCAGCTGAGCTGGAGTTAATAAACAGCTGGGGATGAAGAGGGACAAACAGTGATGGAGTGGCTCGTGGGAGCCTGTCAGATTGGTTTCCTGCAGAGTCTGGCCCTTGGTGCTGCCTCAGCCGCTGCCTTGGGCACCCCCTGCCCTGCCAGCAGCCAGAGCTCGCCCAGGCAAAGGGCAGCTGGTGCTGGGACAGAGCCAGCTCGTCGCGTGTCCCAAACCCGTGGGGACTTCATGGCCTGGGAACACCTCCGGCTACAGCAGAGCCACACGCTGCCTTGTGCAGATGGCACAACCTCACAAGCCTCCTCTTGGTGGGAAATGCAGCTAAATAATCCAACTTGTTACTTGTCCCTGTCAGTCAGTGGGCCAGGCCCCACTGCTGCTGGGCTTCCAGCTCTGGGGATAGGAAAACGGACCATCCCAGGCTTACTGTACCTGCATCCCTAACTACGTAGCCAAGGGCCTTTAAAAATGTCTGTAGAGGTGGAACACAGTGGATTATGCAAGGAACCCTTCTTATACAGTAGCTCTGAATATCCTGAACTGCTTGAGGAGGGTGTCCCTACTCTGCATGCCCACCAGTGAACACCACACATCCTCTTTTCCTGGGCATGTCCCGCCCGATATGGAGTCTAAGCACCCCCACACTGAGCTCAGAGTTTCTTTCCAGGGTGGGATAAAAAGGCAGACCCCTTCCCCCCACATGCCATGGGTTGGTTCTAGGACTGCTTGCACGGGCAGGGCTGTGCCCACACTGTCAGGAAGCTGTGCAGGGAGATATCTTGCTTTGGAAGAAGGGACAGGGACAGAGACAAAAAACGCAGGAAACTGCTGAAAATGTGACTCCTGGTTACCATGGCTGTAATCCTCCTCACAGCGCTGCAGCTGAAAGAGAAAGAGAGGTGGTTCAAGGCAGCCAGGGGCTCTGCCATGGGGATTTCATGGTCTTCAGAGGACATATGGGGTGACACCAGGTGTTGCAAGGGGCGTCTCCAGGCAGGCACTGGTTATGACAGTGCCCCTTCCCACAGATGTTTTGGGGCCCTGGCATGCCTGAATTTGGACCCCTTCTCCTTCCAAGGCATGAGTGCCCCCAGAGCAGGGACCACCCCACTGCATCCTCCACCCCTCCTTTTGGGCACCTCATCATGAAATGGACGCAGTGGGAAGGCACTGCTGGAGGTCCTCTTGGGATTCAGATCACCAGCCCTTACCCTGTTTGCTCATCTCCTTCTAGTCAAAAATGAGATTATTCCCTTCAGCTGCCAGAGGCTGAAAATAAAAATGAGTCAGATCTGATTTTGTATCACTGCAGTCAGACTTTCTGTGCTGTGCAGGGGAAACAAAGAAAGGTGAAATCCCTGTAGGGAAGGATTTGCAAAATTCTGCGGGAAATCGGTATTACAGATAATTGTTTCCTGCTGAGGGGATATAACAGAACTTTGCAGAAAAGCTGTCCTTTTCAGCAATATTCACTGCAGCGTACCCAGGCACACAAGTCTGTCTGTAGCATAAATATGCTCCACTGCACATTTTCCTCCTGCACCTGAAATTCAGTATTGGTTAATTCCACTGGGATTTCCTTTAAAAGAGACATAACAGTGTAAATGATGAACCTGTTAAATTACAAATGAGGAGAAATGGTGGGTGCTTTGGCCTCCGAAGCATCAAGACTTTGATTCTTAACGGTAGCTGTTGAGACTTACCAGTTGAAAATGTGAAGAGAAAATTACTGACTATCAGAACAAAATCCCTGCTCCTAGGCAGGTTCATGCCACCAGAAGGCACTTTTTTTTTCACGTTTGGCTGAGCATAAAAAAGACAATTATGAGTAGCTTCTTTGTATCTAATACCCAGTATTTAGAGAGTATGTCCTTTTTTGCTCCCTGTTGAAGGTACCATGTTAAAATAAGTCAGCAGTAATAAAATAAATTTGACAATTAAAGTAGTTCTAGCTTTTACCATTGTATACAGTGATGGATATGCTTATATATATATATAAAAAAAATCCTTTTTTTTTCTAAGCCAAGACACCATTGGTAGGCTACTCTGAGCTACAATAGTGTTAACAGTGGATGGGAGAATGGGTCCTCAGACAAGCTCCTCTTTATTCCTCCACTGACCTTACCAAAGCAGAATGATGGCACTCGCTGAATCAAATACTGCTGTCCATTGAATGAAGCCTTCTTGCTCAGCTGTCTCTGACAGCTCTAAATTTGAAGCAGCAGAAACTTTGACCAGACAAAAGAAAACTTCTGCTTATAATTATCACAACAAGACCAAAACCAAGAGTACTGTGACTGTTTTATTAATAGTGCGCTTTACTGCTCCCAACCTTTGCAAAATCTGTTTATCTGGCTCTCCAAAAATATTACTACTTGGACCTATTTCATATGGATCACGAAGGATAAAGACATTCCTGAAAGCTCACTTGCCAGCTCTGCTGTTCTGCCAGCAGCAGTAATTTGAGAAGGAATCATGGTCCCTTTGAAATACGGATCACAGCATGGCTGGAGGATGGGGCCCAGCCAGACACACATGCATGGACAGATCTACAGGAGATTTGTTTTCTGTCCCACAGTAGATCTCATCTTCCCTCTTCTGCTGCTCTGCAGTTTTCCTGCTGAGGACACATGTAGGCAGAGAAGACACCAAATCTCGTCCTGGAAATCATTTCAGAAACATGCTTCCACATCGGGCTCTGCTCCTGCTTGTGGGAAGAGGTGACAACTGCAGAAGGCTGGAGCAGGAAGTGGCTCAGATCTCATGTTTTCCTTACACATCTCAGTAATAACTTTTTGAAGAACTAGAGCATTTTTGCAGAACTGAAGGGTGGTGATGGCATCTGGTTTAACATGATAAACCTTGCTTGTCATCCCAAATTTACTGGCTAGCAGATCAGCTCATCTGTTAGATAGGTATAGTGGCTCCCTGACATCATCAGGAGTGAATGTGTTACATCAATTAAGCCTTTTACAGCCCAGCTTGGATTTAGGTAAAGAGCAGTAACTGAAGGGCTTAATGAGGAAAGCAGCTTGTGCATGTAGAGCCCTACCTGAGATACGTATTTGAAAAGTGCAAGTGTCGGTCACACAGAGCCCTAACTGCTTTATCAGACAAGAGGAGAAACCTGGCAAAGCTTAATGGTCTCATGGCAAGACATGTGAATCTGGTCGAGAAATGTCTGTCAGAGATGTCTGTCAGATGTCAAGGGATGCTGCCATCCAAAATAACCAGTTCCCAGCACTATGAACTGTGTGCCTCAGTTTGTCATCTACTCAGAGCTTTCTTGGAAGTAAGCGGCTTTTTCAGGAGCAAGGTGAATAAGCTGTAGTAGAAGAGCAACTATGCTCTTCCTCACTCCCTGTAAGTCACTGCAACTTGATAACCAGATTTCTGTAACTATTTTGAGCTCCATCTTGAGAAAAGAGGCACATGGACAGATATACTCTGCAACGTAATAGAGGAGTTGGTTATTGGAGGAATTTTATACCTTGTTAGGAATGCCTTTAAGCTATTCTTGTGTAGATTTATATTGATGGGTGGCAGTATGAGTGGATTTGAGCCTGGCGTCCCACGACCCATCCAGTTTCCACACAAGCAGCAGATGCCAGACCTGACTCCACTATTCCCTATAAGGCCACCAGTAGCAAGAACAGTGGAGGAGAGATCATCTGTTTTCTGTGAAGGGTATCTTCATCACCTCAGCTGTGGAGCCCTGTTAGAGAGTGGGAGAAGGAGAGTGTCACATGGGAGAAACGCTCTCAAGCCAGGCTAGTGGCTCACTCCTCCCTCGTCAGCATAAAATCACATTTGTGCTGTTCTCTTCATGACCCTCTGGCTGCAAAGAACCCCACGGTGGCTATACCAGCTGGAAAGACCAGCACTGGCCACAGTTTGACCAAGAGCATCTGTAGTTGCTGAATTCAGAGCTCAGGCACATCCACAGAGCATCTGAGTATCCCAAACACAGCCACCTCATCTGCAGGGCTGGACAGCACAGGCACAGCAGGCAGGCTCTGATGGCCAAGTCCAGTCAAGACAACAGAAACTAGAGTTGACCTATTGCAGAAGTCCATGTTTTTAAAGAGGTTCAGGGAAGGGGCATACAAAAAGGGGAACCTAAGTCCTTAGGCAGCTGTGAATCACTGTCTTAGATTTAGGCACCTAAGTCCTTTTTTGGATTTCATCCCAAACACTTCATTGAGTGAGTGTTGCATTAACAACAGCCCAGTCAGAGGATAAGCAGCAACAGAAACGCTCCAAGCTGCTATTTTAATGCATCCTAGAATGTGAACAAATGATCACTGCAGAAACAGCTGTACTGGGTTACGGTGTCATTGCCCCAAGCTGTTTCCTTCACTTGTACAAGGAAACACCCCTCAGCAGAACTTCCTTCACCAGCAAAACCACCAGCCCAGTGCAGTCCAGAAGTGTATCCAGGCTAGAACCACTGACTCAGTGTTGAAATGGGCATGCAGGTCCCACTGTCCATACATCTGACTCTGTTAGAGGGGAAGGTGGATCCTGGCAGGTAGAGGAGGACAGCATTTTAAAGCAGTATTGTTATTTCCGTAGGGATTGTTTGCCTCCATTTTCAAATATGGAGTGGCCGCTTGCAAGGACCCGACAACTTTTGCAACTCCCTCTTCAGCTTCCCTTCTGAAATATGTCAAGTACCTGCATGGTTAATGGTGCTGCTCATGACCACTAAGTTCATGTTAAATAGAAGGACAACAGAGGCTCTTCTAGAAATGATGGGAATAAAAAGATAGGGCTGTGTGTGCCATTTTTCACTTTAGGCAAGCATACTCTGACTTTGGAGGATACACGTTCAGGTGAACGCTGCCTGCAGGGCACAACAAAAGACAGAGCTGAAGTAAGAAGATTCAGTTCTATTTTAACTTTCCCCTTGGAGTGGATGCAGCTTGACTTCTCTGATGTAGGCTGCCTGGCTGCAAGTTGCACATACAGGGGAGGGTTTAATCTCCTTTCAAACAGCCATTCATTGGGAGGCTGGCTGGCTGCTTTTCTCCCAGAGCACTCTAAAACAGTTTGAACAAAGGATCTCCTTCTAGGCTCAGGTCTTTGTCAGGTGAAGGCAGATCTTATGAGGTCTCACATCGAGACAGGGGAATGTGGGACTCCCAGAAGAGGGACTTGCCTGAGGGGGTGACTGGGTTTGGGCACAGTGGCGATGCAATTAAAGAGTGTGTGTGGTGTAAATGTCCCACAGCACCCTGGTCTTTAAACAGCCTGTCTCCTCTAAGGGATGCCTGCATGATGCTTCTGTATCACAGTGCTGCAATATGCCCAAATGTCAGGGGTGAAGCTTGATCCAGGGAAGGAAAGGATGCGATAAATAAGGCTTTAGTGGTGTCTGTTTCCCATCTGAAGTACAGAAAATATGGTGAGGTAGAGGTGTAATTTCCACTGATGAGTCTGGAAGTCCTTTAGTGAATTGGGGGCTGCATAAATTGCGCAGAAGGTGACCTCAGAACAAACCCACCTAGTAAAATGCACATGGATGCCTTTCGATTAATCTGAATGAGGCTCCGCCTAAAAAAAATCTTCTATTATTTTAGTGCTTGGTTCCATTTTCTCTCTGGTCCTGGAAGGAAGGAGAGAAGTAGAAAAATTCAGCTTGATAAAGAAAGTCTTCTGGTAGGAGAGCTTGAATTTCTCTGCCTTCCATGCAAGATTTCTTTGTAATATCAGTATAAACTTCTACAATGTAACTAATAGAGTTCAATAACTTTCAGATCCTAATGCAGTCCCTACAGACCTGCAAACCTGCACGGTGCAGGCTGACATTCTGGTGTCGGTGCTGCAATCCTTTGCACAGTTGCTGTAACTTAAAAGGTTGTCAAGCAAAACTGTGTTTCCATAATGCTGCTCGGATAAGTTCTTGATACCAGTACTTTTCCAAAAAAATATCTCCTCTCCTATCTCTTCAAAAAGCAATTCCAGTGGAGAGTAGATAAGAAATGGGGATGACATCAGTATCTGCAGAAGTGCCTGTAAAAGAGTAAGAGAGCAAATAAGAGTTAAATTCAAGACTAAAATATACATGCACAAGGCAAGTTTATTACTGGGGGGCTGAAACATATCCCCACTCACTCTACTAAACCTGTCTACAAGCAGGTTGAAAGGAAGGAAAGCAGCTTGGAAAGCTGACTCTGTACAGCAGGGATGCTCTGCACAGCTGTATTTTTCTTTTTTTGGTTTTCTGCATGAAGCAGAGGTGGGTCTGTACCACCCCCACAGATAACAGCACACTCCCTGTGTGATTTCATAGCGTAGTCAGGCATTTGGAAAGGATTTTTCTATGAAGAATGGATTTGAGTCATAAGCCTTTGACCCTGCGGCCCATCCGAGACGGCCGTGACATGTCACTGCTCCCTGATAACGATTCCCCACGCCGCCTCTGCCGCTCCCATGGCGGTGAGCTGCTCCAGGGCGGGTGCACGGCCCTGGCCTCCCTCCAGAGCCCTGGGATCTGTGCAATCTCCAGTGTCAAGATGTGTTTGGATACGGAAAGCCGCGACACTCTGTTATATATCAGATAGATAACAGGAGCATCCCCTCACCCGAGGAGACAGATGCCTGGTGCTGGGTGTTGAGCGGCCAAGGCCTGTCTGTCTGTGGGCTTTCTGCCTGCTCTTTAACCCTGCATGACAGTCACATCTTCAAGGGGCTGTTTTTTTGAAGACAAACATAGCTTTTCTGGTTCAAAAATTACAAGTCATTCTCCTATTTTTTTTTCTTTAACCGAGGAGGTCTGTAATTTCAGCTTTTTGGGTGAGGCTCTCTGTGGGAATGCAATGACATGAAGGGGTCTTGCAAACTCTTGTTGAACTTTTTGAGTGCTCCCATTACAAACAAGCCTTTCTTCACTCTTTGCCCTTGCTACTGTGCTCAAATTCTCTTATTAAAAAAACCCAAACAACCTACTGCAGATAGCTTTCTCCCCTTGATCTCATAAAACCAGCTCATGTAGATCCACTGGAGGGAGACACTATTTCAGAAAGGGCAGTGCTGTCTTTTGAAACTTAAGATTTGAAAACTTATGTTATCACAAGCTTAAATAAAAGCTTAAATTGATGAGTTAAACAGCTATTAATTCAGTCTTTATGGACCTAATAGAAACTATGACACAAAGCATTTATAATAAGAGCCTTTTTATTGTGTATTAAAACACGCAATTTCAAGGATGCTCTCCTCTCCCTGGGGGAACCTGCACTCCTCAGGGAAGGGCTCGCTGCAGAGGCTCCAGCATGAGTGGTACCAAAGTATGGCAAGTGCTGGGGGAAGGACAGTCACTCAAAGGCGTTTATCTCCAGCCTCTGAGGGCAAGCAGGAGGACTATCATAGCAATGGCAGGCCCACAGCCCATGGCCACTGATCTGACTGCCCCTCCTGCTGTGTGCCCTTGCCAGCTGCACACAGGTGCCTCAGCACCTTTGAGCCTCTCTATATGGCTGTGACTGGGGTTGGGAAAAGGGGGTAACCTGCTCCAGGGCAGCTTTCCTTTATCTTCCCAATAATTACAGTCTGACCAAAGTTTTGAAGAGTATAACCTTTCCAGACTCTATTTCTTGATATTTACTGCTGTAGCTATAGGTTCTTCTGCCATCAGCATATATTTTCCTTTTTTCCCCAGGGCTTCAGATGCCTCTTAATAGCAGTGATTTCACAGCCTAGACATATCAGTGTAAATAAATAAGAATCCTTTTATCTGTACTGTATTTGCTATCTTCCAGCTTATTGTTTATACATATATGCTCAGGAAATGGAGGGGACGTTCCCAAAAGACCTCTCTCGTTTCTACATTACTTCACATACCTTTATCACTCTGGCCTGTGTGCTTCTTCTCCTCCTCCCCCAGATTCTCCACTATTTCAGTCTATTCTCCCACATAAAGATCTGTTCAGCACCCATTATGCATTTGCAAGTTAAATTACCTGTATTAGTAGGAATATGACTGCAGCTGTTTTGAAGATAAAGTTGATTATTTTTTTTTTCCCCAAGTAAATTTGAAATTCATTTAATGAAAAAGGCAAAGAATTTTTAGCTAATGCGTGTGGGTAACCTCAGTTTGTTTTCAGTCTTCACTGTGACTCCATCAGGTTAGTATCTGCCTTTGACACAGTAAACCTGGAGTCACAGCAGGGTGGTGCTGAGCTGTAGCCTGACATTTGATGGGAGGACAGGGTGGAACCCACTGCTTGACTAGACCTACACTGGACATCAAACATGGCCCAGCGGCTGCTGAGCACTCACAAGTAAAGGTGAAGTGGGCATTTCCCCAGACATCATCAACACATTGTGGTAACTCATGAGATCTGACCAAAGGCTGCTCTTCTTTCAGCTTATATGAAGTCTGTTTTCCTCATGCAATAGTCTACACAATGATGTTAATGGGATCTACAGCTCCTACTAATTTCTTCTTATTACAGAAACCAAGCTAAAACCAGGGCTTGGAGAAAGACCTTTTCCGAGCTGCATACCTCTCACTTTCCAGTGTCTGTGAGACTCCCCTCCTTATCAAGTGAAGCTCACATCTCTTGCAGGAATGCCAATGTGGCAGTCACAGCTGAGCCTCCATGTGTAGCCTCACGGAGATGGATGGAGCTGCCATAACACCTGTATTGCACCACTTTGTACCCCGGTACATAATGCATCAAATCTGTAGTGCTTTATTAAGCAAATGCAGGAATTAGTCTTCTCTGGAGTAATAAGCATTCTAATCTTAAACTAAGAAAAGTAGGGTAGATCCAATACCAACATGCTTTGCTACTGCGTAACTTTTCTTCTTTCATCTTCCCCTACCTGTGGGGGATGATTCTTCCTCCCCTCAACACCTTGCTGAGAGGCCAGCAAGAATTTCTAATCCTTCTCAAGAGCTTTTCAGCTGAATGACTGTACAAATATTTTGGTCAAGAAACACCCCTGAAAAACAAGGCCTAACTGTTCTGTTCCTCAGCTGGGTGACAGGGGTAATTACTGTGATAACTTCCCATCTCTCTTGGGTGTTATGATGAGAAACTCATTAGTTATTTTCTGAGTACCCTGAGCCAAGTCCTTGAATAAAAGAGCTTGTAAGGATTGTTTTAACAATATTTATCACTTCAAAAGTTTTGGAAGTACTACCTAATTTTCCCAAATGTAAACGAGCTAAATTCTGCAGGGTAATTTGTGTGCCACACCCTCAGCCTTTTCGTCAGTCTTCACGGTGTTCAGGAACTCACAGGATATGGGTGTACGCTTTCTCTGTGTTCACTAGTCTTTTATTTTTAGATTTTTCCCCCATTTTTTCCTCCCTCCAGCACACTTTCATGTGTCATACTTTAGGACTTTAAGGTATATCTGACAGACATGATAGCTGAGTCCTTACACTTAAAGGAAAATACTCTCCATCAGTGCACTATTTCTGTTCCCCAGCAGGCTCTGGCCCAACACCTTGCACAGACACCAACTGCTGTGAATTAAATCATCTTTGCAGAATGGTCACCACCTGACATCGTGAACTATTTCCCTCTATTCGATACACACCCACCCCATCTGCTTTTTTGAGATTACTAGGAAGCAATAAAGCAGTTTGAAAAAACAATCCCTGAATACTGAGTCAAAATATAGCTAAAGAAGCACCAGAGAACTGGCAAATGAAAACCTCCTTTCTCCATAGCAATGCTTAGTGTTTCCCTTGATGTAGCAATAAAATATCTGAACTTTCTCTGTTCCAAGCTAAAAAGAGGTGCCAATTGCACAAACAGGTGATTACTGTCAGGATGGGCAATGTGAATTTTTTCTTGCAAAAAGGTAATAGCTATTTTGTTTATGACTAGCAGCTGTTCTAAGTAAGTTTAATATATCATGCCTGTAACATGCCATATAGGATGGACAAGAGGAAAAAATAAGCAGGGATTTAATAGCACATCTGTGGCTAGTTAGTTATGGTAAACTTCAGGTATGTGGTGATTTCAGCATATGTTCCAAAATATTTTCCCGGCAACTGGATCTAAGACAAGACCTGTTACAGTCTTTTGGGGAGTAATTAATGCACCTAGTTACTTCAAACTCCAACAAATTATAAAAAAGTCTGCTTGATTCACTGTAAAAAGCACTGATGAATGATCATCTCCAGAAATGAGGCTCCAAGCCTGCAACAAATTCTGTAGGAATGGCAGGAAAGTTCTGGCCATGAGCAGCGACACCGCTGATGGGACATAGAACATAAACACAGGACTCCCGATCAGGGAGGTTCTGAGGCCAGAGAGAATTATAAAGGCATAAAGCAGCAATAACTTGAGTAGAGCAGAGCACAACTTCCCATTCACTTGTCACAGTGATGACACGCTGCAGTGCTGTTGCTGAAGAGTTGGCTGGTGTGCAGCATGCCTCTGTGTTTTTCCTTTCCTGTTCCCTGTGAATTAATTCTTCTGTATTTCCCCCATCTGGCCTGTCTTGCTCATGTTTGTGTGTTTCTGTTTTCCACAATTTCTGTCCATAATGGCCACTTGCAGGCCAGACTTGCAGGCGCTGCTCTTCATCTCCTGAGGAGCTGAGCCCTGGTGTTCCCTGCTTGCCCAGGCATGCAGACTTGCTCTACCGTGTCCCACAGGATCCGAACCTGCCTGCTGTGACACATGGGGTGCTCTACTGCTTGCTGGATTCGTGCAGCCCCACCGTGCTCCTGTCCAGACACCCAACTTTGTGCGCACAACCACCAGCAGCTTTTGATCCATGGTTTCTTTGCCCTTCTCCTTGCAGAGGGACAATAATGGTTCTCTCCTCTGTTGCCCCATTGAGCCATCCTGCCCCATCAAACTGATTTTCACCCATCTCGAGAGTCCTACATGGCAGGACAGTGGCTTTAGTGCTCTTTTCTCTTCTGCAAACTCCATTTATATGCTTCTCTCTCAGCCATGTTTAGTTCTTTCAGCCATTTCAAAGATGAAGCTCTAAACTCAAGAATGTCTTACTATGGTCCCCTTCTCTGGAAAGAGCCAGGAGAGGGAGATCTCCTCAGGCAGCTGCAGGACTGTGGGCTTTGCAGGGGAGCAAGGCTTCATCAGCTGTGCACACTGACCATCAAAATGCAGAACTGCTTTCCTGCCTCCTCTGCTTTCTTTCATCTTTGCCCTTCTCCTGGCAGTCAGTCTGCACTGCAGTAGGAACCTGAGACCACAACCCCGCTGATCCGAGCACTGGGCAAAGACAAAACAAGAAGCAACATCTGCCCAAAGAACTTGCTCTCTAACAGGCAGAGAGCAAGATGCTGCAGGAGCAAAGGGAGTCCCTGAAAGCTGCACTGATGATGAGAAGCTCAGCCCTCAGACTTCCCAAATCATAGACTAATGGCTTCATGTGTTATACCAACCCTTTGGGCAAACCCCCTCAGACATGAATCGGGGCTGCCAGCCATCATTTGTTGTTAATTGTGAATACAGCCCAAGGCATTCCTCATATTGTCTCAAAAATCATGTCTGCTTTCTGGTTTCTGACTGTGGAGCTATGTTCAGCTCACGTTTTCAGGTTTTTCTCTGTAACAGGAGACCTAGGAGCGTGGGCAGTTTTCTTTTTTTAGGAGCTTTTCCTCTGGTTTTTTTTAACTTTAAGGTCCTTTGACTTCACTCAGGGGAAATCTTCAGTGACTGCAGGACTCCAGACAAATCTGCAGGAGTGCCTCCTTCCAAGGACTGCACCTCCTTTTGCAGCCCACAAAGTGTTCTCAGAAGAGATGTAGCAAAAATTATCCCCAGGTGCAGAGAGGCAGCTCTGAGATGTGCTGTCCTCTGTGCTTCTATCATGCTGTCTACAGGCTGTGACATCATGAAGACAAAAAGATGTCCCTTCCCTTTGACATTGTTCAGTAAATGGTCCAATTTCAAATGGTCCAATGGAATGGTCCAGTCTGTTCCCCCCGCCCCCCACCTATTCCCATCCCCTAAATCCAGGGCCAAAGAAGCTTTCCCAACAGAGAGCCATGAGCTCCAGGAACAAGGACCTGCTCTGTGTGGCACACCATGACTACCTAACCAGAGCAAAAGCTTTTGTCTTGGGAAGAGGGGATATAAACAGGACTGTCTTCTACAACCAGGGAGAACAAACAGCTCAGAGCTGCAGCCATGCAGATGAGAAAATCATTCTGGAAATTTTTTCTTACAACACAGAGGAGACAAGTATTTTAAACCCCCAGAACTCCCATTTTGCCTGTCAGAGTAAAAATATTTAAATAATAAACGGTAAGTTGTGGCAGCACAGCTTCCTTGATGGAAACCCTTGCTATTGTCACACCCACATGAAACTGCTCTGTGACAAAACCTAAACCTGCTACTGATTGACTACTGTGTCAGCTACAAGACTTTACCACGGGAAAATACAGGTGTTTCCCAACCAGCAAAGCCACAAAGAACTTCGCATGCAACCTTCAGGGACAGGGTGCAGGGGGTTTTGCTCAAGGTCCCCCTGTTTCCGGTGGCATTGTCCTTGGTGGCTGCATCATATGTCAGCAGCTGCAGGCTCAGACCGTCACTGCTGGAAGACAAAAGGAGATGTCCGTAGAAAAGCAGGTCAATGACAATTACTCCCAGAGCCCTGTGAAACCGGGGCACCAGAAAACCTGTATTCAGTTCTGGGCTCTCCTGCAGACTTTTGCCGTGACCTTGGACTCATCATGTAACTTTACTGCCCTTGTTTTCTCACTATTAACTAGAGCAAATATTGAATAGGACTCAATTTATGCACATGTGTAAAAGCACTTTGATAGCCGGGGGTAAAAGTCAATTAAGACAGGGCGAGCAGTTGATGGGCCCAACCAATTACTGAAGTAAATGATTCACAAACGTACTTTTTTTTGAGAGTGTCATTAAACCAAAACAGATTTGCAAATTATTCACCTGTTTCTAGAAGCTGAACAAATCACGGGGAGGGGAGAGGTGGGGAAGCAGGCAACCAACAATGCTTCAAGAACGCTTGAAGACCGTGTTGAAGACAAACCCTTCGGGTGCACGACCGGGTGCCAGCACGAACAGCAAGTTTTGGAAAGGTCTGCTCTTGTCCCTCTCCATCCTTGATAGACCCGTCTTCCCTTCTGCAGATTTTCCTTGTGCTGAGAAAGTTGATGTCGTTCACGTCAGCCGAGCCATGGGCTGTGCTCAGCTGTGACGAGAGAGAGGGCAGGAGCTGCCCGTTCAACTTTCCGGAGCGCAGCCCCTGCCGCCCGCAGCGCCGCTGCCCCGCGGAGCCGCCCTCGGGCCGGCCGGGGCGGGCCGGGGCGCGGGGGGACGGGCGGGGCGCCGGCACCGAACCTCCCCGTCCCTCCCCGCCCATCCCATCCCATCCCATCCCATCCCATCCCATCCCATCCCATCCCATCCCCGCCCCGCCCCGCCCCGCCCCGCCCGCCGCGGGCTCGGCGCCTCCCGCAGCCGCGGCCGCTGAGCGCGGCGGCCCCAGCCGCCTCCCGCGGGTCCTGCGCGGCCGCCCGGAGCGGTGAGTCCCGGCGGCTCGGGGAGGGGGCGGTGGGCAGCTGGAGGAGGCGGGGAGGGGAAGGACGGCGGCGCTCGGAGGTATCCCGGAGCGGGCGGCGGTTCGCGGCAGCGGGGGGCGCATCCCTCGGGTTCCCATCCTTTGCACCTGCTCGTTCTTCTCTCCCCGCCGTGACCGCCGTCTCTGGCGGGGCGCTCTGCCGGCGTCCCCCCGGGAGCTCGCCCTGAGCCGAGGTCCCAGGGAAGTTGGTCGATACCGCTCGCTGGAGCCGCTCCCCTTCATTCACCGCCGGTCGCTGTGGTCCTCTGCGCCCGGGACCGGCGCTCCGGCTGCGGCTCGGTGCCGGCTCCTACCGACCCGAGAGGATGTGGCACCAGGGTCTGAAACGCCAAATGCCGTCCCTCTTGGTATTTATCTGTACTCCGATATTTACACAGTAGTCAAATGGCTCTTTGGGTTTTTTTACTTTCTGGTGGTTGTTTTAAACCATGTCCTGTTGCAAAGGAGACAAAAACGCAGCTGTTCTGTCAGAAGGAGATCTGTGCTGTTATGTCATTTCATAATTGCCTCAGAATTGCAAATCATGGCCTTAGTCTGCCACTGCATCTGTGCCAAAGGACTCTTGCATCTATTAGGGATGGGTGGTTGTTTGGGTTTTTTCCCTTTTTTTTTAAATTTTTTGTCAAGAGTTGTGAATAATGGCTTTTTATTGGCGTGGACTCTACATGTTAAGTTTCTCCAGCCCATGTCTTTAAGTGAACACACGATGTAACTGTTCTAAGTAGTCAGTCTGATTCACAGAGTCAAGCCGTTAAATCTTGGCTAGTGACAATGAGAATTGTGTCCTGCTGAAAAGTATTCAACTGCACTTCTTTGCGTGAGCTGAAGCAGTTTCTCATTGTTACTTCAGAAGTTCCGATTCTGCCCAGAATGGCTGTTGCTTTTTGTGGGTAACAGACACAAGGAAAATAGCAACCTTCCGGCTTCAGACTAAACAGTATCAGATTAATGACAGAGAAGGGCTCTACAGATCAGAGATGCAGCCACTTGCAGAGCCTTAATTTGTGCCAGCGCTTGGTTTGTAATCACAGAGGCTAGATCTGCCCTACCCTACTATGCTGTGCAGTTCTACCACTCACCATGGTACCACTTGGAGGAAAAAGTGTGGTCCTGCCAGCTATTCCATTTTCCAAGGATGCTTAGGGGAGCAGGAGGAAGTTGAGGCAGACTTCTGCCCTGGGGTAGAGAAGCTGGGCATGGCTATGCCCCTCAAGGCAGGGTCATCTCTAAGCTGTGCCACCAGGGTACATTAGAATACCAACTGAAAGACCGATTTAGTCTGTCATTTCAAAGTCTGGGCCCTTCTGCATCCTCCCTTCCTATGCTGATGTTCAGTATTTCTCTATGCTGCAACATGTATTTGCCAGCTTTTGGAAAAGACAGATCTTTCAGTCTCTGCCAGGCTGTGTGTATCAACTGGCATATTACAGTACTATATTGTTCTTTAGATGCATAACTTCACTGGCCTCTTATGACCTAAAAAGCACACAGAAAATAAACAAGGGCATATTGTTCAGTGGGAAGGATGCAGAAAGTTCTTCTACGTAGCTGTTAGTTAGGGAAACATTACTTTTAAGTGTTTCTCCTGATTGTCAGAGGAGTGACATGGCACATGTGAGCTTGTTTTTTGTCAAGCGAGCTCTGTTTGGAAGGTGAGGCATTTCTGAACTTCTTGGTCACCTTGGAACTAGTTACGAGTGCATAGCAAAGTCCTGCCCAAATCTTCTCTTTTAATTAATTTGGCCAGAGGCCATCCTAATTAACCTTGAGGGAGTCCAGGGGTGGGGGAGCTTGGTATGAAACAATTGTTCTCTTGTAATTTGCTGTTCACAATGTGTTGACCAAGCCACAAGCTGCATCTCTGAAATCCTCTGGGTCTCTTGCTGAAGCCATTACACCAGTTTATTTGTTTTTTAACAGATGTTGTTTTCTAATGCTTGAGTGGAAAGGGTTACCTTACTTTCTGCAACCTTGTTATTGTGCTTTGTTGCAAGGGCCAGTGGACTTGGGCTTGCTGGAGAAACTTACTCACCGGTTCCAGCTGTGAAGGAAGGGGTTGGTCAGCCTTCCTGCAGTCCTGATGCGATTGTTAAGATCTCTATGTGAACTGATGGCATCTTTTCACATCTACCTAGAAATAACCCTCCGTTCTTCTGGTATTGGCAGTGCCTGCAGGGAACAAAAAGCCACAGGAGCCTCTTTGCCCAAGTGTGTTACAGTTAGGACATTAATGGAATTTGTCAGCCATAACTTGGACTGTCTCAAATGGTGAGGCAAGTGAAAAAATCTGAGATAGTCAAAAAAAGGAAAAAAGTTAAAGGCTGGGTTCTGCTTTTTGAAAACACTGATGGCACCCTGCAAGTCACTAAGAGCGTGATGAAGGGGGAAAAATGAACAGCTGTTTCTGAAATTTCAGGATGGTCCAACTTCCTCCTTGTGATGATGACTGCTCACCTTGTTGGTCCAGGGGGCTTATCTGTGCTCAGGAACTGGGTCGCCCTTCACCAGCCTGGGCTTACCTTACTGGTGGGCAGCCCTGCCCAGCACACACAGTACCTCAGCAGCACAGCATTGCTTGTGTGTAGCCTTCTCAAGCATCTGTCTAGTTTTTTTCTGTGCTAATGCATAAAAACGCTACTTTGGCATTTATTTTCTGGTGGAGCGAGGGGTCGGGGGGAAATCCTGCTGAGACTACCAGTCAGGACACACAGATCCAAGAAAGAAAGATCAAAGGCGTCTGTAATACAGGAAGAAGCAGAGGGTCAATCCGGAAGAGAGGGCATTTGATTATACGTGCAAGGGTAATAGAAAAGGGATAACACACAGGAGAGGATGGTAGTGTCCGAAAATGAGTAAACAAACAGATGTATAAGACTATGCTGAGAATTTATTTACTCCGGAAGACACAATCCTTATCTCTTTGAAAGAAAAGAAGACCACACCAACCTTGGAACACTTCTGCTCCCAGCTACATTTGTGAGCAGGAGAAAGTGTTTGTTTATGGATCCCTCCTCTGTGAGTCCTGGCCTGATGGGCCGGCCTGTCCTGCTGTGATTAGTAGGATGCTAATGTGTGTAATCCTTTTGATCACAGAGCCCAGGCTCTATAAGTCATGTCACTGTCACCTCAAAGAAGTTCAGCCATGTGATAGATCCCTTATTAAATATTTTTGCTTTGAAAGATTTAATACAGTTATTATTGAGATCCTTTTTTCCTTTTTTTTTCTTTTGTCTTGTACAGATGGAGAGCTTTTCTATTAAAAAAATACAAACAATAATACTTATTCATGAAGTCCTAATGTGGGAGTAGCTTATTAGGACTTTGCCCATAGGTACTTTAGGTGGGATGATTAGCCCGTAATATCTTGATTTTAAGATGTGAGCAACAAATGTGATTCCCTGTGCTTTGTTCCACCGAAGTGGACTGCTCCATACCAAACTGTAAGCAGCATGGAAACCTTCATCTGGTCCTAAAAAATGTCCTCTTCTGCAGCTCCTTTTTGGGAGGGAAAGAGTTGACTAATTACGCTTTGTGTAATAAATGTACTATTTTGTTCTCCTGTTGTGACAGACAAAAGCTGTCATTTGAGGAAATACACCATATGCTGCCAATTGGTGTAAGGACTGGTTATATCTGGAGCACAGAGTATCAGTGAGTGGCTCTTTAACAATTGCTCCTTCTCTGAAAAAAATCTGGACCAGTTTCAGTGGACTAATATGCTGGTCTATCATCAGTGAAAGCAAGCTGTTGACATTTTGAAAACCAGCTAATACAAACAGTGGTATCTGTGCATACTTGGACGTATCCTCTCTCCCTGTTATGCGTTTACTTCTGTTTGGATACTTATGAGCCTCAGCGTATCAGTGCTCAGTCAGGGCTGGATTGGTCCATGGCAAATTAAAAAATCAAACTTATTTCAGATACCAACTCCCATCCACGTGGAGTCAGACACGTTTTTCAGCATTGTGTGAACCCAATACTCAAACACCTGCATTACTTAAAAAAATAATCTCTCTCTCTACCATTTTTTTCTTGATGAATGTAAGAAAGCAGAGTCTGAAACCTCGTAACGAACAGCAGCACCTGGAAAGCAGCCATCACTCATTGATCTGCCCCAGGAGATGCTCTGCACTCTCTCTCTCATGCCATGGTGGGTTTGCAGATGTGTCTGCACCGGTGAGATACAAGACAGGAATAACTACCTTCTGCGAGTTAAATAAACTCTTTAAGACTTGCTCCTCTCATCCTCCCCACTTCCTAATTTTATTGGAGACACATTGTATCATTAATTTGTTCTCTGGCACAGTTCCTCCAGGATTTCAGTGAGGTCTTTTTGCTCAAAGAATGCAAAGAGGATGTGAGCTGTAATTTTCACTGTCTGTGAATCTCTGTGTTAGAGAAAAAATGTGAACTCTCCTGCCCACAGGTAATGTGAGTTAAACACAAAAATTCACATATTTCTTTTCCATTTCTTTGAGGTGAATGGGAGGGACTGGCCTGGGAAGACATGCAGAGCCAACATAAAGTTGGCTTATCTTCCAGCAATGACTTTGGCATGTCTTCCTCCCATGTAGTCTGCAGAGGTGATTATGCATGTAGCACTAGCGGCTTTGAAGCCTTCAGTACAGCACTGACTGTAATGGGAACTTTGTTGAGGCTTTGCCTTGTGTGTGTCTGTGATCTGATAAGAGTCCTTTGGTCAGGACCCCATTCCGGTGCCTCTGCTCAGCTCATCGGCTGCCTCTTCTCTGCTCAGGAGCCTTCAAACCATAATGTGTGTTTTGTGTCTCAGCCTCCCTATCCCTCCCATCCCTGGAGGAGAGGCAAAGTTTCTTTTTCTACCCCTGTGCCAGACCTGCTCCCCCTTAGCATTCCCCTCACTCTTCTCTGCAATGCAGAGATGTCAGGAAGGTGCAGGGAGAGTTGTAGCAAGAGGGGCTGGGGCATGAGGGAAAAGCCACCTTGAGGTGAGGTGAGGTGACTTTGTAACACTGAGAGATTCGTACGTAAGAGTTTTGATTTTCTTGGAAATGTGTGGGGCATGCCAACAAACAGTAACTTTTGTGGGGGGAAGGTAGAGGAAGAACATTAAAAAGTTTAGTTACCATCCCAAATCTCTTGTTCCTGAGGCAGGATTGCTTCATCTGCACCATTTCTGATAGATTTTCATTTAGTCTGTTCTTGAAAACCTGTATTGATTCACGGCCTGCCAGCATAAACAGTGGATAACTATCATTATGGTTAGACAGTTCCTCCTAATATCTCATCTAAATCACCCTTGCTGCCTCCTAAGTCAGTCCCTTTGGTTTTCCACATCCACAGGGAGTAGGATGAGATTATTGCTGCCTTTTAGCAGCCTGACATATTTAAGACTTGTTTTCGTCTCTCATTCTCTCACCCTCATTCCCCCACGCTTTTCTTCCAACTAAACGAGCCCGCTTCTTGTACCCTCTTCTCTAGGGGTCACACTTGGCTAAATTTTTTATCATTCCTGTGAACATCTTGGTTGAGGTAGGACCCAAACTGGATATAGGGCTGAGAGGAGAAAACAGCCTGATGTGTGATGCTCCTCTAGATATATTCCAAGATTATTCACCTGTGTGTACCAAGCCCTGCATTGCTCTTATCATGAAACCATAGAACTGTTAAGGTTGGAAAAGGTCTCTAAGATCATTGAGTCAAATGATGTCTTTCCTCTGGCTCTAGCCCCAGAGACTCTTTACCTGTATCGCTCCATTTTGTACTTTTGCATGTCGTTTTTCTTCTTCAACATGTATTCTTATACCTGCCTGTGTTGAATCTCAGTCATTCATTTCAGACTGGGTCTCTGATTTATTAAGATTTTATTCTAATTTTAATCCCTGAAAATGTTCACAGCATTCCCTAGAGATTTGTAATTGTAATCTTCCTCCTAATTTCCAAGTCATTAATGGAAATACCGAATAGAGCAAGACCCCAGGCACAGCCCTTATGTGTCTTTTCAGGTTGATATTGGACTTACCACTGTTCCTTCAGTACAGATTTGATGTAACTGTATGCCTGCCCACAGTAAATTATACCTCAATTGTATTCACCTGGTTTGCATATAAGGCTATCACATGCATTCATCAAAGCTTTCCTCATTCCAACGTGTGACTTCTACTGTTTTTTCCTCCCTAGTCACTATGCTCCCAGCTCCGTCAAAGAAGAAAATTAAATAGATTAGGCTTAATTTGTTCTTGACAAGTCTGTATTTTCTGTTTTCTCATGACTGTATCATGTGAGAGTGGATGCAGCTGCAGTGCAAGGCGGCAAGCAGGGAGATGGAAACTCTTCTTGGATCACACACTTGCTCCCTCCTGCTCCACGATAAATCAAAACTTGTTATAAGTATTTACAAGTGGATTGAATAATAATTTTTCTGATTTGATGTCAAAGCAAGGCTGTTTGGTTTATGATACCCCAGATCTGTCTCCTTCCCCCTTTTATTTGAAGTTAGATAA
The DNA here is from genome assembly GCA_014706295.1 of Lycocorax pyrrhopterus obiensis. Lineage (NCBI taxonomy): Eukaryota > Metazoa > Chordata > Aves > Passeriformes > Paradisaeidae > Lycocorax > Lycocorax pyrrhopterus. Next base: position 15,449,208 of record JACSVZ010000002.1, on the reverse strand, counting down.
TATGTTTGCCCTTCACTCATCCTTTGAGAATTTCTAGAAGATATTTACTCACAGCTTGGAGGCAGCCCTGCCTAGTTCCCTACTCCTTCCTTACTCCTAGCCTATGCTTAATTAAGCCCCACCAAGTTGAATACATCCAACTTGCATTGATATTCTCCAATCTCTTTATCCTGTGTTCTAGAGTATCTTTGCATTAAGTATCTAACATTTGATCATAGTGAACATTATTGTTGAAGGATCTTCAAGCCCATGAATTTTATGTTTCCCAATGGGGCGTGTGTCTGCAAGTCAGTGGATGCGGTGCTGGTTGCTTCCATAGCAGAGGGCAGGGGCATGGCACTCTGCGGTGGCTGCATGCACATCAGCACTGCAGCCTGCTGGTTACAGTCCCATCTGACTTTATTGTCCCCCAAAAAATGAAATTAGCAAGGTAAAAGCCTTGTTTAATGTGCTTTTGGTAGGCTGTTTTATATGCACACATGCAAAGCCAGAGTGAGAAAACAGGAGCAATTAAAATGTCCAAAGCCTTAGATATTCTCCTGGGATGTAGCTTAGGGTTATATTTAGACAGAGCAAGTAGCACCACCTAGTATTAAAACAACCATAAGAACCTGTTTTCCATTGCTGTAGTCTGTCAGGCTTTTATCACTTGATCTGAGACTTTCAGGTTGTGTCTCTCTCTCTCAGGCTAAGTTTATTTTAATATTGTCAGCTAAACCAATTCAACCATTTCCAAGGAAAACTAGGGGGGAGGAGAGAAGGAATGTTGTTTTGCCCACATTAGAAAGGGGAAAGAAAATAAATCCTCCAGCTTTTTGATTGAGAGCTGCAGTGCCATCATGTTCAGGAGCAGGATCTATGGTGACAAGGCTTGGAGACATCTTTGCATGTTCTTGGCAGACTCATCTCTGTTTCGAGCTATTCCATTTTCTGAAGACTTTTCTCCCCCATCCATCAGCACGCCCCAGCCTCTGGTGCTGAGCAGCCCACTTGTGACCCAGCCCTGTGCTCATGCCCTAACTGCTCCAAGGGATGTGCCAGCAGAGCATGCCTGCCCAGTGCCGGCCCAGGGGTATGCTGCTCAGTGGGATCATCCCTGTAATGACAGCTCCTGCTTCTTCCAGGTATAGGTGAGATGGGGTCTCAAATCTGGGAGCAGAGAGCAGGCACAGAGGTGCTTCTGCTGGAAGTGTAGACAGGACAGTAGGTGTTCATCAGGAGGGGAAGGAAGAAATGGGGGTGACAGATGCAAACTGAGAACTGGCCAGCAGAAGCTGTGAGGGGTGCAGGAGGAAGGACGGGCTGACTGCCACAGTGATGGGCTGTGTGGGAAGAATGGCTGAACTGGTGGGACCAGGAGACAGGAGGGCAGGGAAGGGATGCTGGAGGAGAGGGGGAGGATGGCAAGAAGGATTGGTGAGTGTGGGACGGGGGAAATGAAGGCAGTGGGGTATATGGTGGTGAGGAGTTAACAGGGGCAGGGGGATATGGGGCTTCCTGGACAAAAGCGTTGGTGTTGGATTAGATGGGCAGAGGAATGGAGGAAAGCACAGTACACAAATTACTGCAACTAGTTTTTTTGGCTCATCCCATGTCTTCATTGTGTGGACAGCTATTTGCCACACTTAGGTTGATGTGCAGAGACACTAGGTTCTTGCAGCAGTTGCTTTGAATGTACCTAGTTTACTTTTAAAGCTAAGTCCTTCAAAAAATCAGGTTGTAAGCACTTCAGACTGGATGCCTAGAGTGGAGAGGGTTGTTTTCACTTTAGTCTGTCTGTATAAATACTTCTGTCTGGCACATGTCTGATGTGAAATGGGAATAATGTCACCCAGACGTGAGTGAAGATAAGCTAGTTTAATGTGTGACCCATCTAGATAATACGCTTTGTAATTCAGATGCCTGTTAGTAACTATGTCTTCAGAACAGTGTTTGAATAGCTGCTGCAGAGACAACCCAGGAAGAACTAGCATCACCTAGCCTGCACACCAATCGAGGCAGGAGTCCTGCAGAATTCAGTAGCCTGAAGTCACGTAATTAGAGACTGCAGCAAATTGTGTGTCCGTGCAGGGTGCCTTGATTTTGGCAATTCTTGATGTTGTATCCTTCATTTTGCAGTATGAATCATTTTCCTTTGGTGTTTTCTTTTCTTGAAAGTTGTTACAAAATCTTTTACATTATTGTTATAAATAGTTCTGCAGGTATAAATAGAGGTGGGCAGGGCAAATCACACCCAAGAAGGACTTCAGGAGTTGTATTCAGCCAGTTAAAGGGTTGACACCTTCCCCTTTATTTCAAGTAGCAGAGGGCAGGAGAGATATTACAGAGGGCAGCCAGGGCCAAATCCGCTGTCACTTCTGGTCTCCCACCCAATATGTACCTGCTGTGCTGGGACACTCTCTGGAGCTTGGGCTAAAGGAAGGAGCCTGCCAAGGGCTGCTCAGCACCATGAAGGGAGGATTCAATGCCATGCAAGTCATTTCAGAGCATGGAGGTAAGACTTGCTTCTGCCACTGCTGCAAGTGTTGGCATTCGTCATCACTGGTACTGGTCATCATACAGATGGTGGTGGTACCCCCAAAATAACAAGGCTTGGGACCCCCTGCTTGGGAACTATAGACAAAAGCAGATCATAAATAGGAAACAGTGTGTTTCCCCCACTGAGAATGAGTTCCAGAAGCAGCTTAGAGGAAACTAGCACCAAATTTCTTCATGGTGTTTTTCAGGAGTGCTTTGGGCTTTTCTCAGGCCAGAAGTGAGATCCGTGCTCATGGACGGAGCACCCCAAGGTGAGGTGCTCTGACGACGTTTCCATCTGGTGATCCCATTGTGTCCCGCTTGCCCAGGCTGTGGGTCTCCATTGTGTCTGTCTACATGGGGGCTGATGCTGATTTCCGCTGTTCACGCTTGTTTCTTTGCATCTGAGAGTGCTGTTGAGAAGTTTCCAGAGAAAAGCTTGGCCACCGTTTCCAATGTAATGCAGAGTTGTACCGGCTGCCGGGGACAAGTCGGAAACGCTGGCAAGATAGCAGGCATCCTCAGGAAGCAAAGCCTATCAGAAAGCACTGATGTCATTGGCAAACAAAACAAATGAGGGCTGGAAAAACAAACTGTTTTGCAGCGTTGTTGATATTCCCTCAAATTAGAAGCTCTGCACGGCCTTTACTCTGCGGTCCTGTCTGACAGATTATTTACATGACAACGCTGCAGCAATGGTTTTGTTGCTCCTGCCAATCCAATTCCTTTGATTTTATTTTTTAGGTTTATTTATCTAAAGGAGGGTGGGGTGAGTGTCCTGGAACTCTAGCCAGATTCAGAAAGCTGGCCAGCATCCTTGCAGATGATGGGTGCTGACATGGTTGATGTCCTGCAGGCTTTGATCAGGCAGGACCTCCGGCTTCCCTGTCCCTGATCAGGTCTGATGCAGGAGATGCTACTTCCTCGTGACTTCTGCACAGCCCTTCGAGGCTGTGTCCTGACAATGTCCCAGCTAGTGGCCACCTGCCACCACTGCTACTGGCTCCTTGGAGCTTGTGCCATGAGCATGGAGCAGGCTTCTTCCCCTTGGTTGTTCCCACTGCAGTGTTGTGATGGGCATAGTGATAGCATCCTTCTCCCAGATAGGCCTCCCCACCACACAGAACACCATGGGGTTTCCCCTTCTACACATGCTGAGTTTGCAGAGCAGGAGGAGACGGTCGTACCAGTTCCTCATGGCACACTTCCACTTGTTGCTCCTCACCACTGGTGCCAAAAGAAGGATCAGAGTAAACCCCATGGGCTGGAGGTTTCTCACCCACTCACCTTTGCCTCTCTGGTGGCTGCAGTGGGCGGCAGAGAGGGGGTTAAGCTCTGCTCCAAGCCAGCCTGATAATAGCAGGAAAAGCACATTTCTTCCTTGCACCTGTGAGCGCTTCGATGGGCTTTCTGCTGTTTATGGTAGTCACATTGGATCTTTCTCTTGTCAGAAGCTGAACAGCCCTAGCAGCCAGCTGTTCCCTTTGCTCTGCTCATACCTGGCTCCTTGCACAGTCCGGGCAGGGGGTGGATGGAAAATCAGCTTTTTAAAAAGGTCAGCATTCAAAATAACCCACAAAGCCTTCCCTTCCTTCCATGAGGGAAGGGTCCCACTCCTCCCTGCTTTTTGCCTGCTTGTACTTACTGCTGGCTCACCTACTCGGAGCTCTTACTGGGATTTTGGAGTACTGTTCTAGCAAGGGCTAATATCAGCAGCACAGAGCTTTATTTCTTTGTTTTTAAAGAGTGTGTAGTGTTACATGTGTGAAAAGGGAGGAGATTCATTAAGCTCTAGAGACAAACCGGTTTAGGTGTCCAGGAGGCTCTCAGGCTGGAAAGCCACTTCTGCAGTGTTCCAGGTTAAATTGTGGCTCTGCATAAAAATTGTGCCTGTTTTTCTACACTGTGAGCTCTCCTCAGGCGAGTGCTGTGACCACTGTGGGCAGTGCAGCACAGAGGCGGCTGGAGGGTCCCTGCATGCCCGGGAGCTGCACACCAAGCTGGCCCAGAGCAGCTGGCCAGACTGGCTCCACAGCTGGCACAGCAGCCAAGAGACAAGGTGGGACAGAAAACGGATGGGGTGCTGGATAGGCAAAAAGTGGCCATAATACACAGAGTACTGCAGCACAGAAACTGGTTTATATAGTAAGCCAACCCATCCACTTCTGTATGTATGTAGACTGAGGTTTAATGCTAATAAATGCGCAGCAGCCATCTCAGTAGTTGCTCCATTTCAAGTAAATCCTTGTGAACAGTAGTGAACAGACTTCTCCCTTTCTTCGTGGCCAACAAGAGCATTAGAGACCAGTGTATAAAATGCACTTGCTTGTCATGAAATTTGCAGAGACAGTCTCCTTTTAAGCAGCTGCCAGTGCAGGACTCATGATCCTCAGATGGACCTGCTACTACTAAGGACACGCGGTACTCACTAGACGTGTTAAATGAACTCTTCATGCAGGGAAAAGCATCTTGTGTTTTATATTTTACATAAATCTATTTCTGTGTGTTTTACCTTTTTAATCCCCCCTTTTAAAATTCCTTTCTTTTGGTAACACTGTTAAAACAGGGAGGAATGTATCAGGATGGGTCCATTGTTACGTACAACCTTCGGAACAGAACATTACCTTCCACACATTTTGAGACTCTGGAAGGATTGCCATAATAAGCTGTGAGAGTAGTATAGACAATAGAGGCTGTTTTCAGCCAACTAATTCAGTTTGCTGGATCTTTGCTCTAGTCAGTGCAGAATTGAGGGCTGTCACTGGGGAAGAAAAATCTTGACAGTCCTGTGTCTTGGAAATCCTTGAGACACAATACACATGGGCATCACGTGTTGTTTCCAGCTGTGTTACACAGTGGAAGTGTGCTGTAAAAACAGCATACTTGAAATCCTAGGTTTTGTGTTATTCTAGCTGAGGATCGCAGAAGGCCAATGCAGGGAGAAAAGAAAGTAATCTGTAAAAAGGACTGTTAAGCTGGGGTATTGCATGATGTTACCTGAGTTTCTCATGTGGTTGCATAATTCGTTTTTGTTCTTATGCATATTTTGTCCTTGTTCATGTGAACATTTTTTTTAATTGGAAAATGCAGAGCTATAGAGAGAGGCTTATTGCTCTGTAATCCACCCCCTCATCCCGCAGCAACTTAAAACATAATACAGAGCACACGTCTCCATGACTGGAGAAAAATAGTTTTCTAAGGAAATGTCTGCCCAAATTGTGGGCTTACCTCCAGTGCAAAGTTTTTGTTTTGAGATCGCATTAGTGAAATCTGAAAGCTGCAATCACCAGTGAATTCTTGAGTGAAAGGGACTGAGTCAGCAGCAGCAGCACAGCATCTGCTGCTTGGCTGAGTGCAGGGAGGTGTATTGTCTAGGGAAGGACAGCACATGAATCATCAGCATCTGCATGCACTTTACTTCATCTATTTTATTAAAAGGGTGGAAAGCTGAGTCCAGGCTATGAGACTCTTAGCCTCAGTAGCCTACCAGCTGATCAAAGATATCTTTCCTTGTCTAAAGTGGACTTCTTCTTGTTTTTGATTTTGTTTTGTAGTGATGGGTCCAGCTGGAAAGAGCTTTCTGATGGCACAGCTGTGAGGGAAACCAGCACAACATGTTCAGTGTCGAAGACCTCCTGATTTCTCATGGATACAAATTGTCGAAAAATCCCCCTGTTTCATATGAGAACAGGTATGATGGATACCGGCATGAAATCACAGGGAACAGATCTGCTCAGAGAACAACACTGAACGGGATTGAAGCAGAATCCAGAGCTGGGGCCTACAGCAAGAAACCTCTGGTGAAAACCAGCTCGAGCAGCACTGAAAGCAGCCATGGGAGCCAAGGGAGGCAAGCAGGTCCTGGTTACCACCATGACCTTCAGGGTTTGTCCACTTTTCATACTTCAGAAGGGGGGTAAGTTTCAGCATCATGCCATGGCTTTGCTTTCTCTTTCTTTTGTTCTTGACAGATAACTAATCACGACTCTAACCCTTTACACCTTCTTCCTGTGATCCTTTCCTGCTCCCATCCTAGTAACCATTTCTATTCACTGGATGTCCACATCCAGTGACACATCCATTCACATTCTGCTAGAGAAAGGCCTTTGGGAATAGTGGGATAATGGGAAGTGGCTGAGTGTGGGAAAATATGTTTTACTAATGTGGTCTGTATCAGAAAGGACTTTCTAATGGACTTAGGAAAGCTTAATCCTAGCACAGGGGGAAAAAAAAGAGGGAAAAAGGTCTTACTTTTCTTCACTTTTAAAAAACTGCACCCAGCTTCTTCTGCCACGTGCACACCCCAGATTTTACTGTGGATTCAGCCACATGCAGCTTTTGGTGGATGTTCCTACAAGCACTGAGAACTTGCTTGTTCTCCTAAGGCTGCTCTTGTGGAGTAAGCATGAGAAGGTGCCTGTGCACTTCTATTTTAAAACAGCTCCAAGCCAGTGGAAGCTCTTGTTGTCACTCCATAAAACGTGCTGGTACAACCATGGCTTGCTCAACTCCGAGTACGTGCACACCAGGGCTGGGGCCAGCTGGGCAGGAAGAGCTGTGTGTACACACCGACGCTCAGCCATTGTTCTGCAGCTATTTGAGTGCTGCAGATGAACAAAGGAAAGGGGCTCGAGCAGGACTGGAAGCCAGCCCAAGTATGACGATGGTTTACAAGGAAAAGCCCCTTCCTCCTGCCGAGTGGGCTTGAAACTGAAAGCAGGGCAAAACACCATTGCCTTGGGAGCTTGTCCTCTTACAAAGACCTTCAGTAACGTGGCAAAGCCATGTGTCCCCTTACTGTTGGGCTCGTCTGCTCTTTCCCTTCACATCTCTTCCCCTTGCAAGTCTGTTTGCCTGGAGCAGGAATGGCTGCTGCTTGCCAGCTAGGATAATGAGCAGGAGGAGATGTGAGCCCTCTAAAGCAGTCATAGGGCAGCAAGTCCTGGTGAAGGTCTCCAGGTGGAACCATCCATTCTAGAGAAGGAAGGACAGAACACAGATGTAAAGGTAATTGGGAGGATCCTTCCTAGGGTGTTTTGGATGAAGTAAACTGGACAGCAAAACAAGTGAGGAAAGATACTGAAAAAGAATGAAAGGGAAAAAGGTTTTGAAGCAGGGGAAGAGAGTGTGCAGTGGTGCTGAGGAAGCTGGTGCTGAGTTTACAGTGTGGAGTAATACTGGTGCAAAGAAGATCTGGCTATGCAAGGCTAGAAGCCACCACAGCAGTGCTGCTCCTGCACCCTGTTAGTCAGAGCCTGTGTGGATGCACAGGAGTTTGGGAGGGCTGCTGCCTCACTGCTTCCCATTCCGGGTGCATCTGCAGGGGCTCACTCATCTGCCCCACATCTTGGATCTGGCAGAGACACCTGTAATTGCTGGCCTTGGCTAAATACAAAATAATGCTCTCTAACAGTTTAAACATCTCTTTCTAAATGCAAGGGGTGGGACCTGCTAGTCTACAGCATAGTTAAATATTGTAACCTGGTTTTTGGAAGTGGCTTTTCCACATAAAATAGGGAACACAACCCTGGAAATGGCTTTGTCACACTTTCATAAAAATAGAAATATTTTCTTGCTTTTATTGTTACAACAAACTCTGATTCCCAGTGAGCCTACTGGGAACTCTCACAAGGCACTAGCAGCTGGGAAAACCTTTGTATCATCCCTTTCTTGCCATGCCTGGCAGTGTGGAGGGCCTCTGGTGTGGAATGTGACACAGCCATGGCCCGGCTGGTCCAGGAAGGGAGGAGGGAGCTCTCTGGGCTGGATCCGGGGAAGCCGCAGCTGCAGCACTGCAGCACCTGTGTGTCAGCTCCTGAGCCCCAGGTGACAGTCCCCCTTCAGATCCAAGGCTGCTGTGTGCATGTGAGCTGCTCTAAAACTGAAGACAAGATACCTGTGATGGCCCAGTTTGGAGTGCCCGGGCCTGTGACAGGTGGGCCATGGTGAACTCCACCAGGCATTTTGATATTGCTGCCTGGTTTCTGGACTGCTGTGGGAAATCAGCTTCTGGTTCCCAGGCTGGGAAAGTACTGCACACTGCAGAGACCTGGGGACAATTTGGGCCCAAAGAGGAGACGACCACCCAGCAAGATTCTCTCTGGGCATTGCAGGCTTCCTGCCACCATTCCCTGGTGCTGCTTTCCCAGTCAGCACAGAGCAGGAGAGGGCCCAAGCAGGCCGTGTATGTCCTTCACAGATGGTGACAGCTCCACAACAACTCAGAGCATGGCTCAGGCTCCTTGTCCAGGAAATTATCTACACCGTACTCTTGTTTACACCACTGATGTAGAAGAGCTAATGACTTCCCATACACCATGGAAGTGAGTGATGTTGCCAGCCTCATGGCTGCCTTTGCAGGCAGGTTTGCAGGGCTTAGTGTGTTTTGTGATGGCAGGGGATGATGCTGTTGTCTCTGCTTATTAAGGTTGTTCTGCTAATCAAACCTTGCTGAGGAGGGTGAAGGCTTCATAGCCGCTGCTTCTGCTGCCTGTGAGGGGAGAGTGATGCCCCAGTGGAAGGGAGAAATGGTGTTTGGCTCTATCCTGTTGTTCTTCAGGCAAAGTGTGAGGGAGGGCTGTCCTGGCTGTCCTTGCTTAACTGAGCATTCGGAGACCACACGGTAAAGGTTTGGAAGAGGAGACAAGTCAAAGAAAATAGGAAAGCTGATCCCATGGGTATAGATGAGACTTCTCTCTTCACAGGAGCACTTTGTCCTGATTCTGTTCTAAGCAGAGAAGAGGCACTTTGCTTAGTTGTTTGTGTGGGAGGAACTATGTTAGTAGCTAGCAAATTTAGTGATAAATAGATACCATCATTAATGAGATCACCTGCTGGAACAATTAGGAAAGTATACTGGTGTTTTCCAATGCTTGGTCTCAGAAGAGTGTATGTGAGGATAGGATCTCAAAATAGAACAGAAGCTGCCAGTGTCCATAACAGCCCTCTGAAAATTTTTCCGCCTTGCTGACTTTCTTAACAGTGCTCTTTGTGGGGCACAAAGTCTGCGCCAGTGCCTGCAGCTCATGCAGGATGAACTACTGAGTGCCCAACACCTTCCACTTGCATGCTGGCAGCCAGCAACAGGGACAGACACTACCTACATAGCCCTGCAGTGGCCTCATTCTGCAGGGTTTGGACTTCGATGCCTGTGCCACGCTTTTTCACTTTTGGCCCCATTATCTGCATCACGTGAGGTCCTGCTGGTCCAGCGTCACCGTAGGGGAAATGGGCAGCTTCAACCCACTGCTCTGAGCAAGACAGCTCAGTGAAATGTGGTCATGCAGCCAAGGCAGGGTGGACTGATGGCCTCATTTCTTGTAAAGGCCTAAAATTCACAGAAAGCTAAAAATAGTTTTGGGGGTTTTGAACAGTTTTAATTAAATTAACTTTATATAGAATCAATTCAAAGCACTTTATGAGAGCAAATGTGATACTCCTTAGAAGCAGGCCTGTTAGAAAAGAGTTCATAATGTTAAAGTACCACCTCCTTGGTCCCTTGGGACCACTCTGGCCCTGGAACTTAAATCTCCACAGTTGGACCCATGGGACTGCTCCATCCTTGGCACCTCTCCCAGCTGTCAGGCACTTGCAAGCTGCTGTGTCTGTGTGTGCATTTCTTTGTGCATCAGTACCAGCACATCGTGGAGAGGTACAGAATTGTATAGTGGCACAGTCAGTGATGAGCTGCTGCACAGAGGGCTGTGAAGTCTTCTCTTTGGTGATGTGTCATGGACACAAAGACTGCACCATGACTGGTACTCACCATTCGGAGATCTAGCATTGCTGAGGCGGTAGTGAAGCATTTTAAACTTGGAGTGGCTCTTGGAAGCTTCCCCTTCCACCGCCTCATTGACTGCAAGACCCAGAAGTGCCATATGTCCTGGAAGGAGGCACTCTGCTGTAGCTGTGGCCACAAGCAGTGTGGTTGTGCTGTGCTGCCCCACTGCTGCCTGCCTGCCATGCCTGCATGCAGGTGTGCAGGAGCTGCTCTCCATCACTGAGAGCAGAGGAGACTTCAGGATGGAGCTATACTGGAGGGTCCTTGGAGCATCCTCTTGCCACTGCACAGTGCACTGTCATCTTCTTCCGAGGTTTACAGGGTCCCTGATAGAGGCTGGTGTGTAACCACTTCTAGTGGCTTAGCCAGGACCTAGAGAGACTGTCTGTCCTATGAGTAGATCTTAGAAAGGACCAGGTTTAAAATGCTCTAAATGCCTCCTTTTAAATGTCATTTTTACACTCATATTGCAATGATGACATAGTACAGGTTACATGGTAGATTGTATCATGTTCTGAAATTCATTACTGGACCCTAGTTATTAACCTTTAAAAATAAATGTAATCTTTTAAACAGCTTTTAATAAGTGGAGAAGCAACCTTTCTGTTGATAAGAATTTGGGTTTACTTTGTGGGGTTTTTTTAAATGGTGAATTAAGCTTTGCAACATCACTGGAAATTTAAAAATCAGGATTTTTAGGTGCTTTTCTAAGAGATGCTACCACATAAGCAGGAATAATTTCAAAGAAGTCTGATGGCCTGTGCTGAGCAAGATGTCAAACTAAATAACTGTAATGGTCTCTTCTGATCTTGGAAACTACAACTGTACTTCCTGCAATTTCTGTAGACCCTTTTACAATGATGGATAAAATCAATCAGAAAGAGCATCCTGTCCATTCCCTCCTCACTCTTGCTGGCCCCTGTTTCTCACCTCATTTAGTAAACACAGATACAAATGGTGCTGCAGCAGTAGGGGGATGAGATGAAAAGGTAGAAGACAGCATTTGTTCAGCTGTATGTTTCCACATGGAAATGTTGGTTGTTACTACAATCAGATTCTGATATAGGGGGTGTCCTGTTATATCTCACTGATTAATGGAGACATCTGTTCCTTCTTGGGGTTCAGCAGTCAAACTATATTTTGTGCTTCGGAGGCAGAACATTTTGTTCAGAAGTTCAATCTTAATCCAATTGAACTAATATGAACAAGATGCTTCTTATCCCAGTCTGGTTTTAAACTTTTAGACTCATAGGATGAAGTTAATATACAAAAAAGAAAATTGCTGTGGATCTGGATGGCTTAATTTTCATTCTGAATTTTGACTTGTATTATGTCTTCACAAACTCCTATTTAAATAGATCATTGTTTTTAGTAAAAAAGAGCCAGATGACACTGTTTATATACCTTGGGGTGGAGGGAAGAGAAAGAAATTCTTGGGTTCTATCTACATACTTGTCCTATTTCTGTCAATTTTGATTTTTCTTTCCAGTCTTATGCTGGTGGCAGCCACATAGTGTAAAGGCAGTTATATTGTTGGACACCCTAGGTACAAGAATAGCAGAATGCAATTCAAGTAGAAAATTAATTATTTATATAGAAGGGTACCAATTTTGTTCTGCAGGAATGTATAAAACAGTTTACACTCTGTTCAGAACAAAGGATCTATTCTGTTCACGTAAATCTGTATTCTGAATTTCTAATCTGCAATAAAATGTGTACTGCCTTTCATATTTCACTAATAGATTCTTTTATTTAAGAATTTTATACTTCTTTTGAAGTATTTTACATTTTAAATATTGGTTCCATCTTATTCAGAACTGTGTTGATGCATCACCATTGTTGTGACGTGTGTCATTTAATCCAAAGCACCCTGAAGAAATTTGTTCCCTCAGAAGGATGAACAAGAATCAATTCTGGAACTGACATGTTTAATTTCAGCACTTATACCAGGATGCAAATCATATTTCTTACAGAATATATCTTATGAAATCTTATGAAATAGGCATCTATCTAGGTAGGTTCTCCCTACCTCTGCTTCTTGGAATCCTATTAAACTTGAATACCGGAGTAGTCTCCGTGACATCTGTAGATTTTGATTTAGCAGGGTGCAGAAGTAATTCAAGACAGTCACTTCTGGTTTTAGAATGGCATCTTAGAATCAGGGACTGGCCTGGGTTAGAAGGGACCTTCAAGATCATCTAGTTCCAAGCCCCATGCTGTGGGCAGGGAATTTTCTAATGTCCATCAAGGAGGGCTGTGCATGTTCGCACAGCAGGTAACTGTGTGCTTTTGTCTCTCTTTCTAACATCTTTGCATAGCTAACAACATGTCAAAAGAGCTTCTGTCCCTTCCTTTACCCATGTTAATGACTGACTTTTAAATCCTCTCATTAAAATCATCATCTGGTTGCAAACAGATAACACAAACCTCATTGGCATAACTCATCATTTGACCTCCTAATGGCCTTACCCAAGCAAGAAAGAACCTGTGCACACTGCCTCTGACACTGCATTTTTTTTCAGGGTTTATGACAGGCCTCATTTAGCATGGTCTCCCCAGCCCAAGACTGATAAAGATCTCGCCTACTGGAGAAGACGAGGACAGGACTTCAGTGTGCTACTGGGCTATTCCCAGAAGGCCAGTGTGGAGATGAAAGGCCTGGCTGCAGCCCCAGGGGCACCCCGCCACCCCAAGGAGAATCAGCTGAAGGTGGGGACAGGTGCAGGGTATGTCAGAAGAAGTGGCTTGCAGGAAAGCTGTGAAGTGCCCAGCAACTGCAAATGGCAAAGTCTGGAAGTGGAGAGCTGGACCCAGCCAAAAAAGGTAGGGAGGCAAATGTCCGAGGGTGACAGGGAGAAGCTGCTTCAAGAGCTGTATTCGCTGACCCTGGGCGACAATGTACTCAGCACCCACAGCAGGGGGAAATCTCAGTCGTTGCCAAGGGTCCTTTCGCCTGAGAGCATGAGGTGTGTGGAAATGCCCTCCCTGACCAACAGTAACAGCTCGCTTAGCGTAACTAAAACCCCCTCGTATCCCCCAAACAGAGTGAGTGTGGAACCAGCCAAGCACCACGGAACGGGAGGCCATTTCCTTCCCCTGGTGAAGCCCAAGTATGGGAGACCTCTCAAGCCTCCATCCTATGAACTGCAGCAGCAGACTAGGGCACCTGCAGAAACCGTGGGTTTCCAGGACCACTACCAGAAAGAGGAACCTATCTCCTACTTAGCCAAAGTCAATGAGCCAAGGCAAAATGCTTGCATTCCAGACTCTGGTTTGGAGCCCCCAGTGTACGTACCTCCTCCTTCTTACAAATCCCCACCTCACCAACACGTGACCCCACGTTCCCCCAGTGAAGTGCCTAACACCGACCCGTGCGCCAGCAGTGATCCACAGGGTCCTGCAGAGAGGGTTGTCCCCTGCCAACGGCCAGCCATGAATACTTTTGAAGTGGGGGGTGACCCTTGCAAAGACAACCATTTTCCTCACGGGAAGCAAAGCCATGCAAGGCGCCCTGCTGACCACCTGCGTTCCGTTCAGTATATTCCCTTTGATGATCCTCGGATAAGACATATTAAAATCGCACCACTGGAAGGTCTGCAGGGCAACTCTAAACACACTGAAAATGCATGTAGTCCCAGTTCTGGTGCTTTGAAAGACAGAAATCTTGAAGTACAGTACAACAGTGCCTTTGTGGATGCATCAAACTTGTCCAGTTCTGCAAAGGGAGAAAGAACTTCTGACAGCTCCACCCATAGCAACAGATGGTTGGCACCATCCGTCCGAGATCAGGAAAATCGTGCCTTGCCGGACCAAAGAGACAATTGTAGTGCAACTAATCACAGCCCCCGTAATGAAGCCAGCACAGAGTACGCAAAAGGCAAACTTTCTGTAAGAAATTCACATATGGACAACACCTGTGAGACTGTTACAAAAGTGAAAAAGTTTGAACCTGGAACTGGGATGCAGAGCAAAAAGAGTTCAAAGAAAAAAATGAATGAAACTATATTTTGTTTGGTCTCCATCCCAGTTAAATCAGAATCCAATCTGCCAGATACAGATAGGAACAACAACATAACTCAGAGCCCTGATAAGAACGGGTTTGATAACAATGGGGCTTTGCAAGAACAAAGTCTCTTAAGTATGTCTTCAACAGACTTGGAGTTACAAGCACTTACAGGAAGCATGACCAATAAAAATGAGTTGCAAAAACAAGAGCTGTGGAGACCAGAAGAGTTCAAACAAATGAATGACCTCAGATTTATTCAGCCTACAAAACACAGAGAACTCAAATATTCTGGCTCCTGGCCAGGCGATCAGTACAAAGACCAGCAGACACAGACCAGTTTCTCTGAAGAACCTGAGAGCCCACAATTTTTCCATGGTACAAAGCCTGGGCAGCCTGATAGTAGCAAACTGCTATCTCCAAAACTCCTGGGATGTGCAGCATCCACGATGAGGGCAAAACAGACAGGATCACCTTCCGATGAGAGAGGCTGCAGGCAGAGTGGTTACGGTATGAAGGGCCAGACACACCTCAGCCAGTCTAGCAACAGTGCATTTTCCAGGACTGCCACCTCAGTCCTTCAGGCTTCCTCACCAAAAGCCCACCAGAGCCAGCCTGTGCCTGTCCAAGAGAGGGAAAATGGCCTTCTTTTCAAGGGAGATGTAGTTAAGGGAGAACCAGGCGCTCCCTGCAACAGTAAAGAGCTGTTTGGGCAGTTCCTGTTGAAACCTGTAAGTCGCCGTCCCTGGGATGCAATAAGTGAGCTAGAAAGTTTTAACAAGGAGCTGCAAGGGCAGGAGGAGAGCACAAGCAGTGAAGAAGATTTGGAAAGTGCTGCAGCTCCTCTGCAGACAGGTGCCTTTATGCAGAGGAGGGAGTCCAGAAATCAGAAGTCAAGCCAGGAGCCAAAACATGGTGGGAAATCAGAAGTGGTTGTGCCAGAGGTGCCTGTATTTAGGTCAGGAAGGGTTAAAAGTAAGTCTGAAAGTTGGAGCATGGGGACAGAGCATGGTGGCGAGCCAAGATGTGTTGGCTCTCAAGGCTCCTCAAAGCCAGGAGGGAGCAGTGAAGGAGTCAGGCCAGCAGATGGAAGTCTGATAACAGAAATGGGGATGGGGGAAGCCAAGAGCAGAACGAGCAAACAGCCAGTTAATGTGGGCCCTGTCAAAAGAGTTTTGTCCTGTAGCCCAAGTAGTTCATGTCACAGTAATCCTTTCAATAACCCTGTCTTGCAGGAGATGAGCGAAGACCAAAATTACCTAGACTTTGTTAAACTGAGCAAAGGTGCAACTCCCACAAATGACAGGGTATTAGAGAGAGGGTCGGTAGTACGCTTGTCACTAACAAAGAGGAACCAAAGGTGCTCTGAGCCAGATTTGAGGTCAGTGGGACTTGATGTGGCCCCAGAATCTGGTGCTAACAACTCTGATCACTCTTCAGATGCAAATGCAGTGGAAATCCCTGTAAATGAGTCATTGCAGGCAAGAGCTGCAAGAATTTTAGGTATAGATATAGCAGTGGAGTCTCTCCTTCCAGATGACCACGCTGGGCCCCACGCAGGCACTAGCCCTTCAAACAGTGCTCAGGACTTTGAGTCATCATCAGTGGGGAGCACAGTAAGTAACAAAGAAGGAAAAAAAGAGGATTCATATGAAGGCAGACGAAAGTGTGGCTGGACAGAGAGTGCTCTCTTTGTCAGAGCCGGGGGACGATCTTTATACCCTGATGAATGCCAGGCCACTCACCAGGAAGCCAGCACTAAACCACTGGTAACTGAGAAAGTTCTTGAACAACCTGTGAGTCCTAGCCAAGGTGAGGACCAAAACTTGGTTTGCAAGTCAGCTGCATATCAGCATTCAGAAAAGAGGGTGAGGAGCACCTCGAAAGTGATAGAGACACTCCAAGGGAAGCTCACATCTCCACCCAGCCGGACTGCCATGGATCGCTTGGTGCGAATGAAAGAAGTGGACTCTGTGTCGCGGATGAGACGTCTGAGCATTAAGAGCGCAGACTCAGGAGAGGAGGTGGATGAGGAGAAGCTGTTGAAGGTACCAGAGGAGAGAGGAAGCAAACTGGCAAGCTCAGGGGCTGTTTCCAAGCGTGTTATCTCTCTCAGCGAAAATGGGTGTTTAGGTGGAATGGACAAGAAGAAGATCGACAGAGATTTTTCTTTAGGTAAGACCTTGTTATGGGAGATCCAGATGGGTACTCGTTCCTTATATAATGGCATGATCGGTTTGCTTATGCCCACGTAATGCTGCTCAAATAGTAACAGGCTGTAGGTGGTACTATCCTCATCTGGGAGCCACCCACTTTGCTCTCCTTGTGGAGAAGATGAGTGTTCTCTGATCCCGTTTTAGGAATAGTTACTGTAAAACTCACTTGTGATATGGAAACTCATTCACAGAGATTGGAGTGCTCCCTAAGGTCTTATCTCTGTCTAATTGTTTCAGGGAATGGCCAGGCTAAAACAGTGGAGTTCAAAGACAGTCACTCTAATGTCAGTGTTTGGGAACATGTGATTTTATCATAGCTGTTCCTTGAATGCCAATTTTTTCCCCCTCTCTAATACTTAAGTAGACACATACTATATCACAGTTCAGAAGAAACTAAAAATAAAAATCTGATGTTCTTCTATGAAGCCTCTGGGAAATGGCTGTATGTAGGGGCCTGGAAAATTCTCTCTCTCTCATGGATGTTTTCCAGATCAGATGGTGAGAATAACTGTTAACCCCAGGACAAATGGAAAGTTGACTTTTTCAGCGAACACTTTTTTTTTTTCCCTATTTTTTGGTGTTTCTGATCTCTACAGATATATCTATATATATCTACAGATTTATCTACACAAGATATAAACTTGTGTAGTCCATGCATTCCCAAAGTAGCATGAGCTGTTGCTTCTCTAAAACAGTTTTCATATAGCATTTTGTTGAACAACTGAAAATCAGTTGTTGCCATAGACCTGTGTAAAGAGATAAATCTCCCAGGCCACCTGCCTAGTCCATTCAATAAATTGGAGTGAGAAAACATACAGTGTGAAAGTTGTTAAATTAGTATTAATCTTCTCCTTCCTTTTTCCATCTTCTCTATTACAGTTGACACTTTACCTTGAAATCTGCACAGGTTATTCATTTAACCTCATTGATATAAATCTGTTCACAGTTTTCCCAGTACAGACGGACTGAAATTAAATGGAGTATACTTTAAACTGGATTTATGCACTTCCATCTGAAAAGAAATGCTTGTATGAGTTCTAAGCATTGATTCCTGCAGTCTTGCAGCCTTTTTCTCCATGTCTTTTTCTGTATCCCACATCTTTGTCTCTTTCTGCTCTGAACTGTTTTTCTCCAGACCAGATTTTTCAAACAGACTAATTCAGCTTTCTTGTACCCATCAGGTCTAGTATGCCCCACATGCATTTCATATGCTATTCTCCCTTGAGGTTTCTGCTGCAGTGAAAAAAATAACTGTTGTGGTGACATGACTTCAGGGATGTATCAAAACAGATTGTGTGCGTTTTATTGGAGAGTTATTCTGCAGTAAATTAGGTCTAAATTTATCCCTCTTGCTGACAATGCCAGGCTTGTATTCTGCAATGTGTTCCCATTGCAGCAGTTCCCTCACAGCCATAACAGCCCTCCCCATGTTTGGATGGCATGAATGTCCCTTCCCGCTGCGCATGTCCAGTACTGCAGGGTGACACACATGGGGTGGGCAGGTGGCTCCTCCACTGGCCTCTTCCCATCCGAAGAGGCCCTGATTTGCTGATGGCCCCAAAAGCTTCACCTTACCTTAACAGGGCAGAGCTGAAGATTCATGTTTGTAGAAAGGCCTGATGTTCTGTCTTCCTCTGTTAAGTCTCACTCCAATTTCCAGACTAGCTCATTGGTACCATTGAAAGCCCAAATGAGTTGCTTTCAAAGAGCAAATATTCCATTCTAAAAGGCTATTCTATTTGGAGCGAGGTAGGGTGATGTTAGTTTTATAATTGCAGACTGGGCCTGTCACAGAGTCTGCAGCCCTTACCAGAAACAGGCTTTCACATGTATAATGTAGCTTGGCAGACAAACAGTCGTCTCTGAATAAGAGCCCTGCCAAAACTGAGTGCAAGAAGCTCATCTTACTATGCAAATACTGCCATTAGGAGAACATCTCCAAGTGTTCCCAAATGCATTGGATGTCTTTTCTCCTTTGCTGTTTGAAGACATGAGGCTGCTAATCTGGCTTTGTTTCTGGAGAGAGCATTTCAAATGAGCTTAACCAAATGTTGAATAAACATTTCTGTATCAGTTCTAGAACTCCAACCTCTGTCCCCCTCAAAAGGGTGACCTGGCCTGTCAGTCTGGCACTTTTGTGCCCTTGGTTTAGGTGCTGAGGGCATGGGTAAGCTTTCAGGGAATATACTGAGCCATGCAGAGACTCCATGTCTTATGGCCCGATTTTCTCCCTTCCTCCCCGCCCCTGTCCTGCCACTCCCTTAAACAGTGAGCACCTGAAATTTTGTGGGGAATTCTGTTAATGTGAATGTGTCTGGCCTTAGGAAAATCAGGTTTCTGAAATGCAAATCCTTTTTTATTCTTAGGCCTACCTGTCACAGAACAGTTCAGAATTTTATGTTCTAATAGTTTAGATGGCAAAGTATTTACAATCGAAAAATCGTTACTGCTTTAGAAGCATCACACACCATCAGTGCATTAAGCTTAGAAAGCTGCAGCATTATCCTAGAGCACACTAGCCCTCAAAAACTTTTTTCCTGATGATTTTTTTGCATTCATGTGGTGTCTGGAAATACCAGAAAAGGCTTAGCAGAAATCATAGGTGTTGCTGGCACAGACTCCTTTCTTGGCTGGCCTAGCAGCTTGAGGAGGGTGGGCAAGAGAAGTGATAAAAGATTCTGCACCACGAATCCACCCACTGGGGCCAAATCCAGAAGTCCTTTCTTAGCCAGTTCCCCCTTGACATGAGTCTGGATGCTGCAGATGGACGCTTGCCCATAGGAGCAAAGATTTCCCTGAAGGATTTTTATGCTTTTTATGTTTGAATGAAGACATTCACTCACATCAGCATGAAAGTCCTGAGGATGAACGTTTTACTCCAAAGTGTGATATTTATGTGTGGAACTGTTTTCATGCTCAGCTGTTTAAATGCGAGTGCTGTGGGAGTACAGCCTACGGGAGGGACGTTTAAGGTTAGCACAGATACTCCGGTTGCGTAAGAGCAGAAGCGGCACGCGGCAGCACGGCTGCAGCGCCGGTTTGTCCGGGCCCCTCTGCGCCTGCAGACTCCTCCCTAGGTAGCCCTGGCTCCTACACGCCATGACCGTGCACCCCAAGGGCAAGTCAGGTGTCTGCATGATAGCACTGGGCAGGCACACCTCACAAGGCAAAGCCTTTTCATTGCAGTCCTATCCCAGAGTGATGAGGGTGAAGGAAAAGGCTCATGTCTACTCACTTCATGGCCAGCATTGGGATAAATCCGATTAAAAAATCTGATAGAAGAGTGTCCTCAGGGGTTTGGGAAAAGGAAAACCAACCTGTGGTATGTCCTGTGAACTGACAGGAGGGAGGCTGGAAATGAAGGAGAGTGTTAGTAAGCCAGTGCTTCAGTGAGTAAGGCTGAAACGTGAGCTGCAGTTTTGCAGACCAAAGCGAGACAGACTAACCATAGTGATGCAGTGCAGCTGTACTTTCCTGTTTTCTGTTGAATTAATCTGAAATAAAGGATTTGAGATCAAATGAAAAGACCCTGATAACTGCATGGCATAATCACTCCTTCAGCCAGCCTTACAGACCCTGCTAGGATGCTTAAAGCATTTACTGGTCCTTAGTGTTCAGTACAAGGGGGAGCAAATCTTGTGTCTTTTTCTTCCTGTCAAAGCACCTGAAAACTGGAAGTAATCACTTAGCATTCAGTGTGCTTGTTCCTACCTACCCAAGACCTTCCCAAATTCTGTCTCCATGCATTTGATCAGAGTTGTTCCCAAATTATACTGGTAAAAATACAGAATTTGCGTCAGGAATGCGATATGTATTGTTAACGCGGAAAGTGCATTATCAGCTTCTCTTTTTTTAATAAAAAGTAGGGAAAAGATGTGTCGTTTCCACAGCTAGCGATATTGAATAGATTTCACAATACATTATTAAGAGTGTTTTCTTGTTTTTTCCAGATACGTATGACCCCACCAAAGTTGAAAAGGTGTGAGAATAATGAAGAGGAGAATAGAGAAATTTCTGCTCTACTAAGAATGTTTCACTGATTTTTTTTTTCTGGGTGCTTTTTGTTTGGTTTTTGTTCTTTAATGTTTGGAAATTGTCTCCATTTGTGATGTTCATGGTGTACTGATAATGCCTTTACCACTGCCACTAGGAATTAGCTATTCATGTCTGAAACTGTTGCAGAGACCACAGAAAAATCTGACTTCTACATTGGAACCATCTGGCTTGGTAGTGTTTAAGACAATATCTACCATTGGCAAAGAGTTTTCATCTGAACTCTATTTCAGTCTTCAGCAGGGATGATGAAATGCATCAAGTGAGGCGTTACGTTGGTGTAAATTTAAACGTGGGAGATTAGTGAAATTATTTTTAAAAGAATGTGAATCTATAAGCTAAACTTCTAAGTATCTACATTCTAAACTTTGTTTGACTTAAGGGATTTTTGGCCATAAGTAGAAAGTGCTGCTGCACTGTGTGAGGGAAGGAATGTGAAAGAATGGTAGCAAAGACTGATTGTAAAATTATCTCTGACTTCCAGAGTTTGATTTTACTTGGATTAAATACTTACTTGCCACCTAGAAAGAAGAAAAAACAAAACCCAAAAGCTTCTAAAAGATGGAAGACTTTTGTAGTACAGTGTACAGAACATGTAATTATAGTAGCTGGCAACTATGTTTCAAACCAATGCAAAGTATACCACTGGCTGTTTTGCACTCAGTATTACCTATTTTTGTTTTGCTGTTTAGAAATTCTTTATATGAAAGTATAGTAGCTGGTTTAAAATAGCCCATTTTAACAAAGTAACTATATTTCTTGTTACAGAATACTATCTATTTTTCTACGATGTAAACAATTGCTAACAAGTGGCAAGTATAAAGAAGTATTATTATTATTATTATTATTATTATAATTATATTTTAAGAAGACTTATTCCTCTGAGTGAAGGTGCCCCAAGCAGATTTTACTCATATATCTTAATGCACACACCATATTGCCACTTACTCAGTAATGCTACCTTATTTTGTTCTGAAAAAAAAAAGCCATCTATCTATCTGTGTATGTATGTACTAAAAGGTTAATTTCTATTTTTCCCACTCAACCCTTGGATCGTTCTTCTCGGAGCCACTTTCTGAAACACACTGAGAACTCTCCAGGCTGGTGTTGCTGCCATTCCATTCCCAGGATGCTGATTACCAAAAAGCGGGATTGGATCTTTGTCCCAGTGTTGCCAAGTGGCTCAGATAAAATACCTGCTTGCTTTCTTGTACTTTGTTCCCTTTTACAGATTATGAGTTTGGATTAGGCCAGTGCACAAAAATAAGCAAAACTGGGTTCTTCCCTGAAGTCACCAGGTGTTGCTGGGGAGAAGTTCAGGTGTCTTTTTGATGGCATTTAAATACATGGCTTTAAATATATTTTATCTGCACACACAAATGCATGAATTACAGAATTTATAATAAAGCCTATGCATTCTGCCCTTTGATCCTGAATTAGCCTGCTTAGTATCTGTGTCTTAAAAGCCTTTATGTCCATTCCTGTATGTTTTTTATAAGTACCTGTGTACTAACTTTTTTCTGATGACTTGTTCATGTACTTCACCAGTCTATTCTATTGGCCTTTTCTGGGCTTTAGCATAATTTTATTTTTTAAAATCTTGTAATTTCTTGAAATATTTTTTCCTAAGTCTGTAATTTGGAAAGAACGATCGGGAAAAACACTCATCCTGTGTTTTGGCAGCAAGAATTTCTTGTCTGTAACACATGATTCTGTTACATATGGACTATTTAAAGCTTGCTTGAAAACAAAATGTGGTGTATAATTTATTTTATTAACTCTTGTGCATGCTGTGTAGCAATACTTGTTGACAAACTGTTCCTGCCACTCTTACTATATTCACCTCTCTCCATCACCATCTAGGACATCTGGGGACTTGTAAATAGCTACAAAACACATTTTCGCCCCCCGGTCCCTCCCCACCTGAATCCTGCCCATAAAAAACAGTTCAGAAAGAACTGCATCAACTCTCATCTTCCCACTTCCCAGTAAAGCTGAGATGTGTAGCAATTAATTGAAAGTTTTAATTTATCCTTGGTTGCTGAAGAACTGTAAATAGTCCCATATAAGCATTCCTATTACTTTCTGTTTATGTTTCCATGGAACAGAAGTTTTCTTTGCATTTTATTTTCTTCTGCTAGGAATAGGTTAATTGATTCCACAGTGTATCTGTTTCATCAGTCATGTCAAGTAATTACTTTTCCAAAGCACATAAACATCCAAGATCTAAAAAAAAAAAAAAAAAAGGAGGGAACAGTATTGCAGGGAAAGTTTTATTGGCCAAGAATAAGAAATTAAAACCTAGGAAGTGGGTGAGCTTTGTTTTGCAGTAGTATGTGACTGACCAGTGGATGAAGGAGCAGAGTTAGTCCTCTTTTGGAAATGGTGTATTCCTCTAACAACACTGGTAGTTTCATTTGATACAGACAACTGAGAAATCCACGGGGTACAGTTTTCTGAACAATTGTGCTTCAGTGTTTCTACAGTGTCTGTGCCATGGGTCAGCTATTGGAATGGACTGAATGGTACCATAGCTGAGCCACCTTTCTAGAAACCTTTCACCAGTTTGCAAACAGTCAACAGAGAGCCCCCTTTACACCAGACATGGTTAAAAAACAGTAAATGGTGCCTGGCAGTGCCTGTCTCAATGGGTACATAAAACTGTCTTGGCAACAGCTGTCACTGGTAATGGCAACAGCAGGAGCTCAGGGCTGAGCGGGTGCAAAGGTGGAGGATGTGGCAGGCTGTTTCCAGTGCTTCCTGCAATGCAAGCACAGTGAGAAGTGAGGAACTCTGCCTTTATTCTAGGGGGAAGAGTAGAGCTAGAACCTCAGAAATTACGTTTTTACAAGCTGCTGTGCTGTTGTAGCTGGGGAAGCTGAGGTCGGGGGAAGAGACTGGTTTCATGAGCGGTCTCAGAAACTCATGCAAAAAACTCCCAAACCTGACTGATTCATACGTTTAAAAAAATGTTTAATGGGAGCACTCCTCAGGACCTGGATGGCTAAAGAGGACCTGCCATCTCCTTCCCTTTTACCCTGTTGAAATCCAGAAGGGACAGTCACAGCCTGAGGGGTTGGTGCCAGTAACAGCGGCTGGTGGCAGGGAGATAAAAACGAACACGACGTTCCAGGCTCCTATCTCTTATCTGAGGAAGAGAAGCCACCCGTGAACTCCGGGGCTGCTGAACGGCCCGAGCCTCGCGGACAGGGCAGAACGGCTTCTCCCGGTGCGGCAGGGGGAGCGGGAGTGGGATCGGGATCGGGATCGGAAGGCGGGCGGGCTCTGCCCGGGGGGGACGCATCTGGGGAGGGCAGTGCGCTCCCTCCTGCGGTTCCCGAGCGCCAGCGGGAAGTTGGTTTCCCTGAAGAACCGCTGTTTGCGGGCCCCACGCCATCCTCCTTGCTAGAGTCGTCTGGAGCTCGACAAAGTGCGGTCTGAGCAGAGCTCTTCAGTGTTTGAAATCCCACCGCCTCCACAGCTAAAGGAGGGGATGGGAAGGCAAAGGAGGGAAATGCTTCTGAATAACTTGAGACCTCCGGTGACAGAAATGCCCAGTGATACAACACACCTGACCAAGCGTCATTCTTCAGATTTTAACTCAAGAAGCCTTCCCCAGGGATAAGAAGGGCTGTTGTATTTCATACCACAGGTTTGTCTTTATTACAAATACCAGCATCGTGTATCAAAACCGTCAAATTTCCTTGACTCAGCTCCTGATGTGGGGAGCAAGTCTTTGTACTGAAACATCCAATGACTCCAGGAAAACAGGAAGGACACCATATGCTTAAATTGGTAAAGTCACAGAATTAACCTCTCACCCTTGGAAAATAACTAGTCCCATCAAGCTTATTTAAGGATAAATATTGGAATTTTGTAAAATATTGCTGTTTAATATCACAAATCAATATAAATATCTAGAGTCAACATTTTATTGCCTTTGCCACATGGACAGCCAGCTGAATGTTCGTTTTACAGTGCTCGACCTTCTCTTTGGGTTAAAATGTTGATATCTTCTTCACTGCCGTCTTTCAAAGGAAAAAAAAAACAGTGGAGGGGTTGGGACAAAAGTAGAAATGAAATGTTCTTGCATTTTAAATGACAAAAGTTCTTGCAATTGCTAAGTGGGTCCTTTTGTCCAGATTCAGTATCTGATAGAGGCAAGTATATGTGAGAAATTAATCTTTACTTGGCAGGAGCCTTCTGCTCAAAGAAGATAGACAAAACAGTGCTAAAAGGAATGGAGAGAACTGACAGCTTGTCAGACTTTTGAATGTTTTGTGTAAAGCTGTCCTTTTGGAAGACTTTGGTATTTTCTTGGTTGAGGATCAAACAATCCCCTAATTTCCCTGCACTGGCAATAAGCCACAGTGCCACAGCCCTAATTTACTGGAGTGAGTTTTAATTACAAAATTTAAACTTCTATTCTGCATAATCCAAATAAAGGTTCAAGCTGAAGATTTCATGAGATGGTGACTATATCATTGAATTCATTAGAAAAGTTGGGTAATTGTGATTTCTTATTCAGATTTGTATGAAAATGTTCACTGTACATCCCATGTGGACTAAATGAAACCTGTTTACCATCAATTCTATTTTTAAAGAAAAAAAATAGTACTTCAAACAAAGAAAAAGGGAAATCCTGATCAATAGCAAAGCCCAAAACCATAGTGCTACCTCCCACCCATGCTGAAAAATATGTTTGCAATATGGCATGCAGAGCTGCACAGCAGGGAGAGGGTGAAGAGAACATAAATCAGAATTGACCGACACATGGCTGAGATTAGAAATAGAAATGAAATTTCCCAGCCAAGAGAAACCACAATAACATACATATTATAAAATGAAGGAGAAACTTTCTACTCTTAACAGCCACAATCTCAGCTTTCTTTAGAGCTCTGGACCAGCAGAAAAAATAATCAGAACCATTCTGAAAGCCATTCCTGACCTGGAAGGAAAACAAGAAGATATATGTGCTAGACAGAGTATCAATATCCATGTGTCTTTGTCTTTATACAATACAGATAATTCTCCACACTGACCTTTAAGATACTATGGCCTTTCTCCAAAACTAATACTATGTCATTGCCTTGGTTTTCTTCTCTAACTAGTCCACAGGCAGATTTAGTGGGATAAAAATAGAGGAAATAGGGGTAAGTAATTATAATATTATTTATATGATATCAGAAGATGAATGTGTTTTAAGAATTTTCTTTGTATTCTTTTCCTGCATAATGCAAATACTGTTTCTGGGCTTACATGTAAACCAGAGGGGTGCTGTCATTCAAGACAAGACATTTTCCAAATAAAGATTTTGCATGAGTACACTCCTCTGTGATGTTGTTGATGTTGTTATCATGACGTAAAATGGAGCATGTGCTCTGATGTTTGCACTGCCTTCAAGAAAGATAAATGTATTGGTGAAGTGTTAAAAGGCTGCAGTATTCTCCAGGGGTCTGCTACCTCCAAAACTGGTCATGACTGGCCTGTTACAGCATCAGGTATGGAAATTTTTTTTTTTTTACTTTAAAGAGTTTCTTTCCATATCCACATTGTCTCAGATCAGCACACTGATGGTAGTTCACTCATTTCCAGGTTATGTTCTGTTTGTCTGCTACCTGTAGCGTGTGTTCTGCCTCTGTGTGAGAGTGGATTCCTCCTTTACTGCCTGGCAACCAGCCATGTACACCGGCCAAACCTACACTGTCAGAGCATTTTCCACTCCATGTCAGTGTTTTCCCCTCCCTTTGCAAAAGTTGATATGGCACTGGGATAGTTTACTTTGGCTATGTTGCAGTAAAGAATGGCATGTTCTGTATCTGTGCTGATAGGACTTCAAGAAAGCTAAGTTATCAAGTTAATATGATATTTTTTTCCCCAGGCAAAAGTGTAGGTTGCTCATGGCTAGAATGTGCAGCTCTGTCTTTTGTCGCTGGCTCACAAGCAGGTTAGACCTTACTGTCACACTCACATGTATTGGTTGCTGTGTAGAAGCAGTGGATTCATCCCAGTACTTCTCACCTGTCACCAACAAACCTGTGGAACAAAAGACCCAACAGATCTGGGGAGGCTGAAGGTAGAAATCATTGTGGCAGTTTTGCTCTCCTCTTCATCACCCAGCCAACCTGATCTCACTATACCCTCTCCTTCCCCACTTGCTTGAAGTATAAAAATCTCTAGTCCAGCATAATCCCACCTTCCACCCAATTTGAGTCTAGAAACCAATTTTCCTACATTTTTTCTGCTGGTAGGAGAATGCAGGTGTTCAGTTCTTTTCAATTGCTGATATATGGGGGGTTTTTTGTTTCTACTCTTCACCTTAGTTTTGATCACTGAATCAATTCAAACATGTTCATTGCTTTTTGCAGATGTACATAACAGAATGGGCTCATTTGCTATCAGCTACAAAAGGCCGAAGTCCAAACTGTCCTGACGTTGAGACCTGACATTCAAAGCAAGGGGCTGGCCATATGTTGGGGAACTCACACACAGCCCCATAGGAAAGGTGAAAGCATAAGAGCGGAGACCTTTCTGCACTTGCTCCCACCCGCCCGCACCCACCCTCTCTGCTGTATCAAAGCTGATGCCAGCCCCTCCAGCAGGGAGCCATCTCTCACTTTTGCTCTTGGATGTCACCTGGCCAGCACTCACATGGCATGCTTCAGGGGGCACACGTTCTGCTTGCTTCCACCAGACAGGGGCTGGGGCTGGCCAACACAGTCTGTGCTCCCACCAGGCAAATCTGTCAGTGCTCAGGCCCACCCTGGCCTGCAGAGCTCATCAATGGGGAAGCATAGTGGTGGCTAAGGGTGAGCAGAGGTTGCTCAGCTCTCACTCAGAAGTTTCCTTGTTAAATCAATCAAAAACCCTCCCAGCTGCAGGGCTTCCCTTCACCCCCTCTCCAGCACTAGCTGGGAGAGCCACCAGCTCACTCACCCTTTGCCACTTTAGCCCACACATGCCTGAACCTTGATAATCGCATAAGACCCTCAGCTCTTATCTCACTCTACATGCACCTCATCTTCCTTATCTCTCCCACTGACCTCTCACAGCCCCTTTGTTTGACCTTTCTGGGTAACAATGGTATGTTACCAGGTTCAATTAAAGCTACTTTATCTCTCCAAATCTTCCCTTTCTTGGGGGAAAGAAAAACAGCCCTCTGGAATCACTTTGCACCATTTATGCAGTGAGGTGCTAACGCCAGCCTGCAGAAGTGTGATACCTCAGGAGATGATGCAGAAAGGAAGGAAGCCAACTCCTTTTATCCCTTAAAAGAAGATCACTTATTGTAATAATAATTGAGGTCAAGGCAAATGGCTTGGAAAAAAATAAGGGAAAAAACCCCTAAAATCTCTTTGAGGTGCTATACTATGCTCTGTAGCAGTGTATTTACGGGCTAGCTGTAGCTCACTTTGCCATCAACAGCCAGACATTGGGAAGGGCTGGGCAGATGTTGCCCTAGCCAGGGAGCTTCAGCTTCTCCTCTTACCCCTTCTCTGCTTGATTTAGTCTGCAACATATTTAGACTTCCTTTCCATGTACTGCCCCAGGTACAGCCATTAACCTCAGTTTCAGCATAGTAGCAACAACAGCCAGTACCCTGAAACCCACTGAGCCATGAGCGTGGTGACCTGGCCAGCTCACGTCATTTGAAGTGGCAGGGTTATGACATTTTGTGGGCAGGAAAGCTTGTCATTTGTCCCATTTTCTCATTATTATTTTAGTGTAATGTTTAGAGTATAAAGGAAGTCCTCTGCTCTCCCAGTGGTGGGTCACACTATAAATACCCCAGATGGCACAGGACAAGGAGGGCTGTAAAACTCAGGATGTGGGTCACAGGATGGCTGTCTGCTTGCTGTCTGGGAGAACACGATAATAAACTCTTGCAAAGAGCTCTGATAACACCACATGAAAGGAGTACAAACACTGTGGAGGAGATCTTCGGCTGCTGTAAAATGTCACCGCTCTCTTCAGTTCATGATACGCTGCTTTTCTTATTTCCTTCCCATCTCAGCCTCCTCCTGAGTGCCTGAGGTTGAAAAGTATCCACAAACCATTTTTTGCCTTCTGCATTAATTTTCAGCTCCTTTTCCCTCTCAGTGCAGACATACCTCCGTGTTCCTGCAACATCCTCCTTACCAAATGCAGCTCTCACACAATTCCGACACTTCAGCCAAGGGTCCCCTGGAGGATATCGGCACCATGCCAAAAATACAGAGCCCTTTTCCCTGCCCCCAAGAGACACAGGCACTGCAGGAAGGTGGGTCAGGACAGTCAAAAGAGGCCACCAGGTTCCTGGGACAGATTTTAAACAGAAACATTCCATATGTAAAAATCATCCCTTATTCTTCTGGAGAAGTTAAAAATGAAATTCAGGAATTTTGTCAACTCTTGCAATAAGAGGATGTTCATTGAGAACATTGTGCCTTTTATTGCAGTTTTATTATCGAAATATTATTGGCTATGTCATTGGTGTTTGAAGAATCCTGGGATAATGTTTTTGATAAGATTTAGAAAGAGTATTTGGGCAGAGTGGGAATAATGAAACAATTGTGGATTGATTTCAAACCTTCAGAAATGGTCTTTGCAAATCCTCTTTTCCCCCCACCCCAGAAGTTATTCATGGTTTTGATCTGAGTACCTGAGTAATCCCCTCAGCCTCAACCTTTCGAACCACCAAATCCTGGTGTGGACACAGCTCTACGGAGTGTCTATTTTGGCTGAATTCAGTGGTTGGTACATGTTGGAGACTGCATTTATATCTGTGCAGCTTTCTTAATGGCTTAGAAATGACACTGCTTTAGCTATGCGAGTGAAGCAGTACAGTTTTGTAATGTAAGTCCACATTTCACCCAGACAGGGTTGAAAGGTACAACTCATGGCTCCTGAGGCAAGGCAGATTTATTTATTTTTTATTCTCCTTCCCCCTGAGATAGGAACTGCCCTCTGCTGCTGAATCAGCAGGATGTGCCCCGTGACACTGACTTTAGCTGGCTGAAGAGCTGTTAATGGGTCTGAAATCCATCCCCTACCCCAGCCGCTCTCACACAGCATGCACGGGAGAGGCAGGGAGCCGAGCAAACAGCATGGGAGAGGGAAGCGGAGACCCCTGATACACACAGCTGTTATCTGTGATAAGCTGCATCCTGTGCCATGCTCCACCTCGCTGCAGCAGGGAAGGCGTTTGAACTCCAAGACCCTTTCTCAGTTCAATCCCTATCTGACAAACACACAGCAGGCAGCTGGAGAAAAAGAACAAAAGTTCAACCCATCCCAAATGACTCAGTTTCAAAGATTTCTGACCAATTTCCTAAAACTCTGCCCTGCGGATTTTTTTAGGCAGTGTCGGTATATTTGAACCATATAAATAACTGAAGAAGTTCATAATAGCTGTGGGGTGGTGAAGCAAAGAGATCGAGCTGAGATGGGGGAAAATACCTCAATTATGTGCAGGCAGGGTAATAAAAGACCAGGCTGCTTTCAGGAGAGCGGCTTGTTTGGAACGGCTGCAGCTGAGCTCTGGTGTCCCACCAGCCACAAACCCACCCGAGTGTGGCTGTTGGCTTGTGTGTCTCCTTCGCAGGCCGCTCCTGAGCACTGTCCCTCTGACAGCCGGGTGCGACGCTGCTCGGCAGCAGAAACTGCTGGGACGGGAGCGGCAGATCTCCTTCCCCACGTCCTCCTCATTCATTCTCCTCACGTTAGCAGAGACAAAAGTCACGGCTATGTGTGTCTGTCTTAACTTCGTGTCATCTTTGTCATGGGGCTGCGCCGCTGCGCCGACCCCTCCTCAGGTATGTCCCGACCCTAAGCCACAGCCCCGGGGAAAAGCCCGTGTTTCCCACACCCGGCCGTGCCGTCCGGGCGGCCACACGCCGCTCCTCTGAGGGAAGGCTGCCGCCGCATCTGGCTGCCTGTTTGTTTCTTTTCCGTAGAACATTGTACGTCATTGAAAAATAATTTCAGTGGTTTTTTGTTTTGTTTTGTTTGTATCGGTGTTCTCGTGCGAGGGAAAAGGCCACGGGCGCGCTCCCGCCTCCGCCGTGCCGCGGGCCCGGCGCAGCAGCGCCACCTGCGGGCCGGGAAATGGCGCCGGGGGCGCTGCCCGCGGCCCTCAGGGAGCGGCGGGGAGGGGCCGTGCCCGGCCGGACACCCCTCACCGAGGGGACACGGGCTGCTGGGAGAGCTGACACGGAAACAGGCTGCGGCAGGACAATTTAGCGGGAGCATTCAGAGACAGGGTGGGAAGGGTGGCAGGCAGGCGGGATAGGTAGGGGTTGTTGGGTCCAAGTCGTGTTGAACTGGAGCCTGGGCAAGGGGCAGAAAAAGCTGGTGGAAGGTGAGGGTAGGGAGGCCAGGCATATAAGGCATGTTGGCTTGCTGGTCTAGCTGTGGCATACTGATAGATGAATAATTTGGCAGACCTGGATAGGGATAAAAAATTCAGAAAACCTTTCAATAGAGCTCACACTTCCTTGTATTTACCTGTGAGTCATGTGTCATAGAATCATAGAATATTCTGAGTTGTAAGAGACCCACAAGGATCACTGAAGTCTGTC
Organism: Lycocorax pyrrhopterus obiensis; assembly: GCA_014706295.1. Taxonomy (NCBI): domain Eukaryota; kingdom Metazoa; phylum Chordata; class Aves; order Passeriformes; family Paradisaeidae; genus Lycocorax; species Lycocorax pyrrhopterus. The sequence goes on along the minus strand of JACSVZ010000002.1, from coordinate 15,418,080 downwards.
TCCCAGCCTTGCGCAAGGCCACCCCAAGAATCACACCATGTGCCAATTATGTCTGTCCTGAACCACTTCCATTTTAAGTCTCCTTAGGATAGGCCTGCCTGGGATGGTACCTGACTTCAGCAGCTCCCGTCAGGTCTGCAGAGGCACCCACTACAGCACCTGGTGTTGTGCTTCTAGGTGGCCAATCCATCTACTGCCATCAACCAGTTTATCCTTCAGCATCCCTGAGACACGTGGGTTCTGCTTCAGCAGGTTCCCCAAAGGCAGGGGGACCTGCAACTACACTGTAAGAGGATTTCCCAGGATTAGGAAGTGATCACAACATGCACAGAATTACTCAGCAGTGTCACCACATTCACCAGCTACCACTGACCTTTGAAAACTTCTGTGTCTACTTCACTGACATGCGTTCTTGGTTCTGAACACAACACCTCTACTCTCACTTTGGCCAAAACAGCATCATCAACATTTGACTCTTCAGTAAACCCTTTCAGAGTATCCTACTTGCCATCCCTCCCATAGCTGTCCCTCCCTGCCCTTAGTGTCATGCCTGGCTTGATCTCATTTACACCTTGCACTCTGGCCAAAACCCTATGTTTTTAATTCTTTCCTCTTTTTAAACTGGAATGCCAGTAATCAGTCATCAGTTTACACCAACTAATAGCCTATACTTTCTCCTAGTCATACTGAATATCAACTTTTAAAATACAAAATAGGATTCTTTTAGAAGGAAAGAGAGAGGCATTCCCTGAAATTTTAATAAAAAGGAATAAAAGTAAATGCCTGGCAGCCACACTCTTCTCTGCCTGGTACAAACCCAAATTATGAGGTTGGACTTAGATACTCCAGGCTACTGGACTCTTCTGGCAAGGAAGAATCTTTTATTTTTAATGAATACTTCAAAACACAGGGGGTTTATTCCAGTGATGGTTCTCATGGAAGCACAGCAATAAGATACTGTTTTCAAAACTGCATTAAGCACAGTTTCTTCCCACTTGCCAAATCCAAGCAGCCAGAGCTCCATAGCTCTTTCCATGCCAACCATCCTATATCCCAGTCCCAAACATGTAACTCATAATCCTATTTAACTTTGATACCACAACTGAATTGTCCCATCTCAATCCTGTGGTTTCAGACCCAGCATAGGCAAATTTGACATTTCACACTTGTATGGAAAATAGCTTGAGGGCAAAAAAGTTTGTGGAGGTTGGCTTTGTTCTTCATTGTTGATCGGGTGGAGATGGCTAAAGAATAGCTGGGAAGGGATTAGGCATGTTAGCTTCATGCTGGACAAGGAAAGCTGTGTCTTGGCATTTCTTTCACGGGGAGCTGAGATCCAGGATGACTGGGAACACCCACTGAATGGAACAATTAATTGTTCAGTTGCTCATTAGCCTCACCCATCACTTACACATTTTTTCTCCAAGTTTGAAAGAGCTGTTGTCAAATCAAGGCCATTTTTTCCTGAAATCCATCTCAATTCCAAGTCTACCTTAGGTTTTCTCCAACCTTTGAACTTAGTGAACCTTGGTTATGTGGACAGGGACATTTATATTGAAACATGTCGCAAGATGAGCTGGGAGAAAGAAAAAGGAATGTTTGAAGAGTGCAGTAGCATGAAGGTAATTTTTCACTCTTGATTCTGATGTAGACACATTTGGTGATCATGACAATGGATTTTGTGTGCTTCCCATCTTATAAAGTGAAGCATTTTGAGATCTGAAGGTAGGAAAATGTTGTACTAACACTACATATTTATGACTGTGTTCTCTGTTGTTTCTCATCTGCTTTTCTTAAAATGTTTGTTTTTCCAGCTGTCTACCCACCTTCTCTTTCCTGGGAGATGTGTAAATGCCTTGCTCCACTTCCTTCTCTGTAGTGACACAAAAGGCAGGCAGTGCCATCACATTGTCTGCACTGTGTCAGTCCTGGCTTGTTACACAGTCCTTGGAATTCACACAGCAAGTCACACAGCACAGCATAACATTTTTTACCTATGCTGATCCCTTTGGAGTTACACACTAAGGAGATGAAGGCCAAGCAATCTAAATCTATCTGGGTGGGAAGAAACACATGACAATTGCACTCCTTTTGTCTCCCCCTCTGTCCTCAGCTTCTAATACTGCCTTTGATAAGGTAGGATATTCATATGAAAGATATTGAAGAGGGAGAAAATCCACAGTCGTGATAGCAGGGAAAAAAAAGAAACAGAAAAAGTTACAAAGCAAAAGAAGCTACTCTTGTTTCAAACAAGTAATAGATCAGTCTCTCCTCTGCAGTTCTCCAGAAGCATTTACCTGACTTTTTTACTGAACTGACCAGAATCAGAGCACAAGCTGCCCTTGAGGGAAATGCCTGCCAGCCACAACCTCCAAATAAATATTTCTCAAATTAAGTATTTTTTTTTACAAGAAAAACACAAAATCCAGCCTGATAGAAATCTGCATGTGATGGCAAGAGCCAAGCAGCCCCCTTCTGCTTGGAGCCAGGAAGGGGTGAAACCTCTCCAGGACAACTACCACTTCCTCAGGCACATCTTCCTGCTCCTACCGTGGTAAAGGCCAGGTCTGAGTCCAGCAGCTGCAAATCTCACCCTCTGGCCAGTTCTCAGCACCTGCAGGCTGCTTCCTGCAGAGCCAGGCCAGCTGCTTTCCAGGGTCTCTAAAGGGCACAGATTTTTCTTACGATGTTTTTCTGCACAGATTTATTTGCATAAAATGAATGTTCTTTAAACTCAGGTTCTTTTTTTCTTTTTTAAGATCAAAAGCCTAGTGCCCTTTACTGCAGCTGTGTCTATTTTTTGACATGTAAGCCAGTTTTAAAAATCTGCACAAACCAGCTTTAGGGGGGCTCTTCTTTCCTGCAGTGCAAAAGGCTTTACGGAAAACATGTATCAGTGAAAACTAAATTCAAAATAATAGACATGAGCATAAATCAAAAACCCTGAAACGCAATTTGGGATGATAAATATTCAAGTGTATCTTACATTAGGTATCTAAATCAGAACCTTTTGGAGTTCCTGTTTTGGTTCTCACATTTTAGCCCTCAGAAAATACGTAAAGAGAGGCAATGCTCATACAGACAGTGTCAAAGTAATGCTTTTCCTTTCTCTTCCAAACAGAGCTTTCTACAAATGAACAGTAACATTTTTGAAGAAGACATCTGTAGGAAGAAAGAAGGTGATTTATATGAGTATTTGTTGTTACCTTGATTTAGTAAGTGATCAGTTATGATCTGTGGATTAGTCCTACAGATTGTTAGTGTAGAACAGAAACCTAGCAGTTCAGTCTGAAGAGACTTGCTACTCACATTAAGCAAGAGACGCTATCACTTTTTGGCTGTGGATTTAGTTCAGTACAACTCTTGGTGTCAGTCTAATCTCAGTGAATGTCTAGAAGAAGATGTAGAGGATTCTCTGCAGTCCTTCTTGGGCTTTAAAATACACCAGTCCTTAGCTTATTAGCTTTGAACCCTATGTGGAGAAACGCTTTTAGATCTTGCATAAAATGCTATTTTGGAGAGATCTAGCAAGTCTACTCATTATTTGGGTTGAACAGTTTTCTCTTTTATAAATCCCCTGTCTTCCTGTTCTTGATTTTGACAAACTTTTAAAAATGTTTCAGCAGGAGATTTTCCATGACATCCAGCTTAAGCTACTTTCAAGATCCAAGTTAAGGATGAAAAATGCTTTTTTTTTCATGGCCTGAAATTCTTGAGTGCTCTTTCTGGTATGGGGGGTGGGATGAGTGACAGTTCTTCCATTCTTTGGAAAGGGCTCGCAATGTGGCAAAAGAACTGGCTATAGTGCAGAGCATGGAGAAAAAGAACAGCCTTTGAAAGACCAGAGCAGTCTTCAAGGTACATTTAGACTGTGATTTTATAAACCTCACAGAGTCCGTCCAGAGCACAAACAGAAAGAAAGCACATATTGCAGCCAGGAAGGACAGGGATAGAAAGGACAGTACTGCCCCAAAATGATGAACTGTTCTTGTCCCTCTGTCCCAGGTGATGCAGGGCACTTCATTCAAGCAGTCTTTGAAGAGGTGGGTGGTACCACTGAAAGCCAGTGGTAGCTGTACTTTGGGTAGATGAGGTGCCAGGCTCAAAAATCCTGAAAAATCAGGAAAGACGGACATCAAACAGGAAAATCAATTTTCTGGCAAGCTCTGGCTGTCATGATTTATATTGGTGAGTACAGATGGGATCTTCACTCATGGAAATGCTAATTACACAGATCGTGTGTTTTCTGTAGAGGACAGTGATGACTCCCACAGAAGGATAACACGGCTGTGTCACTCAGAATCCTAAAACTGAGCATAATGACCTTATTTCTGGTATGGCCTAGCTTTTGAATCCTTATCTTGGCAACCTTTGGATTGTTCATCTAGTCAAAGTTTTATGTGCCATAGTAAGACTCTGACAGGCTGGAATGCTAATTATTAGGCAGGCTTCTTAATCTCTTTCTAGTTTTACTGTTCCAACATGGAAAAAACCCAGCCCTGAAACTGGGTTATGAAATATGATTGATCTAAAACTACACTTTTCCGTCATCATCTGCGGGTCCCTGGAATGACTGCTGTGGAGTTTGTCCAAGATAACTGCTTGCTGTCAGTCAGCTTGCATTTGAAATTCAGGTTCTTCCCCTCTACTATGCAGTTCTTTGTTTACAAATGAAAAACATGGATTTGAAGAATCAAGGCTGATTTTCCCGGTGGTCTATTGCTGATGGCTTGCCAGTGGGGTTTAACTAGATATACATGAATGTTGCCATGTGATTAGAACAGAATAAATTTTTTTGAATAAAGATCATATTTGGATGGTTTATCTTTTTTTTTTTTTCTTCTTGAATTGACCACAAGCAAGTTATGACTATTTACAACATATTTGCTTAATCAAAATTACTCAGTGGATAACTCCCTGGTCAAAAGCTATTTAAGAGCAACCTATATCTAATATGGACTATTTAGACACTGAATGAGTTGAATGAATTCATGACTCATAGGGGTGGTTTTGCACCTTGCTCTCCCACTGGGCAAGTAACATTTAGCTTCAGGTTTTGTGCAAGATCACTCCCATTGCAAAAGTCCAAAATTTCCCTTTTCTGTGAATGTTTCCAAATGTTCCTTAAAAATCTACTGCTTGGCACAAACAATAAACGCTGTCAAATTCAACGTGCACTCGGACACCTGCAGGGCCTCTGGAAAACAGTTCCTGATTGCTAGACAAGTATGAAAAACTTAAAGGCAGTAAATGCTTCACTTCATACTTCCTTTTATTAAAAAGCCAACAAACCTTTTTGGCCTATATGATATCTCTAAGTGAATCACTTGTAAAGATGTGAAAGAATGTTTCCAGAAGATCATTTGTACACACAAGATCTGGCCAGGGAAATTGCTTTGTGGTATACAGAGCACCCTCTGGAAGAGCTGTGTGTCACTTCTAGGTTACTGCAGCGTATCAGATCTGCAAGATCAAAATACTTATAACATAATATCATAATCAAAACAAGTAACAGTTTCCCTTGTTCGCTGCTATAGGTCTGTTAACTCCTGGCTGTCGTGGATTTTGACCCACTCCAACATGTCTGATACTAAGCTGTACATTGCTCACTGGCTTTGTTAATCACACTACAGCCTTTTATGAATTTTGAGAGACAAATCTCATGAAAAATTAGAAGCTTCCACATTTTTTTGATAAAATTATTTACTTGTCTTTTAATAACATATAAAGGGTTCAGTGAAAGGACAGGAAGTTTTACTCAATTCTTTTGAGTAGAGACATAAAGGCTAATAGGCATAAACTGTTTTTAGGGGAGAGGGAAAATGGAAGGGGACTAGAAGAGTTTTGGTCTGTCCTCAGGATTTCCCCATCCGGATCCAGTTGTTGTGTTGTTTCTGCCAATACAGACAGCACTGTACATAGCTGTGCTGTTTGTATTCTGCCTCATGGGCAACTGCGACTTGAAGGTTGCAACTAGGCTAAAATCAGGACCCATGGAGGGGCTTCGCCTCAGCTGGGTCCAATCAGCACCCTAGCTCCCTTGGTAGGCAATGAAAAGAGGAGAGGTTATTGGAGAGCCTGGGTTTTTAGACACCCATTTAGGATGAGACATGCTCAAGACTCCACTGCTCGCACTGACCAGGTCTCTGCTTGCTAAGCATTTATTTATTATGCCATACCCAGATGTCTTGCACGTCTCTGGCACTGTAGATCCCACAGCCACTTGCACTAGAGCTGCAGCTCCCCTTGCTAATCCTGCTGGGCTGTACTTGCAAGTCTGGCTGGAAAGTCACTCCAAGTGTAGAAGACCTCTACAGGGCCTCAGCATTTAACTGAGTAGTTCTCCAAGACACAAGAGCTACACTGAGGAGGCAGTGAGCCATGGGAGCTGGGACTGCCCCGTTCCTTGCCAGCTCCCCAAGAGCTGCTGGAGCACACAGGACAGTAGAAGGAGCAGAGTGGTCTACACAGCACCACAACAACCCCAGTGTTGATTTCATCTTACAGAGACATCTCCTGGGATGTCAGCAGGTAAGAAGGAGATTGAATTCCTTCTCTTCCAGATGTGTCACATTTCCATACTAAACTATTCTCACTCCAAGAACCTTGCTCACATGCACTTCTCCCCATAATTCAGTGTTTTCTTTCCTCTGTAAATCACATGCACTATAGAGCCCCATTTATGAAAACAAGATCTATGACAAAACCCTCCTAACACCAGTAAATCTTCTTTTAATGAATTGGGCCTGTAGTTTCAATTCTGAAGCTGGGATGTGAGGGCTGCTGAGTGAGCCATGCCAACAACAACACTGAGGCAGATCACTGTCATAAGGGTGTTAGGAGAGTCTTGGGAAAGGCTTGGACGCTCCCTCTTTCCCTTCAAGCACTTTCACATCTGCACTGCATTATATCCCCATCCAGATGACTTCGCTGGGATCTCCAGTGTTCTTGGGAGTATTTACATTATAAGAAAAAAATCTACTAATTTATTTGTTCAGTCTTCCACATAAATGTACCCATAGTCTAGTGTGAAACAGCTCACATTTATGTGGTTTGCTTTGTTTTCAAATGCAACTAGCCTGGATTTTCAGTTTTACAGTGTATGTAAAGAATTAAACCCTTTAATTACATTGAGAACCCTCTGGATCATATTTTTACTCTCTTTCTGTGCACTACATGCCATAAGACACTACTCTCCTTCAGCATTACTAGGAATAAAGCACTTTCAGGTGTCCTGCAGGAGCTGGATGGGCCACTTACAGGGAGGGGCAGATCTAGTGGCTCCCACATGGCCAGGTGATATGGGAAGGATGAAGGTGCTATTTCTATCCTCTCCCTTGGGAAGTGCATTTGGGCCATCCATAAGACAGGGTGCAGCCGAGCCCAGTTTTCTCTTTAGCTGTGAGAAATTGCCATTGGACTGACATGTGATAGGTGATAGGTGACGGTCTTATCCTTCTGGCCTTGGGAAGAGAGAAAGAGGTGAAGCACAAAGGAAATGTTCACCCTCAAACCCTCCTGCCCTCATCTGTGACCAGTATGATGATAAAGGCACTGGGGGTGGAGGGACCAGATTGCTTCAGGTCTTACTCTGTGCAAGACCTCATATTTCTATCTTTAATGTAGCGATCAGGATGATTTTCACCCATTCTTGCTATATTGACACCAGTAACAAGCTTTTCTTGCTACGTGCTTCTTCTGTTGGCCTCCCAGAATAGTTCTCTTGAGTCATCTTGGTACTGTAGTAAAACTCAATATTTCAGAGGACCTCTTTGACTCCATTTTAATTTTTAAAAGTCTGCACTTGTCCTGTTTTCTGTCTTCCTGAAGCAATCTGGGTCATGATGATTTAGTGATGGAAGAACCCTTGGTTGAGAAATGGGAGAAGGGAATATTAAAACAATAAATTTCACTTACTGGAGTGCTTGGCCTAGAGACACCTGTTCCTATGGATTTTCATCACTTGAAGAGGATGCTGGTCTAGTAGAGCTACTGCAGCACATAGGCACTCTTGTGGACTGCAAGATGGACTGCAAGTTTGCTAAAGGGAGATCTCTGAGCACTGAGGAGAACTACTAAAAGTTTTCCATGTTGTACTATCTTCTTTCCTTAAGTTACATGTTTTATTCCTACTGGTAAGGAAGAAAAAGATATTGCAAGTATGAATATTTCCAACACTTTCATCTGAAACTGGGCTTCTGCACAATGTTAATGATTCAATTTTGTTATTGCTTTTGTTTCTGTGAAAGTGCCTGGCTTGTACAGGAGTTTCAGTTTGGGGGAAATTTGAAAAAATTTGGGGAATAGTTAGCTGCAGACTTTGTGGTTTCCTTATTAAAACAAAAATAAAAATGGAATTTGTTGGGTTGCAGCAAGTATGTATTCTCATGCATTCCCTTACTTTCAAAATATTCTGATGAAAACAGAATTCATTCTGCACAAAATGCCTGTTCTGCTTAGCCCTACCCCAATCCTGAATTAATGCACAGTCCAGCACAGCATTGCTTGGCAGGGGAGGGGTGGCTGTGCAGGAACTGTATGAACAGCTGCTGGAAGAAAGGGAACAGTTGTCACCTATGTGTGTACCCAAGCATGGGAGAAAGGCTGCAGATGTTTCAGCTTCTGAAGGGCCACAGCAGTTTGGGGTATGGCAGAGGAGAGAGGTGTGGGTGCGCATTTGGCCTTCTGGTGAATGACAGCCACATGACATCGATGGCGCTTAGGAATTTGAAGATGAGTATTTCACCTGATAGCTCAGTTTCTAAAAACCAGCTGAGGGCACATCAGTAAGGTCAGGCATTGCTCGTGAGTCAAAAATGAGTCACTCTTTATCTAGATATCAAACTGTAAATGTTCTGGTCTGGAAAATAATTTTGCTGGTATAGGCTAACCCTGTGGACTTGGGGTCAGCTGCATAACTCAGAAGGAGATTTCAGGGAAGGGTGTGGCTGAGAAAGCAAGAGAAAAGACCCTGGGATTGTGGCCAGTTTTAGTCAGAGGAACTGCTTTGTTATTGTATCACAGCTGCATGGTGTTTTTAACTACAATCTCTCCTTCAGACCCAGGCTGAAACGGGTGCTGCAGCGGTTTGTATGGCAAAACAAATTACAAATCCCTCATGACACACTGTCTGAAAGTCCTTTGAAAGCATTGTTTGGGCAGCAGCAGGACTCTTTTCAAACTCTACTCTGGTTGCAGCTCTTATTTCTAAAGGCACAGCTATACAAACAAGTGACTATGGGGACATGCATGTACATCGCATCATGTTTTCCACAGCAAGATCCCATTCACAGCCTGTGGTAAGTGAAACGGTCCCTAAGCATAAAGAGAAACTTGCTCCAAGGCAAGAGGAAGAAGTTGCCACTAGAAGCTACACTGACACTGTAAATCCACACCTCCACTTCATTCAGAAATATCTGTAGCTGTACCCTGTGCTACTAAAGCACTTGTTAGAGGTGCAGTGCTGCAAGAACCAACTATGCAGGAGGTACCTGCAAAGTGTGCAGGGTGTTGGAAATGGATACAGCTACTTGCATAGTCAGTGGGAAAAGAGAAGTGTGTCCCTTTGTACACCTATGCGTTACAGTGTTATCTGCTTCCTCCTTCAATTGCCTGGAAAGTTCTGGCTAGTGGGATGTTTTCTATATGAATCCCAGTCTAAACTGTCACAATGAAAAGGAGATGGGCTGAATTTGCCATCTGCTGCATTGGACACAGTGTGGTTATTGGTCATGTCAACAGCATGTGGAAGTAGTGGGGACCTGCTGTAGGTACTTGCAGCATCACAGGAAAACAGCTCCTGCACTTCTGATGAGCTCCTACGGGCACAGCATGGCCTGGGCTGGTGGAAGGCCTTTCTCAATGCGTGGAAAGGCCATAGACTCAGTGTAGACTTAATTTTATGGACTTCATTCACAGACTTCATTATATCTGTTACTCTCCTTTATATGAGGAAAAGGGAAATAGTGAGTAAATGGTACAAGGATTGTATTTGAAGTCTACCCATATTTACCCTCCAGCTAGGATATCGAGTGCCTCTAATTCCCTAAATTACTGACAAGTTTAAATATTGCCAGAGAAATATGGGCTGAGGTTGGAGCTCCAGCCAGCCAATATCTAGGTAATAATTTAAAATGTATTATTCATGAACACTTTATTACTGTTCACATTAAATCATTATAATTCTTTCAGTACCAATGTCCCTGCTTCACATAAGTGGTGTTTAATATTAGCTGCTGTTCAGCCCTTTCCAGCCAAATAAAATCAGCCTTAGTTCATTCTGTCTTGCTTGGATCAACAAACATGGAACGTAATGAACTCCCCCTGCTCCGTCACTTACCTTGCCAGGATGGGAGAGGGAACATACCACCACAAAACATTTCCCAGTGCTTTCCTTTGACAGCACACAGTCCAGCTTGTGCAAGGACCATGACAGTGCTACAGGATGCTGCACCCTCGCAGCTCCTCTGTCTGCCAGCACAGGAGAGCCACCGTGCCTGCCCTCCTTGACACAGCTGCTTTGGGAGGGCAATTTGGCAGTGCAGTGGGTCCTATAGTTAGACTGTTTTCCAGAAAGACTCAAGGAGGGATATTCCCTCTTCCTGTCTCCTCCCCAGTAGCCCCTGTCCAAGGCAACAGCTTGGACACCATGAGAGCAGCCCTGGTGCTGGGCTGGCGGCACAGAAGGCCTAGGCTCTGCAGCAAGTAATGGGAAACCAGCCTATCCCTTGAGTGAGGCTGATGGAGACTGGAAATTTTGGGTATACCCAAACCAATCTCTGTTAAGAGTTTGAAAGCTGGGCATTGGGAATGTTTTTGAACCATGAAAGCAATGCCAAGAACAAAACCATAGAATAATGTCAGGTTCTTTTGATTAAACCTAAATGTTCCCAGTATTACTTGAAAACTAGAAGCAGACAAAATTATCCATCACGTTATAGATAACTTGGCTGCAGAAATATGGCATCAGCATATGCTGAAAAGTAAAAGCTAACATGATTAGTAGACTATTAATTCTAGCATCAGCCTTGCCTGCATGAGATCCATATGTACAGAAAATAAGGTCTTTGGAGCAAAGACCAGAGTTTCTGTGTGTCTGAAAAGCAGGTGGAATAGGTCTGAGCATTAGACTAAAAACTGTGATATTGAAAAAATTAGCAATGGCCATTGAAAATGTTTGCCCATTTGAAGTGTTGCCACAGTCTTATGCTTCTATTGAAGCTGGATGATATCCAGAAGTTTAATTCCACTGAGCTGGTTAGGCTGACTTGGATCTGGCATCCAGGTATGTCCACCCAAAAACTGGGTTTTCAAAGCACATTTCAGCTCCTGGAGTTCATAAAAGCTGTGATTACAGAACTTGTAGTCAGTGCTCTCTGTGATGCAGTTTGCATGATAATGCATCAAACACTGGTCCCCAGATCTCCTAAGCCTCTGGATTTTGGCACTTGCTGATTCCCAAGTGCCTTAATTCAGAAACTGCAAAAAACTCTTTCCTCATTTATAGGGAAGAAAAAAAAGGACTTGATTAAAGACTTGATGCCTGCTGGTATGATCAGCCCCATAGAACTGCAGTGGTTTTCATTTCCCGGGGAAAATGAAGAAGAAATTGCATCCTGCTGTGTTTTGGCAACAATTAGGCAGGGGAAGGTCCATAAAGAAAACACTATCAGCAAAGGTCTTGTGAAAAACAAATTTCAAGATCACTTGATTCAGAAAGTCCTGTTAAATCATGTTAAATGTTTTCTATGCATCCATGAAGGGTATGACAGCTGGTGTCTCCATATCACTGCAGCCTGGGTTAAGTTACAAATTATACACATACCGTACTCTGCTAGCCTCCCTCTCATGAATCCAGCTTAGCCCTTCCAAATCAATTTGGCTATAGCATTTTCTGGCCTGATCTTTAGTATTTTAACACTAATAATGTGTGTTGCAGTTCATCTATCCTAGGATTTTTATTTCCTCGGTGGGATCTGAGGAAATTCATGTTCCCTTTCCTGGGAAAGGCAGTGATTTCCTAATGGTGGATGAAAGCTTGCCACTCTCTGCTGAAATAGCTGTCCCTCACCCAGGAACATGCTGTGCTGTGCAGCTCCCAGCCATGCCTCGTCTGACCTCCAGAAGTCACCCCATACCACATCTCAGTCATGGGAATTGTGACAGCCACAGCAAACCCACAGAAGATCAGAGATCAGTAGACTCTTTGCTATCCATGGCCTCTCTATCATTTTAATGTTACCACATTTAATTAATTCCAGAAATTCTTATGTTAAAAATCTTGTTTGCAGGTGAAGGAGAAGCTCGCCATATACTATTGGAAACCTGAACAGTAATTTAAGAATCACTGCTAGTCTAGATCTAATTGTTGCAGAGAAAGAAAGAATAACAGTGAAGTTAAAATTGTTTCACACATACCTGATTTTTACCCCTTTTCCTGGTGTCAGGCTGCTCCTCCATATCCTGAGGCGGGTGGTATCAGTCTAGTGGGGCTGGGGCATTGCAGCGAGTCAGGGACATCCAGAATGTTTTGCAAGGAGGATTGTGATGTTCAGGTTGACGGTGTTTCCTTTCTTGATCTAGGATCCACTTGAAGTAGTTTTCATAAGTTTTCTAACTTGCTTTTTTTACACCTTCCTCTTTCTGCACTGGTCTGCAGCTCCATGTTCCTCTGGAATTTACTGTATGTACTGCATTTTACATGCCTTTGGTACTGTTTCTTTTTCTTATTTTACCCTAAAACCAGGTTTGTCCAGCTCCATTTTATTTAACTTTGTTGAACTAACTCTACTTGAATTTTATTGAAGGGAGAGATATTTATAGCTGTGGGATCACCAGTGCCAGCCTGTGCCACATCTCTTGCCATCCCATGCCTGTGCTCCTCTGTGCTTCATCCTGTCTGTCCACTTCTCCATGGATGTTGCAGCTGACATGTCCAGCCCTACACTGCATTATTGTATTGATAAAAACCAGCTTATTCTGCATAGAATAACCACAGTCTCTGTAAAAATGTGGCCATAGCATGCAAAGAAGTACAAAAGTAAACCAAACTAACTTTGCACACACAGTCACTTAGAGAACTTACTGCCACATCTAAATGAAGCAAAACAAAGTAAAACAAAACTGCAAGCAGGTCAAGAAGAGTTTGGATAGAGCAGAGCCCAAAAACCTCAGTCCTGAGTATTTTGAAATCCAGTGCAAACTTCTGGCCTGAGAAAGGCAGTGCTGCATTGCAGGGCTACCTCATCACATGATGCCCTGCTCAGCTTCACAAGCAATAGTTTTCCAGTGCCTCACATGAAAATAAGATTGCAAGTGTTGGAGCATGAGAGGATGGATGACAGTGACACATGAAGGCAACAGCATGTTTCAAGTGTTAGACCAGTCTGTGCTTGCTTTTTTTGATTAGCTGTTTGAAATCTGCTAGTGGAGAAGTGCTGCTCTGGGTGATGGAACAGGTATCTCTTGCTTTTTATCTCTTGAACTTCTGGCCTGTCTTAACAGAGGCAAAGGCTGGGTTTGAAAATCCAGGTGCATCCTAGTAGGTCTGGGAAGGTGCACCTCCTCAAGGTACCCTGCTTGCTTCCAGAAGGCAGCAAAGCATTTCACATTTGGCATGGGCAGCATGTAAAAATTCTTTTATTTTTCCTTTTAGGCACATCATTTTCCAGATAAATAGCACCTAAGAAATTCTGGCATCACTGCAGTATATTCTGTTCTTTAAAGAGATAAGAGCGTTCATGTCTGCATCAGCCTGGCTTTCACTGAGGTAGAGCCATGGGGCACTGGGCACTTTCATCCCAAGCTGTCAGTAGGTCTCTGACCCTGACAGTCCTGCTGTAATAAAATACTTAGTGCCACCAAGCAAGGAAAATGCCATTTCTATTTGCAAAAGGGACACAGTTCCTTGGGTAATAAATGAAGCAGGTCACCGTCTATATGGGCTGGCAGTTATCTTCAGCTCCTTGCTCCTTGATTTACTGTGTGTGGGAGTAGCTTGGCACATCAATATTGCAAATTAAATACCAAACAGATAGGTGATCTTTTGAGTTTGCATCTGGGAAGGAAACAACTTTCAAACTGAGGTTCAGCTCTCCTTAAGTTCAAACCATGGCACTCAACTAATCAAAGTGTTTGATCAGCAGTTTTCATGCAGCTCCAGTCTGCACAGACTGTTCTGGGCTTTTTCTTCTTCCTCTCTCTGTCTCTCTCTTTCAGCAGTGAAATTTTACTTCAAAGGCTGGTTGAAGCTTTTAAACTAGTATTATACCACTCACTGGTTAAGTGGGAGCTGCTTAAAATCCTACATAATTGCATTGTCTTTGTGTATCTGTTTTCCTTGGGGCCCTCCTGGCATGTGGAATCAGTGGGTCTCAGAACTATTAGGGCCAGGCACAGTTTAGCCAATGAAAATGCTAATTAGGATGGAAAAATATATTGTATGCATTCCACATGCTTAGCTTTAAAAAAAATATGAAAAATCCACAGCCTTAACACTCTAAAAATGTCAGATAGTTCTCTCAGACGATGTCTTGGGAGTTCTATAAGCCTCAGCAGAGATTATTTTGCTAATGCCCCCCTGATAATTAGATCCACATGCACACAGGATACTCCATAAGCCCTGTCTTGCCTTTCAGCTTCAGGCCTGTGACAGTGGTTTGTGTTGAACTTCAGGGTGTGTTTTAAAATAATACAAAAATATGTCAACTAAATATTGAAGGTACCAAATGAAGCCCCTGGGCTAGGACAGGCCAGTGCCCACCCCTGTGCAACCCTCCTATGCTGCCTTGTGTCACATCCCACACAGTCAGATGCTCCATCTCCTATAGGACCTCTGTCTCATCCAGGGTACAGCAGCCTAATTAACCAACAGCTAATCAAGAGGTGGGTTTCATCCTGCTCTTCATAGGGTAATCCAGGACCTCGGGTCCTGTAGCCTAGGGCAGGGTCAGACCTCAGACCCCACAGCTGGAGCTCAGCAGCCAGTTGTCAGCACCCAGTAGAGCTCGTGAGGATGTGGCTGTCCTCCACCTTCTCCAGATATCCCACCCACCCCAACACACATGGCTCCTTGCTCTGTGTCACCCTTCCCTTCTTCTTGTGGGCATACTCCATTGATTTCTCTGTCTTTTACTTCCAGCTAAAGGCAGGATGTTGAATCCTGTCCCTTGCCACTCTGTTGGCAAAGGGACATTTGGGACCCTGTGAAGGAGCCTGTGCCTAGAACAGAGGGACCACAGCAAAGCCCACAGCTGCTCAGTGCCTGCAGCAGCAGGAACACAGCTTCTGGTGGCACATGTCTGAGCCAGTGCCATGCAGCAGCAAGGTGCAGTGGGGCAAGCTCACTACTGGGGCACCTCAAGAGCTGGGCAGCTTCTGTCTCTATAAAGCATGTGAGAAGTGCAAGTTCTGTGAGGCAAAAGTGACCCTCAACTTGGGGAATGTTCTTGGAAGGGTGCCTGCAATGGCAATGCCAGACCGCTGCTGCAGCACAGGGGTAGCTGAAGGAGGCTCACCAGAGAGGCTACAAAGGAGGCAGTTAATGTTTACAGTGTGCTGAGCAGCGTGTATTTTATTTCAGCCTTACTCTTGGAAATGGATGAACTGGTTTAAAGTGCACTCACAGTGTCACAGGGCCTCTTTAATACCAGCACTTTGCTACAGACCATTTCTGAAAGATGAAGGAGGTGAGAGCACATTTGCACTCGCTGGAGGAAGGGCCCACTTAGCCCCTTGCTTTACCAGCCTCCCCACCTGCTCCTTGCTCGGGGTCCACAAAGCCGCTCATGTGCCCCAGGTTCTCCGCTCTGGCATCAGTTCAGGAGTGAAGAAGCACAAGGGGATGGTTCCCCCACAGGCTTGGCATGTGTCAGGGCTTGCCTTCCCTTCCCTCAGCCCCAGGGCTGCTGTGGAGACATGGAGGTTATGCATCAGTGCAAGAGGAAGAGATCCTCTCCTTTGGAGGAGGAGAGCATTAAAACATAAATAACTGCAGAAAATGAAAATTATGTTAAGAAAACAAGTCTGAAGGTTTTAACTGTTAAAGTGGAAAAATAACATTTCATAAACATAATCTTCCTAATACTCCATAATGTACTTCTCTGTGTCACACAGCACAATAATTTCCTGTTCAGCTTCACTTTCTGAGCAAAAGCAGAAACCGAGATTGGCAAGCTGTAACAGGAGAGCCGGAGCTCTCCCCCAGCCCCAGCCACCAGAGACCCTGCTTTCTCCTGCCTTACTCTCAGCATAAGCCCATTCAGCCACCGGGTGATCCTCTTGAATCGCTTTTTAACCGAGTCAGGAAGACTTCTATGGCAACAGCCTTGTTTGTGTGTGAGTAAGGAAGGGGATTTGTAGCGAAGTGGTGAAGGGGGAGGGAAGAGAAGACATTTGGCTAAGAACTGCTTACACAAGTAAAAAACATATTTCCTCCACATCTTGCTTCAGAGTAAGTTTTTGGAGAATGGGAGCTCTAGAAACATGTAATTACCATTTGCTTTCTCTACAGTTTTTTTTTTTTTTTTTGTCTTTATGGTACTGCTGTGGTAGAAGCCAGCTTGCTTTGCAGACTCTTGCATGTACCTGCTGCTGTGTTCCCAGTGGACACCCAGCTCATGCTCGGGGTCTGTTCTCCCTCCGCTGCCGCTTTCCTCGCTCCACCGCCCCCACCAAGAGCCGAGTTTCACACCTTGTACAGCACGTCCCGACTCCCGAGGTGCGAGGACGTTTGTTGATTGTGCTCGACTGAATCCAGATTGTTTTTCCATTTTGGTAGAGCTATATTTAGGCCGCCCAGTAACTGCCCTGGACTTTCTAAAATAAATCAATGCACAAGGCCCTGATTTAGCGGCCGCTGGTGCCAGCGCAGAGCCCAGCCTGCCCCAGCTCTCCGGGCTTTGAACAGCCGCGGACAGAGATCCGATGCCAAGTTCGGGGTTTAAAGAGCCTCTCCTCCTGCCCCGCTCTGCCCTTGTGTCCTGCCTGCCACCTGCTGACCTGCACTCAGGTTAATATAGCTCTGGTATGAATTCAGCTGAATTACAGATTTGCACCTATGCAGAGAGGTCAGAGCTCCTGGGGTATTTTCCTATTTTAACCATCACTCGATACATATTTAGATTTATGAAAAAAAATAACCACCCGTCTTTGACCTCTGTAGGAAACAAGACAAACAAAACAATCTCTTCTATTGCAAGTTTGGTCCTAAATCTGTATTTTAATACCAGGGATCCACTTACAAACTGAACCAAAGGTTCAGTTTACAATCTGAACAATTACTGACAGTAATTTTCCTGAGTTGTTCTGCAAAACTTGGAGAGTGAGACACAAGAAATTTTTTCCTTACTCATTGAATACTTTTTTTTCCCTCAATGTGGACTGCACATTGTGGAGCTAATTAGAAAGTAAGTCTGCAGGAATTAGGCCTCAAAGATTAAATACGAATTTTCCATAATTCAAAAGTATAAAGACTGATTTTGGCCCATGTCTTTACCCGCCAGTAGTTGGGTTTGTAACCACACACTGTCACTCTATCCTGTGGAGACTTTGCAGTGTTTGTGTAAGGCTCACTGACATTATTATCTTACAGACTAGCCAGTGATGTTCCCTGCTCGCAGACATCAGCTGTGGGCTGGTGCTAGAAGCATCATTCAGAGGTTTTTGCAGAACTGAATTCCCACTGGGCTGGCAAGGCTGAGTGCCAGCAGCCTGTCTGGCCCCACAGAGTGGAGGATCTCCAACATGAAACTGAGTTTCATACCTAAAATATCAGCCTTGAAGACAACCACAGTGTCCTTTATTTAGAACTCATTTGAGACAATGTTAGTAATTAATTAGCTGTTCAATTTTGGTAGTTGGGATAGGATTTTTATCAAGCTCGTGTAGTTGAAGCACACATGGGTCACATTTATAAATAAAAGGTATCATTGCTGGGGTCATGTAGACCGTGAACAGCACCCAGCTGTTCACCGAGGTGCAAACTTGCCAGGCAATATGAACTTCCAAAGTTCAAAGGAATGGTCAAAGCCTACCAAATTGCAACATTTCTCATAAATAAAAATGCTCCAATGTATCAGCTGTCAGGAATTCAGTGCCTAATCTGTCCCATCATTGACTGGAGTGATAGGGACACTGCAGTTGGAAGGATGCCATTCTGGGAAGTTATCACATATATTCTGTAAATTAATTCTTGAAGATTTTCAGCAGTTTTGCCTAATCCGTTCTTTTATTGCTGTTTTGGTTTTAAGAAATCTTGTGACTTCTGCTCCAGTGATCTGGCCAGACCCAAGAGTGAGAGGCTGAGAAGCTTCAAATCAAATCAGATGTGAGAGCTAAATAAATTGGGGGGTTCTTGGCAAGACTTCTCAGAAACATAGAAACAGATGTAAAAAGAGGCACAGAAGGAACAGCAATGCCTCAGCTGCTCCTGATGAGGGTCGCAGAACAGAGCTGGTTAACCCTGCTCAGGGACTTGCAGGCTCCTGGGTAACCAGAGGAGAAGCTGAAAATGCAGTGTCAGCACAAACAAGAGTTAAAATGCCTCTTTCCAACCTTGTGAGCTGCCATCACATGCTGCCGGTATTGTGCTGTGACATGTATTGCACAGCCCAGCAAGGCTTCTGTCCGTCTTGTGAGTTCTTGAGCAGCAACCATGAAATGATCAGTTCTGCCATTTTTGGCAAAACTTAACCAGAGAACATGCCTGAGAAAATGCAGACATGCATGGACTGTCACTGTCACCAATGTAGCCTGTTTAGTGGGAAATTCAAGATGTGTGAAGGATTCAAGCAGAGTCATTTTCCACTAATGTCAGATTTGGGGCCTGTCATGCTGCACCAACAGTGCCAGCAAAGTCTTTACTGAAAGGAAAAGAACAGAAAATACGTCATAACACCCTCCCCA
This sequence comes from Lycocorax pyrrhopterus obiensis, assembly GCA_014706295.1. Classification (NCBI taxonomy): domain Eukaryota; kingdom Metazoa; phylum Chordata; class Aves; order Passeriformes; family Paradisaeidae; genus Lycocorax; species Lycocorax pyrrhopterus. The sequence continues at coordinate 15,399,177 of JACSVZ010000002.1, read as the reverse complement.
GAAGAAAGGTTGCTCTGAACACTGGCTGGAAAAATTCCCATGCACTTCAAGTGCCTGTGGTTATATTAGTCATGCAATGACGAGAAAATAGTCTGCTCTGGGGGCTATGGTGGTGGCTGGGAGAGTGGGATGGAGCTGGCTTCTCTCAACTCTTCCACCTTTCCTTTCCAGACCAACTACAAAAGGGGGAGAAACCACTAACAAACATGCATGACAGCTCAGGGCTAAGCCAGGGAAGCTGATCTGTTGTTGAAGCCATGCTGAGGACGGCAGGAGAGGAAGACATGCACTGGCTATTTTCAAGTACAGAGAAGCAATATTTTAGCAACTGTTCTGAAATGCAAACACGGAGAGGTTTACTGCGTAATGTTTCCTGGCTTTGAGGTAATCTTTGTTACAAAAGCAAGTTATCACTTGTAGATTTTGTTTCATTCCTGATTAACCAAACTCCAGACTGCCTGCCTCTGAAATACTCCTATTTTGTGACTCTGTCATTGCTAGAAAATTAAAAAGAGAACTGTTGACTGGCATGAAAGCTCTTTTCTTGCCTTTTTTGGTAGCGTGTCCTAATACAATAATTCTGTCGAAACACAAACAAAGGGCACTTTCTAACTGCTAAGCAAAAAGCAAAACAAAAAGCATAAAATATTCAGTGGGGTATCCCGTGCTTTAAAGATTGTATTTCTGAGCATTGCGTCACGTTCTGATATGAGTGGTAATGCCCTGCAGCTCCTGTAGTGGTGAGATTTGCAATGCTGATATCCAGCAAGCAGGTAAAGAACTAAATAATAATGTAAAAACTAATTTTTTGCATGGAACAGAAATTCACAAAGAAACTAACCAAAATTGATCCTTACTTTTGCTGAAGACCAGGCATTGGGGTAAGTATGTTCCACAGCAGTGGCTCACAGGCCCATTCCACTTCCAGGGTGTAGCTCCCATGCCAGACTAAGCCTCACATGGTGCCCCAGCCATCAGTGTCCCTTAAGCCGGAGGGGCTCAGCCGGCTGGGGGAGACCCCGAGGAAGAGAAGCATGGAGCTCAATCTAGTGGTAAATTTGGAATGGCAAAACTTAAAAGGTTCTGGTTTCTTATGGTTTCTAGGAGTCCACTTGTTCCGTATAAAGCCAACACTCTGAAAACTGAGTAGCACTGAAAATGCAGTTTTCACGGGGGAGTTAGATGGCCTGGAAAAATGTTGGCCACCTGTAGTAACAAAAAAAACATGCTGCTGAGCCAGTCCTGGGGAAGTACCTGCAGAGCTGCATGTGGCCCATAGTTAGGAGGGTTTCCATGCCTCTGCATTCCTGGCCAGAGAGGAAAGGCCGAGTATGGACATAGAGGATCTCAGTGGAATGCAAGGCAGGTCACGAGCTGCAACAAGGACGGTCAGATGGCCAGTGGAAGATGTTCAGTGTATCTGTCTCATGGTTTTGCAAAGTGAATTTAAAGTATCTTTATAAGGAGAAGCTGAGGTACATATAATCCATTAAATTTGACAAGGGACATTACTGGATATAATACTGTTTCCTAGTGGTCTTGCTGGGATCAGAACCCTTGTTGTAACAGCTATTCCTATTTGTCTTGTTATCCTTGCTAACCCCTATTTATCTCCTCTCTTTTTGTTTATCCCTGCATTCATTCAGTTAGCACTTGCAGCATCCTGTGGTATTGGGGAGGAAATTTGGACATAAAGTTGCACAGCAGGGAGAAAGTTCTCTGAGGCAGTAACAAGCAGCAAGAAAAGATATGCAACGTTTAACTTATTTCTTGCTTCCTTGCCCTGGGCAGGCTGGTACAAATTACATCTCCTGTTAGGCTACAGGAACTGCAGAGGGAACATGGGATACCAAGGGATTTAGCTAACAGGAAACAAAATGTGTTTGTATTAATTGCTTAGTGCTCAAGTGTGTTAAAAATATTTATACAACAATAACAATCTATTTCATAGCTTACGTATGACTTGGTATTTCCAAAGACTCTGTTAAACAACAGTGGCTGCTGGAGTCTCTGACAGCGAGGACAGCTTGCGTGCACATTAAAATGGATAGGTTGTACGCAAACAGACATTACATTTTCTGGCAAAAGTCCCAAACTCAGGTCTAAAACTTGGGGAATTGATAAAGTTACGCATCCTTAGCAGAAAATTTGGGAAAGATTATCTTCAAGGAAGGCTACTTTTGCTTCAGCTTGTGGTACTGCAGCCAGGGGGAGCATCTATAGGTACAAAGACAAAAAACCACCAGCACAAAAAATTTGCAGGAAATCTGCAGCTCTCTCATATAAGTGTGTGTTTTATGAGTGTCCAGAACTGCTCTAAATCTTTCCTTGTCGAAGTGGAGTCTCACTGTTGTTGCGAACAGCTAGAAAATAAATTACAAGTAAACCAAGCTGTACCAAAACTAAATGCCAGCTGTGCTACAGCCTCACAGATAATATAAGTTTGAATTTCTGCATAGCTGCGATATATGTGTCTGAGGCAGCTGGACTGGCATTGACCTTCTTTGCAGAAAAAAAACCAAAACAAACAATCAAAAAAACCCGCGGGGGGGGGGGGGAGGGGGCGGGGGGGGAGAAAAAAACCAATTCCAGATAACAAGACCGCCGAGCAGCTTGTTATTTGGAAATTGGTTTCTCCCCGAGCCGCTGTGTCTGCAATGGGCTGAGCTAATCCCCAGTCCTAAGCACTAGCAGGATTGATCTTGGCTGAACTTTGTGACTCTTGTGTGTCATGCTTAGTGAGAGAGGAGGCAACAGTCCCTAAAATACCCATTCCCCCCGTGGCTGGGCAGTTGCCCTCCATCCCTGGTGTGAGCAGGACTCCTGCTCCTCGCATGCCGAGCTGCTGGTGACGGGGTGAGAGGAGAGTGCTGGAGACTGTACAGCAGCTGTGTGCATCACAGGGCTCCGGTGCTGAAAAGCGACTCAGCTGAATAGTTCAGCTCTGGTTGGCCTTAAAAATAAGAATGAGGGAAAAGTATGAGGAGTACATTGAACCTTCAAGGCTTGTCAGCATAGACAGCAGTCTGACCTAGCCAACTTGCTCAGATCAGGGGAATGCAGCATGAGGGCTTGTGTCTCTAGCTTGCGTGTGTGAAGTGACCAACCCAAACAAAATTAAAGTGATTTTTGGCCTGCTAAGAGCACAGCACTTAGAAGTTAGACTGGTTTAGTTAACACGGCTCTTTATGCCATAACAAGACTTGCTTTTCTTGAAACATATATTTGAGACCTTCAGCAGCACATCTGAGAAACTATCGAATCAGAATAAATGTAGATTTCCTTGGATTAATTACCTTGTCTTGTGTGCACCTTTGAAACACACAACACCCTTACAACCTTTTCTGTAAATTTTGTGGAACTTCATGGCCCTCATTATTAAAGGTATTGAAGTCATTTTTATCAGGGAAATGTGGAATCCTTTCTCCGCATCGCTTCATACTGAGCCTGCATCAACTCCATTTGATTTTATGTTACTTCTTGAGAACATGACCCAAGCCCACTCCAACATCAGAGGAGAGAGAAAAGGTCAGAACCATAAATTTTTGACCTTGCTGGGTGAAAGTAGACATTACATTTAAATTCCTGTTACTAATGGTTGCTATACTTCATGGCAGTGCAGGCAGAGCAAAAGGGCACCAGCAATGACATCTTTCATCACTTGTGCTAAAATGCTCTTCACTTACTGCCTCTTGCATGGGGTGCCAGCGAAATGAGATGTAAATGGATCTGTTGACAAACAGGTTAAATGTCAACACCCACAATGATATGTTGTTAATAGTAAGGGCACAAGATATTACAGAATTGTTTAAAAGGGGCAAGTGCTGAAAGGTGAGCAAAGTTGTCATCACGGTTATTTACTGTGTAAGTACCATGGTTGGACTGCTGGCTCTGGCTCAATGCAGCTCTCGTCCTAATCTCCCTTTTCTTTCCAACAGCCTCGCTCCAGACTTTGGGGCTGATCGCCCACAGCCTTGTGGTTCCCCTGTCAGTGCTGCAACGCAGCAGGAACACTCAGAGGACACACACGGAGACACCAAGCCCTCTTGAGACCAGTAACTAGGGACTAAAATGCCTTTTGCTTGGTGGAAGCTGTTCTGGGGGATGGTGAGAGCTCCTAATAAGAGATGTTAGATATTGCACAACTCAGGGCAGCTATTGGATGTGACACTCCTTCTGTGTGCTCTGACTTGTTTACTTTAGAGGGAGACTTTTTAATCACACTGGTATTTATACTGTTTTGCAATGTCTTTATTGCTATTCTGCGTCTCCTTTCAGGGCAGAGAGTCTCTGTTTTGCTAGGCACAACTTAATAACTTAATGCTGTTATTCTCACTTGATTTTCTTCTGTAATAAGCATCTCGATACCCTGAGAGTTGCTACTAATGGAAGCAAACTGAAAACTTCCCTTTCTCTAATGCTGAAATACACAAGTTTTTTTATGAGGAAGGAGCTGGAGTGAGCGAGTGCTGCTTGTTTCCACTGTGCCTCAGGCAAAGGAGGAAAGATCCTACAGAAATATGTTAGAAACATACACAGACAAGGTGGTATTTGTAAATGACTTAGTGTCATCCAGGCAAAATAGTTTATAAGCAGGATAGCAATTAGACAAATGATTCATTCTTTTCGTAAAGCTGTATTACAATGTTATGTTTAATCCACAGTCATGCCCCCATGTCCCATGAAGGTCTGCTGTCTTGGGTGATGTGTAAACATGGTGAGGTACATAACAGGCAAGATTAGACTTATTCCAGTCAGTTTTTGATGAATAAATATTGTGATGGTACATTTTAATGATGTGAATGGAGAAACTATCCCATGAAAGGGTGTTAATACAAAATAGCCAAAGGGAAAAGGAACTTCCAATGAGATATGCACAGCCCTGAAATCAGTGTTTCCCGTCTTAAGTTGATGGATTTGTCACTTCCTCCCTTGGCTCTTTCTCAAATGTAGATGTCAAATGAAACAAAAATAATAACTACAGATTAAAATCTTCCTAGAGAATTAGAAGAATCAAAAATCTTCATGCAGAGCATTAGCAAAGTATCTCCAGGAAAATTTAATGCCAGCATAAAATGTAAGAATGTTTCTTACTAGAAAAATAAAATATTTTAAATAATAAAAGGAAAGCATGACATGTAAAGTCAGCAGGAACTTCTGTGGAAACAGGGCTGGGTTATGGCTCAGTCAGGTATCATCTCAGATATTTCTTACAGCTAATCCTGAAATAACAACTTCTTCAGCTAAAACAATGCAACTTTGAGACAAGAAACCAGGTAAAAAGTGAGAATTACTGATACAGAAAAAATAACAATACATATATTTGGTAGTTTCTATACTTTGGAATTAGTGGGAATGCTCTATTAAAGATATTTTCAAATATGAGGGTTAAGTATTGGTTTGAAAAAAAGTAAAGACCACTTACATTCTAGAGTTAAACAATGGAATGGATCTAAACTTTGAGACCATAGGGCAGAATGTCACCTCAGTCCTGGGGAAACTTTTCCTTGCAACATCTTTTCCCTAATGTCACCTTCTCTGGTGTTCTTTCCTCCGTGTCCATAGCTGTTATTCCATAGGAGGTGCTGGCTGCGAGTGTGATCCAGACCAGCACTTCCTTAGTCCCCAACAGAAGACATAAGATTCACGGAAATATCCCAGACACACTGGTGATGAGTCATTAGGCTACATGGCAGCTACCAGTTCTCTGCTTGCCTTGCTCTCCAAGCTCTCTGCATCCCAGTTTGGATGTGACCTCCAACTCCTCCCAGCTTTCTGCTTCCTTTTGTTTTTCCCCTATGTTATTCTTAGGGCTCCTTCTTTTTCCTCTCTAACAAGGCAGTTCCATCTGGCTCCTTCTAGTGCTTATTCCGTTTCATGGTTTCCTTTTGTGTCCCTCACAGTGTGTCAGGTAGGAGCATACATATACTGGACAGCCCTCTTATTGTTTGCAATAATAAGAAAGGGAGTATTATATGGCCCTTTTATACGAAATTTCTTGCAGGATTACAAAGCCCTCCCTGCTGTGGTGCTAAAATGCTCTCTCTCCACCTCAGGCTGTACATCCCTGCATGCCCCTCCTCACTAATGGCTTCATCCAGTAATGAAGGAAGCACCTGGAAACTGTCCATTTATAGCATGATGCTTGAGTGCTCTTTGCTTCAGTATTGCATCAATTTTGCTTCTACCTACTCCTGCTTCTCTTTCTCTTTTCTCCATAGTATTTTCCATGCTTCAAGCCTGACCTCTCTTTCTCTGCCTATTCATCAGTTCTATGCCTCTTGGTCAGGTCCTGGCTCTTGACAGTTTGTACAAACCGAGTGACTCCCTTCTCTCCAGACCTCTGCTGAAGTCCAGGATCTCTCCTATCTTTCCTGCCTTCTCTTCTGCCACTTCCTGGGCCTCTCAGCAGTCACAGAACATCTTCTTCCAGTTCCAGCTATCCGTAGCTGTGAATTTAATAGATGTCTCTCAAACCCAGCAACAGAAGCAAGTATTTATACTGTGTTAGCATTTTAACTGGTACGCGGGTATTACTGAATTATTGCACAAACTCAAAGGGAAGCAATCTTTGGCCTGACAGCAAAAGCTGCTGAAGGTGGGTTCAGCAGTGCCTCAGGGCAGGTGTATCAAAGGGTGTCTGAGCTGTGCTGAAGAACTCTGTCTTTTCAAGTGGGAACTTGTGAAACTTCTGTGTACCATAAATTTACAGTCTGTGTTCTGCTCTCCTGTCACTGTGTTGCCATACAAATCCCAGCCAAATAACTCATACTGCATACTAAGCACTGGTTAAAAAACATCACACATTACATGAACTTACATAGACTACTAAGGTTACCAAAGATTTAACTCCTCAAAACAACAATATCTTGTAGCTCTAAGACTGCAGCATGAACTTTCCCAGGAAATACCTCATCACCTTCTGCCCTCAGTATAAACTCTGTTTCTTTGATGTTACCTTCTCTTAAATATAGAATAACATGTGTGTGTTGTTAGAAAATCCAAATAATTGTATATACTGGAAGAGAGAGTAAAAGAGAGCAAGCATGTGAGAAGCTAATCCCAGTGGGGAGCTCAGGAAGGAGCTCAGATATGGTGATGGAGCATATGTTTCAATGCGGGAAGGATGGAGTAGCTGAGTGGCTAGCCAGGATGAAGAAGTGGCTTTGTACTGACGTGCGAAGGGACCCCACAAGGTCTGACTCCAGGCTCTTTTCTTGACCGGTTTTTGCAATTAAGAAGAGAAAGCCCCTATCTTCCTACCATAACAGGCACCATTCAAAATAAGATATTAATAACAAACACAATGTCATTTACCACAGTTTAACCCTAAGGTGATGGTACAGATAACATTATTCCTGCAGTATTTCTTCCTGGTCTTCAGCTCTGGTCAAGTGCAAGGCTCCTTAATGGTGACAGTGGTAACTCCAGGGCTTGATAAACTTGTCTTTATCAGTGGAGCCAGAACACGTTATTAGCAAATGTGTATGGATTCTGTGTTTCACTACAGCACATGTTTGTATAGCCTTTTCTGACAGTTAAAGATGTGCTAAGTTTCCTTGACAGAAAACAGACATTTTAATAAAATGGCTGCCATTTAACTAGAAACTCCTGGGCAAAGCTCTGTGGGAAACAGTTCCCATGACCTTCAAGGGGGAAGAAATGTTTGTCTTTTAATAGGGCTCCATACCGTAAAAAAAGTCCTTACTCTGCAGTATCCAGGCTTTTTTAACACAGCCCTGATGATGCAAGTCCTGAGGAACTGCATATGCCGTTTGCAGAAACATATTGCTAATTACACTAGTCTTTACTTTCAGATAAAGGAACCTTGAACTATTTTGGAACAATGAATTTGGAACAGAGTAAGACTGAAGCAGGATCTTCTGTAATGCATCTAATTTCATTACAATACACATTTTAAACCTGAAATGAAAATTGCATATTGATTTACTTACCCATTTATGCAGCTGACTGATAGTTTTGTGTGTCTGGTAATTCATACTTGTACTTCGCATTGGTTTTGTTTTGGATCATATCTAAGTTCACATTTAATGTATTTATTTTAATATAAAGCATGTTTTACAAAAGTAGTAGAACCTAAAACCCAGCTGTCTTTATTCAGTGTATTCTGTTCATGCTTAAGGGTCACCAGCTTGAATTAGGTCCTTATTCAACATTGTGGGATTGTTTATAGGCTGCACATGTCACTGAGCAATTGTAAGAAAAAATTTATTTATTAGCTGCCCTACCTGGGAGTGCTCTCCAGTGGCAAGACGAGAAGTGAGCAATGGGAACTGAAGTTGCAAAGGAAGTTATACCATTTGTCTTGAAAGCAAGCCACAGGTGAGAGAAAAAGGATGAAAAGGGGTATTCATAAAAAGCTGATTCGTCATTAATCTGCTTGTACTCAAGCACAGAAAACAAAAGCTCGTTTTATGATAAGGTTCTGCCCTTCCAAAGCTGCATTCTTCCACTTTGGCAGGGAGAGTGTACTGTATGCCATGAACTCAAAGTGATTGGCTTCATTTCACCAAAGAGTTGTGCTCAAACGCCTCTTTTTGTCTGTGGTTGGCACAGAAAGAGAATGAGTCTACTGGGCAAGCAAAAAATGAGACAAGCTCTGCAGAGTCCACCTGGACTGATTGCTCTGAAGGCTGTTGTTTGGCAGAGCTGGATGGACGAGGTGCCCACCCCAGCCCTGCTGGATGTGAAATCTGTGCAGCTCCTCAGGCAGCTTTGGCTCTGAGTTCACCAAGGGTCGCTGCTCACCCCTTCTGCAGTGGCACCGCCTCTCTGCATCTCTAATTCAGTCTCATAGCCTTAATTACCTACATGTCATATGGCCTGTGGGTTTGTGCTGCATGTGTACCCACCCTGTACAGCTAAAAGTCAATCTGGGTTAAAAATAACAGCAAGTTTCTTTTTCTTGCACATGTACAAATAAAAACAATTTTGAACTGAAAGTACAACATGGTCTCTTCTCCCTGGCTTCTCTAGCAAAAGCAGGGGCTTTTGCAAGCAGTGTGCCTTACCATGGCATTTGTGGCAACCACCCTCAGTTTTCTGCAGAAGCAGCAGCACTTCTCACATCTCCATGAGCAGGATGGCCAGCTGGCCCCTGGGCACAGACCCCACCCTGGAGTGCTTACAGGCTGCTGCACTCACGAAGAGGGAGCCCATCGCTCTGCAGAGACACCTTCACAGCTGCTCTCCTGGCAGAGCACAATTCCACACTTGTATCCTGAGCTCCCAGTTCAACCCATGACTTATGCCAATGTATCATAAGACTTGAATATAAGTCACATACATGCTCATATGGTAAAGTAAGAGAATCCAAGAGGGATGAAGTTTTTCTTTAGGCTTCTAGCAGCTGCAGAAAGAAATCCTTCTAGAAAAAAAAGTCCTGTACACTTTTTGATGGGCCTGCTTTCCAAAGCAAATGACACTGGTGTGGTTGCACTCTGCCTGTCAGATTCCTTTCCTCTCCTCCAGCCAGCACCTTTCCAGCTTGTGTGCCAGCTCAAGCAGGTTGGGACAGGACAAGGGTCCCAAAGAGGCTCTTTTTCCCTCTCTGTCACATGAGCCCTGGGGGCTGCACAAAGGACCAAGGTCCAGGTCAGTGCCTGCTCTGGGGGAAAAGCCCCCAGCGGGTGTTCAGCAGTTACTCAGTCCAGTTAGATCACTTGCTGGCACAGCAGCTCATGACTATCTGTGCAGGTGAACACCAGATACTTACACCAGAAAACATCTATTTCATTCATGGGTCATGAGAAGGAAAGGGAGAGTTGGCTGGACTTTACATGGTGACACCAGGCTGCTCAGCTGCTGACTAAGATGGATTTTCTGTGTTAGCGTTCAACAGGGTGAAAATCATGCACTTTTAGAGACTTTAATTGCAGAGCAAATAAAACACAAAAAACCCCCACAAAACTCCACTTTTCATCATGTTTTTCACACCTGAAATGAGAATCGCTGGGGCTTGAGGCTGTGCTAGTTATAAGATGATAATATTGCAGACCTTCGTTTTTAGAGGAAAGCCAGGTAGAAAAATGGCATTCATGGGAGAAAATTTCTGGCTGGGTATATAAAGAGCAAATACTCCCCTCCTGCATCTGATGGCAGGTTATCTTGCAATGAATCCTGTACTCAGGGGGTTGTCTTTCCACTGTGTGCAACATGGGGACGTTTTGGTGTTCCAAAACACCAAAGCCAAATGGCAGTATGGACCAGTTTCTTGGGCCTGTGATGGCACTCAGGCAGGCAGTGCAGAGGAAACAAAGCTGCATGGCTAAAATCGGGTCTGAGCACCTTGGGCTACTCAAAGTACCTCTCAAGTAAATTGCTTTCATGACAGTGGGTGCTGTGGTAACATTCTTGTCCTGTCAAGAAACATGCCCTCAAAGATAGACAAAAGAACTTTGCACTGCTGAAAGCAAGTGAAGAAAACATTTTGTGTGGATAACTGAGGGTAATAACAATTGTTACTTGACTTATTGTAAACATTACAGGAGAGGCTCTTGAAGAGCTGTTAGTGAACTCGCATGTTTCACACAACTTGTTGAAGGAAGAGAGAGCAAAAATAGTCAGCAAATTATTTCATTTTTTGTTCAAGTCTTACTTTAAAAGTATAATGGCAAGGCAGAAAAGATATAAAGCAGTATAATTCCGTGTACATATTAGTTTTTGTTTGGTTCTGTCAGTCATCATTCATCTCTCAGTGCAGGCATTGCAGGACATTTTGTGCTAATGTGTGATAACAACCCATGGAGGATGGTAATGATGCCAAAGTGAAAGGAGGCAATATATAAGGTACAGTCCACTTAATGAGGTCTATTTCCTTCCAATATAAGTCTGTGAAATTCACTCAGCAGCTGAACACCTGCAGATGCAGCTGCACTGTCTGTAGTTAGATGTGGTCACTGACATTGCCCACAGTGCTCAGAACCACTGTACAAAAGAAATTCAGAAGCAGTGCATTGGTGTCTCAATGACAGTCGGATGAGTGGTGACTTCTTCAAGCCTCTCTCATAGGCAGGCTCATTACATCCGTTATAGCTACAGAACATCCCCCTCTTCCCTTCTTTTCCATAGTGTTCTTGTGAAGAACTTCTCATAGGGAGGAGCTCAGCTGCACTGAGAGTGATTTTTTGCTCACCAGTTCATGAAGATACAACCACAGCTGCAGCTACAGGACAGAAGAAACGAGACAAACCCTTATCTCATTATTTGTCATCTGAGTGCTGTCTCTGGATAATAATTATCCTCTAATAATGTTTTAGCTTGCACTTTGAATCTTGCTGTCAGCATGTTTGTAAACTTAAAAGAAACTTCTGTTAAAAAAAGGCTTTTATTGCACCCTGAGCTGCCAACAGACTGCACAAGACTCTTTTTCCAAAGAGCAGAACCCTGCTGCTGGTGCTGAGTTGCTGGCCTAGGAGTTGGCCACAGCCTTGGAAAAGCATGCATCTCCATGGCTCCTCTCAGAGCAGTCAGGGAAGGAAGTGTGGTGAGAGCAGGAGCAACATGACTTGATTTTTCAAAATCCAGGTTAATCTTCAGAGACAACGGTGAGAAAAAAATAGCAGAGAGGCTTCCAACTTGCGTACCAACTGAATATCATGTGGAGCCCATCATGTAGCGACATTTTTTTTTTAACTCTAGCTGCTCCTCATTTAATAATTAAAGTCCTCAGATTTCCATCCAGAATGCTTGTGTTTTGATAATCTCCTCTACTGTTTCCCCAAATCCCCTTCCCTCTGTAATCAGACCATCAGTCACTACAAAGGATCAAAATTGCCACATTTAAATACTATTCTTCTTGTGAGAAACTACCCTCTGATCAAAGATTAACAGCGTGAAATATGTTTCTTGTTTTTGCAGTAAACCTGCATGTCCCTTGTTGTCGATCCAAGTTCATGGAGGTTTATTTTCAAAGCAAATCTCTTGTTTTCCTTTCACCAGAGGGCTGTTATAAAGCCAGCTATTGTTATTGTAGAGTATAACTTTATTTTTTTTAGCCTAAATACTAGGAGCAAATGGTTTTCATCAGGTAAAAAGTCATTGTATACATGCATTATATAGACAGGTCCTGGACACAACAAGCAGTTAATGGTTTTTAATTAAATAGAATGAGACAGGACACTCAAGGAGTGACCCAAGGATTACTTGTAGAGGAAGTTTCTCTCATGACTAATAGTGACTACAAATAAGATGGGGTATTACAATAAAATTCTACTGCTGACAAAAATATTAACAGTAAACGACGACAGAGCTTTCATCTGGGACTAGGAGAGCATCTGGAATATATTAAGACTGTAAAATTTCCCTTTAAGTGTGGGTTGCTAAAGTTAAAACCAGCCACCCAGAAACTATGGCACTCAGGGAAACTCAATATTTTTTTTCATTAAAAATTACTTAAGGAGATTTACATCTTCTCTTGGTTGACATTGTGATGTTCTGCTTGTCCAGACTTTGAGTCCCGAAAATATGCTTGTGATGAGAAGGAGTGGAGAAAAAAAAATGGTCTCAAATATGTCCTGCCTATGTTGGTCTGGGAAAACAACCCCAGTTCCAGGCGTCCTTCCGCAATGCAATCAGTCAGATGCTCTTTGCAACCACTCTGTACAGATACCCACTGCTTATTAAAACCATATGTGAAGCTGATGAATTATGTATCTAGAAATGCAATATAAGCACCAGATATTGACAGAGATAAACAGGAGTGAAGTGGGATGTGCTGGGAGATCATTACAGAAAACAGGAAAGTTTGTTTTAAACAAAAGGACAGTGTGCTAAAAGGCCAGCATTGAAGCAAAGTTCCTGTTTCCCAGCCTCCTTTCTCCCTGTCCCCAGTTCTCATGACACCTCTCACTGCAATCGTGTCTTAATATGGACGGTGAGCCCCTGCAGACAGAAATTATCCTGTAACTTGCATCTATTGCATGCAGCACAAGAAGGGCTCCTGCCTCTCCTGGATCCTCAAGTGGTGCTTGGGAGGCAACTACAGCTAAACTGGGGAGCTCCATGTCTCTGCAGCTGAACTGCTGAGCATGCACAGTGATCCTGGGAGGACACTCAGCTCCTTGCTCCTGTCAAGCTGCACCAGCCAGTCTCAAACCCATTTTCAGAGTAAAACGCAGATGATTTCAGTTTGGGCTACACTGGGGCTCCCAAAAGGCAAGTCAAGGTTTGAAGAACGAACTGAGAGACAAGGGCTGGCAATGAACCCCCGCTCTCAGTAAACTGGACCAAAATCTGCAAAGCTCCTCAGAGCAGAATTCATTTAACCTTCCAGGAGGCCGCAGGTCATGAAGACCCAGGGTAATTCTTCCATTTTTCTTCACTTGCTCTAGTGACAATAGAAACAGGAAGGACTTGTTCCCCAGCAGTTATTTTCCAGCAGCTTGTGCTGAGTGAGATGAAGTCAATCCTCTGTGTTCAGAAATCAGTCCTGCCAAAGAACTTTCTTGCCCTGTGTATTCCACCCTGAGGTGCTTCCTGACGGTTTCTGGAGGAGGCTTGGTGAGGGGAGTGCTGCACAGCTCTGCACATGAAGCACAGGAGGCCCTGATTCGCCACCAGTATAGCAGTGGTAGGTCGTGGTATCTCTTGGAGCCAAGGATCCCATGATGAAAGACATTCACAAATACAGAACAGAAAGCTGGTCTAGAATAAAAGCCAACTCACTGGGTGGCCTTGGTAAGCATCTTATGCCCCAGCTGAATATTTATGTTTTTATTTCCACTCATGCATCTTTTCCTCAGAACAGGGGAAGGGTTTTACATGACTTTCCTGTAAACCTTCAACCCAAATCCTGATGTTGAGGTAACAACCCATATTCACAGATCGAAGAATTGTGTTAGGAAGAAGAGATTGATCTTCTCTCTCGTCTTCCTACTTCCCTCCACCTCCCATTTCCTCTTTCTTCTGACCATGTATTTGTTTGGGTGAAACACTCAAAAGTAGCTACAAAAATAAGATCAAGTTTTTCAGAAACTGGCAAGGAATATCTGTCCATCGAGGTCCTTACAGACGGACAGCACAGAGAATCTGAGCTCTCATGAGCCTGTAGCTACCTTTTTGGCATCTCAGAGGGAGTTTTGAAATGCCAGCCTGCAGTATTAAGGAGGACAAAACTCCATACATGTCTCACATCAGGGAAATCTGAAGCTCTTGATCTACCCCGCATCTCATCCTACCAAGAAGTTGGTGAATGTTATCAAAACCAAACCAAACCACAGAGAGAAAGTCTGATCCTGGATATATTCTGCAAGGAGGAAGATACAGATATACACTGCCCTGAGTACCAGTCCTTACCACCCAGCCCTTTTTCAGGGTTTGGTAGTAAGGGAGTGGCATGTGTGTGTAGGAGACAAAGAAGGGGAGCTGGAATAATCCACTAATGTCCTCAGATTTTCCCTCCTATCAGTAAGTGGTTGCTGCTAAAGGCAATGAAGGAAACCTGCCAAATATAACAGCTAAAACCAACACCCTGAAAAACATAATATTTAGGGAAAGTTGTGTGTTGGGGCTGGCTTGTGCCAGCTGCCAAGTCTGCAACCACGAGAGGCCTGGGGCATGGGGAGGTCTCCAGGAAAGTGCCTGTTGGTGGCCAGGCACAGGACAAACACCCTGCTCCACTGCAGATATGGGACTGCGACCCTCACAGCTGATGGATGGTCCTGCTGGCAGCACAGGGAATTCAGCTTCCCCTCCCTTCAAACCAGTTGCTTTTTGCAAATGGAAATGGAGATAAATGCTGGTGTCCGTCCCAGGGAGGGATGCATGGTCTTGGCGAGCAGTAGCTTCGACAAAGCCTGAGGCCTTGACTCCAGCAGCAACTCAAATGGCCTTAGCAGGAGCTCAACATCAGGATGGAGTGAAATAGGGCCTTAAGGAAGTCTTGGACCTACTAGGGTCCCCTGGATGTCCATTGGAGACGAATACGGAAGTTCTTTTCTAACGTATCTATGTTAGGATGAGTGCAATACAATTCCCTTCTCTGTGCTTCTAGAGGGACGTTGGGAGGGATGCACATCATGACACAGGGGTGGGGGAAACCTTGAAGGAGTTGAGAAGACAGGATGTGAAATGTGCAGAGAATTCCCCATCCTCCCTGTTTATATACCTGGGGCCTAATTTGGGCCTACAGTGAAGCTCTTTTACCCTACATAAAGATGACATTGCCCGGTTCCTCTGCAGGGAGAATTTGATTGAGGAATTGTGTGTGGATGTTAGCAGGGTGATCCCTGCTCTTTTCCTGGTGGCAATTAGTAGCTCTGTTGCCTGAGGATTTGTGTGCCTTTTTTTAATTCATGTCTATGGTCTCATGTGACAGGTAACTAGGCAAAATTTTACTGGCTAAATACCTAATTTGCAGGTAGATTAATCTTCCGCCTTTAAGCTCAATGAAATCCATGTCTTTGGGTCTACGTGATGTGCTCATCAGCTGCTTCTCTCAGCCAGTCTTGCTGTCCTTGGCATTAGAATCTCCTGAGAAGCCTGGGACTTGAGGCCAGGATGTGCAAAACTAGCAGTGGCTTGGGTATGGGTAGTGACAATTTCTTCCAGTAGTTGTGAGCTTTGGAGCACGCTGAGCATCTGTTCTCCAGAGTCAGGCTTGTTTAAGCAGAGCAGAGACTTATCCAAGGGTCAGTGTTGCTGGCTCCACATTTCATGTGAGCTCTGCAAACCTTCTGCCCCACCAGACAGATCCTGTTGGGCCACAGCTTCTGGGGAAGGTGCTGCTGCAGCAGCAACAGCATTCACTGTACCTCATAAAAAAGTGTACCTGATCATTTTTGACGGTCATCTTTGTCTAAAGAGTCATAAAACAGCTTTTACAAACTTCACAAGTTCTTCCTAAGAGATCTCCTTAATTTTTCAGTATCTGAAAGCCTCTTCTCCCCATGGGACTCCTGGGAGCCATTGCAATTGTTCCTGTCTTGCTTCTCCTTGCAATTTTCTGCACACACTCTCATTCATCTGCTATTCCTGCGCTCATTTTTATCTTTATGCCAGGCTTAAGCTGTGGCTCATTGTAACAATATTTCCTCATAAGGCTGTGCTTAAAAAGTGACGAGCTTGTATTTGTTGGTGCTGGGTGGTGGCATGTGAGGCTGCACAAAGAAAAACAAATGTTTGAGATGTTTTTGAAGGTGCTGTCATGAGACAAAACAGGGCCCTCATTGCTAAGTTTACTTGTGCTTGGATGTACCAGAGACTGTTCAGGCTCTTTAATAACTCTGGCCTGGGAAGTTTCCATCACCTCCCTTCCCTTCCTCCCCTCCTGCCAGCTCTGCTTGCTGCCGGAGCGGTGCACTTTGGAGGGATTGTGGGGAGAATCACCCCCACCCTGGAGTCTGATCAGCCATTGCCACCTTGCAAAAGCAACTTCTTCAGCCCTGTTTGTCACACGGGTGACACAGCTGGGAGCACCTCGTGCAGTCACAGCAAGGCTGCATCTGTCCTCCTCCAGGGAAGAGTTCCACTCAAACCCCACAGCTTTAAGTATTCCAGAGGCTTTGTCCTGGCTCCAAGCAATTAAAGTATCCATGCAAATGAGGGGACTAATATCCACTCAGCTCAGGGGAAGCTGTAAAGAGGAAGCACTAAGTCCTATCTCTCTTAAGGGTCGGGGGGGCAGAAGCAGAGGAAGGGGCAATGAACTGGCCACTGCACCAAATTGAGCTTGTTCACTCCTTATCCAGCCTGATTTGGAAGCAGAGCTTAAAAGCTGTTTGCTTAGGAGGTTTGTTATAGCTATGAAAGCTCACTCTGGAGTTATGCTGAGCAGCAGGGCAGAGGGTAAAACAATATCTTATCCGTAAGTTAAAACACTTTCACAAGGGTAAAATAAGTCGTCTGCTCTGTCAGCAACTCGTGTATGCAGGGTGGGATCATTCTGTGGGTGCCCTCGCCAGGGCTTTCCCCACGGCTGCCTAGGGTGGGGATGCTGCAGCTTTGGGTCATCAAGTCACCCACACCCCTCACCCTCCCTGTCCTCTGGACACCCTGGTGATTCTCTGGGTACCCTGGTGATTCTCTGGGTGAGGGAAAGGGGATTATTTTATCAGCCAGCCAGTCCTAGGGAAAACAGCTCTGTTAAAGCCCTCAGAATGTAAGACCTTCTTTCCCCACATAGAAAGTTTAGAGCTGTGAAGTTGTGAATCTTGGAAACTGGCATCTTCTCCTAAAATAATTGTGTGGACTGGGTAACAAAGCATTACTAGTATTTAAGAGAAGACTTCTTTTGAACTTGGAAATGTTTGCTACTTCTCTGGCCAGCTGTGCTCTTCTTTGAAATGAAGGAAAACTCTCAGACTTTTAGGCTTTGGCATTTCTTAGTTCTCCATTTTTGTTTTTCCCTTCTAAAATTTCAGTACCAATTTGCCCTGGAAATAAGATATGCAAAGGAAATACATTTGGGGAAGAGCTGTACCCAGAATATGGGTAAGTGAAGTCCCAGGAGGTGAAAGGACTTGCCCCAAGCCCCATAGGAAGCTTGTCCCACACTGTAGAACTGAAATACCTTTTGAACACCAAAACTTTGTCTTAGTTGTAATTTTCTTGTAAATATTTGGGTCTCAGATTTCAAAGTTCAAGCTGGGTTAATCACAAAGAATGCAGCTCTTCCTGCTTTCCATGCAGGGTGTAAAGTAACAGTCTGTGGTGCCCTCCCAGACACCCCATGCATCTGCACGGGTTTCAAGTGACAGCTGGTCTTTAAACTCAGTATCACACGTACAGATTAATCATTACCTGACCGCTCTCCTGGCTTCCAATCAGTTCCACTTTATTGACTTAGCCTGGGCTCAACAATGGTTTATTAATCTTGTCTCTGTGTCTACATAGCAGCCTTATTGTGATTAAATAGTTCCCCCTGTTTTATCAGCCAGGGTTAGTACTGTAAGGCATTAAGGACTTTGTTAGCTGGGGCTGCTTGTCTGCAGACTGGAACAAAGGTGAGATCGTTATGAGGGCTGGATCAAATTCCACTGTGTGGGAACTTTCTCATATGGAGAGGTTTGATAACAAGATGTTGTTGCATCCTGAGGAAAACATGGGAATGGACCTGGGACACTCTCAACACCCGTGAGTTGCTCATCCTGTGGGGTGCCATCAGAGACTGTGCTGCAGCCCAGCCAGGCTTGCAGGGCAGGGTTTTACCTGTGTGGCAGAGATACCTGCATGGCTCGAGGAAGCAAACATGTTTGGGAAAGTTGCTCCAGACCATTGCCCCAGAGCTTGTTCCTGGAAACAGATAATTCAAAACATTTGTCCTAAGGATGATTCGTGGGATAACCACAAGGATTTGTATCACAGGGCAAATATTTGAGGCGCATCCAGATCAGCTGTTACTGATGTTAGTGTTTTCAATCATCTTTCAGAGGAGTCCCTCAGGGGTGCCTGCACTGGGAAGCAACAGGAGGAAAGCTGGGGCATGAGGTGCAGAATGATGGCTAATCTGCCCTTTCCAGATGCAAGCCCCACTGCAAGCATGGATCTGAGAGCTGGGGACCATGATGCAGAACCTCCAAAGGTTTATTTTTAGAGAGGCAACCTGCATATGAGGAAAAAAAAGAGCCTATTATTAAAAGTAGAGGGAGTCAAAGAGCAGCTGTAAAAACTAAAACTTCCAACAATACAACAAACAGAAAATTACATTTCCCTTCATTGTGTGGAAGGAGCCAAGCTTCCAGCCAGCTGTGGAGGAAATAAGGAGTTTACATTATTTGCAGTGTCAGTGAGGACCAACATACAAATTTCCTGTCTGTCTCCCTCTACAAATTATCAAAACTTTGACAAAAACTTTATTTTCATTTTATTCCATTTTTCTGTTTCCGTGGGGAGAAGATGCACCCCGAGCAGTGCGGTCACAGACAGTGTAGCTGAGATAGTGCCATGGGAAACTGAGCAAACAGGAGACCAAAAGGAAAAGACAGAAATGGCTGTGATGCCAGAGAAATGCAGCTCTGCCCCTCACATTTCTGGGCCTAGACAGAGCAGCAGCTTGTGGGCATGTGTCGATGTCTGTGGTCTCACAGAACAGCATATGCCATTTACTCACAAACCCAAGCCCAAACATTTTACAACACGTGTCTTGCCATGCAGAAAATTACCTCCCCCAATGTTTGTTTTAAGTTTCAAAACACTGACATTAAACTTCAATTATTAAAAGAAAGGTGCCATATTCTGTCTTGATGCTCGCTTATTCAGTCTGTGTAAGCAGAAATCACAGCCCATGTGTGCCAGAGAGTTTTCCATGTCTTCCTGCACTGCAGCATTGGGTGTTTCAGCCAGCTGTGGGCAGAAATGAGCCCCACAAGGCTCTTGGCCCTGGGGGGCGGCTGGCGTTCCTGCTGCTTTCCCAGCTGTTTCCAGCATCCTGTGACTGAAGTTGCTGGGCAGGGAAAAAAGCAAACATGCAGAGTCAGCAAATTTCAAGTCAGGTGTATGTAAAATGAAGCAGTTGAAAGTCATTAGCAAACTGCTCAGCACGGCACAGGCTTCCTGAAGTATTCTGGGGGACAGGCAGGGGTGCAAGCAGACCCCAGGCAAAGGGCCCTGACTTTGCACTCTCTTTCAGTCATTCCCACCACAAATAAAACTAGTATTGCCAGCTCATCTTCCTGTCCAAAATTACAACTTTTATGTTCCTAATTTAAGGGCAGCTCCTGCCTGCCCTTTGCCTGTGTTTGAGGTATGCTGGCCGCTGGGTCTCTGGTCTTAGTGTTTTGGAATAAATAGCAGAGCAGTCAGCTGCCCTGTTCCAGGATAGTTGGAGTCATCAGGGAGCATTTCAGGTGACAGAGGGAGGAATAGTTCAAGCTTCTTCACTTGAGAGAAGGGAAAGAGCATGGAGGAACCTCCGAAAGAAAAGAGCTGGATTTCACCTTAAGTACTGCACTGCAAATTGACCTAACTCAACTGCTCTCACTTCTGTAGCCAAAGAGATTTTCTCCCCTGCCTGAGGAACTCTCTGTGCTTCCAGGAGTCCTCTTCCTCTGCTGTTGGGTGTTTGTGTATCTGTTGCCCTGTACAATGGGGGGCATTTTCCATGCACCTCCCAGGGCCACTCCGTATGGAGGTGGTGGGTGATGGCCAGGAGTAGAGGGGACAAGGGGCCAAGCTGAGGGACATGCCCTGGGAGGGTCTGGGAAGAGAGTGCACTAGAAAAAAGACAGAGGTCTGCTTTGGGAATGGCTATAGGGATTGTTGGCTCCAGGATCTCCCAAGCTGATTAACTTCTGGTGTGGAGCAGGCTCATGTGTTTACCTTCTCAGGAGATGAAAAACAGAGTGAGGTTTTGCAGAACTCAGATTCCCTGAATTTTTTTAAGATCTTGATTAATCATGAGGCATTTTGGCAGCCTCCTCAGATACTCCATCACCCTTATTTAATCAGTCACCGTCTGAGTGCTTACTCTGCCTGGTCTCAACCGGCAAGGTTTGACACCACAGGGGAATGGGTGGGCCTCAAGGTGCTGGTAAGGCAGGCAGCTGGCTCTGCTCAGGGTCTGTGCCAATATCTCCTTGGTTTCTGCAAGGGGGGACCTCATGACAAATGTCCTTACATGGATGAAGAACATAAAATAACCTTAATTTGTATTCTGTGCAGTCACAGTTGGTTTGTGGGGCTCAAGGAAATAAAAAGAACTAGACTTCATGGACTTGGAGGCAATCATCATTAAATCTGGGCAATTATGCCATCAGTATTACAACAGTGAGGTTGTGAAAGTGCTGCCAGATAGGTTATAAAAGTGGGTTTTCACAGTGTCCTTCTGTTCTCTGAGTGTCTCTGCTGTGAGAGGTGAATGGACAGGGAGGGACCCCTGAATTGTCTGTGACTCCATTAGCAGCTTAGTGCAGACCAGGATGGGCCTTTCCATTCAAAAGTCTCCATGTGTCGTGTTTTATGATCAGAGAGAGGCTGGGGAGGATGTGAACTGGATAACCTTTCAGGCAAATGGGAATGCACTCCAGCCATGCACTCGATGGATGTGGCACCACATCCAGCTAGTGCAAAGCAAGCCCCCCTTGACAGGCTTAGTGTGCAGGTATGGCCCCACAAGCACACTTCCCACTTTCCACTCTGAAATTTTGCTCACTGGGCACTGATACACAGCCAGTGCTGAACAGGTCAAAAAGACAGATACCCTTTTCCTGTCCCCTCTGCATGGTGGAGGGCTTGTTTAGTTCAAGAAGGTGCTGGGTGGTACCTCTTGTTAGCAAAACAGCTTTTCTTGTGTTTTACTGAGATGGCAAAGCTGCTTCTGTACACAGAAAGTACAAACATGATCTGCAGAACAATGTTTTTTCCCATACAAAATGGAAGCTGTGCTTCATTTTCCCTTCTAAGTATTTCCTTGTCTAAACCAGGAAAAATTAGCATTCTTCCTTCCAAAAAATGAATCCCAGGAATATGCATAGAGATGTCAGTTTACAGACCTTGAATAATAATATTGGCCACTGATTAGCCCAACAAAGTAAAACCAAGCACCATGGAAGAACAGCATGAGCATAAATTGGCACAAGAATAAAGATGAGAGCTTCTACAGTAAAGAAATGTCTTCAGTGTAGCAGCATTAAAAAATGTACAGTTCCCTGCTGTTTTCAAGTCCATTTGGATTTCTTGCATTTGGGAACATCAGGTTTCCATCATTACTGTGTACCCATTCCTTGATTTCCTCCTGTGATGATGACTGTGGCTGGTACATGCACAGCATCAGAAGTGTCATCTGTCTCTTCTTCAGTAACTGAAGCAGATTTTCCTACCAATCTTCTTTGTGCACCATCTGCCATGGGGGCATAGTCTTCTAATAACCTGGTTTTAGTCTTCTAATTACCTGGTTTTGCATTCACATCAAGAAGCTGATGAGCGGATTCCTTTCTGATATACGTGTTGAATACTGATTGGTGCTATACTTAGATGTTAAACAGAGTCAAAAGTGTAGAGTGAATAGCAATGTCTTAAGTCCTGAGCATTTCTATCAGAGGATGGAACATGGACTGGCTGAGAACAAGCAAAGCTCATGTGGGAATTGTTCAGCAAGTTGTGTGTGCAAGAAAGCTGTCAGCTGTCTTAATTGCGTCTTCCTCTGTCAGGCATTAGGTAGTCATATCTAACAGTAACTGTCATCAGATTTTGGGTGCACTATAACCATTCTTTCTGCAGTGATAAAACAATTTGTCCTTCATTCATTGTTTCATTGACATGAAAATAATAATGATGCAGTTGGTGAATAAGTAGCTGAGACAGTTGCAAGTTTTAAGCTAAATGGCATTTAGTTAGTTGGGAAAAAAAAGGCTTGTTCAGATAACCAAACATTCAGTCAAGTGCCATGCAGACAGCTTGAACTGAGTGTCCTGGGACCCCTTTTGCTCAAAATTCCTGAGCAACTGAAAAAGTAAACGACAATTTTCTTTAGAGATTTTCCTCAAGGAGGTATTTACTAGTTTAAAAAATATTAACGTTATTAGGGGAACATTAGAGGGAACATTGACCTCTAACTGGAACCAAATTATTATCCAAGAGAACACTCACATGCTCTGCTCCTTGAAACCCCATGTTTATTCTGCAGCTATCAGCAGTTGGAGAGGTACACGTGATGTGAAAGATGCTGAAGAGATGCTCACTCAGGTTTCCTGATCAGGCCTGTATCTGGGCCAGATAGATGTGTAGTGAGACTCCTTTTTGCCAAGAATCATACAACTGGCATTGATTTGTCCTGAAGAACTCTCAAGCTGCTAGGACAGACTGTCCACACATGAATTCAACAATGGCAGTGGAGGAAAATATTCCCCTTGTCTTACTTGTTGTTAGTTCCAGCTGTAGATTGCTCAGCAATTTTCCTGTGTCCATCTTTAGACCAGAGAAACATCAAAACTGTGCTCAGCCAATGCCCCTTAAAAATTCTGAAGAGCCAGTGGAAAACACCTAATGAATAACTTGTGCCTATGTGAATTTTGGGATTTTGATGCTGCCATTTTCCTCACACAGCTGGTGCACAGCACAGTAAGGGTAGAGAAACTCAAAGCAATGAGGACAAGAAGTAAGAAACAGACTATTCACTCCTCTTGCAGCTCCTGCTGCACAGATACCACTGTGTCCTCTGTTTAATGCCTGATGGTACTGCCATGCCTGCAGCAACCCAAGTTCCCTCATGTGCTGTACTATTACCTTCCATCTATCTGATGTGGTGAAATGATATGAGGAGAGAAGATGATTCTTAAGCCTTAAAAGACTGCAAATATCAATTGTAATACACCATCGGAAGTTTGGGACTTCCCTGTATCTTACCTTGAACCAGCTTTAGCTCTTCAGTCCCCAATTCCAATTTGTATCTTTATGGGAACAACTGTGATAAACCAGCACACCACAGTGGCTCTGCAGCTCTGATCTAGGTTTACACATCCAATAGGGGAATGGAGAAAGGGATTCTACTCCTGTTTTAAGTTCTTGGAAGGGTTTGGGCCATGCCACTGTGTGCAAGGGGAAAGTTTGCAGTAAAACAACAGATCCATGATTCCTGGATTCAACCACTTAATTAAGCAACTAGAGGCAGGATTCAGATCACAGATCAGAAGACTTGTGCCCACAGGTGTTCTAGGTGTCTAAGGCCCTCTATGGTCCTTAGTAATCAGGCCAATATACCAACTGAGTCGAGAGGCATTTCAACCAGGTGTCCAAATGGGATCACCAAAGGTTTTCCAACTCCTTTCATTGACCAGATCACCACTGACAGTAGGAGGATAGCAGACAGCCTCAGCTGTAGAGACACTGCTTTCAGGTGTTTGGCTCTCAGGGCTGAATTCCGCCCAGGAATTCACAGATGGATCCTTCTGCCTTTCATGGGCAGGCATCAAGAGGGGCTGGAGGCTGGAGCACACACTGGCCACCACGTAGTGTCCTGAGGCATGGCCATCCATTTCTCACAGCCCAGATTAGCTGTCCCTGTGCCTGCTGTTCCCCCAGCAGACTCGCAGTTACAAGCACCAGAGAGGTCATGTCACAGCGCAAGAGCAAGAATGAGAACATCAAAATCTGGACCTCAGGCTGTGGATAGGAACTGCAAAATTGCACCAAGAAAACTGGAAAAAAAGCAGGTGTCCTTTAAATTAATAAAACATGTCACCCACAATAAACAGAGAGCTTAATGCAGATTTGGATGCATCAAATAGAATAGAACTAGATGGAAAAATCAATTATGTGTTCTACAGAACTGAAATGGAGACCTGACTGGAAGTCTTCCAATGGAAAAATTTTTCTTGCAAAACACTGACTGTAGTTAATTGTCTTGAGGATACTTTCGGCCTTCAATTAATAAAAATCAACTGAAGAAAAAAAATGGAGATATAATTTTCATAACATTGAATATTTTTCTATTTGGACATCATCGGTCTTTTTCTTGGTATTATGAGCTATAACCTATTCCCAAAAGCTTATTTCAATCAAAGTCTTCATTTCTGTTAGTGTAAGATGTTTTAAGATGTTTTAACCATCTTGTATTTTTTCACTATTAGGATTCATTTGCAATATTCATTCTGGAATAAAAAAACCCTCAAAGAAGTAAAATGTTCTCTGCAAAGAAAACTCTAACTTTTGGATTAGCTGTTTACTTTCCTCCTGAAATATATTTACTTACTGGCTTTTCTTTTATTTATATTATAATATCTTCCAGCTTTTGAAATAAAAACACAATTGTTGACTAGGACATTCTTCTCACACCTTATAATATGTCTGCACAAGAATG
This sequence comes from Lycocorax pyrrhopterus obiensis, assembly GCA_014706295.1. NCBI lineage: Eukaryota > Metazoa > Chordata > Aves > Passeriformes > Paradisaeidae > Lycocorax > Lycocorax pyrrhopterus. The sequence continues at coordinate 15,374,423 of JACSVZ010000002.1, read as the reverse complement.
CAAGCAAATTTTGCACACTTTGATATATACCATGTTCCTAGAAATAGTTGTATGATAAACATGTGTCTAAGTAACTCAGATTTATAAAGTTCTGCCAGAAGGTTTGAAAAGCTCCATTATATTATTTATTGAATTTTTATTTTTTTTTCTTTCATTTGTTCATCCCTAAGACTCAGGCTGAAAATTTCCCCAATCTGTATGGAATCTTCATAAAGACAAGGAAAAGATTTACATTTTTAAATTTTTTTGTCTGGATTTTCTTTTTTTTATGGGAATAGGAATGAAAAAGTACACCCACAAGACCTGCACAGAACTTCTCTAACAGAGATTGGATATCTGTTAATAAAAAAATGGAGCAAATGACTGCTTGAGAGGTTCCAGGTGAGGGAAGAAAGACAAGAGGCCAAGGAGAACTGTCATTTCCTCAAGAAAGTCATGGCAAGAATGCAAGGATGAACATCCTAATTAGGGTGGTGACTAGCCTGGCTAAAACGGTGGCCTCGGGAGCTACAGGGAAACAAAAGTTATGGAAACTGTATCGTGTGAATTAAGTATAAAGTACGGAAACGTGAGGCACGGCTGAGGCAAGAGAAAGGCAAGAACAAACCAGGAACAAGAGGGCAGGATGGTGGTGACTTTGCAGCTGGCGGTGTCCTACAACGCTCAGGACACAGAGCTCACACAGAGAAGCGGCACATGCATCCGGCACACTGACACGGCTGACAGAACGCCCGGGCTCGGCACATGCAGGTCCTTCCGGAGGACACAGCAAAGAAAATCACAGCACGCATCAAGCAGCAGCTACCAGGTGACATCTAGAGGAAGAGGAATCCCTTTGATAGAAACACTGGTAGAAAGAAAAAGGCCAGAGAACGCCCTGCTTCACTGCTCAAAGATGTTGCAAGTGTTGGCAAAGGACTTAATTCATTGCGTATTTTTTGTATCAGTCTTTGCTGCAACCAGGTAACCAGTTAGTTAGTTCCATATTAAGGAAAAAGAGGCAAGGCTTTGTCTTTAGTAGTTATTTTTAATAGTCTCAATTTTTAAGAAGTCATTAGCAAGGAAGTAAATAGCACTCAGCACGGAATTGTCAGAAATAAAGTTATTTTCCCCCTGGGGTAAATAGGAGGCTTTGTGGAGGAGGGCAAGCAGCTGCATTTTAGCCAGGCACTGAAGGCTGTGTTTTGCCATTTTCATAAGCAGGGCATGGAAATGTGATGTTGATGGAGGGAGTGGACATCTTTGAGAGCAGGCTACACAAATATCTGTGAATACCCTTAGGGTGAAATTTTAGAAACCAGGGAAGAAATAAGGGATTGCTGGAGCATCTTCCCCTCTATTTTTCTGTGCTTCTGTGACTTCACATGCACAGAAATTATTATTATTTCTTGGGTTTGCATTCTGTTCTTGTTCTGCTTTGAATCCCACGCTGCTTTTTCTTGTCTAATTGACACTGAGTTCAGTGCCTGCTGAATTATATCAAAAGTGTTTCTTAGTTCCAAATGGCATGGAGATCTGACAGCCTCTTTTGCCAGAGGAGTTTCTTTCTTCTTTGAAGCCATTACATTCAATAACACAGGAGACATGACAAGGCAGAGAGGAGGAATTGCAAACAAGAGAAGCCAGACTCCACAGAATCCATAGCAAAGCTGACAACTGAACCCAAATCTCCTGGATCCCCAGAGAGTATCTCATGTGAATGACTATCCTATTAATCATGGGGGCAGGACAGGCTGTCATGAGCCACTGATGAGCCTCACATCAGCAGGTGCCATCTTCTCTCTTTCTCAAGTTAAGTGAGTACAGGAGCTATTGGGCTGAGTCTTAATTGTGAAAGCCCAGGAATTACTCCTGAGGCTCCAACATCCCAGTGAATGCAAAGTTTTGATCTCAGCATTGCAAGCTAATGAGCCTTTCAAAGCTCCCCTCAGGTTGTCAGAGCCACTCCCCAGCCACAGACTTAATTCTCTCTATACAGTCTGAAAAATGTAGTCTATTTAATATTCTACCCACAAGCTGGCTTAAGGCTACTTGAAGCCATTGTTTAGGGTTTTTTTCCGGTCTGTTAATTATACCTAAAATTGGCAAACTACCATTTCTGATGTAAAGCTACATGTGATGTGTCCCTAAGCCAAATCACAAACTATCTTAGCCTGGAAAGCTGGCAGCTAGCAGCCAAACACAGCAAAAACTGGGCTCTGAAGGTGTCCCCTGAGCATGTGTAGGCAGCAGCAAAGACAAAGTGTGGAGATGCCAAAAGGGCAGATCCTGCAGCACTTGTTCAGTTTTAATGGCAATCCTTTGCTCAGGCAAAACTCTTATTTGTTTTAGGGAAGGGCTTTGGAGTGTGGATTTGCAGTGCTTGTAGGCAGAGGACTCCCCAGGGAAAGATCCTCTCTGTGCCACCTATTTATGATGGAGATGCTAATACGAGGTTGTGCTGCTGCTCACCCCACCGTGTGGTGCAGGTGAGAATCCCTGGGATGCCAGGGACAGCCAGCAGCAGGGGCACCTCCGACAGCCCAGCGATGCCTGTGCGAAGCGGAGCCGGGCTCAGGAGAACCCCGGCCAGGGAAGGTGCTGCCCTGGCTGCGTGACACACACACACACAGAGCACAACGTGGGGGAAAACGGTGCTGAGCTGAGCCCTCGGCACGCCTCCCCTCACACCCTGCACCCTCAGCATCACTGCTTTGGGGAGGCCAGAGGACCTGGCAGGAGACAGCTGGTCCCAGGGAAACCCAGCTCACGCAGGAGAGCTGTCCCCACAGGAAGCAGGATCTGCTCACGAGGGCTACCTGCCTCTGCACATTCAAATTAAAATGCAAACAAGGCTCCCAAACGCCGGGCAGAGCCTTGACCTCCTGCTATTCGTGAATCCCAGCCTGAGGTGACAGAGAGTTTTCACTCAGTGCTGTCCTGCATCCCCTGCATCCACAGGGATGGATCAAGAGAAGGCCACCACCACAGCAGGTCCCTGGTAGTCATGTTCACTGTGGTCAGGGGAGCCAGAAGAGAGGAAAAGGGCAAGGACTCAGAGCTGGCCATGAGGACAGCTCAAGGGAAGGACACCTCCAAGAATCTGCTCTGAATTAATGAATTTTCCTGGGAAACCACCACATGTGGCTACCAAGGCCTTACCCATGGGAGACAAACAGCCATGTCTCTCCTCCCAGGGGTGGCAAATCTCCAGCAAAATCCACACGGATGCTTGTGAGCCTTTCTCTTGCAGCCCACACCAGGAGGGACAGCTCAGGCCTAAGCAGCCATGACTTTTAGTTGCTGCAATGAGAACTCAGAATGGAAAAAATCTAACCAGAATGGAATAAAAAATATTTTCATTTTGCAAAGTCTGAGGTGAATATTTTTTTACTTTTTTGCAATTTGTGGAATGTTTTTGAAGTATTTCATCTTTCTGGTAGTTTAGCTTTTGGTTTCTTATTTGCTGCCAAATAAAATAGACCAAGTGGTGGCCATAGAGTAGCACTTTTCCCCACTTTTTAACTTTTCCCCTTGTTACCCGCAGCTTTCAAGACATTATAAAAATGTGGAAGTTCTGAAAAATTACAGAGTGGCAGAAAGAAAATTGAAAGAACAGTGATGAGTGGGGAGAAGAACAGGGGTTATTCAAGAAAAAAAGATCAATGGGTTCTCATCTGGCAAACGGGTGTTTTCTCAGGAATCTGGACAGACTGAATGGCAATCACAGGGCCACCCTCACACAGTTTGTGCAGCCTCTGACTCCACTGTCAGTTCTGCTGTACAGAGGCATGAAATTATTTTGTGGCACAACATTTGTTCTTTAATTACAAGTGCATTTCATGCCATGTATCAAAGAAATCTGAGGCAACTTAATTTAGCCAATTGGTCTGAGATCAGGGCTAGTGACGTCTCTGATATAAACATTTCAGAGCCTGTGCAATCCATTTCCATCTTTGCACAAATAAACCTCTCTCTTCTGTAAAATTTTGCACACAGAAAGAAAATTGGCTAGAGCAAATCCCTTGGTAGAAAGGCTGCTTTCTGCAGCTACTCACAAGAGATATTTTACAAGCAAATCTATAAACTTGTGTGAAACAATGCTCCAGCCCCACCAACAAGACGGGGTGAGCTGGCTGGCTATTGAGCAGTGGCAAATTGATGTGCAGGGGAATGGCTAGGTCAGCAGCACCCAGCGTAGTGGCAGTGCCATTCTGGGTGGTCCCTGGTGGGATTGGGGACATGGCTGGGCAGGCATTGCTGGAGGGCTCACAGGGGACTGGGCAGCCCGGCAGTGCAAAGCTGCTTTCCCAATTTGGCAGCTGTGACTGGGCTCAGGCTCAGGTCCAGCTCCATGCTGTGGTAGTAAAATTGCAAATATAACAGAAGTACAGAATTTAACAAAAAAAATGTTACCTTTTCCTTTCCACCTTAACAAATTACTCGACAGAATGTTTTATTTGTAGAGAATAATAGAAACTTGACCACTGCTTTATACTAAAAACTTGTAATTCCCATGTCACCCTTTCATGATGCAGGATTGAATCCACCGTGACCTGGCAAACAGCAAGGGAGGGAGAGAGGAAAGACATGACAAAGGTGTCCACATATTTGAGCATTTACCTCTTACTGAATGCATCTGGAGCAGCAGTGTTGCTCAGAAATAAAATAATGTAAGAGAATTTACAGGGCAACATCTGTTTTAGTGTCAGAATTCATTAGTGAAGAAAAGGGAAACACAGGTACACCAGGGGGATTTGGAAAATCGGAGATTACAAGCAAATGTGTCATTCAGCATCCACTATTTTCTGTTTCTTGCAACTTTGCTTGACAGATGAAAAGAACTGGAGTCCAGCTAAAGAGTGTATGTGAGGCTTAGAAGTACTATGGTACTCATTATCCTTCATGGAATCCTCTTTAATGATTTGTTCTGTGGCCACATACAGGATCACAAATGCAATAAAAGTGGGAAATACTGAGTTAAAGCAATGTCTGGCATGGTGATGTCATCTATACAATAAACAAATGTCAATGTGGAGCTGTAAATAATCTCTTTATCCTAATCTTGAGTTGATCCAATACCAGATGTATACACACTTCATGAAAATTCCTTAGCTTTGAAGAAAGAGGACAATAACCTGTAACATAAAGTTGTAGGAATATCTGTGCATGTGTGTGTTTCCTCTGGGTAGTATATATTACAGCAAGAGGGCACAGGGCCGTTGTCTTTCCTGCAGTCGATGTCTCTGTGCCAAGCATGACACACTCCTGTGAGCATGCAGACCACGAGGATCACTCTGGGCTGGTAAAGACCTCCCCAGTGACACGCAGGTCCTTATAAGCACAGAAAAATCTTTATGAGGAGTATCTCATTTATGAGAGAGATCTGAGCACACCTGAGCTTTCCCTCTCCAATGCAAAGTGAAGTACATTGTGATGAAACATCACGTAAACATACATCTGTGCTGAAATACCAGTCTTGGGCAGCTAAATCCATCATTTTGTTCCAGACCTCTTTTTAATGCTGCTTATAGGAGACACTTCTGTCCAACAGGAGCTTTTACATTGTAATGATTGCATTTAAAAAATAAAAAAAATCCATTTCATCAGTCGAGCAGTATCTTGGGGCTGACTCAAGCCAATGAGAATCTTTCCATTGACGTCACTAAGCTTTTATCCAGGCTCTTAATCTGCAATCTATCAACCCTTAATATTATTCTATGCAGAGCTCCATGCCTTCGTTTGGTGATAGAAAAAGATGAGACCAAACACTCGTCCCAGCTACCAGTGCTGGCAAATGAGCCCGGGTCATGGTTACACTTCCAGAGGGCCTCAGTCAGGAGTTACCCCGAAATGCACTGTTTTGCCTTTTCTCCCTTGTGTACATTCCTCCAGCTTCATGTTTTGGCTTTCACGCTACACTGGACTGCTCCTGCTGATCTAAGCTGGAGAGCCCAGTCCTGCGGCATCCCGAGTGCTGCTGAGGACAGCCAACCTGAGCCATGGGCTGTCTCCAGGGGCAGGCAGTGTGTCCCAAAAGCAGGCTCTGGGATGTTAAATCCTCCTGAAGCAGCATAAGGTATTTACTAGTGGTGCTGAGATGCTGCATGAGATTGTCAGCAGGAAAAAAGGCATAAAACCCCTAATCTTCCCTGGCCTCTCCCAGCAATGCATTCAGTACACCTCATTTGACCTATCCATCTCCAATGGCCACGGCTGCATTTCCTCTGTGCATGCTGCCAGAATAAGGAACATCTAGGGGTCCTGATGACAGGGACTTTATCTCTTGCTATGTTCTGGTGGTCTTTCTGGTATACTTTCATCATGTCTTTTTTTAGAGGAAGGGGAATGGGGCCCTGGCCTACTCCTGCAGGCACAGTGGCACAGGACGATATACAGCTCAATGAACCACCACTCACCCCCCAGGACTATGATGTGTCTGTAATGGGTGAAACAATTTCCCTCATTTAGCAGCAGAAAAGAACGGGCAAAAAGGAAGAATGAAAACGCAGGGCGTTATCAGAGGTGCCTGAAACATGGTCTGTGTAAACTGGACGTTGAGAGGTTACCTGGAAGAGGAGTGACAGAAGGGAAGGCTGCACACCAGAAATAAGTTCAAACACAGGCAGGTGGAAAAATGCACAACAGTGACTGCAGAGGTGCCAGAGGTGGTGAGGTCCTGGGTGGGAATGGTGACTTGCTTCTTCCTATTGCAAGTCTGTCACTTACATTTGGAAATCATGCAACGAAGCCTTGGCTGTATTTGCTTCAGTGCCCAGTTGCCCCTGAAAGAATAAAAATTAATCAGCAACCCCGTGAAGCCAGACAGCAGGGAGAATGGTTTTAACTTTCAAGGACAGGGAATTCAGGATAGCTCTTGGGGCTAAGGACAGCAGAGCTACAAGTACCCACCTATACCCAAAAGTGTCAGAGTCTTTGCCCAGTCATAAACTGGAGGCCAAATGGACAGATTTAGAGGAATACAGAGCACCCAAACAGAAACTGCAGGTCCAGAGCATGTCCACATGTCTAAAGTAGACCAGGAGCAGAGGAGGAATCACTTCAATGTCTCTCAAATTTGGTCTCACAGATCTTATCCATGCTGATTCCATAACTCATGCCCTGGATTGAGGAGTGAAGTGTGCAGTCAGACAGGAAAGGAAGCTGTCATGGACAGAGGGGTGCAGGGCTCAGGGCTGGCCTGCTCTGCTAGCAGACTTTCTCTCCGACCAGGGGGCACCCACTGCCCAGGATTGGTTTTGTGGACTTGAGAGGTGGGAGAGCCCCAAGGGCTGCACTGAGGGTCAGGGAGAAAGGAGAGGAGCAGCCAAGTTCAGAATCATGCTTGAGCTGCGACACATCTGAGTGAGAATAAAGATGGTCAGGGATCTCTCACAGGAGGTTTGTATAGTAAAGAACCTTACTGTATCAGTAGCTTCATTGCAATGCTAAAGATTAAATACTTGCCACTTAAGACTTAATTTGAGGTGAAGCCATAAATTTTTCTCCTCTCTCATCATTCATCTTTTCTGGGAAGATAAAAGCAGATACAAGTCACAGCTGGAAAATGAGGAGTAATTGATGGAGCAGCCAGAGGGCTTTGTTGTAGCCACATTCATTTTGTGCTTGTGAATTATGCCAACAACAGCAAATAGATTTACACACATTAGTAGCACCTTCAGGATAATCTCTTGCTGTGTAAAATATGTGCACGTACCCTGATACTACAGATTCTGCAAAGATGTGCTTTATCAACAACATGGAACTTTGTTTCTGAATTAATGCTGAATATTCCAGGTGTTCTATAAGACTGAAGGCCTTTGCACTATAAATCACTGGAGAGCAATAATTGTAGCCTTTCACAATGAGAAAGCTTGTTCTGGGAAATCTTTCCCTCTCGAAGGCCCCCTCTTGACTTTGAGTAGTTTGGGCTTGCAGGTCTCCCTAATTTTCTAGGCTGGAATTACAGAAAAAAACATAAAAACCACGTCTCTGTCTTCAATATTTGTCCCAAGTGTGAATATAATATAACACTAGGGCAATGATTCTTGGCCAGAGGGTGGGGCGAGACCTTTCCTTTTGCGACTTAGGGCCACAGGAAATTAAAAAGTTTAAGCAGAGAAGGGACAAAATAGGGTATGCGTAACCTTGTTTCTTGCATTGCTCCTCTCTGGCCTCAGGGGACCTGCTGATAGCCTGACTCTGTCACAAGGTTCCTGCCATTTCAGGTGTCCTTGGAGTCCTACCATCTGGACATACAAGAAATGCAAATGTCAGTTCACAAGACACAATTTTCTTCCTCTGAACACAGCAGGAAAAAACCTACCTGGAAAATCTGAAATTAATGTAATTAATGACTCTCAGAAATTGAGAGGAAAAGTATGCAAAGTAAGTAATTGTACAAAATATCATGATGTTTAAATTGAATTGTTTGTGTCTGATTGAACAGCCTGTGTTCAGAGGTGTACCAGTCCTACCGCCAGAGAGGCCAGCCTTTCTTCAGCATTGTAAAACTATTAAAAATAGATGATACCCTGACTTTCCAACCTATTAATGCTGCTTGGCCAAGTTCAGTTGAATGAATCTGATAAGTAAACAGCTGCAAAGTGGTGCTGGTTGAGTTGGAGCCCAAAATCTCTCTGCCATGCAAACCAGAGCTCCATCATAGAAGAAGGAGAGGGATCACAATCTGCCTGGGAGATGCAGGAGGGTTGGGTGGACTCCGAGCAGCCTGGCGCAGGAGGAAGGCTGCGCTGCCCGTGCTGAACCTGCCACCCTCGGCTGCATTAGCAACAGCAATTGCTGGGGTCAGAAGCACCGTGCAAAAGATTCTGAGGAAAATCATTGCTGAGGCTCTGCAGAAAACTGCCTTGTTTCTGACTCACTGACTAACTAGAAAACGAAGAATTAAAAAGTAATCATCTATCTGGGTCAAATGAAGGAGGAGGATTACGACGCAGTGTCCGGGGCCCAGAGGTACCTGGACAAGCATTTCTGCAGTGGGGATTAGCACAGCTGGGCTCATGAGCTGAGTTTCCAGCTGTTTTGCTTCCCCCATCTCTGGCCCCCCCAGGCTGAGACACCTGCAGTAAGCTCTTGGAGCACTGTGGCCAAGCGCCCTGGCTCCCAGGGGGCTTCTGCCTCTGGGCAGAGGAGCCCACCAGCCTGGGGCAAACTACAATTCATTTTGACCCTAAAACTGATGGCAGGGAGAGAGACAAGCCTTTTAACTGGTCCTGTCCAGCCTTTTGTTCCCAGCCATCAGAAGGTGAATTAAGGAGGATTGGGGTTGCGCTGTTATTGTTCCAGATAAATGCTACTGACGTCTGGGCACTCTCGGCTGGCAGTTCTTTTGGATTTCTATTACATTTGCATATTTTAAGCTCAAGAAAAACAACTGACGTCACAGGCTGGGTACTTTCAGCAAATCCTAGGGAAGAAAACTAACCAAAACCAAACCAAAACCAACACAGAACTGTCTAATAAAGGTGCCCTTAGAAGACTGCTATCTCAGCGTGCTGCCCACTGGCCCTGGGCAAGGAGGGGCACACTGAGATGGACATTGGCACCAGTCTGGCAGGGAAAGCTGGGTCACACCTGCAAAACCGTGCAGCTCCTGTGGGGCTGCAACCAGGGGACACTTGATGAGCCTCTCCAAGCTGTGTCTTAGATGAGCTCTCGGTCCGGCCTCTGCAGGCCCCGCACTTTGCAAAGGCATGCTATAAACTCAGCGAGCATGTCAGCACGGCCTGAAGGCAACCAGCAGGGAAACAACCCCAGGTCTGGCTTTTTCACTCTTTCTAAATATATGGGCAGTGACAGGTGTAAAATTACACCAACCAAGCAATAACTCAGACCTGTTTGAGTGCCAATTATGTGTCTTTTTACAACATTGGGCCTCTGCCTGAACACATCATTTAGGAGAAAAATATGTTGTAAAAGTGTATTCACTCTAAAGAATGCTATAAAAAATGATTCTTAATATTGGTCTCACTTGTTTAATCTTCAATCTTTTCCTCTGCTCCTCCCCCATCTGGGGATAAAGGAGCTCTGGATGCCCTGTGTTTCATGCACAATCTTGTAGGGTTAGCAAATAGGCCATCAAAAATAAATATACATAAATCTTCGCCATGTATGGTCTCCAGACAGGGAAAATGGCTCACAAAACCCAGAAAGATGACCACCCATAAAAAAATGCTGGACACTATTATTTTGATGGCAGGGACTCAAGCTGCACAGCGCACGGCACTGTTTACAGAAAAGTCTGCTGATTGAATACGCTGGCTTGGCAGGCAGAGCTGTGCCCAAGGCACAGGGTCAGGCTGGATTATGGACTGGTGCTGCTGATTGACACCAGAACTAAGAGTTTAGCCTATCTTATTTGGTTAATATCAACTAAAAATTAGGTGTAGATGGTGGGATCCTGCCTCTGAAACATACGAGTGTGGGTACTGTCCTTTGCTGACAGGAATGCTTTATAGGGGAACTCACTTGCCCACTTTGTGGGTGGAACCACTGCCTGCTCTGAGGCCTGGGGGACTTCCGTGGGCGATTAACAAAACTCTTGCACGGAAGAAGGCTCAAAGAAGATAGGCAAGGATGACATGCTCATGAAGCTCAGAAAACCACACAGGAAGTGACCACAGCTGTAGTACAGGAAGCTGTAACACAAAGAGGACCAGAGGGTGGCCTACGTTTTAGATAAACAGCTGTAACTGTTGAGTGGGTCAACTGACTGTGAAAATGGCCTTTCCTAAAATGATTAACAGGTAGTATTGTCTTCCTGAGCCAGCCACACCAGCATGGGGGAAACTTCTTCGTGGTTCAGCCGCACATAAGAGTCTAAAAGCCAAAAAAACGGACCCTGAAGAGAGCAATGGGTCCGAGCTGCTCTCAGCCATTAATGGGAATCATGTTTGTATTGCAATCCACTGTATATCCAACTTGCTTTATTGTGTTTGCCTTGTGATTTCAGGACATTGCTGTATCGATCTGTTACATCACAATCCCATGCAATGGCAAACACCTACTAATAAGTAAATTTGATACTAAACATCAAACCCTTCTTGAGTGAAACATCTGAAAGAACTTGGCCAGAGGATATTTGAGTCATGATAATTCCACACGTTACCCTCCCCAGGAGACAGGCTTAGGAACTGATTTCCCAAACCCTTTGGAACACGTTACTCCTGTCAGTAAAGCTGACTGCATATTCCTGTAGACTGTATCACACTTGGTATCACTGCAGTTTCCAATATTTCCCTGTAATTTCCCAGCCTGCAGATGATTAAGGGAGCTAACATGAAACCACAACTTCTTTGCAAACTTTCCAAAGCACTGCAAAAGCCTTTAGAAACCCTCTCACCTTCATGCTCCTAACTTTCTATCCAGGCTCTTCTTCCCCATTTCCTTGGGTTGCTCACAATCACTGATGGGACTCAAGTGAGTAGAAAAATCACGTGCTTATTATTATTCATATTCTGTACTGCTGAAGGGGGAAGGCTGAGCCCATATTCTTGAACAGAAGCATGCAGAATGATTCAAAGCATGCCCGTGCTTTTATTTACATATTTATAATTATATTACACACAATAACAACATCTTATAGTGTGGTATTATAATGGTAAAATATTTGAATATTTTTTATTATAACATGTTGTGGTATATTTTTATATTTAAATGTGTAAGCTTATATTGTTTAGCCAACCAGTGTAAATACAAGACTAGAACCCAGAAGCCCTAAACTAGCTGAAATGTGTCAGATGAATGTGGTAGAGCTTTGTCTTGTGGCACAGACATATTTATAAGGAATCGTTTGAGACATGCAGTTACTCTGCTGATAGACAGTTTTCTTTTGCTGACACTGTATTCCTCAGTCTGCAGAAGCTGTTTCTTTCCTTACAAGTCCTGCTTTAATAACACCTCAAGCCATTTAAAATTCCACACTGCAAGCACAGTCAAGGGGTGTAGAGCAGTGTGGAAGTCAGGGTGAGGAGAAGGCAGCCAAGTCTGTGGCTCACACAGTTGTTCCTGTGCACAGCTACAACGAGAGGCACCCCTTTTGGTAAGGGAGCCACAGAGCAAGGCTCAAGGGCTACAGGTTCCCATGTGCGGCAGAAAATGCACATTTGTTAGCATGCAGAAACAATCTGCACCAAGCCTCAGACACATATTCCCTGGGCTGCTGGCTTCTGCTAGCTCCTTTTAAACTGAGGTGTCTTGCTGTAGGGTTTTTGCATGTGAATTCATGATAAAGCCTGAGGTACCTGCTCCACTTTGACCTTCTCAGTATCCTCCTGGCCTGGGGCTGCCTTTACCCTTTCTTAATTTACTCCCGAAGTCCCAGTTCACAGCAACCTCATTTCAGCTGGAGATAAGAAGATGCTTCCAAACTCTTGAGCATTTCTGAGCATCATCACAACCCTTCCTTCCCTCCCACTGCTGTCACCAAAGACTGAACTAGAAGTTATCTTTTTAGGCCCATTTATATTTCAAACTTGGATCAATGTAAACAACAAAGCTAAAACAGACTCAGTGGAGCAATCAGGCATTGAAAGATGTTACCTTTTTCCATGTGAGGAACCCAGCTGTGAGGCTTATTTCTCTCCCAGGCATTGCAGAGGGAAGTGGGAGAGAGCTGGGGTCTTCTGGGTTTGGGACATTTAGAGTTCCCAGGACTCCGTCAGGTTCAGATGTAGCAAATGGGTGGACAGTGGTATTGAGTATCTTTTAGAAACATAAAGAAATACAGTCAGCGTAATGGTCCAGTGGTTCTGAGGCAGTCAGCAATTAAAAGCCCCCTGGGGGAAAGCCTGTGGTAATTGGTTTATAGAACTGATCAAACTGGGAGCAACATCAAAAACCAGATTACGAGAAGGAAGGAAAGTGCACTTGTGAAAGGAGATTTTAATTACTATAAGAGGGCAACAAAAAGGCTGCAATAGCTGCCTGCCTTGCCTGTCTTACCTGTCTGCCTTGGAAAGGCCAAATCCTGCAAACACATCGCCACAGATATGTTCTGTAGGATGTCCTGGCATCTGCTTGGATCTATTTGCAGAATACCTGATGAAATAATCATGTGTTTCAGGTCTGTAGAGAATACTGGCATTAGAGACAGTACAAACTAAAATGCCTTTTATTCAAAAGGGTTTGTTTGCCTTGTTAGTGAGATTGGACCAGCAGATGGTAAATACCAGCTTGTAATACAGTATAATGCAGTTTGCGGCAGAAAAATGTAACATAATTTAATGTGAGAGTAAGGAACCAATCAGTCAGAGCAATGAGCAGGGAAGGGATTGAGAGTATTATGGAAAAATCATTGAAACCGTGAGGCCAGAACACAGCTGCAGTAATAAAGTCTGTCATAAAGTGGAAGGGACTATAAGAGGGGACTTAGTGTAGATGGTATTAGTCAGAGCCCCATCTGCTCTTACCCCACACCATGTAAGGGAGATGTTAATGGCTCAGAGGGGCACAGGCAGCTCAGGCTGAGGGCACCTATTTTACTACCAGGTTTATGGGGAGGAGGTGGCCTACATGGAGGTTCCAGAATTGCACGGGATGCTCTCCTACAACAGACAGGGAAGTAGGAATGGAGCTGAACCCAGGTTTGTAGCTGCCGGGTCTTCAAGTCGCTACATAGAGAAAATTTCTTGTATTCTTTGTATGCTTTCTGTTTAATTGCAAATAAGGCCCAAAAAGATGTTTCATTATTTGTGTGATCAGCTTGCAAACCTGGACTATCCCTGGTGCCTGGATGTCAAGCAAGCATTTTACGAAGGCCCACCGGTTAGCAAGCTTACCTTTCCTTAAACCCACCTGCCCCCAACGAACCTTTCCAGAGAAAACAAACAGCTTCTTCCAATCCCACAAAACCTGGGTTAGATTTCTCAAGTGAAATATTGTAATATCACTGAATTATTTAATACCATTATTCTGATTCTTTTGGCAAAGTTCTGTCTCAGACAATCATGGTTTTCTGGTTTGTTAAGCAAAAAGACTCACTTTAGATGCGAAAGTCAAGCTGAGGTTCCCCTCTTTGTGTCTTATGCCCAGCCCCAAACAGCCTGACACCAGGCTATGCCACATTACCCCTGTGTGGTTCACGTCATTGTACCCGTCCACACCGGGCACCCTCTTTGTCTTCTGTGGGATTGCTGAGTGATGAATGAGTGTAGAATCTGACTGAGCAGGAATTAATGAAGTTTAATACTGTCTTTGGCCAGACACGGTGACCACCACTTGATAGCTGAAGAAACGATTACATTCCACAAGAAACCATATAATTAAACCTACAGGAACCTCCACATCAAACACAAGTATGTGTCACTACCACAGATGAAAGTACACATGAGGCAAGGAAGGGGGGAGAGTTTTTACTGCCTCTCTTTTACAAAGGCTTATGTGTTTGAGAAAGAGGCTGTGCAGCCAAGGGGAGCTAGCAGAGAAGATGTAAAAGAAGCCCTCAAAAAACCCCATCCCAATAGTGCGGTATAAAAAGCTCTGCAAGAAATAAAGGATGTCTGACTGGGTTAGAAGTGTAAAACAAGAGATTATCCCCTTTTGTCTGTTTTTTCCTGTGATTTGTGACCAGTGCATACCCTTAGTGCATTAACAGATGTGTACCAAAAGGCCTTTTTTCATTGCCACTTTTCCTTTTAAAGGAAATAGTCCACTATTCCTCATTTGACTAAAAGCTTAGGGTTAAAAGGGAAGAGCAGTACTGCTGTTGCCTGAGATTCAAGAGTGCAAATCAGCGTCTCCACCATCAACACAAAAAAGGAGCATGTGAGAAAAGTTCTTGCCATTGAAGTCACTAGACCGGTATTCTGATTTCACACATGGAATATATCTGTTAAAGAAGCAGATGCCAATTTTATACAGGCAGTCTTTAGAGAAAAACCACACTTTAAATAATGAGGGAGTGGGGAAGTGCATCAAAGGTTGGAATGAAACTTCATGTTACCATGAATAAAGGCTAGCAGGGCTCTGGATGCATTCAGAACTGAATCTTTGTGATATTCTCACAAATAAGTTAAGTGAGCGTGATGGAATTTTGCACACATTAATTCACTTCCCACAAACACAGAAACACAAGGCATCCCTAACCCTCTTTCTCTCCTGGACCCGAGCCCAGTCACCCAAGCTCACGTCCTGGTTGTGTGTCAAACAGCACAACCTCAGAGCCACTCTTGGCCCAGCTCCCCCCTTTGCCTGCGTGTTCAGCACCCCTGGTGACACGGAGCCCGCTGCAGCTCCTGTGGCATCAGGGCCATCACAACCAGCCAGCCCCCACAAGGGGGGGCCTGAAAGGGCCCAGCCAGCCCCCACAGGCAGGAGGAGCGCTGGATGTCAGCACTGCAGTAAAGCTGGGGGCAGGACTGGAAGTAGTGCCACAGCTACAAAAACTTCTTCTGGGCCTTCTGACCATGGAATCTGCAGTCCACCTTTTGTACATCCAAAGTGCACAGGGGTTTGGGCATGAGGGACGGATCTAGTTATGACATCTGCATGCTGGAAGGATGCCTCCCTTCCCACCTCATGCTGCCTGAGTATACAGCAGGCTCATTCTCTCTCCTCACTAACCAGAAGGAATCCATGGGTGTCGGCACTGAAGCTCATTACAGCTGTCAGAGGCAGCAGAGGTGGTCTTTCTGTGAGCAGTTAGATCAGTTTAGCTCTGTTCTACCCCCAGCACATCATCATGTCCTCATCAGATATCCAACAACAACGTGGCTTAAAAGGGATCCCTACAGAAGTGGCAGACTTTAAGGGACTTTTATTTTTATCAATGTACTATGGGATAATTACTCCAAACTATTTCAAATGAAGTTAAGAAAAATACCTCCACTCTTTATTTTAACCTCAGTTGCTAATTTGTAGCAGTTCTTGGATCAATTGATTCTTGTGAGCTGTAACAATCTTTGATCCAGCATAGGTCCTTTCCTAAGGAGGCTCCAAGAAGAAGCCCAACTCATTCCAGGACCAAACAAAAAGCTATGCTCTGAAACACCATTACATTCAGACTCATTTTGAAACATCTGCATAATCCAAGTACAGATCAAAGCCTGGATGCCTGAAAATGTTCCCCTGACGATGAATGTAGGATTACAGTGGCTCCATACATCACACAACAGGTGGTAGGATACTGAAGGATCATATTTCAGGAATCACTTAGGTTATATGCCAGGAGGAATTTCACACATGAAACGGATCAATCAAAAGCAGTCTTGAGCTCCACTTTGAGCAATGTAGAAACCTCTTGGTCCTCACCTGGCTGCTGCTGCTGCAGGTCATTGCTGGAAGGGCCTCTGGAGCCAGGACCGGGGCCTCGGTGCTGGGCTCTTGGGCTGTACTGCTGGCAGGGCAGGGACATGGCTCTGGATCAAAGCAGCCCAAGCTCATCTGGGCAAAGCACTTGAGTCAAGGAGCTCTCAGGGACAGCCTGACCTTGTAGTCAGACCTTATCTTTTATCATCCCAAGATACGGCCCTTATCTTGGGGTGCTGTGCTGACTGATCTGCAAGTTACAACAGTTAAGGTAATTAAATTCTTTCTTGTCAGTAAATTTGAGACACCTTTAGGATGTTGCTTTCAATGATGACAAAGGTAGTAGTTACTGTTCATGAAGCCAAGGTTGGTAACAAGCTACACTGTAAGGAATGTTCCACTTTGGGGACAAATTTTCAGGGAATGTTCAAAAAAGAATGGTTTTCTTTATGTTGGACAGAAATTCCAGTGCCATCTCAGTGCATATAACTGCAGATCCATATATACATATGTTAATGCACATGCATAAAAATAAATTATATATATATATACAGCACTTAGTTATATATTTGCAATTATTTATAAAATGCTTTTCCCACTAGACCAGTGCAAAAGATAATGCTCTTTGCATTGCATTTGCTTTAACTTTCACAACAGAAGGATGAAAAATAATTTTCTTTAGAATTTGGGTATGCTTTGGAGGCTTGTTTAAGCTGCCTTTTGTGGCCCAGCCAGCTGCTGGAAATGGGGTTCTGTCAGACACAGGATGTTAAAGGGCACTGTCCTCATCAATGACAATCCCAGCACAATACCCTAGAGAACAATGGAAAAGCATTGTACTGCATAAGCATAAAGCCAGTATAAGTAGATTTAATGGGATCTTCCCCTGGCCTGAATACATATCCTTCATCATGTGCTGTAAACAAAATGCAATCTATTTACTTTACCTAAATCTTATCAAGGAGTTTGCAGTGAAGATGTGGCCACTCCATGTAGAAATCATAGATGAAGAAATTGTCTTCTCCCAGAAAACAGGCAAAGGAAAGTTTATGTCCTTCCTTACTTTGATGGGATGGCTCTGCCCTGCAGCTGACCTCCTGCACTCATCTGTCGTCGGGAAGCAACATTGATGTGTACCTGCATCTCTTTGGGAAGCAACTGTGAATGTTACTCACTATTGCCAGGTGAATAAATGCAGGTTTAGGAACCCAGGCTTAAAAACCGGCCTTGGCACTGCATGTTACTTCAGTTAGAAACAAGAACTTGGTGTCATTAAAAAGGAATAAAACACAGGGATGTTCACAAAGTAACACCTTCCAGTAGTTGAGAAAAATGTGTTGGCTCCCAGCCAGTGTCACTCACTCTGAAGCATTTTCAAAATAAAGGGCCATTCATTTAAAAGTATTGCTCAAGAGCAAAGCAGTGAAGGTGAAGAGTCAGAATCCCCTTTGTGCCGGGGCAGTGGTCTGGGAACATCCTGCCTCCCCTCCTCAGTGCTACCAGCTGCAGTCCCTTGGTCAGAGGGGACAGTACAACACCACAGTGCTCTGAGGTGCAATGCCCTGCAAGTCAGGCCCAGGAACCCGCAGCCTAAACAGCCCTGCTTTTTTCAGTGTGATGTAAACCAAAGTGAATTCCAGAGGGAACTGCAAAGCACCAATTTTGACTGAATGTTACACTGCCTGTGATTTTCTGCTTTGTATTTTCGGACAGAAATTATTCATACTAGGGCAACATCCAACAGACTGATTTATTTGTAAAATTTCATACAAATGATTACATATTAGATAAACACAATTATCTCTCAACTAGCTTATAAATAGATATCTCAGTTACTGCACTGCATTCCAGGCCCCAGGGACAGCCTTAACTAGCCGATATGGACAACCCTATTAGGAAAAGGTTTTGCCATGGTCCTGACTGTGATTTCACTTCATTTGAAGAACTTTTTTGCCAGCTTATTCTTGAGAAATAAATGCAAAAAAAATTTGTATTTGAAACAGAAAAAGAACAAGGCAGGGGAGGTGGGCAAAGAGGGAGGAAGGTGGGGGGGGATTGAGAGAGAAAGGAAGGGAGAGAGGGAGGAAACAGGATTATTAGATATTCACCCTTTATTTCCGTAAGTAATTCATGAGCAACAAATTTAACCATAAAAACGTCATTGGAACAGATTTTGGGAAACAGACCCCTACCTAACAGCAGTCCCACTGGGGCCTCCCTCTTCTGATCCTGTCACAATTAGCAAATAGCAATACTTTGCTATTCAGCAGAAACAGAGTTGTCCTCGTAGAGGGCACAGACTTCCCCACTTCAGAGGGCTCCAGAGGTGAGGACACCCATCTCTCTCTGTAGATTGGTTTAACAAGGTATGAACTATGTCTGTTGGTTTAAAATTTTTCTCCTGTTTTTGCACCCAAAGGCCACAGCCAGGCCTGAAGCTCCTGTTTTTGGTTTGGGTTTTTTTGGTTTTTTTTTTTTTTTTGAGAAGAGTTACAGAAACAAAGATAAGAACAGGCCTAATTTTGTGCCAAAATGATCTGCAGCAACAAACTGAGGCACGGTTACAGCCATATTTATTGGCATTCCAGAACTGTGACTCACATGGAATTAGCTCTTGAAGCAGAACAATGTGAGCTGAAGAGGTTTACACTTGAGGCATAAACAAAGGAGATGGATTGAGGATCCAACCTGCAAGCGATCAAATTTAGGAGAGGATTGGTGCACTACAATTTTGTTAGTTGCTGGACTTTATCTTTTCCTTCTTTTCTTCCCCAGCATTAAGGGTGAGGGGTTTGGGCAGTGATGTTAACCTTTAATAGTCAGTCTTTCAGAGTTAAATGGCTAACAGCAGTTACCTTGCCTTTGTGCATGCTACCTGAGTGTACTTTTTTCAACTTGCCACTAAGACAAAATGTGAATATTCAGTGACTAAAATGAGGAAAAGGATTAGGCCATGAATTACGGTTTATCCTGAAGGAATTTATCAGGTTTTCATTCAGATCTCACTAGTATATTCACAAAATCCTCTAAAGACCAGGCTCATATGATGAATTCTGCACATGGGACCACTCACCTTACTGGGGCAGTTGATTAAAGATTCTGGCCCACCTCTTTTACTGCTAGAGTTCATTCAGAGTCTGGGGAGCAGGCACTGCCTTTTGAAAGTTCCACAACAACTTTCCATATTTCCTTGAGTCTGCACTCCCAGGGTTATATCCTCCATCTCCATTCACCATTTACCAGATGGAGGCCACTGACAAGTTTATATGAATGTAGGCACTGTTTTACATGCAGCCTGCCTAATTTCTTCAGGATTCAGCTCATTTCAGTTACACAGTGCTAAAAGCTGGTGGCTGCTAATGGGGAGAGCTCCAGTGAGCTGCTGGTGCAAGTGCAGAACAAACCAGTGTCTTGCAAAAGGCACAGCTGAGTGGCAGTGACACCCAGAACACACTGGAGATAGAGCAGATGTCAGTAGCAGGAGGCACAGTAGGGCCAGAAATCTGGATCAGGCCTTGGAACAGATGGCTCCAGGGGCCACAGCCTGAGCGTCTGTCTGGATAGGGTGGATAAAAAACAGCTCAGAGAAGAGCCAGAGCTGGGACCGCAGCGGGGTGAGCGATGGCCTCTGTGCTTTGTTGTTACAGAGTGAAGTGCTGCATTAATACAGTTGCTCTGGAGGGCAGTGCATGAAATGGGATCGTTTTGCTTCATTTAAGGGTGGGAGGCATTTCACTTCTTGGAGGTCCCTTTTTCTTCTCCCCCCCCACATCATCTCTGTGCGTGATCCAGATTGGATTCCAAGCGGGAGGAAGAAAGGAAACTCACAATTATTGACTTGCTCTGCCAAAGTTTGAATAGATTCCTTCTAAAACAAATGAAAGCCTGTTTAACTGGCCTGGAAAACACGAATGTGAACGACACTATGTACTGCCCTCTTTGTAACTCTATCACACTGGGAGACCATTATAGCAAAAGACAGAACAACATTATCCCAAGCTGCCTGAATTATGAATCCCGAAGGCTCTACTACATTAAAAAATCCCTGGGTGACGGCAAGAGTTGGTCTCGTTCCCTCACCTAGGCAGGGGACATCAGCTCCTTAGCTCAGCATCTCATTAACTTTTGTGTGTCTGCTTTCTTCCTCTGCCCAGCTCCCAGCTGGTGTCTGAGGCTTCAAAATATTTAATGCAGGAGAAACTCAAGACAGCTGACCAGAATTTGGAGTAGAAACAAAACTCCTGCCACCTTGCTCGTAATTTGCCAGTCCTTTCGAGTCCCAGTCTGGCTGGTGAACTAGCAGATGTGGAAAAATCTCCTTCACACAAAGAAATGATCTAGCAGTGGAAGATCTCCCACGAGCTGACAGATGCAGCTTTTCAAGATGCGCACTTCCACCACACATGACGTTAAATTCATTTTTAGAACCAGTTATTGATCTGATTGTGTTAAATATCCTGGTGTTCTTACAAAATTTATTCATTTTTTACAAAGGCACTGAACCTTAAATGCCTGTGATACTGTGCCTCTGGGCTAACAGCAGCTTCTGCACAGGCTAATGGGCAGGGGCAGGAAGGTGGCTACAAACCACCTTTGCTAATCCTTTCAGCTCAGTTCTCAGCATATCTGGTCTGTTTGTCTCTGCACTAACTTGTGAGAACCAAATAATTTGACAACTAGGTCCCCAAGTGGAGTGCATGAAATAACTTACATAAAGGTCACTACAGTGAGGTTACAGTGAACTCACACAAGACAAACAGGGCATTGCCACAGCATCAAGGCGTAGAAAATGCCTTGAAAAGCTGAGGAGAAGTAGGCTTTAGAAGGCTCCACTGGAGACAAGCCGTGCTCTCCAGAGCACACACACAGGCAAGGATGACCAGTTATGCTGTTGCTACTGACCAGGAGATATTTCTGGCTTCATGATGTCCCCAGACATGATCCTTTCAAGGCTACACTAACATCAGAAGGTTGTGGAATTTGTGAGAAGGATTGAGAAGATGAGAATGGGCTTTTTTTTTCTTCTTCTTCTTCAAGTCTTCAGAAATATTTTGGTTGAAAGAGGTAAGTAGGAAGAGCACACATTTATGGCTAATGTCTGTTTTAAGATAGATGCAAACTATTAATGAGAAAAAACCTCTAATAGTTACAGCCAAAATGTTTAAAATTGGATGTTTCTCTTTCATCAGAGAGACACTCCTGTCCGCCACAAGCAGAGGAAGCAACTACCTGCAGAGAGCTACCCCACCCCACGAGCTGTCAGTGTCATCAGCTAAAGATGTTTCTAGAGAAGGACCCTGCTTTGGAGGCAGACTGTAACTACCTGAAATGCTCTCATGAGTAAGTTTTTAGATGTTTATTACGCTTCTTATTTCCTTCTGGGATGAGGACCAAAAAAGCAGAAATATCACAGGAAAAAATTCACTTTGCAGGGTTTCTGGCCACTGCCAGAAGTCAGAGAGCTGAAAATTGTTATGTGAGAGAGTGTTTTACTGGTTCCTCATCTGCTGAAATATGGGGTATACGTAAATGCCAAATAAACATTAGCTTTCAGGTACTTGGCTGAGCCCAGACTCTGAAAACTACGAAAACTACCCAAACCTGCTTCTGACTATTCTTTTTTTTCTGAGGGGGGAGCACATAGAGAATAGAGGCATGGCCCCCAAAATGGATGCAACTGAAACTACTTCCAAGAATCACACTTTCTTACTACACCCTCTGAAGAACGTTTAAAATAATTCTCCAGTGCTTTGTTTCGTCTGAGTAAGTTAGAAACCAAGACAGTTCAAAACATTCCTTCCTGCTCTGTTTCTAATAACTTGTACTTTGGAATAACAAATAATTCAGTGGGTGATTAAGTAATCTATGGAATCAGTGTATCATTGCACCTTTTTTGAAACATTACTGTGGGGAAACAAACTTTCTTGGGCCAGGCCATCAGTCAGCTACCTGCCTTTAGGAGGAAACTTGTCTTGGGCAGCCTAACCGTAGACTATCTACTTACAAAGTTACTTGCACATTTTTCTGAAATATCTGGCATTAACCACTGTCAAAGAAGAAACTAAACAAGATGAATCATTAACCAAATGTGGAAAATACAGTGTGATTAAGGTGCGTTTCCCATGCTAGCTTAGTTTTGTGTCAACATTTTCAATATCGAGAAATCTCTCAAGAAGACATTGAAAAATCTCTCAAGAACACATTGAGAAATCTCTCAAAAGTTCTACAAAGCTCCTTCCCTTTGCCCAACTGTCTTTTCCAAAAGAGAGACAGACAAGGTCAAAGCAGGTCCAACTCAAGCTGAGTGCTGACCCTGCTCATGGTGCCAGCAAGATCCTCTTTTCCCTCCCACCTCTGGTTCTCAAGCTGTCGTTATCTTCAGGCCAATGCCAGCTACAAAAGCTGAATGAGGAAAAGGATCTGATCTTCTGAGAACACACCCAGAAACCAAAATCTCCATCTTTCTATTCTCTGAGTTGATTTACCATGTCACTTTGTGAAACCATTTAGGGCTCCTCTGAGTTAGCCTGGTAAGAGCGTGGGGATGGCATTTCCATTCAAGCTTTACAGACCACTTTACAAGTTCTCTGTGAACGTGTTTTCATATTTGAAAAAGAGGTTAACCTAACAGGAATTCAATGGGAGTTGAGTAACAAGGCCTGCTTATCTACAGAACAAACACAGTAGGAGGTAAAACAGAGAAGTGAAACCTCTTGTCCAGGCTCATGAACTGGGTTAGCAGCAGAGAGATGGGAATAAGCCAGGTCTCCTGAATTCAAGGTTAGTCCATAGCCCTATTTCCAGACTTCCAGAAAGTGCGTTCATGAACTTGCTAACTGTTTGTGCATTCCCATCATCTTAGCTCTCTGCCTGGGTACATTCTGCTGTGTTAAAGCAGCTTGGCAGCTCCAGTCTTGAAACTGGAAACGAAGGGAAGCCAGTGATTGTGAGCGTTAAACAAATCTTAAAGTGCTTCCCTGTCATTACACTGAAAAGGAGGTGTCACTTGATGCTTGGGCCGTTCTGCCTGATACATCGACACAAGTGACCGATGCCTGTGTACAAAGGTAAGTGGCACCTAATAAATCTCAGACTACAAGGTGCAGGCTTGAGATAACTGCCTAGAAGAGCTATAGATGCACCACTCCTGACAAAATATATGCACATGTATGGACAAAAGAATTAATTTTTCTAAAAGCTGATAGCAGACTTGCCTTGGAGGCAAGGCTCTTAATTCCAGTCATACTTGGATGTGTAGTGACAATACAAAGGAATCAAAAGACCACTGCTTGGAGTTAAAAGCTCTCTGCAGAAGCTAACTGGGCACAAAGTGGACTTGACAAGGTACTTGGCCTGGAGGGTGAAGCCCTGGACAGAACAAAACTCTGACTGCAGGTGGGTCAAGTGGGATGTGGTATCGAGGAATTGTTAGCAGATGGCTTTCATCTGGGTATATCAGGAGGGATGTAAGGAGGTGTCCCTAGAGCACATCTCAGCTATGTGCCCAACTCATTAAGGAAAACCTTGGGATAGAACCCCTAGGGTTTCCTACAAGGAATCTGCCGAACAGCTTCAGAAAAAAAATAAAAATTGCTACTCCAAGTTTGGCAAAAGTGAGAAACTCCATTGTCAGGGCTGACTAAGCTTCTGCCTTTCTTATAGTCCAGAGGCTTGCTTTTTATTATGGTTCAACTCCAGCCAAAGCACACCTGAGGCTCTCAGTTACTGTAATTAATATTATAGCAATGCCCCAAGCAGAAATTAGGTCCCCACTGAATGGTGTGCTGTCCAAATGCATGCAAAGATAGAGTTCCTGGCCCTAATAACTTGCAATTTGAAAGAGCAAACAATGGTCAAGTTTGTGGGATGTAATACCAGAGACAAATCAAGGGAGGGAGTGATGATAGATGCATGGCTTGTTAGCTCCATTTCTTTCTGATTCATTTGCTGTACTTATATTACATAAACCTGGTTTCAGGGGATGTCATGGGGAAAATATTATTGAAATAGGAGACGAGAGGGACTGTTGGAACAAGAGGAAAGGTGGGGGCAATTCAATCCTATTAGTGCACTCAGGACTCTGAGATGTAGGAAGAGGGAAAACAAAGGAGCAAAAGATGAGCAAGAGGAAAAGCTGAGCTCACTCATCCAACAGCAACAGAGCAGGAAACTCATGGCCTCCTTTTCTTCTAAGAGTTCATTACTTAAAACAATGCTGCGTACCAGCCTTTCCAGCTTTTTTCTTTGCACAGTTGTTAGGAGGGGTCTGTGCTAGCTCCTCTCCTGGCCTGGGAATGAATGAGCCAGGGAACTGTGCAGCTTGCCTCTGCAGAGCCTTGAGCAGACTGGCCTTGAAAGTGCTATGGCTGCCAGCACACGTTCTTTTGGTGAAAATTCTCATGGAAAATCAGGCAATCTCATGATCTTCGGGCAGAGAAACCAGGCCTTTCTCTAACCTAAAAGCCAAGACAGCCTGAGTATGCCCAAAGCTTTTCAACAAGGAAAAAACCACAGAGAACCAGAGGGTCAAAGTCTTCTTCTCTCTCAGCCCATTAACCACCCATCTTAAGACTTGCTGTCACCTTTTCAGGCCTCAGATGAAAGTCCTCCTGCCTCAAAGCCCTAGCTTTGAGCTCAAGTGCTGTTGGTGCTCTTCTTCCCATGACCAACTGTCTAATGTTTTAAACATATCAGGAATTGCATACATGGTGGTGACATTGCAACTGTTGTTCACATGCAGGATCACTGCCTGGGTAAGATGTAGCTATTGTTTCCAGGGACAACAATCCACTGCAAGCCATCTTCAGAGAAAGTATCCTTTACATATGATTCCTTTTCTCACCCTCCTTTAATTTCAAGGTATCCTTTCATGCTGAACAGGTGGCAAGCATCATTGGTTACTTTGCTCTGCCCATCACTTTTGTGTAGTAAAGTTCATTTACATGAGTCCATATGCTGCCCTTCACTAAGTGGTAATGAGATATTTCTAGTGTCTTCCCAGAGCGTGGTTCAGCTGAGTGTTTGATGTTCCAACTCAACATCGTAGTGTCAAAACTGTTTAGCAGTGTTCCTTTATAATTGCAGGATTTATTTGGTGGCTGTCACCATGATAAATAGTGCTTTAAAAGACTTAGTGGGAATATAAACCACATGAATAGTTTCCTAGTTTTATCAGGGTTTTATTGACAAATGGTTTCCAGAGCTTGTTTCTGACCCTTGTCTCATAGAAATAATGGTGTCTCCTTAAGCCAAAGTTTGTGCTACATTAAGGTTTGTCTGCAGCTACAAATCTAAAATGGGCAGATGAAAATTAGAAAGGAGCTAATTTGCCAGTGTTTCTGTATTTAAACTTTACTCTCCTTTGAAGTAAATCCACAGGTATTTAACGATACTGGCTTCCAGAGAACATAAGTATTTCCCCAGATAATTATCATTTGGAAACTTCTGCATAAATTCTTTTTTAAAAGAAAACAGGCAGAGTGACAAGGCCAACAGGAGGGAGAAAGAAAGAAGGAAAGAAGGAAAGAAAAAGAAGGAAGGAAAGAAAGAGAAAGAAAGAGAGGAAGAGAGGAAGAGAAGAAGAGAGAAAGAGAGGAAGAGAGGAAGAGAGGAAGAAAGAAAGAAAGAAAGAAAGAAAGAAAGAAAGAAAGAAAGAAAGAAAGAAAGAAAGAAAGAAAGAAAGAAAGAAAGAAAGAAAGAAAGAAAGAAGGAAAGAAAGAAAGAAAGATCATAACGTTACCATCTTGACAGCAAGGATCTAACAGAATCATGTAGGAGGAGCCTTGAGGCTCTTTTTCCAAATAAACTAAGCAGCTGGAGCCACATTGCTTTGACTTTTTCTTGGGCGTGGGTCATGCAAATCTTAAATGTTTGGGACATAATGGACGTCTTGCACATACGCACTTCAATAGCATAATACATATGTAGCAGGGCAGATATTAAATATAACTGCACTTGCTGCACATTCACTAGAGCAGGAGAGAAGTCCTGCCTTTGTACAGGGCACCTGGGAAGAGTTTCTGGGCATTAGCAGCCCAGCTAGCTACATATGTTGGTTCTAAAATATAAAACCAATTTATATTATTATAGTTTCTATAATATATTATATTACTTGATAATAGTATTTCTCTTAGTAATTTATATTATATACTTGGTTTGCTCTCTGGGCCTAAATCCAGAAAATCTAGACATGTAGTCAGATTAAGCCGCTACTAAGCCAGCTCAGTGTTGGCTTCCTCCTTGTGCCCATTGCCCCAGTAGTTACATCTGGTCTAAATGGATGGGAAAGGACTCTTTCCCACTGGTCCCCAAATGGGCAGGAGTCCTGTGACACAACTAATCAACACCACTTCCTTAAATAAACAATTCAAATCCTGCTACATGTGAAAAACAACCCCATACCTGGCAGAGGTTCTCTTCTCCCCTGCAGCTGATGTTGCAGTTGGTGGTGTCACTGATTATGAGGATAAAATAAAAAACACATCAGCTACAGGAAGAATGTTGGCAACAGGTCAACCTCAGCACATGGCTGAAATTTTTGGGGTTGGGGAAGTTGCTCAGCCCTCCCTCCCAGTAGTACAACAGAGACCAGCAGGGAGCTGAGACTGTTCCCAGTTGCCCCTCAGAAATGAGCACCCATCTCGGGACTCTCTGGAAAGCATGGTTAACTTTCTCCACACTGCAGGGAGGGAGTGAAGCATTTGGAGACGGAAGCCAGCACTCAGCACTGACCACAAGCTTGTCAGGGCTCAGCTGACTCACTCCCTGCTGGCAGCCTGTGCTCACAGCCAGGCAGGGAGCACAAATTGGCTGCTGACCTATTTGCAGAAAGACTGGTGGGACAGCAGGCTCTCACCCCAGCCCTCAGGACAGTGCTTACTCCTCGCTTCAGTTCATAACTGGCTTGATTTTTGATGGACGCCAAATCTGTGGTTTTCCCGTGCAAGAGAGGGGACGGATAAAGTCAGGTGCCGGATTCTGCTATGGCATTTTAAACAGTTCCCATGATCATGGAAGTAGGACTGGGCTCAGACAATACCCTCTGGTTTGAATATATAGTTAAGAATCCTTTGTGGAGAAAAATCTGCCAGTCTGCCTTGGTGCCATTCTATTGAAATCTAAGAGGAGCCAGTATTTTAATTGCACTCATGTCTTTTATACTCTGTGTTAACTCTTTGTATTTTCTGGCAAAAAGAGGCTCAGTGCCCTAATTTTGACCATACTGTCATTGCCCTTCCCTCATTGCACAGCTTCAGAAATGTATGTGCAATTGTTAACCCCATGTACACACTCATTCCTATTTTTAGATTTTAAACAGTTTTAGAATAGAAATACATTCTCCATCCAGCTTTAAACCAGGAGTTAGGAAGTTGCTTGTGCTATCCACCTGGGCTGGTATCTGGATCAAATAGGAGTCTTAAGTCTCTTGAAAGCATGTCTGCTTTTGATACAGTTGCTAAATCTGGTTTTTGTCCTTGTTAAATTTGGCCGCCACAATGGAGTAAGTCACTCTTCCATGGACCAGACGACGAGAAAAGCTGGTTACATTTTTAAAGCAGTTCTCTTTTGGGATTATCAGATTACTGCAAATGCTTTGGAATTTACACAAATAGAAATGTATTTTAATTTCAAAGTCTTGGGATTTTTTAAAGTGGCAACACTAAGAGACTGCAGAAAATGTGAAAAATACAACATCTTTTAGTAGAGGTATACAATGGTTGGGGGGCTGGAGCACATGACTTAAAAGCAGAGGCTGAGGCAATTGAGTTTGTTCAGCCTGGAGAAAAGAAGGCTGAAAGCGGGGGTCTAATTTCTGCCCTAAGTAGAGATTGGGTAGTTTTATACAGAAGATAAGACATACTTATCTTAGAGGTCATCAGTCAGAGAGGCAACAAACTGCAAGAAGGAAATTCCGAACAGGAAAAAATTCCCTGAGGGCAGCCAAGGAGCAAGCAAACACCGGAGCAAGTTGTCCAAAGAGCTTGCAGAGATTTCATCCTTGCAGATACTTGAATCTCAACTGGATGAGATCCTGAGCAACCTGATCTAATATTGAAGCTAGTCCTGTTTTAAGCAGGGGACCAGACCAGATGACTTCCAGGAGCTCTTTCTGACCCAAATTGTGCTTTGATTCTATGAAAAATATGGGAACTAGGTACCAAATCAGACACAAGGGGACAGGTATACCACAACTTGTGCAAGGAAAAAAAAATTTTTTTAATTGTTTCAAGAAGTAGTTAGTTCTGCCAATACAGGAATATAAACTACAAAAAATACACTTATTATAAAGTTCTTTTATCTTTACTGGTTGTATCTGGATTGCCATCTGTGACAGCCCATGCCTGAGGCTCGTGAGGCCCAGCGGCTTCCTAATGAAGCCAAGAACTTTGCAAAATTCTCATTACCATATATCGGAATCATTTCTCAGCTCCATGTCACACGGGTTAGAGAAGATGCTCTTGAAGGACATGTTTTTGTTTGTTTTCCATTCTGGAATGCATAGATCTGTATTTGATCAATCACAGAAACCACAAGGCTGGAAATTCATTGGGCTGTTTCTGTTCAGACTTTCCAGTGATACGTCTGGTGAGGTGGACGCTTTTGCTGCATCCACCCAGAAACAGGGACTGGGTCCACAAAAGAAATGTGGGGAATAATAGACACATTCTTCTTCATTAGCAGAGCAAAGGGTAACTGTAGCACACCCTGGGGCTATGATAAAGCAGACATAATTTGAGATGAAATAATAGAACTCAAATCTTTATGTACATGGAGAATTGAGTGCTATATGATCATTTCTCTCTCTAGGGCATGCTTCAGAAGTGGGGTTGGACCAAATATGCGAAATAATTCAGGTTGAACTGACAAGTAATCACAAATTTAAGAGTTCAATATGTGAAGTAATTTCAAATCTACTCCAAGAAACAGGTTTGGGAGGATTGGGTGAGGGCTTTTCTGGGGAAAATACTTGCCTGTAGCCAAATCTGAGTTAAGCATTTTGTCTAACTCCATTCCCATAGAAGATTTGGAGAATGAGACATGTATGGATGTCAATTCACTTTATTCAAAGATATGTATGTGTTTAAGATGGTGATGCTTACAGCAGGTCAAATAGATGCCACACAAAGGTTTCTGATCAAGAATGCTGAAAATTAAATATTGAGTTTGGAAATAAGGAAATTATTTTGACTTTTTTTTCTCTTTAAAAAAAAGGTGCTATTTAAACAAGAAAGTGTTTTGATGATAATTACAAAATGAAACAGGGGGAAAGAACTTCAAATAATTATTTTGCAGTTTTTCTATTTATCTGCAAAACGGAAAAAAATCTACTGCACTGACTTTTGTTCTACAAGTCCAATACCACTCCTACTGTGTGTAGGGCTGAGTCAGTATTTAGAGAGCAAGACAAAAAAACTTCTTAAGTAGCAAATACAGTTGCTAATAAGCTGAAGAATGTGTTCCGTTAATTTGTAGTATTATTAATCTGTTGCCTTATTTAGCGTTTCCTCCAATGCTTGTGGTTACAAACTTCTCATACATTTTAGAAAAGTAATTATCCTCTAGAAACAGAATATGTTGCAGTTTGGTATTTTTATCCACTGATTTATGATTCTATTTTAAATTTAAGAGTCATCCAGTCGAGGAAAAACAATACTTGAGAGTACAAACACACAACACAGATAACTGTGTGGAAATGCTCAAAGGAAGCTGTTTCAAAGAGCCAAAGGACTGAAAATTATTTGTGCAAGGTATTCCACAAAAAAAGTAGGTAAAAAGCAACACTAAAACATTAAAAAGCTCAATTCACATTTTTTCCCTTTCCAAAAATAATGGTAAATCCATAACAAACAGTTCAGCCAGCTCTAGGCTCAACTGGGATCCGATCCAGTCATTATTTTGGTACTTGAAATCAAAAGGGATTTGATGGGAATGTATGATAGATTATTTTCTGCACATTTTTAATTGGCTGACTTCTTCCCTTAAAGGGCTCCTAATTTTTCACACATGTCTCCAAACATCCTCTGCCAATATTAAATTCTGCTCAGATGGATTTTCTGTTAGAGAAAAATTTGGCAGTTACAACCGTTTGGCCAAAATCCAGTAAATTCAGATGGGAGGAGCCAGCAAATAGAAAGGCTTTATGTAGATAGTATGTTAGTTCTTCATGCATCCAGATTTACACATTCTTGGAAGAAACAAAGTTAAGAACTTTATTTTGGTTCCTTTTTGACTTTGAAAAAAAAAGCTACAGTAGCACAGAACCTTCCTCCTAATCTTTGCAGTTCTCTCTGGTCTTTGGTGTAACAGAAGTTACCCAGCTGTATTTACTATTGCCTACATATCTCTTCCCCTTTGTCCATCTTACAGCATAAAACTTGACCAAGGCACTTTTAGAAATTAAAAGTGATTTTGTCAGATGGCTCGAATTATCAATACTATTCCTCAGCAGCATCAGTAAGGCGAATGCCTTACAATGTTATATCCTCCTTAGATATGGTCTTATAATCTTCTGAAAAGTGATTTAAGAGAAAGAGAGAGAAACAATTTGTTAAATTTACTTGAAAAATAGAAGTCTCAGGCTTTATGTGAATAAATTGTTCAGAGAGAGAATGGATTTCCAAGTTTGTAGATGAATATTTAAGTATGCCAGTAATGAGCAGTTGAAATTGCACAATGTCTTGGGGTGATTTTATGATAATACTGTATTCCCCTATCATCTGCTTTGTGCCCAGAAATGGGTCCCATAGCTTTAAGCTGGGTCCAGGGGAGGGGGGAGAGAAGCCAGGCGAATCCTTCAGCTCGGTTTGTGTTCAAGGACTCACACACACCCCCCCGCGTTCTCACCGCTGCAGAGCCGAGGGAGCACCTTCCTGCTTTTAGCCAGCCTGTTAGCTGAGGCAAGACATGTTTCCCAGGACTGTGGCTGCTGCTTCTTCTTCTTCTTCTTCTTCGTCTTCTTCTTCTTCTTCTTCTTCTTCTTCTTCTTCTTCTTCTTCTTTGTCTTCTTCTTCTTCTTCATCTTCTTCGTCTTCTTCTTCATCTTCTTCGTCTTCTTGGTCTTCCTCGTCTGCATCTTCGTCTTCTCCTTCTTCTTCTTCTTCTTCTTCTTCTTCGTCGTCGTCTTCGTCGTCTTCGTCGTCGTCTTCGTCGTCATCTTCTTCGTCGTCTTCTTCTTCGTCTTTGTCTTCGTCTTCTTCATCTTTGTCTTCTTCTTCTTCTTCTGGAACTGTTCAGCTTTGCTCTGGTCCAAAACACCAGAACATTGCCAGGAGCCCACACCACAGCCAAGAGGGGAGGCCTGGGGTGCCACGCCCCAGTTCCAGAGGACCTTGGGAGAATCTGAGCAGGACTTCAAAAATCCACCATCTTTCTCCACAACGAGAAGGTTTATTATCTAACATTATTAATTTTTTTTTCTTTGCCTGCGTGCACCTTGCTTGTTAAATAAACAGGTTTTTTTCACTTTCCTCCAAGAAATTCCTTTCGAACCTGTGGGAGAGGAGGCTACCAAAACCTGCGTTCCATTAGAGGAGATGTTCATCTCAGGATGTTTCCTCCTAATTTGTCTCAAACCAAGACACACAGCTAAGCAAAGCAAGGCAGCTTTAAAAGGCCCCAAATGGCTACATTCACATTCTATGATTTTATGAGTGATTATTTGTGCCACAGATTTAAACAAAATCCATCTTCTCATTCCAGTCTGAGGTAAAAAGTGACCAGAAGAATGGCTTATACCACACCACTGATGTCTCCTTCACACAACAGTGTCTGAGGGCAGACACAGGTTTATTGTTGGAAAGCTCTTGTTACAGAGACAATTGCATGTATGCTTGAGTTACTGAGGACATGCTTATCACAAAAATCTGCATAAGTTATTTCTTCTCATAGCTTTTTTTTCCCTTTTATTTCTCTCCTACAAGTTTGGGTTTATTTGGGTTAAGGTAATGAACCAGTATTTCCCAGTCTGAAGGTTCCACAGACAAGACTATGGCAGAATTGGAACTTCTGTTTCACAGGAAATTCTGACCTTTTGAAACATTTCCAGGTTTGGAGTGGGAAAAAGATCAGAGAATTCATAAATTCATGTAAAAGAATATGTTCCAAAAAAGTCATGTCAATAGAAATATAAAATTTTGTTAAAATTCAATAAAATATCAATTTAGTTATTTGTTTGTTTGCTTGCTTTTTTAAAGAATAAAAGTTCTTCTGAAATAGGAATAAATGAGAAAAATATTATTCCAAGACCTTTGCAATAAGCCTTAACCAAATTTCCTTTTACTAAGCATGAATATTTCTGATACGAAATTTCCACCTTGACATATTCCCACCGATGAATCAGCATTTTCAAAATGGAGAACATTTAGAAAATGTTTGCCCAGAGCTAGGAAGAGATTGGGAAACTGCTTCAAAGTATTCTTTTGTTTCTGTTTTCAAACAAACTTTACTAAAAAGTACTGTAAATGTTACATAAGTGTTCTCCACATTTTGGCATACTTTACATGTAAGGTAGCAGCACACTCACCTGACGATCATCTGTCTCAATGGGACTGGAAAGAAGTCTGCCCTGGAATCACCTTCTTGGCACCAACCAGAACATCTCCTCAGACGCTGATGGCAGTAGGCTGCTCCTTTGCCACTTTGTGCTTTTTTTGCGCAGCATCATAGTCCTTACAAAAGTGGAAAACAGAACTTCAGGTCTCCACCAGCTTTCACAACTGCTCATTTATCACTCAGGTTCCCATGGTCACAAAGGAGCAGAAGATACGGCAGTGGATATATGAACAACAAACTTACTGACTCACTGATCCCATCAATGAGATGTTTATCTATTATTATTGGCATTATTTCCACTGGGAAAAATAACATGGTAGCCTTGCAAAAGTACTCTCACTATGGCAGAGTTCAGTCTCTCCTAAGTTATCTGAATTTTCTCCCCTTACGCTTCTGGATTCAATTTGATTTGTATGTGATCTGCACATACGCAACACCATAAACTCCATCCATTCATAGGTGCAAGCACTGTCAAGGAGAAGTAGTAGTAGTGTTTTTCTCACTCCTTCTAGCATAAAATATAACATTTTATGGCTTTTTCATGGCTTGCTTGGGTAGTAATGATATATAATTATACTCACATCAGATTGGGAAGGGTTACCTGCTTTAGTGAGAAGGATTAAGAAGACTATAAGGAATTGGACCTGGGTGTAAAGATAGCTGACACACAAACCCAGTGAAGCACAGGAAGAAGATCCCACCCTACTGTAGGAGGATGCAGCTTCCAAAACAGTGAGCTAAGTCTGCTCAAGCCAGGCCAAATCTGTGAATCTACAAGCAATCCCACCCAAATGTGTTCATTATATAGACCTGTGCAGCACATTTAAAGTTCCTTGAGTTGTGACGTCCTTGTGGCAGGTACTGGCTTTCTTTATTGGTTTTGGACAGGCTTCAAGATCATGGATTTACAGATTATTTGAACACACTGAGACATTTTAATTGGCTAAAATGCAAACATTTTGCAGTTAATGAGGGGTAGCTTTAGAACCTGATTTTCCACTGCCTTGTACTGTATGTAGACATTAGTTCACAGCAGGAGAAAGGTCTCAGAGTGCAGTTTGGCAGCTCTCTGCTTATGACCTTCCCATGACATTAAGCCCACTGAGCTTTTAAAAACCTCTGTGTGGCTGGTTCTGTTCTGGCTCTTCCACACTGTCACAGCAAAATGATGAGGTTCAGCGTTAATGTAACTGGTGTCCAGGGCTTTTCCCAACATTTTTCCAAGGTGCTCCTTTGCTCATCTCCATCTTCAGCACCCAGACTTTGGAGTGTATCAACAAAGAGAGATTTGTTGCCAGAACCTGTTGTATTCCAGCCTTTTAATTCCACACACACACACCCCCCCCCCGCCCCCAGCTATTACAGCACTTGGTAGAACCTCAAATATCTGAAGAAAATGAGAAGCAAACTCAGACCCTGAAGTACCAATGTCTTTTGCTACAAACTTTTGTCAATCACAGCTTGTGAGGTCATTCCTCAGCATAAATCTGGCAAAACACTTCAGCTTAACTTAAAATCTTCCGCTATAACAATTTTATTTTGAGTATTACTGCTGTATTCTTTGAGAGTGCTCAAATACTGCAGTGATATGTTCAATGGGGGCATAAATAAATACATAAATAAATAAATAAATAAATAAATAAATAAATACATAAAATAGAAGGCAGAAAACAATTTGTCCTCAATTTGAGGTATTTTAACTGTTGGTTTGGAGTACGTATTTTATGACTAAATAATTTCTGATTTTTACAAAATTGTCATCATTATGGAAATTACTTCTTGACACAGTGTCAGTGCTGGGATTAATATGTTTTCACATTTTGCTTTCGCTTATTACCAGACACAAATATTTGGCAACAGTACCGCCAGGGCTGGAGGAAAAGTGTGTGAAATTGTCAGCACTGCAAATGAACTTACAAGAAAGACTTTTAAAACATTTTTTGTACCTTCTGCCTTACTGCCTACGATATAGTGGCAATACTCTGGATTGATCTAGGAAATGTATGCAGTGGTTCTCACACAAACTGTGTACAACCAGAGACTCAGTTTTTGGCTGAAAGACACACTAACCTTCAAATCTGTGGTTGGGAGTTGTAGCTGATGGCCCACTCTGTTTTCCATTTGATCTTGCTACCTGAGTCATGTTGTAGACAACCAAGGAATACAGAAGAGTATTAGCAAAATTTGTTTATACTGAAGACAATATTTACATCCCACAACACGGTGACATTGATGATGTTTTTAATATGAAGTATCACAATATAATCATGGAACAACAAACTGCTAGGTCACCGAAGTACTCTCTAGATCACTTGGTAGTAAACAGGAATTTGCTTCATAAAATCTGTCTTGCCATAAAATTCCTGCTTTGAAAGTTTTATTTAGACCTCGAAGAGGCTGGGGCATTTCATTACAAGACAAAACATCTCTGTTCAGTGTTTTGTTCCTTCACGAATTCAGTTTGCTGAAAAAGCTCTGAGTTGTACAGAGCGTTACTTGTTTAAATTAGGGCTTTCCTATTCAAATAACCTTATTCTATTTCTCTGAAAAGTTGCTTCAGGCAAGCCAAAAATGAGATCTTTATTTCACAGATGAGATGTGGCCTGGAGGAGGATGGGTCCCATGTAGCTTTTCTGAGACAAACACTGCAAGTGAGATTGCAAACATTTTCATTCTTGCAGACAGAAGTCACTCTAAGCTCCAGTTTCCCCTCCTACAGTCTTTTACCCTTTGATGTGTATTGCCTGTAAGAAGTGTCTCCATTGTTTTCGTGGGGGGGTTCTGTGGGTTTTTTCCTAGCCCCTCTCATATTTGTTGCTAACACATGACTTTAGGATGGAAAATAAATAATGAATACACTATTAAACTGCAGGATCCTAGTGAAATATTGCAACAAACTCGGGCTTCCCCCGGGTGTGCAAACATTAATCATACTTTATGTTTATCTGGCACTGGCAGCTATAAGACTTGGGAGGGATTAATTTTAAAAGATTGTGCTTTTCACATATTTCTAACTATTCGCAATTGCAGAATTTCACGGGAAGTCTGTGTTTAAGCACAAGAGTGCTCCAGAAATCTTATTATTGCTAGTGGATCATTCAGGACCATACATTTCCATCTCCTTCAGTCACAATGACTCTTGCTCTAGCTAATGAGACCAAGACACAGCTTCATGCAAAGAGTATTACTGGATGTCTGAGCAGAGGCCACAGGTCTCCCATGAAGACAATGGGTCATGGACTTCTAATTCAGTGAGCCACAATATTAAGAAAAAAAGGAAAATTTAAAAGTTTTCAAAGTTGTGATTTTTCCAAGGTGTTTTGTTTCATGCTTAAATTTGTTTAACAGTTTTGCAGCTCTTTTAAAAATGAAACCAAATATAAAATTGACCTGACACTTTCAAATTGAAAGTCAAAACATTTCACTTAAAAATATCACCATTAAACATTTAGTGTTTCTTATTCTCCCCTTTCTATTTTTCCAATTGAAGTAATTAAGAAAATTAAACTGACATTCCCAAATACAGTTGCCCCCTTGAACACAACTTGTTTAATGACTTGACTATGTAAAATTAAATCCTTGTTACTCCAAAGTAGTGCAAAAAAATCCTTTTTCTAAACCCAAGAAATTCTGCAGCAAAAGGACTCCCAGTGGGAGCTCTGCTCTCATACTACCCCATAGAAGCAATCAAAGTTTGTGCACACCGAAGCAGCTAAAGCTCAAGTTTGCAAGTAAAGACCTTGCTTTCATACAAGGCTTTCAAGAAAGGCTAATGTGTGTTAGGACTTTGTGAGTGAACTGCTTAAAGTACTGGTATTTCTATTTGTATCATTGCTTATAAATTGAATATTCCCTTGAAGTGTTGGAAACAGAAGTGCAGCCCTTGCAGAACACCACCTCTGTGGAAGCAGAAGTTGGAAGGGCAATGGACAAAACAATGAAATGGTAATCTCAGTTACACAAGTGCAAGGGCTTAAAAAAAGGAACCTGCAGGGTTTTTTTTTCTGCGTGGAAAAGTCCTGCATGTGAATGGACCCACACGGATTTTGCTCCATCTCTTTGCTGCCTGTGTCATTACAGAAAGCCACAACAGACTCCAAACTCATGCCACAGCTACATAGCTCCCCTAGGCATGGAAGGCTGAGGAA
This sequence comes from Lycocorax pyrrhopterus obiensis, assembly GCA_014706295.1. NCBI lineage: Eukaryota > Metazoa > Chordata > Aves > Passeriformes > Paradisaeidae > Lycocorax > Lycocorax pyrrhopterus. Next base: position 15,337,476 of record JACSVZ010000002.1, on the reverse strand, counting down.
TTCCTTTTACATCCCTTGCATATTTCAAAGCCATTAACATTAGAGGTCATCATCTCCATTGTGTCACAGGCACATGTCAGGTAAATGACTGCACCATGTCTGTGCAGAGGACACACAGCTTTGTGCAGTCACTGGGGTGCCCCTGAGTGCTGTCCAGCTACTTTTTTTTTAAGCACTACAGATCATGAATATTTGATGCCATAACTCTTTAAATTCTTATGAACAGCAAAACAAGATTGCTAATGGTGATGTTCCTTGTCATTATGGAATTACTATTTTTGTTCCTCTTACATGTTAATTGTTTTACATTTTAATATCTGCTATAAGACTGCTGGATGGTACTGGAAGTCGAAGCTGAGGAATGACAGTCAAAATTGCACATATTATTCTAGAAGCACTAGAATTTTGTATTTTGATAACTGTGATCTCCATGTGAGGACTGCTATACCAAATAACGCAAAGAAAACTCTGACAGACAGGCCCACTGCCTTTGCTGAAAGCTGTGTCAGTGCCAGCTACTTTCTGAAGGATATGTGCAGAGGCTTTCAACTTTTTGATGTTTTTCAGATGCTGTCAGTAGCTGAAAGCTTCATTCAACATGACCCTGTGCTCCAACACTCTACTGAGTTCAGTGGTTTGGGTGCAACCTCAGCTGACCAACTATAACAGTCTTGCTGAATTTTATGATGGATTCCAAAAAAAAATCAGTTTTTTTCCAGGTAACAGTGTCTCATCATGGGGAGACATGCAAATAAGGAAATAAAAAGTCAATTTATTTGTAGCAAAGAAATACTCTGTAGAATTATATGAACTTGTGAAGAACAGAAAATCACTGTAAGCCTGGCACATCTAAATATCAGAGGTACAGTGCATAAATTATACAGTTAATCTGACATTGCACAGTAAGTGGGTTTAGTATGGGTTGTGCAGTTCATCTGGGCAACATATGCTCAGAAAGTTTAACACCGTGGAAGTACTGCAGACTTTGTGGAGTTGATCTGCAATGCACATGAATGTGTCTAGGATTTCCAGATATCCAGCAGCCCAGGCAGAGTTGCTATTCTGGTGAGACTGTTCCAGACAATTGCCAGCATTCTCCAATTTGTCCCCAACAAAACTGCCAGGAATGTAAAAGGACATGTCTGGTAAAAGCCAGAAATATGGTAGGTAAGAAGAAAAAAATTCCAATCATGTACATCAAACTTTTATTGACCTTATACCAGTGCATCAGGCTAAGTCGCCTCCTCAAGACCTATGAGAAATAACACAATAATGTTATGTGTTAAATAGATGCCAAATAAAGAAATTAAATAAAAAGCCAAATTAAAAACCAACCAACCAACCAATACCAGTTCTACGTATAGTTCCTAAGCAGAAATACATGGCACCATTGTCAGATCAGGAAGAACAGGATAAACCATTTCAGTGAGTGTGACTCCCATGTTAACCTGAAAAAGTGTACATGCACTAGGTGTCTGAGAACTGCATTTGTTCTGCATACAGCTGCGACCCTTTTTCAATATTCTTTCTCCTTCAGAACTGAAGTCGCCCACTCCAGCTGCGAGCAGGAAGCTCCTGAGAAGTCAGGTGAGCACAGCAAAGCAGGTCACTTGAAGGCAACATGTTCTGGGCCAGTAACCCCATTCATTCACCCAGGATTCCTTTTCCGTCAGACACTGTCTAGTGTTACTGGACTTGGTATTGATTGCCAGGGAACTTTGACATTTGGTTGCTGTTGTTTGATGAAAGCAGCTAATAGGAGCACTTCCTTTGAGGAAAACCTTTTACATTGTGGAGTCCTTTGTACCTGTGCATATGTAGGTGATACATTTGGAAACTGACATAAAGGAAAGTTGTTTACATGTAGCATAAATGTAACTAGCTTCTCTTGCTTTGCTAAACATTCACTCATAACTTGCAATTCAATTCCACCACCTGTAACAAAACACTCGAGACAACTGTAAACTAAATGTCAGCCCTCTTTCTTCTCAGAGAAGATGCCTTTTTCATTCAGCAGAATTAACCAACTTACCTTAATTGAAAAATATTTTTTTTAAATACCCAGAGGGTTAGGTTTTTAAAGCAGTCTTACAGAACCTCAAAAATAATATGAAGTGATTCAAATGGAAAGGACTGAAAAGCGGAATATAAATCCTGATATAAGACTTCAGATGTTTTTACATACAAAGATTTTTTTAGCCCTGGTACTCATCCATGTTATACAGAGAAATGAACAAGCAGAAGCAGAGACCAACAGTAAAGCACAAAAAATGTATTTCTATACTGTGCATGAAATTGAAAACAAATCATATGCTACAGCATAATTTCTTAAACATCTTTTTCCAAAGTCAACAGCTTCTTGGTAATACAATTTAGGTGATGAGCATGCTTGTATAAATGCCATGGGGGCCACAAACTATGCACTCCACCTATAGAAACTGCTGTTCCAACTTATTCCAACTCTCTCTGCTCCCCCCATTTTCATTTTTCTCCAGTGCAATAACCGCAATAGGACTTACTCCAAAATTCTCCACAGCTCCTTTTAGAAAATACATAGGAGTTTGTACTGAAAGCATCTCCCAACAAACAGGAGATTTTTTGGGGATTATGTTGCCACCCCCTCTCCCCACCTGCCCTTTCTCTTCTCTTTATTTTTTGTTGCTTGTGAGATGGATGGTTATTATCAGTTTATTATTACTGCTTTTCCACAGACTTTCTCAAATGTCAAGTGAATCTGATCTGGAGTTCAGGCCCATAATTACACTGGACCAACTCCAGGAACTCGTAAATAAACCGGTGGTGGCTGCTATGGTTGCCAGAGCTCTGTCATTCTGGTCTTCTGAGGGTGGACAGAGGCTTTGGCTCTTTTCTAAAATTCTACACTTGCTACAGAGTTTTTCACACCTTATTTTAAAAGACCCTAGGCTTTCTCACTCTAGTTTGGCATAGTTTTACCACAGGCACAGAAAGCTACTAGCCTGCCACACTGTTGAATATGATCATTTAGAAAAGCAGCTGAAATGGGGATTGTTAATTTTTAAAGTTTTTTCTGCTTTCTCTATATATGGGAACCTCACAGGAGCAGCCATTATTTCTGTCTCTCTGCTCTGGCGTCTTTGTTGACATTAATAGTTTACACTGGGCTCTACAGTGAGGCACATCTTGGTCACAGTGTATCGACTGTGCTCAGCCACAGAGGTCAGCTCCAGAGCTTGGCAAGAAAGTCCCCCAAGTGCAGAGATGTCTGGATTCAAGATTATGGGTTTAAAAGGAGCGGGCACAGCATTCATTCACAGACCTGGCTGACTGAAGTCTGAGAAGTTTACTAGTGATTTTAAATGTATCTTTCAAGCCTGTTTCTAATCATGTCAATGCACATACAGCACAGCATCTGGCTACAGAACTGAATCTCCAACCAGTGCAGGCTTGAACTGAAAACTCTACAGATACTCTGATATCTTTGACACTTTTTTCCTGAAAAAAACTTCAAAAAAACTACTGAAGCACATCATGAGAGTTGATTCAGGATATGCAACTGTTCAGAACATGGTTCCTCTCCTTCAGCCTCACCTGCAATTAGAACTGGTCCCCACATCCGCCATTCAGTGATGCAGATGGCAGCGCAGACCACAATTTGCACAACTTGATCTACAGTGGGTTTTTACCAGAAGCTAAAATAATTCCTGAAATCAGAACTAATCCTGAGTGCAGACAAGGCCTCAGACTACCAACTACTTCCAAATGTTTTTAAGACGTGAATACTTGTGTGCTGCCAATGAGACCGAGATGACCAATTCTTTTCACGTGGGTCACTCCAAGGCCAGCAAATGGTAACAGCATCTCCCCGGTGCTACCCTGGCTCACAGACACACCAGTCACATAAAGGTGAAAGTTGCTGGACTCCTTTACTGAGTTGAGTCATTGTGTCTTCTGCAGAGCACTTTTCAAAACAAAGCAAAATACTTTACGGAGTGAAAAACACTGAATTATTTGCAAAAAAATGTCATTTATTTTCTATATCCCTCCCCAGGGAGCCCATTGTTCAAATAAGTATTTGCTTGTGCCCCAAAGTACAGCTGTTTTTGACTCTTGTCATAAATCAAACATGCTTATGTCTAACACATTAAATAAGAGTAGAAAATAGCAGACATGGATTAAGATGGTTGGTCTGACCCAAATTACAGTTCTTCAAAACTCTTAATTTTTCGCTGATTCTTCTAGGAACAAAAGACTAGACAATATCATTGTGCCTCCCTCTCCTCCCTTGGAATTAAAATCAATCTTTTACTCCTTTTGAAATGTAAATTTGAAATAATCATGTATCTGGATCATGGATTAAGTTTGCAGGAGAAAAGCCTCTGGCAGAAGATGGCAGGGACCGTGCCTAAAGCTAAATCCAGACACACAAATCAGCTCTGAGCTGGGGTGAAAACAGAGTCCTGGTTAAATGGGTTGCAGGTTTTCAGTTGCAAAAGTTCCATCAAGAAACCGTTCTGATATTTGAAAACAAGTAAGAACAGCCTCATGGTCACTTACAAGAAAAACAAATTTAGCATTCCAATTACTTTTTTCTCCCCTCAGACAATTCTCTCAGGCCTGTGTTAAAGGGCATTTTTTTTTTCAGAATCAGAATTCCATTTCTAAACCTTGACAATTCCAGTGAGATGGTGCTGCCTCTTTTTTTCATAAGAAAAGACAAGGCCTTTGATAGTTTCAAATAGGGATGTTGAACAACAGGGCAAATTGTCTTGAAAGGCAGCAGGATAAACCACATTTTCAAGGTCAGTTTTTTAATCCACGGCTTTTAACCTTGCTATGATTTATGTTTGACCTCCTTTCCGCAGTAGCTTTCTTCCTTCTCTCCTTCAGACTGGAAGGACATGTCTATGCTTTCTATTTGATGTGGGTTTCATGTATCTGCACAAAGTAATTCATAACCACTTGGCACAAGGCATATGCCCACACCACATCATTATCCTGCAATTAAGAAAATTCTCCCTGCCAAAAGGTATAAAGCCCAGTGATGTTTCAAGCTAATCCCTCAATATTCACTCTGAATTCAGCTAGGGCACAAAGCTGCTGTAGTGCCGCAGACAGGGAGATTTTTTAGTGTGCCTTTTGAAATACTTGTTGAGTGTCAATTGGAAATTTTTTAGGTTTCCCTCATCTCAGCATGTTTCCACACCTTTAGATTTTCTCCTGCTTCTCTGCAGAGACTTCACAGATATAGAGAAGGTAGCTCTTCTCTGCAACTGAATGGAACAGAAGCATGTATTGTGTTTGGTTCCATGTGTTCTCTACCTAAGTTGTCAGGTTTAACACATTCTTTAAATGATTCCCCCTTTGATTATTCTCTCTGTGTTGTTGGTCAGGTTGCACGTTGCTTTGTAAGACTTGATCAAGCAGGGCTTGGAATATCCGTGTGATTCACTTACAAAATCTTTGATTAAAGATTGAAGTGAAAGGAAGGTAAGAAGATTATACCTTCCAGGATGGACAATTTCAGTGCTGTGTTTCCCTTTTACTGTGTGGACAAACACCTTTGCTGCACCAGAGGTGAAGTCTACAACAATTTATTTGTATTTCCTCCACCTTCCTAACGATGTCTTGATTTTAAATAAGTACATCCGAGGGGGAAAAAAATAGTTTCACCCTTTAAATAAAATGTTGTGATGACTTTCCAGCTTGTTCCTCATGTGGCCCCAGCAGCAGGGAAAGAGCAGGACATTCATCGAATTGCTCCTTTAGACAGCCTTCTCCCCAAGGTCTTCCAGGATCTCCTGCAGCCCAGCAGGAGCAAACTCTTCCATCAGGTTGAGATAGCCTGGAAAGGTCGTGCAAGTTAATAAAGAGAATAGTTGTGCGTCTCTAAATGTACACTACAGAGAAACACAGTCCAGAAACGCTGCTAATGCAGGAGCTACCCATAAACGCACGCACGAGTGACGCTGCCGAGCCCTCCCAGCCCTTTGCTGCACTGGAGCTCCCTCGTTGGGCCTGGCCTCCTTTAAATAATTAAAGATTCTATTGGCCAGGCTCGGTGAAAGGGACCCAAAAATTTTGTTCCCCGCCACGCCGGGCGCGGCTCCTTTAAGGCGTGGAAGGGCCCCCGCGGGAGCGGGAACGCGTCGGGCCCCGTCCCGCCCGGTCCGGTCCGGTCCCGTCTGTCCCGTCCGTGCCGCGGGAGCCGCGACCGCCACACGGCCCCGCCGCTCCCGGGCCGCTCCGGGGCCGCTCCCGGGGGGCGCCGAGCCCGGCCCCGCCCCGCCCGGCCCCGCCCCGCCGACAGGAGGTCGCCGCCCCCCGCCCCCGCGGCCGCGCCGCGCCCCCCGCCCCGCTCCGCCCCGCCGACCGGCCGGAGGCGCGGACGGACGGACGGACGGACTGACTGACCGACGAGGCCGCCGGAGGCAGCGGCTGCCCCCGAGCCGCCGGGTGTGAGGTGAGTGGCGGCGGCCGCGCTCTCGCCCCGCTCCCCGCGGGAGGGGAACCGCGCGGGCGCTGCCCCCGGGCACGGCCGCTGCCGCCGTGGCGGAGGCGCCGCGGGCTCCCCGTGCGCCCGGGCAGCGCCTTGGGTCGCGGAGGTGCCGCACGAAACTTGCCCGCTGCTCCCGCCGGGGCCGCGCTGTCACTCCGGGTCGGGGCTCTCCCGGCGCGGCAGCCCAGGAGGATGCGGGGCTCTCCCCGCACTCCCCGCACGCCGCGGAGCACCTGCTCCGGGGCCGGGCTGCAGCCGGGGCCGCCGGCGGCGCGGGGCTGTGCGGGGACGGCTCGGCGCCCACGGGAGCAGCGAGCGGGGGGCGCGACGCAGGGTCCGCTCCCGGTGCCGCCCGCGGCGCCGGGGCCGCATCGCAGCGGGGCTGAGAAATGTTTGAAGGAGTTTTGTCTCTCCTTTCAGCTGGAAAAGGAAAGGCATCGGCGGCGGCGGCAGCGCGCACGTGTGATGTAAAGAAAGAGGGACTTTTTGATGCTGGCTGGTTGCAGCTCAGTAGGATACCGGGAAAGGCTGACAGAATCAACAGGGCGCTTGTTGAATGGTGCACAGAAGCGCTTCGGCCCAGAGCCCCCTAGCTGATTAGGAGAGACTGAGTACTCACCTTGGCTTAAATGGGTCAGCAGTGGAGTTCCAGCTTGCCCCGACTCGTCCAAACTCCAGAAAACAGTATGATGTTTAGAAAGGGGGGAAACAATGAGGTATTGTGATTAACAGGAGAAAATTGAATAGGGTATGCTGATAGTTATCAGTGCAGTGCTTGTAGGGTTTTACATAGAGCATGGATACCACGTGCTGCAGAGCTGACTACTTAATTGCCCCTTTGCATCCATTCTACTAATAAGACTTCTTGAAGTCTGATGGATCATGATCATGGATTACGACTCTTTTAAGAGAGATTTAAGTGGTCTTTCAAAGACTGAGTGTACTCGAGTTTATTACTTGGCAGGGGGCAGCAGCATGAAGCCTGGCAATGAAAATAGGAAGTGAACGTTACTCACTTAGTTTTGATATTGTGTCTTCAACGGTTATAAGTGTCATCATAGACTGATCCTAGCTCAGATAGCATCTCGTGTGCTGAAAGACATTACTCTTGTCCTGGTTGGTACCTAGTTCTTCTGGCTGTGCAAGCAGTCCCTCTGGTATGGAATATGTTCTGAACAAGTCTGGTTATTTTTATAATGGATAAATGTGTTTCTGGAAGAGTAAACCAAACTGTATCATACTGAAGAGTATTCTCAGCCTCAGTTAATTAAGGCTTAATTAATTAAGATTAATATCTTAATCTCTTGCATTCAGAATGAAAACAACAGCCACCAGAAAACTGAAACCACTCTTGACTGATTCACGTGGCTAATGAGGTTTATGACAACAGAACTGTATGCAGCGTTACTACATTGAGGTGTCATTACCTCAGACGTGAAAGTGCAGTTCGAGATGAGGATGTGCTGTCCGCTGGCTCTCTGGGCTGCCCTGCGTAACCAGCAGTGGCAGAGGTCCAGCCTGAGTTTTCAGAGAAACAGTCCTGGTTTCTTTATGGTCTTTTTGGAGACTTCATGAGATAGAAGTGCTTGTTCTGGAGACTGGGAAAGAATAGTGGTGATGCGCTCAGCTCCTGAAATACAGGCCTGACATCTGTTCCTGCCAAGAGATGTTCTTCCCTGGTGGGACACTGAGAGGCTTGAGATGTCATCCTGTTTTCCTCTGCCCCCTGAGGCTGCAATAAAAGGGTGTTGGCCTGGTCCTTAAATGCATCTGGCCGTAGATAATGGCATGGTGAGATGAACTAGAGTAGATTGCTCTGTTTCAGTTCTGTTTTGTTTACCTGTCTGAAGGCTTTGTTAGATGTTACAGTACTAAGTGAGATGCAGTTAAAATTCTTACTTGCTATCCTGATAGGAAATATGCTTCAGCTTCCACTTTAAAGTAGATGAGCATTAATTGTAATGCTTAAAGAGCTGTATACTAGCATGGCTGTGTGTGCATGGCCTGTAGGTTTATCTGGACATGATATCATTACTACAGGACCAAAGTGTTGTATAGAAACTTCTGCAGTCACCAGAGGAAAGTCATGGGCTTTTTCACAGTAAAGCTCTGAACAAAATTCCTGACTTCAGGTGAGTGTTAGCTCCTGCTAGGTGCAGCCTGCCTGTATTCGCCTGGGGGAATCATTTCACGCCCTTTGTTTCCCTAGAAAATTTATAGTTCCCAACTGCACTGCTCAGTTCTGAGTGGATGCAAACCATGCTGACTCACATGCTGAACTGCAGCCTTGCTCACGTAAACACAAGCACACTTCTAAAATATTTAATTTGTAATGTCCTCTGTGGAGAGCTATCCCACAGCTCCTGGCATAATTCCCAGAAGCAGCAGATTCTGGGGTTCTGGGAGTTTCAAAGGCCATTGGTGCCCAGCGGGATAATCATCTGAGCTAGTTCAGTGTAGTTTATCCTGGCACTGGGACAGTTCAAACTGAACAGGTATTTAATCTTGCTTAAAGCAAGTCTGCTTTGAACAATACATGGTATGTGTATGAACGATCTGGAGCCTGTTGGGACATGGCTGTCAGGAGACCTACATGGAGGGAGATCTTTGTTATGGCAAGTACCCTTTAGTATAGATATACCTCCTAACAATTTCTAAAACAACCTCTGTGGGCAGTTACAGTAAAATCAGGAATAAGCTATTAGATTTGTTTTCTTAGTACTTCTGTGGCAAATAACAGTGGTAATTGTCTTGTGAAATACCCAAGTTTATATCCACAGGTAAAATGCGTGTTAAAAAAAACTTCTCAGAAATACAGAAACTCACTCCAATTCATGCACACAAAAATCCTCATTCTTTTAATTGAAAATAAATTACTGTATATGATTTGGCTGCAAAGGAGGAGAGTGGAACCAAAGAATTATTTCTAAGTACGCTTATTTTGTCTGTACCAGCTAAGTACAGTATTGGAGTTTAAAGATAAATATCTTCTCCTTTAAAGCAGTAATTAGTTCAGTGGAGACTAGTTGATAAGAAACTAGAATTCTTTGGTTCTTTTGTGGGTTTTAAAATTTGGGGTTGTTTTTTGGTTATTTTTGTGAGCTTGGTTGAAAGAGTGATCCATTATGGTAAGTACAGAGAATAATTTGGGAGAGGTTCAGTGCATCTCATGGTCGGTCTAGATCAATCCCATGTCACTTGCTCAGGTGGGTTGACTGTCAGTGCATTACCTGTAATTGTTAAACAGCATCTGTTTGCTGAACTGTGCTAAGCTTCGCTGATGTCATAACTCATCCCACCATCCTGCAACGTTTTAAGCTTCTGTTCTTAATTTTTTATTTTGAGAACAAGATTTTAGAGACACTAGAGTAGTGGGATGTGCTCAAAACTGGATAAGTCTGGGTAGCAGAAATGGTTCCAAACCCTGGAGAAAAAGCTCCTGGTGCAAATGGGGCTCTGGAGCTCACCGAGGTCCCTTGGGGATACAAACCATCACTCCCACTGCCACAATACGGCAGCACTTGCGTCCGTGCAGTGTCAGTGCAGCAGGAAAAGCAAATCTCTGCTCTTACCTTTACAGATGGTAGGATCTGAAGGTAGTGTGCCTGTCACTTCTTTGACTGCAGGAAGGGTACTTGGCTTAGTACTGTTTTGGTACAAGAAGCATCTTTTCTGTGAGTATGATTCAAGGCTCAACTTAATGTCCATCTTTATTAGTGTGGGGAATTTCCTTAGAAATGTGCCTTAATTCACAAATGAATTTCCCTAGAAAGACTTCTTTATCTGAAGTCTGAAATGGAAGTATACAGATGTGTCATTTTGTTGCTTAAGTCTGCTGAGAGACGTGCTTGCCATTAGCAGAGTCCCCTTAGTTACAAGGTAGACTTATAACCCATATTTCAAAATCCTGCTTTCTATGATGGCTGTTAGTGGCATTTTTCTTTGAAAAGCAAAGGAAGTTAAAAATTGTGCCTGCATCTGTTATTGTTGCTATGACAGCTGTCTTTGTCCAGTTTTAACCATCCTATTCTGAGTAGCTCCTGACTGGGATTGTAACATTAATGGCTACAGGCAGAGGAAGTAGAAGTGGAGGTCTTTCAATGCTGTCTCCTTCGCTCAGTCAAAAAATATTTCTTCTGAGTTAATCTAGTTTTAATCAAGATGCAATGAGTCGAAACATTCCATTCCTAACTCTGTTTTGGTGCCTGGCATAATTAGGACTGGTATGGTTATGATATAAATTAGTAGCCAGTTCCTTAGCACTATTTAATCGTGATTTGTCATGGGCAAGACAGATGCTACTGCTGATACTGTGCTTCTGAGACTTGAAAACTGGGAAGATGTCTTGAAATAAGGTGATGCAATTTTTGTACAAGGTCATGTACAAAATTATGTTGTCTTCAGATGGCAATTGTGAAACAAGTGAGTGCTCCTTGCAACATGCTATCAGTTATTGCATAAGCAGGCACGAAATAAGGCACACCCCTCTGTCTAGGTGAGCAGTGGGATGTGCTGTCTTCAGCTGCCAACTTACTTTTACACTGATGTGCAACACCAGTGTAAAAAATATGTAAAATAGTCCATGTTTATTCAAACTCTCCTTTCTAGCATACTGAACGTCTTCCTCTGAAGTGGATAGCTAACTTCTGTGTAGTCAGAGTCTATATTAAGAGTTTGTAAATGGCTGTCTTCCTAGCACTAGCTGGAAAATACTGTCACGAGAGAAGGTATGTTGTGAGTTAGATGGCAACCTGTTAGTCTGAGTAACACATTGTTGGAAACTGTTGGTGGTAAAGTAGCAGCAGCTTGGAAAGCTCTGTGACCCTAATCCAGACTTGTTTTAGAGGGTAACTTCTAATACAGAATCTTGAACAGTTTAGTCCAGTTGGAGGGTCAGCTGTCTGTTTTGGAGATCAGACTGCTGCCTTTTAAGATGAAAGCCATATTTCGTGAATATGAGCTCCTTTTTATCTGCTTGCTGTGCCTTGTGTGAGGGAAGGAGCAGCTGTAGTCCATTCGCCAGACCTGCATTTGGCTGTTGCTGCCATTGTGTTGTGTGTAAACATGTACCATTATTTTGGATCATATAGCAGCCTGTTCAAAAGGGTCTCGCATTCCCCAGCTGTTCTGCAACTTTTCCATCTCTGAGCTTGCCAGCTGCTTAATACAGGCAACTGTAGCTGCATTTGTTTCTCTCGTGTTAAGAATTAGTGGAGATAAAATTGACTTGTTGTTAAATGTTAGGTGCTGCAAGCCCCTCTCCTGCTCCGAATGGACTTAAAACAAAAGTAGACTGTTCTTACTATATCAAAGTTGTTAGAAGTTTTGTCACTAGTTGAAGAGATTGCATAAAAATCTTTGTTTGGTAGATTTGAAACAAATATGAAATACAATTGTGTTTGCATATATAGATATACGCATCCACACTAATCCGAAAGAACTGGGTTACAAAAAAGTGTGCCTTAAAGCCATGTCAACAGCTCATTTGTTTAACCACTTCTCTGAACAATGTTCATTTTAACAAGGCATCCTGTGCTCTCATCAGCCTACCCTTTTGTTTACTGAATCTGGGAACTTTTGTTTCGATGGCAGCACTGCTCAGACTGGATGTCAAGGAAAGAACAGGGGCTCTGCAGTGTCTTGTATCTGCAGTGAGTGGTCAGTCCAGGTGAGGAACCACAGGCTGAGACCTGCCTTTTCCAGCCTGCTGTCCCTGCCGTGAAAGTGATAGGAAGTGTCTGGAAAATGTTTTGTGTGACTGAACTCCTCTTACCTGCAGCTTTGAATCCATAGCTATCTGCCCGGAGATACAGAAGTTAAAAGAGTAAATTCAAGCACCTTTGGAAAAAGGAGATAATTCTCTTAATGACTTAAGTTACTATCGTAACCACTTAACCTGTTCTACCATGTCAGTTTGAAACTTTGGGTGAGGAGGAGTGTATCCTTGGTTGCTGCAAGAGATTGCTAAAGAGAGTGATAAAGCAAAGTTTTCAGAGGCTTGAGCTGGTGCCATTAATTAGTATTCCATACTCCCGTATAAGGGGATAAATCAGGTGTTTGCTTGAAATCATATTTAATGCAGTTTGTATTTGAAGAATATAAATTAGATTTTTTATGGTTTTGCTGTTCATTTTGTGGTGAAGGGGACTGGAAGGGAATGACTTGTGTATTCTTGCTCCTGATAGCAGAAGAGGCTCCCTCTGCCCCAGGGTCCAAGTCACCCATTGTATCTGGCCTGAATACCCTATTATTCAGAGAGGAAATTTCCAGGTGACTGTAAATATATTTCTATTTCCCCCACCCTTTCACCAGGCCTGCTCTATCCTTGCTCATTGTAGCGTTCATGTTAAACATCAACACTGCCTAAATTATGCTAGGATGGCTCTGGCTTCATAATGGAGCCTTGACCTGTGAAAACAAAAGCAAAACCTTAAAAAAGTCCCTTGATTTAAGGTAGCATGTTTCAGGATCTGTTTTTCGTATCCCCAAATAGTTGAGAGCTTGAACTTTTCCATTCTAATGCTAGTGTCTTAAAAGAAGTTGGAACACTGTCTTTGGCTAGATGCTTGCACTTGTCTTCTGGAAAGTTAATTTTTCAAAGTCAGTGTTGGAGCACTAAATCATTATTTGTCTGAAATCATAGCAGAAATACAGGCTTATAGTTTGGAGTCGTCATACTAGATACATAGTTGTGTTAGCTGAGCAGAGTCATAGATATTAGATTAAAATGTCTAGTTAACATAGAAAATGTAGAAATGAGTGTGTGTTCTGGATTTAATAACTACATGTATGAACAGTTCTTTAGAAAACAGGTAACATTTGTTCTCTTTCAGAACAGCAGATTGACCACACTTCAAAAACAGAGGAAGACAACTGAGTGTGGTACTGAGGGCATGGAGAGAGAGGCAGGGAATGGAGGAGGAACTTGTGTCACAGGGAAGGTTAGGGAGAGCATCTTAACATTTTATTTTTTTTAAGTGCTGCTGATTAATTCATAACCCCTTTGGAATGAATTTAGGGAATGGACATAGAGGAGATTGGGAGAAGTGGATTTTGAGAAGTAAGAAAGTAAGGAAGTGTTGGTTTTTCCTCAGTTGAACGGAGGAGGAAGACAGTATCTGATTAATAAGCAGTGTTCAATTATTGAAGGCTTTAGAAGAAATAAATATTTCTTTCACATAGAAGGTGGTGGGAAGTGAAGTGAAAAGACTTTAAATGGCCTTAAATTGCTTAAGAATGTTTAAAATAATAGAGGGGGAAAAAGAAGGGATTACCCTCTCACCTACCTCCAAAGACTGTTTTTTAATGAAGTTGGTGGGAGTTTTGGGAAGGTGTAAAAATAGAGCATTTGAGAAAGCTTTTTGTTAGGTGTTTTTTTTTCTTTCTTTTAAATGAAACATTCTGCCAGTGTTTTTAACTTGGCTTAAATTTGCTCCATCCTCTACAGGGGAAAATATTTATTTTAAAGTTTCCTCTAAACTTAAATTGGCTTCCCAGCCAATTTAAAGACATGTCTGTCTATGTAATACCTTCCAACTCCAGGAAAGCTGAAAACTGTAAGGCTTAGTGAAGGAGGAGACCTTGTTGATTGCACAGGAGAGTGGCATTTCCAGCAGCAGAAAAATTGCTGTTCTGAAAATGTAGCTTGAATTAATCCCTTCCACGTTTGTTTCGTTTTGCTGCTGTTAATGATTTCCTTTGCTCAGCTAGTGGTAGGTGCTGTTGTGCCTGCCTCACTCCACTGATTCTTCCACTGCTCTGTTTGACTAAAAATTACAGTATGTATCAATTTAAACACAGAAATAGAGCAGTAGCAGATAGAGCTTCCTCATTAAGCTGCAAGTTTATGATCTTTAACTTTGGCACTTAAAGTTATTTCTCTCCAGGGTGGTCATTGCAGCTCTTAGTGTGGGCTGTCCTGCACACTGATGAGTTTGGGTGCCTATTATCTCACAGGTTGTGTGGCTTAAGTCTCTGCTCTATGTGTGGCTTATCAGCCATGTGCACGGCTCCCCAGAGACCACTTACACAAAATCGTCTCTATCACTGGAAAGATTCAAGGCTTTGAAAGAAGTTTGCTTAAGCAAAACTTGCAATAATGAACAAACTTACAAAAAGAAAATGATATATTTACTGAGGTAATATGTGTCAGTAAGGATCTGGCTTAGTTAGGCTGTGTTGTTGGGGTTGCCTGTCATAGCTCCTTGTGTTCTGGATGCTTTGCCTTGTTTGTGTGCTGCAGTGAGGCTGTGCTCTCATCTGTAATCAGCATTTAGGTGTTAACTGCTGAAAAGTACCAGTACTGCTTCTTCTTCTCCCACCTTACTCCACAAAACTACTTAGCTGAGGTATTCCTGTCTAGATCATGCTGTTGGCTTTAGGCTTAAACTACTTTACTCAGAGTATTCTGTCATTTGTGGTTTAAAGTATATGCTGTGACAAATATTACTTCAAAGGAGTTTGTACAAAACTTGACCCTTGCAAAGCTCAGTGAGTAAAGACTCTCCAGAACTCTGTAAACACCCTGACCGTGGGATTGCACCAAGCCTCTTCTGGATGCTCTCCCTTGTGCCTGTCCTCTTCCTTCCTGTTGTATTGCAGAGTGCCAATAGGCACTGACAGGCAAAGGATTTGTTTTTCCTGAAATACACTTGTTTGTCTTGTCTCCGTAATATTTGTTGCATGCCTGACTTGACAACTTGCATGCAAATACTTTTTTTTATACTGTTTTTGTGGGTTGGCAACAAAGTAATTGTGGCTTCCTACTGCAAGCAAAAGCCTGGTGTATGGAACCGAGTTGTTTATATGGATTCCTGGTATGGAATGGAAGTTTAATTCTTTTAGCTTGAAATTAAATTGCGTTGAATAAAATGAACTTTGCATTTAAGTGGCACTGAACCCAGCTAAACAATTTTCTAGGGCTTACATTAATAAAAGCAAACTATAGCATAGCTAACTACTGCTAGGGATGCATTTCAGGCTCTTAAAACTTGTGGTTTAAGAGGGGAATGTTCAGCTTATGCTTCTGTAATAAACTTCATATCTGAAATGCACTGTGTGGTGTACCCTGCTGGGATAGTACAGCCACAGATAACTTGAAGGGATTTTTGTGGGCAGGGAGAAGGCAGATGAAGCATTCCAGGTGAGATATAAATTTCCATGGCCTGGTTTGGGAACCTAACCTGCCTTACAGTAAGAGATAGAGAGCTGTGAAAACGAAGTTACCCGTGATTTTGTTCATCTGACCTACTGTTAGAGGACCTAGTAGCCTTTTAAGAGAAATCTTTAAAGCAGTATTTGATTGAACATGCTTTTTCTAGACTCCCAGGAGATGCTTGCCAGTAAGGAGCTGCTGACATCAAAAGCAAAACCCCAAAAGGCCCATATATGTGTGTGAAGTAAGGAAGCCAGGAATGAGAGTGGTTTTGTGCTGAACTTCAGCTGAAAGATCTTTCCAAATGCAATAAAGAAAGGGAGCACCTTCATTTCTGCCTTCAAAAATCATGATTACTTGTGAGGTTCTTAGAGTAACATACAAATGAAGACAGTGTCCTTCCAATAAAACAAATGTTACTTCATTAAATGTTTCTTATGTAAAGACCAATATGAGAACTTATAATCATGCCAGTCACCTCTGAAACAAAGCAAGTAATCTTGGTGTTAGAGAGGTTTGTTTCTTAAGGAAGCCCTGAAAAAACTTTTTCCATGAACACGTTGGTATGAATTGGCATTCTTCCTTGCACAGGAAACCACAAATTCTTACTGCGGAAAACTTCTAACTCTTGTAAAACAGTCATTAGTTTTGTGTATTAAATGTGCAGAATGTTCTAGGTTTTTTTTCGTGTGGCCTCTGGAGAGCTGCTCTAAGAAATGCTTTTCTTTTGATAAACAGAAGATCACTTGCTCAAATATTTCCAGTCACTTGTAGTCACTGTGCATGCTGCTGGGGCTTGGATACTTCTCAAATGCCTACAAGCCTGAGACCATCTTTATTGCTCAATTATTTTTACCCCCTCAAGTCTGACAGTTGCAGCAACTGAACATGACCCCGGTGTTAAATACAGCAATGTGTTTGATGAGTTGCTTTGTTAGGGTTTCTGCAACCTGTGCACCTGAAATTGCCTTTGGTGGTGGGGCAGCTCCAGGAGCAGCGTCACTCAGTGCACAGACACACAGACACACACAGACACACAGACATGCTGTGCTTGTGTGCGCTCCTGGGAACACCTGTGTGCAGTGTCAGTGTGACTTGTACGCCTCTAGTATGTCACGTGTACTCCAGGCTGGGAGCTTCAGGTTCAGGTGACTGGAAAAATTGCTTCTATGACTTCACTGAGCATCCCTCTTTTTCTTTATGCTAGTCTTTTTCAGTCTTTACCTTTATGATCTGGTCTTACAACCTATTTTTTTTCTTTTCTTTTTTTTTAAATCCCTATTCTGGATTTGGTATGCAAGGTATGATCAAACTGCATGTGAAGTAAAACTCTTTCTTAACTAAGAACTGCATCCGTAGTTTTTGTTCCTTTCAAATACACTAGCAAGAGTAGAACTTAAATTACACAGCACATTCTTTTTATTTTTTTTAGTGACAGAAGAAAGGACAGTGGGTGGGGATGTAGCAAATCATATAAGCTAGCAGTGATAAAAGTGTTTGGTTTTGTTTTGGTTTTTTTTGCAGTGCAGGCTACTTGTTTGAAACAGATTTGTCATATCTTCATCAATGTTTTATAGTTTCTACTATTTTGGAGTGTTAGCTGGGTTCTCAAGTACTGGAACGTTACTGCTGCTATTTAAGGCAGGACATCTGTCATGGTGTGTCTAGTCTGATTTCCCCAAGCCTGAACAATTCTTGCCTTTATGCTCTACCTATGTAGCCATTGCTCTTTCTACAAGTTAAAAGTAACAGAGAGGTTAAACAACTTGTTGAAAGTCTGTAATTTCTGAGAGCAGCAACTTGCCAGTAGCTATGTCTTGTGTCATCTGGACAATGCTTTGGCAGAGTTTTAAGAATTTGCTAAACTAGGCCAATTTAACTTTCCTTTCTGGTCAGGTGTAACTTTCTGTGCTGGAAGGATGTGCACAAAATTAATGCACGCTTCTCACAAACAGTGTTTACACTGTCTCATGCTGCACACACCAAGGCTTCTGGGACCCAGCCCTAGCAGCATCCTCCTGGTGTCCCACCCTCGGCTTCCTCCCTTCCTTCTGGAAGTCATGGCTTGCATATCTGCTTCCTTGGGATTTGGGACTTTTCCCTTGCAGTAGCCTCAGTATTAGCTGCCCTCTCAACTGTGGTTTATGTTCCAACAGCTTGCAGACTTTTACTGTAAATACTATTTACAATATTATTACAGTATTATCAAGTATTCTGTGCACAGGATATTGAAGCTGCTCTGTGGAGCCTCAGAACCCTTCTGCAGAAGGGGCAGACTTTTAATCTAAAGAAATTATTCCTCTTCTTCCACTGAAACCCTACTCTGAAAACTTTGTTCTAGAGGCAGTTTTAATGAGCTTTGAAACCTGCATCACAGTTTTCAGAACAACCCCTTTATGTCTGTGGCCTTGCAATAATGCCATTTTTGGGGATGAAATTTTATGACTCTTTGCTCCTCCCATTTCCCTCTTTCCTTCCTGCTCCCAGCTGTATGCATGTGCTGATTATTCTGGGGTGTCTCTAATCCACTCCTTCAACTTTGTAAGCTGCTTTATCTCAGGTTCTGGTTGCTGGGTCAGCACACCAGTGTCTGCTGTTAGTGAACCAAGGAAGGTCTCAGACCTCCAATGCATGTAGGAGCTGACACAGAGGGGACAGTGTCAGACTGGACAAAAAATATGTTCTCTGCACAGCTCACTTTGCCTAAGATGGATCTGTGGATGAACATGAGTTTTCTGACGGCACCTCTCAGTTCTGATTTGACAAATTAAAAGCTTTCAAATGGAACACTGAAGTAGTGTTTATTGGAAGCTTAAAATGCTGGAATTGGATTTTTTTTTCCTTTGTGTTAGTAGCTCCTATGCCACACTGTGTTTTTACATGTTGTTTGTGTAAAGGAAGCTTTACACTTCCCAGGGAAGGTTGCAGCTGGGAAAGGCCTGAAACGATTGCAGTTGCTTGGCTCTGTTGGATTGTAACTGTGTATGACTCTTACTAATCTAAAATTGCAGATGCTTTACTGTTCATCAGATTGTAAAAATGCTGTGAGACCATCCAGCATCTTTTAAAGATAGCCTGAGTTACAGAATTCTGGAGTTAGAATAGTCGTGGTGACAGCATGTCTCTTTGTACTGGTGGAGAAAATTAAAGAGAATGGGGAAGAAATGCTAAGAGAGTAAGGAGATTTGAAATAACTGTACGTGGGTCAATGCAAACAACATAGGAAGTTTTGGGAAGCTTTGTTAAACTTGGGCTGGGTACTTAAAGGTTTACTAGAGAGTAATACATGCTATTGAACCTGATGGCTTTGGCTTGTGATCACCAGTGAAAACCTGCTTTTTCACCTAGTTTTGCAACTGGGGATTTACTTTGGCACAAGGAAGATAAGTTTCTTATTTGAGTTGCAGGATACAAGTGTCTGGTTGGAAACATTCCCAGCAATGATCTGATTCCTAGCCTTTTCTGTAACTGCTCAATAGTGCCACCAGTGCATATTTGGCCACAAAATAGTTATGACAACTTGCATAAACTCCAGGATTTTTTAATGTCTCAAAACCACTTTAATATAGGGTACAAGCTGGTCATTTATAAACAGTGGCTTGAAACAAAGTAACTGGATTTAACAGAACAGCTTGGTGGATGGTCAGTTCCAAGTGCCCTGGCTTCCTAGGAAGTGCCAGCCAAGTTTATCAAAACTATTGCTTGTGCCTGCTGACTTCGTGGCATCCCAGGTGCTGCTTGGTAAACTGACTGCTGGCCACTGGCCCTGCACACCTTCCTCACAGTACAGGAGTCTTGTGTCCAAAGACATCATCTCCCAGACCAAGATCTCCAGATTATTGCTGGGCTTCGTTTAGAAAGGACACCTGAGCTGGCTCCACTGCTTGCTGCAGGTGTTGAATTGCTCCAGTGTTTTAGAGGAGGCTGTGCTGTAGTATCAGTATATTCTCCAAGCTAATCCATATATACATTTTTGACCAAAACAAAATAAGGCCTTATCTTCTTTTACATCTTAACAAAACTTTTTCTCATTATAAATGATTGAATTGAAGTATTTGAGTTAAAGAAAAAAAACCCCAAACAACAAACCACCAAAACTAAACCATTTGATTTCTCACTTCATTCTGGTGGTAGATTCACATCCTGTGTGTGAGGGAGAGACTCGTGACTGTGTTAAGCACCAGACGTGAGAGGGTGTTCTGCATTACAGGTAGAGGAAATAAATTTCAGAGCCATCTGGCAATGAGCAGAGTGCAACTGCTTGACTGCCTTGAACTTCACTTGTGTAAATGGACCTCTTCACAGGTTTTGAAGAGGACACTCTTTTGAGGAGTGTCCTGAAAAGATTCTCATTAGATTTTTTTTTTAACATTATTGTCTGCTGATCTTATTATCCAAAATACTGCATAGTTCAGATCTGAGATTTAGATTCAAAGTTAATATATCTCCATAGCAAAGTCCATGTTGTTCAGAGATTTTGCCATGTTAATTGTTAACAGAGGTGCTCTCACTGCTCAGCTGAGCTGCAGGGTTTGTTAGCTGAGCACTGCTTACAGCATTCTGTTGTTTAAGTGCTATTTTGATGTCTCACAACACCAACATGTTTAACTTAATAGATGTGAAATGGAGGAGCCTTATCCTGAAATATGCTTCTGAAACTTAGCTGGGACTGTTCAGATTATGCTCAAAAATATTACTTTATATTTTCTCTAGGGTTATTTGCACCATTGATTACATTCATTCTATTTAAATGATATACTTTGATCTTTGAGCACAAGATCTGATTTTATTTGGTTGTTCATGGCAACCTAAGTATTGTGTTTTATATTTGGTTTTTGTTTTGTTTTAGTTTTTTTGATCTTCTTAATAGCTTCTGTATTGAGTGCTGTTGTTTAGAACAAGGATTTATTTGTGTGTGCACCTGATTCACAAGATTCACTGTTATGTTTCAGAGTGTCTTCACAGTATTGCTTCATCTTGTCTACTGCCTTTGCTTCATTTCTTTCTTGTGTGGTACTATCCATGTCCAAGACCTTGGAACTACAGCTCTCACTCTCATGTATAGGCAAGTCTTCAGTCTTATTCCATAATTGCTCAGTGAAGCAATCTCAGTTGTTATGGAGGAAGCTTGAGATGCTTTGAGGTGTTGCAGATGAGAAGACCATTATAGTTCTGTAAGAGCTCCTCTGTTCTCCAGTGTGGTCACTAACAGAGTATTTTTGAAAATTCACATAGGTGAACAAAAGTGCAATGGGCTACATGAATCCAAAATGCCCCTCATTATGTTATTTTGTTTGAAAAATATATATATTTTAAACTTCTGGAATTCTTGTATTTATTGAATTTATTTTTAATGAAATTAATTCCATTAATAAGGGAGTTGTTTTCAGTCACGCTGTCACAAGATGCTGAACTTCAGGAGAGAAATCTAAACACGGGGGATGTCTTGAATCCATTGTAAAGAGATGATCTGAATGGGCCAGTGCACGACCTACTGGTTAAGGATCATGCATCATTAGTCATGTCTTTCTGCCTTGTCTGAGGAAACCAAATGTTTAATGTTCCTTCTATTTCTGCATCTAGCCTTTCTAGAGACTGTAGTTAGCAGTGACTGTTGTCTTTGGTAGGAAATTCAACTGTTCCTATTTGGGATTTTATGGTCTCATTTCTATCATTAGTTGATTCTTGGGTGTTTGGGAAGTTTCTGTGGTGTGTGTTCCTCCTTAACTTGCTCCAAAGACTTCATTGCTAGACACTGGCCACATCCAATTGATCCAAATAGTCCCATTAGCTGAGATAACTTGTTTTCTGTTGAAGTTGGATGATGTGCTTGTGCATTTTAGGATGACGCATAATAACGTGACCAGGAGAGATGCCTGTGGAAAAAAGATGAGGAAAACAGGATTCCTAATTATGTGACCTCTTACTGTCTTTAGGGACAGGGCTGATGGAAAGCAGGTATATTTTAAGGGACTACTTTTTTATTACGAGTCTGCACAGCTTAAATTCTCATTTAGCACTTCAGCCTTTGCCTGACCTTCACCAAATCTTTTCCTTTAGCCGTATTTGCAGTATCTTTCTTTTCTGGCCAAAAAAAGAGAGGCATGCAAGTTTTAATATGCCATTTTTTGGTTTGTGCAACACTCAATCATTTTGACAGCGTGGGGAAGTAGTGTGAGTGTGGAAGGAGAGAAGGAGTTATGTGAATGATATTGTCTCAATAGAGAGATTTTGTCTCTGTAGGTAAAGGCCAGTGAGGGTAAAAAAAAAAAAACCCAACAAAACTCTTGCAGACTAATTTGAAATACTTGATTTTCAAAATTGTACAACTATTACACGTAGAACTGTCTTTTGAAAGATTTTTTTTTCCCCCTCAATTCTTGAACTGCAGAAATGGACACCTGTCTCTGTTTGGACAAGTGCTGCCAAGTTCAAAACTGTAGGTGGTTTTTGTGATGAACTGGAATTTCAGAGGTGACACTGCTGTCGGCTCTGTCTCTGTCCTTGAATGCAGCAAGTCTGTTCCTCTGTGGTCTCGTAGTAAATAGCTCTGATCCCTTTGTTTCCTGGCATGTTAGAAATTCAGCATCTGTAAAGCAGTGAATACTTTATGCTGCTAATGGCTTTGGAGTAACTTAATTTAAATGGAAACTGAGCAGTTCCTTACTTAAAATGTGCCCCAGATCGTGTTTGTAAATGTTCTAGAGATTAATCAATGCATCTGATTTTCAGTATTTCTCGTATATTTAAGGGAGACAGTAAAGTATCAAAATTAATGAAGCCGAGTGAAAACTGATTTGTTTTGGAGAAAGAGAACAGACTGGCTTGAAGGAATGGATGTCTAGACCTTAGTGCTTGGTTTGAACACTGAAACTTACATACTGGGAATGCCATAGACTTAAATTTCAATAAAGAGATAACATGGCAGAAAAGTGAGTCACAGAAGTGAGGTAATCTAAGAAAATAAAATAAAATTCACCTTGTAATAACGAATTCTTGAATGTATGGAGTTTTTTGAAGAGGTTGTTAAGAACTGTAATCTACATAATTGAATGTGTGTGCTAAAGGAAAAAACTGCTATTGTTACAATGTCAGAACATGCAAATTTCTCTGAGTCTGAAGAAATGTTTCAAAAATTCATTTTGAGAACTTGAAAGACAATCTAATAAGCCTGTATGGAAATCTGCTGTGTAGTCCTGTTAGGTTGGCAGGAGACATTGGTTTACATACTAATAAAATATGTCTTTCATGAGTGTTGCTACTCAACAAGACTAAGAACATTATAATTTGGTTTTGCAGCCCTTTCAGAAGATATCCTACATAATTGATGCCCCTGCCAAAGGAGCTAAGAGAGACATTGTAATGGAACATCTCTGATGTCACATTTTAGTTGTTAAGGAGCTATTAAATAATGAAACCTTTAAATCTAAGATCATATTTCATTTTGGCTAAAATTGGCATTTATTTAGTTACAGTTGTGCTCCATTTCTAGGGGGTTTATGGGAAAATTTTGGAAGTTGTAATTGTTCTTGCTCAGATAAACAGCTGAGTAGGCAATTGACTGCAAGTCTCATTAGACATTGGTGTTTGCCTGTGTTAGGGTATGATTTCAGGATGGATGACTGTGACTTGAATTAATGGCAGCTGGTTCACAGATATAAAAGGAATCTTCTCTTAGCCAGGTGTATCTTAGTCAACTTTGCTGAAGTTATTTGAATGTACAGTCAAGTGTATACAGGGATCTGGGTAAAACTTGGACTCCCTGTCACTGGAATACCCACACTCATACTGTCTAGAACATGTGGCAATTGCAGCACTTTTTTGAAACTGGATTTGTGGGATGAGCTAGTTTCTGCAGCTAGTGCTTGACTTTTATTCTGGTATAGCTAATTGATATGTGGAAGGAATTCAAGCTGCAGATTAAGGAGTGAGTGTGCCTGTGAGAGCTCAAGCAATGTGATTTGCCCTCTGAACTCATGAGTGAAGCTCTAACTATAGTCCGTGTTTCTGGCCATTGTTTCTGTCCCGGGGCGCTCTGTCAGGAGAGGTTCCCACTGCTGTTACTTGCACACTGGCCCGTGTCAGAGGTGGCTCTCAGCAGGAGTGCACACTGCAAATAGCACAGCCCCAGGTTCTAACCAAAGCCTGGCTGAGCAAGTGCAGGTTAGAAGTCACTGAGATAACATAAACCCAGCACACTTGGGTCTGCCAGTTGGCTGATACATGAAGTGGGTGTTTTACAGCACACACTCTCTATACTGCAAGGAAGATACTGGAGACAAGAGTTGATTCCTAGATGTGCTGTAACCCTGAAGTATTAATCTGTTTGTTTGTATTGTGCTGTGAGGATTGGTTTGGGATTTTTTTCCTGCTCTTTTTTCACCTGTAAGTAGGGAAATTCACTTGAACTTAGATAAATTTCATCAATGATTCAAATAGTTACTTTTTGCATTAGCACAGCAGCTTACCTGGCTGAGAGGGAATTGCCTTTCTACACTGTGTTTAGCTTTTCATTGTCTTATTACCAGCCTTAAAAAACCACCTCACTCTGTCATTTAAAGTGAAACATGGTTATCTAAAACTCAATTTAAAAAAAAGAAAACGTACCCATTGTGTATGTTTCAGAGAAAGCACTTGCCTGCTGCTGGCTAACTGGCAAACTGAACATCTGCCCTAGACAGATAGGTTAGGAGTTTCCATGGAGCCAGGGAAAAGTGAGAGGACACCCCCTGTGCAGGGCAGGATGTGCTGGTGTCTCTGCTCTGCAGTTTCTCAAGCGTGTGGAGCAGGGAGGGCTGTGCTCATTGGGATGTCTCCCCAGCTGTGCGGTGGAGGAGAGGAGTGCTGGCTGAGCTTGCCAGCAGTGATAAGGCCTCCAGGTGGGGAGCACAGTAAACATGCTGTGAGAATCACAGCCCTGCTTTCCCAGGAGTTACATGAGGCAAAGATGTTCTTCTGTCACTTGTTCTGCTGGAAGCTTCTTGCTGTTAACAACTAAATGTGCAAAGAAATCAAACTGTGGCTCTTCCAGCCTTCCTGGTCTTCTGACTTACGGTATGTGCTTCTGTTTTCAAAACTGAGTTTGTCAGCACAGACAGACAACTTCCCTCTGAAAATGTAAAATCTTACCATAAGTGCTTCTTGTGTTGTAATAAACAGACATAACTTTCCTTTACAAGATCTGCGTGTCTTGCTTGCTTTTTCTCCCCACTGTTTATTCACTACCCTGCCAACAGCATAGGTATCTTCTGAACAGGTTTATGCAAAACTGGCAAATTGAATGGTAATGTCATTGCTTCCAGTAAATTCAGACTATTGTATTCTACATACAGTATTCACTGCTGTATTACTGACTAACAAGACTGCTGTTGGCTACAATGAATTCACCACAAAATTGCTCTGATCTAAAGCTTAGGTTATAATTTGAGACAGTTACCTTAAACCAAAAGAACCTAAGTCCATAAGTAAACTATTAAGCAATGTAAACTTTTTAATGGCAGAGACAGTTAGCAGGGAACTATGCAAACCCCACAGACCAAGAGGATCTCTACCACAATTATGTAGTCTACTTAGTGAGTAAAATTCCAGAGCTTTGCTCATGAATAAGACTGGATTATTTGTGATGTGATTTCATAAAACAAACAAGGAGACTAAAGGCTCCAGAGGCTACTTAAGGTTTTGCAGAGGGGTAAATGTTAACATTTAATTGTTTAAAGTATGTGTGAGGCGATAAATGGCAAAGTTGTACAAAGTACGCCTTAAGAAGTAAACTTATTGATAGATATGTGCTGAATTTCTTTACCAATATAGCTGTGTTTCCAACAGGTCACTTCAGTAATCTATTCAAAACAGCCTTTAAATGTTCAGTCAGGTTTTTGCTACTTACTCTGCTAGATAATATATATTGCTAAATACTTTCTCTCTTCTGTACTCTAATTGTGGTAATAAAGAGAGCATTGCTGTGACCGTTTTGGTTCTGCTTTGATACTATTAACACATCTCTGTTCTGATCCCATATATCCCATCTAATTCTCCTACCTAAGACAGCTGTGCCAACAGAAGCACTAGGAAGAATACAACAGTTGCACTAGGAAAAAGTGCTCCCCAGAACATGGGTATTGGAGGAAAGAGATGGCTGAGGGTGTTCAGCCATGGAGTTGATGGACTTCATCCTAGTGGCTTGTCCTGCCTGGTCTTTGAGGCAGCCAGCCCCAAACAGCAGTAGAGATACAGCCAGCACTCTGGAAATCATAGGAAGCTGTAGCTTCCTTTTGGGGTGCCTTAAGAATGGATTGTATCTCCTCCATTTTTTGAGAGAGAAGAAATGAGTTTCATCTTTTGGGGGCACGTTATCTAGGGAACATGGGAACATCCTCAAGACTGTCTTACCTTTTTTTTTTCTTTTTTTTTTTTTTTGTGCTAGGAGTTTGTCTAATTGCGATAAAGCACTATGCATACTTCTGTTACAGGAATTTGTACTTGTCCAGATAAAGCTGTGTAATGCTCCACACCCAGATACGGAAGGAATCACAGAAAGAAACAGCAGCAAATGGTGATCTTGCATGGGAAGGCCCCTTCTGTGCCTGTTCTGTTTTACCTCCCTTGTACTGGAGCTTCCTGCAAAACAGACCTGTCCTGAAGTCTCTGCATCAGCACAGATCCCTCTGTAATCTTTATTTGACTTCACTAAGTCTCTGACTCAAAGTCCCTATAGAACTTAGAAATTTGAGTGATGGAAGCCAAAGACTTACACCAAAATGGGTGTTCTGTAGAAAAAAATTCCCTTCCTTAGACAAATAATCTAAAAAATTGCTCCAGTGAGTTACTATGAATCTCAGTGCTTTTTTAACCTTTTATTATTTATGCTCACCAGACCCCTGTGAAATTGAAGAGTTCCTTTTATCTTAAATGATGGACTGGGAGCTGGGTTATGGGGGCTGGCTAGCATGTTCTCACCCACATGTACCAGCATCCCCCTTTGCCCCACTCTGCTCTCCTGACCCCGCACTGAGTCATCTGTGTTTGATATGTAAGAGAGCAATTGAATTATTTTTATGGTTGCTGGTCTGAAATGAGTCAGTGCAGGGTCAAACATGTTGTGGAGCAGGAAGGGGAGAGGAGTGGGAATCTGGCAGCCAGCAGCTGGCTGAGATTGCCATGGAGCCATAGACCAGCACTGGTGACTTCACCAAGGTCACACAAGCGGCTGTCAGCAAGAAACTGAAACCTCCCTTGTGTTATACAGGGTGCTGACCACAGGTCTGTCAAATGGAGCAACTGGTAGGAAGTGGCTTTACATTTACTCTACTTGAATTTATTGTTTGTTTGCAAATACTGATGTATGAATTAATAGTTGCTTTCTAGTGTGCGCTTTCTATTAATAGATGCTTTCTAGTGTATGCCAAAATCCAAACATGCTGAACTGGTCATAGCTGTAGATTTTCAGGTGTAAGCTGGGTGCATTCCATGAGGAATTCATCATTAACTTGGGCTAACTTTCCCTTAGGAATGTGATTTTTGTATAGATAGTGATCTGTCAACTACAGCACATAGTTTAAGGACTACTGCCCTTTAATAAAGATAGCTCAGGAGTTAGTGCCTGAAACAAATCATTACAGGGTATTATATTGCCAATTCGGTAAAAAAATCACTTGGTCAATCTGCAGCTGATACTTCATCAATGGCCTAATACAGAATTTAGAGTGGAGCATTTCACCAGTCTTGGGCACACAAATTGCTGGATGCACAGCATTTTGAGCTATGTACATTATGAAAGCAGTGCTGAAAGGAAGGGTATGAGGGCTTAGGTCATGTATTCTGGCATCAATTTCTATCCTGTGTTTTTCTGTTTGAATTCATTTGGGAAGAAAGAAACTAGGAAGCCTTTTTGAGTGAAGATTTTGGAGCTCTGTGCTGGTTATGAAGCTGTCTTTTTAAAGTTTCTTTAGAAAAAGCCAAAAAATATTCTGGATGTGATTGTAAGTAACATATGTGCATTTTCTTTAAACAATACCCGACAGTTAATTCAATTTCAAGGGCTTTCTCATAGCTCTGACAAATTTTGTCAAGATACCACTTGTCTTAATTTCTGGGTCTTTTTGGTTTCTTTGGTTGGTTTGTTGGTTTTTTTACTTTTATTTCTTGAAATCAAAGAAAGATTGTTGCAGGTGGGTGTTTTGGTTTGGTTTGGTTGGTTTCTTTTTAAAAGAAGGATAGTATTGGACAAACCTGTCTCCAGCAATCTAATATATTGTCTGATGTTCTTCTAGGAACAAATATATCATGTGGATTTTTATGTAGGAGGCTTTTTAGACTTTTAAAAGTTGGGTGTTAGCCACAAGGTTCATGTGACATGACAAATGTGGAACATC
This sequence comes from Lycocorax pyrrhopterus obiensis, assembly GCA_014706295.1. NCBI lineage: Eukaryota > Metazoa > Chordata > Aves > Passeriformes > Paradisaeidae > Lycocorax > Lycocorax pyrrhopterus. The sequence continues at coordinate 15,309,473 of JACSVZ010000002.1, read as the reverse complement.
TGTGTACTGGTGCACATCACTGTTCTCAAAGTCATTCCCCTCACCACATGCATTGAATTAAATACAAGAATTTAGAGAAAAAATAGTTGGAAGGACACATTCTGTCAAATACAATGGGAAGGATCTGTTGTGCAAGCTGTTGGAGCTCGCTCACACGCTTCTCCAGTCATTTACTCAGAGGTCTGGTGTGCTCTGTGCCTCAGCCCTTCCTCCCTTGGGGCCAGGAGAGTGGTATTGTGCTCTCCTAGTTGGTGGCAAGCTGTTTTCTGGATAGAAATTAGAGTCTAGCATAAGGCCAAACTCTAAAGGGATTTCTAAGAAACTAAAAGGATTTCTTAATGTCGTTTGTTGTTTGACTGGTGTTTGGGCTGCATGTGAGGTAAGTAGGTGTCTGAGTTGGCTTCCTTGTATTGGAAACAAAGTGTGGCCCAGTGTCTTAAAGCAGGATTTCTCATATTAAAACATGAATCTTATTCGTAACTCTGCCTGAAATGTTCTTACTTGGGGACTGATATCCTTGTAAATCCTGAGTGCTACTGTTTGTCTCCATTCTATAGCTGCAGTAAGCCTTCTTGGCTGTAAAATAAGTGTGATAGAGAAAAGGAAACAAAAGCAATTCTTATGGGTAAGATTTGACCTGAAGCGTTCTGGGCCAGAGGCTAGAAGTCCTTGTTCTTCTAGAGTGATTACCAAATTGCATGAAGGGTGCTGTACTTCATTACAACCTGTACACTTGGTGCTATCACCTTGGTCTGACAGAGAGGCTGCCAGCTTTAGATTGCAGGATACAGGATATTCAAAAATCAGAGTCAGGACAAAGGTCACAACTTATGTTGAGGTGGAACTCAAGTGCTGGTCTGGTAAAAAGCTCACTGCTGTGCAGAAGGCAAGGGGCAGATATTAATAGTTGTCTTCCCAGTGACTTGCATGTATTCAGAAGTGGTCTGAAACTCTGTAGGTTTGAACACATCATTAAGTAGTGGGTTTTCAAAGTAATTTAAAGCTATCTTTCACATATTGTCATTACAGATGAGGGTTTATTGAGTTCTGGTACTCACAGCTAGAAACCAGTATTAAAAATTTGGTCCTCGCTTTCTAGTTTATCTTCACAGGCTCAGATCTGGGACTGCAAATGTCGAGGACTTCCTTTAGTTGGTCTGAACTTAGTTTCAAACATCTACCTCTGAGATGACTTCTGTATATGTCCTTCATATATTATGATGGCTGTTTTCATGCCGTGCTTAACTCTTTTTGAATTTGTTATTTCTGAGGCTTTTAAAATCTTGTTCAAGAGATAGTTTATCAGAGCTCCTACTCTAGAGTGCATGTAGAAGCTCTTGTTCCAACATAGCCACATATGGCAGACTCGGGAAAGCTTGCTCACGTTGAAAATATCACTGCACTTGGAAACAGCTTCTGAATGATTCCTTGCTTTTAAAGGAGGTGTGAGAAATGGTCTGAAGTAAAGGGAGCATCTCTGCGGTATGTTGTCCAGAGGCAGGTGCATAGGGAGTGGACAGAAGTGGCATACATGCCTAAATAATTTGGGCATCCATTTCAATTGTTCTGTTCTCTTAGAATTTGCTGTGCTCTAATTAAGTAGTTCTTGTCATAAAACTCTAGTTAGCTCATAACAAAATGCATTTTAATCTTAAAAGTTGTGGGGAAAACATTTTTGTTTGAAACAGTTTTTGAAACTAACTTAATTTGTTTGTGTTTTTTTGTTTAGTGTTGGTTGGCTGTGTTTTTACCCTCTTCAAAAGCTGCTGATTCAAACCAAGCCGCCACTCTCTCACCCCAGTCTGCCTGGGCTCAGAGGCCACCCCCATGTACCTCTCTGAGCCCTGTGTCTTCAGGGAGTGATTTCTCTATTGCATTTCCAGCAAACTTCGTGCTTCAGTGCTGGCTACAGGAAGTACATCTGAGTCAGCCACCCTGTCCACAGGCACTTTGAAAGTCTGATGCAGAATTGGGGGTGATCTAATTGTGATCTGTCTGATACAGGACTTGCCCAAGCTGAGTGTTTCTACTTTAAATGTTTTTTAATTTAGCTTTGTAAAACTGTAGTTAGGAGACAAATCTGTACACTCAGAATGCGTAGGTGTTAAATTCAGCTGGTTTCAAAGAAGTTAAATGCAGCTTTGATGTAAATTACTTTATGTAAACACAGCAGTAACTTCACATCCGTAGAACAATTTAAGTTCTGTAGCTTCTTTAACCCATGCTCCAGTTTTGTTAAACAATTGAGAGTAATCTTGGGAGGCCTTCCTGACTTCAGTCTGTTTTATTGCATGAAAACATTCTTCAGAGTGCTGGGGAAAAAAAAGATAATTTTTCTAAGTCTTCGAAGAGACTTCTGATGTTTTGAGTCTTTATTACACTAGAGGTCAGTGTATGATGGGAGCTTCTGTGCTGTGGTATAGAGTTTCTTGCAGAATCCTATTTCATCAACTTTGAAACCAGATTCTAAGAGAAACTGTAGCCTGTTACTATGGAAAAAACTTAACATTAAAGTGTCTTGTGACTTTCTTGGCTAAAGGACTTTTTTGAGCTTCCTACTTTTAATTCCCCTTGCCTAACGAATATTAGACAAGTATCAGTAGGAGTACTTTGATGTGGTAAGCACGAATGTGCACAGTCAGTTGCTCCAGCGTGCACCTCAAACATTCATCTTTCATTGCAATACCATGACTTTTTGGTTCAGATATATTTCTATATGCCAGTGTATTTACAGGAGTCATCCTTAGCTTGTGCACTGTACCTATTAAGGGCATGGTGGGAGAATTGCACATGCATCTATTATTTTTAGAGTAGGTGTCAGCTTCCTGAGCTCTGAGCTGGTAACTTCCAGGTGGGCGGCTTCACTTTTGGGTGTTGAGGGAAGCACAGTCAAGTATGATTCTATCATGGTACTTGTGGAGATTCTTTCCTCAGCGGGTCTTCTTCAGTTCTCCAGATTAAAGTAATTTTTTTAAACATCTGGAATGTGCAAAAGCAGTTTGTTTCTGCAAACATCGTTGGGCAGGGGCACTAGAGCAGATGGTCAAACTACAGCAGTGTTATGGGAGGTGCAATGGGAGGGAAATGCACTGAAGGAGAGTCCTGCTGACTGGGGCAGATTACATTGCAAATGATGATTTAAGTAACATGGTGGAAATACCCCAGCAGGGTGAATCTGAGCTCTTGAATGTTTTCTGTGATAACTGACTACGAACAAAAGTGCCTGTATCCTGTTACTCAGGATAACACTACTTTAACTTGTAGAGTTTTCTGAAACGCCTCAGAAAAATGAAAGAACGTGGCCTGTTAAGAGTTTTACAGGCTTGCACCAATGTAGAGGGTAAGTGCAGGCATAGAGTGGAGTTTTGCTGTTCTTAAGTGATGTTCTGAGTGTTCAAGAGACCTGGACTGATGAACATCTTTATGGCCTTTCTTTTTGGTGAGGTGGAAGTGGGAGGGGACATAGTAAAAGGAAAACCAGCAGTCTGAAAATCTCCCTTGCACTTGGCTGCTGCCCAGTATGTTGTGTGACATGCCTCTGGAGCATTAAGAAGGATAACACCTCAGCTGAGATAGTGGGAAGGAGCTGCTAGACTCTGGTTTAATTGAACTCTGTGAGGATTCCTGGCTTCACAGGAAAGATAATGCACTCTTCTACCTCTTACCCAGGTTCTTCCAGGCTGCATTTTTTTTCTGTAATAAATGAAAATCTACCAAGGCTTTGCAGAATGGGGCTTTATCAAAACATCTCTGTGGTGTTAGGCTTCATTTGGTTGGGCAAGAGCCTGAGAAGGTGATGGCTTTGCAAAACTGATGTGATGTAAGTCATTAGGCAACAAATAAAATACCTTAACAATTTCTTTTCTTTTCCTATCGTTTTCTGATTGGAGGGACACAACCTTAAGTTGAAACCTTCAGTTTCAGTGAAACTCTTCAAAATCTGTTCTGTATGTAAGGAACTAGGAGGCTTATCTTGAAGAAAAGAAGGTGGTGTAGGTGTCCTGTAGCCAGCCTAGCGAACAACCTGATGGATCACTGCAGATTCTTGCAGAGCAGAAGTGCACATAGCGACAGTCTTTCTTAGTTCAGCTGTCAAGTGTTAAATCAGCCCAAATGGTGATGCTATCTGCACCTAGAAGAATATCTGTCTAGAAGAAGTGTAAGTTTGATTATTCTCCTGAATCAAAAATGATGGATCTTTGTGGATAAACAGAGATGATTACCCACTAGCCCCTCTTTCTAGTTCGTAATATCAAGTATCCAAATGATATTTTCAGGTCTGTCTTTCCTTCATGATGTACTGACTAACTCCGGAATCTGTCTGTTGTGTAATAAAAAGAGTCCATCAAAAAGGAAAAAATTAGTATTTGGAGTGTCTTTTCCTGCTTTTGTTCTAAACTCTCAAAATGCAGGGGTTATCAGACATACAGTTCAAGTGGCTTGCCAGGCATTTCACAGATGAACTGCAGAAAGAGCACAAAAAGTTGCAGCCAAGGTCAGTCTTGAAAAGATTAGAATTCAATTGCCAGCCCTCACATTTTGATTTCAATCTCAAATGTTTCCTGGTAGGTGCTCTGTATTTCTTAGGTCTTATGTTTGTCTTGTCATGTGTTCTTGCCAAAACTTCTCATAAGACTCCTGACACTATCAAAGATCTGTATAATATAGTGACACAGGCAAATACATACATATATATATATATGTATGTATTTGCCTATTTCAACTCACAGCAGTTATTCCAGGTTCCTTTAAAAGGGTAGGCTTTGACAGGCTTCAAATCTGCAGGCCTTCAAAACTGCAGCACCCCAGTCTTCCCTCTCTTGTTCCAATACACAAATGTAGCATTTGCCAAAAAAAGGAGGAAGTAAGAAAATGTACTAGTGGGACAATGGCAGTGTGCACCAGGTTTAATGTGTTCTGTGCATTATTAATGTCCCCTCTTCCCACTTCACCGTTGCTTCCAGGAAATCTGTGAAGTAGTTGACCAAAACGATAGCTGGATTTCAAATCCTTTCTTTTCTGTTTTTTTTTAAAAACACTGATACATAAAGAAGAAGAAAGTAGGAACAGCAGAAGTAATCAGGCAACCCTACTGTTAAGTAGCAATAAGGCATTTGGAACCAAGAATATGTGATAGTGGAAAAACTGGTTTATCGTTCTTCCAGCTATCCATTGTTGACCATCATTTTTCTTCACCTTTCCTACCAGACTGAAGTGCCCGCTCATTTGAGGGGAATGGAAGTTGGAAATGCGAAAACAATAGCATGTGGTTTACCTTATTCTAGGAACTTCAGGCCAGTTTCCTCCCTGAAATACAGAGATAAATGTGGGTAGATCTTAGAAACTGTCTTAGTTCCATTGTTGTGAACAGCTACATAACATTAGGGACAAGACTGATTTGCTGCCTTACCTGTCCCCATGCATTCTAAGGTATTCTGTGTTTGGGGGTCTGCTTGTCTTCTAAAATCAGAATTTTTCCCAACTCAGGCAAAAGTTCTGTCTTATCTGTCTTTTCAATGAATTATTTTTGTTTTGACCTCTTCTCTAGATGCTGTTATTAGAGCCTGACATGTTCAGCAGCTGCAGGAAGCAGAGCAGTGACCTGACTGCTCTTTAAAGTTATTGCTCTAGTCACATTTGATATAATGACTTCATTTTGTACCTCCTAATAGATTTAAAAAAATAAGTTGAATAAAGCAGTTGTGAAAGTGAAAGCAGTATATTTGGCACCTAAACATATGCAGGTGAGCTGAGCCTGAGCTGAATAAGAGTAAAAATGTTATTTCACTTACCAGCTGTAAGAGGAGGGAGACAGTAATCTGTGCAACAGCACAGACTGCTTCAGGTCTGCATTGGAGAACTCTTCACTGCTCTGTGGAAAGAAACAACTGAGTATGGTACAGAACAGAGTAAGAAGCCCAGAGCACTTGGTTATTTGAAGTTTTTATGAGTTCAGGGGATTGGCAGCTTTAGGGACAATGTGGTGCTGGGATAATTCAGCTAGTTTGAAACAATCTGACTTGGATACTTAATCAACATGAGTTTCCACAAGGGCTGAATCACCCTGCAAATAATGTTACAGGCACAGCCAGAGGTGTTTTGTATTTGCCAAAGAAGAAAGTAAAACCAGTTGTGGTTCAAGGTGTGGGGACCAGAAATCAGGCCATGTGGCAGTGTTGTTTCCAGAATGGCTTGATAGGTCAAGTGCTCTACACTAGGAGAAGTCTTGGGTCTGTCTGCTGATTGCTGTGGTTCTAGACAGAGAATTGGCTTTTTTGGTTGCATCCACTGATGTTTAAAATTAAAGATTTTGAGGGTAATAGTATTTTGGTAGATGCTGCTGGTTTTATTATCTCCAGTGCTGCTTGACCTTATTGAAAGACTGACTATAATACAGACTTCTGTGGGGTGGCTAAGGGAAAGCTCAGAGTTTCTAGAGAAACTAGTAGCTCAAGAATGTCTCCTTTTAAAGGGTCAGACTCTAGTAACTGTGGAGGGGCAAGTTCCTCAGGGTTCCTAGGAAACCTGCAAGACCTCTTTCTCTGTGAATGTGGCTGCAGTGCATCCGTAGCTGGGCTTTGACGAGTGCTGTTGCTTGTGGTGATGTTCTTGTCTATGTGAATGGACAAGATAGCAATGTGCTCTAAGCTGCTTCAGCCCTTGCAGTCAATCAGTTCATCCTCTTTGTGCATCTGCCTGCTCATTCTGAAATGGTTGTCATAGCCTGGGATGCGCTGTGGTTCTCACCCGTATTTTGTTGTGTCTGTTTCTTGTAGGAGGAGAACTGCCTTTGGATTGTGAGCCACCTGGACACAGTGATGCAGCTGTACCTACAGGGTCAGGCCTGGATGGCTGGGATTTAAGGTAAGCCTTTGCTGAAAAACAGATGCAGATCTGAACCAAGAACTACGGGTTGTTGTTTTTCTTCTTTTTTTTTTTTCCTGGAAATATTTGTATCAAACACTTAAAAGAGAATCTGTGTGTGCCTCCTAGTGCATATTTAGTCTAATAAAATGCAGTGATATAATAGTTAAGATTCCAGAGTAGCTGTTAGGACCTTCAGAAAAGCTGATTGGTATTTAAATACCTAGGAGATGCTAATTCTGCCTTGGGAAGAAATGTTAGTCAATAAGAAATTGACAATAAGAGTTCCTGAAACTTCAACTCAGTATTCACTGAGAGGCAGCAGGCAGCTAAGATGGACCTCCTGTTCCAGCCCTTCTGTTATTCTTTCTTCCAAATATTGTATAACAGAGTAGCTTCAAGCATTCTAGACTATGTACAATTCCTTCAAATGTAATATTTTAATTAATTATAGAGCTGTACTTTCTTTCATGTTGCCCACTCTTCATGTTGCAGACTTTTGATTAAATATTTGCAGTTTAGATTTGATTCAGGGTTTTTTTCAGTTCTTAGCTATGGAAAAGCATTTCACTATGTGAACACAAACCAATAACAAAAGGGATCTTTTTGTATGTGTAAGTGCATAGCAGGTTCTGTTGGTCCCACAAAGGCAGAGCTTGCAAAATTTCTGTAATGCATGGGATTAATCTTGCTCTTGGAGCATTGCGTAATTTTTGTTGCTGGAGAGATGTGATTTCTTGGACGTGATCAGGAATGTCTCAGTGGTTTTGAATCAGCAAAATTGGTATATAGATGATCTATGTTTTAACCTTCCTAAAAGAGAATTGATGTCTAGTTCTGGTCATACTGCCAGGCAAGAGCTGTCATCCTATTAGTCCTCTTGCCACATGTAGCCTGTCTTTTCTCTCAGAGGTATGGAAGGCACCATTTCAGTTGTTGCTCCAGAATTATGTGAGAACTGTTTTCCTTGGAACTTGTCATAGCTTCTGAAGTCTGGGAGAACATTGTGTAAAGAGTGGAAGTTTGGATGAAATAATCTTCTGCTTGTTTTAACATCTTACTTAAAAAGAAGGAAAGGAAGGACTGGGACCAATGCTTACTCTTACATGTGCTAAAAAGCTTGAAAATTTGGAAGGACTTGCAGTAGAAAAACAAAACCTAACCTCGATTCCTGAAGATTTGAGCTTGGAGCATGATCATGGAAAACATAAACTGAATCCTGACAATTCGGGATTAAAGCATATGAGTAAAGTCTCCTCCAAAAATGTTAGAGCAAGCACGTCACATTACAGTTGTTACCTGCATACTTTCTATGCAGTGAATAATTTAATGAAGGTGAGCAGAAGGAGCATGTTCTTGCAAGACTAATGCAGGTACTGAAAATTACGTGAAAAGTCATGGGAATTTAGTTTTTAAAGGTAATGTGGACTTAACTTCTTTCAACAAAGACTCAAGCCTTCAGAGAATTTCTTGCTGAACTTGTTTCTTAGTATATACCATCATAATATGGTTGTAACCTTCAGAGATGATGCTATTAGACCATGTGAATGAGTATTCTGCTGTATTTTTAAAAAATCAACAACAAAACCCCAATTTATTTTAGTAGAGAATTTACAGAACTAGAGTTTGTTAACAGTATGCAGTTTACACACTTGATGTGACATAGCTGGACACTGTCAGATAACTAAGCTACGGGCTATTTGGATATAGTCTTCAGATGAAAGTGTTCAAGTTTTTCCACAGCATCTTGCAATACTGTGCATTATTTACTGTACCTGTTGCTGCCTTTTGATATATTCATTGAGCAATTACATGGATTTCAGAGCATCAGACTGAAAAATGATGGAAAAAAATTAGGGATCTCTGGAGGTCATGACCCAGCTTTCTACTTCTTTGCTGGAGTTGCATCTGAGTAAGACTGGCCATTTGACTTTAGAGGCTGGGAAATCTGCACAATCAGATGAGTCACTTATATCCTCTTTTCATATCATTACAATAGAAGCAGTTTATGGACAGGTTTTTGGTTTTTTAATTTATAGTGTGTTAACTTTGCTAGCAGCATACCATTTATTATGTGCTACCTGTATTGCATAGCTTCCACAAAGTCAACAAAGCCAAGGCTTCATGTGCAAATTCATGTGCTGTCTTGCTGGACACTTTAGCACCCTTGCTTATATGTGAAGAAACATACAGTGTTCCTTCTAATACTGGTGTATTTTTAATTACATAAATTTCAGCCAACTCTTGCTGGCTAATGTAGCTTGAAAAACAGTGAACTGTTTAATTTCTGCCATCTAGAATAGAATTAGAACACTGGGGATGCCCAGCTTTTGTAAATCCTACATCTGTGCAGCAGTCCTCTTCAGGTTAATGTTCTTGCTAGCCTAACTGAAAACTTCATCCTCTCCCTTCTGAGGATAAAGGCAAATAGATGTGTTTCCTATTTATTTTCTCAGATATCAGTAAGATTGTTCCTCTCTACTATGGTTTCAATTCAGCTGCTTTTCCAAATACTTCATAAGCTGAATTATTAATGCTTGCACCATTTGCTGACCCAGCAGTTGGGTTGTTTTTTTTTTTTTTCCTGTTTTGAGAACAGTTTGCTTGAACTTCTGCATTTTACTGTTCCAGGACAGTGGTACTGGACTTCTTGCAAAAGCCAAGCTTACAGGAAATGTCATTGTGTCAAAAGTGGTTTGCTCTTACACAGCATATTATAATGCTTTTCTTAAAATGTGTGTGTTTGGCATAGGACCTGTTGTGCCTGGTATTCTCTGGCAGTGTTACTCACGCTCAGTTTACCTGAGGATGGGAGTGTTAATTTTGGATTAGCCTGGTGTCTTGTGCAGAGAGTTGAGGTCTTCAGTTGTACTTAAAGGTCTTCCAGCTCTTCCCCTTCTACCTTGTTGGTAAGGACTAGTGTTATGCTATTTTCTCCATACAGTTCCTCCCAGTCTTTGGGATTGCATTACTTGAAGGCATCCTCAAAACTGATTTTTGTTGTCATGAATTTTATTTAGACCGTGGAAATTTTTAATGAAGATGTCAGGTGAAAAAGGGTGGAATAGGAAGAGTGCAAAAGCATCTTCCTTACTGCTGCATTTTTCTTCAGATTAATAATTATTGTTAAGAAAGAAGCTATACCTGATATAAATCCCAAAAGTTAACGTGTATTCTCTGCACATGGCCTGGGCTGTTGCCAAATGTCCTTAGCTATTTATTATGGTCAAAACAGTGTCCTGACTGTTTGAGAATTGTAAACTTTGGATGAAGCCAGTAATCTGTTCAGTTCTGACACTGTACTTCTTTCTGTAGTATGGCTTTTGAGGAGCAGCCTGTCCACCTGGGTCATTTCTACCTAATTTCCGTGCACTGAAAGATTTCAGTTTTGTTTCTAGGATCTGAATTACTCATGCCTCTTCCCAAAGCTTTTATTGCAGTGCCCTACTGAAAACAGAAATTTTTGGCCTTAGAAATGTGTTTCCCCCCAAACTGTAGTGACTCAAGTGTGTTGCTGTAAAGCCACGCTGCAAAGCGAGAGAGGGTCAAGAAATCTGAGAAGCAGTGATTCAGTTGTGCTGCTTTTGCTAATTTCTTTGAATTGTGGATTCTGACTTCATTAGTGGCTTCTACCTTGGTGTTTGTGACTTGCAAGTGATACCTTTTCTAAAAACAGAAGGAGGGAGGAGAGGGAGTACTCTGTTTATTTCAACAACCACAAGCAACACTTCCAAAATACACTTGTGGTTGTATCGCAGAGTTATGAATCTTAGGTTATCTGGTGGTGAGTAATGTGGTGAGACAGTAGCCTAATATGTCCACGCTTTATTTAGAAAAGGTAGTTCTTATCAGAGGCAAGGAACACCGGTGTTTCATTCTCTGTTTGCTGAATCCCTAAGTACAGATATCAACTCTGTTGACAGTTCATGGTGTCAAGATACAGCAGCTCCCTTTCGGGGTCTGACTGCAAGTTCTAAAGGATTTTGCAGTATAGAAGGAAACAAATTCCTTTCCCCCTTCAGCTGCTCATGCAAATGCACTTTTTAGGCTGTCTGGTGGTTTGATCCAAATTAACAATGGGTTGTGATATCTCTTGACCAGATAGATTTTTTTTTTTTTTTTTTTTAAACACTATTATCTCTCTGGAGAGGAGGCTCACAAATAGATTGTAACAGCTTTCCAAATTCTTCAGGCAGAGCCTAGATTATACCAATTATTACACCTAGGGAGTCCTGGAGGTTAAGAAAATATTACTTATTTTTCCTTGCTGCAGAGTTAAACCTGTAGAGTCTGGGTGTGTGTCTTCAGTAAGACAATAATCTTTCACTATTCTGCCTACTTAAAAATAAAATGGAAGAGCAAATCCTCCCTGGCAGACCAGGAGATGCTCAGTTTTTGGATTATATACAGTTTGCATTGAAGATATGCTGGGTTGGGGAGCATGGGCTTTGACACAAAACATATGGCTTTATTCTCATGGACAGACAATGAAGCTGAACTGGGGGTTACTGAAGACTGTCGGGCTGTCCTCCCTGACTTGCCACCTTCTCCTCGATTCAGAGCACAGGGAATTGTTCATTCATGTGACAATAACGGTGATTTGTGTCTCATAGTGAAAGAATGAATTATTTCTTCTTCCAGAAAGACAGAAAGTATTTGTGTTGGGTTTGGGGTTTTTTTTAATGTTGTTTGTGTTTGGGGTTTTTTTTTGTAAGATAAATAAAAAATCCTCTGTGAGTCATTTTAGGCTCTCACAGAAACTTGAATGTGCTAAATGAGTAGGTTCCCCTAGCTGAGCCAATAGGGATGGCCAGGCACAGGCAACACTTTTATCCCACAAAAGGGAGGAGGGGTGAATGAGCCAGAAGATATAAGCTGAAACAAAGCCATGCTGTCCTTCTGAGTCATTCGCAATCACTGGATGGGTAAGGCTTCCTGCTTCCTGGGACACAGAAGTGGGGTCATGATTCTAACAATGGATGCTGGTAAGTCGCTTTTTATTAAATTTGTCTGGGGTTTTTTTCTGGGAAGTCTCTCCTTCCCCTCCCCTCCCTAGCTGAAAAGAAGATATCTGTAAACTGGGAAGCTGAATTGTTAAGTAAGAGAATGCTTAATCCAGGCTTTGCATGCTGTGTGCACTTCACTGTGTGTTACCCTGGTGTTATTTCTTGACTGTGAGGCATTGAAGCACATATCCTCTCCTTGCAAAGCAAGACCTTGGTATCAAAAGTGTGTCTGTTAATTTGTGCTTCTGTCTTCACTGGGACAGAACCTGTGGCCTGAGAAGTACATAATATCTCACTCTCTTTGATGATAGAGCTGATACTGTCTGGAAGATAACCTTCTTGATCTTAGGCTTGTTGTAAAGGGATAGTGGTTAACTAATGTGTTGTCTGTGGCTTCCTCTACTCTGTGTTTACAGAAATTTTGTATTGGGGAGGAAGAGGAAGAAAGTGCTGTATTTCTGCGGTACGCAGCTCTGCTTTACGTGCTTATAGTCAAGGAAGCCTGTGTTCCATGAAAAAGCACATGCAGGATTTTTTTTTTTTTTAATTAGATACAAACATGAAATCCTCAACCTAGTTTCTCGTGTGATATGGAGAATGAATGTAGAGTGGTTTCTATAAAAGAAACAAGCAATCCCTGTCTTGCTTCTAGAGAGGGGGTGTGTTTCCATGTCATAACTTGCATCCTTCAAATTCCACAGTAATAAAAGACCTTGGATTTTAATGGTTATGGATAGGGCATAAAGCACCAGTGGTTGTGCTGTGGCAGAATGCTCTCGGCTGCTCCTTCTGTATACCAGCTGCAAGCATGCCTACTGCATTTTTAAGAGCTCTGTTGAACTTCTGTCAGCAGTTGGTCCAGCTACTTTTTTTTCACCACAATGCAAAAGCATAATGTGACATGTTCTACAAGCTCTATTCAAAGTGATAAACTTTCTCAGACAGATCTTGCTGGTCTGTTTTATCTGCTTGTCACATGCTGAGTTTACTCCATGCTAATGAAAAGCTCACTGTCCCCCATGTATCTGAATTGATTCAGTTGGGCATTTGCTAGGTCCTAAAGAGAAAACTGTCTGTGCCTTCTTATAGCTCTTTGACTTTACTGAGACTTCCAGAAGGTGATCCACGTGGGTTCTTCCTGCACAACTTAGAGGAGATAGCAAACCAGTTCATTTCACCCACCCACACTCAATTGAGGTTGTTTTGTTGTTGTCTTTGTAGGCAACTAGTGACTCCTTTTGTGTTCAAGGTATGTTACATGCTTTGCAAATTAGTTGAAACCCAGGCTCTTTAACTGAGATGATAAAATTTAACACAAGCGCGAAGATGAATAAGATGGTGGGTGGCTGAAAATTTTCCATTAAGTAGAAGATGATGATTTTTGTATTTTGGCCTTACATTAGAGTAGCTTCTAGAGGCCCTTAAAGCAGTTTGCATACCGGGAATTGGCAATCCTCTTCTACCCTTGCTTGAATGAGAAGGATTGATGCCTAGATGTAGACGTCCTGCCCAGTATTTTAGGAGGATGCCCTGGCAATGTTCAGAATTGACGTGCTTGTAGGAGACAGCGACACAGACTTTGCTCACAAGACACTTCTTCGCCTTTGAAGTACGAGAGTTCACGTATTGCACTGGAGTAATTGATGTTTTGGGATGTGATGTTTTGGAAAGACTGGTGGGTTGTTAATAATATATGGTTGAAAAAGTACCTTTTATTTGCATATACGTACGTACTTGCCTTGTGCACTGATTCTTTGCACTGTGAGGTGAACCATGAAGACAATGCTACTCGCCTGTGTTTCATTGGATCCAAACCTGATTTTTTTTTCAGAACAATGTCACTGCACTGGTTTCTCAGTAATTACTATGCTCTTGTAGTCCTAGTGGTAATTTTCAGTTATACCAACTTATATGGTTAGTAAACATACATTTTGGAAGCTTTTAATTCTGCAAGAATTCTTAAATTATAGTTCTCAGCTTCTTTGTGGGAAAATGGTTCTAACTACCTGAAAGGAAACATTGTAATTCAAGGATTTATAACAGGGTATTCTAGTACTTCTCAAGTGTATTTAGGTTACAGAAAAAATATGCAAGCAATTCAGTGCCTTATGCCTTAATCTGGGACATGGATAGTGCTCCATGAAGTTTATCTGCTTAGTTTCACCCACCTTTTAAAGCTGCGCTGGCTGCTCTTGGAACTGTTTGCTTATTTCAAATTATGTGTTTGCATTGTAAGTCAGGACTGGTAACTTCCTTTTTTTATGGGCATCAAATGCTTAAGCTGTTTTTTGAGAGAATAAAACTTGTCTTCCTTAAGGTAATTGTAAAAATACTTGTGCATTTGTTTCAAAATTTATTTAATGGGTTTGATTCTGCTGTGTTTGCCTTAGCAGCTTCTAATTTCTGGCAGGAGGAGGACTAAAAATGTTTTGGATGGGGGGAATGAAAGGGAGAGCTGCAAGACAGAGTTGACTGTATAATTGGATTTGAAGCAGCTACAGGCTGGGACTGTTGCAACAGCTGATTTGATCCTTCTGAGTTTCAAGAGCTATTTATGGTAGATTAGCTGTATCAAAGCTCTACTGTTCCAACCATAAAAGGCTGGTCCTGTGTGAAGTTGCCACACTGCATTTGGCTTAGTCCTCTGAGGTTGGAGAGCCTATAGCTTTTTATGTGGATAAATCCAGTGATGGATGGAAATATTAAAGGCAGATCAAGGAATAACACTGTTGAGGACTTCAGATGGCAGCGAACTCTTAAAAGGAGATTTTCACTAATAAATTTTTTGCTCTGATGTTTGGAATCAGCACTTGGATATAGCTCCTGCATATTTACTGCATTTGGTGAACGCATGCTTTTAGGAAAGCGCTGTTCTAAATTTATCTGACTTATCTGAATCATCTTGACTGCACATGTACTTGCCAGCCATGCATGTTGATATTTGGTAACTTTTGTGAAGTCACTTTTCTGTTTTCTGAGCGGGTGAGTGTTAGGTCCTTGGGAAAAGAATCCTAGCTGATGCAAGAAACTTCTTTAAAACAAGAATTATGAAGTACTTGGCCAAAGAGAGCTTCAGGCATTATCAGTAACTATTTTGAGAAGACTTTGACCCCTTTTGCTGCATCTGTACCTTCTTTCTGTCCTCTTTGTGTAAAGGCAGACAAGTGGATTTTTTACAGGATTCTGAAGTAAGTAGCACCTCACTCGGGGAGCTTGCACGCAGTTGCTCGAGCCAGTTGTTTGAGAATATTCACAGCATTGTCAGGTTGAAATGCGAGTTGGTTTATTCCAGCCTTTGCATGCCAGTCCTTCAGCCTTCCTTAAGGCATTTTGTGTTTTTATTCTTGTGGTTTTGCTTAGAAGATGAGTTCACTCTGCTATGAATGGAAAGTCCTGTCGCTGGTTGGTTTGCGCGATGTGTTTCTCTTTTCTTTTTCAGTTTTATTATTATTACTTAGCCACAGTACTACAAACGGCTATAAGAACACTTCTATAATAACAACATTTTTCAGTGATAATTTTCTCTTGTGTTGAAAAAGTTCTATAAATACATGTGAGTACTGTGCTCTATTTTGAGACTTGGAGCATTCCGAAGAAAACTTCCTCCAGCTTTCCATTCTCTTAGTTTTAAACGCTACCAGGACACCGCAGGTAGAAGTTACTGGCACTGTTTTACCTTCCTCTCCTGCAGCTCCTTGAGCCATTTGTTTGAGAAAACTTGCAGCACTGTCAGGTTGAAATGCAAGTGGGTTTATTCCAGCCTGTTAAAAGGGAGGGGGAACATAAGGGACAGGGGGATTGGAAGGGGAGTTTCCTTGCTTCAAGGATATTCCAGGTGCTGTATTTTAATCACCAGAAACACAAGAATAGTGTCCTTGACAAAAAATTTCTGCTTCGCAATTTCCCTTTCAGGAACCAGCAATTTAAAGCCACCTTCCATTTTATTTGGATTATAAAACTGTATTTCTCTGTCAAATGGATCTAGAATTTTTATTCTGAATTATATAAACCTTTGTTTTAGCCTTGGGAATACCAGAAGACAGAACATGTCTGAAGCATTACTATTTTAAAACCACTTTATGGGTTTAGGGATAGGAATATTGTATTGGAATAAAATCCCTTATATAGTGAATCTTTCTCACACAGACTTTGTTAGATATATATTTAAATAATCACCTCTATCTGCATATTTTATAGGAGATTGAATCCTTCTACCTGCAGAGGCAGTGAGGGTTAGGAAGAAACTGCCTGATCAATATACTCCTTCTACAGCTTCTTAATTTTTATATTGTATAACAGATGTGTGCTTCAGTCTGATACTGACTTTTAAATGTTTTTACATTGCTTACAATAAAATTAGTATTTTTAATAAGCATCCTTTTTTATACGATCTGATTTTCTTTTCCTTTGCTAATTATATTTTAAAAAGCAAGTTGCTATAAATTGCTCCACCATTTTAACAGGCCTGTTGTGTTCCTGTAAAGCTGTTAGAAGGTGTCAATGCCTTAAAGCCTTAAAACAGACCACAGAGACATCAGATATGGCAGTTAGATACCCCAGAGTGTGCAGAAGCTCCTAACTTGAATTTCAGACTTAAGTGCACTAATGGTGCAATGCAGGAAACATTTTGATTAATGAAAAGTAACAATATCAGCTCCTGTTGGTGCAGCAGAGGTTTACACTTGTTAGAACAGGTAAATTTTCTTCCCCATCTCTATTTAAAAGTTAATTCTGCCTCTCCCATGTTGTTTTGTCTTGATTGTGTTGCTAAATGACACTTTGGGCAAAAATTTCCAGTAGGAAGGAGGATTTCGGATTTCTCTGAGCTTTATTCAGCAGGACTATAGCTTTGCACTTGACACTTCTTTGCTAAATTTTTTTATTTGCTAGTGTATATGGGATAAAGGTACTGGGGATATGAAGCAGTTTTAATCTGTCTTTAAATTATGCCATGTTTACTTTTTATACAGAGAAGAAAGATCACACTATAAATGTACACAGAACTCCCCAAAACTATCTAGTAGAGGAAAAGTAAAATGGTAGTGCACATTTCTCCTTCACAGTGAGCCCAGGTAGACTCTGAGATGGTGGAGTTGAGCCATTTGTGACCAAGACATTTAGACAGGTCAGAGGAGTCTTTTGCCTGTTTTCTGTTTGGAAAGTCTGTCTTGCACATCATAACACAGCATGAGCTGAGGTTTCTCTTGTCTCTGTGTTGATGAAGTGGTTTGAAAGCTGTATATAGTTTAGTACATTTGTTTATGCAAAAGGTGATTAACAATGTGTGGAATTTGTGGTTTGTGGTTTTGGGGTTTTTTAAATGTACCATTGTCATTTTACTTTCTTAGAACATGTTCACAAGATCAGCTCTTGTCCAAGAAACTATTAATAAGATGAACAGAGGAGAAAATTGCACAAGCTTATTTAGTTTAAATTGCCATTGTCTGAGTTCATGTTTGTTCCCCAATGTGTTGGCTGTTGTGGATGGAAATTCCACTGTAGTTTTCAGGAGGCAAAAGCTGTGGAATGGTTTGCAGTAACAGGGTGGCTGAGAATATTCACTTTGCAGAGGCCTTGCAGTCTGCAGTGGATTTCTTGCTGGATGCAAAAGCTTCTGTCTTCTGTTTCTCCATGGAGAAGCCTCCATTTGACTCCTGGAGGGGAACAGCGAGCCTGCAAAGGAATTAGCGTGCACAATGGTCTCACCTTATTAATTCCCTGGTTTTGCTGTATTCCCAACTAGACACTTTAGAGTTAATAGACACATTGGAAGGTTGTGATTTTTAATGAGCAAAACATGTCCTACTTGAAGTCTGCCTTAAGCAGATAAGAATGCATTGGGTAACTGGTGGTAAAAATGCTTCTGATGTCACTGATTCACATGGTGGTGTGTTGAAAGGAGTCTTTCAGTAGAGAGGGTGCAGCAATTATGCATTAATTCTTTGCTGATTTATTTGGATGTAGTTGATGGAAGGGTCTCTCTGCTCTAATGATACCAGTTCAGAGTTAAAAAAAAAAAAAATCTGTAAATTCAATTTTCAAAGACCCAGATTAAAATAATTTGGCTTTCCAGGCATGTCTCTCTTCATGTATACAAAAAAATAATCACAAGGAACTTGGACATCAAGCATCATGTGTAATAATATTTAAGGCCAGATACATTTCTAAAGCAACTTGAGCCTCCATCAGGCCATTATGAAGGAAGTGTGCAATTTCCTGACAGAACTGAGCTGTTTGACACCAAAAAATGCCATGCTGTTACCAGTGTCTGTTACAAAGGGTCTGCATTCAGGTGTTAGTCCAGAGACTGTGTGCCAAAGTACTGTGAGAAGTAAATAGTGTTTCTGTGGAGTTAATGACTGCCAAATGTGCTCCTTGTGGCTTATACCTGTAAAACTCTTGGCAGTCAGCAAAGATGTGGAGGATTTCGTTCTTGCTCTGTCATCTCAGCCTTAGATTTAGACAAAATTACTGTCTATCTCCTAAAATATAACAAAGGTAGCACTGTCTCCTATCAGCTCTCTGTGGAAGGAGTGTGGATTAATGTTTCAAAACAGTTACACCAAATGATCTAGAGAATATGCAAGTCATATGTGCTTCACATGTGACTTTTTCAATCTTGCCCTTTCTAACAAGAAGCCCAGTTAAGCCTCAGAGACAGCTAGAATAACTCTGTAACTCTTAGAAAATAACTGCCCCAACTGTTTATATTAGAGTGAAAAATGGACAGTATTTCAATGTCCTTTTCCATTAAGTGGCAACTGGCCCTGAAAGCAAGATGAAATCCTACTGAAAGCAGCATTTCAGGCAGCTGTTGGCATTCCAGTAGTGTCTAGGGTTTGGTAAGTCTACCCCTGTAGCCACAAGTTAGGTCTGGGAGTTGAGACCTGGGTTCACTTGGCTTTGGTGTCAGTCATTGTAACACCTGCCTGCCTTCAGTTCCAATGAAAAAAATTTGCCAGATGTTTTAACACAGGCAGCTGCAGCTGAACAACCCACACAGTTGTTGCTCCAGCAGCACTGGATTTCACTTTTTTACCTCATCTCTGTGAAGAGAAGTAGCTATTTTTTGCAGTGAGTAAAGCTAACCTTGAATGATATATTTCTTATTGTAGTCAAACATCCAGAGCATATAATTCATTTGAAAAGCAGACTCAAGGCTTTAGTGTTGGTATTTCTAAGCAACTTGAAGCTGAGGCAAATAAAGCTTACTGCATGCCCTAGAGTTAGTTTTTACCAAACAGTTTCAAACAAAAAACATATGCTAACTCCCTGAGTTGCACTCAGCAAAAGCTGTGTGAATTGTACACAGTTGTACACTTTGAAAACACAGCTCAACCTCCATCCTTTCATTCTGACTGGATAAGTAAGGGTTGGTTTGGCATCATGTATAATGATGCCAACGTAAGAAAACTTTGCATTTATAGATGGAGGTTGAGTTTTAGAATGGGGGACTTCATTTCATGCCTCTAAATTAACTCAGATCTTTAAAGGCTGCATTACAGATTTAAATACCAAATTCTCAGGTTGAAGTTTCCCATCTTTTTTTACTTCCATTCCTTAAACTATACTTTTAAAAATAGCACAGAATATGTTTTGGTTATAGAGTTCTGTATACTAAAATACTCTGTTTATCAGTACACAGATATGTAAAGGTATGCTACAAATGTAATTGTGACAGATGCAGTTTCAACATTGTCAAAATGCATTGTCAGTTTATATGTGGAATTATTGGAAACTGTAGCTCTGCAAAAAATCAACATTGCACTTTCAGTCAACCAACTGTACTGAGAACAAACAAAACCATTAGAAGTTTTCTTGTGGTCAATTCTGTTTATGTAGCAATCATCTAGAATTGTGTTTAAACTGACTAGAGTGGTTTTGTACCCAAAACATTTGTCAATCAGAACACTTGCGGAAGAAACATCTGTTTGCAAAAATTGTATTTGATGTGTGGACAGCTTTGATTTTTTTTCCCCTTGTTGACAGACATTTCTAGAAAGGATAAGGGTCTTTTGGCTTATTCAGAGCAATAAGGACTAACTGAACTAACCATGTGTGCTGGCAAGGGTAAATTTTATGAAATACCATATAAATCTACCCTTGGCATCTCCCAAGGATTTTGGAGGAGTGGGGACCAGGCAGGTAGATATGTGTGTGTACACGTGTCTGTAAAGGGCAAACACACTTAGACAAACGTGTTCCTGCCTTGAGCAGCTGCGAGTCGTGCAGTGAAGGGCCAGGCAGGCTCAGGGCTGGTGCCAGCAGGATTGGAGTGCAGGACTCTCTACCAAGCCTTCATCAGGGCTCCTGATTGCTGTGTGTATCTGAGGAGTGACCTGTCCAGATGGAGATCTTGCAGAGGTGGGAATGGCATGGGTTAAGCTGTAGAAAATCTGGCTGGGTTAAGTTTTTTGAAAAAGTAGCAAAGAATTGGTTGTCTTGAAGTACATCAGAGCTCAAAAGGACAGATTTGATGATTGCATGCTCATTTACAGCATAGTCTGCCAGATAAGAGATAGGTGTTCGGATGAGAGGAACTCTGAAAGGAACTGAAAGGGTTGTGAAGTTAAAAAAAAGCTCCTGTATATGCAAATGTTTGGCATTTCTCTTCCTATCAGAGGCTAGAAGCCTTTGCTGTTCAGTCATTAGATGAAGTCACAACCCTTTATGTGTAAGAGCTATGTTTAGGTGGGCAAAGAAAAATGATCCATCCTGGCACTTACTCAGAGTGAGTCATAGAGGCATAGATTTTCTGGTGTTAATTGTGTTTCTGGCTATCTGGGCTGTGTATTTACTGGCTATAAGGATTTGTAGTGGTTAAGTCAAAGGCGAAAACATCGTATCGACACTTCTGTCCAACATTTTGTTCTCTGAGCAAGTAATGTATTCCAGACATTAGCTAGGATTCATAGCAATTATTAATTGCAGAAAAAACCCCATAAAATCATTGATGAGACTTTGTGTTCTTCATAGCTGCCCTGCTTTAAACAAGAGAGGCCAAGAGCAGCCTTGTTATTCATTTGCTTGTAGACTGGCACTTAGGGCTGTCTTGGAGTGGATTCAGGCTTCAGGCGGGTAAGTTTCAAAATAAGATCTCATTTTTTGGTTAATGCATAGGGAATTGGATACTGTCTGGTGAGGCCAGTCCCATCCTTTCCAACTATTGTCAGGAATGATGGTTGCTGTCCTCCTGTGTTACACACTCCAGCACACCTACTGGATCGTGTTCCTGCAGATGTTTAAGTCCAGAGTTACCAGTCTTGTTCTTCTGACTACTTTAGGCAGCTGATGGTTTGGATTGGCTGGTAGGAATAGTGGAAATGGCAACCTTGCTTTTAAAATACCAGTTTAGGAATCCTTCCCACTTGCCTTTCCATTCCCAGTTTGCTCCGAACCACCCTCTCCAGTAGCATCAGTTGGCTACATGGCCACACAGATCAGGGAACTGCTCTGTCAGAAGTTTTTTCCACTTCCCCTCAAGCCCTGTGGGTTGCCCAGACCTGCTCACCATGGCTATGTCAGCGTGAGTGCTGAATTAGCAGCAGAGGAAGAGTCAGGGTTTGAAAAGAGGTGTTCAGTGTGGGAGTGAGTGTGTAGGACAGGTGAGTAGGAAACACTGTGTTTGCTCAGGTTAGATGGCAAGAGAAGACACAAAAACTGGCAGGCCTGTGAGCTCTGTGAGGTTCCTCAGTGCTTTGCTTTCACCTCATCAGCTGGGATGTCAACATTTAAATGTTTGTGACTCAGGGTCTATCATACTGTACTCGTGATAGCCTCAGTTTGTGTGACTTAGAGACTTAAGCAGATGATGGTAAGATAGGTAGGAAAATGTGTTTGTGCTAGTGTTGGGCTAATATTCTTATGCAAAAGAGCATGTCTTTTTTTTTTAAAGACACTGTATTGATTCTTGGACAAAGTCTACTGCTGTGTCTTCTAGTCCAGTGTTAAAACTGCCTATGATCTACTTGCCTCTGTGTCATGCTTCTGGAAGAGTGTTATGGGGTCTCAAGTCTGAGCAGTCTTCTTCTTTAAATTAGTTAGTTCTGCACCTTTCTTTTGATACATAAGTAAACTCTTGTCTTGAATGACCAAAGCTCATATACTGCCTGTACTGGGTTGTTTGGACTTGGGTAAAAACAGGTATAAGTAAAATTTGGGCATCATTTTGAAGTGCAGCTATGAAAGACTTATATTTGATATCACAGGAACTTTACAGCTTGAAGCCAGCACAGAAGTAGCACGTTTCTAGTGAAACGGACTAAATGGACTAATATTTCTGATTTTAAGCTAGGGGCCAGTGATCGAGTAGAATTTTATGAGTGGCTTCCAGTGCCTGTGAGAGACTGAATGGAGACAATGAAATGTCATGACAGCACAACTCTATGGAAGTTAATTGTCAGGGAAACAGTGACTCCACACATAATCCTCCCAGCAAATGCTTCAGATAAATCAAGAATTACTAGGCTAGCTTTCTTGTACTTCCTGGTGTCATGAGCAGCCTTCCACAGCAGCCATTTGCTCCTTGTGCAAGACTTTGGAGAGACAGAGAGGAGAGAAGCAGGAGCTGAGAGACATCAAGGATTAAGGACCAGGCTTTGAGATGGAAGGGTAGAGGTATCTTCAAGGGAAGCACTTTAAGAATCATAGAATAAGATGAGTTGGAAGGGACCTGCTAGGATCGTAGAGTCCACCTCCTGGCCCTGCACAGCACCATCCCCAGGAGTCACAAGAGGAGCTCTCTCATGTTTTTGTTTCTACTGTCTTGATTGGATAAATGAGCTAGTTTAAACAGGATCTTCAGACACCTCTGCTGGAGCAGACAGGGTTGATATGCTGGGATAATAGTCTAAGATTTAATCTAAGTATTGCATCATGGGATTACACCCTAGGAGGCATAAACGACTCATTCTCAACGTGACTTCACTTCCATGACCTGTACCCTGACAATGCCTCCTCCGGTACCTGGGGTATTTTACTCCTTATTCGTATCTTTGACTCAGTCTGTGAAGCAACAACCTGCTGCTCAACTTCAGAGTCTAATGAACAGCTTGAGTTGAAATGAGCTTCAGGCTAATTAACACTTCTGAATTGCTTCTCTCTTGTGACGTGTAACAGTTAGTTGAATTACCATGAAGTTTTCTGGTGTCTGTGTTGCTTCCACAAGCACAGATTTTTGTGTTAAGCACTTTCACTGTTAGCAGGGGAGCAAAGCACAAGTGTGGCCCTTGCACATTCCTAAACTGGTGGGTGAAACCTAACCATGAAAGCTGATGGAGCTGAGATGTGCCCTTCTGCCTGCAAAAGGATGCCTTGCTGCATCTCTTGCTGGGCAGACGTGTGCATCTTCCTCCACAGAGGAGTAATTTTGTCAGTTCACTGGAGGTTAAGTGTATTCCGTAGAGTTCAATAAAAAACAATGTAGTTGGTGGTACTGTTCCCATGGCCATCAAGCTGTACTCCCCGTGGGTGGTCCAGCAAGGCAGACAGGCTCAAAACTGTTTGGAAATATTTACATAATTCAGGACCCTGAAGCTGGCCAACATGGCTGTATATCCTACAAGAGTATTGGGTGCCAAAAAAAATTGGGCATTCAGCTTTATCCAGCCTATCATGTTTTTCTTTGTAGCTAAGTCTTTCTTAAAACCACCTGCCAAGTGTGTTGTAGCTGTTTAGCTTTAAGGGTTGACAGCTACCCAAACCTGGTTTTGTTGCAGGCTAGAGATTTAACTGGCAAGCCACTAAAAATAAATAAATAAGGGAGGTTGATGGTGGTGGTAGAGATTTGCAGGCCAGACTCAGTTTGGATTTTTTTCACCTACTTTAGGAGCTCTTAGCAAAGCAACAATCAAGGTTTTGGCTCAGAGGTTCTTGAAGTAAATTATTTTAAACTTCTGTAGCTTTTTAAAATAATCATAATAATTAAAAAAAAACCAAACGAAAAACATTCTGCTTCCAAAGGAGATCCCATACAAGTGAAATGGTCCCCTTCCCCCTCTACCACAAAGGATCTCTCCCGTTAGGGCAAACAGGCATCTTGTGACTTTGACAATAGGTCTTTGTGTTCTGAAGACACAGCATAAATTATTCCCTCCCCAAAGAAGGCTAGGAAGCTAAAAACCAAGTCCAAATAAGCTGGTTTCTCTACAGAAGCAAAGCAGAAATAGTGTAATTCAGCCACAGTGATGTGTGCTTGCTGTACCCTGACCAGTGTCCAGGACTGCCTGTAGCGCAGAGCTTTCCCCCAGGCGCTGGTGAGAACTTACAATTGTCTTCCCAAACATCAGTCTCTGGCCAAAGCTGTGACCTGGGAGCCAGAGGAAGCATCAGGTGAAAAACTGCAAGTGATGATGTTCTATAAAGCCATTTTATTTATGGCACTTCGGACTCTCTGGATTGGCCCATAGGCCATCATATCAGTCACAATTTTAGCCTTTCCCTTTTTAAAGTAGGATCATGATTACATCCTTCAGGACTTCTGACCTATTTTCTTCACTGTTGCTGATCTCTAATTTCTCCTCCCTTTCCCTTCAAGGATTATATCTTTTTTATTACTTGTTAATCTTCATTTACATTTGTCTTCTCTTTTTTCCTGCTGAGTAGTCTACAGGTTCACTTTGGAGATGCCTTTAAATATTGCATTTGCCAAATGGTACTGTTGGAAATTAGTCTTCCAAACTGAGAGCTTTTCATTGTTCTGTAAATATTTGGAGCAGAAACAGAAACCAGAAGCTTGGAATGCTCATTTATGACAGATCAAACCTCTTACCTTGTTTGTTCTGAAGCAGTGGTGCTGAGGGGAAAATCACATAATTGCATAAATTGTTGTAAGGCTTGACAATAACTTCAGAAATTTCTAACTAAATTTGTTTTGCCAGGAAGTGACAAAAGTAGTTCTGAGCTTTGCTGAGCTGCCTCTTTGCTGACAAAGGAGAAACACAGCTAAGGAATACATAGAGGAAATGATACTATTTGGCTTTCTAGTTTTGCTTTACAGTTTGCATGATTATTAGGAGGAAGCTTCTGGCTTAATACACACCTGGTTTAATGCATTAAATGTAGCCTTCAACTTCACATTCCTTACACACTGTGCTGTAAATATTTGTTGCCATAGTCAGATTTGTAAGAGCTTTTGATCTGCCTGCACTATGAACTTTTATTGAGCTCTCCTTTTAGAGCTGGAGATGCTTCCCATCTGGGGATGGTTGGGTCACGTGTTTGTAACATACAGTAATGTCCAAGCCAGTGGCCTAAAACTTCAGCACTGTCACAATTTGGAAAACACAGAAAGCTGTCAAACAAATTATCCATTTGGATACAGAAGAACTGTTTATGCCTCTTGGTAATGGACCAAAGTGTCACAAACTCTCTTTAGCTGTTGCAGTATGCCACCTCCATCTGACTTGTAGCACTTGCTGAAACAAGCTGACTGTGGGGAATAATTGCCTGTACACATCTGATAAACTCTGTGGTTTGGGTGACTGTTCTCTTGCATAGGAGCAGCCTTTGAAGGGCTGGCCGTCGTGTGCTTGGCTTGTAATTGCAGTGCCGTGTAGGAGGAGAGAAACAGGAGGAGATAAGGGAGAAACAGTGTTTATAGCCTAGAACCAGTGAGGCCTGTGGAGAAGCGCCACGTCCACCGGAGGGATTAATAGGCACCCTCAGCAGCAGCACTCGGTGTCTGCTGTGCCAGTTCATCTCTGTGAAACGACCCGGGTGGTTGGACCAACTGCAGGCTTGATGCACTTTCTGACTTGAAATAAATATGCTAAGGAAGAAGCAGAAATAATAGAACCTCTTTGAGCGCTGACATGCTGTTGGGTTTTCATAAATCCCTGGAAGTGTAATGCTGGCAAATGAATATTCATAAACCAGGCTATTAAAATTTTAAGAGAACCTTGAGGGGATGATGATGTCAGATTCCAGAGTTAATTATAGAGGTGGTAGAATTCTTGGCTAACTAGGCTGAACATACTCTCACAATAGTTTTAACACAATACTACAATCAGAAGGAGCCACAGTGTTGGATGTAGGTTCTCAATCTCTTAATGTATTCCCAGAACTGAAAGTCTAGCAGTGCAGGGAAGAGGAAGTATTTACTTCCAGCTACTGTGGAAATAAATCAGCTTCTAGTAGTTGAGTTGCTGTTCGTGTCTTTTGAGCTTATTTTTGTCACTGAATTGCTTACAGTTTCTGGCTCAGAAACTTGTTCACTTGTCATAAAGTGGCTGGGCTGCCCTGCTGTGGTGGCTCTCTTGAAAACTGCCAATTGTTACATACAATCTGTATTGTTCACTAGCTTTATTACAGGGAATACTGATGCTTCACTAACTTTACTTACTCAAGGTAGCAATCAGATGGTATTGCATTTTTTGACAGCATTGATTAAACTTTAGGAGAAATGCCAATGCCAATCCCTCATATTTATTAGCTCACTTGGTTAGAGCGTGGTGCTAATAACCATGGTTGTGGGTTCATACCCCGTATGGGCCTTTCACTTTAGAGTTGGACTCAATGATCCTTGTGGGTCCCTTCCAACTCAGAATATTCTGTGATTCTTCCTATGGCACTGTAGTAGTGCAATGGACAAAACTACTGAACATGATTATAGCTACCCTGGAATCAGGTGGTTAAAGCTCTAAATTGTAGGGTCTTACTGAAATTAATGTCACTGTTCCACTTCTAATAATATTTCCTTTCTTAAATAGAAAGGGTGAAAAGGAAGAACACATTATTGTGTTTCTCGACTCAAAATTTGTACCACAGGACCCTTTTAATAGCACAATCCATAGAAGGAAGAAAAAGAAAATAATTCTTGGAATTTTTTTTAGGTGTTGTATAAAATTAAAATCTAAACCAAAGTAGTTAATTTGGTTTGGTCAAGAAACAGCTGAAAAAAACACTGTAAACATAGATGAAACAGTTCTTAAATCCCAGCAAAAGGCCTGAAAACAACTGTGAATCTCAAAACATGTTAAATAGATTCTTAAGGTTTAGGATGATTTAGAAAATCATCCCAACTTGCTTTGAAATTGAAATATTTCTTCTTAAGAGGCAACTCCTCAGCAGTCAGTAAGTCTAATAGAGATGCTTTGTGACCATGAATATGCAAAAAGTCTTAAATTTTGAAATACACTTTATCAGAAATAATACTTACAAGAGCTCTCATGAGTTCTGGGAGCGCAAAAGGAAATTGGTAATGTTTAGAGAGATGCGATTCAATTTTGAGAGAAGGAAAATCATTTATTAACCTCAGCTTTCAGCAGCCCTTGTAGGGTGACTGAAGAGGCAGTGTCTGCTTTTGTGTGTAAAACACAGGCTGCCTTTTTGACAGAGGCCTTCAGAGTCCTCTGAGAGGAAAGCATATTTACCACTTGCCTAATCCTGCAGTTTGCAAGATTAAGTAAGCAAGCCTGAGTTCTTCCACACTGCTCAGTCTTGAGCCCTTTTCCTACAAGAGGGACTTGTGCCACAGAAACTTTCTCCTGCCCACCTTCTTCCTGCTTACTAAAGATGCTTTAACAATGTGGCCTCTATACATGAGATCAGGTGGAAAAATAAAAATATACATCTGCAAGATGTATTTCGTGATGGAAAACAAAGTTCAAGACTGTTGTGGATGAGAGGCTTTTGAATGTCACATGCAGGTAGCCAAAGTTGTGCTGATTGCATCCATGCAGGAGACAGCAAAGTTACTTGCCACAGAGGAAGAACTGAACAGATGCCAAACCTTCACCACAAATCTGTCCATTGGAAAGAAAAACCTTGTTAGTTGGAAATCTAGGCTTTTCCTTAGCAAAATAATATTTTAATAAGTACTTCCCCTTCTTTATCATATCGACTGTCCATCAGAGGATGGATGCGAGTGGTTCCTATCATAGAAGCCAGCTGTTTCTGTGAACACTGTGGTCTAGAAAGGTTGGAAGTGAGAGACTGGCTTAGTGGTGGTGGTCCACCCAGCACCAGTGCTAGGATCAGCAGTGAAGTGGATATTTTTTCCTCAGTTCAACAGCGCTGAGCCAACGTTTCAGGAGTGTAGGGAATGCAGCAAGCTAAAGATTGTGCAGAATGTGAACTTTAACTTCTGGAACAAAAAGGTTTTTTCTGAAGAGGATGAAAGTACCTTTAAATAGATACCTCCTCTTTCTGTTTTGCTTTCATGCCTTTTTGTATGGTTCCTGTATCTGACCTTGGCAATACTAGAGAGGAAGAAGGTAGGGAAGAAAACCTGAATGGAACTTAATGGAGTCTCTTTTTTCAAAAAAAAAAAGAAAAATTTCTGAAGATATGTCAGCTTTTCTAGCTGAGAGTGTTTCTTGGTGTGAGAGACGCAGGGTGGAGAAAGAAAATGCAAGCAGATCCTGATCTTTTGCTTGAGGTCAGGTTATTACTTCAAATTCTTAGGGTCTGCTCTTCTCACTTGGTCTCCTCTGCCGCTAATGTTCCCAAGGCCCCTGGGAGATAGGAGTATCAGGAAGATGACTGGCCTCAAGTTTTACTTCCATTTATTTTTGTCAAAGTGGTCAGCGGCTGTGTAAAAATAGTCTCTTCTCCCTGTCTGTGGGAAGAGGGGGGATGTGATATCAAGGAGCCATCTTGCAGGTATTGCCAGGAACAGCCGAGCACAAACGCCAGCATGGGAGCTGCCCCGAATTCCTGCGTTTTGGTACATTGATGGTGTGCAGTTTGAGTTTTACATGGAGTCATTTCTCAGCACTTCAGCAAGCTCCTGTCCCCCTCCCATTCATGGCCAGTGCTGCCTGTGCCTTGCACATGACTCTCCCCTCTGATCTGGAGCTGGTTCTTGTGCTCCAGAGCAGGCACACGGCAGTCCTGAAGATAGCACTGTGCTGCAGGCAATACGTGACCCAAGGAGTGCAGCTGTGTGAGCCTCAAGCTTTGCGGGATTTGTGTGGAGCTCTGGTCTTCGCCTCTTTCCGTTAATGATTAATAAGCAATTACAAAGGGGTTTTTTGTTTGTTTGCTTTGTCAAACCGTAAACTCCACGCTTGGTTTTTTTGGTCAAGGAGCATATGGCTGTATTGATTGTGCAGGGCTGCCACTCATTTTGCCAAGTTGTTGTTAGCTTGCATGTGGCCAGGCAGCATCTATGAAAAAGCCCTGCCCTGCCTGCTCCCGCATTGTTTCCAAATAAAGGCATGTCTGAAACGGGAGTTAAGCCTCCAACTGCTGGGCCTTAAAGAAAGGACCTTTTACCCATGGATTGAAACGAGGTGATTTATTTGCAACAAACTGCTCCTTTCCCACCCCCTTCTCTTTCTCAGATTAGGTGAAAAAGTTGCTTTAAAATTTAAATCACACAAACTGCATGTTTTACACTCATGCTCTCTGGCAGGCAGTTTGGGAACCTAACCATCAGGCCTTGAGTCACCCCAAACTTACTAAAATGTCCAGTCTATATATTTCATTATACATTTAGAGCAGGTTAAACAGAAAATGCTCATGCTCCTGGCAACCATTAAAAAGTGATCCTTTCCTTGCATATAAACCCTCACTTGTGTGATGAGTGGGGAAGGTGAATGACTACCTGTAATGCAAGGTAGTAGTTTAGGTGACTTTGTTTTTTTTTATTATTTCTTAAGCCAGCAGTACTCTTTATCATGGTTTAATACAAGTTTGAAGGGGCATAGTAGTATTTAGCTGTGTATGATCTAAGGACATAGCTAACATGAGGTTGTTAGGAAGAGGTAATTTATTAGACCAGCTGGTATGGGGGGAAAAAATGAGCCAAGCTTGCAGGCACACCAGCCCTTCATCAGGTCTGAAATAGAAGCAGCAGATTTCAAGGTTAAACAGAAGTTATGAAAAACTTCTCTGTTTAATCAGACACGCATTGAACTGCCAAAGATGAGCTTGCTGGTATGATATTCCTTCAGTGGAGGGGGGAGAGTGAGAAGATGATTATTACACTATAGAAAGAGATAAGGACTTCACAGCCTGTTAAACAGGGGGAGGCTATAAAACCAGTACCTGATGAGCTCATGACGGTTCTCAATATCTTGGGGATAGGAAATTTTAATTCTTTGTCCTCTCTTTGTAAGGTTTTGGTTTTGTAGGATATTTGAGAATCATGATTGCCACATCAGTCATTTGTAGACAAATAGTTGGTTTTATCTAAAGGAACTTTATCAGACAAATTTAGTTTCAGGCATTCTTTATCAACTGGTTGCCATCCTTAGCCTACACTGCTACCTTAAGAAGTTACTTAACACCCAATTCATATTAGTAAAGATAATGGCAGAAAGAAAAAAAAAACACTAAATCTCTATTGTTTGTTGGGTTTTTTTAAGCACAAAGTATTTACTTCTGAAATCTGATCAAATCTATTCTAACAAGAAGCCCTGAATGGTAGTGGGCTTTTTAAAAATCTATTCTTTTCCTCAAGCAAAAGCCAAATTCAGAGTTGAAATGTTTAAAAAAAAAAGGTTTCAAGGCTTTGTAGAATAACAGATGCTTTATTTGTGCTGCTATCAGAGTTGGCAATGTGATATTTCTAAGATTTGAATTAGGTTGTGTTATCAATGTGGTTTCAGTGCTGATCTGGTGATGCACTCACTGTCAATATGTATTGGACTGTACACTGTGGAGAGCGGAGGAGAACTATTTGGTATTCTTTAGAAAAAGCTTTTCCATGTTTTTCTGTAGTGCTGTATCCTAAATTGATAAATATTATAGTTAAATCAATGTCAGATTAAATATGTTAAAGTCACAATCTTTTCACTTGCTCATCTGACTTCTTAGTTATGTTTGATGGGCTGTCTGTACAAATGCCCTCTAAATTAACCTCTGTGTCTATTTTAAAGTTATAGTATCTGCCTTTATCATGCAAGACTGACTTTCAGTATCAGTTATAATGATCAAAACAATTGATGCTGTTGGAGTGGTGTCAGGAGTCCCAGGAACCAGCCTGTTCATTTTTCTGAGTCCCACTGCTGTATGTGAGGAGGGCACAGCTGTTTACTCAGCTGTGTCCTCTTAGTATGGCAGGGGCTGGATAGGTAACCCTGGAATTTAACCCAAGCCCGGGGTAGGTGGAGGAGGTCAGAAAAGCTTAATCTAATTCAGATAAATTACTTGCCAGGAAGGGGTGTAGCATTTGTCTTTCTCTGCCAGAAGACAGCTTCCTCCAACCTGCTGAACCAACAATTTGAAAAATGTTATCAGGTATTGGGAGCAGTTACACAGCAAGTGGGATATACTGAGGGGAGAGACTGCAGCATCTTCTATGATCCTTGATGTTGTAGGATATGGCATAAAGTATGTTAAAATATCCCTTTCATGGGGTGCTTGTGTCACATAAGTCTTTGGTCACATGGAACTAAGGTTTTTGTAGTTTGCTCTCGAATTTGTCACGAATTTACCTGTAGTTAGTTGTGAATGCCCTCCACCACTACCACTTTAGCAGTATTACCACTGCTTTAGTGACCTGTAATGAGTCTCAGGAAATATCCTGAAAACCTAAGGTGGACACCAGATCACCCTAAGACTGGTCTTGAGGGATGGGTGGTACTGAGTATGGCCTCTCTGTACCAAGTTCATAGGGAAGATAATTGCAGAAGCTAAAACTAATATATTGTTTTAATACGTGACCAAAAAGGAGTAGCAGTATTAGACTGATGTGGTGTGGAACAAGTTACCTAAAAACTGTAATCTACTGCAGCTTAATGGAGTGTGATAGCTCAGTTCTAACAGATATGGGCTTTGTAGATTGCCTACACGTTGTGTAAGTAGCTTTTATTTATGGCAGAGGTATCCAGAGTGCTCTATAAAGTTGAAATAAGAATATTTATGGGACTCCATCCTGATTAATTAATAATACCAGTGCTTGGAAAGAGAGAGAATTAGCTGGCGTAACACTTGATGGGATTAAAACTGGGAAGGGGAAACAAGTTAATTGAAGCAGTTTCAGTAGATGGAAATGGGTTAACTATATATTCTTCTGACACAACTGGACCCCAAATCTGTTCTGAGGTCTTCTTTTCCAAACGCTATCTCTTCATAAGGGTAACTGAAAGGAAGCAAAAGGCCTGTTGCAGTCTCCAAATTTAAAAACTGAAAAATTCTGTATGGGGCCCACACTTGTTTATTTTTCTCACAACAGAGGATATTAAAAAGGAAAAAAGAGCCAATGAACAGATGCATTTAAGCCCTGTAGATAAGGAAATAGAAATAAAATGTTAGTTTTATTTTTGTGTAGTGAGGGATAAGTTTGTTACAGTATTTAACAATGTTTGCTATTGGATGTTCCTGTTAAGGTATTTTCCACAAAGCAGTGATCATGGAACATCCTCAGAGGTTTGCTTCACCCATTCAAAAAAGAAACACAACTAACAGTATGACTTCCACAGAGGAACAACTTTGAAACAAAACACGAGAGCAGTCCACACTAAATGTAGATTTCTGGCATTCCTGGAGGTGATTCACCTTGGCATCCCTCAGTTTACTCCTTTTTCTCCTCCCTGCCTTTCTGTTTTTCAAAGTAATTTTTCAAGCTTACCAACTTCCTGACTTCTGCTTTTCTTTGCATCCTGATTGCAAGACAAAATGTTGGACAGGTTAGTTGTGTGATTATTCTGACATAAAATTTTCTTATAGTCAATAGATGAAAAAAAAAATCTAAAAAAACCCCATCCCAACCAACCAATTTTTTTTCCTGTAAAATCCAGTTTCTATGCAGGTGTGTTTTACACACCCACAGACCCTTGAAATACTAGAAACTGGATGGTCTCACACTGTTCCTCATAATGACTTGCAAGAAATAATGATAATATTCAGCCAAAAAAAGCTCTCAAAAAAGGAGCTAGTTGAGAACTTACATATGCCAAATTGTTTAATAGGATACTTTCACATATATGCATACATACCCTTGAGGGAAGAAAGTGAGAATTTGACTATAAAAACGAAATTATGCTTTCCAAGTGAAATCCCTATATAGTGTCCTCACTAGAGCAGTCTTCTAGTTTTGTTCAGCCTTCATTAAATAGCATTCTAGTGCTCTGGATCTCCTTGGATAGGATTTTGTTCTTTTCCTGCATACTGTGAACTAATGCAACTCCTGGACTCACTCCAGTCTATGCTGACTTTACATCTAGACTTTGGGTATAAGCTGCTGATTATGGTTTCAAACTTCTCAGGAAACAAAAATAAAAGAGCTCAAGAAAATATTGCAGCTTTTCACAGTGATCTCATGCATGGCCACATGCTGTCAGGAATTTAAAGTTTCTTGTGCTGGGTTTTAATGCAGGCATACTTTCCATGGCAGTCTGAAATACTGCTGCAGTTTGACTTACAGCCACTGGCAAACAGTGTATTTACAAGATAGTTTGAATGTCCTAAAATGTAGCCTTCACTGAGCCTTTTTTTTGTTTTTTTTTTTACTTGACTATTTATGAACTTGATTTTTTTAAGTCAAAACAGTCAGTGGTGTATGCTCAACTGCAATACAAACCGTTAAATCATTTAGAGAAGCTGCTGGATTACTTAACTCTTCCACTGCTGTATTTTATTCAGCTTTTCCATTAGCACTTAAAAATCAGGCCAGGTATAGAAAGCCAATGAGGAAAACAAGCATCTTGCTTGGACTTCAAAATCCTTTGTGTGGAATGCAGATATAGAACTTAATAGTAAATATATGCCAATAGTGCTGGTGGGCCGAAATGAAGTTCCCAAATGGCTCCCAGAGGCTCCCTGCTGGAGGAAGGAGGACTGTCTTCATGCCATAAGAATGCCTTTCTGTAGACTCGGTGGGCAGGACACTGTGCTGACAGTAAACCTGGTGCATGGATTTCATGTGTGTCTGCCCAGTACATGCTCTGTCAAGGCGCTGAAGCTCATGAACAGCTGCCTTTCATTGCTTGAATCACAAACTGTGGGTCCAGCCTTTATGGTGCCTGTGAGGATGATGGGGCATTTAACAGTGAAGTTTCTTAGGGTCCCTATACCCCCAAATTCCCCAAAGCTTGCAACATCTCATTTCTCCTGAGAGCTGTGAGGTCCTGGGTTTGGAGACAGTGTGGTGTGGGTGGCAGAGAGAAGTCTTGCTGCAGAACTTACCCCCTTTCCCTGCTGGGTTTTGCAGCCCCTCCTGAGCTCTATGCTGCTGTGGCCCCTGAACATCAGCTGAGCATCAGGCTCTCTTCACACGTGACAGGGCCCTAGGGACTGATCATTCTGTAGCATCACCTGGCACAGGGCTGTGTCCCACTGTGCTGGGAAGCACTGTACTGTGCGTGTCTGTGATTTTGATGATTACGCACTGCTCCTCAGCACTGGTGTTGCCTCACTTTTAGACAAATACCTTGCAAGGCAAGGTATTTTTTCTTTGCCTTGCAAGGATCTAGTCCAGCCCCCTTTCTGTAACTGGTTGTTGGTGTATTACTGTAATAACCAATGGCCATCAAGACATTGAGGGAGTCCATTCTTTCCAACTCTTAATTTGTTCAAGCTGCCTGTCTTTTCTCTCTTTTAAGGGAAGTCTTCTTTCCATTACACATGCTTAGTGCCTCTCTTCAAACAACACAGCATTCCTTTGATGCTATTCATGGGACAAATAAGTTGACTGATGACAGAATTTACCTGCAAGAGTATCAGCATGCTTACACGATGACCTTCTGGTTGTTGGCCTGCTCTGTAGTGTGCTGCTGAAGTTAAGCTTTGTGCACTGCAGTTGGTTCAGCTCTCACTAATACACTCCCTTAGTTTCACATGATCAGTTCTCTCCTAATAAAGGGTGCTAGGTTGGACAGACCTGTACTGAAATCTCCTGGAGAAGGAAAACAAAACCCGTCTCTAAAAAGTGGCCAGGTTTGTGGAGGGGATGAAATGAAGTGGGTTAAGAGAGCCGGTGAGGAGACTGGGTCTCTAATGGGAGGATCTGCAGTGGGAGCTGGAGAAGAGCCAGGGGAGAAGTGGAAGTACATTTGGAAACACTGAAGAATAGAAAGGCAGAGGGATTACCCACAGGATGGGATACAGAAGGAAGGGCGAAGTACGCAAAAGGCAGCAGAAATAAAATCAGAAGTGAGGAGTTGGCAAGGATGAGAGCTGGGAGACTAAAAGAAGTCTGGGAATGGTGGTTGTCGTCTCGGGAAGATGAACTTTGGGGCAAATGCAGCTGAACTCCTCCCATGTGTCAGTAAAAGCTGTGGTGTGGCTGAGCCCTTCTTTCCAGCCATCACATGGGCATCAATATTGCACCAGCCTTGGGGGCTGTTCCCTGTATGCTCATGAGATGGCTCTGGGAACCTGGACTATAACAAACCTCTTGGCTCCCCAAGCAACTGCCCCTGTTCTTTCATTTGTAGGCTGTTTTCTCTGCTCACTTCATTTCATTTCAACAAAATCATGATGTTTTACTTTTGAGCTTGAACTGACCATCTGTATACTGGGGAAGAACACCTCCCCATTACCTCACTGAAACCCCATCTGTCTTCTCAGTGAATGTGTGCCTGCGGCACATAAGTGGTGATTACATGGTGGATGTGTTTCCTCTCGTGTGACCGAGAGCTGGGGTGGCAGCTGATTCTTGTAAGGTCACTGGAGGAGGTGGCCTCTTTGGGGGACTCAGTGTGGAAAATATTCTTCAGCCTTGATTTAAGCAGAGGTCTTACGTGAGCCATTATTCTGTTCTTTCAGCATCACCTTCGATATGCATAGATTTTGCTGAAATTACTTTTCTAGCCTGTTCTTGAAGAATTCAGTGAGAACTTTACTCTCTAGCTCTGCACCATTCAGGTTTAACTGAGTACAGTAACTGCTTTGTCCTGAGCAGTGAAAAAGCCAGGCTTCTTCATGAGGGTGACTTCCCTACCACTTAGGTATCTTTTTGCATTTAAAATATTCAGAATACAGATTTTAAACAATTTTAATTCTACTTTCCCCCCCATCTTTATCACAGGGGAGGAGATACTGCTGTATTTCCAAATTTCCTTCCTAAAGCCTGTCTTGGAATTCAAAATGTCTGTGGGCAAAGATGGAAAATGGCAGTGTTAAAATGGAGAAAAGTCAGCTGTAATATCATCTCCCATTTAAAATTAAAACTGTGAAAGCATAAGAGCATTCAAAAGCCTTTGCTCGTGTGCAGTTACACAAACGGTCCTAAATTAACTGGTGTCAAATAAGCTGTAACCTGTGAGGGTGTCAGTGTTCTCTTCTGGATGTGCCTAAGTTTATTGAGATTCTCCTTTTAACCAAGAGGAGAAGTAGTGTTCCCCTGGTACTTTGGATTTGTCAGTGTGTATTCAGAGAGACTTGAAATGAATGGGTGAACCCATTTCCTCTAGCAAGTAGTGCAAGTCCAATAGCTCTTCTCTCATCCCAGCCTGGAAGTCTGTGAAATGTGACTGACTTTCATAGTTCAGGGCTATCTTGACTTCTTCCTAAAACTCTTAACAGGTCTAATGCACGCACAGCACTTCTTCTCATTCTTGTGTATTGTTTAGTTTCCTTCAGCATTCATTATTGATATTCATAAGAGCATGCTGTGCTGCTGATCTAAGCAAATTGGACACAAAGTGAGTTGGCTTATTTTAGGACTTACCTTTGTGTAATCATGTCTGACTGGCCCTTTTTTGAACGTGTGTGCCCCATTTCTTTGTATAAGTGAAGCATATTTTGGGTGAGAATAGACTTTGAGCAGAAAGTCAGCAATTCTGAGCCAAG
This sequence comes from Lycocorax pyrrhopterus obiensis, assembly GCA_014706295.1. Classification (NCBI taxonomy): domain Eukaryota; kingdom Metazoa; phylum Chordata; class Aves; order Passeriformes; family Paradisaeidae; genus Lycocorax; species Lycocorax pyrrhopterus. The sequence continues at coordinate 15,272,922 of JACSVZ010000002.1, read as the reverse complement.
ATCTGTGTGTGCACCTGGGCACACTTCAGCCCAAAATTATAATGGCGAAGCTTACAAACTGTCAGCTGTTTTTTAAAAATGCACTATTTTAAGAGTGAATGGGCTATATATTTTATCTGTTTTAATTATAACGGTGTGAACCCCAGGTTCGTAGCAGGAACAGGACATAACTGTGGTAGCTTGGTTACTTCAGTGGGGTGATAATTATAGTTTAGTTTTACTCCCTGTACTCAAAGAGTTTTCTAGCTGAATCATGTGATAAATACATCATTATTTCTGGTAGTATTAGGTAGGTATTTAAACCTTACAAGGTGGATCTGATGAAGGATGGAAATGCACTGTCTGTACTGACCTGAAGGGAAAAGCCACTGCGAGTGGCCCCTCGCAGGGGTCTCGTGGCAGTGCTGTGGTAGGAGGTGACCTGTGCTGCTCTCTGTCTGCCAGCTCTAACCGCAGAGAGGTCTCGTGGCTTTCCTCACAGACTGTGCTGAGAAAGAGGATAGGAGAGTATCCAAATCTAGCATCTTGAAGTTGCTTTAGGAGAGATATAAAGAAGAAAATAGACCGAATCACAAGGGAAGCAGCAGCAGAAGAATTTTTTTTATTTGGCCAGATAGCTATTTTTGTGGAGGGTAAGTCATTACTTTTGAAGCCATCTGTCTGAACTGCAGTGAATCTCACCATAACTGATCAAGAGTAATAAATAATTAATTAGTAGTGCTCAAATGAGTATCTCTACCCTGCTTTCATCTAGTTCCCTTGGTTCTGGTGTTTGACAAGTACCTGTCTGCTGGCTTGGAGCTGTGAAGGTGGATGTTCGTACCTACGCCGCTGCCCTACTTTCGAGCAATTCATGCAGTGAGAAACCTGATTATTTTTTCAGCCTGGTGGCCCTACAATGTGCTGTTGTGGAAACTGCACCTGAACTCCCTGCAGTTTCACGCTGCCTGTGGTGAAAGCGAAGCGTGTGCCCCTCAGCCGTGCGCGGTGGCCGGGCTTAGCCGCCCGAGCAGCGCTGGTGTGCCGCGGCTCTGCGAGCGCAGGGGCGGCAGAGCGCTGGCCCGGAGCGGAGGAGGGCTGCAGGCTCCAGCTGCCGCGGGCTCGCAAGGTAAACACTGGGTGACCTCTAAGCCAGCCAGTCAACTCGCGCGTGGCCTTATTAGGCAAGCTGCGGAGCCGTGCCTGGGGACGGAACATGCTGCAGGAGACGCGCAGCCCAGAACGGATCCAGCGCAGACCCCGGGAGAGACGACCCAGTACTGCGGCGCTGACAGAGAGCTGCTGCTCCTGAGCCCGGCTGTCAGAGACGCTGCACTCTGCCTGGCGAATGTCAAGAGTTGTGCTAGAGGTGGCTTTAGAAAAGTGAAATCCTTTAGTGTAGATGTTAGTAGCTGTGGTTCTCTTCCTGGCGTGTTTTGCGTGTGCTCTGTTATAACCTTAGGACGCCAGTTCACGCTGTCACTCCATACACTGAAACACCTTGTGGGGGCCTTTGCTGGGAAGTGTGCTTGCATTCCTTGCGCTCCTGGCTTTCAGAGGAATACCTGGACTAAGAGGAACTAATTTATTTATTTATTATGACTTTGGAACTTGTTTCTCCTCTCTTGTTATGCAGTTTTATGCCCTTTATTGGAAAACTGATTTTTACTGGCTAAAGCAATTATCTTGCTCCCAGAAGAAGGGGAATATTGGCACCCACTGTCTGTGTACAGACCAGGACTAAGCTAGGTTGCTTCATACCCACCTCATTAAAACTGACTTTCACATGGAAGAAGCCTTAAAACAAGTATTTATGTTTTCCCTTTAGTATAATCTCCATCGATTTAGACAAACAGATGCTGTGTAAACTTTCCCAGACAGCTCTGGGAAGGCTCTTCAGATCTGACGTGTGATTAACTCCCTGGTACCCCCCTGCTCACCAAGAATGTTGGTGATTTTTGCAGGGGCCTGGGGAGTGAATGAGGGCAATAAAGAGAAAAATGCCATAGCTGCCATTAATTTAAATCTGCTCTCTAGAGAACAGACTCCAGAACTGCAGCATCACTGGGTTAGATTTTCTTTCCTCATTAATTTTTGCTTAGCCATGCTGGTTGCAAATTAAGCCTGGTACATGTGCCTTTTTCATAGTGCAGTGACAGTACTTGTAGTCGAGCTGTCCTACCTTGACCGTCAGCTCTTCAATAAAGCATGCATTTTTTCTTTATTTCCTTTAATAAATATTTAATTTTCTGAGAAAGCATTGCAACATGCTATAAATAGGATGGGCGCTGGGGTCGTAGATTTCTTGTCTGCAGTGTTGCTGTCTGCCTGAGGCTTGTAAGTTAGTTATATTTCAAAAAGTTATATTTCAAGGGTAAGTATGCAGGGATAGGATGTGGTCTGTGAAATGTCACATCGTAGTGGTAAACAAAATTGCTGTTTTCCTTAGATGACTATCACGAAGAGCCAAAGAACTTTGTTATAAATTCTTGCTTGGGGTATGCGTGCCTCTCTCTGCTCCTGTATTGGGCTTTTACACGCATGCAGAGGTAGCAGTGCAGAGGTGTTCAAGGGCAGCCAGGAGGAAACTCCATAGTGTGACAGGGCTTTTTGTGTCACCTAAACTGCATGGAGCCACTTGCTGCTCCAGGCAAGGAGACGGCCTCGTGCTGGTTGAAGACACTAGAAGTGTCAGAAGTTGGGGAACCCATCCTAGAAACCCTGGCTGCTTGTTTGAAGGACAGGAGTTTTACAGACAATCTCCCAGCAGCAGTGTAAGCCCTGTGGTCACTCCAGCAGCAAAGCTCTCGTTTACTGCAATAGCAAAGGAGAAGCTGGTGCTTCATGACTCCAGTGAAGGATGTCCACAGAGCTGTGACTAACCTTGTGCCTTCACACTCTGAGCTGCAGCTGCTTCACAGAGAGCTGTGGTGTGAAGCACTCTCCAGTGTTGTTTTGCTGGGTAAAATGCCACGTCTCCTCAAAGTCCTTGAGCTGTTTAATGATTTAGATTGTCTGTATTGCTGGGAGGTGAGTTCCCTTCCAGCCATTTGCTCAGTCCAGAAATGGCCGTGTTCACACATGACATCTTCTGTTACTGCTTCAGGCCCAGAGACAAATAGGTATGACTGAATTCAGATAATGTGCCCCACTGATATTTCTGATTGCCATGTGTGAAAAGGGCTTGTGGCCTTTGGAATTCCTTGAAGGAGACCCTCTAGACTGATCCTAAAGAGGAAAACCTTGGACATTTTTCATTATGCTACAGTCTTGCCATGCAGTTTTGCAAACAGTGATATGAGAGGTAGGGATGTCAAGGGACGTTAGATTAATGTTCGTTATTCTGAAAATATGTTGCAAAACTGAAAGGTACCAAAGTTTCCTTTTAGGAGTAATTAATTGCTGAAATTAATGAGTTGAGTGAAATCTGAAATAGTAATCTGGAGATTTGAAGGGGAATTTTAGTGCGTGTACAAAAATACCTGTTGTTCTCCCTTCTCCCAGACCACATGACTAAATAGGCAGTACAAAAAGACCATCCATATTCTTTCAACACGTTTTGTACTATAAACCTCAGTCCCCTTCATAAATCTTACTAATCAGCTTTTTTCATCTCTTTGCGTATGACCTGTTTTAAAGGACACTACACAAGCAACACAGTGCTGAAGTTTAACTGAAGACTTGTCCAAAACACAATCACTGGCCAAACATAAATCTTTTTGCCAGGATGATTATTTGGAAAGGATTACATTTGCTTTCTGTTGGAGTGATGACACTATGTCAGGAAACTACCCTATTTTTAAAGTTCATACAAATGGCCTCCATTTAAGAAATGAGAAATTACCACTTGCCCACGTACGTGGGGTTTGGATGAAGAAGACAGACCTGACTGGCATTGCCAACCCAGAATACGTACTGTGATTGCAAGCTGGGCTGCTGGGACATGACTCGAGCTGTTAAGTGATTGTACTACTGAAGTAATCTGGGAGATTTTCGACCTGCCCTTCAGCTTTGGGCTGACTTACTTCTTGAACAACTTGGCAGAAATTGCTGGAGAGTGGGAGGAAGGGGATATAAGAAAAGGGAGTGCCTTGCCAGTTTCCTTTGGAAAGATATGCCTGCATGCCAAAAACTGACTGGGTGGCATGGGGTAGGCGAGAAGCCTGCAGCCTGGAAGGGGAGGTCAGATGGACGGATGGAAAAGAGTAGTCTGCTTTAGCCCAGTCTTCTGAGCTTCATTCCTGCAATCATCCACAGCATCTCAGATCTTGGCATAGCTCATTTTGACTAGCTATTCCAAGGTGCTCACCTTGCCCCGAAGAGCAGTTGAATAAAATTCATGAGCTCGTTTAGATCTGTACCCATGAAGAGTGGATGAAAATATGATTTCATCATTACATTTATAGAGATCATTTCAGTTTTCTGTGCTGCTCAGATTCCTGTTTACCTAACTAGCACATCTGCAGAAAGTTTCATGCAGTCAGCGTGGATTTTCTTTCTTCTGTATTGTTGATTTCTTTAAAATTTTATTTTATTTTTAGGTTTTCTTCGAACAGCTGTCATGAGCTTCTTTGATTTTTGCTTTTATGATAACTGGAAGTCACAACAAAGTATCTTCTTCTCTTTATCACTTCTTAACACTTCTAAATATAAATTCGTAAGTGATCAAAATTCAAGAGGAAAAAAGGCCTGATCTTGGTGGGACCTGGTTTATAACTCAGCACTCCTCAGTGCTTTGGGGCTGGCAGCCCTGTAAGTTGGGAATCGTCTTACAAGTCGTTTAAACTCCACCTTTGATTAGAGCTATTAGTTTTGCCAGACAAAAGGAAGATAGTTTCCCTCTCTTCCTGTGGGAAGCTTCAGAACAACATTTAACTGCCAGCTGGTCTTTCATGAGCGGTCTCAGATTTGAAATGTATACATGCTTAACCTCGAGCTCTAAGCACAGATGACTGCAAACTTAGCTTCCCGCTGGGCTGCCCCCCTTTCTGATGGCTGAACTGTTGTTCTCTCTTTGTTTGCTTATGTTGGAGGCTGCTAATGCTCAAGAATTAATGATGCTAGAGGGGGACAAGAACATTACTACCGATTTGTAACACAGCCTTGATAACATAGTTTGGCTGAGCACACTTGTAGGTCCTAGAGACTGGAGCATTTTTGAAGGACAAACTGCTCTTCCTCCTTTCCTTATCAAGTATTTGGAGATGATTTTCTTTTCCTCTGGGAAGGATTTGCTCTTAAACCTGCTGTTTTCAAACAAGCAGCAAAATGCTAAATCTGAGACTTCTTTTCTTTGTACCATCGCTTGACTCTGCTGACGTACTGGTTTTGCACCCTTAATGTTTTTTTCCATTTCCAAAGCTGGTTAAGGGTCAGCACAGAGACTTCTCTTGTGATAGGTGATCCCTTTTTGATGAACAGGAGGGACAGAAGCAGTCAGTTACCTACAGTTAAATATTCCCAACAATCTGTGTGAAGTGCATAGCGTTGCTGTAGCACCCTAAGGCTCCAGCATCTCAGAGCTTGAAGAGTTTTAATATTGGAAGCAGTGTTGGCACATACCCCTTATCTTGAATCAACACCGAATGTACTCGGGGGTTGCAGATTCTGCACAGCAGCACAGTTTCAGTATTAACAGCAGTGACATTAACGTTAAATCATAGGTACTGTGCACAGAGCAATGGCTGGTGATCACCTTCCAACCTAACATGAAGAGATCTATAAGCCAAACTCTAGGCATTTTTGTGAAGAACTTGATAGAGATGTTGTTTTTATTGAATATTTTAGTTTCCCCTATAATAACTCTCTTTGGTCCCATGAGGTAGCCTTTGGATTCTTGACCTGCCAGCTGTATATGGTAGGAAAAGAAGTCCTATTTGCACCAAAGCCTATCACAGACATTTCTTCCCAGATGGTAACCAGATCAGTTGGAGAGACTGGCTTCTTACTGTGTACTGTAGGTAGAATATGAACAGGACAAGCAGAAAGCCATTTAAAAATTACACAGTTGCGAAAGGCACTCCAGAGTTTTCCTGTCTTTCTGCAGCTCCATGCGCTTTCCCTTCTGCACCTCCCTCACCAGGAGGATGCTGAGGACAAAATGTCGGGGATGATGTATTGCACAGGAGGTGGGGAGCCTGACCCCTCCCTCCACAAATACAAACATACCCCTCTTCTCTGTTGTAGGGGACATGGCCAGACAGAGGGGTGACATTTGAGCTGAGCTTACCTCATTTGTTAGCCAGAAGGGTTGATCCCTTTCCTGATCATAAGTTCTTGTGCCTTTTTCTTTGTTCTGGCACCTCCCGAAAAGCATACCCAGCAAAAATAAAAGGGAATATTTACTGCCAGTTTAGTCATCAGGCTGGGTCACTAGGGGAGCAGGGCATAGCAGAGGTCCTGCAGCAGAAGGAATGATGGGTAGGACTGTCTTTCTTGGCAGACTTGAGCTATTGCATCAGTTCAGCTGTCAAGTCTAACTTCTCCTTCTCAACCTTGCTAAAGATTGCAGACACAAAATGTGTCAAATGGGTGGTGTTTACCTGTGCTTTATGAGAACTTCCCTTACTGTGTACCAGATGAATTACAGGTGCTTAAAAATGCTCCGAGTAATAACACCTCTATTCACAAGATCAGGTAAACAGTCTTCACACAAGCAGGGCTGAGAAAGAAATAGGGTTTTTTCAGAACAGGGTGTCCAGAATTTCCCCATTAGCTGTTACCAGCAGCTGCTTTGTTAGTTCTACCCCATCTTGTTTTTGTGTTTTAAGCACACCTGCACTTATGCCTAGGCCATAAAGCACCAGATATTCAGGTTAATTGCAGATTTGGACTTGTGTCAACAGATTACATTTTTTGTATATATTAAGGTCAAGTACATGGAGGCCTTCACAGCTGGTCAAGAGTGCACAGCAGTGTTGGTTTGTGTTCTCTTGGTAGTGCTCGGAGTGGTTAGAATTAAACATGAGAGGTAGCAAGGTTACAGGCAAAGAAAAAAAATGTGGTATATACCATCAAATATTTCTGAACAGAGGATGTTACTGGATGAGTCAGAGGCTTCAAGGCCGTGTTCCTTGTGTTGGGTGACTCTTGTTCCAGGGAGCTCTGGACTGTTGAAAGATCAGCTAAGAAAAAGTGCTTTGGTTAGGGTGACTCCAATGTTATTCATGTTTTTAAAAATAAATAGATTAAAACAAATAGCAGGTGCATTAGACCAGATGGAATGCATGTTCTTCTATCCATTGCAATAACTTGTTAGTGTGAAAAACAGTGTTTTCATTACCTAGATAGGCTAAATACTTCATGATGAGCCAACAGCCATTAATAGGTTGTTGATAGAGTGTATTTTTCACGTGTGGTTATGCAGTCTCTTTCACAGCATCATTGCTCATATTGTCTGTACATTGAGGTTCCCAGCCTAGATCAGGGTTCTATTGTACCAGGTATCACAAAAACAGGTAAGAATAGTCAAGAACTTCAGTCTTGGGTTTCTAGTCTACCTTTTCATGGTCCTGACAGCCCCAGTTCTGTGGTGAGTTTTGTACTCATAGAATCATAAAATGGTTTGGAATGGAAGGGACCTTAAAGATCATCTCATTCCAACCCCCCTGCCAGGGACACCTTTCACCAGACCGGGTTGGTCAAATTCCCATACAGCCTGGCCTTCAACACTTCCAGGGATGGGGCATTCACAGCTTCCCTGGAGAACCTGTGGCCTCGCCACCCTCACAGTAAAGAATTTCTTCCTAGTATGTGCACCTACCCCTCTTCAGCTTAAAGCCATTACCCCTTGTCCTATCTATAGGTCCTTGTAAAGTGCCTTTCCTGCTCTCTTGTAGCCCCCTTTAGGTACTGGAAGGTGCTCTAAGGTCTCCCTGTAGCCTTCTCTTCTCCAGACTGAACCACCCCAGCTCTCTCAGCCTGTAATACTGATAGTAGCTGAAATCTTTTGGAAGGGAAGAAGTCTCTTGGAGGGAGGCCGATAGACTTCCCTATTTGTTTGGGTGGGGTTAAGTGCATGGACCTGTTTCAGTCACATATTTAATGCTTCTTTGTGTCTGTGTTTGACCATCAGGTAGTTCAGTGTGGACAACTGAGCCAGGGTTATTGCACCATTGCAAAGAAATATTTCCAGACTTTCAAAATTAACTAAAAGGGTTCCAACTTTTCAATCCAAAATCCATCAAATCTGTTTAATGAAAAAAAAAAAGGTAGCTAGACAGTACTTTCGTGCAATTTTTCACCTTCTGTCTCGAATTAAAATATTTGGAGCTGTGGTGTCTGTTCTTAAATCCCTACCCCCACCAGTAATTTTGCTCATATGTTATCCATAAATCTTGTCTGTTTTAAATGTTCCAACTAATAGTTAGGCAAAACATTTAAGCATAATGCTATGATTATCAGAGTCCATTTTTTGGAAGCCTGGGTGCTGTTTTTCTTAAGTAAGCACTGCAGTTTATCCTGATTAAAGATATGAAGGAATTATTCCTCTTCTCAGCATTTTTTCTTGTTGTTGTTGTTGGGGTTTTTTTGTTTGGTTGGTTTCTTAATATGAGGATTTAGGGGTTCTGCATTCATTTTGCAGGAATATAATGTGTGATTTGGCTGGATCTTTGAAGTGGTAATATTATAAATCTCCCAATCACCATTGCCCAATCTGTTTTAGCATTCATGTGCCTAATTTCTGTTTGTAATCTGATTACTGGCTTGAGCTGCTCCGGCTTGCAGCCTATTGCTATGCATTTACTGTACTCCCTGGGACGCGATAGCCTGACAGCTCCAGTCCTGTGCTATGAAAAATCTCTCCACGATATTGCTAAGACAGGCCTAAGGGCTGTGGCTGGTTGAGAATTAGCTGCTATTGTAGTTTCTCTTTGCCGAATCCTTTGTTTGTGCAACCATGTTCAGAAATCCGTGGATCTCCAGCTATTTGGGAAATGTTAAATACTCTGAGGAGCAAGGTAAGAGTTCCAAGTAGATAAAAGAAAATGCAGTTTGTGTGTGTTTAATCTCTCATATATATGTGTGCATGTGTAAATATTGTTTGACTGGCTCTCCTGCAGCTGCATTAGGTACTTTAGCAATCAGTATGCAGTTAGTCACCTAGGCTATTTTGTTATTTCCTAAAGGACACTTTTGAAAGATCCGATTAGATGGATCTTTTAATTAGCTTAGCATGCCACCGACTTAGGGCCTTTAAATATACTAAGTAACGCTGGAAGGTTGCATCTACTTTTTCTTTTTAGAGTCTGCATTTTAAATTTCCTATATATTAAATTATGGATAGTGGCTTTATCCGGTAGTTTGCACCTAAGAGGGAGGGGAACTCGACTGAACAAATGGTTAAACTTGTGAACAAGTCTGATTTATACTTCAGTAAATATACTCTTAAATAAAAACATTTAAAATTGCTTTAATATGATTATAAGCGTGTTTAGAATTCTTCAGTAAAAACCAGAGCAAAATGCTGTTGTAAATATTTTCCTTCTGTCTATCAAGTACTGTGAGGGTGGTTTTTTTATCTTTAAATTAACCATTGAATAAGACTCTGCTAAACTGATGTTTCTTCTGTGGGCATATTTATTGTCTTTTGATGCAGAGTTGTTTTACTTTTCCTCCTGTGTTTGTATTTAAGACTTCCATATTGTGGTAAGTAAGTTTTATTGGACTTTAATCCCCCCACATGGTGTTTAATTTGAACAGGAGGAAATACATAAAATATCAAAACTGTGTAATGGAATTTAATTGTCTGCTAAGTTTTTCTGTGTTTGGGGTGTAGGGGAAGATTGGAACTCACCCCTGTGAAACACAGCAAAGTTTTAAGATGATTTTGAAGCATTATAGATGTGGTATGTATGACTGTTACTGAATGTGTTTCAGGGGTAGCAGGAGCCAAACCGGCTGATGTGCCCCTCTCAGCAGCCCTTCTCCCTCCCTGCTCCCAGGGAAGCAGTGCAGGCTCCTTTCTTCCGTTCTCATATTCCCTCCCCACTTTTGGCTGGGGTAGGCAGAATTTCTCTGTGGTCTACTTGTGGTTTTCATGGTGGACAGCTGTTCCAGTGCCAAAAATTCTAGGATGGGTTGTATCCTGTTAGAACAGCTATAAATTTAAGATATGCCTGGTTCTGATTAGCTAAGCTGATACTGAGCTGGGCTGTGGAAGTTAGTGCATAGTCCTCTCAAAGTAATGTAAATCTGGCCTTTTTAGAGGATCCGTATGGCTCGGAGTATTCTTTTTAATGTTGTAATGTAAAATATAATGATTTATATACCATTCACACTGTTTTTCTTACAATATTCTGTTTTGGTCTAACAAGATGTTTCTGTGTAATCTATGTGCTTTGTTCTCCATTTAATGGAAAGAGAAAATGAATGTTAACAAAAACAGGAAAAAGTTGCCTATTAAAGTTGAAGAATGCTATTAGCAAAGCTGCTTGAAATCTGCACTGACTTGTAGCAGATGCCTAAAAAATGCCTTTTTGTACATTTTAAGCTTCTTTATCAAGTTGTTAAAATCATCTTTCTGTTACTTTTTTTAACCTTTTTTCAATCTTTATACCTGTAGAGGTGGCAGAAGGAAATGGAAGAGGATAAAAAGTTTTGAAAGGCATAGACAAAATGTACATTCTCTAAATTAAGACTCATATTGTCAGGTATAATAAGTTTCATTAAACCCTTTCTGCAAAAATAAGAGACATTCTACCCAGACTGAAAATATTGTGCATAAGCAAAAAAAAATTTTTTTGCAGTTAGATCTTCTCTGAAATAGTTAAATCTTAGCTCTGAGGTAGAGTAAAAGGAGTGTAGCTGCATTTGAATTGTTCTGAAGTCTGTGTCTGTCTTTGAAAAATAAAATGATTGCTGTATCAGTGGCCAACTGTTTATTAATTTAGGGTCTTGGGTAGCAGATTTAATACAGATGGGGACGGAAGGCAATTTTTCATTGGGAGTAAGTTGTCAGTAGCTCCATGTGTTTTTGCACAGCAGTCCCAGACCAGGACCTGCTCCCTGGCTGCTCTAAGGTCTCTTGATTGCATCCTCAGTGAATGGAGGGAGAAGGTACTTGGAGCACTGGTCCCTCTTGTCATCATTTAGACCCTCTGGTGATGCACTTGATGCAGAAATGAAAAACTTTAATCTGGGAGAGGGTGGGGAGATTGCCCATTGCTTGTTATGGTTCACACACTTTTGGGGACCTAGAGGCTTTGTAATACATACTTTTTGAGCATGAGGCTGCATCTGACACAATTTTGCTCTCAGTGTAAATATGTGTTCCTCTGTGAAATGCATGTTGTAAGGCTATGCAGAAAAGAAAGGGAGCTTCCAAACAGTAGACAATCTTCAGAAGTATTTCTGTCATGGATGGTGTAATACTGTTGCAACAGATCCTCAGCTGGACATCTCTTGGCTTCTGCAGTGAATATGCAGTTTTCATAGTATTGCCAGGCTGCAGCCAAAAGGGCTCTTGCTGCTTGCAGCATTTCTCATTTGCAGAGTGCTTCATAAACGTGTCCACTGCCCAATTAATTATCTGGGAAACACTGAGTTTAAATGATCCCCCCAGGCTGCAGTGCTACACCACAAATATTAGGAGTAGAACATGGCAGTTCCATAAAGTGTTAATGCTTTTGATATGCCTGCTGTCTGTACTAATTTTTGCAAAGCTTTGGTATATCATCATCTTGGACATGCCAGCTGATGCTCCTTTGATTAGAGAGAAGGCCTCTGCACAGTCTTTTGCAGGGGAAAAAGGCTATGATTGGAAACTATAACCTAGTTTACCGAAAGTTCCCCATTTATTACAGCATCTTCAAAATGGTTTGTTTTTTTTTCCTCTCTCACAGATTTTGCCAAAGGAAACTCAGTCAGATTTAAGCCTTCACGGTTGCTCCTAAGGAAAAGAACGTTAAGGTAAGGTGCAGATTTTCTTGCCCAGTGAAGATGACTGGTTGCAGTAACTTTGTGTCATTGCTTGAATCTACAGTTATTCTTTTGTCAGGAAAAGTGATTACTGGCCCTCTCACAGGACCAAGCTTTTGCTTAGAGCAGATGCTCTGAACAAGCATTGAACACACCAACTGCCTCCTAAATAATGTTAAAATTTATAGCCAGCATTGCTAAAGGGAAAGTCCTACTCTGCACTGAGCCTCCTGCCATTGCAATGCCCATTTTTCCTTGCATGGCATGGACAGAGTGCAGACGTGCAGTGTGAACCTGTCTGTAAAAGCAGGTGGCTGAAGGGGGTGAATTAATTATACATCCTTGCAGGGAGCAACCTGGGGGAGAGAGAAGAAGGGGGACACTGCAGGTGAATGGACAGGTGGTGCTGCATCCGTGCAGGGCTGTGCTGCCTCCTTGTCTGCATTCTTAGGGCACAGTCCCACCAGGCTGAGTAAGGGGATACAATTAAACAGTTAAGCAAGAGGGCCGGTCACATTCCCTCTCTCTTCCCATGCTTGCTCCAGCTGCTTTGGGTGTCCACGTTTGTGCTTGCTGGACTCATTCACAGTGGCACGGAGAGGAGGTCAGGAGTTGGGAACCCACCCTTACCCCAGCAACCAGCTGTTTCATTGGCTCAGCTGCACAGGAATCCGCCTGCCACAGGTGCCATAGGGGCACAGGCTCATGTTTGCAAGCTTCTTTTCAGTCAGTGAACACACCTAGAGCACACCTGGTTCCCTGCCATGTTGTTCCTTAGGTCCTGCGGAGAGATGGAGGGAATAGGAGTACAAGACACACTGTGCTATGAAAGCGCGTAGGGGAAAGTAGCAATGAGAGTGGTAGAGAAGGACATGACTGTAAAGTGGACCTTTTACATAAGAGTCCAGGGAAGGAAGTTTCTCCTGGAGGTAGAGAAAGAGAAGAAAAGTGAACACCGAGCACCTAGATAGCAGGTATACAAGTGGATTTTGTATTTCAATCATAAAATCTCAGTATATGCCATAGCTTTAATTGGGATGGCAGGTCACTGTTACCAGTGGCATTTGGATCAAACTCCTGGTTGCTTTTGGGCATGTAACTAGGTTAGTGGGACAGCTATTTAGAAACCATATGCTGCTGCTGCAGCAGCAGATGAAGTTTTCAGCCTGGAATCCCTGATGTACAGCATGCAGCTCACACTTACTTTGGAAGTTGCCAGAACCGTACAACTACTGAGACTGTCAAGTACTCTACTAATGCTACATTATACATTGTCTTTAAGCAAAAACTATTCAGATTGTGAAATATTGTTGGCTGTGTTTTAACAGGAATCATCTGAATTCCTGAACACTGGAGAGTATAATGAGTTTGTTGGGAACCTGAGGCCAAACCACACACAAATTCAGTGTGAAACTGGTGGAACCTCATGCTGTTGGTTGCATTTCATGAACCATGATCACAAGCTATATTTCAGGCAAGGAAAGGACAAGAAATTCCTCTTTCAGTATCCAGATTTAACAGGCACTTTAAGAAAGAATTCTTGCAAACTTCTAATTTGTTTATTTATTTTTTAATTTAGAGAAACCCATGTATTCCCTAATTATTTCCATAATAAATGTGCATAGCCTAGCTCTTAAGTGCAGTAATTCATGGTGCTGCTGCTCAGAATCTGCACTTAGATTTATAGCATGACTAGATGTAGTTGTGGGTTCTGGATGAGTTTCGAGAAGAGGATGAGTTGGACGAGTTTGGATGAATTTGAAGGTATAATATATTTGACAATCCAGGTCTGACTATCTGACTCTGCTTAAGCAGCTGCACTGATGCTGTGACTGCTCCTCCAGCAGAGTAACTAATAAAGCAGGGAGACATCTGGAAGGATCCCTTTGAGGAAAAAGAGAGGTCTTGTTAAGGAATTACTTATGCGTTTGTCTTTTAAAACACTTACAAGTGGTGATGAGTAGCCTCCTGTAAATTTTTTTTCTTTTTTTTTTTTTGCTATTTGGAATTGCCTTAACATCCTTCCAACTCAATTTAGATTCCTAATGAGTGTTCTTATTGAACACTGTGACATGTCCTAAATATGCCTACTTTCATTTTTAGAACTAATTTGATTTATGTGTCTATAAATACTCAATTGTTTGGCTTGACTGTCATCTTCAGAGCAGTGCTGTCTCTGAATCCTCTGTGCATGGGAAAGCAATGTAATTATACATTGGATTAAAACATTTGTTTTTTCTCATGTGCAAACATTTAAAACAAGCAATTCCACCTGCATCTTAGCAAGACAGAGCAATAAAAAAGTGTCTGAAGAGATAAAACTCCTAAATTGTGGATAAAACAGTATATGAAAATTGTTAATCTTTAAAAAATGAACAGTGAATGTTGACAGTCTGTCCAGAGGGAAACTATGAAGGGGCTTTCACAAAGCAGATAACCTGTGATGCTGTGTAGTGCAGCGAGGGTTAAGCTTAGGAAGTTTGTGGTTATTTAAGGAATTTTAATGAAATCTGCCAGTGAGCAAAGGTTGCAAGCCACCCTCTGTACAAAGGAGGAGGGAGCTCACATACAGGAAGAACTGGATGACCTTGAGGAGTAATAGAAAAAGGATGTAATGTAATAATACTAAGTGCACAGTTGTGCATTGGGGGCTGATAAATTTTTCTGTCACTTGCAGCTGATGAAAGCAAAGCCTTTGCATATTAGTTTCTCATGAAGGATTGAGCAACCAGTATGGTATACATGTAAAAAGGCAAATGTGTTGTAGATCCCAGGATTCAACCAGCTAGTCATATAATAATGCTTTCTCTATTAAAAAATCCTATTTTTGTAAGATACTGGTAAGACCCGAGTCTGCAGTCAAGACTACCCGATTCTGCTCACCATATACAAAAAAAGATTACTTAAGACTGGAACAAGTAGAGGACATTTTAACAGATAATCAGTGAGACTGAGAGCCTGTCTTGAGGAAGCTGAGTACATGTAGGTAACCTCTGTTAAGAAACATAAGTAAAGTAACTGACAACACTGGCAAGAGAACGAATGGATGGAAACCCAGTGGCAGACATTTAAACAGGGTTTAAGGGATCTCTGCCTCTAAAGTCCCTAGAACTCCCTGGAGGGAGGAGCGGGAGTGAATGTAGCTGGTTTACAAGCAATCCAATAATACTGTTGCTTTTAGAATCAGCAGGCTAGTGCCACTCCTGATTCCAGTATTTTGCCCTTGGAAATTCATATAGGAATTAGGCATAGTGGTGGGTGTTCATGCACAGGTAATTTAAATAAGTATTTTGCTGTTTGAGTGAATGCTTTTCTGTACCAAGTCCCTTGTTTAGGGAAACTTAAGGTGCTGCACTGTCACAGGCGTTATGAAACCAAGTGGAGATACTGCTAAATGAAGCCCAGGTATTCAAAAGTCATGAGCTGGATCCTTCAGCTTTTGTCTTAAGTAATTAGGTTGGTTTGGCAGAATAAATTTGGGGTTGGTTTATAGCCTTAGGCCAATATTATTTGCATTTTTCAAACTCATCCTCATCTAAAAGGAATAGAAACTGCTTTCAAATGGGAACTGGGTTTCTCTCAATTCCAGGGTTCTCCAGAAGCTGTGTCTGTAAGAAAATATCATATTGTGAGACTAGTAAGAATTACAAGTGTTGGCAGTGTGGGGTTAGGCATAGAAAAACATCCAGTTTGCTGTCTGAGTCTCTGCCCAGCCTCAGATGACGCATGGATCCATTTGCTTGTGGCTGCTGTATGCTATTTTTTCATTGTGTTTTGATTTTTGTTTAGTTCAATTACAGTGTGTTTGCCCTGTAAGGATACACAGTTCTCTCTAATGGACAGCTTATTGCAGCTCTTCATCTTCTATTTGCTATTTTCTGTGGTGGCTAACACTGCTTTTCTTGGCAGTACCTGAAATGATTTCTCTAAGTGCAGTTGTTGGAGACAATTTGCAGCAGGTGGCATGGTGCCTGGTTGTGACACAGCCCAATTTCTTCATTGCCATTTCAAGGGTTTTATTCTCCCCTCAATATCTTAAAAAGGAACGTTATTCATAAATGATAAACAAGGAAATGCTTATGAAAAATATTATTAGTTAATATATGTTAAAACTCTTTTCAATGAGAATTGTTCTTTGGAAATAGTGAGAACAGAATTCATATCCTTGAAAAAAGGAAAGCCATTTAAAAAGGAAGGATTTTCCAAC
Organism: Lycocorax pyrrhopterus obiensis; assembly: GCA_014706295.1. Taxonomy (NCBI): domain Eukaryota; kingdom Metazoa; phylum Chordata; class Aves; order Passeriformes; family Paradisaeidae; genus Lycocorax; species Lycocorax pyrrhopterus. Next base: position 15,256,817 of record JACSVZ010000002.1, on the reverse strand, counting down.
AGTAAGACTGTGCAGTTTTTCTTATCAGAATGACATTAAATAATACAGCACATCACTTTGTGACAAAATGGAGAACCTGGGATCACTGTGAGGATTTGTATCTGTTACACCTGTCTACACAGTTTACTAAAGGTTTTAAGACCATTATAAGTTTTCCTGTGCCCAGCTGGGATAATCACAATGGCAGAATGCCGTAATTTATTCTCTAGTTTTGATGATTGAAGAAAAGAAATCTTGCTTACAAGAGGAACACTTCCTCCAGAAAAGTCTCTGTAGACAGTTAGTATCTACTTTAGACCATTATGACACCTACATTTTACAGTTACTATTTGTATATTTAATGAAGATATTTAAAGAAATAGTTTGTTTCATCTAAATGGGCAGTTTTCCTGTTTTGAAAAGACATGGTATAAAATTAAATGATCTGATACTCCTATTAGCGTATTATAAACCATGTAAGATCCAGAGAACAGTGCAATAACAGCAGAAGGCTTCTAGGTGGAGTGTACGTGCAGTACTGAATTTGATGACATGTTTTAGTATTTATGAAGAACCATTCAATATAGATTATTTTAAATGTAATTGCTTAGTAGAACATTTTGAAGGCAGTCTCCAGTCAGTAATTTAATGCAAAAATGTATCAGAGTCAGTTCCAAACAGGTTTCAAATTATGTTAGGTTTGGCTTTCTGAGTTTCTTTGGGTTATTTCTTAGCTCATTCTTATGGAAAATATTTTCTTTGGTATCTCTGTTAGACTGCCTTGCAGTAAATTGGTTATGTCTTGGGTTTATTTGATTTGTAGCAGAGACATCCACTGTTCTGTAAACCAGATGTTGCTTTCAGTTTTCAGAAGGAGTTCTCATTTGAAGATAAAGAAGAACTTGCGAACAGCACAAAGGATATTGATGCTAATCTCTTAGCAGTACTTCCAAAAGGTAGGTAAGGGAGACATATTACAAACACAAGTGGTAATTTAACAGCATGTGAAGTTTAGTCTGTGCAAGTGCAAGGCACAGTTCGAATCACTTAGGCGCAGGTGTTTTGTAAATGAGTTTTCCCTGTGAAGTGTGCATGAAGGATGAAACAGGATGAACCACAATGCTCTTTTACGAGACCTTGCTACCTCCCTGCTTCATAGAGTTCAGCTTTGTTTACCTGGTTTCAATAGGTTAGTAGTTGAAGTTCAAAACTTCAGAGAGTTTCATTGTACAGTTAGATTAATCCTGTGTTCAGAAGTATTAACTTGACTTGTTAAGAGTCACAGCTCTTTCCAGGCCCCTTTGGTGGTTGGTAGAGTCACTGTGCTTGCATGACCAACTGACTGCACTTGAATTTTTGTGTTGCATGCTAAAGGGCCTGCAGTACATATAGAGTTTAGTTTGGGGGGGGCGGGGGGGGGAGTTTGTTCCAAAATTCTATTTTAGTCTGAATAATTTCTGAAGAAAACAGCAGTTGCATCTTTATCGTTTGACACAGTTGAGGTGGAGGCAAGAATTAATTGGCTTGAATTATTTAGAAAAAAATCACGATATGCTTGACCCATAAAGGGTCATTAGACTGAAGAACTATGTACAACTGGCACAAAGATGTTCCCTTCATTCAAGGATGTTGTGGACCTCAGAACTTTGATTGAAATTGTGTGTGTTCTGATGATATTTACTCTTTTCAGACAAGTTCCAAGGCTAAACACACTAATCTCAACGTAAAGGAACTGGCTTACTCTTTTAATGTCGTTTGTTGCAGGGTTCCTTTAGAAAGGAGCACTTCTTCCAGCATAACATTTAAGCAGTATTTAAGTGACATGCTTGCTTTTAAGTATAATCATTACAGATGTTCAGAAAGAAACATTGTTGGCAAAATGATGGAACAGAGTGATATGCATTTATACAATACAGACTTCTGAGAGCACCAGACAGTAATAATCCATAGTTCCTCATTATTCTGTGCACTTATCCTTACAATCATGTGGCCAGCAAGTTAGTTGAGCCTTCACTTGAGGAACCTTATCTGTAAGTTGCTTCTCAGTGAACTAATTTCTATTCCAGGGTGTTTCTATTTTTCAAAAAAATATTCTTATAATAAAGGCATCATATTTGGTGTGTACCAGACTAAAGAAACAGCAGTGGGAGCATTTGGTTGCATTTTGAGGGGACTACTTGAAGTCCAGAGCTTTTTGAAAATCCAAGTTATTTGTCCTTTCTGGAGTCTAATTTTGATCCAGATTTGCACATGTTGAGAAATTAAAGGAATATGTTTACTTTTCAACTCATACAGACTGAACTGTGGCCTGCAGTTGGGCATGGAACATGTCAATACAAGTTGCTGGCATAAACAGAAGATAAATGCTTCTCCAGCCTAGTTTTAAGACCATCACCTTTCCAGTTGTGGAGAGGAAGAAGTAGGAATGAGGCTGGTAGACTTTTGCTATTGTGTAAATTTTCCTCAAAATGAAATTGTATGTACCTGTGTTGCAATGGTTATTTACCATCTCTGAGAAATTAGTCCTCTGGCAGGTAACCTTTTGATCCTGTCTATCCAGGCTTCGCAAATGTATGTGCTCCCCCTTTATTATGAACTTTTGGAAGGTTAATTGAGTTTTTACAGCTTCTGTATTGTAAAAAGAAAACTGCTGTCACATGGCTGCAACTTCATTCACATGTCCCCTCTGCAGCTGTCAAAGAGGGCTTTCAGCATAAACATGTTTATATTTTGTAGCATATTTGTGAAAGATTTCTATGAATATATATTTCTATAAGAAATCTTTCACCTTAATTTAAGAAGTTTTAAAATATAAGGTGCGCTCCAAATGTACTTTTTGTTTTTCATTCTGGGACAACATAGGGAACAATACTGTTTTTCCTAAATAATGGTATTCTAAAGTAAATTTTGTTTCAAAGGTCTACAGTTATCAAAATTAAGATGCCTCTTGACGGTTTACCCTAGAGGGTATCCTACCATAGCATCCTGCTCAACGTCCTAAAACAAAGCCTCAAGTTAGAGCTGTTTCTGAACTGTGGCTGTTCTTCCTCTTGCCCTTAACTGACCAATGGTGCTTACAGAGTGTTGGCATGAAGTAATCTAGATAAGGAGCTTTTACTGTGAAATTAATTATTTTAAGCTTCTTAGTCTTTTCTTGTGTGCTGAATCAGATTTTTGTGCTACCTTATAGGTAGAAGTGTTACTATTCTGTAGTGCTCCCATGGTGTTGTTTGTGATGGTCACATGGGAAAACATCCCATGAACTGATGGGAATTGGCACCAATATATTCAAATTGCAAACTAAAAAGGAGAGACCTGTTCACCTAAGTTTGCAAGGGCCAACCAGTGTCCTTGGGAGTGAAGTGTCTCCAACTGGTTTTCATGTTTTGAAGTAAAATATTTTATTTTTCAAAAAGAAACCACTCGAGTAGAAGACTTACTGCATTTTATCTTCTTTTGGTTTTGCTTTTTTTGTGCTTCTTTTCCCCACCTCATCAAAAGAAGAATATTGCTGGAACTGCTTTCACAAAAAAAACTCTGCAGATGTTGGCCAACCTAGCTGAAATTACTTCTGTAATCTCAATCTTGGAAAAAGTGTAAGGCAGCATAGAGTAGTCCCATGCTATTTTTGTCCCATGTTGTTTGGGAAGGTGTTGGGAGATATTTTTCATGAGACCAGTGCTCTTTTTAGGACTGCAAAGTGGTAGTAGAATCTCTGGAACTTCAGCTAGCATGTAGCAAGAGAGTGTTGAGCTAATGCTTTGGTAGTTCTTTGGATGTTCCACATTTCTTGTATGTGGACAACTTATAGTCAAGTTTCCTTTTTCTGGGGGTGGGGAGAAAGAAGACTTTTGCTAATAAACAAAGCTGTGGTTTAGAGCTTTACTAAAGCTGTGTAAAAGACTGTTCTCTGATGATGGTTTTGGTGACTGCATAAATTGGTGACTGGGGGAAAAAAGAATCAGGATTTGGATGGAATGTGATTTTACTAACTCTGAGCTCTGGAGGCCTTTGACTTGTCTGAAGACAGACAATTACGGGTTTTGTTTTGACAATGTTATGTATATATAGCCAACAGATAGAAAAACTCTAATAGTTAGTGGAACGTAATTAAACAGAAGTAGATTTGGGGAGGTGAGGGCAAAATGTTTATGAGAAATCATTTCCTTTGGTATGGATCTGAAATGAAGGCTGGTTTCAAATGGGTAATTTCTCTGTTTATTACAGTTCCACTGCTAAAACAGCTTGAGTAGACAGGGCAGCCGTGGAAACTGCTCATGCATTGAGTGAAAAGTCTGTGAAAACACAACATAAGGGCTCATCTTTGCTTTGGTGTTGGTTCAGGATCAGAATGGGTTCATTCTTGCTGATCCCATACACTTTATCTGTAGTCCTACTTTTAGGCTTTTCAGCATGTGATGTTGATACGACAGTCAATGTCAATATAGTATCTATGAGGTATGAGCACTGGTAATGAGTACAGCAAACTTCCTGGATGAGTCAGCTGAGCTAGAACCCTGACCAAGCCATGCATGTTAAGTTCTTGCAGTAAACGGAAGGGAGAAAAGGTGCATCTGACCTTTAAAAGGGTGGTGTTTCAATATTGTTTATCTTTTAAGTATCTAGAGCAATGAAGTCTGGTGGCAAGAAAAAAAAGCTGATAGGTTTAGCTCTGCAGTGGAACAATGTCTGCTAGACACTCCTCACTCATCAGGTGTTTTTGATGGCAATCTCTGGCCAATTTAGCAGGTGTGGACTTTGGCTTGCTTTAACTTTTGGTCCCTGGGTCAACAGGGTTAGAACCCTAGGGGTGCATTGGCTCAGAATAGATGCACACAGCTTTCAGCACCACGTTTGCAAAGGCAGCAGTACGGGGGGGTGTGTGGATGTGCATGTCTGTGTGTTACGCACACCCCCACCCCAGTCCAGTGCTTCCCTTGAGAGCCTGGATGGTTTCTCTTTGTGGTGGTAAGAAGTCACACCACACTTGTTTGTGTAGCCCTCACTGCTCCAGTGTGGTTTGCACGTGTGTGTATATATAGGGATTACTTCATCTGTCGTGCCTCCTCCTGGTTCACTACTATTTTGTGGACTGTGGCAGCTGTCTGCTAGCACTTAACACCAGCAAAGAGCTCAGGGGAAGAGAAGGAAAGTATGTCCAATTAAAACTAAAAGGGAAAATTAGCAAAATAGAAAGTGATTAACCATGCAGGAATATCATGATGGTGCATGGTAATTTTCACTTCAGCAATGAGTCACTGGGATTCTTGGGTTTTGATCAATATAAGGGTGTGGAGGAAGGTAAGGAACTGGGGACACTGATTCTCTTTAAACATAGTCCCTGACCTTTGAGTAGACAGGGTAAGCAGAATTTCCATACTACCTGGTTTTGGAATGGGTTACTAGAGTATGTAAGCTTGACCTCAGCTAATCAAAATACAACTTATCCAGTATATACTAGATCTTGAAAACCACTAGGATGGCATAGCAGATTTGGAATTAGCCTGGAAGTACATGGAGGGGAGGACTACTTGGTGGTCACACTTATGTGCCTAATGCGCTTTTGACAGCCCAACCTTAATAAACTGGGAAAACAAGAGGAAAAAGCTCATTTCCTGACAAAAGCTATTTCAAACCTCTGAAGTTTATTTGACTGTTCCTTCTTACTCTAAAGCATTTTAGCAAGTTTCTGAAACTTATTATCCTATAAACTACATAATCTTTTTGTTGTCTCAGTTTCAGAATTAAGAAAACTCTTTGAACCAAACAACCGAGATTTTTTGGAAATGAAAAGGTAAAAGAAAAAAGTCTTTGGCCTGTAAAACAAAACATACAGCTTGTTTTGTTACCTCCTCTTAGAAACTCTCCCCTCGAATCTTCAAGATGCCTGTTTTCATATTTTTCACGTATTTTTCAGAAAAGAAAGAATAGCTAGGCGCTTGGAGGGAATTGAAAATGATACACAACCTATGCTTCTACAAAACTGCCCAGGATCAGTCACACACCGTTTGCTAGAGGAAGATACACCAAGATATATGCGTGCAACTGACCCGTACAGCCCCCACTTAGGTAAGTAGCACGTGTCAGTCAGTCTTGCACTACTGAATTACTTCATGTTTGCTACACTATCAGTTGTGCAGTACCTAGAGAAGACATCTACAGAAGAGCTGTGTCAGGTTGTTCGTTCTTTTTTAATTTGCCCTTAAAGTCTCCAGTTGTCTTATTTGAGAAAGTTGATTATTCTTACTGCTTTAAAATAACTATTTGATTTGAGAACTATTACTTATTAAAGATTTATTAGTAATGCATGTTTCTTAATTGTTTGTATGTGCTTTTGGAGACCAAAGTGCAAAAATATACTGTGTCTATGCAGTCACTTTGATTTGTAAGAAAATGGGAAGCTTTTAGCTTTTAGTTCACTCAGTTTGAGTGGTGGGTGGGGTACTTGGAGTTTTGGGAAGGACTTGCTCATATATTGTACTTTTGACAGGAAGATCAAATGAAGAGGAGGAAACTTCAGATTCTTCTGTAGAAAAACAACCCAGATCATCCCGATACCGAGCAGAAATCACAGGAGGTAATACAGAGCCCTTGTACAGTACAGCAAACATGGATGTCCAGGAGCTAGAGTCAAAAGCAGAGAGAATAGCTAGGTACAAGGCAGAGAGGCGGCGCCAGCTGGCAGAAAAGTATGGATTATCTCTCGATTCTGATTTGGATTCTGACTACTCATCCAGATATACGCGGGCAAGGAAAGATCCCGACAGTGTGGAAAGAAAGGGAGTGAAAAGTGAAAGGCAAGATGATGAAAACAAGGACTATGGCACCCTCTATTTGTCCAGGACTGAGACGAAGGCATCAAAGAGTGTGATTTCTGATTCCAAAGAGTACTCCAGCCATGAAGATAAAGATGACCTCTCAAATGAAAAGAGTGTTAGAAAAGCAGATGATGACAGTGCCATTAGACAGGCTTCTGACCCTTCAGCAACCTTGGATAGTTCTGTCTCCCTTTCACTTTCTGGACAAGAATCCTCCTGCTATAATGAAGTGCCAATATCACCAAAGCAAGCCCCCCGAGAGTCCCTTTCTTCACCAAAGCGGGCAGCCTCACCGACCCACTTGCAGAATGACCAGCCCTTGCACAGTAACAGCAGACAAAGGTAAGCATGATTTTTAATTTTTGTTTTGCTGTAGATTCCTTTATCTTAATCAGCTTCTGTATCAGTGTCTACAGTATTAATGAGAATGTATTTATTACCCTTGAAGAATGTATTTAGTTGCTTTGGATGTCTCAAGCTGGATTAGTTGGGTTTATTGTATCACAGTGTGTTTCTGATACAAGGAAGTGGGTATGTATTTCTTTAATTAGCTATGTCCTTGGCTTCACTTTATATTTATAGAATTTTTGCTAAAATTAGGCCCTTTGCAGGGAGGACACAAACTAGAAATTGAAGGAGTTATGGTTCTAAATCTCCTTGGGTTTTTTGTTTTTTTGTTTTTTTAATAACCTGTTAGAGCAAAGTCTTTAACTTTTTTTCTTCTGTATCTTGTAATTGTTTGCTGGGAGCTTCCAAGTAGAGGCAAGCTGTTTCTCAGTGAAGATTTGAATATCTTTATGATTGCTTCTGCCAAAATTTAATTTTTCAGACTTAAAAGCTGAAGAGTGCCTTGGGTCAGTTGAAATAATAGTTGATTTGTTTTCCTGATGTAAAGGTGTAAAAACCCTTTTGAACTGTGCTAGTCAATCTTTCAGATAATGTCAGGCATATATGTGTGTGAAGGGGCAGAGGAGAGAGTTAAAATTCCATGCTGAATTGCATCAGATTTGACAAATTTACTACAGTAATAGGGTAAACAGATTCTTCCAAAAGGGAAAAAAATCAGTTTTCACTAATTTTACATTATAATTTCACAGTGTGGTGTAGAAACACTGTCAAATTCTTATAGTGACTGAAAACAATGCATGACTAAGAATTTTTTAAAAGTATGATTTTCTCTAAGTGCGAGTCTTTAATTTCTTGGTAGGTGGATAGAGAGAAAATAATAACTGTAAAAATGTAAGTTAAATTGTTGCAACTAAAAATTTTGTAAATGGGAACTTAGTTTTAAATGTATCTCCATAATGCTGAGCAGTGTTGACTGTTCTTAGGAAACTGAGGTAACTGGTATAAACTCAACCATTTACTCTTTCAATAGAGCACAAGAGCTCTCAATTCCCAGGTGTGAGAACTCAGGCAAAGAAGGAAAGACACCGACATGGATTATTGAAGAAGCAAATGCACAGTCAGTGAGCAGAGACGGGTGTTTTGGGAAGAATATAGGGACAGTGCCCAGTTGTGTAGAGATGGGGTTAGGAAGGCCAAGGTGAAGCTGGAGCTGAACTTGGCAAGGGATGCAAAGCATAGCAAGGACTTCTGTAGATATGTTAGCTGGAAATGGAAGGTCAGAGCAAAACTGGTTACAATGGACGAGGAGAAGGCTCAACTACTTTTTTGCCTCAGTCTTCAGTGGCAACCTGTCTTTCCACACCTCATGAGTGACTGGACAGCAGGACGGTGACTAGGGAAGCAAAGTCCCTCCCACTGTAAGAAAAGATCATGTTTGTGACTATCTGAGGAAACTGAACAAAATTAAGTCTGTAGGACCCAGTTAGATTTATCCCAGAGTCCCAAGGGAATAGGCTGATATATCTCCATGATATCTGAGCCATCAGGTGAAGTCCCAAGTGCCTGGAAGAATGGAAGCATTGCACCCGTCTTTAAAAAGGGTAGAAAGGAGGATACGGGAAACGACTGCCCTGTCAGCCTCACCTCTGTGCCTGGGGAAATCATGGAACAGATCCCCTCAGAAGCTATGCTAAGGTACATGGAGGACAGGGAGGTGATTCGAGACAGCCAATGTGGCTTCACCAGGGCAAGTCCTGCCTGACTCACCTGGCGGCCTTCTGTGGTTGGGTGAATACATCACTGGACAAGGGAAGGGCTACAGATGTCTCTGTCTGTGCTCCTGCAAGGCCTCCTACGCCATCCCCCACAACATCCTTCTCTGTAAATTGAAGAGATATGGATAGACTGTTCGGTAGACGAGGAATTGGTTGGACAGTTGCATCCAGGGAGCAGTGGTCAACAGCTCAGAGTCCTGATGGACAGCAGTGACAAGTGGTGTCCCTTAAGGGTCTGGATGGGAACCAGGGTTATTTAACGTCTTCGTCAGTGACACAAGGGGGTTGAGTGCACCCTTAGCAACTTTGCAGATGACACCAAGCTGAGTGGTGCCGTAGACACTCCTGAAGGGTGGGATATCATCCAGAGGGACATGGACAAGCTCGAGAAGTGGGCTCATGGGAATCTCATGAGGGGCTTGGTAAGGCCAAGTGCAAAGTCCTCCACCTGGGCTGGGGCAGGCCCCGGTACCAGTACAGGCTGGGGGTTGAAGGGATTGAGAGCAGCTCTGCTGAGAAGAACTTTGGGGAACTGGTGGATGAGAGGCTGGACATGAGCTGGCAGTGTGCACCTGCAGCCCAGAAAGCCAAATGTGTCCTGGGCCACATCAAAAGGATCGTGTCAGCAGGTCGAGAGAGGTGATTCTGCTCTCTCTGCTACTCTGCTCTCATGAGATCCCACCTGGAATACTGCATCTGTAGCTCTGTAATCCTCAGCACAGGAAAGACACAGACTGTTGGAGCAAGTCCAGAGGAGAGCCACAAAAATAATCAGAAGCATGGAGCACCTCTCCTGTGAGGAAAGGCTGAGAAAGCTGGGGTTGTTCAGCTTGGAAAAGAGAAGGCTCCAGGGAGACCTGATTTCAGCCTTTGAGTGCTGCAGAAGGTGATTATAAGACTGGGACAGACTTTTTAATAGGGACATTCCTCCTTTCCAATAGGACAAGGAGGAATGGTTTTAAACTAAAAGAGGGTAGATTGATACTAGGTATAAGGAAGAAATTTTTTACGAGAAGGATGGTAAAACACTGGCATAGATTGTCCAGAGAGGAGGTGGATGCCCCATCCCTGGAATCATTCAGGGTGATGTTGGATGGGACTCTGAGCAACCTGATGTCGGTGAAGATGTCCCTGTTCATTGCAGGGGGATTGGACTAAATGACCTTTAAAGGTCCCATCCAACTCAAACTATTCTGTGATTCTATGAATAAGTAATTATATAATACACATTGCTGACTGTGTCATCTCTAATTTCATATTCTTTCTGGATGAGGCTTGGGTCAATATTTGCATAAAACAAATTTCCCATAATTGCTGTCTCTCTGTCTTTTGAAGGAAGCCATTTGTACCCACCAAGATGTGGTGTAGTATTTAAAGCAGCTAAGAGCTTAAATTTAGAATTTCGTCTCTTGTTTGGATACCCATGTAGGCAGTAGGTGATATTTTAAAGGCCAAGTTGCCAAGAGCCCATTCTTTAATAGCCCTGACACCTTCAGTGACAGTGTGTGCTCCCTGGTATGATATTCAGAGATGTAAGAATAACCTCTCGGAAACTCTTGTCCCTGATCTTGAGTGGTAAAGGAGTTATTGTGTTCATGCAGTCTGTTTAAAGTTACTGTGTGATGGCCTCCTGTAAGGCTATTTGCACAAGAGAAATAAAGGCTAACTCCACTTTTTCAGGTGACTGCTGTTCTGAAGTCAGTTCCACATTATATACCGGCTACAAAATTGGTTTTGTTAAATTTAAATCTCCTGAGTTTAAATTGGAAAATAAATGCAGCTTGCTTTGGAATATATGTGAAAGCTTCTGTGCCTTCAGTACTAAGAAGATTTAATAATTAATCCAGTTACCCATCACTGAGAAGGTATCATTTGACATTTCCTGCATTTGGCTCCTGAAATGGCTGATTAAATTCAAAACGTGGCTTGCGTTCTTCTGATTGCACTCTTCAAAGGATGAATGATCAAGTACAAATAATTGCTGCTTGGGCCATGCCCACTATAAAAATGTGCCAAAGTACACATTAAGAGAGAAGGAAGTTCCCATGCTTCAGAGCAATTCCAACTAGCAGCTTCTAGTCAGCTTCTGTGAAAGGGCTTTACCTCCTATTTGGTCAGTTCCATTGGGGATTCAAAAATGTTTGGAAAAACAGAAGGCGTTTCAACCATTGGTGTTTGTTGTTCTAACACAGATGTGGATTCAATGACAATGGTAGGTGAGTCCTCAAATTCAAACTTATTTGCATCAAATACACTTTTATCTTCAGAACAGTTGTTGATTTGACCTTTTTCAACTCTTTTTCTTAAAAGACTAGCTAAGAAAAATTGAAGTCTATGACCTGGAAATTAATTTGGGGTTTTTATTCCAAATGGCTCTTCTGCAATGGAAAGAACTCTTTCAGATGTAGCTATAAGTAATGGAAAGCATCCTGGATGCTTGTCACCTCCAGGGAGTGAGTTTGTAAATGTTAATGTGGCAGGACAGCCTGTGCTTGCAAGGTTAGAAGTATTTGATGTCTTCTGCTGTTGCTGGGGGATTGTAGGTGAAGGTGAACATTAGGAAAGTATTTGAGAAACTGGATGTAGGAAGTCTGCAAACACCTTTTCCTGCAGTGCTGCAGGGCTTTTAAAAGCTCTCCTTTCTTTTTATGCTTTCAACTCCGAAATGTAAACAGAGTAAAGTCAAGGCAAGATTAAATTAGGGGTCACTTTCTTTCTTAAGTTTTTTCCTTTGCCAAGTCACTCAGTGACACAGGGTGTTTGACTTGTGCTAACCAGGTGGGCATTTCTGAAGCTTTGTGATACGGGGTTACAAGAGGAGAGAGGGGTTCCAGATGCTCCTGAGAATTTCTGAGGAAGTATGATGTAGCCATGTGAATTTTTCACTGCATTAAATTCCTATTACTGCTTTGTTTTGGTCGCAGCAGTCTTTACCATTTCAAATCACAAATTAAAGGAATGTTTTAAACAACTTTTTCAGATGTCCTTACACAAACTGACCTGCAATGGCAAATGCAAAAATAAGGTTGTGTAGTTGCTTTCACTTCTCAATTTTTGGACAATGTGCACTTGGTAAAGTTACCTCTGCAGAGTCTTTAGCATTTAGAATACTTTGTATATGTTTGTGGGATTATATAATAGTTTCTGTCACAGTTTATCTCCTTTGAATTCAATTCGTGTGCATTGCTTTTGTTTTCTAGAACAGTCCTCTGCAACTGAGTAATCAGAAATAAAAAGCAGTGGGGAGGGGAGATTGGGAGACATAATGGGAGCATGTGTTGAGATCTCAGAAATTACCTGAAGTTCTGTTTTCTGTAGTAGTGCAGGGAAAGCAAAACCGGAATGGTTCCTTCAGAAAGATTCGGAAGGGGACACACCTTCACTTATCAGCTGGCCCTCCAGGTATCATAAAGCATAGCTGTGTGGCTAACAATCAGACTACGAACCTCCCCTTTCTTTCCCTTTACTATCTTCATTTAACACTTGCCCTTAATTTTCCTTTAACAGCAGCAAGTAAGAAAGTGGGGGGTTTTTGTGGATAAACAGCTGTTGAAACTTTTCTGAAGCATCTGCTTTTATTCTAACCAACAACCAATTGGTATTTTGATGAAGAAGTACAAATGCCCCAAGCTTCTTCCACAGCTACTATCATTCTGGCTTCCATGAGATTTTATAACTTCTTATTTTATCTCATTTTGTGCTCTGCAAACCAGCATATTTTTAGGTTGTACACTATTCCATCTTAGCATTCCCTACAATTAACTCCTTGAATTCCAAGGGAGATGGTACAAAAGAAGTAAAAAAATAATTACATGGAAAAGTAAACCAAAATCTTGATCAGAGCTACAGGCAGCTGCTTTCTCCTGGTTTGGTAACACATACAGTGAGCCCACCATGAAAAGCTTTGCAGGAAGACTTTTTCTCATGTTCCTGATTAAAGTAATTCTTATAACCCAGTACTAACATCAGTGTGGATGTTCTGCAGAGTGCTTGATACATGTAGTTCAAATACTTCTTCAGACTTAACCTATTTAATGTGCTTAAGCAGCTTTGAGAAGTTACCCTGATAAGTGCATAAATCTTCAGATGTAAGAAGCACCGAAATATTAGAAAGATTGGTGTTTCAAATAACTTTGGATATCCTGAATTTTTCTCTCAGATAATTTGTCTTTTTTTTCCTAAATCTTACTTTTTTTTTTTCTTAATTATGTAAACTCCAAAACATCTGTTGGTAGAAAGCCCGGAATTGCACGTACTTTGAGCTGGATTACTTACTTTCAGATGGAGAACTAGCCTCCTAGCTTGAGTCTCTCTCTTTCCTCAGAATTAAAATGATTTTTTTATATCCATTTGGGAGGGGAGGAAGTACAGGGCTTTCGATTTTAATACTGTGTGCGTTATCTACAGACACTCGCCCTGTGAGCTGTCTGAGCCCCGGCGAGGCTGTAAAAGTGCTTTACCTGCAATGATAGCCCCAGAGCAAAGGCTGCCCCTGGCTGCACGTGCTTGCCTCCCACTGTGCTGCCGTGTATTCAGTTTAGAAAGGTTAAGTAAGAATCTTTTCTGCATGGATGTTGCACAAGTCCAGAGGTGTTTCTAGAAAACACACTGAAGTAAGGTAACTTTTGGGAACATTCCTGCACATTTTGCATGTTAGAATGTAATGAAACATTTTAAAACAGAACACCTGTTTCGGTTTTTAAATGCCTTTTTGCCTGCAAGCTCTCTGAAGAACAACAGCCATGCCATAGTTTCACTTTTGGGTTTAGCATTTGCCCTTTCAACTTTTTTTCTCACTTACTGAAACAGATTACACTACATGTGACATTTCAGATGTCTTAAATGATACACAAAAACACAAGTAAACCAGTCTCTGGTGAAATATCTGACGGGCTAGGTAGAGATAACATGTTGTTTCATTCCTTTCCCCAGTGCAACAGCATCTCGGTATGACGTAAGCTTCCCAGTGTTTAGACATCTTCAAATATCTGACTGCATACACAACTGCCAGTAGAATTTGCAATTTCAGGCTGAACCCAACACTCTGATAATATAAAAAGCAGTTTTGATCATCTTGTTTGTTTGAGACTATGGGCATGTGCTGTTTGGCAAATGCAATTGCAATCTCAGGAGAACGTGCTGTATGTTCTCAGAGCTTGCACAGTTACCTTCTCAGGAGTCATGCATGTCCAGGGCCTGTGAATCACTTGACTGTTTTTGAGCAGTGTTACTGCTAAGACTTGGGGGGAGGAAGGGATTGCATCATAAGATTGCTTTCTTTGATGTATTGTTTTTTATTTTACTACAATGTTGCTGTCTGTACCCACAGTAGGTGTCTGTGTTCCTTTCCAGATTGGGTATTGCTGTTCACAGCTTTAATCCTTTTTCTTTCTTAAAGAGTAAAAGTTAGAGAGAAATTGGTGAAAGAGGAAAGTGCTCGTGGAAGCCCTGAACTTGTCACAGACACAGTATCTCAGAGAAAATCCCATCCAGTGCCAGCCCACTACATACCTCTTCAGACAGAAACGTCTGCCTTTGATAGGGTTCTAAATCAGCCCGTCAGTTCCGTCCGCCAACCAATCCATGGCTATATTCAGCCTGCTGGCATTGCTCACACAGCTCAGCTGATGGCAGCAGAAGAACCAGCAAACACCTCTGCTGGCAGCCCCCTCCCGCCAGACAGTGTTAGCCTCGTAACAAAATCCTCAGCAGCCACTGCATCAGAGAGTGAAAAGAAAGAAGCACCTGCTTATGGAGCAAAACCTGATGAGGAAGATTCCTTGGAGGGTGAACAGGCTTCCAAAGGCAGAAGACCAATTCTGCCATCTGAGATTCGCAAGCAAGGGAAGAACCATGAAGGCCTCTTTGGAGGAGGAGAATTAGAGACCACTGCGGGGAGTTCCTCCTTTGCAAGCAAGCTGAAAGTTAACTCAGAAGTTCAGAGAGAGCTGGAATGCAGTAAGAGGCAGGCCCCCGAGCAGCAGTTTAAGACCCCTGAGAACATAGAAAGGAGCGAAGCTGTTATGTACATACAGAGCGGATCTGTATTGCAGCCTGACAAGGCAAAGGCTCCTGTTTGGAAAGTGTCAACAACAAAGCATAAGGTCCTGACTCGCTCCATGTCTGACTATACTGTGACTTCTAAGCTAGAAGCTTCTAAAAGTAAGGAGAGCATGGAAGCAAATCCACCAAATGGTGAGATTGGCATGGTTGACACAAAAGTCTCTGTTGCCCAGCTCCGTAATGTCTTTCTGGAGACTGCTAATGCCAACAAGAAAACGGAACTGTAGGTGACATTTCACTCGTATTTTCGTGTGAAACTTGCACGTCCTTGGCAAAATTACACCCACTCAACAGCAGTTGTTGTTCGGCACTTAAAGCACACAGCTTAGCTCTCACCAGTGTGTACTGGAGGCTGAGATGGTTTGAATCCCGCTTTTGTGCTTCTGCTTGCTAGTGCAAGTTGTGATGTGGGGTAGCTGGAATGTGTTCGTCTGCGCATGGTACCGGAGGAGCATGCAGAGTGGTCTCTGGGGAGTTGTTGAGATGCTTACATCTATGCTTTACTTCTCTCTCCTATTTTCTTTCCTATGCGCTCTCTATCGTGCGATTTGAAAGTGAATCTCGGTTTGAGATGTCAGCAGCAGGTAGTACTGTGTCTGCCAATGGGGACCGTGAAAGAGGGCCACGAAAGGCGAGGCGCTATTTTACTCCTGGTGAAAATAGAAAGACTTCTGAGAGATTTAAAACTCAACCTATAACATCAGCAGAACGAAAGGAGACAGATAGGTAGGCACATACTGCGTAGCGTTCTGGTGCAGGTAGATATTAACAAGCTTGTGAAAAGATGTGTTCATGTATTAGCATAAACACTTTGCAAGGTTCTTGTTTCTCCTTAAAAATAATCAAGTATTAATTGTAGCTTCTTATAAAATGAAACCCAAACCACCCCTCAGCAAAACAAATTTGTTGCAATTTCCTCCCATTTGAAATAGTGAACAGTGACTAATCATAAAGTACTGTAGCTGTCTGGTTCTAATGTTAAATGCTTTTGGTTTTGTATAAAGGGTTTCCTTTCCATCTACTCTGCTTTATCATTTACTCTCTTTGTAAACCACCAAAGCTACCTATTTTACGTTAAAAGAGCTGGCAGCAAATCTTAGACTTTTATTTTCTGCAAGATGAACTAGAAATAATTTTCCTTTACTATATTTAAGTTTGGCTGCAATTGTTTGCCTTTATGCTTTATTAAAGGATGTTCCTAAGTGGACACTGCTGAAACTTTAAAAACAGATAAATTCTCCCACTCTTAAGACTTTGAGGTCTTGCTCCTTCAGACTGAATTTGAATTTCATTTTTGATGTCTTCTTTCCAGCTAACTTTTTTCTGTTTGATAATTTTTCACTAGGTCAATTTTGTGTGCAGAAATACCACCTGCTGACGGTATGTTACTGTTTTCTAAGGAAGAAATGGGATCTAATGTGTTTTCTTTTGTTTCAACTGAAGAACTGTTTGATGATGCAAGCAAAATCCACTTGAAAATATCTTTACCTATGATACAGTTGAAGTACCCCTTTTCCTTGGGCAATGTCTACTACAGACTTGATTTCAAACTCATTTAAGTCCAAAAGTCTGTCTGTGGATACCAAACTTCAAGTGGGAGTCAAGCGGAGAATGGCTTGAAACTTTTCAATATAGTTGGGGTTGGGTTTTTTCCTAATTTAGGCAACAAATAAGCTAGTTGTTGGGGAAAAAAATGAATCATTGATCAGTTTTAATCACTGGTCTAGGACTTAAAATTTAAAAAAAGCCTTTAGTATAATGTGAAACTGATGCCACTAACTTGTTTCTGGCTAAGGAAGTTGCAAAATGCAGGTTATTAAATTATAGGATTCAGTCTGCCATCTTGCTTCTCTTTCCCTCTTGTCACCCTTGGCAAGTCTGGCACAAATTAAGTAGGTAATCTCATGAGTAGCTATATTTAGATTGAATGCCTTATGCTATTTGAAAGCTCATACTCCTTGCAGCTCTGAGATTCTGGCTCTTGGATCTGGAGGATGCTGATTTCAGCTCCTGAGGATACCAGTTTAGCCTCTGAGAAATGGGGACACAAGGTGGTAATCAGAATGGTCAGCTGGTAGAAAATAGATGTTCAGTACTGTTCATTGACCCTTAAGGCAGTCTTTATTTTCTTAGTCCACGTGTTTTCACAGACTGATGCAATAAGTTTGATTATTCATAAAAGATTGTTTAGATAGCTTGAAAGGACTTGAACCATCCTGAAGACAAGGCTTTTGTTTGCAAATCATTTCAAGAATTTTCATTTGATGCAATACATGTAAAAACAGGTAAAGTTTACACAACTGGGTTCACAGTGAGTTTTTTGTTAAATGTGAGAAACAGCCAGCTTATTTGCTGATTTGTAATCATCCATCTTAAAAAAACATTACTCTTAATATGAGCTTCGTTCATTATGTTCAGCCTCCTTTTTTTTCCTCCCTTTGTGTAGATGAAGAAAAATTGGATGACCGAGCCAAACTAAGCGTAGCTGCAAAGAGACTGCTTTTTAGAGTGAGTATTGCATTTTCTAAATAGAAAGCTGAATTAAACATTTCATATACAAGATGCTGAAGGAACCCTAAGTGCATTAGAATGAGCTATAATGCAGTTAACCAAGTCCAAGCTACATAAATTTTGTTTTTTACTTCATTCCCTACCTACACAGTAGACCTGTTGCTCTAAAGCCTTCTTTAAGAATGTCATTTAGATGGAAGTGTGTAGTTAGTTTTAACTCTGTGGTGCATACTGTGAAATTGCATCCTGCTTCTAATTCAGAGATGGGCATTTGGGAACTTCACTGCTCTGCATGCAGGAAAGCTAAGAAGAAAGTATTGTTTCAGAACTTTTCTTCCATAGTTTTAATTATGACATATGTCCTCTTAGGAAATGGAAAAATCATTTGAAATGAAAAATATTCCCAAACCACCGACAAGAAGTTCGGCAGTGGAGAGGAGGCTGCGGCGTTTGCAGGACAGATCCCACACACAGCCCATTACCAGTGAGGAGGTGGTCATTGCAGCTACGTAAGTCTTGTGCACGTGTTGGCTCTAACTCCGGCTCCTGCTTTCAAATCTGGGAATAAGTTCCATATCTGTGGTGCTTATAACTTTGTAGCAAGGAAAACATTTATTGCTAAGGGCCTTGAGAGCCACAGGGGAAACTGTATTGGAATTCCTTTTGAAATGTAGAGGGACTAGTAAAGCATAACTTGTATGAACTGTAATTTGGCAGAAAGTTTAGGAACCTGTGGATTAGGTAAACGAGATTAATCATAGCATTGTTTCATAAGTTGAGTGAAAAAGATCATTTGTGCTGAGGGAAATCTGCACAATTTCTTATGGAATGTGTATGTATTGGGGAAAACCTTTTACACTCTGAAATCTCAAAGGTGCTTTTTGGAAATGCTTTACTTGCACTCTGCTCATATATCATGACTTTTTCCTGAAAAAGGGAAAGTAATTTTGGGGGGAAATTAAACAAAGGTGAATGGATGTTCACCTAATGGTCAGCTGAAAGGTAGCTTTCTTTACGGGTTAAGAATAACTTCAAGAGACAGCCTGTTTGATCCTATAGGATTTTAGTTCTTTCAAAGTATTTGGAATTATTTTGCAAATGTCACAGCAGATAACTCAGTTAATTGAAAATCACTGCTGTTTGAGTTTTTTTTCTGTTTTGTTTTGGTTTGGTCTTTTCTGTAGTTAACACTTAATGTACTGCTTTTCTTAATGCTTTTTTCTTCTCTCTCCCTGTGAATTTTCCCTCCTTGGCAATTCTTTAAAGTGAAACTACCCCTGCTTCACGTTCTGTGAATACCCACACAGTAGTGACAAGAGTACCTAGTCCCACTGTAGTTAAGAGCACTGTACAACCTACCAGGTACTGGGGGGGTAAACATGCATGTTACATGGAGCACAAGATTCCTCAATAGCAGATGCATCTTTAAAGCCTTGAATGCCTTTTCAATGTGTCAAGTCAATACTTGTTTCAAGAATATTTAAAACATTCGTCAGCTTCATTTATGTTTGCATGATAAAGCAATGCAGCTTTTTTTTTGTCAAGCATCCTTTTTCAGGACCCTTCTAACCACACTTACCTGTTGTAGAAGCATATTCTTGTGAAAGAAATTAATTTGCATGTGAGCAAACCTAGCAGAACCCTCTTTGCTCTTGTAATTTTTTTTGTATGGTAATGTCATCCTGAGATGAAAATAGCACAGCTGAGTGCTTGATTTCACAAGGAGTACATGTCCTTTGTCTGTCTCTACATATATTTTTTTAGCTTGCAAAATTAAAGGAAATGTAAGAAATTGCACCACCTATAGGTAAAGTTGCAG
The DNA here is from genome assembly GCA_014706295.1 of Lycocorax pyrrhopterus obiensis. Lineage (NCBI taxonomy): Eukaryota > Metazoa > Chordata > Aves > Passeriformes > Paradisaeidae > Lycocorax > Lycocorax pyrrhopterus. The sequence continues at coordinate 15,237,504 of JACSVZ010000002.1, read as the reverse complement.
AATACTGTTTGCTTGTTCTGAATGAGAGAATTTTAGCGGACACCATGACAGAAAAAAGAATAATTAGAGACTATTACTAATTCTCTAAATGTGGAAGAAGTTGAACAATAAAATCTTTTATTGTAAAGGTGAATAAAATACATTATTGTAGAGACAAATGCAGTTACAGCTTTTATGAATGAATATATCTGCCTTCAGCATTGGTCAAACAATCTTCAAAATCAATGGACTATGTTTCAAAACTACTTTTTGTTGTTGGTTTATCCCAGATAATTCAAAACAAAAGTCTGAATTCTGTTCCACTTCAGATTATAAGAGGCATTGCAATTTATTCTAACTCAAAAGCAGCACTAACTTGGAGTTTAAGTCTGGCTTTTAAATGTCTTTATCATATGTGGTCCACAAATTGCTTTCAATAAAAATGAACTTTATGTAAATTGCACTGTAGGACCTGTGTATGTTCTACAGCAGGCATCCTAAATGTCTGTCTATAGCTCTGTCCTCCGTATGAAGAGATTGTCTGTAAAATCTCTCTTCAATCTTGAATTCCCTTTTAAAAAAAGTGATGTCCTAATCAAATGAATTCGTGAATGAAAATGTAACTTTTTTTTTTAATCTTCAGCTGTCGAATTAGAATTCATCATGCCAATGTTGAAGCACTGCATACCCACTCAGGCTGCTATATTACATTGGCTATTGTGCTTCACGTGCAGATCTTCTGCTTCTATCAGGTTGAGATTTTAAAACTGCACTATGGCTTCTTCAAAACTAATTTCCAGTTCTGCTTCTTCAGCTTGCAGGCATCAGCACACCAAAAAATTTTAGCTAAAGAGGAGATAAGAGCAGCCAAAGAGGCGATGGGGCAAGATCAGTCTGAGGAACCAGATTCTTCCACCTTAAGTTTGGCAGAAAAGATGGCTTTGTTTAACAAACTGTCTCAGCCAGTGTCCAGGGCCATCTCCACAAGGAATCGGGGAGATATGAGGCACAGGAGAATGAATGCTCGTTACCAGACCCAGCCAGTCACTCTTGGAGAAGTTGAGCAGGTAAGTGCCATCATAACTCTTTTGCATTTCTTTTTATTGGAGAAAACAGCTTCAGTGTAAGATACCATAAAGGCTGGTATCCTTTCCTCTGCCCTGAGCTACACACAGAGGAGAAAGTTTGTGAGAAAGCAGCTTTCTGACATTGAGGAACAACATTCCCTAAAGTGTTCAAATTTTTTGGTGTGGTTTTCTTCTTTTCTTAAGTAATTCAGGAGTATATTGACTTCCTGCCTAGTGCAAGTTGTACCTTTCACAGTGTGTGTCATTTCCACTAGAGTATTACATGTCTTCTAAAAGTAAATTCCTGATCAAAGAGGTAAAAACTGACATGCATCATTTTGCTTTAGGTGTATTTTCAGCGAACTTTGGGGCTTTGTCATGGGCAATTTTCAGGCTCTTTCCTGAAAGCACAATATATTTCCATTATTAGTAAGGACATATTCTGTCATTTTCCTCTGGGAGGAGGCATTGATTTTTATCTGTATTTTTTTCCCTAAAAGCAGAAATACTTTTGAAATTCAGGAAGTCAAAGAGAAATTATTTAATGTGTGCAGTGAAATTTGGCTTCCTGTTCTGGAATACTTCATCTAATTGGAGCTGCAAAGGAATGCCTTTTTAGTGAAGCCTGAGCATGAGGTGGCCCCAAAGTGGTCTTTTAGAGCTGTTCACAATAGCAGAAGCAGCAGTCCCTTTGCATTACAGCTTTAAAAGAAATCACTTTAACAGTGAAGCACAGCTCCTGTGCATGTCATATTTCTAGGGATTTGGATAAATTTGAGTGTTAGAAAGTTCCTACCCTTTTCTTTCTATTTATTTCTTTCATGATTATACATTTTCCATGTTTTATAATAACAGAATAGTGAGAAAGCAGGATTTCTCTAAACATATTGGTGCAAAGCTCTACAGATTATAATTGTACTTTATGCCTACTTCACTTACACACGAAGTAATAATGCCTACTTCACTTAAACACGAAGTAAATAAATCTGTCAAATGCTTGACAGATTTATTTAAGTAAGATTTCCATACCTTACATAGTCCTTTTTCCATCCACTTTCCATGTGCCAATCACTGTCACAACCTGGCCTCTTTAATGATTGTGTCACTAACTTGTTTTTGGGCCGGGAAGGTGATGAACAGAAAAGGGCTAAAGCAGATGGGGAAGAAGTGACAATCACATTACTTTGTGAGACTTAGAGAGCAAACACGCTTTTCAAGCAAGGAAAATCAGAGGAAGCATGTTGTGTCATATCTTTCTGAACCTAGCAAATGAAATCAGAGTTGACTCTGAAACAAGCTCAGTGGGAGTGTATCTTCAAAAAGATTTTCTATAGTGAACTCTTCATTTGGTGTGTTGGGGGCTTCTGAGATGCAGGTGTGGTTTTTCTAGAAAGATCCAAAAGACAGCTATCAAAATAGATAACTAGAGGTTATTTTCCCAAAATGCGCATTTGAAAATGTCGATATCTTGTAATTAAAACTGAATTCACTTTTCTGATCTCCTCTAAATTTCTAATTCTGATAGATGCAATGGGAAAAAAATAAACTGGTAACTACTTTCTTGATCTCGCTTTGGAATCTTTGAGCTAACATAGTAGTCTTTGCTCTGCTTTCCGGTTTGCCTAATGAATGACTGTGTTGTCGGCGTTTTACGGAACCTGCATGCGCGTCTTAAGTTCTGAGCTGATTTCCTCCTACTGGTGTGATCTTGTCTATTCTTTCGCACACTGTTCACTAGCTCTGCAGTTTAAGAAAACAACAAAAATACCCCTCTCCAGATGTGTATGAGGCATGTTTGTCACGCTCTTTCATAGCCTTTGTCTCCTTTGGAGAAGATAAAGGAAAGCTCTGCATTTCGGAAAAAAAAATGCATCTTAACTGTATCTAGGAAAATTTTACGAAATTATTATGTTAGAAGAGTAGAAAAGATAATTGTTCCACCATGGGGGCTGGCAAAACAAATTTGGAAGTATTTTTAATATGCTTCTTAGGCTCAAATACTTTGCTCATGACAGCCAATGTTTATATTTGAAAGAGTCCTGCGTGAAGGTGATTTATGTGGCAGGAGCATCAGGAATGTCTGCCCTGGGTGAGGACAGCATGGAACAGTCTCTCCCTGGCGCTGAGCGGGCACCAGGGCTGGGAGCTGCAGAGCTGTATAAAAGCAGAGCTGTGCCAAAGCTAATGTGTCCTGCTGAGAGGCAGAGTTGATTAGCCTGGGCACATGGCATGTCATCCGGCATCTGGAACCTGAACTAATGCCTTCCCCCAGTGCTGCAGGTCCTGAGCCCTGCAGACATCGTGTTGCATGTTCCACACACACCCCTTGTTACTAAAGATGTTGCTGTTCACATGCAGTTGTTTTTACCTTTGGTGGAATAACCCATCTGCAGGCAAATTACAGGGGCATTGTTGCTTTCCTTATCTGTTTCTAGTCTATACTGATAGAGTACAATATTTACATGAAAACATACCTTTGAAGGACTGATGTGATTAGGCTGGTTTTTGGAATTGATAATTTCAGAGCTTGTAAGTCCTATTTGGGTTTTTTGGGTTTGTTTTTTTGTTTTTTTCTTCTTAGGTACAAAATGAAAGTGGAAAGATTGCTCCCCTGTCAACTGCAGTTGCAACATCGATTTCAGCGATGGCCTCTGCCCTTGCTCCACTGTACGGGGACCTGCCCGGGAAGCCAGGGACTGATGGAAGTGTGAGTGCTGCCACGAGGTTCCACCCTGCAGCAGAAAACTTGGACTCGTCAGGAAAACGCACTCAGAAGTCAGAACAGTGGCAGCCCTCAGTGGAAGCACTAGAAAGCAGAAGAGCATCAAAGAAACATGAAGAAGAAAGAAAGAGGTTTCTAGCACATGAAGCTAATGAAATTAAAAAGTACAGTTCCTTTGAGGAAGAAACCACACATCCTGTTCCTGAAAAAACAGGAGGCCACCATAAAGAGACAGCATACAGCTTCCTGAGGAAGGGCAGCTTGGAACTGTTTAGTTCACAAGCACTTTTTCAGCCTCTTGAACAGAAGGAAATCGATACTGGCATGCAAGGTAAATGGGAAGTCAAAAAAGGCCAGTCCTTTGAAGAAAAGATGGATTCGAAAAGTGTTATGAAAAGCAAGACTTGGCAAAGAGGTGTGGTAATTACTTGCTGTTGGTGTGGTCTCATTCAGCAAATGGTGTTTCAAGCTTTATCAAGGCTGGTTATGTTTTCTTTTTCTAACACTGCTTAGAAGTAGAGAAATATCTGTGAAGTATTAAGTTTTACAAATACTTATTTTTTATTCTTTCACTTTTTCAGTCTTTAAAGATGGCTCAGTTTTATACAGATTTATTTACTTTGAAAGAAGTGGTGTTATATGCTGAAGCTAAGATATATTCTTTTTTGGTTTTTTTGCCCTTGCCCCTGCCCTCCAAAATTCTGAACAAACTAAACTTGCTGCTCTGGGTCAATTATCTGCCCTTAATTTTTGCCTTGTTGTGCATATATAGTTCTGAATTACCTACATATGTGCATACATAACTAGTAGTGGACAATTTTCAGATAATTAATTTTGCAAAACTAATATTATTTTCTTTTTAATGTGGTGATGAAATACAAACCAGGAAATTCTCAGAGCAATTAAATTTTTATATGCACAGTATAATTTAAACTTAATAAATAAACTTGCCCATCTTTAAATAAATTACTTTGGAAATAAACAGTGAATTTGGTCATTGCGTAAGTCCTTCTATTCTGTTGAATTTAGAAGTCCCCCCAAGACAGATGTATTACTTTTCTGTTTTATTATGATGGGTGACAGGATCACAGTACCCTGTAGCAATAAAAGCATTTTTGTGTTCATCCTGTGAAGTTAATTTATTTTGAATGTAATGGTCTTCACACAGGCATAGAGAGGAAGGCACAGTTCTGCCTGTATTCCTCAAAGCGGTATCCATTGTATCCAATTAGCCTTTGATGACTGCAGGGGAGATGGAGACTGGGATGTAATAGGAGCAGTCATGTATCAGAGGGCTGTTGTGCTTATAAAATTTCAAAAATAAAAATGAAGATTGCTTATATTTCTTTAAGGATATCTGTAATGGTGCATTTATCTTTCATCAAGGCAGTTTTTTCGGTGGTTTAATTGCTGCTCGAAAAACCCAAAAAAGCCCCTAACACACCCATAGAAAATAATACCTCTATTAAGCTATTAAATGTCTTCCTAGTGTGCTACTCAAGCATTAAACTGCTTTACCTAATAGTAAATTTCTTGTTTAAATTTTGTCTGCTTCTCTTCCCCTGCTCTTTGTTCCCTGACACTTCCATCTGTCTGTTTTCCTGTTGCTGTGATGATGGGAGCAGCAATTTGTGCCTCATCCATTTGAAGTTCAGAATTGTGTATTGAACACGATGTTCTGTGGCTTCATGTGAACATCAGTCACAAATGGCTAGTCCCTGCAGCAAGTAATACTGCACAATTAATCTCTGTACTCTAGCTCAGCCTGAAGTTTTTCCCTGTTAGAATAGTATGTGATGTGAATGTTTAAAATGCAGATTTTCTTCTTCAGTGTTAGCAATGTAAAGTGTCTTTGAGAATAGAACTAATTCAGCACGTCTCTTTTGAATGGCAGACCACGCTGAGCCTTCTTCTGAACTCACCAGCACATCAGCCAGGAGGACAGTTTCACAAACTGCAGCTGCGGCATCCTGTAGACTGCAGGAGCTCTCTGAACAATTGGAAGGCAAATTTTATAAGAATTCCTGTGAGATGTTTTCCATGGGAGAGAGCAAAGCACAAACAGCTGAGGATGTCCTTGATAATTCCAGCAAAACGATGTCAATTAAGGAAAGGTACTTAAATTTCTCCTTCTTTTTTTTAATGATCCCTATAAATACAGTTATTATATTGATGATGGTATAAAAAGGAGCTTTAAAACTGTTTCTGAAAAAGCTAAATAGTGATTATTAGACTTTATTATTACTAACAGCAGAAACATGCAGCTAATCTGCCTGACATGCTTATAAAGCAGATGATGGTGAATGAGAATTACCATTCAAGAGAACATAATAACTTGATTTTGAAAGAGCCACCTGAATAATCAATGAGAAAATTAAAGTTGTAAAAAATACATGTTCTAATTACCTTTATACTCATATACTCAATATACTTCTCCAGGTTCTGCTTTCAGTTAAAACAAGTATAACGGGATTCTGGTTTATTTTAATAACCATTTTTTGTTGGTCTACAGGAGTCCCTTAAATAAGCTGAGTAGAGGAAGTCACAGATAGAGACGATCTTGCCCTTTCTACTTCATGGTTGCCACTTTCACTTCTCAGAACTTACTGTAGGGATTTTAAAAGGATAGTAAGTTGGACAGGTTTATAGGAGTACTAGAAATACTTTTTCCAACCCAAGATCATTCTGATCTGAAACAAAATGTTAAGTCCTGCACTTGTGCAGAGAGTACGAGTTCAGGGTTGAAGTGCCAATAGCTGCTGTAGTACTTGTACAAGTTTTTCTAATTTAGTTACAACCTTGAGAGTATAAACTCAGTCCCAAACTGGTCGCAGTCCAGCGAGTAGAATTACAATTATTTGGCCTATTTTTACTTCAGTTTTTCTACAGTGAAAGCAGAACCAATAAATGAAAATAGCTGCCTGATCAAACTTTCACTGTGTAAAAGTATTCCCTCACTTGCTGAGGGGAGTGTGATATTAGGCATTCTGAACCTTTTTTTTTCTTTTAAACATGATTCCAAAGTTTGCATCCTAAATTTGTGTGTTTCTAGGAGGTACATGAGTTATTCTCATTTACAGAGCATCCCCACTGCCTGTCACCCCCCTTACACAAGGTGGTGCAGGGGCAGCTGCAGCAGCTGTGCAGTCTTAGTGCCCTTCTGAAGAATGTACTTACCTTTTTCAGTTTACTGTTGTTTTGTTTAAAGCAACTTTCATCCCCTCTCCATCGCCCTCCTGTAAATGTAAATTGTCTTGGCAGATAAGGTTTAAGACCAATAACTTCTGGTTTATAGGTGATAAATGATCTACCATCCCTGATTCTGGTGGGGAGAAAGAGGTTGGAGGGAAGGGAAGATCCAAGTTTTAGCAGCTGTTTCAGTCCTAACTTTAATGCCTCAGCTGAGTTGGTCTCTTGAGGAACTGAAGCCTGTCAGTCACACAAATCAGGAATCACTTTCGTTAGGACTCCAGGACTGTCTACTCAGTCCCAGAGCTGACAAAAGAAAATAACTGCTGTCTTGTCAGGAATTTGTATACCCTGATTCCACAAACATCTGTAAATGACTGAGCTGGTATCAAAATGTTTTAGCCTTCCAAAATACCAGAGTAGTCTACTTCTTGTCCCTGAATTAAAAGACTGCAACCAGTAAGTTTCTTTTGCTTGGCTGTAGTCAATGCCAAGTATTCATAAACATCAAAGAACATTTCTGCTAAAGATTAACTATTACACTTTGATTTTTTTTTTCCTTTTACATTCACTAACTTCATCTTCCTATCCAGTGGATTTTTCTGGCTGTGTCAGACATTCTTTCACCTTATGGAAGAACAACTTTTCCACACATGCAATAGTATTTGGGCAGGATGCATGAATGCTGGTCTGGATGAAAGTGATTTTCCACAAAGACTTGCTTTACTGAACTAATATTATCCTTGTAGAGTGAGTGCGTGGCTGGCATTTTCAGAATTACCTATATTATGTGGAAGAATGAAAATCATGATTTTTTAAGGAGGAAAGACACCTATACTCTCTTTTCCTGTCTTTGTGCATTTATGGAGACCAAAGGCCATCCTGTCAGCTCTGCTGTAGAAGTCAGCTGCATGCCATGATCACCATTTTAAAAAGCTACAGATGATTAATTTCTGGTGAATATCTTACCATCATTCTCGCCTTCTCAGGAAAAATCTAGCCTAAACTTAGTTTTCAGCCTTTTTTGATGTATGGATGCCTGAGCAACACTTTCTTATGCAGTCTGGTCCCCACTGTGTTGGAGTTATGCACTCATTTAACAGTGAGCTTCCTTTGTGTAGTTCTGTATTTCATATTGCTCTCCAGGATATGCGATTTATCTAAACAGAACTGGTCAAGTGCAGCCAACGGAGTACACGTGAAAACCAAGCCTGTGTCCAGTTTATTCTATCTCAAGGAGAAGACTAGCAACTAAGATACTAAAATCCTGCCACAGAAGAAAGATGTGTCATTTTGGACATTTTTTGTCAGAGTTTTTGCCAAGGCCTTTCATGCAATTCTCTTTATTTATGCAAAACCATTGTTCAGATCTTGTTTCTGTTTCCCTTTAATATTCACTACCCAGCATTTAGCCTTCAGCTCTGAAAGCTTTTGCCTTGAGGCCACCCTGACACCTCTTGGGGTGAGGCTCATTCTATCTTGATGTCACATGGTCTCTGTAGCAAGTGAAAGAAGGGTGCAGAGCAAGCTGTCAAAGATGGGCAAACATACTAAAAGCTTTTTTCTTTCAAGAAAAGAGTAAAACTTATTTTCTTCAGATTGGAAAATGAACTTTTAGAGGCAAAAGCAGTATGACTAAACTGTAAAAGTGACTAATGAATGATTATTCATTATTTATAAAAAGCAGAAAACTAGAGGTATGCAATGAAACTAGTAAGCAGCAGACCTTAAGCAAATCTAAGGGTTAGACCTAATATTTGCCTTATTTTATAAGACTTTCCAATGAATCAACTGCTGTCTACTGCTGAGCTGGTGGGCTTGCTTTTGGGAACCAATTCAGTAGTTCTTACATCTTTATTCATACAAAAGGGTGTCCTCCATACAGTTGTTGCTGAGTCAGGGCAGTCTGACTTTATTGCCACTTCTATTGTTCGAAAGAAATGCGTGGCTTTAGGTTTTACACAGCAGTGAAGTTTTTATTGGCATACAGAGCATACATGTTTCTTTAAAGTGGTGATTTCATTGCTCAAAACAGACAAATGTGTGTTCTCACCTGTAGGAGTGAGTTGTTTCATTGCACATACCAGTGAAGATTGGAGGGCTGGTATGAATCCATCCTTATGGCAGAGAAGAAAACAAAGTCTCCAAAGACACAGAAGTATTCTCAGAATTACAGATTTTTCTCTCCATGATCAAGCAGGCTGTTTGGGTCAAAGGTCTAGGGCGAATACCCTGCAGTAATGTTAGCTTAAAAAAAACACCAACCAAAGAGAAAACCCCCACTTTTTTCCCCTGCCTGCTATGCTGAGCAGCTGTAGACAATTTTAAAAACAAACCCAACTTAGACCAAAGCTGACCAATATTCCTTCCAGCTTCAATTATCACAGATCATTTTTAAGCAAAACTGACTTGAGAGAACGTAGCTACTGAAGATAATTCATTGCATGGTGGCAATTCAGTCCCATCTTGGTCTCCTCCACAGTTTCACACATGCATGGATGCACTCCAGAAGATTAGTTCTGGGCAGTGAAATCTTGTGTCCTTTCTGGAAACAATGACCATGACCTCAGCTCCTTATTGTGAGTCCTTCTCACTCCTACTCATCCCGTGCTGTGAGGTATGAAGCAACCAGGCACTGTGAAGCCTGCCAGCACTGCCTGCCTGGGCAGGAAGAGAGGAAATAACTGCTTTCTTGAATACTAACATTCTTATTGCCATTGTATTCCATAGATTTACTGTTTTCTGCATTCCTAGTTTTTCTCAAATGATTGCCTTAGGCCCAACTGATCGTCCCCAAATAGGTCAGTAGCGTGGTTGCACCCCCTGGATTTTTGCAGGAAGCAGCTGCCTCAAACTTGGCTTCTGGCTAGACCTCTTCAGTTCTACCCTTTCCTTCTCCTCAGAGTTTCCAGACAAGATTTGCTGTGAGGGCAACAGTAATCACATCTCTGAAAAAGAATTTCCATATCTTGTGGTCAGAGTAGGTTTAACTACTGAACCTGTTCAAATATTAATCGGGTTGAGGGTTTTGTATAATTCTTACTGAAATGCTATAGATTTGAGAAAGGTATGTAGTAAGACTTAATTCAACTAAAATAAAAATTATTTAGTAGATCAATGCAACTGTTTGCACAGGTGCTGCAGATATGCATTTTGTGGATTACTAAGAATGATTTCTGAAGGGTAGAAAACTCATACAAATGTTCATTTCTGAAGAAGGTAAACTAAAGATCATCATGCCTGTACAGACCTCCTGTTCCTGACTGACTTCCCCTATCCCCAAAACTAGTCACCTCAGGGCTTGTATGGACAAACACAATTCTAGCAAAGTGAATCTACGTTGTCCCCACTGAAGCCAGTCAGTGTCCCTTTCTACTGTAGTCGGAACTTTGCTCAAGATTAGGAAACAGCACTTTGAAAAGATCCCACTTACTGAGATTAATGGTAATCCACATTTTAAATATAAGACCTCCTTTAAACAAGTTGAATCTTGCTGATAGTTTTCACAGCTGTAGGGTAGTTAGCACCAAGTTATTAAGTGCATTGGTGCTGCTGATTTGTGTCACAGCACTGCCTGGGCTAAGCAAGGAGATCCTAAGTGATCACAGGGAGTCTGGTAAGTAACCTCAGCCCCTGGAGTTGTAGTGAAAGCAGTAACTGCAGAGTTGTCCTTTGATGTGCCTGATGAGACATAATTGGTGTGTGCCTGCTGACCAGACCTCTTTCTTCTTGGGCTTTAAAGAAAATAACTTTTAAAGTATTTTTTAATGAGTACAATGAAGACCAAAGGTAGGAAACATATTCTTAACTTCGGATATCTACAGGATAAGTATCCATAGCCAAGGTAGTCACTTGCTGTGCCTTAGCGACAGAATGGAGGGGAAAAAAGCAGTTATTAATCTAACCTTTTTATACATCTACTTTAGGATGATCTGCGTTGTTCCTTGGTCTCCCTTGACTGTATTGTCAATTTCCACTGATTATACAAATTAGCTGGAGTGTCTGTCTCAGGTCTAGATGTCTGTGTTTTGACAGATGATTCCCATTCAACATGTACAGTTAAGGCTTGGTGTTCATTTGTGAGCCTTGTATATGTGTATGAAATGTAAATAACTGTTGTTAATGCTAGAAAACCTAATTTCAAATTATCTTGAATGCAGCATTAGTGAAACGATAAGTTCATCTTTTGAGGATAATGGGAAGTACAGTGTGTAAAGCTACGTGATGGCATGCTTTTCCTTGTAGGTTGGCATTGCTGAAGAAGAGCGGTGAAGAAGATTGGAAGAGCAGGCTCAGCAAAAAGCAGGAGTATGCAAAAGTGCCTGTCGCTGATCGTAGTGCGCAGATGCAGGAAGTCGAGCAGCTGTTGAAGAAGGTAACTCTGTCCGTGTTTGGAAAAAACACCGTGCTTGGAATACTTCTGCTTTTTGAAGATGCATCCAACTAGACAAGCATGCCTAATATTAGCTGCTAGCTCTTGCTACTCCTCTTGTTGTCAGGCTTGTTTAAAAAACAATTCTCCCAATGTGAGAGGTTATTTAACGAGAATGTCTTCACTGTCTTGGGGCGTGTAATACCGGTTGCAGTGTCTTCACATCAGGAGATCATGAACTAGTAAGTGGGTCTGTAAGGCTTCTGCAGCATCTGCAGGTATTATTTAAGCCCTTTCTCCCACCCCTCTTCCCTCTCCCCCTTCCATGCCCCCACACTGAAATTGCCTTAAGACTTAGGCCAGATGTTTTCTTATGTATGGGTGAGTTTGTAAAAATGTCACGGTTCCTAACACTGTGTTATCTCTGTGCATATATATCTCTTTGGATCCTAGAGCCACTGAGGTAATGCAGGTACTAGAGCATTCATGAGCCATTTGGCGTTTGGTTATCTTGCATGATCTTTGCTGTTTGTGAATAGCCAAAACTGTCAGGACCAAGATTTTATCTGTGTTAGAACAGATAGTGAATAGAGAGGGAGATGGGTAGAAAGGTGTAGAGGAAAGAGAGATACACATTGTTAGCACACTCTGGTTATATCTATACATGAATAAGTTATGTTGCCCAGCAGGAGTGGATCTGTAAATCGGAATAATTACTGCTGAGGACCTGCTGTCTGTGCCATACTTGCTTGTTTTGGTTCAGTGAAATTTTGTTTCAGGCTAAATTTAGCTTGGTCCTGTAGCCTGACTGCTTTTAGCAGCAGTGGTGTTACATGGAAATCTTGGAGTGCACTTGAGGGCTTCCATTTCATCCAAAAGTCTGTGCATTCTGCCCTGTGAACCAAAGTGCAGAAAGTGAGGATGTCTGGGAGATTTGCTTCAAAATGGACTGACTGCTGGCTCAAAGTACGGGGCCAATGTAGGCTTGTTTCCCTTCTCAGTCAGGTAAAACAGGGTGTCTCAAAAGCCTTTAATTTCTGAAGGAGTACTTCACAGAGGACAAGTGAAAATGAGATTTGTGTTACAAAATTTACTAGTGGGGATGGTAATCTTTGGATCCAATTATTTAGTTGTGAAAATCCTGCTTCCATTAAGTAGTATAGGCAAACAGTAACAAAAAGTCTTCTTTTCCATTAGTATGTAACAAGTAAGGACACAGTTTGTCATTATTGAGGATAAATCTGTGCCTGAACATGTGAGTCATCAATCGTGTTAACTGGACAGAAAAGAATAAAGCTGATTTTTGCAGTTCAGTTTATGGGGTTTGTTTTGGTTTTGCCCTGTGGACTTGTTCAAAAATCCAGCTGCTAGTTTGAAAGATGTCCTAAAGCAAAAATAGTTTCAGGGAGGAAAACAAAATTGTGGTCACATTTTTAACAGGCTAGTCTCCAAAATGACAACTGTTGAGATCAGATAACGAATGTACTCCAGCTAAAGACAATGGGGTTGAGAAAAAGCTTTAAACAGCTGCCAAGACTTAGGCGGAGACAAACCCTTTGTTCTCTCTTCTCACCCCTCAGCACCCATATCCTCCCTGCTGCGTTACCATGTGCAGCAACTTCTCTCAGCATAGCAGAGTCAGGCTTTTGAGGGATACATGCTTTGAAGTGACAGTGCTAGCAGTGGGAGTTTCTGTGGCACTGGGTCACCCACTTTGATAGTTCATATTAGCTCTTGGCTATTTAGAGCCTAAATCAAAGGATTTCTATGTCTGCCCATGGATGAAAACTTGGGTGTGTAAGATACACAATTCCATGATCTATATTGATATTTGGGATGCTGATTCATTATGTGATGCATGAGAAATAATGTAAACCTTTACTAAAGTGACCACACTGCTTACAAGACACCATGTCAGCTGCCCTTAAATCTAGAAATTCTGGTTTTGATAATTAATCGGTGTGATGGCTGTTACCCTTTGAGGACCATGAAGCACTGTGCTACTGAAGTCTGTTTGCAGAACTTTGAGACTATGGTGTACTTGAGAATCTTAAGTATTTTCTGTTGCTGGATCGCAGTAAAAATGCAGGGATTGTATTGATTACTGAATTTTGAGCTAGTTAGACAATTGTCACACATGGCAGTCATGCATCACCAACAAGGGTGTGTAAACTACTGTCATGCCCTGCTGGTTCAAAATAATGCCTGATGTTTTTAGTTGCAGTATGGTGCTCCTATTAATGTAGTCAGATACCTTTTCAGGGTTTTTTGTGTGTCTGTGTGTCGCTCTCTCTTAAAAGGTTATCTAACTTGTTCTGGAGATTTAATTATTGAAGCATAGCTGTATAAATTAAAAATTATTGGAGTACATTTAGATTTCATGTAAACAACAAAAGTGGAAAGATTCATAGTCTTAACAATATAGTTACATTAAATAGTGCTCTTTGATCACTTCTAGTCAAAATGCTTCTGCGTGGTGTCTGCATGGTGAAATACTTATCCAAATGTGTTATAGTCATTTGTATGTAGACTAAACTGTAGAAAAACACCATAAAATTCATGGAAAAGCTGACAGAGTAACCTCAAACAGGGAAAGAAAAAAGAGACTAAGGAATTAACTCAGGGAGATACAGATGAGGGGGGAAGTTGAGATTTACTTGGAGGTCCAGCATCTGTTTTGATGATTGCTGCACACAGGAGGAAAATTTTTTGGAAGCTGTGAGACTTCTTGAATTATTTATATATATGGTAAAACATACTTGGACAATTCAAAGAATAGCTCTAACATCAGGGGAACAACTGTACACTGATGAATGTCTTACTGGAAAAAAAAACCCCTTTTATTTGGGAAAAATCTTTTGGATTTAGTATCTTTGTTTTCATCGGTTTAGGCTGGATGGAACACTTCCAGTTTGTTGGATTTCTTCATGAGTACAGTAATTAATTAACTTCAAGATCTTTCCATAATATCAAAATAGGAAGATTTACTGGAATAAAAATTTCTATTTTATAGTGAACCATTTTTAACAGAGTCCCTGATTAATGTGATTACCAGCTGCATTGCAGTTGCATTAAAGCAGTGACTGACGTGAAACACTTAATTCTTAACATTAAGTTTAAATTGCAGTTCAGCACTGGTGTTAAAGGCTAGGGCTGAACCGTCATTTCAAAATTACTCAGAGATGAAGTGTGTAAAAATCTGAGAGAGGGTAAGTCCTTGAAAAGTGACTTTTAGGCAAAATATTAGTCTTTTGCTGTGGAAATAGTTTTATCCATTTCATATATGGCATCCGCCAAGTGCTTGTATCACATTTTCATCAAAGCTGAAACTAATTATTAGGCTTCATTTTGAGCCACTCTGATAAGCTGCATTTATCCATCCTCTGTGCCATGTTCCACACTTGCTTTAACCTACAGAAAGGGAGAAGAATTAAAGATGATAAAGCCATGTCTAATCAGCTTTGGGTAAGCCCAGCTCTGGGGCAGGGTTTATTTGTAGGCTGTGTTTAGAATGGTGAACTCACCTTCACTGAGTGCTTTGGGCTTAGCAAATCCCTCCAGATGGCTTTTGAGTCTCCCAGTTTCAGCAAGCATTCTTTCCTTTCATCCAGAAAACAGATGATTTGCTGTTTAGCAAAAACTAAACTTGCAGCAGAATTATTCACATTGTGGTTGACATGGTTCATCAATTTAATGGGGCATGAAAACAGAGACATACAAAAATTATCAGCATACAAAAAGTGTATCTTCCAGCTATGCTGTTGTGTTCTGTATTGGGTTGTAGTGATATTGTTACTAACTTGGATAATTCCTG
The DNA here is from genome assembly GCA_014706295.1 of Lycocorax pyrrhopterus obiensis. Classification (NCBI taxonomy): domain Eukaryota; kingdom Metazoa; phylum Chordata; class Aves; order Passeriformes; family Paradisaeidae; genus Lycocorax; species Lycocorax pyrrhopterus. The sequence continues at coordinate 15,222,361 of JACSVZ010000002.1, read as the reverse complement.
CATGGAATGGCTTTGGTAAACGTGCTGTTGTATTGTGACAATATTTTTGATCTCTGCCTTCCAATAGGGAAAACATTTCTGGAAGATCAAAAGATTTAGTAAGAAATAAGACAAAGAGAAGTTATTTCTCCCCCATTTCTATTTCTGGTAGTCCAGTTCTTTTCTAATTCCTTCGCTTTGCTTCTGTCCTTGTCATAGGAACCTGTATATGCTTCTACTTACTCTCCTGTTATACCTGCTCTCCATAAATTTCATCCTTTTCTACCTATTAATCAGGTGAGCAAAAGTCTGCACAATTTAAATGCTCAACAATTTCAAGTAAGCACATTTTAACAGTGTTTTTTAATTTAGGAAATTAATAATCCTCTTAACTGATTAACCAGCTTAGTAAATGTAGCTTTAAAGAAACATAATGTTATGCCACTATGCTGTGTACTCTTCTTCAGTATACATTCTGCTACTGTTTCTCTTATTTTCTAAAAATTCTATATCTGTATTGGAGTATATAGGTGAGAAAGTAAATGAAGGAAACATTATTGCGTTCATTATAATACTGAAAATTCATTAAAATACTGAAAACTTGTAAGTTGCTGAAAAGGGTGTATAAAAGGAGTAGTATGTGACTACACAGCATTTATTTTAGAATAAAATGCTGTGTACCCTGACTTCCCTGTAAGTAATGCGCATATACAATGCGAGACATAACGCCATCTAATTTATTGACTGTGAAAAAACTGCTTTTGTTCCTATAGCACTTTTCCCTAGTCCCTGTGTAAAGGATTTTTGCCTTGGCACATCCTGCTTCTATTCTCTGACTGTCCCATCTTCCTGCTTCTCTCTCTTTCTTCCTTTAAGGTCTGTAGTACTAGTTTGAAAGAATCAAGCTCTCTGATTTCTGATGACCGTCATCCTTGGAGATGGAAGGTGAAATGCTGTATAAACTTCCTATGTAATTTTTGGAGGGAGGAGTGAGACAGAAAATTACACTCAGATCGATGATGCACCTTCCCAAAGCAACTTGTGGCAGTAGAGTTAACTTTGTGTTGCTTGGGAGTAGGGTTCTGCTGCTGTTCCAGTAAATGTTAGAGGAGCTTCATGTGAAGCGTTCCTCATCATGTCTGTTGCTCTGCAATTCCATCATAGACAATTTGAAGAACTTACTTATGAAGAATTAATAGATAATGAGAAATATAAACTTTCCACAGCCATAGCAACATTACAAAGTTGTCTTTGAGCAGTAGAATAATAGACCTCCATCTGAGCAAACCATACCTGGTTCACATGATCAGAGGTAAAAAATGCAAAGGCAGAAATGGGCAAAGAAAACCGTGAGGGAACAAGGAGAGCTCACTGGAAGGCCTCAATAGATCTATGCAAATCTAATTCTGCTGTATTACACCACCTTGTCCCTTGCCTCTGAGCTCACACCTGTGGTTGTAGTGCTGCAAGGGTTCCATTGGGTTCTTCATTCCCAGTCTGTGTTGCATGCAGGGAGCTTTCTGACCAGCATGAGTAAGGGCAGTCAATTCAAGGAGCAGATACTCGCTGCTGGGTTGAGGATGATGAATATAGAAGAGGCTACTGGATATATTATAAACATTTGGGCAACTGATATTTACCATTTCCACATTCACTTTCATAGCTGTTTTTGAAGATGATCTTTTACTATGAGTTTTTTTAATTAAACATTAAATGTTGGACTAATAACTGAAATGTGTTAGTGTTACCTCTTCTCTATAACTCTGGATTTAATTAAGCTTATTTACTTCGGATCACCTATTAGTTTTGTTGTGACAGAGTTCACCAGCTTTATGTATCTAGAAGATAAACATATAGTCTGTATTAATAATAACCCTCAAGTAATGACAGGAGGGACAGGAGTAATGACAGCTTTAATGAGCTGTTCATTCCATCTGTCTTAAAAGGAAAACAGCAAAAAAGTGTTCATCTTTCCATTGACTGTGGTGAGCTACATCCTGCTCTCTAAGCAAGATGCTTCCTTCTAGCACAGTGTCAAGGTACATGCAGACTTGTTTGGGGTTTTTTTCTGGCACAGTTAATCACTTTGTTACTGCACCAAACATGAGTCGAGTGTGTTCTGTTTCACTCAAACCCCTTTTGAACAGAAAGCCATGCATTTGCATTGGAGTTTTCTCTCCATGTTCTCTTATAACAAGGCCTATATAAAGTTGCAGAGGAAAACAATGCAGAGACTTTTTACCATACTTGAACAACTGTTGGATACTCCTTATGCTTTCTTTTTGTCTTAGGAGCTTAAACTGGAAAAGTTACTTGTATTTAAAAAAACCAAATAGACGCTTTTTGAATCCTTTTTTTTAATGTCATTTATAGCATTGGTTTTAAACAGAACTCTCTTTTGAAAAATAGATTTTTTTTTGCATTCATTCTTGGTTCGGACTCCCCCAGGTAGGGGCAGTTTTGATCTTCTTTATAGAAAACCATGAACTATCTTGTTTCTTGTATTAAAAAAAAAAAAAACCCCAAAAAACAAAAACCAAAACCCAACAGAAACAAACAGCACACCAGCATGCTAACAGACCATTCTTTCTCAGTTCTTGTGACCTAAAGGGGACACTGCTTGGACTGGAAAATTGTAGGGTACAAGATGGAGCATTGCCTATATGTGGCCTCTCCCTTAGCATGAACAGGGGAGTGCCTGGCATAACCTCAAGAAATGTGTTGCAGTGCTAGAAGAGACCAATATCATCATCCAGCCTAGCCAAGCAGTGGGAGAAAAGTAATCCCTGTTTCTGACTGTTCTTGTACTGAGTCTATAAATCCTTCCCAGACCGAAAACAGCTTCTTTTAGAAAAACACGCAGTCTTAATTCTAAACTGTCAGCATACAGAAAACTCTCAGCAATGTTAAGTAATTTTTCACGTGTAATTATTCTTGCTGTGTAAAGTGTAACTCTTAACCCTTTCTTCAGTAAAAACACATACTTACCTGATTTAATCTGAGGTAGATTTTTTTAAAAAAATATGTCAGCCCTTTCCTGAAACCTTTCAAAATTGTCGGCATCCTGGGTAGAAGCATGGAGTCTGGAAATGGATGAGCTATTCCAGTGCAGACTATCTGTTCAGAACAACTTTCCATGGGAGTTTTTGTCTCTCTTCTTTTTTTGTCTTCCTAATTGGCTGGGGTTTTTTGTTTCCCTTTTCAAATAATATTTCTCTTAAAATCCTGGTTTACCAGACTTTTCTGACACCCTTTTTTTTCCCCAACCATCTATGTGATTATCTCTTCTTTATCTTCATCATTCTTCTGTATGTTGGTGTCATCATGAGGATCTTCTCAGGGGGTGAGACTACATCCTTAGTTTTCCATGTTCATGTAAACATTTTGATCAAATTTGGGATGAATCCTATCACTGCATGGTTCTTTTCTGTTCAGAAATAATTTTTCAGTCAGTTAACCAGTTTACAGCCTGTAAGCTGCTCTGATATTTTTATATTGCTCAAAAAAACCTGCCTCAGAATGTCATCGGTGATTAACTCAAATATATTAAAGAAATCAGAGGTAACTGTGTTAATATATTTAATCATACTTGAGCTCATCAAACTTACCATTTTGATTAAACCTGTTTTCCATAATGCCATGTGGAATGGCGTTAATTACATGCCTGTGATTTGATTCTTCATTGATTGTCTTTGCAGCAGTCTTTCCATGGGTGTCTGGAAGAACCCACAGTTTGTGTGACTTGTTCCAACACACTTTAGCTTTACTTCTAAATATTGTCCACATCTGAGTTTTTATCCTCTACATTTTCCCATCTTCAAAGGCTTTTTTTAAATTCATGCTTGTGTGTTGGGGCATCTTTTCCAGCTATTTTGTCTGAGGTATCAGTGAACACATCCATGCATTGTACACAATAAATTAGAATATTTCATTGAAAGCAACCACCTTTTTAATGAAAAAAATTGCATTGGAGCTGTTTCATTCCTAAGTTTTTGTATATTATTTTTATTTATTCTTGATCTACTCATTCTTGGTTTGACTATTTTACAGTTGCAAATCTGAGAATGTTATTTCATATCATAATTTGGATTTTTTTAACTTAGAAATAAAATTTGCACTTAGAAGCTTCTTGGGTTTTAACTTTCTTGACATATTTTCTCCCAGCTAGAATGTGCTTTGACCAGTTAATTCCTCCACAAATGTTCTATGTGGCAATTCTGAAAGCTTTCTAAACTGTTCCTAACTAGCAGGTGGATTTTTTCTGAAATTTCTTTTGACAGTTGCATTGGCTCATGTTAGCTTTCTAGCTATAGAAAATTACTCTTCAGTTAATCATGGCATATACTTCTGTTTTTCAACAGGACTATTAAGGGAAATTAAATTGGTTGGGAATCACTTGGTGTCTGTTTAGTTTATAATTTTTTAGTTCATTTGTTCATTAATAGATAAAGGTAGGAGTCTTCATGCATTAGGATGATATTTACTATGGAATTACTCCAAAATCACATATGCATCCAGTCTGATTTTTTTTTTTTTTGGTTAGGAACTCCAAAAATATTTTGCCCAATGGAACAGCTTGAAATCTTCCATTCAAAAAAAAAAAACTTCCTGTCTCCTGTCAGACAGCTGTTTTCTTTTATCCTTTGACACAACTCCAGAATTACTGACAGTCTTTTTTGCAATCCATGTGTGTAGTGATTAACACACATACTTTCCATGTCTGCATCTTCAGAACTTTCAGTAGCTCTGTAGACCCTGAAGATTCAGGTATTCGCTGGAGACAAAATCCAAAAATTAAGATCCCTGTAAGTTTAAAAACACAAAACCAAATCCGTATGATTTTACTTCATTCTGCCTCTCCCTCACTTCCCTCATATTGTAATGGAAGTCAGCATCCTTACTAAGTTAAAAGTATTTGTTTTGTGTGTGAAATTTTACTTGTGGCTTCATTAGGTATTTATTAATTTCCTGCCCAGATCTCCTTTAATATATTGTTGGGGTTTTTTTCTGCCAACTTTTCATCCCAGAGGTGGCTGTGCTGACACTGGAATGGGTAGAGACTGGAAGAAATGAAATAGACTTCTTCAGTGTTTGTCTTTAAAGCATTCAGACGTTTTGACAGATGAGGAAATGATACTGAATACACTTGCATGTTGTTATTTCTATTGAGCATTTTGGAGTTCGAGGGAAAAATCAGAGTTTTTAATCTTGATTATCATGGCTTGCAGTCATGTTGTCTGGCTGCCCAGATCTCTTTCCTGATAAATTGAGAGGAAGTGTTACTGCAGAAGGCTGCAGAAATACGTGGAACAAGAGGTAAGGAGTGGAGGGCTCTCATAGTCCTAGTCCTTGTACAAACCATTTCTTGGCTTGTCTTCACTCTTCTGGCTGATGTCTGCTGATCCTGGTAAATGCTGAAAGCTACAAAATCCCTGTATTAGTGTGTCCCCTGCAGTCACAATAGTTTTTATATAAAATGACTTATTTATGTAGTCTGATTGATTTATAAGAAAATAAAAAATAAGAGTATCTTCCTTGTACAGTGAAAGGAGAAAAATGTTAATGTTCATAAACTTTTGCATACTTTTGCATTTCCTGTCTGGTTCTATGAGCTAGAGCTGTATTAGAGCTTGAGATTTTATTTTTTTTTTCAATTCTAGCAGCTAGATTGTGAAGAAAAATGATGAATAGCATGCAACTTGGAAGTAATTCTAGAGTTGACAGTCCCATGCACTAAAAATCCTTCCATGTTTTATTTCTATGCAGTATAATCCCTGAAATGTTGAAACTTTTTAAAGATAAGTATATTAAAGTAATAGTCCTTTGGCCTGACCTAGCTACAGCAGAGTATGTAAATTCAGTTTCTTCCTACTTAATGTACCATCATCAATCCTTCTGTGTGAGAAGGGCACTAAGATAGTGCACCTTCTGCTTCTAATCACTCCAGCTGTTGGCTGCCAACCTCTAAAGCAAGAAAGGAAAGCTAAGGGTGACCTAGGGAAAAAAAAAAAAGAGGGGGTGGTAGAGATGATCACAGTCATTGCAAAAATATTTAGTAGAGCAAGCTGACTTAAGAACTAAAGTGAGCAGCCTCTGGAGAGGCTGCTGATCATGCCTGGAGACCTGAGTTACTGTAAGAGACTGATTAGGAATCATCCACTGAAGTTACACCACTTCATTGTTATTCCCTGTGCCACCTGCAGATTTGCACACTTGAAAACATCTGCTCATAGTCAGTAGTGATCTCACTTGTGTAGCAAGTCGAGCTTCAAAAGAACAAGGTCTGGAAAATGATTTCATACACAGAGTGAATGGTTTGCTTTGTGTAGAGGAGTGCCATCTGCCCTGGCTGGTAGTCTCAAGAAAAGGCCAAAGAGCACAGACCAAAACCTTGTACTCACAGTATAATGGGGCAGCAAGACAATGAAGCATCTCAGGGTCACTAAGTTGTGTCTGTGACTTCACTTCAGTAACTTGATCTCCTGCTCCCTCCCTTCTGCATCTGGCAGTTGAAATGTTCAGCTGGTCTTATAGCTATGTCCTTTTTTGAAGCAGTTTTTTTAAAACATCTCTTTCTCTATTTCCCCCAAAAAGCAAAGAATGGCAGATAACCACGAGAGTCAAATGACCATTGAAGAGAGGAAACACCTGATTACAGCTCGAGAAGAAGCCTGGAAGTCCAAGGGTAAAGGAGCAGCCAATGACTCCACACAGTTCACTGTAGCTGGCCGAATGGTAAAAAAAGGTCAGTGATGAAATGATCCCAATATAAATAAGACACTTCTTATCTGTCTATTCAAAATAAAGTCAAACTAAAGCTATGCATCCATATTTAGCAAGAGGAGGACTGTTTATCTTCAACTGAATATCACATCATGAGGTTGTTCAGTTTCTTGTGGGCGTGGTATTGATCCATTTTCTTCTGCACTGTTGCACTGCCATCCACTTATTACTGGGTTCTGTCTGACTGGTGGAAATCTATGACTTGAACTGGGATATATGTTTTGGTTTTCCCTTTAATACAACCCACAAGGCATAGCTGGATTATTCTTTCTTATTTATCCTTCCTTTGAAAACCCAGCTGCACTTTCTAGAGAATAGTTGTGCAATCTACTTGTTTCTGTTGCTGGCGTTTCCCCCACTCCTAGGATCACTGGGAATATTTAGCAAACAAGTATTGTTTTTATGGATGCTGTCTTGGACGACAGCTTGAAGTGTTATGTTTGGCTGAAGGTTCCCTGGTTCTGCATAAAACCACAGAGTAGAAATGACGAGGGAGCAGTGTTGACTTTTCTGGGATCTCTTGAATTCAGTCACTATTTCCAGATCTAATCATTCTTCTAAAGTGGACAGAAGTCTCTGAAGGCTGTACGTGGTAGAAATGCAGCTGTTCATGCAGCATACCTGGGAAGATGATAGCTTTGGGAAGAAGGCACCTGAACTGATCTTTTGCGCTTAATGAATACTAGATTTTGGGTTGTTACAAGAACTTGGTTATTAAACACAACAACGATGAACCTTGAGTTAAATGACAACCGTTAAAAAAAATCGTTGTAGGGAGAGGGCAATATTGCAACAGGAGTAACTGCTTGCAATCCAAGCCACAATCTGTTGGCAAAGAGATGAATGGTATTAGGAATTACATCTATTAGTAACATATTTTAGCTGCTGCTTACATTTTGCATTGTTTTGCTGCTAGAAATGCCAGTGGTCACTATTTAAAGAGTAACCTATTTTGGAGGATCACCAAGAAAAACTGTTCAGTTGTCTGCAGACTTGCTTTTTGAGATTTTTTTTTTTTGCAAATAGATTGTTCTTTGAGAATGAAAGGGAGGTGGTAGCGTTTGCTCTTCTTAATGAGAAAAAAAAAATTATCTTGAAAGGATCTCTTTAGGTGCTATGATCATGCTTTTGAAGAAGCAAGGTGCAATGACAGTGCTACTAAAAGTAGCCCAAGTGGGATTTTAGTTAGATGTGTACTGGTTTTATATCCTGAAAGAATAAATTATCATTACGAGTTTTTAATTTAAGAGATTATGAGAAAGCAATGCAAAATAACATCTTTATTTTGTTATATGCGTGTGCACAGATGCTGTATTTTAATTGCTTCTTATGGCTGAAAATTATTCAGTCCTAATTGGAAGGTGATCCTTTTCTAAGCAGTTCTCAGTATGGTTTTGTGGATTATGTCCTGGTAGAGCTGCTTAAGAGCTGTGTCCTCTTGAGCATGTCTTGAGGAAGGCTTTACCCATTGACTTAAAACCTGCTGGAATTTTGAGTCTCTTAGCTAACAGGGGAAAAAATTGGTTGTGGAAAAGATACCTAGTTACATTCCAAATCTGTCTTGGTGTTTGACAATTATGACAATTATGTTGCTAGAACTTGCAGTAAAGATAGTGGAAACATGGTTAGTATATGTTCTCTCAGCTCAATATTGGTTTAACCTGATCAGAATAACTAAAAGCTTAAACTTACATGGCTCAGTAATTAGTAAACTATGGCTAAGTGAAAATAGATAATAGAGAAAAGATGTCTCTTTCCCCATTTACTGAAAGTCTAGGCTACAAAAGTTAATAGGTGCAATTATTTGCCTCAGTATGCTTTTCTCCCTAGTAAAACCCATGAGTCCTATAGAGTGCATTTCTCTTACTAGAGCAGTGTAGATTCACATGAAAAGAACTAAACAAAAATCATCTTTACTTTATCCTCTGGGTCCGGAATGAATTCCTTTATGGTAGTTATGGAAAAGGATGGAGGAGAGTACAACAAAAGGCAGGAGTAGTGCTTGATACGGTAGGGACTCTAACTTCTGTTTCTACTTCGATTTCTATGTGTTCTTAAAAACCCAACAGGGCCCAAGGATTACTGTGAAATCCAGGGACAGCATTCACAAGTCAGATGCATCCTGCTTGTGTGTATTAATAGAGATGTGTTTAAATTTTAAAAAGGGGGTAAGAGGGTAGTGGAGGTGAAGGTGCCTATCAAGATCTTGGTGGCTTCCCTGCTAACCACATCTTTTTGTTCAGAACACTTCCGTGTTTTTAAAATGTAGCTTGTGGTACAGCTGGAGCCCAGAATGTAGACCAAGTGAACTTGCTCCTTGAGAAGGAGCAAAATTACTGTATTCCGGAGAAAGCCTGTATCTTGTGTTAGCTTGCTTAGAGACTCCTGGAAATGAAGCTTCGTTCTTGTGAATGGGGTGGTTTCTGAGGCTGCTGTTGATTAAAGGAGCAGGCAGGGCCCTCTGCCATCACTAATACTGATGGAGCTGGGGAGGCTGGGGAAGTGTGCCAGCCTGTAGGAAGTAGCCAGGCTCATCTGCTTTCCCCAGATAGCTTCCCTGACATCACTGCTGGAAACACAGGCTGACTCATGGCTGCATTTCCTATGTTCTGTGTCCCTGTGCAGGCCTGGCTGCTCCAAGTGCACTAACACCAGTGGCATCCCCTTTCCGGCAGAAGTCAACCACTCCAGTTACGAAGCCCTTGGAAGGTAAGGAATAAAAATGGCTGAAATATGTTCAGGCTTATTTACTTCCTGTCAATTAACAGGTTTTACTTTCTGGTTTGCTTAGAAATTGAAGCCAGGCCTGATATGCAGCTGGAATCAGATATGAAGCTTGACAAGTTGGAGTCGTTCTTGGGAAGGCTGAATAACAAAGGTTGGTAGGGTTACCAAGGGTGGCAGCGTATCCACTCTCTGACTTCAGTAAATCGATTAAAGTGCCCCTTAGTTAAAATATCTGGTCGCAGAAACAAATATTACTTTGCTCAGACTTCACTTACTGATAATTTTATTTTTGTGATTCAGTCTTTGCTAAATTTTAAGGAGAAAAGCCTTTTGCTATTGTATTACAAATGTGCAATAGAATAAATCACTGATGCCAAAATTACTTTATTTCTCTAAAAACAACGTACACATCCTTCTGCAGGACAGAATTTCCTAAAAGCACACAGCCAGTCTGAAACATATTGCCATAAACAGTGAAACAGCTTTAAATGTAGTTTAGTCCTATTAAAATCCAAATAGGATACTAAGCTGCTCCCAAGCACAATTCATTCATAAGCTTCCTTGTACAGTCTGTTGGCTATTTAGGAAGCTCTCTAGAGTTCTCTAGTGTTTCCATCTCCTATGTCTGCCCTCCATTTGTAAGACAAAAATCTTTATGTAATTTATAGTGTAACAGATAGCATAAACCAATGTATTCACATTTCAGCATAGGAGGCACTTAGCACAGGATAATGACTGTGCCACACTCACTAGTCTGAAACAGTGACTTCTCCCCTTGTGATTCTAGATCTTTTCAAAGGAAGGAATTGCATAGGTGGAGGCAAGATGGAATATACAAGACCCTAAAATGCTTACATCATCATACTAGAGCAACTCATTTATAGTGTCTAAGTTTTCATTTAGCCATATTTCCCTACCATTTTGCATAATGATTATTGCAAATGAGTAGCAGTTACACTGTTTTAATGTTCTTTATCAACACACTTTTCTACCATCAATTTAAAAAATCAACACAAAAAAAGCCCCAACAAAAACCTAAACACCACCACCACCCCAAAAAAAAATTAACCAGATGACTACCAAACAAGCCATGTTTACCTTTACCAAATAAGCCATGTTTACCTTTTCTAGAGTTAGAAACTCTAGTATGATTATTTACTGGGAGAGGTGTTTTTTTCCTGCAGTTGCTGGGATGCAAGAGACAGTGCTGACAGTTACAGGAAGATCTGTGAAAGAAGTGATGAAGCTGGATGACGATGAAACATTTTCCAAATTTTATCGCCATGTGGATTTCCCTTCCTCCTCAGTGCCTTTGGACCTTGATGAGGACTTCGATGCCATCTTTGATCCTTATGCACCAAAGTAAGAATTACTTTTTCCCCATTGTTTTGAATGCAGACACCAGGGCAGCGTTCAAAATGTTCAGCTCTAAGTCATCTTGTAGGTATCTTTGTACTGGGCACATCCATTTCTTCTGAAATCATGCTTCTGCCTGAACTGAGGAACTGATCCTGATTTCTTGTCATTAGATGATTCTGACTAGAAAAATAAACTGATGATTATAAACACTGCTTGTTTTTCAGGTTGACATCTTCTGTAGCAGAGCACAAACGTGCAGTTAGGCCTACACGCAGAGTCCAGTCCTCAAGAAACCCCTTGAAAATGCTGGCAGCAAGACAAGATATTCTTCATGAATATACTGAACAAAGACTGAATGTTGCCTTCATGGAGTCAAAGCGAATGAAAGTAGAAAAAAGTAAGCCAGCAGGATGATTTGTACAAGACACCATTACGCCTTTTTAATTAAAAACAAAACAAAAAACCCCAATGCAAAAACTGGAACTGAAGGAATGGAACATATTCTCTGAGTGGAAATAAATTGGTTGAGGTATAAGGTGGAATGTAGACTGTCTAGTAGGCCTGGAGAGAAGGGCATGTGTGACTTCCTCAGGGGAAGTACCTATAGCCACCTCCTGTACATAGGTTTAATTATTTATTTTTAGCACAGTCACCTTGTGGAGAGAGAGAGCCACGATGCCTGCAGGGTATGCAGGGTGAGGACAGGAGATCAAGGAAAGCAGATCCAACTTTGTCATGCTGGGGTGAGAGCTGGCAAGAATAGATGCACTTTTGTTCAGGTACACTGGCCTCAATTTTGGGTCCTAATTTTCTCTCAGAAACTGGGGTTAGCCTTCTTGACTCCTAACGATAAATTTCCATAAAGTTTCAGTGCTTTGTGGCAGGGCTTATACAAGGTGTTTTACTTGTGAAGTTGCTTTCTCCTGACAGTCAGATGTACAGCAAAGACATCATTGTAAAATTTATTTAAAGATTTGTGAAGCTACTCTTATATTTTGAGGTACAAGTTTTCCTTATTATATTTGAGTAAAGAAAGATCATCTTTAACTATTGACTGTATTGATGAAAACATTAATTATATATGTAATACTTTGTTGCCATCTCATGAGAAGGATTTCCCTGAGTTATAAATTCATAAAGTGTGTTGTCTTTGGTTGAGCAATAAACAAAAGTAGCCAAGAATTTGGGCTGTAAGTTTACAGTAAAACATGACTAAGACTCTGAAGTGTAAATGGGTGTTGCGTCACACTGTCTCAGCCAAATTTTAAGGGAATTACAGTTAATGAGCCTTGTCTCTGTGCTGTCTTTTGTTATTAATGACTTATAAGGCAGTGAAGATCTATACAGTACTTCACAAAACATTGGGTAGAATGTTTCCTAGCAAAGTTGGTATTTCTGTCAAATAGCATAATTCTGACACTGACAGTTTACTCTTGGATGATATCTAGAAATTTAGGTAATCCTAAACCCACAAATCTTTTGGGCTAGTAGTTAATCTGAGTTCAACCTGGCTTTGCTGTTGCTATGGAGAAGAAGAAAAACTGGAAGTAATGGGCAGAAATTATTTTCTTAATGCAACAACCAATTTTTAAATATAATTTTGTAATTTTTGTGTCTGTCTGTCTTTCCTCCAACTTCTTTTTATGTACAAGTGTCTACAAATTCAAATTTCTCAGAAGTAGCACTTGCTGGCCTGGCAAGCAAAGAGAACTTCAGCAACATTAGCCTGAGGAGTGTTAATCTAACAGAGCAAAACTCTAACAACAGTGCTGTGCCATACAAGAAGCTAATGCTCCTGCAAATTAAAGGTATGCTGGAACTGCTTTTACTTTCCCTAAATAATAGGCTGAATGTAACAAATGGGAGATGCTACCACATTTAGATGCTTAGCTTCTTCTAGATCTTCAGGTCAAGGTTTATGTCCAAAACCTGAAAAAATAAGTGATAATCGTGTAACAAGTTAAAACCTTACAAATAGGTTTGCTTTGAGCCACTGGTGTGTTGTTTCCCAAGGAGAAAACAGAATATTTCAGAAATTCTGGTTATCTCCTGTGGAAATTTTTTAACTGTTCTGTTCTTCCAGTGCTCAGTATAACTTGGAAGTGATGTGACTGTGTTCTTGCTCCACTTCCCCTTACAGTGCGTAATAACATACCTGATTCTGCAAATAGCTTGGTTTTGGAAAGCAGAATTCTTAAAATTCCTGAATTCTTGAAACTTTTTACTGCCTACAGAAATTGTGCCATAACTTCACTTAAGCAAATGTAAAAGCTTCTGGAATTTTGCTGCTGTCTGCCATTTACTTAACTCATTTCTTTCCAGAAGGACACACAGTTGTTAAAGCAAGGACAGGAAATAATAGAAATATTAGTTGATAGGAGACAACATTTATTTTGTTTCCTGTGAGTAAACTCTTTTTCCACGGTAGTAGTTTTTAATTATTCTTAAACAGTCTGTTTCCACATATTTTGCTTAATGTGTTGGGATTGTTTGTATTTGATTCAAAACAAATCAGATGGTGGCATTTGATAGTGGTAGTTGAAGGAATATAATATATAATTAGCTTTCTTTTCTCTGTAGGAAGAAGACATGTTCAAACAAGATTAGTTGAACCAAGAGCCTCATCACTGAACAGCGGAGACTGTTTCCTGTTGTTAACTCCACATTTATGTTTCTTGTGGGTAGGAGAGTTTGCAAATGTCATAGAAAAAGCAAAGGTCAGTACTATTTTATTATTTGTTTTTAGAGCCATTGCAGTATATGTCTCTGATGAAATTGAGCCTTGGTGCCAGTTCTCTCAAAAACTGGCATGTGACTTATAGTCCATGACAGGGAGATATGCAGGATTCCTGAAAATCTGTTTTAGGTCATGCACTGAATGAAAGCTGACATAGGAGTGTGTAGTTTGTGAAGCTGCAAGAGAAAAAAGGATATCCTCAGGATACAGATTGGACTCAAAAAAAAATAGTCTGAATTGCAGGATGTCCTTTTTATTCCCATGTCCACTGAGATCAGTCTTGCTTTAAGGCAAATGAAAGAATGAATGCATTTCTGTAACTTTTTTTTCTAGTGTCTGTTTATTTAGTGCAATAAATAATAACCATTTCTTCTGCTATTTGCTGTATTATATCTCATTTGCCTTCTCCCTGAGCAAGAATATTGCACAAATATTCCAAAGACTTAAGCAATCCTGTTCAGATAACTGTTAATCTCTTAGGCTTCAGAACTTGCAACTTTAATTCAGACAAAGAGGGAACTTGGCTGTAGAGCTTCTTATATACAGACTATAGAAGAAGGAATAAATACCCATACCCACGCAGCCAAAGACTTCTGGAAACTCCTTGGTGGACAGACAAATTACCAGTGTAAGCATTGTTATAGTTACAATATCTGATGCTCTATCACAATAAGATAGTAGAGTCAGTTCTCTTTAGTAAAGATAGCTGGATGTTAATTTTTGTGTTATTTTTGACAATCTTTTCCTGAAGCCGCTGGAAGTCCTGAAGAAGACGAAATGTATGAAGCCGCAATAATAGAAACAAATTGCATTTACCGCCTCGTAGAAGATAAACTCATTCCTGAGGATGACTACTGGGGAAAGGTGCCAAAATGTACCCTGCTCCAACCAAAAGAGGTATTGTGCCACTTACTGCTCCTGTGGTAAGTGCAGGAACATGCAACTGATGATGACTTTCAGTAACTGCAAATGCTTGTGGAGAGGATCACTGAAAATTGGGTTCTCTGTTTCTGAAAGGCTTCTGAACGCTTTGCTGTCTAGAGTGTGCTGCAGGTCTCAAGAAATTAGTTCATGTTATCTTTAAAGTAAAATACTATTTTAGGAAGTATAAATCTTTTTGTCTACAGTGGCTTATTCCAGAATCATGAAATGCAAAACAAGTAGCACTTTGGAAAAACAAAACAAAATAAAACCTGCTTTTATTTCTATGCCTAGCAGACTCTTCCTGTTCAAACAACCATTTCACCCATCTAAGTCAGAATGAGAGCAGGTTTCTAAAATGAAGACATGATGCATTTTCTTGAAAGTATTAAAGTCACTCCCCTTCTGCCTATGCTGTGCATTCTGTCTGCCTTCCCTGGCTGCAGGACAAGTCATAGGTCTAAATGTCAGAGAAAGCTGCTGAAACTGGACAGCAATCAGTCATGCAACAGAACCAGGTTTTTAGCAGTAAGAGCTCTCTGATCTGCTAGTGACTTTAGCCACCTAAAGATACACCTCACAGCATTCCCCTTACTTGCTTCCAGTCATCCTCAAAAATTGGACATCACAATGCAGACCGCTGCCCTGTCCTTACTTGCATTTAGTGCTACTTGTTAGTGTCACTGAAGGAACTCATATTTGGAGGAATTTCTGTTCAGCACAAGGAAACTGGAGGATCAGGGTATCACCTAACCTAATGGTAGGTTGATTTTTTTGTTGTTCGATTTTGGTTTTAGGTGCTGGTATTTGATTTTGGCAGTGAAGTATATGTGTGGCATGGAAAGGAAGTTACTTTAGCACAAAGAAAAGTGGCATTCCAGCTGGCAAAACACTTGTGGAATGGCACCTTTGACTACTCCAATTGTGATATAAATCCTCTGGACCCAGGAGAATGCAATCCTCTCATACCCAGGTATCGTGACTCAAATTTAGTCTCATTGCAGACACTTAGTTTTCTTTCCCTCTTCTCACAGTGTTTAATTTGATTCTGTATCTTTTGTTCCCTTGCACAGAAAGGGACAAGGACGCCCAGACTGGGCTGTATTTGGCAGACTCACAGAACATAATGAGACAATACTGTTCAAAGAAAAATTTCTTGATTGGACAGAACTGAAGAAACTCAATGAGAAGAATTCTAGTGAATCCCTTCACCAGAAGGTGCATATAATAAGCATGCTAGGTATTTCAAACTAGATGACCTAGTTGGGATGGCAGCCAGGGAAGTTTGTGTTCAGGGATCCAGAGCACTTTCTTTATTTTGAGGGCTTTGACCTAGGGGTTAGAACATCACTTCCTACAGCAAACCCACAGAGTTGTTTTATGTTATTATTATTTACATATTACATTATAATTATATTTGTGTGTATTACTTTTATATATTATATATAAATATATTAATTTATTATATATTATGTATTATTATTATTATTATTTATATATGAGCCAGGCAGCCCAATGAATACTGCTGAGGTGGCTTTGACAAGGCATCAAACAATGACAAGATATTAAAGTACTGAAGTATGCAGGAGTCAAAATGTTTGACTGGAACTGTGGGGCCAGAAGAAAAAAAAGCTGTGCTCAAAGAAATTTCTTCTCTCTGTTTTCTGGCAGGAAGAATCCAGATCTGACTCTAAACCATATGATGTCATGCTAATGGTAGCTGTGCCTCAAACAACTGTGGGCACAGTCTTGGATGGAATGAATATTGGCCGGGGCTATGGACTTGTAGAAGGAGAAGACGGGAGGCAGTTTGAAATTATCACTGCCTCTGTGGATGTCTGGCACATCCTGGAATTCGATTATAGTAGACTGCCTAAGCAAAGCATAGGGCAGTTCCATGAGGGAGACACTTATGTGGTGAAGTGGAAGTACATGGTGAGCACTACAGGTTAGTGAACAATTCCATTTCATCCTCCTGAAACATGCAGAAGTGCAGCTAAAACTCCTGCTATTAGTGGTGAGATCCAGACCTAGATTTCCATGGATATGAGACAGTTTGAAAGGTTAGGGATGCTAATTTAGCCTCCCTAGGTCATTAAAAAGTAAAGCTTTTTATTTTGTTTAAAAGAAAGCAGTAGAAAATAAAAAAGTTACAGTTATTTTTGATACACCAAATGTAATGCTGTCCATCTCTGCTTTTACCCAACATTGGTGGTGTACATGTTCTCAGGACAGCTCATTAAGCCAAATTATGCCCACAGCTTAACACCAAAATAACTAGGCAGCTGGACTAATGGCTGTGGTCTGAATGTATTGCAAGAGAGGTAGGCTTAGCAACAAGAAAAACCTTTGCTGGGTAGTGGAGATCAGTAACAATGACAGGAAAAGCCTTGCCAGCTCATTGCCCTTGCTGTCCCTTCTTCTGTTGCTGGAAACCCTTTGATCTGGATTTCAGGCTCAGCAGTGTTCCCACAAAGAGCCTGAGAGCAGCAGGTAAAGGCTGAGAACCAGTCAGCTCTGTAAACCCTCCCTTCTGGCACTAAGCTAAGAATAGGTGGCTTTTGTGGTAAGTTAAAGACAAATAGTCTAAAACTGATTGTTCCAAATAGCAGTATATTAAAATCAGTTGAAAGCAGCATTAACAGTTATACAGCTTCAGGCTTTTAGCCAAAAAAATGTAGGTAGGTCTTAGTGAGGATCGTTGAGGTCAGATACTGGCAAATCCAAGAAAAATACAAAAGCTTGTAAGTCTTGGGAGAAGTGGGTAACACTAGTACTGAACTGTAAACAGACTTCTAATCCAAATGGATGAAAACATATTCCATCACTCCAAAAGAGAATAAATTTTTATGTAGGAGGCAGTGCTTTTATGGGCTGAATGTACAGATAAGAATGAAACCCATAAATTTTAGAAGTGAGTAGTGGTTTGATTATTCCCAACTTGAAAAAAACAGGATGCTTTCTCCTAATTGTTTCAATTGGATGCTGCTCAGCACTGCTGGAATCAAGGCAGATGTTTTAATATTTTTTTAAAAATCTGTTTTAAAACTCTTGGGTTTTCTAAAACCTTTGATTTAATTATACCTGTTTATTCCCTATTCACTGGCAAGAGTAAAATATTCTGTAAGTGGTTGTGTTGTTGAATTTCACTTGCTGTAAACATTATTTGCTTATCATAACAACTAAATACTGATTGTTAAAAAAAAAAAAAGCAGCTGCTCTCCTGCAGCCAAAGAGCAGTGTGTAATGTGGAAAATGAGCCATAATGCACTCTTCTGGTAACATAACTGGACATGCCATTTCACATGCAAATTGGCTCAAGTGCTGTCAGTTATTTTTCTCCAGATAGTACCAGGTCTTTCTATGTCTCTTTCTCCAGCCAACACAGGCATCTCTGCCTGTGGGCTTACACCCACCTGAGGAGACAATGCCAGCTCTGCACAGGGACACGCTGGCTTGGAGACCTAATGTTCCTCCAATTGCACATTTTTTCTTTCCTGTTCTGGATGGGATAGTGCTGAGCTGGCAGATGAGATGAAACCATGTGCTGTTTAAACCTATGGCCAGAGTACTTTCTTCAGCATGTGCTCTCTGTTTTGCAGTTGGAAGCAGACAAAAAGGAGAGCAACAAGTACGGGCTATTGGAAAAGAGAAATGTGTGTATTTCTTTTGGCAAGGAAGGCACTCCACAGTGAGTGAGAAAGGAACATCAGCACTCATGACAGTGGAACTTGATGAAGAGAGAGGAGCACAGGTGAGCTTCCTAGGTGGCAGACCTGGTAAGCTTCGCCTGTCTGGGTAGCCGCTAACCGTAAACAGGAATGATCTTTTTTGCTTCCCCCCTTTCTGTAAACGTGTTCTTGCCATTACAAATAGACTTCAAAATTACTTTTGACATTATTCCAACTGCCAGAGACACGTAAGCTCCTTTATGGATTGTCATTCCCAAATCCTGCTTCTAAGGATATTTCTGGAAAAGGCTGAATGAGAAGGTGGTCTCTCCCTTCCCTCCAGGAATGAGTGAAGCACAGTTAGAGAGATTCATGCCTTCCTTTCATGTTCAGATAGCAGGACTGTCTTCCTAGCGCTGAGGAGAAGCACTTTCTGCAGGCCAAGGCAAAAAAAATACATTTGAAATTTTCAATTTACTTACTCTCTAATTACATATTAATTGCATTGTTTGCAGAGATTCTAGCCAATGCAGATGCAGCTAGTGTGAAGCTGAGAGGACAGGCTAGTTTGCTTTGTCTTTAGGCAGACTTGGGCTTTGCTGTGGCTTCACTGTTACCAGCATACAAGATGGGAGGTTTAAAGTTAGTTTCTGTACCTTGATCATGTTTTTAGTTTTTTAACAGCAGCATAGAAATGACAAGCAAGACAGGAGTTCATAGAGGAGAAATACAAGGGCCCTTGATAAAGAATGTGAGAGTCTCTGCAATATAGCTGATTTAGGAATTGGCCATATCAGTTTGGTACTCCAAATGAAATGTTTAGCAAGCAAAGAACATGCATGTTATCATAGAAACCAGTTTTACAGCAAATTTTGAACATACTTCAGTTCCTATGTTATCTCCATATTGGTTTCAATGAGCATCAGTCAAGGTGGACAGGTTCTGTAAAAATTCGTAAAACTCAAAGAATGGTTAGTTTAAACCAATTTAAATTAAAGTTCATTTGGTATTCCATTATCCTCTGAAACTCAATTGTTGGATTCCAGCTAGAGGTTTCTTTTGGTATCCAGGTCACATATGGAACCCATTGCATGCTGATATATGGTAATTTAAACAATAGTCAGCAGTTGTAAAGTAGAAGGAAAGCCATCTTTGTGGGTGGCCATAACTATATAATTTTTAATAATCCATAGAGACCAGTTTTCCTGAGTCTGTATACTTGCCTTATTTTTTTAATGAAGAGTGGTGCTTTCAATTTCCAGGTACAAGTGCTTCAAGGGAAAGAACCACCCTGCTTCTTGCAGTGTTTCCAAGGAGGGATGATTGTGCATGCTGGAAGAAGGGAAGAGGAAGAAGAAAATGCACAAAGTAAATTACTGTTAGTTAAGAGTTTCTGCCCCAAAATCCTTTTTTAGCTGTTGTGGAGGGCTTTGTATTCAGTCTCAACTACCATATTCTGTAGAAAGGAAAAATGAATGCCATGAAGCTCTTGAGATAGCTTTGCAATGCTTTGTTTCAAGGTAGTCTTTTTCTTCTTTGAGCATAAAATGGATTTTGTCACCCTAGAGCATGCTGACTTGATTGTATTGATGCACATATAAATCATTTTAGTTTGGTTTTACTTAAGCCAAGTGCCCATTTGCTTTAAAGTATGTTCTTTCCTACACAGTCTGGGGAAGGAAAGTGTTTTTATGAGCAGTTCTTCTGCTCCAAAGAAAGCTCTAAGCTTTTATTACCCAATCACTGCTTTTTGTAACATATTTCTTGAATGTGGTAGTTGAGGTAGGAGAATTTCAATGGAAGTGTAGCTTGGAGATGTTCCAGTTTTCACTTGACTGTGACCTTATGTTCCTATGGTGCAGAGGGGAAGAGGAGCTGAATAGGAGAAATACTGTGTTTGTTTCCCTTCTTCATGACATGAAAGAGCAGAACTTGACTCTTCTCCTGTTAAGCTCTTCAGCTCTCAATACTTGTACTCCTGTAGCAAGATTTCAGAAGGCATCTTTTCTGCACAGGGTTTCTCAAGTAGTGTTAGCCAAACCTGGTGCTTAGCTAGTTTATTCTGTGACAACGTAGGCATGCAGTAGGTGAAATTCATCCAGTATGAGAAGAGCTGTTCCATAGCAGAGGTTTTGAATTTTCAGTCCCATGTGATTTTATAATAGTGCTGCACTGTTCTTGTCTGCTCCAGGTGATTGGAGGCTTTATTGCGTGCGAGGAGAAGTTCCCAGTGAAGGAAACTTACTTGAAGTAGCGTGTCACTGCAGCAGCCTGCGTTCCAGGACATCCATGATTGTCCTCAATATCAACAAAGCTCTTATCTACCTGTGGCATGGCTGCAAAGCACAGTCCCACACCAAGGATGTAGGAAGAACAGCAGCCAATAAAATAAAAGAACAGTGAGTGTCTGACCTGTATTTTGGGCATTATATAGACTACCAATTTACTTAAAATAGTCTGACTCAAAGAAAATTTGAAATAAACAAAGCTGTCCTCTGTGTACAAATGCAGCATGTGCATGCTTGGTGAGGAGGAGGAGTGAAGGTTGGTTGGTTTGGAAGAGTGGAGAAAACTCACGTTCTATAATTGCTTTCACTAGAGGTCAAATGCATTTATTAATAGACTCACAGAATGGTTTGAATTGGAAGGGACCTTAAAGTTCATCTAACTCCAACCCCCCTGCCATGGGCAGAGATGCCTTCCACTAGACCAGGTTGCTCAAAGCCCCATCCAACCTGGCCTTGAACACTTCCTACTGTACTAATTACAGTTTAAAAAAAAGCTGTTTTCCATTTGGAGTGAGAGGCTAAACATCTGAATAGCAAATTAAATTACGTTTGATAGGAGGATTAGAATCCAGCCTTGTGAATAAGGAAGAGGAAATTAATTTGGGAAAGCTTGCAAGGAGGGCAGCAGCAGTTACAAAAGCAGGCAGTGAGAATCTCTACTGAGAACTCATGCGAGTATCTCCTGCGCTCTGGGAATGGGATCCAAATGCTTTGAGAATAGCTGTTGGAATTCCCTGTCTTGTTTTTTGATAATTTTTCAAAGTGCCTGCGTTGACATGAGGTACGCAACAAGCCTATAGGGTACTTTTGGGTTCCACTAATGCAAGTGGCCAGCAGGTTTGTGATAGCTGTGTTTAGGGCAGGAGCACTGAGTTCACTCTCTCTCTTTGTGTTTTGTAGGTGTCCGCTGGAGGCAGGGCTGCACAGCAGCAGCAAGGTGACAATTCATGAATGTGATGAAGGGTCAGAGCCCTTGGGATTCTGGGACGCATTGGGGAGGAGAGATCGGAAGGCCTATGACTGCATGTTGCAAGGTAGACTTGCCTTCCTGCATTTGGCACTCACATTTTACTTTACTGGTCTACGTGTTGTCAGATTTAATATAAAGTTTTTGAAGAACTTCTTGGTAGTTGAATTGATCCCCTCAGAGAAATGCTTCCAAAAATCTTACTGAGTTAAGTAATACTTAAGAATAGAAGGAAAGTGCTGGAAAACCAAGTGTTTCATTTTGTTCTCCCCCGCTTCTGCTGCCCCTCTGTATTCAGGCAGCACAGAGCAATAGTTAACACTGTTACCAATATATTTTGCTTCTCTTCTGAAGGGATTTAGGAGGCAGTTCTGCACACATTTCTGTCCAGCCTTTGCTTTGTAACTGCCAACAAAGGTAGCAGGGGAATTGATTTACCAAGTGGAAAATCTGTCAGCTAACTCTGAGATGGGCTTGCTTCACTTAATCTGCAAAACAGCCGGTTATGAAGTGGCTGATGGTAACTAACCAGGATAAGATTCAGACTGATGGCAGCCAGCCGCTCAGCTCAACTTCTTCACAGCTGTTGCTAGTCCCTCAAGACATCTGGTTGTCTCTCCTGATTTTTCAAAACTCAGAAAATTTACAGCTACTTTAAAAGTTTATTTGTTAGTTTTTACAGTTAACTCTGACACTTGCTGTTGTGACTCGTCTTAATTTTTGTTATTCAAAGATCCTGGAAAGTTTAATTTCACGCCCCGCCTGTTCAGCCTCAGTAGTTCATCAGGAGAATTCTCAGCCACTGAGTATGTTTACCCTTCAAGAGACCCTGCTGTCATCAATTCCATGCCATTCTTGCAAGAGGATCTTTACACTGCCCCACAGCCAGGTATGTGCTTTAAAATACTCAAGTAACAAGAAAACAGATGACTGTGTCCTGCATCAGGCAGTGTTTCAGTAATTGTAAGCACTTTGAACTTGATTTATCACAGGAAAATGTGTGCATGTGATGCTTATACAGTATTAAGCAATAACAGTAATTTTTCCATGATAAAGATGGTGAGAAATAATCAAGCGTGTATGTATCCCAGAAGCTTGCTGTAAAAATACATTGTTTATATCAGAGAATCAAAAGCCAGCTGAAGTTTAGCTGGATGATTAACAAAAAGGATTGGTAAACTGTTAAATTATCTTGTTGTGATGCTGACAAGCTATATATAAGACTGGGGTTGTTTAGGGGATTACAAGAACTAGTAAGTGGCTGATGACGGATTTGTTGTTTTCTGACTGTGCAGCACTCTTCCTTGTTGACAATCACCATGAAGTCTACCTGTGGCAAGGCTGGTGGCCTGTGGAAAACAAAATCACTGGATCAGCTCGAATCAGGTGGGCTACAGACAGGAAATGCGCCATGGAGACGGTGCTCCGGTACTGCAAAGGTAACAGAGTGCTGTGCCTGACTGCTCTGAGTGTGTCATACCTGTCCGTGCCTTGCTCTCCTGAGCTGAAAGGTGCTCCCCCTATGTTATCAATAAACATCAGTTTATTTGAAGACACATTCTCCACTCTTTTTTAGCAAACCATTTATCTAGTAACAGCATTGTTCCCAAATTGCCAAGATACTCTGCTGACTCAACTCTCAGTGGAAAGGCTTTATTTATTGTGTTACACCTCAGAATCACAAGTTAACAGTTTAAACATTCTCACTTAAGCCTCCAAGCTGAAGCTTAGTTGGTTGCTGGCAGGATACTTCTGCTGAGCATACCAGAAGATTTCATTTACCTGAATTTGGCTAATTTCAGACCATCACACTCTGCTTACCCTATTCTAAGTCTGTTTTTGTAAGATAAGAAAGGCATTGGGTTAGAAGTAGCTGTTGGGGATTTTCAGCATATATGTTTTAATCCTTGCAGTCAGATGTGGTAGAAGGCAGGTGTAAGAATACTGAAAAACATGTGAAAAGGTCCCATACCAATTAAAAAAAAAGTCCTGGAAAATTTATTCTTTCTGCCTTAAACTGTTTCAGCTTTTCAGGAAAAAATTAAATACTCTTAGGAGGTAGCTTTGGATAGTGGGTGCGATTGCAAAATATTGTACTGTTTGTAATTTCTCTCTCTTTTTTTTTTTTTTTTATTTTGACTGTTTTTAGGAAAAAATGTAAAGAAGCCCCCAAAATCCTATCTAATTCATGCCGGCCTAGAGCCTCTGACGTTCACTAATATGTTCCCAAGTTGGGAGCACAGGGAAGACATTGCAGAGATCACAGAAATGGTAAATCTTTTCATTGCATAGACTGTTTCCTATTGCTAGTAACTGTGTCTTGTGTTGTCAGTAACACTGATTATTTGTGCTGTCAGGCCCTAAGATGCAGAGGATAAACTTAGAAAGCACAGTTTAGGAGTCTGCACAGGAAGAAAAAACCACCACCACAGCTAAATTCTGACTGGGAATATATATATCAGAGGCATTCCTGTTCCTTTTTTTCATGTAACTTCTCACAGTTTGTTTTTTCTTGTTAAAAACAGGAGGAGAGTGTTATCTGAATCATCTCTTAGAAAGAGATGTGCTAGAGTTTGAGCTTAACAGAATAGCTGTTTCAGTCATGCAGCAATGTGCAGTTCTGGTCTGGTGTCCAGATTCGAAGTGCAGGGGAGCAAAACACCTCTCAAAGGATCAGCTGGCTCCAAGGGCTTTGTTACTAACTTCCTCAGCTGGGATGCAGAGTCACAGCCAAATCACATGTGGCTGCTTTAAAAGCTTTCAGTCAAGGGGCGTCTCAACACAAATGAGATCTCCTGTTTTGTAAGTCTTCTGCAGCCATCCTTAGTAGAAAATGCTGGCTTCGTGACTAAACACAGATTTCAGCCTTACACTGAGATTCTGGGAGTACAGGATGTCTTTCTGCTAAGTGCAGACCTGTTTTTAGCTGTGAAATTGTTGCAGGGCAGGGCTGTTGGCCTGTGTGCACACCTGGACGTACAGCTTTGTGCTCAGGCAGGGCAGGTTATCCCGTGCCATCTGCAGATGGCCATGGGCACAGATGATGGTTTCAGAATTGTGATCCTGTTCCCTGTTTTCCTTTTCTCCTTCCAGGATGCCGAAGTTTCTAATCAGATAATACTTGTAGAGGATGTGCTGGCCAAGCTGTGTAAAACAGTGTATCCATTAGCAGATCTCTTAGCTAGGCCACTGCCTGAGGGAGTTGATCCACTGAAGCTTGAAATTTACCTTTCAGATGAGGACTTTGAGGTAAGGAGAGAAGAGGTGCACTGTTACTCTGTGCATCTGTGTCTAACCATGCAGGGAAGTCATTTGCTGGTCGTGCTACTTAATCAGTTGTTTTTGCTAATAGCACATCCTCTCATTTTAAATGCAGGTTGCTTTAGAGATGACAAGAGAGGAGTACAATGCACTGCCATCTTGGAAGCAGGTTAACCTGAAGAAGGCAAAAGGACTTTTCTAAGCTGTGTTTATGGGAGTGAGCACTAAAGGGGTGTTCACTCTCACTTTCTATGTCCTTTAGAAGAATTGTACCCTACATTTACAGAACAAATAAAAATAATCTGAAGTTATTAGTGACTACCTATCTGGAGGTGTGTTATATGATAAAAGGCCAAGAGAACTCTTTGAAAATGGAATTAAATTTTGACTCTTAAAGGCAGTGTGTTTAAGCTCCATTCTCCTATGCACTTAAACAGTAGTTTCTTGAGCTACTGCTGCAGGTGTCCTTTGGCTATATACAATACTTGCCATTTTTGTTTTTAAAGAAGTTCTCTTTGTAAAGTGTTATTTTGTTAGTTTGTGGATTACAAAGAATTTATATTTATATAAACACATAGAACAAGTATGTATTTAACAATGCGATATATATTCACTTTCAAGACTTTCATGTCAAAACTACGGAAAAGTAGCTGGATGGCAGTTGCTTGTACCGAATTAGCTATACCACCAATATGTATCTCCTTCGCATTCTGAAGTTTCTCTTTGCAATAGTTAATGAATTGTTCTCAGTGCTGCTTCAGGTGCTAAACCGAACAAAGCGTTTGTATTTATAGCATGGATTTCTTGAGAAACTATGCGAATCAACCTTTATACTTTATTATCCAAAAATGTATAGTGCCTTGTTTTTTGTGTACAGTTTATATACAAAAAAAAAAAAGATTGGTCTGCATTTTGAAGATGGCTTAGAACGGTCTCCTATGTTACTTTTATAATAGTAGAAATAAAAACATCTCAGTTTCTAATACTTGTTGTAAACATTAAACATGTCTTTTGTGATATAAGAACCGAAAGTAAAAGCTTCTTAATAAACTCGTAGCGATGCTCCGACTTGTCATTAATTTGTACTGTAATCTGTACTAAGTCATTGGAACCTTCCATAACATGGTATTTTCTCAAAATATTTTAACCTTAAATGTCTGTGGGTATTGTACAGAGTTATGATTTGAGAAGCAGATAATGTAGAAAATAATCAATGTATGAGATAAAATTACGTTGGGCAACACTTTAATGCTGAATGTTGGAACTGTCACACAACTCCTGTATCCTTTGGGTTTCCCTGTTTTATATATGAAAACAAAATTATTATGCTGGTTTTCAAAATTTGAAAAAATCTTTTCAACCTTTGTGCAATTGGGAGTAAAATTTGAACTGAAAATAAGCATTGTGTCCATTTTTTCAATAAGCACTGAAGTCAAAGTTGTTTTTACTCAGTTAATTAGGACATTGAATAGAATCATTGAGTAAGTATTTGCTATTGTTTGAAATGTTTTTCAGGCGTTTGGCATTTCTATAATAAGTTGTGTGGTTCTCCTCTGGTAGCCTAGTGGGTTTCACATTTTCATTCCTGGCTGCATAGCTTTCCTTCTGCCTTGCAGCCATTCAGAGCTGCTCCTGGCTTGGGGTGGTGCCTGTCGCTGCTCTTGTCATTCTCCTAGGCCAAGGGACTTGAAGTGGGATTTTTGAATGTGTGAGGTGTGGATTTCTGCAAGATCTGCAGTAAGTATTGCTCCACAGTTAAAGTGAATCTTGTTTTGACAGATGGGTTGGTAAGTTGTAATCAAGCCTTTAAGTAAATGAATTAAAAATTTAGAAGTATGCAAGGTGAGTTTTGAGCACGGGAGTATTTCCTTTCGTGTACTGGTTTCTGTTCAGAACTGAAATGGAAAAAAACAAGAAAATGTTAGGAACGCTATTCAGAACCACAATGCTTCTTACATAGACTCCAGCAAAAAGCTGTTTAGATGCCAGTTCCTCAGAGGCCCTCAGCTGCCTTCTGCATGGGATGCACTGTTAGTTTGAAAAAGCGGGGCTTTATAGTGACAAGTTTATTCTTCAAGCACTGAGAGGTTTCCAACGTCACTGCTATATTCATCTAAGTATTTTTGCACCCATATATTTTCCTCTTTCACCCTCTCTGGTGATAAAATCAAGCAGGAATTAGGTTTTGATTATTCATGTTCAGTCTGTACCATGAGGGTTGCAGGTTCTTCTGTTTTGATTTTTCTCTCCAACAGAGAGCTGATTTGCATCGCATGATTGACCTTGTTTTTCCCTCTGGCAGGGTGGTATCATTTGCTTTTGTTTCTTGAAAACATTGTCAGTCCTTCAAGTGCTGCTGAAGGGCAACATTCACCCACCTCTAAAGCCTTTAGAATCTCAGCTGAAAGACAAGAAGAGCTGGCAAGGAGGCTGCAGCCAGTGAAACAATTTGCTGTTGTCAGATCTCAGAGTTTCTGTAAATTTTACACAATTTTGTATCTAATGGCCCAGTTCCATGAACCAGGACACAGAACCTAACTGTCTACTTGGGTGCTTTTCTCATAACACTGCCTAGGAAAGCTTTAAGGTTTTGCAGAAAATATTTTATTATCCATTATATACTTGTTACTTATCAACATGCTTTCCTGAAATGTGAAGCTGACAACAGAAAGCAAGTCAGTGTAAGGCCTTAGATAGACCTGTAGGTTACACTTCAGTTTTTTGCTACCTTCCGTCTCCACTATAGGGATGCCATTTATGGTTGGAAATTACCAAGGGCCATTAAAATATTCTTGAACTGGTTTTAGAGTCCTGCACAGGAAATAGAGCTGAAACATTTCTTGTTTGGACAGGGGGAGAGGGTTAGTTTGGTCACTTGCCTGGGTTACCTATTCTCTGCTTGTTTCAAATAGACACCCAGGAACTCTATGTCTAGACAAAGTTTCTGGTGTAGGGAGTCTGCACATGAAGAAGGTAGTACCTTGAACATGGCATTCTGTGTTTTCTGTCAATCCCATAGCTTTCAGGCATTGAGCCATGATTATTATCTCCTATGCTTTTAAACTGCCCCATCCTGACTCTTAAAAGTATTGTTCTTTGATTACACAGTTATTCCTGCACACATAAGAATTTGTTAGCAGTGAAATGGGCTGGAAACATGAATACATTAGTATGCCAAAACAGCAAATAAAACATTATGCCTGAAAAATCTGCTTCAGCCAGAAGAGGAGGGAAAATGGGAGGTAGGTAAAAGGAGAAAAAAACAAAACCAACCTTTAATCATTTGCGAGAACTTTCTTCTGTCCACCACTGTCCCACCAGTCTGCCAAACAGGTACCTAGCTGGGGAGGAGTCGTGGACCCATGTGCAGAATTGGTGAAAGCTGATTCTGAGCTTCTCTAAAAGCCTGTGGTGCTTTTGTGGAACGGGGCAGTGGCAGGTTGCTGTGGTGAGTCCCAGTGTTTGCACAGTCCTGCTAGGATAGAGGTTTTGGCTGGTGGGACAGGCTCCCCACAGGAGTCAGCCCTGCTTGGCTGCACTATGGGGAAGAATAGTTTGACCAGTCTCTGCTTCTAACTCCCAGTCAATGTTTCCCTTTTGGATCAAGTAGTAGATGAGGAGAAATAGCTCAATAATATTCTCCAAAGTGCTTGCTTTCCACTGAGGCCCCAGTTTACCTGATGCATTCACCCAGTATGATGCTGGTAGCTGACAGCTGATGCTGCAGGGAATTCCCCTTTGGGCACAGGGTAGGGATTGTGCTCAGCCAGTCAGTACTGGCTCTGGGGACAGTTTCCTTCTCACAGGGCAGCAGCATGGGGTTGACCATAAAAGCCTGAGATGCTGCCCCAGGTAGATGAACACTTTTAACTTTCCTCCTGAGATTGGATTGGTGAATTGATGGGGATGAAGGGATTTGGGGTGTGGTGCTTCAAATGCCAGGTTCATTTTCCCTCCTCTGCTCTCATATGTGTATGCCCTCTAAAATTAATGCTGTTTTGTGTTGTTTTCATGCAATTTGATTGGTGGAGTAAGAGGAGCACCTGGAAGAACAGCTAATCCGAGAGTAACAGCTAATTGTAACTCCTGCTGCTGTCGAGGTGAAGGTAGTAGCTAAAACTGCTTAAAGAACAGCCTAGAGAGTCAATGCAGTTTCCTCATTCATACTGGCTCTGTGGATAAGTTTTGTTGAAACCTGTGACTGTGGGATAGTGCTGTCACATTGTTAGCTTTCCTCTATCTTAATTCAACTATCCCGCCCCTATAATAATAATAAAATATTTTAATAATGTTTTTTCCTTCATACTAAGTTCTCTGTGTGTTGTACTTCTTGCTAGCAGTATTTTTCTGGGCACTGACTTCTGAACTTGGAGGTGAACAAGTGCAAAACCTGTCCATGGACAAAGGCACAGCCCAAATAACCAAGTGGTAAGTACAACCAACCTCAGAAGAAAAGGGATGAAGCCACTTCTTTTGTGACTCACAGGTGGTCTTAAACTCTGTTTGGCAGCCCCAAGATCTGCTCTGTATCAAGAATGTTTCGTGTGGGATTTTCCAGTTTGTGAGGCTCGGGGGTAGATGTGGGGAATGCACAGCCATATGGCAGGATTTCACCCGCCATTCAGCTGGCAGCCCTTTCTCATGGGTAGGACAGTCCTCTTCCACATGTCTCTGTGCTCTGGGGTCACCGAGAGCAGTGTGGGCTGGGAGCCAGTCATGTGGGGACTATTCCAAGAGCTGGAAAGCTACTGAAGAAGCAACCCCAACCAGCCCATAATGCTGCATGCTCTAGAGCTGAAGCTAAGTAAATCACCTCTGTTTGTGCTTCTCCTAAAGTGCAGCATATTTCAGAGGAATGGTGAAAAAGAGGGGGCACCATACACTGTGCACACCGTCATCTTTCCTGCAGCTGGGATACTTTGTCTTTGGGTGCTCCCTGCCCTTTATTCCTTAGAGAATTCATGCGGTGTGCCCAAGTGCCAAGGCAGCAGGCACATGAGATCAGCAGCAGGGACTGCATCTTCACATTTTCCTGTCACATCTTGTGCTCTTCACAAAGATGTAAAACCTGAGGGGCAAAGATGTCCCCATCTTGTTACTTCAGCCACAGTCATAAGGGCAGCCCCATGACACATCCACATGCAGTCCTGATCCACTGACCGTTGCCCTCTTGGCAACAGAGTGCCACTTTTATAAAGCTTTTTAAATCACTTCTGCTCTGTGTAGCCTCTTGGACTAGCAGATAATGTATTTTCACAGCAAGGACCAAATTTCTGGGCAAATTTCTTATATTCCATTGCTAAAAGATATGGTATTTATGTTAAAGAAACAGATTCATTTTCTGCTCTTTCATCACAGTAAGGAACTGGGGTATGTGAAGAAAACTCTCCCTATTCAAACAGAAGATAGTCAGTTGTAGAGATTCATGGTACTGATGGTGCACCTGAGGTCCTTGGCTCTGCTACGTGTCTGCACACACACACAGTCCAGGCCCTGTGCTGGCAAACCCTTGCAGCTGTGCATTTCTACACTTCTGGCTCTACCAAGACAGACAAGCTGGAAGGGGCCTTGAGGGGCTGCCTGCACCACAGCTGCAAATGTTACCTAAACCACCCCAAACTTCTGCTCTCTCCTCTGCAGGGACCTGCCCGTGGAATTACCAAGTTACTGAACCAGAGAAAAGTCCTAGAGTGCATGCACTGCTGAAAGAGCAAGGGAAGTCAGGCAAAAGCAATCTGCAGTGACCCCATTTGCTATTTCACTAGCTGATACCTCTTCAGCTTCAATTTTACACTCCCCTATCTCCCTCTGCAGCCTGTGTGTTCCAGGCTGTGCTAACCAGCACATTCATTTTCCAGTGGCAATTGCTGAGCCACTTGTGCTTGGTAGCAGAACACTGATATTTAATTCCTTTAATTTAGAATTGTGCTGTACAAACTGTTAACTGTTTGCACGTGTGACTATTAATTGTCTTTATGCAGCCAGTAAACATATCATAACCTCAATACAATCACTACTCTTGCTCATGGCAACTGCCTGTGAGGAAAGGCACCTGCTTCCTACTCCCAAAATTGGATGCTGTATATAATAATGTTGTTGAAGTGGTAACACTTCATTATTAGTGCCTCTGTTTTCTCACTCTATACTTTTTTAAGTGGTCATGACTTATAGACAGAAAAGTAATTGATTTGGCTTGGTTTATCTACAGGAGCCCAGGCAATATTTTATCGTTTCACTTCTAAAGCTATTTTTGAACGTAAATCATTTATGTAAGTCATTTCCAAGTAAAATCTCTGCTAGTTCTAATGCTTTTCCTTTTTCCAACTCTGACTGCTACCCTCGTTTCACTGAAGTTTTACAATTTAAATACGTGAGTGTTTTTTAAACAATTCTAACTTTTCTATTTGAGGAATATGATTGCTGTTACCTTACTGCACAGTTCTAGGGGACTTATTTCCCCCTACACCCCACCCCACTACCACCACCCGAGTTCTTTCCAAGTGGTTTATTGGTAATCTGGGAAATATGATTCTCTATTTCAGAAATTATTTTCAAAATTTGGCTGCAAACCGGAAGCAGAACCACACTGCACTGCACCAGTGCAATAAATACTAAGGAAGGTTGAACATTTCACAAAAGGAAAAGTACCAGAAATAGTTCAAGGTTTTGACTTTATCCAGAAGCCTCTGGTTTACTTTACTACTAAAATTTCCAGCAAAACAGACTTAATTTTTGCAATGCTTTTTTTTTAGATGGAGCCATGCATTCTGCCAAAACATGGCTGCTGGGTGAGCAAAGACTTCCAAGACAGTCTCTGCAGTAACAGATGCAGGACTGAAGGCTGTTAGTGACATGAAGCATAGAAGGTCCAACCAAAATTACACAGGGCAGCAACAGAAATGAATTTTGAAAATCCTGAGTCTGAGCAACAGAGGGACAAGTTGGAGCCCTTCACGAATGATCTGTGAAGATGAGATTCTCTGGAACCACCACTGGTCTTGGTACCAGTTTGGACAGATGCCACTGTAGAAGATCTACAGTTTGTCTAAAATATATGCAACAACTCCCTAAGGTGAGGTTTATGAAGAGCCCATATTGGTTGGACAAATAAGACACCACCTGCCCCAATGCACCTCACTTGTTGATGTTCAGGCACCGTAAGACCAAGTGCTAAAAGAATATGTGGTTTTGTATTTTGAGGATCTTACCACATCTGCCTCATTTCTGATGACACAGAGGAGGCAGTGGTCTGTGAGAGCCTGGTAGCAGCAGATTTGCTTCTATGTTCTATCTCTAGAATGAGATGGTCCTTATCAAACACAACCAAGTGTGGAAGTGGAGCTTCTGGAAGCACAAGTGCATGTGGCACTGACCTGTCACAGGAGGGATCTCTTACAGGTTGGTTCTTTCTGAAGCCCTCCCCTTTTTTAGCCAAACTCTTCCAGAAGAGTTAGAAAACCTTTAAAGCAGCATTTTCCAAAGAAGGGACGTGTGTGGGAAAGCAGACAAAGCCGAGGAAAGGCTGGTAGAGGATGTATGCTAATGAAGAAACTGTTCTGGTAGATGGGATAATGATTGAGCCTTCTTAGGAGGGAAGAGAAATGAGGAAAAACCATTGGAAAAGTGCCAGAACAGAGTGATTAAAAGTCCCTTCATTTTATATTACAAAGTGGCTGAAGGCTGCCAGCCTTGTTTGAATTTAATGGGAGCTTCTCCTTGTCCCATGTTCATGCTGCACCACATGAGTCACGGCCGTCGGATCTTGCGAGGGCAGATGCCTGGGGAGATGAGCGGCTGCTGCACTACACACAGCCTACACGCTGTGCCTCCTGTGCTCCTCCCGTAACGCAGGTAGACGGGCAGGGCGCTGCGCCGCTGCCCCGTTCCCACCTCCGCTCACTCCGGGCTGCCTGGTGCCTGCGTGCCGTGAGAGCACCATCCCCGTCGAGGCTCACCCCCTCCTCTGGCCGAACCTGAGCTGGAAGCAGGTTGTTGTGTTGCTGCGGGACACTTCACCCGGTGCCCCCCATCCGGCCAGGCGTTTACAAGCGCCGGTGCAGGGCTCGGGCACGGACACGCAGCCTCCCGCTCCTCGGGCGGACCGAGCGCCTCTCGCCGCAGCGCGGGGGGTCCGTGCGGCAGGGCTGAGCAGCCGCTGGCTCGGGCTGTGCGCTGCCGGCCGCCCTTTCCCCTCATGCCGCCCCACGGGCCCTGAAAACAACTTCTGGGCCGGCGTTAACCCCCGCGGGCCGCCTCAGCTCGGCCTCAGCTCTCCCTTTCTCCTTCTTTTCTCCCGTCCCTCCCGGGAGCCGCCGCCATGTGGCCCCGCGGCCAGCAGGGGGCGCCGCGCCGCCGCCCGCGGGCCCGGGCTGCCCTCACTGTGCGCGGCAGCGTCCGGCACACCGGCCATCGCCACACGGCCCCGGCGAGCTTGGTGTGGCCAGCCCCGCCACAGCGGCCATCGCCACACGGCTCCGGCCTTCGCCACACGGCCCCGGCGAGCTTGGTGTGGCCAGCCCCGCCACACCGGCCATCGCCACGCGGCCCCGGTGAGCTTGGTGTGACCAGCCCCAGTCACCGCTCTGGCCTGCGGCACAAACAGGGCCTGCCGGCTGCCACTGCCTTCCCAAAGGCGCCTTCTGCCGTACCAGCTCACGGCTGCGTGCACTGGGCTCCGTGCCTGGCTCGACCCCAGGCCGGCGGGGTGGCAGAGCGATCCCACAGCCCGACCCTGGCCGCCGTGTTACCCGGGCGCTGCACTACCAAAGGGCATTGCCCCGCTGCACGAACCCCTCACCAAATGCCTTTAGCAGCCGCATTGCGCCCCTGACATCCCACCGGAGTGTCAGACCTGCCCTGACCCAACCTTCTCCCCATGCAGGCGTATCGAGCCTGGGGAGGAGAGCTGTGGTTGGCATGAACCACTTTCCTCCATCCAGAAGCACGTGAAAAGGGCAAAACTGTACTTTGGACGTGAGAACTGTAGTGGCTCCTTGGGGACCATGGCACAAGGCACAAAGGAGAAGGAAGAGGACTGAGTCCAGGCTGTCACCGGCACTTCAGCAGGGGCAGTTTTTGGGCTGAGCATTTTCCCTGACAGCTGGTTATCTGGTAGCTGGTCTAAGCAAGCCAGTGCTGAGGTTCTATTTCATGTGGCAGCTCTGGGAATGACTTCCTGGCACACCCAGGGTTTTGTGGCATTCCTTTCTCCGGTGCAAGTGTGGCGAGCATAGCTACTCTTTCCCTCTCCTTTAGGACTCAGTCGTTTGGGCCAACCAGGCTGCGGCTGTGCACATCCCAAATGCCAGGTGCTAGGGAATTTGTGATGGCTATGTGTCAGTAAGAAAGATCCACACTGCCCACCTCCAGCTCCACCAACTACAAACCCACACACACTTCTAGTGGTTCTTCCCTATTCCAGCAAAATAGTTGGCACATTTACTAAAGGAGCAGCAGCTTGCAGCTGGCACAGATCAGCCATGACTCGCAGATCAGCCATGACTCGCTGGCCTCTGTGGCTTCACTTTGAACTCGCTCACTTGTTGCCTCTTCCTTCCCCCCGTTTCCTCACAGAGCCGCACAAAGAGAGCTGGCAGGGCCCCCCACCACCCCAGCGGGCACCGCTCACCTTGCCAAGCAGGGCCCCCTCCGTGCCCCCTTCCTGCTGTCCCCCCCAGCTGCTTTGCCCCCATCACCATTGTATTCACTTGCCTTTAAAATTGGCAGGAGACATCAGCTATGCTCAGATGATGAAAAGAGAGGGAGAAGCACCTGCTCATGTTTGAGGCTTGGGTTTAGAGCTGTGCTTGTGCTGAATACATACACCCTTATTTGGGTACTCAGATGCAGAAGAGTTGGAGGGGGGCTTTTATTCAGCTGCTGAAATATTCAGCCAGATCACAGTGCAGCAGTTTGCAGAGAAACCACCTCTCTCATCCTCACACCACCACCCCCAACTCCAAAAAACTCTATTATTTTAAGCACTTTATGTGCTGAATACTCAAGTGTTTTTTACCTTACAATGGGAACGCTGTTAGGATGGGCTGAATGGACTAACCAACAGCAGCCTTCTTGCCCCACTACACAGTGACAGTGAGTGTTAGTTACCTGCATACATCATGTCTCTTGAAAGCATTTTGGGACCTCACAATTTCAACCTGTAAGACACATTTGGATACCTTGGAGGAGTCAGGCAGTCTCTAATATCAAGCAAGAAGAAAAGGACATTTTTCCAAGGCATGGGAACTAATAGAGTGAGGGTGAACTACTTGTGACAGATGGTTGTCGGCAGTTTCCTTGCTCACTTCCAAAGCATAGATACGAATGAGTGGCCAAAATGAGCTTGGGCTTTCTCTCTCACTTCTATGACTTTTTCATGGGGAGGGAGGTGGGTCTAGCACATTTGGCCTGAAGCAAGGTAGTGGTTATGAGCCCTGCACACCCCAAGCCAGGCAGCAGCCCAGGGCTGCCCATGCACAGAGTTGGTAACAACATGAGGTGCAGCCTGGTGTCACACAGACATAGCAGTGGGTCTGATGGCAGGACTGATGCAATGCCTGGCATTGCACCTGAGCTAATAAGCCTTGGGTTTGTTAGCTTGGGCACAGCACTGCACTGACATCAGGGGACCTGCACTGGTTCCCAGCCCACCAACTGGGATGCCTCTGGGCTGTTTTTCCTGATTCTGGTGCTGGGTAAGCACAGTCAGTTTGAGGGCCAAGAAAGTTACGTCATTCAAAGTCCCCCTTCCTTACTTTTTGTAACACTTATTAAGGCTGAAGCCCCAGTAGTTCCTCAGCTTTTGCTCCTGCCTCCATCTCAAGAGGAGATGGCCAGGAATGGGCAAGCTAAGGGAGCGCATGGGAGCAGCTATAAATGGCTTTGTCACTCTGCCTGCTGCAGTGCCCTGCTTGCCCACTTTTCCTTTTATCCATTTTCAGCCATCAGACTTGCAGAGCATCTTGCACCTGAATCTACCTCATGGCTCCACACAGCAGCTAAGGGAAGGTTTGGGAAATCAATCACCTCTGCTCAGATCTACAGTCAGCAGAACTCTATTTGTTTCAGCTTCTGGATTCCAGGATTGGAGTCACCTCATCCAAAAGGCAGCAGGCATGTCATCAGGTGAATTGTATCCAAGAGATTTTTCCCTTACGCCACTAACTGTAAAGGAGCCCTTGGTTCCACTAGAGAGTGAGGAGAGAGGTATCCCACCACTGGAATCTGGGGGTGTTAAAGTTTTCCTGGTAACCCAGGGCTCTGCACCGGATGTCTGCCCTAAGGCCTTGTCATTGCAGCAGGACTCCTCAGATTCCTGCCTAGAGCTGTGCAGGATGTCCTCCTCCCCTCCTTGAGGGACCCCAAGGCACAGGGGTCTCCACTAATGTCCTCTGCACAAGAAGCACCAGACCTGGCTGTGATTAGGCTGGTGGAGACAGCACTATCTTGCCTTTGTCCCATAACACCATTACTGCAGCTAAGGAGAGATTTGGGGGTGATGTCTGACCTGACAGACTTCAGAGTTGTTACCTTCTAGGTCATCTTCTGACCATCTGATGTCAGTCTGCTGGGGCAGGGGGAGAGTGGAGGGAACCAGGCTCATGCAGGGGAAGTTGAGCAGGTGACTCCTGTGTCGCTTACCAGGCACTTCAGTGCCGGGTATTAAGGGTCTGTATTAAAGGTATTAAGCCACTCCGTGGAGCTGACTCTGCCTGCCCAGTATCTCTGGTTACCGGGAGTATATCTGGTTACACTCTGGGTACCGGGAACACTGCATGGATTGAGTCTGACTTGGTAAATATTAGTTTGCAGAGTCATGTGTGATCTCGTGAAACGTAAGCAGTTTCCTGCTAAAGAGCCCCTTTTTCTAAAAGCTGAGGTGGTGAAGTTAGGAACACTCACTTTGTGTGAGCAGACATGATGCCTCAGTCATCGAGTGGGAAAAAGCCCCAAGGAATTTGAGCAGTGCAATGATAAAAGGCCATGAACAGCTGCTGAAAGTGTTCATGAACCAGGAGTAACTTTACATAAAGAACTAAAACAGAAATAAAGCCTGGTTTGATTAAATGGTTGGATTCAGGAAAGCAGGTCACCTCCTGGAAAGCAGCTTATGTAGGTGTGAGATGATTCAGGCTCTTTCTGAAGAGGGAAAATATGCAACAGCTTGCTGGCTAAAGCACAGGCCACCCCAATCCCAAGTAAGGCCACAGACTTCCAGTGACCCTTTTCATTGCTCCTTCAGTCCCTGTGCTCTCATGGAATACTAATGTTCCTCTGCCTGGTCTCTGCTTCCAAAACTAAAATACACACACACAAACATGCACACACTCATGCAAACAATTCCCAAATTGCTAAGATTCATTCGCCTACACAAAAGCAATTTCAAAAGTGAAATTCAAAGGTGGTGATCCTTTCCACTCTTGGTCAGATCATGCGCAGAACTTCATTTCTTAGGTAGCACAGTGGCCAAAATCCCTCATTGAATCTATAAGCACCTGGCTTCTGAAAATCAGGGCACGTCCATTATTGTGTCTAACCTCAAATAATTGCTTAGAAATAATACCTGATGATCTTCCCTGGGGACCTAAGGGCACCTTGCAAGTCACTGTAGGAGATGGAAACCTTCAAGGCCTTGTGACCACATGGGTCAGCTGGCGACCACTGCTGATCCTGCCCATGTAACCAGGGGGACTGGGAAAAGCAAAGCTATTTGCTAACTCAGGGTTTGTCAATATGACTTCTGAGAGGTGGGATCTTGTGGCCTGGGTGATTTTTTTGCAAAATAGCTGGCAGAGAGCCTAGATACACATCCTGGCTCATATCTGCTTTCGCTGTAATTTGGCCCAAGCAGTCAAAAGCAAATGAGGGAGGATGTAGCAGTAATATGGGGGAAGCTGGAGAGGTTGGAAATATGTGCAGGAAATAATCAAATTAGACTGTGCCTGGGAAAACCGAAGTTATATACTTGGGAAAATAGTCTGAAACACTACTGTTCAATAAGACAGAGAAACCTGGAAAGCAGGAACACCAATTATCAGCCACTGCTGCACTATGGGCCAGAACAAGCCCACTGAAGTACCTCAGCGCAGAGTGGGGTCTGCTGGGGCTGCAGCAGGGCTGCTGCCATCGTTGCTATGCACCCCAGGCCCGGGGTGATACAGACAGGCTGAAGGCCTTCAGAGAGTACCACATCAGATGAGAGGTGGGAGGGAACAGCTGGATGAGAAAAGCCTGAAAGAATTTGGCATAAACAACTTTTCCAAACAGTGACTAAAGGAGGAGGATATGATAACCCTCTGCAAGCATTTGAAGGCAATAAACACCAAGTGTGGCTCATGTGGGCTAAGATTACATGTAATGGGATAAATTTATGGACAGGGAAAATGTGTTTTATGCAAGGACACAGGTACAAAGTAATAGAAGGTGGTTTCCCAAAGGAGGGGTGGAAGTCTGATTGGTGTACATAAAACTGCTCCAGGTAGAAAAAGAAAACAAGGCCATGTGCTGTTGGGGCATTTCAGCAAAGAAGAAGTGGATAAGGTAGTTCCTTTACCTTCAGGTCTTTTGCTG
Organism: Lycocorax pyrrhopterus obiensis; assembly: GCA_014706295.1. NCBI lineage: Eukaryota > Metazoa > Chordata > Aves > Passeriformes > Paradisaeidae > Lycocorax > Lycocorax pyrrhopterus. The sequence continues at coordinate 15,184,099 of JACSVZ010000002.1, read as the reverse complement.
TGAGGCTCGTTGTTCTGTAGAAAATAAAAATTTACATTCGTCACCTTGCTTAAAATCCCTATATGAGTACAAGCTGAGTACAAAAATAGGTAACAAGACTCTTTTTCCACAGTAGTGAAGAACATTGCTCATCATAGTCTGGAACTTTCCTTGCTTGTACAGCAAAGGAGGTGTGACATCCTGCCTTGTGTGGGTTTTGTGGAGGATGGCCCAGAGGACATAAAAAGGGATAGTTAACTGCAGTCAGCTATCACCTGTGTCACTGGCAGCACGCTGGCAGTGGTGAGGTGACTTCATCCCACACTGCATTCTTCCTGAAAGTTAACATGCAACATATTGGGAGTGTTTGTTGGCCAGGTACCTGGTGACCAAGCTGTAATTAATTCCTGGGATTGCAGTGACAATCAAACCAGGGAAGGGGCACTCCTGTTCTACTGCTACTTTTTCTTCACAGTAGAAGTGAGGCACAATTTTTCACCTCATGTTTATTCAGACCGTTTGGAGGCTCTGTCTTGTACAGGCATTTTAAAGGAAAAAAATCAGGACTTGAATGCAATCCTATCACCTGCCAATTGCTCTCTCCATTCCAGTCAGTATAAAGCTAGGCAGAAAAGGGCCTTTTTTTCCCACTCTGTCTCTCTCGTCCTCTCCCATTCCTCTAAATCTGTGTAATCTGTAGCGGCCAGGGTATTCAGTGCTGCTCAGACCCTGTATTTTGGCTCATTAAAGTGTCAGACTTGCCACTGCACACCCAGGATGCTCATTCCTATTGACATCAATGGACAATAAAATCGGTAGGAGTTGAGGAAGTAGAAAAAGCCCACAACTTTCTTTATGATGAGATTAGTGATCAAAGTAGCTTTAAATTACATTAAACTCCTCTGCTGTCATTAAGCAGAGTTGTCAGGCTGTCCAGTCTAACACAAGCACATGAACATTTCAGTAAGTTTTCTTGTGTGACTTGGGAAGGAAACATGTCTGAAACTCACCTGTGCTCTGCTGATGAGCTGTGCCAAGGCTTTTGTGCTCCTGGTGATCGGTAAAACATGAGGAAAATGGATTTTGCTGCTGTGTTTCCAGGTTTTATAGTGCATCACACAAACCATTTAATAAATACACAGTACAGTGGAAAATAAATTGTCCTCAGAGAAGCCTGAGGTGATCTGAAAGCCAAACACAACAAAGCTGTCACTCAGCTTTTCTGGGACAAAACCCTTCCTTCCCTTATTTTCAGACTGCAGAATTGAGTAAGCAGCTACTACAAACTCAGGTTTTTTTACCTAGTTGCTTCCAAACCTTATCTAAGATATTTCTTATATCTAAGACTGCTCACAGAAATAATGCACAGCCTGGAAATAAGCTTTGATCAGAGCTAAAATTACAGTTTGGAAAACTGTACTCTTGTTGTCTGTCACCTTCCTCACATTTAAAAGGATCTGTGTACTTTCATATTCGGAAAAATACATGTCTTGCCCATAGATGAGACTTTTATACCCCCAAATATGTTTCTAGTTTAGTTCTGGAAGTTATTTTAATGAGGACTGTCTCTCTTCTAATAAACCAATATAATGGAAGCTCATGAAATATAATCAAAAGGTTTCTTATGTAATAAATCATTATAATATTTTATTATGTGTGAAAGAGCTGCTCAGCATTTCTAAGTATCCCATACATGAACTACTTTTCCCGGATACTACCAAGGAGCTGTGTTTTCCCCAAAGAAAAGCAAAGTGTTAATGTTTCTACTTCAGTTCTCATTTTCTGCTGCACCAGACATATCTTAGGGAAACCGAGGGGACCTGGTGGTGACCGTGGCTGCGGCCCGGTGCTCATTGTCCTGAGGCTGGGGCCAGTGTGGGCAGCGGTGCTGCCGCAGTGTGGACATGGACATAGGCTCCTTGGAGAGCTCTCAAAGAAGTGCTAAATGGGGGCAGCGCATGTGTGACACAGGGCATTTAATTAGCATGTTAAATACTCACATGTACGTTTCAAAGCAGTACCAGCTGAGCAGGAAAGCAGCCTAACAGACAGTTTGAAGAAAACAATCATATTTGCAAACTTTTTTTTCCCCCTAAGTTGATTGTTGTTTTTTGGACAGTAAAGGGAAATCTGGTTTTTGGAAGCAGAACATATATTGAACTCCTTTATTAAATCAGCTGGCTGAACTGCAACTGCTGAAGGCTATGGTAAGAACTTGCCAGCTTCTTTTGAAAAGCACTGTCATGTTCTGGACATGGTTTAGGCTATACCGGTTTATTGCAGATGTGAACTCTGCCCCGTAGGGTAGGGGCACACACTTCAGCATACATCATTGCAGATTTCTGGGACACTGAAAGGCTGCCAGAACAAGTTATCTTGCTCCACCTGGACCCAAGTGAAAAGGAGATTTCTCTCTTTGATTCGTCAGCATCTCAGCCAGATGAACTTGGAAACTCAACTTGCCAAATTCACACAGTTTGAGAAGGTTCACATTAAATCTATGGGGCCTGACTGTGCTTTCCAGAACTTCTCCTGGCATTATTCCTGTAGCAATCCCTTCCAGTTCCATTGGCCCAAAAGCCTGAAAAAATAAAGTCTGAGGAAAGTGCCTCCCTAGTTAGAAAAGTTCCAGTCCTTTAGCCATCACCTGGTGTGAAGCTGGCCCAGCACACACACACTCATTTCTCCCTTTTGGGCCACCTTCACTTGCAGGCCAAGCAGCAGTGTCCTGTGCAGGCAGCAGAGGGCAAGCAGGTACCTACCTCACCTGATAGCGGCTAGACACAGGCACGGACCCACTGCAGCCTCTGCTGCCCTACAAACATTTGTACCTGGGACATAAAGGACTCACACTTTAGAAGAAACTCACAAGAAAACAAAAACAAAAATCCGAACAAACCCATCACCCCATCAAGCCTGGTTTTAGAGACACCAGGAGTTGTTTTAAGTGTAACCACAGATGTAGAAATTGTAAAGAACTTCTCCCCCAGCTGTGCTCCATCAAAGCATCCCTGACGGGGGGGGGGCAGGAGTTCAGCCTTGTTGGTAGATGCTCTGGAGGCTCAGGGGAATGGAATTAATGCTCCTTTGGACATTATGTTCTGCCACGCTCCCTTTCCCAGTATTGTGACAGGCAACCAGAAGGAAAGCTGCTGCCACCGGGGAAGAGGGACCTGTAGTGACTGCATAAGGGGCAACAGTTTTGAGCACTAAGAGGGAGGGTTTAGGCTGGACATCAGGATGAAACTTTCTAGGATGAGGGTGGAACAGGTTGTCCAGAGAAGTTGTAGATGCCCTGTCCCTGGAAGTGTACATGGTCAGGTTGGATGAGGCTTTGAGCAACCTGATCTAGCGAAAGATGTCCCTGCCCATGTCAGGAGGGTTGGACTAGTTGATCTTCAGAGGTCTTTCCAACCCAAACTGTGCTGTGATTCTTAGAGCCACTGCAGCAGAGTACTAGTGAGAGGGGATCTGAGGGTGCTGGACACATTGCAGAACTGGGCCAGGCATAGAGACAAGACCCTGCAAGGCAGTCTTCATCAGGCATGTTTTGGTCATTGAGTACTGGCCATTTGGATGCAATGCACTCTAAAAACATATTAGACGTCGAGGTCCTGGTGGCTGGAAGCTGATGAAAATGAGAAGACACCTGGGGAAATCTGAGAGCAGTAAGAAAACAGGAGGCTGGAGACAAAACTGCAATTTTTAAATCCCTTTCTTCTCTAGAGTTTCACAGTCTGCTGGGTTTGGCCTAAGTTGACATGAAAGATCTGGGGTGTTTCCTGTTACACATGAAAAATGACACACATACCAGTAACATCAATATTATTATAATTTTTTTAATCAGACTTCACATGTAATTTTTACTAAAAATATGTATTTTGAGATCTATAGTTCATCTTAGCCTGGTTTTTCTCATTGAGCGTGACCAGAGTTTTGGGAAGAGTGATGAGATACTGCGCCTCCAGGCAATGCCCACTGCTGCCCAGAGTTAAGTCAGTAGTGCCAATGGGCCACCTGCATCTTTAATAATGTCAAGCAGCTTCAAAACACTGACATCTGTTTGTGAGGTTTGAAGTTTAAGTGATTTCTCAGATATGCAAGTGAACACTCTCTACCTGGAACCTTGCTTGGAAAATATTTGACATTTCTATAGCAGGCATTTACTCACTTAGGAAAAAATTATCCAGAGAAAATAAGGGCTTTGCTGCTCAGCCAATTCTTACACACACCACAAGCGAGCTCCCCTATCCTCTCTTTTCTCTACATTGTCATGTTTCTGCAAGAGAGAGATACACCACTGCCATCAGTCTGCTTGTGGGCTTTTCCCTCCTGCAGGAACTCTGCTCCACTGCTCATACGCTGGCATATTTTGTTTTATTTTTGCTTGACAGCTCACTATCAAAACAGTTAAACTGGGGGATTTTTGATTATTTAACTAAGGATACTTTTAATTGCTCAATAATGTAACAAATCTTGTAAAGGGATTTGAATTTTTGCTCAAATACCAAAATCCCTGGCAGAAGTTCAGTATTTATTACATTTTAAGCAGGCCTTTTTACAGTGTTTTTGCAATATTTTAAAGGGTCTCATCTCTTTTTTTAAATACCTTTGCGGGGATTGGACTGTATAATAACATGAAGACTGGGATAAAATCCAATCCAGATCAGCTGCTATTACAGAAACAAATCAAACAGGGTTGGTTTTTTTTGTTCTCTTTACTCAAAACAAGAAACCGGGCTGGAGCTGCATCAGCTGCCAGTGAGTCAGAGGTTAACCCCAACATGTCAAATCTGCAACTGGTTTCATCCTTCCCCACAAGGCCAAGAAGGGCATCCTTGCATGGAGAGAGCATGAAGGCTGTGTATGGCTATGTAACAAAAAACCAAACCTGCCCCATACACCAGAGCAGGGTGTTTGGTGCTGATCTGGTTATAAAGCCAGGCTGGAGTCAGTGCCCTGCTCTCTCAGCAGCTCCAGCATTCCACAACTTGTCAAGTCAGACCCTCATGTTTAACTAAATCACAGCAGCAGCACCAGCAACCCCAGCACAGGTCTGGGGGGAGCTCCCGTCCCTGTTCTCCCCACCATGGCTTTCCCAGCTCCAGCCCCCCTTCAGCCCCCATGCCTCAGCACTGGGGAGCAGAGCCTGATGACACAGCATGGTTCAAACACATATTTCTTCCTTATAAAAACATAGAACAAGATATTTGGCTTCTGTTACTAGAAGCTTGGGGTGTAATTAATCCACCCTATCTTGCATTTTTAATTATGTCTGCACTTACGTATCCAAGTCTTTCACAACCCCAATAGTTTTAAGATGCAGGGAAAATATTACAGCACAGGGAGAGAGGCTGTGGCATAGAGCCTCTGAGTAAGTAGGCCAAACTTCAGAGAAAACCTGGAGCATGACTGAGAACAGAACCCAGATGTACCCAGGCTCATGCTTCATTTTAATACAGCGCTAGGATCCCTCTCACTCATGATGCCAGTATAATGGTATTTCCTCTCCTGGAATGGTGTGTTCAACTTTGGCCAGCACCTCTCTCTCTGAGAAGTCAGATAGAGAGAAGGAGAAAAAGACCAGAGAAGTACGACCAAGACAAGTTGCCTTGTGCAGAGGATCTCCATACAAGGCAAGGAAGAGGCACAGGAGCCTGTAGAGGACTGTGAGGTGCTCTGTGCCTGGTGGAGCAGGGGGCAGACCAGCAAGCTGGCAGCACAGAGCTGGGCTTCACCCAGCCACAAGATAGGAGGGCTTGGTGATGGAATTTGGGGTCTGCTTGGGTCTGTTTCTACTTTCTGTTCTGCAATGAGCCATTTAACACTTACGGGCTTGTCTGCCAGGTGGGGGGGGAACTTTGGCAGGGTGTTTAAAGTGTAAGTTTAACATGTGCCAGCTGCCTTGAGCAAACTCCCCAGGTCAGTCCAAGTGCAAGGCAGAGCACTTGGGAGTGGCTGTTCCAAAGGTGCTCTTAGACCTCTTGCTTACAGGTAGTTTGTGACAGTATAATGGGTATATAGAATCATAGAATTGTTTGGGTTGGAAGGGACCTTAAAAATCATCTAGTTCCAAACCCCCTGTCATGGGCAGGGATGCCACTCACTTAATCAAGTTGCTCAGAGCACCATCCAGCCTGGCCTGGAGTATTTCCAGGGATGGGGCATCCATGACCTCTTTGGGAACCTGTTCCAATGCTTCACCACCCTCTGAGTAAAGAATTTCTTCCTAACATCTAATCTAAACCTGCCTTCTCTCAGTTTAAAACTGAGTTTTGTTTGTCCCTTGTCCTGGCACTATCTGCCCGTATAAAAAGTTCATCTGCCTCCTTTTTAGAAACCCTCTTTAGGTACTGGTATAAGGTCTGCCCAAAGCCTTCTGTTCTTCAGGCCGAAAACTTCCAACTTTCTCAGCCTCCTCTTTGTAGGAGAGATGCTTTGTCATGGTTTAAGCCCAGGTGGAAATTAAGCACCATTAAGCCACTCGTTCACCAGGGGAGCCCTTCTCTCTGCATCCTCCCCCAGTGGAATGAGGAGGACTGAAGTAAAACTGGTATGTTGAGATAAGAACAGCTTGAGAATTGAAAATTAAGTAAAATGCAATAATAAATAATAAATAATGATAATAAATAATAAATAATAATAATGATAGTAAAAAGGAAACACAGAACTGATGCACAGTGCAATTGCTCACCGCCCGTTGACCAGTGCCAGACCCCCTTCCTGAATCCAGATCGACCACACTTCCAGGTAACTCCCGGCAGTTTATATTCTGGGCATGACGTTCTGTGGTGTGGAATACCCCTTAGGTCAGTTCAGATCACCTGTCCCACCTGTGCTCCCTCCCAGTTTCTTTTGCCTACCTCCTCACTGGCAGAGCATGAGACAAGGAGGAAAAAAGGGTCCTTGGCTTAGGATAAACAGGACTTAACAAAAACCAAAACATCAGTGTGTGATCAACACTGTTCTCATTCTGAATCCAAAACACAGCACTGTAACAGGTACTGAGGAGAAATTAATTCTACCCTGCCTGTAACCAGGACAGTGCTCCAGCCCTCTGGCCATCTTTATGCCCTCCTCTGGACCTGCTCCAACAGGTCCATATCTTTCTTGTGTTGAGGACCGGGATGCATCCCCAAACCTGGGTGCAGTACTCCATGTGCTCCAGTATATCCAGGTACACGAGGGCAGAGTAGAGGGGGAGAATCACCTCCCTTGACCTGCTGGTCATACTTCTAATGCTGCTCGTGTTTGGCCTTCTGGCCTGCAAGTGCACACTGTTGTCTCATGTCTGGCTTTTCATCCATATGTGTCATGATGAATATGCTGTGAAGTCCCACCTTAGTGCTACATACAATGGTCCTGGCAGACATAAGCCCTTAGGCAAGAGGAGCAAAGCTCAGCTATATCAAACCTGAAGACCCTCACATGCACCGTGCTGGTAGAAATGCAAAGTATTCTTTTTTCAAGCCTTTGTAATTCCAGAATGACCTGTATTAAGTACCCTGGCCCTTATGGCAATGGCAAAACGACATTTACTCATAGAAAGAATTTTAAAAACTTCAAAGGCTTGATAAATAGACTCCATTTGATGTGTTAGGGAAAAACCACACAGGAAGACTTGAAAAAATTTAGGAAGAGCTTTTGACCCTGTATAATTACTTCACAGATCTCTTCTCTAGTTCATGCTTGCAACCATGTGGCAATATTATTAGAGCTGGGAAGATGCACAGTTTTACTGAGGACCCTGTTTTTCGGCTCCAGGCCTGTGTAAGAAGCACTAAAATGCAAGTGCACTGTGCACTGTGCTGTAAGGCAGCTGAGCAGAGCTCACATCCCAGGCTTGGAAAATGACAACTGCCTCTACAGTGCAGGGAAGGACCTGATAGGCCCCCTTGCCCCAGCTGGCTGCAGGGCTGCATCCTCTAGGCAGCAGTGAGCCTGGGCAGGAGCAGGCAGCATACAGCCCATACCACACCTGAGTTATGACCAGTGGATGTCACACCATGCTCCTCTTCCTGCCTGCCTTGCAGAGTGTTGTGACCCCTGCCTTCAGACACACATGAGGAATTAAATGAAGCCATGCCTGACATCCTAATGGAGGCTGTGGTGTGCTCTTGCAGAGCTGTCAGACAGACCATGGTGTGATGGTGGCATTGTGAAAAGCTGCCTTCATCTGGCAGACACAGAGACAGGCACCACTGAAGATGTGCCGTGGCCTTCAACAAGGCAGAGCTCCCCAGGACCATACGCAGCATCCCCAGGTGGCTGCAGACACAGGTGCCAAACCAGATGCTGTCACACCATCAGTGTTTTTGCTCACTCAGATATGCCTGGCAGTCTTACCAGGGTCTCAAGCTGTCAGACTACGCTGGACAAAAATAAAGCTCTCCAAGGAGTTTGGCCCCCAAATGAGTGTCTTTTCAGGGCATTCTTCATTCCTCCCAAACAGAGACTGTGAAATGTAATCCATCAGCTCCCAGGTACTTTTTCTAGGCAGCTCTTCGTTGTACCTGTGCCACTGCATGAGGGTGTAATGAACTTGGCAATGGGCAAAGTCACTGCACAGACAAGATGAGTGCCTTAGGCACAAGGCTGTCAGACAGAGATGGTTCAGCCCTCCAGCAGCAGAGTATCTTGGGATTGTCAGCACTTGACTCTACTTTTGGAGGTGGGGGAGGCCAGGAGAGCCCAAAGATGCATCAGAGCCCAGGGCTACTTCATCTTTTTGATCCCAAACACCACAAATTCCAAAGGCATCCTCTCCTCCACTATATCCAGATTCTTTATTGCCTCTGGAAGCCCAAGTGACCTTGCCTGACACCGTGTCCTTTGACTTGTATCTTTATCTCCAAGAAGTCCTGTTTTCCATCAGGGCATGCACAGTGGTCTTAGCAATTTTTTCTCTTCTTAAAGTCAGAGTTTCAGTTCTTAAAGTCAGAGTTTCAGTTCTTAAAGTCTCTTCTTAAAGTCTCCCCGTCTGTGAGAAAGCATCTCTTCTCACATCTGCATATTTTGTACTCACTTTGAAATCTGAGATATACTTATGTTTCTGCTCCTCTGCTTTGTGCACATGTTAATGTGAATGTGGGAATTCCGTGCAACTTGAGACAGAGATTTCCTTTGGTAGCTACATCCATGATCTCCCTTAACTCTGTAGCTTAGTGATCTCCTGGCAGCCTGTATCACCCATTCTTAGTTTGGACAGATCTTTCCTCTACCACTTATCATCTCATCCTCCTACAGACATTTGTCAATTGTGTCCAAAAATCTCTTCTGCCATGATACCAAGGAAAAGCCTTCTAAAAACCAGTGTTTGCTGTGGATAATGCTAATTCTCTATCAGTTCCCTCAGACTGCCTGTCTGTAAACTGCCTGGGCAAGACAAACGCTTGTTCTTTCTTTGGCACGAGGGGATGATGATCCAGAATGTGTGATGCTCTGTGAAACAATATTAAAAGTGATAAACAAATAATTAGACTAATGGAGGGGGAAGTGCTTCCTAGAACACTGGTAGGAAAGGTCAAGTAATTCCTCTAAAAAGCAAGTTATTCCGAGTATCATCTTTCTTCATCCAAATCAAGTGACCAGGACTTGCACTGGTTTGACTGACCACACTTTCTCTCATCAGAATCTGCTTCATGACTACCTCTTCAACTTCACTTTCAGAGCCCACAAACATAATTCAATTAGAAATAAAATTAAATTTGCAACATCAAAAACAGTCACATTTGGAAACAGTCTAATTCCCTGATGCTCAAAAGCACATCACATTATAATTTATCAACCATCACATTTTTAACTATGTCAGACATTTGTCATAAAATCACCGTTAAATGGATATCTAATGGCTTCTAATAAATGTCAAAATGAACTTGCAGATGCCTATTCAAAATATATTAGGAGTCATTAAACAGCAATTAAAAGGAAGTTTCACAAATAATATTTTATATTAGATATGTTGTAGAGCCAGGCAAGGAAGGGACAGTGACATTTTGAGGACCTTCTGGAAATGCTCCCTTGTGCCACATATTTATGCAATGATGGACTGCATACCTCCCTGGAGAGCATCCCATGCTTCCTGGACATTCCCGCAGGATGAGGCCCTGGGCACTCATGATGTGGATGCTGTAATTCACTGCTTTGAGGTGCAGCACGAACAGTGTGTGAGGTGATGGCATTATTCTCACTCTCCCTTGTGTCCTTCTGCTCTAGAGACAGAAGGCTGTCCCAGACCCTTCCCCAGTGTTGCCCTCCAGGGTGCTGGGAAGTGCTGAAGAGACAGGGATGTAGGGCAGAAGGGGAGAGCTGCCAGTGTGGGGAGAGATAAACAGGCACTGACATTTGTTAGAGTTTGAAGGGGATGGGTAAAGGAAGATTTCCAGAGGGGTGCAGAAGGTTTTGGGGACGATGAGCAGAGAAGGGGATATGAACAGCCATTCTCCCTCTGGAAATGTGAGGCGAGTGAGAAAGAGGGTTACAAAACTGGGGAGAGGGACAACTTGAGGCCACTTAGTGTTGAGGTGTGCATATGCGCTAAACCCTGAAGCGTGCACAGTTTTCTACTGACTTCAAGGAGAGAGCTCACACTACCGGTGCTCCCTGCACTACCATCCTGTTCTCTAGTCCACATATTAACAAAACTCACCCTGTGTGGCTGGTGCAATCTGGTATGAGCACGTGCTGGGCTCTCTCAGGAGGGCACTGGAGGTCACCTTTGCCTTCTGGCTCGAAGCTCTGTGCACTGAGAGGCCCTGATGGTCCGTGTTTTTCCTGTGTGTCCATGCTGCTTCTGTTCTGGAGCTATGGTTTAAAAGATGCATCTTACAGGCATACTAAGTACACATACACATGTAAATACAATTTATATAAAATGTATAGCTCGTTACAGGTATAATGCCCTTAGTTTCTCTTGCAACACAAAGATTACTTTAATTTCTATAGAATCATAAAATCATTTAGGTTGAAAAAAACCTCTACAATCACTGCGTCCAACTGTGAATTCAACACTGCCAAGGCCACCACTAAACCATGTCCCCATACCTTGAAAATGACTGACAAACACGTAACCTTTAAGAGTAAACATTAACATTAATGTAAATGTTAAACATGAACACTGACAACAGCAATTCTTAACAAGAATTTTGTAGTATTCACGTTCCTTTATCAGTCCAGCCACAGCTTAGAAATAGTTAAATAGATGAACTTCATTCTAGCTTGTTCCATTCCAATGCCAGATTCTCTTTAAAAGAGCAGCTTGCTTTTTCCCTATTTCTTTTCTTGTTTTTTTTTCACATTTGCCCTCACAAACACGAGGGAGGGAAGGATGGGACTCGATGTGACCATTAATCCTGCTGGGGTTCAGGCCAGTGCGGTGAGAATTAGGTAAGCAGGAGGCTGCAGAGCCCAGTGGGGACAGCACGTTCTGGCGGGGTCAGGAGCACGAGCAGCAAACCAGCGTCTTACACAAGGAGGTATCAGGAGCCAGTCATAGATCCATTGTGTCAGTACACAAATATGTTGTTATGCTCCACCTTCTGTCCTGTTTGTTTCTTACAGCATTATGGCTACTTTCCCACTGACATAGCTGAGAATTGGTCCTGACAGAAAAGAAAGAAAAAACTCTCATTCCCCCCACCCTCCCCATCACTCATGCTGTAAAGGACCTGTTTACACAACTGTGGAAGAGGGTGTGTATTTGCATATTAAATGGGATCAAGAAAATATGTAACATATGTTGCAAACAGAGCTAATGTCTAAACACACATGCGAACCTGGGCTCACGGGTCCTGCCAAAATATTTTAACCATCTGTTTTTACTTAGCTGTTTTTGAACAAATTATGTTTATTATGTTAATTTATTTTACTGTCAACAACAGCAAATGACAGAGTTGCTGCTAAACAGCATCATTATATATCACATTCTGGCATAATACCAGCAGGTTTTTCTAATGCGACAGGAATAAATGCATATTAAAATGTCAATTTGTTTAAAATCTAGTTCAGGATGGTAAATACATTTGCACAAATTCATCGTGTTCCAACAGACACTGTTTGCATGCAGACTATTTTAAGATAAGGCTCTCTGACAGGACTTGGAGAAAGAGGCAAGAGCACAGAGGTCCTGCCTGAATTCCTGCCTTCAGCTTTGAGGTTGATCCCAAGAGAAGGGAAAGAGAGGACCAAAGTGGGAGCTAATTCATGTTTTAGAAGTTGTGATTAAACTTCCCATGAGTCTATCTTTATTTGCAGCCTCCGTGAAATCTCCCTTAGAGGAAGAAAAACTGAAATTGAAATCAACCACAAAATAATACTGATCTTCATCCCAGGTCCACGTCCTATTCCCCAGCATACACTGTTTGTGGCTGGGCAGGAGTCTCTGTCCCCAGGCTCTTCACTGGGCTGTTGCAGGGAAGGAATACCCAGTGCTACAGCCAGCTGCTGCTGCAAGCACAGATCCAGCACAAAAGTTCAGTGAGGGATACTCTGGAGGCTCCAACATCTGAAAAATTTCCCAATAGTCAAGTTACATGATATTTTCTGGGTCAGCTCTTCTCCTCTCTCTTGATCAAATAATTTCTGCTTGTTGCCCAAAAGCAAATCTTTATTTCAGCAGGATCTTTCTTGCTGACCTCCCTAAGAAGAAAGATCTCTTCTCTGGAAGGGGCAGTTGGGCCTGTCAGTGGTTTCCTTGCCCTCCTGGCTGCCTCCCTTCACCATCCACAAGTTCAGAATCATTCCTCTCCTGATTTCCAAAGTCAGCACCTGTTCTCCTAAATCACCCTGCTCCCCAAGTCCTGTTCCCATGTAGACAGCTGCTTACAGCTTCTGTGACACAACTTTTTCTCCAAATAACTGATGCTGAATCCGATCTTCTCCCATGCAGGCAGTGTGATCTCCCCTCTGGCTACATTTCCCTTCCAGTCCAATTCTGGATGGCGTAGGCTGCCTTTGTTGCCTCATTCCTCTCTCAGGACCATGCTTGCTGGGCTGACCTTCCTTCATACAGTGAGAAAATCCCGGGTCTGGGTTGTGCATGCTTTTACACCACTTCACAGGCAGGTCAGGAAAATGGTCATCATGTCCAACCATCAGCTTGGCACCACCACCACATTCACCATTGAACCACATCCTTGAGTGCCATATCCACTTGTTTTTTGAACACTGCCTTGGATGTGTTCCACCACTTCTCTGAGCGATCTGTTCCAATGCATTAAAACACTTTCTGTGCAAAAAATGTTCCTAATATCGAATGTCTTCCCTGGGACAGCTTGTGGCCATTTCTTCTCATCCTGTCACTTCTTACCTGGAAGAAGAGACTGACCACTATGACCTTCCACACACTACCCTGGCCTCCATCTGGTGCAGACCTCTAGGGCTGTCTTGATGATGGCAGCTATAAACACAGCAACGGGGACAATGTAGGACAGGCTATGGAATTCTCCGTGGTGCTTTTATACGGATCTCAGAGAGGAGAAAATAGAGCAAAATGAGCCTGAAGTCTTCAGAAATACTGAAGAATCAGAATAGAACAAGATTAAAGAGGAATGAGTGGAAAAGTCCAAAATGAGACCATGAGCACAAGAAATGCTCTCTGGCCATCATGAACCATCCTGCTTCCAACTGTTTGCTACAGGAGCTGAAGGAAGGTGTGACATGCAAGGCAGTGACAATGTAAGACATTACAGGATATGGTACAACATAAAATACAGTCAGACCACAGTCCTGCAAAGACCAATGCGTATGCAAAACTATGCACATGGATGGTCCTGCTGAGGCCTGAGGAATTACTCTGGCACAGATGGCTGAACACATGCACAAAACCTTTCTAGGCCAGAGCCCAGGAGAGGTATGGTCAAGGAGGAGCTTTCCTGCCCCAAGCAGTCCTAACACAGCGTAACAATGCCTCTGATGTTGAATTGGCTGAGAAATAACCGGTAAGGAAATACAATATTCCTTTCTGGGGAGTAAGGAGCAGACATCTTGGGATGAGATTTTGCTTAAGACAAGGAACAGGCTCCTTTTGATTAACCTCAGCCTTTTGAGAAGTGTAGCAAAGAAATACTGTGCACATAAATGTTTTGATATCTCACTAACAAATATTGTAAGCCATGTCACCGTTGTTTAAATGCCTTTCTCTGTCACGACAAGGGCTGTTCGTGGAAGATGGTACAGGAATCCTTGTTTATAGCATCCACAATAGCACTAGACTTTGTCAAGTGCAGGGACATGTGAGAGGCAGTGCCATGTACTGCAAAGCTTAGGGGAATTCCCCCTCCCCTCTCTAAATTCTGGGTTTGTGAAGAGAAAGGTTACATGGTTTATATTTCAGGAGTTGAAATCCTGAGAAAATAAACCTCAGTCCAAGTACTCGTCCAGCCTTCAACAGATATTCCGTAAAGTGTATGGGCTGATTTCATGCATATGGCTGCTCACTTTACAAGGGGATGATTAAGACGGTCATGGTTTTGTTGGCTTTTAGTCCACAAATGCCTCAGCTGTTCTGGATTCATTTAAAATCATAATGTACCTCTGTGTGCTAAAAGCAAGCAGCCAGCACTGCTCTGCTCTTGCTGTCCTGCAAATCCAGCCCTTTTGCTTGTGACGGTGTTTCCAACATGGTTCATTAGTCACTATTGACTTACACAGTCCGTCTCTTCTCCCAGGCTGCCATCTCCCTCTGCTCTGGCACCAAAGGAACCCATGGAGTGGACAGGGCTGCCTTTGGGAAGAGATGAATTTTTATTGCAGTTTGCTGGCTTCCACCCCCCTTCCTGATGCCTTTCTTACTCTTTGATGTCTCTCCACTGGCATTTCGCAGCCTGCTTCCTGAGAGATGTCAGCCCACCCTGTCCTGGCCTTCTAGCCAGAGCACACCAAGCTGCTCTGCTAGTACTTTCAGAGGAGTAGTTTATTGAGAAGAAGTGTTACCAGTGGAAATTCGTTCAAAAGGGATTTTTCCCTTCCTACACTGAAAATTCAGCACTTGCACCTCAATCCAAAAGAGACACGTGTCCAGCAGCATTGGGAGAACCAGCTTTTCACCCCTGGGAGTGGAGAAGGCTTTTGTGGCGCAGTCTGGGTGGTGCAGCATCATGCAGTGTTATTCCCCATCCCCTCCTCAGGAGTCACGCAGACGGTGATTAAACGGGCAGGCTGTGACTCACGAAACATAACCACCTTTTCCAGTTTTAATCTGTTTTGGTCATCTTGGGCTTTTCAAGCACATTCTATTTGATACTTCCTGCTTCAGAGGTTTTTCTTGCTGCAGCTGCCTAGCATCTCTTTCCCTCACCCTCCTCCACATCTTGTCCTGCATTTGGTTTATCTCTTTACTCTAAAAAGGAAAGGCATTTATTGCTCCATTCACATTAAGTGATCATCATGTAACAGAAATAAACTGCTTGTTCCTATATAATCACAGATCGCTTTGCAGAACACGGGCTTCAAACAGCAGAGGTAGAAGTCTGCAATGTTTTCTTCTGAAGCAATCTTAGTTTCTTAAAAAAACCAACAAAACAAACCCTAAAACCCCTAAGTCAGTATCTTCCCGCAACTGCAGCTGATTTCCTGTGTAAACTAAAACCATGTGATATTCCATAAATGCTTCCAGCTCTAAATTACAGGAAATGAAAACCATCATGAAAAAGGAAAGCTTTGGACTAAATTCCCAGATCAGATATCGCTGTAACTCTATTTCGGTCTGATTACAATTTGGATGCTTTCTAACATACCTGTTAGTAATGAAAGGAGCTGATAACAGCTGTTGGAGCACAACGACCCCCAGGGTCTTATGGTGGGACAGAGACATCTTCCACACCCAGGGCAGTGCCCCAGAGGTGCCACAGATGAAATCATGAGCTGAGGTTGATCAAGGGAAGCATTTTTATGTAGCCATTGTGAAGGTCAGGCTCTGAACTTCCAACTGTATTAAATTGCATGTGCCGCACACAGTAACACTTTGCAGTCAGCTGGCCACACACCCACACCCACACATGTAGGTGCTGTTTCACCATCAAGGGCTTCATGGCTGTGCAGCTCGTCATTGCTCAGTAACACTTTTTGCAATGAGAAAGGATGAGTTGTGCAAGCGAGTATGAGCCAGTGCTGGTACAGAGCATATACATGGCAAGAAAAGAGAGGAACTGATCGCATCCCATCCCACCTGAATTTGAAATATGTGCATGGTACTTTGGGAGTGGTGCTGTCTACGGCTTCTCAGAGCCCCTCAGAGGTGCTCTAATCCCATGGAAAGCTGAGAGTTAGGCCGTGTCATCCATTGTGACATGCACCGTGCAGTGTGAATGTGCAGATGTCTGTGCATTCCCCAGACAGGGCACCCACAGCCTCTCAGAGCTGCAATGAATGCACTGCAGAGTTAACAGACTGATGCCTTCAGGTGACTCTCTGTAGCTCTCACTTGCTGACAAGTCAAGTGGCCAAGCTGAGATTTATGGACACTTGTGTCAGTGTTCTCATCTCATAAATGAGTGCAGAAAGGGGATTTCCATTCCAGTGACCAGTGCATTCTCTTCATTTCTGAATGGTGTCTGTGTCCTTCAAGGCACTAAATCAGCCTGCCACTGCTAAGAAATAGGGACTTCAATTAAACAAATTAATTGCAATGCTCTGCACAATCTCTTAATTGATACACCAGGAGATTTTTTAGTTTGTTCGGCCAAGATCATGATAATTTTCCTTTTGAACTGATGTAGTGAATAATTATCAGACTGAAAAGAAGTTGAGGCAAAGTACTAATTTTAAGGAGAGTTTTGGGTACACTATCATTCATTTCTTATTTCAAATGTCACAGGAGCAAAGCTTTACTTTTACTGTGGAGGGGAGTCTTGCTGGGTGCCAGACCAATGCCTGTACACCACAGTCACCCTTTCGGTTGTTTTAACCATTGCTGTCACTTCTTCACACATAAAATATTTGGGGCAGTCCCTAGCACCTCTGGGTGTTAAATTCTAGCTGTCCTGTTCCTGGTACTATGAAAGCATTTCTATAAACCAGAGTATCTCAGCAGCCATCAATATATCATTCACATTTAGGCTTGCATTGATTTCTGTCTTGTTACCAGAATGAGGCAGATGCTTCAGCAGGGCAGAGGGTCACATATCCAATGCCAAAGGCACCAAGACAATTTGCACAAATTGAGGACTTCAGCCAATACTTTTTATAAGCTGTTTCTGCTGAATGTCCCAAATGAGGGGTTTCAGTGCCAGCAAAATCATTAAAGTGAACAGGTTTGCCTTGTTCCCTACCCAGCAGACATTTCTGTTAGGGTAGGTCATTAGTTATTCCTGAGGTCATTAGGTTATCACATTGAATCTTAATCCATCTAATTCATCCCAGTGCACTCCCATTTGTTTCTAGTGCTTGCCTTTTAAAATACCATTAAATCATGTCGCAGGCCGCCTCTGCACCTGCCAAGAAAGCTGCATGCCTTCTCCGATTTTCTTTGCCAGGTGAATTCTATTTAGTATATTCCTGGAGAAGACAGCTCATTGCAAATCCTCTTTCTCCTGTTTCTCCTTCCCAAGCACACTTGCTCACACACTCCGGGGATTTTAACTTTTACATACCCAGCTTAGCCCAGGCTCAAGTCAATCAGTGTTGTCCTGAGCAGATGCTGGTGGGTTTCTATTGCCTCAAGCTAGCCCGGGTGTCCCACTTTCTCTTGCTGAGATAAGTTATTAGGGCAAAGAAAGAAGAAACTGTTTGCCTTTGATAATATAATGCAAAAATAAAGAAATCCCAGTAAAACCTTCCCTTCCTGTGCATAAAACCCTTTGGTAAAAAATTCTTAGCAGGATACTAAAAATAGAGGAACTCCACTGAGATTGGTGCACAGCTTTAAACCAAACATATAAATTAATAAAGAAATGGCATTCTCAGTTGTAGATAGCTTGTAGTGAATTAGACCAGAGCTTTTACAGAACAAAGGAACTTAAAAAAAAACCCTAATCTCACTTTGATGAGAAAAAAGTCTCTGATCACTCCACCTGCCACTTTTCTCTGTGCCAAGAAAAATTCAAGTATACACCAAAAACACTGAAGGAGAGTTGAGTGTTGCATTAAATTTATGGACCACTAGAGACTAGGGTTGAATGTGCTGACTGAACTTATTCTAATAACTTAGATGGGAAAAATCCATACTGCAAATCACCTTACTTAGGTTGATTTAACAAGAACTATTTACCCAAGAAAGAGAAAAACCCATGAGTGCTGTTTGCTTTCTCTCTCACCCAAGAAATACACACAGCCAGAGC
Source organism: Lycocorax pyrrhopterus obiensis (assembly GCA_014706295.1). Lineage (NCBI taxonomy): Eukaryota > Metazoa > Chordata > Aves > Passeriformes > Paradisaeidae > Lycocorax > Lycocorax pyrrhopterus. Next base: position 15,165,845 of record JACSVZ010000002.1, on the reverse strand, counting down.
CTGATAATTTTTTCTAGCTGCAAAATACCACAGAAGGGGAAAGGGAGTAGTTTGTTAGACCAGGTAAGGAATTTTCTGGAGAAAACAAGCAGGATTTTCAGAGAGCTGTGTTTGTGCATGTGACAAATGTTTACTATTGGTACGAGATTTGAAGGAACACAGGGAACCAGCACATCCTGAGCTTGTGCTAATGTTGTCTTAGTCATCATGGTGAACCTTAGGGAGTGCACTGGACCTTGTGTTTCTGAGTCCACATCACTGGGCCAGACCTCCATGTTCTTGGGCCATTCCACATGTCCTAGTTTCAGCCATGACCTTAATGTTATTCAATACCACCTCACGTCCTTGCCAGGGGCAGGGGAAAGGGACTCTCTCTGGCTTCCAAAAAGAAGGGGGTGGCTTCTGGTCATAAAAACATGGCAGCATTGTCCACCATTGCTGGTTTTCTTATCTCATTGCTGTTTCCAGTAAATTGTTCTTATTCAACCTGTGATCTCTGCCTTTTATGCTTTCCATCGGAGGGGGCAAGGGGAGTGGCTCATGGTCTTCTCAGTGGGAGGACTAAATTGAGGAATACCATTCCTAAACCACGACACCATGCCTATTACCTTATGGCAAATGCTTGTTTGCAGTCTCCCACCTCATGTACACGCTTATGCTGGGGATCTTGGTTTGGGGGAGTGGGCAAGGGGCACAGTCTGGAGGTGGATCAAGTACACAAAGGCAGGGGGTAGGTGGGTTCATTGCCAATGACTATAGGGCAAAAGTCGCCTACACCCTAAATTACATTAGCTGAAGAAAGCAGGCCCTAATGTCACAGGGCCAGGCCTTGCCCCCAGACTTTGTCCAGTAAGACGCACACGTCTGTGCTATGGCGAGGGAATGAGGAGTTAGGAAGCACCCTTGGGAGGACCTGGGGAATGTGGGGAAGGGAAGGGGTGAAGGGCCTAAAGCTGGAGCAGGTCCCTAGGAATACTCAGCACCGAAGATGGGCAAAGCTGCTTTAATTAAAAATTCAGATATTCAAAGTCTTGCTGATGAAGCCAGAGTGTCTAAGAGCAGCCTCTGCTGCAGCTGTGGTCTGTAGCAGCTTTTTCAGTGCCTCTACCCACACAGGGGGCAGTCCCTGCTGAAATTGCCAGGGAGGCTTCCAATTAGCACCAATTGAGGCAAGTTATTGGGGGATTTTCTCCGTGCAGACACAATCCTCCCCTGGGGCACAGCATGAGACCACCCGCTCTCATTGCATAAACCACCAAAAAAACATTAAACTTATAGGAACCATTCTCAATCACTACCAACCCATACTAGATTTGAACCATCCACCAAAAGGTGAAAGGTTAATGCGAGCTAATTTTTCAAATCATTGCTGTAACATTAGGAAGAAGCTCTGGTAACCTTCTGGGGGCTGCTGACTTACTGCCTAGTGTTCATTTGGCTGATCCTATGGGCTACAATCATGATAGGATAGTGTCTCAAGAGAGCAAATAAAATCCAAGAGGTGCATTTTTCTTCTCAGCCCTTGCCTGCTGTAACGCTGAACCCTTCATTAAAAATGTGATAAGCCATGCAATATATTTTCCTGTAAATTATAGCCTTTAATCTTTAATGTTAATGACAGAAATTTTACCATTAGCAGGACTGTATTTTGCTCCACACTTTAAACATTCTTTAGTAACCATATTTCCTGTCCTCTTTCAGACAGATGGTAACTATTTCAGCTTGAATTCCTTTTAATATTAACATAAAGAGAATTTGAAAAAACAAACTAAGCTATAATATAACTAAAATAGAAGAACTTACGGCACTGAAATGTGAAACACTTTTTTCCTAGCTATGACCACCCTTTGCCTTTGCTGTTACTAGGTGTGTGCCTTGAAACCAAAGTCAGTTTTGTAAATACTGCTGACAAGGAGGAATCAATCCACCTCAATCCCCAAGTCACACTGCCTTAACTTCGGCACAAAGCTTAGAGGACGAATTATTGGCTGATCAGTTGGAAAATTTGTGTATTTATGAAGAATGTGAAAGCCATGTTGGAGAGTAGTGCTTGATCCAACACTTAATAATCAGGCTGGTAAAGAAGGAATTCCTGAAGTTTAATCTCAGCTACATGTTTCTCCATGTCCTTCACATGAGCCCTTCCAGCTTCCCTTGCACCTTTGACCCCTGTAGCTGTTAAATGCAGATAATGGCACTGACACCTGCATTTTGCACCAGTTTTGCGAGGAGTCATTAACTGGTGCATCTACTTACAAGGGTAGCATTACATGTCATGTGTTACAGCCAATATCCAAAAAATGCTATGGGATTGACCACGACCCTTTTAAAGGTAGGAAAGAAATCATGAAGAAATACTTCAAATCTGAGATGGGAATCAGGGACTGGGGCAACATATCTCTTTTTATGTGCCAAGCATAACGGGGGCCAGTCTACTGGCACGTGATTGCTGTGCCCATAACGACATGGGAAGAATGTGAAAGATTTCAGTCCTCACCTTGATCCAGGTAGAATTTCCTTTAAAAACAATCTTTCAAGCACAAGGCTTGGGGGTGTGTGATACACTCCTATTGTCACCAGCCTTTCCTGTAGGCTGTTCCTTGGTTCTTGGCAGTGGCCGAGGGTACCTGAGGCACCAAGGTGTGAGCTGGCCAGGAGCCACCCATGGATTCGAATAGCCAGTCTGGGGGATGGCCAGGGAAAAGTGACCTGCATGACAGGCAGTGCTCTTCATTGCTCATGAGCTTCCTGGAGATGTCAGAACAGGGGCAGTTTTTAAGGAAGGAAAAGGACATTTGGGTACTTTGGCCTCCGGTGTCTTCTGTTCCTTCATTAAGGGTATGAAGGGGGATAGAGTCCCCATGCAATGACAGACATTAGTAATACTGTTACAGGCAAAAACAAAGCTTCTGCATTGTTAGATTAATTTTTCCCCCAGTTTTCCATGCTAAATTTGGTCCTGAACACCACACATTTTAGGTATTAATGGACCTTCTATGCCTCTTAACTGTAATTTTTGCTATTAATTTTAAGACCACAAAGCTAATATTTGAAGATCAATAGTCTCGTGTCCTTTTTGGAGGAAAACCTAAACTTTTCAAAATTCTATTTAAAATTCTAGCAGTGGCAATGTGCAAGGGCTGTACCTACTGAAGGTCCTGCAGTACTGGAACAGTATTGTTCCACGTAGCCGTTCAATGAGAAAGATGCTCTCATTAAAGCCTTCATGAGCCTGTCCCAATAAATCAGTATTGTTTCAATCTTTGATTTGCATTAACACGTCTATATTAGAAGGCTGACATCATAAATTTTAACTGCCACTGAGGCTCTGTTGTGATTGATAGTGTCGATGTTACTCGAATTTGCAGCTATTGTCAGTGTAATTCCTGCTACTGCATCTGGAGAATGTTGTATATTACACCAAATATTGGCATCTTTTTCTCAGTTTAAGCAGATTATTTGTTGCAGCTGTAATGCAGCAGCGTTAAGATGTAGCTGGTGATCCATATCTAGCAGAGCAAACATTAAATCACCAATGGGCTTAATTAACACGTGGTGAGAAACTTTTGCCCTCCATGAAGTTGCAGGGCTCTTACTTGGGAAGGAAGGGAGACATACGGACCCTCCTTGTCATCATCAGTTTTGTCACAATTTATTTTGTTACACAAATTTCCTGTCTGGAGGGTTCTATCTGTGTATTTTCCTGTAAATCAGTATGCACTTTAGCATGCTCAGTAAATAATAATAAATATTAATTATAGGCAGTTCTGGTTTTATCACACCATACCTGTCAAAAGTGAAAACTTTACCTCATCGTTTATTATAATACTATAAAATAATGATTCATATTTCTAATCTTTTACCGGACATCTGAATATAAATAATCTCTCGTTTTTGTCTCTTGGACTCTCAACAGCTTTATCTCTGCTACTAATGGCTTCTTAAGTCTCCAGAAAGAACACAGCATAAAAAAAAAGAAGATAATGATTTAATCAAAGACAACTCAAATGGCAGTTTTGCTATGCGGACATAAACAGAGTTAATGGTTCTCTCAGGACTCCTTTTTGAGAACCATAAAAACCTGACACTTAAGAAATAAGAGTTAATACACACTTTAAGAAGTATTTTTCTATTTGAGGAAAAGACTGAAGTCTAATACGTTATTGGCTGAATCTTAAAACATTTATGATGGTGGGAAGACAAGGTTTTATTATACATTTCATCTTCACTTCTTCATTTATTCTTACAATAAAATCAAATAATCAGTAATAGGCTGATATTTTTGGTGTCAAATGGAACCTAAACCACACATGAAAATGGAAAATCATTCAAGCAATATGTGAACCTTTAACGACTGAACCTTAACTAAGTAATGGACTATGGGAGGTGCCGATCGGGCATTTTATCTTACTCCAAGGACTCTTTCTCTCATTTTAAAGTGCTGCTGGCATAAACAATTATGGGGAAGTTTTCATGCCATTAGCATTGCTGGACAGCAGCATTTTCAAAATGAGTTTCCCACAAGTCTTCCTTTCTGCTTGGGAGAAAATGGTACAATTAAAGCTGTCATACAAAGGAGATGCTGAGGTATCTGCTTACTATCCAGCTGCAAAAATATGTGCATTGCCGAGACAATTTACTTCAAGACTCCTTTCTCACTTTTTAATGGTGTTAACTGGAAATGGCTAGGAAATTTCCAAGTGCAAATTTGGTCCTCATTGCTGGAGACTAACCAAATGAAAGGTGAATTTAGACTAAAAATAGTATAAGCAGCTTACAGGCTTATAACTATAGATGAAAGATTATATTCTGCATGGGAGTTCTGCAGGGAACTCAGGCAAAAGTGTTCAATGTCATTAACCAGTTTGTCTCTTTCTATTACAAAAAAAAATTATATTTCAGGACACGAAACCTCAGAAAAGAAAGATGAAAATGTTAACATCTGCTGGAGTACCTAATTTTCTTTTAACCCTGTACTGTTTTGCAAACACTTTTTAGTTTCTGTTCTAAAAAATAAATAAATGCAGACTGTGCTACTTAATAGCATTAAGAGCACCAGTCTGCTCTGCTGGCTGGATCTGGATCAAACAGTAGAGATCAAAAAGAATATAAATGTACTTGATATTCTATCATATCCAGAAATAAACTGCATGCAATAGAAGGACTAAAGTGAAGAAGCATATATGTTGAGTATTTTTATTTCCAATGTTCCTTCGCAGTTACTGGATTAACTCACCCTTCATTCCCTCTTTACTCATTCAGATCTTGACTCGTTTTATCCTCTGCTGGCAAATTGAAGGTCTGCCTTGTGGTCAGAGGTCACTGAATTAATCACTTTAAACAAGAGATTTGCTGAGGTTTCAGAATTTCTAGTGTGACCTATTTCTCCTTTCAGTTTTCCACAGCTTTCCCCCCATTTTTTGTAAAGGAAAACTCTGTGGAACAAGATCAAGAGTCAGAAAGTGCCAGGAAATGAGTGGTCTTGTGGCCCAGCTTACAGGCAAGTGAGTGGCTCATATTCCCAAGATGGGATAGCTGCCTTGGTTGGTGACATCTTTCTAGTGCAGGATCTGGCTGCTGCAATAGAAAGAAGTAGCAATGTGGGCTCTGTGGCAAAGCACTGGATGAAAAGTTTCCTCCTAATGTTAAAATTGACATCCACCCTTTAGTCCCATTGGTGCAGAGAGAAGAGTTCTCCCCAGTTACATGGTTCAACCAACTGGAAATGGAACCTTCTTAATCTAACGCCCCATATAGTTTTCAAATTACCATTATACAAGCATTGGAGTCCCTGGGATATGGTGGTTTTCTTTGTTTGGTACCAATAACCAGCCCTGCAGGGAGCAAAGCCCTGCAGGGAGCAGAGGACCAAAATCAAAGAAACTGTTGACCCAAACTATTTTGAAACTTTTTGGAACTGTGACCAGAGAAGATGAATCAAGAGGAATTTGTGCCTGGTCTGCTACAGAAATTGAGCCATGGCACCTCACTGGTACAGCAGTGCTGGTGGGAGAGGGGTCTGGTCTCTTCCATGCTTCCACTGCAGTGGCAGCATATGTGCACAGGGACGAGTGTGAGCTAAACTATCCCCAGGCTCTTCTGGACAGCATAATGTGTCCTCTTTCATGCACTGTAGGTGTCATTTCTAAGTAGTAACTCTGGTGACAAAACTGCCTTCCTGCATGCCTATACCGTAAAAAGCATTCTGAATATTTAAGTCTGCGCCTTATCTAGAGAACAGACAAAAAGAAGAGTATAGCTGTAGATATATAACTATATCTATTTTGGCAGCAATTTATGCCATATGGGCAAGAATATACCAGTTGTAGGAAAGCCATCCTATTTTTTTTTTTGCTCTGGTTGATTTTCCAGCTGAATCCACATCACCAGTGCAACTGCCAATAGATGTATGCTTGGGCACTGTGGAAGGACAGGGTTAGCAAGGGTCCTGCAGTGTTGTGGGCAAGAACTGTCCTTGGATGCCAAAAGACTCCTCGTACCTCATTTATTGGCTTGTTCAGTCCAGAGGCTTTCCCTTTTGCATCCATCTTCTCTCTTCTAACAGAGAGGGGGCCAATTTCCATGTGCATTAACATTCCAGGGGCATCACAGGAGCAGCAAATCCTTTGAAGGGTAGAGAAGCCCTTTCTAGCTATTTCCCTTTGGAGCTGATTCCAACGCAAATCTGCATCTGAACAACTGATCAGTGACTAATGCAAGAATTGTACTTTGACCAGTTGCAATATTGCACTCAGGATTTTTTTATATTCTCAGTTTCCACTGAACCAAATAGGATTTAAAGCAGTGCTGTAAGATTTAGTGAAATGAGGGTTGTGTTTGGGAGCCGGGGCTCAAATGTGTTTTCCATTTTCTTATGGGCTATTCACATATAGGGAATGCACTTTAAAAAATAACATTTCTCACTCCCATGCACGGGGGAGTCAGCGTAGGTGGGAAGAAAAGGGCACTACCTGCTCAGCCCTTGCCCCATTGCACCAGTTCCCCTGCTGGCATTGCTCTCAGCCATTCCACAAGCATTAACAGCCTTTAACTGGATTACTCTATTTTCTATCCCACTACACCTTCGATCTCCACTACACCTTGAAATATTGCATTTAAAATGTAAAATGAAAAAAGAACTAATTCCATTAACTCAAAATAGGTCTCTAATTGACCTCTTAATATGGTGTATTTAACGTGACACCATACCATTTTCATATGTAAATGGGATGATTTTTAATAATTCAGTGCTTCTATTTTCATTCTATAGAATACATCTTCCAAGGGAGTCGGGAGAACATTGTGAATTTCTGTCATTTATCACTCTGCCACAAAAATTAAACTGTGGCTGCCAGCATGAAACAGTGCATTTTACACCTGCCTTCCTATGCTTTGCTCTTGTGGTGCACAATTCCAAAATCTGTATACTTTTCTTATTAATAAACATAGTGGAAACTTGAATGTGAACATACTTTTTTCTTAGTATTTTCAGTGGTAGAAAGGGAGAGGTACTGGCAAACAGCATTTCCCATTGCAGGATTCAGCTCAGACTCACAGCTATTCTGAGGAATAAAATGTACACAGAGCAGAACTAGTTAATTTGATTCCATGTCGGGCTCGTATGCAGCATCTCCCCCTGCCACCTCCCTCTCCCCAGCCAGCCCATCCCCTCCACCCCCGGGATGACACTTCGCATTTAATCTAAACCCTCTCAGATTAAGCGGGCGTGTAATTTACTCCCACAGTGAGGTCCATTGCAGCTGCGGAGGTGATGTAAAGGAGAGTTTGTTTAAACAATGTTAAGCCTGCAAACCTGCATGAAAAACCCTCATCTGGGCTGTCAGCAAAGACTTTAATGTGCATTCAGTCTTGCATTCATCTGGGATCTGTGTGTGGTATTGACTGATGTTTTATTATTGTTTGGTAGATAAAAATATTTAACTTAAGAACAACTCAATTGCAGGAAGGGCTTTATATAGTCATCACAACATGCTTCTCCTGCTGCTGTGAGTGTAGGAGGCAGGGTAGTTTTCTACCGCTTAACATGTAAAGTCTGACATATTTTAAGAACATGATCAAACTGCAGCTTTAGAAATCACTTTAAACATAAAAAACCCAAAGAAATAAATCCATAGTCTTTTGACAATTTGCCTCAGCTAAACTATTTCAATATGCTAGTTTTACTTTTATTATTTCTTTCTGCCTTTGGCGGCAGAGGTCTTTTCACCCAAATAGGGTATAATGGACCATGAAAGCAGGATACATCCTCAGAACCCAAATGTCAGCAGCAGTTAAGGTGAACTGCTTCATTCTAAGGTGCAGCGAGTTACCTTGTGCTTCACTGGAAACCTCAGCACCAATGCGAGAGAGGAACTGGGAAAGGAGGTGGTTCTTCACCAAGATGGAGTGTGACAGCCCTCAGGCCACCAGTGCCTCCTCGTTCTATGAAATAACAGCTTTGTTAGAGAAACACAAGGGAAGGCATCATTGCCAGATTTGCACTATTTCCCCCTCTCACAGACTGTGTATTTTACACAGCTGACAGTGCATTTGTTACAGCCTACCTTCAGATGCGTGCCAGTAGGACATACTGGAAATTGTGCATCCAGACCAGAGGATTTCTTAACCACAGGCCTCCGACATCTGCTGCACACTTGTTACACGGCTGGAACATGAACAGAGCTTTTAATTTTGCTCTTTGATTTTTGCATTCCTGTTTTTAAATGCTGTTTGTGTAATTTATGCCTTGCAAGCCCACAGAAGTTCGGTGGAAAGGAACCTCTTTATTTGAACTCTCTGAAGTGCAATATTTCTCTTGGCTTAATTTTTCCCTCCTTCTAAGCTTATGTATTATCATCTGACAAATTGGATCTGTTCTTTTCCAGCAAGTTATTTGAACACATACTTGTAGCGGTTTTTAAGAACAGTACAGCTTTCAGATAATTTCATTGTTATTTTATGTGCCAGATGTGGTTTGTTTTCCACAGGAGTATTAGAAAAATGTTGCATAACATCCATCTATTCTTTTACAAATAGAAATTAAAATCTACAGATAAAAGATAAGTGGATCGTGCAGAACCCAACACTGCCTTATTTCACTTGTCTCTTTATGCTGAAATGAGTTCAGGCTTGCAGTCACCTCCCTGCCAAAATACAAGCTCGTCGCTCATCTTCCCTCTGCCTGGGCTTCCCCAGCCATCCTGCTTCTCTGCACTCCAGCGACTGCACTTGACTTAACACGCCCGTTGACCAGAAGCATTGAAAGGAATCCTTCTTTATTCAAACCTTCAAAGCAAGTTCAGTAAGCCTTTTGGTTCCTCTCCATTGACTACATCACCCACATTAGCAGATTTACTTTTGATATTTAGAGTTTCATTAAAAGCTAGGATGTGCCCTGAATTTTATCCATATTCTGTGCAGCCTCTTTTTATTTTTTTTTTTTGGGAGTTGTTACACAGATGAATAGCTGATGTCTCTAACTTTTTATAAAGTGCCCTGAATACCACTTCTGGGGGCTGTGAGAGGAACCCATGGAAGAATTCCCCTGGCTCTGCACCGAGATTGTACAATGTGAGACTCTCTCTCCCTTCAAAGGAGGGTAAATGCAAACAAACACATTTAGCTCGGTGGGGATCCAACAGGGCAGCCAACATGTGCATCCAGCTGCGAGCTCTGCGAGGTCTGGGTGACACTGACTTTCTTCAAAGGAAAAGACAGAAACAAACTGATTTTACAAATTCCATGAAAGCTGCCTTTGCAAATGATGACTGGAGAAATGGAGGTACCAGTTTGGCAGAAAGCTAAATTTACTCCCAAGCTCCACGATAACAGCAACTCATCTTTCTTTGAGAATTGCTTGTCCGTGTGTGTCTCTGTGTGCACTGCTTCAGACGCTCATGAGACAGCACTTGTCACTGCGTGTTCCCTGTGCAGAGCGTCCTGTCTCGCCGGGGTAGTCACAGGGTGGAGAGGCTGCCACGGTCCACGTTTCAGCTGCGGACAAGGGGAGGCAGCCCAGTGCAACATGCAAAGCCAGACAGTGCATAAATTACCGATGTGCCCAATCTGCAGAAACCTTCAAAGCAGCATCCTTGAAACATCGCACATATTTTAGTGTTTTAATTAAGTAGATGTTTTATGTATTCATGCTGTAAGTACTTTATGATTACTGACTCAGCAGTCTTCTGGACTTCAAACCTCGAAGAGGTAGAAAAGGAAACACTCCACATACGGGAGAAGAAGAGTCTTCTCCAGATGACAGGACTCAGTATCTTTCTGTTTTATTTTTAATTTTATAGATAGAATTGATCAGGAATTGACAGACCAAGGCATTATGGCTTCAAAAACTTTAAATGCGAGCCACTTTGGCATTAGAAAAATACTTACGTACATATGCAGCATTTTCTGTTTCCAAGGTGCCACAAATGTTAATTAACAAAGGAATCTTGCTTGCCTTAGCTAGAAATGTCCTCTGTCAGTCTTGGACTTTCCCTCAAAGCCAACAGCAAAGGCCTTTATCATAACTGCTGCAGCAGCACTGGGCACAGATCGTGTCTTGACTAACGGGATACGATGCAATAAAAAGCTTTATAGATAATGAAACCATCTCCCTAAAGTAGTACATTGAGAGGAGACTGAACACTGTTACAGGAAGTTATGCATTACCCAGCCCATGCTTCCAGCAGGCAGGACCTTGCAGGCAGCTCTCTGCCCACCCCAGCACAAACCCAAGCAGCTTCCATGCTGCTCACTGAAAAACCCCAAGGGGATTTCACCACATGGGCACCTGCCCCTCAGAGGGTCCCTAGCACAGGCCTGCGGGGTGGGAATGGAAAGCCTTGCATGCTGCTTATTTCCATACCCTGAATCTGCTTATGCAGGGGTATAAAGGCTTGAAGTGCTTCACAGCCAAGTGCCATAGGTGGTCCTTCCTTGGGGAATATACAGCCTGGAAAATTCATGGGATGAAGCTGCTGTGAAGGTGGGTTCTCAAACAAACAGGTTCAATGCATTTTAGCTCATTTTATCTTGTCTGCGCAATGTTCTAATGTAACAGCTCCCAGGGTCCTCAGTTTCTAAACTATGTTTCATCAGTAATTCTGAGGTATCCCATGGGGACACCAAAGCACAGGAATCATGTCTTGAAAAGGACAGAGAGCTTCAAGTCTCTTTATTTATCAACAATATTCTTGGTGACAACATAATGAAAGACTAGAAGGAATCAAAATCACAGAATAAGCTGAGTTGGAAGGGATCCAGAAGGATCATCAAGTCCAGCTCCTGGCCCTTAACAGAACAGCCCCAAGAATGACATCATGTGCCTGAGAGCATTGTCCAAATGCTTCTCAAACTCTGTCAGGCTGGTGCTGTGACCACTTCCCTGGGGAGCCTGTCCAGTGCCCAATCACCCTCTGGGTGAAGAACCTTTTCTTAATATCCAACCTAAACCTCCCCTGACACAACTTCAGGCCATTCCCTTGTGTCCTGTCACTGCGTACCAGAGAGGAGAGGTCAGTGTCTGCCCCTCCTCTTCCCCTCACGAGGAAGTTGCAGACTGCACTGAGGTCTCTCCTCAGTCTCCTCTTCCCCAGGCTGAACAGACCAAGTGGCCTCAGCCTCTCCTCATAGAGCTTCCCCTTAAGGCCCTTCACCATCTTTGCTGTCCTCCTCTGGATGCTCTCTCACAGCTTTACATCCTCCCTACACTGTGGCACCCAGACTGCCCGCAGCACTCGAGGTGAGGCTGCCCCAGTGCAGAGCAGGGCAGGACAATCCCCTCCCTTGCCCGGCTGGTGATGCTGTGCCTGATGCCCCCCAGGACACGCTTGGCCCTCCCGGCTTCCAGGGCACTGCTGGCTCATGTTCAGCTTGCCACGGACCAGGACCCCCAGGTCTCTTTCCGTGGCACTGCTCTCCAGCCTCTCATTCCCCAGTCTCTACATCCAGGATCGCCCCATCACAGGTGCAGAATCCAGCACTTTGCCTTGTTGAACTTCATGTGGTCGGTGATTGTCCAGGCCTCTAATTTATTGTCGAGATCTCTCTGCTGGGCATCCTTGCCTTCAAGGGAGTCAACAGCTCCTCCCAGTTTTGTATCATCTGCAAACTTCCAGTCCCATGTCCAAGTCATTTATGAGGATGTTGAAGAACACACCAGGGCTGGAGCCCTGTGGAACCCTAGTGACTGGTCACTGGTCTAATGTCACCCCATGCACTGTAACCCCTTGTGCCCAGCCCACAAGCCAGTTGCTCACCCACTGCATGACCTGGGAGGCACAAGGACATGGGTGTCACATACAAGCAAGAGAGTTCTGCCAAGGAGGAAGGAGGGCAAAGTCCTTGGCTATACAAAACTCAAAGTGAGGCTGGGAGCTGCACAGATGCATCCTTAGGATGGTGCATGACAAAGGCAGAATAGAGGAAAATTATTTCAGTGGGACCAGTTTTGGTAAGACAGGATTGGCAGACTCAAGGTGAGGCAGAGAAAAAAGAAGATGGAGAAATAGGTTGTACTAAACCAGATCACAAGGTAACATTCTACAGGAAATTATTGTGGTTGTGCATTTCTTTATGTCTCCTTTATAATTCTATGCCAGCATATCATATAGGCAAATCTTATTTTCCCAATTATCCCTGTTGGCTCTGCATCACTATAATTGAAGGGTTCTGCTCTTCTCTCAGCATGAGCTCACCGAGTACAAATTGCTCTTACAGAGGAACCGGTGTGTGAGCACATGCCGGGAGGACCTGACAGCGTGTGGTGCAGCTCAGCCACTGGCACAGAACCAGCTCCCAGTGAGCAGGGAGCAGGCACGCCACCTCTAATTACATGACTTCTTAATGTCAGTATCTCTGGAAGAAAAACATTAATATGCCTTTGACAGGACATTTCCTCCCCTGATCTCAAAACACTCTCCAGAGGTGATGGCATCTAGTCACAGTTAGAACCGGACACTGAGAAATTCAGCTATGTTTGTCCATCCAGATCTGAATCACTGCAAACTGTTCAGGAATGTTAGATGGGAAGAGGAGGGAATCAAAAGACTATTGCCCACAACATCTGCCAACAAACGTGCTTTTTATTTTTACCACCTCACATTTGGGAAAACACATTAACACCTCACAATGCCTCATTGTGGAATGCATTTCTAAGATTCAATTGCCTGCATTATTCTAATTCATATCACTACTGCAATCATGCTGGTCAATGAGTTCTTTGATTCTGACGTTAACTTCCCAGTGTCCCACTAATTGACTCAATAGAGAGAATTACAGTTAGTGGTCAGTGTAGTGGAACACTGAATAACCACAACTGTTGCAATCTTTTCAAATCAAGATCACTTAAAAAAAAAAGGCTTTAAGGAGCTGAGATAAAGCACAGAATTAAAGGAACAGGCTAATGAAATTATTATAGACAGCATCTGCATTTTCATTCTGACCAGCACTTTGCACTCAAACACAACACCTTGTGTGTGCTATATGACAACACTTAATTTTAAAGAAAAGTTCCACTGGGGAGGTAAGCACCACGTTGAATTAAAAGGTACCTCTCTGTTTCCTATAAGATTTAAAATTAATAACCTAGGGAAAATAATTTCCTGACTGCTGAGAAATGATACATAAAGCAAAGTCATAAACATATTATGTACTCTGTGTACATATTTAAATGTTCCCTAGCTACCCCTGATTACAGCTTGCCACATCAACAAAACACCTGGTCTGGTATTTTTCTTACATTGAAACCTCTTGGCCAATTGGAATTTTTATCTCAAAAGCAGCTGAAACCTTTGTTTACTATCTCATAGGACATGTTGTTACAGTCTCATGCTGAAGATCTTTTTTAATGACATGCTTGACGGGACTGAACGGTGTATGTTCACCAGCTTTCACCTTCACTATTAATAACAGCACAGTTCCTATCTGAAATGTCTTCTATAATTGTGTAATTACACAGCTCATTTATCCAATTGTTAAGCCAGGAGTCTGATTAAATATTAACAACTGCTTGGTTCTCCTAGTGTCATTAGTTGGAAAGCAACCCTGTAATCTCAGGTAACCCATGATGGTAATTATCCTTCACAGTTCCCCTCAGCTGAAAATCCAGCACAGTCAGAGCAGATGAGGTTGCCCAGCAGAAAACACATCACCCCTCTCTTCCTCCTCACCTCAACATGACCTGAGCCCTGTACTGTGTGTGTGGACTTTCCATGACGGAAAAACAAATGGGTACAGAGCACTGCAAAGGGTGGCACTGGCTGGATTGGATCCTTTAATCCCATGCTGCATGTTGAGAAGTTTAAGCTTGGCTTCCAAAGTAATTTGTTACTTTAAATCAAAGAAGGGGCAGTTTGGTTTGGCCCAAACATTCCTTTCCATGGAAAGCAAGGGGAAGAGCAGAGCATCACAGTTTGTGATGAGCTGGGAGTGATGCTCTTGTGTATGGTCTTGCATCAGAGGGGCACGTGCCCGGGAAACATCCCAAACTATAGGTAACCTTAGCTGGAATACTTAAACCAGGAGCAAGCTGCACTTCAGATGCACTCTACATGGGAGTATCACAAGGCCCTTAAAAATAAAATGCTGCAGAAGAGAGCATCAAAATGCTATAAACAACCCAAAGCAATGGCAAACAGATGTTTTGCTGAGCCCCCTGAGGATCCCTGCGTGCTGCTGCCCACAGCCCTCACCAAAGACCTTGGGACCTGGGGGACCCTGAGCTGGGTGGGAGGACAGGAGCAGGCACCCTCTGCCTCTCGGACTGGGACCACATCGTGGGGGCATTTGAAAGGCCCTGAGCTATGGGCACGGGGGTTGCATGGGTGTGGGCATTGCTGAAAGCGATCCAGAAGATCCCTTTTTCCCAGCTGCTGCGGCAGCATTAATAGAGGACTGCCTGGAGCAGCAGGGCTTCCCCCCATTAACATCTTATTACGATGAAAGACGCAGTTTATACCTCCCAGAGTTATTGCTTCCAGGCTGTCTGTAAACTCAGGTGAAACCGTGCATCTGGTTCAGGTTTTCAGGCTTTCCGTTGCAGCGGGGAGGACGGGATCATAATTTGTGTGTGAGGAGAGCAGGGCTGGAGGTGGGCTGGGACAAGGGGGGCTTGCCACCTATCAAGCTGGGCCACCAACATGCTGCCTGAGATCTGCTGTGCACGGTTCCTCGTGGCTCCTTTTCCCTGGTGCAGTGAGGCACAGCATGGCCAGTGCTGGCACACCGAGGTGTCAGGCACAGCCATGCCCGTGGCTGCAAGAGGGGAAGGGGCCAGGGTTTGCTCTCAGCTTGCTCTGAGACCTCTCTGAGCATCGGGATGGGCTGCTCCAGAGCAGGGCACACAGAGGGGAGTTACAGCAGGTGGCACTGGGAAGCCCACGGGGGAACTCTCTGATCTGTAACGTGCTGCAGCTCAGCTCGGGCTCCCAGAATGGCTCTGGCAGGTGATGAATTTGAAATAAGATTTGCAAGATCAGAGTCAGAAATCAATAAACTCCATCAGCTAGGATATAGCAGCTGTCTGAAACAACAGGTTACAGCAGCTGATAAATACTTTAAGGTGGGGGAAATGAATTAAAAATAAGACCAAAATATGATCATAAATCATGCTCTCCATCTGCTAACCGTATACGGGAACAAACCCCAAGAAATAACCACGTTCAGGTACATCCCTTAAAACACAGGTAGCACAACCTCTTCAAGGATTGATACCTTTATAGGGAGGGCAGGTTATGCTACAAGTGACCAAATAGCTCCTTGTTTAAGTTTTAGCTGCCAGGTTTTTGTGATTCAGAAAGCTTAATTATCAATTCCTATGTTCTTTCTGAAAACCATTTTAGACAATCCTCATACACCCCTCTGCAAAAATCTTTCCCTTTTACTTGAACTAATTGTGTAAATAAGGGATTCAGTGAAATACTGATCCTCATGACTCTCAGCCCCAGCAGGGATTTTTTGGAAGCAGAGAAAATGGGCTCGCCTCACCAGCATGCATCTTGCAGGTGAGACATGCATTAGGAGATGCTCTTGTCTGAGAAGCATTGGGGAACCCCCTATTGCCTGTAGCATATCAGCTGAGGCGTCCCTCTCCATCAGTTTCCTTTGCAGCCAAAGCTATTAAAAATGGGGTTTAAACTAACACATATTAAATATAGACAAGAAAGAGAGAAGACCAGCGTATCTGGGATGCAGGAGTGCCCACTGAGGCAAGCCTGGGAAAATCCGCCACCTGCATCCTCCAGGACCAGAGTGGGAATCTCCCAACTTCTCCAGCATGGGCTAGGGCAAAGCACAGGGACCTGGAGCTGCCAAGACAGGCTGGGGGAGATGCCAGGGACTTCGCTCTCCCTGGAAGTGTTGCCTCAAATCCTGCACGGGGGAGACCCAGCAGTCTGTGAGAAGAATTAATTTGTCATGAATTTGTAACAGCAACCAGGTACCTGTGTGGCTGCATTTTTTCCTGTGTGGCACAGGTCACTCACAGGGAGAAGCTCTGCAGTCACCTGTGGACAGCAAATGTGGAGCTGCAGGCTCATATGCTAATTTCCCACTGGAATCACAGGGAGAGTCAGGGCAGATGGGCAAATGAAGCCTTCATGGTCAATGGATGAAAAGCACACAAAATACTGGCAAGGACACTTGTTTCCAGCTGTGCTCAATAGCTTTAGCAAGCTCCTAAGGACTAGAAGATCATCTCAGGAAAGGAGGCTCTGACATGGCCACCATTCCTGCAGAGATTTCTGGCTCATTACAACCTTTGTGCATAATGCTGAATAAACCACTTAAAATTATGCTGTTGGTATTTAAACATTTGTAACAATTGATCCTCAGAAAACATCCGATAGGCCTCTGATGAAGAGACAAAGAGAACACACGTGAAACTAGATTTTTGCAGCACATTACTCACTATCTTCTGTACTGCTGCAAGTAGCTCCACTGAAAAATAAAACCACCTGGAGGAATAAATTTGTTCAGTTAAGGCTGACCAGAATAAAAGAGGTTTTTTCCTTCTGGCCTTGCACAGACATTTTACAAACAGTTGTTTTCCAAAACAGCATATTGATCTCCAGCAGTACTGATACTGCATGCCAGGGGCCTGCCTGTCCTCTGGTGATGCACAGGGTCACAGAACGTGATTGCTGCTCTGCAGCAGAATTTCCCAATTCCCCTGAAAGACGTGAGTTGCCATTCAGAGACCCAAAGCAGCACCAGTTCCAGCAGCACAGTAATTCCAGCCAACAGAGGTGTGTGATCTCAGGGAGCCACCTGCAAAAGCCCACACAAAAGTGCTCCCCAGAAACCTTCCAGCCTTGTAAACCTCTCACAGGCCCCCGAAGGCCATAAATTCTGCAGGGCCTCTCACAACTGTTTCAAAACATTTAATGTTTTCCTTCTGCTCTGTGGTTTCACTGCCCACAGTGGGGATCTCTGCACCCACCTGATACTGAGCCTGGAAAACCTTTGCTCTGTGTGCCAAAAACTGCTGTGGAATTGAGCTAAATTGTCTTAGCTGATGCCTGTCTAGATAAGATATCCAAGCCACTTCCTTACAATATGATTTATTTTAAATTAGACAGGGAAAAAAAGCAATTGAGGTAAGTATTTGAATCAGATTTTCAGTTTCTAATGCCAGGCTTTAAGATACTGGTGGAACAGTTTAATGGCATCAGCTGAACTGAAGGACTCGAGTTTGGGACAAGCATAACATTTCTCACCATAAACATAAAAATACTGTTTAAAAGCCAGCACCCCAAACAAGGAGAAAAAGCTTGTAAGGAAAATGCCTTGTCCTGTCACCTCAGCAGGAGTAAGCACTGAATCAGTTACTGAAAAGAAAAAGGTTCAAAAATGCAAAGTTCACTCTTACAGGAAAGAAAGTGTAGGGATGTGAACAAACCCAGCTGGGCCGTGAAAAGAAAATTGAGAAATGAGAATGGCAATGCAAAACTGAAAGTGCCTGAAAAACCACCTGAAAAAGATTTTGATGCACAGAAACAGGGAATGACCCGCCTCTTTCTGCTGCCAAACATCTATCAAATGAAGAGCATCAATATGTGAGCCAAAACTACATCCTACAGAGGGAAACCCAAGCAATCTCAACAATTATAGCTGGCTTAGTCCATTCTCAATATTGAACTATGATTTGGAAGCATTTAGAAAGTCAAAAGGAAAAGAAAGACACGAAGGTTGGTATATACACCCCAAAGCTGTCGACCCTCAACCTCATCTCCCTCCATTCCTCAGTAAGACGAGCGACCTTTTGCGAGTGGGGTGTGCTGGGTGTAAATAACCTGCAGTGAGGAGGTGCCATACAGAAACCAGGTGCTTACCCGGGCACTTCTGTCGTGGGCAGAAACAGGCCAAGAGGAAGACAACCTTGGGCTGTGCTGAGAGAGGAGCCATCAGGAAAGACAAAGTACCACCATTTTGAAGCCTCAGCATTTCAAGTTACTTTATTTAATACTTTTTATTAATGAGGTAGGAGAATTCTAATGAAATCTGTGGATCTGACAGAAGTTAATTGGTTAGTAAGGGTGATTGGAATACCATGCATGAGACCTAGATGACTTTGTGGGTTTGAATATTAGAAACAGATTAAACTTGACTGCACCAACTGTTTGTCACACACCTGGAGACTCCTAAGTGGAACTGTAGCTTTCACGTGGGAGCTTACTCGGTTTGACATCGAAAGGGGAGAGCTTTAGCTCACAATATGATTACAAGCTACCAGCACAATGAGGCACTACGGAAGGAGATCAAACTCTAGGACCTGAGAAGTTCACCCCTATTGCTCTGAGCTTCATGCACAGCCCCTCATGCTTTCTTCTACAAGGAGCTCGAAGAGCCTTATAGTTTCCTGCTGCCTGCAGCTCCTCTGGGAGCTGCCATAGCCCTCCCAGCAGGGCAGAGCTCCCAGGGATGTTTGCAGGGGCAGCTGGTCTCTCCTCAAGCGCCAGCTCAGGGCACTGACACCAAAGGTGGTGGACAAGAGATGAAAAAATAAAATCATGTGAACCCTTGTACTGTCTTCAAAACTTGGCCAAGATTGTAAGCCATCCTTGCAGCTGGGCAGTGAAGGAGCTGGTCTGCTCTTCCTAGCCTGCCACCATCTCCAGAATCCTTCCCCCTCTGCTGCTGGTGGCCCAGGGCTCAGTGGAGAAGGAGAGATCTGTGTGCTCCTCGCTCCTGCTCTTTAACCAAAGTGCTTGAGCAAAAAAAAAAAAGCAAGCTGAACTTTACATCCATTATTTTAACATGAAGCCTGTACCAGATTTCACTAGCAAAGCATTTCATGTGGGACAAAAATATTCTGTTTCCAGCAGTGAGTCATGTTTTTCTTATTTGGGCACTGATGGAGCTTATGATGGGAAGCGCTGAAATAAGAGTGGGAGGCTCGGTGTGCTTGTACCTCTCCCCTTCCCTGGACACTCATCTCCCCAAAGGAAAAGGGATTCCACTGTATGTCCATGGGTGCGCTTCACTCAACTGTGATGCTCACCACTTGGTAAAAAAAATATTTCGGTTTTTGTTAACTTCTCATACTTTTTGAAAGGTTCTTATACAATGAATGACTAAAAGAGATTTTGCTGGAAAGGACTTCTGTATGCAGAGAAGAGGAGGACATACGTAGAAGGACAACAAAAAATACCTTTTACCACAGCACACCTGAGAAAACCAAACTGCTATTACATTTTCATGGCTATTTCTGAAAGTACATTACAATCTTACTCTATTTGAAATCCCTGAAAACACCTCCAGACCTGCTTGTCTTAATTAATTTTCTTACACTGTCTATAAAACATCAATCAATAACCAATGCTACAGATGAGAAACTCTTTGTGAGGGAGAATAAAACTAAAGTAAACCATGTGTCCTTTGAGTTTCAAAGAAAGAAATCGCTGTAGCTATCCATGGCTAGTCAGTTTTCAGTCATTAATTTCTATTTGGCATTAGATGCTGCTGTTCTTTGCAGAGGCTGAGATTTTTTACACAAATGACAATAAAGAAATTTTTCTGCTTTCTGCCTGAGCAGCCAACCCCCACCGCAGTCGACAGGAGCCCAGGGAGCATGGCAAACCTGCACAGGGTCTTGCCATGGGGATGGTGCCAGGTCTGAAAGAGAACATAGGAAGGGAGGAAAAGCTCCTCACTGACTTTAACCCAAAATGGGGAATCAAATACACTTTCCTTTTAATTTCTTTTAAAAATAGTCTTTTCCTTTTAATCCCTAGCAGTGATTTTAAAAAGACATAAAAAAAAAAAAATAATACCTTTTTAGTTATCTTGCCTTCACTCTTACTAAATATCCAGCTCTGGAAATACTTTTAAATTTCTTCAGCTCCTCTCATGCTTTTATTGCCCGGGTTTGGTACTTTCTGCAAAATGCAATTTGGTGGGAGAGTTCAGGCCAGCCTATTCCAACTTACATTGTAATTGTATACAGCAATTAACATCTTTCCCCATAACTAAGTAAATAAAACTATTCCTTGGATTTCCTCTGTGTCATTTTAGACTTCCTGTCAGACTCACTCTTCACCCCATAATTCCTAATAACCTGCCAGTGAGGACATTCACTGAAATCCAAGTAAGGTTCTTGTACTAAGATTCTTGTCCTGTTGTTTTGATTGCTGTAATCAGCACAAGGAGCAGGATCTTTATTGGTACCAACACAATTTTTTCATTAATTAATTAGAAGAGATAAGATACATTGCTCCATAATTCACATTAATTCTCCCTTCTCATCATATCCTCCAATGAACTCGCCCAGCGCTGTGGTTGTTGGCCAGCAGGCAACCACATGTGCCAGAAGGGGCTGGTTGTCACAGATGTCACATCATGGGCATCCATCCTGCAGAGGCTTGCAGTGAGAATACTATTAGCTGCCACAGAAATTCCCAAAATATCTAAATTTAAGTGTTGGTGTGCAGGATCTGCTGAAATGGCCTCCTGTGCCCCCGCTGCAGGGCTCCCCTCCAGTCTCTGTCCACGCTGCCAGCCAGTGCCAGCTGGACAGCGGGGTAAACCCAGCCCCGAGCAGCCACAGCAGCTTGTGGCCAGGGAAAGGCAAAGGCTGGGACAGGGCACGGGAGGCACAGGGCAGGCTGTGCCTGGCTTACCTGGGAGCTGGCAAGCCAAGATGCATGGTGACCTTGGCCCCTCCTGGATGAATCTCGCTCCTGAGACACATCAGCCTTTGTGGGCTGTGAAAATGTTTCCAATATATTTTATTAATATTCCACCAGTTGACTTACGGAGCAGCTCAAAGTTCTCCCTCCCAATTACAGGTCTGGCCATTAGTGCAGCAGGTTATTAAAGCCAAGTTAAAAGAAGGAAGGGGCCCGCATTTACCATGCTGCTTTATTCTCAGAAGCTTGGTGTTTAGAAATTAACTAATCACTTCCACTTGACAGCAAGCAAAGCACTATTTGCTGTGTTGTCTGAAAGTCTTCAGAAGCCTTTGGATACATTTAGACGTTTATTAGAACAGGGTTTGCCTGTTCAGAGCAGGATGGTGGGTGGCTGTGCTGAGCTGATACTTACGTGTATAAATCAAACAGTGACATAACAGGGGCAGAAAACTTGAAAGGTGAAAAGGTGAATGATGAGAGGCTTGGGGCTTCATTATAATGCCTTTTCTTTTACTGAAGACTCCTGTTGCTGAACACTGAAGGTTCAATCGATTTGCAGACTTAGAGTGATTAAAGTTCTACCATCTATTCTCCATGGAAAAGTACTACTATGGCATTACAGAAAAGGAAGGAACATTGCAAACGGAAGCATTGTTCAGTTCTCTGTGCAGCATCTAGGTTAACTTCATACCTGCACCTCTCCCCTGCCTCAGGGAGAACTTCTCAGTGCCCCCCAAAACAAAAGGATCTAATGTTTTCTTCTGGTTGAAAAGTTGCTCTCAATTATACTGCAGTTTCACGAGAGTAGTTGAACAGCAAGACCATTCTACTATGAATTTTATCTGAAAGTATTCACACTCAGAGATCCTGCATGCGTTGGAGATTTTTGTTCAGTTTTTCTTGAAGCTTTGTTACTCTCTGTTTACAGTTGACTTTCTTTTTCCTGTCTTAATTTTTTCAGCCTCATTTTTTTCAAAATCACCGCCACATTTCAGGGACTCTGAAAAGATACTGAGTAACAAAACCCTAAATTTTCTTTTGAGTGAGAATGAATCCTAAAAAATCCCTAAATTTTCTTTCGAGTGAGAATGAATCCTAAAAAACTTCATGAGCTAGAACAAAACCTTATTCAGTGCTGAGTAAACAATAATGTACTTCCCCTCTTAAATCTAACCTGTTGATTTATCATCTTTCGTTCCTTGGACACAACTGCAAAAGTGGAATTATTTTTCACAGCTGACAGTGGGAATGCAGAGCCCAGGAATCAGAGAGCCCTGGAGACCTGACAGTCTGCTTGAACTGTCTGAAAAACACCTGAAAAATGCGATTCATCTGAACATTGCAGAGGGAACGGGAAAGAAAGGATGAGTCTAATTGGTTCTGACTATCAAAGTCAGATCTCAAGTTTTCTCTAGAGGTGTGTACTAGAGCAACCACTATTAGTGTACCCAGGTCTCTTTTAAAAGGGCTAATTTGATCAAACGCTACAATAATTTAAGGATATGACACTGTTAGGAGATCTGCATTTGATACTTGACAGTAAAAACCATCAAATGTTTGTCCTTGACACCAAATGAATCATTTGGGAGGAAGATGGTTGGCATCAGCAGGAGCCAAAGGGCGCAGTCTGGCATACAGTGAAGCTTTGGAAGAGAGTTTGCTGAGCACTAACTCAAACCCAGATCGTATCTATTATGCACAAAATGAACACAAGACAAAAGCTCAAAGGATAAAGGGTTCCTACCAGGAAGGTGTGGGAACATTACCAAGTGATGGATGAACTGGGTTTGGTGTCAGCAAACCCTCTTGTGCTGCACATGATGCTCAGTGTTTCCAAACCCAAACCCTGGGCTGCAATGAGGAGCTTTTGTTGAGCAGCCTTTCCAGACTGGCCAAGCCTCACCCAGGGCTCCCATCACACGTGAGGGGAGCAGGCACAGAAACTGCAGCAGAATTTCCCTGTGTTCCTCTGCCTGCATGTGCAGCTTTCAGACGGATCCTCTAAGGCCTGCACGTTTCTCATTTGTTTCAATCTCTCACCTTACATAAGCACTTCATTTATCAGAAGGAAAGGGGAAAAAATCCATTCCATGTTGAAATAGACTGCCACCTGCATTGCTTCCTAATGTAAGCAAATCCCAGTGGAAAGGTTTATCACCAGACTTTTCTGCTGGACCAGTAAATCACTCTCAGAAATATCATTTAAACCTTACAAGTGGTGTTAACCAACAGGAGTGGCACATTTTTTTTAAAAGAGATTCCAACAATGCACCAATTAATCCAATTTCCTGGAAGAACTCACATGACCACTGTGTATTTCAGGGTTCAGATCAGCCATACAAGTATTAGCAATACAGTAAGAACACTGTTACTGCCTTTTAATGAAAAAACTAGAATATACTGTCCAGTGTGACACTAACACACAAATTAGAAGTGTTCCAGAGACTTAATCCTTTTATAATTTTGTGTGTGATTGTGTGTGCATGCCTGTGTAAAGACACTGGAAACGCTGCTCTTGAAAGACACGAGACTATTAACCAGTGCAGACATTGCAGTTGTCTCCTGGAGTGCTGGTATCCCATCCATTTATCAGCCCAGCTGTCTCACAGGGTAAAAATAAAATGGTGCTTTCAGTTCAACAGGATGTAATTGACTTAAGAAGCAGGGCTGGGCTCTGCTGTGCCGGGCTTGGGAGTCTAAAAAGTGGATTAGGAGAGTAGCATGTAAAACAGCATAAAATGCCTAAATTCTACCCTGGAAAACTTTGTCTCCAAATATTGATAAAAGAGAATAAAAAAAAGTGAGCTTTGAAACAGTCTATACCATTTCTCTATTTTATAGTTCACTGCAATTTCTTTTAATTACCTTGCAATTTAAATCAATTGAATTCTAGAGCCGGTTTCCCTTAAAAAAATGTCTTCTTGCAAACTTTGATTAGCTCCAGAGAAAAGAGAGCAGATGACTTTAAATGGCACAGAGGTGGATTTATTGGCAAGTGTGTCAGGTTTGCACTTAGCAAGGAATTGGCAGATAGCAGAATATGGCTGGACAGGATTCAAACTCCAAGGACTTGGAGCTGGAAAAGGATTTATTTGAACAGCAAAGTATAGCAGTGTATTAGCTGCAGTTAAAATTATTAAAAGCTTTTAACTAAAACCATGAAGAAATTAAACTTCCAGTGAAAGGCAAGCAACTGCATTGCTTCAAAGGTATTGTCACAGGGATATTTATTGCTTTCCTCCCTCACTGTGTCACTTACTGCTCCTAGCAATAGGAAGGTGTATTGATCTCCCTGATTTGGTGTACGTTCAAAAGCCAGATTAAACCTGAACCTGCACAAAATTACTGAGCATTCAGGAAATAAAACGGTTTATTTCTGTCCTAAATCTTAAATCAGAAAAAAAGTAGTCTATCCAGTGCATGTGAAAGGCAGAGAGCCTGTAGTCCCAGGAAAAGCAGAGTCAAAGGAGCGTGAGCTGCTTCACGTGGACAGACAAGAGGCTTGGCCACGGTCTGCAGCAACAAAACCAGGGGGTTGTACTGAGAGAAGTTTGCACTACCGAAGGACTGCCAGCTGAAACTAGAACTTTATTTGGGGTTGTGGGGATTTTTTTGTCTCAAGTGTCATGTTTTCTTCAAAAAAAGTTTAAAAATTGCTTGTGACAGTGCTTGAAGTGTCAGCTGACACACTGAAGCCTTGTTTACGCTCATGACCCCCACACGGGCAATGCACCAGTGTAAACTGCAACAGAAATGGCTTCCAAAAAGCAAAAACCACTGCTCCGCTCCTGGGCTGGTGCTAAGCCCTGCTTTGTGCAGGTCACTGCCCCAGCCAGCCTCTGGCCTCCCCTGTAACCAAGTTTTCCTCCTTTCTGCAAAGGAGTGTTCACAGCTACTCAGTCCCAGGCTTTTGGATGATGATAAGGTAGGGTGGTTAGAAAAAGGAAAAAGAGGAAAAGAGAGGAGAGGAAAAGAGGGAAGGGGAGGGAAGGGAGGGGAGGGGTGGGGACAGAGAAGGAATCTCATCACCGTGTCTCTGAACTGCTGCTTTATACCATCACATCTGCGTGAGACACTTTTATGGAACGTCTCTGATTCCATTATTCAATTCTAACCAGGTGACGGGACATTCTAGTCTTTTACAACGGTACATAAATACCTCAAAATCACATTTAGCAGCTGCTTTTTCTTATAGCAACACTTCACTTTTTTTACCCTACTACTAATCAGTGTTGCATCTGCAGGAAACTGAGTGAGCCATTTTCCTACTTTGTTAAGCACAGATGCAGATTTTGATTTCATTTTTATGGACTAAAGCTGAAAGATGCTTTCCCCAGAAAACTGAACGACCACATTTCAAGTCTGGCAGCAGCTGGTCTCAGCAGCCAGCACGTGGCTCACCCAACTACAAGCATGTAACTGAGACACCAAAAGAGGACATTGGCAAAGAAAGCTGCGCCATTTGGAAAAGCTCATGCCTAAGGAAGCTGAGGGTGCTCCAGACTGAAGTACCTCAAGTGGAAGCAGAATCTGGAATGATGTAACAAAGGGGAGAAGGAGAAGTTTAAGGCTCCAGGACACTTCCACCAAAGGCCAGTCACACTGAAGCTTGAACTTACATTCAATACATCGTGCCAACCTCCATCATCACTACTTCCCTCACACATTTCTTTGCCTTTCCTTCACTGAATTCTGCTCTAAGTCCCCAGAAAGTGCTTGAGTCTCTGCATGGCTTGGACCACAATCTGGACCGGCACATCAGCAGAAATACTTAAAAAGAAAAATTCAGTAAATTCATTTACTTACAGAAAAATTCAAGCCAAAGAGAAGACATGGACATTTTTAAATTCTTATTTCCCTTGGCCAATCTAAGTAACTCTAGATAGGAACAAACTGTTTGTACCTATCAGCAGAAGACCTATCATCTATAAGCATCACCTACAGCAGTGTAAGTGTGCAGAGAGAGTCACGTATGGGACACTTTGCTCAGCTCTTTCCAACAGAATTTGCTTCTTCCTGATTTCAACTGTTATTCTAGATTAAAATGGGAGGTTTTTGCAAAGTAACTTCAAAGTGATATTTCTGGGTTTGTCAGCAGCAGAAATCATAATTCATCCCATCATTTCTTATGCTTACACAGAAAAGTCAGTAAAATTAAAAAAAAAAATAAAAGGGAGAAAGCTTCCTTTGTACTTGACAGCTTCAGGAGTATCATATTTTACAACACCTCTTGTACTACTACGTCAAAAAAATTGTCTAACAAAGCACAAGTAGAGAAGTATGTTATTGTCATTTTTCAGGATTTCTTGAAGGTTTGTCAATAAGGTATTAGAAATTCACCCAAGTCTGAAAACCAAGTTATTTTTACACTCAAATTTCTAGTTTCTATTTGGGAACTGCAGAAGGGTCAGCCTCATGAAGTCATACACTGAAACCCAAACCTTCCATGTTTCCCCACATTGTGCATATATATATATATATATATATATATATATATATATATATGTACATGTAATGCCACCAAGACTCTGTTGAGTCCATGGAACATGTCCACTTGTTTAAAAAAAGGAGACACATTTTTTACTGAAACTTGCTTGCAGACTCAGGTCTTCTTCAGTACTCCTCACCAAAATTACAGCTATTTAATATAAAGTGGAGAAAATCCTGCAATGTGACAGATCAGCTATAAAAGCACACACTGAAATGAGGACAACCTTTAAGCCATCAGAATTTTCTTCGAGACCAGATTTTTTCTGTGTCATACTCAGCACAGAGAGATTTTCATTTTTCAGAGCTCTATGGAATTTGACAAGTAAACCTACTACAGTTAATAGCATTTTAATCTTTATGCATAACAATCAAAAACCTACATTGTACAGGTTTGATAATAGTAGCTGACAGCTGAATTTGAAGTATACATTTCGTTCCAAAATAGATGCGCGTGTAGGTGGATGTGTTGTAGAAATACAATGTACGACAAGGCTGAGCCTAGGTAAGCTAGTGATCCTTAAACATCATCTGCACGAAGTCAGGGCAGAAATCTGCTCCTTTAAATACCTGTTCATCCTCCTTATGACACTTTATTTAAAGAGCTCAGTGAATAGTAGATAAAATAAGTATCTAATGAGGTATGACAGAAACTCTGATTGAGCTAAACAGCAGAGAGCTGAATTCTAATAAATAAATGAAGCAAAACATTTACTGCCAGCAACTATGTCAAGTTAGACATAGGAAACTGTAGCTATGCAGCTGGAGAAGGGCAATAGTCTGGAAGCCAGAAAAGTGGTGGAACTCCTCCAGCTTTGATTATTTATGGTGTGATGATGAAGGAACAACTTTCCATGTGACGAACAGCTTTAAAGTTGAACAGTGAAGCTGAAAGAGAGATTTAATGAAAAATCAGAGGGGAACAAAACTACAGCTACAAAAACAATAACATTCAGTTTAACAATTTAAAAATGTAATTTGTGTGCAAAACCAGATGTTAACTTGTCCAACTTCAAGGTAAACAGCAAACTGTATTCATAACAACCCTTCTGCTGGACAGCAAACACACACTACTTAATGTTGCAGCATATAAGGCTCACTTCAGACCTCCAAATCTTATCAAAATGAACACAAACGCCAAACAAACACATTTTAAACAAAGGACACATCTGTATTTAATGCAAAGCTATTTTCAAAAGTCCCAACCTTTCATAATCCACCATAATCATAATAGCCTGAAACATAAGAATGCTTTCAGGCTCAGAAAAAAAAGGCTTCTAATTTTAAACATTTATGAGGACACTGAGAAGTGGCTTAGAACCATGCTTTAAAACATGTTTTCAGGCTTTAAACTGCTGAAAGTGGAGACCCCTTACCCCTTTACCCATTTGGCCTGAAGAAAGGGAGAGAAGTACAAAAATATGATGAAAAGACTGCACATGAAAATTCCTACTAAAGAAAATGCAGCTGACTCCCTCATTCCAGCCCCTTCCTCCCATCACCACTGCACCTTCCCCTCCAGGGAAAGTGCACCTCTTGCCTGATGAACACCCCCACACAACTCATCTACATCACAGGCTCTGATGCACCACTGTTTTTAACAAATACCTTTTGAAAATAATTTTAAGGGGCCACTCTGCTATTGCTGATGCTGTTCCTGAACAGGACGGACTTTGCCTCAGCACTGCATTGATGTCTGCTAATTTTAAACTATACCTCGGGATGGGTGATTTAATGTTCATTCTAAAAAAAGATCACGATCAAACCTTTTAAATGGCTTTATGCTGGGAATAAACTTCCCTTTGATATAGTGTAACTATGGGAAGGAGGGATTGTTCTCACATTTCTGTTTCATGGAAAACACCCTGCTGTTTGTTTTTTAAAGTTAAAGGATTAAGTTGCAGGAGTAAAAAAATGCTGCTACATGCAACACACTCTACTGATTTAAATACAGCCTCAGTCTGATATGAAACACTGACTTTAAAAATGGCTATTCCTTTCCAAATGTGCCAGTGAAAATAAATATGAATATATTGTACGCACTAAAAGATTAATGTGTCAAGAATAAGAACAAGTACTACTTTTAAGGTAATTCAGCATAAAATATCCCTAATATATGAAAGCAAACAAACAGCCAAAAATATGAATTTATAGCAACAGATAGCAGGAAGGAAGTTCTGAAAATCCATGAGAATTCTTCTACCTTACCAGACACCCGTACAGTTATATGAGCATTTTCTCTTTGTCTTTTATTGTTCTTTATTCCTGCCTTACAGTTCAACTTCAGGGCAAAGCACCATACAACAAGAAATTGCATTCAAAACTATTAGGTCATCAAAATTGCCTTTACTGTTTATAAACAAAACATACACACAAAATATTGCAACAGCCTCTGGAATCCTACTCAGAAAGCCCAACATTTTTAGATCTCATGTTTTCAACACCATAATTTTTGCAAAACAGTGAGAGGCGACCCAGGCCATTTTAGGAATGACTCTTTCATCATTGCAATCCCTCAATCACAGCTGACCACAAGAAGGAATGAATGGAGTAGTACTGTAGGGACAGTACTGGTATATTTTTCCGCTTGCCCTCTGACATGCTCTGACTTCTGCTAGAGAATGATGTAGTGATTTCTTAAGACTGCCTCCATTATTGCTCCCAAAATAATTCAGAGATACATAAGGCTTTAAGCAGTTTAAACACCAATTTCAAATTGGATTCAATGGTTTTAATGACCTTTTCATCAAAACCAAGCTCCAGAACTCCACCCCCTTACAGCCTGACAGGACCTGCCCCCTGGAGATGTGCTGGGCTCCATCTTAATGGGTGGCAACTCATCTTCAATCCAAAAAGCTGCAGGCAAATAAATACATGTAGAGGTTTTACTTCTAAAATACAGAGATCTTTGCTGTTACCAGGATAGAACTGAACACAAAAACACCTGCAAGCAATGAACATGGTTGAAGATACTGAAATCAAGACAATAAGAACTAAAAGTTCTTAAATTATAGACTATAAAGCTCCTGAGTGCCGGCTGCATGTATGCACATTCCAGTGATCAAGAGAACTGTGTGAAAATATGCATTTACCAGAAAATCTGGAAGCACAGTTGGGACCTGACTTCCAGTCAGGTTTGTAATTTCGTTCAAGATTGAGATTACTTCATATAAATTGATTTTTGTGTGTACAGTATAATTTAATTTTAAAATCTATTTCCTTGAGATTAACCATTAGTATTGAGTATTTGCTGTTATAAAGTTCCTTAAGCATGAATTTTAAGTACAATAATTCATAATCAGAATTGTACATCAAAATGTACCCATCTGGAATGATACTGAATAAATACATTTTCTAGTCACCAAAATAAAGGTTAGTATAACTTTTTAAAAAATCCCCAACAAACCCAACTAACAAACCTTTGAAATGATACATCTGTTGAGTTAGTTTAGCAAGACAGTGAAAAAACAATTTGGTAAGGTAGTTAATGTTTTTCATAGCATTGTAGAGTTAAGCTTCAATATTCACCATTATCAAAAAGTTCAATAATTCCTTGTTTTGATACCAAAGTAAAAATTGTCCATAAAGTGGAAGGGTCTTCACAATTATGATGACTCTGCCAATGATTACAAAGATCCTCTTTTCTTCCAAATAACCGTTTGCATAAAATGCAGTTATAGCCCGCTTTAGACCAAAATTCCATTTTTTTGCTTGGTGTACCAAACCCCACATTTTGCATCTCCTTGGAGGCTTCACTACTTCCTGACTGAGTCGGTTCACTTTTAGGTAAAATATTGACATTATTTTGATGGTGGAAGTTTATCTGTCTCTTCGGTTTTGGAACAGTGTACAGCTCCTCCTGACGGGCACTGCACTTTGCTAAACGTCTTCTCTCGCTGCGCTGTTTCCACAAGTGGGTTGTGTGTTTCACCAGTTCCCCCTTTGTTCCTCTGTTTCCTTGCAAAATCTCTTCCTTTACTCTTCCCTGAATCTCTTCTCCATGACAGCACAATAAGTGAAACTTCATTTCACCAAAAGACTCTGCAATAAACTGGCATTGACCACATTTGACCTGTAATTTCACTTCTCCCGGGTTATGGAACAGGTCCTCAAAATTGCACTTATTTCCCCTGTTAAAAAAAAGCAAATACAAACTATTTCAGTATTAGCCAGGCAGGGAAAGGGATGGCAATTTCTGTCCTTACAAGTTCCAAGAAGAGATGACAGTCATGAAACACTTTTAATTAAAAACAGGCATTGTTTCTACAGTATCTAATTCATTTGGAAGAGAAAAAAAAAAAGGAAACTAAATAAATAATAGTAAAGCTGGTTTGGAAACAACTGAAACCAAATGACACTTTTGAGTTTAAGAATTGCCTCCAAAATTAGCCATGGTAGAAACAACCTTATATAACAACAGCTACTCTGACAGCTACTACTAAGACTGACAGAAAAGTACTGGTGTTTCTTAGTCTCAAGACCTTAAAAATTCTAACTGATGCTCCAGAGAGTGGAGCTGTGCAAAGTGAAACGAGTAAAATGGAACTGCAGTGTTGCAGTGAGGAGTTACATTAAAGCCCTGAGTATTCTTCAATGAAAATAAATGCACAGTGGACCAAACAAAAAAGGCAACATTTATACTGTATCAAGAGATTTCACCTCAAAATCATAATACAGAGGTAAAAGAATGTTCTATCCATCTTAATATGATAAATTCACTTTTCTACTTGGCTGAGTGATCACAAAAGCAGCAGTAAACTCAGGATAGATTAGCTCACAGCACTCCCTAAAAGGAAATGCGATAATGATATTTAAGAAGGAAAACAAACTACAAGCTAATGCTGAAGTATGAATTGTTTTTCACTTACTGCAATTGGTTCCCTTATCTTCTAGGGAAAACCCCAAAGTGGGTAGGACAGAAGATAGTGCAGATTAACAGAATGCTAACCACAAGAAACCAACTGACCCAAATATGGCAGTATATTGGATGTTACTAGAATATATGCAAAATTACTTTGCATATTTAAGTGTCAATAACGATTTATAGTCAATAAATCAGCTAAAATATACTGGTTGATCTAATGGATTGATTAGATTCAAAAGGAATATTTAAACCTTTAGGAATGTCACTTGGGAGAAAAAAACAACAATTTTCATAATGGTGAGGTTTATAGATTTCCACTTGAAATCCAGTTTTCATTAGCATTTAACTTGTGAAAACGCTCACCTCTCTGTAGCTTCTTCTGCCTCTTTTATATTCCTGTCTCTCTTCTTGAAAGTGTCTTGCATCTGTTGCTCACTAGTAGAGGGTTCTGTGCTGATAACAACCCTGTGGACTTCCCTGAGGTGGCCAAAGTACACTTTTGCATGGCCAAAAACTTTAGCACAGAATTCACAGCACACCAGCTTTTTGGGTTTGCCTTCGTTGTGATGAAGCTTCATATGGGTGCTGAGGCTCCCAGAACGGATATACGCCTTCCGGCAGATCCTGCAGCTGTACAGCCGCCGGCTCGTGTGCGTGTTCATGTGGTCCTGGAGATGGTGCTTAAACTGGAACGTGTGGTTACAAACATGACATCTGTGCAGCGGCTTAGGGATGGCTGAACATGTATTTCTACTTAGATCACTTGATTTAGCTGATGCAGCATCACTATGCTTGGAACTTAAACATTTATTGGCGAGTGAGCCATTTAAAAATAAGTCTTGCTCATGGGATGGTGTCTCTATGATTGCTGCAGGAGCCAGCGGTGCAAACACCGGCGCAACTACCACTGGTTTTGGTCTGATACTGCGGTATTTTTTCACTGCTTCTGCTTTATTCCTTCGCTTGGCCTGAAAAGCCAATAAATCATCTGGGGCTCTTTTTTTCCTGCCTCTTCTTTTAGAGGTTGCACTGTTCAATTTTTTAAGGCTGTCAACATCATCCACTTTGCTGGATGGAGAGAAGGTATTTCCTCGAATGGTTTGTTTGGGTACTTGTGTAAATGATACAGCTAATTGCTTATCAAAAGCTTTGGTTTTCATCAAAGATGGTATCTTTTCACACTCAGATTTTAGTGAATGACCAGACATATCCATAACATTAGTATTCTGCTTAGATTTACAGAATACTGAATTTTTCATCCTTGAGTAAGGCAAAATAGGAAGTTTTCCTTTTGGTGCTGATGGAGTCATCTGAACTGTACTGCCAAAAACTGCTGGTGACAAGACAGCAACAGGATTTGCAGAATTTGTGGGTTTTTTCTTTAGTTTCTCAGATGTCAGAAGTGACTCTCTTGTGGCTTCCGATGCTGTCTTCACAGAGTGTAGACTTAGTTTCATGGGATTAGTTGTACTTGCTGGCTTGTTGGATAGAGAGTCTTCAACTACAGACGGTCCAGAAATACTATTGCTAGCAATTTCAGTTTTGTTCATTAAAGGAGATCCAGATTCCACACAATTGCTTTTATTTATTAATGTAGCAACTCCAATTTCAGCTGAGTCACAGTCTCTTATCATCCCTTGCTCAGCTGAATCTGAACTAGAATGAGCTTCAGGACAGTCTTCAGTTAGAGCAGTCACGGAGGAAGTCTGTGATGAGATCAGTCCTTTGGTAGGAATCTTGTTACGTGCACTCAAACCAGAAACTTGTGCCGGTTTTTTGTCACTCAGCAATTTATTTCTTACAGATTGATACCTGGGGATGGGCAGCTTTAGGTTTTCAGAAGGGGCCACAGCCGACTGCTGAACTTGCTGTGTTAGGGCAGGCGCGACACACGGCACAGCCAACAGGGAAAACGTCCCCTTGTGAGCAGCCACCTGCATGACAGCGTAGTTCTGAGCTGGTACCACCAGTGGCTTGGAACCTGAAGCTGAAATTGGTGTAACTGGCTCAGGCAAAGATGACTGAAGACAAGAAACCACTCCAGATGTTAACATTTTTGGTACCATTTTGGGAGCAATGGTCCTAAACTGACTTTTCTTCTGAAAACTTTGTATTATATCCGAAGGGGATTTCTGTTTATCTGTAAGAATAACATAACAAAGATGTAATATGATACATAGTATTTTTCAAAAATTACTCTCTCAAAAGTAAAACTGCTTGCAAAGGATACTGTTACACACAAGCTTATAAAAAATATTTAGGCATTTAAATGACCACCAAATTAAATTTAGAATAGAAAAGTTTCATAGACAAAAGCAATATCTGAAGTAACATGCTTGAACGCAGATATGAAAAAAATCTCTTCTTAATCGAATATTAATTGGATGTTTCATTCGAGGTTAGAAAGTACATGACATTTCAGAACAAATACACCCATAAGCCTCTTCAGCCCTGGAAAAGCTGCAACAGCATGCTGCCAATACTGTGCTGGAAGAACACGGACAGGATTTAAGCTCCATGACACAGAACTTCTCTGAGCACCAGCTCTGATCATCTCTCTCAAACAGAATCATGCTATCTTTCAGACTTTCTCTAATATTTAGAATTTGTGGGTTTTATCAGATACAGACCAAAGTTTGCCTGATGAAGTCTTAGAAAAATTACTGCTGCAAAACATGCAAATAATGTATAATAAAATCAAAGAAGACTTGAAAGAATATGTGAATATGAACTACGGTTAAATACCCAATCACAAAAATTACTCATGTGCCACTAACACGCAACAGAACTACTGTAGTAAGTTATTTAAACATTTTCTTGAAAGATGCAATTTATCAAGGTTGTATCACAATTCCTTCCTGTTTCTATTTGTGTTCATAGAAGTCACAAATGTTTTTAGTAAAAAAGAATGTGAGGGTAATTCAAACAAACAAAAGGAAAAAGATAAAATTCATACGATATAATATGCATTAGGCAGCAAAGACACCTGCTGACCTTTCAGATTCCACAGAAAAGGACTTGATACATAGTTAATTGCACCACTACCATTTAATCTATCAGTCTCATTACCCACTCCCAAATTCAATTATCAATGCTTCCAGTTCTTAAAACCTGGGATAGATTTCCTGAAAAAAGGAAATCCCAACAATCTCAACCACTGAAAATTCAGCTACAAAGATCCCAGGCTGAAAGACAATTTGGACATAAGCAAAAATCATTTTGAGAGAAGAATCATATTTGAATAGAACACGTGAAAGTAAATGCTGGAACCTTGAAATATTGTAGTAAGATAATTCCATAGGAAAGTTTCCATTCCTTGCCATTTTAGAGACCTGTATTACAAATGCATTTATAGGTGATTCTAGATTTAAAAATGTAACTGTAAATTACTACCAACACTGGAAACTCCACTAAATTTATCTTAATCCTGGATGTTCTTCTCACATGTCACATACTTTGCAACAAGCACTGCAAGCTACAAACCTGTCATGTTTCATGACCAGAACTTCTGGACAGATATACATGCATATTCATGGTATGCACATGTGCAGTAAAGCCACTGCCTTCGGGACATGTTGGATTCTCTGAGCAATCACATATAAACTGTACAGTTCACATTTAGTAGATCTGATGCTTTTCAAAACTCTTTGTTCAGCAGATTCACAGAGCAGTAACAATGCAGGGCACAAGCCTTTGATCGTTTTATTGCCATCTACTGCATCAAAACCCAAGTCCATTATGCACTTTCTTTATACTCCAATTAAGTGAAACTACTGGGCATCGCCGTAACTTTCTTTCTGCTCAACGTCTGTAGAGATGTTCTGAATTTCTACACATTCTGTGCAGACTGGGTTACTGTACATATGGAATTCCTACACAAATATTGAGATCCCTGCACACAGGGAAAAGTCCAGGCCTACAGAAGTTGTGCAATCTGGAAAAAGCAGATACATGGTATGTTTAAAATTGTTTCCCTACAGCAGTTTTTATTCTCAATTTTTAATTGTTTTTTTTACATTCTAGTCACTAAATATATAGAAACCTTTACATTTTCAGCTGCTAAGATTTCTATTAGTACTCAGATGATTATTTGTTTCCTGCAAGGTATCTTCTTGTTGTTTTTTTTAATAAACAATTTAAGTACTTCTGAGAAGAACAATAAAATTATGTAAAGTATTGTAATCACTAACCAAACTAGCCCTGAACTTCAATGATAGTTACAGGTCAAACTGTATAGCTTAAATACAGCAGATGACAGAATAAGTGTACTTTCCTTTTAGGGGACAGAGTCAGTTCTTATTTCTCCAGATTATGCTTGCCATTCTCCAAATCAGCAGCTATTCAGCTTGCCACAACATTCAACATGAAGCTGTTTCCATTCTCTCTCATTTCTCTTGTTCCTCTCCCTTTTTATTTCAAAATTTCATTCATTGATTTGCATAAAACTTTTAGGAAAGCCAGCATTTCAGCAGACTACTACCTGTGCTACTCCAAGTTACAAGGCACCCACTCTTCAACCAATGGTAACAGGAAAAGGTGGAAGTTTTGCTGTGGACATGCCACCTCTACAAATGGCAGCCACAAAAAACAAGGTTAATTTGAGGTTAGAAGGAAATATTTGTAGAAATAATGTATGGCACTAGCTTTAAAAAGAACCATATGTTTCCTAAATGCATTGACTTGCCTAACGCAAAATTAAGCAGTAAAATCACTTTTCTATAAAGAAAGTATCTCCACATATTTTCTCAGCATTCCCCTGGAGAATGTTGCTCTAGAAGCCAAGACCTTCATCAAAATCAAACAAAAGATGCTCTTTGAAACAAGGTCTGTTTAGATCAATATCCTTCTTACCCAGTTAACACAATACTAAGAATTGATATAACTGTTTGAGATGGGATTTTTATACAAACACTTTTTCCAACTAGTGTAATTTTATCATAAATAAGTTTTCCAGGCAAGCTATGTTTGGTACCAACCTTCAGTACAACTTTTTTTTTTTTACCCACAAGTTTACATTAGACATTTTAGTGCAGAAATATTCACTGCAGTGCTTCTGGTAAGCAAAGGATACTCAACTCTGCATTTCACTCCCCTCCCACACAGCTACTGTAGTTAAGCTGCTTAGCCAGTGCCTAAATATAGAGAAGGGCTAGATGCAGACTAGCTGTCTGAGGATGCTTCAGACTTTGTTAACATTTTGCTTGCAGACTGGGAAAGCTAATTGGAAGAACTGGTGGAAGACTACTTAGCATCTTGGATCAGGAGAAAGCAGCCAGTCAATTCACAGACTGGAGGTTTTACTGACCCCACCCAGAGCGTGCAAGTATCATCAATGACCAAAATTCTGTCTTCCATTTATAGTTGGTGAAAAGTTTCAACAACTTCCTTTGCACACAGACAGAGATATAATAATTCATGTCTTCACCATGCTGAAGGACTTGGATATGCTCTGGCTATCTGGCTTGTGCAAAGGCTGCTTGGAAACCTCATATGCATCTTTCAGGGGCATTCCGTTTCTTCCAAATTGTTTCTGCCTCTGATTCAAAGGACTCATTCTGACTTGTCAGCTGTGACCTGAGGAAAAGCCTTTGTGCCTATACAATCCCATGAAGTCTTTCACCTAAGAAGGGGAAGTTTCAGTTAAGAGAGGCTCTGCAATGGCATTTGTGAGGATGGCCCTTCATTTTAAACAACATTCTTTCTACAAGTCAATCTGCAGATCCTTCACTGGAAGGCAACAATTTTTATACTTTCTTTAAAATTTTCACTAATAACAAAGGAAATAAGTGAAAACATTAGATTTAATATCTGAAGGAGATAAAGGTAATTTTTAACTGCTGTGTCCTCACTCTTTCAGATGGGTGTGGAGATGAGGCAACAGGTAGACACTTTTAAATAATTCCACACAAGGTTAAACCAAATGCAGTTCAACCCATTTACTTCAGAAGTCTCGGTTAAAAGATTAATGGTTACCATGCTAGGACCTGCAAGTATCAAATCACTCAGAAACTTGCAGGATGTCATAAGGTTTCATCCCTTCTAAATAACCTTAAAATTGTATAGAAGTGGACAGTGACACACCAATACAAAAATCAATGATGCATTAAATTCTCTGATAGAGCCATGCTAGGAAGAGCCCTCTGGAGGAAACGGAGTCTCCATGGGTTGCTGCTTCTTCATGGTTCCCCTGCCTTCCCAAGTCAGGTCTACTCCAGCCTAATCTGCCTTATTTTGTACTTCTTTTAGTTTGTTCCCTATGTAAAGCACACAACATTGCTGAACTCAGATGCTGTAGAAAGTATCAGAAGAAATTTAATTTTCAGCACTATCTGGTCTATTTTGAAAATAACCCCCACAGAAACCACTGAGTAACAGTGTTCATTTTTAAAATAATCCTTGCAGGTCCACCTCAGTTGTGCAGGTATGTATTTAATTTATGTATGAATGAACATATGAGAGAAAATAACACCAAAAAAAAGGATCATCTTGTTCTGAAGGAAAAGACAGAATACAGACGACAATTAAGGAATATTCAATGCACATTAACACTGCTGAGTCTTTTGCTGACATTGAAAGGAAGAGTATCTGTTCTGTGGGGAAAAAAATGCACAACGTTCTAACACACAACATTAGATCTTTTTCTGCCAGTAATAGTTAATCATACATTTTGCCAAATCTCCATACACACTCAATACCTGTGGATACTGTCTTTCCAGCACAAGTTTCTTGCTTTTGCTGACCCAGCATACTTTGTTGGACACAATGTTTCTCTGCAGGATTAGCATGCAAAAAAACACCACCTGCAAAAGTACTTCAGTCAGTTATAAATAGATCCCAGGACAAAAAAACCCAAAACAACAAAACCCCCAAAACCAACAAAACCCAGAAAAAGACAATATAAAATGGCAATATAAAACATTAACTTCTAGCTAATGCATTAAGAAAACTACTGCTTCTTGATCGTCACTATTTTTCTCCCCTCAAAATATGCTTTAAAATCTAATATATTACATGCCAAATGCAAGGTGATAGCTTAATAATTGAGTAAAGCTGGTTAATGTGGCAAACAGATGGGATGGTTTAGCTTCACTGTCATGGCAGACAGTCAACAGCAGCAAAACAAAACGCTTCAAAAAGTGAAGATTCAGTAGCTTTAGTGAGGAGTTTTAATACAGGGGCTAAATTCTATGCTCATTTACACTTCCCATAATTCCATATAAATAAACTGCAGATATTACAGAAAACAGAATTTGGACTTCTGTGTTCAAAACCAGTTTTGCCACACACCTGCACAAAGTAAGATTAGTAACAAGCCTACAAACCACGACTGTCCAGCTCTATACGTTATAGCAATTAATTTGCAGTTGTTTCTATCTTTGCTAATAATAACTACCTGGGTGGAATGTTCTGTTCTGAGTATTTGCATCAGATATTTTTCTAAAATTAATTTCAACAGATAATACCAGCCACTCTCAGTATGTCTGCATTTAAAAAAAAAAAAAGAAAAAAAAGATTAATCTATTAACACATCTGTGCACTGGGTGAAGACCTTGATATGCGACACAGCAATGTCTCTTTGATCTGTGAAAAGCTGCCCAAATTAGGCAAAGCTGTAGACTCTGGGCATGTGTTCAGTAGATGCTTCAAGCAGTTAACTTTTCCAATGATTACAATGTGCTCCTGCTTCAGGCTGGGCCGGATTTTCCCTGAACGATAGTTTTAGGTCCAAGCACCCAAACTGGAACAAGGAAATGGCCTCTCCTCTTCTCTGAACTGCAGAGCTGACAGTGTGGAAGAGAAACACGGGAATACACAGGGCAAGCAGAAAAAGGACAAGACTAGAAATGAGATTTGAAAAGTGTCCAGGCCAAAGAATCAGGGTGGGATATGGGAATTAAATGCAGACTTAAGACAGGTAACCAACATTACATGTGATGTGGAAAGGAGAAGCATTTAAGCCAAAAGAGGAATCTCACATTTCTTACCTTTTTAGTACTTGATTTTTTAAAGAGTAATATAATTATGTTTACATAAGTGTGCTTTTGTGCAATTTAAACTAGTTTAGAAAAATAAACAATATAACAAAGTATTTTAATGCAAGATTGGAAAATCAACATAGATCATTCACACAAACACTTAAGATACAGAATGTGCAAATACACTTAGAAAATTTATCCTGGTATACCACAGGAGAAACAAGACCAAAACAATTTGTAAAAATTCTAGAAGCTTTAAGCTGTATCTTTAAAGCTATATATAATTAAATTTGATTTGAGCATAAATGTGATTTGCTAGTTGTGCAATAAGCATTTTATAATTTAGAAAGGTCTTCTTTACAGTCTGTAAAGAAGTTTATTATTTTAAGGGATTAGGATTATAGGGCATTTCAAGTAATTCTGTGAGCAGTAGAATGCTACCTGGCTTCACTTAAATAGTCTCCAAAAGACTATTCTTAGCAGAAGAGCACATTGCAATAACAAAGGTAGACTTTTTTTTTACATTAATTGGACTCCATTAAAGAGGCTGTTCAACATTAAAATTCCTAGTGGCATTTTTCAGTGTGGGAATAAGCTAAAACTATTTTTAGCATAAACCATCACCTTGCAGAGGTAAGTCATACAGTAATCCAAGATCATGGGTACACACTTTGTATCTAGAGAAGTTCTTCAGTTTCCTCTCTAATTCAGTCTTTTGTTTTTGCCTGAAACATCCTTTTTGCACTATTAACCATGTATTGAGATATGCCAAAGTTTATACAGATCTAACATAACTTAAGAAAAAAAAAATTAGATTACGCCACTTTCTCAACTTCCCGAATTGCTTTCCTCTGTTGTTTGAAAGTGTACATAGGAGAGGCCTTTCACATGGTCCTCCTCACCTCCTCAACACCCTTTTCTCTAAATTGGAGAGGTACAGACTCTATTGATAGATAGACTATTGGATGGATAAGGAATTGGCTGGAAGGTAATGGTGAAGAGCTCAATGTCTGTATGGAGATGGGTGACAAGTGGTGTCTCTTGGGTCCATACTGGGACCAGTGCTGTTTTGTATCTCCATCAGTGACACAAACAATGGGATAGACAACTGCACCCTCAGCAAGTCTGCAGCCAAAACCAAGCTGAGAGGTGCAGCTAACACACCTGGAGGATGGGATGCCTGAGGGACCTGGACGAGATCAAGTGGCCCCATGGGAACCTCATGAGTTCCTGCACATGGGTCAGGACAGTCCCTGGTATCAATACAGACTGGGGCTAAAGTGATTCAGAGCAGCTCTGCCAAGAAGAACTTGGGGATACTGGTGGATGAAAAACTGAGTGTAGCTGGAAATGTGCACTTGCAGCCCAGAAAGCCAACAGTGTCCTGGGCTGCATCCAAAGTACTGTGGGCAGCAGGGCGGGGAAAGGGATTCTGCCCCTCTGCTCTGCTCTGGTGAGACCCCACCTGGAGTTCTGTGTCCAGCTCTGGGGACCCCAGCAGCGAAAAGACGTGGACCTGTTGGAGCAAGTCCAGAGTAGGGCCACAAAAATGATGAGAAGGATGGAACACCTCTTGTGTGAGGAAAGGCTGAGAGAGCGATGGGGCTGTTTAGTTTGGGGGAAGCTCCAAGAAGATCTAATTGGGGCCTTACAGTATCTGAAGGGAGCTGAAAAGAAGGATGGCAACACTTTTTTACAGTGCTTGCAGAAACAGGACAAAGCATAATGGTTTTAAACTAAAAAAAGGTAGATTCAGACTAGATACAAGGAAGAAATTTTTTAACTGCCCATCAATCTCACCAGCATCTTGACTTTAGTACCTCTGTCCCCAGAAGAAAATATAACATAAAAAAATACCCATACTAAAGCAGAATTGTTAAACACAAGTTAACACCGAGAAATTTAGTCACTATATTAGCAGCAGTAGCAACAGTACTACTTAAGACATAATTTTTGATTTCTCATAGATGTAGATTTCATAGATCTCTGTATTGTCCCAACACAAATAACTTTTAAAACACGTATGAAATACTAGTTCTATAGGGAATAACAAGTGGCTTTGAGGTAACCTTTTTGAGTTGCAACCTGAAATGTATTAGTCACACATAGGTAAATCACTACTCAAAAGCAACTTCCTATATAAAATGTGGGCAATGCATGGCTTAACACAACATCCTAATTTAAAAAGCCTTTTTTGTGCTACTGTATAAAGGAAGAAAGTCTTCAAAGTCCTTCCTACGAGTCAGAACACATATACATAAGAGATTTTTAAACACTTTTGCAGTGAATTAAAATACGTTTATTAGCAGATCTACATGCTTTTTTAGCACCTCTCATGCAGTGTTTGTGAACTTTAAAAGCTTTCCATTTTTTTGAAGGCACAGTCTTTCAAGTTATAAGCTACTCATTTCATATTAAGGTCAACAAAATTAATAGGTCTTAAGCAGATCAAAATATTTTCATATCAAGAAATGAAAGCTGGCATAAAGAAAGCTAGACATAAAGCATCTGTAATTACTAATAACTTTTTCCACCTTTACAGCTGAAGAAATTACACACAGACTTTTCTCAATATGGCAATATAAGAACTAAGGGCTCAAAACAGTGCCTGGCCTCTGCAACTGCAAAAACAGTGACTGAATTTAATTACGGAACTTCTGTTTGAGAGACACTGTTAGATACATCACCAAAGACTGTATTTCAACTTATTTATGCCTCTGCTAGTTCCAGCAACCAACCACGTCAGCCTGCAAGTGGGCATTATCTAGAAACCTTGGGGCTCTGACAGGATGCAATTGAGTAGAACGGAAATTGTTTTGGTATCACTGCAAGCCCAGGGGTTACCTTTGTTGGTTTTGCCCCGTCATTCTGTTCCATAGAGGACACCATTCCTGAAGATTTGCAAAGCAAGGCTGCAGTGATGCAGCCACTTGGGGGAACTAATTGTTCAGAAAATAGTTGAAGGGAGGTAGTGGAAGCACTGGTCATAAACTAGTAATTCATAACCCTCCAACTGCATTGCAAATACAAATTAGGTACATCAGAAACTGGGGATAAACACCTGTAATTGGATTTTCAAAAATGCCTGGAAGAATTGCCAGTTGAATTTCTTTTAGTGAGCATCAGGAAATATATGGACCTAAACAGTAATTCATCCCCCGTAAAGTCAATGTAAAATCATTTTTAAAGGGCCTATCAAGATCAAATCAACATGGAAAAAATTTTAATATGCCTAATGTAAGTGGTAATTAATGGACTTATTTTCTCTTAAGTATGGGAAATAGTAATGACCAAGTGTGCTAAAAAATGAAGGCAGAATTCTTCAAAAACTATGCAGCACAAAAAGGTCAAGTAGAACAATTTTATGAATAAATCATAAAATAGTTTCTGATTAGATTTTTGCTCTCCATTCAAAAAAGACAACATATCTACATCTTACTGAGAGTTCAACCCTCTTTGGGACAGAAAACACATATGTCTCACTTCAGTAAGGGAATTAGG
The DNA here is from genome assembly GCA_014706295.1 of Lycocorax pyrrhopterus obiensis. Taxonomy (NCBI): domain Eukaryota; kingdom Metazoa; phylum Chordata; class Aves; order Passeriformes; family Paradisaeidae; genus Lycocorax; species Lycocorax pyrrhopterus. The sequence continues at coordinate 15,122,892 of JACSVZ010000002.1, read as the reverse complement.
CCACTTACTCCCAAAATTTAATTTTTTTGCAAATACTGATGTGCAAATAGAGAACACAACAAAAAAGCAAAAGTTTTATTCCTGCTAAAGAGTACCCCTTTTTTGGTGAGAATCAGTGCACTTTTTTCTAAAGAAAGACTGTATGCATGAGAAAACAATTAATTTGCCACTTTGGCTCAATATTGCAACTATATTTTACTTGAGGCATTAAAAACATCTGCATGGTGACTTCTGTAGTACAAACCTCAAATACGTTCCCTCATAACCAGAGGATCAGAAGACTGTCGGTCTTGGCTTGGCCTATTTTGAGTCTTCTGTTATAAACTATACACAAAGTTTATTACTCCCCAAAGAAAGGGCCAGAACAATCATTGAATTTCAAGGATAGCTGGAGAGTATTTGCTGGAGGATTTTGTTAATAGGTAATTTCACTGAAAATTACCTAAGTGGTCTGAGTTCTGAATGGGGAATCCCTATCTAAGGTTTTTGTTTGCTCTAGTTGTGCCCCCTTTACCTTCTTCATGAGCCAGATTTCTTCAGAAAAAGACTCTCCAGCTCTGGCTGAGATATGCAAAACATTGCTACCTGTAGTTAATTCCACTAAAGATTAAAGGATCTCCACCATGCTTCAAATAGGTATGTATATATTTTCAAAGCCAGACACAGATCTGTACAGCATAGGAAAACTAAAACACCTTCTGAAATACTATGGTCGTGGCTAGGCAAACATTAGTTTTCAGAACATATAAAATTATCACTTGCTGCTGAACTTGAACACAGCTAGGCCTTACTGACAGTAGGATGCATCAGAAAACAATTTAAACAATTTAAATTACAGTATCTGATTGATTTTCCTCTCCCAGTGCATAATTACAATTATTTGCAGTGCTTACTGGCATTGCTAGCTTGCCCATGCTAGTCACTGTGCTGTTCAAAGGCAGCACTGGTTCTCAAGAGAAGGTGGTGGATGTGCTGTAAAGGAACTATGGAATACAGTGCTGAGAGGGGATACCGGATCAGCAAAGGCCGGCAGTGGTGCCGGCAAACGAGGGGATGGACAGAGGAGCGCAGCCGCCAGGAATGCAGGCCAGAGACGATACCCTCAGCCCGAGGAGTGCCGCAGCCCAGCCCGGTGCTGACGAGGCTCCCGTGTCCGTGGCGGGGCTGCGGACAAAGGAGCCCCGGGAGCGGGGCCCAGCAGAGGGAGTCGGTGCCCGTCCGGCTTCGAGCCGCGGCTCACGGCCACTGCCCTGCTCTAAGTCTCAAACAACAGACAGGCTGTTCTATTTGCCCAATAATTTTGTAATGCTAAATATGGCTTGTCCTGAAAAATCAGGTACAGCACCGCACCCAACCTCCGAACAACTTCATGACGAGTTACCTTAGTATTTCAAACATTCTGTGTCTGCAAACTTTTCAGTAAATTCAATGTTTTGTATAACTTGAGAGCATCTTAAAGCAAAGCAGTTGAGCCTTCCCATTTAAAAGTAATTACTTCTATTAAACTATTTAGCATCCTCTATACCTGCAGTTCAACTATTGTGCCTGAGATTAAAAGAAAAAAAAAATCCTTTACTGATCTTGTGTTAATCTAGTCAGTGCCCAAAATGGCACATCCATGGCCACGTTACTAAAAACACCAGTATTCACATTGGATGTTCTTCTTTCAGTAGGCATATGAAAAAAAAGCATTGTTACCAAAATATTTTCCCATCCCAAGGAATACCCTGAAATCTTTGTCAAACTTTCTCGCTTTCATCATTGCTCAGTTCATCACACAAACCATCTGCATAAATAAAGATGTAAGCATCTGCTGTATGGCAAATGGTCTCAGGGGCAGATGTTTTATCCTTGCATTCATGTCACTGGCTTGGATACATTATTTGAACAGATGTACACAATCTGAAAGTGTCGTGTCCCACAGTGAAACGTCTCCAACTGCTTTCTATCAAAGTACATAAATGCTATTTGCACCTGCATTTATGTTAATGATATAAAGGCAGCAGGGGTTCCAGCAAAGTGAGAGCTGATGCTAAGAAACACATTTACAAGGCTAATGGAAGTTTGAGATCTCCCAGCACCAAATAACCATACTAACATGGATACAAAATGTACAGAACCACACTTGACCTATGATTCTAGAAAAAATTAAAATAAACATGCTCAAAGACCAAAACTATTACTTTAGCGTGTGATACCCTTTCCCAACGTATATTTTAAAAAGACAAAACCTATTAGATAAATAAACCAGGACAACCTTATATTTTGCAAAATATTTGTATAAGATACACAATTCTTTCATGTTAGAGTCATTAAACAAAAACATTTTATAAATCTGACAATGCCAACAGTATTTCAGTTCACTAAGGCACAGTGGTATTGTATGTCATTATAGAGCATTATAAAAAATACCAACACTCGCTCAACAGTAAATATTTAACATGAGTGTGAATAGTCAAATATAAAGCTTCAATGATTGTTGTCATGTCATATGTTGTCATATGAGTGAAATTATAATTTCATAATTCCGAGGAAGAAGTAAGATTTGACAAGTTAGATACTTATCATTTTTCAGAAAAGTGCATCTAGTTGAACATGGTGTTACAATTGCTTGCTACATAAAAGATAGTCACTCTTCTTATAAAATATTTTAAAAGGAGAAAAATACAGATGTCTTGAAGGAGTATGGATCAAATTACAAAACACCTGCTATTACATGACAAATGGCAGCAGCGAAGGGTTTAGCTGCCACTCAAATAACTTGCACTAATCATTACTTCCATACTTAACTGAAAAATAATGAGCACACTCAAAGTAAAGAAACACTGACAAATATGACACACTGAACATAACTGATGGATAGGTTCCATTTCCAGTATAATCTATTTTCAAAAGTTTTATTTGTAAGAAATGTGCCAACATTAGAGATGTACATAAATCATCACAAATTACTAACACCCTCCATATTTTCAAAGTGCTACATTTAAGAAACAAGTGGTACTTGATACAAAGACAAAAAAGTATCATTGCAAAAAAACTTACTGAGACTAGTATATTTATAAAATATCATCATTTCACACTGATATAGCTCCTGGTCGTGATCTAGGGAGGCCCTGCAGAGAGATCTCCACAAATTAGAAGCCTGGACAATCACCGACCACATGAAGTTCAACAAGGCAAAGTGCTGGATTCTGCACCTGGGATGGGGCAATCCTGGATGTAGAGACTGGGGAATGAGAGGCTGGAGAGCAGTGCCACGGAAAGGGACCTGGGGGTCCTGGTCCATGGCAAGTTGAACATGAGCCAGCAGTGCCCGGGCAGCCGGGAGGGCCAAGCGTGTCCTGGGGGGCATCAGGCACAGCATCACCAGCTGGGCAAGGGAGGGGATTGTCCTGCTCTGCTCTGCACTGGGGCAGCCTCACCTCGAGTCCTGGGGGCAGTCTTGGGTGTCACAGTGTAAGAAAGATATAAAGCTGTTAGAAAGCATAAAAAGGAGAGCCACAAAGATGGTGAAAGGCCTTGAGGGGAAGCCTGTGAGGAGCAGCTGAGGTCTCTTGGTCTGTTCAGCCTGGAGGAGACTGAGGGGAGACCTCAGTGCAGTCTTGTGAAGGGAAGAGGAAGGGCAGACACTGATCTCTTCTCTGGTGCCCAGTGACAGGACATGAGGGAATGGCCTGAAGTTGTGTCAGGGGAGGTTTAGGTTGGATATCAGGGAAAAAAGTTCTTCACCCAGAGGGTGGCTAGGCACTGGAACAGGCTCCCCAGGGAAGTGGTCACAGTACCAAACCTGACAATTCAAGAAGCTTTTGGGCAATGCTCTCAGCACCTGGTGTGACTCTTGGGGATGGTGCTGCGCAGCGCCAGGAGTTGGACTCTGATCCTTCTGGGTCCCTTCCAACTCAGCTTACTCTGTTACTCTGTGACTTCTAATATGGAAGCTCACTTCCAAGTTTATCATTCCCTCTGGGTACAAGTTAGTAACAGGATACTGACTGGAATGGATTTTGATTTAGGGGAAAAAAGAAAAAGCCTTCAAAAAAATCTCAAAGCAAATGATTAATCTGAAGTTCGCAAACAGCTTCACAGTCTATATTCTCCTACTACTATTCAGAAATGGTTTTAACGTAAGACTATAACCAGGGTCAAATTCCTGTTACTTAAAGGAAAAATTAAATTAATGCTTTTAAGTATTAGAATTAAGTACTTCAGTCACAAGCATAGGAATGTAGAGCACACTCTGGGGTGGACAGCTTTACCCAACAGTAAGTACTGTCTTCCTTGAAAGAATAGTCCCAGGAGACACAGAACTCATCAACTAAGATCAATTAGAATGACATGCTTCTGGAACAGCTTCCTCAGAATTATTACAGCATCATAAAAATACTCAGTCTTCACAAAACAGGTAAAGTATAAACTTACACGACAGTAAAAGCTCAACACTTCAAATTAAGTAATATATAGCGCTCTTCTTAATTAACATAAGTAGTAACAATGGAAACTTAACTGACAACCTGCAAGGGTTCTGAAAGGTCCATTAGAGCTGATGTCATATCCATCAAACGTTCACTCACATTTAAGTATCATTAAAAACGTCATTCATGTTAAAAATCATATTTAAACATTAGCATTGAGACACAGATCAAAAGGGAAAGGAAATTGAAGTTACAACTACACATTTAGAGGCTTGGGAATACACAAATACCCTTACTAATAATGGAGGGAAAAAATCAAGATGTTAACCCTACTGAAAACTAAATCAAATGAAAGACAACTTTTGAAGAGACCACATAGAAGAAAGAACTAAACACAAAAAATATTCATACGGATGGGAATGCTGGATAAAAGGCATTTAAAAAAATCAAAGTTAATGTTTATTTTCCTGTTTCTGCTAATTGTGTAGCATAATTTGCAGACAGATTTGACCCCATTTAATATGGGGATCAAATACAGCAGGGATTTTCAAATATATGAGGATTTAAAAAAAATTTAATAAAACCTGAATACTTAATTCTGCTGAATCAAACAAGAAGCAGATTTATGCATATCAAGTTTCAGCTACAGGTGTTAACAGTAATTAGCAATGCCCTAAAGAAGAAAACAATTTTAGTATTGTAATTGTTTAAAGTGATAAACGCTGCAGTAATGTCTTTCTTCAAATCATACCACAGCAGAATACTAGACATAAGTAATACAGTGATTAATGATAAGATTTCTTCCACATTTTGAATCACAAGCATCTAAATTCTAAAAAAAGTATAGAAAGCATACTATACCTGCAGAAGTTGTTAACGGATTCTGCATTATGCCCTTTAATAGTTACGACAATGTTCCTAGAAAGAAATACAGATACTTAGAAGCTCTGATAACTTTTTAGAAACTAACAAAAAATGAACAGGACAATGGCAATAGTTTCCAGACTTGTATTTCAGAATGGATCCCAGTATGTCCATAGCTCTCACGAAAACACCACCTGAGTTTTAAAGCAAGTGTTTCTTTGGACCCCTATATGTGCTCTCTGTATTTCAACACTGTGTACTACTAACTTAGGCTTCTTGTAATTAAACACTGCTCTTAAAGCCAGGAAGGAAGACAGTCATGAATCCCACCCTGACAATGCATTCTGAAGAATCACAGACAGGTTACAGGGTTAAGCAATCATTTCCCTTCAAACATGTGAACCTGTTGGGGAGGATCCAGAGGAGAGCTCCTATGCTGATCACAATGCTGAAGCACTTCTTTATGAAGACAGGCCAAGAGAGCTGGGGCTGATCAGCCTGAAGAATAGAAGGCTCCAGGGAGATCTCATAGCACCCTCCAGTACCTAAAAGCAGCCTACAGGAAAGCTGGAGTGGACTTTTTACAAGGGCATGTACAGATAAGTCAAGTGGTAGTGGCATTAAACTGGAAGAGGAGAGGTCTAGATACTAGGAAGAAATTCTTTACTCCAAGGGTGGTGAGGCACGGGAACAGTTTTCCCAGAGAAGCTGTGAATGCCTCATGCCTGGAAGTATTCAAGGCCATGCTGGATGCAGTTTTGAGAAACCGGGTCTAGTGGAAGGTTCCCTGCCATGGCAGGGCAGTTGGAATTAGGTGGCCTTTAAAGTCCCTTCCATCCCAAACCATTCTGTGGTTCTGTGTGACTGCACAGATCCCACGTAACTGTCTGACCAGAAGAATCTTCCATGGATGCTACAATGAAGATATTAGCTTGCTCTTGTGAACCAAACATTACACTGCCATCTCTCCTTAGTGTGGTGTTGGTATTTAAAACAAGATTTGACGTGCTACGTTTGACAAAATGGCTTTACATCAAATGGCCACCCAGTAAATTAAGAGTTGGCTACTTCTTTCCAGTGCTGTTGAGTGTGCTGTTCAAGCTCTGGTGAAGTGGGATTCAACAGTCAGTTAAGAGAAACATAGTAGAATATAATGACAATATAAACTTATTCACTTGGACTTATTTCTCATAAAATGGCCCAGCTTTTGGAATGGCTACATAACGGTTTGGTTCAACTGACCACCTCTAACATGTTAGACGTCACAAAGGGTATAAAGCTCTTGTCCTCCTGATGCAGCAGGAGGCTTTGGGAAGGTAACAGATAAGTCCATTGACTGACACAGATGGAACTACAACTTCTTGGGGGTTTACTCAGATCTAGGCTTTCATACCTTTCATGTACAGCTACAACATTCCCATGAACAAAGCCAGCTGCACAGATGTGAAGATTGCTTACTTTCCCAACCAATTTAACAGCCAGGAGAATCTCACATAAACAACATGCCAGCCATGCACTCAAGACCCATCTCCTGAGCACATGAAGTACCAAAGATTAGTTTTAGTTAAATATAGAAATACATAGGACAAATATTGATGCAATTACCAAACAAAAAAACCCTTGAATATATTTCTTTACTATCATGCAATAGAGTCCCAGAAAGCAAGGGTGAGGTTCTAGGAAGATGGTTCTGTAGGTAGCAGTAAAGTAAAAAACAGACAAAACCAATTCCATTTTCAGGAAGTTCAACATCAAATCATAAAAGAACATTGAATGTGGCTGCTGTGAGGAGACTTCTCACACAGCAAACAAGTGAAGTTCTTTGGCACCTGTATCTTCTGTGCTGAGCCATACGTACCAAGCAGCTCTGGTACGTCAACCAGCACCTCCTGGCAGCGGTTTGCAGATGCCTATCAGCAGATCCCCGACTGCCTCAAAGAGCCTCTGTCCGTGGTACTTAAGCAGCCAACCCCTGAGCTGTCAGACCCAGCACACAAACACACACTGGCTCATCTAAATGCAGTTTGGTGCCATGCGAACATAAAGAAAACTCCCTCTATACATCCAAGAATGGAACAGACTACATCAATGTAATTTCAGAATGGTGAGACACTTCTAGAAACCAGTGTGGGTTTCCAACTTCTCTGTTACCCACGTTGTAAGACATCCTTCTTTAAGGCCGCACTGATCAGTAACAGCTTTTCAGAGAATCAAAGTCAGAAGTTTTTCTTCTCCCTTAGTATTTACTGCAGTTCAAAATGTACTGAAGCATTTAAAGCAACACATAGTCTTGTAAAAACGATTTGAGAAAAGATATTCGAATAAAGATTCTCAACATTATTATTTCAAAGTCACTTTTTTTTAGGTTTGCGTGGTCTTTCCCTGTGTATGGGAGCATCAAAACATGTTAAGAGGGTGCCCCATCTATAGTTACTAATTACTTTTAGAATTACAACAAACCAGACTTCAGGATACAGATCAACAACTCTTAGAATACCATGTGGAAATAGAAGCTCCAGACATTCTTCCAATGTTCTTCCCAGACATATTCACAAACCCTAACCCTACAACACAAAATTGGATCATATAAATCCAAACATTTTGTAGAGGCATCTCTGATTTGAATTCAACTCTAACTGCAGTAAGGTAATGGTATTAACCTAGAAAATCCAGTGCTTATTTTACAGACAAGTACATTGATCACCTGCTCTTAATAATAATCATAATAATTTTAAAAGAGTATAATTTCTCCAATTAACATTGATAATTTCTTTTAGCAATTCATTAATAGTTTTTTTATTGTTTTTATATGAAAGAACCTTTCACCACACTTTATATTTGGAGATATTTAATCAAGTAACCTCCCTTTTTGGAAAAACTGAAAAGCTCAAGATTCTGAAATCAGGACAAATTCTTATCATCCCTTCAAATTTTTATATCCATCCTTATATGTATGTTTTCTTTGACTACATACACAGTTTACAAAGGAAACGATAAACATTGTGCACTTGTCCTGTGTTTTACACTGTTTTCAAATACATCAACTGTGATCCTGTCTTTTTGATCCTTTCTCTGACAGTTTCTGACACTTTTCTGCTACTCTGTAACATGTATAACAGGTATTTATTATCTACACACATTTTATGCATGTCCTAAACATAAAATACAGTCTTATCAAAACATTCTGTACTGTGCATTGATTCAAACTTTTAGAATTTGAAGGTTATAACATCCACAAAACTACTTATGCCTGCCCTGAGCACGTTTTTCGTTTTGGTTTGTTTTTGTGGTTTTTTTTTTTTTTTTACATTTCACTATAAATCTGGCTTGGTATGACTACTTCCCATTAAAAAAACATGCTGATGTTCAAAAAAACCTTAAGCTTACACTCTTGTATCCAGAAAAAATTTTAGGCTGCTCACCAACTAATAATTCAGTATGTCTTGATGTTTTTATTGAATTCTGAAGACGCAAATGTTCTTTCACTCTTCCCTGGTCATATTTGAGTCCAAAACTGGCTCTTTCCAAATACAGGAGATGATACGGATTATTTCTATCTGGCAGTATCATAAATTCTTTTCCACCTGAGAGCTTATCAAAATGATAAAAATTTTTAAATTCTATATAATCTTAAAATTTGTTTTGCTCAGTTTATAACTCTACTATAAGACACTAAATAAAATCATTCAAGTCACAGTACTCCAGAACTCAAATTAGTTCTCTAGAAATCTGCTGCTGACTACTCAGAGATGAAAAGAAATCTATTACAAGAATGTCAAGTGAAGTGGAGTTGAAGTTGGACAGAATTAGAAAGTAAAATCTCTCTTAATGCCATAAAATAAGCTCTATCATGCCTGTACTATTCCTTATGTTACCAGAGAATGAAAGGATAAATTTCATTATCCCTAAGAGGCAAAAATAGCAAGAAAACTGGAAAAAAATCCTATACTGTAACTTAGTCTCTAACAACCAAAGGACACAGAGCATATATATGTAATAATTTAAAAACAATTTTCACAGAAAGATACCCACAGGTCTTTTATATGAAACAGGTGTCCTGATAGACACACTGAATATGAATATCAGTTGAACCCAATTAACCTAATTTGATGCTTGTCCATACTAAGACATTTATCTTAGATGTTACACAAAATCCTTTAGGATATTACAGAGAAAGCGATAAATAGGCTGTAAAGGTTATGACATTAATTTTACTGTCATCCTCATGCTTTAAGCAGACATCAAAACTAAAAACCTCATCCTCTGGGAAAGAAGAACTATCTGAAAGTAATTATAGGACTTATTATCATAACAGTATTAAACTAGACCACTATGACCCTACCCAAATTTATTTTTGGTACCTTTTGTTAAAAGAACAAAGCTTCTCAATGATTACTGCACCTTCTAATGCAGTGAACATTAGTTCAGGTACTGGAAGAAAGCATTAAATCAAATCTTGTAATTTCATATTAAGCTTAATTATGAATTTTAATTTAAAACTAAGCATGTAAATAAGTGTTAGTCAAATATTACGTAATTTAATTTTAGAAGGAAAACATCCAGCTAAAAAGAAAAATTAAATACTTAGTACAGTTTAGAAAAGACATTCTCCTGACAGAAACCCATGAAATGCCCATTTGTATTTCAAAAGCAATTTTATTCACCTCATTTTTCACACCTGTTCTTTCATATACTGTGCCATCTTGTAAATGAGTGCCATGCAAACATTATTTCCCATAATTTAGAAACTTTTCAACTGAAACCAAGTTCCCTAAGAAGCCTGAATGTATTGAATCAGCATAGCTTCCAGGAAAGTTGGCAAAATCCATTTTCATATAAAGGCCACGTTAGACTGGAAATAAAAGATGAAAACATTGAAGCTATGCAAAAATAGAGGAAGATAAAAATGACAGACACAATGACTGACTAGTGTAACACACAAAAGCATTTGTTCAAGCAACTATATTTGCCAAAAGCCTGCAGTGCTTGGCTACTTTATAAAATCAAGCACAAGGCATTAAGCCAATTTGTTTAAAAAATAAAAACCCCTCCAAAATCCTAAACCCCAATAACCAAGCAATAGCTGATTTGCATTTCTGAAAACCTGCAAAAATATTCTGCATTTTACTATTCGCATCTTCAGTCTCAAATGTCTGATTTAGTCAATGTTTTCTATTTTACATATTTTTACATCAGGAGCTAATCCTATATCAGTAGATCCTTGTCTTCCTATTCTATATCCAAAGAGATATGCATGTAGTCACAAACAACAGTGTGTGAAATTGCTCACTGCTTATGTTTCCATACTTAGATAATTCATCACAGAGAAATGTGTGTCCATGGCAGAATTCTTTTGGCTGAGCCCATTAGATGACTTCAGCAGAACCACAAAAAGAAACAGAACAGTACAAACCCAGCAGAACCTAAAACCCAGGCTATTTTTAAATTTTTGGTCATCCTGTGAGATGGACCAGTCCGAGCGCATTTCCTGAACTTCAAGCCTCACATGCACTGAATGCCACAGTGGCGATCCTGGACAAAAATGCTTCTCTTCATACTCTGCTGGGTGATGTGGGGAATGGTTGGCTGGCAAGCCTACACTCGGCCCATCTGTCAGAGTGGAACTGTGCCTACACGACAGGTTCTATGCCACTTTCAGTAACATGTTGCTGAGAATAAAAGCTTATTTATGAAACAACATAGGGCGACATCAACGTTCGGCTTAAAATAGCAGGTAAATGAAAAATTATTGCTTTTCTTGAGCAGATAAGTCTTTTGAAATTAGCTTGAAGGTTTTTCACTTGTATGAATAAAGACTAGCACATACACTGCAAGAAATGAGGCTGCTCCACACATTTTCTACTATTGGAGACAAACTAGCATATTAATTATTATTTTACAACTGTAACTATCTCCAAAAAAGCAAATTCAAGGACCTGCAAAAAACGTATAAAAGTGAAATTTCTCAAAAAGACACTGGGAGAAGAGACGGCTAAAGACGGTGCAACATTGATTCTTCATTTTATGAAATGTGTGTGTATTAAATAAAGTGGACTTGAACAGTTTTTATGATTATAAATAAACTCCAGTTTATTTCCATTTAAGAAAACAATGCCATTCCAAAAAAAATTTAAAAGAGGATGGTAACTATTATGCCTCATATTAGACAATTCATTGAATGTCAAAAAAAACCACTTTTTTTTTCAAAATTTCCAATTTAAAAAGACAGATTGCTGTTATGTTTTCCTTAGTAAATCCCTTCTCGGTGGGAGTGCTCTGAATGCCACAAACTGGAGACCTGTATAAGTTCCATGTCTGGGTTAGACATCTCTGCCATTACTCTGTATTAAAAGGTCAAAGCTTCTGATTTAAAATACAGTCTTGACTATTAGTGGTGTGAAAGTAACTGTGAAATGATAAATCAATACAAATTAATACATTTTGTTCTTGATTCTGAGGACAGCTAGAAACAATAGTTCTGGAAAATATAAATTTCATTTTTATTACATACTACACGGAATCTATGCTGTCCATAGTTCTTACAATTTAAAATCAAATTAACAAGACAAAATAAACAAATAAAACAAAACAAGAAACAGAAACGTACCATTCTTAGTTGGTAATGACTAATCTAGAATTCACTTTAAAATTCAAACTGCACAGTTCCTTCTGCTCCCGTTCCTCCCCACCACCACATTATCTTGGTTCTTAATTAAGCATTAATTTATTGCTTGGGTCCAAACTTCTTAGAAGCTTTGCTGAGATTCTCAACAATGCAGTTTCATAAGACACAATCTATGTATCTTACACTTCTGTTAGTAATACGTTACATCATTCATAGTGGAATTGCAGCACACCATTATGGTTTTATAATAAATTGCCATATATACTTTTTATTTACCTCATAAATAACCAGTTTTTACACTACAGAAGACCAGGTTATTTCAAAGAGCAGAATAAGGTTAATGTACAAAGGTACCAACCAAAATAATTAAAGAGGACTAAAGGAAAGACCAAAAATACCCATTAGTTGTATTTTACTTGGGTTTTTTTAATCTTCCTCAACTTTAACATTTGAAGAATAAGCCATTACTAGTAGTGTTACAACTTACACTGAAAGCTTTAGGAGTCTGTTAATTATTGGTTTTAGACTATAGAAAGAACCAGCCAGGTCTGCAATGCTGAAAGGAGAGCAAGTTTTGTTTAATCTGGTAGTCCTAACGTATTGTGGAGATACTTGATACCTCAAAACGTAATCACACACACAAAAAATTTATTTGAATGTGTCAGATAACACAGCCCTAAAAATTCCATTAATAATTAAAGGATTAAGAGCTACATTCACCCGCTCAATTTGACTGATTTAAGTTTGAAGTGTGATGCTGAATTCTTCAAAGAATCACAGATGGCCCTTAAACTTCGTAGAGACTAAACAAGAAATAATCACTTTTTCTATTTTGGCTGAAGTGTTTTGGGTTATTTTGTCACTAATCTGCATCCCTCTAATAAAACTTCCTGTGTCATTCAGGAAGGATTTTTTACAGGGTTCCTCCCATTATTTTCATATAGTCTGAGTATGTTGTCAATGTTCTACTTAAGAAAAAAGCCAACAGCTGACAAAAAGCAAAAAAACACTCCAAGCTTTACAAGGTGAATTGCTTTTGCAATTCTGACTAAAATAATGGAATTATTTCTGATTTTACAGCTGCAAACTTGAGCACAGTACTCAATTTTGCCATGGTACCAAATAAGAGCATCATCTACAGCTGTTTCTATAACAGTTTTCATTACAAGTTTCAAAGGTCAAGAAAGCTGCATTGTGGCATTTATAAAGTGTGTGCAGCAATATCCTCTATACTGCATAAAATGAAGTGTATGTTTTGTAACTTCAATGTATCATATTCACAGACCCAAGAAAAACAAGCATTCAAGAACTAAAAACCAAAATTAAAATGAAAAATAAAGCAGTTTACTGTCACTATGACTGTGCCCAATCAAGCAATAAATGACCTAGGCCAAGATGGGATGTATTTCCAAGATGTTAAAATTCAAACTGCCTACCAACTAATAACTTTCTGTTAAATGTCCCCCTCAAAAGGGCTCACCTGTAACACACACACAAACTTCTAAGACAGAAGTTAAAGAAATAAAGAACAGGAAAATGGTATCAGAGCCAAAAAAACTAACACTGCCTAAGACCATTAAAGCAAACTAAATTCTAAGGCCTAATTCCTCTCAAACAAAAAAAGCTCTTAATTTGAATTATACACTCAAATACAGATGTTGAAGGAAAAAGCCTATTTTCTTCAGCTGAACTCAAAAATAACTTCTAAGTTCTACTGAAGAAGTAGAATTAATTTGAGCATGTGTACCCTTTGTGAGGCACAGCTGGTCCCTGTGATATCCCTGCAGATAGCCCTGTAGTAAGAAATATTCCAGGTAACAAATCAGATGTTGTACCAAGAACTGCTTCGACTGTTTTGGTGCTACACTGATTCTGCCCTCTAACACTGCTAGCCCAGACTGTTTCAGGGCTAAGGATGGGGGTTTTTCTGGATAGTTGAGCATCCAGTACACTTCAAGAACACATACACTTTTAAAAATGGAGATGTAAATACAATAGTTGGATTTTTTTTTAAACAATACTCAACATTAAAAAACATTGCTCAACTATGAGTTGTATCTTATGTTTCCCAAACATGATCCTACTCACCAGAAAGGAATATGTATTTAACAGGTCACACCTAAAAAACCTGTAAAAATCTAATGACTAGCATAAGCAACTTCAATCTCATATGACTTCCACCTTTACTGCCTCCCAAGCATATAATAAACTGTTCTACACTGGAAGAATCATCAAACAGTAAGTTTACAAATTAAAATATAATCTCACTGAAGTACTCTCATAAAAGCCAGAGTTCCAAATTTAGTGCAAAAATTAAAAGGTCACATTTTAATAAAAGTTCTGTCACAGTAGGTGCCTTAAGTGTTAAACAATATTGCGTACATTTTATACTTGTAGATAAAAAGAATTCCCAACACACAACCAATGCACTCAAAATTATCTTGCATAATTAAGGGCAGTTCAACATCCACAGCTGAAGACATGAACTACAGTTCTGGAACCCTCGTGAGAGCTGCAGCCAGGGAAGTGACAGCCCAGCTGAGCACTGAGCACAGGCAGCATCTGCCCCCCCGTCAGTGCTGAGCCCAGACTAATTCATACAGACCCCAGCAGAGAAGTTCAGCTGCTCGCCTGCATTCTGTGCTCCGTCACATCCCTCTCATTTTCTGGGAAAGGACTGTCACCACTCTGATGGATTCTCCTGCATGAAATGCCCCAGTTCCCTGGCTGGGAGCTCCCAGAGCTCTGATCCAACTGAAAAAGCAACTTCTGGGCTGAAGTGACTAACGCGTCATTTATTTTAAGAACAATCAGAACATAACAGAGGGTATTTTCTAGTCGATCTGGTATAAATAAATTTTTTAAAACAAATAATAAAATTTAAATAGACACAAATATTCCACAGGCTTATCTAGTTTTGGTGACACGCTTTATTGACTAGCATCAAGAAGCACACAAAATACCAGCTGCTGTTCAAACTGGTACACCATTCCTAGAAAATATACAGGACAACATATTCTATAATTTATTTAAATGATTCCTTTTTTTTTGCAGCCTATTACTGTCTACCAGCACGTTACTAATGAACCATACTTATTAAAAAACTTCCACACAGTTAAAAATACAAAAAAGAATAAATCAAAATCTAACCTGTCCTAGTTTACTGCCTTCACTCATTTAGATTGTGTTGTTCTCATTGTGCAAATAGTCCTTGCCAAAATAATTTTCATTTTTGTATCCACTACCCTGTTTGTTGTTTGAAAAATGTTAAAGGCACAGAGCTTCAAAGACTATCGGACATTTTTAATGAAGTGTCCTTAAAACATGTTCACGGAGAAAAAATGTGAAACAAACATGTCAAAATTATTCCTGGATGCTGTCCAGCAACCAGCTGTGGTGTGCAGTCTATGCTAACCCTGGGAACATTCTTCTTTCTCTATGGGCCTCCAGCTTTGTCTTCTGTTCCTACGGATATTTGTATTCCAAATGCATTCAGTTAAATCTCAAACTAAGCAAGACCAAACTGAATTAGTACTTCAAGAGGAAAACAATTAAGCACGACCAAGCTTTTAAACCAAATAGGTTTTTTTGGTTTGACACACACAGTACCTTTTCATTAATTTACCATAAAAACCATGTTGTGGGACACCTACACTGCTTAAGTCATGTCAAGCCTTCAAATTCTAACATTGAAGTTCTGCTCACTTAGGGTGATTAAATAACCAAACATCTATTTTTTGAACAGCAGCACTAATTCCTACATTATGTCCAAATCCAGACTTTGCTAGGCATGTTCAGTGTCTCTAGATTACAGCAGAGTTCTAATTATTTAAGACACTGTTCACAGAGAGTTAAGAAAGGCAGAGGTCACAAAAGAAAGGCTAAGGAAAAAGTGGGCCTAATGCTTAGCAGAGAAGGTGAAGGAAGCCATGGAAAAGGCTGAGGCACTGATATAACCAACAGTAGATGAAGATGCAGTTGTACAAATCCATAGTATCAGAAGGATGCATTCAGGAGTGCAGAGAGAGCTGATCAGTGTCATTGCAAGGATGCACTCTATCATCTTTTAGAAGTCATGGCATCAAGGGAGAGTCCCAAAGACTGGAAAATGGCACATAGCCATCTTCAAGAAAGGTAAGAGAGAGGATGTGGGGAACTATAGGCCAGTCAGCCTAGTATCAGTTTACAGAAAGGAGTAACCCCATGCAGCAGTACAGTGTAGGTCTGACTTGCCCATTCTCATCAGCATTAATTATGCAATTCTCCTTTAAATCTTCACTGACAGCATACTACTATCGGCCTTTTCAAGGTGCACTTATTATACTTTCTAAATTTGGGCACATTAGTTCCCCTTCACCCCCAGCCTTCTAAAATTTCTCCACTGTTCCATGATTTGTTAAAACTCAAAATGAATAATTCATACAGCTTCTAAGCTTTTTTTCTTTTTTAGTATCTGTAGGTGTCAGTGCAGCAGATTTAAAAACATTTAACATTAATAGTTGCTGGTACAGTGATAATACATTCTTCCCATCACTAATGATGGAGGTGGTGAGATGTAAAAGCATCATCCAACCTCTTTCTGAATACAGAACAAAATATTTATTGAATATTTATGCCTTTTTCTGCACAGCAGAAATTTATCATCCTTGCCCGGTATTGGACTTCTATCATTACTAAGCTTTTGTACCCTTCAAGAACATCCTCTATATTTAAAGAACTCCATTGTACTCTACTGCCCACAGATTTTTATTAATAACTTTACCTCCTTAATCTCCTGTCTCCAAGCCATACAGTGCTTGCCATCATCAGCTCCCCATTCTTTAAAACTGTATTGCTTCACTCCTCTCCTTACCTTGTTTCAACCAAACAAATAATGTTTCCCAAGAGAAGAATTGTTCGAGGAGTAACTAAATGAACAAGTAGGTGTCAAGCAAGTCACATTTTTATGCTCAAGTACTCCTTGTTTTTTAAGTCTGCTCTTCTTTTAAAGTTGGAGATATGTGCATGCAGAACTTGTTCTTGGCTCCCAACCTGCCAAATTAGATCACAGTTCCTAACACACCTGCTCTATTTATTCTACAAGCCTCAGAAAGAAAAACCTGTACAGAAGAAAACAGAGTGGCTTTTATTTGTTTGAAAACTGTCAGATACATATGAAGAAGTATTTCTGAAGCTTCAGAAATTGATTAGTGGCCAACTGATTTATCAGAACAAGCTCCCAATACCTGCAACAGGCTGAATTCTCCTAATTTTCCTTTACTGAGTACAGAATGACTTTTAAGAAACTGCTCATGTTTCTAGGATCTGAATTACATTGATAAAAAGTCTCCAATATATTTTTTTTAGATAAAAATCATTGGTACTACTCATCTTCTGAATGGTGAGAACTCTTCAAGCAGGCAACAGAACATTTCATATACAAGACCATAGAAAAGCCTGTAAGGTTTTGCTGTGACATTTCACTTTTTAGAGAGGTTCTCTAGTTAACATTCATTGAACATGTTTTAACTTACAAATTATTTCAGTCTGCTATAATTTTCTTTACACAGCTGTGATTTGGTTTTCTAATTTATCATTTCGCTTTATCTCAAAAACTTGCACTAAATAGCAAAATATACAAGCCAGGACAAAGAACATGATATCCTGTAAGATTTAGATAAGAGTTTTAATACAGAAAGAACATTACCAAACGTATTTCTGTAAAAACAAAAATCAATGCTTCCCTTGCAGCAAAGCAGAAAACCCTTTGTATTATTTCTACCACGTTCACCTCCACTCTTCAAAGTCATTCACCTTTCACTAGTTGTGAAATAACATAAGATCTAGGTTGTAAACTTTGTAGTTTTGAGATGTACACTGGGGGCATGCCAACAATCTGCATCATCCTCTGTATCAAACATTCATCCATCCAGCTCAACTGCTTCTTTTTAGAGCACTGGAAGGGATGAGGGGAGATTAAAAATACTGTTGATAACTGCCAAAGACATTTTGCACTTTTCTTCTAAGCTATTTCTGATCTGTGTGAATTCACTTTCTGCATGCAGGCCCCATGGCCCATACCATGTAAATGTCAATGATCGTGCTACAAGTTAGAAATGAATTAACCTTAAAAATGAAACACAAAATTGCAGTGACAAAGAGTTCCCTTCAAACCCACAGTCCTTTGATTAATCTAAAAAAATAAGTATTTTCACTGATAACAGTTATCTTCAAAGATAAATAAGTAAATATTTTTTTCAGTATTTCTGACTATATACATATTTCATTTTTAAGTGTTTTCAGAACTACTGACTGCAATAGCTGTAGCACCTACAGTATTTAAATATCATGAAAATTCACAGACTGGAAGCCAAATTCATTTTATACAGATGGAAGAATTGAGCTTAAGTTTCTGAAATGCAAAGTTTTGGACAGGAATTTTAGAAGAAGCCTCCAATTAGTAAAAAGTTTAGACTATATATATATATGTATTTAGCAGATGACAAAACATAAAATTACTTTGAGCATCAGAGCAGATGACAAGAACAGAACTCTCTCTATACAGAAGAAACGTGTACAATAAGGATACAGTGTATTCTGTTTCCTAACATCTTTCAAATTGCTAAATACCTTGTAATGGTCTTTGTTTTCATGACTGTTCATCTAAAACCATAAAATTAAAAAGCCTTAAAAATACAAAATAACAGAGTAAGCTGAGTTGGAAGGGACCCAGAAGGATCATCAAGTCCAGCTCCTGGCCCTGCACAGCATCATCCCCAGAGTCACACCATACGCATGAGAGCATCGCCCAAAAGCTTCTTGAATTCCGTCAGGTTTGGTGCTGTGACCATTTCCCTGGGGAGCCTGTTCCAGTGCCCAGCCACCCTCTGAGTGAAGAACCTTTTCCTGATATCCAACCTAAACCTCCCCTGACACAACTTCAGGCCATTCCCTCATATCCTGTCACTGGGTGCCAGAGAGAAGAGGTCAGTGTCTGCCCTTCCTCTTCCCCCACGAAGAAGTTGCAGACTGCAATGAGGTCTCCCCTCAGTCTCTTCCCCAGGCTGAACAGACCAAGAGACCTCAGCTGCTCCTCACATGGCTTCCCCTCAAGGCCTTTCACCATCTTTGTCATCCTCCTTTTTATGCTTTCTAACAGTTTTGTATCTTTCTTACACTGTGGCACCCAAGACTGCCCCCAGGACTCGAGGTGAGGCTGCCCCAGTGCAGAGCAGGGCAGGACAATCCCCTCCCTTGCCCGGCTGGTGATGCTGTGCCTGATGCCCCCCAGGACACGCTTGGCCCTCCCGGCTGCCCGGGCACTGCTGGCTCATGTTCAGCTTGCCATGGACCAGGGCTCCCAGGTCCCTTTCCGTGGCACTGCTCTCCAGCCTCTCATTCCCCAGTCTCTACATCCAGGATTGCCCCATCCCAGGTGCAGAATCCAGCACTCTGCCTTGTTGAACTTCATGTGGTCGGTGATTGTCCAGGCCTCTAATTTATTGTCAAGATCTCTCTGCAGGGCCTCCCTGGGGGGCATCAGGCCCAGCATCGCTGGCCAGGCAAGTGAAGGGATCGTCCCGCTCTGCTCTGCACTGGGGCGGCCTCTCCCTGAGGCCTGTGTGCAGTTTTGGGCGGCACAATATAAGAAAGATAGAAAGCTGTTCCAAAGCGTAAAAAGGAGAGCCACAAAGATGGTGCAAGGCCTTGAGGGGAAGCTGAATGAGGAGCAGCTGAGGTCACTTGGTCTGGAGGAGACTGAGATGAGACCTCATTGCAGTTTACAGCTTCCTCATGAGGGGAAGAGGAAGGGCAGACACTGATCTCTTCTCTCTGGCACCCAGTGACAGGATATGAGGGAATGGCCTGAAGTTGTGTCAGGGGAGGTTTAGGTTGGATATTAGGAAAAAGATTCTTCACCCAGAGGCTGGCTGGGCACTGGAACAGGCTCCCCAGGGAAGTGGTCACAGCACCAGCCTGACAGAGTTCAAGAAGTGTTTGGACAACGCTCTCAGGCACAGGGTGTGACTCTTGGGGAGCTGGACTTTGATGATCCTTGTGGGTCCCTTCCAACTCAGCATATTCTGTGATTCTTCTGCGCTCCAATGGTAAACAACATAATTCATCAACATTTTAGCAGTACTTAAGACTCTGTTACATAGAGTGCATGTCAAGAAAGCCATGGAGAAAAAAACTGCCCTCAAAAATCTAGTCAAGAGGTGCTCTGTGACAAAACAGCTTGTGAACACTGAAAGTGAGAAACCACTGCACTTGAAAACAAAGTGCTTTCAGTTCTACCAAATGTGCTATTACACCGGATATGTGTTAAATTTGTTTACATGTTACTTTTTATAGCCAGTTTCAAACTGAGGCATTTAATCTTTCCTTAGATAAGTAAAATGAATTAATTACTATCAAATCCTAGACACATTTATGCACTTTGTCACAACAGTAATTTACATGTCCTCCCTAAGAGAGAACCTGTACAACTCTGAATAGAAAAATACAGTTGACTACATTGTCTGAAAGCTTAAAAGCTCACCTAATTCAAATCATTCCTTATTTCTATAGCAGCTTGTTAAAACCAAACAGCTTCTTTCTCTGCACTAAATAAACTTAAGGTTAGGTCCAACTCTTCCCTGCATCACAGCTACATGCATCACCTTGCCTCTAGCACATTACAGACATGTAAATCCAAAAGAGTTTTAACTTAAATCACTAGAAGATCAACATGCACACACACACAGAGGATCAACAGAACCAGCTTACATCCTGTAATATGACTTCTATACAAAAAGCAAGAGGCAATTCGCATAGACTCTGAAACCACAGATTTTTCATATTACAAAATTCATTACCACTCAGGGTACTTTCCACCGCAGAGGTGAAATTCATAATGGAGAGTCTGGTTGGTTACATTCTAAGCATTTTATAAAGTAAATTCAAAACAGGTTACCTTTAATTACAAAATAACAAGTAATTCTTCTCTGTCTTCATCTGAGGTCAAGAGAATGGCAAGATGAACTATACATCCTATGAGATGGAAGACAGGCTTCAATAGTTTGCCTCTCAACTAAGTCTAAATTCATCAGTGTTTTCATAATATATAGTCAAAAGTAAGCTGTTTTGGAAAAAAAAGCTTTAACCAAAGTATTACCCTGCTGCACAGGAAGCCTATCATGCTTGCAACATGTTTAACACATAACCAAGTGGCTATGCAAAGGTAAACCCTCTTCCATAGGGAAGTTTCCTAACAAATCTCAGGTGTCTGGAGATGACATGCAAGCCACAATAAAATGACAGTCTAATTGGAAATTATAAGCAGTATCTTTTTCTTTCCAGTTATGCTCACTTAGTGCTTCATGGTTTTTTTCACGTAACTACTGTATAAATACTTTATGCCAGGACTGGATTTCTCTGTGTTGAACAACACTCCATAAGAACATCTGGGTTCAACAATAAAAACAGACATATCTGACAGCCATGTTCCCAGTTACATGACTGAGTATGCAATTAAGAACTGGGCAGCATACTGACTGCATTCCAATTATAACTAAACCATCAAACTCAAGACTTCCTGAAAAGAAAAAAAGACACTTTCATTAAAATATATTCTTCCTATCCTTCACTAGCATAGCAGCGCAGCCAACAACACACACACCAACTGTTTTAATTTCTATTTATATAGTAAAGCACAGGCATCGGAGTGCATGAGAATTAAACTAAGAAAAGGGCTCAAACTGCTACAATTTATTACCTACAAACCATTTTCTTACAGGTATAATCATATAATCCCATTGAGCTCACAGCTACACATTCACAAGACTCCAGTCAGTCAGTTACTGGGATGACTTCTGAGTATCTGTGTTTCAAGTACAATAATACAGCTAAACAAAATAGAATTACTTGCAGCCTGAGAATTTCACAAAGCAGCCAATTAAATGCACAAGTCAATAAAACTAGGATTATGACCAAAAAAATTACCTATACCAGGATAATAAGATAATGAGATTGCTCTTAACCAAAGTACCAAAATTCAGGCTACTCCTTGAACCAACAGAGCACAGAACCTCCAACTACTTTCTCTGACATTGTCAGTAACAAAAAAAAAAACCCCAACACCCCCCCATTGTCAATGTATCAGCACATTACAACTCCTCACACCCTAAAAAAACCCTGCCATCACAACCTTTCATCTTTCTTGGCACTGTGAGAAAACAGCATAAAGGTCATGGAAAACAAACTTCACTCACATTCTTACAGGTGTCTCGTCCATATTAAAGCTGAAGAGCACCACAGAGAACCTTTTGGTGCCTTTGCAACAGAACACTTCAGTTCCCACACCTCTGAAGTCAACATTTTTCAGCAGTATAGTCACTTCTATTTAAAAACAAAATAATACTTTGGGTTTACTGCTTATATACCAAAATTGAAAATCAGAAGAAATACAGGATAACTGAACTATGTAGGAAAGACAGAATTGAGTAAGATGCTGGGTTTTTTGGTTTTTTCCTTTTTTTATTTTAGCTATGCAGATACTGCAAAGAATTTAAAAGAAAAAAGAATCCTGAAGGCGCAGCTAAGTACTTCTACATTCAAACAAGCTTAAAAAGATTTGCCAATTATATGGTCAAAAGTAAGAAGCTATAGTCAAAATCTGTCTTTTTTATATCATAACCTGTTTTCCAAATGTATTAAGAAAAAATAATCTTTAATGTGAACTTGTAGTCATTCAACCAAGATTCAGCAAATACCAAACCCACACACTCGATTTGTCACGTATTTTGGCTGCTAAGTCTGACTCTAAAAGAGTGATGTGCTACCTTATTACTATTTTTTAAAAGTTTTCTCTTGGGATTGCACTGCAAAGGAATGAGCATGTAGCCTATCTTACACAGGAAGGAGAGATTTTTATCCTTAAAAACAGGAGGTTCGCCCACATGATCACCTGGGACAAACTTGGCCAGTGCAAGCAGGCTAGAAGGTTATAGGAGCCTGGGAATGTTTAACATCAAGAAAGTAATTACAGCCCAGCAAGATCAGAAGGAATTACACAGGAAATGTGAATAGTAACCCTTTCATGCCAAAAAAAATCATGAAAAAGTGAGCTCTCAGCTGCCAGACTCCAAGGCTGTACAAACCAATTGCATAATGCAGGAATGGAAAAAACACTATATATTACTAGGCTATAAATTCCCAATGATGTGATAAAGCTACACCTCCATGAAAAGAACAAAACCCCTGGTCTTTCTTCTTGCCATGTATATGCAGTATAATTAAAGCCCAGAAGAAACATGAAAAAGTTGCAAACACCATATAAAAACGGTCAGTTGTCTCTTCTGGACTTTTAAATTTATGCTGACCAAACAGTGTTCCCTCTAGAAGATGGTCAAACACCTTGTTCTTATTTAGTCACGGAAAACTTCTGTCCAAAATACGTAGTGCATTATTCAAGCAAGAATGCTAACTCTCTGTTACCTATTCCATAAAGATCAATCTCCCAAATTCTGAAATAAATCCCATAACTCAGCAGAATGGGCTCTAAGTACTCCATGTATTTGTTGCTGAAACAATTTCTATTCTCTAGGGACACAGGGGAATTTGAGTGATCTGACTGTAGTTCAGTCTAGTTAGAAAGCCTTCAAGTGTCATTTTGGAAAGTGAACAGTGATCACATGCCTGTTCTTCACACAGAACTGGGACCCATTTTAGTGAGACGATTTTTTAAGCTCCTCACTAAGGAACATTGCATTCCTTTAAATCTACCAAGACATAATGCTGCACATAACCCCAGACAGGCAAGAGATGAGCAATAAAGCAACCAAGCACTAGTGTTTTTATTAATTTATTGATTAAAATTACCATGAATATATTCTCATTAAACAAAAATAAGCTCTCCTAAAACAAGTGCTAGTGTGTATCTGCTCTACTGAAAAATGAGATAAGAAGATACTTCTAAAATTTAAAAAAAAGAATCAGTGAATTATCTTATTTAAGCAAC
Organism: Lycocorax pyrrhopterus obiensis; assembly: GCA_014706295.1. NCBI lineage: Eukaryota > Metazoa > Chordata > Aves > Passeriformes > Paradisaeidae > Lycocorax > Lycocorax pyrrhopterus. Next base: position 15,099,011 of record JACSVZ010000002.1, on the reverse strand, counting down.
ATGCTTCTTTAGCTGTTCTTAAAATTACAAATCAGAACAGCATCATCACATATTGCATTACCAAAACCAGTGTACCATACCACCACTTTAGCTTCTTTTCTTCCAACCTTGTCACTCAGGTGTTCCCCTCTAACTTCCTTTACTACCAAAGCCTTTCTTTTCTCATCTCTTCTGTTAGATTCGGTTTTGTTTCCTTTTCCTTGCCTTCACATCTAAGGTGGGTGGGATCTTGCATCACTAAAGCCACATGCACAACCAGTTCCTGGATGGCTGAAGTCTACTCAGCTACCTGCTCAGTGGAATTTCTAAATAAATAAAATCGAGGGGCAAAAAAGAGAAAATACAAAAGCAGCACATGAGAATTTCAAACACAGGCATGCAAACAGGGCAGAGCTGGTGTGGTACAGAAGTAACAAAGACAAAAAGTAATTGCTGACATTACGGCCTACACAAGTAACTGTAACTCCCATTCTTCAGGAGATAAAACTGAAACATGAAACAATTATATTTTCTATTATTTTACTGAGATGGAGGCTGAAAAGAGAGGCAAGCACCGTGACCTCACTCTGGAGACAAAGGGAAAGTTCTATTTTCTCCTGCACTAAACTTAATCCCACTTCTAAGGGTTGGTGATTTGCAAAAATAAACTGAACTAGCTTTCCCAGTCAACACACGTTCTTCAAAGATTAAAGTCACTTCTCCTAAATTTGTCTGTCTCCACAGCAGATTAAAGATTCAGCAGTACAATATTCATACAAGACGTTAGCAAAAAAAAAACTGCAATAGTGGATGAGCCACTAATTTTTCAGCAGCTATAAATGCAACACAAATCTATCCACAGCATGTAACAGTGTTTGTTGATTGGTCAGAAAAAAATGTTTCAATATTACTGCCAGATATTCTGTTTTCAAAGTACTTGTACATGTAAAGCAAAAACAGTCCCAGAGATACTGTACGGTTTTTTCAGTTCAATGTGCTTAAAACCCCAGCCTATTTTCAGCCAGACGAACTGGCTGAAGTCTGTCAGAAGCCAGGAGCTACCTAGAAGTGCTATTACCGTGCAAATGAGTTGGTGGCAACAGCCCTGGGAAGGGTTCCCTGTACCTCCCAAGTGTAGGCAATACATCAGAAACTGAGCATTCCTTTCAATACAGGAACTTGTAGCTGACTCATCTGATGCACCCTGAAGCAGCACTGTGGCTCACAACAGTGGGCACTGCATAGGATTCCTTTGCAAATCAACATTTTCCACCTGACCACATCCGATCTTTGTGAAACCTCTTTAGAATTTATATCTGAAAACCAGTAGGAGTTGAACTCAGTGATGCTTGTGGACCCCTTCCAGCTCAGGATATTTCACAAGTCTAGTGTACCACTATAAGTAATGCTTTTTAATTGGGAGGTTACTGGCATTCCTCTTACCTCTAGAAAGAAATGTAATTAACTTTAAAAACTTTAAAAGTAAAAAATGTCATATTCTGTGAAACACGCTTTGTAATGAAAAAGTCAATGCCAAAGATATTAGTTTTGGAAATTACTATGCTTCTAAATACAGTTATTTGTAACATGACTAGATTTCAGTAGAAATTTAAAACTTCCTCTTTTGGGGACACCTACAATCAGTCAACCTAACACGAGTTAATATTCCCACCCAGTGCCTTCCTCACTGCAAGTATACACATTAAACAGTTTCTCCTTCCCAATACAGAGCAGCTCTCTAAAGAAAATTGCCAAAGACTGAACTATCAGGTAACTACACCATTCACAGACAAGTGTTGGAGAGAGAGGCCACTAAAGAAAACTTGAAAATGTTCCCTGCAAATATGCTCCAAAAAGGCAAGCATGGCTATTCTCTCTCAACCAGTACTAACCTCTATGAATTCTTTAAGTTTATCTATTAATTTTGCAATTATTAATCAACATTTTAGAAATGGTCTTTCTAGTGTTTCATGTCTGAAATGTTATAAAGAGACAATTCAAATAAATTGTGTTCATTATTAAACAGCACATAATTTAAAACATAATTCCACTTGACAAAAGAAGGCTAACATGCCCAAGTTTATTGTCTCTCATCACTGAAATCCCTCAGGGTTAAATAAGACCCAGGATACTTAGCCTGTCCTATCTCCCTGATAAGACAGGACAGTTGCAATAGTATATAGATACAGTCCACTTTACAAATTATTTTTTTACTTTTTGTTGTCTAGTGGAAAGATGCTTTGCAAATTATTAGATATTACCATCAAGACAATACTCTTTTTCCTTGACTTGCATTTTTGATGGTCAAATTAAAACCCATTATTCTACAACTTCTGTAATCAAGATTTCACAGTTCTTGATTTTCTTGCTTTTCCAAAATGCACAGCTTCCTGGAACAGGAAGAGAATCTGTAGAACAAACCAGTTCTATATTCAGGAGTTTCCATCAGTTTTGTTAGCATTATTCTTAATCTAAGGAATTTTTCTGCTTCTCAAAAGCTGATCAGCTAAATCTTTCAAAGGTATCTGCATTTCTCTAAGTGTAGAATAATTTTAAAATTGAAAAAGAAAAGAGTTTGGTCTGTTTTAATCTTGAACAAGTTTTCTTGTCTAAAATTGAACAGAAATTTCACTTTCCAATGAACATCGATACTTTATACCAAATATTTGAAGATTTTTAGACGCAAAAAAACACCTTCAAAAAGGTTTCAAAACTTTTACAGTGAATTAGATCAATTATACCTTAATAACACCCTAGACCAGCTCTCCTCACAATACACAGCTATCTTCAAAGCATGCTAGTACATAAATGTAGGTTTGACACTTGCATGAAATCATGAAAAAATAAATAAAACAGGTACAACCTTGATCTAGCCTAAACAGACTCTACAGTTTCATGCTTCTTTTGAAGCAAAATCTTATCATGTAAAAAAACCATACAAAGACTTAATTACTTAAATGATCTAGAACACAGTCTTTATATATAGAATCCACAACTTAACTATTTTTCTAACTTTTTTTACATGGTCACGAAATCTTTCTGACACAACAAAGAATTTGACAGCCGGATGAAAAATACCGGTAAGAAATGAAGTTCAGGGCAAACATAAAAGATGCTAATCAAACATACCCAAACTGTTAGTTTCACCAGCTCACCTTAGGCAGAACATGCCCTAAACTGGTCAGACGTGAAAAATCCTGCACTGGACTAGACTAACTCAGTGCCTGAATACCCCTCTGAGCAGCTGTTGATCAAACCTGGCTTCCTCATCATTTAGGAAATGAAAAAGTCTTCACTCAATCCTCTTGGAGCAGCTCTGACCACAATTATCTCCAGGCCTGTCACTTTCAAGTCACTGAAATTAGCTGTCTAACCAAGAAACTCAATATGCTACAGCCAACAGGCAAGCTAGTTTGTCCTGTTTTCTTTTAGCAGTGCACTGACATCTTTTATCAGTAAAAGACACGGGAAGATTTGTTCTCAAACCTGAACAGCACACTCCACTCAGGACTTTAAAGAGGAGAACAGAGCATGTACATCACATACCTTACACATCCAATGCTTTTGTCGACTCACCCCACTATACTAATTGCTTCTGAAAAAGTTAGACTTTATATTCTCACTAAATGCACAATAACATACATTCCTTTTATTTCAAATCCCATCTCCCCAGCAAATGATAAGAGCTACTACTAGAGCTAGGCAAGAGTCCAGCTTCACCACCAGAATAGAAGACCCAAAGCAGAAGTCAACGTGGTTTACTAAAACACTGACACAAGACTAATGAGCACCATCTCAAGGAAAAGTAGATTTATTACTGTCCTCCCCTCCAGATCGCTGTATAAATAAAACTTTTTCATCACAGAAAAAGACAAATTCCTCCAGAAATTATCAAGTACACCATTCTACACATACAACAATAGAGAATTGGCACAATTTTCAAATACAGCAACCTGTAATCAAACTTATGTAAATATGATGTAAATTACATTGTATTTATGTTTCTATTAACTATACTGTGGCAATACATATTCTTGTAGTGCAAGAAGATGATGAATGAAAAACAAAGATGTGAGAAAGATAGACAAACAAACAAGTAATCAGTCTACTAACTAACAAACTATACCAGGTGTTTTCAGAAATGGCCCGCAATAAGATAAGATTTAAAGAAAAAAAAAAAAAAGCCACAGCTGTCTTTTGGAGCATTCTGTTCAGTTACAAAAGTGAAAAGAAATAATCCAAAGCAACAAACTTCTCCAGGATCCCACATACATCTGGAACCCACCTGATTATGTAAAGACTGGAAACATGTAGTGGTGGCTTTTAAATGCCTATTTTTCAAATAGTGACAATCCCAAATAGCAAAGCTTCCTTTTCACATGTTCCAACCCTAAATAATGTTTAAAACTTGACCATTATGTTAGGCTTATCATCCCTGGCAGAGTACCTCTCAGTTAATGAAGTTCTTCTGCCTTGACAGGGGAATTCCATTTCTAGGATTCATGCAGAGAAAATGTTTCAGTATAAATCGTGGCTATTCTAAGCCAGGAAAATGTCCCACGGATCGCTAAGTTACCATCTTTCAGGCAAGTTCTCCACAATTAAGGTATCAATTATAATTTCACAGGCATATTTTATTTTATAAATAAACTCTGTTTCCACAATTTGAGCTGTGGGAAAGAATGTCTGCGTCAATGCATCAACCCTTGCAGCACGGCAAGTTTTGAACTGAACGCCAGCTCTCAATGTTATAATATGGATTCTAGAATGGAAAAATAGGAGGAAGACTTCCCTCTCACCCCCAAATTCCCACAAGCCTTCTGAATTTTTTTATTCCTGTCACGGCACCTCCCTGACATCTGCTCTTTGCTGCTCTAGAGCCAAATACAACAAATTTAACTCGATCTGCTGCTAAAGACACCAAAAGTAAAAACTGCAGCCTCCATTAAATGGAGAGAAAAGGACATTTCAGTGGGAACGAGCAAAAGCCAATTCTGCAGTCTTTTCCTGCTGAACACTGCTTCTGATGCTTTTATCACAGAGTTTTATATTTGAGTTTGATAGAGACTGAAAGCAAACAGTTTCTAAGACTTGAACCATGCCAAGAGAAAAGACTGGCAGAGCGACAAGCATGCTCATTTAATTAAGATACCCCCACTGCTATTTTTATGACTTTTTACATACTTGCTGGGAGTTGGCAGGGTGACACAGAAGGCCAGCGTTAGCTCATTTTATCCTCCCAAAATATTCCATCACTCTAGGTACAGAACAAACTTGTGTACTGACTCGAATTAAATTACTGCAGGAACACCAACTTAATGCACGAGCCCAGGCAATAGAAAAATCAAAGCTGAACAGGACAGTGCCCCACGAGTGACAAGTCACAATAACAACTGGCCTATGTAAATTCTTCCCCATTTGATGAGGACCCTAATGTTAATCCCCAAAACCTCTTCTCCAATGTCCCCATCAACAAAAAAAAACCAAAGTAAATCAGTAGATCCTACCAAGGGAACTAGACATATTACCTAGTGGGTATCTCTCCTAGATATAATCCAATACAGGGAAAGAGAGCAAACAAATTAGTGAGATGCTGCAACTATTTCTCCCATTAACAAATTAGGGCTAGACTTAATTCATTTACTCACACCATCAACACACAGTTTTTAGATGAGCTTTATTAAAAATCATGATGGAAAAAATAATTCTGCAAGTGACAAAAAGATGAGAGATTATATTCTTTCAGGAGAAAAGGTAACTTGAGCCTATGGAAATATTCTTGCACTCTAGTTTATCCAATTTCTATTAGAATTTTTCTAAATTAAAATTATTCCTAGACTGCAGAGCTCAGTCTTACCAGTTTAAGAAACATATCCTTTCTCAAGTTTCCTTTCTCACTCTGCCATCCTAGTTTCACAGAATGTCCCCTTACTCTTACAGCATGAACCAACAAAACAAAAGCTTTTGAGTTACTTCTCTCAAACAATTCATCATTCTGTATACTTGTGTTATACTTCTCCATATTCACTGCCTTTCAAAGGCTAAACAATCTGTTTTGTTCCAATTTCTCTTTATAAAAGCAAATTTTCATGCCCCTAGATTCCTCTTTTAGACTCTTCCCTGATTCCTGTCTTCTCTACATCCTCCTTTTCAGAGGCATCCAGCACCACAACCACTGTGATGGCATGCTGTATGACAGTAAGATACTGATTTTTACCATAGCATTTTATACTCCATCACACTGTTTACTTTGATTGCAAGTACAAACACAGGTATCAGAAGTTAAGAGAGCTCCCAGAAACAAGATTCTTAACATGCAGTGCCCTACTTTGAGTATGTGGCACTACTAACATGTCAAGACATCATTCGGGGCCAGGTAGTCCTTGCTTTTTCATCCTTCAGCGCAATTTCTTCCTTGTATCTCTCACCCATTACAGTCTGCAAATCTTTGTCACTTGCCAGTCAGGATATCTGCCCAGAAAGAAAATCACTGGTTTACAGGAGAACACAAACACACACCAAGCAAAGGTAACTGCCCAGGACTTTTTGCTTTTAGGTCTCCAATGAGGCACCAAGTGTGCTTTGGCACAAGAGCAAGTCAGTAAAAAAATACAGCAGGCCTGCCCTTTGAAAAATTAAGACTGTAATAAAAAAGATAACTCATACTACATGGAGGACAAGAATATTCTGCATCCTACTTATTCCACCAGAACTATGGGAAATAGATAACATCTCTGAATTAACTTACTAAATACCATAAAATATAATGGATACTATATCAGCCCTTAAGAAGTACAATCCAGCCAAAACTAGAAAAAAGTTTCCAAAAACACAGTGCATTAAATTTATAATTTGAATATTTGAAATCACAACAGCCTATCTCTATTTTTCTCTGGAAGCTAAAAAAACCAAGAGAATCTGTAAGACTTTTTTTTTCTCAATGATGAATAATACTGTAAAGTTTGCTTAATATTGCTGTTTAGGGAAAAACATAATAGAGTGATTGACCCAACTCTCTGTTCTTAAACACTCTGCTAAAAGAACAAACTATTTGTGAAAATAACAAAAACCAGCTGAAGGCATTTGGGTGGTCTCCGTTTGAGTCCTGTAATATAGAACAGTTCCTTCTTTCTAAATCCAGTACTGATTTGTGTTCCTGCTTCAGTAAAGCCTCGAAATCTGTTGATGACAAAAGCAACACAAACCACTGAACATCCATTTTACTGGCAGGCTGGTAAGTTCTAAGTGCTTGATTCATCACACACAGAGTAGTACAATTACATACACAACAGGACTATGCAGGTTTCTATACACTGATCCTTTTTAATTCCCTATCAGTATTTTGGGGGGTCATATAGTTGTATCTTTCAGATACAACTATGCACATAATTAGCAGAGACCTATGCTAAGTAGTTCAACTTTACTGCCCTGCTTCCTAAAAACATGGATCTACCTTATTTCTTCACCAGCAGTTCCATTTTGATTGAGCTGAAGAAGAGCAGGAACTGTCAGAACCTCACATCTTGGTGTATGTAGCACTCTTTGAAAGGGCAGCCTGATATAAATCTGAGATTACACACACCCACATAAGCAGACTGTAGTCTCACGTAGGGAGGCCAAGCAGTCAAGGCCAAAAACCCACCAAAATTAAGTTCTATGTCATTCAGCAGAAGACTGAAGTGTGCTCAAAAGTATAAAAATTAGTAACATATTTGTAAAATCCCTATCTTCTACAGTTCATCCAAATGACCACAAACATACATATAAGAAAAGCGAAGTGGCAAAGAAGCACAGGTACAACACAAATGACATCAGTCTAAACTGTAATTTGTCACCATGCATCATTTTCATACTGTTGGCCCAAGAGAAAAATCCTTTGAAGAAGAGATACAGCTCCTTTATTGTTTTTAACAGCTGAATAAAGCACCAAAAATTAAGACGATGCACCTTTGAGGGGTTTTTTGGTTTGGTTTCTGATATGGGGTCACGTAAAACAATTAAATACTTCCTACAGACATTTCAGCATTCGGCCACTGGTAACATAGGGCTTAATGAAGAAGACTGAGCACGGAAACATAACTCTGACTGCTCTGCCGCCCAAACTTGAACAGCAAAAATTCTCCCTGGAACTGTAACTTACAACCAACCTAATATCCCAAACCAATTTCAGTCATAGATCCTAGTAAGTCTGCCACAAGTAGTTTCTTTCCCCCACAACTCCTTTTCCTATCAAACAAATTTTCCAATCTGCTTTTCCATCTCCTTAGCACCTGCTCCTCCTGCCAAATACCCAAGTGAGCCACAAGAATACTCCTGCCTCCCCAGTGACTTGCTGCAACAGAGGCTCTTCAGCAGGGCTGAGACAATCCAGCTCTGAAGCTCACCACATGACCTCTTCTTGACATTAACCATGACACTTTTCCTAAACCAACAATCTTGGGTTTAGACTTTCTGAAAAACAGTAACAGCCTAAGCCACAGAATGAAACAACACAATGCATACACAGAAATTAACATCCTATAGCAGCCTCTACAAGTAAAAGTTACACTTCAAAAAAAAAAGCATGTTTATTATTCAATACTCCATAATTTTACTCTTTTTATGATTCCATGAAAAAAAATCTCATCACTCTGCAAAAAATAAAAACTTAACTACGAATGAACTGACCACAATGCATTACAATTCTGAAACACGCACTGAGCTACTGATTACATTCTTTCCATTTGTGCAACAATCAAGGTGGACTGACAGCTCACTACTAAGCCTCTTCTGGTATGAGGACACTAGCCAGCCTCCCTTCAAGCAAGCCTTTCAGTACTGTATGGCCTTCAAAAAGATGCAAGAAAGAACCAAAGATAAAAAGAACAGTTCACAGTTTCAGTGAGGAAATTATTCTTTCCTAAAATGGTAAAAGACTGGAGTGACAAACCAAAGATAGTCTCTCCTTAATTTATGCCCTTGCACATCCTTGCTCAATAGACAGTACAGTTCTACCACAGTTAGGTTTACGGTGTTTTGATTACATTCTTGATATTAATTGGAAGAATTATCAGATTACAATGTATTGCTACACAAACTATGCTAACATTTCCTACAATATTCGATTATGTTATAAATACCCATTAAATCAATCCTTTTAAAAAGTAATGCTTGACACCTACTGACACTAGGTTTAAACAGCCAAGGACAAACCAATACCAGCAAGTACCATACTATACTACAGTAAGTCAAAGACACACTTAATTAGTAAATATCACACTTTGTGATATTTGAATATGATGGTTTCTACCCAGTTGTTCTGTGGTTTCATGAGATGACAAGACCAACAGCGACAGAGCAAATACAATACAAAGACAACAGCATTCTCCAAATGCGATTTTAAGCTGGCAGTAAGAACCTCTTTGTTACACCAGCACAAGAAAGAATGACTTTGAAAAAACCCACAACTTTATATTTTTGAAATTAAAAAAATAAAAAATAAAAATAAAGATCTATGTCACATAGTTTAATGGTGGTTACATTGTGAAGAAGTCTGTAATTCACTCAACTTTGATAGCAACAACATAAAAATATGCTCCATGAGAAAGGGCTCAACTATTACTCAAGCACCACCGTTCTCTTATTTGCCAATGTTAGTCTTGTAAAAATATATGTTCATGTTTTAAATTTAAATATAAGTTCAGGTTTAAAATTTATGTTTTAAAAATCTTTTTAAGTAAAAGCAAGTTCTCTGCAAGATCTCTGTAAGTGAATTAAAATGTTAACATGAAGCATTAAGTCTTAGCAAATAAGGCCAATGTCTTGTCTCGACTGCAAATAAGGATGAACATCAAAACATATTTTCCTGCTGCTGAACCACTAATATCGTTTATGGAAATTATGAAAACAATTTGTTTCACTGGAGTACAAGCCCAATGAAGTACACCTTCAATGACCTTAAAGAATTTTAAATGAACAAATAAACAGCAACTCAAATACAGAGGCAAAAACTGTATTTGTGTTCAGATAGACACAGAATCAAAATCTAGAATACTCTGCAGGGATATTAACTGTAATCTTTCAAAATACCCACCTCATACATCCTGCTGCTGCTATGGCCAATGAAACATTTCATCCATCTTAATTCCTATTTCAAGGAAATAAAAAACAAACAAAGAAAAACAACAGAAAGTTCCAATACCTCAGGAAATACATTTAGCAAAGGATACAAAATCGTATTTAATAGAAGAGATAAACAAACAAGAATTCTACTAAAATATGTTTACCCACAATACAACAGCATCTCCTCTGAGGCATACCATACATTAACAGGACTTTAGACTAGAGATTACAATAATAAATATTTGAATAAATATTGCTAATATAACTGATAAAAGTTCACACATTTCTGATTTTACCATGCACTTTTAAAACTCCAAAGTTTCTTTAATTGCAACTGCAGTAATATTTTCAGTCAGCTTCCTATCAAAGTTCTACATTCAACATTTGGCTACTTCACCTTGACCTGACACCACCTACCTCCTTAGGTGCAAATAAATACATAAAACCATCACCAGTTTCATATGGACATTTAAAACATTAAACCACTTCTATAAATGTTTTACCTGCGCACATAAAAATGCTTGAAACAGCCCAAGGCACTGATGAAGAACACTCCTTCCGCCTAGCACAACATAATCCTTGAACCTGTACATCAAAAACATATGTATGACAATCACTACAAATTTCTAAGGCTTCATGTGAGAAAGTCAGAAACATCTCATCATATGCTCTCCCTGTCATTGCTAGTTCTGGTATTCTCACTCACAAATGGGATGAGGAAACATAGGAAACTAGTATTTTCTTCATTAAATGCTTTGAAAAACGTTTCAATTACAACTTTAGCTACTGCACAATCCATCTCTTTAACAGCCTGCCCAAAAGCTAAAAATATTTGAACCACAGCATAGTGCTGGTTTTCTTCTGATCCTCTAGTTATCATTACCTAAGAATATTTTTACAACTAAATACTAAGATCACTAGATCATTACAAAAAATATTTTAAACACGTAACATATAAGTTTTTTCCCTTCCTTTTCCTTTCTGACTTTTGACACTCTAAGTTGGGAAAAATCCAATTCTTGTAGCTACTGAAGTAGAAAAAAAATATGCATTCATCCCTGAATTATATGTATTTTACTTCACATAAAAATAACTTTGAAAAAGATTAACTTAAACTATTACTAAAAATAACTAGCTACTATCACGTTATTGAAACAAACAAAAGAACAACAGCTCAGTACTTTGGCTGCTGAATAGTTCTGTGGGAAAAAAAACCGCATACAAACTACTGTGATCCAAGGGAGCTGCGCATTCACCCTATGTTATTCTCCTCTTTCCTTTTTATTAAGGAATAATAACATGAAAGACCACTTTTAATGGCATATTACAGGTTCAAATAAATCAGTACAAGAAAATTCAAGACTATATTTAGCTTAACTATACAGCATTTAAGGATTAGGCTGTTGACTGAGACTTTAACACACATTAAAAAGCTTCAACAAAAGTTGGAGAAGAAAGGAATTGAGCACAAGATGTACCACTACAATTTTAATTTAGGTATAGAACTAGGTAAAACTTTTAATAAAGCACTACTTTTGGGCAAAATAAATTGAAACAAGCCAATCTTTCGTATTGTTTCAAATCTGGCACACTGTAGACATTTGCACAGTCTTTTGAAAAGTCTCTTATGCTGCTTTAAAATGCTTCCCTCCTTATATTATTTATGCCAGACACATCTGATCACTTGGAACCTGGGATATGTTTCTTATGTCATTATTAAAAGTTCGAATGGATTCATAAGCCGACAGGCCTCAGTAAGTTACACACAAACACTACACCCGTTTGCTGCATCCATTTCTGCAGCCACAGGACAAAACCCCTTTGGCTGTCAGTTCCTTCCAAACCGTAAGGAGCCCGAGAGGACTGCGCATCGTATTTGTACTTTTATGGAAGCAGCAGCAAGGTTATGAAACATGGCTCAGGTCTCGGAGTCAAGAGCTCGGCGCACAGCTCTGACTCACGCTGGCAGGGACCGCACAGGAGCCAAACGCTGCCACGGCCCAGCGCCACGAAACCTGGAGGCACCCACTGCCGCCCCTCACAGAAGACACGCTCTGTGGCCACCACTAAATAAAGCGGAACCTGTAGAAGTAACCTTCGTGACTTGTAGGAACCTGTCCTACGCGGCCTTTCTGCAGGTCTTTATTATAACATCCGAACCGGCAACTGCAGTCACGTTTCCGCACTCGAGGGGGTGATACCCCGGGCCGGGCTGTGACACCCCCGGGGCCGGGGCTCGGGCGGCCGTGCTGGCTCTGAGCTCACACGGCGCCCCCGGCCGAGGGCCGCAGGCCCCGCACCGCCGCTCCCGGCCGCCGGCGGCGGGAGCCGGGCGGGCCCCGCACACACCTCGGCGGCGGAGGGGACGCTGCCGAGCCCTCCGCGCCGCCCGGCGCCTCGGCCGAGCTGCGGGACCAGCTTTGCCGCGACGGGGCGAGCGAAGGGCCCCACGGGCGCGGAGCTCCGGGCTCGCCGAGTGAGGGCCGGAGGAGGCGCCCGCCCCGCCGGAAGCCGCTACCCCTCCGCCTCCTGCTTCCCGGCCCGAGCTGCCAGCCGGCTCCGCAGGCGGCGAGAGAGCGGGGCAGCCGCGCCCCGGCGCCGCCCGCCCCCAGCCCGGGCCGCGGCCCCACCGCCGCGGGGGGAAGGAACTTACGAACGCCCGCCGTGCCCGGGTCCCGCCTCCGCGGCGCGGGGCGGCGGCGTCACCCCCGCGGGAAGGCGCAGGCGCGGGGCCGTCGCCGCCGGGCGGGGGCTGTCGGCGGGAAAGGGGCGGCGAGGCCGGTGTTTGTTGTGCGGCCGGGCTTCGGCGGCGCTGCTCCAGACGCACAGAGCTCTGCGGAGGTGCCCCGGGCACCGCTGTGCTGAGTGAGGTCTTCCCACATCCCAACCAGCCACTGGCGTGGGGGGAGCTGCGCTCCCAGCCGCCCCCCAAAATTGATCGTCGTCAGGTGGTGGGATGGGGGATTTAGAGGGACAGGTCAGAAAAAGGAGTCGCTGAAAAGTACAGGCATTGTGCTGGAAAATAAGCATAAGGGACTTAAAAGCACTGGGTTGGAGGAAGTGCAGATGTCTGAACATGAGCCAGCTGGAAGACCAGTGGCATCCAGGCCTGTATCAGCAATAGTGTGGCCAGCAGGATGAGGACAGTGATTGTGGTTTGTGGAGGCTGGTGGGCATGTGGTACAAAGGACAAAGGGTGTCCATTGGTGGGACAGTCCCTAGTACCAAAGAACCTCCCCAGGTTAGGATGACAAAAGAGGCTTTTCCCAGGATGCTTTGTTTTGCTATGGTAACGTACCCCAGTTCTGTTTCCCTGCTTGGCCCGTTGGGGCTTCCCTGCTGCTTTATACCCAATATGTCCCTGCCCTAGAAGGTTCTCTACTCCCTGTTCCTCCATTGGTTCCCGTACCCTAGCCCCTGTGTACCGCCCCCGTGCCCTCAGAGCATTGGTCTCTTATGCTCCCTCCACTCTCGGATATAAACCTGGACCCTCCTGTGTTCTTTGTTTTCCTTCATGGGTGTGGCTGCATTAAACTCCTCCCATGGGACCCCATACAAAGACCGATCCCATCTCTTTATCATCAACCCATTTTCTGGAGCTATCTGTATGTGTGTAAGCGTGTGTGAGTGTGTTGTGGTCCTGCTGAGCAGCTTCACCTTGGAGACACTTTCAGAAGGTCGCGGCACCTCACCCTCCAGCACTGCCAAGACGCCACCACAGTGGTTCTGTACTTGGCGGTGGTGAGGCCATGTGTCAAGTAAGTACTGGGCTTGGTTTTGGGGCCCTCATTTTAAAAGACACTGAGGTGCTAGAGTGTGTCCAGAGAAAGGCAGCAAAGCTGGTGAAGCATCTGGAGCACAAGTCTGATGAGGAGCAGCTGAGGGAGCTGGAGGTGTTTAGTCTGGAGAAAAGGAGGCATGGGGAAGACCTAGTTGCTCTTTAGAGCTACCTAAAAGGAGGCTGGAGTGAGGTGGGGGCCAGTCTCACAAGTAACAAGTGATGGGACAAAAGGAGATGGCTTCAAAGTTGTGTCAGGGAAGGTTTAGTTTGGATATGGAGCCAGTAATCTTGAGTATCCTCACAGCCTCACACAGCATGTTCAGGTAATCAGGCCTAGCCAGCATGGGTTTATTAAAGGCAGGTCCTGATTGACTGACCTGATCTTCTATGACAGGGTGAGCCACTTAGTGGGTGAGGGAAAGGCTGTGGATGTGTCTACCTGGACTTTAGTAAAGCCTTTAACACTGTTCCCCACAGCATTCTGGAGAAATTACTGCTCATGGCTTGGACAGGTGTACTCTTCACTGTGTAAAAAGACTGTCGAGATGGCCAGGCCTAGAGAGAGTTGGTGAATGGAGCCACATCCAGCTGGTCACTGGTCACCAGTGGTGTTCCTCAGGGCTCAGTGTTGGGGTCAGGCACATTTAATACCTTTATTGATGATCTGAGTGGGGAGACCGAGAGCGCACTCAGTTTGCGAACACAAGAAGTTGAGCGGAAGTGTTGATCTACTGGAGGGCAGGAAGGCTCTGCGAGGGATCTGGACAGGCTGGATCCATGGGCTGAGGCCAGTGGTATGAGGTTCAATAAGGCCAAGTGCCAGACTCTGCCCTTGGGTCGCAGCAACCCCTGCAGCACTACAGGCTGGGGGAGGAGCAGCTGGAAAACTGCCTGGGGGTGGAAAAGGACCTGGGGGTGTTGGTGGACAGCAGCTGAACGTGAGCCGGTGCCCAGGTGGGCATCAATCTCTTTTGCCGAGTAACAAGAACTAGGATGAGAGAAAATGGCCACAAATAGCACCAGGGGAGGTTTAGATTGGATATTGATAAGAATTTCTTCTCCAGCAGGGTTGTTAAGCACTGGAACAGGCTGCCAGGGGTAGTGATGGAGTCACCATCTGTGGAGGTATTTAGAAGATGTGTAAAAAAGTGCTTAAAAGACATTGGGCTTAGGGACATGGTTTAGTGCTGGACTTGGCACTAGTTAACTGTGTTAACAGTTGGACTTGATGATCTTCAAGTCTCTTCCAATCTAAATGATTCTATGGTTCTATGAAAGGAAAAATGAAAGTGTGTCAGAAATAGGATAATACGGGATTTAAGAGAAGGCTGAAGGGAGAAGTGATTTGGGCAGGAGAGAGGGGGGAAGGTGCAGAAGAAAGAAGGGAAGTGTAGAATATATAGGTGTGAAAAGAAAAATGAAGGGAAACAACATTCAGAATTTTTAAAATAAAACACCTGTTTTCTTTCCCTTCTTCTAACCATCTCTTCTACCACAGAGATGTTACTTGTGGGGAAGAAGAGGACTTCTGTCTGCACCACTTCAAAGGTTATTGGATGTTGAGGCCATGTCCTTTTCCAGTTTCATGCTGTGATGCAGGACTGTCTCCATCTTCACGAGCTCCTCTCGCATGTGCTCTGCCAGGACACCCCATCTCCCGTGAGCCTGCCCTCAGCGCAGCTTTCTGCTGTGGCCCTTTGCTGGAAGAAAGGGTGACAGGAATCCCCTAGCCACAGCTGGAACAAAGAATCTGTGGAAAAGCATTGACACAGTGTCTGGCAAGTGGAAGTAAGGGAAAGGAGGAAATGGTGTTAAGCTAAGCATTTACTTCTGATGGTTTTTGGTATCATGTACTTAGCATCATGATGCACCTGTGCTAATAAGACCAAAAGCACCAAAAGTGTCAAAAGAAATCAGTGTGGGAGAAGATAGAAGGAATATGGAATGTCTTCCAAATATTCACATTTCTTTACATTTACCTAAGGCTGAAATGTGGATTGTATAGGTATAAACTGTATGCTAACAGTTAGAAATATATTTAAAATGTATGTGCAGTTTTCTGAAAACCTGTTTCTGCAGCTCACTGCGAAGTGACAGCTAAGGAAGCAGATATCCTGAGTATCTGACACTTTTTTCCAGTGTAGCCAAACAATAAAAAGAAGTTAAATTTTAGGCTCTTTTTGAACTCAGTTTTCCTGAAAATAAATGTGAATTAGAATTAGTGATTCTGAACATAAGTACAATTTTGTGAATACAGTAACTGCATGTTGGCAAATTAAATTTGTGGTGATAAAAAGGCAGGCTGGCTCAAAGTCATTTCAGAACATTTATGGTATGATACTTCCCTTCAGTCATGTGTTCCACTTGGAAGTTCTGTATCTGAAATAACTGTTCCAGTGCTTCAGAATACTTCATTTAAAAGTCATTGACAATTTCAACAGGAACTGAAGTTTAAAAATAAACATACTTATTCTCCACCTTTATGTACCTACTAAAGATGAAGTGGTTGCAGTTACAGAACTTATAAAATACAGTGAATTCAAAAGTGAGTCTTCCAAATGGTGTTAAATAATTGTAATTCCTTTTGCATTTATAGAAGTCCTAACTGTTGCTTACACAAAAGTATTACTGTATCCACTGTATGTACTGCCATTCTGAACCACAGATGTGGCATAATGAGCATACAATGGTTCTTGATATATTACATACCACTTGGAGACACACAAAATACTCTTTCTAACGTGCACACATATTTGTGCCTTTACCAACTATTAGTTTTCATTTAAAAAAAAATGCTACAGTGGATTTATCTGTTGCTGGTGAAAAAGAAAAGAGATCTAATGACAATATAAACTTCATGTGTAGACTGTTTTCAGTATTCACAGAAAAGATCAGTCATTTCTAATAGTGTATTAATTTTCCTCAAGCCTTACTTCATGATATACTGTAGAAACTTTGTAGCAGTGATAATTAATGTCAATCTGGAATATCGAGTTTTAAAACAGCACTGGGAAAAATTACTCATTGTGACTAGTTGAAGAAAATATTTTCTGTGGTGTAGCACCTCAGCATCTGAGCTTATGATATTCAGTAGTACTGTTTCCTGAATATTTTTCAGAAAAGTGTGTCAGTGATCTCGATTTTATTACACAGGCTTTTGTTAAGGAGTTTTTCTTAAAAGCAAAGTAATAGAATGAGTTTCTGCTTAGAATTGAAAGCAAACAGACCTTAGTCACCAATAAACAATACCATAGGAAAAAATGAAAGCTGTGATATCTGATGAAGATAATACTTTCTCTTTTTGCAACCTAGAGAGGACAGAGAGCTACTGTTTTAAAGATTACATTGATAATAATTTAGAAGAGTGGTAATGCGTTATCAGATAGAAGAAACTGAAGAGTATACCTACATGATTAAGAATTTTATGATGTACAGTATTAATGTGCACTACTTAGTAGTTTAGGGTAATAAAAAAATCCGTAGTTGCAACTGCCACATTATTTTTTTTGTATTTAGCAATGTGGTATATTTTCAGAATTAAATCAATAGAGGTGTTTGCACAGCAGTGCTTTTGCCATATATCCATGCAAGTGGAAATGCCAAAACGTGGTCATAAAGGGGTGAACCACTGTGTTCTGTGTTGCTGTGAACTGGAGCCTTTATGGGGAGAGCAGCAGCAACAGACAACTGCAATGCTTCCCACCCTCCTGTAATCAGTGAAGTTTTAGAAAATTAATTGTTACTCTGCTGTTGTCTCTTGCACTTTAGTCTACATAGAGGAATTTTACATCACCTTTAAAGAAAATCTACTCACATGCAGTGAGGTATTACTGCGTAGTACTAGTTTGCTTTAGACCAGGCAGAGAATCACTTGGTTTAGTGTTGGTTTAAGTAGTTAAGTTTGGAGTACTTCAGAACACTGTTATTTAAAGATGATGAAGCTACTTAAATCCGCTGCACTAGAGCACAGACTCAAAGAAGTTGGGGAACTTGGACAATACCAAACACAAGCTTTGAAAAACCTCTTAGTACCAGACTTCTCCTGCTTCCTACAGATTAGGCCTCCTGCTGACTATTTGTACTTTTTAAATGTATAAGAGATTTAAGCTTTAATGTCTGCACCTCAGTTCACCTACCTTTGAAACAGCAGTGGTAATTCTGACTTAAATATTGTGATGATACATTAATAAATATGAGCAAAACTCTTTGAAGTTGAAAAATATAATGAGATTTAAGTACATTCCTTTTTGTCATGATTAACCTGTCAGATGTTTAAGTGCTGAAACACTGCTTTTGGAAAAAAAAAAAAAAGGAGAAATGCCAGTTAAGATAATAAAGAAGCCAAGATCCAGATCAAATAAGCAGAACAAGCAACTAAGAGAAATACAGGGGGAAAAATCCAAGGGACAGAGCAGATCTAAAAAGATACAGCTCAGAAAAAATGAGAAGAAAAAAATCTGAAACAAATTCTGTGGAAATTGGAAGGGCGGTTAATATGCTAGTAAGAAACACCTTTGCGTAAGATTCAAAGTGAATGCGTATTAAGACAATGTGTCAGAGAAGTCTGGGCAGCAGTTTAACTCCCACAGTCTCCAACAGATCAATGGTGCCCTAGAAGTTCTCGTTTCTTTTCCTCTGACTCTAACAGGAGCCTACGGCACTGCCTCAAATACGTGAGCTCAAGTACCTCTGGTGTTAGGGGATGGCCAAATGGCGATTTTCAGATAATGATTTTGATCTTATCTTGAAACAAACTGGACAAGAAGACTGCGACTGGGCAGAGTCCCATAAGTGAAGCAAAGAGACTTCGGTCTGTTGAAATGGGACAGGATAGACTTGCAGGAGTAGGTAGAAGGAGGAAGGACAAATTCATGGACAGCAAGCAGAATAATCTTGCACACAAGAACACACCCTATTCCAAATCCTGGAATGGATCAGAGATGCTTAATTTTAATATTTCCCCTTACAATAATATGTATCTGCAAGTTAAAGGTCAAAAGCATGTATCTTCATTTGCACAGAAGAGGAGAATCCATCTCTGCTGGTGGTCAGCACAGTAACCAAAACAACAGCACGCTGTATGGTTGATCGCCCACCTGGCCAGAAAAGGAAAGTAAATACACAGTAATTGCTCATTTAGTGAACTTCTTGTTCTGGTTTTTAAAAAAAGTTGGACACACATAACTAAGAACTGTATCATCATCAAGTGCGTGAAAGCCAAAATCAGGCTGGTTGGCATTTCCTAAATTCTCAGTATGTGATTTCTCAACCTCTTAAAATTCTTTCAGCGTAGCTTTTGTGTGTGAAGGACAGAATTTATGTCCTTTATTACTGCCTTATAGAAGAGAGTAGGAACATATTTTAAGTATTTGTTATCCTTCTTTTGAGGTGACACTTTCAAAAGCTTTTAAGAAATCTTAAAGTAGGAAAAAACTGTCCTTGAACTGATTTTGTACCAGCTTAGGTTGACTGATTTTTCAAAGACAGCAATAGATTTCAGCAACATGAAAGGCTTGACTGGTGATGCCAAATAAAAATTATTTTTAAAAATCCACAAGCTGCTTGTTCTAAAGTTTTCATTTTGTGCCCAACAAGTTGATCTCTGTCCTTCAAGGTATTAAAATACTGTGACAAGCCAAGAACACATAGTTCTTGTCTCTTTTTTTGTTTTTCTTAATGAGAAGCCAAGGAAACACACATGACTGAGAGGAAACCTGCAGGCTTGCAAGCAGGAAGAAGCAAACTCCCTTCTTTCAGTATCACGAAATGTTTTTTACTACTACTGTGGACTAAAAAGCCTCTACAAAGAACTATAACATTGTGAAGGATTAAAAAAAAATGCAAAAGTTTTGAAAATGGAAATATAGAGAAATATGTAAAAAATATTTTTTTAAAGGGGATGATAGAAAAAAAATGAAATTATACTTGAAAATGGGGGGGGAACAGAATAAAGAAGGTGAAGGGAAACTGAAAATAAGCACAACATTAAATGGGAATGACAGAAATTAGCATTTCAGAAGTAGTGGAGATACTGTTTCCTATGCATTCAGAAAGGAATTTCCATAAAGGTTGGACAACTTAGAAGCAACAAAAGATTTATAAATATAGCTGTTCCTAAAAAGCAGTCAAGGAAACATTTGAAAAATGTGCAGAGTTGTAAGTCCGTCAGCCAGCCCAGCTGCTATGCATCCTAGGGGATAAAAGGTATTTGCTGTGAAACTTCCTGTAGCGCTGTCAATGAAGCTTGAAAAGAGGGACAAATACTGGAAGACTGAAAAAAAAAATCAAATATGACCTTTTTTTGCAATGAAAGCATAGAATGCCCTTTGTAACTGCAATCCATACTTGACCACTATGTATCTTATTCTAGAAATGCTGTATAGCAAGAGGATGCTGTGTTTCAGAGACAAGGATTAAATTGCTTTTGCTTAGAATTTTGAGTTAGTTCATGAAGGTGTTATGCTGACAATGAAGAGATGCTTTGTAAAAATAAACTTTTGAATGAAGACTGCAGTTCACAGGGAGACCTTTCAAAGCAGTGAGTAGAGCAGGAACCCTGCACAGATAGCCGTGCTTTTAACACCTGATGATCTGTGGCTCGGATACACTGTTGGCTTTCTAGATGGTTAATCACGTGTTCTCATAAAAATCGTTATTTGTGTGTGTGTTTTGCAATATGTCTCTTCTGTAATACAAGGAAATGCCCCTCTGTTTCAGTTTTGTAATGCAGAAGACTTGCACATTGGGACTTTGCTTCTTGCAGATGGTTGTCCCACGGTACAGTTTGCACAGGACTTTCTGGGAGTGCAAAGGTGGCACACATGCAGCCGTGTCTAGCAGAGCTGCAGCATTGGGGGTGAGCAAATTGCTCTTAAATCACAAGACAGACCATTGGTTTTAATGAAAATTGCAGTCTGGATTTGTTTTAAACCATCCTATAGGTATCTGCAGAATGTCTGGGAATGGGATGTGTGGGGGATTGGACTACAAAGAATTTTTGTCATTTTAATCTCAATGAATTTAAAATAGTCCTTTAGTACCTCTTGAGGCAGTTCTTGCTATTTTCTTTCTTTCATTTCAAAGAATTAATTTGAATGGTTTATCTGTATGCCACTCAGCAAGAGAGCTGTATTCTCCTTTTCCAGTTAGTCACTGAGGCAAGGAACCCTTAATGTTTTTGCAGGGTTTCTCAGAGAATCCCAGCCAGTCTGTTCTGCCCAGACTGACAAATAAGACAGAGGCTCCTGTTAAGAGGTGAACCATATAGGAAAAGGATCCTGGTGTGAAAAAGCTGAGTGTCACTGAGCTACTGGCAGTCTTCTCTGGAAAGTTTTTTTCCTCGTCTGCTCTTTGTAATATATATTTAAAGTTGTGTTTGTTGTTGTTTTCTTTTACCATTACTGGCAGTCTATAATTTCTACATCCCTTGTCTTCAGCGTACTTCACTACACAAGAGAGTTATAAATACATCTAAATTTATTTGGTCGACTTCTGTGTTTATACAGTTCCCACTGAAGTGAGGTCACTGAACTAGAGAACTGACTCTCCAACTGGTTCTCAAACCCCTGTAGCATCTCACTGTCATTCTTGGCACGTGAAGCGTGACCTCTTGTCCCACGGTGGCCAGGCATATTACCAAGAGTTTCTATCATAGTCACTTACTCCACATTTAATTAGTAATATTTTTTTTCACAGCAGTGCATCTGCATGGCAGTTTTATTTTTCATTTCCATTAATAACTCTATGGTGTACAGATAAAAGTGAGAAATCAAAGGTCCCTGTAAATGCTTGCATTTATGGAAAACTGTAACATGGGAAAAAAAAACCCTGAAAATTATAGTCAGATTTTATGTACTCCTATTCCCCAACTGAATTAAAAAAATCATGGGAACCAGCTTCAGTCACTATGAAGTATCATGTGCTGAAACCTCATCACATCGACACATCACCGGCTAAGTATAGAGTAAACTTCTGGATGCAATCAAGTGACCCATGGCCTTGGCAAAGGTCTAACTTGAAGTCTCATGGGGAAATAATTTCTGGTTCTTAATTTAAGACAAAGGCAAAGGAATTGAGCCCTTCAAGTCCTACAGTTTAAACCCAGAAATCCCATTTTGATTTGAATAGAGAGCTTCTCATTTGCTTGCAGGTATGTGTGTAAGAGTTAGTGAGGCACAGATTTCCTGCTATTTTGCCCTTAATGTGGAAAAATCAATCACCGTCTTTAAACGGCAGACTTCAGATAAAACATGCAGTGCTCAGTCCCTATGAAAAGGCTCTCTTTTTCCAAGACTTTGATAAGAAGAGGAAGTTAAACAGAATTTTAACCTTTTTAGTGAGTACTTTTGAAGTGACTGAGGACCTGATTTTCATTTGCATCAAGGCTTCTGCATTAAGCTTAAAGAACCTTAAATGGGCATAAGCTGTAATTAGGACCAAGTCCCCTGTCTCTCCTAGCTTAAGGTATGTAACGACTCTGGATCTTTAATGTCTATAGATGCAGCTTCAGGGGACAACCTCTGATGTCCAGAGATTCAGCTCTAGGGAATAGTGGCAACCTGGCAACAGCCCAGAAATACGATTAAACAGAAGTCTGTCTTCTGAAACCCCTAGAAAATCAGTATGTTTAAAAGCATTAAAAATTTATTATTCTTTATTCAGGATTCATATCACACATAAATATGAAACCAACTATTATAGTTTTCAGTCAGTGGTGAAGAAGCCTAGCAATTTTTATAGTTTATTATCTGGGTATTTTACATAGTTGATATATTCGCTGTTATTTTATTTTTCATATGTGTTATTTGTACATAGGTATATTAAAATGTGTTAGTGAATGAGGTCCACAAAGAAAAATCTATAACTGCTTTAGTTAGTAAATCCAGTTTACATGTTTTCCTTATGAATACAGTGAGTGCATAATTTCAGAAGGCGTGTGTGAGAAAATGATCTAATGCTCATATAGTGCCTTGTGATCCTCAAATAGAAAAATTATGCAAAGGCAAAACCTGACTTTAGCTTTAAAACCAAAAACAGTATGTTCTTAAAAGGGTAGCATAAGGCAAGAAAATAAGTTGTTCCAGTAGTCTTAAAATCCCTGCACCTTGATTCCCTATACATTTGTCCACCTCCATCGCAGTCAGGGCCATCCTGATGTTCCCAGTCTTGCGAGGGACACCAGCACGATGTCTAGCAATGCTTTGAGCTTGCTGGGTCATCAGCCACCTAAAATATGGCACAATTTGTGCTCAACTAATCCCCCCAAATGGCACAGTTTTACCTTGCTGTTCTCCCCTACCTGCTTATTGCTGCAAAACCAGTAAGAATGCCATTTTCTTTGAGACTCCTCTATCAGATGCCGACAAAGATTCTCGGTGGATTCCTCTGTTACTACCAGGGCACTGGCAGGCAGGAAAAGAAAAAACAAACCACACTACCAGATGAAAAGCAGTGTTGCAAATACCTCATTTCCGTAGGCAGCCAGGTTAAGAAAAGAAGCTTACAAGGCCTGTGACCATCCGGCTCTTGGCCATGAGCAGTCCAGCAGTGAGAGGAAGGAAAAGACCAATAATGAGCTCACCAATGAGCTATGATTCTTCAGTACAAATCCTGTGCCAAGACATCTGTGTCCTGAACAGAAAGAAATGGAACCATTTTGGTAATTCATCTCCTGGGTTAAGGGTAAAATATGTCACAAGAAGGATGCAGGATATCCTAGCGAGTTCTTACCAGTTATAGTCCACATAGTAATGCTAACACAAGTGAAGGTAGGTTTAGTATACTCATTGTATTGCTTAGCAGATGTAAGAGAGAAGAAAGGAGATGCCTGATGTCAGGAACCTCATGGTGTCTGGTACAGAGGACAGAAAAGGAGTCTCCCACAGCTTCTTCCCCCCACTCTGGGTTCCAGAGCAGCAAGAGGTGTCCATATAAAAAGTGAGGAGGGCACTTTGGTTTGGCACAAGAAATCTAGCTAGAATTTTCCAGCTTGTGAAATAAAACTAAAGAAAAGTATTAGTCTAATAATGGCAAGTATAAAACATAAAAAAATAATGTCTATACTTTATTGTTATATTTAATAAAAAATGCCATCTTGATATATGAAATAAAGGTTTAAAAAAAAAAGGTATTCCTGGGGCCACAAATTCTGGAAGGTGGGAGAGTATTCCAAAGAAGTACTGAAATTTCTTGTAGTACTCTTCCCTGCATATCTGCTAGGAGGTAGGATATTGGAATAGATAAATCTTTAGTCAGGAAGGCCTTTTATCAGTCTATTTGTTCATACTTAAGTTGCTGACGTTTAAAGTTGGATGTTTCATACCGTAGTCAAAGGAATTAGTCAGTAAAGCTCCCTGTGATGGCAATGATAACATATATCCTGCTGTTTATTTTCTTCATAAAAAGCAACAACTATATTTTAATTCATGAGCATGCGTTTTACATAATTTAAGTTACATGAAATGAAGAGTAAGAGCACCATATCTAGAGATGAAATGTAATGGGTTTATAGTTACATATATGAAAGACAGGCTGAGTGTGAAGGAGTCATCGTTTGATTTACTTTTGGAAGGAAAAAGTGTATGTTTTTTCTATCACCAGGTTTTTCCAAATGTCACACAAAAAGGTTTTTTAAAGCATGACTAATTAGTTGATATTGACCCTGAGTACTTAAGCCTTTTAGGCATGTTTGTAGTCCTATATAGGTAAAATTGGTGGATCTGAGAAAAGGTTCTGATGTGTATGTATGTCTGTTTAATAGTTTTAGGATTTATATCCTTTAGACATGAAAACATAGTCAGAATTACGTTGAAATAATAAAAAAAATCCTGGAAACAGGAGGCAAAAGCTGAAATTTAGTAACTGTCACTAATGTCTCCTTATTGGATGCTTTCATGCGTAGCCTACTAAGCTGAATGAAGGTGCATAATAAAAAAATGTCACTGAATTGAGAACGTTAATTTTTCAGGAGATGTTGAGTTGGTAGTTGTCTTTTTTTTATACATTTAGCTAGGAACACATACCAAAGCATGTTCTAAGTTATGTATAAATAACTACACCTTTCCCCCATGCTGAGAGATCATGTCTCTGAATTTGCACTGGTAAAATTTAGGATGACAGAATATACGCAGTATAAAAGCAGAATATGGAAAAAGGACTGGTTTTATTTTTAAAATAAAAACTTCTCTGTCCACAGAAGAGAGAAAGAAACGAAGATTTTTAGGGGCACTCCTAATTGGAACAGGCTCAATAATAAAGTGTACAGAAATAGAAGTCCTTTTTACAAAGCAATAGAGAGAAAAGATGCAAAAAGTGGGGGCATGACTTGGGGGACATCAGCGGGAAATTCCTGGATATGTCTACTTGGGGTTATTCCATTGGATTAGTTTAGTCATTCACTGAAATTACAGTAATTAAAGAGACTAAATAGAAGTACACACATACCACCTTTTTTTTTCCCCAGTGAAGGTGCTTTTCTTATTAATCATACAGTCTTTACAGCTCTATGTCTATGTATTAATAAATCCTCCAATATTCCATGGGGCTATTCCATAGTTGTTTTTCAATAGGGAATTCTAGGATGCCTACCAGAAACTACAGATATTTGGAAACTGGACTTAAAGGTAACAACTCCTGTGATTCCTGTGCTGGCATCTGCTGATTTTGCCAGCACCACCTTTGACCTGCTGACAGGCAGCGTAGGGGATGCTGAGAGCGTCTCCATCGGAGTGTGCACTTTTGGCACTCTGGCAGGTGGGCAGCAGACTGGTTTGGCAGTGTAATTTCATCGGGTTTCTGAGGACATGGGAGTATTTGTAACAGAGAAGAAGAAAGACGAGGACTGAAAAGCTGTTTTTCTGGAATCACTGCACGTGATATGAGAGGTGCTTGTAGACTGAGCCAGCTAGCAGAGCTCCTGGGATAGCTGGTGAAGCAAAACTCAGATGTCTGGGCCTCCTAGCAGATTGTCAGAAAGGTAAAGGAACTCCCTAGAAATCTGTGTCCTAGAAGTCACCTAAGTGTCGCAGCACCAGAGCAGCAGTATGAAAGTTGTCCCCAGTGCAGAAGAAATAGGTTGCCTTTGCTCTTTGTGGTGCTGGCTGCCCCCACTTACTGCCTGTTAGTAGTTAACCAGGCTGGGGCTGGCAGATCAGCTTCTGGGCTTGTTGCCATGGAAGATTGAGATGTTTCTTTGGGCAGTGCTGCTCTACCAGGTGTATACACAGGAGGAACTGGCATCTCTTCAGAAAGCAGAGGAGAGAGATTTGTGTCCACTGATTTTTGGGAGCAACTTTTCTGCTTCATTTGCTCTGACAGTGCCTTCTCAATGTTTGGGTTAGTGACTTGTAGATGGAACTAAATGTAGCACTTGGGAAGGGCAGGACTGACCTCTGCAGCAGTCCATGCCCATGCATGGCAGGACATTAGTGATTACTGTGTAGCATCTATGCCTAACTTTACCTCAGACAGCAGCAGAATTTGAAAAAAACAACGATTCCCATGTAGCTGCCACAAATACTACTTAAAAACATTAAAATGCTGCCACCCAATTCAAGGGCTAAAAAAAGGAGTAGAAAACTTGCTTGCTGGTAATCTCAGTGAGAAAAGTAATGTAAGAAAAGGCAGGAAGTACCTTGATGAGGCTTTTGGAAATAAAGCATAATGATGGCATGTAAATATACAGGCTGGCAGTGGCAGTGGCAGCAAAAGCTGCTCTTTAGTAGGCTGGACACCTCAGAGAAGTTCACTGTAATCTTCCTTTGTCCCTTCATCTTCTCTTGTTTTAAAGTCCTAATTCAGCTGTAAAAACCTTTAGTTCCACTTCCTCCACTTAAATGAATGAAAAAAGAATCTTTAGACAAATCCTGATCCCAATCCCACATATGTAAAACAAGATTAACTTGGTTGACTTTAATGGCATCAGTTGGGGCATACTTTACTGAAACCCGTCAACAATTAGATCACTTGGCTTAAGTCAAATGCATAAATAACAAAGGTATTTCCAGTACTTTCTCTGTAAGCTGGTTTCATTTGGCTGTCCCTGGAGTTAATCTTAGCCCTGAGTTCAAAAAGACCTGGATTTCACCCAGAGGTGTTCCATCAGCATAAATCTGGCCTAAATGATACCAGAATAAGCTTTACCAGCTGAGTGAACCATGCAAGCACCTTTCAACTGCAAGTTTGGGGCTGTCAGTGCACCTGTCCAGTATTCTTCTGAGGCTGAAAGGGAACACATTTCACCAGCAACGGGAAAACAAGAGAAAAATATTTGCAATTCCAAAATAACTACATGGAAAAGCATTGCTTAGAAATAACTCCACACACATCCTTTCATAAGTATCCTTTGTCTGTGAGCAGGGCTAACTTGTAGTGAACTCTTTGATGTGGGATTTTATTTTCAGACCACTGCAGACACAGATTTTTTTTCAAAGCAACAACTGTACTATTTACTGCATGCCACAGCTGTTTTTAGAAAGAATTGCCACAAAATGTAATTTAAAAAGAACTTTCATGTAAGACCCACAAACTTCTAAGTATCCTTACCAAGTAGTACATATTTCTATCAAAAAGCTCTATTTCATTTTTCTCAAATAACAATATTATTATATAATTCTTTACCTCAGTAGACATCAATGTTCTGATCTTTTCCTGTATATTAATGGGAAGGGAACAAGAGGTTGCTTTGATTCTGCACTATCTTGTCTTTATCTATTATACTTACCATGCAAAATAGATGCAGGCTACTGTCAGGCACTTGAGCAGCTTTCTGTGCACAGTTTGAAACTGGTTTGCCCAGACAGCTGCATATGAAACACTGTGTGAGAGAATCAGGGCCCAAAACTCAACTGAAGACATACCTGGACTGAGGGCCATACCCCCATATGACATAAAGCAACATCATTCTATTCTTAATGGAGTCTGTTTTCTGTAGATAAGGATGTGTCCATAGGGGTCCTCAAACTGCTAAAGCTGAGAAATTTCATATGGAAACTAGAATGGGAAAAATAGTCTAATATCCAGCTTCTCGTTTGATTATAATGAAAATTAATTGTCGCCACTAAATGTGAATCTAAAAGGTGAAAAACAGCTGATTTAAAAAAAAAAAAAGCTGATTAAAAAAAATCTCTATGTCCTTTGTTTCCTACTCACAAGCATCCCTCATTCCTGAATCCTGGACTAGAAATCTGTCTTTCCATAGAAAATTTTGCATCAGACATGCTTACCCCATCTGGTAGCAAATCTGCCTTGATCTCTGCACATGAACGAAATACACTCTTCTTAGTCTTTGTTATGACCATAAAGAAAAAAAGCAATTATGCATTTAGACACACAACATCCATTTTAACTCTCATCTAACTGTATTCCCTGCTTATTCAATACCCTCAGATGTGTGCATGCAGATTCTAATGGGTGAATTTATGCCAGTGCCATATTGAGCAGCACTGCATTTCCCTGCTGAACAGCTATGCCAGTTTGCAGCACTAGAAAGGTGAGACTTTGAGGTTGAGCATTCTCACTGTCTGTCCGTCTGGGATGCCCAGAACTACAGTTTTTCTATGTGCTTTTCATGGTGAAGTACGGGCAGGCCACTGACTGCAAGAAAATCCCCTAATTTTGTTCTTGAACACTGTTTTAGCCAAACAAGTGACAAAACACAGAAGACTGGCACTAAGTCAGATACCTCTGCCTTTAGTTAATCAAAGCTGTAGTGCAGATAGGCCTTCCAAAGCCTGGAAGGAATTCCAGCATCTTGTCTTCTTTTGTTTCGTTTTTTGCAGATGTGCGTGCCAACTTTTTTTTTCTTTTGAGATAAATGCAAGCAAATATATGTGCATATTATCTGCAATGTTATTTTATATAACTCAGTATTTACCTGTTACTTATATACTATATTTAAGCACACAGAACATTTTCTAGCAGAAAATTTAAGATGACAACTGAAAAGCTACTTCTAAGAGAAATACGTATTTTCAAAGATGTGAAAGCACTATCTGTAAGGGAGCAAAGCTCTTAGCAATGTGTGTCATTTTCTCACAGACCCCTTTGCTTTTGTACTCCCTCCTTTGCCTTTATTGATGCTGCTTCACTGTAAGAAACAGTGCTCTAGGGTAGACCTCAGAGCCTCGGTTCCTACCAACCTCTTCCTCCCTTATTCTCAGTAGCAGAAGCCACTGCAAGGTTACTTTGCAATCAAGAAAAGAAGTTTATACAATGCCCCAACTCTGCAGCTTTCAACTGTTCCTCATTTTTCCAGATTAGTGCCTTAATTAAGTCCAAATGTTTTTCATTTTCTGCCTTATGGTCCCTTCTGTGAAACCTGATGCTGGCCATGGACACTGTCCTCTTGTGACCTTTTCTCTTCCTGTTCCTGCTGCTGGCTGGCTTTTAAATTGTGAGCAATTGTAGGAGGGTGATGGTTGCACACTTTTTCATCTGTTCACACACCCAGGGGGCTGTTCATTCTATTGCTGAAGTCAGAACCAGTCAGGAATCCCCCTTGCTTTTCCCCTTCTCTGTGAGGCAGAAGTGAGTGAGAAGAAAACAGATTTTTAGCTGGTGGGTAAAGCAGTTCATACCATCCACTTGAGTCACTCTCAGTATAAACTCTTAAAACAGTGCAACAGTGATTTATCACATTGCATAAAATGTATAAACAAAGTTTCTTAAGTCCAGCCATTGATTTCAAGATGATTGTTTTTAGGGAGCTATCTTGCAAGTTCAGCCAGCAATTTCACATGCATTATTTTAGCACATCATATGGGTGCCTGTGAGGGCAGGAAGAGAGCTCAAAATGTTCAACACTGAGGAAAGAGTTCAGTAGAATAGAAAAGCAGAAATTTTAACTGACTCATTTCAAAGTTTTCCTGTAACAATGAAGTGCAAATTTTGCCAATACAGTATGTCAACAAAGCTGAACTGAAGATAACACAGGAAAATTAAATAAGCTAAGAATCTGGCCCAAGTGATTAAGGAAAGAGAAACTAAAGAAAACAAAAAGGGCTTCGTCCTTTTCTTGTGGCGTGAGTAGCCCCAGTTACTGGAACTACACTGATGTAAAATTGGTTTATGTAGCAGAAAAATCAAATCATATGTCAATTGGAATTGCATGACTGATGGTAAACATAAAAATTAAGCATGAAAACCATGGTCAGAGACAAAACCATTGCAATGGGAAAAAGACGGCAGTAGTATCCGCAACAGCATTTATCTTCAGGAAATAAAAGAGAGAACTTCTAACACTTACATTGTATCTTAGTACAGAGCTACAGCATGCCTTGCTTCTCAAATAAAACTTTGTATCACTAACCTCATTTCTCTATATGAGGTGTAATAGGATTTGTAGAAATCATGCAGATGTGTCCACAAAAACTGCAAGTACCAGAAGATGAATGATGTACAGAAATGGTAATTGTTTATTTTTTCCTTGCAAGGTTTGTTCATTGTTTCCCTCAGGGAGACAGATGTGCAGACTGTATGTGCTGAGTGAAATGAGTACCTCTTCCTTTTTGACACCTTTAAAATTATTAGAATTAAATCTGTACTTTGCTAAGTGAAATGTTTCAATTTAATCAAACTGTGCTGTCATGACCATACTTACATTAAGAGTTTAAGAGCCCTTCTTTGCCCTCAGCTAATCCCTCACATATGAGGTTTTCATGGTTAAATTGTCTCCTGTGTAAGTAATCAAGTACATATGAACTCTGCTGCTAGGGAAATTGAGCACAAGTCAAAATCTCTAAGAATGAATTGCTAAGAACAGTGGAGTTAAGGAAAGGAGGGGATCTGGCTTCAGTCATCAAGTCCTCCTGATTCTCTCTCTTACCTTGTAACCTACTCCAGTGAAAATCTTAAAAATGAACAATATCTGCTTCTGTACCAAGAAAATGCATTCAATCTGTGTGCTCCTGCTGCCACTCTTTCACTCTTCTAATCATTCTAATAATTATATTTTGAAAGGCAAACACCCATCACCTTATAATAATGCTGGTCCATGGAATAAGATGTGATACCTAAAGGACAACATCACTGTATAAATTTCCAAGTGTCTGGAAATTGTGCCCAACAGGAATGAAAAGGGCAATAATGGAACTTCCAGTTCAGAAGACATTTTTGTAGGATGACTGGAAAATGTTGCGATTAAAAATCAGGGAACGCAAAGAGAAGAGTTCCAATTTTTAAGGAGGATAGAGGTATAGTAGCCAAAGCAGGACCACTATGAATTTTAACACTAAAAATTCAGAGAAAGAAGGTGGTAAAGAAGCAAGATTTAGGCCTTTATGTAATGAACACACACATAAAGGGACCGTGTGAACAAAATGCAAAGTTGATTAATAAATGGAGCGTAGGTCCATAAAAATTGAATAAATGCCTAGAAAGATAGTCAAGAGATCATGTAGCCCACTGTTTTACCCACTAATAGGAACTATTTCTAGATGACTTCTGACAGTTTCCTTTCTTTCCTAAAAACCTCCATTGATGTAAATTCTGTGATGTCCCTACTCACGAACAATATAAACTAGCTTTCTACTACTTTACCACTGAAAGTTTTACTTAATGCTGAAATTAAAATTTTTGCTATAATCTAATCCTATGGTTTTGAAAAAAAACCTCTCATTTTTTATGGGACTTTTTATCTATTTGGGAATAGTTATCATGTTCCATCGTAGCTCCTTTCCCCTCTATTTTCTCACTGTGTTGTTTATGCTGTGCAAGTGTTTCATTTTACTTCCTTTGACCATATTTTGCAAATAGCTTAACCAGTTTGTTCTCTTTTTACAGTGTCTATAGTTTCTCTCATGGGGAATAATATATGCTTAGAAACATTTTTTGAGGAATTTACAGCTGCCTTTGATGCCTATGTTCACTTAGCTACCTGCTATCTATTAGTTTATTGAAGCCTCCACGCTTCTAGTCCATCATCTTTTTTTGCTCTTCTTCCTCACCTTTCCAAGAATCCTATACCCTGTGACTCCAAGGTCACTCTTACATATGTAATCTTTCACCTTCACATGCTCACATCATTCTTTTCTGCTTAGCTTCAGATCTGGAAAATCCTACACTTTTTAAAACAAGAATTGCCAGTAATTCCAGGAACTCGCTGGACATTGGCGTTCTGTTGCATTCTTTCACCAAGGAATACCTGGATTGTTAAAATCCCTTGTTAATATTATATCCTGTCCTTTGTCTGATTCTGCTTTTTGGACACAAAAAGCCTCAAGTCTTCCTTGTTTAATATTTTGCAATCCCTGCAATCAAAGCCTTCATATTCTTTTCCCCTTTTACCTTCTCAGAGATAGTAAATTCCTCCACATTCTGTATCCCCCAGCACACCTGTGTACCCTTGAATGCAGGGCAGTATATCTAATCTTTCCTGTCCTTCTGAGCAAGCTAATGCTTTGTTTATTAATATTCCAGTCATGCCACCACCTCAGCACAATTTGTGAGTATACTGGTGAATGCAGTACCCATTAATGAGTTTAAAAAGTCTTAGTGCCTTTAAAAGGATGCATTTGTTGGAAAGCCCAAGGACTTAAAAAACTGAAAAAGAATTAGGGGAAGTCTTCTGAGGAAAAAAGAAACCCTCAGAAGAACAGGACAGAGCAGGGAGAGTGCAGCATAACAACAGTTCATACCACTCACCTTGAGGCAGGAACTAAAATGAGACTGGATAAGTGCTCTGAGAGATCTGAGAAACCATGAGTGGCTGTGCTTATTGGACACCACAGCAGGGAACAACAGAAGCATTCACTTATATAGAGAGAACCCAAAAAAAATGAAGTAAGTATGTTAAGAAAGGAATATTTTCCACTACCTACAAGGAGAGAAATCTTTGGAGACATGGCTCGTGCCAAATATTTTCCTATGCTTGGTGCATCAGCAGGATTCTGGCAGGTGTCCTTAGGAAAACAGAGCACATGTTTGTGCACATTCTGCACCTCCTCTGGGAGACACTGTTTCTGCAGATGGCTGTTTGGGTTGTGTTTGGCACCCACAGTATTTCACAGGAAAACACAGGAAAAAAATAATGGTGGTGGTATTAAAGGGTGTTGAAGTATTAGATGATATTCTTACCTGGGGAAGGCAGTAGAAAAGCATGACCAGAAACTCTGAGTAGCCGGAGGTTTACCAAAATACCAACAGTAAATACTGTTAAGCAGAAATAACACATCTGGGAGAAAAATTAGGATGTGAGTAGGCCACTATAAAGCCACTTCTGACCCATTTACTTGAATAGGCAAGAATGCTGAAGACTGCATTCCCCAGCTGTCCCTGCCAGGCTGGGAAGTGCTGACTGCTCAAGCTGTCCAGCTCCAAAGCAGCAGGGTGCTCCTGGACAGAGGTGTCCTGTGGCTGTGGCCACAGTGCCTCGTGGCAGGCAGCCCGTGGTGGCTCATCAGGACCTGTGGCAGCTCAGTTAGCAGATGGATGTTTTCAGGCAGTGGCTTTGGCTGGAGCACAGCTCTGCTCTGGCACATGTGAAGCCAGAGACCGGTAGCTGAGATATCATGGGTACAAACAGAAATGGTGCCACTGCACTCATGTAGAGAAGGAGGCTTCTGCCTGAAATCAGGGGTGAAAAGTAACCATGTTCTGTAAAAAGCACAGGCTTTAAAAGCACAGCATAAGCCATTGTCCCTAAGGACCTAGTAAACTTCTTATAAGGATTTGAAACTCGTTTTTGCAGCTACATTTTTACCTTTGGTTTAAAATCAAATGCAAATATGGGAAAAATTTACAGCTGCAAATATATTTTCTATACCACAAATAGTCAGAGTGCAAAAACTGGAATTGAATTTCCCCTAGGTCAGTCTGGTAAAACAAAACAGTGTAGCCTTGAACAAAATGATTGTCAGGAACTCAAGTGCATATTGGGGGAAGTACCACTACACCTTTTTTACACTCTTCTCTAAATAATCACAACTGATCTTTGTTGGTGGCAAGGTACTTGGCTAGTACCTCTAGTCTGGCACTTATTTGTTCCTCTGGACTACTGGTGAGAACAGAAAGTAGTGAAATCCAAGAGCAGTGGCCCATGTGCATCTTATTTTCTCACCCTGCTAAGATGGAGTTCTTGTTGTTTGGAAGTATTTTATTTAAAGGCACTGAGCAGTGATTCCAAAGGCACCATAAAAAATGTGCTTAAAAGGATACATGAAAGTCAACCAAGGACTGAAAAATCTAAGAGAAGGGCCAGAGATGTTTTATATTGACCTTAAATAAACAGTGCCATTGTGGGAAGTTAAATATGGTAGCATCTGCCAAAAATACTACTCAAGCAAAAGAGCCTATGTTGGTAGCAAAAGAAATATCTCCCCCTCTCTCCTCTCCTGGCATGAAGCAGGCGTAGGTTTGTTTATGTTGGCTATATAAACTTCATTGCTCCAAGAGAATTATTCTCAATTCCTGAAATAGACTCATTTGAAGATATTAGAATAAAAAAAAGGACGATCTCATGTAGTAACTCTGTTACACTGCCGCTGAGTTTTCTCCATTATCAGACATTGTGCTTGAGCTGACACAGAGATTTGGAGAGGTGACCGATGCAGAACTAGGACCCAATCAAGTCCTATTTTTCAAGAGGGTCTCATACAGGCAGAGATCCCAGGAGGGTACACAATTTGAGTCCCAGAACATAGTATAAGCAAAACAAAAAGGTTTACAGCCAACCTGAGAATATGAGACCTGGGGAGCACAATTTGTCCCCTAACTGAGTAAACACAGTAGCTGCATTTTACAGCTCCAAATTCAAGAGGTCATTCCTGCCTGAAAAAGTACCAGAGTGTGCTTAATGTCTATTGAATACCACTGTAATCTGAGCCTCAACTGGTCTGATAGGCAGGGCACAGAGGAAAAATATCTTCAAAACACACAGAGATTTGCATGCAGAAGGACTATGCTCACGTGTCTAGAGAACCGCAAAGGGCAGAAGAGGTACAAAGACTTTGCCTAATGCAACTGCAGCTGAACAATGACTGGGAATCTGCTTCTTACATAAAGAGAAATTGCACAAACCACAATTTCTCCTCCCTGGGAACACAGAGAGCAGTGGAGCTCACCTCCTGCCTGCAGCCGAGTTAGCCATTTTCTGCAAGGAGAACATTACATTTAATCCAGCAGGGAGGTCCCCATTCAGGTCTCTTCCGAATGCTGCCTTTCAGCTTAATGTTTAATGATTCAAGCTGCCCTCATCCCTTTATGAATATAATATGAAAGGGCTGGAAAAAGAACTGTTTGCCTCTAAGATTCATTGCCATCAGATAAAACTATGATATTTATGTGGTGTATTATACTAAAGAAAATTACTCTACTGGGGCATAGCTCAGTGCTGGCAGAAACCATGAAACTGACGTTAAATTTCTGGAGCTGCTGTGAAAGACTGAAGAAATTTGTTATTTCAGTATCATGATAAGCAATATGTGCATTGAAATTCTATTCCGTAAAAGACTATATACTAACGTTCAATCAATAAGACCTTTTGTTTTGTGGGGTTTTTTCCCCCAGGGATTTTATTCAGGTCATGCCTCACAAATGAACAATGAGAACATAAAATTTAAACTTTTACATTAAGTTGCTCAACAGCTGAGAAGACTGAGTGCATGTAAAGAAAAATGCAGAGGATCTTCTATTCTCTGCTTAATCATGCTGGTTACATTTTTCTATTGTTCTGACTTGGAGATACACAGAAAGCAAACAGTATTTATAGCATAAAAAAAAAATTCAGTTGCCATCCTTTATGCTTTCAAATGGAAGATGTGAGAATGCCACAGGCTGAGATTTTTATTCATGTAAATATGTATTCTTATGTTTCAAGTGTTTGTCTGGCCAGAAGAGTGTAACAAATTGAATTTGACAGTTAATTTCTAATCACCTCCTTTATCATCCATTGCAGTGCAGTAGTAAATCCTACTTCACCTCTCCCTTGGACTTTTTTTATTCTAATCACTGTGTTTCCATGGCTGTTGTTTTCATACCTCAACCTCCTTTTCTAGGCTCTAACATGTGCTTCACAATCCATTATCAGAGTTCTACTGTCTTGCAAAGCCCACAAACACCTAACATTTAGAAATACTACATTAACAAAGGGAAAGGAGTCTGTAATTGGATTTTTCTCAATGTATTTAGTACAGTTAGTGATGTATATCCTTTTACCATGTCATCTTCTGGCTTGATTCACACAAGAAAATGGTTAGCAACTAATAAAATAAGTTGATGAAACCTTTTCAGGATCACTGTGTCCAGCAACAACCCCCTGGGCCAAAAATGACTTGGGAACAAGGGCAGTGAAGTTGTAATGGGAGGAAATGGAAATTCTGCTTTGCATAAGGAGGCCAGAAGAGCTTGACATATTTAGTGTAGCAAAACAAAAGCTGATACAGAATGTCATTGCTTTCTATAAATACACCGGGAGGTTAAACATCAAGGAAGGAAAAGATCTTTTGAAGATAAAGTACAGTGTTGGCACAAGAACAAATGGGCATAAACTGCCCATGAATGTATTTTAACTGGAAGCTGAAAGACATTATGTAGCCAGTTGAGCAGTCAATGCTGGAGAGAGCAGGCTTCCAATGCGAGTATGGGGGCACAAGAGGGGTTGTAAGATGGAGTGTGAACAGCTGAGGAAAGGCATTGTGTGATGTGGCCTGGGGCTAGCGGGGGACTGGGCTCCAAGACACAGGGGGTCCCTTCCAGCCCTCTGTTCCTTTGTTTTAATTTTTCTCAAAGGTATTTGGAGATTCTGCATGGTGATGTCTCACAGCTGGTAAAGGATATGGCTCAGAGAAGAAAAAGAAATAAGCAACATGTTTTAGTTCACCAGATGTATGTTATTACTTTATTCCCAATTCGCAGGAAATGAACAATCATTTAGTACTGACAGGTACATACTGGAACTTACTATCTTTCTTTTAAACCTTAAAATAATGTACTACAGAAGTTCAGCATTAACCTTAAAGTAGACTTCACATTTTTGTCAAGGTTACTGTGATATCTTGTGAAACCTATGGGGGAAAACAGAAGAAGAAGGAGGCAGCAGGCAGAAATGATATAAATTTCTGCCAGAATGGCTGAAATGTTAGCGAGGTTAAAAAAAATCCCTATCATCCAAAGCTCTTCTGCTCTCAGAGATACCTCAATGAAAGGTCTCTTGGGAGCTGCAGAAGGTTAGGTAGGTCTGATTTGCATTGGGGTGTAACCCAAATTACCTTCTTAATAGACAATTAGACAAGACAAAAGTAATGGTAAAAGCAGCAAGTGTCTCACTGAATCAAAGGACTACAGTTTGTTAACTGCATTAAACGGAGTGGGTTACAGCTATATAAGGGTAGGTCATTTCAGGTCTAAGACAAGGTCAGTGTTGTTTACCAGGATGATTCAGTTTGGCTTTTTACATAACTTTTTAGTGTTTACCTCTGAAGAGGTGAAGGTTAGGTATGATAGCAACTAAAGAAAAACTCAGGCCAATACTTTCTAATGTTGCTAGAGAGTTCAGCATGCCTTTCCTTAAAAACAGATAAGGCTGGGCACTCAAAGGTAGGCAAGTATCCAGCTCTATCAGCAGCCAGTTTGTCTAAAGGAAAATCTGAGTGGCATCTAAAAGCCAGCAAGCTGCTGCTCAGAGTGTCACCATTCCCACTTGCTCCTTTTCCACTGAGCAAGTCAATGCCAGAAGTGACATTGGAAAGCCTTGGTTTTCCCAGCCACCTCTTGAACTGGCAAGTCAGGAGGATTTCTAAATAGCAAATGGAAACAGAACCATTCAGGTTGAAAGGGTCTTCTGGATATCACCTTGCCCACCCTGCTCTTCAAAGTGCGGTTAA
Organism: Lycocorax pyrrhopterus obiensis; assembly: GCA_014706295.1. Classification (NCBI taxonomy): domain Eukaryota; kingdom Metazoa; phylum Chordata; class Aves; order Passeriformes; family Paradisaeidae; genus Lycocorax; species Lycocorax pyrrhopterus. The sequence continues at coordinate 15,061,334 of JACSVZ010000002.1, read as the reverse complement.
CCTGCCCAGCTGAGGATTGAGTATCTCTAAGAACAGCTATCAATCTCTCTGAGCAACCTGGCCACTGTTCAACTATTCTCACCGGGATTTTTTTCTCCCACATGTCCAATTGGAATTTGCCATTCCTACATCTGTCTTGCCTGTTATCTTTCTGCTATGCAGCTTCAGGAAGAGTCAATCCCATCTTCTCTGCAACCATTCCCTAGGTAACTGAAAACAACAGTGAGATTTCTCCTGATCCTTTTCATCCCCAGGCTCAGCAAAGCCAGTTCTCTCAACCTCGCTTCATTGCCTCTTTCTTCAGCCCCTTGAGCATTTTGCTGGCCTTCTTCTGGACTACCATGTATCAGTGTTTCTCTTGTACCAGGGGATCCCATGCTGGACACATTATTTCATACAAGATCTCATGATTGTCAAGGGGATGAGAATAGTCCCTTCCTCTGACCTGTTGGCTTTTCCCCTTCCTGTTACAGCCCAGTATGCAGAGGCACACTACTGACATGTTTAACCTGTTGTTCGCCAGCTCCGTTCCTGGAGAGCTAGCACGAGTCCAGCTGTTCTCCTGTCTTGGGTTAATTCAGCCCAGGTGCAGCTTTTGTGCTTTCCTTCGTTGAACTGAAAGAGTTTTCTCATGGCCCATTTCTCCAACCTGTCGATGTCCTCCTGAATGGCAGCTCTGCCCCCCAGAATAGTGACCCCTCTCCCCAGTTTGATATTATCTGCAAATATGCTGAGAGTGCATTATAGATTATTGCCCAAGAGACTAATACATTAAACACCATCAGCCCCACTGTTAAATCCAGTAAACTATTCAACTAGTTACCAGTTAGACTGAACCATTGGTTAATTTTCTTTGAGCCTGAAAATTCAGTCAATTTATCACAGATCTTCAAGTCCAGCCATCTAGTCCATATTTCTCCAGTTTGGCTACAAGGATGCTATGGGAAATCATCTCTGAACAATTGCTTAAATCAAGGGAAATGCCGTCCATTGTATTCCCCTCATGTACAGAGCCAGACGTCTTATCACAGAGGGCAACCAGGCTAGCACAATTTGCCCTAAAACAATATAATTTGGGTTTTATTCTGAATTTCATATTTAAATTCTGAAATTACAACCTTTTCTCTCCAACATCCTCCCTCCAGCAGTATAACTTCCATTATATTACTAACATGATTGGGTTTTATTCTTGAGGCAGGATCAGCTACCTAACACTTTCAAATCTCTGTCACCAAGACTCAGAAGCTGTCCTGAAAATCATCCTGATGTTTGCTCATGAATCTTTTCAAAGACCTTTAAAAATAAGGCTAAGCAGGGGCCCCTGCCCTTCCTTCATTCATTCATTCATTTTAGGTGAGCCAGAATTAAAAGACACATGTAGGAAAGCTAACTTCACTTTTCACTTTCCATTTGTGTATTTTTTCTCTGTGTGCCCGTACAGTTGTTTCACTAGAATCTGTGAAGTCTATTTTCCTCTTTTTATGTTGTGCTAGGAAGGATAATAAATGGACTAGCACCCTTTTTTTGAGCTTGTGCACATTCTCATTTTCTTTTCACTTTTTTTTTTTTTTGATGGATATTCACATGTCTTTGGCTAAACCGAAGTCTTGCAAGTAACTGTAAGGCTGAACTACTTGCAGGTAATTTTTAGTACCCTCAGAGGAATGCAGTTAACTTCAACTCGTCTCCAGTCTGAGTTGGTGCTTTTTGAAGTAGGTCTTCGTGGGGTGAACAGGAAGACTATGAGGGTTTTATTATAGTTGGCTTCCTTTAATGCATTAGCGTTTATATTTTCCCAGTAGAAATCCCCAAATTGAAAATATAGAGGTGTCAGCTAGCACCACTTTATTCAAGGTTGTGTCAACATTTCCTATAAACGTTGTTTTTCTAGGGTTTATAACTAGACCATAAAAATGTGCTCAATGCAGAAACTTGGCATAGGAGAGTTCAGCCTGGGAGAGAATTTTCACAATTAAAAATGAAAAAGTCCACTCAGCTGGTTTTAACTAATATCCATGTAATTAAATGGAAATTAGTTGATTTAAAGATACATTTTTACGGCATAATTCAAAGCAAGCTTTTATTTAAAAGAATAAATTCGCCAAGGGATTATTTCATTAATGTTATCTTGTTGCAGTCAGTAATTTTGAAAAAGTCAAAATTACTAAGGTATTGCACACTAGGAAATAGTGACTACATCTGCAAGTGCTGGTTTGCATAAGCCTCTTTGCTACACATAAGGAAATATTTTTAATAGGTGGGGCTAATAGTGCATAATATGATGTTTACACAATATTTCCTATTATAAAATCACATTTTGAGAAATTGTCAAGTTTTAACCATTTGGGATAATATTTTATATTCCAGGTGTATGCCTAAGGCGGAATTTTTGGAAAAAAATTTGTCAAAACAGTTTAGCAGATTCTGGGAACAAGAATTGAGAAAATATTTTGTTTTGTTCGTATTACCAAAAAAATTATAACAAACTTTTTTTCAAAAAGGACCAGTTTCTCGCGAGTTTGTAGCAGTGACTCAAAATGCAGGAGTGGAGCAAAGTGGCCTTTTCTGTTGGGAAATGCCTGTTGCTGTTTTTATAGAAGTCTCTCATTTAGGTCCAGTTAAAAACTTTTGGAATAAAACCTACTTTGCCCATGCTAAGTAGAGACATTTTAATTTAGGAATTAATATCTCCATGCATCCCATCTTTAAGGCACACATGCAAGTTTCTCAGGGCTGCTGGAGTGGATGAAAGAAGATGCTGTTTGTCCATGGAGAGTGACTGCACATGTTCTATCCCCTCACAGCTCCTGCCTGGCACAAAGCTGGTATGTGCATCATCTTTACCCTGGGCTGAATGCACTCCATCCAAAATCAAAGAAAGTGGATTTCTCCAACTTCGGTTGCTCAAAGTAAAAGTCAGGGATGGGAAGAAACATCCCTGCCAGAATTGAGGCAGTGTAAACAAGGAATTCTTTGGAGCAGCTGGAAAGAAGGCAAAAACTTGACTAAAGGAAAACAACAGATGGTGGAACCAAGAAGTAGAAACTGATTAGGAGTGGGAATTCACTGACCAAAGAGGGAGGGATGTGACGGTGATGGGGGTCTGGACTCCTTGGGTAAGAAGACTGAGACTGAGAGCCAGGATCTGGGACTGTGGCAGATGTTGTGAGAGAACTGGGAAAGAAAAAAAATACTCTTTCTTGAGAATATATGAGCCTATATCCCATAGGTCAGGCCAGGCCAAAGTTTTAGACACACATCTGAATTTCAGAGGATGAGTTGTGAACTTTGAGTATGGAACCAAGCACTGCTCCAGACACTAGCAAGCCCTGGATGGTGACTGGTAAATCCAATAATTCATCATCTGGGCGTTTTTCTCTTTTTCTAATACTTTAAAGACCCTAAAACTACATTATGGTGTACTGTCAGTGGCAGTGTTTTGCATATGCAGTTGATGTGACTTAAGTAAAGATCTTCAGTCATCACTGGGGAAGAGCTGCTCCCCACAGCTGGGGAGAGGACAGCATGGACTTCTGAGTGGAAACAGCAGAGGAGTGCTCGCAGGGCAGCCTCTTATAAAGTTCAAGGCGATGTTATGGATAGTCCTATGGTCTTTGTTCCAGATGTAAACCAAAGCTTGGTCTCCTAAATGTCTTTCTTCTGAGCAAATAGCAGAACAATGATGGAGTGAAAGATCTAAGAGAAACCTTCTTCGGTGTTGAGCTCCCCGAGCTGGAAATACTATACATACCAATTAAATACAGCCAGGCTGTTTGAACTGCTGTGTTTTAGTAAGCAAGCAGTATATCACAGCAACACCTGAGGGTGCTGCTTTGATCACAGGCTGTCAGCATTTCCGCTGTGAACTTTGTTTATTAGAGGTAGGCTGCAAAAGATCTCTCCATGCTGAAATTTCATTGCAAAGCCTATCCCAGTCATCAGTTAAGAGAATCAGGAAGATAGAAGCTCACATAATAATGTCATACTCCTGTGTGGGATTTTCTTTTTAAATCCAAGGCTTTTCTCCTGGAAACTAAAGTTTCTATATCATCTTCAAAGTGCATTAATCCTTACTGCATACTGAAGAAGAAAATCAAACATCTGAATTATTAAGAGAGGTGCTTGAATGGCTGAAAAACTTCTCATCAAATTTTCATCCATTCATTTTGTACAGTTTTCAGGACACAAACTAAGCATTCCTCATCCTGTCTTCCTGCTGGACTCCGAGGTGGTTAAACCACATCTTACTGGAATAAAATACGGGGTGGGGGAGAGAAGAGAAAGGAAGTGTCACATCCTCCGCTGTGAATAGCTAACATGCTCACAGCTATGCTGAAGCGAATGCTCAAATCCTTCGTCTGCCTGCTTTGGAGCAGGCGCCTGGGATCGGGTGTCTCTGCCGCGCACTCTGATCAGTGGGTCTCACTGCCGGGTCTCTCCCAGGCTCCCCTGCTGAAGCCGCTCTGCTTTGTATGAGCTGATTAAATATTCAGAGGATGGGAATGAAAAGGGCTTTGCGGCTTGGGGTGGGGGTGCTCATCCAGGAGGCCGGCTCCCAGTCCCCGTGCCAATGAATATTTAATCGCTTTGTACGAAGTGGAAGAGTTTCAAAAGGAATCCCTGAAAATCTGTAGCTTGGCAGCTCGGGTATTTAACCGAGAAGAGTCTTGGGTCAGAGCCCCTTTTCAGTATTGTGCGGGAGAAGGGATTTAGCAGTAAAACCCTGAGAAATGCTTTGGCCACTACAGTCTTCAGGACACAGCTTCAGGGTCGTTGTGTGAGAGCTGGCTTAGGCAGTCAGCTCAGAGGAAGGAGCGCTGTCCTTCCCAGCCCAATTAGCCATGTGTGCCCTGCTGGGCTCCGAGCACTGTGGTCCCTCCCAGGCAGCGTGCAAGGACCTCAAGACACCCGCACTGCACGGGCTGTGGCGGGGGGCTGAACTTCGCCCTTGCAATACAGATATCCCTGAGTCCCTCGGCGGCTTTTGCGCTGGGGCTGTCGCTCAGCAGTATCGTTTTTCACCTTCCCGAGAAGCATCCAGCGATTTCCTTGGACTGCGGTGAGGTTGTGTGCTTGCTGCCGGTGAGGCACTGCCAGCTGAGAGGGCAGGGTCTGAGCAGGCCCTCCCAGATGAGGTTGGAGTTGTACTGTTGGACAGTTTGTACTGCTGTTTTCTTGGTCTGTGGCTGCCCTTTGGAAAAGAGGAGATTTTAGAGAGCCCAGCATCTTTTATTGCTACAATATTAATGAGAAAAAAAAGGGAGGGAGGGGGGGGTCTGTTTTATGATCACAGCAACCTTCACTACATATTTTTATAACTGCATAGGAACAAGTAACTATGTTATTATAAACTGGAGTTGCTTTCTATCTACACCCGTTTATAACTATAGGTGAGTGTATACATCAAGTAACGTATACATATGAGTGTATACATGCATCTCTGTCAATAAAATTCAGTGCTTGCACAGTCTGGCTATCAACAAAGCTGTCCTTCCCAGCGCCCTGCCAAACATTGCCATGGCTTATCGTATCACTTCAGCAATCAAACGGCAAGTTCATTGTGGATGAAACCCCAGCCAGGTTTCAGAGAAATATTTACAGATGTGCTTAACTTCCCATGAGTGAAATTCCACCCCTGTTTAGTAACATACTTGATTTCAGCAAAATCCAGCTGCTGCTCCAGGGCTGACATCCCTGGCTGTGCTGGTCCTTCTCTGAAGCAGCCTGGGCACATTGGTATTACCTGCAGATTATTGGGGTTTTTATGGGAGCTTGATGAAAAGAGGACTAGTTGTTCTTTATCAGTTTTTGTGCTACGGGACAGAGAAGCAGCAAGGACTGAATAAAGGACACCAGAGGGTCTCCCTCCATCGTGTTGCTGGAGCCCACATCGCCCTGCCCTTCCTGCAGCACTAACCCTTCGGGCTGAGCTCCCCGGGAAACTGAGGCAAGCGCTGGCCAGAGCTGCGGGTGGGCTCCTGGGGTTCCCAGGGGGCTGCACGTGCTGAAGGGCCCGGCTTCTCTGCCTTCCCGCAGGGCTGATGCTCCCCTCCAGAAACGTGACTTGGGAGAGCACCCTCCTCTGCCTTCATCCCTCCTCTGCCGGGTCACGCTCTCAGTGTGAGAAACCGCCCCAGCTTTGGAGTAAAATCGGACGCCGCACGCCCGGTGAAGGTGACCAGATGTCGTGGTTTCACCAGCAGCAGTGGCCTCCGGAGGAGAATCGCCCGGTCGCCAAAACGCCCCACTCTGCCAGTCTCCCCGCGCAGATGGCCAGCTTGGGAATCCCACCCCAGCGCTGTCGCGTGGGAGATGCCGATCGGCCAAATCTGCTGCTGTCAGCAAAAGACAAAACCTCTCCCAAGCCGTGCGGCTGGCGATAAAAGGGAGCGGGCACAGGAGCAGCCCGTGGAGGCCCCTCGGGAACAATGGCAACCCTTTCGGGAGCCGGCGAGGCAAGGCTGGACAAAGGCTCACGCTGCCCCGAAACTCCAGCTGCTGCCTCAGCACAATACAGGGGGCTGCAAATTTGGTTTCTTTCATCTAAATCCTCTTAGGCGGTGCGAACGCGGAGAGCAGGCGAGCACCCTCGCGTGTCACACTCCCTCCCTCGGCCGTCAGTGCACGCAGCCTCAAGTGCCGGGCGACGATTTATTGTGGGTTTATTTGGCTTTGTAGGAACGGGGCGCTTTCCGTGGTGGAAGCGGGGCAGGGAAACAGGCAGCGGAGGGACACGGAGAGTATTGACCAGAGAATTTGTGCCTGCCCTGCGCTGTTTTGCCTGGAAAAGGCTGAACTTTTCGTGTTCTGAAAAGCCAGATGAACAGCACAAGTCATTAGTCACCCAGGTATTTACAGTGTTTTTCCTATTTCCTTTCTCCCATGGCCTCTGTGGTCAGCAGTATAAAATTCCTAGGCACTCCCACCTAAACACAAGTTTCCTGTTTATGCTCTCAGTGGCTTTTATGTTTAGCTGTTAAATCCCGTTGTCTAAAGTACCATAAAACAATATGAACAGAGACTGCAGGTGAGCAAGCAGGGGGAGAAAAAGCAAAGCCGTGAGCAGGCTGCGCGGAGGCTGGTCTGGCCGGGGAAGCGGGGCTGAGGGAACAAAGGAACAAAGCTCCCCGGCAGCCAGGCTGCTGCTGCCCGAGCGCCGCCGGATGCGCCCGCGCTGCCGCCGCTCTGCCGCCGCGACCTCAGCCCCAGAGCCGGGCTGGCTGAGCTTCCTCATCTCCAATCAGCTGAAAACACCTGACAGAAAAAACTTAGGTGGGTCAGTGGGTAGTAAGAGTCAGTCAAGGTTTGTGTTATTAAATAACGTAGAGTTGTTTAGTTTATGACACTTCTTTTGAGTATTTTCATCACAGTAGCATTGCAGTCACGCTGCTCCTGTTTGGTCCGGCAGCATTGACACCATGTAAGTTCCTCCTTTAATGTAGGTAATGTCTGCTTCATCCTGAAACCTAGGAGAAAAGTTGTCGGCAAGAGCAACGCTGAGATTCTCTGGAGCTGCAGGAAGGGAGAAGCTCCAGCTGACCATCAAACCTGCCCCTGGAGCCACTGCAAATTCCTGCTCTGCCGCAGGCTTTCCTACGCCTTGGTCAGACTGCACAGACATTTTTAAGTTATGCTGACATCAAGAACATCCAATTTGAGACGCTTTGCTGTGACCACATGAGAACATGATTTCTGAAGACACAAAACGTGGTAGCAGTCACACTATAGATTTAGATAGCTCTTCCCAGAGCCTTTAGGTAACATTATATCCATAGCTATATCTACATCACAAGGTGATATTATACATTGATCAAGTAATTTTTATCACCTCCACAAATATGCCAACTGCTCAAAATAACATTATCATTGGCTTTATTACCATTGAAATAAAAACGAATAATTATAAAAATACAAAATAGACCTTAATCCACCATAAAATTTGTAATTAAAACTAACATGATTTCTATGAAAAACTTTTATACACAACAGTGTGATTTAAGGGCCTTTGTCAATATTGTCTTTGATTTTTTTGGTTGATTTGGCTTAGCTAGACACCTACAGCTATTTAAACATAGTTTTGTGTATTTAATTATATCATACATGATGTCATTTTTTACTACAGACACCCTTGACATTTAATGTATTTCATCCAGTAATTAGTAAAGAATAATTAAGCTTTTACTACTATAACTACTTTTCATGATCCTGTGTCTTCCAGAACAAGATAGAGCAGGAGTAGCAAAGTTTATGTTTCAGATACTGAGATTTATTTGCTTTCAGGTTATACATCAGTAATTTTACAGTTTCTTTATATAAAGCAAGGACTGGGATGAAACAACATGTTACAGAATCTCTGTGTTGCCTTACAGAGATTAGCATGAGTGAGTCGTAGATCGACTGTTCGAAATAACAGCATACACAGGGAGATAATATTACACATATAATATATATATAAAAATATATATTTTTATAAATATATACATGCATGTATATATTATAGTCCACATATAATATATATAAATACTTGTGATCTATATATTGCATGGGTTTTTGGATTTTTGCTTAGTGACACTAAAACAGTTCTAAAATGTGTACAAAGACTTCATATGCAATATATGTAGCAACTTCTGGACAGCTCTATCTGTACTGGCAACTCTCTCATGAGCAATATGTCACTTCACAAGCTTTTTTAAACACTCTTTTTTGAATACAGATGGTCTTATTTCCAAGTATCATTAGACTTTCTCTGTATGATCACAGTGGAGCACTGGCCACTGTTCCTTTGTCCATGTTGAAGTGTTGATTTTTTATTATTTTTAGCCTGAATTTCAGGCCCTTCAGCAGCCATCCCATGGGAACAGTGTGCTGCCTGGAGCACAGCATGGACCGAACGTGTTTGTACACAATGGACTCACAGAGCACGTTTTTAAGTGTGTGTTTCATCTAAAAGGCATTGGGCTCATCTCTTCCAGATCCACTCCACAAACGAAAAGAAAGCACAGGGAGTGGGGACCACTGGGAGACTGGCTTTGGAAGTTGGCTCCTGGCCCAAACTAAGACCCTGGTGTAGATGCACCAGTGTTCAGGTTTGGATCTTACTGTCACGGTTCCTTCAGATCCTCCATTCAAGTACACAGACTTCAGAAGAGTATGTTCTCGAATCTCATCTTCTGACAACCTCTTTGCTCTGTTCAAATGAGCCTCTTCCCTGCAGAAGTTCACATACCCTCCTCCTGGTCCTCAGCTGACATCACTGCCTCCCACTGCACAGATGGGGGAAAAATCTGTTTGAAAGCACCTCTCTGGCCTGGCTGTCAACAGAAAATTAACTTAGTCTGCAAACCAAGCTAATATGTAGCTATGATGGAGAATTACAGTAAGAGAGACAAGAGGGAAAAAAAAGAAAAAGAGATGGGAAGTCTTTGAAGAAGTCAACAAAAAGGAAATACTTTCATGTAGTCTTAATTCAGCAAATCACTTCAGTTTCATGCTCAACATCCCAGAGAGGCATCAGCACCTGGAGTGTGTGTAGGCAGAAGGTAGACAGGGAAATGACTCACTGGTGCAGGAACACAAGAGGGGAAGCCAGAACATCATCTGTGGGAAACTTTGAAGGGAAAAGAAAGTGTCTCAGCTGACAGAAGGTCAAAAATCTTCATGCTTGTTTCAATGTGTGCATCCAACCAACAGCAGCATTCTAAGAGCAGCCAAGGAAGCGTGAAGAGAAAAACTGCTATAAGAAAAGCAATCTGAAACCTGTATTTGATTCTACAGGCAATAAAGCTTTTACCAGTGCTGAGGCAAAACTAGACCTGGCAGAATGTGATCTTTGCCTTGCTGCTAGTTCTCAGGTGAAAGCAAGCAGAAGTTTCCAGCAGAGCACATTTTGTTTCCTCTACAGCTTACAGGGCCTCTATGTAGCAAGAGAGGACCTTCTTGTGGCCTTTTTCCACCCATACCAATGACAATGCGCAAGTGTGTCCTTCGCTCCTCAGGCTCTTAGGAAGCACGGCCTTCCCTTTCTCCTGTCACAGAAGTTCTAGTGCCAATAAAAATATAAAATAGGCATAACAGATTTATTGTTCCTTTGTCAGGTCACTCAACAGCTGTGCTCCTGAAAGCCAGAGAGCTTTCGGCAGCCCTGAGGGAGCTGGGCAGTCTCCAAGCTGGAAGTGCAGAGGGTTGAGTTGGGCCAGAGGAGGAAGGACTGACTCGGCTTCCTTCTCGAGTGCTTGGTCAGGAGGTGATGATGGGGACCCTGTTCCTCATGGTGGTGCAGCCGCCTGTGGTGGCTCTTGCAGGCAGGGCTGTGTCTGCCAAACTGCAGCTCCAGAGCTGAGAATCGTCTCAGGTCACTTGAGGCTGCCCTGACAGTGTCCCACCTGGGCGACGGTGTCCCTGCTGTGGCCGTGCTCCCCTCATGGACACTGGCATTTCTAGAAGCATCTCCTACCAGTCACTGCACTGCAAGGGCTTGTGCTGGTCCAAGCAGACAGGGAAGAGGCAAAGCAACATCTTTTCTCTTGCCTGTATTCCCTGCCAAGACAAAGGTCACCCCAAGAGAGGTTTTTGTGGGAGACAGGAAAAAGGCGAGAGGCAACTCTTAAGGAGCAACCCAGCTAATGCTGCAGCCAAGACAGCGCTTGCAGCCATGGAGGGGAAGCCATTGCCCCCATGCCCAGGCACCTTTATAAAGAGAGCATTCTCTCACATCCTCCTGGTGCTGCATGAAAATCCACAGCAAGCCAAAAGGTTTCTTCTCTCTTCCCTGGCTCATCACAGAGCTGCTCCTCACAGCACCACAGCTGGAAATGCAAATTTAAAAGAAAAATGTTGTTTTCTGTACCCCTGACACTCAAAAATGGAATACTGATGTGGGTCTGGACACAAATCTGATGTTCCCTGGAAATGCTTGGGCTGGGCCCATTTTTAACTGTAAAAAGTAAAATTATTAAATACGTGCTCCCTGCCTCATGTAGACATGCTACTCTTTCCTTCCTGAATTTCATACATCTCTTATTAAAGAGGAAACCAGAAATTCCATTACTTTCTGTGATTATGGCTATTAAATTTGCATTTTGGCTCAACTGATATTATGGATGGTCCAGCTCATACACGAAGCTTGACTTGTTCTACTCCTGAACTACAGCTGGGTGGATCTTCTGTAAAGAGACTTGAAGCCACGTGGACGCAAATATAGATCACAGGCCAAGTTGGATTCAAGTTTGCAGAGAGTCACAAGGCTTTCAGCAGACATGGACCAGTTTCTGCTTCCAGGTGGGAGTCAGACTAAACTCTGGCTTCATCTGTTTTTCTGGAAATCCCAAAACAAAGCACAGCTCAGCAGTTTGAGAGAAGTTTGGCTTCATTCTTACTAATTTAATAGTGAACAAATCCATGCAAAGGAAAACTGCGCAAAATAGCTTCAAGAACCCCTGAAGCTAGGACTGCTGAGATTAATTTACTGTCCCAGATCACTTCCCTAGTGTAAGTACACAGTGGTTTCTGCCGGTCGACTCCCTTGAAGTCAGTAGGAGTTTTGTAACACGTTCCATTGCTGCAGTCACTTTCCATTATCCATGGGTGGCTTCTCTGCTGGCAGATAAGCTGCATCCTGGGCCTGAGCCAGCTGAGCCAGCTCTGTCCAGCTCGGCCAAGATGGGGCTCTGAGCTCAGCCCTGGCCCTGCACACCTCTGGGTGACCACGGAGCAGACACTGGAGCTGGCTGCCTTGATCTGCTGTGAAGGCAGGGAAACTCTCAAAGAATTGGGAAAGGGGAAGGATGGTGACAGAAAGCAGTAACAGAGCTTCAAACAAATAGTCAAAGTCCTTTGAAAAACAGTTAATGTGGGTTGTGCACATTTAGAATTCACTCTTCACTATTGACTGAGTTTTTCTAAGTGGAAGGAAAAGATCTGTCAGTGCTTCTAAACCCAAAGGAACAGGGAGGGCATTGTGGAGTTGAACCTCCCTGTGGGCACCAGCCAGCCTCATCCTGCCTGGGGGAGAATGCTGCCTGCTCTCATGCCCACAGGCAGGCACTGCCCCCCTCCTCCCCCATTGCTGGGTGCTGGCAGGCCAGACTCTACTCCTGCATGGTTGCCTAATTTGCCCAAATGTAATGACCTCAGGTCTGAGCTTTCACTTGCATTTCAGGCAGAACCCCCAGAGTAAAGAATTGATCCAACAGGGATGAACCTTGCTCAAACGAGCAATTTCTACTTAGTCTCTTTCTGATGGAGAGAGGAGAGAGAAAATGAAGTGCAAAACTCACCTATTTACCAAGTCCTTGTTGATTCTAAACAGCTCTAATATGTACAGTTCTGCCTTTATGCAGGACACCACACGCACTATATATACACATTTATTTACACACAGCCACAGGTTGCGTGGCAAGTTATCTGTGGAATGGTGTCTTGGAGCTCTACCAAGTCAAGGGGGAGCGTAACTACACAGACTGGGGGGGGGGGGGGGGGTGGGGCTGGGATTCAGAGAAGATGTTTTGTTAGCTAATCCAAAGGAAAGAGTGTTAACATGTATTTGTGATGCTGTGTGCAGGGAAGGCTAAAAAACAGTAAGCACAGAAAAGAGAGGCACTCAACCTGTGAAAAATGTATAAAATAGTAAATTTAATCATCAGTCTTTATTTTCAAGCAACAAATCTGGTTTTCGTGGAGTTCCTCACTCCTAGCTTCAAGTCCCCTTGTTTTCAGAGATTTTGTGTGGCAAGGGAGCTGTCTGTGGCAGCACAGCGTGGACATATCTTGCATGACTGGCACAAACAGCCTTACCTCAGACCCCAACAATAACAGTGTAGTATCTTCTTCCCTCTGGAATTTTATATCACACAAGATTTCCCAAAGCTGGAAGACTGCTGCAAAAGTTATCAATCCCTTTTAGCCAGTTTTGAAAAAAGATGAATGCACAAAGTTCCCTGTGCTAGGACACCTTCTCTCATGCTGTACTCACTGAGCATGCAGAAGCTCTCAATTGTTCCCCACTGAATTCAGAGCTGAAATGCCAGATCTGCACAGAGGTCCATTTTAGGGCCTGTTCTGGCTGTTTCTGTTTCTCAGCGATGGACAGCTGCTGACACTGGCTTGTCCTCAAACTCAACAGAGAGGAAGTCCACTCCGGTTAGCATTTAGCTCAAAACAGGAGAAAGTGCCCCTAGCAGTGATCTGGAGATACCTTTGGATCCTCCAGGTGCCACTGAAAGGATCTCTCTCTCCCAGCACTATGCAGTGCCATCAGAGCTGTCACTCTAGAGCTGTGTGGGGCCAGAGGAAAGGCTGGGACATGCCCAACACTCAGGCACCCAGGTAGGCATAGCCTTGTGAGGCTTTCTTTGGCCAGGACTCCAGGTTTCATTCCACAAGGCTACGAGAAACTCCAATACAAATTCTGAAATTAGCTGTGAGGAGCACATTGCTGTTCAAAAATACCCAAGAGAATATAGAGAAGGTGGCTTGGGGACCTGTGGCGGTTTCACCAGCAGGGTCTGGTGAAAAGCACTGTTGACCTTCATTGCTCTACTGCTTTCCATGCAGGGATGTGGGGACACAAAATTCAAAGAAAAGGAGTGAGACAGAAGTGTCCCTAAATCACAACAGCAAACATCATCCTAACAAAAGTACTCCAAATTCAATGGTCACACGACAGAATGCTACAAATCCTGAGTAACCTCACTTGGCTGAGAGTGCATGACTGATGTCAGATTTTTTGAACAGAAAGACTTAAATCACCTCAAGCTGAAAACTGCATTAAGGATCAGAGAACAGACAGAATCCCTGTCCTCTCCTGAGCAGATTTCTCCTTGATATATGGCTCCCAAAGTATAAAGAGCAAGAAGTTGTCCAAGTAAAAATCAGCTCAAGGTGTGTGGGATGAGAGGTAAAAAAGTCCCAGACACAGATACTGCTGGAGATTTGGCAATGTCTCGTATCAAGTAGAGTGAAAATTTCAGACATCAGCAGTTTGGTCTAAACCCACTGTTTTGCATGTGGGTTTTACAAACCCAAGCTTGTACAACAGATGTCACAAAACGTCCCCAGACGTATCTAAAAGACAACTCACAGGCAGCTCCTGCCTTCCTAAATGTTTTAGGGATTTAATCCATAATCCAAGAGTTTGATCTCAGGCATGTAAATGTTTGAATTAAATGCTTGATTTGGACCTGGCTCCTCATCCTGTCTTATTTCTGCTTGGGTTTATTGGGAATACAAACCTTCAGAGCGTGGATGTGTCATCTATTTTGTTTCTGCTGACTTTGGCATGTGAACATATCCTGCTCATAAAGACGACGAGGCTGATCCCCGCTGTGGCCAGCTGGATGTATCTCATAAGGGACTACCGCCTGTTGAAGTAAATTGTTTTTATTCCTCAAACAGAAGCCAGGAGATTTCTACAATTAATGGTCCGCAATATTGGAATGCCTGAAATCTCAAAGAAAACAGGTTGTCAGAGCACTACATGTAGGGCCTGGGGAGTGGTAGCCTGCTGAATTAGCCCTCCCTAGTCATGGAGGACCCAGAAATTTGTGCTGCAGGTAGGTTCATACTAACTGATATGGATAAAATTTGCCAAAACCCACAAAATGTAAGTAAAGCAAAATAACAAAACAAAACAAAACAAAACAAAACAAAACATCTGCTATTTTGTATGCATGGACCTGCTGCAAGGTGCTGAGTCTGCATAGATGCCTCACAGAATGGTGAGCACACTGGTAACTGGAGAAATGTTCTTTTGGGTACGGTAAATGATACCTATACCCAAACAGTCCTGCATAAACCCTGTGTACCCAGAAACAAAAAATGCCATACTGAATACATTTATTAGCTTTATTTCTGCATACACTGTTATCAATTTATCCCAGCCATGTAGTTATTTCACATGCTAACAGGGATCAGGCCACTTCGACCAAGGACATGTGGAGAAGTGGGAAAAGACTGAAGCTCCAGCCTGATTAGGTACTGCTGATTCTCGAAATACTCATATTCACAGAGGGAACCTGTGTGATCATCTCAGGGGCTGCCCATGTGCTGTAACCCAGCTGTTGAATACTGCCCCTAAACCCATGGAGGTGTGTGGGGCCGAGCAGCTACACATAAAACCTACACATGAAAGGTACCGAAAGTGGAGAAAAGTGTTCTGCCACAGTGTGACTTTTGGGAGTCTGGAAAGGGAGCTAGCATAGCTACTGTAGCACAGATCTACACCAGAGCTCACTGTGCACTAAAAGCACTATAGCCACCCATCAAACCAACAGAGCAGTCAACATTTTCACATGTTCTCCTCTTTTAATTTTTTTTGCTGGAGACAAAATGTACTTGGTCCCTGAGGGTAATGGCCTGGGGAAGAGGCAGATGATTAAGCCCATGTACATGTCAACCTGCTCATCACTCTGCTGCATGGTGGCCTCATTAACCATTAGAGGAGCTCAAAGAAAGTCTGAAAGAGTGCAGAGGATCCAGATGAAATTTTACCAGCCACATATTTAAATAATTATTTCTACAGCAACATGATTCACCTTTCATTCTTTGTAAAATCCCCCATGATGTACTCTTATCCACTATCTGTTCCAAAAGCCGTTGCATCCTCTTTTTAATGAGTATCAGATGCATCCTTGTAATTTGGACCAGCTTATTCAAGTTTGGCCTTCTGCAACCAGCTCTTAGAAATATGTCCTATATTCATTTGAAAAGAAAATGACACCAAAATCAAAAACACAAAAGGATCTGGGCCCAGTGGTCCGGTGCTATGTTTGGAACATGTGCTATCAAACCAAAAGCAGCCAAACAGAGCCCCAGTGGGTTTTGTTTGGTGTTTAGTGGGAAGGCACCTGCCAGAGTTACCTGTTTCAATGTGTGGCCATACATTGAATAGTCCCACCACTTTCTAATCTGCTAGATCCCACCTCTTCTTTGTCCTCTTCTTTGCTTTCTTTGGAGGGAAGGGGTCAGTCTTATGGGCTGGGGTCCTGGAAGCACAGAAACATCTGAAAACAAACAAGCCTTTCCCGTCTGCCGTTTTGCATCTAAATTCCCCTTCTGCATTGAAGACCCACTGTGAATACAGACATATGTTTTTAAACAGACACAGTTTTGTCTTGCTGATCACAATGTAATTAGAAAGCTATTTGGCACATACAGGAACTTCTGTACTAATTTGGCACTATCCCATCCTACCACTGGCAGCATTGGTTTTGCTCCCTGTTGGCGACTCTCCTAGACGTCTTACAGCTTCTGGAAACATCAGCCATGCCTATTCAGGGAATAAGTTTGGTAGGATGCTGGCACCTTGTGCAGTACATCCAGCAGCAATGTGGCTGCGTGATGTTGGCTCATTATCAGACTCCACCACTGGATCTTCTGATGGGGTATGGCATTATAGAGACAGGTGCATGGTTTGTATTAGGAAAGCCAGCACGGCATTTCCCATTAACTCAGCTTCAATTACAAGGTTTTATTCGAGATATGCTTCAAAGGGGGGTCCTATGTCAATTCCTTATCAGCTTCTTTGCTGAAGAACTTAAAGGAGAAACCAAAGTCCCCCTTTGGTCTCACTTGCTTTAATAGAAAAGGATACATCCAGCTCCCGAGTTACGATATTTCAGGTTTCAGAGGTCTCAGATAGTCTTGTTGATGACCCCTGGAAATGTGGGTCTCACTAATCTGATGCGCTGTCTCCAGCGTTCGTGTCACTTTCATCAGTAATGAGAAAACATGTATTGCTGGTTCCTATGTGGCAATTCTGGAAGAGAAGAGCTCATCCCATTTACAAAAGACTGTATTTATCAATGAATGTTTTTAGAATGATTACTTGGCCAATGACTACTTTCTTCTTGCTGTTTGGATATTTCAGTTGTCCTGCTAAATCAGGACTCCATGCCCTCCAAGTGAACACACAGGCAAAACATGAAATGATCCAGTGTGGTGAAGCCTTCATCTGAGCTACTACAGGACTGAGCCGTCCTCCTTAGTGCTATTGATCTTCATTCTCAGCAGTCCTTTGGAATCCAGCCTCCCTTGTCATTTTCTGGGTTATTTGAGCTTCTTTCAGAGGCTTTTCACTGCCTTCTTCAGGGAGTTTTAGAACAGGGAAATGTAAAGGTGCTTTCTCTTTCCTACTCTTCCCACTGTTTCCTCAGTCTCTCCTTGGTGTCAGTGGCTACTTGTGCCTCCTCATGCCTCTTGGAACACTCTTTGCAGGTCCCATCATCTCCAGAACCCATTCTCAGTACTGCTGACACCAACCACTCACATATCATGATCTATCAAAAAAAACATGTGCAGATGTCGTTGGGTTTTTTCTTTTTGCTTTTTTGAAACTTTGGGAGTCAGATTTTCAATTTTGTTTTTCCAGTATGAAAAAAAAGCACTTCTTTCTTTCAAGGAAAACTTTTGATTTTGACACAGTATTACCACCAGTGAGAAAGGACACAACAAACAACACTGGGATGAGGATCATGATAAATGAGGAGGGTCATAGAGCAGAGAATACCTCCTACTGCCCCTCTGGCTTCAATCCACTAGGTCAGGCCAGGGAAAACATTTTGGCTCTTAACATCATTTGCAGCCACTGTAGCTAGTACAGTGCAAACATTACTTTTATAAAAGGCTGGTGCTTTTCTAATCCTGCAGGATACATTAAAAACTTTCTTCAGTGAATTCTACAGGTTTACTCTACCCTACTTATTCATGGTTCTCTTTGTCAGCTTTAAAAGTGTCATCTTGTAAATGCAAGCTTCCCCTTTTCCTTGTTTTCTGGGACAGGCAGAACAAGAGCATCTGACTGGCAAAGCTGTTGATCCTCTACGCTCATGAAACTGTGGGAGGAATTAGGTCCTTCGTGCAGATTTGACTGCATTCTCAAGAAACTAAGCTTTCATTTAAAAACCTAATGAAGTGTTTAGCCCTTCTGGTAGCAAAGATAACCATACTTCAGTTTGCATTTTGCAGGGGTTATCTTGTGTCAAAGCCAGAGAAACTGCAACTGAACCAGTTACGAGCTTCCTGTATTTATCTTAAATGGCAACTAGGTGTAAAACAATGTGTCAGGGATGTTGGTGCGCCACAGACCCGGAGACAGAGAAAAACTTTGCTGAAGAGAGGCTGTCTGAGGGGTTGTCCGGACTGGAGGGGGGGTCCCGTTGGGTTCTGCCATCTCCTGCCTCCTCTCCACTCCCCATTGCTCACTGTCACTGCTCTCCTGCAGTTTCATCCCCCAGCCCTTCCTTTCATGGTTCCTTCATGAGTCCTGACGAGCACTGTTTCAGTTTTCTATGTGGGTTTATGCACCCAGGACATAAGTATGACAATAATTAATAATATGAGAGACAAGATAGGCCATGATCCTGGTTGGAAAATGGCAGAGGGGCAAATTTTGGCAGAAGTACTTGGAAATATCCTGAATAGGAGCAGCAGGGCCAATGTTAATGAGGAGTCTGTGTGCTGAGACACCCCTTATGCCAACCCAAATCTCTCCACTCCCAACTTTCGGTACATTGCCAGAAGGACTGGCTGGCTCCTAGACACAGGTGACCAACTTCATCATCCTCAGCCCTTCTACTCACTTGGGACCCATGAATTATTCACAGGTCCTTTTACCAGGCTCACATTGTACATGTGGCTTCTGAAGTCACACGCAGTAATGAGGCTGATGAGCCACCCCTCTGAGTGCACATGTGGCCACATCTGCAGCCACATCTGTGCTCCAGGGTAGGTACATTCTTATTCTCTTCTTAATGCATCCCCTCACTGCAGCATCTCAGGCACATTTTTTTGCTTCTTCTGCTTAGTATCTTCCCTGAGCTGTTCACAATGGTGCTCAGGTCTTTTCCCCAGACATTACAGTTAATTCTGAAGCCATCAGTGTGTCAGAGTGGTTTAAATTATTTCTTTCAAATGCATTACCTTCTAGTTCAAGTTCATCTGCCATCATATTAGGACAACCACTGGTGGTATTAGAGTTGTCTGGTGTTTCAAACAATCCTTTGCAGCTTTTCCTTTCTGATCAAGCTTTTATCAGCTGCATATTTTGGCATTTCATTGTTCATCAAATTCTTAGTGTTATTAGAAAATGCAGTACTTAGCAAATCCACTGAAACTATGATCATAGTCTTAAGACTATGTCTTAAGACAAAAAATCTATAAAAAAGCTAACGGGTACTTCCTTATCTCAAAGTCCATATTTGTCTGCTGTCTGTTGTAAACAGATCCTCATAGAAACTGAAGGAAATCAGTGTAATTTATGTACAACATAGTCACCTGCATATGGATAGATAAAAAATAGTCCTTATAGACATCCTTAGGGTGCTTTGCTCTTAATATTTTTTAGCCTCAAGCTTCAGACATTTATTTCCACTGCCAGCTTGTCTCTTCAGCCGTTGTTAACCCAGGACAAGATTTTACCTCACCTTCTTGCTACCAGACTTCTTTCATATTCTCACAGGCAGAATCCTATCGGAAGCTTTTCAACACTCTAAATAAATTATATCCATCATCTTGCTTTAATGTACTATTTTTTTTTTAACTCAGAGAACTCTATGAGTTTAGAAGAAGTATAATTTACTTTTATGTATGTCATGCCAGTATGTTCTTATGCTTGTGCTTTATTAGTCTAATTCTTTTCTCATTTTTCTACACTCTGAAGTATTTGATTCAAAAATTACCCTTAACTCCATCTTTAAATGTGGTCTCCATGTTGAGCACTTCTGCCTGTGTTGGTGCCTCAGTTTCTGTGTTGTGTGAGGGAAAATTCTCTAAGCTTTTAATCACAAGCTACGTTCAGATGTTACAGTAACCTCAGCAGCTCTCGGAATTGACTGCAGTGGAGAAAGCAGCATACCTTGAAATGAGAACTTTCAACATTTATTTTTTTCTAAAGATCATTTTCAGATAACTATCTTACTACAAATCTCCTCCACAGTTTTAACAAATCTTGTTATAATAATTCACTGGGTGTTACGCATAAGCTGCTGTGACACAGTCGTTTCCATGAATGACTTTATTGGGAATATTATTGCAAACTGAGGAAAACAAAAGCTCTGTGGGAACTTTAACTCTACCAGCTAGACTACTGTACTTAGCTATGAGGACTATTATTAACCCAGTTACAGAAACGTTTACTTGAATAATGAATGAGCTATTACTGCATGCTGTAGGCTGTGAGATTTAAAAAGAAAAGCTGGAAGTATTCGCACAGAGCAGTGGAGGAAAAACAAGGAAAAAGGAGTAATTTTGTCAAATATTTAATTTTTCTTTTGGGTTAGTTTTGGAAAGGTATTGATCAGCATCTGAGGATAGTGATCTTCTTCCCAAAGACTAAGATGAAAACTTTATGGCCACCTCTCTGGACATTTCTGCAAGGTCTAGTCCTTTCAGAAGGGAAAAGAATTTACAGCTGGGTCTCCCATGGCCCAGACAAAGGACAAGGTGAGTAGAAGATGAAGGAGGATGAAATGACACCTCCCCTTCTGGCTCCTTCCTTGCTTCCTTCTCCCTACCTTCTTGCCAAAAAAAAAAAGGAAAGAAATGAAGTGAAACTATTTGAGTACCTCGAGCTGAACTCACAAATAATTTCAGGGCTTTCAAAACCACATTTCCGTGTGAATTTACTCTTCCTCCAAGGATTTCACCAGTTTCTCCCTCACTCCTGGTTTTATTTTCTGACTGGTTATGGTGTGTTGAGAGGCAAGCAATAAGTCCATTGTTAACACTGCTCAGCCTTCTGTTTATTGGAAACAACTTTCTTCCTCTGTAGGGCTGCTCATGAACTGTCTTAAGATGTTTCAAGCTCCTTGCAATCCCATTTACACCCTGCCTGCCTTTTACTTTTTTGCCATCTCTCCAATGATGTTATTAATACACTTTTTAATCACCTGTTTTACTAGAATAGTATTTTCATTTAGCCCAATAGTTAAATTTTTCCCAGGTGAAAATTAACCATTTACTGTCATTTGTTAATTTTCACTAGGCTGAATTCACACATGCCAGTTTTGCACTGATGATCTGGGAAAAAACTTTTCCAAACTTTAAGCGGCAGATGTAATTTATCCTTTCCCTATCCACATGATAATAAAAATATTGTTTACTTCCTGGTGAATTCACTGAATCCCTTGAAGTCAGACTGTGGGCAAAACACTGGAAAAAAAACCCTTCTATTTTCTTTTTTCTATTTTTAAAATTATTATTATTTCTACAGCTACTTTTGCTGCAAACATTTCATATTTACAATAATTTCATATTTATTGTATTTTTTAATATGAGGCTGTTTAAATTTATTTTTGTGGATACATGGAGGAGAGATTTTAATTTTCTGGAAGATACCTGGATGGCTCCAAAAACTTGTTCAGTCTTTCTGCTTGGCCACCTGGCAGAGGGAGCTGCAGGGACCCAGCCTCAGGCTGTGTGTTCATACTCTGACAAACAGGGTGCCTGCTCTTCTCACGGTGGGGACCACCCTGCCGTGTCCCAGGGCCCACTTGAGCTGCGTATTCACACTCTCAGAGCTCACTCCTGTGATGAGGCTGAGCTGAGCATTCACCAGCACGGGATCAGGTGAGATGTGCCATAGACGGCTGAGGAGCTGAGTTGCACATCACTGGGAATCACCTCATTGCTTTGAAACCTCTGGCTTTAATAGGCATTTTTATTGGCTTTGCTGCCCAAGGTTTTTTTCCTCCTGTCTCGATTCATCTTGCCACCCATAAAAGAATCCAGAGTTTGTACAGGGACACAAAAGTCATTTGAGTAAGACTAGATTAATTTCTATTTTGCAGTTATTCCGAGAAACAACATAACTAGTAAGTCTGAGAGTAAAGCGTATTTGAACTGCTTTCATATTTAAATGAAAAGTATATTCCACTGAGTATTAACACCAAACAACGTTACCTAGAGATATGTTAATAATAGTTTCATCACTTACTGGAAGATTAAGATTTCACAATTCTCACAGAAGCACAGCATTCTATGCAAATTCTTCTTAAACCTTGGCAACAGTACTACAGAACTGGTAATTTGTTTATTTTAAAAATGTCAGCAGGGTATGACCACTGAGACGAAACATCTCATTTTCAAGAACATCTTCAGGGATGATGGCAAATTGCAGGCACTCACAGTGACGCATTTGGCATTAAAGAACACAATGTATGATCAAACATGACAAGTAGAGGACTGTTGGGGTTTTTTTATGACCAGAACAATAAATTTGCCTAAAAGGTAGCTAAATTGTGATAGAATGTAATATTCTGTACTATGATGTTCTAGTTCAATGGCTCTGAATAACTAAAGAATTTTGTTTGATTTTTATTTCAGAAATTTAAACCCTCTCATCTTCACAGCTCTCAGTCTGTGTCAGTTATCAAACATGGCCTGGTATTGCACTAGACGGAGAAATAATAACCTAATAAACAGCAAAACAGTTTTATACAACTGGATTTGCTCATTTTTCCCTCCCAGGGAAACTGTCATAGAATTTCTTGCTGCTATTTTATATAAGATACTGCTGTGGGGTTTACATTTTCTTTCTTATGTAAAGTTTGGGGTTTTTTTCAATCATTTTACCATTTATTCATCTTTGGAATTTTTCTTCAAGTCTCGGGCTTTCCACTGTGTTACAAAAATTATCCTGTGATCAAAACACCAATGGCACACATGAAGTTTCATTTGCTGAAATAAAACCACAGATGCCTTAATAAAAAAAAATCCAATTTCCATCAGAGCAGCAATGGTCTGGAAATTGCCCTATCAGTAAATATGCATCCAAAGATCACAGAAGATGCAGAAATGTTTTAAGGGCTCAGTGTAAGATATTCCTGCTTAAGTATATCATGCTGTACGTTTTTATTCCTTTTGGCAATACTGTTTCTGTAGAAAGATGCCCTTAAAAAAAAAAAATCTCAGTGCTGCACAACTCCCAGGTACAGACTCTATCACATGTTTTAAAGGCTTTAGGGTCAGACACTCACCTGGTATAGGTCAGGACGGCCCTGCTGACCACAGTGCCAGCTCATATCTGGTGGGACTTCAGCTTTCATGACTTCAGTGAAGTCTCTGTAGTGTACAGTGGGTTACAAATTAAAACATTTGTAGTTTTGTTGATTACGCAAATGTTTCCAAAGAGCCTGATGTTGAAACAGAATGTGTTTCTCTACAGAACAGATGTTTCCCTGTGTTTAGACACTGCAGTGACCACTGCATGGGAAAAAACTTTTACTTTCTAAAGCCTCGCTTGCCTGAGAGTCTCTGAGCCTCCTGCTCGGGGCCTGGACATAGCTTTCCCTGCTTCCAGCACATGCATTTTCCCTGAGCTCACACAGGGGTAGCCCTTCTGTGGGTGTGCAGGACCAGGGCACACGAGCTGGGACCAGCAGCACAGGACTGGGGCTCACGGACCAGCCCTGCCTGTACGCCATGGCACCTGAGAACACACACAAAGCTGTGCTTACTCCCAGTGACACAGCCAGCCATCCTTCAGAAGCCCCTGAGTGCTCAGGTGTCACTCCTTCAGTGGGAAAATATTTTTCATTTCTGAGGTGACCAGGCCTGCCCTGAGGGAATGGCAGGTGCTGGCTGCAGAGTGCCCGGGGCCAGTGGGCCCCAGCTCAGTCCCATTGCAGCAGCTCAGCCGCCTCCTGCCTCCTTTGTTTGCCACCCAGGCAGACCAAAACCCCTGAGCTGTAGTCATCCCAGACCTCAGCTGTGGCATAAATGACTCAAATTCTGGAAGAGAAATCCAGGAAAAGATACGATTCACTGCTCTACTGGGATACTTTGTGCTGTTTTACTGGGGGAAACCTTTCTTCAATGTTCCCCAGCACTCCCTTCAGCAGGGGAGTTAGTTAGTAGTAAAAACTGCTTTTTTACCACCTCCGCTCCCTGTCCCAAAACAGGAACAATGATTACTTGAGAATGTATTTATAATCCCTCCAGTATTCTGCCCCTGTCATGGGCCTCAGGACATTCAGAGCAGCAGTGAGAAAGTCTCAGATTATTTTTACATCATTACAAATGCCACCAGTCAATTGTTTTCCTCTTCATCCTGTGCTACACTGGCCACAAAGTTGCACCTTGGCCACTACTGAGCTTTGGCCTGCAGTCTCTGGAGTGCTGGTTTAGCATGATCTCCTGCTATTTTTCCTGTTGGGAAGCTTGAGATGATCATCTACAATAGTCCTCACAGGCAGTGTCGGTTAAAAACCTGTTTCATGAGTATTTTTTGTCTTGTGTCCATCCCGTAGCAAGGTGAACCTTGTGCCCAGTTCTCCTTTCTGTTATGTGCAAACACAGAACACCAATGGCTGACAAAGTCTTTGGCTAGAGCTTCTACCTTCATTTCAAAGCAGAGGACTGCCTGGGACAGTGAGTGGGCACCTGGGAGCATGACAGGGTCGCGGTATGGGCTGTTTCCTCCAGCAGCCACCTGCAGCGGTTGCCTCCTTCTCCAGCCATAGCCCACAATCCTCCAGCTGCAGCTTGAAACCTCAGGAGAGAAATCTGGGTACTCAGCAGAGCTGAAGCACACACCACCATCTGCTACAGCTGCATCCCATGTCCTCCAGAAGTCCAGTGAGCTGGGGTTTAAGGCTGAGTCCAGAACATGCAGGTGAAGAAAATACATTCAGGACAAACATCAAAAATTGAATCAGAAATCTGTATCCCAAACAGGATAAAATGCAAGAAGACAGATTTCTACTCCAGACTAGGCTAGACAGAGAGACGTAAGAAAGAGAATAAATCAGTACAAAAATTGGAAGGAGGAGCAATGTGCAAAAAGAGAGAAGCAGAGGTATTCTTAGTACTGCCAAAGGAAAACTGAGATTGATCTCACAAAGCTTGAACAAAAGAACAACAGCTCTTCAACAGTATAAAACACAGGGAAACAGAAGTGAGACACCATGGGTCCAGACTTTGCCTCAGTTTCCCACAGGGGTGATGAGCTTAATCAAGAGAGGAAAAGACAGACAATGGTAAAAAGAGCTGGAAATCATGGTGGAAACAAAACTCAAGGAGTTGAATGCACTTGGTTCAGAGAAATTGTATGACCTCATCCCTGCGTTCTGAAAAATACTGGCACAAAAAATGGCAAGACGGGTGCTTCAGAAGGAAAACAAAGTACTCAGATTAATTCTAGACTCATTAGTCTGTCTCAGCAGTATTCATGGTTTAAAACAGATTCTGAAGAAAATCGTAATTAAGGAAAAGTGGTAAAATGCAACAGGAGTGATTTTGAGGTAGCTTCTGCCAGACTGCCTTAGATAAAACATTAAATTTATCTAATAAACAAAACATTCCATACAAAGTCTCTGGGCTTTAGTAGGATGTTTTACTCTAGGTCATATGGAAATCCTTTCTTTAAGGTGGAAAATCTGGGGTTGGTTGGGAAAGTGAAAGGTGAGTAAGAAGCTGGCTTAGAGATAGGAGTGTGGAGGAAAAGGAGACAATGAGTAATCCTGCAAGAAATATGGGGCTGGAGGGAGGTTACTAGGAGAGACTCCAAAGTCTTAATATTTTGATAATGACCTTGTCAAAGCCATTAGAACCGTGCAGACGAATTAGCTGGTGACCTAATGTTAAGGAACATCATGAATACAGAGGAGTAGCAGAATACCATACAAAAGAAGAATTATATGGCCCTCGAGGCTAGAGTAAAGGGAAGGGATGAAATCCTACACACCAAAAATGAGCTCATGCTCTCGGGAACAAAAGATCTTCATACAGACCCAGTCCTAGCTTCCAACTATGGAATTTGCTCAGTCATGCCAGCATAACTCAAGAGTTATCTAACTCTCATTGACTGGAGTGGTAAGGAGTCTCCAGAACATCTTTAAATTAAGGAACAAAATTGTATGGCCAAAGCAAGAAGAGGTGACATTTTACACTGCTCCAGAGTGAATGGGTGTCCCATCAACATCACGTTCGTAAAATCTTGCTGTGAATGACAGCCTCACACACAGGTATGTGTGGGACAGCCACTGGAGCTCCCTGTGCTGGCCACTGGCTCCTGACCCCCCAGCAAGGGTAGCCTGTCACATTCTCTGGCTGGGCACCAGGCAGCCTTGGGGCACAGGAGACTCGAGGGTGTCCAGGCTCCAAGGTCTGTCTTACCACAAGTTTCTTGACAGTCCTGCTCAGGAAAGGGGGTTTGGAGCAGGTTCAGAAACAACAGATGGTCAACCTCAAGGGACTGGTTTTGGAGGAGAGCACTCCCAAATCCCTCAGTAAGAAATAGCAGGAGCTATTTTTTCCCCCTAAAGTGGACATGGCAACCTTCATTTCATTGCTTGGCACCTTTTTTTGGTCAGTTTTCATATGCCATGGAGGACAAGGGCACGGATGACTTTTTGCGGAGCAGTTCCTCTTGAGGCCCTGTGAAGCCTCAAGGAGCCAAAAACAAAAAGCAGAAGCTGACTCTAAATTTGTTCCCTTGCCATATTGCTCTGCCACCACAGAGGCAAGTGATTGAATTCAGATCTAAGCATACATGCTTGCAAATTCACAAATGCATTTCCCTGAGCTAGAGGTACTTTGCATAAACTGAATGGAGGCAGTTTGGATTAACTTGGCTATAGATCCAGCACAGACCCAGAACTTGGGTGTTCTCACACAATAGAGGAGAAGGAGCCTTCTTTTAGCTTGCTGAATAGCTGAATAGTATTCTCAATGATCTTTACAGAGCATCTGTAATGATTTAATCTCACTCTATAAGCAGTGGATGAAGATCTCTGAAGGTTTGAAATGGTAAATATTCTAAATATCAAGTTCTAGCAAGGTGTGCAGATAGCCAGTACTGCATGTGAATAAACTATTAAGGTATTTATAAAAAGCCAGAAAATAACCTACCCAGAAACCTCTCAGGTCAGAAAAATAAATTTAGTGGCTGGTTTTCAGCTTTGAAGGAAAGAGTGTCATAGGTCTATCCAATTTCCACATGTTAAGACCTCAAAATTACAGTCAAATATGACTTTGCAGTCATTACTGCTGCAATACCAGGACTTGTCTATAAAAAATGCACAGAAAGAGTTTGTCTGAAAAAGAGGAATTCTGATGACATGGTATCAGCAAGGAGCTTGGTAAAGATCCCAAACACATCTATAATACATGGGCTGAAATCATGGTTTAAATTTATTGTTCAATTACAGCTTCAGGCTCTTGGAGTTCACTGCTGCCAAGAAATATATATGACATTAAATTATGGAATATTTTCTTAAATATTTTAATACGTTTGAGTACTTGTAACATTTTATTTAAGCATATTATTCAGAGAACAGAAAACATTGCTCTTTCCTAATTAAAGGTGTGAGTCAGCAAGACCAATAAAATGCTTACTCCAGTGTTGGAGAAAACTCTGAAGAGGGAGAAAAATCCTATTAGAAAGTCCCCTATTATCCTGGCGGTGCCTGCCTGAGTGACATCTCGATGTATTTTTGCTGAGTTAAGCCTTACAAGGCCCATCCACTTATGGCACAAGATTTCATTTCACCATTAATTTATTTGATTTGCCAAGAGATTAATAGGCATGTGAGATGTTAGTTAAAATTTCAGAGCACCTTGTGAGGCTCTATCAGATAGAGGAAGGCTATTATTAGCGGGAGTGTAGGTGCTATTTGAAGGGTGGAGGGTCATGAAATGTGAGGTGGGACTGGTCACCTTAGGTGGGAAGGGCCATGCAGACACTGGGCAGCACCTTCCCACTGCTTTGGCCAGTGATCCCTGAAGCAAAACTATCAAAAAAGAGCCAGATAAGAGATGGTATCCTAATTTCCAAAGAGTATTCTGTCAGTGTTTGAGGTGTTTTACTTCTTGTGACACCTGCAAGACACACTCAGCCTTGCAGCTCTGTAGAAGTATGAGGCTTAGCAGACTAAAGGTTTGGTCTCTCACTTACAGGGCTGGACCCACACCTGAAGAGCTCAGCAGCTGGAGGCTTGGTCAGCTGCCTCTGGATGAGGCAGGTCTGCTCCTTGGTGCACTCATGATCTGTCATCCAAAGCCCCAAAATCCAGTTTTCTTTTACCTTTTCCTTTCTTTGGAAACCACTGCAGACAAAGAAGGCATCCAGGCCTCACCCCTGTCTAGGTTTAGGCTTTCAACAGGCTCTGTTGCTAAATGTGAGAGGTAAGAAGAGCCCTTGGTCCTGTAACTCAAATGGAGCTCTGTGGAGCAGAAAAGGCAGTGCAGAGGATTACAAAAAGATTTTTACCTTTACTCTAGCTCTTTTAATTGCTGAATGGACCAATCATTAAAGCAGCTTGCATGGCTTTTCGAATGGTTTCGAATGATTTGCAAGAATCCAACTTTCTCCACTGCATTCAAGAACCATTAAAGAGGCTGTCTCTGATCTAAGATCTGTTAAGTAGGAATGCGGTATTTAAACTGGGATTATCCTCTCAGCTGCAAATTTTTAATAAAATTTCTAAATGGCAGCATTACTGTCATTAGTAATGAAGTAGATACAATTATTGCTAAGTGAACATTTGATACATATTAATAGCATCTCATTCAAACATGCAGGAAAATTGCATTAGTTCCAGAATGTATCCTGCAGGGAACAATCTCTCACTGCCATGAGGCCAGATTCCCATGTTGTTAAAACCCATACAGTTAAAAGAATAATTCTGATAACTTCTGATAGGTTTGAGAGAAAAATATTTTCAACAACCTTCCACAAACCAACCTCTGATCCCTTGTGAGTGAGGGGTAAATCCACAGTGGAGTATGGCCACTGTAATTCTGTTCTATTCCACAAACTTCCCTGATACTTCCTGTCTTGCTAAGTTTGTCAGCTGGGAACGCTTCGAAACAGGAGATGAGGGTCAGAACCCCTTCAGGCAATGACAGCATGTGAAATTGAATTTCTCATTCCTGGAAGGTCCTCCCACCACTAAAAACCTGGTAAAACCAGGTAACAAGGGCCAGCATGACCACCTGGTTCTCTAGCACTGCACAGGTGGATGCTGAGCCTCTGGACAAGGCTCCCACCTCTGGGCCATGCCTAGGCAGAGACTGGAGACATGAGACATGAGACGTGAGACATGAGACATTAGAGCCAGCTCTAATGGTACCTGTGCTCTTTCCTTTGCCTTGGTTTAGGTATCTCCCTCAGAAGCCAAGACCCAACCTTTCCATGCTCTCTCTAGGCTGCAAGCAGGCTGGGTACAATTCCTTCTGCATCCTGTTCCTAGTCCAAATCATCTTATTTTAAAGTATTGACTAATTTGGATCAACTAAAATGGCTTTTTTTGGATGGCACCATAGTGCATCACTGAGCCCCATAGCCTTTCACATCCACCAGTGTTTCATCTGTGTTGTAAGAACTGAACTCAGCTCCTCTACCTGCTTTCACAGATAATTTAAACCAGAGCTGTGCTCTTCAGCTGCAGTTACATGTCCCTCTTAACGCAGTGAGCATCTGGTTGGTGTTCAAGATCATTTGCCTTTGCGGACGAGCACGTATCTCGTCTTGGCTTCAGGTAATACTCTCTCCACTGCGAGGATCACATACAGAGATGGTGATACTCTTCTCCATTGCCATCCTTCCAGGAGACTTTCTGAAGTCAAGCACTGCTACTGTGTAGATCTCCTGGAAACAGCTGTCTTCTGAAGTTTGCTGTATCTGCAAATATTTAATGAAATCCTTATAGACGCTGTGGCTGAAATTAAAGCTGAGAGAAGAGTCTGGTAGGACTTGAAAAGCCCAATTCAGTGAGAGTCATGAGAGTCTCTTGAAGCAAAGCTCTCTGAAGTGGTACAGTCATTGCTCTGGATGAACACATGTTTGCCTTGTCCCTGTAGGAGTCGAGCACATTCCCCACCAACACACAGTCTCGTTGTTCTAAAGAGGGATTTTCTGAACATCAGCAGCTTGTCCAAATGCTAATCCTGAAATTATTGAAGTGATTCTCTAAAGGCTATTATTTTTCCAATACTTATTAGAGTGTTATTCTGAAACAGTGAAAAACACTGTTTTTCTTTTCATCTATCCACAAAACCTGCAAGAGATTTTCCTATGTAAGGCGTGAGTCTGCACCTTTGAATTTAGTAGGAATGTTAGTACTGAAATAATATAAATTCAGATTTTTTTTTTACATGGTACATAAAATAGGACTTTTCTAAAAGCCAGAACTTATAAACATCATGTATTTTCCCCTTTTTAAGGGGAGTGGCATAACAGTGTTGCCAGAAAAGAAATATTCGCTGTTCTCTTTCCATTTCTCTCTTGTAAACACACATTTATAATGAATGTCAAGAAAATTATGGCATAAATTACCATAACTGAGAGTTTAGAAATTGCCCAGAACTATAAAAATGTTGGACTGAAACCAGTCAGAAAGAGCTTCTGACTTGCTGAGCGCTGACCATGAGCACTACAGTGGAAGAAGATGGACATTGAGCTTGCAGTAAGAAACTGGCAGCCTCTCTAGGGAACTCACTCTGTGACTGAAAACATCCCACATAACATATATCCCCAAAGCCATTTGGGCTGAGACATAGATCTCTTCCTCCTGGTACCAGAGCTGGGTTTCTGCACATTGACAGCAGCAGTCTTAGTGCTACCAGCCATCACGCTTAGCCCTTCCCCTTCTAGGCAATTCCATTGGTATAATGCCTCATTTTCTATCTGAAGATAAGTTTTATCTCACAGTTAAAGCCTCCAGTGTGATGTTTGCAGAGGTCTGGCAATCCAGGATTTACCTGGAATGTGTGACTGCAGGCAGAAGAGCCAATGGTAAATGTTGTGGGTAAGTGGGAAGATCCAGACATCAAGGCCTTCAGCTGTAAGCATGACAGCATCGCAGCCTTTATGCCATGGTTCCCACCACATCCTGTCTCCTCTTTGCACCGTGTCTTGCTTCCATTACATCTCTGTTTCCATCTTCAAACATCAACATTGCATGGGCGTGGTGTGGTTTTAAACTGCCCTTGTACTTCCTTCATTTTCATTCGGGAAATACCAACACATTTCTCCATAATGTATTTTCTTAAGAGTTTTATTTAAGACCAATATATTTATGTTACAGACATCAGATTTGAGTTTTTCAGAATCAGCATCAGCAGAATGTGTCAGAATAAGGTGGGGAATATCTTGTCATACTTGTATTCCTTTTCCCATACATGCAGGAAAGGGGTGGATTCAAGACACTGTGACTCTAATTTACAAGTGGCTTTCCGAGTTTCTGTTTCACATGTAAGGCAATGACTCCCTTAATCCTGAATATTTTCCTGTAGTCTTCCAAATGCTGATGATTATTTGGAAATTAGAGCAGCAGCATCAAATTTTCATGGGAAAATTT
Organism: Lycocorax pyrrhopterus obiensis; assembly: GCA_014706295.1. Classification (NCBI taxonomy): domain Eukaryota; kingdom Metazoa; phylum Chordata; class Aves; order Passeriformes; family Paradisaeidae; genus Lycocorax; species Lycocorax pyrrhopterus. The sequence goes on along the minus strand of JACSVZ010000002.1, from coordinate 15,030,039 downwards.
TGTTCAGGATTTACTTAATTCTTGAGGAATATATGTGTTACTGTGGTTCCTTTCCCATAGAACTCACAAGGAGGATGCCGCTTAACACCCTAAATGTTAAAAAACTAACAGTCTCTTCTAGAAGTGAATCTGCAGAGAGTAAAGTGACCCATGATGATTCATAATTTTCTGGGAATAATCAACCCAAGATGGTGTCATCAGAATGGGCAAGTACCATAAGCACAGCAGTTTTGCTAGCGTCCACCTGAGGTTAAATAACTTGTTTGAACCTCATCCAGACAATCCTGTCATGGCTGTGAGGTCACTGTGGCAAACGATAGATGATAATGTGTGAGTTCAAGGACATAGCTGAGCTTTACATGCTTTGTTCCTGGGTCAAAAATACTTCTGTCCTTTATCGATCCTGTTATTATCCCAACATGAAATTGGGAAGTAGCCAATACAGTGTATTTCTCAGAAGAAATAAGAAAAGAGTGAGGAGCTTTCATGTTCTCACTTAGCTGAGAGGTTCAAACACCTCTGCAGATTTTCCTTTGAATTTACTGATTTTTTCCTTTGAGCTTTCGCAGGTGGAAATTTTCCTGGGAAAAAACAGGCTCCTAAAGAGGAGTAACCACATTGCTGCAACAGCTGAAACCTTGGAACCATCCACAAACATTTTCATAGGCTGAAGGAGTAGCCAGGCAATAGACATTTTCAAATTGTTGCTATCTACCTTAAATCATCCAGAACAGCCCTGTGTATTCCCAGTTTTTGGCCGGAGGTGTAGGTTTCTTTGGCCTCCTGGAATAACTCCAAATCCCAACCGAGATGATGGTGCCAAGGCCTTAAGTGCTGCAGCCCTGCTTCTATCACTGCACAGAGCCAGGGAAGAAAAGCGATGTGGGTCCTGCCAAGCAGACCACAAACGACTCGCTGAGCCCATGGTTGCTTGGTTTCCCTTAAAATAGGGGTTCTCTTCTTTTTCTGACCATGCTTTTTACCCGTATGTGATGCAGATTTGTTCCCAAGTGTGAAAGGAGACCCAGGCAGGCTGTGAAACTGTGGGGGCCAGAGGCTTGTCTGGTGAAAGGAAAATCTCATGCTTCTTTTCCCAGCCTTGATGGAGCTGGCAGCCAGCTCCAGTAGCAGGTAGATCACCATCCTTCTGGGAGCACACCCCACATACAGAGTGTCCCCGGTTAGGCCAGTCCCAGGATTCCAGCTCGTTAGTCACCCCAGTGACAGCAGCAGCAAAGGCTCCCGTGGGATGCACATCCCTCCTGACCCATGCCTCATCCTGCTTTGCCCCACCCCTTGCAGTGCAATGGCGTGGGCTCTGCGGGGCTGGAGGCAGCCAAAGAGAAGGAAAGCATTAGGGGCAGTAAATAAGTGCACGTTGGAAGTTAACGCCATCAGTCAAAAGCCTCAGAGATGGAACATTATCAATCTTTGAAAGTTATTATGCAGAAGCAAGCTGCTGAGTGCATAAATATTTTATAGATCTTAAACTATTGAACAGTTATTGGAGCTGGGATTTAATCTCTTTCAGCCTGCCTTGACAAAATAACAAAAAAGGGGATCATAGTGAGAAAACAGGCTACAAACTGGTATGATGAAACCTTGGAGTCTATCCAGAGAGTCCATTCTTCTCCCATACTGGTAATCGTTGTAATTCACTGACTTTAATGAAGTTGCTTCTTATTCACACACAAAATAAGCAGGAAGAGAATATAGTGCAAAGCTCTTTATTAATCTTTGGAAGGTTTGAAGTATTTGAACCTCATCATCCGTGTTGTACGGTCATCTTCTACACAGTAAATATTCCTAGGGCCCTTCAACTGCAGATGTAGACTTCATTTTGTCATAAAACCAAAGGGATAGACTTGATACATGAGGGCCTCTACATGTGCCCTAAAGTTCTTTCCACAAACACATAGGAAAATTCCCAATGTTTTCCTGAAGGAGTGTTTTATACTGTGACTATGACTCTTTACATCATCATAATTGCTTTATTTGCCGTGTAAAATTTAAGAAAAGTTGGGAAACGCCCCAGTGTGGCTTTCCAAATGATAAGACTGAGCTTCTCTCAGCTGCGTAGAAAACCTCATGCCTTTTCTCACCTGCACAAACAAGGATGAACCCACTAAACTGCAAACTGGGCTTTGCAAACCCTTTCTTTTGTCTGTTTCCTGCAAACCTTTTGCTTTTATCTGTTTCCTGCATAGCATGGAAAGGACTTTGCTGATGGATTCTGGACAATTAAAATTTGCTGCCTGCCTCAGGAGCAGCGGCTGCTGCACCTCCACCTCCCACAGGTGGCCCACGGCGGCTGCCTGCAGTGGAGGGTTCCTGCAGGAGGGCTCATCATGACGGGATCAGGGCCCGGTGCTCTGCAGGTTCATGGCAGGTGGAGAGTGGAGCTGCCTCAAATGGAAACACGGCATCCACTGCTTTCCATCAAGTGGGCATGGTTTGCCCTGCCTGGAGAATGTCCCTGGAAAAGTCTCTCCCCCTTTCTGGGAAGGGAAGAACAAGCCCTGCCCAGCCCAGCCATCAGGAGCTCTGACTCTTCTCTGCCATGACTGAACCCTCCACATGCTCATAGCACAGAAAATGGCCTGCCCTTAAACACAGCCTGACAAATGTCTTATCTTTCTTTTACATTTTTTGGGGGGGGGGGGGGGGGTTTGTTTGGTTTTGGTTGGGGGTTTTTCCCAAATCTCTATGTAAGACAGGAAGGTATGCTTTCCTGGAGTCACTCTATAAATTGGATCTATAAATTAGTTGACCAGCTTTGACCCTTGGGTAGAAAGGCAAACTTCTCTATTAATCTATTAGAAAAGGATCTCATTCAGGCAAAAGGGAGGCTGGTTTCTAGCTCCTGTTTCTAGTGAACATTGCCACAGATTTTCTAGTGCAAAACACTGGAGCAGATTTTTGCGGTAAAGGTTAAAAATAGGGTTTTTTAGGAAAAGTGTCCCTTTCTGTTACTTTTAAGACTTATCAGCCTCGGTCATACCAACGAGAGGTGCCTATGGAGCGCTTGTACCAGCACTGACTGGAGAAACATTGGGCATGATTAGACTGTGTCTGTATGACAGCAGCGTAGCTTAGACCCCATTAAATTAAATTAGACTTCCCATTAAATTAAATTCGTCTCCTCTTTAGTTCTTGGGCTCACTTGACACAAAGAAAATGAATTGCTGTGATTTACACGCTGCTTTGGCTTGTACCATCTTTCAGCCGCTCGCCATGTGAGACACATACACTTAAATCTATGTAAAACAAAGTGAATAAAGGTGGATTGAAGGAAACACAGAAGTGTGCAAGATTTGGTGACTTCTGCGGGAATTTGTCCTACCAGTCTCAGTCCTGGCAAAGAGGGAAGCCGTAGTGGGTACAGCAGGATTTCTCCATCCCTGCCATCCCCTACAGACATAGCCCTGTTGCCACTTCTGGGTTTCTTCAGTTTCTCTGGAGGATGTGGAATGTTTTTATGGATTCTACGTCCCTTCTTCGTCCTCCCTTACTCCTACCCCTAAGGCAAGCATGGAATAACATTCCTTTTGTTACCCCCAAAGAAAAACTTGTAACATTTTGTTCGCTCATTAGCAATTTTTGGTGATTGTTTCCCTGCTGTGTATCTGTGAAGCTGGGTAAAGAAAGAGACTACTTTATTTTGACTTTCTGCCTGCTCAATATAACTCTCCTTCTTTTATGCAACAGCACAGCATATTATTAAGAAATATTTACTGCATTTAAGCAACAGTTTCCAAGAGCAGCTGGTATAGCAACATTCTGTTAAACTTTAGGCCGTGTTTTATTTTTGAAGTTGCTTCTTCACGATGTAAATTCTGACTCTGGAAATTTCCTTCCGATGTTTAATCAGCCCCTGGGAAACGCACTTGCAGCAGCTGCTCTTTTGAAGCTGGCACACCAGATCAAGCTCTGTGTTAGATGAAGAGTGTTTCCCATATCTCCATTCAGAACAGTCAACATTTAAAGGCTCAGCTAGATATCTTCCAGCTTCAGCAGTGCTGGTGAGAGTACAGTCAGACTGTGCCTTCAGCTTGTATACTTTCAGACTTCCAGGACTTTACAGAGCTTTAGGGGTTCAATATTCTATCATACACTGTTTGTGAGTTTGCCTTCACCCAGGCAAGGTAATTACCTGGATTTTGCGTTTTCTCTGATTTTTCCTCACATCCTTTCTTTCTTCTCTTTATTCTTTGCTCACAGTCACCAGCTTGCTAATGTCTACATATTAGAGGGGAACATCTTGTTTCCTCTTTCTGCCATGTATGTATTCAGGAGCTGTTCTACATGATGCTGGAGTTCTCAAAAGCCTTCAAACTTCGGCTACAAGAAATCCTACACTGTTGAAATTTAACTTTATCTGAGAATCCTGCCAAATTAAGCTGAATTAAGCTCAAAAGCAATGGTGTTGGAGGGAGCTCTTCTTCAGAAAAGGTCCTTGCCTGTGTAGGGCACTCCTGGAAAGGTGCTACAGTTCTGCTCCCGGGAGCTGAAGGTACTGGTTGCATCACAGGATCCTTTCTATTATAAATCCTCTAAATCACTGAGTTTTCATAAGAAAATATTAAAATGCCAAAGATACCTCAATGTGCTAGCAGAAGTTAGACATTACTTTGTTTCCTTGTGTTGTGCTACACTCTTTCATTGTAAAAGCACAGTTCGATTTTATACAACACAAGGTTGATTTACCTATTCTGCACATACTGCAGAATTTTTTTCCACATAAAGGTGGCATTCAGTAATATTGATTTCTTACTGTTATATATACTGTCATTATCAGTTCAGTGTGTCTTTATTAGTATGGGCCAGCATTTTTGGTCCTAAATGTAGTGCTATGAGTAAAAACAGTTTCCATTTTAGAGGTGCAGAGTGTAAAATGCCTCTCCTGGGATTCACCTGGAGTGGCGTTGTCCAGCAGAACAAGAACTCAGGAAGTTTTAAGACTCTCCAGACTCTCAGCTGAGGGAGTTTCGAGACAGGTGGATGTAGTAGACTGCATCTGCCATGAGACGTCAGCTGCTGTCTCAGGCGGTTTGGCCGGGGAGCTGCAAGGTCTGCACTGCCTCGCTCATGCATGGCCCTGCAGATAACCAACAGCCCTGGCCCCTGCACGCACAGAGCAGCACCAGAGCCCCTCTGTGCCTCGCCTACAGAGCAAGATAACAGCCATGGCTGGTGGAAGATGTCAGAGGCAGCAGAGGATGCCACAGGGATGATAAAAGTGGGGGTCATGACAGCCAGACACCAAAGCCTTTGGGTACATGGCAGGAGCTGTGAGGACACTCCCAGCTGTCCTGTGTGATGGGGTGTGATCCCTACACTCTCCCTATCCTCAGCCCTGGATTCAGCTCAGCAGGAGTTATGCCATGTAACATCTGCTCTTATTGGGAGATCAAAGAGATAGTGAAAAAAGTAGAATAGGCACACAGCCCAAAGTACGTTATAGCCAGGTTAAAATGGCCAGTGAAAGGTTTTGTATTTGACTACGCATGTTCATAGAAGTTTGACTAATAATGTGATTCAGGCCAAGAGATTGATAGGAGGGGAGAAGGTTGCAGAGCATAAAAGGAACAATCATGCACAGGTGGACAGTGCATATGATAAGATCTCAGAGACTGCAGTTAGTGAGAGAAAAATAGATGATCTCAGAATTAAAACATAAATTGGAGCACTGACATCTGGGAAATAAAGACCCACATGAATATTAGGTGGCAAATATGGAACAGTTTGTCCCATATCTTAAGAAACAATGTACATGTCTGATGAGTGGAGCCCTTTTGTATACTGCTGCACATACTTTAAGGCTCAGCAACTTAGAAAGTACCTAAGAAGTCTTCCCTCAATTTTTTTTTCCCTAACAAGACTTCCAGTCCTGTTATATATAAAAGTATAAAAATACAGTCCAGTATATATATAAAAATATAGACAAGTATATTTTTCACTCACTGAAAAATGACATCATGATACTCACTTTGGTATCATGATGTCGTACACAGTTTAAGAAACTGAACCAAAGAAAAAAAGAAATTTAGTAATAATACTAATCCTGTGCTGTTTAGGATCTGGGCAAAAATGCCATGGAATAAATGCTTTTCAAGACTCCTACCTTGGGCAAAGCCAGCCGATGCATGTAGCTTGTGAAGACTCTAAAAAGCTTCACTGTCACTGCAGCATGTGTTTTAAATGGTCTCTAGTCCCCAGTAATCTATTTCCTGGTTTCCTTCCAGGCCTCTTCATTGCTATCTCCACATGCTGCAGAAATCGAGTACTTGTGTACGTGGGAGGTGTGGTGCAGCACGGATTTATCACGCCAAAACAGAGCACTCCTTATTGGAGGCACACTGCTAATACCTCTGAAAGGCTACAGGGCCTGTTGGAAGGAACTTAAATCATCCGCTGGTATTTATTTCAGCTCAAAGTTATGCATGCAAAATAGCCATAAAAAGGGTGGCTCGATGAATCTTTCCTGCCCTGAACTTGCACTGCACCTTCTAGCTGACCTGCTCTGGCTCAGACACATGGCACATGAGCTCCCCCATCCCTGTCCTCCTCCCTCCTCCTCTTCTCAGGGGCGAAAGAACGACAATGGGAAGCTCTCAGCTGCAAACCTGCTGCCAGTATCCTTCGAGCTGTGCGATCCTCTGGCAGGGGCCCAGTGGCCCAGCAGGACCTGGCTGGCCCCTGCCCACTCCTTGGCTCAGACTTCCCATGCAGGGACACCAACCCCGGTGCTGGGATCCCTCCGGCAGCCCCAGCTGGGGCCCTGAGCAGCAGCATTGCGGCTGCCTTGGGATGTTTAGCTGAGCTTGAGGGGTTTGCTGTTCTCACCTCACGCTGCTGCCCAAAACAGTTGTTGCATCTCAGCCCAGATGCTTCGTTTCAGAGGCAAATGCCGTGATTCCTGTATACATTTGCTTTCTCAGCTTGTCAAGCACTTAAGTGCCTTTCATCTTGAAGTATCCTAAATGATAATATGCACTTATATAGCTTAAGCTCCTCTAATGAATGAGGTTCTTCATAAACACTTGGTAATTAGGTCTCACAACAGCCCGATGAGCCGGGAACAACTCTTTGCAGTGGTGCAGAGGGATGAGCTGAGGCAGAGAGGAGACAGGCAGGGTTCAGGCTGCCAGCCCCACTCACAAAGCTCAGTGGCCATGCGGTGCTGGGAGCTGTGTCTGCACTGAGAACAGTTGCACTTATGTCCACAAGGAAAGAGCACAGAAACCAGACTTTTTCCCAGAAATTACTCTCCATATGAATGAGGATAGTGAAAACTGAAAGGTTTCTGCTTCCTTAGTGCCTGCCCACTACCTCTGCCCAGAGCTCGTGGTGACCTAGCCCACCCTCTTGCCCTACTGTTGATGCTGTGGGTGGTGGGACAGGGACCCTGTCACTGCTGCCAGGTCCTGTGGGGCAAGGACACTGGACTTGGTCATCACAGCCTCCTGGGAAATTCATGCCTGTTTTGGCCAGGGAGTGACAAGAGGTTTCTAGGCAAGTGTCACTTGGCTTCAGACATGTTCTTGAAGGAAACAACAAAGAGAAATGTTGATATAGTCAATTGAGCATTTTCCATCTGAAAACATTCCAGCCAAAGGAAAAAAGAAAAGCACTAAACAGGTCTGCCCACAGACTTGTCTTGCTGTGGCTCTTTTTTTCACCTTTCTCAGCATTGCTATCATCTGTCACTGGCAGCTCTACTGTAGGAATTTCCTTTCTCTCTGACTTTTTTGTAGGACTTTCAGCACTGAGACAATCAGGAATCATGCATATCACAATTCTAGCTTTCAGCTAAAGGAAAGGACTTCTGCAAAGTCTTTCATTGTGTCTTCCACAGTGTGTCTTCCAAAGATATAATGAAATCTGCTTGCTTGAGTCAAAGAAATTGGCACTGCTCAGACACATGTAGCTGCTACTTTCCTCTAGCGGGTTCTTATACAACTTCCAGATACTGAACTACCCTTTGTGTGGGATCTTCCTCGCTCTTTGCTTCTGCCACTTGTTTTTAATGAGCCCATAGGATTCAGGTATCCTGCTGAGGTATCATACAGTAATGTTGCCTTTGTCTCATGATGCCCATGAAGAAATAAACCTACCCATTTCTCATTTTTCTGAAGTTACCCACTCCAGCAGTACAGGATGAGTGTGTTTTGCCTTGCCAATGCAGTAAAACTGCAAGGAAGCTTTGTGGGAAAAAATTCTGTCCCTCTGCTTTTCCCAACTCTGTTGTGGGTTTGCTGGTGCTGCCAGGGTGTGTTTTGGTGGCATGTCCTGCCTGCCCTCCTGCCCTGTGGGGGTGGTCCCCCCTTGCAATTTGATAGTTCCTTGCTGCATCTTTCAATTCAGTTTGTGGTTTTGTTCTCCTGCCAGCTCCCCCTTTCATCTACTTCCCTCTGTGCTGAGGGTTTTCCTGCCTCTCAGCCCTGCTCCCCATTTCTGTTCAGCTCAGCAAGCCCCAGGCCTGCCTCAGTCCCCAGCAGGAAGGGACACCAGCCCTGTCTGCTCGACACACACTCAACGGCAAAGCTGCACTAAAGCTTTCCTTTGCCTCCTTTCTCTCCCCGCCCTCTTTCTTGAGGCAAGATCTGTCTTTCCTTACACCAGAGAGTGTGAGCAGAGAGAAACCAGACTCAAGACAAAATTCCCATTAACTTCAGTGGGGGCAGGATTTCACCTCAAGTGTTTCATGTTCTGGGCACTGGACAACAACATGAAAGGACTCCACACTTGTAAAACCTGAGACGCTGCAGCCATTCAAGCCAAGCAAATGCAGATGCAGTCCCTGGTGCCACCTCCAAGCCCCTCTCCACAGCCACACTTGCTCCTCCAGGACCTGTGAAGGTCGTTTATCTCTCCTCTTAGCTGTTTATTGTTGCCATGTTGGCAGCTATTGCTGGGCGAGGAGTTACCCCTGCACAGCCTGAGCTGGGCCCTGACTGTTACTGCTGCTGTCCAGCAGTACCTGGAGCCTTATTGTCTTCCCAGTGTGCTCCCCTTCAGTCCAGCCTTCCCCATCTTGTCTGTGTTATTGCTACTGATGAGGTTTTTCAAGCCTCTTTGGCTGCTTCAGTCATGCAGCTTCCTCTGGCTTCCTCTGATACCCATTTCCCCAGCACTCCTGTGTCAAATCAGTGAATTCCTGAAATCCTGCTATGTCTGCCTCGCTCTCTGGTTGCCTTCTGGTGATCTGTCTTCAGTTTTACCTGCACTGCTGCCCTGAGTACCAGCAGGCACCCACCAGCACCCGTGTCCCGCTGCAGATCAGAGCATTGCCTCGTGCCTCATGGCTGGTCTGCCACTCAGGCACTGCTCACTGTCCTACAGTCGCTTTACCCTCAGCTCCCCTTATTGCTGCAAGCCACTGATCTATCCCAGCACTATGACCCCTGTGGCTGCTGGCAGCCTGTCTGTCAGCTTACCCTGGGGTCCAGATTTTGCTACTCATTGGTCTCTTGCTGCGCTGGTGTTTTGTCCCTGGGAGGATTGCTGCAAGAGCACGGTATTTCCAAGTAGACATCTCTTCTTGTCTGTGCAGTTTTTGCTTCTGGCTCTTTACTGTCATTCCTGCCTTTCACTTGTTTTGTAGGTACCCAGGGGAAGAGGTCTTGTGCTCAGATTCCCCTGGTACTGAATTATATGAATTTTGCTGCACTGCATTACAACCTACTGTCTGAGAAATGTACCTTGCATTTCATGATCTCAGTTCTTGCTTGAATGCCTTCCACACAGCCCATTTTTTAGAAAGAGAAGTAACAATTTAACATGGCCATCTAGTTAATGCCTTTAAAGTGGAACAAATCAGTTCTGACTCTGTTTTGGGCCTGGTATTTTCCTGACCTGATCACTCAATGGTCACACTATTTGATGTACATCAGCTGAGCATCCTATCCTGGCAGGCAGACATGCTCATTGGCTTGCCTGAGTGTTCATGTCCTGGTGCCAGTCTGCTGGGACTACTGCTCTGCCTATTGCCGTGGTCACAGGTGGTCTCTTACCAAGCAGCAACAGGGAGTTTCTTTGCCACTATTCCTTCTACAAATGACCACAGGCTGCCTTACTCTCTACAGCACCTGGAGTTTTCAGTACTTTGTTAGATGCCTGGACATGAAACACGGTTTCATCATGTGTTCAATGCTATTTATTTTCCTCAGAGAAATGCAGCTTAGGAGTTGTTCTAAGGACAGTATCTTGTTTTCCACTGTCGTACTGAAAAAAAAAAGGTCATGTAGTTGCTTAGTGTAATTAGCATATGTCATCAGGACCTCTCTGGGATAATAGCAATGTTCAAAACCTCTGTTGAACTAATGGACCTAAAGAAAATAGAGGAGAGGAACTGTTCTCTTGGTCTTGCTCTACCCAACACTATGCTGGGACTACGTTACCAAGTGCCCAGGGCTGCTGAAATTTGCTCTTCTTTGTTCACAGTCATCCTTCTGTGGCAGCAGGCTGGAGCTCTGGTTGCCCCATAGAGACTGAGGCCCCCAGGGTCTCCCCCTGCCTGCCCCTGGGCTTTCCAGAGGGAAGACAGCTGCCTGTCTGTACAAATGGTCAGATTTCTTCTTTTGGTTGGGGCTTGTCAATCAGTGTCCTTCAGAAACCAACAGACATCAGATGCAGAGGGTTAGCATTGGGCTAATTTTGCCCTAATGTTCTCCTCCTGACCTTTGTGCTGAGGTTGCAGAATGCAGACGCACATTCCTACTGACTTCCTCTGTCACACGGCTCTGTCTGCAATACCCCCAGGATGCTGGTGCTGCAGCAGCTCTCTGGCTGGCCAGATGCCCAGGGGCATTTCTGCCAAGCTTTACTTGCCAGGAGCTGTGTGGGCAGCTGAATGGCTCATCCATCTCAGTGAGCCCATTGCTGCACCGCAAGAGGTGCACTCTCTTCCTACACTATTAGGTACAATCATATTATTTAGTCATTCTTTTCAATATTCAGTTTACCTGCCTTCTGACAGTGGCAGATGCTCTGGTTGCCTGACAGTTTTCTCCCTGCCACAGGCAGACCCAGACTCCTTCTGGCACTGGAGGATGAATGATGCCTGCTTCTGCAGACCTGCCTGTCCTTTATTACTGTCTTGCAAAAACAAAAGGTCTGCAGCTTGGCACTCACGGGTGCACTCTGTGGAGCAGGGCAGGGAGACCATCTCTAGCTTTAGCCACATCTCGGGCTCTCAGAGGCTGTGATCCACAGGGCCTTCCTCCCAGGAGGATCATTTAGATACTGCCCAGAGTTCACCCATCCTCCCTTCTCCAGCAGAAGCAGTGGGTGATCCTGGTGACAACAGCTCTGTCTTTAGCTGTCTCAAAAGCCACCTTGATCGCCTTACTAGCCACAGAACGGGTTTGTGACCCAGCTGTTGGTGGCTTTTCTCCACCTAATCCAGCTGTTCTGCAGTGCTCCATTCACCTTGTTGCACCCACAATCAGAATAGGGTTTTTTTTCCAGAAAGTTCAGAAGAGGACAGACAGCTTTCCCTGGTGCTTTCCCTGGTGTCCCATATCTGTTCTGCCCTTGTGTCCATTTTTTTCCCAGGGCAGTTTTGTGGCTCTCACTATTTTGAGGCATTTAAAAATGGTTTAGAACTCTTTCTTTCACTCATCATTCCTGAAAGCTGGAAGCACATATCTCATGAACAACTGTCATTAACCAGGAAATACTTAATGTCCCTGAATTCATAGATGATGCCAGATTTCTCATCTGTGTAGTATAAATCTCAATTTTCCTCTTGGGCAGTTTCATCTGCCTGGAACAGGCCATTTGTCTGACACTGGTTCTGTGGTTTGGATATTATTCCTTGATGAAGTCTCACTCACCCCTTGTTAGTTCCTGTGTGTGTTGAGAGCAAGAGCAAGTAAGTAAATAAAAATCTTTACCTTTGTTTTCATTTTTTCGTGGCTATGGCCATGGCTCTGTGCAAACATTCAGGTTTTGCCCCCACTTGCGCCCTACTCAAAGTATCTCTACCTTCTGTAGCTACTCTTGGAGTCTATTTGTTAATCCTACAACCTACAAGTGGCACGTCTCAAGTGCTGAGACCAAAGCTGGGAAAATAAAGGAAATGATACAGAAAGTTGTTGCACCTGTGGCAAACACTGAGCCATGTGCACAGAGATTGACCTTTTACTGCCTTCTCCAAAATACTCTGCCGTGCAGGCTGTTTTCCTCCCCCAGCTTCCAAGCAGGTTCAATGTCTAGCTCAAGACCTCCTACCAGCATGACCTCCTACCTTGAAATCACTCATTTTATTAAAACGTTCCTCCAAGGTAGTCTGGGCCTGTTTCACAAACAGGGAACCACAATTTCCAGAAGTTCAACTCTTTAGTCAGGGGGGAAAATAAAAAAATTAAAATTAATTTAAAGAAAGAACCTTTTTTTTTTGATGAAAGCAAGTGATAAGAAGGAGATGAAGAATGTTTTATTCCTATATAATAGGAGAAGAGAAAGCTTTAGATGTTCAGATAAAATGGTAGATTAGAAAGTCAGACATTTCTGATTTCTAATATAAAGCCAGGATAAAAACATTTCCTTGGGAGGAGGATGGGGGATGTTAGAGGGTGGAAAGGGGGGTAGGAAGGGAATGCTGGGACATCAAGGAATTTAGACTTTGTAAATATTTCATAGAGTAAAAGCTACTTCCATTAGGCTCTTCTGTTTACTTCATCTAGGCAACACAGGTGCTCGCAGATCCCACTTCAAATGTATTGCATGTCTTGTATTAGGGCAGAACCTGCTGTTATCTTGAACTAACAGAGTTCTGTCTGTCTGCTGTAATGAGGAGAAACCACAACTTCTTAGAAGCATATTTTGGAAAAGTAAATAAACAAGGAAGAAATAAATTGTGACCTCTAAGGGAGTTCTAGAGTCTCAGTGGACAAGACGGCAGAATACCAAGTTTCTTCAATTTCTGTATTATGCATTTTTCTAAGTAGCAAGAAAAAACCCCACAAATTTAAAATAGAAACTGTCAATAACATAAAGAAATATGCTTGAGACTGAAGGATTTGTGTCAACAGCTGGACTTGGGGCTTGAAAAGTAGGTGGCTGAGGTCATTCCACTTTATAAACCCAGCTTATGAACAGTATACACAGGCTATGAACAAGTGCAAAACCTGGAGTCACATAAACAGTGTACTTCATTCCTGAACATTGAAATAACAAAAAGAGTAGAGCCAAAGGGTTCCTCTCAGCATATGCACTTTAAATATATGTGGAGGGCCTATGTGACACAGAAATAGCAACACTGGAAATACAGAAAATGAGACTGAGCAATATTTACATTACCTTTTTTTTTTATGGAGGTGAAGGGTTAAATTTTTTTAATGATAGGCTGATTTGGTCAAGGATATGGGCTCCATCACCTTTCCAAAGCTCTCTGAACAAATAAAATTATTAAAATGTTTTCATAGAAACAAATTCTTACTGTAATCTGAAGCCATTTCACCTAGTAAATATATTACTTGTTAAAGCAAGTAAGAACACCCTTGCTTTATGGTCAAAACTGAGATTAAAAAATTAAATGGACTGTTCCTTCAAATCTTTGGCACCCCTCTCTTCCATGTACCTTCGTGTCCCAGCCAGGAGGTCAGAGCTACCCAGTAGTGCACAGGGATTAATTGTGACAGCTATTAGCAAACCTGCTCTGCTCTCCACATGGAAATGGAGAGCTGTTTCTGCAGCCATGTGTTGGTCTCACACTTTTTGGTTGAAAGTAGCAATCACAGGAATCTTAAGGGCAGATCTGCAAGCACAAAGTTCTTCACCGTCTCAAAGCCCGTGTCTCTCAAATCCAGTGATGTTTCTGAGACAGCCAGGTGTGAACACACCAGTGCAAAGCTCTGCAGCAGCCGAAGGGACAGGCAGCCTGCACGAGCTCTTAGGAGAGAAACAGCAGGAGGACCAGAAGTCAGTGTGCCACTGCCTCAGCCCTCAGAGCTCCTGCTTCTTGAGTGCTGCAAGACACACTGGGGCCTGGTGGTCTCATTTCAGAGAGTGCGCGGCAGAACTGCAAAGAATAAAGCATGGATGATGCAGATCAGAGGTCTGGAAAAGCATTTGTAGAGGGAACCTGCTGAGGCTAGGATTTTTAATTACAGAAGTGAAATTATTCCTCTTTTATATGGCTGTAATGGAAAACTGTGACATTATGGATGGTTTGGGGGAAAAAATAGAGAAAATTAGATGCTATTTGTCACAACAGAATTATAGACTGCCAAGGTGCTTGTCCAACAATAAGTTTAAAACAATCAAACATCAGCCCTTTTTCTTACAGTTCTTAATTACTCTATGAAATCTGTTGTCACAGGATAGGGCTGAAATAATAGCTGAGTGAAAAAATAAATTGATTTGTTATTTGAAATTGAACGCTACCATAGCTGATATGTGTATCTATGCGTGATGAGCCCAGTGCTTCAAACTGAATTATTTATTGCAAAATTTCTTAAAACACTATTATAAAATGGGAGGGTGCTAGGAATCTCATTCTGTCATTGCCCCTTTCTCCATGGAGCTCTTACAAGGCCTAGAACACACTAGGGACAGGACTGGGGGCTGAAGGGGCTGGGTCTGATCCAATTTCCTAGTTTCTGTACTCTTAAGACAGTTATGGGCAGGTGGCCAGGCAGCGTGCAAATGTGTGAACATCTTCATGAATGTAGAGATACAGTCATTGATAGCTTGGAGTTGTGACGAAGGAGTGTAGAGGAAGATCACACCAGCAGACCTGATTCCTGGGGACTTGGACACTCATCCGTCATGGGGCATTTGCATTCAAACTCAGCTTAATTCACTAGTCTGAAGATGGGTGAACAGTGATGATGGCGTCCTGTTGGGAGATACTTATGACCTTCACCTAGATGATGACACAAAGAACATGCCAATGATTTGCATGAATCATAGAACAAAATGCTCAGGTTTGTTCCACCGAAATTTCCCACAAGGCAATATTGATCTGAGGTTGCCTTTAAAACAAAAATCTGACCACTCCAGACTTAAAAGGTCTTTGTCAACCCTGGGAAAAATAATTAGAAGCTCTTTTCCCTTCTCTGCCCAGTGTTTATTTAATTGCGTAAAATAACTTTGAAACAGTGTTGTCTTTCTGTCAGGTCATACCACAGCTCAAATAGCAGCAATTCTGTGACAACTAAACCTCTCAGGAATCATGGACCAGAAAGCAAATGAGAGATCATAAATAGGTGATGGATGAAAGTATGTTACCAAATTGTGATAACTTTCAGTCCTGGTAGTGGCACCCAATGGACAGCCAATGTGATTTCATGCTAGTCTGGGCCTGCAGGTGTTACAGAGAGGGCCAGCCTCTGCAAGGTAAGTTACTCTAATTCACATACACCACTGCTAACTAGGGCCAAAGACAAAGTAGAAGAATGGAATAACACAGAGAACTTTTAAGGAAAGAGAAAACCTTTCACATGTTGAGGACTAGTAGCAATCAAAGTCTTCTCTTAGCTGATCGCTGTGCTCATTTCATGCCATACACAAATTGGACCAGCACAGCCCAGGTGGATTTGTTTTGAGTGTCTGGACAAAACCAAGGACTTGAGATGCCACAAAAGCCACAAGGCTTTATTTGATGACACTAGTTCTTTGGGCCAGAGCTGATATCCTGATTGTGGGACAGGGAGGAAAAAGCTGGACCCTCACTGCAGTTTCTTGGTGGATGGGCAGAAAAGCCTGTCCTTCAGCATGTTCATTTCAGCTCAGTTGTACACAGCCCCTAAGTCCAGCACAGGGAACACCTTGGGCAGAAAAAGAAATATTGTTCTGTGCATTTTCTTCAACATGTTAATCTGTTCCACGATCTCATACATTCGTAGAAAAATTTCTGCCATTTTTTTCATGCAATTTGTCACTTGAGACCTATACTTTCATTCTTTGAATTTTGCCAGTCATTTCAATAGTTTCAACACTGAGAAAAACATCTTATCTCCATAACATCACAACAAAGGAGTTACCTCTTCCAATTTCAGACTCAGTCTAACAATTTATCAGAGCAAATCTTACATAAGATTTCTGAGTGATTTGTTTTTGCTGTCACGAAATTATTTTCTTATTTACAGGTTCAATATTTCTGCTAATGTTGCATTTCAGACACTATCTGCATGGTGGATGCTTCCACTTTTTCCTTCATGGGTGGAAATTGGTGACAATAGGAACTTAAGCTATTTGTGCTTTTTCAAATAAGGGTACTTGTACAGAAAAAAATGTCCTGCATTTCCAGTGTAACAGTGAACATGCTTGCTTAATGTGTGTTTCTACTGTGCTCACAAAATATATATGCCTTCCCTGGCCAGAAAAAACCCTAACGGAAGAAATTCTTCAGGCGGAAGGAGGTGTATTACTGTAACTGCTGAGTTCTGTAAATGTGCAATGTACAATTTTGGCTAAATTTGTAAAAATTTGAATCACATTTTAATTTTGCCTTTTTTCTCCAAAAATTCTTGTTACGACAGCTTGCATATTTTCATATTAAGATTTATTTCCTTCCCATTCCTTTATATTCCCCAGAGACAGCAAAACAGTTTGACTACCATTAAACATGTCTTTTACATTGGGGCCCAAATATTTGTTTGAATTGGTTGTTTCAGTGACTTAATCATCTAATTCTTGAGATCCTATTTCTGTGATAGAAATTGTCCGTGAGTTTGGAAGATCAGTTTCATTGCTGGAGACTGGAAGTAATCTCCTTCCAAATTACATAAATAGTTGAACAATTTAGGAAAAATATACCCTGAATGTACATCCAATGCAAACTTTGGATTAAACAAGTCAGAACATCATGTCTGTTTTTCTTTAAATTCATTTTTGTAGAATACTAAGTGTCTACTTGAGTTATATTTCAAGATTATGACATTATTAAAAGTATGCTTTCGTGCATATATGCTCAAAGCCACATTTATGATTTTTTTCTCCAAGCATAGTCTTATATTGCTTAGATTAAAGATAATGTTGCAACTGCTCATTTTTAAACTGATGCAATCAACATCATGATCTTCCAACATCTGCAGTGCAGAAACAGAGAGAACCTGGAGGGTTGAGGCTTTCCAAAAGGAAATATCATGAGATGAAAGTGAATTAATATTTGGAAACTACATCTCATATATTTGTCTTAAAGATGGATTCTAGATAAAATCTCATCAGCCTTTCTGTTTCTATTAAAATAAAGCATGTTCTTTAATGGTTAATAACAGCATCACTCAGAATCTCTATATTAGTATACATTCTATGTTTTAAATGGTTTTTATAATTGCTGGTTGGTGAGTGTATATCAAACCTGGCAAACTTGACTAGTGCTCACTCAGCTCCTCAGTTTGGCTGGAATGAGAGCCAAAACACGTTCTTGAAACTGAAGGAGAAAACCTGAGATGTGGCACAGAGCAAGAGCAGAGAGTAGATGTACTCCATAAAAAGGTCCTTTGCCTGCTTTTCTAGTAGTATTCACATTTAACACACTAATGTCTTTGGAAGTGGTAATTTTATGGCAAATCCAAGAATGTAAAGACCCAAGTTATGTTACAGCACTAACAGCAGAAAAAAGCCTTGTCGTAATGCCAGGAATTCTCTTGGAAACTTTGGGTGAGGACTTTGGGGAGGTAACTGCTGCTGAGGAAAAGGAGGAGGTTTGTGGCTGTGTGGTGAAGGTGCTGCTTCCCCACTGCCCACCAACCTGGCCTTGGGGACTGTAACATCGGACATTCCGAGCAAACCCAAGGGGAGGGCACAGCAAACTCAGCATCTGAACATGAGATCCAGTGACTTTAACAGCACCACCATTTATGGGACCTTTTCCTATGTGATTGCTAGGAAATCAAAACTGGGCCAGTGGAAGGCAGCTTGACTCTCTGGACTGCATTGGGTGGTGTGAGATGAGATGCCTGGGCTCCTGCTCCATGCAAGAAGAGAAGGGGAGGGAAGAGTCAGGTCCTGAGAATGAAGGTACAAGTGAAACAGACATTGCTACTCACCATCACAGCAGGTCTGGGGCTTGGTTATTACCATGAAGAGTTGTCTGGGAGCTTGGCTGAGCTCTGCTGGCAGTGGGAGCAGTGGCAGCACTACCTGGAGAAGTGCAGTGCACAACACTTCTGAAACTCCACCTTTGGAATTAAACTCACTGCAGCACAAAAATTCACAAAATATTTCAGACTTTGACATAGTTTGACATAGGATTTTATGGTGACCTTAAAAGGGTGGGGCTGAAGTGATGTGTCAGGCAGGTGAGTACTTCTCCAGATCTGCTGTGCAGCCTACTCTGTCGCTAAAAATCCAAACAATTATAATTTAGATACAGCCAAACAGATACTGGATTGTTCTCACTTTTTGTAAAATAAATTCACTGCCAGACTGAGACATTGTATGCCAAGTTTCAGACTGGAGTGCATTTTATGGCTGAGTTATAAACCCCTGGAAGAAGAGGTTTGCAATGTAAATGCTGACACAGCCAGAGCTGTAACAGAGTGAACGGTATTGCAATGATATCTCATTTACCTCTAGCAAGGACCATATAAGAAAAAATAATAATGTGTTCCTGCTGCTACAGATCATTTAATCAGTAAAACTTATCTCTGATTTTATGTGGTAGGTTAAAACAACAAAGGTTGTGCATTGATTAAGCAAGAGTAACAATAGTCTGTACATTCCTCTGCACCACAAGATTCACATATGTACACGTGATAAAACATTTATTTTAAATTTGTTAAAAACAATTTTACAGAAAAGAAAAATTTAGAAAGAACAGAGAAGCATAACAAAAGGTCAGCAAAACTGCAGCAGCTTATTGCAAATGACTGCAACCATCACAAAAAGCACATACCGGTGCCTGTTGCATGTGATTGAGTGCCCAAATAGTGCCCAGTGCTGCCTTTTTTCCAGATATGAATAATCTACAGCAGAAACCCCAGAAATACTCTGCTGTGGCATGACATCTGCTTAACCGAGCAGGAAAGACTTGCATTAAGCTAGCAAGTTAAAAATAGGAGGACAGTCATCCACAGGTAATCTGAAGAGAGTGGTCTAGAAATTTTGGCCGCTGACTGCCAGTCTCTGCCACTGCCCACAAATGCAGCACATCTGTTGGGGATGTACGTGGTGCAGAATTTGCTTGATCAAGTTGTCTCTAGGTTGGTCCTGTGTAGGAACCAGAGCCTATGCCCTGGTGCTCGGTACTGTGTCCTCTCTGATGTCCATTACTGGGTCTGGTTTGGCAAGCTGCCCTGCAGAATAAACCTTCTCATTCTGAGAAGTGGTTTTTTAGGCACTGCTGTCATTTCTGGCTGAAATATGTTCAGCCTTCTGGAGCAGACAAATAAGTCTACCCATGCAATGTACAACATTTTCTCCTGTCCTTTATAAAACTGAAATGACTAAGATAATATTTCAGGAGAAGATTTTGCTCTCCTTGCTCCAGTGTGCTTTGGCAGTCCCCACACAGCGAATAGTTTCTCCAACTTCAGTGGAATGCCTCTTGGATGAAGATAGGGCTCACAGTGAATTTAGCTGGCCTGCTGCTGCAGGAATTCAGGAACACACTCTTACACATTATACAGGAAAAATTACACAAATGTCCAACGACAAGTATATATTGTTGACGTTGTATCCAAGAAAAACTATTGTATACATGAAAGAATGTGTCTTTTTGGCACTAGCTGAAATAAGAACAGTCAAGAATTTCTGGTCTGGGCTCTTTTTAAGTCTTTACATGATGAGACCAAGCAACAGGTTCTGAACATTTTTGCAACACTTCCCTGTATTGGTCCTCTTCCCTGTCCCCTCGCCAACAGTTCTGCACAGCTTGCTGAGTGTCCCCTTGAGCTCTGAGATTACTGATGAATCCTACATTTTTCTGCTTAGGCACAGGAATCAAGTTGAAAAACTCAGACTGATTTTCTTTTTTGTAATTTGTTTATTTCTCCACCTACAAAGCAGAGGCAGTCTTTGCTCTGTAATTTAATGTCCGCCTCTTTTTCCACCAGGCTGGTTTGGTATTTCCTTTGCAAACCTCAATTGTTGGCATTAAAAACTTGGCCATTTCAACTCTACTGAACTAAAACTTGGCAAGCAGATTGTCAGCTAGCATTTAATTTATTCTGCTAAAATATCTTGCTTTTTATGAGTAATCTATGACCGGTCTTTATCCCTGTAGTCCTCATAACATTTCTAGGTCTCCTGAAAGCGAATCACTGGAAGCAACTGGCTTGAAAATGCTGCTGACTCCCCTCACAAACACATGAACCAGAGACTGAAGAGCCCAAATTCTGTACCAAAGTGCAGTTACTGTTCTGCCTGTCTGTCTGTCTGCCTGCAGGCAGCCTTTCTTAATGCTTCTCTATATCAGGCCAAAGTCTCTCAGCAGAAACTGAAAGATAGACAGTCCCTACCAAAGTCAGAAGGACAGAGAAGCAAGGAGGCATACAGTAAATCTCTCCTGGTGCAAAATCTGGGCTGTCTCACCTCAGTGCTCTGAAAAGGGGTTTCCTGTTAGAAAAGGGGGCATAGCATAAAGGAGTTTCTTCTTCCAGTAATATACAGGAGACTCTACCAACTAATTATGTTTAAAAATGGTGGGGTCAGGGTGTAGAGAGGCCCAGACGAAGCACCGTAGAAGCAAAGCTCACCCTATCCCAGAGCAGTAGCTTGAAGCCAGAAGAAGGAATAAGACAAAGTGGCTGTGTTGTAGGGCAGGTGAGTCAGGAAGTGGGAAAAGCCCTTTACCACTGCCTGTAAAGATAAAAGTGTAAAGTGTACCCAAGTGCACTTTAATGCTGATAGTCAGGAGTGAAGAAAGGTAGCTCTGAAAGCTCCCTGTGAGCAAAAGAAGGAATAGGTTTCACAGAATCAGTGAATATTCTGAGCTGGGATGTACCCACAAAGATCATTGAGTCCAACTCTTAAGTGAATGGCCTGTTTAGGGATCAAATGCATGACCTCGGCATTGCCAGCACCCTGCTCTTACCAATTGAGTTAATCTTAGTGATAAGAGACAGTCCTGACCTTTCCTGACCACCAGGACATCCCTCAATGTGTGGTGTCTCCAAGTGTGGGTTGACAGTCACTCAGCCCTCTTCCTGGGCAGGTACATCAGGGTGGCATCCCAGCAGCATGGGGAGCTCACTTTATGTGGACAAACCCTCTGGTAGCCAGCCCTGCTGCCATGGCCAAGTGCAGCACATTTCTCCAGAGCCAGCTGGTAATTAAAACCTGATCCCAGGGGGGAAAAATATATTTAAAGCCAGGAAAAATAAAATAAGTGTTTATTTGTCAAAAAATGTGGGTAGAATAAGGAGGAGCTGCTCAAATGAGTATAGCTAAGGATGATAATATTTAAATTTCTTCCTCAGAAAGCCACTGAATGGCAAGTGCAGATCCCATGCTCCCCATCTCTGACCCCATCACCTCACCAAGGCTATGGAGTTGGTGGGAGCTGGATTCACTTTGGAAGAGCACGGGGGACAGGGGAAAGACTTCCTGACCGTGATCTTGACACAAGATTCCTGGGAAATGTAGCAGACACTACCTGATTCCTGGTAAATCACACATACAGGTAATAGCAGTTTTTAAAGGGAGGCCTCTTCTATAACTGCCCGTTTTGGAGGGAAAGGAGGTACTCAGAGCACTGTGGTTTAACTGCTGAGTAGCAGCTCCATTTTTGGTCTGCTAGCAATGAAAGGCTGCCTGGGTTCATGGTGCACCTTAAGTTCTCGCTGATTGACATGGGAAAAACTGTTCAAAGCCTACTATGCCAGGATGGATGACATTATTTTTCTGAACCCAGTTGCAGGGTATTCTCTGGGGATAGGTGGCATACCATCTGACTCATCTGCTAGTAGGGTGTGCTGCTAAGTGACCACAAGTTAAATAAACTTGAATTCCTCAGTCATGACTGAGGGATAATGAGGAAAGTTCCCTTCAGCTCTGCAAGTAGCTTCTGCAGGTGTTGGACATCTGGAACTCCCTCAGCTCCCAAAATCTATTAACCATGGAGAAGAGAACAGACTGAGTAGATTATTTTGGGTTTGGATGAAACAAGAAATCAGAGACCTTTGTGATGAACAAACACTGCTCCTAAGTGCCTGCTACAATCGCTGTTCCCATGCTAAACGGCTTCTCTCTAGAAGTTACCACAAAGTCTTTGCCTTTCATGAGAACCATATAAGCAGAACAAGTTACCTGGTCAGGTCAGTCCACATAAAACACTCAAATAAATTCTCAGGCATGTGAGTAATTTATTTCTTCATATGTCAGGAAAACAGAATACATGTATAAAGCCACATAATTCTGTAAAGATAACTTGTGCTGAAATTCAACAAAGCATGTTATTTTTAGTAGTTGTGGATCATAAGTGGACATTTTACAGAGAAACCTACAAAAGCTAGTTGTGCTTTCTGGTAGTAATTACCTCCCACAAATATGACTCACTTCTGCAGTTTAAATGCAATGGTTTAGTGTCCCAAAATCAACAGTTTTATAAATAAATCTCTGAATCACAGACTGAATGCCTGAAGTGTTTAAATATTTCTTACTGGCCTGGGAAGTAGTTTGCATTTAAGGTTTTTTTTCATAACAAATTCCCAGTGAGCAGGACTGACACTGAAAGGGACTGAATACAGACAAAGTAGGCAGGCTGCAGTGATACAGGCTGCTCCAGAGATCTGGAGCAGAATAGTGTAAACTAAGTTTTCTCAGTCTTTAGTATTTCTGCTAACAAGAAGTGGGATTACCAAGATAGGTGTGAATAGGACCCACAGGAAGGAATCGAATTTTCCTGTTCCACAGCATCCTCTTCTATGGAAAGTGTACCAGGAGCTGGGGTTGCCTTGTTCCATGCAGAACTGGGGGGACTGTTTCATGTCTCCTGGGGGTGCCGACCATCTCCATAAGAAATGAGGAATGACCATAAAAGAAGAGGCCTCTCCTCAAAAAGCCAGCAAGGCTAAAGAAGAAAATAATTTCACTTTCCAAGATAATAGGATTTTATGTTGTGAAAACTACAGTTAATATAATAGTTGATAACTATAGTTAACTTGTAGTTATTTTTTTTGAAATTACATGAGGTTTTTCGCCTCCATGCACTCAGGTTTGCTTCCTGCCTGACGTTTAGCACAGAAGTGCTCCTGCAGGAGGGCGATCGCTGCCGTTGCGGCGCATCCGCGGTCCCACCGGGAATGCGCTGCACGGTCGAGGGAGCAGAGCTGCATCAGGCATCCTCCGTCCCGCCTGCTGCTGCTGCTCAACATCAGCTTTCAGCTCTTTCTGGGTTCGCTTCCTGCTCTGCAGCTGTTGCCGCGGCCGGCCTGTCTGCCCGGAATTGGCAGGACACGGGGAAACACATCGGCTCTGCGGCCGCCAAGGGCGGGCTGTGCCAGGGGGCCGCCGGCGGTGGCCGAGCCCCGCCCGGGCCGGCTCCTGCCGCTGCTCCCGGCCGAGCGGCGGGGACGGACCGCGCGCAGCCCCGAGGCGCGGCCGGGGAAGCCGCCCCGGCTGCCGCAGGGAGCTCTCCGCACAGCCATGCTGGCAGCCGCGCTCCGCCGGGAGCAGCGCACGGGCCGCTGCAGAAGCGGGGAAAAGGAAGAAAAGGAACACCAATCTCACCTGTGGAGTTTTACCCAAAGGACAATTATCTCTCTCAGGAAAAAAAAAAAAAGAAAAAAAAAAAGAAAAAAAAAAAGGACGAATGTTTGTTGTATCCTTTTGTGGATTCTTCTAATTTCACTGCACATTAAACTCAGATTTTCCCCAGTTAAACAGGAAAAAAACCCAACCCAACAAAAAATACCCAAACCGGTCCCTCCCCTAGCTGACATTGCCATACCAGCATGGTTTGCTTGACTAGAGGTGACCTAAATAATACTAATCTGATCAGATAGAAAAGCAGAAATACTTATATGTGTACACATGTTAAAAGTCAGTTAACTTGGAAAACAAAACCACACAGATGACAAGAAATGCAGATACACAGTTGAAATGTATAAACCATCTATCTTTATTTAATTACAATCTCAAAATCACTACTGAATGTGGGATTTCTGCTGAGAAGTTATGTATCATAAGTGACAGCACAGAACATGCAGTCCTTTTTATTTATATTTAATTAGAGAAAAAAATTACAGAGAAAATGGAGAAGGCAAGAGAACAGAAAGCTAAAGAAATAGGAGCTGAATAAAAGAAAGAGAGAGAGAAGCAGGAACATTTCAGATGTATCATCCACTAGCAATTAATCAAAGATTTCTAAAAAGTTCAAGCCCAGACTCTACAGCCTTATCTTGGCTAAGAAGTCTCAATGTGATCTACAAAACAGCCCACTTACGAGTAAATGCATTCACCTCTTGGCTGACTCATCCTCAGACATTTGCCTTTCTCCTTTATTTATGTTTCAGCTGCTGTAAAATCTCTAATGCTTCTTCAAGCCCACCTTTGTGGAACACACAGATCACTGCTGTTTCTACTGCATGGCCACTCAGAGACCTGCTGTACCAGCCCCAAAAGCAGCAAATCCTCCACCTGAGAGTTTCTAGAATTTTATTGGTAACAGGACAGTGAATATATTTTCTCATCTTACCTCCAGCAACTGGAGAGTGATAACCTTGTCAGGCTCAGTTATATCCATTTACATTTATTTTATCTAGAAATAGATGTTCCTTTGATATTATGCAAGTGAAGATTAGAACAAGCACATCATTACAAATATTGTGAGGCTCCATTTTTGATGACTGTGCACAATATATTTTAATCAATTGTATAAACTTCCTACAGTGATTCCCTGTGAGCTGCAGACTCTGTGAGTGTTGCCAGCCACTGCAACACTTGCTTTCCACAAGCTGCCTGCCCTGGTGCAGTTAGCAGGCACACACTGCCTAAGACTTCCAGAATTAATGCAATTTCAAAAAGTGCAAGGCCTCCTGATTCTTCTACTTAGAGTTTTACATTATTATTTTGCATAAAATATCAGTGCCTTGAAGAAAATCAATAGATAAGGTGGCACCATCAACATAGCTTCTTTTTTTTTTTTTTCCCCAGGAAAAGTCAGGAAGGGGGAGTGAGGTACTAGAAATAAGCAGAAACTTAAAAGTAGAAGGTTTGAGATCAAGAATTTCAACTAACAACATGAACAAAATGGAAACAACAGAGAAAAGAGATAAGCATGAACTTGCTGGCTGATTGCAGGCTTAGCGCAGCCGAGACAGGATTGTCCTGATAAATTACAAACATGATTATAGGATGCAAAACATGATCATAGGACACAGAAAAACATTGGCAGCACATAGGAAGAATTCAGGCCCTTGTCCAAGGCATTGGACCCCTCTCCTGACATCTTTTGTGTAACTGGGATGCTCACACTCAGAAAAGACAAAGTCAATCCAGGATAGGTGCAGAGTAAGGTGGTGAGGTTAAGCAGCTTATTTTATGAGTAAACTACCTTATGAGACTACAAAAACCCATGGCCAAATAAAGACAGAGAGGAGATATGATTGCTGTCTTTAAAACTCTCCTATTTATGTTATTGATGTGAAGCAAAAAAAATGTGCACGGATCTAGAAATACCATAGCAATGAAACATTTGCAGAACTGAATAGGTTTGAAAACCCACAATGACTTTTCTGAACAACACTTGAGAGCTATGCAGGCACACCAGCCTTCCCAAGGCTCAGCCAGAGATCTCAGACTGGCCCAGTTAGCACAGAGATGGAGTGCGTCTTAAGAAGAGATGGCAGATTACTGGTATCTGCTGTGCTTGAACTACCTACTTATCCCTGCCTATTCCTACCCCTTGGTCAGCTTTACAGAGAGTCTGAAGCCATGGGGACACTAAAACAGCCTGCAAAGGCTGCCCATTTACTGCTGAGTCCCTCTCCCAGAGGGAAGCAAGTTTCTCTTTAACAGCTTGGGAAAAGACTATTCATCCTACCTTTCATCGTGAGTCTACAAGGTGGAAGTAAAGGTTGCCTAAAAAATAAACACCCCAAGGCTTAGCCCCTCAGGGAACAGGGCTCAGATATAGCCTCCCCTGCTGCTCTTGCCGAGGATAGCTGCTCTGCCATCCCCTCTGAGAACAAGTGAGCAGCTAAAGGTCACATTTCTCTTGAGGTACAGGGAGTTCCTGCGCAGGTTGTGCCCTAGGCATAACCACGGCATGGCCTCCTCTGTCCTTGCCTGCTCCCTTCTCCCTGCAGAGAGGCCAGGCCTAATTGGGTTCCTATTTTTGCCCTCGCTAGAGAACGCCTGAAAAGGAAGAAAATTTTCTTCACAGTGAAACGAGTTTTGAAAAAGAAGAAATGCACCCTGAGCTGACTCAGCTCAGTGGCTCTTGTGGTGCGCTCCCTATACGTGTTCAGACACTTGCTGTAGATGCTCCAGGTCCTTCTCCGGTACAGTTTCTTCTCCAATGCTCTGTGTAGACATTTGTCCTCTGCTTGAGATCACAACTGTGAAATGCTTCAAGTGGCAAGTGTGCTGTCCCACCTCTGGCTACAGTGACAGAGGGGACAGCTACGTAAGCGATGGAGGCAGGAGGCTGGCACATCATCCTGAGAATGCACTTTGAAGCACTGAAGAAAATGGAGTCTGATTAATGCATCAGCAGCACAAAAAATGGACAGTGATTATCCTTTGTTTCTCTATTTGTGATTTTGCAATGTGGATTGATCACAGTGCTCTGAACTCTCTGAAAAAGCAGATTTTCTCCCTGCAAGCAGTGGAAAACATTGCTGCTTTATTTACAAAGAATTTCTGGAAAGCCTGTTGCACACACATAGGAACAACTACTTGCTTGGATGGTTTTGATTTAATAGGGTTTTGGAAAGCACATGGAGAAAATTTCTGTGGTAGTGCGTTTGACTTAGAAGTGAGCCATGCCTGAAGGAGTGAGTTCTTAGGAGTTACAGTGTGTCCAGGTAAAGTGGGCTGGTGTTGGGATGTGTATTTTTTTTTGCAATCTCTGGGGCCTGTGGCTGGATTGTACCTTGCTAAAGAATCCAGCCTGTATTCAGGCAAGGCTCCATATGGAACTTACATTTGCTAAAATGTTTTGCTCAAGGCCTTGAGTTTTATAACGTTTTTTATGACGTTTGCTCTTTGGAGCAATACCTACAATATGCTCATTTTCCTTTTACTCCAAGCTCCAGCAATCATCCTAAAATGGCATTACATAACATAGCACATCTGGCCTGGAAAAGGGCAGTTGAAATATTCCATATTTGGGTTGTGATCATTATTTTAATGTAGGTCTAGTGAGGGGATTTGAAGATAGATAATGTTTCTAAAATTTGAAAAATTTTACCTTGTCCTTTCATGGTATTTGTTTTAACTGACCTTTCTTTATTTCCAGGTTGTGGGAAAAGCCCTTCAGAGTTGACACACAGGAGAAATGTGGAGTACAAGCAAGGTGTGTCTAGAGTCTGCAGGGACCCAGTACACCCTGCACTAACAGTTAAATGAGTGGGAGTTGCATCCCTCAAACACCATAGCATTTTGGCTACATTTGAATTTCTGATTATTCACTCCCTTACAAATAGTTTCTAATTTCACAGCGTGCGATAGCAAGTCTGAACACACAAAAATCAGGTCACTGTTATTCAGACATCTTTTATTTCAAAATAACTCTGTACCTGATGCAATTCACTTTAAATAGTATATCCCCAAATAATTGTTTTAGAAGCTTCCTTAAAATTTGTTAAGGGGCTTTTCTGCTTCCCTATTGAAATTTACAGTGGTCTGTTCAGCAAGGAAGAAACTAATCATGGTCCCAAATCTAAAAAATCTCTACACACACAGCCAAAATAAAGTAAAATATACACATTAGGTCTTTGCAGGAACTGGATTCAGATAACCATAAAAGAGAAGTTATAAAATCTGACTATGCCATCCAAAGCACAGAGCAAACAGAACAAGTCAGACCATTTAGTAACTTATCTCAATTTAATCAAGTTGCAAGCACACAAAGTACTCATTTCTCAGCCAGCACTGTGATTTTCAGATGGGAAGCAAACCTTCAGGATTATTCCAAACAGGTCTCACATGTTACTTAAAAGTACATATCCATTATTTATAGCTGAAGTATTTCTCTTGTTTCACTTACAATGAAACACACATTTGAACTTTTTATTGGCTTAAAAAGCATTATTCAGCCTGGTTAAAGACCTTACTTTCACAATGCAAACTGAAAAATACAGCATTGCTCATGACAGAGCAGGTAAATAAATATGAAGGACAAATGCATGGATGCTAATGTGAAAGGCAAGAGATCTTACCCACGTTCAGAAACAAGGGGGAACTGAAAGAGAAAAGACTGGGAAGTAAGCAGAAGAGGAAAGGAGACAAGAATAAGCACTAACAACCTGAGTCAACATTAACAAGAAAAGACTCCCTGAAGGGAAGAGGTCCCTTTCTCATGACTTTTCTGTTTATTGATTCACATGGAAGTAGATAGATACCACATTGTGGACTTGTTTTCTAATTAGCAAACAAACTAAAAGCTATAATTAAAACATCTGATTTAAAGAATGCATGAAAAGCAACCTTACTGTTTTGACTACAATCTGTTTAGTCTGCTTTGAGCTTTTTAGGAGCTCAATATCAGAGGTTATAGAACAGATGGAAAAAAAGTAACACCAGCACATTTTTTTCCCATAAGCTAAATAATAGGGCATGGAGTAGGTAGATACCACGTAAGTGGTAGACAAAACCTTGATTTAGCTTCTAGAACTTGTAAACACCCTACACATTGCAATTTTTAGTTACTGAAAATCAGTATTATATAGTCTGAAAAAAAAAACCAAACCCCAAACAAAAAACTTCCCACATAATTTTAGGATGCAGCAATGTGTCAAACTTGCTCATCAAAAAAGTCACAGTTCACACTGCCTTTTCTTACACATCTTATATAGGAAGGATGCTTTCAGCAGACTTTAAATCAGTTGCATATCCAATGTCATTAGCCTTAACATAGTCTTCCAAGGTTTTGAAGATCTGCAGCGTCCCTGGTCACGCTCACAGCTTGCAGCAATCACGACTAGGTTGCAGACATACTCCCACCAGATTTTCTGGATCCAATGAAGCCACAAGAACATATGTGTTTGCACTGATCCCACGCTTAAGCTCACCACAGGAAAAGCTGCTCAGACTTGCTCTAAGCCTGCAGTTAAATGGAAGAAGACAGACAACTTCCAGGGCCTGACCCAATATTCACCAGTTTCTCATGGAGACTTGGCAAAGACAGCATTAGCCTGTCCGTCAGGCCCCTTGGCGTTCCCGGTCCAGCACACCCACCTCTAAGGGCTGTTTCCAAACCAGGAGCAATATGTCTTATTTAAAACCTGCTGGTTTGTGAACTTATCTCCAAATACTCCCACGGGAAAACAGTGAAGTATCAAAACTCAATTTCTAGAATTATTGACATACTGAGTTACCTGCGAAGGAAAACAAACACATCTCTCTAACCATGGAAACAAAAGATCGGTATTGCTTCTGTGAACACTAATAAGGCTGTTTATTTACCAGTAGTAATTCAAGTTTTACAACATTTTATTTTTTAGAACTTATTAATGACAGCAAAAAAATAATAGGGGGAGGATGCAAGGACAATGAAGAGCAGAAGAGATTTTCACTTTGGTAGAGCACCGAGGAAGTACCAGAGCCTCTGACTGTTACATCAATAATATCCCTATTTGTTAGCAGTGAGACGGATGCTAAAAAGAGACTTAACAGAGAATGGAACTAAGATAGAGTGCTGTATGTAAAATAATCTTCACCGATCCCAAAATTATGTCATCTTTACGTGTCCTCAACATTTTTATTATTATGGTTAAAATGTCAGTATCCAAAGAGTATCTGATAATTCCTTGCAGAGAAATACCTAGGAAGAAATCAGTGAGTCAGGCAGTCATGTTTTCGGTTTTACGGTGGTGCTAAAGACAAAATTCATTATAAGAGGGAGTATAAAATCTACACTTCAAAGTTTTGTAAATATCAGGGAATTTTACTGGTAAAACAGGTAAGAAAAATAACTATGCATTTCACCAGCTAAGCCCCACTAAAGTTAAAATTGCTGGGAGGTTAAATATTTACATATTTCTGCTGCCTTCCAACATTTTTACTGGTGGATCAATCAAGTGTTTCTCAGTGATCTAATTCTGTCCCTGCTTTGGAGCATGCTCGAGTAAATGGATTTTTTTTTTTTTTGGTCATCCATGTGCTAAATTTGAACAAATATCTACAACTTCTGAGACTTTCCACAGAAAGCAGAAAAGATATCCCAACAAGATGGTGAGCCAAATTTTAAACAAGCTTAAAATACAGGGCTTCTCTATATGGTCAAAATAATATATTTTTGCTTAATTGCTTGATAGATACTGAGGAAAAATTTTGCTGAACTTCTGACTCGAAAAAGTCAGACTGCAGGATTTAGCCAGCAAAGGAAACTCCTACCTAATCAAGTAAAATTTCAACCAACACCTGACATTATAGCTAACTAAAATCTGCCTCTTATAATGGAAATGACAGACATCAGTAATTCTAGGTCACCACTAGTTCTGTCTACAACTGAGTAATTTTATTTTCATCCACAGAAATGAATGGAGTTTAGGGGGAAAAAACCCTTTTACCTATTAAATCCAAAATACAGGCTTCACTACTGCTCTGCTTTGGGCCAGCCAAGCAGCAACAGAATTCCCACCCCACTTGTTTGCTGTGGTTACACAGCCCTGTGTTATTTCCACTATCTCACACACGGAGCCAGAAGAACTTGGAAGATGAAAATACTTTTGCTTTCAAATATTTTCCTTTTAAAAGCAGAAAGCTAAGTGTAGTTCTATTAATGCATTATTACTTTGGAAGCACTGCTGAAGTCAGGAAATTCCAAGTCAACGCTATATTATATTCATTGTGCAGATGTACCACTTTCTATTCCTCTTTTCCTTGTTAAATATAACCTGTTGTGGCGTATTTTTTATTACGGAATGTGCAGTGGGACAGTTTCTGCAGTAATGCTGGAATCTCCACCCAGGGGAGATTAGTTACATCTGAAAGTGGACAGACAAAAACAAAGAGTAAGAAATGGCTGAAAGCAAAGCACTGTGCGCCAGAAAATGGAGCTCATAATCCATAGGACTTTCACTTCGAGACATTCAAGACACTGCTCATTTTCAGATAATTATCCGGGGTGTCTCCCTAATGTCCCACTAACCAGTAGCTTTGTTATTTTTTTATAATGCTCTGTATCAAAAATTTGTCCTCAAAAATCTCGGGATGATTACTAATTCAAATACGTGGTATTCTCTTGTTCTTTATCTATGCTTCACTATTTTGGAGCAGTTCATTCTAAACCACTTATATAATTATATAATACAAATATAATTAAAATGAGAGACAAAAAATCCCCTCCAAAACCAAAAAAACCCCAAACAAACCCCAAGAGTTCTCAAGCGACTTACACGGATTTACAGCCCCACCTGCTCTTCCCGGAGAAAGGTCGTCCTCTTGCCTCAAGGCTCTGCCTAATTGAGGATCCTTAATTACCAGCTCATGCTACAGGACGTCTTCCAACCTGACCTGGCTGCCTCGCTCTGCTAATAGGGCGCTAATGGAGCTTTCCCCGGGGGGATGCAGAGGGCTGTCCCGGGGCTCGGGAAGCCGGGGAGCAGCGCCGGGCAGGGGCACCCATCCCCACGGGGCCCGAGCCCCTCCTGAGGCTGTTGGCTGCCAAATGCACATCAGGAGAGTTTCCAGAAACCTCTGGCTTATGGCTCCGCTAACCAGGCAGAATTAAATACTAGAAGGCAATTGTGTTGCTTGCCGTTTCATGTCTCGTTTTAAGCAGCACTTTGACAACAAAGCTCTTTCGCTGGACTTTCTCCCCAAAGCTCGGTTTTACTTCTCCTCTTGTCGATTCTCTCTGCCTTTGCAAGAGCAGCTTTTCCAGTCGTGTGCCAGTGACACCCACTTCCACCCATCCCTCTGCACAGCTGACTCCTGACAAATTTGCCTACCATTCAGTTGTGGGCAATGGATCTATTTCAGCTGTGTCACTCCAAGAAAGGACCACAACTGCTTTTTAGTTTTTACTTCCTTGAAGGGCAACTACAGGCTAATTACCCTCAACAAATTGCATTGAAACACTCTTGTAATGATATAAATTGTTACAAAATACTAAATACACACACATACAAAAATTTGGATGCCATGTACATCAATTCAAGTAAGAAGAAATGGAGACCAAGCACCCGCATCTGTGTTTAGAAAAGATAGGACACTGATGCTGGCAAATCTTATAGTAATGCCCACTACAGACAGTTCTGTAGGTACTTGGTACTGACTAATTGATCACCCCAAAAATCCTTCTTCAGTAGAGTCCTGTGGATTAAATCAGTGGGATTGATGCTGGGTAGAATCTGCAACTGCAGTTCTTGGGTTCCATGAGTAATGGGGTCCTCCTTGTATTTTCCTTGGATACTCAAAAGAAGAGGCTATGAAAGGACTCCAGCGCTTCTCTTTCTTTCCTTCTATAACTTCCTAAGATCCTCAGCTGTAATTAGGACTCCCAAGAGAGAATACGTATTCACTTAATGCTGACTTGACTCAGCAGAATGGGGTGAGGCATCATCCCAAAATCTCCCTCTGTTCATCTCAAAGAGCCCTGATTTCCAGGGAATAGCTTCCTCTGTCTCTCTAAGTGCCTTCTGTAGATTCCCACTCTGGGAACAGTTGGATAAGCAGTGCTGCCAGGTGAGGAGGGAACGTGCTCCCAGTGATGGATGCATTGCCAGCAAGCAGAGCACTCACCACTGGTCAGATGGCCTCTGTTTAGGAAACGTGGTTAGAACTTGACAGAGCAGCACCAAAAAATTCATAATGGAAAATGAAAACAAGGTAATTACCTTTAGCCTTGTGGAATATGATCTAATTCCTAATGGGAGAGGCACAGAGAAAAACCTGACACTCTGCTCAATGTATATCTTAACCCCTAAATCGTCCTAACATAGAGTCAACGTATATTAATCTTTGTGTGTTTTATTATTATAATTATATTTAACTGTGTCATTATTAAATCACTGCTCCTTATTATTTCCTGCATAACCCTAAGCTAATTTCTTAAACTCTTTGACTCTCTTTAGACAGGAAAGTTATACTCACTTAGCATCTAGCAGAGGAATTTAGCTTTTATCTGCTACTGCTTTGCATCTTGCTTCAATATGTTTTGATTAAATATGGCAAGCTAAAATATTCTTCCTAATACTGAAGGATGTTTTTCTTATAAAAGGATCCCAGATGGTCAAATAACAGAAGACAGGTCTGTTCACTGAAATTAATAGTAACTTAAAAATTGGAGATTACTAGTCCCTAACAACAAATAGCATCTTCTAAAGGGAAAGATAGAAAAATTACTGCTACATACTCATCCTCAAATTTACATTCTCAGGCTAGGGATAAATGTCCTGATATTAATTGATGCCTACATTTTCTTTTTGAGATAATATCTTTAACTAGGAGGTAGAAGGGCTCTACAAAGCCTGCTGATGGATTGTGGTCCAAAGAGCACTGCATCTTCTTGAGGAAGCAGGAGTCTTCCCATGACTTCAGGAAGTAATGGATCGCTGTAATGAAACAGCATGCTCACCTTTCATACACGATCTAGGAGAATACAGGGAGAGCCATATGGCATGTCCTAAAATTAGATATCACTTAACATAGTACCTAATTGCAAGGCCACAGAGCCTACATCTGTTGGAACTGGGTGTAGCATGAAATGTCAAATGCAGATTTAGATCCAAGTAGGACTGCAAAAGGGAAGTGTTTTTGACATTCTTTTAATTGAGGAAGAAAAGAGTTTTCTGATGAATTTGTTAAGATTCTGAGGGGGAGGAGCAAAAGGTTTGGAGAAACCTGAATCTTTTCCCATCAGGAAAGTGGAATAAAAAGTATTTGGAACTTTCCTGCTATCCACTCCCCCATGCTATTCCCCAACAGAGATGGGTCCCCTTAGCTGGTAGTTAACAGTACAGTAGAAGTTGTTGGAACAAGAAAAGACCAGATGAATCCTCAAACACCTCTTGGTTAAGGAATTTCCCATTTTGGCTAGTTTCTCAAAGCATTTGGGAAGACTACTCTGATGAATGAAATGCGTCTGACATGATGTATGACCTTCCATATATTGCATAAGTCAAAATCACACATAAGCATCTGCCCAGGACTGCCTTCCATGGAAATTCCAAGATCGTCTTCAGAGTGGGGTTTGCATAACCTGCATGATTAGGACTTGGAAACTATTTTGAACAAGGAGGAAAGATACATTAACACATTGCCAAGCGACACACCTTCTCAAGCTGCAGGGAGAGATGGGGTAATGTAGCTAACATATTACAACATAAAATGAAAACTCTGTGACTGTAAAAAGAAGCATTAATATTTCCATTCCGTAATGTTGCCATCCACGCTGGATATAGCTGGAGCAGCTGAAAAGAACATTGATCCTACAACTGGAAACAGTAGCCTCTTCAGCCACTTCACATAAATGGGAGAAAGACTGGGTCTGCAGCTGCTGGTCCAGTGGAGCCTTTTTAATTTGGCCGACCGCTGTTTTCAGTTTGCTAATACATGGGGATTTGAACAGCAGCCTTGGCTGCGGTGGGAGTAATCTGGGAAGAGATGGGGCAGCCAGATGCGGGTATAACCAAGGGATCATGAATCTAGGCCAAGCCCACGACTTTGTGACCTTCCTAATCTTTAAAAATAGCTTTATGCATGAGTGTGTATATATAAACAAACTGTAGTAACAGACACACACCTTAAATGTTATCTAAAATTGTTCCGCATATTTTTTAATATTCTGAAAGGTAAGAAAAGCTAATGAAGAAAGGCACCCTGAGCTCTGGTGTAGTAGGACATGAGAGACAGCATTGTGTAGCAAGCAAGTAAAAGAACACACAGATGAATTTACATGAAATATTTCCATTTCATTTTAGCCATGGGCTTTGCTCTGGTACATTTGGTGATTCCTGGCTGGCTGGGTACTGTGTCTATATTTTCTTTCATGTATGAAGTACGGTCTGTTCGCTAAGTTTGGCATTTCAGACTAGGTAGTCACAGCAATGGACAGGTCTGTCTGTTTGCTTTTTTTTTCTCTGATCTTGCCCAAGTCAACAGAAAGGGTTATCCATCACTATTCCACAGGAAAAACAGGCTGGGAAAAAGGCACCAAAACAGTTTGCTTAGGATTCATACCAGTATGCATCAGTTTAAGGAGAATGGAGACCCAAGCTATGCATATGTCCTTAAAATGCAGTTACAGAGGCTGTAAAACGAATGTAGTGTATCACTGTTCAATAGAAAATGTGACTGTGATTTGAATCAGATTAAGACTAGGCTGTAGTTAGAATGTCTTGAAATAGAGCCTGAAAAATAGTTGCCCATAAGCTACCTGTCAAAGGGGAAATTAACAGGAGTTGCAAACATAATTTTTCAGACCTTCTGGAACAAACATTTAAGCAAGAAACAATGTTAAGATAAAAACATTACAGAACATATAAACGCTATTTAGGAGCAGAGCAGTATTTATGAAGCAATCAGCAACTAAAGATAAAGCAGCCTAAGGTGAAGAATGCAGGGTAGGTACAGTCCTGGATTCATGGTGAAGAACACTATTGAAGTGAGGAGCTTTTCCATTTCACAAATTAATGTAACACCAAAATTTAGCAATGAATCCCATGAAGCTCTTGACATTATTTAGAATAAATGGCATGGCACCAAAGTACTATTATTAATAACAATTAAGCAAATTTCTTCTGTCCTTCTATGAAAGATGCTGCAATGAGGAATCCAAATACATCTGGCTGCAGAAACAAATTTTGAACTTTAGAATTGCACATCTCTGCAGAATAAGGCCTCCACAGTTATCCTCTCTATATTAAGACTGCCCAGATGTTTTATAAATATTTGTCTGGATTTCAAGTATTTGTGGGGAAAAAAAGCAATTTTTTTTCATGCCATAACAAATGCTTTTGTTTCCTTTGGTGTTGTGTGATATAAGGTACATTATATGAAAATCCACAGAAGATGACCTTGTCATGGAACAGTGTCTAAATACATTTGGCAAAACAGACATCAGTTGCAGGTGAGACAACAAATTCTAGGACTTTTCGCCCCACAAAACTGGGAGTGAAAATTAGAGCAGAGGAATGAAGTAATCTCCAAAACCCCAAACACCTCATGACAGGAAAATATACCTCAAGGATTGGACTGATGTCAGGAGTAAGAGATGGGTTGGAATTCATGTCACTTTACTTACGTGCCTGTGAGATGTACCAGGCTCTACAGACTAGATCCCCACTAACTACAAAGGCAGTTGGAGGGAATGGCCCAGAAGTAAAATTACGTGAGGTAGCTGAGTCCCACACACGGTCACCTACCATGGTTACTGAACGGGAATTACTCATCACCTGCAAAAACTCAACTGCTCCACTGAAGGCCTACCAACAGCTACTGAAATAGGTAGTGAATCTTTTAAAAAAAATGAAATTACCTAAACCAAATCAAATTTTAATTTTATTACTTCAGACAGCTTTTTTGTATTTGCGAAACAGTGGTCAATCAAGATCCTGGAGACACATACAAAGCTCTGAATTACTATTTTCAGCTTCTACCTAATGCCAGTTACTCAGGATTTTTCAGTTAAATTCTCTGGGCATGTGAAGATCTGCTTCTGGTATTCCCTAATCTACCTAATTCTTCACTCTACCTAACCGCCTGCAGACCTTTAAACTTGTTTTTTCTCTACCTGACTGCTCTTCAGCAACCGATTTGGGCCATTCAGAACAAGTCCAGCATGCACGAAACATTGGGTATGATCAATCTTTAATATGAAATTCCAGTAGTCACCGAGTTCCTCCAGGATATTAAAAACCAAGGTTCAATTATATATTCTTCTAATAAAAATCTGAACCATTGTCACTCAGCAATGATGGAAATTCAACTTCCTAAAGAAAATTCAGATGGTCTTCATCTTTACCGATGAATGTTTTTGGTTTTAAAATACTTAAAATAATCATGGAACTAGACAAAGATTATAACCTAACGTCCATAACATTTATCTAAGTGGTGTAGAGAGTGTTTTAAAGTCCTTCTCTTAGGACGACACAGGAGGTCTTGTCCTTTTTACAGTATTTAGTCATCAATAAGAGAAAATGAAAGTTCTTCATAATATCTAAAGCCCGGGGATTTAAGATACCACCCACCATAGATATCTCTGTTTAAATCTCCCCAGTAAGAACAGGGAACCTAATAAAGTGAATTTTCAAACAATTTAGTTCATAGAAACCTGGGGACCACCTGCTTAGCTTTAACAATTGCTCTAATGCAGGTTTTTAATAGTTGGGGAAAAAAAGACATTTTCTAGATGGTCCCACATAAAATCTTTTTAGACTTTTATTTCCACAAGGGGAAACAGAAAACTTTATTATTTGGATGGATCCAAACTAGGCTTTCCTTTTTGATATTGCAACCCAAAAATCTTGATATGCATAGCCTTATGTGAGAACCACAATCCCTTTCCAATTCTGTATCAACACATGATCATTCTTGCACTGAACTGCTGTTCCCTGCTCCAATAAACTCAACTCGGATATAATTACACTAGAATTTTACACAGCTCTGTAGTTCCAACAAGTTTGGTCTATGCATCTGAGTTTCAAACATATTGCTTTTTAACACCATATGTTTGTAACTACCAGACAGACCTTGCCAGCCCTGAGAACAAGACCAACTATGCTGAGTGCATCAAAGCTTCACTTCAAATTCCAGAAACTAACCATTAAAATATCTGTGTTTCTCCTTATGGCATTGGCTGATGATTTGTTGAGATGCCTTAAGCAAAATGAGACTTTCAACTGTATTTATTTGTTTGTTTTGGTAGACTCTCATACATTTTTTTCTGGTTTTCTTTATGTTAATTCTGTACATTCAGAAGAAACACTGCAAGCTCCAGAACAACAGCTTTCCTTTTATGTATTAACAAACATTCCCTGGAGAAGCATTATGCACTTAAAGTGAGAAAAAAACAAGACAAACAAGAGATAACAAGTGAGTAACGCCTAACATTAGAACGTGTTTCAACTACTAAAACCCCCAAATATAAATGAGAAGAATATGCAATGAAATAATTAAGAAATCAATTTTAAGCTGGGATTTAAAGAGCTGTGTGAACCAGCTGTACAGACATCATAACAAAGGGAATAACCCCAAACGAGAGCCAAATGAGCAATTGCACAAAACTGTGAGACAGCAGACAGCAAGAGGGCTGGGGAGCAGAACTAAACCAGAAATAGAGTGGAAGTTACAGAAGCAAAAAGCCCATGAACCATATGTGAAAATACTCGCAACGCATTAGTGTTTAATTAGTATAAAGGATAAGAACACTTAGCAGAGTCATCATAAACAAAGATGAATGGGAAACGTGCTACTAATAAAAGCAGGCAATCTAACCGCACTAAAAGTGTAATTTGATCAGCCACAAGTTCAGATGTAATTTAGAACAAAAAATAGTATTTTGAAACAGCATTTTGCTGCTGCATCTAGTGGTAGAAAATAAAGAATCAAAGTAGACATTCTCATCTGAAATTCCAGGTATTTTGAAAACAAACAAAAAAACCCCACAACTGTTCACTATCCACCACTTATACCCAAATTTGCATTACAATTCCATTTTGAATACACAAGATTTGCCTTATGGATGAAGAATGTGAAATGACCTTTTCAAGTTTTTTCTCAAATCATTTTTTGCTTGTGTGAAGGTTCTGAAACAGAGATCACACTGCAAGTTAAAATTAGTATAAGAATGGAACAGTAGGTCCTTGTTATGTTCTAGTACATTCATTTTTTACAGCATACTAACCTGACATAGGTATCAGCACAGGTTAATTGCTTTCAAGAGAAAAACAATATGCAACAAGCAGGGCAAAAGGAGAACAACAGAAACAAAATGGGTTTGAAGGCCTTTGTGACCTTCACAAACACGTTTTCTTAACAAGGAAGATGTTAGAAAAGTCCATTGCATATATGCAAGTCATTATAGTTATCTATTGCTATGTACCTATTGATGATTTATGACAGAGTTACACCCTCACGCTTACATCTTTCAAGCAGGTACAATCTCCTTAAGTTGTGCAAAGACATGACAATTTACAAGACCTCATAAGCTTCAAGCTTTAAATGAAGAAGTAAATTCATGGTAAAGTACGGAAACAGAAAACAAAATTATGAGATGAGGAAAGTGTAAAAAAAGGTAATTTTCCGTGATAAATATTTACAAAGTCTGCTCTAAATGAACATGAAAATTTCAAGCAGCTTTACCCTTTTTTGAGACTATACAACATCCCAGGGTACACCTTCAAAACTTATTAGATTCATTTGGAAGCATAAACAGAAATTGGAAGACCATCTGAAAGGGCACTACACCTCTATGTTGTTACCTCTAAAATCAACATTTTATTCAAGATCAGTTCCCCAGCTGCAGCAAACTATGTATTTCTGTGTCACTGATCTCCTAACAAATCTTTCAACTACAATTCCTGTAGAGGCATAAAAGTGCATTTAACAAAAATCTAAAAGAAAAAATCATCACCTGAAAAATAAATTTTAGGAACTGACATTCCAAGAAATACATGGAATTGAAAATAAATTTCACTTATGGAAATCAGAAAAAAAAAAAGAAAAAAGCATCTCCACAAATCAGGAATGAAACAAGAAACAATACACAAGAAACAATACTGAGTCATTTTCCACCGTAATTCTAAATTCATTAAACTAAATGAACACCCTTAAATCTAGAATACTCAAGACAGGATGTGAAACTTCATTTCATAAGCATCAACAAGGAGCAGGAATACAAACAGAGGACTGATTGCTTTTATTTAATGATACATACTTAAGAGAACATAAATCATAACATAACATACAGGAGCATTTTTAAAATAGGAAAAAGTGTCTGTAAGAATCATTACCTAGTTTTTGAGCATCCATACAACAGTGTGACTATGGAAGTATTTTACTCCTGTCTTCAGACAATGGAAACAAATTTCAAAAAAGGTGAAGTAGGGCAGCTGTGCAATCTCATGTTTTAACTACAATACGCCTATTTAGGTTACCTAAATTCCCATACAAATTATGTTACTAGAAATTGTTGTGGATGACCACTGTCTTAGAATTCCTCCTTTAAAGAGGTATCTTCTCAAGACCGCCACATTTAGGAGGACGCAGAAATATACCTATTTGCTGAGATTTTGCAAATGAATGCATTAATTAATTCCTGCATCATTCACCGAAAAGTCAGATTGAAAGCTGTGCACCATAAAGAAAACCTGGATTTTCCATTCTTGCAGCACAAACCAGTTGAAATTACATATTCAACATGTTCATGTACTGCAGAACATGACAAAGATAGCAGGAATTTTAACTAGTTGCTTTTCATCCAGGATTAGAAGAACGTATAAGGTAAAAAATATTTTATGGTGGCTGCATCCTTAATTTAGGACAGTAAACAATGGGAACTTCATATACAAAGATGTGAAGCACCCAGCTGCTTGAATTAAATATATTAAAGTTTAAAAATCAAATCCCAAAAACCCACCCTGTTTACATATCTATTTACAAGTCGTGAATGAGACACTTTTCACAATGAATAGCGATTGGGGTCATCAAAAACTTGATGCAAAACATTATACTCTGATTTTTTTAGTTTCTAGACCTCCTTGGTCTCAAAGATAACATATAAGAAGGTTGCTTTGGTTTTCTCTTTTCATTTATCCAAATTGTAGCAGTGTACAGCTACTGATGTTCCTGCCAGTTTCAGTTCTGCCCTTCACAAACTAATGGGCAGCAGGAGTTGTCACCAGTTTCTCCCAGCTGCTTGGAAATTTCAAGAGACTCAAGTTCAAAAAGACACTAAGGCTGTTGGAAAAAGAGCACAACAAACACCAGGAGACTGTTTCTCTTCTCATTCTGTTAAGAAACAAAAATTGCTCAAAAGGAAGAGACAAGAATTCTTATCCAGAGGTGAAAAGTGACAAAACTCAAGGAAAATAAGCTCTTCAAAGTTGCTTGAAGAAGGCCTCAAACTTTGTGTGGGCATGCAGAATATTCTTAAAAATCTACAAATATGCCTACAGATATTATTTATTATTTGCAACTGCCTTCTAAAAACATGACTAAACTTCAGAAACTAACAACTTAGCATGAAAACCTGTATATCATATTTTGGTTCATCCTCAAATTCATCCACAAAATGATAAAAAGCATCCAACAATTCCAAAACACCTTAAGCACTCATTTGCAAGCAGTTTCAGAGCCACAGGTTATCTTCTGCACAGAAACTTGACAAGCAAGGGTGTTGAACTAAAAACAAAATCCTGCCTTAAACTTTGTGATTGGCTCACTCAAAATTTGAGCTGATGAGTTTCACTTTTATCTTGTAGTTGGTTCCACGTTGCAGCTCTTAGCCATCCTCGTATTTGGGGTTCAGTACTCTCAGCTGACGCCAAATCCAATGCTTTTGAATGACTCCTGTTAGTCCATCAAGCACCTGGTACTGTTTGATTTGCTACCCTTCTTTAGCCACTCTTTAGCCTTTAAAATGTTGAGGTCAGCAGCTAACCACCGCTGAGTAAAGATACATATGTAAAAACAATGCACCTACGCTTACTAATTTTTGAGAGCTATCAGACAAATGATTGATACCCGCAACCACTGTTTCCATGTGAGTATCCAAACCCAAGACTCTTGTACATTTTTGAGGGTACAATTAATTAGGAAAATATCCCTTTGGATCTTTACCTAATTCTGCATCCATTTTAGCCCAATACTTCTTTTCTAAGCACTTCTGATTGTCCAGACTTCTGTGGGACCTTCCGATACAAGGTATGCCCATAAACTGGCAGTGTTCAATAGTTCATTTCATAGAGACACGTTATGCTGCTTCCATGAAATGAGGTGACTTGTTACAGAATGTGAATATACAGCATGTAGAATATGACAATGTAGAACAGCTGAAGGCCTCAAGTTCTGTAGTGTATCAATTTCTTACTGAAAGTATCCCATTAAGTGAAGTGCTTTCACTGGAATTTAATTTGTGTAGATAAAAGAATTCCCCAGAAGTACAGAACTATAAATTCTACACAATCATGCCAAGAGAAGGAAAAAAAAAAAAAAAAGAGAAAAAAGGAAACCTAGAAACAAACTTACTAAATTATTTTATTGCCTGAAGTGAAAAGCAAGAGTAAATAAATACTTAATTTTTAATACATTAAATAAGTTTATTAAGCACAACAGAGGTTGCTTATAAATCATCCGTGAAAAATTGCTCTCTTCTTTTTATTTTTTAGGGCTCAGAATTTTATACCTCTCCTCCTCTTCGTGATACAGGGAAGTATGACTAAGGAAAGCCCAAGTGCGGCAGATTTCACGTACGGTGGGAACGGCGTCAGTGTGGTCCAGCTGTTTGCCTCTCGCTCAGCCCTCTAACAGCAGCCGCCGGTCCCGGGGAGCCCCGGCCGCGCCCGCAGCGCTGCGCGCCCCGCCAGGTGCGGGCACCGCGGGCCGGGAGCGCGGCCCCGCGCCGGGACAGCCCCGCGGGGCGGGGGAGCCGGGCCGCACCTGGGGGCGGCTGCCGGGGGCCGCACCTGGCAGCGGGGCGGGCGCGGGGCCGGCCCCTCAGCGCGGCGCTGCGGGACTGCCCCGCGGGGAGCCCCAGGCGCCGCCCCGGGGGCCGGCGACCACTGACACCCCCCCCCCCCCAACGGCTCCGGCCCCGCCCCGCGGGGATCCCCCCGCGCTGCCGCCGGCGCGGGGGTCGGGGGGCCGGAGCCCCCTCGGGCGCTGCCGCCGCTCCCGGTACCTGCGGGCGCAACTTTTCCCCCGCCGCCGTTCAAACGCGCTGCCGTAAAGCGCTCGTCTCCCGTGGCAACAAGGTTCCGGGCGAGCACTAGGTGTAGGAAGGTGATGTAAAAGTAAAACCACCCAGTGTC
Source organism: Lycocorax pyrrhopterus obiensis (assembly GCA_014706295.1). Classification (NCBI taxonomy): domain Eukaryota; kingdom Metazoa; phylum Chordata; class Aves; order Passeriformes; family Paradisaeidae; genus Lycocorax; species Lycocorax pyrrhopterus. Next base: position 14,986,999 of record JACSVZ010000002.1, on the reverse strand, counting down.
GTAAACCAGGTCCGGGGGGGAGGGGAGGGAGGGAGGGGGGCGGGCGGGGGAGGAGGTGACTGGAGCATTTAGACACCAGCGAGCGGATCATGGCGGATGGCCCCAGGTGTAAGCGCAGGAAGCAGCCGAACCCGCGCCGCAACAACGGTCAGTCACCCGCGGGGCAGCGCCGCGGCCGCGCTGGAGCGGTGGCGGGGCCGGGGCGGGGGCCGGGCACAGCCGTCCCGAGCGCGCAGGGGGGAGGTCGGGCAGGCGCCAAAGTAATTCCCCCGCCGCGGCTCGCCGGGAGCGCGGCTCCCTCCGCACCGTTATATCCGCTACCTGGAGCCTCCCTCGCCGCCGCCTCCCTCCTCCGCCTAGCGGTGCTTCCGCACTCCGCCGCTGTCCGGGACCGTTACACGCTGCTTCCCCCGCACGCCCCGCGACCGCCCCGCCGCCGGCAGCGGGGTCGGGGGCCCCCGGCCGCGCCGCCGCCCTCCGGCCCAGGCGGGGACGCCGAGCCTCGCGGGGAGCGCCGGGGGAGCGGCCGCCGCCCGCCCGGCCGCGGCAGCCCCAACTCCGAAACTTGTTACCTGCGCGCTACCCCGGGCGGAGCGGGGCCTCCCCCCGGCCCCGCGGGCGGGATCACCCCGCCGCCCGCCGGGAGCGCCTCTGCCGCCCGCCGGAGTTTCCCCCCCGCTCGCCCGTCAGCGGGCCGGCTCCTCGCCCCCGGCCGGCGCTCGCCTTTTGGGGGGTGACGGTGGGGGACGCCGGCCGTCCCCGAGGGGGCACACCCGGGAGCACACGCGGGGGAGGCACCGCCGGCGCAGCGGGCAGCGATTCGCGCGGGGGCGGCGCGGCCGCCCCGGGCCGGCGCCCCCGCTCCGCGCCCGCCCGCCCGCTCCGCGCCTCCCCGCCCCGCCGAGAGTTGGTGCCCGGCGGCGCCCCGCGGCCGCGCTGCCGGGCCGGTGGGGAAGGGAGGGCTGCGCCCGGGCGGCGGGGGCGGGCGGCGAAGTTTCTTCCCTTCCCTCTGGCTTCGGAGGTACCTGTTTGTATAATAATGGGTGGTAACGGTTTGGCCGGGGGCCCCCGCTCCGCTCTCCGTGCGTGTGTGACCAGCTGCTGCAGTCTATATAAGGAATTACATTTACATTTCAGACTTAAGGGCTGCTGTGGGGTGGTGTTTTTTTTCCCTTTGGTACGTGTGTTACTTTAAGATGCAATGGGAAGGTACACGGCGGGGGGAATAAACGCTCGTAACACCCACTCTCTACTTATTTTCTGGAAAATGGAGAAGTAGTTCGGTCCTCGTAGCACGACTCTTCGCAGGAGGATGTAGAGCAGGCGATTTTGTAACCCTCCTTGGCAATTTTAGGTTTTATGTGGCATTTCCTGTGCAGGGTCACAGATAGGAAGGCTTTGCCTGCGATCTGAGATGTTTTCATATGCAGTGAACGGTCTCCGAAATAGATCGGAGTCACGATCGGTGCTTCACCTCTCTAATCCTGACTGTTCGGGGCGTAACGTGGTGATAAATGACGGCCTTTCCAGGGGCTAACGGGTTGGTTTGGTTGCGTTGAACTTAAAAGGGTTTTCTTATTTTTGCTGTGTGCGTTTTCTAGCAAGTGTTCTTGTTTGCACGCTCATGTTATTAATTCCTTGTCCTCGTGTAAATATTTATATTTAGCTCATGATTTGGCTATGCTAAAGGTAAGTTTGGAAAGTGCTTTTCTCTTTACCTTATTAAAAATGTGGATGATCAGAGAAAGGGGCTTTTCTTGTTGCTGACGACATGTGTGTGACATGTGAGTCTGAACCACCCAGCGTCTGTGCAGGAGCTGTAAACATGTTTACCTGAACAGGAAAGAAAATGGATTTTTCTCTTAAAGATCCAGTGATATGAATACCATACTCTTAAAGCATATCAACAGATGACTCGAGAGAGAAATTTTCTGAAAACCTGGCTTTTGAAATCGACGGGAAAAAAAGATCCCTGATTGCTGCAGCAAATGGCAACTTGTGCAGGTAGAAAAAAAAGATGGTGTTTAGTTTTCTCCTGCATGCATGTCAGCCCCCTCCTGTCTGCTGCTTTCATTCTCAAGGGAGGGATTTATTTACCACGCTTGCTGTCAGTGTTTTTCCTTTGTGCTTAATATTAGAAAACCAGATTTAAGGCTGTTTAGCACGAAACGTTTTGTCTGCAGTGTGTATCACTCGCAGAAAACAAAAGGTGTATAAGATGCGGTATCATTCCAGGTATCTTTTATCTTCATCACTTTTGGATCTCATTGCTGCACCCACTTTGTTGTAAAAAGCGTCTGAGTCTTTATCAACTAGTTCTGCAATGTAGAGTGTAGTGTGTCTTGGTTTAGGCTGCTTTTGGTTCCTTTTATTGAGGAATTAAAACCAACTTAAGTCATTGTGCATTGAAGCATCAGGATCGGTTAGATAATAGAATCTGGATAATAGAGATTTCTCAGCGGTGGGTTTATGTTTGACTTGCAAATATTTACTAAAGAAAATGTATAGAAAAAATGTTAACCCTTTAACATTTAAAATTATAAAGTAAGGATGAGGCTTTTTTTTCCTAAGTCTCTAAATGCACTTGGTTCTTACAGGTATCTTCTATTAATGAGGAATGAGCATAGGGGAACTGCACCAGAGACTGTCTTGTCCGTAGTATAAAAAATAAAGCCATAAATTTTATGCTGTTTCCTCTCCAGTTTCCCACAGAATAGGAGATTATTACAGAGAGATTGCACTAGACATCCAGTATGCCAGTTAATAATACTGGACCGTGGCATCCAGTTATACTGTAAACTTCTGTTTATCTCTTGTTAAACTTAACACAGCTATTCTTGTACTGTAAACTTTTGTTTTGTTTTTTACTTTCTTCCTCCCGCTTTCTCTCTGTGTTTGGGAGCCATCCTGGTGCATTAACTCTAGCTGGAAAGACAGTCTTATCTTCTTAACTCTAGAGCTGGTTCCTTTTCTGCCTTGTTTATTGGTCCCTACAGGATATCAGCAAAGAGCCGATTGGTGCTGCCATTAAAGCCTCCACTTACAAGGAAATCTGGCACTTCCTACCTGAAGAAAACTACCCTGTGTCATTGTCCTTAGTTCTAGCCAATACACAAAAACATCTGCTACAGCAGAAGAATTAGTATTGAGATCATGTGATAAAGCACAAACAGCGCTGGTTGGGAGTCTCTCATCCTATCTACTTCTTCCCCTTCTCCCCCTCTTTTGATAGAAAAATGAAGAGGAGGAAAAAGAGACATGGTTTGGGTATTTTTTGCCAGTCATCTGCATAGCCTCACTCTTGTGAGACTCCTGTGTAGACTTCAAATGCAAAGGTTTTCTTATTCAGAATTGGTTTGCAGTCAGGATTAGTCGCTTTCTTAGCTTCCCTCATGTACCTTATAGGATTGTCTTAGTTCTTATAAAACAGCAAAACTACAAGTGACACATCTTGTTCTTCAGCAATGCTGTGAGAAAAGTAAAACAAACAAAATATTTAAAACTTTCCTTACTAGAGTGTTAAAAACATACCAACCTTAAATATAGATGTTCTGAAAATAATGTAAGTATGCTTCAGGTTTTCAGATGCATATTTAATGGTAAAAGGAAGAATGTATGAATCTGAGTAAATTCTGCATGCTGTCAGGTACATGTGAGGAGAGGGTATAAGCCAGCCTTCATTTATTTATTTATTTACTTTACCCCTTGATCACAGTGAGCTCATTACTAAAAGGTTATATAGATTGACTTGTTAGAGTGCTGTTTCAGTTGCTTTAAGGTTGATTCTCCTCTCTTTTTATTTCTATTAGATAACAATTTCATATAAAATTTTGCTACCAAGCTAAGAAGTGTAAGAAGACTGTAGGTCCCTCTGAATAAGGCAAAAGCATGGCCTATTTCTTTTAGGTCCAAGGTGTTAACTACTGGCAGGATGTCAGGTGTTAGTGACATTTGGGATACAACATTCCTTGTTGTGTTTGTCTTCTCTTGTCCCCTTGCCTTTCTTTTTCACTAGGTATCATGTTTTTGCTCTAGTGTTAATTTAAATTTGCAATTTGGGATTTGTGGAATGTATCCTGAGTTAAAATTCCAGGCACAGTGAACAGATCTACATGGACAACTGAATTAACTGTTTGAGACCAGGGAAACCTCCTCTCTTATAAACAAGTAATACTTCTGTTTTAATGTTAACTACTGAAATATAATGAGTTTTCTTGAAAAGGTCACTGTCTCTTCATTCTTCTGTTGGCAATCAGTGCTTGTTATTTTAACAGTTGTGAAGCAGGGTGTCTTAAGGTAATTAACTACCTGAGGCAGTTGGTTTTTTTTAAGGTGATTTGTTTCCTGAAACAGTTTTCCTTGCTTGTAGGGCTCTGTACATGTGCTGAAAGGCTTAAGGAAAAGTAGCAAGAAGATGAGACTTTTGTTCTGACATGGGCTTCCCTATCATAGAAATCATTCAATTTTTTTAGTTAGAAGTCTGCTAGGATTTGACTTCTTTGAATTCAGTCCAGATTTTCTGTTGAATATTTTTAGTTACATCAGATAGACTTGGTGGGGAGAGGTTTCTGTGGACTTTGGGCTTTTTGACAGGTCCTGTTAATCGGCGTTACTGACTTTGGTTGGGCCCTTGCTCTCTGTAAGCAGCTCCTCTGTGGACAGAGCAGGAAGAAGGGGTTCTGCAGCTGTTCCCTGCTTCCTTCCCCACTGAGACTCTGGTTGTGGTATTAACCTGTCGTTTCTTCTTATAGAAGTTTTCCAGTGGTGGGGGGAGAGACTGAAGTACTCTGAAGTCAAAATGTCACTGTAATGCCTTTCTTCATGTGGAAACATCTGTTTTAATAGAGTTTAAAATGCCAACAAGGGATGGCAGACATTTTTAACATATGTGGGACTCTGTATTACTATGGTAAAGAAATAAAATTAACTCTGTGAAACTTGGGTTGTAGGTTTTTTGCTTGTTTGGGTTTTTTATCTGATTTTTCATCAACTGCTTTCTATTGCAGAGAAACTGCTGGAACTACATTATCTGGCCAAATGCATCTTAAGAATCCCTGCTTCTAAATTCAGTCATTATTATTTACCAAAAATATAAGTGTATTGCTCTCAAGTCATTAGCTGCTTGTAGTCACTTCGAAAACATTTGACTAATTGATATTGCAAGCTGATTGGAATAGGTGTGCTTTGTCAACTGTAAACCTGATCTTTAACGGTACATACTGCATCTCTGGAAATCATAAAGATTCTACTCATGATAGGTTTCAAATACCCAAAACTAGAGGTGGAAAACCAAAAATTACTCTGTTTTTATGTAGGCTTTCGTACCATATTACAAAGTAAAGTTCCAGATTAATTTTCAGCTGATTGATGTCAATATTCCTGAATTTTTGGTGGTTGTTACGTACCTTTTTCAAGAGGACTCACATGTAGGATCTTTTCTGTTTTGGGCAAGTAAGCTGAACCCTGTCTTTCATTTGTGGTCTCAGAAACATTGGTGCTTCATTCTGGCAGCTATAATAGGCCTGTTATTTTTGAGAACTAAATTCTCAAGTGACTTATCCAAGGTCACACAGGAAGTCCATAGCAAGACTGGGTCTCAATCCATTTTTAATCCTCAGGACGACTCTTGCACTTGGCTTGATCTAGAGCCTTAAAGGGAAAGAATAGTTTTGTTATTTGGAAGTTACTATTCCTTTCAGCTTAATTGTTTAAGTTCTTTTATATTTATTGTATTGGAATGTTTGTACTTTCAGCAAACAAGTGGCTAGATGCAAAACTCAGTTTTGTCTTTAGCCATTTTTAGATAGCGTTAAGATAGTATTTTCACTGGTCATGTTTCCTGTCTTCATAGTGTATGTAATGATGTGCCAGAGAAGTAGAATGTTGTCTTCTGATGTGTTTTGTATTCCCAAATCTTAAATTCAGTGATGTGAGGGTAGACAAAAGTAAATCACATTAGGAGGGAATTAGTTAAAGACTACACTGTTAACATGAACACCCCTACTGGGATGTGGAGGGTTTTAAGGGGGCTGTTTTCTTGGAGTTTAACATCTGGGCAGAAATGATTTCATCAGATACTGGTTTTGTTGTGACAGTAATGACTAAAGAAGAGTCTCAGCATATTACCAGTGTTTCTAATATTTGAAAATGGTAAGTAAATAAAAATGCGTAAGTCCTCCTTAAAACAAAAATTTCCCAGAAATGTGTGAATAAATGCCAGGCCTGATAAGTCTGCTTGGCTGGGACAAACACATGCAAGTCTAGGTCTTACCACCACAGCTGCTTGTCACAGGTGGGGCTGTGTGGGAAGTGGCTGTGGGTGCAGGTGGGTGCTGCTCCTGCCTGGGCAGTGTGAGGCACGGTGGGTGTGAAGAGTGTTCTGGTATCTTCGTTAGTGAAGATGTGTGGTTAGCTCCAGTCTTGAGATGTTGCAATACATCAGTTTGGGGAGGGATTCTTTCCTGCTGAGGGAAATGCTGTTTGAAGTCTTTAGTAATTAAAAAAAAAAAAAAGAAGTGGACAAACCCCCAAGCAAAGCATAGAGAGCAGAGGGTTGTGTGCTTGGGTGCTGGATGGGTGAGGCAAAGCGTGTATAGGGAAGGAGGGAGAGTGGAGTAGGGAGGGGAGTAGTCTGATTCTCACTGTAGGTCTGATACCTGATTTCTAATGCACCTTGCTGGCCTTCCAGGGAGGAATGTATTTGGTTGCCGCATGAGAAGATCACAGCGGTAAATAGCTTTGACCTCAGCTGGCTGGGTGAGGCCTTGAAATGCTGAAATTGTTGCTGAGTTGTATAGGGGGTTTCAGGAGTGTATTTTTTTGTCATGCTTTCTGCTTCTGTATTACGTTGGCAAGTTTTTTAAACCTTTTATAAGCCATTGCCTCTAATACTCGGAGTTGATTTTTTAGCTAATTATCATGTGCTCATGTATTCTCAGTCTTGTTTTGCTTTTCTGGTTGTCCAGTTCCTTGCATCTTATTTTTAAGTTGTTGGAAAGAGTAACAGAAGTTTGATATTTAAAAAAACTGTTCACAGTTGCAACTTTCTAGTCTTTAGTCTTTCCTTAAAAGAAGTAGTCACATAGAGTTACTTTCGGTTTTCCTATTGAGCCACAGTTTGTTTATTTAATAACCTATTTATCCCTTTCTTGTATAGATAAGGAGTATTCTTGAGCGACAGTCAAGGAGAATGGGAAGTCCAGTCAAGAGGAGTGAGACTTGATGGATAAAATACTGACTCCAGTTAAATGCAGCATAGCTTTATAGATCTACTTCAGTACTCCTGAGAAAAATTCTACTTCCATCACACATTATGTAGGTACCTTTCAGGCAGTAAAAAATATATGTACTGAGTCTTCTCTTCCTGTATCTTGGCCTATACATCCAATTCCTTGTGTGAGTACCTGGCAGTTTACATTCATGTGTTAGGAGGATAGGTGATGGTACAGTAGAAAGAAGAAACTTGTTAAATTTTTATCTGTGTGTGGAGCAGCCAGGCAGTGATTCAGATGTTTCAGTTGGGTAGTGCTGAGCATATTAACCAGGTTTCTTTAGACTTGTACATGTGTCCCCAGAAGGGACAATAGAGAAGAAAGGAGCCTTTTTTACTTTGCCTCAATCTGATTGTCTCAGATGCCGTTACTGTAATGTAACTATATCTTTTATTTTAACATGCTTTTTCAGAGCAACAGAAGTTAACTAAAAATATGCTTTCTCATTTTTGAGAAGTCAGTACTGTTTGAAAGCAGCCTGTTTCAGTTCTCTCCTTTTCAGCTGTCATTCCCAGCTGTCACAATCTCCTTGATGTGAGGACTTTACCCCTGTTGTTTCAAAGCAGTTTGGTTAACAGCTGCTGTCACCCAAAGGTTAAAACCTGAAAACAGGCATCCTTTACTGCTTCCCTTACAAATATTTGCTTTCTGTTTGGTAGCATCTTTCTTGTTGCTCTCCCTTCAATGTGTTCCATTGATCCTATTTTTGGAGAACTGTGTAAAGCAAATGAACATGTCTAATGATGAATGTGTTCTTTGGGATGTGGTGGGGTGCTTAATTATGACTGAAAAGAGAGAGTAAAAAGAATTCTTTGCTGTGCTGAGATGACATTGCATCCTGTTCAGTTAGGATCTGTGAATATGAGTAGCAGTCCTTCAGTGAAAGGACATGTAAAATTAGTTCTTTAAACACCAAGAACCCTCTCTGATACTGGAGTGTATCAGAAGGAAAAGAAACAACTGTTCCTTAACTAACCACATAGTATTCTGTACTTCTTTTGATGCAGATATCCTCTCTTTCTGCAAGCTCCTCTGTTCTTTAGCTTCTCACAGGTCAAGTGATAGATCAGGAATGCTGGAGGGGCTGGCAAGATCATTGGAGATAAATAAGTTATAAACCTTGCCATTCACCATCATCCTGAGAGGGACTTTCATGGACAACACTTGAAGTAAAGGGGTTAAGAGTCTGATGTGGTAGAGAGTATTTTTACCTCTGAACTAGTGTGCCTGTCCTTGTTAGGATCAAATGGTAGTTGGGCCAGTGATGCTAGGGAACACCTTCAGTTATTGTGATATAAAATGTTTTCATTATTTCAGCAAATGTCCCTTTCCGAATTCTATTTGATAGGCAGCTGGCAGACACTGAGGGCAATTTTCTGTTCTATTTTGCAGGCATCCATCCATGGATGTGTATATGGAAAGAAGCAAAATGATATTACAAAACATCACAAATGTGGCATGATTTGAAAAAGGCCTGGGGAAATCTATTTCATCCAAAAAAGGGCAAACTAAAGAACAGAAAATCAGGCCTTAACTACAGGGCTTAAGTTGATTTTTGTTGGACTGGTAGATCCCTAAAGAAGCAGGTTGGGCTTTTTATTTGTTTTCCTAACACCTTCCCCCTCACCTGAGCTAACGTAATTTTTATTAATGCCCAGAAGCATCAGGGAGATGAGTTGTCCCTTTTTCTAAAATGCGGTTGTCTTTAAACAGTTTTTCTTAATGCCTTGAGGTATTTTTGCCTTGTGTTCTTCCAGGTATGCATCAGATTTTCCTTCTTCACACCTTCTAGGCCATTTCATCATTTCTCTTAAGTTCCTGTAAGCTATCTACTGTAAATTATGTTAAGTCTTAGACTGGAAAAGGAGATACTGTTCAGAATCTGTAACCTTTTTAATCTTCCATCCTGTTTTATGTCTTTCCATAGCCTTTCCTTTTCTTCATAGTATTCCTGGCACAGCTATTTGGTTAAGTCAAGCAAAATAGAACCAGTCACACACTACTGGATTCATTCTTATGCTATTGTTCACAGGAAGGACCTAGGTACAGTTTGCCTGGTAAAGAGCATGAGGTGGTGAATAAGGACTTTGAAGCAGATTTGGAGCTGTAATGACTGGCTTCCTTCCCTGCTGCTGTCCCTTCCCCTTCCTTGCAAAGCATTTTCATTTGAAATACTAAGGTGTGGTCATCGGGCATATCTGTTCTCAACTTCCAGTAATTTTTTGCTCACTGCTGAGCTGCACCATAATTGCATATGCAAATGTAGTGGTTTTTTTCCCCCTCTTACCTTGTACATGTGGGAGAGGAAGATAAAGTTGCGGAGTACCATCGGGGATGTGCTGCTGTTGAGGAGGTGCTGCAGATGGCTGCAGAAGGAGACAAGTACTCGTCCTGCAGGATAAGGCTCAGCAGGGGATTTCAGAACTTCCGTGTCTGAAAGGCAACAAGAAAACAGTAATCTTGCCAACTTTAAACTTTACATAGGAGCAGATTGTTGGATGGCTTGTTATAACAACCTATTTTGATACATTCTAGCTACTGAGTGCTGAAAGTGAATTTGCATTTCCAATAGGGATTTGTTTTGTAGATGTATATGTATATATCTATATAGGTAGTTATATTCAGTAATTTAATGTATTAGACTGGCTTGAATGCTCCCAGTAGCAACACAAGGTAAACTTCTGTTCATAAGTGTTGTAAAGATAGTAAAACCACAGGGACTAATTCTATGGAACAGACTATTCTGACAGCTTCTGCCCTTCGTGGTAAGGCTTACCTTGTACATTTTCCAGATTTGGAATTGACGGACATACTGAATTCCTGGAATACTAAACATAATTTTGAGCAAATATTGGAAGATAGAATAAGTTCTATAGTGCAATCAAAATGCTGGGAGACTTTATGCACCAAAGTGAAATAATAAAAATGAGAAGCAAAATTTAATTGGTAGTTGTGGCATAGGAAAAGGGAAATAGTTCCAGTGACACGTCACGCAGTGTAACGTGCCATAGTTCTCTGTATTTCACCACGTGATTAATCACGCCTGCATAGTTCATGTGGTAGTTACATGATGGAGACAGACACCTTAAAAAGATGAGCCTGGTTTTTACCTCAGCATGTGAGTGAATAAAACTAGTGGCAGACATTCTGTTTCTGTGAACTGAGTCATTTTGCACAGGGAGAATTTTAGCTTTCCAACTGTAAAGGATACAAATAGACTTAGTTGAATAAAAATCATGACACACAGCAGAGGTTTATGATCCTGAGAGAAAATTCTTGCGAGTTGTTTGATGCAAACTGTTGTCTGTGGATCTGATGCTTCAAAATTTTTTTGGCAATACTGCTTGTGACAGTGCTGAGATGCTTTTCTTCAGAAGTGAAATAAAGTGAGATGGTTAAGAACCCCAGCAAATATGGGCATTTTCTTTGTTTTAGTGTGAAGTTGCAAGCCTTCTCCATTTATTTGTGTCAAGTGCCTGGAAAAAAGTAATTAAAAAGCTCCTTGTTGTGCACTACTATATGCAAATCATTTCATTGCATTTGCTTTTTGCATATGTATGGTGTCACAATACTTTGGCATATAGAAAATATATACAACTTTTTAGAAAAGAGTGAGTTCTTTTCTGAGCCGGTAAGAAAACGGAAGTGCTGAAATCGAAAGCTTGTCAGATGTCTTGTTCTAATAGTTTACAGATCCCTATATTTAGCGCTTATTTAATCTTTCTAACTTTTGACAATATTTTTAAGCATTTTAAAGGTCTCGTATAGCAAATTCTCAGAACAAAAATGTTTGTGACATTTCAAGTTCCAAGGTGCTCGCTTACTGAGTAAAGTCTTCCAGATTTCTGCCTTAATGTATCTTAATAGGCATCCTAATGAAACTTTTTATGCATTAAATATTTCCCCAACCTGTCTACCTTTAAAGAATTCATGTGTCTTCCTTCAACCATAGTTTTAAGTAGGACTGTCAATCCAGTGTGTGTCTTGTTCATTCTTGGTCTACTGTCGAAGCACTTTGTAGCTGAAGTGTGTGTGCGCATGTGCAGCTGCATGTGCTGTTTTCCTGCCTTTTCCTTTTGTCTGTCAAGCTTCTGGCTGATAGCAGATTAGCCATCTGAATGTGGGCAGCAAAGAGTAATGGGCTGTACAGGGTGCCTGGGGCTTCTTGCATACAATAAAATGACTCCATTATAAAGCAAAAAATGACAAGCTTGCCATGGAGGATGTCTGTACTGGGGAGATGGAGAGAGTAGCCTTTGGTTTATGATCATGTTAATGGGTGTAAAATAAACTTAATTTTTTTCAACTATCAAAAGTATTCCTAGGTGCTTTACAGAGTAGTCCTGAAGGTTCTTCTAGCAGGAAAATACTGATGAGCTAAATGGGTGATGTACTACTTGCTATTCCTGATTGCTGTATATGTGTGGGGGGAGGAAGGGAGTAACAGCATGATGGCTCAGTTTCATTTTCATCATGCAGGTGTGTGTGGTTTTTTCCTTTCTTTTCAATTTTTTTATCTCTAATGTTTTGCTTCGTTACGGGATTACATAATCTGCCCTGCAGAAGTGTGTTAGATTTATTAAGTCTTTTGGAAGATGTGCTAATACAGACTTGAAGGAAATTGGGCCAGGAACATGGCTGAGACACAGGGAATCCAGATGTTGGAGGAGGACACGAAATACAAAGGTGTAGAAAGTTGGATCAAGTAGACAAATGGGGCTGTGTGCAGAAGCACAGTAGCAGGAAAACTAACGAGGAATCTTATCGGTTTTATTGACAGCTACACTCACCCACTGTAAGAATCTGGTGTTTAAAAAGCCCTCTCAATAGCCTACAGTTTACTGTGTCTGTAAGTAGTAGTGGCTGCTTGTGCACTTCTAACTTTCAGTTTCATCTTCCAAGAAGATTTTTTTTTTGTTTTTATGGCATTCAAACCCTAAAAGGTGCTCTCCCCCGTTAAAAAAAAAACAAACCCAAACAGGTGCAGTATGTTAATTTATGCTAAATGGAAGATCTTCCTGGTTTGCATCTGCTCAGGAAATTAAGACAGCTTTTGATACATATGAGCTTCCAAACTAACTGGCAAGTCAGAATAAAAACAATTTGGTATATGGAATGTGGATGAATTGTTAAAACATGGAAAACCTGTCTTAAAATGCTTAATTGAAGAAAACCCCAAGCCTCTTAACTGACATTTGGTTTAGTTTGTCTTGCTTGTTATAGTCTGTTCAATGTGTCACTGTGGCTACAACTGAAGTGGACTCTGGAAATCTATGATATAGCAGCAAAATGTATGAATTGCAACTTTTAATAAACAAAATGGGAATACTGTTTGAACAAGTTTTATTTTTCTCATTCTGTTAGCTGCTGCAAGGTCTCCTTGTGACTGTTCTGGACATGGATACTATTTGTTGTAAAGATCATGTCCCTCGAAGATCTCCTTTTAGCTGCATGTTACACACAAAGTTTCCCCAGTCTCTTGGATTGATTTGCCTTAAGTGAAAACCCTTCCTAAAAATTTCTGCTCCCATCTTCTCATCCAATAAAGACTGCTGCCTGTCACCTCCCCACCCCCCCTAGAAAAAGGAAACAACAGAGACTGATTATACCATAGAGCTCCACAAATGCTGCTGCCTTGACAGCACTATTAATTCTCTTTACATACATTTTTATTTTGCAGTTCAGAATTGTTTCTGTGATCATATGAGCTTTTTATGGTGCTGAAGACTGTAGCTACTTAGCAAGGAAGCTGGTGATAAAACTGAAACTTAGTTAACTATCTCTAACAGCAGGTAATCTGTAACTGGTGACAAATAAAACACATTCCAGACTAGTTTGAGAGGTCTGTGGGGTTTTTCTCGTCTCCTCTTTCCTTGCCCCATGTGATTGCTGTGGTTTACAGTAGGAAGTCGCTAGTTTCTGCAGTCACAGATGGAAAGGGAGGTGTATTCACTGGTAAGTGGTGTAAAGACATCTGAGTAAGAATAAGAAAGTTAACTCTCTTAGGGGAGAAGGCGTTAGCTACGTATTTTACAAATCTTTCAACATCTGTGCCTTAATTGGCACTCCTGAAAGCAGTATGTTGCATATTAATGCAGCTTAGGAAAGTTGCATTTATGAATATGAATTAAAAAAATCTAGACCTGTTCTTGTCTTTTATAGGATTTTCATAGTTGCACATCAGACTGAGAAAGGTGCTGCCTTGGGCTGACCTGGCTGGCATGGCTGCAGTATTGTGCCAGGGCTGGTTTTCAGGACAGATATGGGAAATTACAAAATAGCAGAGCGGCAGAACAGTTGAAAGATCATCTTCACTTAACCAGAAGGAAATGTGGGAAATACAGGTTTCATTATCTTGAAAGTATTTAGGTCGTACAAAAAAAATATTCTTTTGGTGGACAGTTTCACTTGCTGCTTTCTGTTTTTTAGGTTGGAATGGTGGCATAGCTTGTTCAAACACCATATATGAGGAAAGTTTGCAGATATAAAAGGATCTGTGCTAATATATTCCAAACATCCATAAAAGAAGTGATGGGATATATACCATTGAGGGGTGGGGTGGGGTGTGTGGAACCCAGTGTTGTTGCTTCCTACAGTTGAATGATTGTTCTTCATTGGTGGCAAATGATGTGGTATGTCAGTCTGACCAAGCTGTACACCATTTCCAAATGTCCCTTTCAGACAAATTCACTGAAACCAGGAATTTTTGAGAACTTTCTGGGTCCTGCTAGTACCTGTTAGTTTGGAAGTAAACATTTGGTTAACTATTATGGTTGAAGTTCTCTATTTAAAAATACACTAGTAAAATATAGTCCTAGTACTGATAAACAGGATTAGCCTTCAATTATAACAACCTTTGGATTGATGCTTAAGATCTCTTTGTAATTTTTTCTTGGCAAATACTAGTACAGCAGGATTGGAATCCTGAGTTTAGCATGTGATAATTAAGAGCACCAGCTGCAGAACTATGGAGTGCCTGAGGTGGTATGGGGGAGAAACTTGTAAATCCATATTTTTCAGGTTTAAAATGTAACCAGTTCAGAATAGTTATTGCTAGATTTAACTCAAACTGCAACATATTTTAAAACTTTATGCAAGCAGGTTGTCTTTTGCTGATTGGAGTGAGGAGGAGGCGGAAAGAGCTTAGTGTCTCCTCTGTAAAGTATCTGATGTACAAACTATGAATTTACAGAAGGCCTTGTGCAAACAAAAGTGCAATGCTTGTCACAAAATGAGATGCTTAGAAAATACAAGCCTGGAAGGTGCCTTCTTGTATCCTTCACCTTGTATCCTACCCCCAGTTTTTCTTTTGGGAACCCTCGTGGCCAGCCCTTGCCTTAAGCCTTGGTAAACACAGTGCTATTAAGATGTGGAAGCTCATGGGCTTACAGTGATTTGCTCTTGCTCCGTACTTCAGCCCAGCATCATGCAGTTTACCTGTCCTTTAATTGTCTGCTGTTTTTCATAGGTAGAACAGATTTGTTTCTGCAGTAGACAAGTTAGGGTATATGAGATATTGTTTGTTGCCATCTTTTCTCTGTGTTTTAGGCCCTGTGTGAATGCTGGTGACTCCAGCAAATACAAAGAAGAATCTTTTAGATGTGCTCTATAGACAGATGTTATAAAGCCTCATGTTTTTTTCCTTATTCTGGAATTGAGTAGTTCTTAAAAGAAGTTAAATGAGTCAGTGCGATGTTGTTCTCACTCCTGGATGAAGTAGTGAATCCCTTCTTACTTATCATATCTGGCTGTCCAAGAACTTCAAGATTTTAAGATATGCAGAGCTACAGTGCATTTTCACCTCCATTCTTCCCCCTCTTCCAAGCAAGACAGTTTTAGAAATGGGAAAAATTGCTACCAAAAAAAGCCAAATCTATGTTTTTCAGCTTAAATAAGGTTTATGATTATCTCTGCTGTAATAATAGGTGGTTTACATTTCTTGGAGCAAATCATGCAGTTCTGGAAAACCTATATGGTTATTACAGAGTACTTCAGTGGACACTCTGATACAGTTGGGAACTCTTTAATTTGGGTAACTTGCAGAGACCGAAATGTAATCCTCAGCTGATCAGCCTGTAGCATATGAGAACAAGGAGTGTCAAGTTCTGTTTTGGAGGAAGCACATATTCAAAATCATTCAGGTTCATTCTCATGGCTTGCCCTTAGATTTCCTTTTGATGCTGACTCATAAGGGTGTTCTGGAAAACCATACATCCAAAAGCATGTTGATATTACTGCCTTGGGTGTTATTGATGATACTAATCAATACTTCTGATTCTATTTCTTTTTTTTCTGTGTTTTTTTTTTTTTTTAATTTTTGTTAACTGAATCTTATTTCTCTGTACCTCGCAGATCCCCAAACTGTCTGGTAGCCATCACAGCCGTCTACAAAACTCAGAATATTCTAAAACTAGTAAGCAGCTGCACCAACATGACAAATCTGTTTGCTTACACAGCATGGTAGAATAGGAGGGATTTCTGTACCATCTTCAGCACAACCTGCCAGGCATTAGGAAAGCAATGTGCTTTGTTCACAGCAGGGGACAGAAGGGATTTGGAGAGAAGTGAGGCCTGCATTGCCTTGTGATGCTTGTGTTGTCATCCTCACGTGAGAAAAGAATAAGGGTTTTTTAGTCATCTCTCCTGTCTCAAACCCTGTAGAAGTGTGTCCTTATTTTTGTTGTTTTTCTCCATTTCCGCAAGTGGGACACTCATGGAAAGCCTACATTTGGGTTTCCATTTAGGCTTGAGGGCTCTGGAACAAAATATTCAGTCTTTGGGATCATGTCAATCTTCTACTTAAAATGGGTTCTTAGTTATTCATGTGGGAAAGGTGCAGATGAAGAAGTCATACTGAGCATCTGCACGATTCAGGGGTCCTATTTCTTTAGCCAAAAAGAACAAGCGTATTTTGTGCTTCCTTGAGAGGAGGGGGTTTTTTCCCATTTGTCAAAAGAATAAAGTCTGTCTTCTGCCCAAAGGTTATTTAAATTGATGCCCTAGTGTTTGAGATGAGAGCATGTAATGCAACTAATTCCTGTCAGTTAATGGTGTGTTTCCCACTAAACATGGCCCTCTTGCTGCTGCCTTGAGAAGCAGTCAGTGGAGCGGTCCCGCGTCTGCTGTTACCAAATTGTGTGCCTTTGGTGGAAACGTAAGGAATAGAGGCTGCTTTTTGGCTGATGCACTCCCGGTGCTTTGGCATAGAAACGAGAGGTGGTAGTAGTAGGAGATGCTGGTGCCTTATCTGTCAGCTTTGGGGAAGTCTGGGTTGCGGACAAAGTGACAGAAACATGTCTGATTGCCAGCTACGGTGAGCCAGCATCCTTCTGTGAAACCATCTCATGTAATAAAGTGAGGTTTGAGATTTTCTCTAGTTAAGATGTCTACTGGTGGCAAAATCTTATATTATATGTAAGATGTAAAGACATAGAGTTGTTCCTAGGAAAACACTGCCTCAGAAATGCTGCTTTTTAGGGTGTAGACCTCTTCGTCGGCAGTAAAAACAAATAACAACTTGCTTGCTGAACTGTGACCTGTTTTGGAGTGACAGTCTTGCAGCTTGCTGAATCGACAGCTGGGCTTGCCCCTGTGCTGCCCGGAGCTGAGAGCGAGCTTCACAAAGGCTTTGGAAGAATACATTTGTTTTCGTTCACTGTTGTTATTTCTCAGCAGGTTTTCAGTTGCCGCTTCCCCACTTGTAGTCACCCTGAAGCTTCCCAGCCTGCTACTGTTTCAAGTTAGTTTCTTGTGCACCTTCTTTAAATATCCTTAATGGCAGCTGGAAGACTCAAGTAATACTTGAGAAAACTAAGAAAATCAATGCTGAGTTATTTGAGAAAGCTTTTTGAGCTCTTTGGTTTAGCTTGATTTAAATGTGACTTTTATTCTGGTTTGAATCAACTAATTAACCTCCAGTTAGGTGGAAAAACCTTTGGGTTTGTTTTTTTATGTAAAGAGGGAAGCATATAAATGGTTTGGTCAGACTTCTTTCTAATAATAATTCAATGCTCTGCAGATGAGTTATGTGAGTTGACATGAATCTGGCTAAAAAAGGAAAATTATCCATCTTTTCTAGATGAGATAGTGCCAGTTGTGAGGATTAAATGTTTGTGCAAAAATTATATTATCTCTGAGCTAAATTTTGCTAAACATGCTGTGACATATATTTGGCTGGCAGAAACTGTATGTCAGTGTTTGTGGCAATGGGGGTTTAAACTAGTTCATTTCAAATCCTAGCAAGCAGCAGCTGAAAAACTGCTGAATGACCTTTGACATAGGGACCCATGAATGCCCTGAGTATGATTTCACTTTCACCACGTTCTTTGTGAATCTGAATGCTTGTCAAATCAGATGTGTGTTTAGACCTTTTCACTGACTATGCTTGGAGGGAAAGAACAAAGCCTGGGGTCAACTTGGCATAATCCCTGCGTTTATCTTTATTCTATTATAGCAGCTTGTGGGGGATGGAGTTACTATTCTCTATGAGGTGAAAGTGCAAGTAGAGTGTAGGTAGGCTATCTGTCTTTTCTTCCAGACTTTCCCAACAGCCTAACTGGTCTCCCATGATTTACTTGTGTTAATGTATGGCTGACTAGGCAGATTGCTAGTTGATTCGTGTGCTTTGCTAGTTTTTCTACCCATCGCTATTTTGTAGCTGCTGCGCCTACCCACTGGTATAAACAAACGCATATAGTTTGTCCTGGGTAGCGCATGGAGGAATGGGTCTGTGCTACATAGTGCTTTGTTTTCCCCAGTGGACATGGGAGAGGAGGTAGCATGGGTTTTCACATTACAAGTACTTTTGCTTCAGTACAAATATTTTTTTTATTTTAAGAGATAAATAGCTTCATATGGTACATATGTATTTTTTGCTTTTGCAGGCTATTAGTCACACTCAAGTAAGGAGTGACTAAGTCTGTTATTACTCATTCAAATTGGGAAAGCCTTTGTCTCTAAGGGAAGAACCGTAGAGTTCTACGAAATTATTGTTATAGACTTTTTGCAGTATTTTTAGATTTTACTCCTCTGGTAGAATCACTTCACAATGCAGGATTGTTTCTGTGTGGAGCTGGAGTGGTCTGAATCTGTAAACGAGCTATTGTGCGGTAAAGTACAAGTGGGTGGAGGAACTATATGACAAAAGGCCTAGTTACCTTTACAGTTTGTTCGCTGTACCTCATACACTTTGTTTCAGAAGAAAAGCACTATTCAAAGACTGGAGGATAAGGAGGCAGCCTTTCACATGAGGCTTATGGGAAATTTCTCTCTGACTTGTGGGTTTTCAGCTCGTGTAGATTTACCCTGCACCTTCTGAGGCTTTCCCTGAAACAACTTAATGTGTGTCTGAGCCCTGCGCGCCTCATGGGGCGAGCACTTCCCAGTCTGATGCTTTGGCCAGTGTTTTCCACCTTAACACTTGCACTTGTTTGGGTTTGGGTGTTTTTCTGTTGACTTTTTAATTAAATTTTGAAAAATTTATTTTTAGGGAAAGAGTATGTTCTCTGGTTTTTTAAAGGCTTCCAAACTGGGAAATAACTCACCCTCATTAACTTCAGAGATTTAAAGCCCATTAAACGTCAAGGAGATCTGTCTTTTTATATATATGTATAACTAACCTATTAAGAGTAATTGTGAAATCATGAGTGTACTTCTTTAGTTTTTAAACTAAAGTTTGAAGCTCGATGTCCTCAGCAGTTCCCTTCAACTTCTTCCGTGTATTTCATTGATTACTTTCTCTTTTCATAGCTTCGAGGATAAGTTCTTAAAAATCTGTTCATTCTGCTTGAAAACAAATATGCTTCACTCAGTACCCGATTTTCAAATTTAAAACATTTTTGCACAAAGAATGGCACTTGAGCTGGATGTTTTGAGGATTTGGATTTTTTTTTTTTTTTTAAGGAGAGTTGTGTTATTTCAGTCTGTCTTGGAAGAGAGGAGACTGAGTGCTCTGGGGAGAGCAGGGCTCTGCTTCTCTTGCCTGACCCAGGCGAACAGGGATGGCTGAAGACAAGCAGCTGCCTCATGCTCTCACTGGACATGAATACCCAGAGCCAGCTCCTGCTTTCCTCCCAGAAGCAATGGAAGGAGTACTCAGCCGCAGGGGTTACAGCCCTGCACACAAGCTGGAACTAAAAGGCTTCAGCCCAGCAGAGTCATTTATAAAATAGTGGAGGCCTGGACCTATACCTGTGTTAGCTGTCTTGGGCTGCGGAGGCAGTAGCCACTGGCAGGAGGGCAGAAGAGGTATTTCATCATCTCTTACTGCTTTAAGGAATATGTTTAGTGCCTTTGTTTGACACTACTGGCGTAATTTTGCTCAGAAACTCAGGCTGAGCAGCATGGTGTGCTTTTTTGCTTGGATCCTGCCCTGAGTCTGTACCTTCTCCCTTCCTATCACAACCTGATGTGGTTTGGATATTGTGGTTACATACCTGAGTGTCACTAGCCTGCATTTAGGAGCTGATAAATCTGCCTGTAGTGTTCTTTGTGGCATGCTTCATTCAATTGTATAATATTAATGACAGCAAGAACTTGCATCTTAAAACTCCCTTCCTCTTGCAGGCTGTAAACTAGTAAGTTATGTCTAGAATATGTCATAAAATATGTCACAATGCTTACTGTTTCTCTGTACAGCAAAACTCTGAACAGTTCCACTATAGTTGAGTGAAATTGATACGAGTTTTTCAGAGCTGTTTATGAGCTCTCATCTACTAATCTTGGGTACTTGTAAATAATACCAGCAAATTCTTTGCTTGTATTAATCAGAATGAAAAGGCAACAGTCAAATGTTCACTTTTGCAGTTTCAAGTTTTTTAATTGGTAGATCAAACCTTCTGTTCTTAAAATGCTACTTATACTGTTATGTAATGACAACTTTTCTTTTATTTCTGCCCCCCTCCTCTTCTATCAGGCTATGAAACTACATGCTGTGTAAGAGTTTCTATTTTCTTTATGTTCTCCATTTCAAAGCTCTTCCAAACTTGAAACGTTAAGGGAGGTTTTCTAGTAACTAATGCTCCCACAGCTTCTCTCTTGGTTTCCAACCCTGGTATGTTCTCTTGGGGTTCTTTCGGTTTCTGGTGGTGTGAGGGTGGGATTTGGAGAGCATCTCTACCGGCTGTGAAGTGAAAAGTCTGAACCGGGGAAGCAATGCCGGAGGAAACAAACCCGCTGTTTTGTACCTAGTTGCGAAGCCGATCTGATTTCACAGCTGCTCTCAAATGCAGTCTAGTTCAAGGAGACAGCTATATACTTCAGTAATACCAACAGCTGACAATTCAGGAATGTAAAGTTGTTGGATTTTACATTTCTCTTACTGTCTCAAGTGCAAGTGCCTGGGGGAATAAATGAACACTAATGCGCCTTAAAGGCTGTCTAATTTTGAATATTTTAGACCATAAAGGCACAGACAGAAGTGTATTCAAAGCCACCATTCCTGGCAGAATAGCTGACCAGAAGCCTGCCATATGGGGGTCCTTCAGCTCATCTGCCCCTGCAACTTGCCGTGCTGCAGAGTCGTCTTGTTAATTTGTAAAGTCTTCCTTCTGAGGCCTGGAGCCCAGTGGCATAAAGCATTCCTTCAAACTGGACTGAAATCCATGTTCTAGCTCCCTGCTCTAATTTTGAGCTCTTAAACAATGTGTGTTGAACATGTGAATGGCCTTATCTCAGAATGGAAACTGATGGGTTTGTCCCCAGGTTTCTCTCTGTCTGGGAACAGAGAGTTGAGCCCTCTCAAATGTCTGGCTACTGACAGCCCCAAGGCTTTTGTTCTTGAATTGAGCTTTAGTTAACTACTGTCGTTTAGTTATGTTGTAGAATGCCTCGTTCCAAAAGGAAAATTAAAAGTCACCTCACTTGTTCATTTAAAAATGACTCTGATCCTATTTAAGTAGCAGCTATTACAGACTGAAACAAGCCAACAGCTCCACACTGCTAGTATTGTGGAATTGTTTTCCAGGATTTTTATTTGTTGGTTGGTATGATTTATTTCTTGAAGCCAGTCTTGTTCTGGTAGCTGAGAGGATACAGGGCAATCCAAATAATTATGAATTTAGGTCCTCGGGCAAAATAACAGAGGCTGCTACTTGGGATTACTTGACAAAGTATTAGATGAAGGAAATAATATTCTATCAAGTAAAGGTTTAGGGAAAGTGTTAGGTCTGATGGTCATGTTGTAAAAGTAAAGGTGAGGAACAAACAGCTTTTGTCAGACTTCAAGATGGCAGAATAATGCAGGATCACTGTAATGTTATTTACAGCAATATTTTGCTCAAGTCTTCCTGTAACTACTGCTTGAATCTGTGCTTTTATATCTTGATTCTTGTCTGAAAATCAGTCCTGGTCAAGGTGGCAGGCAAGCCCAAAGGAGAAAAAGACTTAATGAATTGTAGCTAGAGGTGTCTCTCACACTCTACCCTGGAGAATCTTACTCACCAAGAAAGCCGGGTGTAGATGAACACCCCAGTAGGCCAACTGTTGGCATCTCAAGAGTTAAGAATGTAGCCTGTGCTTTAGCTGCTTTCACTCTTCTGGTCTTTCCTCTGACTGTGAAACTGAGGGACTGAGAGAGAGAGGGATGTTAGCCTGCATAATTGTCAAACAAGTGGTCCCAGTGTTATTCTATGGGCAACCAATTGATGCAATCTGTGGCTCTGTCAACAAGTGGATCTGTTATCTCACAATTGGGACAGATTAAGAACAAGTGGTCAATTTAAGGCAATTCAGGGAAGTGGTGCTTTGTTGTCTTATTGCAGTGTCTGAGCACGCCCTAACTCAAATTCCAGCTTCTGTGTTGTAGGAGTTTTTTGGTGTGGTTTTTTTTTTGTTTGTTTGAGTTTTTGTTTGGTTTAGAATACATTATTTTCTTTCACTCGACCTTTATTTATTTAATTTTCTAGTTTGTAAGTCCAGTGCTACCTATGTCCATGTGGCAACTGGGGAAAATGTGACACAACTATGGTAAAAAGATAAATCCATGTCAGCCCTTCCCTACTCACACAGTTCATGAATGAGGGATGTTTTTCCTGAGCAGTTGTGTGCTGGAAGTCATTCAGATATGTTGCTATTTTTGAAGACAACTTTTGTGGGGCAGAATCTCTCCCTACTTCTGTATATCTCAAAAGTATTTCCTTTTCATGCAGACTGAAACTTGTATGGAACATAGTTCAGGAATTCAGCTTGTTCTGTTAGCAGGCTTTCTTATTGACTTGTATTTTCCCCTGAGTCCTTTCTCAGAAAAGGTTTTTTTAAAGTACTGTTGTCCCAGCAGTTGCTTGCAGCATGTGTACGTTTGGTCTATCAGCATGCCTATGTACTTTCGCTGTATAAATTGTAGGGTTGGCTCACAGTCTTGGGCACCTAAATTTAGATGCCAGGGTGTGAGCTCATTGCCTATGCTCTCATTATAGTCTGCAGAGACCTAGTCAGTGGACCTGAAGAAGTGTTCAGCTGACTGAACATAGGTATCTGCTTTAGGATGAGCAGAGTATACCATTGATTGTAGTGGGAACTTAAGCAGCTAGTTGATGCAAAAATGCCTGAACCTAGGTTTTACTATCTGTGAGCTGTGTCTCATCTTAACGCTGTTTTTACCTCTACCAGTTGAAAAACTGTTTCATGCTCTTTTGCTGTTAAAACCCCCTGAGTCCCCTCCTATATTACTTTCTTTTGAAAATAATAATAGTGGTTGAAATTCCTGAGTGCTAAAAGCTACATCTTGAAGATGGTACCTGTCTAGAGCTTTCTCTAACGATTTAATCTTCAGTTCTCTGGGACTCCTAGACTGGTGTCTTAGTTCAGCTGCGAAACATGCCACCTGCCATCCCCCTGCCCCATGTGCCTCCCTTCAGAACATCTTGGTTTTGAGCTGTAGCTCAACCCATCTGACTCAAGTCAGGTTTCTTGTGTCTCCTGCTGGGAAAGGAATGAGCTTTTTGCAATCTGTATGCTATGTCAAAGTGTTGTGAAGAAACAGCAGTGAAGTTGTGCTGTTTTCTCTTGCTCAGTTGCATGTGCTATCATAGATGGTCACAATTAGCTTTTGACTTAAAATGTTGATTTCTGTTGATTACTTAAATAGTGCATTTGTACTGAAATGATGATCATAAATGAGACTGAGGCATTGGAGTGGGGAGGTTTAATAATGGGAAAAGCTGCTTTTAAGCTTTGAATTGAGATGAATCTATGAAGGACTGTTTTTTTTTTTAATAGCAGTGAAATTTTCAGGGCCTTGAGTTCAATGTGATTAGAATAATTGGTAGTTGTTTCAAGTCAAGGAAGAATCAATTATGTAGCTGAGCAACTTAGACACAAAAATGTCTTTTCTTACTCCCTTCTTCTTCCTGTTATAGTAGTAGTTGCTTTCTAAAGGTTTCTTCGTGGCCAGAGTGCACCTCTCTTGATATGCAGACAGCTTGGATTTTGCAATGTCCTCAGTGTTGAGTGCTCACTAACCACAGGATACATTCAGTACTTACAAAGTGAAGTGGCTATGGGGGGCAGCACAGACACGAACTGAAGAATGGTGTTTAAACAAATAGATACTTTTAGTTAAATCTCCCACACTGTATAAAGTTATAGCTGAAATTGTTCCATCTTTTAGTGTTCATACTGTACAGTGTTGTTTTACAGTCCTTTTGACTTCATTTATGGAAATGCATAGATTTATGTTAGAACAGGAGTAGATTTGCACCATTGTAATAAACTAGGGGACTGGTGGAAGGCAGAGTAGGCATCCTGTAGGAATTCAGCCTGTAACTGTCTCTTCTAAGATCTCAGATTCTGAGGTAAAGTGATGGGATTGTTTGAACCATCCCTACAGGTGTAGATTTCTCAGGAGGAGATTAAGAGTGGATGGTATCACTGTCTCAAAATTCATGCTGATTTTTTTTCTTCAGTGTCTTGTTCTGCAGCTATAAATACAGGCAGCTTGACAAGTATCTTTTCTTCCTTTTCTTCTCTCTCATAACTGTATCAGTGTAGTATCCATCTGCTTTGAAACATCAGTTTGTATCTGGGATTTATTTGTGTCATGGCTTTTACTTGAGAGTTAAAAATTCCTGTTAAAAATTGCAGAGGAGAAGTCTGTATGTGTAACTGTATTAGAAGTTTTACATTAATTTTTCCAAATTCCCATTGAAAAGATCTAATTTAATTGAATTGACTAAGCAGTATATTAATTTATTTCTGTAGAAATCAAAATCTCTTGAAGTTATACAAGAAGCTCTATTAAAAGTCAACACATTCCTTCAATGATCTGGAAATGTGATATTTGAGTGAAAATGATCTATGCAGTGTTTTCTTCTGATCCTTTCATGTTAGTGTAAATTTTAAGAAGTCTTTAGGAAATGCTTTTTTAAAAAAAACCCCAACGTGTTTTTAGCTGTTCTGAATATCCTTTTGAAGAATTCAAATCCATGTGTTTGATAGTGAAACTTATGAAAAGTAGTATGAAAGAAACTGGTGATCTGAAAATAATTTGTCCTATATGTGGCAGTAAGTGATATTACCTCCTCAGAAGGAATGTTCACTTGCTAACTTTTCATATTGACCTTTTGGGTGTTTCAGTCTTGAATAGCTTCAGCTAGAATGTAATTACAGAAAACCCTAGAAAGTCTTTCAGACTGTAGTTGCTCACTGCTGCTAATGTGTGCATACCTTAGAAAGGATGGTCCTGAAAGACACTGAGGTTCATGGTGGCAGCTGATTGTGAGCTTCCAGGACTCTGAAATGGCTCCTTGTTGGCAGGAGATTTGCAGTTGTATATGTCACTAGTGAAGACCAGAGCTAGAATATCATGCCCACTTCTTGTACCAGCTCTCCAGAATTGTTGCCAGCCTGATATACAGGAAAGATTGTGTCTGTATTTGTATTAAAACACAAACCAAACTGACAAACAGATATAAAAAACCCCTAACAAAACCACCACCACCTCTACCAAAACCAACCCCCTGAAACCAAACCACTACATTTATATTAAAATTTTAGCAAAACTGTTAGTGCTGAGAATAAAGAAGCATACTTTGAGTTTACCTGGAGAAAGAGTAAGAAATGTTGTGATAAGTCTCATATCTCAGAGGAAGATGTGAAAGCTGAAGTTGGGTAGTTTTAGCAGGTAAAGGTAGATGTCTATTGCTCCTCAGTAGTTGCTTTTAGCATAGCTTCTACTTCTACATGCCAGATCTTAAAGACAGTTACATTTGGGGAATTTACCAAACATTAGTTTATGATGACCATAAATGAATTTCTTAAATGGGCTTAATAAGCCTTTTTAAATAGTAGTTTCTGGGTTCACCAGAAATCATGGACTTCTTGAGCTGGTGGCTGAAACTTGTGTTCTGTGCTACTCAAGGTGGCAGACTAGATCATCATGCCGGTATCTATTTTTAACCCAGGGATGGGGGGACACGCAATTGGTTGCACATTTGGAAATGAATTACAGTCTAAATATAAGATTTTAGTATTTCTGTTCTGAGAAATGTTCCCAAATTACCAGTTGCTTAGGAAAAGTTGATAAAAACTTACTCAGATGCATTTTGGTTAAGATTACATGCAGGCAATGCGTCTCTAAGTTTGGAGAATATATGCAGCCTTTTCACAAATATTCTTTTTTGTGATAATTTGACTGTATGTCATCTACACTTTGTTTAAAATGGATATGCCTGCATCCCTCTCCCATGGCAAAAGTCCGTTGCTGTGGAATAGTTGGTGGGCAGCATTGGTATCTGTGAGAGCTTTCTGCAGACAGTGGAGCTCTTAGGGATTATTTGCCCCAACAGGTAAACTGGGAAGTTAATTAATAGCTGATTCTTACACCACCTCCACTATTGAGTTTTGTGTGTAATCTGAACAGTTGAAGAAGGATGTTCTTGGGGTTATAACACAAGAACAGCAAGTAAACTTAATCTCGGGTAGGACTGTAGATTACTTATATGTTCAAATATCAGACTTCTGAGTTTTTGAATAATGAATACCTGGCCACACTTTGTCTGGGGGCTGGGTGATGCTAGGTTCTCTTTCTTGGTCACATGTGCAGCAACTGCCCACAATTGGCTGGAGATGCTCTTGAAGTTCGGACGTTATCCAAATTCTTTCAACTAGATTGTTGTATTGGGAAGAAACATACTTAGGCTGGTACAATGTTTTGGCTGCTGTTGGCTTCTAAAAACTCAGCAGGGGGTGAGTGTGCTGTTAACATCCTTCTGTTACAAGGTTTATTTTATTGTTTACCTCTCAAGATGTTTGAGCATTTTTTTAAAGTCAGCTTTAAACAGGAGAGATGCTGTTGACCTGGGTGGAAGGGGAAAACACACATTGCTGATGCTGTCAATGATCCTTTCTGCTGTCTGTTGAGTGGAATAGCTGACAAAGGTGACTGTTTTGATCCTTGCTCATGTGCTGATGCACCTTAAATCTCTGACGTTACCATTGGAAAGGCTGTAACTACATTTTTTTATGGCACAGTGCATATCTAGTACTTTTGATTTGTCTTCCAAAAGGGAATAAAAGTCGTTGTGGTGTTTCGAATGGATCAGCAAGGAGAAAGGAACTATGCTGGTCACCAGCATCGCTGCAACTTTAATTGCCAGCTATTTGGTGGAGTCACGACGGTGATGTGAAATAGTCATCTTTTTCCCATTCTGTTCTTGCTAGTGCAGTTGAAAGCCACTATGGTTGTAAACTACCTACAGTGCTGCAGATCCAATGTTTGCTTTTTCTCTGAAGTGGTTTTCTGCTGAATGTGTGTGCTCTTTGGTTATCTACCCTGTGCTTCAGCGTATCTAAGGTGCCTGGCCTTCTGGAAACACAACCCAACATCTTCACTGCACGGCTGGCAAATGGACTGGTGTTGGCCAGGATCAGCTTTGAAATGCTGGCAGCCCCAGGAGCCTGTCTGCTTTCTGTGTGGTGCAGGAGTTGTCTGGAGGACTCTGCTTGGTAAGCTCTAGGAGATTGCACCCCATAGATCAACCAGCATCTGCTCTAGTGGATAGGAACAAGAAATACTTCACAACTTTACTTAATTGCGTCCTCCTGTAAATGAAACAATGGAGGGGTTTTTTGCGTGGAAGAGTTACCCGGGGAAGAATATCCGTATGCAGTGCAATTCTGTTCAATGTAGAATGTAGCTCTTTGCAGAAGTCAGAGAAGAGTTACAATGTCAATCAACCTCTACGAATTACTTTGCTGCAAGCAACATCGTTACTGTGATTCAGAAAAATCTGGTTCTTTCCTAAACTCTAGAAAAGAACAGATTTACTTATTCTAGCCTAGTGCAAGTAACATGCATCACAGGCTTTCCACAACTGCATCTTGCTCAAATTGGAATCTCTACAGGAAGTGTATGCTACTTTAATTTTTAAAATTTTTTTAGTTTTGGGAAAGTGGTGTTCTCAGCTAAAAAATTATTCTTTAAACAGTATAAACCAAAAATATCTTCAGATTCTGGGTATTGTAGGGATTTAAATGTATTTGTTCTGTTCCAAGTGTAAGGACATACATGGCAGGGAATTGTTTTGGGTTTTGTAAGCTGTTTAGAGTTATTTCTTCTTTTGAAGGATGTGATTGTTCTGGTGTATTCTTGTTGCACTAGCTTGTAACAGTAGTTGAACTGAATCAAGGCCAACAGTCTCTGCTGATATAACTACAGCACTGAGATATTGATCACATACAAGTGCAAAAATCCATGATCTGTGCTAGAAGAACTCAACTCAAGTAGACAGGCTGCATCTGTTTCATCCCAAACATTCTTCTGAGTCAACTTACTAGTTCTTTGTGTCTTTGTGGGTTTTTTTTCCTTCTAGTTTTTGCATTCCTGCTATGCTTTTTCAGTTTTTTTTGTTTATATTGCGAAAATAATAAAAGATGGATGCTTTTTAGGTTTGGGGCCCAAGTGGACCTTTCTGCTTCTGGACCTGTGTGAGGTTTTTTCCGTTTGTTTCCCCTTGTCCCTGCCCTTTTCCCCTCCCTCCCACTGCCACCTCCCCCTTCCCCCTCCCGCCACACACACGCTCTCTCTGGCCCCCAGCCTAACGGGAGTGTTTAGGTTTGTCTCTAGCAGTGCTCTGAACCTAATTTCTGGTGAAGTAGGAACAAAGCTTCTGCTAACCATGCAAGTGTAGGAGATCTGTATAAATTGTTAGATGTGATGACTATAACAATTACACAAACATGAAACTTAGCCTTGGATTTCTTTTAGGATGGCATTCTGAAGTTAAACTTGTAATGTTTTTGGTAAGGTCAGTAATGACCTAGAACAGTCCTGTAGTGATCATGTAGAGTTGTATAGTGTTTGTGTGAAGGACCAGGGACAGGGGCATCTGTATTAAGTAATTATTTTTTTTTGTAATAGGAATGTCTTTCAACTAGTTGAGTACCATCTCATTAGTTTGAACAGGTCAGAAAGATGTTTCTTTTAGTGTATAAAGCAAACCTGTTGCTTACAGCTTCAACATTTCAGTAGTTTTTTTGCTGCCAAGTAACAGCAACAAGTTCCTGCCACCATGCCATCAAGATAAGTTTAGATAACAGTCTTGGTAACTGAAAGGCATCTCTTGTCCTGTGACTGAATTAACTCCTAAAATCGTTATCATACCTGTCAGTGATTTTCTTTGAGGTATATCCACCAACTTTTTGTAAAGAAAGACACCTACTATGATGTCTGCTGGAATCTGGACAGCTGATCACCGTTTTCCAGTGGTGTTTTGAACCACCAAAGCAGCAGTTATATGGTAATGGACCATTTCAAACCTGTATGGTTTGCACTTACTTTAGTAGAGCTGCTTAGTCAAGTGAAGCAGCTGTAAATGAGTCCAGCAGTTTTTAAGGTAGGTTTGAAAAGTTCCCTGAGGAGTAACATCTGAAAGGGACCCAGAAGGAATTTCTTTTAAATGCTTAGCAATGTTTTTGATACCATGAACTGTAACAGATTTTCAGTGTAGAAAGCAGGCAGCTGTCAGGCATGGTTTGGAAAGTTACAGATTGTTAAGAGAAAAGAAAAAAAGAGACAAAAATTTTATTTGCATGAGACTTTCCTTTCCTAAAACAGTTAGCACTACTATAGATCCAACCCTCTGTGTCACCAGCATGAGAAGCATGGAAGAAATGCAGTTTTTGTCCCAATGTGTATGAGTTTGGGAAGAGTCCCATAAAGAGTATTTCTATAGCTTTGAGCTCCAAAACCAAACAAAACCCAACGGCCCCTCCTCCCCCTCCCCCCCCCAATTTTTAAATGTGGTTGGAATAGATGAAACAAACTGTGAAGCAAACTAATGCAAAGATGTCGGACAGTCTGTTTTGCAACTCATTTCAAGGTAAGATGTGTAAGATGTGTGGCATTTAGCTGGTTGTAAGAAGCTGTTCAGAGTCCATTGTTTTGAGGTTTGAGAATCTAGGTATTCACATTTAGAAATAAATTTCACTGATATTGGTTTCACTGTTTCTGATTCCAGGTTCCACATGCTGTTGTTACATTAATAAATAGCACAGCCAATAAAATATATTAGGTATGGTAGGAGACATTGTTAACAGCTTCCGCTGTTCCCATGGAGGTGAGATGTGAATGAAGAGCTCAACTCGTGTTTTGAAGATGAGAACACAACTTTGCTGCTGTACTTTCACCTATCCAAACCTGAAAGTTGTTATGTGGTTGAGTTAGCAGCTATTTGGGGATTGTAATGCAGCTTGCTGATGAATTCTGTTTAAAGTGACCAGACTTCTTGAAATGTTGCAATGCTCCTGTGCTATTTAACTGCATAAACATGTTGTGCTGCCTTCGTCCCTTCCTTCCAGCCTAACCCTGGAGTGAGACAGGCAGTATCAGTATTTGTCTTCTGTGATGCTGTGCCATGAATAATCTCAGTAGAGAGGTCTACCAGAGTTCTAGTTGCAATCCTGAGAAGTTGATCTGGTTATGTTTTGGCACTTCTGTGGTATTTGTATGGATGCTTGTTCAGCATACACAAGAAGCACCAAAGGACTGTTTTTCAGATGATACAAATGTGGACATGGGTGGCCTCCTAGGTGTTTTCAGCTCTTCTTCCAACTTGCTCCACTTCAGTGAATGTTAGTGGACAGGGAGAGAGCGTACTGCAGGTAAGTGAAGGTGTGTGTGCTTCAGCTGGGGAGCTCTTAACTTCTTGAGCTGTAGGAATGATATTTAAGCTTATCTTGAGTGGGCACTCCTGTGGTTGATTCTTCTATTGTGCTCTAAATGCTTTTAATGGTATACTTGACAATTCAGACAACCTTTCTGCACAGAAATGTCGTCAGAAGCCAAGTTTTGTAATTTACTACTGTTATTGAAGCTCATACCTTGCCATTAGAAAAAAGGTATGCAATTCCAAGAGTAGCATTATCCCAAGGCAAGAGTATTTTCTACAGACAACTGCTTGGTCTTGTATCAGGAGAGGGACATCTCTTTTGGGACATTTCAGAATTAACTTGCAGCAAGATCAGGAAGGTAGACACTGTGTTCTATTCTCATTGTCCAAGTAGTGCTATGTAGTCACTTGAAATCAGGATAGAGCTGGTAGAGTAAGTTGAAAATCCTGAATCTGTTGCTGCATCCTGATACATCTCATTGTACAGCAGTTCTATTTCCTTATGCTCTGTGCCTCAAATAGGGGTGTTCTGAAGGTTTACAAAACAGAAGGGTTTATGCTGTTTCTCAGGCATTAGGCTGCCACTGTATTTGGACAAAACGCTTTGAAACACAGCCACCTGTTCAAAGTTGCTTTGTGAAACCAGTTATTTCATATTTCCCCAAGTAGATATCGAAGCAGATATCTACAGCATATTCTTACACTGTGTATTACCTATTGTTTTGACTTTAGTCACCATTCCTGTAAATCATCTATGAATGAGGAAATCCACCTTGTTAATGCTGCTAAATTTGATCATTCTCGTAGTGTGGCAATTCCTGTGCATTTCAAGTTCTGAAACTTAATGGCCTTTTCCCTGGTATGAAAGCATCCACTATTTTTAGACTTTTCTCAACCCTAATTAAATGTACTAAGAAGTAATTTATTGTTTTTCTTCAAAGGTGTCTGGCCAAGATGTGGGGAAAGTTCTTATCCTGATACTGATGCATGTCTTGTAAATTACCTGTTCATTGACCTATGTGAAACAGAAAGATTCCCTTGGAAAAGCTTTTAGTGAGACCTCTTGTGATTGTCGTACCTGCTCTGTTAATATAAACCTTTAATTTTGTTTGTTTTGAATAAGAAAAGAGATTACTGCTGTTGTATGCAATTGATTCACTTTAAAGACACTATTTAGAAGGGAAAGACTTCGGCTCAGTGAAAGGATTTAATTGTGAAGTACAGAAAACTTGTCTGTGAAGCTGTGATGAGGGAAATGAAGTTGACGTTCCAGCCATCCATCGATACCTCATCCCAAAACACTACTGCACTTCAGAGGAAGTAGGACACCAAAGGCAAGACAGTAGTGTACTGGAAACTCATCCTGATTGCATTGGTTTCAGAGGTGTTGGTCAGAGACATGGCAGCGTGCCTTGACTGATATAGCTGTGGCAGTAAAAGCTCCCTGAGTCACTTAGGAGTTTATATTGACAAACTCTGGTTTTCCTGTAACACGCTTGGAGATATTAAGATAAGCCAGTAAATGTTATTAGAACTGTCCTTTTCCTAAGCAGGTGGTGCAGGTCATGACTTGGCTGGTGGTATTGAACTAGCAGAGCCCTTCAGTTACGCATCTCATGCTGCAGAGTGGAATGCGATTCTTGAGGCCCATGGAATGTGGGCTTCCTCACTCATGAATCTGAAGGATGGTGTAGCATGACCTCACTTCTGTGCTGGTGCATGGTGGCTCCAGTGGTCGCCTAACACAAGAGCTGAAGGCTTAACCTCTTGTGATTTTGGAGAACCAGGCTTTTCTCCTCAAGCCTGATTAACTTGTTAATTCCTTATCAATTTAACTTCTGCTGTGTCATGCCCTTTATTTTAATAGCCGTGACTCACTCTATGGGCACCAGTGTGTTATGCTGAGTTCAAGTAATAGCCTTCCCTCGCTCATGGCCGTGCTTCGGCGGCAAGCTCTGGCTGTGAGCGGCATTGGGTTACTCACGAGAGGAAGGGCGTGGAGGAAATGTGATACAGCTTGACAAATGGCCTGTAACCCTTTTAGCCTGAACCTGCCAGAACATACACACATAGCCAAGGCCATATGCTGCTTAAAGATTATTTTATATATGAAAAGAGAAGAGCAGCTGGCAGGCATAGCTAGTACAGCAGAGATCATGGAGTTGAGATGTCCTAGGCCTGAAGCTTCAGGCTTCTGGGAACCAGCCTAGTTGCAGGAAAGACGACATGTCTTAAGGCTATGTGTTAATTCAACGGGGAAAAATCAGTTCTAAGTTTTGGGGTTTTTTGTAAAAGGAGCATAAAAAACCAGGAAAAATTATCAGAACTTGTACTTCAAGTACAAGTGGTTGGCGCAGTGCTTTTTTTGAGGAAATAGTAGCTGACAAAAGCAGAAT
Organism: Lycocorax pyrrhopterus obiensis; assembly: GCA_014706295.1. Classification (NCBI taxonomy): domain Eukaryota; kingdom Metazoa; phylum Chordata; class Aves; order Passeriformes; family Paradisaeidae; genus Lycocorax; species Lycocorax pyrrhopterus. Next base: position 14,954,227 of record JACSVZ010000002.1, on the reverse strand, counting down.
GAAAAGACACCCATTCAAATGTCGGGACTCATAACGTGTTTGAAGGTACACTATAAAGCCTGAGTGTGAAAGAGCAACCCTGAGCAAGAATTAAAAGCTTTGGAATAAGATGTTTCTTGCTTCTTAGACCAGCTTGGTTTCGTATTTTTCTCTTGTAAACCTCACAGTTTAATATTTGAGTACTGTCATTTGTTTTGACCTAATAGTAAGCCAGTCTCAAGACAAGCAGATTCATGTTCTTAAGTCTCTCGTAAGGACCTCCTGTCTCTGTGGTGCATTGAAGAAATAATGCCAAGCATTATGACTACATAAAAACGCTAAAGTAAAGTGTTCATGTAACTGTCAATAAACACCGTCTTGAGAGGCTGTAGGCTTTGTTGAAGTCTCAGTGTTCCTTTGACAGCCTTATTTGCCATCATGCTAGTCAAAGAGCAGCAAAGGAGGTAACTTAATTAGGGGGTGACCAGAAAAGCAGTGTAAGAAGGAGCCATGTTCTCAAAAATATTTATTGTGTGCCTTTTACAACCATTTCCCCTGCAGTTACCTGGTCTGAAGATGTTTCTGTGTAACAATTGGGTTTTTGTAAGTTCATTCCTTACTGTTCCCACTGGGCCTTCTCCTCAACTGCTTATCTTCTTCTGTCTCATACTGTGAGCGAAGAAGAAAAGTAAAAAAATTTCCCAACGTTTGGAGTAGATTCAGTCGGGAATGGCCCGGGTTGTCTTCCAGAGCAGGAAGATGTGCTGCAGTGAAAGGAGTGCACAGGGAAAGAGGCATGAAAGGAGCTATGGCAAACTCTGTCCTGTGGGATAAGGGATGAGGTACACTAGTTTCATCTTAATTTAATGTGAAATGTGGGGGAAGGTTGAGGATGGGGATTGTAAGCTCTGTATTACGTAAAGGTGTAAGATTCTGGAACTTAGCTTTGCATGAAGGAATCATTATATAACAAAATAAAATATTAATATGATATTTTTAGCAAGGAGACAAATTTAAGATTTAACACTTGTCATAGTCAGCTATATTAAAGCCACTGGATTTGTAGGATTCAAAAATATAAAAACTGTCTATTATGTTCAAGGGAGTTTCTCCCTGTGTGCCTTCTGTACTCCCATCTCCATCTTCCATTTATTTGCTTCGCCTCTGTTGGGGGAGGGAGACGTTAGATGACTTTTATGGATTTGAGATTGGCTTAATGCACACAGCTTGGCAGTAACTTTTTGTAGTTGTTAACTGTTGATGATGGCTTTCTCCTTCTACTGAAAATACATTTTATGGTTGGGCAAGTTGTGGAAAAATTCACTTAAGTTTTCTAACAGTGATTTTTAATGCTCCATTTTCTGAGGGTGCAGCCAAAGTGGGGAAATCAGTTTGGCTGTGAGTTCCGCGTTGGATATGTTTTGCTAACAAAGGTCAGTGCTTCCATTTTCACTTCAGAAGTGTTTGGAACTTGTCTTTGCTAGACCTCTGGAAGAAGCAGTTTGTTAGGCTTCATTGCCTATTGAATAGGATTTTAGTGAATGGTTAAATTACTTTGTATGTGAACTATGACTCTTTTATGACCTGTTTAAAACTAATTAACACACCATGCCTGCTTGAAGCAACTTGTGAGTTTTGACTTTAAACAACAAAAAACCAAACTTGAGCGAGTGCTAAACTCCTTCAGTTAGACTTCAGTCCACTTAAAAAAATTTCCTCTGAATCAGAAGTATAAAACCAACACACTTTCGTTTTCTCTCGTATTGTATGCATGCTTTTTCTTTCAGCTACAACCAGTCACAGCAAAATACCTCATTATATTTTACCATGGGAGGGATGGCAATAGCAGCACCTGTGGAAGTTTGACCTTTAAAGGTCCCTTCCAACCCAAACTGTTCCATGAGTCTTAAGTTTTAGGTCAGAAGCATATACAATGTCTGACTCACCACCTCTGCCAAAAAAAACCCCAAACCCCAACAACACCCACTAAAAAAAAAGCCTCCAAGAACACACACCAAAAGAAAACCAAACCCAAAACAACCCTATCATTAAACAGAACTTAGAAAAGAGGGCAAGAGCAGAAGTATAAAGTACTTTCAATCAGGCTGCTAGTTGAGGCAGCCTGTTCTTTAATTGAGAGATTTTCATCACATATGGTGATATAAAGAAATGTAATTTCTTTACAAGAAATTAGCAAGAAGTAAACAAATTACTACTACCAAACTTGAGATCACAGTTGGTAGCATTTAGTTTTGTTTGCTTTGGTGGTTTTGTTTGGATTTTTTTTTTCAACTTGTATGTAGTCTTTTTGTTTCTTAAACTGATCAGTTTTACAAGTCATGTGTAACATTTCAGGAGCAGTATTAAAATATATATCTTCAGTTTCTTTATCTAAAAATGTTTTTCTTTCCTTTTGGGCAATCCTTTGCCTAAAGAATGCCTTCAAATTATTTAGTATCAATGGCAAGGATGTCTTGTATCTTCTTTCCCGTGTCTCAATGGCTGTTTAGAACATATAGTTTAAAATGGAGCTGCTTCTGAGGCTTTCCTAAGCTATCAGTCTGTATGAAACATTGGAGAGTCAGTTCTAATCACGAGCAGAGTGTGCAAGCCTGTGCTGCCCTGTGTGTTGGAACATGCAGTTGTGGCACATACTGCCAAGAAGAAATCTCATTTCCAGTAACTGGGAGGCAAAGAGTCTGAAGCCACTACAGCTATAAAATAAGGAACCTGAGGGGATGAAGAAAACACTGGGTTATATCTTGGTGTTCACTTTTAGATAGTCTTCTGACAAGAGCTGAGTGTAAGTTGGAAAAAATTGGTATTGTTTTTTTTTCCCTCCCAAGTTTTGAGATGTAATTCCAGCTTCATTGACATCAGGCACCTGGGATCACTCTTCTACTGCTTTATTACAAAAAAGCCCCACCTATCATTATACCATTATACAACTATGTGAAATTTCGTGGGGATTAGGGGATTTAAAATCAAAGCGTGTGTATCGGTTCGAGATCAAAGTGTAATAGTACTGTTAAGTAAATGCTGAAGGGTCACAGTTTGTGCTTAGTTCTGAAAAAGTAAGTAAAATTCTTGGAGTAGGGCACCAATATGTACATCTTCAGATTTAAGAGCCCTTGAGTGGCTAAGTATATCTTTCATTTATGCAGATGAAAACAGTGTAGACTAAATTGTTTTATAGAGGTGGTACTAAATACATTTGTATGATCTCCTTTACATTTATGTCTGTTTAGGCTTTATCCTATTTAATGCACTGTTGTATTGCAAAAGGGAAAGGTGGCAGTAGAGTTTTTGTTGTGGGCATCTCCCCCCTCCCCAAACCCTGTGTGTTTTTGTTTGATTTAGGGTTTGATGATAAAGTGGCAGCACTTACCAAAAGCCCATTAGATAATTGCTTCTTAAAACAGTGATTTGCATGTATTGTTTTCTTAATGTCATGATAGTCATGCTGAGTCTCCTTCACTTGTAAGAGTACTGTCACTGCTAGTCAAACAGTGAGTTAACTGCTGGGACAGTTACTTGCTGTAGCATGAGGCAGATTTCCCTCTCGTCCTTGCTAAGCAAACAAAAAAAAATTTGCTTGGAGTTTCTTACAATATCCCTGTTGATTCCTCCGTCTTCCAGTCTATTCTAGAAAATGACTTTACATTTTCTTTGCTGTGGTTTTGCTTGTGGGTGTGGGTTTGGGGACTTTTGTGGGTCTTTTGGGAACTTCGGGATATTGGAGATCAACAGCAGAGACAGCTGGCTGATTGCTCCTTAGGTTATTAGCAGGCAGATGGAGCAAAAAGCATGTCAGTCTTTTTGGCACTATTTCAGCTACACTTGCCCTCTGCACAAAGGACTTTTGTATTTTCCGTTACACTGAGGATCCTTGTATAGCAAAACAAATCATGATGGGAAAATTAAGTATATGGGATATTTGTACCCCTTCACTATTGTAATCCTTCTGTGTTCAGCTTGTGATAGACTTCATGTTGAAGCCTTTGTTTTCTCCTAGGAAACAGTGCAAGGCCTCAGCTTGTGTCTGAGAGTAAGGTACACAGGATCTAGAAGCCTGGAAATCCAGACTGTGGGTTTTTCATGTATCCTGGGGAGTAGTGTCCTTTTTATATCACTGTGAACAAAACCAGCAAGGGGTGCTGGAGGAAACTATTTGTGAGACTGTTTTAATCAATCATTAGAGGGAGGTAATTTCTGCTAATTAGCCAGTTATTTTGGTTGCCCCGAAAGAATAGTAGGAAACTTACAAAGTGTGGGGGTTTTTTCCTTGCCTGCACTGTGTTTGAAACTCTGAAGACTGATATCCTCACACTAGAAAGGTAAAATTAAGATAGCATCACACCTTGAGGAAGTTGAGACTTTTTCCTTCAATTTATGGTCTTTAGTATATGTTTTTATCACTTAAGACCTAGAAACTGACACAGATTTACAAGAACTAGAGAGTGTTTTCTGACCATAACAAAGAAAAAAATCCCAGAGTATTTCTAACTTTTATATAAAAATGAGATTTGTGAGGGTATTTGGTATGCTTTTCTGGCTGTCACTGTTCTCTCCATTTTCTGTTAGAAATCTTTAGTGGGATCGATGACTACTGACTCCTTGCTGAAAACTTTTTTACTTCAGAATAGTGATGCCCCTGAAGGATGTGGGATGTGCTCAGAACCGCTTTCACACGTTGGCTTGTTAAACCATTTCTTAAAGACATAGCCTTCTTTAAAGTTTCACAGGTGGTCATGGATGGGGAATCCAGGATCAACTAAACTTTTGTTTTTTTCATGTTAACTGCATCTTCATCTCGCTGAGTTTGTCTAAAAGCTCATTGAAGCTTAGGAACTTCTGTCTGGTGGACAGAGAACAATATCTTCAGATAATTTGAGTTAAGTTTTTATTTGTTTTTTGCTGTTGGTTGAGGTTTTATTTGTTTATGTCTACTTTTCTGTTTCTCTGTAGAATATAATCTGATAGAAATTTTTGTTCTTCACTTATATATTGCATTTGGGATTCTGGATCTGTACTTTCTAGGACAAGTTAGAAAACTAGAACAGTGCTTTTTCTTTCACCTGAGGTATCATGTGCACATATATTGAACAGATACACTGTATGGAGAATTCCCGTTCTTAAGACACATTAGTGTATGTATATGTGTTGAATGGGCTTTGCTGGAGGAATTAAATGCATGCAGGTGCATTGCTTCTGTCAGAACTTCTGCATGGCTGTGGAAGGTGTAAAACATTTAAAGTGATCAGGAGGCAAGCTGCTCGTGCAGTATGGTTTAACTGAGTCTTTGGATTAGAGAGATGTTTTCAATACATAGTTGTAATACACTTTCTATTTATGTCTTTCTTTGCACAAGATGTAAAATCTGTAGCATGTAAAGTGATTGAATACTTGTTAAAGCAGCTTTGAGCCTTTCTAGGAGAGCTGGTTCCAGATGTACTAAAGAGCTTCATCTTCTATGGCAGAATAAAATGAGACCATATTTTTTTCCCAGAGTTCTTGGTGGTGATCCTCATATACTACTGGGTCCATCAGGTGCTTCTGGGACTGAATAATTGTAGCCTCAGGGGCTTTTATGTTACCTGTCTCAGTGTTTGGGCCTGCAAGCAGTGAGGTTTTATGGGAGTACTTGTGTGTGTATGTTTAGGAAGGGATGGTATTGCTTTAATCCGTCTGCTTCTCTGAGTTCCCTGTAGTCATTCAAGTTGGTGGGTTGGTTGCCGCTCCTTCAGCGGCTCCTGGCGATGGAGAGTAACACTTTTTGCTTGTTAGGCTTCTACCAAAACAGAAGCCATCTCTGTTCAACTAGACAGCTGTTTATACCTGAATTTAAGTTTACAGTGGCTCTTCCAAATGCGTTAAGCAGAACAGCCTTTGCACCTTGAGTGTGGATGTATGAAAGCAGTGGCCATATCTCAGAAAATCCTCAATTAAGTTACCTCTGTTCTTACACTGAATGAAGAAGAAGTTATGTTTCTGGTATTGAAAAATGCTAATTTGTGGTTTATCTAATGTTGAACAATCAAAACTGATAAGCTGAAGGATGAAACATACCAGTTTCATGAAAGCATGGTCAAAGCAGGAGGAGGATAGGGGGGTTTCTTTTCTTGTATAATCCTGTCTCAGAGTATGGAAGGATATGTGGTATTGAAAAATAAACATTTCATTTAAGTGAGCGTAACCAACCTATCTTTAATTGCCTGGATGCAGTTGAAGAAATGAATGCCTGTCTCATTGCACTCCTCTTCAAGAAGCTTCACCAGGTGCAGAAGTTGAGCTCAACAAAGCTAGCTGTGAGGAAACCTGGCTTTTTCTACCTAACCACTTCAGTATCTCCACACTGAATCTCACTACTGTTTTGTAAGTCATTTTTCTTCCTTTCATTTTCTTTCTGCACTAATGTGCAAATATGGGTAAGGAACTTGCTGATAAAGGGAAATGTGACTGCTTTTAACCTTGCTGGAACTGTCTTCTTTGAAGTATTTGGAGGTTTGGTTTGTGTCCTTGTAATAAACATTGATTGTTTTCCCACAAATTACATGCTTGCTCTTCTTGCTAACCTGAAAGGTTAGTAATGAGGAAGAATGCATCCACCTTGTGGAGGAAAACTAAATCTCATCTTAATTTTTTTCCTACTGTCTTTGACTCCTGTGCTGTCATCAGCTTCAAATGGAGTAGTTGTGTTCAGTTTTTGGTTCTGTCTAGCTCTGGTAATCAATCTCCCTCTTCTGAATCAATAATAGGCACTGGCTTTAAGGTTGCTTGATGGTGAATGAAGAGCATGTGTTTGGTTTTGGTTTGTTTGCTTTGTTTGGGGTTTCATTTTTGTGGGTATTTGTTTGTTTGTGGTTTTTTTAACTTCGCTAATACTTTATGTAGAGCATCTCCCACTTGCTGTGCCTTTGAATATAACTCTCTCACTTAGAGCCAGTTTAGGTAATTTGCAGCCCCTGAATATTGTCAGCAACGTGCAACCCCTTGCAGCAGATGGCTGTTAGGCATTAGGTTACTATGGAAAATTCTGTACAATAATGATAATCTGCTTTCTGTATTTATCAAGACCACACCCATCTGATGTTTAGGATATTACTTGCTGCTTTTCATGCATTTTTTTGCCATTTTTATATAATCTTTTAAAGTACTTCTTAGATAATGTGGAATCACTTGTTTGTTTTGTTTGTTTTGTTTGTAAACAAAGACAAGTCACCACCTTCTTGCTAGTGAAGTACATGATTGAGGAAGTTCCATGTGTCTATTTAAGACCAAATTTAAAGACTTTCCCTAAACTTAGATAGAGAGCTCTTCATTGATCCAAAGGGGTTTCATCTGTTTTTAGAGTCTCTTCACATTGAAGTTATTGTCATCATAAATAGCTCACTGCTTTGGATATACAGCTTGTTCCATGGGTTAACAAAAGTTATGATGGCCTTTTTAAGTAGTACGGGCCCAATGATGTTATTTCAAGAGTCTTTGAAATTGTTAGAAACTTCTTAGCAGAATTTAGCTCCTTTTAAAATTTCTGACTTCAGGTTCGTTTTAGGCAAATAACATGACCAGAAGTTAAAACTGGTGTTTGATGAACTGTGTTTCGTAGGCTACCCTGATTGCTTCTTAGTGTATTGATATCATTGAAAGTTTAGAGAAAAGTTGTAAGACTAAGAACTTAAGTCTACTTGAGGACACATATGCAAGAGATGTTAAATCTTCCCAGGCTGCAAAGAAAATGCTGACTCTGTACAGTAATTGTACTGTTAAGTTCAACTCGACATGCCATAAAGTGATGGGGAAATTAAACTTTTTGCTATTTTTTTTAAGGTTTGTGATGGACTGGAGCTGTTGAGAACAATCCCTCAAGCAGAGCTATTTTGAAAATTGATTATAATTATTTTAGGCCTTTGCCAAGGCTATTCTTTGTTTATTTTGTCTACTTAAAAGCCCCCTAAAGTACTTGAACCGGGTTATTTACCAAATTAAACAGAGAATTAGAATTGGAATGATAGTTTTGCTAGTATTAAATCCAACTGTGATACTAGAGATGCCTGATACAACAAGAACACAAATTATCAGAACACGTTGACTAATTCCATGAAAGCGGTTTCAGAAGAGAAGTCAAAACAACTCATAGTTTGAGTAAATCCTGAGTTGGAGTGAGTTCCTCTGGGTGATTTACAGATGTTTTGTGGAGTACTGTGTAACTCAGAGTAATGCTCTTCATGGTGAGCAACTGTAGACTGGGGGCATAACTAGAAGTAGTGTTACTAATAACTGAGGATGCTTCTAAATTAAATTCAGCTTGTATTAGGAAAATAATAATTTACAAAGGTACATGTTACAGTATTTCCTGAACAAAGTAATTTTGAAAGGCAGCTTCTGTCAGTATAATTAAGGGTTTTGTGGCATTAATATATATAATTCATACCTGTCAAGATTCTAAAACCAAACCTTCTTAGTGAGACCTCATCCAGAAATGCTCTGGCTTTAGTAGTATGAAAATAGGCACATGCAGAAATGTGTGTACCTCTTTTTGTGTCTGTTTGTGTTAATAACCTCTTCTCACACTGTTCAGGATGACAAATAGTGTCAGCATATCCAAACAGACAAATTATTGGAATAATAATGATGAATAACCTTAGATACTTGCTCTGTGAAATCTGTCAGCTATAAAGCTTTTAGTATGTGTAAAGGTCATGGAAAGCTAGGCAGTGTAGTTGTTCAGAAAGCTGAAAGAAATACTCAGATTATCCGAGTTCTTCAAGCTGTAATAGTTTGTGTTTGTCAAGCTTTCAAGTACCATCTTAAGGCACTTCAGTACATGGAAGAAAAATGTTTCTGCAGGAGACTGTGTAGTCTCACAGCACAACTGTGTTCCCTTGATGCACTGCTACCACCCATGTCTTTGGAGATTCCCCAGTTTCTGCTTGTCCTTAAGGCTCCAGTTCATGAATGGAGTTAATGCTAACAGTCTTCAAGGATGGTTTGAAACCGTAATTCATATTTTTTTCCTACCAGCTGTTTTTCTGTTCACTGAACTCACAGTTGTGCTTGGGAATTTGCTTTTGCACTCTGGCATGTAAAGCAGCCAAAGCAGTAGTTTCTGCAACATAAGGGATTGTCTTATTGACTCCAGAAGCAGAAAGAGTAAGTGATTATCCACCTAGGATGGGAGTGGAGCTGGGAAGCAGGATGAATTAGACGTGTTCCTTATTCCGAGAGGGTAAGGAGGTTGCTGAACTAATTACACTAGTCTGTTAATTACATTAGTCCGTGTCCTAATGTGTTAGAGGATCTGTGTGTTCTGGGAAGATAGGTCTCCTACTGCAGTTAAAAAAATTTCCCTTATTGTGGGTCTCCTGTGGAGTCACAGGTGTCCTGCCAGCAAACCTGCTCCAGCCTGGGCTCCTCTCTGCGTGGGTCCACAGGTCCTGCTAGGAGCCTGCTCCAGCATGGGCTTCTCACTGGGTCTGTCTTCTTTGGGCATCCACCTGCTCTGGTGTGGGGTCTTCTGTGGGCTGCAGGTGGATATTTGCTCCACTGTGAACCTGCAGGGGCACAGCTACCTCACCATGGTCTACACCATGGGCTGCAGGGGAACCTCAGCTCTGGCACATGGAGCACCTCCTCCTCCTTCTCCACTGACCTTGGTGTCTGCAGAGTTGTTTCTCTTGCATATTCACTCTTCTCTCCACTGTTGTTATTCCAAGCAGTTTCCCCCTTCTTAAAAGTTTTATTCCAGAGGTGTGCTGCTGCCATCGCTGATGGGTTCAGCCTTGGCCAGCAGCAGGTCTGTCCTGGAGCTGGCTGGCATTGGCTCTGTTGGACATAGGGGAAACTTCTGGCATCTTCTAGAAGCCACCCCGCTACCAACACCTTGCATTGTAAAGCTGATACAGCCCTCTATCTTGTGACGTGCCTTAAAGAAGCTTTGAGGAGAGGAGGAACCTGACTTTAAGCAATATTGATAAGACTGTCATTCTGTTGAGGAAAAAGCCTCCCAGCGAAACTAATGCTGCCTCCACTTAGTTTGGTTTGTCCTTCCAGTGGTCCAAGGGCATTAATTTGCTGGAATTGTTTTGTTTATAGTGGCCCTACAAACTTGTTGACAAGTGCTGTGTATTTACACCACACTGAAAGTGAGAGAAGTTTGAAATGTGAAGTGGAGAAGTGTGATGGTGTTGGGATGTTACTGGGATTGTGTGGAGTCAGCCTTGATCTGTAACTACGTTGTCCTGGGCTCTGAACTGAGAGGTGTAGTAACTAATGTGATTGTGTGTAAATGCCAGTAAGAGTCCTTACAGGATTGAATTAGCACAGAAGAGCATGTGTTTTACAGGCTGAAATAATTAACTGGTTTTGGACTTGGTAGCTCCATTTTGAATAGTGATAATCTGTGACTCCTAATTTAGATGAGAAGCAGAAATGAGAGGGCAGAATGAAGGTTAATACTTAAATTTAGATACTGAAATTCAGACTGATATTTGACCTTTCTATTTTTTTCCCCCTTTTTAACCTGCAGCATTCTATTTGTCTCTCTTCAGAGTTGAAATATATTTATCTCAATTTTCCTGTTAGTTTTGTGATGATGTTTTGGCATTTTTGGAGATTGGAAAAGGAGATAATTTCTGTAAAAATATCTTCATATCAGTTAGTATTTGTCAAATGCCATCTGTGAGACTTCTGTTAGTATGCATTGCCATTAGTGATTAACCTGCTCTGCCCACCTCTGTATTTAACTGAGTTGCAGTGTTTATGGGGAAGTTGGAGATTTAGCAGAACAAAATATGATTATTCCAAAATCTAATTAATTCAGGATGTGATTTTGATCTTCAAGTGATGGTATTTATTGGCAGTCGGGTGACTAAATTTGTAAATTTGTTGAATTGCTAAATATACGTTTTATAGGCGTTGATTTCAGTGTTCTTTGCGGGTCCCTTTCAATGCGGGATGCTCCATGATTGTTTGGGAAGCTGTTCATATCTGGGAGACGGGGGAAGTATTTTAGTACAGGCTTATATATGTACTGCTTGTTGTCTTTCATCATCTACCTGGCATCTTCTTGGTTTAAGTAACCTATGCTTGTATCTCTAATTATTTAGGTCTTTCCATTTATCTTCCTGAAGAGTTCTACTCTTAAGTGTCTTCTTGCAGTCATTTAAAGTTAAGAGCATCATGATGAGAACAGCGTCACCTGTAACCTGCTGTAGGAATTTTCTCTCTTAAAAAGGCAGTTGTCCATGCGGAGAGAAGTGTAGAACCATATATTCGTCTCGTAACAGTTGCGAACAGTTCCTGAAGAAAGTATCATTGAGCTACAACTTAAGTGTTTATGTTTCAAGGAAAACCTTAAAAAGAAATGCAGAATAGGTATTTCAGTATCCTTCCTGAGCACTTGTGCTAATTGTACACAAGTAAGTGCTGTTGCACTTCTCTTACTTGACTGGAGAACAGGTTGAAATTATTCAAAACTATTTGTAAAAAAGCATGTCTAACTCCCACTGTAATAGGAAAACATAAACAGTTGTAGTTTGACTAAACCTTAAATTCTGCGTGTTTTGTTTTCAGTGGAGAAGATGGACGGGTGATAAAATACAGCATAGAGTAGATACTTAGGCTTTGCAAATGTTTCAAATTAGTATGATAGTTTGCAGTCTCATACCTTGTGAAGGTACTCCTGTGGTAAGATTGAGGGGTGTTGATTTTGGTGAGAGTTTTTGTTTTTATAAATTTTAAGTAGTTTTCCCTTTTTGCTCTTCAGGTGTCTCTTACCCATCCATATGTTTCTGCTTCTTTCAACTAAATTATTGCTCACTTGTAATGTTTCCAGATACTGTCTACTTACAAATTAGCAGCTGCACAAAACAAAACAGGTTTAGAAGAATATGTAAAAGGTTATGTTTAAAGAAGAAAAAGGTGCTTGCAATTAAATAGCTTTAAAGAAATTGAGAGAAAGCTAGAGAGAGCTTGTTTTCCTTGTATGTAACTTCTCATGCTTCATTTTAAGGGGGCAAGCAGTTAATATAATGTAGCAGTCCAATGTAGGCTTAAGTGTTGAATGTTTTTCTCTTCAGTCTACTGCTAGTACCCATAGTGTGTAAAATGTAAAGCTACTGGGCCAGATTAAAGCATTGTATTCTGATTTCCTTCCATAAACATCTCCCTTCTTATGAAACACAGTTGAACACTACAGCTGAATAGTGCTCTGGATTACTGATATAAGTCTGCACTACGTCACTGTCAGTTTGGTACTATGAGGGTTTTTAAAACATCCTTTCAGTATGCATTGTGTTTCTCAGTGTAAACTACCATCCCTTTTTTTGCTTGCATCTTCCTTGTCAGCATGTAGAACAGCAGCAGGAAGAAGGAATGGAAGCTGGACAAATCTCAGTTGCTGAACAAGTTGTAGAACATCACTGTAAACTATTGAGAGGGGCCCTGCTCTTGCAAGACGTGTGCAAGTGTTGGTGCTAATGGAAATTGCTGCATCATGCTTCCTGCACAGCCTGGTGCAGTGGCTCATGGCTTTTGCTTTGTAATCTGCCCGTTGCTGCGGGACTTCTGCTGAAGGTTGATGTGTTTCTGCTTGTGGAATTTTGTTTATAATTGGTTGTCACTGGCTGGGAATGGATCGAATGTATGGGTTCAACACCTGTTGCTCTAGATAATTTCAGACTGCCACAAACACGGTGGGTTTTTACACATTTTCAGTTGAGCTTGTGAACACTTGAAGCAAATCACTCATTCTTCTATGGAACAGGCTTGGATGCATTTACTGCATTCATGTTTGGCATGTGGAAATATTTAACATGCATGATCGGGCAGAAAGTTAAGTATGTTCTAAATTCATTGTTAAGAGAGGCAAAAGTTGATATTGTGTATCTGTGGCTTTAATGGTTCATAGTTGAAAATAAACAATGGTAATAAATGAGACTATTTGGCTAGTTTTGTACGCTAAGTAAAGAGACTCTGCAACGCTGGTGTTACACTGATGTTAAAAAGTGTGAAAATAAAGTTGTTCCATGTCCAGCATGATGATGGCATTAATTCCTACTGCTCTACTGTGCAGAGCAACAATAACCCCTGCCAATCTCCTCTGTTTGGGAGGCACAAAAGGGTGGGGAAGAATGTCAGACTGTTAGCATAGTTTTCTAGTCCCATTTCAAATATTTATTGAGCCTGTTAGCAAATACAAAATGAGCCAGAGTCCTTGTCAAAGAGAGGGCTTGACTCCTTTTGTTGCCCTTGTGCCATTATGTAATGCAAAGTTACACAGAAGTGGGTCAGAAAGATAACTTCCATGTTTCGTGGTTTTAATGGCTCTTCATACTACATATTGGACACTTGAAGCCAAAAAGTAAACTGAACAGGTTACATTTAAAACCATAATTCCACATGGTTTTTTCATGTTAGCATTGCTATTGAGGGTTTTCCTTTCCTCCCATCTCTGGCATCCTTGATTAGTAATTTTACGTGTTTATCAAAGGCTTGGAACCAAGGTAATTTCAGATGAAAATTTGGGATGATTTGGCTAAGGAAAATAATCTGAAAGAAGACCAGGCTTATTATTAGATTATACAAGTCCTGAACTTTCTTCCTTCTCTTTCCTTCTGTTTGCGGTGTTCAAGCTACATCTTCCCACTCCAAATAAAAGTTTCTGGGCTAGGGACAGCATGTCAGTGGCAGCAGTGCCCTACTCCATGACGTCCATGGACCTTCTCTTATGTTACATTAAGCCATGAAACTTTCTTTTAAAGTGTTAAACATTCAGTGGGCTCTGACTGTGTAGACAGAAATAGTTATTTCATAAATATTTGAGGAGGAGTGATATACCTGTTTCACCACAGGTTCTGTTTTGGAGAATGTCTGTAACTTCTGAATGATGGGCTCACACTTTCTCTTTTGTCCTCTAGTTTTCTACTGCTACACTGAAGAGGTAAAAAAGCCCAGATGAGCATTCTACTAAGTTTTGGATCATTAGTGCAAAGAGTGTGCAATAAGTCATTCAAATCTCCTCGCAGAATAACAACTGCCTACACTTTCTGTTTTTATATATATATTTATATATATATATATTTTTATATGTATATATGTACGCATTTGTGGATAGATATGCTCCTACGAAGGCTAGTGTATTTACAAGAAAACTTCAAGTAAACTGTTGCTTCAATTTTGCGTGTTTCTTTCATGGGTTTAGGGTTTGGGAGATGGACTTAAGCTCTGCAGGAGAGAAAACAGTAGGTGAATGCTACTGTTGGATAGAGTGATATTACTGAACACAAGAAGCCTTGAAATTTATGAAGCTCATGTTCAAATGTAATAAACAGAATTGCCAGAAGGCTGCATGTGTCAACTAGCCAGAAGATGTGGGGGGACAGGACTGTGAGCCACCAGTGTAAGTACCTTTCTTCCCTATTTTCTGATTGAGAGTGCTCTGATTTTGCCTGGATTGGCTTCTCAGAGATCATAAACTTGTCAGAGTCAGAGATCTTTTTGCTCCAAACTGTCAGTGTAAATTTTTTTTAATTACTTCTTGTTTCTTTCTTTTGGTCGCTTCATCTGTAACATCTTGTAAGGGAATACCAGTTTTCACTAGACACTACTTCATAATGCACAGGCTGAAAAGGAGCAGTGTTATTCTTCTGCTCTGTCTTTCAGGAAATAACTTCGTTGCGAAGAAATTTTGTGTATACTGTGTGTGGGGTTTTAAAATATGAGTTACCAGATCTCTGAGTCTTGTGAGCATCTTGTTGGCATAAGTTGAAAAAAAGATATGTGTAGAGTTTCCCCATAGCTGTCCTCTGTCTGTGCCTGTAAGAAGCAAAGTAAACTGAAAAAATCTATATTTAAAACCCAACAACTGAACAGATACAGGCAGAATTCCTCCTCCCTGTCATTGGTCTTTGAGGAAGACTGCTGGGAAAGCATGTTTCTTGTGAGGTGTGTTAGGAGATACAGTACTTGTGATTTGTTGTTTGTACTGATGCAGGTTGCACTACGTAGATTTAGTTATGTAATTAGTTAATCACACGCACGCTTAACCATAGAAAGTCTTTCTGATGCTCTTTTTTTCTTGTTGTTTTTAAATAAAATAAAACTCAGAACACTTGTCATTTTAGGATGTCCTACATATTTACTGACTATGTTTCAGCAGTAAGCAGGTGTTTTAAGAAGGTGATGGGATTGGTATTCAGTGCAAAGCTAAGCAGTTGGTGGTTCTGATCCAGAGCTTTTCCTCAAGTTGTATAGAAAGCAGAATTCTTCATGTTCTCCATGTTCCTCAAGATATGAAAATTACTGAGAGATGAACTTGTGTGAAAGGATAACATTTTGGGATATCATTTAAATGGAAATGTGGTGCTTTATCAGTCTTGTGTGATGAGCATCTTCAAAGAACAGATTCTGTGATAAGAATCCATCCTTTACATAGAACAAGTTCATTATGGCATGTACTCAACCCTCCCATCTCTTCCCTGTCACTTATTTTGGTATCTAGTGCTTAAAATCTTTTTATCTGTGAAAATCCTAGTTTGTTTTTATTTTATTCCATTGATAAAAGTCTTTACAACTTCATAATCCATTTTCTTACAAGTGTTAATTGATGGCCAAAAAACCTGATCCAGGCAATAACCCCTTATGCACGGCTTGGGAAGAATAATTGAAACTGGAGTTAAACACCAGGTGATGTCCCTTGAAACCCAAGAACTTCTGAAGTATAACCCTGCGTCTCTACTTCATCCATTTTAAGAGAAGATTGTTGTTCTTTTTACTGATGTTTAGGTCTTGTTATCTTATTCAGGTTTGCAATAGTATTCTCCAGATTGATGTTAAAATAACATCCCTTGTGCTGCCATCCTTCCCCATCCCCATGTCTGTCTGTCCCACACAGAGTCACAGACAAACCTTGTAACCTTTCATTGTTGCATGTTGACTTATTTGTGTGGATATTATGCCTCTGGGGGGTGTGTGGGAGTCTTAGAAAACAGTTTTTTAAAGACAAATTTAATATTTTTACTACTGGATGTCTAAGTCATCTCTGCAATGATGTAAGTTTCATCCTTTAAAGCATTGCAGGAATATCTCCTACATCAGTTCTCAGGTGGAGAGTTTACCTTTTTTTTATATAACCAGTATTTTTAACCTTCAAATGCTATAGCCTTTCTGTTCATCTTCAGTCATTAATAAAGTACAGGCTACAGGTCAGGGGGAGAAATAACTTACCCCTTTTGGTCAGGTTCAGAACTGTAGAGTGGTTCACATGCTGATCTTTGCTTGGAAGAGTAGTTCTGGTGCTTATGTGGCTTTTGGGAATTTGTTAGTCAACAGCTTCTTGTATGTAATGATTTTAGACATTTCGTAGCTTACTTTCAGATTTAAATTTTTTCATTTGTTTTGGGTATGAGTTGTTCATTGTTTTAAGGTGCTTAAAAATTCAGTTCTGATTCTTCAGGAAGTTTCAAGCTGTTTCAAAGAGCAGTTGTACTGTCAGTTGTGCTGTCTTGACCTAGAGAATTGTATTGAAATATTTATGCAAGTCTTTCCTCACGCTATGCAGAGATACAACAAACTTGGGCATTGTATGTGCTTGTATCTGTATTGGTGTGCTGCCTTCTGAGGACTCCAGTGTCACCCTTGAGAACATCTCTTTCTCGTGTTGGCCCTTTTAATTGCGTGCTGAGTAAATGACTTTTTTTAAGATTTGTGTGGTTTCTTTTTATAACTAGTATGTGGTTTAAAGGTAAATGCTTTCCTCTTCTGTTAATTTAGTCTAGTAGTCAGGATCTTTTGTGCTGGCTATTACTTTGAGAACATCAGTGATGGAACTGTTTTACAGTTTTGGGTATGTGAGCAGTGTGAAATGTTCAAGAACTGGGAATTATAAACTTGAGCAGCAGGGGTATTTATTAAGTAGAAGGCAATTCTTGAAGCAGGTATTTAGGTAATTAAACAACCTGTAAGAGTCACATTGGAGAAGCATTCTAGCTGATCACACCCTGGCTGAGATGTTACATTAAAAAACTAAAAGTAAAATGCCTTCTTGTTTCTTGTGAGAGTTCAGCCTGCTGGAAATGCACAGGATATTGCGTAATACAGGTTCAAGTGCTAAGCTGTTGAGGCCAGTACCTAACGTAAATGTGCTTTATGGAGGTGGGGTGGTATGCAGATATTCTGTTGTCAGGAGTAGCAGTTGCCACACTGTAACTCATGACCTGGTTTCTGCAGCAAGTGGCTCCTTGTAAATGTTGCAGATTTGGATTTTTCATGTAAAACTCTGTAGACACCATTTGCTTTAAAATGCTATGTTTATTCTGTCTTCCCTGTGAGTTCTTGCTTGGTTTGTGTTAGATACCAAGTAGTCCATTAGAAGAAAAGCTTGCATAGGCACAGTACTCATATTTTAGTTGTCTATACTTGTGTGTAATATGCAAATAGATCTTATTCTAATTAAGTATTGTCCTACATTTTTATTATTATTAAATTATTTTATTATTAAAGGCAAATAAAGAAAAATTAGTACTGTAGGTTCTTCAGTGTCCTGAAGTTACACATCAGTATGTTCTGTGACCTACATACTTCCCTAACATGGACACTTGTGCAGGGACTTACCATACTTTAGAGGTAAAGAATGCTATCTTTCCTAAAATCCTGTTATACGCTTAAGAAAATGCAGATGCCACTGTACTATCCAGGTTTTTTTGGTCTCCTCAACCAAATACATATTTTAAAAAGCTTTTATTATTTCCTACTTTTTCCCTTCCTTCATGTGCCCTTTCTGAAAGCATTCCTAACCTCTGGTTGCAAAATGCTGCTCTATTATTAACTTATTTTAAAATCTTTATAAAATAGTTTTATAAAATGTCCAGTTACTACTTTTGATACTTGGAGATCTCTGTATTCCTCCCATGCAAGTTGAAAGGGAAAATCCCTGGCCCCTGAAAAAGGATCATGCTTTCTCCTCCTCCGAATTTAGAGGAAACCCTGAGAACTAAAAATTTTGATTCTAACCCCACTGTTTTTATTTCCTTCATGCTTGCTTATTAGAGATGCAAAGTGATTTTGCAAAGCTATGGCCGATTGAAGTCTTCCAGCTTTTTGTATAGGAACCAACATCATTCAAGAAACCACTATCAAATAGGGTAGGTGTCCATGGAAGTAGGTGAAGAAGCATTACTAAACATGTGTCTGTATTTAAATAGTTAAATGGAGGTATCAAAACATGCACTATAATGAATAGTAAAGAACAGTACAGTACAGCTGAGGCATACATTCCATTAATTTTCTGATTACATGATTGTATGCAATTATTATGACTAGTAAATGTAAGTGAAATGTAAATAGGGAGGAAGAATAGATAGTAAAGTAATATTTAAGTTAAAAAAGAGTTAAATTTAGAACAACTGACTTGTTACTCTGATTTTGGAGACAGAAACTTCAAGGAGGGTTTAAAACATCTTTGAATAAGAACCTCTGCTTGAGCAAAGGTTAATGCCAAACTAGTCAGGATATATTATATTAAAAAAAAAAAGGTACTAGAGAATGATCATGCATGCTCTCTTGCTCAGAAGAAATTATTCAAAATTCGTATTTATTGCCTATCTGCGAATAAGAGGAGTTCTTCTGACTTCTTGTCAATAGAAAAATTTTAACTTTTGTCCTACATCTCCATTGTGTCCTGGTTACATGGCCCCTGAGAGTGAAGTTAACATAAGATGCCTGTAGTGTTTACTCCTGTATGTTAAATTTCACTTTGTGTTCTTGTCAATTTTATAATCGTGCTAAATTCTAGACTTGAGCCCATCATAAATTAACAACATTCTTGCAGTCTTCTGTCCTGATCTACAGGCTCTAACTAACCCTCTTGTGTTCATGAGTAGGTACAATCTTGCAGTCTTTTTGGGTCTGGGTTTTTTGTGGTTTGGTTTTTGAGGGTGTGTGTAATAAACAGTTTCACCTATTCTTAGTTCCATATAAAATGTCCCATGGCCTATGTTCAAAACCTCAGAGCTGGGATCTTGCTATTACTTGTGCAGGAAGACCACAGGATGATTTTGTGTGGGGCTTGTGTCGAGACCTTGGACGTGGCCAAAGGTTCTCTGCTGTGTTCTTGGTGTGGTACTGCTTTGGTGTGTCAGAACAGGGCACCCACTGGTCTGTGCTCTGCAACTGCTTTATCCCTGTTAATGCTTGGTAATTTCCAGTGAACCAACTTGGGCAGCCTCTGTTTCTTGCAGTAGTTGATGAACTTTTGCATGTTGTGTTTGAAAAATGCATGGTAAACTTAGGTTAAAGCATTAGTTAAAAATGGAAAAAAAGAAAGTGTCCTGATAGGAAAAGATACATTAGTGGTGAGTTTCTTCAACAGCAATGCAATTAAAGACATACAACAGAATGGGTGTACTTTGGTCAACTTTCAAACATTTTTTTTTTAATGCTTTTTTTGGTCTCCAAGGCTACTCTCTAATTTTCTTGTCTGGAGACCATCTATAATTTCCATTGAAGGTGATAAACTGATAAAATTACCAGTGTTCGTCATTGAGTGAATTGGCTTGCTTATTCAGTGACTTAGCTTTAAATCTAATGGAATTTTCTTTTAATCAGTAGGAAATTTAGAAATACTCTAAATGAAAATATGCATTTCAGAAGTGGGAGGGAAAAGCAGTGCACCTTGGTGCTGCCAAGGCCCCTTAAAAAATCTGATGGAATAATGTTTTCCTAACTTGTTTGCTAGGCAATTGAGAAAGTATTTTTTCTTAATCTGGAAATTATATTGGAGTTTTCTGCATGGTAAACATTTCCCGCTGCTAATATGGATTGATGAATAGTAGTTCTGATAAGGATTATGGGGTTTGATGAATACATTGTAGTTCTTCATATTTGTACATTCAAACAGCTACTGAAAATCTTCACCTGAGACTTGAGTATGGTATTCAAGCTTTGATTCAGGTATTTGAAAATATAAAATTCAGAGTTTCTTCAGCTCAGCTTCAAGATATCCTGTCAAAATATTTGTGTATTTATTACCTTTGATGTATAATAAATGTCAAGACTTGGCTGTGAATGTCTTTAATTTTAGTGTCAATTTGATTTAAAATTGCTTTGATTTGAGTAAGGTTGTTTTGGTTTCACTTTTAGGATGCAAGTAATCTTTTCAGATTTTACCTCATGGCATGAAGAAACCAAAGGAAGTTATTAAATGCGTGTTAATAACAAAGACTGAAAACTAAATTCTGTAAAAATTACAATAGATAATAAATGTTTTCAATTACTCTTTAAACTCTTTTTTAAAAAGGGCTGGTAGGCTATTTTAGTTACAGTTTAATCTCAGTGAGCACTAGTGAGATGAATGAAAGTGATTTTTGTTTTATGGCTATTGGTAAGATTTTTTGTTCTATAGAGCTGTCCCTAGGGAACTTTATGTATACATAAAGACTTGTGTCTCATCTCTGGTAGGTGACATGACCTTATACTTTTTTTGACAGTACAGTCTGACACTTGTAGGATTCAAGTTAAACATGTTTGCAATGTATTGATCTTGAAATCACTTAGTTATGTATATGATGATACAAGTGTTGTTGGTATAAGGAACCAAAAACTCAGTTTCAGTCATTGTCATTTCCCATCAGTCAATACTGACCTGGATAGCATTGAATGGAGATGGATATTCATGTAGATATTTCTAATATGAAACCTAATTCTAGTTGCATATGTCAATAGGAGATATGATTTTAAAATAAAATAAAGAAAATGCATCATTAATACATCTGACTTGTCTTATTCTTACATCTTCTGTGCTTTTATTAAAGAAAAGAACAAAGTAATCTTATTAATGCCCAAACTTAACCCAAATGAATTTGTTTTCGGAAGGAGTGTTTCATTTGGCTGTAAACATTGTTGAGTTCTCACAAACCGAAGTATCTTATAGTGCAGTATACAATGGGGAAAAATTATAATGTGTTTAATTAGGTACTTACAGTGGAGAATGTAGCACATAAGTGAGCTGCAGAAGTGCAAAAATAAAAGCTGTGATTGCTGAAGGGGGGTGATGCAGCTTTCACTTCAGGCTGCTGTTGTGCTCTGGCATTAATATGGAAATATATGCACATACATACAATCACATCGTCCCCAGCTGAACTTTGTTGTCCCCTCAAGGTCACAATAAAATCATTGCCTACAGTGATTGTATTAATAGATAATATGATTTGAAGGATCTGGAGGTGCCTTTTAAATTACACTGTAAGACTGGCAGATTCCAGAAAGACCGAAGGAATGCTTGGTCCTCCTTTTAGAGAAGGTGATAAGTTTGTGCAAGAAGTTGCCAGTATCCCAGTACACAGTATGACACTTGTTAGACAGCAGAAATATCACGGACCACATTGTTGGAGAGCTTGCAAGAGAAAGTGGTTTTGACTTGTCCTAAATGATGTACTGAACCCAAATTAAGATACTGGAAATACTGCTATGGAGGAATTACTCTAACAGCAATCAGACTACACTTCATTCCTGCAGGAATGTTTCAACTGTCCAAGTTCTTTGTAGTTGCGTTGAAGGCCCCTCCCCTCTCCCTCCCCCTCCCCCCCCAACTGGCATGTCTGTAAGAATGTTCCTTAATACTAAAAAGAAATGGAAAGGGACGGCCAAGAGTGGTGTGATTTTTCTTGAAGCCATGAAATCAACACATAACCTGCAAGTGGTTGACTTGTGTGAAAGATCAAGAGAGTTTGTGTGATTAGATGGTGCACTAAATGGAAGTACAGAAAGAGGAAGATAACCTTTTCTCAAAGTTCAAATGGTGCCCAGCATTGGGAATAGAAAGTATATTAGGTTCTAGTAGGCTTAATCCAGAAACACTAGAGAGGGCCAAACCAAGAGTCTGGGGAACAATTTACAAGGTCCCTGAAAACTATTAAAGCCTGTTTTTTCAAGTATCTGAAACAAGAAGCTTTCTGTAATACTAGAAACTGATTAATATATGGAAGTGGCACTTGAGGAAAATAAGGTCATGGAACAAAAAAACGATGCCTTTAGGTAACTGTGTTCGCAGCATAGGAGGTTGGACAAGTTCACTTCAGTCCAGCTCTGCTCCCTTGCAAAAGGAAACTGCCTTAAAACAGGTTGTGGAGGTGGGGGGGGAGTGAGCAGCCCCCCAGGTAAAATGTAGTCTTCCTCATGGATAACATGAGAATGAAGTCACTGAGCAGTCTGTGACATTCAATATATTTATTGCTCAGGACTGCTTCAGTATGGGGGCAGTTGGGAAGGAGAGTACAGCTCTGGGATGAGTCCAGAGAGTTCCAGACCTGCAGGCTTGATGGCACACTTCTCATTTCTCCAAAAGAGTCACAGGGTAGGTGGACAAGAGGGATATGCAGTTGACATGGTTATGGTTAGCCAAAACCCTCGTTAAAGGTTCTTAAATCATTTATACAGAGAAATTAATTTAAAATTCAAGGTAACAGAAAAAGAGAGTGGTGATAAAATAGGATACACAAATGCAGAAAACTTTCTGGGATATTTGCTGTTCAATAAACAATCTGGAAAAGGGTGTGGAGAGCAAAAAGAGTAACTTTGCTAATGATGTGAAGTTATTCAGGGTCATGGAAACGAGGGTGACATGGAATTGCAGAGAGATTTCATGCTAGAATAGCAAAAGGGACAAATGAAATTCAGTTTTTTAAAACTCTAATACTGAAGCAGAGTACTTGTCCTATGATAAAGGACAAGTAGCTGATCTGTAATTCCTAATACATGCATCAAAAGAACAGATGTCTCATCTTTCAGAGAGACTAAAATCTTAACATGATATATAACGTTTTTCAACAGACATTCATGCAATAAAAGGAATAGTGCTGTAGCAGCTAGAGCAAGAAAATAACTATTTAACCTAGTACTATTTAAACGGTGGGGTTTTTTTCTTCGTACTAATTAAGCAGTGTTTTAAGCAGGAAGTTTATGAGAAGTAGAATCACCGTTCGAAAGAGGTGGAATGACAAAACGAACCTTTGAAATGGCAAATAGAGTATAGATACAGATAAAAGTAGAAAGCAGAATTGGAAAACAGTTGGGCTTAGGCAAAACTGCCATTTCATTTAAGCTGTTTTTTGCTCCAGGTTTTGGAACCAAATATTAATGTATTTTAACAGCTGATTGTGAGATCTATTATGTAAAATCCATTTTTTAAATGTACAAAATCAGCTAACATAAACTGTGTAGCTGTTTCCCATGTTAAGGAAAACTTCATAAGCATAGAAAGAATTGGAAAGAGGAAACTGGAATGAAGCATGGCAGATATTCTGATAGCAATGCTCCTGACTTCTCTTACAGTCTTGATTTTTATTTAAAGCATTTATTTGAGGCAAATGGTCCTGGTTACTGCAGTTGTGATTAGTTTCTGTCTCTGAGGAAATCAATACCATAACACACCATGAAACTAAACCAAAACTGCAATACTGGCACACTGAAAAGGTTTTTATAGTTCATTATATATCAGATTATCATATTTACCAAATTACATAAAGAGAAAATATCAACAACATTTCATGTAGTCTGTAGCCAGCATAATCTAATTTAAAATGAATATGATACAAAAACCAGTGCAGAACAGGAAAGAACAATAAAAGGAAAAATTACAATCTAAGAGGCAAGTGTAGTGCAAGGAGGAAGAAAAATCCTGCAATATAGTTGCTTTACATGGTTGCTGCTACCACAGAATTACTTCTCTTGTAAGAAGAACCAAAAGAACAGATTAATTCACTGTCAAATCAAATTTTCCCCCTGAGACTACATATAACATTAAAAATGGGAACAGTGGATTTTTAGCAACTCTCCATCTAAACCAGAGTGCAGCAGACTCCAGAGAGTCCCATCTAGTTGCTGTAAATTCTTTCTTTTTCAAGACAAGACATACCATTCTGCAACATTCCCTCTTCATGAGAAGACTTCTTTTAGATTATTTTCTCTGTTCGGTTTTCAACTGTAGAAATGGAATTTTTTATTTCAAATTAAGCACACCCACTCTAAATACGCAATATGTATTGGATTCCAGTCTTCATCTGGGTTTCATTTTTACCCTAGTTCAAACCTTTAAGACCAAGCTTTTCCATTGCAGCTCAAGAGGATGCATGTGCATGTAACAAAGGAGAAAATATGTCAGCAATTCTATTAATTTATATTTATTCTGTAGAAGCAAGTGACAGGTTTTGAAGTTTATTTTGGACAAAAGGCTACTATATTTTGCAGAGAAATTCATCTTTAGTCATGCCATTGATATGCATATAAAGTGAGTCACCATCACCTGTTCTCTATTCCCAGTGTAGAGGAGATGACCTGTTCCCTGTGTAACATTAGTTTCTTCTCGGCTTTTGGCAGATCTGTGGGTATTCTGACTGAGAAACAAATGCTTATATCTGATCAGAAAAGGATTGTTTTTAAAAACTGCTGTTTTTTCCTGCTGATTTTACTTGTTAAACTTTAGCAGCAAAAGAAGCTTTTAATGTTTTAAGTGGGCTATGAACATAATTTACCACTTCGAGTTTAATTAATTGTTGATATCCGAATCTTGTCAAATGTAATTTGCTCTGAAAGAAGCATGACAGCAAATGGATACCTGGAGACAGTAGTCTAGGATTTGGGAGCCTTGTTCTATTAAAAAAAAAGAAAGAACGCATGAAGCGAGACCCCTCTAAATTCCTGTCCTTCTTGATCTATGTGCCCTTATGTCTTAAACAGTTTTAGCTTTTATTGTTGTTATTGAACGTTCAGAGGTTAAAAAATGGCAAGCTACATAGTTAATTTGTATCTCACTACTTTTCCGCTCTGTTCTGTCTTTCCTCTCCAAGCACAGATTCTTCACTGAATGTATGTGCATGTATGTGTATGGGTAATTGCTTTTAGGTTCCTGATAACTTGCATTTTTTTCCACGGAACTCAGGTTTCAGTGCAGATGTGTGGTATATATTTAACGGGAAATTAGTCACAAGAGTTTTCCACCTTATTGTTCCATGTATTGCTTTGTAACTTACAGTGTAATGTTCAACGCTACTCAGAAATAAAAATTATTTCTAAATAAGTTTTCATAAAACTTCACAACTGTCTCTTTTCACAGGGCTGCTTTGAGGTGCAGTTGTAAAGGGAAGGTTTTCCATCAATTTTGGGTGACTTTTTACATTCTTAAATACTTCAGTGCTTAAACCTGCTTAACTTGTGACTTAATAATAGAAATACTGTGCAATACCAAGAATAGCTCCTGCTAGCATAACTGCAGCTGATTATTTAGTAGCTATTTGCTTTAGAAGAAAATTCAGGTGGATATCTGAAAAAAATGGAGACAGTAGCATAATTAATGAGGTTTAAATAAATTTGGTCTGCATTACTTTCTTGATGTTAATAGAGAATCTGTAGCAAAGACAGGAATAGCATATGGTTCTATCAGTGAGAGACTGTCTTGCTGCAGTCCTGATGTCGTTCACAACTTTGCAAGTTCTGCAATAAAAGAACCAAATATGCAACAGTCACTGACAGTTCCTCGTTCTTTCCCAATGGAGATGCCTCTTCTACACTGAATAGTAATACAGTTTTGTTGGGAAGGGCCACATTAATAATGGTTTCACATGTCTTTATTTTCATGTGAGGTGGGAAAAGTGGACTTTAACAGCCTGAACTGATATCTTTGTACTTTCATTCTGTCAATCTGTATGCAGTTGATCAGCAAGTCGTGAACCCTTAAATTCCCCATGAAGTCATGTGGCTTGGGCTGTTGCTGCTGGTTACATTGACTACTGTAGAACAGAAGAAGGTGTGTTTTGCTAGCAAGCTGTATAACCTTTGCCAGGAGAGAAGACACATAACAGTTCAGAGTTAGGCATTCCATTTGAAGAAGTTCTGGAAAGCATAGAAGCTTCCGCTTCTTTTTCTGTAGCTCTGAGCATGAAAATTTCTCTTTTCCAACTTGCTTTTGTACCCCCTACACCTGCTCCATCTTTGGATGTTTGTCTCAGTCTTGTTCATGATACCCAACTGCATTATTCAGAGTTCCTGTGTCAATCACAGTCTATTCGTTCTGTCTGTACCAGTATCTTCATGGAAGCTTACCTGGTTCCCTTCTCCCCTTTTTCTGTCTACCATTCGTTATTTCCTTCCTTGGACCTCTTTCTAATTTTTCTCCTTTTTGCTCTGTTCCATCTTCTTGTGCCCCCACCTCATCACTGTCTTTCAGAAGAAATGGAAAAGAGCTACATGAATGCGTCTTCTTCCCACTGCCTTCCAGCACCTGTGATGCTTTGTGTCCCTTCCCTTGCGTTCCGAGTTTCCCAGCTCTGTGGTAGTCCTTCCTTGTGCCTTTCTTTCTGTTCCCAGAATTTTCCCACTTTCTCAGCATCCTCGTTCTCACTCCTCACCCAACTGCTTGTTAGTCCTTCATCTGCCGTTTTTCTTACTGACTCCTAGTCAATTGCCTCTTCTGTCTTCCATCCTCTTTGCCCAAATGATTTGGTTTTCCATTGACCTTCCCTCCAGTTCCCACTGTTCTTGCCAAGTAGGCTCAAATCCTCCCTTGCCAGTTTCCTGCAGCTTCCCACTCACCGCATCTGCTACAATCTACTTTTTTCCTTTTCCTCACTTCATTCATGCCCTTTGCATTCTAATCACATTTTCCTTTCTATGTTGCCTAGGTGTCAGCACAGAGTAGTTGAAAGCTTAGGAGAAACTTTCTGGCTTCTGGACTGTATTTTCAGTGCTTACCTAACCAAAGAGCTAAAACTGTGGGGAAAATCCATTTTTGAAAAGACCAACTTTATCCTTGAAGTCATGATTGTCAAAGAAAGATTGTAAAACTT
This sequence comes from Lycocorax pyrrhopterus obiensis, assembly GCA_014706295.1. Lineage (NCBI taxonomy): Eukaryota > Metazoa > Chordata > Aves > Passeriformes > Paradisaeidae > Lycocorax > Lycocorax pyrrhopterus. Next base: position 14,927,411 of record JACSVZ010000002.1, on the reverse strand, counting down.
TCTTGGTAAAATTCCTAAACTTTTTCCAGTGCTGCTGTGGCAGTGTTTTTCCAGTTAATGTCAGTGCACAAAAGATACTCAGTTGTTGGGGCTGTGTCTATGTACTGTATAAAACTCTTTGGATGTTGTAACTTGGAAACTTTTACTCTGGGGAAAATGGAGCATAGAGACCTCTGACAGTATTGAGGGTGTCCACAGTTTTTAGACAGCTTTGCTGATAAAGTTGAAAAAGACCTACTGAGACTTGCTGTGCAATGTTGTGGAGCTCAGCTTTTTTATTGTCATTAGTATGTACAAATTTCTTATTCCCGCAGTGCCTTGGAGATGTATTTTGGGCCAATTCTAGGGGATGAAAACAATAAAATGCAAATTGCTATCCTATAAATTGCACATCTTTAAACATATCAGGCTCCTTCTACTAAATGTGCAGGTGCCACTGTGCTCAAAGATGAGGCTTCAGTGTGTGTGCACATGCATTTTGCTCGGGTTTTAAAATACTTTCTGTATCCAGGTTTCTTGAAATTATTTTAGCTATTTTATGACAGATGAGCTCCATGTTGAGTATTTGCCTCAAATTAGATGATATGTCAAAACTAACAAAGTTGGCTGATGTTACTTTTTATAAGAAAGTGAAAACAAAGTGTTCTAATAGCAACTTGAGTGTTGAGCAATCTCTAAATTTCATTCTAGCCTGCATAATTTTAAACAGCTCTTGTGGCATAACAATAAATGCCTTGGTTCCTCACTGCAGTGTTAGAAGAGGGAGCTATCCCTTAACCATGATGACAAGGTAATTAAAGCCTCTCTTCTGCCTCTTGACCACAGCTGTCCCTTTGCCCTCCCACCCTTACTGATGAATGTGTGCAGTTCCACCAGAGCCAAACTAGTAAAGTCTGGTCAAGGACTCAGATTTTTAGTGTCTTTTAAGACAGAAATTACGCATCAAAAAACTGTTTCCTCGTTTTCTGCGACTGAGTCATCAAACCTGATTAATAAGGACTTTGTGCCCTGAATCAGGCTAAGGATCTGGCTAGAGAGTGTCCTTCACTGGTTCTCTCTATGGTTTTTGAGGTCCCTCTGGGATGGAGGATGTGTTCATACCTTCTGCTCCCAGGCTCCACAGAGATTGCTATGTGATGGAGGCTTTTCTGCGTGGAGCATTCTGGCGTGGGCTTTTCTTTTTTATGTTTGAGGGCTCCAAGGTGACCAATAGCTCTTTACCCTCATGTCAAAAGATCTTTCCCAAAACTATTCTGAGCTGCCAGTCTTTCACCAAAACCAATTTAGAACCTGAAAGCTTCTCAACACAATTGGATCCCTCTTGGTCATTCAAAAGTGAGGAGAAACCTTGCTGAGAAACTGCAGCACAATCCCCATCCCATGGACAGGCCTGAAGGCCCCTTTACCATGCCATGTGCTGGTTCTGGCAGGTAGTGCCAAGGTTAGAGAGCCCGCGAACTGGATTTAACTAGCCTTGGTGGATCCCATGCTGCTTGTCTGTCCCACCCTCTGCAGAAGTCGAGCACTGCAGTCTTCCATCTTAGGCACCTCTTCCAAGACTCACATTTCTGGGCAGAGCACCACGGGCTGTCATCCACCATCTCCTTGGACACCTTCAAGGATCAGTGGGTGTCGGCAGGGCTGCTCTGCTTGGCATCTCCTCGTAATTCATCTTTCAGCCTTCAAGCCCTGACAATTTTTTCATTTGTTGTTCATCTCTGACAGATGAGCTGTTTGGTTTTGCGGCATAAATGGAGAAAAATGTGAAAGATACTTACTAACTGCAGATGCCAAGAGAACATTGTGAAAAAAAGAGAACAGCAAACCATCCACATTGAGCAGTGTGGCTCAGTGGCTACAGTAACTTCCCGTATCAAAATCTCTGCATACAATAAAAGTCAAACGAGAAGATTTTATATATGTGCTCTGTGGAATGTCTTCTATATGATCTAGTATGCCACGTTGTTACTTTACAAAGTTTTCTCATCATCCCTCTGTAAATGCATTGCTTTTCTATTTATATCTTCGGGGGTTTTTTCCTTTTTATTTCTCTCTGCTTTTTTTTAATTGTTGGGTTTTGCTTATAGGGAGAGATTTTGCAGTGACAAACCAACAGTAATAACATCTATTTTGTATAGTAGTAAATTATGTGAAATGCCGCTTACTTTGTTTTTAATGGATAACAACCAATATTTCTGCCTGAACTGTCACACACTTCACAATTGTTTTGTTTAGTGTGTTAAAATAGGCAGTGATTTTTGTATGCTTTGAGTTTGAGCTGTATAAACATGAAGCAGCTATTATGAAATGCACTGAAAGCATTCTGAATTACTTAAGCACTGGATATGTAGATGCTTGCAAAGATTTTAATTTTCTGTATTAATGCTGCTGTATGAAAGTTGATTTCCATGTTTAACTTTTTATTTTAGAAGCTTCTTTAGTGTAGTTTTGGTTTTTACCAACAGCCCATAGCAGTAGACGAAAGGCATTTGATGTGGTTGTTTCTATATGCCTTTATTGGAATTACACTTGCTTTCACCCAAGTTTCACTTTGTGTAAAACTAGTCTACCATTTCAGTGCACTGATTTTTAGGTTTATCCCCTTAAATTCAGGGTGTTTGTATGTGTTTTTATGATCATGGCTTTTTAAATATCTAATTTCTGAAAGTAAAACTGTCATCCTGTGACACATAGGGAAAAAAACTTCAACCCATTAAGGTGCCATTACATAAAAATACATGGTAACTTCTGCCTTTAATATGTTAGAATTGTTCCATTTCTGGGTTTCTCTGCCTCTTTATTAAGGCTGTACAACATATATATCTGTATTTTTTTCTTGTCTTTTTGGTTTCAATTTCAATGATCTGGGAAAAGAAACCCAATTTTTCCTGATGGTAGTAAGAGGATTTTTAGCATGGTACTTGAGCTGGAATTGCATGTTACAAGTGGAGCAACAAACAATCTCGAGGAAATAGATTATTTGATTTTTTCCTATTTATAAGTTTCATGCTGTTTTAAATTAGGTACACCTGTAAAACGGAAAAGGAATGTATTTTAGTGCACTTCCTAGAGAAAATATAGAGCATTTTTAATTAGTGTAATGACTAGTCAACTTAATCTGTTCTGTTCTTCTTCTTGGAAATTTTGCTAATTTCTGTTTTTCTTGACACCACTTATTTCTTCCTTTCTGTTTGCGCCTGTTTGACCTGTAAGAATCAATACTTCTTTCTCCTGTTTTTCAGTGTTTGCTTTTACATTATGGCACTGAAAACATGACCCTTTGAGATCCTTCCTGTCTAGCATAAGCTGATATGGCACAGATTGCTTAGGGAAGAAGAGTTAGAAGGATCCTGTTTGGGTTTGTGTTTTGTTTTGTTGGTTTTTTTCTTTTCTTGGAACAGCTTCAGCTTGTGAAAGTTGTCAGAGTTGCAGTTTTACTTTGCAAGTGGCACTTTGATTTAAATGTAAGTCTGGAAAACAGCAGGAAGCTGTGGTTAAAAATAGCTGTAAGTATTTCCTTATCTTCTAAAGTATTAATTGACAAAAATCTATACTGCCCTCATCTGTTCTTTTCCTTTCAATCCTTAAACATCTGCTTTACCAGATTTTCCTTATAACAGCAGTTCCAGACTCTCAGATTTAATCTTAGAACCAATATCTGACTAATTATTTAAAATATGTATTACATGTATGCTTCATCTGGGTAACATGCTACCTTGTAAAAGCAAGATTTTGTTTCCTTTTTTGTTTTGTTTTTGGTTTTTTTCATTGTTGCTTATTGCTTTGTGAAAACTTAAGTCTTCATGCTGGAGTTTATGCTGTTTCTTCCTTATGTTTCTTCCTTCCTTTCCTCATGTCTCTATTAAAAATTCCTTTTTGCTGTGGAGTAACTTTGCAAAGTTTATGAAGTGAAAGTTGAGCAAATGATTTGTCTTAAGTTCTGAACACAGTGTTCTGTAAGGTTTCATTAAGACTTTTCATTTGCTTTTTAACTGAGAAAAGGTATCTATCTGTTGCAAAAGTATGGTAAATTTAGGGCCAGGAAAGAAGGCTTTGATATAGTTAGTAATGTACCCATAAGAATACTCAGAATTCAGGGTTCTCAAGTGCAGTTTATAAATGTGTACTGTTGTTAAGATTTAGTTCACATCAGAGGTCTAGTAAGTAAGGTGTGTTCCATCTTAAGTATTTAAATGATACCATTTTTTTGCTACTAATCATAATAGCTCTTAGAATTTCAGGAGTCCTCAAAATGATTGTTTTTAGGTGTCCTTACTGTCTCTCGAACTGAATCCATAGCCGAAAAACCACTTTGTTCAGCAGGATTTTGCTACTGAACCTCAGACATGAGTGTGGTTCTCTTTAGCATGATTTCATTAACTGCTTATGATCTTGGGATATCACCTAAAAAGAAAAATAATAAAACAACAAATGTTTTAAAAACTGTGGAGAAACTACCTGCAAAACCTGAATTAGCCCAATCATGTATGCACCTGAGAAAAGGCTCGGTGTAGTATTTTTTAATTGAATATTAAGTTCTGTGTGCCTGTCACATTACTTTGATATTTGTTAACCTCTTTGAATTCTGTGGGCTAAAGTAAAGGAACCGTAAAGAGATGACCTGTAAACTAGCTGATGGGGAAGAGAAGGCTCTAAGGAAAGGATCAAGGAACAGGCTGTGGCTCCTTGCCAGGGCTGATATCAACTCAGGTTATTGGGACAAGAAGAGTGTAAATGTTTGCAGAAGCTTTTAAGGTACCAGAGACTTCTGTACAGGTAAAGCTTTGTGTTCAAGCTTTTGCTTTCATTCTCATCTGTCTTCAGGATTTAATGAATAGTATCTTTCAAAGATATCGATGCAAGGTTATTTCAGGTCTCTGACTGGAAACACTTGAGAGACAAAATAAATTTGCCAACATTACTCTCAGTGTTGAGAAGAAAGGAGGGGTACAAATCTGAGATCCTGTCTGACACCGAGGTGTTGCAGTCATTATGCAGAGCAGCCAGGATCCAAGAGATGAGCAAGGTCACCAGTGGAAGGAAATAGTATATGTAAAATGTGAAGCATGACCACTGCATACCTGGAACAGTAGTGGTTACAACGGTTTGTAATTTATGGCTTTCCATCCCATCTGTTCCTCATTCAGTGATCAGTGAACAGAGCTTGCTCTGGCTGTGTAGCTGCTGCTCAGGTCACTTTTGTAGAACACTTGGTGTTCACAGGAGCAGCTGCACTCTGTTAAAATTCTCATCTGCACATGTATGTGGCTGTCAAAATGATAAATACTTCCAAAAACTTGAACTTTCAAATTATTGAACACTTTGGTTTGTGTTGGTGGCTTTTTTATTTAATTTTTAAATCTGGTCTTACTTTATCAAGTGAAGTCTACTCTTCTATTGTCAGAGTGATATTGTGAAGATGTTTAAGTACATGGATACAAAGAATTGTAGGATCATAAAAATATAAAAAAAAATATGCTGAGGTGGAAGGGACCTACCAGGATCATCAAGTCCAACTCTCATCGAGGCCCTACACAGGACACTCCAGCGATCTCACCATGTCCCTGAGTGCGTTGTCCAAACACTTCTTGAGTTCTGTCAGGCTGGTGCTGTGCCCACTACCCTGGGGAACCTGTTCCAATGATCAACCATCCTCTGGGTGAAAAACCTTTTCCTGGTATTCAACATAAACATCTCGCACCACAGCTTCGTGCTGTTCCCTCGAGTCCTGTCACTGGTCACGAGAGTGAAAAGATCAGTACCTGCCCCTCTGCTTCCCCTCATGAGGTTGTTGAAGACCACAGCGAGGTCTCCCCTCAGTCTCCTCTTCTCCAGCTGAACAAACCAAGTGATCTCAGCCTCTCCTCACATGGCTTCCCCTCAAGGCCCTTCACCATGCTCAGGGGCCTTCTTTGGGCACTCTCTAACAGCTCAATGTCTTTTTTGTATTGTGGCACCCAAAACTGCCCCCAGGACTCGAGGTGAGGCTACCCCAGTGCAGAGCAGAGCGGGACAATCCCCTCCCTTGCCCAGCTGGTGATGCTGTGCCTGATGCCCCCCAGGACACGCTTGGCCCTCCTGGCTGCCAGGGCACTGCTGGCTCATGTTCAACCTGCCATGGACCAGGACCCCCAGGTCCCTTTCCGTGGCACTGCTCTCCAGCCTCTCATTCCCCAGTCTATACACACAACCAGGATTGCCCCATCCCAGGTGCAGAATCCAGCGCTTTGCCTTGTTGAACTTCATGTGGTTGGTGATTGCTCAGACCTCTAATTTGCAGGGCCTCTCTGCCCTCAAGGGAGTTGACAGCTCCTCCTAATTTGGTGTCATTGGCAGACTTACCTAGTGTTCCTTTGAGTCATTGATGAAGCTGTTGAAGAGAACTGGGCTGAGGATGGAGCCCTGTGGAACCCCACTAGTGACAGGTCACCAGCCTGATGTCACCCCATTCACTGTAACTCTTTGTGCCCAGCCTGGGATCCAGTTGCTCACCTGTCATGTAACAGGGTTATCCAGCTGTGAGCTGGGTGCTTTGTCTGTAAGCATGTTGTGAGAGAATATCAAAAACTTTGCTCAAGTCCAAAAAGGTTACATCTACTGGCTTTCCTAGATCAGCTCAGTGGGTTACCCTGTCATAGAAGGAAATCAGGTTCTACAAGCAGGACTTTCCCTCATGAGACCATGCTGGCTGTGACCAGTGACTGTGTTGTTCTTCAGGTGTTTTTCAATACTGCCTTTCCATGATTTTACTGGGCACTGAAGTGATACCAACAGGCCTGTGGTTTCTGGGGTCCTTCTTCTTGCCCTTCTTCAAAATTGGAACAATATTCTGCCAGCTTCCATCCAGCTGGGACCTCTCTGGAGTCTTGAGACTGCTCATCAAGAGAGGTTTTGCAATGACATCAGCCAGCTCTTTGAGGATTCTTGGATGAATCCCATCAGACCCCATAGATTTGTAGGGATCCAGCTGGAGCAGTAGATCCCACACAATTTCAGAGTCAGCTGGGAGTTGAACATTCTCACAGTGATGCTTCTGCAAATTAAATCTGACAACCTGCATAGTGGAGGAACATTGCCTGTCTTGTATGTGGAATCAGACAAAAGTCCCGTGAAAAAAGAGCAGGTGGTTATGTGAGTGAAAAATGCAGTATAGTGTAGTAGGGCCTCAACCTGAATTTGCAGGAGGCATTATTTTCCCCTCAGCTGTGCAGTCATCTTCCTTGCTTAACTCCTGATTAGGTATTTTATGTAATCTATGCTGAGTTATTTTTATGTGCTGAGTCTGCTCTTATCTCTTCTACAATGTTCAGTGCTTTTCAGATTAATTTCTCCAACTGGGTATTAGTTCGAATGTTGATGTATCACATGCCCTGCAGAGGGTATCTGCCAGTGGCTTTCAGCATTCCATCTGTAGATCGTGAAACTTTCTTGAGGATGATACAGGTGACTGTATTATGAATTCAAGTTTGTTAATACACTTTCCTAGATACTGTTAGCAGAATTCTTAAAAATAACTTATTGATCTGTAAAATAAAAACGATTCCTTTGAATTGTCCTGTTTCTATCCTACATCCCCCAGAAATTGTACACTTGTAGCAATATCGTTTTATTGAAAATAGTAGTTTAATTTTTCCTGCAGAAAAATTTTAAAAATCAATATATAAAGATGACAACTAAGGCAAGGAAATGAAGCACTGACCTAAAGAAAAATTATTCAGGGTAGATTCAGAGTCTTAAAAAACCAAAACCAAACCCAAACGTTAGACCTGCTTTAACTTTTTTTCCTTTCATGTGCATGATTTTCTGCTTTACTTCTCAAAGCTAGCAGTTGTGCCCGGTCACGTGTGCTTTGTAATTGGGGAATTTTGTACAGTATCAAAATTTGAATACGTTTCTAGATATGACAGTTTTTTCTTCACACACTAAAAACTGTTTAATACAATTAATTTTGGGTTTGTTTTGAGCTGCCAACTATTTTTAGCTTCTAAAATTTCAGAACTCTTCACATCCTTCCTGAGATACAGCTTGCTCACCTAATAGCTACAGCATAGCAACTGGTTACAGGAATTTGCTCTTACTAAGTATCTAGGACGTTTGACATTGTTATAATAAACCAGAAAATGTTCAAGTAGCTTTGTACATGAGAAGGAAAACATAAAAATTATGTTTTTCAGTTTTTAAAACAGAATATCAATAATGTTGAGAATGCGGGAGCACACCCTCTAATCCAGAATCTGAGAGTCCAGACCCCTTGGACCTGGCAGGCAGTTTCTTCTTTATGCTGATGTGGAGCTCTCTCTTCATTCCAAAAATGAGGACCAATGTATTTATAGCAATTTTGTTGACTCCACAAAGGCTGTTGAACACTTTTTTTTTCATGTATTAGATTCTGAAAGTAATTTTTAATGTAATTAAAAGCTTAAAAATTGGACAGAATATCAGCGAGCAGGACAGCACGGATTTTGTTGGATGAATAGTGGAACACTTGAAAAGCTGCTTGCAAGTTGATACCCATCTTGCTGCCACTTAATGTCTTGGAGAAGATATTCAGTTAGCCAGAGGCCTGGAAGAAGCAGAAGTAAAGAACATTTTACTTTCTTCATCCTAGCATACTGCCTATTATCAGGGGAGTTTTTCCAGCTACTTGTTCACCCACAGTCTTTATTTTCTTCTGCTTTGAAGGAGAGTAGCGTGTCTCAGGCTGTAAGGATTTCCTATTCTCATAGCAAAATCTAGGAACAAATAAAACTGTAAGCTGTAAAGGTTTGAGAGGAAAAGTTATTTGCTGTCACGGATGGGATGCTGACAGACCTATGGAAGAGGGCAAGGAAACTGGCAAAGCAGTGCCACAGCAAACCCCTTCTGTCTTTGCCCTCCAGTGAATATCCACCTGTCACTGCAACAGGTGACACCTCCCCAAAATTTGGTGCTTTGCAGTGTGATCGGCTGGACGAGTTTTCCTCTCAATTATCTAATGCAACATTATTTTTCAAGTATGTTTTGTGATGTGCTGTAGTTTAAGATAATAAATATGAGCAGTAGCAGAAACTATTGCTTTTATTGCTGCTTCTGTTAGGGTTTGCTGTCATAGTCGTGGTGTGCTGAGAGAGCATAGGACCTGCAGTCAGCCCACTTGGCTTTTTTTACTGTTTAACTTCATTAGGTCTAATTTAATTCTCTTATCAGTGAAATCCTCAACTGGCAACAATTCTAGACATTAGGTCTGGCACTTGGATCTTTTTTGTTGGAATCAAATAACACGGTCAAAACATTAATTTTTCAAAAAAATGCTTATGTGAGGTTGTACTGTCACGTCAAGAGCCACAGGCTCTTCCAGTCTACTCTTACAGAGTATTTCAGAGGAGGACAGTCAATGAGCTGAGTATCAGAGTTTCAGTATTGAAGTGTATTTTTTTTAACCTCCCCCCACCTGATGTCAGATTATTGTTTTAAGGATTTTACATTCAGATGTGGTGGGACAACTGCAATTAGTCTGTGCAATAACAAAATGCCTCTCACAACCAACATTGGAACAGAAGGTGTAAGTTTTCTGTAACAGTAGGAAGAATTTCCTCACAGAAGGGGGAATTAGACATTGGAAATGGCTGCCCAGGGAGGTGGTAGAGTCACCATCCCTGGAGGTGCATAAAAAAAGATTGGATGTGGCACTTGACATGGTGGTATCCAGTCAGAGGTTGGACTCCTTGACCCCAGAGGGCTTTTCCAACCTTGATTCTGTAATTAAATTCTTTAAAGCTCATGAATGTATTTTCTATTGTAACTACAAATGGTGAAAATTAGAAGACATGCTGCTTTTTTGAAGTTATGCACAGCTCAAAATACCTGGTCACTTTTCTGTTCTGTTTAGACCATGAAGATGCCTCTGACAAGATACTGAATTTTCTTATTTTAGTCATGCATGTGCTAATATTTACCACTTATATTTCTCTTTTGCTCATTGCAGAAAAATTTTTCAGAGTTGAAATGAATTCTCTGTTGGTGAATGCACAGCTGCTCCTAAAAAGTGCTATAAAAACTGTATTTTTATCTGTTTAAGTGACAGACACAATTTACTTCTGGGTTTGAAATTGCCATCACACCTGAAGACCGATATTGTGGAGAGGTTTGTTTTCCTAACTATTGAAAATTAAAGTATTTCTTCTGGTCTCTTACCTGTGCTTCCAAAATTATAAGTGCAATCATGATCTGTTTTCTAAATTTATAGGTATATGCATGCACATGTGTTGTGTATTCAGTAAGTGGGCTGCACAGCCAGGAGAGGAGGGTGTGCGGGGCACAACATTTAGCCACCCCTGCAGAGATGCTCTGAGTGGAGTTGGGGCTGATTTGTGATGTTAATGTTATTGAGATACTATTCAAAGTTAGATTAAATAAAAAAGATCTAACGAGGTTGAGGGAGGTGATTCTGCCCCTCTGCTTTGTTCTGGTGAGACCCCACCTGCAGTGCTGTGTCCAGCTCTGGCATTCCCAGCACAGGAAGGGCATTGACCTGTTGGAGTGAGTCCAGAGGAAGCCACCAAGACGATCAGAGGGATGGAGCACCTCTCCTACAAGGAAAGGGTGGGAGAATTGGGATATTTCAGCCTGGAAAAGAGAAGGCTTTGGGGTGACCTGACTGTGGCTTTCCAGTATCTGAAGGGAGCCTTCAAGAAAATTGGAGACTTTTTACAACGATGTGTAGTGACAGGACAAGGGGGAATGGCTTCAAACTGAGCAAGGGGAGGTTTAGATTAGATATTAGGAAGAAATTCCTTACTGGTGAGGCACTGAATAGGTTGCCCAGAGAAGCTGTGGCTGCCCCATCCTTGGAAGTGTTCAAGGCCAGGTGGGATCAGGCTTTGAGCAACCTGGTGGAGTGAAAGGTGTCCCTGCCCATGGCAAGGGGTTGGAACTAGATGATCTATGATTTGGGTATAAGAGGATATTACATTACTGGAAATAATCTAACTGGCACAGCTTGAAGAGGGCTGTTGATCTGTTAACTGCTTGTCACTGATTCTGGAGGAAGAATTTATTTTGTGGCATTTCTTACCAGTCTATTCTTAGAATCTTTCCAAAGTTAAGTTATAAAATAATTGTTTTAAGAGCTAAAGTTAATGTGTAAGCATTTTTTAAGTAAAACCTTTAATTTCAGATGGTACCATGCAAAAGTAACTTTTCACTTCCTCTTTTTTAATCTCTAAGATCAATTCATAGTTTCAAGTTTAAAGTTGACTTTGTGTTACGAAATTTTTTTTCTCACCTTCAAACCTGTCTTTTTGTCATTTGCTTCAATGTGACTATTTCAATTTGCTTTTAGAGAACAGTTTAAATAAGGTTGCTCTGTACACAAATTTTAGTTAACTAACCTGTGGGAGGAGGACTTGCCATGTAAGTACTTCCTGAAAAAATTCCTGTACAGGAATTAAAAGGATATTCTTCAGAACAATTTTTAGTTTAAGTAGATAAGGCTACTGTATGTGTACAGAACAAACTCTAAGCTGCTAACTAATAAAGTAAACATAAATACACACTTGCAGATGTGGATTCCTGACTTTTTTCATCTAAGCCTCTCTTGACACTGCCACCTCCACCTGTCCAGGGATTTCTTGAGCCATTCACTTAATCGGGAAAATTCCCTCCTTCCCACTCTCACTTCTCATGTGTCAGCAGCAGCCCAGGAGCTCCAGGAAGCTGGAGCCCCAGGCTCTGACCTTTTATAAAGCTGGCAGAGATCTGGGGAACTTTGTGTTCTGTCTCAGCACCCCTCACCTCCCTTGTGCTGTGTGAGAGTCTCTCTTACCAGCTGGGAAGAGAAATGTGAGACTTATTACCACTTATCTTATAAATGTATGCTTTTCTGTGTCTTTAGTCAAATAAGAGCACCTTTATGTTTCAGAATAGTAATTGAAAAGCAAAGATGAAAAAAGTTGTCTTCCTCTGAAGCACACTTTTCTAAGTTCTGAAAATAAAAGCAGTTTATCATTATGCCTTGCAAGCCTGACATGGAGGGAACCTGTGAAATTGTCTTTGGATGAAGTAATTTCAAATATAGGTGTTATTTAAAAGTTGTAATCATGTTTACTGTCTGAAATATTTTACTAGGTTTAACAAACAGGAATATTTTTTTGATAGATTAGTTGAAGCTCTGGCATAGGTGCAAAGGTGAGACTTCATCTAGTGAACTACTTTTAATGCTGTAGTGCTTTTTTCTTCATTACAATGAAATGTCTTATGTTCCTCATGCAATCAGGTTATATGGATCCTAAAATACTTGATGACATTGTTCAGTTTTTCTCCCGGAAGCAGTACTTTAAATTCAAGCGTATCACATTAATTCAATGACATTTCCTACAAATAATAAGATTTTTGTAGTCTGTCTTCAGTGTGTGAGGTTAATAATGATTTTAAAACATTGAAATAGAAATATAGAAATCATCCTTTCATGTATTTTCATCTTAGGCTAATTTCTTCTTGATGATGATTTATATATGGACCTGGAAAAGGGAAAGCATAACCCCATTTTTAAAAAGGGAAGAAAGAAAGACTTCAGTGCCCAGCAAGTCCATGGAGCAGATCCTCCTGGAGACTATGCTAAGGCATATGGAAAATAAGAAAATGATTAGTGACAGCCAATATGGTTTCACTAAGGGCAAATCATGTCTGACAAATTTGGTGGCCTTGTATGACAGAGGTATGGCAGTGGTAGATAAGGGAAGAGCAGCTATGTCATCTCTCTGGACTTGTGGGAAGAATTCAACAGTGTCCCACAGGACATGCTTGTCTCTAAACTGGAGAGACGTGGATTTGATGGACGCAGCAGTCGGTGGATAAGAAATTGGCTGATTAGTCACACTCAAAAGGGCTCGATGTCCAAGTGGAGAGCAGTGCCGAGGGGCATTCCAGGGGTTACCACTGGGGCCGGCGCTGTTTGACACCTTTGTCAGTAACGTGGGCAGTGCGATGAACCGCACCCTCAGCAAGTTTGCTGATGACACCGAGCTCTGTGGTGCGGAGTTCCTTCCGCTGGAGGGAAGGGATGCCGTGACAGGCTTGAGAGCTGGGCCCACGCAAACCTCAACCAGGCCAAGTGCAAGGTCCAGCACCTGGGCTGGAACTAGGTGATCTGTAAGGTCCCTTCCAACCCAAACCATCCCGTGTTTTTATGATTCTCTATATATAACTTCTAAGCTATAGAGTGATAAAAAATTGCCCTGTCAAATTCCTTCTCGGCAGACCTGCCACCTGCACCAATATGTAGCTAATTCAGAGTGACTTTAGAAAGCAAAATGAACCTTTCCCATGGATACTTTCTGACAACTGGCTCATCTTTTCATATTATTGGCAAGAACCACGTTAAGCCATTCTGTCACTGATCCTTTTTTCATTGTTCTAATCCTTTGCTCAGCAGGGTAAAGTACACATTGTCTTGGAAATTCCCTGCTGGTCAGCTGAGAGAAGATGTACTCCATGTGGCAGGACAGCTGGACGTGGGCTGCTGTGTCCACAATGCAGCCAGTTGTATAGGATGGCTTCTGAGTAGCCCAGGTTAACCTGTGGATTGAAGAGCAGAATTCAGAACTGAAGATTAGGTGCCCGTTTTTGTTTTGTTGTACCTAGTGGCAAGTTAAATAAATGCATCATTTAGTTACCCTGATTCATTTCTCCAGGGATTTGGTAAAACATCCATTGTACCTGGTATGTCAACTGACAGAAGCAGTATAGACACATCATCATGACTAGGATGCTTATACCTGTCCTTAAACTATTTGATTCTATGTAATTGGAATTATCTATTAAACTGTGTTCTAAATGAGTAAGCAAGTAGGGTCAGAAGTGAGAAATGAAGCAGGGCTTTTCACAAGCAGGTCAGAAGACAAGACTCTGGTTTTTAAGTTTTGAATTCCTTGGGGTAATTTAGTATAATTACTTCATAAAGTTAAAAATAATTTTATTATAGTATGATAAAAGTAGGGCTGTGCTTTTGGTCAGTGTTCCTATTGAAGTGAACTCAGGTTCATATGCAGATTCTTTTGTGTGCCCCAAGACCTTCTTTGGAATGTTATCTCTAAGCTTGAGTTTCATTATCTGATATTTTATCCCATGTGGGCTGCCCACCTGCTAGTTTTTAAAGTTTTTACTGTGTAAGTATTGGGTTTCATTCTCATTTACAGCTCATATAGGTGTAGCTGTTGTGCTACTTTCATCTGTGTATGTGTATCATATTCTTCGCCATTTACTGTGTCATGGTCCTAACATACTGAGTAATATTCTGCTATCATGTGAGAGTTGGGTTTATTTTTAACTCATTTGTTTCATAGCTAAGTTGTATCTTTTCTGTTGTATCTTTTCTTCCCTTTTCCATTCCTGCTTCTGTGCTCAGCTCAGATGGTTAGAGTACAAACACGGCAAGGACTGAGGTCCCCCTTACTCGATTACAATAAAATTGTTTTTCCTATAGTTGTTGACTGCCAAAGAGGTTGCAGTGATTTTCAAGGATGTTAGGCACTTCATAAATAATTGTAGTTATTTATATGTGTGTGTGTGTGTGTGTAAACACGGCTGTATATCTCTAGTCTTTATATAGATATATTTTATAAAACTCAAACTGTATTTTTTCTTTTTACTCTTTATAGAGGTCACATCTGATACTAATAAATGCAAATAACAGTTAAAAGTTTTTTGTGGTTTTTGTCTTTACTGCTTTTCATTCATTTTGGGGCTCAGCTTGCTCTAGACCCTTTTGTACTTTATGGTGAACTTGAATTTTTTTGGTGTTGAGAAAATGTAGCATCATAATTGGTACCCAAACGTCATGGGATTTTTCCAGTTTCATTTGCATGATCCTTTCCTATTTGCTTGTGAAATGCCACTGTGGGATTGCAACTTTCTTGATCTCTGACGATAGTGATGAGTATCTTGTCCTAAAACACCTTGAGGGTTCAGACCTGTCACGTTTCCAGTTCATTGTGCTTTGTGGATCCAAACTCTGCCCTTCTCAGTGTGGTGGGAAATGTATCACAATTCTTTCTTTTGTTTATCACGACTTAATAGTCTTCCATGGCTTCTGCAAGGTTGTGAAGTAGCTGAAAGCAAATTATCATGAGGCTTACAGCAACCACTGAAACTACTCTAACGCTAGACTTCTCAGTTACCAGGTTATAAGCTTAGTTGCATATTGAATGAGAAGCGAACTTTCTGTTTTATTGGCAGTAGTGCAGTGAAGGTATCCTTTCTAATATTAGGAAAAGCTTGAAATCCTCCCTCCCAAAATGCTCGTACAAGTAAGAAATCATGTATAGTTGACTCTTTGTTTCTTCCAGAAAACTCTGGTTGTGAAAATACTGTAAACTGCAATAAGAGGCTTTGGCGTTACCAAAAGTTGTTAGCATGAAAGTAAACTGTCATATACAGAACAAATGGAAAAATCAGGGGTGGCTTATCAATAAATGTATAGCAACAGAAGATGATGTATTTAAGACATATAAGATAGTGCATATTTTTGGAGGAAAGTAATTAATTTCTCTTCAGGCATAGATCCATTTCCCTGACACAGGTTAAAAAAAAAAAAAGGTGGTTAATAAAACTTAGTTATGTGGAACACTGCCCCAGCTCTTATAAACAAATGATGGAACTTGAGATAGATGGAGGGCGTACACCCAAGAAAACAAAAGTTTTTAAGCGTTGGGGAATGAACCAAATTTTGGTGACATTATGGCTGAGAGGGTGTGTTTTCTAAGTATTTTCCTTTTCTAAGTATTCACTAAGGGCTGTTGTGAGGGAGATGACAGTGAACCAGATGAAAAAGTAACATACCTAATGTGGAAATGAACGTGTTCTAAGATGCCTGTTGACATCTGAACCTTTTCTACTTCTCTATTGTCTGGGAACTGAAATAGCAAAGCTTGTTTCTTGCTTTTATGTAGATCTTGCTGTAGTCAGCTGTAATTTTATCACTTCACTGTGTGTAATATGCTTTATTTAAGATGCAGGAATCCAATAAGAAGGTATAGCTGCATAGAATACCAGTACTGCCTTACTGTGGGGAAAGACTGAGAAGAGTGGACCCTTTACACTGCTTTTTAAGGTGTTTATGGGTGTAGGTAAATGTTTTGATAGCTATGAAGTTCTTAATTGAATTCTGAAGTTAATTCAGTTCTTAGTTGTATTGAACTTCTGAATATCCTTTATGCAGGAGGTCACTCTTGCTTTATGGTGAGACCGTGAAACGTCACAAAGACGCAGCAGGGTGGTAAGGTTGGGCATGGTGCTGTGGGGATGCAGCTTCTGGGCATGGCCAAGTCTGAGTGCAGGTACGGTGAACGATGCCTCCTGTGTCTGTCCAGATGCATGAATACTTAAATATGACACTTTACTATTAAGGTATGTTTCTAGGTTGGAGGAAGATTTAGGTATTTTTGCTGCTCATGGGGAATACTAGCTTTTTTAGAATCAGATATAAAGCAGCCTCTGAACTATATAGAACACCTTTGAGTTAAATCTGATAAATAAGTGAGGCTTAAATTGTAACTGGGTTATATACCTCAGAAGGGTTTGGGGAGTGAGGAGTATTGGGGTCCCCCAGTCATGGAGGCCGTTTTCCAGAATGAACCACAATGGAACAGGTAAGGACTATGTATATATGGGTGGATACAGCACAGTGTATCAGTAGGCCTTGAAAATCACAGACAAGTCTCTGTCTACAAAGAGGGCAGCAAAGATGGTGCAGGGCCTTGAGGGGAAGCCATGTGAGGAGCAGCTGAGGTCACTTGGTCTGTTCAGCCTGGAGGAGACTGAGGGGAGACCTCACTGCAGTCAACATCTTCCTCATGAGAGGAAGAGGAGGGACAGACACTGATCTTTTCTATGTGGTGACCAGTGACAGGACCTGAGGAAATGGCCTGAAGTTGTGTCAAGTGAGATTTTTAGGATTGCTATTAGGAAAAGATTGTTAACCCAGAGGGTGATTGGGCACTGGAACAGGCTCCCCAGGCCTGGTCCTGTGACCACTGCCTGCCAGAGATCCTGAAGTGTTTGGACAACGCTCTCGGACTCATGGTGGGATTCTTGGGGTTGTCCTGTGCAGGGTCAGGAGTTGGACTTTCGTGATCCTTTTAGGTGCCTTCCAATTCAGGATATTCTGTGATTCTATGACTAGCAAGTTAGAAAAACAGAGCTTGTAATAGGAAGACATGTTCCAGTACTTCTCACAGTAACAACACAGCGTGGGGTCAGTAAAATGAGAACTATTTGGCTATGTTTTTTCTACTAATTTTTCTTTTTCTGATACTGCTAAATTAACTTCTTTAAATTGTGGTCCACTTAACTATTACAGTGCTTCTGAGAAATAAAATTGCATAATTTTTATCGTTTTTTCTCTGAGATAATTTATAAAGATTTGATTTTAGCATTGTCCTATTTGTCATTTTATCAAGTAATGTTGAATCTCAGAAAATCTGGGGAAGAGGGGAAAAAATTAGAACTCACTTCTACTTGTGCAGATCTTTTCTTGCTTTTCTTTGTGTATTAATTTCTAATTATTTAAAGTCCCAAGAAAAATAGAATATGGTCTCGTATGAATCAGGGTTCTACATAAGTTGTTTCTTTGTGTTGTTCTTCTGGGAAAGCAGAGAGAAGCTGTTTCATATTCGTACGAAATGTTTGCATAATGCACTTACCCATGCAGTTCATGTATTGTATTAACTTAATTTGTATTACTTTATATTTGTAAATAATGCTGTTGAAGCTGGATTTTGTGAGCAAGTCATAATAGTTTCATTTCTTTCAGATCTGTTTGCAAGCTACCACATAATTGGTCTGGTTTATTGATCTCACAGAGATTACATGTCTGACACTGCACCAGTTAATAAAAGGTTTTGTTGGCTTTCTTTAAACTGAGTATTTGAGAACACAGTTCTGTTATGCTGTAGAATTTAAATTGCTTATGTACTGGAATATTTACTACCCTCTTTGTTGTTTCATTTCGGAATGACCTTATTTAAAAATGTATGAGGCTATTTATAATCGACTCTGTGGCAGTGATTAAAGAGGTGTGAATAATAGCTTATTGGAAGTTGACAGCTCCTTGTTTGCTAAACTGCTGTTCGAACGTTTATGCTGCTCAGTTGTACCTCATTTTTCTGAGGGGAAGCTGCATTTTGACAAGTGCATAGAACAGGTATATGTGGCTGACATTTTTATTATTTAAAGAAAACATTTTGGGTTTCTTTCTTTAACTGCACGAAGTTAATTAATTGCTTACTCTGTGCCTAATGATCTGTCTATAGTGTGTTAGTAAAATAAGAGTGAACAAATCCATTTTTACTTGCAAAAATCATATGTTCTTTCTGAATAGAAAGAGTAGCTCCAAACGTGTTTGATCAAGCAGCCAGGCATCTGTCTTTCTGATGAGAGTAAGACTGGTCTCTGATGTTTTTGATTTGTGATTAGGATTCTAAATAGCTCTAACTTCAGGAAGGCAACCAGGTAATTTTTCCATTGCTATTTAAAAATAAGAACAAAGGAAAAAAGGACCATGACTTATTTATTTGTAAGTCATGTTGAAGTAATTCAGTTTTTTGTAACAGCATACATAGATACCAATGAGCTTGTAGATAAGACTGATAATCAGATAATACTCAGTGTTTATCCATACAGCTGATAACACAAATAACTTTCTGGCTTTTGCTCTATCACTAGTATCTCATTTGACCTGGTGGACCCGTTGTAAAGGTGAACAATAATTAAAGCCCCTCTTCACTCTTGTGTCTTGGCTTATGGGAATAAGTAGTTTCTTGTAGGTCTGCACACCCCATGGTGACAGTATAAAACATAAAACTTTTTAGCTTATTTTGGAGAGGATGTGTCAGAATACTGCAGGGACTTCCATGTGCATTTTGAGTTTCTTGCAATCAAAAAATTGTAGTAAATTTTCTCCATTACAGCATTGCCTTTTAGCAGTGACGTGACCATAACATCAGAATTGCATATTCAGAGTGTTTAATAAATGGTGCAGAAATTCATCATTTCATATTGGCTTATTACTGTGAACATGTTACCGATCCTACTGCACTATCTTGTCTAATGGTACAAGTCACAGTAGAATTACAGAAAGAATTTATAATTTTGCTAAATCCTTTAGGAATTCTTAATAGAATAATTGGTACTAGCAAAATGCTGTCATACAGGATATCTCTCCATAAGCATTAGTTCATAATTTCACAGGTTTTACCCCATAAGGCACTAAAATGAGATAGTGCAGAATTAGTATTCAGAGTGCACTGAGTTAATGGACTACTATAAGATCTAGATATTGTTTAAATAAATGTATTGTGAAATTAATCTTCATTGCTTCTGTTCTTAAGAACTAGATTGGGCTTTTTACAGAGAAGGGATGTTGTTTCTTAGGTGTGTTCAATTTATGACAATATATTGTTTTCAGCTCTTCTGGTTCACTCAGCTTCATCAACACTCTGCTTCAGCTGGCCAAAAATGAAAGTGAAGTTCCACTCAGGAGTTGGTGGGTCTGTAGTGTTGAGTGTTTCCATTGTAGGTAGTCAGTCAAAACGCCTGGGAATTCTCCTGGAGAAGGGAATCTGAATGTCACATGGCTTGAGTTTTCCTCAAGTATGTAGATAAGAGTATATGACAAGGGTATGTAGCTTTGCAAAACAAACAATTTCATTAAAAAAATATATTATTTGGAATATCAAAGTTCTAGAACTCTGTATGGTTTTCTAAGAGCCTGAAATACTTTGTCTTGTGCTTATGTTGTTTATTTATGCCTTATTCTCAAAGCAATGGCCCTAAGATTGTACTTTTTCATCCAAAAACATTTTACCTGAATTTGCTGTTGAGCTGAACATCATAGGATTGGCTTTAACATGTACTGTCATGTCTTATTTTTTATTTCCTCAGGATTCCTAACTTTTCTGATCTCCTCTTGTATGTTTAACATCACTTTTGGGTTACTTAAAAACACAATGCTGCTGTCCTTTAAGTACAGCAGGCATATTACAATTTGCCTATTTATCTGAAATTCTTACATTTATCTGAATTTTTTATCTTAAATTCTACATCATCCTGGCCACCCTGATAGTCTTGTGTCTCAGAAGTCACTGTCATTATTCAAAACTTCTAGTCACAGGGAGTTTAAATCATTTTTGTGTCAAGAAAGTTTGGTTTCTTTTGTGGTTTTTAATGTCTTTAAGTTGATATGAGTGGTATTACAACATTGTAATGTTGGAGAAGGAACCTGGAATGAAGCCAGTGTGGGGAACGTTCACATGTGTTTCTGTGCACTGTGTAGTAAACGAAAAGTTTAATTACCCACTCTGCTCCCTCATTTTTTCCTCTTTCCTTGTGTGGCCTTGAGTTTGTTAATCAACAGACCTCATAAGCGAGCCAGATGATGTATTGTTAGAGCACCTTTACAGCTGCTGCTTTCCGGAGCACAGCGATTACCTGCAGTGGCCGAAGCCTGTTGCTTCCTATTAGAGTACCGTGTTTACTAATTGATCTAAATTTAGCTGGTAAAACAAAGTTGATTTTCGCTCTTATGCTGAAGGGTTTTTAAAGTCATGTTGTATTTAAACTGTAATGTGAAGCCTTGTGGGTCTGTTCTAAATTCTTTGCTCTTTATCTCTCTGGTTTCCTTGTCCTCCAGAAAGAACCAATATGTCATTTATGTCAGCTTGCAGAAAGATGGATGTTTTGAAGGCGAGGGTAAACTTATTGACTCATATTTTCAGGGAGAAATATTTAGTTCACCTCATGTCTCATGTTTGGCTTAAAAAAATAAAATTGTAGGATGAGATTTCATAGGTGTCTCTCAGTTTTTACCAGTCCACAACAGATGTCTCAAGTTTCTGCACAGTGTCTTTAACCACAAAGGTTCATCCTAATAATTCTCTTTCTTAACATTCACAGAGTTCAGAAAAGTTGTAGGCTTGACTTGGGATCCCTAGAGCAGTATGGATGTATGTGGCTATTACTGGTATATGCAATAATATTCTCAGCTATTTCATTAGACTTTTTAGCAGGCAGCTCTTCATACTGGCCACAACACCTCTGAGTACTTTCTGTGGTAAAGGAAAGTTAGGGCACAGAGTCTTTCCATACAATCCTCAGCACCGTGGAAATGTGTCTTTTCCCCTCTACTGCTGCCTTTCTCAGAAGTGCCGTTTCTGTCAGGCAGCCTTGCAGAGTTGTGGGTTTTTTCTTTTTAAACATCTCATCCCATCTTTCCACCTTCATTTTGGCCGTTTGTTTTTCATGAGTAAATTGATTTCTTATTCAGTGATGACTTCTCAGGAGCCTTCTGCTCACTGACTGTGCTTGTGTTCTAATCCTCAGTCCATTTCCCTGCATCCCCCTTTCTCTGATGGCATCACAGCTTCAAAAAAACTAAATTCCCATGCAAAACTAGTCCGGTATTGATGTAGCCCCTTCTGCGATTCCAACTGCTCTAGGAGATCATCTTCATTTTAGTTACATTTGTAAAATAAAGATGTCTCAGCTGCTTTTAGGAGGAACAGAAGATTAGACAGATCTTAAAAAAGGGTGTGGGTATGTTCTTGGAAAAATCATCAGAGGTTGGAAAATATATTTCTCTTTTTAGAAGATCCAAAAGTCAGGTCTGATCACATTTGAATTCTTCAAATTCCATGTTTTCTTGTTCTATTTCCCTTAGGAAATAAAAGGTTGTAAGACTAAAGATGTTTAATATCTGAGCTATTAACAGCCAACTCTTCATTATTAAGGTTCACAAATGAAGTAACTCGGTTAAAATATTTTTCATTGTTATTGCTGGTATTCCTTTTCGTAGCGTATCAGTGAATTGCAGTTGCGCTGTTCTGATAGAGCAAATAAGATTCTTAAAAACTAAAATCTGTTATAGAAATACTGCCTATAAAATTAAACTATTACATACACTAAAGTAGCTGTGAGTAACACAAAGTATGCCTTTGCTGTCTTCAGCAGTTCTCTGACTTGTAACTTTAATCAGATAGCTCTTAAGAAATCTCTCAGATGCTGGCTGTGAAGCAATAAAAAAAAATTCACAAGTTACTTGAAAGTTTTTCTCCCTTCTTAGAATTTCTGTCTCTTCATAAGAGACCAGATACAGTAAGCTTG
This sequence comes from Lycocorax pyrrhopterus obiensis, assembly GCA_014706295.1. Taxonomy (NCBI): domain Eukaryota; kingdom Metazoa; phylum Chordata; class Aves; order Passeriformes; family Paradisaeidae; genus Lycocorax; species Lycocorax pyrrhopterus. Next base: position 14,905,277 of record JACSVZ010000002.1, on the reverse strand, counting down.
AAAATCATTTGCCTTCTAAACAAAACAGTTTTACCTGTAAACCACACGCTCCCATTGAGGTTTGTAGGGTTCAGCTGTTTTTGTAGTAGCCTTTACAAAGAAAAGTCTCTGTCCTGCAGTGACTGCCAGATGTTTCTTACTGTCCTCCTCAGTACTCATCTGAAATCAGACATGTCTTAGTTGCTTACCAACTGTCTTTTCAATTTGTTTACAAAAAGTTGGCAAAATTAAATTTAAGAATGCCTTTAATGCATGTCAGGTCGTTTGCATGAATAAATATGGGGTTGGATACTTTTTTTTTTTTTTTTTTAAATTTCTTTTTTGGAGACTAGTCTCTCTGTTTAAGCTACCCTGTAACTGATCCTTTTGTCAGATTGTTCTTTATTGCTGTTTGTTTGCCTTACATATGAATTTCATGGTCACATGAAATAGATAAGCTCTTTTAAAGTAAAGTCTCAAAATGTTTGACTTCATCCTTGTGTAGACAGTGGAAATTTGGAGGTGTTGGACTAAACTGAATACAGTTATCCATCACCATTAACAAGTCTTGGAACACACCTGCTGTACAGTAAATTCCAATATCATATTTAAAATCTCAGTTTTCTTTTATGGATTGATATTTGAAATGATCTTTATTTGCTTTATTTTTGAAAGTATTTATTGGTTAGGAACCTTTTACAAGCTTTACTGTGCCATGTGTTGATCCTGTGCAAACATGAGTGCATGCTTTCATAGAAATTCAGTGTATCATGTAGTTGCATACTGTAGAAAGTAATTATAAATGGTTAAGAAAGGTTTTAGCATTAGCTTATTAGCTACTGTTTGTTCAGCTCACATTACACTCATGTTAACACTAAGTGAAGAATGTCAAAAAGCTCTTTCCTTCCTTCCACTGTTTTGTGCCAGCACTTAACTTGCCCCTCCGAATAATAATTACAGATAATATTATCTAAATATAAATAATAATTATCTGCAGTCTCCCTTTAATGTTTTTTTTTTAAAGGTAGCAACAAGTGAATGAAAGATGAAAAATATTTTTGCCTGTAGGTTTTGGGGGTTTTTTTGTGATTGGAAAATGCAAAATAACGTAAGGAATAATTCACTTTGGAGTTTATGAAGAAACAAATGTGAGGCTGAATGAAGCAAAGCAGCTGAGGGAGTTTCTCCAGAGGTGCAGCAGAGGACAACACAATGGCTTTTTCTGGATCTCGGTCACGTTACAGACCCAATTACTTCAGTTCTGTTCATTAAGGAAAGCTATTTTTTTTCTGATTGTAAAAATGCTTTCTTGGCCATTGCTTCTTTAAGCTAGGTAAATACTTTAAGTTAGGTAAAAAATAAATAAGGATGTTGGAAATCCTGGTACTTGTGTCAGTTACAGCCCTTTCTTCCTGTGCTGGGTTTGTTTGTGAATTTGACATCTCTCTTGAGAGAGGAAGATTATTTTCCTAAATCACTGAGCAATATATAAATTTTCAGCAGTTGATAGGAATTTCTGTTGCTGTTAGGATTCAGAAATATGAGAATGTATAATCAGAGGAATATGAGGCCTAAAGGCAAGGGTTGCCTTTTGGAAAGAACCCTGATGCTCAGGAAGTGAAGAGTAGGAGACCTCCCTGGGGGTGCTGGCAGCCTCCAGGATTGTGGGAAGAGCAATGGCCTTCTTCCCCTGCGCCACTGCTCTGCCAGTCAGAGACACTGTTCCAGTGCTCAGCCACCCTCTGGGTGAAAAACCTTTTCCTGGTATCCAACCCAAACCTTCCCCGACACAGCTTCATGCCGTTTCATTGTGTCCCATCACTGGTCACAAGAGCGAAGAGATCAGTGCCTCCGCTTCCCCTCGTGAGGATGTTGAAGGTCACAATGAGGTCTCCCCTCAGTCTCCTCTTCTCCAGGCTGAACAAATCAAGTGATCTCAGCCACTCCTCATACGCCTTCCCCTCAAGGCCCTTCATTATCTTCTTGGCCCTCCTTTGGATGCTCTCTAACAGCTCAATGTCTTTTTTATATTGTGGTTCCCTAAGCTGCCCCCAGCACTCAAGGAGAGGCCACCCCAGTGCAGAGCAGGGCAGGACAATCCCCTCCCTTGCCCAGCTGGTGATGCTGTGCCTGATGCCCCCCAGGACACGCTTGGCCCTCTCGGCTGCCCGGGCACTGCTGGCTCATGTTCACCTTGCCATGGACCAGGGCTCCCAGGTCCCTTTCCATGGCACTGCTTTCCAGCCTCTCATTCCCCAGCTTTTTCTGCCACGTAAGTTCAGACAGAGATAATATCATGTCATCATGTTATGTCTGCTCTGAAGTTCCTGGCTTTGCAGGATATTTTCTTATTCATTAAGACTGTTTTGATAGATAGAGTATCATTCTTCAAGGCTAGCAGTGCTGTTTTCTCAGGATGTTATTTCATATTTTAAGGAAAACAGTGTGAAATAGTTTGCTAGAACATTTAATAGCTTGCTAGTTCACCTAAGTAGCTTATTTTGAGAAGTGAATAAGATTTTTTTTTAGATTAAGACTAGTGCACAATTTAGTATTTCTTTGTGTTAGAGTGCATATATGGGTGTATTTCAGCAAGAACCTCGTGTATGTGTTCCTCTTCTTTCTTGCAGCACTTTCTCGATGCTGATTTGACTCTTCATATCTCTGATGGGGAGCAGCTGTAGTGTCAGTATCAGCATGGCTGTGCAACTCCTGAAAGTTTATTCTCATACCTTCTTTGGGAACCAGACTTCTCTTGAAGCATGTGCTAACAGTGACAGTGAAATATTGCAATGGATAGATAGGGGTTATTCTTCAACATGGGAGCCAAAGAGCTGGTTTGTTTTCCATTTTTTGGTCAAAAAATCTGTGTGTAAGTGCCTTTGCAGGGAGATTCAGTAGCTATATGGGAACAATTTGTGTACCGGAATGGGACAGTGTAAATCTAGATTACAGTTTTAAAGAAGTTAACCCCACCTTTGGAAGCACCTATCATAAATTACTTGATCTTCAGAGAAAGATAACATCTTGCTAATGTGGAATACGTTCATACTCTTTTGAAGTCAAGAGGTTAGTATGGTGAAATATGTTTATTTCCTTAATACAGTATCAGAAATACCAAGTAAGTTTCATTCTGATTTGTATAAAAATAAAAAGTCTTATTTAAATGTATAAAATCCACAAACATAAAACTTCCCATTGCTATTTTAGCAATGCATACAGTCCTCATGGAATGCATCTTTTGAAAATTAAATTATTCCTTAAGCTTTAGGCTTCCATTTAAACAGGATAAATGAGGCCTTTCATAATCTCATGTAGCCACCTGTTTCAAGAGAACACCAGGGGTTGTCTATCCTTGAAATCCAGTAAAACACTGTAAATCCGTTGTGTGGTTTTTTCACCATCTCTTTTTTCATGCTCCTACACTGCAGTAGATTCTTGGGAATGATAGCTGTTCATTATCTTGCAAAGAGAACAAGCTACACTTAGAATTTAGATGGTGCTTTATTTCCCACTTCACACAAATAAATCATATAAATGGTCAGTGATTTAATATTTTAAAAGAATTGAAAATCAGTAATGTGAAAAATCTGTAATGTAAAAATGAGTATTGCAAAAATATAGTAGACAGTTAAAAATTGGAGAGACTTGCAACTTGTCATACCATTCCCAGACAGTAATTTTCTGCTGCCAATGTTTTGGTTGATTAGCTGCGAATATAAATGCAAAAAATTATGTGCATATCATATATGAATATGCATAATAAGCTCATGTTAGTCAAGGTACAAAGCTACGTGCAGCAAACCAGATCATCCAAATTACATGCTAAAACTCTGTTCATCTACATTTTGATATTCTGGCATCTCTTTATAATCTTTATTTTCAAAAAAAGGGAATTAGGGATGTTTTCTGTAACAATCTGTCATGATAATAACATATAATCACTACAAATTAGTTACTCTGAATCAAAAAGTCAGGACACATATTTTGAAAACTGAAACCTGGAACACCATTAAAAATGTTGTTCAGTTATTATGTGGAATTAAGGTGAAGCCAAAATGTAACTTGCCAGCTTAAAAGACAAATTTTTTAAAAGTCCCTTTGCCTGGGTCTTAAGAAGGGAACAGCCAGGGGAATTACTTGAATACTGGAGTGTTGGAACTTATAGTCAGAATAAATAGATGACCATTGTTCATTTGACAAACTACATCTCTCTCAAGAGACAGATTTAAGAAGTTACTTGGAGATTAGGAAAAAATGTTGTGAAATATGAAATAAAAATAAATTTGTACTCTCTAAATAAATTTATTTTGATAATTTATCAATTGATATTATATTTATGCAACATCTGCTCAAAATTGTGTCATTTATTGTTCTATTAATTTAGGAATGAGTTTTTTAAGAAAAATGTCAGAGCTTCACAAGGCATGTGATGAATTTTAGTGATATGTGTACCATGTATAAAATTTTTATAATGCTGAAGACTTTTCTAGTGGCATCTTATGATAGTCATAAAATTTTTGGGACAAGAAAAAATTCCTGTCATAGGCTATTCTTGTGTATAAAATGTGCCATTGGAGTATCATCCTTCTGCTTACATTTAAGAGGATCTCAAAACTTTATAAGCCAAACTGGTATCCCTTTATTGTAGTCTTTTTATTATCCCTGAAATAAATATTTACTGTATATTAAACTAGGTAATGATGTTATATAAAATAACCAGTCTTATGAAATATATGCATTTATATAAACATGTCAACTGTGTCTTCCTGAAGAATTAACCTGGCCTAATGGTATCTGAATTGATTGAGGGATTGAGGAGCATCATGGAGTGGGTTTGGTTACAGCTGATAGCTTCTACTAACCTGACTTTTTATGTACAAATGATAAAATGTGGCCGTCAAGTTTTTCAGTATGGATTTAGGTAATTATCAAACTGTAATTCAGATTAAGTCTTTATTGAGGATAAATCTAAAGCAACTGTGTTAGAGTTGTGTTCGATTTATGCTGCAGTTGCGACCAGAAATAGGGTATTACACTTGTTTAGCAAGTTGGTCAGTATGAGGGAACTTGTATGTAATTTTGGTGTGTGTGGTTTATGCCTGCATATATCTTAAAATTAGTGCCTCCATCATGCTGCAGTCGAATAAGTTCCTCTTACCACATTTTCCCAAATGACTGGAACCCATTGGTACCTAGTGCCAATTAATGATGAGACAGTTTTCTGTGGCTCTTCTTTAATCAGTGGCATTTTTCTGTGTGCAAGGGTTAATTTCTAGTGTAGTAATAAATCATCTGGTTTTAAAAATCTGTCTCTGAGAAAGTAATTAATGGTCTTATCTCCTGAATGCATCTCTTAGCCAATTTTTTTTTAATATCTGAGAAGTTTTATAAGGAAAAAAATGTCAACTATCTGGAGCTAAGAGTATTTTGAACACAGAGCAGAGTGGTACAGTCACCAGTGGAGAGGTAATTTTTGAAGAGTTAAACAGACTATGTAATACATGGAAATATTTCTTCCTCTCAGCCTTTCGTCAGTTTAGTTCACTGTTTCCATTTGTTCAGTAATTGGAGGTACTAAAAGATGAAGGTTTCTCAGATTTTTATGCATCTTATGCTTGATTTTTATGATCACGGTGCTCAGTTGTCTCGGAGGCAGTAAACCCCTGCAGCCCTCAGACTGTCCTCAGCTGTGAGGGTCACATTTGGGTGTGTAGATTCATTTTTCCAGTCTTCTGAGTAAAATGATAAACTGTATAACTAATACTGGTGACAGAAATGCAAACTTGTCAGCAATCACATAGGACATAAGGGAAAAGTTTCTGCTTTTTTCCTCTTTGATTTAAGCAGAGAGTGACTAAAATGTTGCCACCTACCCAGAATTGGTCCCTGCAGTATATTTTTGAAAATTCAGGGTTTTTTTAAAATCATTAACATCAACATTTTCTATTTATTCCTGTGTAACTTTATGGAAAAATTATGTGTTGTTTAGAAAGCGAAAAATGGACAGAGTGCAGATTTAGTCAAAAGTTCATGCCTGTGCATTACATGGGTATCCCCACCTTCCGCTTGATATTTATTCTGTCCATATGCATTCACAAATATAATACTTGTAAAAACTTCCATGTTGCATAGGAGAAGTTTCATCACCTATAATGAGTGAACACTATTCTGCATTTTCTGAGGCTCCCTGAGGGGCAGCATGTGAAATGGGGGAACCCTGAGAGAGAAAAACATATGATAATACACGGCTTCTTCCCTGATGAGTGTTAAAAGCTGCAGTGAAATTATAGAATTTTTTTCTCAGTAGATATTAAAAAAAATGCATGGAGGGGATATGGTTCTTTTATCACTGCTTCATGTTTTTATAAAAACTTCCTTAAAGTATTAAACTTCTTGTAAGTTTTTGTAAAGCTTCCTGACAGCAGCAGGTGACGTGGAATTATACAGAGTTAAGTTCTCATTTGTAGAAACCTTGGCTTGTACAATGGTGATAACAGGCAAAGAGTACAGTTAATTTTCTCATGCACCTTTGGCTGACTTGTTTCTGAAGGTTAATTTCTTTCTTATTGGACTATTTTTAGTATTTTCAAACCTATAAGCACCGTGTTGTAATGCCATTTTTCAAATTATGCTGCCACTGAGAATTTTTGTATTTGCATGTAGCATTTACATCAATCCAGAGACTATAAAGAGAGAATATTTGGACAATAGTTAGCTTTTTCATTGGAAGAAGGACCATCATTTGCAAATCCAATAGAGAATTTACTATTTCGAGTCCCTCTGTGTCACTGAAAGACTTCATTTTGCAAAGCTATAAAGCTTCCATTTTTAACACAGAAGAGCTGCAGAGTAATGAAGAGTCTCAAAGCAACGTGGTGAAAATTATATTTAATTCTCTGTAGTAGCCCTAATAAGAGAAATATTTCTAAAGCAGATTATTTTTGTATTATGATATGGATATTCATTTCCAAATCTACCTGTAGGCTATCAAAACTGAAAATATGTGTGTAAGTATGTATATGTATGTAAACACATGTTTCCTGTATTTAGGGTTATTTTTGGACCAAGGCTAAACACCTAAAATGCTTGTCTGTGTGTACTCTTTGCTTCTCATCTCTGGACTCATGGCAGTTCTACATACAACTAAATTCTCATGTGAGCGCTGGAGTTGATTTTTGGCGTTTCCTGCCCTTGTAAGATCTGTACATTTGTAACAAGTAGCACTAAGGCGCCCATGTCTGCCCCACTGGGAAGCCTTGAGCTCCTCCTGCATTTCCAAACAGTACACTACCAAACTGTCCTGTTCCAGTGTCATTTGCATGTAGGACTAAGTTATCCAGACCTGACCTGAGGATAAGAACAAAGGCACCCAACGAAAAATTTTCTCACTGAGACTGGAATGTTTGCCACATTTGCTCCAAGTATCACTTATGTCATCTCAGAGTGTAGTGCAAGAGCTGTAGCCATTACCCTTGTTCTGGGGAACTGGTCCTGACTTAGATCATCAGATTTTACTCCAGACTTTGCCATCAACATTGAGGGTCAGGGTTTTTTTTCAGTGTGAAATGCTGGTTGATTTTAAAACCATGATTTAAAATTGACAAGCAGAAAAATTCTATTTATATCATTGATTTTAATGTGTGTCAGGTAAGCCATGCCAAACATCCAGTCTCCCTTTTGGTAAAGCATTTAGAGCACATTGTAGTCTGCAGGCTGCTTGCAAAGCATTTATTTTAAACTCAAAGTTTCTTTGAGTTGACCTGAAGATCAAATAATCCAGTACATGTGTATTGAGGTGATTTGTATACCTTAGTGCTTATTAAGATTCTTGAATTTAATGGGTTTTAATGTGTTGGAATATTCAATCAAAGTGTGTGTCAAGCTGCATTTGACTAGAATTCAGTTAAGAGGTGTAAAGACATTTTGAAAGAGGTTTTTATTAGTTAAACAAAATTATCTGAAATGTGCTCGGTACATATAAATATTTAGACTTATACTTTTCCAACTATTCATATATTTACATAAACACACATGGGAGATGTAAGTTTGGTCCCTTCAGGCAGAGGAAGGACTGAATCCAGTTCCCATGTTCTTGTGTGAGCACACACACATGTATGTGTATATCAACACAAGTATAAATCAACACGAGTCAACCTTTTATATATAAAATATAGTTCTGCTCTCCATGGTCATAGCACATAAAATGTTCTTAAAAGCAGGATGACTTTTGTGAAAATTGCAAGTATGTTCTTAAATTAAATTTTAAATGGATTGTTTCAGAAACTAATCTCTGGCATGGTTTTTGTTCCTGAACGATTTAATTGAGAGTATAATACAGTTTCCTCATACTTTGCACATAATGAGATCTCATTGTGTACTTTTACTGAATTCAACAGGCTACATAATGGAATGTTTTTTGCTGCCTCCACTCTCCTCTGTAATACTGCTCGCCATCCTAGTGCTACAGGAAGTCACCCCGCTGCCTGATGAAGGCCGTGACATGAGTGTGAAACGGCAAATATTTTCACTAAGGGTTGCCTGGACTTTTTTAAGAAATAATGACAGTGTTTCCAAATAGTCAAGCCAGTAGTATGGCAGGTAAAATTCTAGGTGGATGAAAGTGAAGCAGTGTACGTTGAGGAAGAGTCCTGTGACGGGTTCTGAGCTGATTGTTACCATTCAGGAACAGTGCTTCTGGGTTTACAGATAAGAAGCCTTTAGTAATGACAGCATAATTACTTGTGGAAGTCAAGAAAAGTCCTAGAAATATGCTTGTGATGTTAGAGAAGGGATAGAGAAGAAAACAGCATGTTGTTATGCTGCCATTCTAATGCAAGATGCATGCTGGGTGCAGTTCTAGATTGTCACCTCTCCCCCTGCTAACACAGTGATGCAGCAGAACAGAAGGTCCAGAGAGGTGCAGCAAAAACAATCAGTGGAACAACTTTTGTGTGAGTAACAAGCGAACAAAGACTCTTTGCGTGGTAGGGGAGGGCGGCGCGATGACTGTATAAAATCATGGGCAGCATAGAGCACACGGGAGGGGACGATTTAGGGGGCACCCACTGAATGTAGTGCAGAGCATGTTCAAAATCAACAGAAGAAACTTATTCTGCCCACAACACCGAGCTGTGAAACTGCTTGCCTCAGACTAATGTGGATGCCAAAATTTTCATGAATTCAACAAGTAAGCAGACAAATTCACAGAAAATGAAGCTATTAGGTATGAAGAAAACACAAGTCACTTAGGAATTCCAGAAGCCAGAAATCTCCAAGCAGAGAATTTTAGTAGAAGCATGAGCATCTGCCTTCTTTTTTCTTAAACTCTTTCTCATGTTTCTAGTTCAGATGGTTCTGTATATATTATTGCATGTCAAGTGTATGTATTAAACTGAGAAGAAAAATGTGAAAAGAACATAAAGGTCTAGCTTTACTAAAGATACTGGGCAGCTTATCAGTGGAGAGTCGAAAGTATGGCATTTCATTCAAGAGTAGTAACAAAATTAATAGTGTACCCTAAAATCTAAGTATAAAATACTGAATGCTAAATGACTGGGTTTCAGACTTCACGATATATTTTGCTTAAATATTAGACTAGAGCTAAATAATATATAGGAGCAGATTTTCAGGTGGGCTGACAGAGAGTAAATGGTTTTCAAGAGATGATTGTAGGCTGTCAGAGCAGAAATCTGTGAGCCGGGAATGAACTTCAAAGAGCACAGGAGTTGTTCCAGTATGTAGAATCAAATCTTTCTTTCTTAGAGTATTCGTGCATGAACATTCAAAAAAAATTTTTTTTGGAAGAGCTTTTAGAAGTAGGATTTCTAAAAGATCAGAATCTTTCACATCTGTTCTACATCTCCAGCCAGTTCAATGTTGGGATGCTGACCTCACACAACTCAGATGTATTGGTTACGTGTTCATCATCTTAAAAAATTCCAAGGTGTTTGTGCTAACTCACAAATTCCTAAAAGTTGTGGGTTTGGTTTTTTTCAGTGGAAGTAGGTAGGATTTTTGGATTAAGTATGGAGAGGTGTACAAAAGACAGGTAGTAAGAATGCTGGACCAGATTCTACATAAGACAATGACCATTGTCAGGTATTTAACAAAAGGTTGTGGCAGGTTCAAAGCAGCCTTCCAGATCCTGGTATTACACATTGTGCATTTTGCCTTAGTTCTGTGGAATTCTGTCCTCTTTTTAGTGAGTTCTGTCCTCTTGCCACCTGATCTCAAATTATTCTGATGCATATTCCACCACGTATGTTTTTACCTTGTTGAGTGACATCAACTTGATTGTGTCATTCCTTGTGTTGGGAATGTCATCTTTCATGTCATCTAACGATTCTGAGAGCAGGTCTGGATGGGGGAGTGGTGAGCAGGTACCTGCTGGCAGCTTTTTAAGGAGCTTTCCTTCAATTGCCACCCAGGTGGCAATAATAATAATTGTCTTTTTGGGAACTCACCCATTGTGTTATGGAAACAGTGAATCCTATAGTCTTTCATCACCACAATATTAGTGTTCACCTTGAATTTCCTGGGTTTACTGGTTTTAAATCAGACAACTAGCAATTTTTTCCTTTCAAATATCATGTTTGATTTGATTAGACATATGTATCATAGTTTCCTACCTGTATTCAACCAGCAAAATAATATATATTTCCATTTTAGCTCTTTAATCACTACTTCCATCTGAGCACATTCCTTTTTTAATTAGAATTGTGCAATGTAATACATCTGCTTTGCATTTAGGACAGTAAAAATCCAGAAAGCGAAGTTCATTTTCTGCAGTTCATTTTGCAGTCATTTGTTCTTAGAGCAAGGAAAGTTTCAACTACAGATAGTCATTTATTCTTTAAGAATCAGGATACTGTATCAAGAAAGTGATCAAGAGGAGGATAAGTAATTATGGTTCATAAGATGTAATTTTTAATTACTATTTCATAGTTATTTCAGTTGTTACATAGTAATGATATAAAAATTGGTTTTATTGAATAAATGTTTAGTCTTCAGTATCATTTATAATACGTTTGTTGAGGCTTTCTATTAATCTGTGAAAGTAAAGCTGAAATTAATAATTAAACTTTAATAATGTAGAATTTTGCTGAGGTGGCATACTGTACATTGAACAGAATAGGCCCGTATGTGTGTCATACATCATATGTGCTTGTCTGGTGACCTGTCTTCAGTGCTTTACAGCCATGGTTCATGATCTGTAGCTTTTACAGTTAAAGATAAGACACCCTCCAGTGGTCTGCTGCTTGTCCCCTGCGGCTCATGGCCGTCCCTGGAGCTGTGGTGGCTGAGGGTGATGTAACCTCTCTAATTGTCCTTGCTTTTCACAGAGCAATGTCTCATTGTGGAGACACCGACTGCCGTTGGTGCCAGATTTCTGTGATCCAGGCTGAATTATTTTATTTAGCTAGTCACTACTTTTAAATGACATTAGCTAAAAGTAAATAGTACTGAAGTCTGAAATATTTGTATCTACTTCACTGGGAAGCCGTAACTGTTCCAGGCAAGGTTTTACATGTGTTTTATTTTCAGCATGGAATATTTTGCCAAATTAGAAGCCCTTTGAAGTCATCATTTATGTATAGTCAATTGAATTTCTTTCAGAGATTGTAAGCAGTTGTCTCTACATATTGCTTTTGTATTGAGTATACTTCAATCTTTAGCCAAAAAGGTTTAATGAAATTTATTCCTCCCAACTTCAGCAGCTTCTGTGGCGCCAGGCATTGAGCAAGGCTTGTGAGCTTGTTGTCCTCTTCTTCCAGTGGTGACTATTCTGAGGAAACATCAAGGACGAAAGGAGAAAACAAACAAAATTATGTACAGATAGGGAAGGTCTAAATTTGGCTCTAGGACTGAACTGAAGAAAAGAGAGGGGGAGGATGATCACCCCTGGAACTGAATGCCAGATGCCATAGTTCCTGTGAAACATGGAGCCAAAACCTGTCAGAGTGAATGGAGGCAGCAGCTTCCTACTACCACCCATTAGTCTTGTAGGGCACCAGGAGCAAATCTGCATTGCTAAAGCTGAGATTTGCAGCCATGAAGGTATCAGTATGGTATAATGTAATGAGTTTTTGATTTTAATTTTAATTAGCTAAAAATACAGTAAATTACAGGGTTTTGATTGTTCTTTTTAAATCATAATTTCCATTAAAGAATGTTAATACATTCTTTGAAATCAAACACTTGACTTTGAAAGCTGAGCATTCGAAAAAAGTTGGAAAATGTCGAAATGAAGATTGTTCAAACTGTTTTAATTTGTCCCTTGCATGTATGCATAACGATAAGATCTTTAATTGTGTGATCACATAATTTTTTCACAGGAGGAATGGTGCCCAGAGAGTGAATCAGGGGTGTTTATTAAAGGAAGCTGTTGCCTCCAGAACCCTTGCCTTAATTGCTGGAAAGCGTAGTAATTTAAGTAGAGGGCTGCAGGAATCAAAAGCACTCTCTCCAGGGCATTTGAAAGCTCCACAGAAAGACTAGATTTTACTTTCTCATTTTGAAAGAGGTTTTACGTGATTCTGGAAGGTCACTTATTTGGAGGTGATCTCTATGTTTCTAGTTGCTGTGGCACACGGGCCAAGGTACCTGGGCTCTGGGCACAGCTGCGTTTGGAATGGACACAAGTGTGCTTTGGATGTGTAGAACGCTGTATAAATGCAGGGTCCTCTGAAAAGTACAGCCTGAAGTGCCCTGCACTGACGTGGCAATGCCAGGATTGCCAGAAGACTTTTCTGGGTTTTAAGCAGCCGGGTTCTAATCTGCAAAATGGAGATAGCATCACTCTACCGCAGATCAGTTAATTATATGTTTTGAAGCATTCCTGCTGAACACCATGTAAGGAAATTATATATAATATAAAATATATAATCATATAATTATAGGATATATAGTTACAATATATTGCATATAAGCATATGCAATATATTATATAATATGGAAGCCCATTCTGGCTATCATCCTATTAGGGAAGTTTTGGGAATACTGCTGGCTGACGGGAATAAGAAGAATGAGCAATCACTTTGCAGTCTAAACAATTGAGGCAGAATGCTACAAATGCTCAGTTCACTCCATAAAACTGAGCATTCCCTTCATATTTGCTATCACTGCACTAGAGGAGACAAGGATCCTGCAGAGGGAAAGCAGCATGTAATCAGTTAAAGTTATGTGTAGGTATATGAGTGGTTCTGTCATTTTAAATGCTCGACTTTCTGCTGCATTTGGTGGTGGGTTGCCTGTCCATCCCAGATGTGCTGAGGCCTTTTAGATGCAGCCTTGGCAGATTTATTTTCCCCAAAGCATTTTGGGAAGAGGAAAAAAGGATGTTAGAGCCAGATTTCTTGTTTGCTTTATTGTCTTGCCTTGTTGACAACTGATTTTTAATGGAAGAAACTGAAATCCCAAAGACCATTTGCTCCTTGCTTTTTATGAGGAAGGAGGAGTTTTTAACTTTTGCAGAGTTGGCACTTGAGTATAGTGAGGATGTATGGAAATGTTTCAAGGTGAAGAGAGCCATAATAAATAGATTATATCTGTAATATATTTGATGAGGAAAGAAGAAACATTTTTTCTCCATAAATCTAATTCTTGAAGACAAACTGATTATGCTTTTTTTTTCCATAAAACCACTCTAAATCTAATATAAGGAATGCCACTTAATTTCCTAAACTAAACAGGACATTTATTTTTAAAAAATCAAGTATTCATTATCTACACTTGAATTTATGCCTATAAATTTTGATCCCTTAATGATCTCCTTTATGTGTGGCAAATGTAAATACATTGCTATTTTATATTGATAATCCTCTACATCTAAGCCTTAGAGTAAAACACAGTCAAGATAAAAGGCTAAAATTATTTTCCACTTCCTCCTGTTTTATGTCTGTTCTCACACTTTTAAAGCTGCATTTACCATTTCTCAGGAGAATAAATTCATAAATCTCTTATGCTTTGGTGAGGGAATACATGTATGTCTTCTATATCACACAGTGTGACAGCATCACTTACAGTAGCTATTTTACTTTGCAAAATCAGTTACAGGATATTAAGTGAGTATCAGTTTATCAATTGAAATGGACCAGATACTAGTTTTCAGTCAATTTGCCTAAATTTGCTGTTTTAGAAGATGTCAATACCATGAGTAGTGAGTTACTACATTTTTCAAATAGCACTATGTAAAATATGGAAACATTGAATGATTGTTTTAAATTCAAAAGGCTCTTTTGTCATTCTCATGCATGTTTTAGATGAGACATTTTTCTCCTGAATTGGAAGGAAATGAGATAGTAGCCTGCCTGTTCATAATGTTACTCACTTTTCCTGGTTACATGCATTTTTAAATGACTGAAATATCTACTTAAAAAAAAAAAGAGCTAACTTCAGAAGAGCAGGAGTCTGGTTTGCTATTTATCTGCCTTAATAGGCAGTATTTCACATGAAAGAATCAGTCTGGCTTCTTGAGATCTAACAGTGACAGGATGCAGGTATCATAAAGTACCATGATTATGTGCCTCCCAGGTATAATTCTGGTAACCACTGAAGGAGTGCTGCAGCCAAGTCCTGTTGGTTTATCAATCTATAAATTTATTCTCTCTCTTAGACTGTATTTTGAAGCATTTTAGTAAGAAGTTCAAATTTGGCAGTGAAAGAATAATACCCATGTAAATCTGTTTCATAGTTTAACTTCAGTGTGAGTAACAAGACATTTAAACAGATTGTGAAAGTAATTTTTTCTTCGTGCAGTTTACTTACAGTTCCTTACACTTTAAGTTGAAATGGCCGGAACTGATCTTTTGTGCCTACAAATGACGACTATTTTAATAATAATCTGCTCCCATGTGACAGAAACATACATATTATCATGTAATCCTTTGTCCAAAGACTCTTGCAATATGTTCTCCAGGCTAAGAAAGTAGAGTTATTACCTTTTCATGGTAACTGGGCAAATGTTATGTGAGATTCCCCGTCTAAGTGCTCTCTGTGATTTTTCCTTTCACATTCGTCCTGCTGAGTCTTTAATGGGTGTAACTACAAGAGCGTTTTAGCTTGGATCAGGAGCACTTAAGCCATTCAGAATTAAATCTCATTATTGTTCCCGCTTGTTTCTCTGTGATTCCCATAGCTGGAGCGCGGGGTGGCATTGGTTACAGGAGGAAGCAGTGGAAGCTGGGCTGGGTGAACACACAGTGTGTGCCTGCAGGCCAGGGCTGGCTCTGTGGGACCCCAGGAGCGGCTGGGCTGCCCTCTCTGAAGGGTGCTCAGCCTGGGGCCATGGGGTCTTCAGTGCCATAATAATCATAAGTGAGACCTAGAGCAATGCTGGCATCCCAACTGGAGTGATCCAGTTGGAATTCTGTTGCTCCACTGCGGCTCCAACTCTGGAGTTGTCCGCTGCCTTCTCTTGTGCAGCCTTATGCTGGGTGTGCACAGTGAGAGGTGCCGTGGTTCCCAGCAGTGGTGGGAGCCCAGGAGCTGTCAGGTGTCTCTTTGTGTGCTGACATTACATCACAAGGCACTGCCATCCCCATGGGGCAAGAAGCACTAAAAATGTGACTCCGCAGAGATGCCCTATGTGTACCACCTGGCCAGAGTACTGAAAGCTTTGGAGCTCCGTGCTGTCAGTCAAGAGTATATTGATCAGTATTTTGTTTTTGTCTCTCCACAGTCACCAATTATAACAATGTGGTAGAAGCAAACTCAGATTCAGATGATGAAGATAAATTGCATATAGTGGAAGAGGAAAGTGTAACGGATGCAGCAGACTGTGATGCTAGTGTGCCAGAAGATGACTTGCCAACAGACCATATAGTATTACCAGAAAACAGTGAAAGAGAAGGGAGTACAAAGAGTTGCTGGGAAGATGAAGGTATGTTCATTTCCACTGATGATACTGTGTTGAGAAAGTTTTCTAAAATGAAGATTCAATAGAATTTTTTTTGGTCACATTATTACTGAAATAACACGTAATATTCACAGTCAAAAAAGAGGTTTTATAACGTATTTATTATACCGTACTTCATGTTCTTCATTTATTATTTGAAGCAGATTCAGAGGTGGATTAATTCCATTGGCATTATTTAACAGGAGCTTCTAGTGTGTAGATGCAGCATTCCAAAGGCTGATTAGAGACTAGTTACTTGATTTTAGTTTTTTCAAGTCTTTGCCTGACAGATCTCTGCCATAGCTCCCTGTAAGGTTCAGGATTGGCTCAGCTTGGGGAGTACGCAGTAAACAAAAAAACATGAAAAAAAGAAAATTCAGATGTTAATTTCTCTCTGTCTTTTTCCTTGTAAAACACAGGCAGAAAAAATAACTTTTAGATTACTAGTTTTAGAATTGGCTATGTAAGTCATAATGAACCTTTATTTTGAAAACACTGGAAGGAGGTAAATGTTGCACATGTTATGCAGCAGGTTTAGAAGCTGAAAATTTGAAGCAGACAGGAAATGGGCCTTTTTTTACTGTGGAATCAGATACTGAGTTTCGTAATATCGCACAGCATGCTTACTTTTGAGCCAAATTGGGATAAATGCATAAATTAGTGGAATTTATTGTGGAATTTGGCCTTAACGCCCTGAAAGGTACAGAATGTTTTCCAGCATATCCCGGTTTGTATCTGAACTCCAGCCACAATTCCTAGCATCCACCTTTTAACACTGGTGGTTTAATACACGGTGCATGACCTCACATCTAAATAAACGGAAAGCAGTCATATGGTCCCTAACTGCAGTCCAGCTGAGAGAGAGCAGCTGAGAGTTCAAAGAATAGCATCAGCTCAGCCTGTTTTTACATAGCTGCTATTGCCAAGGTATGCTGTGCTGGGAAATGAGTATTTGGAGCTAAATTATTAGGTAGGTAATTTTTTTAGTTTTCCTGTAATGTCTTTGCTCTCCTGCAGGCTGTGTCTATCAGAAGTTGTGGTTACATTAAAATGGGCTCTGTGTAGGCTTGAACCCTTCAAGCATAGGTGTAGGAAACCTGAAAAGGGGAGGGAAGAAGAGCACTGGCTCAGAGACATTTGGGGCCAAGACCTCTTGTACTGGACGTTTCCTGGAGATGTACCCATCACACAGCATCTCAGACAACTTCCTGGGGGTTTTCAGGGCTCTAGACATGTGACGGCATCTTTTTTGACTCCTTATGTCAAATGTACCATTTTTAACCTTTAAATTTTTTTTTGCTAAAATTCTAAATTCTATTTAATTTTAAATTCTACTGTGAGTGTAGATTTGCAATGTAGGCAATGTTTGTCTGCTTCGGAGTTTGTGAATGAAGACGGAATTTCATTGGTAGCCAGACAAAAGATTAATCAATTGCCGTACAGGTTTGCTCAACAACTGCAGATTTCCTCTGTAAAAATTATGTATTCTGAAGCCTCTTTTGTAGCAGTCTGGAGGGCTTTTTTAATTTGATAATAAGGGTTTTTTAAATAAATAGTTTAAATTTCTGACTACACAAGAAAAGTGAAGGCTACATTAGGTTTTATGGAGCTTTGATTTGCTAGGGTAGAGTACTGTTTACTCTTTTGATAGCTTTCCTAGAAGGAAAGATATGAGCTGAAAATCATATCATCAGTCTTGGTTGCATGTTAGAAATAAGAAGAGAGAGGTACTGAATACATGATCTCTCTCATACAGGGAAAGGTACTGGGGTAGATGGTGTGCAACCATCTTCAAGACAGGTGATTATCTTTAGAAAATATACTCTACAGCAGTTTTAGTAAGTTGTGTTTCATCAGTAAAGTAGTACTCAGTAGTTCTGGGTTTAGCTGAACTTGACAGAATGAGTTTTTTGCATATTTATTCTGTTCACAAATTGCCAAGAATAGAAACAACACACATAACATTTCTTTATCAGATTAGTTTCCTTCTGTTTCCAGTCATTCTAACTGAATTTCTAAAAGACCCTAGGAACAGGTGTTTTAAATATAAGGTGTGTTTCTCAAGAGGTTTAACTGAAACAGTCCTATGGGTTTAAAAAAGTGAACCACGTGCATCCTGTACAAGTTGTTGACAGTGTGCCAGCATTCATGTGTGCAATGATTCTCTAATATGATTTTTCTTTACTTTAGTTAGAAGTAAAAACTATGCTACAATTAAAAGAAAAAAAAAAGCAGGAATTAAATGTACTCTATTAATGCTCTTCAAAAAGCATTATTATGTACTGTAAGTATTTAGCAAACCTGGAAGTCTCAGGACTGGAACTAAGATATCTTTGAAAATGATACAAATATGTTTTGTGTTTAAGCTCTTTCTGGAATTCAAACATTCCTTTAAGTCATCAAATTTTAGGTTGAGCCTATATGCTCAAAAGTGTGTTCTGGCATTTGATGTGTTGTGTGGCCTCTTTTTGATCAAAAAGCAAACAACCAGTCAATACTGCAAGCTGTAAATAGTGCTTGCTACATGAGTATCAGAAAATCAGCTCTGAAGAATTTAAAAATCAGAAACTCTCTTTATGGGCTTTGGAATTTATTCCCTTCTCTGTAGATAAAGACTGCAGTGGAAATTTCAGTGAAGTTTGTCTTTCTGCCTACAGCCAAAATTTCCACTTTGTTAGTGGTTTCAATTTGATCGGTTATCTTAGCCATGCATAGATCTTTACTGTCAGCCAATGACAGTAGTTGTCAGGTGTGTTTGTTGCTAGTTAACACTGGTCCCTGTCATCTGAAAATCATCAGCGTTTAACCCTGGGAAGCCCCACTGTGTCTCTAAGCAGTAACTCATAAACAGTGATGAGAAGTTCAAGAACCTGTTTTACAGCTATCTGGTATGTCCAGCTGTAATACCAGGATGCATATTCATGACCTAGATGCTATTTGTGGAGACATCTATTTAAGCTGTCATTTAGCAGGTAGCTTGAATTTCCTCTGGAACTCAGAGCTGTGACTTCTGCTTGGTTGAACAGTGTCTTAGTATCTGTTCCCCCATCATCACATCCCATTCTGTTTCTTCCCAGCATCTGTATTTGCTGTGGGATAACTGGACTTCTGAGGGCACGATTGCAACATTGCCTTTTTCTTGGAACATGCATAGCTATAAGGATGGCTATCTACTTAATATTTTCCAAATTATTAGTTATTCCTACAGCATTTCCCTGTGGAAAAGGGTTTCTCCCTGTGGAAAAGGGTTTCTCCCTGTCTTATACCCTACTTTTAGCTGTTGGGAAGAGACAGTACCAAACAGAGGTTAGGATTATTAGAATTGAGAGGGGGTTTAACTTCACTGAGATTAATCTATAATGCCATAAATTCCTTGACATCCCCTTGGGAAGCATAACTTTTATTTGTACCGAAGCCAGTGGAATTTACTGGAGACACTATAATTTCAATTTCCAGAGTAATAACTTACTGATATTCCTCCCCTCATGTAGACCCTATTTCATAATGGAGAAAAATCACAAACCCTCTTTAAAGGAAAACAGTGGGTTGGCATCATGTTTGATTTTAAGAAATTAAATTTTGGGTTTAAATTTGCATTGCATCCAGTCATCCATCTTACAAGCTCTGAACAAAGTCTGGTACCGTGAGCCAAAAATGTAATTAGTTCACAATCCAGAACTGACCAATAAAATACAGGCTGTTTGAGTTTGTTGGGGTTTTTCAAGTTGGTTTTTTTTTTAGATGTCAATTGAAATTAAAGTAAGATTTAAGAGTTATAGTTTCCTTTTAAACTCATTTCTTGTTTAAAGCAAGAAATGTGTTTAAATTGTCACTATTTGCAGATACCTTGGGTCTATGGGCTTTGGTCAAAGTAGACAGAATTATCAAGCTTTTCCTTTGAAGAAGCCGGTACTATTTGAGAACTTGAAGTTCTCCTAGGATTTATCATCTTCCACATAAAGGAGAAATTGGCTTCTCCTGTAGTTAAAAAGTTGGAATGTTCTGGGCTTTTGACTTGCCAAGATGAAGGATTTTTCCTGCACTGAAGTAGAGTGAAGCAAGGTAAATAGAAGTGTAACAGTTGCCATTTCAGATCAGAGCAGCTGTGTGCCCTAACCTTCTGCATCACCTAGAAGGCTTTTTCTGCCGTGTAGGTCTGAAGCATCCAAAGTTTCCATAATGAAACTATGAAATAACGCTATAGTTTCACATATATTAAGGTAGCATAGTACTGATAAAGAGCAAACCAAGTAACATAGCTTTCCTATGTACTTCTGTCATAAACCAGATACTGACAGAAATATCCGCAGAGGCTTTTCCTATGGGAACTTCCCAGTCCATGCTACCCAATGAACCGAAATAAAGAACAACTTGGCCATTTATTGATTTGAGCCAACAACCTGTAGTGAGTTAACACTTCCATGCTGCATCCTTGAAGGCTGCAGCTCAGCAGAGCTGGCAGAGCTGGGGCGGCAGGTTGGCTCTGCAGCGTTGGTTCTGCAGACTCATACCGAGTATTGGAATCGATATGTGAAGCATATCTCTAGTGCACAGTTGTTCTGAAGGGGGAGCAAGTGTTTAAAATCCTTTTTTTGTTTAAGCAATCACAGCCTTAAGTGGTTTCCAGATGATTTGCAAGAAAGAGAACACATTAGGTTGCTGTTTGCAGATATTACCAGCAAATTATCAATCATTTCTGAAAACCGCTAATTGGAGAAACTAAGGTAACTGCATTTGTTTTATGATGTTCTGATTTCTGGAAATAATATTCCAGTGTATCAGATGGCTGCATTTGTAGATGGGGTCATCAAGCTGACTCTCAATTTGCTGGTGAAACACACTGTCCATGTCTTTACCTCTCTTCACATAATGGTCAGTGTTTAGTATTGCTTCCTTTTAAGGTTTGGTTTCCTTAAGTATGAAATATCTTTGTGGTTCAACTGATCACACACTGCTGAAATAATGTGCCATCCATATTTTTGAAAGAACATTGTGTTTAAACGCACTCTTCTAAACAATAGAGAAATGGAAAGCACTGCTGAAGAAGTAACTCAAGTATATTAAGTTGGCGTGCATGTGGCTTTTGTTGTTGTTTTGTGGAGTCTTCTTTAAATATTCATTCTTTTTGTGAAATGTGCTATTTCAGCTGGAAAAGAAAGAAAGGAAATCCTGGGGCCTGAAGCTCAGACAGATGAAATTGGATGTACAGGTATTTCTTTGTTAATCTGAGTCCCTTATACATAAAGTGCTATTGAATTTTGGTTAGGTGAGTATCATTCTGAAATCTTTGGAATTTTCCCACCTCTGTTTATAAAACTGTGCTTTGCTTTTCCATGCTAGAGGTATTAAACTGTAAACAGTGTTTTAGCCGAGGAAAATAGTCTGGGCACCTTTTGGTGTCCAGAGTCCAGAGGTGTAGGTGACCAGTGACACAGAGCAGCCCTCCCTCCCCAGGGCTAACCACAGAGCTCCAGCAGCACCATGTCTCCAAAGGAAATAACTGGGAGTAGCAATGATCTTACATGTAGGTGTACACATCAACAGGTAGAGTTTTAAACTATGAAGAAAGATATAAAAATAAACTTAAGCTAATACTGTATTTTATTATCAACTCCTCTGTTTGTACTGATTACACAGAAAGCAAAATAAAATGTGTACTTCAGTTTCAGACTCAAACAAAAACAGATGGTTTGTTATTTTTTCTAGTTCTCTGCTTGACAAAAGATTAATATATATCCCATCTAACTTTTTAAAATTGTTTGGGGGTTTATTTAATGCCCTTACTAGATAGGTAGATAATATTAGAGTAAGTCTTATTTAAAAGCAAACCCATATCTAAACACTGGTATGTTTTAAACTCTAGATTCACACATTCTTTTCAGTTCCTATAAAGTCAGTTCTCTCCACATAAATGTGGAGAACTGCATTATTCATTGCATTACACTCTACATGTGAGAGACTGCCTCATGTCATAAAAAGATTGTGTCAAATTGTAAATTGAGTATGTGACTTCACACTGAGATGAATCATAAAACTTCTCTTTCCCATTAAAAATATACCTCACATTAATAGTGGAGAACATCTGTCATGTTTTAGGGTGCTGCAGGCAGAGCTTTCACAGAATGTTCCACCATGGTAAAAATAAACTCTATGAACAATGTATTTAGGCAAATACTTGTTATCAAATATTTCTTGTACAATCATTAAGTAAAATATTTAAATTATTATTTGTTAATTTTGCAATACAGTTGTTCACTGGGTTTTTCTCTTTAAGTTTTTAACTGGAAAATGTTGAAGGTTGTTAACTAGATCTGAAGCCCTTTTGGTAGCCATTTCCAACACCAGAGAACAAACCAGTCAGAGTTCAAGTTTGCTGCATTTTTCTGGCCAGCTTGTTACTGAGTTAAAGTATCTTCTGAGTTTGTGCTAATGAACAGTTATAAATAACATTAAAAATTGTGTCTTGAAGGCAACAAATGTACTTTTGCAAACACAGGAGCCAAGATGGTAAACTGGCCTTCCAACTACAAGGCCTAAATCATAATTAATGTTGCATTTAAGATTTTTAGGGAAATTGAGAAGAACAGCTAAATCTGAAATGATAAAAATGCACTGAGTTAAAGATGCAAACTGTGTTTAGTCAAGTTTTTAAATATCATTATGCTACCAGTTCTTTTAAAATGTGGGATAATCTGGCATCTTAAAGGGCTTGACCTACACTAGTATCTGTAAGGAGTTTTTAAATCCTTGGCTAGAGGGAGATTTGGTAATGTAAATTACTGAATCTCATTTATGTTCTTTTTAAACTTAGTTTTGTATCTTGTGGCTTGTTTTTCATGCTTAGTAAAAGAAGATGAATGTGATTCTGATGCAGAAAATGAGCAAAACCATGACCCTAATGTTGAAGAATTCCTTCAACAAGAAGATACAGCTGTTATCTACCCTGAAGCACCTGAGGAGGACCAGAGACAAGGCACACCAGAAGCTAGTGGTCAGGATGAAAACGGTAAATATGTCACCAGTTAAGTTCTTATGAGATCAGTTCTACTCACTACTTGACCCAAAACTTCTGCTGTACTTAAGACAGCAGAATGCATATACACATAACTATAGAGGAAAAAAAATTTAGTTAAGTAATTATAAGAGGACAAGATCATCATGCAAAAACATTGCCACTTGATTTTGTGAAACAGGACATGCTCTGGGATTCAGTTGTATGAGTACCTAAATGATAACCTCAGGTCATTGAAAAGAAAAGTTCAAGCTTTCATAAATCCATTCAACATCCTTATATGAAAGAACAGAATAAAAATTCATTAAATATAATAGATGTAAAGCACTCTAGTACAGTTTTATATAAGAATAACTTAAGGAGAGTTATAACGTGTTTCTTTCCTTTTTTATATTTCTGAACAAAGCTCCCAAAAGGATCTATTAGACAGAATTTCTTTTATTGGGTAGCCAGTCTATGACATGCTTTTGGGTTTGGCTTTTTTGCCTGAAAAGACAGCAGTGGAGAAAAAAGAAGCATTGTTCATATAAAAACATCTATGTGAAAAAATAATGGTCTGTTGTTATTTTTAAGTAGATGTGGGGTTTTTTTTCTCTGAGGAAGTTTCATGCTTAAGGTGTTCTGAGTGAGATGAGAAGTTACACTTTGTTCATTTCTTCGTCATGAAATATTTGAAGGTGAATGCTGTTAGGATTGGTTTTGCATTCTGTGTGTTTTCTTAATTGTTCAGCTCAGATTGCTTGTGACAATTGGAGTATTTATGATTTTTCAAGAAAAAGTAACATCCTACATAAATGGTTAGAAGTTGTTGTGTTCTAGTAGTTTTAAAAAATGTATGTAACTGAACAGATAAATGTCATTGTAGCTGTAGTACTGTACTGGAGTCTAAGGGAGAGCAGGGAAAGAAGTAAAGATAACCTTTTTGTTCTGCTGCTCCAGAGATTTTATGCTATTAGAGATTTTACTTTAAAAAGTGCATTCATTAATTTAAGATTTTAATATGTGGTTGCAGTGGCACATATTGTCAAGTTAGTTTTACAGACTTGCCATATGATTTCCGTGTAATCATTAAAAATACACATTTGTATTAATCATTTAAATTGGACCTATCCCAGTAACTTCACAGAGAAGTATTCTGAAGATCACAATGCTGAATGCTAGTGTTTAGTGTTCTAATCATTTTGGAACAGAAAATGCCAAAAATATAGTGACATTTGGTGAAGGTATGTGCTTCCAAACTGGGATACTGGACAAGAGAAGCGACAGAGTCAGGGTTTTTAGTGATTTTGGGAAACCGTTGTCATTTCTCCATTTCCTCCAATGGAAATAGAATATAAATTAACATGCTTCTGATATTTCCACTGAGTTGTATTTGTGCTGAAATTGAGTATTCTTTATGTCAGATGAGTTGAATTATAGATGGTAAAAAGAGAATTGAAAGGAAGCATACTTGGTCTTCACATGTGGGGATGGCTTCATTTTTGGACAACTCAGTTAAACCAGGAAAAGCAGAAATGGATAGAACAACAAAAAATCCCTGTGGGTGGGGGTTAACTTGATTGTTACTATAACAAGTGTAAAAGGACCTATATGACAGAAAAAGTGGTGATTTTTAGTAATAAGGAAAAGTGGTTTGACTCTACTCTTCACTGTTGCAAGAACAGTGGCACATTGAGTAAAAATAAAGTTAGTAAATTCCACACAAACAGAATGAATTGCTACTTTGTGGAACATATAATCAATCTGAGGTGATAATTGCTGGAAGAGGTCATGAAGGTAAATAATTCAGAAGTACTGTCTAAAGTACTGGTTCATTTTATGGGTATTAATAATTCTTACAGTTCTGAAACTTAAAATGACAGCGTGTACAAATGTGCCCCTTGTGCGTCAGAGCATAAAATGTTAATCAGTAAAGACCTTCCACCTTTCTCATGCTCAGTACAGTGCATAGGTGCATCCTTGCAACATTTGCTTCCTGTTTGTCGTGAAGCATGGAAGACTAGCATGATCATTGGAGGATATCACACCTATAAATTGATGGTTTGATCAATACAGCAAACCCGACATTTATTTGAACATACCTTCATCAGTTTATAAAGAAATATTTTTTTCAGTCCTTTAAAAAATTAATTTTTCAAGGACAGAATGAGTTACTATGTGGAGGGCTAAACATATGCTGATAAGAAGGGATGGAGTTAAAACTTTATAAATGGTGACTTCTTGAAATAGATCTTGTGAAATTAATATTTAGCTTCAATCTGGTTTCACTTTTCCCTGTACTAATACAGAAGTACTTTATGAAAGCCAGCACAAGAGATTCCATAGATCACATTAGACTCATATGTATGGCCTCATGTTTGATCTCTCTACTTTCTGTTCTGCAGACAGTATGCCCTACTAACATGTACATATCTGTGAATCATAGAATGGTTTGGGTTGGACAGGACCTTTAAAGGTCATCTAGGTCCAACACCTCTGAAATGAGCAGGGACATCTTCAAGTTTATCAGGTTGCTCAGAACCCTGTCCAGCCTGGTCTTGAATGTTTCCAGGGATGGGACATTTACCTCTCCTGTGGGCAACCTGTTCAAGTGTTTTACCACCCTTATCACAAAAAATTTCTTCCTTATATCTAGTCTCAATCCACTCTCTTTTGGTTTAAAATCATTCCCCCTTGTCCTGTCAGCATATTGTGCTGACTCTCTCCAATGTACACTGGGGCAGCCATACCATAGTGCGGGAGGTTGCATAATACCTGTGGAAAAAAATCTAAATTTTCACTAGTCCTTCTCTAAAACAAATGGAGCTTCCAGCAGCTGCATGCTTTCTTACAGTAGTAGTTGTAAATGTAAAGCCTGTTTGTTGCTGGTATTAAGTTTGGAACTTGTTTATTTAAATCTGGTGCATTGTCTCTCCTGTGTAGGAACACCCGACGCGTTTTCCCAGCTGCTCACCTGCCCGTACTGCGATCGAGGGTACAAGCGTTTCACCTCTCTGAAGGAACACATTAAATACCGCCATGAAAAAAATGAAGATAACTTCAGTTGCTCCTTGTGCAGTTACACGTTTGCGTACAGAACGCAGCTCGACCGCCACATGACATCACACAAATCAGGACGAGATCCAGTAAGTGGCGTTTGAATTAAGGGTTTATTGTCCTCTGTAGCAACGCTGTGATTTGTTATGTGGGCAGAAATGTACTGAGCGGGTAAGCTGTTCACAGCAGATTATCTGTGTGCTGATGGTCCAGTCCCAGAGCACACACTCAGGCTTGCTGCTCAAGTCAGGCTTTTTCTGTAGCCGTCAAAGATTGAGATCTCAATTCCTGTTTTCATTCATCTAGGCCATAGGGTTGTTTTCAGAAGTGCTTTATTACATTTATAGGTAATTTGTTGGTTTTTTCTGTTCGTTGGCATAAAAGTTGCGTAAAAATGATGACTCAAATCTAATTGCAAATCTTTAATGAAACACTTCCTTTTTTTTTCTTAAGTCCTGTTTGGATAATTCGCAATTTACTGTAGCATTTTTGCTCTTAAGAAACAAACCTTTGCATTGCTTGAACTGTGAGGTACAGTTTTTAAATGCAATTCATGCTATAAGACGATTTACAAGTAATTAGTCTGTAAAATATGGTGTTTCAGTACTAAATGAAGCAACAGAAAAGGCTAAAGATGTTACGAGCTTGTTTTCTCTGGTTCATGGACTGACCTGAGGGCATGGTTCCCTGAAATGTCTTCCATGAGTTAGCTAGCTGATCACTACAGATCCTGAGATTCTGTTCTCCTGTCCCTCTTCTTTTCTGTTTTTATCCCCACAATGTCCCATCATCCATCCCCAGCACATGCTTCCATAGCTTATCAGAGGCACTCTGAGGCTCAGGAACCAAGTAAAACAGTCAGGAATTATGCAGAGAGAAAACCATACAGATTTTCCACCAGCAGCTTAAAGAGGCTTGGAGATGTTTCCTTCTGAGGACAGACTAGAAAGATTGATACTCTCCAGAAATGAAACAGGAGACAAATATAACAGAAAGATGCAAAACGGAATGTAAAAGTAAAGGTACTTCCAACATTTCTGGTAGCACCAAACCAACAGATCTTTTGTTAAACTGAAAGGCTGTAGCCCAGAGTAAAGGAGATGCTATTTTACACATTGGCTATTAACCTCCATCCTACAAAGTATCACCAAGTCCAACAATTTAACAAGCTTAAAAATTTATTATACATTTCTACACCTAAGTGTTCGCATTCGCAAGTCAACTAAATAGGTACAAGAAGTATCGGCCATCCTGCTGCAAGGATTTTATTTTCTCACAAGCTTTGGAATAACCTCACCAACATATTCTGGTGTGGCAGTTCTTTTTTATTCAAATATGCTTCCCATGAACAATTAATTTCTGTTTCACTTCCTTTTTGGCTCTGCTTCTACTTGAAAAGATACTTTCGTCTTATATATATCTTACATGTCTAACTATAAAGTCTATGAATGCTATTTATATAATGCTTTTTTGTGGGCTACCACATTTGTTTTCAGTCTTTTCAGTTAAAAGCCTAAAACCAGAAGAATAAGGTAGCTGGGGGAGATAGAAGTCTTTCCCATACTTGCATGTAGTTTGAATGAAAAAATAAAAAATACCAAGTGAGTAAACACTCTCAGAATTGCTAAAAAGGGAAGCTTAAATTGTATTCCTGCAGATATGTTGTAATGGATTTATACTTTTGAAGGCACAATTGTGTTTGATTAATGTTGTTTCTATGAAGTATCTGGAACTCAGTATTACACCTGTTTAAGTGTGTTCTTTTCTCTTAAGCCATAGCCAGAATTAAAACTGCAATAGTTTAGATACTTGGCAAATTTGAAATACTTATTTGTTTATGTTATTATCACAAAGTTGTCATGTCTTCAAAATTGGCTGCTTATACATGATTACATCATTTGTGTAATGGAAAATGAACTTTTGTCCTTAGTAAAGTATAGACCTCTTGGCTGTGGATCTTAAACAGCTGCATGTTTAAAACTTGATGTCTTATTCTTAAAGAACTTCACCTGACAATACATTATTTGGATAACTTGGTTAGCTGCTAATGTCCATCATGTGACAATTTTGTAATTGTTTTGCACAAAGAAGCAACAAGCAAAGATAAAATCTAGTGTAGTGAAGGCAGTGGAAGGGGTACCTGCACACTGGGCCTCCTTCTGAGCCAGGGGGAGGTGTGCAAAACTTCTACTCCTGCTCCAGCAGAGAGCTGAGAGCCATCCTGCACCTTCTCCTTCATCCCTCCCTCCTACCCATGCTCCTCATGGCTCCCTTGGCTGCTCCTACACCTCTAACAGTTGGTAGGAGGTGATGCTGCTTATGTGTCATTTGCCTTCACATGTGAAGCACCAGAAGAGACACTGCTGAAGTGTGAAAAAGTGCTTCTTGTATTTGTTTTAATTTTTTTTCTCATCAATTTATAAAGTACCTGTAGGTAGTCTTTCAAAATTTCACAGTCTCGTGCACACTGCTGAAAAATGGCAGTTCTTAGAGACCATGGTCAAACCATCTGTGAAAAACCCCTGATATACCTGTAATTTCTGTCTTCCAAATAACTTCTGAGGATTCTCATTAATTAGTTTTGTTCTCTGGTGTGAGAGGGGTGGGCTTCAGTCCTAAGCACAGTAAACATTTGATGCAGGAATGTATTAGTGGCTAGTTACAGACCTTAATGCTGATGGTTCTTCTTTCAGTCCTTGAAGGAGTGCAAAGGAATATTCTTTGAATATTGCAGTTAATTCTCTAATGAGGCTTTAACAGTGCTGAAATGGGGAAAAACATTTAAATCTGAGAAAATGAAGGTGAAAGTATTACAGGTGGTACTTTGGAGAAGTGTTAGGATTTCTCAGTTACTTTTAAAGAAGATCCTTCAAAGTATTTCTGAGGAAGTCCCAGATTTATAAAACAGTATTATGAGAGACAGCAAGAAAGCTGAACAGAGAGTTACAAATATAAGAAGCTAAGGCAAAATAGATTTGGAAACACTACCTAGTAGAAAGCTTAAAGCACCTTATAGCTATGATCAGGAAAACAGGAAAGCTCATTAAAAATTTGGTAAGTGTAGTGTGGACTTCCATGCCTTAGAAATAGAACATTGGATTTAAAGACTGGAGCAGAATAATTTCTGACAGATTGAATACATGCACTGATATTTATTTAGTATGAATATTTATGTAGTCCAGGACCTACACTAACTGTATATATGCTGAGATCTGTTAGCTTGTATAATCTCAAGTCAAACGGTACTAACTGATTCTCGGCAGGCTTAAGTAAATCTTGACACGGTCTCCTAGACTCAGTGCAGTTGGATCATTAAAGTGAAATGCAGTGAGTCAGCCACAATCTTCTAGAACATCATCTTCAAGGGACTTAGTTAAACGGAGCTGAAAAGCCGTGTGAACTAGCAAAAGACAGCTGACAAACCCAGGAACGAGGGTCAGATACTAATCAGGATAAGTTGGAGTGGAGACCTCACTGCAGAGCCCAGGAGGAGGCAGGAAGCAGCCCACCCTGAGCAGGGTAGGAGCAGTACCTGCTGAAAGGTAAAATCTGCAGCTTAACCAAATGCTTACCCCAAGGGAACTGTTGAACTAGAGTATTTGGAAGTAATTTAGATTATCTTATTTCAATTTATCTTCTGTTAGCATTTGTAACATATAAAGGAGGACAGGGAGTAGAACAGGAAGGGCTGATAATCTGGACATCGTATCTCATTGCAGAGAGTTCAGACTTTAATCCAGCAACCTGCACAGCCATGGGTTCTTCAGATCTGCAGGCATGTCTCACAGCAGGGTCATCATCCTGTGTTTTATCCATCCTTGCTTCTCCAGCACACTTCTCAGCCCCCAGAAGTCGTGTCTGTGCTCAGGGAAGAGCCCCAGCACGCGGTGAGCATCTGCTCCCAGTGCTGCCGAGCGCAGCAGGCCAGAGCCAGGGGTAGGAGCTCCTCATGTGGTTTCACACCAGAGGCAGCTGATCCACACCTGCTGCTCGTGGTGGGCAGCCTCTTTGTCCCCAGAGTCCATGAACAGCTTGTCGCGAACCGTCCGCTGCAGCTCGTCGGTGCTGGAGCACAAGGTGCCGCGACCTTCCTTAAAGCGTCTCCAAAGCAAAGCCGCACGGCAGGACCACCACACACTCACACATAGCATGGACACAAACACACACAGAGACAGCTCCTTAAAATGGGTCGACGACAAAGAGATGGGAAGGGTCTCCGTATAGAGTTCCATGGGAGGAGTTTAATGCAGAAACATTGGGTTGCAGGGACGAAGACAAAGAACAATGGAGGGTCCCAGTTTATGTACGGGAGTGGGGGCGAGCACCAGAGACCAATGCTCGGAGGGCACGGGGGCTGTACACAGCCGGGGCTAGGGAATGGGAGCCAATGGGGAAACTGCGGGAGTGGTGAGGGACAAGGGCCAATGGGAGAACAGGCAGTGGAGAACCTTCTAGGGCATGGGACAAATACGGTAACAAGGGGCGGGGAGGCCACGGGCCAATGGGGAAGCAGAACTGGGGTACATTAACATAGCAGAACAATGCATCCTGGGAGAAGCCTTTTCTGTCACCCTAACCTGGGGAGGAATCTTTGGTACTAGGGACTGTCCCACCAGTGGCCTCTCTTTGTCCCTTGTATCATAGGCTCGCCGGCCACCACACAGCTCTGTTCATGAGTTTATGAAAATGCTTGCCCCGGTTACCAAAAATCTGCAGTGTATCACAATAGTGGTAGAGTATCTTTTTGCCAAGCGAGCTCTACTTAAAAAGGAGCTGCTGGGTTTTTTTAGTGAACAAGTTGTTTGAGCAGAATTCCTCTAATTCCTCTATTTCATGTTGGTAATTAAGCTGCTTCAACTTCTAAAGTGCATGTGATTTTTGTCCCTAAAAATTCATAGTTTTATACAGTTTGTGGTAAAATTACAGATCTTGCATATATATGTCATGTATATACTACATATATTTACATGTCTGTCTTAGCTTTTGCTTTTTTTTTTTAAACTAGCGTAGCAATAAAGACAAAAACAATTTAGAAGTTAACCATAAATGCTCACACAAGGCAAAATCTAACAAAAATAATCACACAGCTTCAGTGCAAATAGTGAAGAGGTTTGATGTTGTGTACTTGGGAAATCCCTCCATATTTTTATTTGTTTTGGTTTAGTTTCTCACATTTAGTTTGCAAATTAATTGTGACCAAAAGTCCCTTTATTGTCACTGAGCTACCTTCCCTTGAGGGATCTTGTGGCATCATGATATAGAGGAATCCAAGGCCAACAGTAAGCCCTGGAAGCATGTAAATGGAAAAATCAAGTCAACTGATTGAAGTTAAACAGGCTTCTATAGACTTTAATGTTTCTCTGTCCTGCCTGAAATATTCTGTGGGTAGTGGGCTTGGGGTTTTTCCTGATGTTTTTGCTTTGGCAAGTAGAATTAGCATTCATCCTGGAACTTCATACTCACATAACACGTCAGTGTAGATGTTGCCTGAATTTAGGAGAAGGGGCAACTATATTTTGAATTTATTTTTTTCTTTTTAGTGTACCAGATTTATTCAGAAGAAATGTGTGCCTCAGTTTTTACCTGATTTGTAATTTGTTTCTTTTTCCATACCACCTTCAGTGTCTTACAATTATGGTTGATTGTTTTCAGGTTTGTATTGCATTTTCTCTGTTGCAATGTGAAAATACAAGGTGTTTCTGCAAGATGTTGTCCTGTACAATAATTAAGACTTCTTTCTTACAGAGACATGTGACGCAGTCCAGTGGTAATCGAAAATTCAAGTGCACTGAATGTGGAAAAGCTTTTAAATATAAACATCACTTGAAGGAGCACCTACGAATCCACAGTGGTAAATAAATCAAGCATTGAATTGAGTACTAATGTTGCCATTTCTGCTCTTTATAACTTTCATGTAATAGCAGTCTTGTAAGTCTAAGTTTAAAATACTAGTGTTTTCCTTATTTTTTCCCTCTGGAATACTGCAAGCACTGACTGCAGCCTTCAGGTGTGTGCAGGGAATATGCAGAAAAACTCAAAGAAGATTTACAGTTGCAACTTAATCTCTTACAATTAAGGAAAACTTGACTTGTCACAGAAGAAATGGGGACATCTTTCTGGTCCTTTTCACTTGTCTGTTTTTTCTTCAATGTTTGCAGATCATTCAGTGTGTTACAAGCCTTGCTGGAGAATTTTAATTGATAATAATCAGGACATAAGAACCGTGTGTTCCTCCTGTCACTGTAATTGTCATCACTCAAGACAAGTCATATTAAAGTAGAATCAGGACACAATTTATTAGAAAAGTTCCGATTTATAAGAAATGTTATCTATAATAATATATTTTAATATATAATATAACAATAGGTTAGATGTGGTCACTCAGAAGAGATTCTTAATTTCTGTCTTTAACCCGGTATTGTGGGTTATTGTGAGTATTGTAGGAAATATGGGTAGATTGTATTTGCATTTGACGCAATGAAACCTGCATAGATCCTTGTACAATTATGATTTGTATTTATTGCATTTTTTTCTTTAATCATGTTCTTTTTTTTTTCCATTCTGAAGTTAGTGGCAGTACTATTTTAATGGAGTTCAATGAAATCTGTAATTGTCAAATAGAGAAATACTGGAACACATGATCATGTGGGCTCCATCCTATACCTACCTAGTGGATTGCAAACTTATTAAAGGAGCCTTGGATCAGAGCTATAGTCTTACTGTTCAATTCACTAGATGAGATTTTTTTTTTTGCCTAGGACTTTTTGAGAGGTCATTATGATGTATTCTTTCTGGTAATTATTGTTTGATGTTATGCTGTAACCTGGTTAACTCTTGCGTATGCATTTTTTCTTTTCTTTCTTTTTTTTTTATCTTTAGGAGAGAAGCCATATGAGTGCCCAAACTGCAAGAAACGTTTTTCCCATTCTGGTTCATACAGTTCACACATAAGCAGTAAGAAGTGTATTGGTTTGATGCCCGTGAATGGTCGAGCCCGGTCAGGGCTCAAGATGTCTCAGTGCTCCTCCCCTTCCCTTTCTGCATCACCAGGTAGCCCAGCAAGACCACAGATACGACAAAAGATAGAAAATAAACCCTTGCAAGAGCAGCTTCCTCTTAACCAAATTAAAACTGAACCTGTGGATTATGAATTCAAGCCCATAGTGGTTGCTTCAGGAATTAATTGTTCAACCCCTTTGCAGAATGGGGTTTTTAGTGGTGGTAGCCCATTGCAGGCAACCAGTTCTCCTCAGGGTGTGGTGCAAGCTGTTGTTCTACCAACAGTAGGTCTGGTGTCTCCCATAAGCATCAATTTAAGTGACATTCAAAATGTGCTGAAAGTGGCAGTGGATGGTAATGTAATAAGGCAAGTACTGGAAAACAATCATGCTAATCTTGCATCCAAAGAACAAGAAACAATCAACAATGCATCTATACAACAAGCTGGCCATTCCCTCATTTCAGCGATCAGTCTTCCTTTGGTTGACCAAGATGGGACAACCAAAATTATCATCAACTACAGCTTGGAGCAGCCAAGTCAACTTCAGGTTGTTCCACAAAATCTAAAAAAAGAAAACTCTGTTCCTGCAAATAGTTGCAAAAATGAGAAATTACCAGAAGATCTCACAGTGAAGTCTGAGAAAGATAAGAACTTTGATGGAGAGACCAACGATAGCACTTGTCTTCTTTGTGATGACTGTCCAGGAGATCTTAATGCACTTCAAGAATTAAAGCACTATGAAACAAAAAGCCCTCCTCAGCTTCCCCAGCCCAGTGGAACAGAAGCTGAGAAACCCGAGTCCCCTGTCCCATCAGAAACTGGGGAGAACAACTTATCTCCTGGTCAGCCACCTTTAAAGAACCTTCTATCGCTCCTAAAGGCGTATTATGCATTAAATGCACAACCAAGCGCAGAAGAGCTTTCAAAAATAGCAGATTCCGTAAACCTACCACTGGATGTGGTAAAAAAGTGGTTTGAAAAAATGCAAGCTGGACAAATTTCTGTGCAGTCTTCTGGACCATCTTCTCCTGAACAAGTTAAAGTAAGCAGTCCTGCAGACAACGATGATCAAGCAGCAACTACAAATGTGAGCGAACCCCAGAACAGCACAAATAACTCACAAAATCCTGTCAGTACAACGAAATCTCAGACTTTACCAGGGGGATCAACTCTGAATGGTTCACACAGTAGCACGCCATCTGCATCACCACTAAACCTTTCTTCATCAAGAAATTCACAGGGTTACACGTACACGGCAGAGGGTGTACAAGAAGAGCCACAAATAGAACCTCTTGACCTTTCGCTACCAAAGCAACATGGAGAACTGTTGGAAAGATCTACCATAACTAGTGTTTACCAGAACAGTGTTTATTCTGTCCAAGAAGAACCTTTGAACTTAACTTGTGCAAAAAAAGAACCACAAAAGGACAACAGTGTTACAGACTCTGATCCTATTGTAAATGTAATCCCACCAAGTGCCAATCCCATAAATATTGCTATACCTACAGTCACTGCCCAGTTACCTACAATTGTTGCCATTGCTGACCAGAACAGTGTTCCCTGCTTGAGAGCTCTCGCTGCCAATAAGCAAACCATTTTGATTCCACAGGTGGCTTATACATACTCTACTACAGTTAGTCCTGCAGTTCATGAGACACCACCAAAACAGACCCAAGCCAATGGAAATCAGGTACTTCGGTCCCCATATTCCTGCATGATGTATGTATGATGTATTCAATCTGTATCAGTGCTGAACTAACAGAAAACTATCAGGGTGAATTAAATAAGAATATAAATACAAGCTATCAGGCTTATTTGACTTGACTGTAAATGGGTAATAGACATTACTGTTGTTCCCTCTGCAAAGCTAGTTAGCTCAGGCAGCTTGAATCCAGACTAACAGAAGCTATTGTGCATGGACAGCTCAGTTCTTCTCCATATTTAATCTTCTAGGACATTAGTGCTCACTATTTTAAAGACTATCTAATGCTCCTGATCAAAAAGCAAAATAAAACCATGGTTTCTGTCTTTTGCTGGCTCTGTATTTCCTCTTTCCCCACACTCAGAAAGGAAACTCTTCGGAATGTGTGGCTACTCCATTCACACTGCTCTCCTTCTTTGGCTTGCAGTGTAGCTGAATTCATCCTACACCATAATGGCACTTTAAACAAAACACAGATATATTCTCTATTGAAAGTCAGGGAGGTATTTATCTTCTTCATCTGCCATTCCTGTGTCCCAGCTTGCTCTTCCCTGGGTACATCCAGATGTGATCTAATCAGGGTCAGTCCTCCTGAGAATCACCTGTGCACATTGAGGTAGGGACAGGGCAGAACAGCAGCGACTGAGTGTTTCTACTTAAATCTTAGAAACTGGCTGTCTAGCATTTTATTCAGGCTTCTGTATTGCCAGAGACTGAGGAGCCTAGAAGAGTTACAAGATTGCTTATATTAAAAGTTTGAGACAGACATTTGAGGTAGCTAACATGTACACTTCTATATTCAGATTTGATAATATGTGATAAAATATGTG
The DNA here is from genome assembly GCA_014706295.1 of Lycocorax pyrrhopterus obiensis. Taxonomy (NCBI): domain Eukaryota; kingdom Metazoa; phylum Chordata; class Aves; order Passeriformes; family Paradisaeidae; genus Lycocorax; species Lycocorax pyrrhopterus. Next base: position 14,869,820 of record JACSVZ010000002.1, on the reverse strand, counting down.
TGTAGTGATGCTGCTGATGTCAGTAGAAAATACTGTGCTTTTAGAGGGGAGCTTTAGCGCTTGAAATGCTTAGAAATAGACAACAATTATATTTTTGAAACTATTTAGTAATGAAACTATTTGAAGTCCCCTAAATTTGGGGTTAAGTAGTATTTTTGGTAGTTTCATGAGGAAGAAGGTCGTCAGATATGCAAATTCAAATGGTAACTTAAATAGAATTTTCGTGAAAACTTCAGTAAAAACAGCCTTTTAACTTCATAAAATCTGTGAGGCAGCAAAAGGTAGGTGACCAGCATTAGCTGGAAAATGCAGTTAGATGGCAAATCTGCTCTTCCCACTTACTGAAGTGCTTTACAGGTCTGTAGTATTGCATTTATTTTATGGGCCTTGAAAATACGGTGTGCCAGTGTATCTTGGACCTGGCCAACAGTCAGATTTGGATGTGATTAAAGCCAGTCCCACTGAGGATTCTGCATCTGGATGGTGGCAGGGACTGCAAAGCAGAACAATGCAGTAAAAGATTCTTTTTTGACTGTGGAGGTCTAAACAATTTTGTTTGGCTGCTTACGGAATTGAATGAGAATAGCAGCTTCATTTTATGTGGGTGACTTTTTTTATTGAACTTAACTTTTTTTTAAATTTTTCTGAAGGATGAAAGGCAAGACACTAGCTCAGAAGGAATATCCAATGTAGAAGATCAAAACGATTCTGATTCAACACCCCCAAAGAAAAAAATGAGAAAGACAGAAAATGGGATGTATGCATGTGATTTATGTGACAAAATATTCCAGAAGAGCAGCTCATTATTGAGGCATAAGTATGAACACACAGGTATGTACTAGGAAAAGATGTTTCCGATCATTATTTCTTTGATAATGCGTAACTGATAATCTCAACTGGAATCCAGTTTTCAGACAGTGTAGGGAAGTGTAGCAGTCCTTACTGCCTGTGCTAAGCTTTCTTTAGAAAACCCTGGGTTTGTGTATTTTTTTGACAGAGCAGCAATTCTGTCTTTCTTTCAATTTGTTAGACCTAAACCCTAAATAGAAAAATGGGAGGTTTTGCGTCTGGCTTGTGAATCATCATCTGTGAACTGCAGCCTATAACTGAGGATATATTACTTCTAATTTACCTTGCCTGGTTGTAAATTAAGAAAAAATTAAAAATATAAATTGGAAAAAAAGGATCGTGTATGTATTTGATACTTTACTATGCTGCTATGAAAAGCAGCATACCTATCTGGCATGAAGGATTTTCAAACTGAGCCATGTTTGTAATGACCTGAAATTAACAGCTTCAGCTATTCATTAGACATAGAATCTAACCACCAAAGAACACCCTTTTGGCTTTGACTTTTATTTTTAATTTCTCATAGTTGTTCCTTTTGGCTCCAGTTCTGGTATCTTTAGGATTTTTTTAATACCTCTTGCTCTCTTTTTTCTTCTGTGATGTCGTAAAATAAAAATTCTTTTTTTAATTGGTTAGGTGCCAAATACATATTGGGTTTTGTATTGTATATTTCTTTCTTGCTGGCTCTGTTATGTCGTCTTTCCCCACATCCATAAAAGAAACTCTTTAGAACTTTTGGCTACTCCCATCATGCTGCTCTACTTTCTTGGTTTGCAGAGTAGCTGAATTAGTATATTATATTATATTAATTACATTTCTGTGTATTAATGTTTTAATGTTACCTCACATATAAAATTAAAAGCATTACAAATTCTTTTTTGTCTTGGTCTTCTCAAGTTGTATTCATTAAGGTTATCTAATTTCATACCTATCCTGTCCTGAGACTCTTTTAACTCCTCCTTTTCCTAACACAGTTGTTCTTCCCATACCAGTTTTGAGCTCAATGTAATGTTCAAAATCATAGAATCATTTAGGTTGGAAAAGACCTTTAAGATCATTGGCTCCAACCATTAACCCAGCACTGCCAAGTCCACCAGTAAACCACGTCCCAAAAGTGCCACATCTACACGTCTTTTAAATACGTCTGGGGATGGTGACTCAACCACTTTCCTGGGCAGCCTGTGCCCGTACAACTCTTTTGGTGAAGAAATTTTTCCTAATTTCAAATCTAAACCTCCCCTGGCACAACTTGGGGCCATTTTGTCTTGTCCTGTCACTTGTTTGTTGGGAAGAGAGACCAACACCACCTCGTTGCTTGTTTGTCATGAGATGACATGGATGTGCTGGTCATCTGTGTAGTGTGACCAAAAACCTGCTGTCTTACTGTGTCTTTTATGTCTGAGCTAAGACTGCAAAGTTGTTTTGTGTAACAACTTTGAATGTTAAAACCAAAATAACACTGCTAGGCTCCTGATACATTTATGAGAGACTCTAAAAACAAGACAGTAGCTGGAAAACAAGAGCAGAAACACACAGAGTGAAACAGATTTTTCATGTCAATACATGTGTAGTCAGCAAGTTTTGTACGTAAAACATTCAACCTAGATTTTAGAATGATTTTCCTTTCACCAGTATCATGGAAGGACTTGGTACACAAAAGCCAACATAAAAGTTTAGTTGATTTTAAATTACCATCAATGTAGAAAAGTTAAAATGGTTTCGATTGAAAATAGTTTATGCAAGAAAAATGTCTCCTTTTCTAACTTATATTTGCTAACTTATACTTTTTGTGCTAAAAGTTGTATCTGAGAATCTCATTTATCCTCCTATGAGTTTTCCTAAAAAAGTTACAAATTACTCTTGTGATTGTGACTATGTACCTTTGCACCTTCATCCTTTGGGCTCAGGAGAGAAACTCAGGTTGATAATGCATGGAGTAGAACATCTTGTTAAATAAAATTTAATCCATGCTAATATGTTCACCAACAGCATTTTTCAATGAAAACAACAGTGTACATCTTTAAAACTTCAGCTACAGAATGTCCAATTGTTTGTACTTTATTTTACAGGTAAAAGACCTCACGAGTGTGGAATCTGTACAAAAGCATTTAAACACAAACACCATTTGATTGAACACATGCGACTGCATTCTGGGGAAAAGCCCTACCAATGTGACAAGTGTGGAAAGCGGTTTTCACACTCGGGGTCTTACTCTCAGCACATGAACCATCGCTACTCCTACTGCAAAAGGGAGACGGAGGAGCGCGACAGCGCCGAGCCGGAGGAGATGGGCCCGGAGGTCCTGAGCAGCGAGCACGTGGTGGTCAGGGCATCCCCCTCGCAGATCGACTCGGATGAGAGAGAGAGCCTAACCAGGGAAGAGGAGGAATACAGTGAAAAAGAGGAAGAAGAGGAAGAAGAAAAAGACATAGAGGGACTTCAGGAAGAAAAAGAATGTAGGGAACTACAAGAAGTAGGGGATGCAGAAGAAGAAGCAGCAGTAAAAGAAGAAGAAGGGAAAACTGAAGATAGCAAGAACGATGAAGCTGTAAATCAAGCAAGCAATGCAGAACCAGAAGTTATACAAAATAATGGGCAGGTGTCAGAAGAAAATAACGAATGAAGCTTACATGCTAGGTTTTTTCTATAAGGAAAAAAAAAGAAATTGGTAATGAAGTTCCTTCTATATTATACATGCTTTTCATGGAAACGCAGTAGCCTGCATACTGTGATTTCTGTTCACTACTGTGTAAAAAAATATATATATAAAAAAAATGAAAAGAAAAAAAAAAAGAAATCCAGGTGTGCCTGAACCTCAAACTTAGTAATTTTTCACACAGTTTTCAAAGTTAGGAACAAGTTTATAACATGAAGCAGATTAGAAAAATACAGTGACTCTGGAAGCAAAGATTTAACAGGTTGTAGGAAACCTGATTATTAGACAAGCATCTGGCATTGTTTGTTTTATCAGTATTAATTTTCATTCTTAAGTTGATTAATTTTTAAATTGTACAATTGGGAGAGATTTATATGATTTTTTTTTTTTAGTGGTAAAACATTTCCTAAATCCGCTTCAGTATTTTCTTATGTTTTAAAATGTGAGAACTTCTGCACTACAGAATTCCCTTTTGCAGAGACGTGTAATGCAGTTGCAAACAGTGCTTGGCTACCTTTGTAAATTCAACCTAGAAGGTAGCGGTTTCTGACATTAGATGTTGTAGTAGAGCATATTATCATTTAAAGTGTATTGTTAGCCTTAAGAAAGAAGATGATAGAAGAACTGAAGTTTCTTACTCATGTGGTTAAAAATGTAGTTGAGAAGATTGTTGTTGAGTTCTGATTGCAGGGACTAACAGTGTTAATACTGGTAAGGACAGGAAAGTTGTCAAAAACAGTGTTTGTAATTGTGTTTTGAGTATGTAGTAACAATATGAAGGATATGATATGAAGCTTTGTATCTCCTTTGGCCTTATGCAAGACCTGTGTGCTGTAAGTGCCATTTATCAGTATTACAAAGGCTCTGAGCAGCCTTTATCCAATGTGTGGCCTACAATAACTAGCATTTGTTGATTTGTATCAAACTTCCAAACTATTCATGGGGAAAAAAACACTCAGCCATCAGAGAAGTAAGAACACTGGTATATTTCATTATTTAATTATTTGGTGGTATTTTGGGTTAATACCTGACTTGCAGAATTTCTCTACAATAATTACAAGGGAAATTTTCTAATCTGCTTTATTGCTTTATTGGTTTAATTTCAGACACATACATGACATGTTATCTGGCTCATAAGTATTTTCAAATGTTAGTTATTATGGACCCCATTTATTAACAATGTTAGCTGATTTTTACCTATCAGTATTATTTTATTTCTTTTAGTTTATAGATCTGTGCAACATTTTGTACTGTATGTCTTCAAACCTGGCAGTATTAATACCCTTCTTACTGACATATGTACCTTTTTAGTTTTAGAAAACTTTTATATTTATGTGTCTTATTTTTATATTTCTTTATTTATTACACAGTGTAGTGTATAATACTGTAGTTTGTATTAATACAATAATATATTTTAGTATGAAAATTTGGAAAGTTGATAAGATTTAAAGTAGAGATGCAATCGGTTCTCTTGCATTGAGATTTGATTTAACAGTGTTATGTTAACATTTATACTTGCCTTGGACTGTAGAACAGAAGAATTAAAATGGGAATGTATTAATTTTACAATTGCAATCAATTCATTTTACCTTTACCCAGTTTTTAATATAAAGCTCTTAAATTTTGAAATTCACTGTGTGACTAATAGCATGATGCTCTGCAGTTTTATTAAGAGATTAGTCTAACCATAAAACTCTCATTTCCTTAGTAAGCCAAATTAGAATAATCTTATAAAACAGTGTTGGGAACAATGTTTAACATTTTTGTGCCAATTTGTTCCTGTATTCATGTATGTATGTTGCAAATCTGAAACTTCATTTTTAAGTTCCTTGTTACATCATGGTCATTTTCTAGTTTTTTACCAAACTCCCCATCTCACAATAAAATGCGTCAACAAGTCTGACCTACTGTCATTATTCTGGTAATGTAGGAGATGCATTTGAATTATTTCTATGAGGAGTTACTGAGACACAGTTCCTGCTTCGGTGCCGATCCTGGGTTTCAGTGGTACATAAGGAGCATGGAAGTGAAAGGAGGGTTTGAACTGTGTGCAGACACAGGGATTGCTGCATTAGTTCATTGGTTTACCAGTGTCAGGAGAGCAACTGAGTTTTCAAAATGAACCATGTGGGTTTTTTGTTTTGTTTTTTTTATTTTGCTGTACCTAATACACTGTTTAATGCTATCTTTCAATAAGACTGCTTTTAAATGAGGTAAGTCCACAACTGTTTTGACTTAGCAATAAGTTAGTTGTCCGTGAAAAGGCCAGTGTATATATTGCTGTTGAACTTTCCAAAGATACAATGCCAACATTACAAGTATATAATTTCAGTAATGTAAGTATAAAGGCTTGAAAATTTTTTTACATATGCATGTTTACAATGTTTTGCAGTTCAAGCAAAGTTTACGGACTGTTCTTTAAGCAAAGTTGTTCTTTAATGATCCCTAAAATGGGATTTCAGTTACTAATTTGGAGGGAGAGGGTTTAAGGAACATCATTTAAGTTATTTTATATTCACATACCTAAGTTTTGGATATTTCTCAATCTTATTATCTCAACATTAATACATACAAAGGATTTATCCCTTATGCTAATAATTTTACTTTGTGTGCATTTTGCTGTACAGTATACTAATATTGCACTTTTAACTAGAGTAAACTTCTAACTTCATAGGATCATTGAGCTAAATATGAGAAAGCTGTTTTGAAAAAACCAACCATTTCTGTTGCATTAGTAATATTGCCTTGTAATTTTTATCATAACAGAATTAATCAGGTGATCCAGAATTTGCCACAGGTAAAACTGTCTCTGCTCTCTTCTAGGTAATGAAACACACCTTCTTGAAACTATTTTAAGATGTTCCGTATTTTTTGTGTTCCAGGATGTCTGTGGTAATAAATCCAGTGAGATATATGTTGAGATGGGAAAATTTTGTTGTCTTTAGTATTAAAACAAAGAATTTTAATAAAGCCAAGGTTACTCATGTAAGTGACAGCTGAATGTAGGTGGCCAGTAACTTGGGTAGAGAGTAAAGTCCAAGCAAATGTTACTCAGGAAGTGTCATTGTTTTGGGGGAGAAAATTCATATTCATTACTTAGACTACGAAACCATTACTAGCATTTTTATCTTCAGAATGGATTGGTGCATTGAGTTTTGCATCTGTTAAGCTCAGCGATGTCTCTGGTGTTTGTGACCTTGTAACATCATCTGTTATCTGTTTGAAAAACACAGAAACTGTGGTGTGTCTTCATTTAGCTGAGCAAACTCATGTGGAAGCCAGAGGTGCTTAGAGGACGTGGGCGCCATTCCCAGCCCCAGCAGTGAGATTCCAGCGGTGAGGAAGCTCTGTGTGTGGGGAGATGCCTGGGCAGCTGTGACAGAGTCCAAGCCCCAGGGGACCGGCAGCAGCCCAGCTGCAGCCATGTGGGTTTTGTGAGTTTGTGGCCTCTCTCTAAATTAATGGCAAAGCAGTTTCAAGGACAGTACATTTCACACACACACAAAAAAAAAAGTGAAAGCAAAAGTAAAGCCTTTGGTTCTGTCTTTTAGAGATAAATGAAAGTTGGGAAAGACCAGCAAACATGAGATGTGTAGTTTTAATGAAACTCCACTGTGCTATGACCTGTTCTTCAGTCACAAGATGAAAAGCTGCCCTGTGTGCCCAGGCTGGTGTCTGTGCCTGCTTCTTCCTCAGGCTCACCATGCATGGCTCATCTTGGCACAGCAATCGGGGACAGGCTGGCGGAAGGAAAAGTGTCCTTGTAATTCAGCGTGGGACAGAGCACTGCTGTGCCTGGGGTGCTGGTTCTGTTTCTGCTACTGACCCATCTCCAGGGTATAACAAATTTCCACCTCAAAATCAGTTGTAGTTGCTAAATTATGACAGCTGTATGTCCTATTTTATCATGTAATATGAGAATGGGAAAAATGCTGCAGAATAACTATAGGAAGATTGTTACAGAAGTAAATACTAAGTTTTGGGCCCTGGGATGGGAAATACCCTTCTGAGATCCTGAGCTAATAGCAGAAGAAAGAAGGACTTAAGGCTACAGAGAAAGCTGGAAGATACATTTACAAGGAGTAACTCTCCTTCTCTTTCAGCAATACTGATATGGCATCCCAGTGGTGATTTTGGTGGCATTCCCAAATTCTCCGTAGCCACATTGCTGTCGACTTGCTGGTTTTCTGGAGCAACTTATCCATATGTGTAATCGATAGCACAGAAATATTCAGCTATGCTGTGTGATGAGCTTGAAAGTTTTTTTTAAAATTGTATTGAATTACAAATAGGTAAATTAATGGATGCTAGAAAAAGAAGTGAGGAAGTTTTGTTACTTTGGCTAATCTCAGAGCTACAACATGTTTCAATAAATACCTTAAATTTTAGTAGAATAATGCACTATGGCATATCAACCCAGAACATAACATATTTACCCTAAAAGGCACTGTTGTTCAGACTGAGTAAAAATTGCTTCAACTGGCAATAAGTGGTGTATTCACACTCTTGAGTAAAATTATTTGAATGCAATTATTGCTGGTAAACCCAAAGTCAGTGTCTGTACGAGCAGCAGTTTACTCATGCTTGTGCTGGCAAAGTGTGCCTGGGATGGTGGTGGCTACGAGACTGAGTGGCAATTTGAAAGCAAAGCTATTTCCAAGATAGAAAATACAACACTACTAAAAGCTCAGGTTCTGCCCAGCAAAATGCTACACTGGGGCTTTTATCATCAAAGCAATGAAAGATCAGGACATGACACTCCAAACCAACACAGAAGTCCGTAACAGAGAAATGAAAATACTTCTTAGGCTACAGAAGACCGTTAGAGGTGAAAATAATGGTTTGAGGATGAGAAAAGTCCATTTTGGTCCTGGAGGCTGTAGTGAAGATAGGTGATGGCTTTTGAGCAGAAGAGGAGAGAGAAAAGAGCTTAATCTGCACTGTGCTGAGCTCTTCTTCAAAGTTTGTTTTTTCTAATTTATTTACTCCCAGTGTATAAGTCTGCACACAATTCTCTGCTTGGATAGAGGTTTTTGATGTGTATTTTGCGGTTCACAATCTGGTACTTTAAAAAGTACTTTTTTATCTTTCCTTGACAGAACAGCTTGTTTAATTGTTGCTGCAATAATCTGTATATTTCATAGAGGAAATTCAATATTAGAGTATCTTTCAGGTCTGTACTTTGTCATTTATTGTTCATGGGTTTTTTTGAACTGTTGTTCTAATGATATTTGCACAGTCTGATTATCACCAAATAAAAAATAAAACACAAAAGAACATGATTACCAAATTAACTCTTAAAAGTGGCCAATTATTTACTACTTTTGTTTTATCCTTCTGCTCTTTCATGGCCTCTGGTTACTAATCTGTCACACAGTCATCTTAAATGTGTGTATCATGCCTATCATCCACATTGTATATATGTTGTTTCTAGGGGAAACTATATATTATTATATATTTCATTGCTTCACAAACAGTAATCTACTTTTTTTAAAACTGTAATTAGAAAATAAACTGATAGTTGGGATTAAATATGAAATGTGCTGCTGAAAGGAGCACTTTTGTGGCAGAGTTTGTCCTAGTAGCTTGCTGAGTATGAAAGTCGTGTAGTATTAACCTACAATTAGGTCAAGTTATCCAAGGCCTTACCTCTACACTGGTAGATCCCCCAAAAGATCTTTAAAAATTACGAGGACAGTGGCAAGTAATCTTTAGAATAAATATTTGAGAATGCCATTTTGGTCTTTCCTTTGGTTTTCTGGTGAGTCTCAAGTTCTCTGATCTGCTTTTAGATTTTGACATTTCTGTATTGGGGGCTTTCCTTGGGTTTTTCTCATCTTTGTGTAAACTGGGGCTTGTGTAATGATCACAAGATGTGCATTGTGTGTTAATTCAGGAATGTAGGGGATAAATTACTGAACACAAAAAAACCTGAAACATGCCCACACTAACTTCGTGTCATTCCTGCTGAGCTTCTGCTCTTCTACCTGGAAATTCTGCTCATTTTTAGCTTTGGGCCCAAAGAAAGACCGCAAGTCTGACAGCATTTAGGATGACTGGGTCCTGTTTCCATCTCTTACCCTTCAACAGGTCTCTCTTTAGGCCGAATTCTGCATGAATATCATCAGATCTCTTGAATTCTGTGAAGCTTTCTAGATTTTTAATGACAGGTAAGCTATTGCAAAGATATAGAGGGAGCATTTTGCTCTTTCAGTGTGCAAGAATAAGATCTGCTGGACCAAATTGTTCAAGAAATAAGTTAATCGGAAAATCATGTGAAATCCTGAAAAGAACAAGAGCTCCCAACAGGTTTGCAAGTTCCTACATGCACAAAGTGTACTTGTAATTCTGCCCCCTTCTCAAATCGAATCAATCTGATTATGGGCAAACGTCTCTGTGGATGGTAGTCCTCAACTTCTTTTGCTCTGGCTGAGCATAATGCTGTCACTGGTCCTCTTCAAGCCAGGAGCTGAGCTATGACTTGTACAGACTCTGTTTGAGTCCTTGTGATCAGAAAACACACAGCTCCCTTGTTGGAGTGAGGGGGAGGAAGGTTTGACCCTTCTGAAGTTGGAGTGGGTTGTCCTGCCAGCAGCACTTTCCCGTGAGCTGCTGGCTGGGCAGTGTTTGCAGTGGCCACCTTTAAACGGTGACCAGGGCAAATGATCTTGGCTGTGGCTGCAGAGATAAGAGAGGTTTCCATCAAGGCAAGCTGGCTAAGCTGACCTCAAGTCAGCCTTTTTCCCCCTGATTCAGACAGCTCCAAAGAATGCCTTGGGCAGGAGCCAGCAATCATGCTTTTCAGGAGCTGCTGGCCTACATCACTCAAGCCCAGAGAAAAGCCACCGTCAGTCTGTAAATGACAAATTCTTGAGAGTAGCGACTTGTGTTCCCCAAAGCGTGGTATTGTCTTTAAAATCCTCCTTTTGTCTTTTTAATCAGGTTTCTTCTTATTGACGTTCTGGTCTCCCAGACATTCTGTTGTGTCCTGAAGCTTAGGGAGAGGCACTCTATAAACCAAGGAACAAGGAATTGTACCACTTGCATTTGTGATGAGTGTTATCACTATTTCTGTATCTTTTCCAACTGTGATTGTGAGTTTTCCTGTCTTAGGAGGAAAAAAAACCATAGAAATAATTGATGAATGGTAACATAACTTGAGCAGGATTATTCAGACAGGGATGGGAACAGAACTGAGGACTCTAACACGGGAAGGCCTTCTGTCTTACTTTGGCATGCAGATTTTTCTGAAGATCTATGGCAAATGGAGCATTTCTGTGATTTTCAGCAGCACAGGGGAGCTCAGCCATTAGCCGATACACCGCTTGACAAACTTACCCTCTTACACTGTGGTCAGAGGCCAGTTCTTCTGCCCAACCAACAATCTCAGATTTTGTATACAATAAAAGTGTCTTATTTGGGGTCAGCAGATGCCAAAACAAAGGACTGGTGGGACATTTGGCTAAGTGGTTGCTTGCCACCAGCAATTTACTTCCAGAAATGTTCCCAGAAATCAGTGGTACTTGTGCCTTGTTGCTCCCTGCACAGGCTGATGCTGGGATTGCTGCTGTACATGAAGTGGTGAGGTTCTGTCAGGCTGGAAGGAGCTCAGGTTCTGCCAGCGGCTCTTATGGAGGGGAAAGAATAAAAGCTTTGCTGATTCTCTATAGCTCCTGCTGGCCCAATACATCATCTTGTTCCTTGTAGTTTTTTTGTGGAGGCTACCTGTTAGGGATGTGTTTTTTGGCTCCCCAGTAGGGGCTCTGCCTGCAATCCTCAGGGGAGAGGAGTGGAGAGGAAAAAACACCTCAGTGCAGCAAATTACATGTATGTTTAAAAATAAAAATTATTCCATCCTTCTTTACAAAAATTGCTCATCTCATGATTACTTATGTCAGTAAAACCATTGTAGGATCTGTTTTTTCTCCTTTGCTATTAAAGTATTCTGATTTTTCGACATTCAGGAAAACAAACTTAATTTCTACTTTACTGTAGTTTGTTATTTAGTTCTTAGTGCTTCACCATTTCTGTTTAGGGACAATACTGCATTGCTTACTCTCTGATAATGGAAATACATTTAGTCCACTGAAATCTGTATCTGTTCAGCTCACTGCATATAAAACTAATTGAAAATAGCTGGAAAATTTGATGTAAAAAGTGATGCAAATATTTCATTACAAGAACCATCTATAGGTCAAAGACCATTTGTGTTCCTGGTTTTTTAAACTGTATTTTCAGAACTGCTGTTCAAGTCCACCTTCTGCTCCTCCTGCTACCCAGTTCTGAGGGTTTTGCCCTATAGACCAAATCCACTCAAACACTTGTGCGTCCCTTGTCACTGCTGTGGGTAAATAAAGTTCTCCTCATGCTGTGGCCATGTTCCAGTGGCTCTCTCGACTGCTGGAAAAGCAAGCACTGGAAAACACTGGAACAGGAGGCAGTCTGGGTTCATTGTTGCAGCAGAACTGCCTCAGCCAGACCATTGCACTATGGTTGAGTCATAGACTTCCTTCTAAGCACAAATTTTAAATTCCTCTGGGATTTCTCATGGTTAATACCCTTGTATTTCACAAATTAGCCCTTCCTATAATACCACTACATGAGCTGTCTCCTATAGCTTCTGAAATGTGTTTTGCCAGTCTTTCTGCTTAGAAAGCTTCCTGACATGGAGCTTTCTGAGTGCGTGTTGATAGCCAGTTCTCCTTGTGGAAAGCAGAGTCTTTGCTCCCCCAGAAGGTGCATGATACCATCAGTGTCATGCAGCTCATGGAGTTGCTCTGCTGAGTGACCAGTGGTGACAAGGAGTGGAAGAATGCTGCTGTATAATTTCTGAGGTGCTCTAAATTTAGGATAATTATATATTTCTCAGCCAAAAAAAGGCAGAAATAAATTAAATAACCTTGTGAAATAACATTCCCTTGCTATAAATGTTTCGTAACCACCTACCTTGTTTTTTGGCCTTGATCTCCTAAGCAGTGGTATTTGTGAGCTTGTGCTGCATGTCCCCTTCTTTCATCTTACATTTTGCCCTGATGATTATGCCTGGCCAATTTTGGCAGGGAAGGTGATGTGTCGAAGATGTGAAATCCTTGCATGACTTATGAAACTTGGCTGCCTAGGGCAGAGGACCAGACTAATGTCCTTGCTAGGCAAAGGCAGCTATTTCTGCATCCCTTGCAGTGCAGTTCTGAACCACACCCAGCATGTGCCACTGCTTGTCCAGCCAAGAGAGGTAGGAAAGGTGAGAGTGGGTTTCATTAGTTCTTGTTTATGCTGTTATTTGAGAGGACCAAAGATAAAAGAAAAGAAACAAACACAAAAGTGCAAGTATGAATGTCTAATTAGTGATTTACTATTGCACTGCCTTTGAGCAGGAGACTTGAATTATGGTGCTAACTACGGTGTCTGGCCATTATCCATATGGGACACTGCCAACAGGATTGACACCTTCATCTCCATCACAGGCTAAGAATCATGTTTATTTGTTCACTTCCCAGCCAAACAAATACAGAATTCTGTCATGCAAAGTAGAACTAACCCAACAATAGAGTCTTTGTCTTCCAGGAGGGCCAGAATGGAGTGTTGCTGCCTTGAAACCTCCTTGTTTCAATGGAAAAACTGAGCATGAGTTTCGTATGTCCCTCATGAGTGCTGTAACATGGAAGTAATCGTGGATTATCTTGTTATTCCCACACCAGTGTGCAGTTCAGTCCAAATGGTTTAAGTGGGTTCAAGCCTTTCTCCCCATTCTCCCCAAGCAGTACAGGTGAAGGAAGAGATGGTCTGTGGGCTCTAATGGATTAATCAGCATGCTGATGCTGGTGCACTTGTGGGAATGCCAGAAGCAGATGTTTAAACGTCCTGAGAACTGTATTTCCGAAGTCTGAGCCTGCAGTTCCGCAGTCGCTGCAGTCAGTATTAGTAAATGTTGCTGCTGCTGGAAGGGAGAATCCAGCACCCTCTCATCCTCTGCCCTCTCTCAGGCTGGTACAGCCCCATCAGGACTGATCCTTAACAAGTTAACAAGTAACCAGCCATTTTTCCTGGATTATTTTTCAGCTGAATCAGTTCCCCAAGTAACAGCAAAGCAAGAGAAAGGAATGTTGAGGGGTGGATTTTCTCCTTTTAGACTGGTGCAAAGCAGGCACTGAACATGTTCTGAAATGTTCTCCACTTTAATTTAAAGCTGGTTTCCCAAAAAGCAACAACCTGCACGGTTTATTTGTCCAAGACACATGCCCCAGTATCAGTGTTAGGAAACAATTTAGGAAAGATCCTCTCATTGTAGTCAGCAGCAGTAACAGCTCATAGTTAAACCCAGACTACCGGGTTTGCTCTGCTCTTAGTCCTGCACTGACATTGGTTACTCTGAAATGTAAATAAGCAGTGTCATGTAAATGAACTCCTTTGTTCCCTGTATGTGTGACTTCCAGCTACTGCTAAAAACTTCATTTATTTTGTCATGGAAGCAGATCATTTTTGTTTTGAGCTAAGAATCACTTCCTGTGCTGGTTGAATGAAAACAGTGCTTCCCCACTCTCCCACCCCTATGTCTGTGCTTTGCATGCTGCTACTTTTGCTAAAGCTAAAAAGTAGACTCTGGATTATAGCTATTCTACTTTTCTGGGTTTGCTTTATTTGTCACAGGGTTTCTGTGCATTCTGGTGGGTACCACCGTGAAGCCAAGAACAATATTGCTTAAGGTTGTACTGAAGGCCAAAAACTGAAGTAAATTACAAAGGTGAGCAGGACCCCAGCAAGAGTGAGCTGCTGGCAGCGTGGCATTCTGCAAAGGCAAGAGTGGGCTGCTGAGTTATTGTCAGAGCTAGAAAATGTCCTTTGCCCTATTGTCAACCCCTCTTTTTCACTTTCAAGCTGCTACAAGAGCAGAGGGCACAATTAGCTCCATTAGTAATTTAGCAGATTCAAAATCTGAATGGGTTGGATTTTTCCTTGCTTATAAATGAGGTACTGGCAGCAGGATGTCATCACACTGAGACTGGAAGACTTGAGGGCCTGGCTGAATAAAGTCCAAGGATCTCTGTTGGGAAGCTTCATAGTGCAAAGGGCAAATTAGGTGCACCAAAATGTGATGCAAATCAGCTGGCATTGCCTTGGTTCAGGGATGCACTCAGGTCCTTCTGTCCATTCGTGGTCCAAAATATGGATTTCTCCCTGAGAATCTGTGTTTTTCCAGACCTGTGCTGGACAGGGCTCACTGCCCTCCTCCAAGCTCCGCTCCTGCCCATGTGCAAAAGGTAAAATTATTCACGTGAGGAGAAGGAACCCAACATCCTATTTAATCCACCCATTATCACCTCAGTAGTTGATCACCATAACCTAGCAGACACAAAGTATTTCAGAGCAGCATTGCCACACTCCCTTTCCTTTTATTGAGGATGTTTTTCTCTTTAGACAGTGTTTCAGGACCTGCAAGAAAGGAGAAGGTGGAGAGAGGAAACAAGTGATACAAACAAGCACAGGCACTGGAGGAACCTGTCTCTGATCCTGTGGGAAGAGCAGTCCCTTGGTAGAGGAGATGGCCGTGTGCTGGTTGCCGTGTCCCAAGGACAGTCCGTGCATGTTCACCATGGTGCTGGAGGAGATGAGAAGCACCAGCCTGAGCACAGCATGATGTCCTTGCTGAGTGCTCTCGCTCAAAGCTGCTGCACAAGGAATAGGTACCTCCTCCACCCAAGCTTTGGAAGAATATGCTGAGATGACCTCAGAGCACAGCCTGCAGATCAGGCTCGTTTGGAGATTTTGGGGTCTCTCTGAAACAAGGTGTCCCTCACCTTGTAAGCGTGGGCAGGAAAGACATGCTGACCCACTGGCACTGAGGTGACCCTGATCACCTGGGCACAGGGAACTCTGTGTGCCTGCTGGAGGGGCTGAGGCACCTCATTAGATCTGGCTTCTGCTGTCTACATCTTGTCAGCAAACACATAGACTGGCTGTTTCCATCAACAGGGACAAGAAAAAAGAAATGCATCCATGTCTACTGCCTTGCTGTTTTTCATCCAGTCTCCATATGAAACCTTTCCAGCTAAGAGTATGGCCTGGCAGTGTTTTCAGACTTGGCCCCACAGAAATTTTTTTATAGCTATCCAGCAGATGGTCAGCAAAGCTTCTGAAAAATACCTAAAGATCAACCTTATTTCCCCTCCCCCCAGGTGAGCACTGTGCTGCCTTACTGGAAAAAAAACCCAACCATTTTTGTGGGCATCTGAGTGGGTCTTGGTCCCTTTCTGTCAAAGCCAAGAGGCAGAGCTTCCAGGGGAAACAGCCAGGTGCCTGCTTTTTCCCCATGGGCAGGGACACATGAGGTGGAAGGCAAAAGTCCTGGATCACAAACATCACATTTGGGATGGAAGCAACTGAACCATTTATACAGTGGGAAAAAAGCCCTTGTCTTTGGTCCGGTTTCCTGTCTTTGGAGAAAAGGTAAGCCTAAGTCATTATCCACAGGCATGCTGTGGCATCTGATTTCAGTAATGCCGAGCTGGTGAAGCGTAGGAGCTCTGGGAGTGCAAAGCTGTTGCTGTGTGGATGGGGCTGGAGCGTTGCCTGGGTTTGGAGGTCACCTGGTGCTCAGTTCCAGATGCCCTATGCAATGGGGTCTGTCCTGTACTTACTGCTCAGATCCTGAGCCTCACCTGAAGGGAAGACAGGCCATGGCTTTCCTGCCCTTTTGCTGCAACACATTAAATCCTACACGCATGATGCAGCTCTCCCAGGGCTGTAGCACCCTCAGGGCATTGGGCTTGGAGACCTGGTGCAAAAGAAGACAGAAGGACATCTCTGGGCCTGCTTGGTGTTTAAAGTCTGACAACCCTGCTTGACTCTGCCCCAGTAAGATCTGCTTAAAGTTGCTTATAATTTTTTGCAAAAGTTCTGTTTTCCATGTGGAGACGTATCTCAGGTTTGTCAACTGTTTGTCAACAGTTTGTCAATAGTTTTTTGTTTGGTTGGGTTTTTTTTTAAAGTACAGGAAAGAGGATAAGCATCTTGTCCTGTGAGAAGATGGGTGATGAAGGTGTTGGTGGAGCACCCTCAGCATTATGTGTATTATGTGAGAAGTGGCAACTCAAAGCTTTTTTTCAAAGGTGGGGTTGACACGGTTCTTTTTTCCACTGGGTTAGGTAGGCAGCGGGTTTGTGGAGGTCAAGTCTCTTCTGTCTCTTGGGATAATGCTAAGGTAGAGACCACCCAGACAGAAAAGGAGCATGGCAAACCCTGCTAAAAATGTGGAAGAAGGGGCAGGCCAGCCAGGCAGAGAGATGGGAGACATGGGCCTCTGCAGCCCAGCTGATGCTCCTGGGGCCTGGTGGGCAGGGTGTCCAGTTGCTCTGCTTCACCGCGTGGTACCTGCCCATGGTCATCCTCCAGCTCATGCTGGAAACTGAGACTGTCCATATGCAAGATAGGGAGGGCATTTTCTGCCTTTTGCTTTAGGTTTATTAGTGCAATTTTCTCAATATTTATTTGTTAAAATACAAGTCTTACTTAAATTCCAAATGTTACGAGACAAAACACCACGAAGAATGACTTCAATATGTATTTCATGTGCTTGTTACTGCAGTCAGGTGAGAAGGGTTCATGTGCATGTAGTCTGCAGACCTAAAATGCTTTTGTTCTTCATAACCAACCTTCTCTGAGACACAATGAGCTAAGGAAAACATTACAGCCAGATGAAACTGGATGCAGTCATACTTGAACATAATTTAAGCATGTTGTGCAATACCTCAGAGTAAAACCACCAGTCATAAAGCAGTAGAATTATTTACCTTCATTTCACAGAAGAAAATCTTCCTTGGAATCAATTTGGTGTTTCACTTTTTTTTTTCTGGTGCTTCCCAGCGAACTGGTGCTGGACAACTTGTTCTAGAGACAGGAAACTCTGAACATGATGGAGGATGCTTGCAACTGTCTCAACAAAGGGGTGTAAGGCTTTGTACAGCTGTTTCTTCAGCTCACTCAGGAAGAATTATTCTCACTTCTTACAGCCTTTTACATTTTGGTGGTGGTAATCGTGATTCCAAGCTGTGAAAACCTTTCCGACTGGTAGTAGCCTGCTCTCTGGAAGAGCTGCCACTGAAACCTCTGCATGTTGGGCAGGCAGGTCACAGGATTATCTTGGTGACCTGTGGCAATGCCACCACTCCTCACCTCCAGTGCTGGGTATTGTTCCGTTCATCCAGCAGTGTTTCCCCCACCCTGTTTCCAAGAGGGAGCAAAAATACAGAAATATGAGGATATTTTAGCATGATAACTACAAAAACCCAAACAAGAATAAACTGTCCAGAATCTTGCACAAGAAATGGAGACAAAGGGTACCTGAAAATCTGGAAGTTGCCCACACTGCTTTAGAGATCACTGCCAGCAGCCTACATCTGTGCACCATGTGAGCAAGTGAGAAAGTGTCTTTGAGAAGGGTGTAGTGTTGGTCCTGTGTCAATAATGGATCTAGTCCAAGGTACTGAAGCATCTGCTCTATATTTCAGTATTTTATTCCTTACACTTGTAAGGATATTTGAGAAGGTGAGTATCCGCACCAAAAAGACTGCATTTGAAAGAAAATCTAAGATGTGGTCACCACCAGCCAAAATGCTCGCTGTGCTAGGAGGTACTTTGGGCTCTCCTTCAGGCTGCATGTCAGCGTTGGAATCAAATGATCGCCACATGTAGGTCTGTAAAGCTCCGAAATTAGCTGTGCAGAGAGCAGCTCTGTGATGGTTACTGCTGGGTGGTTAACTGCCAGTGCAGGACAATTAAATTATTATTGGCTCCCAGTGTGACTCCTATATGCTGTTAATTCATTACCTGCAGCTGAATTCCCAGCAGAGTGGGGCAAGTCCCTTCCTTGTCTCAGGGAGTATCACCAGAAGAGGTTTGTCAGTGGAACCCTATCAGAGATGCCCACAGGCCGTCCTAGATGTGAGATAAGTGCATGTGAGAAGTGGGGTTTGGAAAGCAACAATTTAATCCATATCCTGTACACTCACTCACAGAAAATATGGACTTCTACTGTATGTGACATGGGAGGGAATGAATCACAGACACAGTTTTTCCATCCTTTTCTCTTCTGCAGCCTCTCACTGACCCAATAAGGGGAATTTTCTTTTTCTACATTTACAACATAATTTGCTATGCCTTGGGAGGGGTGAGATGCTCTTTTGTGTTGGGGTGCTCTCCCCAGCAGCACCAGCGGAAGGCAATTACGATGCTGGTGATGTTCTCTCCTTCCCTGAAGAGTTAATGAATTCCATCCTCCTATTGTTGCAGAGTTTCCCCGGGACCTGCAGCAGGGCAGGATCCTCCACGCTCTGCAAAGGGTTTGCTTCCTGGTAACAGAGCAATCCATTAGCTCTTGTAGCTGTTGTTCTTGAACTGAAAGCTCTGTGCTCTAAAGCCCAGCAGGAAGAGATAATTAGCACTAAATTGTGTATTCTGGGCAAAATCCATCCACTTCTGCCAAGATTTCACAAGGCCTCAAACACAGTGGAAATGCGTGTGGGGTGGACGCTTTTTGCATAAATGTGGAAGGAAGTGTGCATGATTGCACTCTTGGTCAGCGCGGCCCAGAAACAGGATCCGGGGTCGGCGCGGGTCCGTGCCAGCCCCACACCCGGGGCGAGCTGCGGGTTTGGTGGTGACAGCTCCAGCAGTGGACAGGGGGCAGTGCCTGTGGGGACAAGTGGCTGCAGTAACATGCAGGGGAAATAGCCCCTATCCCAGCCATTCCCCTTGTTCTGCTGCCTTCCTTGGCTTTCTCTTGTGCACCCTGCCGACAGCCCTGCTGGGCACTGCGTTGCTCTTGGTCCTTCAACAAGTTGGGCTTGTGGATGCCCCAGGCCTCAGTTTGGGAGTCTCTCTTGCAGGACAGACAGAAACCCCAGATCCTGCACAGAACTGTCACTGCAGCATGATGTAATTCTTTATCCATGCACTGGGTGCCCTTGGTATATGTGCTTTAATAAACACTCTGCTGTTCTAATTCTTCTTCCTCTGCTTCACAGCACACACAGTTCAGATGCTTGGCCACAGGCTTCTGGCCATTTTCCCCCAGGAAGTGCCACCTGAGTCCAGCTGCTGATCCAGGAACATGTAGGTCTTCTGTAGGCACTGTATCATACCTGGCAGCCCTGGCAGGTGCATTCTGGAGGTGCCCATGTCGGAAATTACTCCAACCCAGCGTGTCCAGGCCGTGCCTCCAAGGGCCAGCAGTCACTCCTCAAACTGGTGCTGTGACTAAGAACCATTGTGTCCCAGAGCTTGTCTCAGCTTCATTGCAGCTTCTCAGGGCTAAACCATGCAATATCCCAGACAATTGGGTATGTTCAAAAGCAGTTGGTCATGATGAACGCCGGCCACAAAACCAGATCCTGAGGCGAGTCTTGCAGGACTTTGATCTGAGGAAGCTCTGGCTCAGACAGATTAAAGATCTTAAAATGCTCTAACAGGTGGTCTAAATTTGCACAGTTCTGCTGTACCAAACCCTACCAAACAAAAGCAGAGAGTGGAAGACATCACACTTCACATCACCAGTTTATAATGGCTAGAAAGAGGTCAGGTTTCTGCCTGACACCTAAGTTTCAAGTTTTCCTCATCTTCCCATTTCCACACAGGAAATGCCCAATCCATCAGCCTTTTGTCTTGGATTGCATCTTCTAAACTTTTGGGCTTTCGTGTGAGAATCTTTGGACCTTGACCAACGTCCATTTTCCTTAATGCATGATGCTGAGAACTGGATACCAAACTACACAGAGAATGCACTGGTGCCAATTAGAGCACAATAATTTCTTCCATGTCTTACATGAAGCACACTCGCAGGTGTGTGTGTCCCAGGATGACATTTGCCTTCTTTTTTGTTGTGGGCAGACGATACCAAGCATTCACACAGTTGCTGGATCTCTAAAGACTGTGAGTCCCTTTCTGCACAGTCTGCACTGCCTGGCAGGTCACTCTTTATGAGGGCCACATGTTGGGCTTGTTTGTTGTGGACTTTTGCATTTGACATTTCCCTCTTAAGTGTTCTTTTCTGACCACGCCTCAGGGGTTTTCATAATCAATTTGGATCCAAAACTTGTCTTCCTGTGGGAAATGGTATAGATGACTTGTGGACAAGATGGTCATTTATCTTACTTTGCGTACTAAAAGAGTAGTGAATCCACATGGGCTACATGGACTTGTGCTTAACAGGCTGGAGAATTAGTTTACTCAAAAGGCTTTAACACTTCAGATAAATTACTATTGGTTTCCCTTCTTTATTAGATGTCATAATGATTTGGATATTTAGACTAAAAAATGTGCAGATTGTGAGCTGCCTTGTGAGCTGCTCCCCTGTCCCTGGCTACAACCAGTTACTCCAGAACTGTATTTTATTCTCACCCTGCTAAGAACTGGATGTGATGTGGCCTGGAAGCTCAGTTCTGTACTAGGTTTTCCATTCAGGCTCCTGGGAGGTGTGAGCACTGCCAAGGCACAGTGGGATCTCTAGGAGCACCCAGCACTGAGCAGTTAGCTTCTCATTGTCCCCAAAATGCTGAAAACCATCAAGGGTAAGTTGGGCCTGGGGTGTGCAGTCTCATCCAGCTTAGCGGATCCTGGCACAGCTGGGTTAGCACAGCTGGGTTAGCACAGCCTGGCTCACTCCACAGCCTCCAGGCTGAGTCCCCAGCCCAGGCCTGGGCAGGGGTCACTCGCCATTTGGAGACTCCATCGCGCCATTAAGCAAGCGGCAAAGAACTTCCTGGCTTTCAGCTCTCAAATGTATCACGATTAGATCAGGGTGTGCTGTGAGTTTTCTTGCTTTCTTAGGTGATGCATGATGTTAGGTGCCAGCTATGGCTGTCGTAATAGCTTTGGGCCACTGCCTTTGCCTAGTCTGTGCCAGATTCGTGACAAACCTTGTTGGAACTTGATTTAATCCTCCTAATATGACAATGAAATATTGACTTTAAAAAAAAGAAAAGCAACCCACAGTCTGTTTTCCAGCTAGTTTTACATCTTTCTTGATATTAAATCTAGGCTTTTTCCCACTACTTTCCAGGCAAGTATGTTTTCAGGAAGTCTGTTTTCATGCTCATTGAGGAAAATGAACTAAACTAAGAGGATGTACAAACAAATGAGTATCCAGCAAATGACTGCTGCTTCCATCCCAGCAGGGCTGTTTGTATAGCATTCCTGCAAAATTAGACATTGAATTTATTATGGAACCAGGTTTTTGTGTGTGTGTTTAAAGAAATAAAAAATGAAGTTATAGAAGACTTTGCTTTGGAAAAGCTGTAAGAAAGAAGCAAAGAAGCTTGGCAGCAGACGTGTCAGGTGCTGTAAGCCCAGGGAGTGCTGTTAGTTCAAAGAACCTGAGTCTCACAAAATAGATGGTCTCCAGCAACATAAGAGCCAACACAGCTCTTTAGAGCTATTACTGTGGCAACATTGTGATTGACTTCAAAGATGCTGACTGGACTTGCAAAGGGTTATCAAGGCTTTCTGTGGAGCATCAGATATAGGACTACTGTTCAATTTGTAAGGACTAGAAACCTCACATCCTTTTGAACATATGATCCCAAGTGCATCTCTCATTATTACCAAATAGATCTCTTTTCAGTTACTGATTGCTTATGGTGCTGGGTGGCTCTGGATGCCTCAGAAATGTGCTAAATTTTTATGAAGATTTTTGGTTAATTCCTATACCTATATGCAACTTCCCTTCCCCCTCCATTTCCTAAAATAATTCCTGTGGGATTAACAGCACCCACGTGTTGGATTTGCAGCACCTGCTCGCAGATGGACTGTGACTGTGTTCCACAACATAAGCAATTCTGCTGCAGAAAGAAAAGATGAGAAAAGTGGCTTAACTGGGTCCTTCATGGCTTCTGGAAACACCTCAGTCTTTGGACAATAATCCACAAACCAAGCAGGTGCCATTAGTATGACTAGTAAGACCTTCATCCAGTGACAAGATTTGTCATCATTCATATGACAAATCCTCAGGAATTAATGTATGAGTAAGGAAGATGGCAGGTCACTTTAACACCCCCTCTGTGTCCTGATTTCTGTGAGAAAAAAGATGCTGCTCTTTGCCTGGATCCCTGGGACATGCTGCTGTATAGGCTGAGCTCTCCCCGTGAGGGAGCCTGTCCAGGAAGAGCAAGTGATGATGCAGCTGTTGGCAGCAGTAGCTTCTGCATCTCAACAAATCTTCCCTCAAAGCCCAGACTGGTCTGCAGAGATCCACCCTCACATACACCACTGGTTATTTGTGCAGCAGAGGTGTCTCTCATTCCTTCTTGCACCTGAGCACCCAGGCACAGCTCTGGCTCCTGGGCTCTGGCTGAGAAACCCCCACCTCTGTCCCTTCCACCTCCTCCCTCCATCAGCTTCTTCCAGCCATGCTGGAGTTTGGAGCTCTTGGAAGGAGCGATGCTTTGTTTAACCCTCATAACCTTTTCTGCCTGAAAATTAAGAAAGAAGGAAAAAAATTAATGTTTTGAGTAAACACGTGAAACTGTTTTGAACCCCCAGAGCTAAGCTGTGTCTCACAATTAATTATATTTCTCTACAAAGAAATACAGCAGGTCAAAGGACATGGTGCAGTAATACATTATGGGGAAGCTGACAGGAGAACAGAAAGTTTAGTCTTAAGTGAAAATTTTTTGCTTTGCTGGCTCTTGGTATGAAGCCAATAACAACAGAGCAGGAGCTGTCTTGAAATGACCATGGAGAGCAGGTGTCCTGCAGACAGTGTTGGAACTACTGAAAATAATACTCTGAGTTATGGCACTTCAGTTCAATGTCTAATAATAATAATAGTAATAATAACGATGATAATAATAATAACGTTTGCCTTTGTGGGATGCATGAGCACTGAAATACTGTTTTATTAGCAATCACTTTGCATCCCTGGGAAGAGTCATATGGGATCCCCTCCCACCACATGGGAACAAAGAAGTGTCTTCTGTTTTAATGCAAGTTTCGGGGTTTACAATATGCAGTCTGTTGAAGAGTCAGGAGCTCAAAGCCATCTGAATTAAGAGATTTGCCTCTCTCCAGAGAGCCACAGAGGCATCTGCTACCTACCAGCCCTTCTGACAGCAGCTCTTTTTGTTCCCCATTTTACGTGCTGTTTCACTGTAGCAAGCTGAGAAGCAGCACTATATTCCCAGAACCAGGAGTTGTGTCCACAATTTCCAGGGGAACAGGTACTGCTGTTAAGACCCCCAATCTTTGCTGCCTGCTCCACAAATCCAGGAAAATCATTTTATTGTGCTCAAAACCCTTTCACTCTCCTCCCAGTCATTGAAGACCTTTTCATCAAGCAAAAGCCCTGTGTGCAGATCCTGAAGGGAGACGAGCACCTGGAGTCCTCTTGAAGCCGACAGGAGTTGCTTGCAAGGGCTAAAGACCTCTCAGGATTTGACTGTGTGGGCTTAACAATCCACCCTCTGACATACTTTTTATTTCCCCCTAGTGTCTATTATTTCAGACCCTGTACTTTCTGCAGCATGTGTTTCTCCTCCAGAGTCATGGCATACAAAACTGCTTTGATTCCTGATACAGCTTCAGCTGGCTCCTCACACCACGCTGCTGAAAGATGAATTAGAAATGGTTTCTCGGTGCTGCAGGCACGGCGGAGCACAGCCGGCTCGCCCCCAGCCCACTCTGGGCAGGCAAAAGGAGTGAGATGAAAGACAGACAGCACCAGAAACTGGGGGACAGGGAAAGCTTTCCACTCAGATTAGGCTTTGGTGGCTTTTTACAACAGTCAGACCAAAACCATTAAGTCCTTGTACTGGTAACAGTGAGATTTGTACCTCTATTTATGCCAGGGACTGTAACACTACACGAGAGGCAAGCTTTCTCCCTAAGTACATAACCTCATTGCTGGGTACAGGCAGGAAAAAAATTACCTTATTTCACGTAAGTGAAGCTTAGACATTCCTCTGAAACTTCGAACACCAAATATTGCTGGAGAAGAGCCCCTGGGCTGAGTTGTTTTTCATGAATGGTGTGGCAAACCATTATTTCTGAAGAAAAGGGCTCACACAAACAGACGTGCTGCATTTAACTGAGGTTATATAGTATCAAGTGACTGAAGGGAAAAGATGGGTTGATATCTTGGTC
The DNA here is from genome assembly GCA_014706295.1 of Lycocorax pyrrhopterus obiensis. Classification (NCBI taxonomy): domain Eukaryota; kingdom Metazoa; phylum Chordata; class Aves; order Passeriformes; family Paradisaeidae; genus Lycocorax; species Lycocorax pyrrhopterus. The sequence continues at coordinate 14,845,186 of JACSVZ010000002.1, read as the reverse complement.
TTTAGTGTTATGGGGGGGGTTGATAAATTTTATTGATATGGCAATTTCTCTCCTAAGACTAGGTTATTAAATAAGTATGGTGCTAATTGCATGACACCATTGCATTAGTCATAACAAGATCCTCTGTAACATTTTTTAAGTGCTCTTCCAGATGAGCTTACAAATATGCAGAGGAAAATACAAAAAGTAATTCAATTTCATGTCACCTCTGTTTTTTTGACTGGAAAGAGAAGCACTGTAATAGAAACATATGAAGACACAATTTTTGCTAAGAAATGAACTGAAATGATCTACTAATGTGGTTCTGCTAATGTGGGGGTAAGGGGGATAACATGGCAGGAGAGATGCGGTCAGTGTGAGAAATAAAAAGGTAAGAGGGAATGCTATTTGGGATAGATAATAAGCCCAGAGAGACATACTGGAAGAATAATTACATCAAAGCCAGCCAAGTCCAAGTGCGTGTCTCTGCTGAGGGCAGGGCAGGATGCAGGTGGGGTGCTCCAGTTTCCCAGGCAATAGATTCGTCTGTTACAACATCACTGAAATCTACCAAAACCAGAGCATTGTTGGAACTTAAAAGTCACAAGCTTCCCCAATTCTTCTAATCTAATATGCCTTTGAGCATAAGATGCAAGAAGGAGGGGAAAAAACGGGAGGAGTCCTTTGAGTGGTGGGTGCAGAGGCAGACAGAAAAGCCCAAGCTGGAGAGAGCAGAAAAGGTTTCTTAAAAGGTGAGAAACACTCCTGAGAAAATAAAATCAGTTAGGACCAACAAGAGAGCTGAATTACTACCTCTCAGGGTGAACCGAAAAATCAAATCAGGGCATGTTAACACACATAATCTGTGATGGAGTGAGAGACAGTGGGGGGAAAGGAAAAGAAAACCTGGCACAAGGAAGAACAGGTGGGGATCGAGGATAAGCTCCTTTCTCTTGTTTCTTGGCAGTATCCTGCCACCTTGGTGGGTGTCTGATCTGAGTCAAAGAGCATCAGCAGGATGCAAAATGTGTGTATCAGGTATGGGGCAGTGCTGGGCAAGTGCAGAGGGCAGTCAGAGCACAGCACGACTGCTCCTGAGAGGTGACAGTGCAGGTGATGCTGTTACTATCACACCACACGCAGCACACGGAGGATGTCAGAGGGGAAGGGATGGCTGGTGACTGGTGGAGAACTTTAGAAACCAAAAGCAAAGTGCACAGCTGAAAAGAGGGGGAGAGAGAGGCAGTCAGGCCTTTTCTGGTAGGGCAATTGTCCATGGGGAAGGCAGTAGAGGTGTTCCTCGCAGGCCAGGCTAAGCAGCTTCTCTCCATCTGCTCATAGGGGAGGAATATCCAAATCTCCACTTTGCTTTGGGTCCTCTTGAGTTTAATGCTGCTTTGAGGCAGCAGGAGGTTTCTCTGAAGCAAATGCAAATACAGAGAGGCAGTGGTGGAACTGGAAAAATGGGAGAGACTGCAGGGAAGATACCTCTGGTAGGCCACAGACAGCAAGAGAGATTTACAGGAGATAGAAAAGAATATACAGGCATTGTGAAGGAAAACTGGGGAAAAAAGGAAACCAGTTCTGTGCCAGGAGCAGGCTGAAGCCAGCAGGGAGAGGGACTGGGAAGAGGAACAGGGCTGGGGAGGCTTTTGATCAAGAGCTTTAGGCTGAGAGTTTGGGCTGAAGAAGCTGTGAAGTCCAGACAGATGTTTTGCCCTGACGGTCTGCTTGTACTACTGGGTTCACTGACTGGGCAGGAAAAGGCAGCCTGCAGCTGGCATTGTGGCACAGGCTGTCACTGTTTGTTGCCCTAGTAAAGCTTTTACAAAGTACCTGTAGGCATGGAGCCGTACCTGCTTCTTCCAGAGCCTCTTACTGAACACCGAAGCAGAGTGGCTTTAATTACACTCCTTTTTGTCATCAGCCATAATATCTGCAATATCAAAACAGCCTTAAATAGGTGTTTTGGTAATATTTGCAATGGCAGATGAGACTGAAATAGGTGTTTTGTGTAAAACAACCTTTTTTCTTAGCAGTTTGCACAGTGCAGATGGGTGAGCAAGTTTCATTTCTGCTTTCTGTCTCTTTTAGGTTTATGCATTTTAGAATTGGGCCTCTGGCAGGCTGTGTAGGAAGAGCACTGCTCTCAGATGTCTGTGGGCAGCTCTTATGAGAATGAAATTTTGCCCCTTTTGTGTGACAGTGCCCCATAATTTAAAAGTAAATTCCCTTTAACGTGTTTTAACTCATTGTAGGTAAAAACCCAACAGGAGACATAGTCCTGAGTTTTCAATTAAATCTCTTTTCCAATAAAAAATAACCTGCAAATTCCAGGGGCAGATTAAAACTTTGCTGAAGTCATACGCTTCTGCATAGTTCAAAGGTTGCTGGGTAAATTCCCCAGGAGCATCCCTCCACCTTCCATCCACCACAGTCACTTGACTGAGCAGTGGGAGGAAGAGCTGGGGAGGACAGGCTGTGGGGAGAGCTGCTGAGAAACGCACAGCAAGAGCAAAAGCAATGGGAGAGGAGCCAGGGGGATGGAGCAGCTCCCTCGCACAGGGCCGAGTGTTTGCTTTTGCTGGAGAAGCAGGAAATGCTTCAGCTTCTGCAGTGGGACTGGTGTTCCTCGGAGTATTTCCAGCCCAGTCCCTTGCTGGTTCCTCTTTCATGGCCGATGCTCTTCTTCATGCACGTGCTCCTTCTGTGCAGCCCGGGGCACTGGCCGTGGTGGCTGTGGTGGCCCTGCACCACCGCCTCCAAGAGAGGGAGTGGCAGAACCTGGGCCTGGAAGCAGAGCCAGAAATAGGGAAGCCGGTTATCTGAATCACAGCGTCCCAGTTTAGCCTCTCCTGGTCACATGCCGTCTGCTCCCTGACAGCCCCGCGCTAATGTTACAGACATCAGCAGAGCCCTGCTCCGACGCTCTGCCTTCCAGTCACAAGTGGAGTCATGAGCTGGAAAAAAAGCAAATACAAGCTAAAACTGCAACATCTTGAGGCAAAGATGAAGGGAAAAAAAAAAGCCAACACCTGATGGGGATGGCTGTAATGTTCTGCATCGTCTTACATAAAAGCTCTTTCTCAGCTGTCCCAGTTTAAAAGTGTAGGTGAGGGTTTAGTCATGTTAAAACTGGCGTCTCCGAGGCTGCTGTTGTTTGTCACATTGCTAAAATGAGGTTCAGTTATAATAGGAAGGATACTGGTAATGATTGGGGTCCAGATAATCAGAAGAAAAGGAAATATTGCTGACAGAAACAGCAGACACCCAGACAACAACTATAATCGCTGTCTCAAACTGGATGTTTGCATTACAATATATTTTATTGAAGGCAAATTTGTTCTGCAGCACTTCTTTCTTGCTTCTTTCCTTCTAAGGTGACTCCATTTTGGTCAGCTTGCTCTAAGCCCAGTGCTGGTGCCAGACATGTCAGGGCACTCTATTTCAGCAGTGAAGCTGAGGCCAGACACCAGGGGTCTGCCACCTTCCATCTCTTGGTCTGGGTCTTACACAGCCCCATGGCAGGCTGACCCCACCAGGCTTCCCAGCACCCCTTTGGGACTCATCCTGCATGTGCCCCGGCCATGGGCCACGCTTCTGGGATTCCCAGAGGGAAGCTCTGGTGCACAGACAACAGCAGCCATCACATGCTCGTGGGACCATCAATGACCAGGATGGGACACATCAATCAGTTCACAGTGAGTCTTGTCAGCCACGGGCAGACACCAGAGGCACAACTCACTTCCACCTGGTCTTGTCTCTCCCTCATTCCCTGTACAATGGTGAAGGTGGCACAGGGCTTCCCACAATGTTTGGTCATGGGGGGGCAGTTCTTTTGCACTGGCTCTTTCTGGTAAGGGAGCAGCAAGCAGAACCCACAGTGGGCTGCCCTTCTGGGGTTAAGAAAACTCAAAAACCCCAAAAGGAAGTGAAATCACCCTTTCTAGAACGTGGAAATGCTGAGGAGGTGCTTCATGCTCCAGCAGCCAGAGAGGTTCGAAGGGCAGCAGAAATCCCCTGATGTGTCAGCAATAGGTGAGGAAGAAGGGGCAGCGCTGCAAACATCAGGAGGAAGCAGCGGGCAGGCAGCTGAGGCAGTGATGAGGAGCTGCTTAGTCCCTCGTGGCACCAAGGATGGGGACAAGAGACAGGGAGCATGTCCCAAGACATGGAGAAGGGCGCAGTGAAGGAAGACAGCAACCCACTGCCAGTCTCAAACACCCAAAGAGCAGTGAGCGTGACGTGTAAGAACTGCACCATAACTACCCTGAGAGAGGTCAGGATCAGGCTTCCCTCAGGAATCCCTGCAACAATTTTTTCCTATTTCTACTGTAATCCTGCAATTCCACTGTTCTGCTTGTAATCTCCTCACAAAAGGGAGTCTAAGGAAAGCTATGGGGTGTGTCTACAAGGCAAAGTTTTCAATATATGTCTCTTAATCGATCTTTCCTGAAAATTGTATGTTATAATACAGTGAAACATTTAAAAGTGAAGAGGCACCTAAAACATAAAGTTTAACAAAGGTTTTTGGTGCAGTGACCAAATTACAATGATTGCAAGGGCATTGGCCTGAGATCCTAAGGCAAAACAACATGCAGTATATATATTTTTTTTTAAAAAAAAGCAAAGGTAAGAAAGGCAAAGAAAGGGGCCCCTGGAAGGAATACTTTTTGCATTAAGAGATTATAAGTAATAACAACCAGCTGGAGAACGAAAGATCTCAAATTTATGTAGAGATTGTAGAACTACTCAGACTCAGCATGCCAAGAAGATAAACCTCTCTCTTCCAGGTCAAGTTACTGCCAGGTAAATTATGTCTGAGCTCTATTTGTAAGAAGCAATAGTGACCTCACATGGCTTTCTAAATTATTCCAGCAGATTGTGATCCCTGATCTTGTTATTACCTTGATGAAATAATCTAAATTCAAATCAGACAGCCAGGTCTGAATGCCAGGGCACTCCTGTTCTCCTGGAAGTGAAACTTCATTACATGATGGGAAAGTCGGTGGCATGGGGTGGGAGACAGGAAATACCGTTCAGCCCTTGAAGGATCCTGACACCATGAACAGGGACTGATCCAAGTATCCGATACTTATTTTGCATCCAATATTTTCAATACCAGTTATCTCCTTGCAGCTGACTTGGGACAGTGAAGGAGTGATACCCCAGCTTTGATGTTCCTCTACTGACAATTTTTGGGCAGCACTTTTGGGCAGCAGCGTCTGTTTGAGAGAAAAATTTTATTTTCACAGCCCTTTTGGTATAACAGACATTTGATTTCTAAGACATCAGTAACAGTTCAGTGTAGGCACCAAATAGAGGAGCTCCTGAGAAAACTCCCTCTCTGTTCTCCATGGCCTTATTACAAAGCTCCTACAGGGCTTGGGCCAGGATCCTTACAAATGGGAAACAGCACTCTCCCACACGCTGACCCACAGCAAAGTCAGTAGCATTTTTCTATGGAACATGCAAGGCAAAATTTCCCACTAATGTCATATAGCAGTACTAGGGCCCTGGGGGCAGAGGCTTGCTGGGCATCCAAGGCCAAGATGTAGCAATGCAGCTTTCCCTACCTATGCTCCCAGACTGAGAAGGAAGCATTTTAGCAGCTGCAAAGTAGAGGGCTCTCCAGTAAAATCAGAGCTCACAGCCAGAGCAGGTTATTCTGATCAACCGCACTGATGGTGACAATGTGGACAGTATTTAAACTTGCAGCCAGGAAGCTCCTGAGCATGGAGTGCTTCAGCTCAGTACGAGTGTGATTACAGCCATCCTGGTTAGCAGTAAACCTTGCTCCAGCTTTGCTTTGGCACTGGAGCTCCAGATTCAGAGTGTGTTTGTACATGGGACACTGCCAAATCAGCCCATGTCACATGTTCGACACGAGCTCCGGGCAGTCTGCAGCAAAGTGGGGGATAAAACCTCAGACAGGATTTGTAGATGCTCAGGTCTGCTCACAGCCCTTTGGCAGAGTCTGAACACACACTGGAGCCACAAATCCACTCCGAGCAGGGTGCCTGCCTGAGAAACTGCCTGCCAAATAGCTGCTCACATGGTAGTAAGTGTGCACAGGGTTTATTTTATAAGAGACCTGTGCGTGACTGCCTGTGGAGGAAGAGGAGAGGGCCTGAGGTCACCCTTTATTCAGAAAGCAAGATGCTGAAGAAAGTCAGTGCTGCGTGTGCAGCTTTCCACCACCTCTGAAAAGCATTCCTGAAAGCTGACACTGCCAGTAATTTTTGTTTTGTTCCAAGGTGCTCATACTTCAGATGGCGACATCTTGACATTCACATCCATTATGTGAACGGATTGCGGAAATAACTCAGCTCTTACTCTCTCTGAGATATTAATCCCCAGCTGCTGGCTGCAGCACAGAGCTGCCTCGGACTGCAGGCACCCCGAGCAGCCCACCAGCTCCTCAGCCCCTGCTGCTCTTGGCTGCTAGGGAGGCAGAGGGGCATTTCCTAAATCAGCCTTTCCCTGCTTCAAAATCTGACTCCAAGTTGGCACATTAGAGCTTTCCTCCTTACTGTGCAGCCACAGGTGCTTGGGGTGAAATATAAGGCCTTTAACATGAGCATTGTGATAATATAATTTCACATCATGGGAACCAGACGGGCTTCATTGAACCACGGCTCAAAATTGTACAAATGAGAAAGGAGCCTGCAAATCAGGATACACAGCTCTTGTTCACATGGCAAAACATCATCAGCTTTGAGGTGGGAGACTCTGTTACCTTTTACACCCTGTTGACTTTTAATGCTGGTGTTTTTAATACACACGCTGCAAGCTGGTTTGGAAAATACAGACTGTGGTAATTGCTCCAAAGCTCAGTTCATCATTCCTTGGAACAGATGTCAGTGGGGAAGGAACGTGCTGAAAGAGAAGGAGAGGAGTGATTGAAAGGACCAAGGAGTAGAAAACCAGAGTAATTTTGCATGGGTGAAATGGGTTACCCATCTGGACACAGAGAGGGCTGGCAGTGCTGAGGACTCTGCCACAGTGGCTGGTACTTGCTTTTACCACTGGGCACTTGCACATTCAACAGCATTTAGGAGAAAAACATCAGATGGGGGATATATCAAAGGCTGAAAAGCAAATGGTCCCTTTGCTTAAGCATTGCCTCAGCTTAAACCTTGCCTAGCTGCAAAAAGCAAAGGTGATGCATTTCCTTTCTTTCTGTCTTTCTTTGAGGATGGAAGGAAAAAAGAAAGGAGGAAGACTTGAAGTGGAAAAACAAAACAAAACAAAAAGCCTCCATGGACCCGTATGTGTGAATGCTGCTGAGGAGAGCAAAGACGCGCTGACAAAACAAGCCAGGAATGCTGAGGCCCGAGTTCTGAAACACATACGGTTTATGTTGTTCTTACCACAAACCAAAAATATGTTCCCATTTGAAATGGTTGAATCCACAGCTGTTTTAAAATCCCTTGGTACTTCTGAGACAAATGATCCAAGTCAGACTGTGCTAACAGGGTCAGTTTTAGAGCCAAGCGAGAGCTGTGACTGATGCAGAATCACTGCAGCTCCATCCTTTTCCACATCAATCATAGCTCAATGAAAATCCTGTGGGGCTGTCGGGCTCTCTTACAATATTGTTTACATTACAAGATGATGTAAAGCTCCTCCAGCAAAACTACACTGCTGGATTATGATCTTCACTAACACCAAAAGAGCTTAAGTTGCAGCTGCAGGACAGCACAGAGAGATGCAGGCACATACCCCCGAATTTACATCTACAAAAGCATTCATTAATGTTTCATAAAATACACCCATTGATTCATCTCTGCAGGCAAATTCTCTCCCTTTAAACCGATGATTATAAAGCACCTTGGGGCGAGCCTACATCCTAGATGCTCTATAAAGTAACCAGCTTGTATTGTCATAAAAGCCGAAATGGCTTTAATCCATTTCCTCACAATAGCAGTTTTAATTCACTCCAAGAGGGCTGGCTGTCAAGAAAATAGTATTTTTCTCAGATTCACACCTGAGGTCAAAACCTTGCCCTCTATGCCAGAGCTAATAAATCACATTTCTTTTTTCCTGTTCCTTTTGAACAGCGAGGACAGTCTCTTGCAGAAAGACAAAAAAAGGGTCTTTGCAGGAGCACGTGCAGCATCGTGGGGGAGGGATGTGGAAAAAGTCCCAGCAGCATCCCATAATCATGTACTGGGGAGGGCAGGCTTGCAGCTGTGCCTGGCCCTGAAAAGAAAGACTCAGCACCTGTTAACTCTTGACTGAAAGGTCTCAAGTTATGGCTGCAATGCTCTAGTACACCCCATTAAATATTTGCATATTAAACATACAGAAAATAAAGCTTTTTTGAAGTGACAGGGAGTGAATAGCATTGCAGCCTCTCCCACTCTCCACGGGTCCCTCTAATTGGTCCCTCTCATCCTGTCAATTGATTGCTCTGGAGACAGGGTGGGTTTTAAGGCAGAAATTCCCCAGGCATTCCAGTGGTGCACAGCAGTAGCTGCTTACAGACAAAGCCCTGGCAGTTGCCATCACAGGAACCTGGGAGGTGGCAGCCTTTTCCTCAGCCAAGGAGAAGAGACTGGACTGTGTTTCATGCAGCGTCAACACGAGCAATCCCAGCAGGTCATGACCTCTCTTCAGCCCAGCTTTCCCACCATCAACATCCCTTTCCCAAACCAAGGAGAAGTCTGAAATCCAGAAATATTTCCTCCTACCTGCAGACTCTGCCTGCATCCCCTAAGCCCCTGTGAAAAGTTCTCCCAACCACCACAGCTCCTGCTGTAACTAAAGCCAGAAAAAAACATTCTCTGGGCTGCTCAACAAAATGCCAAGGTGCCCACAGAGCCTGCTGCCATCAGCCACGCGACAGCTCAGCACACCACGCTAGTTTGGGACCACCCTGCCCACCCACAAAGCGCCCTGTACTGACAACAGCAGATGGGATCAGGTCTTGCTGCACTTCCCAGCTCAGTGTTTGAGCACTTGGACAGCCTGTGCAGTGCTGGGGAGCAGCCATGGGGCTGGGGGGCACTGGCAGCACTGGGAGCATTCGTACCAAAGTTCCGGAGTCTGGTCTGATCCTGGCCAGCGCTGTTGGGATGAATGCTCTGCTTCAGAGCACCACAGGGCCCAGGCCTGGGGACAGCAGGAAATGTGACCACACCAGCCATTTTGCCATGCACATTTGGCAGATTCAGCTGAAGTCAGACTTGCATGTGGTTTCAGAGGTAGTCAGTGTCTGGTTTGATATTCTGTTGACATGGTTTGTTTTCAGTTGTGGTTTTAAGCACTGGCCTCACAAGTGGTACAGAGTGCTTTTCATTTGAGAAGAGTTGCAGCAGGGGCCCCCTCAGCTCACAAGCTGGGCCTGGACCAGCAGCAGGAGAATATTTAAGAAATGGCATCTCTGCCAGAGTGTGAACACTTGTTTGGGGCTTTCCAGCTCTCCAGCCTGCATGTGAACTGCAACCCTCGCCTTGGAGGGTGCAGGAGAAGAGATTACCAACACCTGGTGCCCTGGCCATGCCTGGCATCCTTGCCAAAGATCCCAGGACGGCCTGGATGCACCACAGCAGCAGATCTCAACCCCCTCACACTTTCAGAGACAACCCTGCAGCAGTGAAGTCCTCGGCTCAGCACTCAGAGCTCCCTCACGGAGCAGTGTGGTGACCACCCTGGCATGGCTGGCCCACGGCCCGGGGGCAGAGGCAGGTGCAGGAGAAAGCCCCATTCGGTGGCCTGTCTCTTTGCAATCAATGCTGCTGTGTGCTTCACAGCATCAGAGAAAGATGCCTCATACTGGGAAAGGATGCCTGATGCTGCCCAGTCTCTAGGGGTGTTCCTTCCACTGCCACACACTGGAAATGCTCTGCTCCTGGCACAAAGAAGCTTTATTCTTACGGCAGAGACTTTTATTGTGCCAAAGGAACTTGTTCAGTACAACAGCCCCCTTTGTACGGCTGCTTCGCCCATGAGCCATATGCAGTCCCAAGGCAAGGCCTGAATGCTGCGGAAGGCATTACATGGTCTCTCTGCACAGAGATACATTCAGCTCAAACAGTCTTATTTTTGTCTTGCTTTTTGGTGACTGCCGGGGGAGACTCAGATGAAGACAATGGCAGGGAAAGTGTGTATGAGCCCTGCAGACACTTTATGTCTTTTCACTTACAAACATGTAGAGAGGGAAAAAAATTTGCTGAGTTCCTGATGTGCCTAATTGCCCAGCAGCGGCAGAAAGCGAATTGGCAGTGTCTGCATCAACCCGCACCGGCTGGTTCCTCGCCTCACCATATGTCTGCTCAGACACTCACAGCTCCCCCGAACAAGCCACATGGCAGCTTGGGCACTCCATAAGGGCTGTGCATGCTGTTCTAGAGGAGTAATCAAAAATAATTCCAAATGTTCAGTGTTTCTGTCCTTGCCAGACACTAGAACTGGGCTGTTATGGTGGTATTCTATTCTGTAGTTTATTATAAGCGTTACAGATGTTGGGAATGTAACCCTGCCCTCTTACCAGTCACAGTTTTTAACAAATGATTTAATTACAGTGACCGACTAGCTTGGCATTTCCTCTTGGTCTTTACTGACTGGATTATTTTTCAGTCACAAAACACATTTAATCACAAGTTAGCCTGTAAGAAATGGTCTCTCTGTCAGGTGCTACTGCTAAATGACCTTGAGCTAGAATGGTCACAGGCTCTCTGAGGTCTGGAAGGTTCAGCTAGTCTTGCTGCTCACCTACAGGGTGGGTTTCTGGAGCAGCATAGCCTTGCCTTCCAGCTAACTCCTGCCTCCATCGTACCAGCGGAAGACAACGCTGCTGGATGTTACAACAGTTGCCCCCTCCACCAAACCAACATTTTTCAGAATGACATTCAGCACTACTCTAAGCTCCTATCTCATTACACAGAAGTACCTCTTTACCAGGATATGCACGTCCACAATCAACACAGCAGTCTCAACTTCTTGGTTCTTGCTTCTGGGGGAAGGAGAATGCCTGCAAAATCTTTGTCATAAGCATATCATTGTCATCAGTTCATCAACATTAAATGCTTCTGTGTGACGGAGGGTGTTTTGGTCTGACAGCCCTAACAGTGGCAAGAGTTAATAAAAGTCTTGCTGTGAGTATTGCGTGCAGCTCACTCTCAGCATTTATCTTCCAGCAGCAAAAGGTGGACAAGTACGTTTCTCTAGATCTGCTGTCCTGAAACAGGCTCAGTCAGGCAAAAATCTTGATTCCTTTCTTATGGCAATGAAACAAAAAAGCTTTACCAGCAAATAAGACCACAGATACAGACTCAGACATTTGTTACCCACTGGAGGCTCTACATATTTCTTCTCAGCCAGTTTTATACCTCATGGCAGTCAGATATGTGAGCTCCTTTTTTGAATTACCTTCAGTGGTGAACACTCCCTAGAGGCAGGGGAAGAGCTCTACCAGCTCTAAAGGCACTGGGAAGAGCTTGGATCTGGCCATGAAGTCACCCAGCCCAGAGCATGCTCGAGGGAGATGGGATGCGCAAAGCAGTATCAGACTCCCGGGCCATGCTCCTCTCCTCAGCAGCTGTATGCAGAAACAGAGATGGGAGTGTTTTCCATGCAGGCACTTTGCAAACCCTCACCCAGAGGGCAGGCAGCCCAAATCCTCAAACAAACAGATACTAGCTGAGGAAAGTGAGCAGCGTGGCTGTTGTCATAGCTTTGGGCCCACCACTACCGCTGTGCCTGGCACCTTGGCCTCCCTTCCACATCTAATCCCTTGCTGCTATCTGCTTCAGTGCAAGGGTAGCCTTGGCTGGGCTGCATTTTTTTTAGTCTTTTCAGGCTGCCAAAACCCAAGCTGTCAAATACAAGTTAACAGACCGAAAACACAGATGTCCGTTCTTGACTGAGTTTCCCATACTGACTGGATGTGCTCAGAACAGCTTTTAAGGTCAAAGCACTGGTCCCTTTCACGATGCGTGGTCCCTCGGCAGGCAGCCCCTTATTGCCAGTGGCGTCCCCATGCCCGTCTTCTGCGAGCATCGCTTTTCACACACTGGTTTCACAAAGCACTGGCATACGGCATACGTGGCTGCAATTTGTTAGGGACAAAAGCAAGGACTTCATGACACATACACTTTGTGTAATATAGTGCACTGGGGATCAAATATTTCTCAGCTGCAGTGACTGAGACTGGCCTGAGGCAGGGGGATTCAAAGCATGCAGGAAGTTTGTCTAAATGCCCTTCTTGCTCACCTGGAAACAGAGATGCTTTTCTTGTGCACAGGCTTGAAGAGACTTGACCTGCACAAAGATATGGCATATTTGTATTATCTGTGTTTTGCCCATGAGGAACACAGTGCTGGGGGCCTCTAGAGCCAATACTGTGCTAAGAGCCTCTATTTGCCACCCAAGCCAGGGTACTGAGCACCTTCTTCATCAATACCTCGGATCTTCTCCAGAAGGCAACTATACCTGGGCTGAGATCATCACTCAGCTTCCATGCCGTTGAAGCCTTGGTTTTTCTCCCAACACTGCCAGTAAAACCACATACTCAATGAGCAGATCAGATCTGTCATTGTACCAGTGTGGGAGAATCCTGCTAATTTTTTCCTGATGAAAGTACCAGTCTGCCCTTCACCTTCCCTGCTGGCTTACCTATTCCATTCACTTGCCACAGATTCTGCTCAGGACAGTAAAGCCTTTGAAGGCAGGGTGTCAGAACTGAGATAGGCTTGTGCATGGGCCACCACAGTGGGTCCTGGGCAGGGTGACCTGATGAAGCCTTAATACAGGACAAACTGCAATTATAAAAGCACAACCTAATTGTTGGAATCAAACAATTTCTGCCAAGGCCACCCAAGTTGGTGACTTCAGGGGCTTTTGAGTTGTAAGTGAAAGGCAGTTTTTGTGTGTCAAACTGCCAGAGTGAAATCTGATTTCTGAGACCCTGACCCACAAAATTATCCCTGAGAAGCCACAGCTCACTTTCTACAGGGAAACTCAGAACTGCATAAATATTAAAGTAAGGTCTATCCTAAAGAAGTGATCAATAAAGTGAAGCAAAAATAAAGTGAAATACCTGCAATACCGTATTAAGTTTTTTTGTTCTCTGTTGTTCTAGTCCCAGTGACTTTAAGATGAGGGATGCATTTCCAGGCAGGTGTATTGATTTTTAATTTTTTCTTTGGTCCTTTTTTTGGTTTTTTGGTTTTTTTTTCTTTTGTCTGAAGCATAAAGAATGGGCCACTGCCAGAGGCAGGGTACCAGGCTTGACAGACCAGTGGTCTAATCAAGTCTGGCATATCCTTTGTTCTTCTGTTCCAATTTAATGCCTGCTGGGAGTGAATTCCAGTCATGTGGGGATGTTTTTGCCAATGAATATTTACCAACATCCTGACTACCCTGGGAGTATGGTTAAAAAACTAACTCCCAGGGAAGTGAACACACACTAGAATAAACACTTACAGGTAAGCCATGAGCTTTTTTCTTTAACACTGAAGTGAACATTTGGTTCAATTCCCATGTACATTTAAGACTAAACTAACACAAAGGCATACACTCCATGTGTCATTGTTACTAGGCCTGGATTTTTAGGCCATTTATCATGTTTAAAGAATACATTATTTTAATAACCCACTGCGTCCTTACAGTACAGGAGTCAAATAGGCAGGTGGTAACCTGATTTCCTTAATTGCAGAGAAAGTAACTCGGTAAAGACACAGGGTTTGTGTAGCTAACCCCAAAAATTTTAATCCCTGATTAGTACCAGGAACTCCTCCATCATATTGAGTCCATGGATATGTCTGTGTCTCTCATCTTTATCAACTGCTTTCCCAGTTATGGTTTGAGGATCAGTTGGTGCTTATCTGTGAGAACTGGTTGATGATGCAATATTTGTTCTATCTCTCTTCTAATTGCTGAGCTCCATTAAAACAGGCAAGAAATCGATTATACTCTTCCCTGGTGTCACATGGAAGAGCAGGCAATTGCATCAGCTATGGGAATGGCACGTCAGTAGCCAAAGAAGATGAGGTGGGTTCTGTTACCATATGAAGTGTGGAGGATGTTGTCACTGGGTGATCTCTGCTCCAACCAGTTGATGAATTTCAACCATCACATTGCATTTTTTCATCTCTTGAAACAGCATCAAAGGTAGGTAAATGTGAACTCTTCCTGGCCCCAAACACCTCAAGTGAAGCCTGTGAGAACAGAGGGCACCTAAGGTCTTCTTCCTTACATGAAGTTCACAAACACATCTGCAGAGGAGCTTTGTAGCACAGCTCTGCTAACACAGTGGCTGGAGAGAACTCCAGAAGTTCAGAGCTGCCCTGGCTTGTGTGGTGTTCAGCAAAGTAGTGCTGGCAGCCTCAACATTCAGCCTGTCCATCTGCTTAAAATTACAAGAATTTACAATAGCCCACAGCAAGGATGGGAGACTTTTGAATTTTAAGTCTGTTACATGGCATTTGCTCATCTTTTCTGGCATTTCTCTGTAAGAAGGGTTAGGAAGTTGGTGGGGAGTTTTGTATATATTTTAGTTTGTTTTATGCTAAAAACATCCTGTAAACCCTTGTTGCAGAGCCTATGGCTTCAAGAAAAAAGAAATCAAAGCCTCACCATGAAAGCTCTGGTGCTGGCAGCACAAATGCTCTGTTCTGCTCTGTGATGTTGACCTGGTGTCCTGCACACAAATCCCCAGTCACTAGAGGGGAGAGGGTTTCACCTTCCCACTTTCATGTTCAAAACGATGACAGGGTCAGGATTTTCTCGGATGGAAGCTGTTTCGGGCAGAGAGGGATGTAGTGTTGCCAGTTTCACCTTGACTCAGAGCACTTTGGAGCTCTAATAAAACCCAGGCTCTCAGAAGAGAGTGCCTGTTCCCATGCATGCCTTTGCTGGCACTGACCTTCTCCCTGCCCATGCAAGACCTCACTGCAAGTATGGAAAGAGGAACAGCTCTGAGGACCTTCTTCTTCCTCCTGCCTTATTTGGGCCTCACATGCTTGACTAGTGCTTATGCATCTCATCAGTGAGAGCAAATGGGCAGCACATTAGTGAGCAGTCTGGCACGGGAATGCACATTTGTACCTCCTCTAGTCCTGGCTAATTTGGGGTGATGTGGATCTGATTGTGCTGGAAGGAGTGAGACAGAACTCCAATATTTATACAGGTCACCATATAACCACAAGAAAAGTAGGACAGATGATTTTACATTAACCTGTAGTGTTAAGTACCTAATCAACAACTTAAATATTCTTCAAATTCCCAGCTTGACTGACAGCATCTGAATAGCTTTCTGCAAATTAAGTGGGCTTAAATTTAAGCACATTAGGGCCCTCTAGTTAGTACTGACAGTCATAACCAGGGCTTCAGCTATGCATATTTATGCTACAACACAGATAGGGCGTTCAGTCTAGATTTGGAGGATTTAAGAATTTTTAGAGTTCCAAAAATAAATGTAATGGAACGAAGTATCAGAAACATGACATCTGCTCTACTGCATGATTTGCAAGAGACTGTAGGTCTGTTCCTTTGAGAGCATTATCATTGCCAGAAAATACTAAGTCCTAAAAAAAGTGTCAACTATAATTTGCAAATACTAAGCCACATTCCTTAGTCATTCCTTTCCAGGGCAGCCTGTCTACTCTGTATCCGTTCAGGACGCTTCTCTCTTTTTCGTGCCAGAGAGTCTCAGAGTATTAAATGTACATATCTTCATCATCCTTGCAGGGCAGCGAAGTGCTGTCACCAGTCTTTAAAAGATGGGGAACATGAGCCTTTGGCTTGCCCACAGTCTCTGAGGTAAAGCAAGGAATAGAAAGACTGTTTTCAAAATCCTGGTTTCCCTTTCATCTTTCCTACTGGGTGGCTCGGCTGTTTAGGCAGCAGCTTTTAATGTGTAGGTCTGGTGGTGAGAAGTGCAGATGAAAGCAGTGGTTCCCCTTCAGCCACAGCAGTCTGGGTTCATGCTACTGGCTAAAAAAACAAAGCCCATACCCTTGTCAGAACAGGCAACCTCTCTATTTTCACACAGTGCTCAGCAAATAATAGGCAATTTGCAAATGATTAGTATTTTATACCTGTTATTCCGAACTTTGCCTGTCATTTTCTCAGGTGTCCTGAGTGTAACTGCTATTTTATCATTTCCAAAGTGATGAAATCAGAAGTCCTGTTTACATGGATACAGCTTTTTGGCACATCATCCACACCATTAAGAACAAGGCTCATAACTACCAGCAGAAAGGAACTGTACAAGGGCTTTATAGAGCTTGTGAAGTCTGGTTTTAGTGCCTCTTACTCAGTTCCAACTTGCCAGGAGATATAGTTCTGACTTTAACACTTAAACACATGATTAAATACTGCCTCCACAGTGGTTTTCAAAGTCTATTTTTTAGCACGGATTAAACAGAACCTGAATTATAAACAGTTGCTTAGTCTTTCTCTCTTCCCCACCCCCCACCCCAAAATTGCATAAATATTTGATATTTACTACATCTCAAAGCCTAAACCTTGCCATATGGGACATGTAGGCTGAGACATTCTGAAAAGAGCTGTATGAGTAATGGTTTTTTTTAATCTGGCAGCCAAAACTGTTACAAAACAGTGAACTCCCAAATACTTTCCTCAGGCCAGAGATAAAGGCGGGGTTTTTGGGGTTTTTTCTGAATTACCTGCCCTTACCATTATGATAAGCATAATTCAAGGTTAAATAAAAAATGCTGACTTTTTAAAATACATAAATGAATTATCTAGAAGTTTCAAAGTTTCCTTCCTGTTTTTGGGCAGCCTGTTGGGGTCCGGCCCAGGTGGTTCACTGTTCACATTTGCTAACAGATTTGACTGTCCTGCAAATTCCTGGACCATCCAGCTTGGCAAAAGCAGCTGCTGCAGCCTGGGCTGAACAACGCTGCTCAGATAAAGGCTCTGCTTATTGAACCACTTGTATGACAGTGTCTGTTTTCTCCTGCAGGAGTTCCTTGGAAGTCTAGCAGGGCAAGTTGCCTTTTAGGTCAAAGTTAGGTGCTAAAAAAGCAGCACCTTTTATCATGTTATTATATGGAAACAATTATACAGCGATCCTTAAAACATAAGGTCAATCTCTGTACTCAGTGTGCCACTGAGAAAATGGAAGACTTTAAGTACAGACCTATTAGACACTTTGAATAAATACCATTTTGTGTTTTCAGAAGTGCCAAGTACACACTGACAGCATCTCTGAAAATGCAGATGGTGTCTTTTTTTTTTTTTTTCCCCATGTATATATTTAAAATTAAAAGAAGCTGGTACTTTGTGCATGATGCAAAAAATACCAATCTTAAGATATCACTTTGGGGGGAATAAAAAGGCAGCAGGCTTCAGGGGTGGCCCACTTGGGTGGCAGACTTGGCATGAATGAGGGGCAGAGGCAGAGCACATCCCTTATCCCAGCCATGCTTGCTCGGAGCAAAGAGTTCTGCAAGATCTGCCTTGGAGGGGACAGCTTTGGTAGAGAAAAAGAACGTTTACTAATGTAGCTGTTAGCTGCCTTTAGCAGGAAACCAGGTGTAGGCTGTGTGAATATTTTAAGTCTAATTTCATTTGGCTCTGGGATTCGGCGTATGCCATCTATAAGCAAGCAATGCCAAGTGATTCCTCAGGCCTTGCAGCAGGTGGGAGCCTATTTAGTGTGGAGTCAGGGAGCACTGTGCACACTGCAGGGTGAAGCTGGAGCTCTCTGTGGCTGGCACTGCCAAAACCCAGCATATAGAGAGGAGATTTACATTGTCTAACCAACCGAGTGGTGATTAACAGGCAGAGCATGTGCGTCCCCTCAGCTTTGTAATCACCTCCCTGAGAAACCGCGCAACCTTTTGTGCTGAGCAACATTTGCATGAGGTGAGGACAAGGGGTTTGTTCTTGCTTTAGGGCTCTCCCTGGTACAGGAGAGGTTTGGTATCTTCCTCTGGGCACAAAGAGCCATTCCCAACCATCCTGGCAGGAGTCTGTGGCCAGGAGCTGTGCAGCACCAGCAGTGCTGGTGAGTAGAGGTCAGGCTCGGTGCGTTCTGCACACAGTTTGCTTCACTATCTAGATACTGAATTTTATTGCACACACGGCCCTAAAAAAGTTTCCAGAGCAGTAAAACCTTGTCAGAGATAGGAACAGGGCATTTAACCTATCAGATTTGGACCGGCTGCAACTTTTTCAGCGGGGGACAGAGTTGGTCCCAGCAAAAACCCTCAAAATCTGGATAAAAACTACTATAGGGAACGACTGAAATCAGGCGAAACTGTCAGCTCAGTTAGTGATTCTTATTTCCTATCACCCTTGACTGTTAAAAATTCCACAGTGCAGTCTGATGGCAAAGGGATTGATAAAAAATATAATGTCATTTTTTCTCCTGCTTACTGTCCTAAAATTATATTATTGCAACAATAAATCCTTCAGACGGAGCAGGATGCATTCCCTAAACATTCAGTCACAGCAGTCCTACACTTCTGTCTGTCTGAAACATGACAGGCACTCAGAAAGGCCATCTGCTAGTGGCAGGAAGTTTGTCCTGGCTGTCCCAGCACTGCCAGGTGCTGTGACTGTACCCACTGCTGACTCACAGGAGGTCTCTGCATGGCTGCTGCTACAGTGTGTTGTGCAGAGAAGACGTCAAAGATGGCTTGTCTGGGGTTTTGGGTGGATCTTGTCCCACTAACTGCTTCCTTTTTTTATTCCCTGCAGTTTGCAGGGGGGAAGGGGGAAAAGGGAAGTAAGTGGGAAGGAGAGTAATTTGAATGCTGGAGGGCAGAGCTGCTGCTCTTCAGGGCTTAACTGAACAACCTGGAGAATAAACTGAGAGGAATCTCACGAAACTCAAAAAAGACAAACACAAAGTCCTGTACCTAGGATGAAACAACCCCGCATGGCAGGACGGGGTAGGGGTGAAGCAAACAGGCAGTGGTTCGGCAGAAAAGGTTCTGGGAGTCTTTGTGGACCAAATGTGGGACATGAGGCAGCAGTGTGCCCTTGCAGCAAAGGCAGCCAGCTCCATGCTGAGCTGTGAGAGCATGAAGCAGAGGCTGCAGGCTGAGGGGTATGAGAGTGTATCTGGAGCACTGTGTCCACTTTTGAACTCTACAGTACATCAACACACTGGATGGAGTCCAGAGGAGGCCACAGAGATGGGGAGGGGCTTGGAACAGGTGATGCAGGGGGAGAGGTTGAGAACTGGGTTTGTTCAGCATGGAGAAGGGAAAGCTTCAGGAAGAGGGTCCACAAAAGGGCAGATGGAGTCAGACTCTTCAGTGGTACAGTGATGGGCAATAGACACCAGCTGGAACATGGGAAATTCAAATTAGGTAGTGGGAAAATGTGATTCATCAGCGGGACCGAAGAAGGTCCTGACCCTGCAACAACTTTCCCAGGGAGGCTGTGGAGTCTCCATCCTTGTAGAAGTTCAAAACCCAGCTGGTCAAACCCCTGTGCAACATGCTGTAGTTGACCCTTCTGAGCAGCAGGGTGACAAGATGATCTTCAGGGATCCCTTCCAACCTAAATTAGTCTGTGGGTCTAAGGTACTGTCTAGGGTAACTGGTGAGTTGGTCTCTTCAAGCAGGTGCTCCAGAGCACAGTTCCAGGTTAGCTTCTTTGAACTGACCACTAAAGAAGCCTTTTACTCTTTATTGAGACCTTAGAGAGATTATATGGGTAAATAAGTGTGCAATATTGGATGTGGGAATATGCTCCTTAATTATCTGTAAGCCTTATGGCACAAAAACAGGTGTGAATGCTTAATTCTACTG
Source organism: Lycocorax pyrrhopterus obiensis (assembly GCA_014706295.1). Classification (NCBI taxonomy): domain Eukaryota; kingdom Metazoa; phylum Chordata; class Aves; order Passeriformes; family Paradisaeidae; genus Lycocorax; species Lycocorax pyrrhopterus. The sequence goes on along the minus strand of JACSVZ010000002.1, from coordinate 14,825,468 downwards.
CAATTGCTAGATCCACCTTTTCCAGGAAATCACAACCTGATTTATGCCTCTTTTTGTTTCTTATAAAATGATTATACACTTTTTTTTTCAGCTTTCCAAAAACCTCAGCTAGATTCTATTTGTACTGCAAAGCATTTAAACATATGCCCAGCTTAATGATTACAGACACTATTAGTGAGACCAAAGCACTGTATCACATGCCATCTTCAGACTAGTCAGAAGTGTGACATACTATGTTTTTCACTGGGATTTTCTGTCCTCTGCTTGTTTTCACTGTCCCAGTCATTTGCTGCATGCAGAGCTACATGATGAGATGTGAGAACAGTGGTGGTTTCAAAACTGCAGAAAAAACCAGCAAATTCCGGCATGAATAGCAGTTTAGGATTTCCTAGCATTCTTTTATCAAAACATCTCAGTATCTTCTACTAGGTAGTTTTAGTTACTTGCCATGAAACTACTGATGCTTCATTGCATAAGCTGTCTGCAGGCCAATCCACACTGCTAATTTAGCTGGAGATTAGGCCAGGAGCTTTCTTATCCTAAGTTCATTTATATTTCAGCCCCTAAACCTGGGTTACAAAGTGACCTCCCACTATGATCTAGAGCTTTCTCTAATCCCAGAGTCACTGGCCAATGAACTTAAGAAAGACTAAATTTTTCCCTTAAGCACCACTTAATTGAGAGTAGGTTTCCTTACTGCTGAAGACAATAGTCAAAGTTTAGAACTACCAAGTACCTGAAGCTACTATGAGCTTATAAAACCTCTGGCAAGTTCTTGTGACTGCTTGTATATGATTTTATGGCATGGAACTGTAAAACAAATTTGTTTTAAAGCCTCATCCTTGCACTGCCATGCATGAGAACATTTCAGTCTGTCGTGACAGTGTCCTGAGAGCTGTGCTTTTCAGTACATACTTGCAAGCTCAGGCCACAAAGCCATACAAATCCCTCTTCTGCACACATTCAGCTTCGTCTGAAATGAATAGAGCTTAGAAGGTTGTACCCAAAAATGGGAATCCAGCTTCCTTCTGGACTATTGGTACATGCAGACATTCATAGCTGTAGTGAGATGATGAAACTGAAAGAGGTGAAGTATCTCCAAAAGCAACCCATGTATCTGATTATGTCCTAGCTCTGATTGTCTTGAAAAGTAGAAAATTACCTCCCTTTTCCACTGGCTTTCAAACAGCAGTGATTGCTTTTGAGTATTGAGGCACCTTATGTTCTAAGGAGGTTCTTAGTGTTTTCATTAATCCAGAATGAAATTAGAAAATTAAGGACCAGAAAGACCTGCAAGATCTTCCTGCCATTTCCCAACAAAAAAAGTTACAGAATGGAGTAAAACAACGGCATCACATTTTACCTCTTTATTTTAGATAGGATTGGTTGTAGCACAGAAGCTTTCTGCTTAAGGTTATCCAAAAGGCAAATGCTGGATGTACAAGAAATGGAAGGATTGTCAGCTCTTCGGAGACACTTTCTTTGTAAAGGTGAACTCTTTACCAGAGTATTTGACACACACAGAGAAGAAGGTGTTAATCTGTTCACATCCAAGGCACAGTCTGCAGGCTGCTAGTAATTGCTGCCCCATAAATGTGCCTGTCATGCCTCCTTAGTCTTTAAATATCCAAACTCAAAATAGATGTCTGTGAGACATGTTGAGCCCAGCACTATTGTTTTGTGAGGCAGTATTATTCATTTAGCTTCAGCCAGCTGCTCTCTGTATTCAGCCTGGAGGAACAGACTGGAATTTGTAACCAGACAGGCAGGCTGGGAAGCTATAACTTATTCCCTGGGCTGATAAACCAGTGCATCGAAAGTACAGTAAACAAACGCCCACTGGAAACTCATTTCAGCACTGGGTCCCCTCCTTTCCCCCTGCCACAAATAGCAGTGATCACAAGGGAACCTGCCTTCATAAACAAATACCCTAGACCTTAATTCTAGTATCAGCTGCATGACATAGTGTTGCTGGTATGTTAAACACGGCACATAACAGCAGGATACACTATTAGGTCACACATGGCAATATAAAATACTAGGTAAGGTCTATGCCTTCTGCTGGGTGGGGACCTGGAGCAGGTCGGTTGTTTGTAACTACATTGCCCTCTACTGACCGATGCACAAAGAGGTTGAGACCCTAATTCTGCTGAACTCCACTGGGGAGTGGCAGTCCTGCCACTTGTGGTGAGGCAGAAGCCAGAGGTGGTGTCATGGCCCAGCCCGGCAGGAGATACCAGCATTCGTCTCCTTTGGTGGAGACACCATTTATTCTAGCCCCAAAGACGGGTACTTGGCTATGAATTGATGCTCTCCCCTGAGAGAGACTCTTTCTTTTCTTTTTTTGAAAACAAATAAACAATTGTCTGAGCTGTTTTCTCTGCATTCTTCAACCTTTTGTGGACATTGGAAGCAACCATGTGCATAATCCAGCTGCAGGCGAACAACCATTGTGAGTAGGAGTGCCTCCAGCCCTTCTGCAGCACCCTGCAGCTGTGTGGAGCCTCAGCAGAAGCACATCCTCTTGCAATTGTTACTGCTGCTTGAGGAACAGGAATCTTCACAGGGCTCTGCAGGGATAAACTGGGAGGTCTGTCTCCATGTGTCCGTACGAGAAATAATAAAGCAGTGGGTGACTTCTCCGTGGCCAACAGCTCCCAGTCGATGGCTGTGTCTCTGCGCTTGCCTGCGGGAGTTGCCAAGGCTGACAGTGCACTGGGCCAAGCAGGCACAGCCTTGATTTCATCTGCACATCACAAGCTCTCAGCTGGCTGGTGTCTGGCCTTCAGCAGAAGCTGTGCTGTCTGCTGCTTGTAACAGGCTCTCACTCCCCATATGTCTTTGAACCACCTCCAGCAACATGTGGGTTGCAGTGGAGATGGCACTCGTCTGTGAAGCTGCAGTTGGAAAGGCTGAGAGTTGGCACACCGGATTAAAAAGCCTGTGAACTCCTGCTCTGGGACAACAGTGTATTTTACTGAGGTAGTTCCCTTTCTCTGGCCTTTGTTTACTTGAGGTGGCAGGAAAGTTTTAAAGAAGACAAATGCAATTCTGCAGCTATGATAGCAAGGAGAGTTACATTGTATCTCCTCAATTAGAAATTCATACAATCAAGACTCATTTATATATGTTCATTAATGTAGGGAGAAATGTCAGATGCCATGTATTTTCCCAAGGGAAATTTCCATTAGTGCCTTTGCCATAAGGATTCAAATAGTACAAACTTCTTGCCGGTGCTATGCAATTTTTCCTGTCTCTAAAGATACTGTTTCATACCAAGAGAAACCAGTAGAAGAAAAGTGTTATTTGCATGAGAAAACATGTTTCAGACATGCACATGTCTGAAAAGAGTGTGTAAAACATATGCATGTGTGTGTATCCCTCTCTACAACAGGATGCATACGATTAAATCAGCACATTTACTTCAGGCATGAATTATTTTCATTCAGTCACTGGTGCATTTGCAATGTTTTCGAATATCCCATGAAAACAAGTGGGAACATCTGTGAAGCCGATGGGCTGTGGTGAGTGTGGGATGGGGTGAGTTCAGAGGAAGGAAACCAGCCATTGATCAGCTCACCGTCAGGTGTCATCTCCATGGCTGGAAATGCTGGCAAGGAGGGAAGGTGGACACGGGAAGGAACTGAGCAGCAAACAAGCCATGCCTGAAGCCCTGGAATAAAAAGTGCAAAAACAATGAAGCTTAGGTAATGGGAGAACTCCTGCCATGTAGGAAGAGGAACAGGCTGCAACTCATTCCAGCCCAATCACTCCAGGACAAGCATGTAAATCATCTGAATGTGCACACAGGATGCTATTTATAGCTGTTAGTTGAAGTACTTCTTATTTATTGTTGTGTTTATGCAGAAGGAAACCCACCAGTACAGGAAAGATGCTTCTCCAAGTCTTTAGTGTTTCCTGTGAATTTTATATATATGCTTTAGCCCAGGTTTATTTATGTTCATGTTCTTTATTTTAAAAAGCATATGGATTAATGATGCAGTGCTGATAAATGTTTACTGATACCAGTGTGGTGCCCTCCCAGGGATCCCTCCAAAGGTGGTGCAGGGGACTCCCAGGCTGATGAGTGTGCGCATCTCCTGCCAGGTCTTCCATTATCTCCTGCCTCAAGGGCACAAAGGGCTGAAACACAAAACGCTCCAGGCTCATCTTTACAAGATAAATAAATAAGTAGCAGGCAGAGGGCTCGGTGGGCTCTGGGCTGCTGGAGGCCTGGAGGAGGAGGTGGCAAGTGAGCGAGAGGGCATGGTGAAGGTCAGTTCTGGCTTTCCTCTGGGGAGTCTGTACAGCTCAGTTGTTCCCCACTAAACGCCTCCAGGATGATGAAATATTTTAGTCCAGGAGTGCCAGGAGCCTGCCTGAGGAGAGCAGCCCAGCAGCCATGCTTCCCCCCAGGGCTGCTTCCCCTCTGCCACCACTGCCTTGCTGGGAGCACTGGTGTGGGGGACAGCAGGAGCCCCAGGCACCAGCCCCTTGGCCCAGTAAAATGCCTTCCAGGCCTGCCTGCCTCTTGTCCCCAGGGGCCTGGGAAGGCTAAGGATGCATCCCTACATTGCCAGCTCTACAGTGCTGGCAGGTTTGCACAGCTCCCAGAGATTTTTCCTCTGCCCTTTCTGTCAGCGGGAGCCCCCCCAGCCGGTAACGACCACGCAGAAAGAGGAGTGTTTATGGGGCAGATCTGTTTACACTATCACTTCTCATGGAATGAGACATGAGACTGGGTCTCATGAAGTGGCTCCCACTTCTCCTCCTGTGCCAGCTGGCTCCCCAGGGGAGCATTTCTGTCCTGCCCAAGTGCTACAGCTTACAGGGTCTTTATCTGGTGGGCTGGAGATCTCCTGCCCAGTAAGGAGCTGTCATATCGTGGGTAACCTTGTCCTGGTTTGGTAAGAGGGGAGCAGAGGCTGTGAGATAGTGCTCAGCTATTGGAATTGCCCTCCCACCTGCACGCCCCTGTAATCCCATTTCACTGCCAGTCCTACTGTAACCATCCAGCTCTCCTTTACCGGGGATCTCTGTTTAACCCTTTCCTGAAATGTCAGCTTCACTTCTGTCCTTCCAGAAAGCAATACACAGATCTCACTTACTGACTGAAGGTGTCAGGAGTCCCCGTTAGCATCAATGAGGAAATACCATTCAGTTCCTTGCTAAACAAACATTTAATAATTTTTTTAAAAACCCACAGTAAGTACTATTTAGAATACCAGTGCTTTAGTTTTAAACAAAACCCATTCAAGCAGTAAATCCATTGGCTTTTCTCATACAAAATTTCCCCTTTGTTACCATTATACATACTTGTAGTGAAAGGTCACACCACAGCACTTGCACTTCTGTACTTCAGTATGCATAGAAACACAGTCCTCTCCGAATTACCTGTTTCAGAGGTAATTTTCCTTTCTTTGGAGTATAACTACAATTTGTAGTGTAGACCCGAATTTCTTAGACTTGGAAAAGAAGAGTATCATCTTATTTGTTACCCAAACACTTCAAAACCCCTTCAGCAAGCAATCTGGGTACCTCCACAGCCAGCAATATTTTCCTGTTATGACTTGACTAGCCTCTCCAGCTGTAATGAAACTCCTCTGGAGTTCTGCTTTTGCACCCACACTAACTCATTTGGCCAATTAGTGCACACACTTAAATTTAATTTCTAAATTTATAACCTCTCTCTCCAGACTGAGACACCTGGCTGCCTCAGCAGAGCTGTAGTCAATGAAGAGGGGACACATTCACCTGGTAAGTTTTCTGAATTGGATGAACTTTGTTAGAAATTGGAGACTTTCTTTACTTGGGCCCTCCTGGCTGAATTGTCCTGGATACCATATAGTCAAATAAAAATGCATCTTCGTTTTCATATGGTTTCTCTCTCTTGATTTTGCATTTCCCATCACAACTGAGGTGTGGAGAAAGTGGATTGTCCCTCCAGTTTTAGTATTGCAGAATTGTGTAATTTAGAAGTGACCTTGGGAGATCTCACCCAAACCCCACTCACAGCAGACAGCACCCAACTTAGTAGCTAACTGGAATTTTCCAGGTTCCAGGTTGTGTTCATTGCCTTTTGCTGTGCACGTCTGAGACTCTGGCTCCCTCTTCCTTCTTCCCTGCCCCTGAGTGGCTGTAGACAGCAGCAAGAGCCCTGACAGCCATCCCCCACCAAGCTGGGCAGGCCCCTCTCAGCCTCTCCCCATCCATGTGCACCAGCCTCCAACCATCTTGGCAGCCTCCACTGTGCATAATTCCGTATATCGAGGTCTGTCTTGTTCTGGGCAGTCCAAAAGTGGACACGGTACTCCCACTGTACGTAATTCTGAATAAGGGTTAATCACTGCTAACGTGAAAAAATGCCTCAAATAGTGGGAACAAAAGCTCCATTGCTGTGTTTCTGGGGTCCTGGCTCACTTGCTGATGGGGTCATCAAAAACAAGAATTTTCAAACCAAAGCAACCTCTTCTTTTCCTGCCTTCAGCTGAGGCTTCAAGCTAAGCATCTAAGATCTTCTCTTCAGTAGGAGAAATCCGCTTGGAAGCCACCTTTTCATGCCCAATGTCTCTTTCTGACAATTCAGAAGAGGATTCATTACAAAGGGTAGAGGAAATCAGCTGCTCTTAACTTTCACTTCTATACTTTATTTGTCCACAAAACCCAAAGCAAGACTCTTTTTTAATGTCTTGGCAGCAAGGAAGAGGAAGCATTTAGCCCAGGTGCTGTGTTCTGTGTACATTATTTTATATCACTTGCACTAATAATGTCATTATAATAAAGTGCAAAGAAGAAATTTGGTCTGCTTTGCTCTCCCCTGAAAGGAATGCATTTCTTTCTCTGCCGAGTGAACCACCCAGCATCTCACAAGCATATGGTCTCTTAGGTGTAAGTGATGCTCACCTGCTTTATTGTCTTTAACAGGAAGGAACTAAATATATAACAGATGCTCAACTACCTTGAAATGAATGTATTGTGCAAACAGAACTGTCATCACAGCCCTTGCAGTCACATTTTTCACCTGTTGTATGCTTGTTTATCTGTAGTTTGTTTTGACGATGTGTAAAATGTTTTTTAAATGCTTGGAAAACTCCCAGTTTCAGAGCTGGCCTAGAGTCTTATGTCTTCAAAGGTGGCACCTTCACATCTAGACTATTTAATATCTGCTTAAAACTCAAGTAAATGTATTCCACTCCCTCCCCCACCCCTCTTTTTAAAAATATTTTTTAAATTGTCCTAAATTTGTGCTTCGTAATAGACAGTTTGGCAGAAAAAAGGTGTTTAATCTTCAGACAGGAGAAGACTTAGTCCTTTTTTGTTTTGCTTAGAATGGATCCAAATATGAAGTCTGGACCTGAATTTGAATTCCTTGCATTTCAGATGTTTTCAGATCAGACTTCAGGTTTAGACCATCACAAAACACAAACCTAAATATACATTCTGGCTCCTGACTCAGATTTTTCTTTCTTCTCTCCCCATCACTTTCACAAAGTAGGGTTTGGATTAGGATTTTTCCTGCTCTCATGTTCCTCTTTGCTGATCTAAATCTGTGTCATGTCAGCAAGTGAGACAGGTCCTCAGCCCAGGGCCTTCAACAGGTCTTGCATGTAATCAGTTTTCCTGGTTTATTAGATGTCTAGTCTTCACAACAGAAGAAGAAGAAGGTTTACCCTGGCCTTTAGGGCCGTGGCTTTTATGCATCTGTCTGTTAGGAGATTTGTACTGCAATCCTTTTGGCACTGAGAAGCAAGAAGCTGGCACTTGTGCTCATGAGGACTGCTTTCCAAGGTTTCACCACTGCTGGGATGTCAGGATGAGAACAGCACCCATCCTCTCCTCCTCTGTTTCTTGGTTGCCTCATGTTCATGGATGTCAGCTGTGCTGCACACAATGCATGACGTGTACTACAGAGTCTACCTGCCCCAGAGCTTTTCTTGTGGAACCCAAGAGACAGGTTTGTTTTCTCATCAGATGTACAAAGCTGTGATGGCAATGGTGGGTCCGTGGCCACTTTGCCTGGTTTGAGGGTGTGCTTGTCGCGCTGTTGAATTTGAGCACAAGGATGCGAACAACCACATGGCAAAGCTGTGGCTCAGTGATGAACTCCTAGGAGATTCTATGCTGCCAAGCAACCTGGAACATGTCTGGGGGGCTGCTGAGCTGCTCCACAGCTCACATGTAGGGCAAGATCTCCGTTCAGATGCCCAATGTAAACTGAGAGAAGGCAGTAAAGATTTGCTGGTATTCAAGTGGTTTTAACCTTTATTCTCTCTATAGAATGTTTGAAGGCCTCTCCCCAGTGCAGCCAAGTCAGAAGGACCAGCTTTTCCCCATTTGAGGCACGTCATTGTGATGGTTAAATGGATGGAAGAGAGAAGCTCACACTCAGTACAATCTGCCTCAGAGCTGCCATACTTGACTTGCTGAGTGAGTTTTCTGTCTCTTTGATCCACTTTGACCCCAACTCTCCAGCCCTGTCCTGTATTGTGATGCAAAAGAAGTGGTTTCTGCTACCGGGACTGGAAGAGCCACCTTTCCCTCAGCTCAGACCCTTACTGCAAGAGCACCTGGGGCTGGCAGGAGAATGCCTGAAGCCACCACAGCCAGGGAGAGCTGTACCTCTGCCTCCTACCTCATCAGGCAATGTGCCATTGCTGGATTTATAAAAGGCTGCAGACAGCTCTGCCTGAGGGATATACGCTCTGTAGCTCCAAGGGTGTGAATCTCAGATAGAGATAAGCCACTGCTCTTGCTTCAGGACTTCTGTGTTTTCTGGGTACATGGGCCGGTTCACAAGACAGATCTGAGTGTTTCCTAATTGCTGTGCAGGGTTGTTCCTTACCCTGCAGCTCGGTTTTCATCACTCCTTGTTCAGAGGTGCTTGACTCCCTGCAGTCATACAGTGTGCAGAGAGCTTAGGGACATAACTCAGGGTGATGGCTTCTAGCTTGCAGATGAGGTCTTAAAAACCCTTTTTGTGTTTCTTGCCCTGAGAGATGTGTACTGAGAGCGTGGTATTAGTAGAGGGTCACTTCTCATGCTTACACACCCCTGACCCTGGCTGGCACTCTGCACCAGCACACACTGGAGTCATCTTTAAGCTCTGCAGCAATTTTTTGAGAGTTGTTCAAAGGCTTCAATCTGACTCTGTGACGTGGCTCCCAGGCACTGTGCAGCTGTGTCAGATGACTTGCCTCCTCTTGTGTGCTGTGCTTGGGGCACTTAGTCCTCAGCAGAAGAGGAGGTGCCTGAGCCCCTTCCTGTCCAGCTCACAGAGGAAATGACACCTCACCTCCTTCTCCAGGCACCCAGCAGCTCAGTCAGCTCCCGGAAATGGTACAAATGCAGCTCTGCACCTGCAGGAGCACTGAAGCAGCACTCAGATACAGTGTCTTGGTTGGGGAGGGGGAAAGGCTTCCTGGCATTAGCACACTCACAGTCCAACTTCCTTCTCTTCAGCTGCTCCAGTATCTGCTTTACCTTCAGTAGGACTACCTGGAAAGCCAAAGTGAGCAGAGGCTGACTTTTGACACGAGAGAGTGTCGTTTCTTCATCCCAGGCTTCCTCCTTCTTTACTGTGTTCATTTGTATGACACCTAATTCCTAGTACCAAACCAAGCCAATCTCATTTTAAAAAGTAACAGCTTCCAGGATCAGTCTGCTGCTCCTCACAGGAGTGACCAGGTGTCAGAGGCGCAGGTCCTGAGACTGCACAAGCACAGTTTGCAGGGATAAAGTGGGGATTGTGTCCGTGCAGGGCCCTGCTTCGGAGCTCCCTGTGGTCAGGCAGGTCCAGTGAGGTACTCTGAACAGCGGGCAAACAGCCTAAATTTTAATTCGATGTGAGACAAACAAATCACAACTTAGATGCTGGAAGTTTCTCTGTTTAAACAAAGAGGACTGTGTCTTGTTCATTTATTTATTCTTTTTTCATATTCTAAGAATATCTAGAAGCAACACAATGGCTGTCCAAATCCTCATGCCTTGAAATACTTTCAGGATGAGATACTACAGAAAGTCTTGTATTGGTAATAGAATGTTTTTAGAAGCCAGAAAAATCTTTGGAAGGTAAATGAGGACAACTCTGTGTGTTTGTTTACTTCATGAAGAACATATCTAAGAAAAACTCACCTTTACAGAACTGTTACGATATACCACTGTCATGGGTAGCTGAGCTTCAGCCAATTTCTTTCAGTTCTGCAACTTCCAGGCAAGCATTAGGTGGCAGAAATTCCCACCTGTCTTGGCACCTGTTGTTCAACTATTTCAAGTGGCATCTCTCACGGATTTTTTGTTTACAGCTTCATTAAAGGCAAGGCACTCTGAATCCCACTTGATTTTGATGAACATGTGACATCTTGCTGCAGTGACATCTCCAGCATCAGAGGTGTTTACTTGTTCACTATAAGATCAGAACTGTAGAAAATTGAGAATATTTGCAAAGCGCATTACGCTGTGGCTGGATACAATTTCAATGTGTATTTATAAGTTCAAGTAACAATGACCTAAGTTAATTTGATGTCATTCTCATCTACAATCTCCTGCATTTTTCCAAATGTAGGTTTTTGTGGCTATTTAAAGTAAGGCCAATGTTGGTCAACACAGGTTTGAATACCAGCCGAAATATCACTAAATACAACTCTCTGCTAATTCTGAGCAGCTGCACCTGGCAGGTTCTTTACTGTGTTGGCCTACTGTGATCTACTGGCCTGAGAAGAATTCCATGAACAAGAAGTAATTCTGCTCTGAGCACCAGGGAGAGTTTGGTGGCAGAGCTTGGCCACTGCAGTGTGTGGCACCCTCTCGTGGGAGCTGGCCCTGCTCCTCCACCCCCTTCACCCAGAGTGATGCAATCATCTTTTGCATCGCCAGCCTGGAGGCTGATTTTTCCAATGATAGCGTGTCTAATTTCCAAAATCCATTATGGTGCACCTGCAGATGTCAGTATAGCCTAAAAAATATATACTTTAAAAAAGGGCTCCTAATTAGCGAAGGCCAAGCCATTCATACAAAGCTCATGACCTCACTCAAGACTTGGGGTTTCTGTAAGGGAAAAGGCTCCTACAGTAAGTGTCCATACACTTCAGTCCACAAAATCAAAGCAACTGAAAGGAGACAAAAGGGGCAGAGGCTGGAGAAAGTGGCTTGCACAGCACGGGTAGGAATGTGTTGGGCTTTTTAGTTTGTGCAGCAGTGGCTGTGGCTCTGGAAAATGCAGGCTTGACTTCGCTTAGAGGTGAAGCAGTTGCCCAACAGTGCACCTAGAATTTCTCTTTTGGCCATATTTCTAAAAGGAACACATGTTGAAATAGTGTTTCAGGACACATTATTTGCTTTCAGAACCCGTGCCCATCTGTTTCAGCCTGTGCTGTTAGCTCAATACAACATTTGCAGATAAAATATGGGCATTTTGCATCATCTTTGTGCAATTGCAGGGGGTTAAAAGTGTGCCTTGGGTGAGAAGCTGGAGCCTTTTTATTTCTTATGATTTCTGCCTTGGAGAAAAAGGCAATTACAGAGGTCAGATTTCCTGCTACATTCTGATTTTTTTTTGAATAATAATGAAGATGGGCTCGTTATTCTTAATTTGTCACTCATTAAGCTAATCCTCTGTGCTCAAGGACACTGCCTACCTTGTGAGCTGATGTCCATATATCACAAGTTCAATCCCAGTAGGGGCTATTTGCTTGAGAGTTGGACTTGGTGATCCCTTCCAACTCAGAATATTCTGTGATTCTGTGAACACAGCAGCCTTGCTGCTGACAGGGAGGACAGAGCACTTTGCAGGAGGGTTGTGAAGGCACTTGCTGCCTTTCTCCTGTGGATTCTGAGGTGGGCCGAGCTGAGTTAGCTCTGTAATGTAAAGCTATATGTATTTACATCATGATTTTGCAGCCTGTCTGAGGTAACCTTCCTTGGAACTGAGCAGCAGATGAATGTCAAACAGCTTTCCTATAAGGGACTTCATGTTAAGCCTTTTAGGAGCCTGGCTTATGGCAAATACCGTGGGGATATAACACAGCAGTAAACAGCCTGTGCAAAGAGCTGGCACAACTCAAGCGTGCTGTCTCTGGATATTACTCAGAGGAAAAGCAGCGTATCTGGCTGAGCCCATGCCTGAGCAAGAAAGTGCCTATATGTGCACATGTCACCTTTCCTCTTCCCCCCAAAACCAAGGGGGATTTTTTCTTAGATTTTTTTGTTGTTGTTTAAAGGTCAGAGGGTTGCAAAAATCCATGTCAGCTGGTGCCTCAATGCTGCCAGCAGCCTGCACACCAGCGCGTGGCCTTTGTGCCCATGAATATCAGTGCAGGGGTGTCTGGTAAAGCTTTGCCTCCTACATCAACTCCATCCTGTGCCAATTGCCTGGTTTTGGCTAAATAGGAGCCCATGAAAATGTGTGACTAACAAATGCCTGCATGTCCTCTATACAGGGTTTTGTGTCATGGGCCCTGAGTAAGCCTGAGGCTTTTTCCAGGACAGACATTGCAAGTACTTGGTCAGGGTCTAAAATTATGCTAGGAGATCTCTAGGCGGGTGCAAACACAGAACAAATGGGCCCACACAAACCTAGAGGAGTCAGGAGAAGAGGACCTGAAAGTGAGTTCTCTCCCAGGTGGGTGCTGTGGTGTTGCCCATGGGTGTGATGCCCGGGGAGGAGCGATGCTCCCAGGTGTGGGTGCCATGCTGGCAGCCTGCACTGCACCACCATCTGCTCCAGCCTAGTGGAGCTCCGTGCTTGTTTGTTGATTAGCTTATCCCCTTAATCTGTATGTTTTAATCCAATAAACCAGTACATGCAGGAGGCAAGTACAGCAGAGGAATGAAACAAAAGCTGTTTATTCTACTCAAAACAGTCACACCAAGCAGGTTAAAGCTGACAGCAAAACAGTAAACAACTAGTTTCTTTGGCTCTGAGAGTTTGCCCTAAGCTGAACAGAGCTAACAGAAGCCCTCCAAGACTGGGTTTGTTTTCTGCTTTGGTCATCACCTGACAGAGAAAAAATCTTTGCAGTTTCTTCTGCTAACCTCTCTCCCCTGATGTGGGAGGATACCTTGTTGCCCTCAGACTGAGTTGAAAAATAAAGAAATGACTGGAGAAACAAGAATCTGACTGAGTATGACTTGTCTTGCTTGTCTTGTCTTGATCTAATTCAGATCTCCTCGGTTTGTATACAAATAATATTGAGGTATACACCAGACTCAGGATATAGCTCAACCCTTAGGTCTAGGTAGAAAAGCAATCCCTTTTCTCTTTCCTAGGATCCACTGCATCACCAGTCAAACTGCTCTTGTCAAGAGTTTCTGTGACAAACTGGGGACCCACAGCATCTTTGTGCCTGGGGTTGGGGCAGCAGAGGATGTTGGGGGAGGCCAAAACACCAGCTGCATGATGCTCTGAAAGTGTCGTTTTCCCTCTCTGACCCCCATTGAAGCAGCCAAGGCTGCACCTGCAACACAAGCAACAGCTTTTCAGGAGCCATCTCAGATTTATCCCTTAGGATAAGCTGTGTCTGAGCTGCCCATTGACCTATGGGTGGTGGCCAGTAGTACCAGTACAGTAATGCTGAGAGGAGGAATATGGTGGATCTGTCTGTACTGTAAGGGCTCCTTATCCATTCCTACATGTTATTCTCTGTATTTGGAATCTTCCTTGATGCCCTCAGTAAACGTCAGTTAAATGACAGAGCCTGAAATAACCTTTTTTTTCTGCCAAGTCACACAGTTTAATGAACAGCAGTGGTGCTTAAAAGTCAAGTTTTGCTGAAAGTGCAACAAATTAAAGGCAAAAGCGTGCTAAGTTGTTGTGTGGCCTTGTGTTTCTAGGAAGGGTGTGTGATGCTGAGCTGCCTCACCCCATCTGCTCTCTGGTGGCTCAGATCCTGCCTGAACCTCTGGCAGCTCTAGATCCTACAGCTCTTGCAGGCAAACCTTCAAGCAGCAGTGTTGCAGGCAGGCGAGAGTGAGAGTCTCAGCGGAGCACTTCCCAGCATGGGAAAAACGCGCGAAAGAGAAAGTTCTTACTGCAGTGCTTCCCTCCTATTAGGTTTTCAAATAACAGATGTTTCCCTCTGACATTTCACAAAAACTCCTCTGTGAGGTTTTCATTGCTTTCCAGACACTTTCCAGTTAAAAGAAACTTATAAAATTGCCTACTGTTTAACACCTGTTTAATATCAAGGCGAGTGGAAACTCATGAAGCCTGTGCTAGCGCTAAAGGGCCGCTCTCTAAACGTGTCACTTCCAGTTTCAGCTCCTGCCGTTCTGTGAACCAGGACATGGTGGTGTCTGTGATCTCAGAGGGATGCGGGGAGCATAGGGGTGTGAGCAAATACGGAGACTTGCAGGAGCACACATTTGCTGTAGTGAGTGTTCTGGCTGTGCTTGTATGCACCTGTAGCAACACTCAGTCAGAAGTTTTGGAGAAATTTCATAGCAGGTAACTATGGAATAACTACCAAGCCTTGTCACTCAAAACATGTTTATGTCTTGAATATATTGGCTTAAATACCATGAATGAAGCGGCCTCTTATTTCTTTAATGGTATAAATAGACAGCAAGTTAACTTGCAGGTTTTTGGCACAGCAAGCCTGCGAGTTTGTGGGTTATGCTGCAGGGAACAGAAAAGCAATTTTCAACAAAGTATAGTGCTGGCATAAGAGCAGAATGGTGCTGTAATTGCTGTAGTCTGCTTTGTGCTCCACTCGTGCTTGTTGACCTTTCCCAGCTCCCTTTGGCTTCTGCCTTTTTCCTTCTTTGTAACCAGCTCTTGCCCATCGTGATCTCCTTCTATTGCTGCATCATAGGTACGAATTTCTAAGGCAAAACATCTCAAAGCCTTTCTTTAAAAACCTGTGCCTGAAGAGAATTCTTTTGCATGAAGGTAGTTTCAAAAAGCACCAATATGTAGGAGAAGACTAAACTGTTCTTTGAACAGCCGTTTTCTTTGGACAAGTTCATTTTCTTTTGAAGTCGTTGAATTCACAACCCTATTACACACATTCTCGCTCTTGCCCAACGCAATATTCCTTCCCAAGTGTGGGTTTTGTGTCCGTGTAGTAGGCAGTTTGTGGTGTCAAATCATAGTCAATGCAAATTTTCATGGTTTTTGTATTGCCCTTATGCTGACACTTAACTGTCTTTCTTTTATAAATCAGCTAACAGGCGGTAGGATGCTCGGTGGAGGTCTCTTTGGTGAGCCATTCTTCAGACTCTTCCGAAACACCTGGAAGAGGCAGCAAGAGAGTAACAAAAGCCCCATGGCTCTCTGTATAAAACTTGTAGTGTTGGGGTTTTGGCAAATTCACCCCATGCCTAAATATGTCAGGAGACTAAAAAACACAGGCTTAAAATCCAGCCAGGCTTTGCTGAGGTTCCCAGCGAGCTCTGGTCTGCAAGCACCAGTGACGTCTTGGCCGGCTGGGAGCTGAAAAACTTGATCTGCTGCATACCTTCTCCCAAGGCTCTGAGAGAGTTCTCTGACAACCTGCCACATCTAGACCCAGTAAGGTGAGCTAAGGATAGCTTAGGATAAACTTCCATTTTCCTCTTCCCTTATTTGGACTTACAGCACAGCCTTAACTTTGTTAATGGCTTTCTTTGGCTTGGCAGATTGCTGTGAGCTGCACCATGCTGGGATGACATTTTAATATTAATCTTAGTGAAAGACCAATATAGGGCTTCATGTGTTTTCTGAGATGTTCTCAACATCTGTTAGCTATTTGGGCATGAATGTTCATTTTGCTTTGTCAGTGGGTACAGCCACTATTTCAGTAGTCAATAAACTTGTGATAGGGAGGGAGGAGGCTGGAGACTCATTGCCTGCCAGCCACCAAAGAAGCAGTTGCAGAGTGGGTTTTATTGCCCTCTGCTCCTGCTTCTTCACAAGAACATAAAGCCTAAGTGCTCAAAACATTCTAGGGAGTGCAAGGCTTCCTCTGAACGTCAGGAAACACTGAAGGTGACCAAGCACTGGCACAGGGTGCCCAGGGATGTGGTGGAGTCTCTGTCACTGGAGATATTCAAAAGCCCTCTGGACATGGTCCTGGGCAGCCTCCTCTAGGTGTCCCTGGTTGACCTCCAGAAGTCTCCTCCAACCTTATCTCTACAGTGATTCTGTGATTCTGACTGTTTCCATCAGGGCAAAGTTCCAGAGACCCTACAGCCATGGATGACAGGAGTGGTGGCACTGACTGCCCATTTGTACCACAAGGCTCCTGTAGTGTTTCTGTGGCTCTTGAGCAACCTGTTGCTGGAGTTCCAGCCCTGGCAGGAAAACCCATGATGGCCACTGACATGGCTGGCATTTCCAGAGCAGCTGGAGTTACATGTGCCAGCCCGGGGTCAGACACAGGGCAGACGCTCAGGAATGTCCCTCTGGGTCTGTGTGTTTTGGTGCAGCCTGTAATTTTTTGTTCCTTTCTAATTTTTGTAACATGAAGAAGCAAATATGGAAAATCTTGTTTCAACGCCCAGTTTGTTGTAAAAGATCAGGAATGTCAAGGCTGTGTAGCTGTAGCTGTTTGGAGAGCTGTTAACAGCCTGGAGGAATCTGTGCTGGGTTAGTGGTTTGCCCTGCTCCTTCTTAAAGCTTTTCCTTCTGCAAACTGCTGGAATTAATAGAGAAAAATAGGAAAGGAGCCTTATTAACTAGAAGCACCACACGGTATTTTTTCCTTTGTAGACTTCCTATAAGCACCTTTTTGTTAGTTGCACGACATTTCTTTGTGTGGTTCACGGACATTCCTTCACCTGGCCCGGATGGCTCCCTCTGGCCACCTCGCACCTGGACACTGTGGCCCCACCATCCGCCTTCCACTGGCTCTGCTCAGTGTGCATGTGCCTGACAGTTCAGATAGTGGCTTTGACAGAGTTTTGTACCTTCTGACCTCTTGTTGGACACCAATTTCTGCAGCAACTATGGTCTCAGTAAGCTCTAAGAGCAGCACAGTGTCCTCCCTCACATGGGTGAGCTGCACCTGCACTCACAGTCCATGCAATCCTCCATCCTCCCATCACCAACGCATGAGTTGCAGGGTGGAGAGTCTGGGGATTTTTTACCAAGTTGTCTTATCTGCAGAAAAACTCTGACTTGCTCTCTCATCCTGCCTTGGAAATAAATTTGTTTCTTGGTGTGGGCTTTTTTGTCTTGTTTTCATTTATTTTATTGCCTTGTTATTTTTACTCCTTACTTTACTTTAACAGAGGCTTTTGCTGAGCCTGCTTTCCAGATGGCTCAAGGGGAGAAACTCCTGCAGATGCTGTCTCTCACCCCTCAGCATTCCCCACCCCAAGCTTTAGCCTGATGGGCTTATCTCCTTTTTAGCCTGTGTCCTGGTAATGTAATATTATAGACAATCCATGACAGAGCCCAGCCAAGATGAGCTCATGCCAATTACACAAGCTTTTTCTATAAAGACATCATCTTGCTCTTTTAAGCAACGCTGTTATTTGAACTAGTGTGTAAATCTTGGCAATGCAACCAGGAGTTATAAATAATTAAACAATTCTTTTGACAAACAATAAAGATATACCTTTGAAATTTTTGATTATATGAACATGTTTCTTGTAAAAGCTTGATTTTGCATACTTTAAATACAATGAATATTAATTTCTCCAATAGTTCCATTAGTGAGGATCTTCATCTTGTTTGTCTGCACAGCTTCAAGTAGAGTCATTGAGCCAAGAAATTAATTAAAGGGACCTCTAAAACTGAGGTTGCTAAAATAACTTTAATTTGGTCTTTTGTCCCCCAGCGTTTGTGCCCCATGAGGGAAGTGTGGAAAGCTCAGCTGGCATCTTATGGCCCCTCAGCAGGAGCATGTTCAGTGCAAAGATATTTTAGCTGGAAAACTCCAGCTGGAATTTATTGCCCATGTGCAGTCTGAAAGTTTTCACAGACTCAAAAATTGGCCAAATTTGGTCAAGCTGCACGGAAATTACAAAAACCCATCACTAACATGAGACCTCTCAGCAAGTGTCTAAATTTCTGCCTTGAACAATAGATGTGCTAAAGCTCCCCACTGAAGGTCTGTCACCTCAGGGTCTTCCCCTGGGCTCCTTCTGAGGTTTCTCTGAGCAGGTTTTGTGACAGTGCCTCTCAAAGATTACAAACAAAGTAGAAATCCCACATAGCAAACCTCGTCAAACTTTTCTGCTTTTGAGGGGTTTATAATCCACTGGAAAATGGTCTTGTATAAAAGAACTTTGGATGCCTAAAGTATTCATAACTATAAATACTGAAATGCCTTGGGGAAAGGGGTGGACAGAGGTGAGTGATTCTTGCTGAATAATGGGAAATATAAAACACAAAGTGAGGGAAAAAAACTGAAGGAGATAGAGAAAAGAGAGGATTGTTAGAAAGATCTAGAGGTAAAGGCAAATTGTAGCCTTTACAATGTAGGAGAAAACCCCAAATGTGTGCCAATGGTTGAACTGGGATGAAAGACCCCTAAGCACCTCGCCTAATCATGTCCTGCTCCCAGGTCATGGAAACTCACAGCTAGTGCCAGGTACTGTGACCTTAAAGCAGCATTTACTTCCTCTGGTGCAAAGCTTTTTTAAAGTCCTGTGTGTAAGCAGAAGCTGCTTTCAACCACCTTCTAACTAGAGAGCTGCTCTTTGGTCCAAGCCGAATTCTTCCTCTGTGAGGTTGAGCTGGGTTGCAGAGAAGATGCTCTGTGGGTGAGACTTGAACCTGCTTCACAAGCATTGTCTGTGCCTCTGGAACACTCTTTTTTTCTGCCTTGCTCGCTTGGCTTGTCATATCCAACAGCACACAGGTCTCATTTCCTCTTCTTCCCCTCCCTGCCAGCTGCTATCATTTTGGTGTGTCATCAAGTACCCAAGTGAGGACTGGTGGAAGATGGTGGTGCTGTGCTGACTGGAGCAGAGGGAGCTACACAAACAAAATACTTTCTGCCTGAAAGAGTCTGACCAGCACTAGTCAAGCCAGTGCTTGTCCCCGTCCCACACTGTAAACTCCTCTGCTTGGCTCTGTGCAGGGTCTGGGTGTCACCAGAGATCTCTGTTAGGGGTTAAGAAGAGGACCAGGAGCTCGTGGCAGCTGCACAGAGAGGCAGCATGAGCCTCTAGTGATCCTTTTGGAACAGGATGCAGCATCTAACTGAGATACTTCCCTGTGTGAACCACTTCACAGTGCTGGTCTGTGCTGACTCACAGAGCTGACTCTGTACCTTATTTCAAGCTGCTCTGCTCTCTTAGGCTGCCTTTCAAATATCTTTCCTGCAAAGATGAAAGATGCTAAGAAGTAGGTCTTAGAGCTACTTCTTAGACTCCACTCTCTCTTATATATTAATCCAATAGCATGTAAAATGATAGACAGGAGTTCTCAGGAGATGTCATACAAAGAGTTCATTTTAAAACAAACAGAAACCAGTCCAGTTTTCAAAATGAAACTTATAACTCACAGCACCTCTGTCCCCAGTACCAAAAGGCCTAACTTTGGGGCATATTTAAGATCAAAGAGTGTTTAAATACAAAGAGGTTAGAGGTGCAAAATGTAGATCCAGACTGCATGGCCACCTGGACCTGGGATCCAGGCACGGGAGGGACGGAAATCTCAGAAATGGGTAGCTGCACAGACTTCATGAGCATGAAGATGCTTTTCTTACTTTCTGACTTTTGGGGCCTATAAAGTATACAAGAGTTTTAAAATAGTGCTTTGGAGCCAACACACCTTTTTATTAACTAACCAGCTGGGATGAGTGGTGGTTGTTTAAGATCTTAATGAATCTGTACCTCAAGACAGGAGGAAGTGCATGTGAAATTTAATTAAGATATGCAGAGGACTTTCTGCTCCCACCCCCCAAGCTGCTGGAGGGAGGTCAAGGCCTTGCTGCTGAGCACAGACGGGGGAGACACAGAGGTTAGCACCCATCTGGGAGCAGCATCAGCAGCAATAACACACTCAAAATCATCCCCATGGGCCTGTAAATGTGTTAACATCAGCACCAAGGCTGTGGACAAGGTAGCCAGTCCAACACAAACCTTTTGGCACCAGCCAAGGGCAACTTCTGAAAAAGAAGGTGTTGTCTGTACACTGCTTTTATGCACTTACACATCATCATGTGCCAAAAGGAGACAGGGGAGAATTTTTAAAACATTCTCTACTTTCTGTGTTTGCTCTGGGAATAGATAAATATTTCACATTAACTGTGTTCGTCTGCCAATTTTTGTCGTGAGAGCACTATCTCCGAATTGTAGAGCCTGTGAATTATAGTGGTAAACGCTGTATTGCTTTGACCTTTTGAAATGTCTCCAGCATGACTGGCTGCCTGTCCTCCCCTTCCCCCAGAGGTCAGGCAGGTTGTAAATATAGGCGAAATGGAATAGCCAGATAATCAAATTGAACCTATTTCACTGCAGTGCGGTGCAATCACGGCACAGTGAAATTCCATCAGCGTCGGAGGCTGCATTTCGAGTGCCACGGAAATCGCTTTGTAACTGTCCACACAACCCGAGGAGCAGGGCTTGTCATCTGCCACAGTGTGGGCTCTGCATTTTTAAGCCTCCTTTAGCAGAGAAAAAAAGAAATCTCAAAGCCGCATAAAAAAGGGTAAGGAACAGGCTGACATTTAAAAAAAAACGTCATCTGAAAAAAATTACCTTGACATATAGGGTGATTGATAAGTTATATTTGCCTTGTTGGTTGGTTGCTTTTCTTTTTTTCTTTTAAAGACTCTAAAATGATTCCTCTGCTCCAGAGCAGATAACAGGATTGCTTGCTGCATCCCCTGAGCATGCCTTCTTCAAAGAATGAGTACTTTAGTCATTATATTAGCAACAGCATTGGAGTACAGTGCATAAGCAGTGATACAAAAAGCACCATAACTCTCATTATTCATGAGGATGAAATTTAGGAGCAATGTCCCTTGACCAAGCAAGACAAAAACCTGGAATCTGAAATCTGTATAGATGTTTTTTTGATAGTAGGAGACAAGCACAGCACTATGCTTCTGTTTCTTGCAAGCCCAGAGATGCTAGCAGTGGGGTAGCAGGGCATAATTAATGTTTACTTACAATCAGCATCTTTCTGTGCCAGCAATCATGGCAGACTGAAACTAAGCAGGGGAACCAGAAACCCTGCTGCTTTCAGCTGTCTGGAACAATAATTACACAGTGCCACGGCACCTCTGGGAGTCTGGCACCATTTATCCTCCCCGACTCTCGACGTTGGTTACCTGCCACAGAGCAATCCCCAAAGCAACCAATCCTCAACATCATTTTCATACAAAAGGTGGAGAGAATGATAATGGCTATGCTATTGCTCTGCCTTCAGAAACCCGGGCTGATGGCTTAATTGAGGTTAAAATAAGCTCCAATCAGAAAGGTAAAAACTTAACAGGGCTACTTAATCTTATATAAATACAAGAGAGATACAAGTGCATGAGGAGAGAATAATAACTGACTCTGGTGAGGTTTCTATGGAGAATAATCATTAGCCAAGCAGTGAACAGATTGGACTGGGAACAGGCTATTTAGCATTCATGCCCCGGTGGTAAAGGCTCTGAGCTGGAGCCTAATTTGAATTTTTGGGTTTAAAAAGGAAAGAAAAGAAAAAAACCCACCCTGTCTGAAGCAAAGCAGTATCAACCTAATTTTTGCCCTAGACTGGTGCCAAAGAAATTCAACTGACTTTTACTCTGTCACCTAAGTGCAGATTGTCTAACTCAAGAGAGAAGTAATTGCAGGGCACGAAGGCATTCAGTTGTCTCAGGAGCAGGGGTTTGCCCTGCCCGGGGCAGTGTCCTCAGCCCCGTTTGTACCTCCCTCCTCTCCCAACACTCTTTGTAAGGCTGAACACCCAGCCCAGACTGCCTGCCCTTCAGCAGCAGCACTGGGAATGCTACCAAAAAAATAAATGAAAAGAGAGTTTGTTTTTTGCTTTACATTTTCATTCTCAGAAATAATTCCCTTTTCAGAGCTTGAAATTAAAATACTTATTCTTTTGCAAATAACTGGAAAGGTTTGGCAAAACTCAGATGTTTTTATTTTTCAGGCTTGTAGATTGTTGCTTATCTGTTTTGGTAAATTAAATTAGATGTTAGATTTCAGAAGTATTTGAAAACACTTCTTTCATGCAATGGCCCTTCAAATAGGAGCTATAATTTCAATCCTTTTCTGCTCTGTTTTTTTTTTTTTACCAGCTGCTTGCAAGAGTACTTTCTGTTACGATTACTTTCTTTTAAACACGCTATGTGAAAAAATGCAATAACTAGCTGGAGATGTGCAGATCCTGCCAAAGTACAGTTTCTGGGCTCTGTTTTCCTTAGTGTGTATCCCAGAGATGAAGTGATGCCTTTCCCAACCAGCAGCTCAGCTGACACAATCCCATACCAGCTGCAGCAGGATCTGTCCTCTAGATGTGTAGCTGGAGACAGATGAAGTTAGAAGCACGTATGATACTGCTGATTGTATTTCAGAGTTTGTTTATTTTAATGGGACTCAAGATCCTGTCTCTCCTGTTACTTTTTACTTAGTATTTAGTAAAGCATATCTTGTTATTATATAATTTCAAAAACATGTTGCATACACCATGATAGAATCTGTGGTTTGCTAGGAGCTTCTTCTATTTACTTACTAGCTTTGTTTATACCTCCCCATTTTCCTGATCTTAGCTGGAAGTCCTTCAGCTTATGCCTATCAAGAGATAAAAATAAACTGTAGGCTGCAGCTCAGTGGAGCTGGATGCTCCATTACTGCTGCAAAGTACAGGAGTCCTCAGGAAAGCAATGAAAAATTACCCCTCTCCAGGCAGTGAAAAATGTCAGGAGCCTCATGGTCTCTGAGGCCCTAGAGGAGAATAATTATGCTGTGAACAGATTGCTCCGTGCCAGAGACCTTGCAGTGCTCTCAAAGGGAAGACTGTGAGACCCATTTTAAAGGGAGATCAGAGCCCTCACATGGCACTTTTTGGGAGAAAGCAGGTGAGGATGAAAACACCATATGCCCAGATTGGCTGCCTTCATTGAGGTGAGTGGTCCTGTGCCTTCCAGGACTACTTACAACCAGGAAAATACAGGATAAATATGATCCAACAGATAATTGGGTGGGTATTTTTAACAAACTGAAATGTGGCCTTCATTCTGCCAGTAGCCAACCACTGGACAGCGAAACAAACAGAAAAGGGGTGTGAGGTCTCAAGCAAGTTGACAACTTGGCCTGGAAATTTTCCTGGAATACCCACTTGCCCCTTGTAAGCATTCCCTGTCCTCCCCAGGGCACTCTTCAGTCAGAGAATCCAGCCCACCCTGGCCCAGGCTGTGGCTCCTGCTCATGTCCATCATGGTGAGAGCCAACCCAGAACTTTGCCCCGGTTGTTGTGCCTGGAGCTGGGGCCCTCCTGCCCACGGGGAGCTGCAGCCACTGTCCGACTCAAGGAGCACGATGAGAAGAGAGGATTTTTGCAACCTGGTGGCATTTGTGAGTGTGCTCTGCAGAGGAGACGTAATGAGGACAATGACCAGGACCAAGGATGACCGATGTGATCAGGTCAAGGTAATTCTGAAGCAATTTGTGCTTAATGGGTAACAGGGGCCAGAATTTGTTAGATATTTCACCTCTCTAGGAAAGGGTCTGACAGAGCCGAGTTCATTATCCTGGGGAAAGGTGACAGTGCTGTTCTGCCAGATTGAACAGGAGCAGGGTTAAGGTTGCAAAAAGAGGACTAGAGTCCTCCTAATTGCATCTTCCCTCTCTTTTCAGTGCTTTAACTATAAAATGTGTTTGTGCAAGACTGTGAGATGCTGCTGGTCAGCTTGGTGGAGAGCAGAGCTTTGGGGGGGAGGCAACAACTTTGCCCAGGGTTTGTTTGCAGGGCAGGTGGAGGGGGCCCAGATGGTGGGATCAAAGGAGCAGTAACTCAGTCACTATGACTGCACCATCTGGTCTGCCCTGGGTTATAATTTCCAGCTCTTCCAACTTCATCCAGGATTTTGTGACTTGTTTGGGGACCACCTTGTCTGAATAAAAAGGGGAATGGAAGCTTTGCTTCGCAGACCTTGAGCTTTCTGTCAGAAAGGGGATTGGGCCATATCTTCCACACAGCAATGCACTGTGGGGAGATCATTACTAGACCCCAAACTACCACTGAATGGCTTTACAGGGTTTAAATTGAAGGCTTTTCATGGGTTAGTATAAATGACAGGAAGTTCAGCTTTGCCATGTTCTTCCTGGTGTTGCAGGTGTAGTGCTGATCACCAGCTCGCGTAAAATAGTAATAAATAGCATCTCTGTACATTCTTTTAATTTGTCAGCCAAATCTGCTAGGCTAAGCTGAATGTCCTAGTACCTTATTTTTGTTTTAATCTTGGCTCTGAATGTTCAGAGCTTTAATTTTTTGTACATAATTGTAAGATGCTGAGACCCTCTACAAAGTTAAATAGTTCATTGTCACAACAAGCTTTGTCTCCAAAAAATAATCAAGCTAAATGTGTTTGGTGTTTCTGTGTCAAAAATCTCTTCCAGCTGCCACATTGTAGCTAACAGCACAGTCCTTCAATGTTGGCTTTCATGCCATGAGCAGAAAGGTAATTCCAACTTCTCCTTGTCTGTCCAGTGCACAGCTGGTGGGGCAGCTCTTGCCCACATGACCTGAATCATAAAAGCTACAGGGCAGGGCAGGACAATGTGGCAGCTGTCATGGTTACCACGGTGGGAGACACAGAGGGAAGGGTAATGACAGGAGGAGGGAGGGGGAACCCCAGGGTCTTCCCCATTTTGTGGCCCTGGCCCTGTCCGGGATGTTTGCGAGGCTTTGTGACACGTTCTAGAGAGACAACAACAGGTTGTGCCAGGGCTGTGGCTTTGGTGGCAGCTCCTGAAAGCCATTCTTCTTCTTCCCTCTCCAAAGTCTGTTTCTGGGAGTCAGTGTGGTCCCTTTGCAATGCCCTGATGACAGCGAGGGAGTAAGTTGGCTGGTGCTGCTTCAGGCTCCATCACCCTTGCCCATGACCCAGCCCATGGAGCAGCACTTTCTACCAGTGCTCTGGTCTCTGGTGCTTCAGAAAAGCTTTTGTTCCCAAAGATTACAAGAGTTGCAGTTACCTACCTGAGTGTCGACATCACCTAAACTTGTTCTGGAAAGGAGTCAGAGTAAACAGCTCCTTTGCCCAGACCCAGTGCAGCTGCCTATGATGGTTTTCACTTTCCTCCCTGGTAATTAATGCCAGTTCTCCTTGCCAACACTTCTGAGTAGATGTGTAAATTTGGAGCACTTTGATATATCAGCTGTTAATGTGAGCTTTTGCTCCTCCCAAGGACATGTCCCTACAGATGTCAGGCAGAGTGATTTGCACATCAGCAGGGCTGTGAGTGCTGCCACAGGTGATGAGACAGGTTTGCTCACCTGAGCAGTGTTCCTTTAGGACAAAAATGGGAAGGAAGTCTTTGGCCAGAAGAAGTGCTTTCATTTGATATAGACATTGAATGGCCAAGTAGGAAAAAGGAAGCCGATGGCTAAATGGGAGGCTACTGCCAATTCCATTCACAGATTCTATAAAACCCGAGAGGACCACTACAACGATGATGTCTGGCCTGCAACATGCCATGAGCCTTAGATCATGACCTAGCAAATGAGAAAGGCAGCAGGAAGGAAGGAAAGGCTTTAGTCCCCCAGCCCCTGCCTTGTACAGCATGGGCAGCGCTTCTGCCATCTGAGGCTGATGCTGGCAGAGTGGAATTTGCCATGCCACCAACAGCAGCACTCAACATTTCGTTGTGCTGCATCCTGCCCTCACGTGCTCAGGCTTTCTTTTCATCTCAGGGACGCAAAGAAAGCCCAGAACACATTAGGACAACCACCTGGGGAGTTAGTTATGATTTTTAAAAGCTAATGATGCCGCCCACTGTTCAATGTTTATAATAAACTGTCTTCTCCCCCTCTTAACTAAATTGTGTATATACAGGGTAAGAAGCTGTACCTAAGGGCCCTGAGCACTTAGCTTGCTGCACAGAGCTGCTGTACTCCATAAATAGGAAAGGTGGACAAAGAGTTATTAGTTTTCATGTATTTGAATGGGACAGGCTGGGAAGCTTCGGCAAAAGAAAGCGGCAAGCATGATCCTGGCCTACAGCTGCAGTGTTTTAATGCAAACCTGAAGATTGTGCAGTCCTCTTGGCAGCTGGCTCACAGCTCAGCCTGCACAAGGGACGTGGATGGGGATTCAAAGGTTGCATGGAAACACATTGCTTTCCTTCAGTCCTGTGCCAAATGTAATACCCAATTGCTTAGCTTACATACATTTCTGCAGTACAGGAGAACAGGCACTCTGCGACATGGAGCAGCACACAGCCTGCTTTAACTACTACCTGGAAAAGAACATTTTTTAATTCTCTAGTCCATGCTTTTACACTGATGACTGCTTTGTGATGAAGTGTCTATGGCTGAGTGGCCCGTGCCTCAGCCTCCGCCAGGGAAGCAGTGCTCTGGGCAGAGCACAGCACATTCCAGCTCCCAGGATCCAGACTGTTGTACAAATAAGGAAACAAAAGGTCCGAGCTGGATTAGAGCAGGACTAGTATAGCAGTGAGAACAGCACTTCAGCTCTGAAACAGCTTTTTCATAGCAGGAAATACAGTGGCACCCTTCATCCTGCCAGAGGAGAGGCATTGCATGTTGCACAACCATGTCTCAGTTTTTCTTCACAGAAGAAGGCAGTGAAGTTGAGCAGGTCACACGTGTGTGTTGGCAGAGGCCTTGTCAAGGCCAGCACCCACAGAAGAGGCACCTGGTCACTCAGTGCTGGGGGAGAACATCCCTGCAGCAGGCAGGAGAGCTTGGTGTCAGCACTGTGCAGGTCAAGTGCGTGCAGCCCAAGCGCTGCCCAGCCCAGGCTGATAGGAGAGTTTTTCTTGGAAAGAGGTGATTTTTCAGTTCTGTTTCTAGGTTAGTTACCTCCTTTACTGGAACAACTAACTAGCTAACTAGTCAGGACTCCTGCATGCAGGAAGCCACCAAGCCACCACCAGCTCAGCACCACCCTCTTAGTAAAGACAGAGAGCACTGGCACAATCAGTGACCAGGAAACACTGCCAGTGGTTTGATTCCAGTTATTTGGCTACAGCACTTGATGAACTAGACTGGCTGACCAATGCCTGATACAAGAAATGACAGCTTTTAATTACAGTATTTAACTTTTTAGAGGACAGCTGTTTCTTTCACACTATGAATTAACATGGTATTCTAAACAGATTTGTACTGTGCATGCAGATCTAAAGTAGTAGTGAAGACATTTAGCTTGGAGCTTTTTTTTTTTTTTTGCATACTCCCACTTTTGAGCTTCATTTATTTGTTTCTTCTGGTGTGCTGAGGTTGTAACAGACAGGACCACCTGTGCTTCTCAGGATCTGGTGCCACAAGGGTTGGATCTTGGATGGGGCCTTCAGTGCCACTAGAATAACACTGCCAAACTGAGAACAAGTTTATTTTTGTATTGCACAGATGCTGGTTGGAGGGACATAGTTCTTGACTCTCATTAGCCCTCAGGTGTTTGTGTCCAGGGAAGTTAGACACAAGTGCATCCCTGAGGAGCTGACACATAGAAGCCACTCCAGAAAAGATGGAGAAAGGCAGGTACTGCTCTTTTGCAATGTTACTTAATTCCACCTGTTTGCAGAACAAATTACCCCTAAAAAACATAGCTGGGCCTTCATCTGTATTGTAAGACATGCAAAGGAAGAGAAAATAAAAAGCAACTCCAACCCACACCCTTGGCAGCCTGGCTCTCTCCCAGGTCTCTGGCCTGGATTCCTGCAGTTCCAAGTGAATGTTTCTTTGCTATCCTGCTTGTCCATCACACCTGCTTTGTCTGTTGCCTTCAGTCTTTTGCATTTACTTATTCCCACACTAAGGATCTCTCTCCCCTTCCCCAGCCAACTATATTTTAGTGTAATAAGCTGTAAGATGAGATTCGATGAGAAATAAAACCAACGCTATACCTGCTTGTTCCACTTTGCAGTTCTGAGTTCGCTGAATGCAACACAGATTTCTTTAATTTTTTTAAAGTAGCAGCTGAGTACCTGAACAAACTCAAATCTGTTTGGGGAAGTTGTAGGAAACTAATATTAGAGCTGCCATTTAATTCTCAAGGCAATAAAAAGGACTGAGAGGCCAAGTCGCCCCTGAATGTCTTTCATGTTGGTTTGTTACACAGTGTGAGCTTGTTTTACAAGTGCTCTGTTTACAAGAAATGCTGGGGGAGCTGGAGAGGGGGGGAATGTTCATTTAAGTCCCACATTCACATAGGGCTACTTTTGTAAAGGCCTGATCCAGTCCTACCAGCTGCTTGCCCACAAAACTTCACAATTGTGGAGGCTAATTAAGATTCTTCAGAGGAGCTCTCCTCTCCCCAGCGGCTGCAGGCGGCCTCATCAGACATGCTGTCCCTCCCCCTGGGCCCGGCAGAATGCCCTACTGTGCCTGGGTTACGTTATGGCTTATGAATTAACCAATTGATTCTGAAAATATCACTACTTTAGGGCTAAATAAAGCTGTTCCCTTTAAGGGGAAAAAAGTCAGGGCTCGGCCTAGGAATAAACTGATACTGTATTACCTATAAACTCCCTTCCCTCTCATGCTGCAAGGCGAGGATTCGCTTGCCAGGATACAATGTGTTGAGTACAAAGGGAATCTATCGTGGGTTTCTGTGAAGATGGGGAGGAAAGCCTGAGCCTGGGCAGTAAGCACGACCTATCCACTTGCAAGTAAATAAAAACGTCCTGCATGCAACTCTGACTTTAAAAATTAATTTTTAATTTTTAAAACTCACATGAAATGATTGTGCATATTTGCCTTGTCTTTTTTGTGTCCACTTCTCTCTCCAGCTTCAAAGTGAAGAAACCCATAACTGGTACAGACCAAGCATGGCTGAAAGTTTCTTGGTACTGTACCACTGTGCAGCTGAACTACAGAGCTGAACACAGCTCTAGTGCTGGAACAAAAATTTCAGCTGGCACCAATACATAATGTTGGACCTCCAATATCTTTTGAGTGGTTATGGCCCCCAAAAATTTATATTCAGGCTTTAAATTCACTTTAAACCAGAACCAAATCTGAGATAGAGCCTAAACTGAGGAATATATAAAATTAACTATGTTTCATCTAATACACACAGCTTTCCCCTGCTATGTTTGTGCAAATCTCTCATTTTGATTATTTAAAAGAAAGCTACCTGCTGGAACAAGACAAGATCTTTCAAGCAGTGAAGAAACCCAGTGCGGTGACATACACAGTTTCAAGTTGTTCACAACAAATGCACCATCAGCCTGGATTTCCTCCTCTTCCTGAATGTCTCAAGTGTTTGCCTACACCTCTTTCAATTAAAAAGAATACACTCTCCTCCCCAAACTAAAAATTAGAATATTAAGACAACTTCACTGCACAAAACCATACTAGATACTGTAGTAACAAAATGCTTTATTTTTGGGGAATACAAGGTAAAGTGTGACATCCTCATTATCAAATTGCTTTAAAAAGGCATTCTTCCTTTGAAAAAGGTAACACTCTCAACAAAAGGTGACCGGTGAACAAGCCCTCTCATGTAGCAGCAGGAATTCTTTCTCATTTTACAGCCAAAGGCAGGGTTTGAATAATGTACAGCCACAGATTCCAACTTTGTTGATATTTTCTAGTAGGTGAGGGCACAGGCTCAGCACTGCTTAGTGTAACAGCCCAGAGGGAGGCTGACAACACCGCCGACACGGGGCTTTCGCAGTTCTCACCCAGGTCGCTTTGCAACAAACCACAAGACTTCACCATTACCACAAGAAGACACTGAGAAAGCCACAAGGTTACTAATCTTCTCGCTTATCTCCACAAACTTTTCATGCAAGCCCTATGCTCGTGAAATTCTCGTACCATCAACCTGGTTACAGCTCAGTGTGTCACCACACATCATCCCCTCTGCTGTCAGCCAGGGCTGCGTGTGAGGGGGACACAGCAGATCTAAGGATACTGACACACAATCCTTTCCTCAACGTAACTGTTTCCTGTACAGTGGGGTCCAACTTGGAATGTGTTTTAAAGACTGCAAATTTATATCCATAAGTTACTTCTGCCCTCTCCGAACCTTATGTTAGAATTCAAGTTGTTAAAGAAGGGGACTGGGAAGTTCCTAAAATTGTCAGGTTATAAAGCAGGCATCCATATTTCAGTCCAGTCTGACAACTCTTTGTCACAAGTCGTATCCATCCATGCTAAGGGGTAAGATACATTGGTCTTGTTTGAAGGGGGTTCGTGTTGTCTGAAGCGGGTATGGTAAACTCTAAAAGTACTACTGGTTTTCTTTATTCAGGTTAGACATAACAAATATGTCAGATACAGCAGTTAGTCTAGAAAAATACATTTAAAAAAATCTTCAGCAGACCATGCTCCCTGTAACAAAATCTTTCAAAACCAATTTTACAAATTATTCTACATTAATGTAAAAAGAAAATCTTAAATTTAGCATTGTGGATTCCATCAAACATCTATCTATCTATCAAAACATGACTTTCACTATTTGTAGATGTTAGAATTCATAATACATTTTTCTAATGTATCCTGTACATATTAAATAACCTAAAAGGCTCTTCTTGTAGTGCATTAACAATTTAGCAAGCACACTCAGTATTTCTCCAGTACCATTTGCATTACAGTTATTTGCCCGCAAATGTAATTAACATCTAAAAGTGCACACAGTTAGATCTCCCTCCCTCCCCATAACCTGTTTCCCTGCTGAAACCCAGACATCCACTGGAAACATTATGCTACTGTAGCTAATCTACCCATGATTAGAAATGTGTGACTAAAGTGTTCTTAAACTATACAGGAACTGAATTATATACAGGAATCAAAAGGACAGCCTGTATTTACATCAAGAATGAACTTCCACTACCACAGCATTATACCAAGAACTCAATACAGTGTTACAGTCGGTATTTACTTAGGACTTTAGCTTTAGATCAGTATAACACAAAACTTAGCTCAGGACATACCCTGAAAAAAATGACCATGTTTATTAAATATCACTTCTATTATGCCACAAGACATATCCATTGCTGGATATTCTTACACGTTCAGTGTTTGAAATAATGTAATAGCGTGCTGCTCTATGAAGCAGCAAAGAACATCCAGAGAGGTTGCTGGGGGAAAAAAAGAAAGAAAGAAGTAAAAAAAAAAAAAAAAAAAAAAGAACCAACAACAGAAAAACAGGAGAAAAAGAAGAAAAAAGGGCAGCAGATATCAAGTGAAGAATTAGATTTGAATAACTAAACCAAACTGTTAGTGTAAGTCTAAGACAGTCACTGCATGCAGAAAAGTGTCTTGGAAAAGTGTCATACAGATCTGAGTAGGTTGTAATAAACAAGCTTAAGATGTAACTTCACTGAATTTTTCCATACCGGGAAAAATGGTAGGAATTTTCCCCATCAAATGGAAGAATTTTGAGATTAAATTCCAGATTATCCAGTTTGAGATTATTAGTTTTACTCTCCAAGAAATCCAGTGTATGAACCTATATTACATTTTTCCAATGATACTTAAAAAAGGCAAACTATAAACTTTTTAATTCACTTTTTACATTGAACTTTTCAAAGAAATCTGAAGTGTTGTCTTTAATTTGCATTAAAGTGGTCAAACATTTCTCCTGTTTCTCCCCTCCCCAAAAGTGCAAAAAACAAGTTGCTGCTTGGTCCACAAACATAAAACATCATATACAGAAAGAGGTTTTCCTTCTGATGGAGTACTGCTGCCAACCCATCACTTCCAGTTTCTTCTCCAAGAAAAATGTCAGCGCCCAAAGATGGAATTCAATTCCAGTAGAATTAACTCTACAATCTGATTCTGGTATACTGTGTGGACTGCTATGTTACCAGTCTCTTTCTCTGGTTTTAACAAGGTTGGACCAAAAACTATTGCTATACTTTGATAGGTCATTCGGTTCTTTTCTCCATTTTCTACAACTCTGAAAGAGAAAAAAATACACAAAAAGAGACTTATCAATGTCAGAGCAACATGATGACAGAAAAAGACACAGTTCAAAGCAAATGGCTATTCAGAGTATTTATTTAATGAGTAGTCTTACTATTAAGGACATACAGCTGCTGTAATTCCTCTCTCTATGAAAAAAGTTTTGTTTTGAAATGTCATTCTTGGTCCTCTCACAGTCCCTCAGAAGGACTTGGCAGTAAACATCACACCTATGAAACATACTGTCTCAAGTCTGGTGCTCTGCAAGGTCATATCCAAACAGACTGATACATTGCTTTTATCAAGTCCAGTATAGGGGAAAAAAAGGCAGTGAGAACAGTCACTTGGTACTTTTAATTGGATTCTTTATCTTTAAGGGAGGGTCAACAACACAAAGCCTTTCCTTCTACCTGTTACTTACCTTTTCAGGTGTCTAAAGAGTACCTGCATCGTGTCCTGATTTGGTTTTGGCAACTGTTTGATTAAATCTTTTACAGCAGAGACACGCTGCCTTGGTTCTTGCTCTGCAAAAGGGTGAGGTTGACAAACAAAAATTCAGTATTTTTGTTTAAAACTTTAACATAAAATTTAAGAAGCTGGGAATGAAAGCCACAGTTTGCAGTGCTAATCCGAGATAGGACACTGCCACCTCCCGGCCGGCCCCGGCATTACGGACAGGCAATTCCTGACAAGTCACCCCCTCCATAACCAAAACATTCG
Source organism: Lycocorax pyrrhopterus obiensis (assembly GCA_014706295.1). NCBI lineage: Eukaryota > Metazoa > Chordata > Aves > Passeriformes > Paradisaeidae > Lycocorax > Lycocorax pyrrhopterus. The sequence continues at coordinate 14,792,779 of JACSVZ010000002.1, read as the reverse complement.
TTTCATGTCCAAAACAATTTTAAAAATTGTGCAGGACTTATCCAAACACCATATGAAAGTTCTCCAGACTTACTAATTGCATTGACAAAGTCATTGAAGTGGTTGTAAGTGAACAGAGGCTCTGGCAATTCTCTGAAGAACATTTTTAGAGCTCCTGTGATGACATGTATATCTTCCCATTTACTGTCATTCAAGTCCAGCTTCTCATCTGAGAGACAAAAATAAATAATTAATGATAATACTTCAACTATAAAAGCTCTTTTTTTTATTATTAACTCAACTATTCTTCATTCTTATTGCTTTCAAAGTAGTGAAGGCTTGCTCCACTTCACCCCATTCTGTATCCCATTCAGCAGCAGATGGAGATGGCCAAACTCTGCCTAATGCACTACATACAGTTCCCCTACTCCTAGGGCATTTTCCAGAAGGAAACAGGAGCTGCTGACATAACACAAAATTTACTGTTAGATCCTGTCAATCAGGAAATGAGAGGTCAGATTGTGGATAGGCTACTGTTGTCTTCCTGGTTTCACTGAACAAAACACTAAGATATTGCCAGAAGAAAGAGTTTTTTATGTAGAGTACAGTGAAGAGGAGCTAAGCCCTCCCCCCACTAAAAGTGAGTAGCAAATCTCACTAAAAAAAGCCAGTTACTTACAATTTTAATGCTAGTGGAAGCTTAACATGCTTGCTGTTAGAATTCTGTCATCTTGCTTAGAATTCTGTTCTAGCAATGCCTCTGTGGTCCACACGAGACCAAACCTCCAGAACATCAGGTTTTTCAAGTGATGTATATTACACAGTCAGTTCACAATTCTGAAGTAACTTTACTTTGAAGATGACAATCATTTCTCATGATATACTGCCGCTACAGAGAAATCTTTTTCCTGAGCTTTCTATGAACTGCACCAATCTGAACATATATGCCATTGCAATACAGCTGGAGGAAGCTTACCATGATTGACTGCAAATCTCAGCTTCTGTATCACTGCAAGATTGCCACTAACTCTGTATAAGCCGTCAATATCTAATCCTGAAACAAAGGGATAAATCCACTTTAATACCTTACATATGTTTAGGTCTATTCAGCAAAATTAAAAGCAAAGGAAACCCACCTTGTAACAAAGAAAAAAACCCTTAAACTAGCTCTTTTTGATGGGCAGGGCACATAAGACAGAGGAGGTTTAATTTGCTGACACAAGTCTGGCAGCATCGAGCTCAAAGTAATCTCTAAAACTTCCTATTCAAGTAGTAATGAGGCAACAGCTCCAAGTTTCCCCAACGAGATCAGATGTCTTGTTTAAGATGTTCTTGGTGGGTGGGCAGGAAATACATAGGAGTCCAACATGCAACAATCAAATATTTTGTGGATACAATGTTCAATTTTTTAATGTATGGTTAAGAAAAACCCAATCAAGTCATGCAGAGAGAGCATCTCAAGGTTGTGTGACCAGGTTTACATGGAGAAGGAATGATACACATGCACACTCAGAGCTACCCAACAGCCCAGAGAACTAAAATGGGCAGCCCTTGCCTTACAGCATTGCACACTCGACCAGAAAAGAAGGGAACTGTATCTCTGTGGTTGCTACTGCAGGTACTCAGCAGTGATTAGGAGGAAAAGAATTTATCTGAAAAGCCACTTGGATGCAGCAGGTGAGTCAGTGCCACTGAGAGGGTGAGTGTTGCCAGAATACCTGCAAGTCCCTGTAGCTCCTCAAGGAGTTGTCTGATGCAACACAGCACAGTTACCAGCACCATCTGACATATCCCCTTCCCCATAATCCACTAGTCACTCCTTTACAGAAAGAACTGATTTGAAGTGTATAGGCAGAAGGAAGAAGAGTTGGAGATGTAGGGAAAAAAAGCTGTTCATTTCTGTCAGCTTCCCCTCAGGTATTTAAAAAAGGAAAACTTCACTATCTTCACTGCAGTCCTGTCTTTAAAATAAAAAAGAAATAAAGAAAAAAAAAAAGGAACAAAGCAAAATAACCCCTTTCTCACAATCTTCAGATCACAAACGGAATAAAGCCTGCTGCCACAATCAAGGTGGCAGTTTGTCAAACTGGAGTAATGCAATGGAAGCAGTTTTTTTCCCCTCCCAGGCCATAAGATAGAAGCATTGACAAAGAGGACTACTGGCTGCAACAAAATCCTAAATGAAGTTTGCATGGAAGATGCCTTAGAATTCACATGTATTCCCCTGTAACACTTACCCTGATTCTCAAGAGAATGTTCTCAGATTAATGGACTGGTAAATATCTGAATGATGATTATGGAGATGCCATAATCCCCTCTCAGTCATCTTTTCCAAGAGATAGGGCAAAGACAACAGCAAGAAACAGGCAAGAAAACCAGCAGAGACTACAGCCAAGTCAGGAGTCACAACCAATGTATTTTCAACAAAACTGTGAAGATGTGCTTTACAGCAGACAACCCAGAACATCACATGTAGCTTTCAAACAAAGTATTCTCAGTTACTAGGTAGGAAATACATATTTTCAATGAAAGCAAACAAAAACTGAGTCAATATGTGGACACAGATAATCTCCAAAATTGCATAAAATTTAGCAATTGGTGTAACTGGCTGAAGGGCATCAAACCAACAGACTGGTCTTCTGGCAGTCAGTGCATACACAGAGCAGGAACACAATTGTTTCCCAGAAGTTTGTTTCAAGGACGTTTTAATAGAAGTGATTGTTAGCATGCTTCAACCTTCCAAAAATGAATGGTTGCATTTTGATAGTCTCACTTTTAATCTGCAAAAAAAACTTGATGAGCTGAGCTCTTCTACTACTTTTTGTAATCCCTCTTCCCTTAGAGCCTTGCTGCCAGGAGGCTGTCCTGCCTTCTCCTCATCTTGGAATATACTGAAGCAGATCAGTTTCTCAGATATAAGATTTCCTCCCCTCTCCCCACTTTGGATCCCACCTATGTCCTCACTCTTGAAAACCCAATGCTAACTTCAGATATGAGTTTCAGATTATTTTCCTCAAATAAACCAACAGCATTTTAAGATTAAAATGTTCAACATTAAGAGTGTGAGCAAGAGAGATTTGTAAACAAAAAACTTCAACCATACCATGTTCCTCAACATGCTCAATGCACAGCTTCACGAACTTTGGCACCGTGCTGTTTTCTCTTTGACACAAGCTGGTGAGATTTGAACCAAAAACTTGATCTGGAACCAAGTAAAGAGACTGATTTACAGTGGAACAGGACTCAAGTGACAGAACTAGTTCAGGTTAAAACAAACCTCTACAAAGGGCAAAGTCTACTGGATACAATTGTCGCAGTATTGGAGAGGAAATAGGAAAGTTTTGAAAAGAGTTCTCAGCAGCTCCCAGCAAGAAAAAGCTCCCAGTAAGAAAGAGCGTCAGCAGCTACACAAACATGAGCCTCCAAGGAAGGAAGTTTTGCTACTGAAATCATTTTAATCCATCAGGTGATACTTTTAAGAGTCATTTGGTCGATACTGCAATAAAAAATTTAATGGATTCAAATGTGTCCTGTTACACTCCATTCCTGTCCCAAGTTCAACATGCATTTATTGCAATCTTTGTTAAAAATTCGAACAGAGATGAACTTTAACCAGAGTGAAAGCTTTTGGCATTGCTTGGGAAAAAAACATGCAAAACATCATCTTTCACTGCACCTACTGTTTAACACAGCATTATGTACTCATTTACTTTAATGTAGAGTCTTCTGACATTTTTAAGTTCTGACACAAATTTGCAAATGACAGACCTTTACCTCAGATCTCTGAATGGATGCAAGTCTGAACATGTCTAGGCAACCTCGCTGGTTGGAATCTAAATACAGATATTTATGGGCAAAGGTAAATCTGAGTCTTATTTTTAGAACTACACAAGCCAGGGGGGACTATTTTCTATCATAAAGTGGAGCAAAAATGAAAATCAGCTTGCATAGAGATGAAAATCTTGAAATATCTCAGGGAATTTGAGCAACAAGTTAATTCCTCTTGCTCAGATTATTTTATCACCAAAGTCTTTGACAGATCCATTTCTATGGCCTTCATCAGAGATGCCCAAATAATAGATGGCCTCTTCTGTTCACATGCATGAGGGTGACATGGGGTCTTGAGACAGAGAAGCAAAGATCGCACTCTTAAAGGGAAGGGGTGTTTGTTGGTTTGTTTACTCTGTTAACATAGGTACATAAGTGGCCATCTTCCCAGAATCTAGTGAACCTTACTTCAGAGCTTCTGCAAAAGAGAGACTGCTCTTGCATTTGCATCACGCACAGCATCTAGCCCATGTTTCATGTTCAGTAATTTCAGTAGATTAACAACTTTTGCGTCTTGACTAGTGCTTTGGGAAACCCAAACAGCACACCAAACCAATTTTACAGCATGAAAATGGGCATTTAATGGCATTATTCGCTGGATACGATGAGGCCAGTGGTCCACACCACCTCAGTGCTGTGGCAGCTACTCACGCAGAGCGCTTTATAAGCAGAATCAGTAGCAAAGGAGCAAAGTAGCAAAAAGCCCACGCAGCAGAAAGCCAGGCTAGCATGCAGCTGTGGCAGGTAAAGCAGTGCAGATTAGGTAGCAGAAGAAAATAGTAGGACATAAAGTAATTTGCTACAATTGCCTTTGACTTTAATAATTTCAACGTACACAGGAGTAGTATTTTCTCTTCTAATCTTAAAAGTAACTTCTGTACTTTTGATTGTCCATGTAAGAAAACTTCAGCACAGTTCCTTCTCCACTTAGTGCATGCTGTTTCAAGTGGATTTTTTCTCCTAGAACTTTTCACTATTTTTTCTGCTCATACTGGATTTGCCAAGCTTTCAATTTACCAAGCTTGTTCTGCAGCAGCCACAAAAGTACACTGGGCTTTTAAGTGAAGACTTCTGTATTCTTCATTCATAGAATAAATGTAAAACTATACAGTGCACATCCAACTTTTAAAACTTACACCATGCTTTTAAATAAAAACCAAACTCTTCATTCCTTAACACCTTTATTAAAAATCCAATCATTAGCACGCACATGTACAAATTAAACTTGGCTTAGTGTTCACTGCTGCCAATGTCAGAAGTTACGTCACTGAGCCATGACATGAATACTAAGCTGTAAAGCAGAGCAAACCATCAAAGTCTGGGAATAATGCCTCCTTACCCCAAACAAAATTTCCATCATTTACAAGTAAATTATATTTGCAGATACACAAATATATCAAACGCCACATGCAACAGAAGCACACCTGTTAAAGTATGTAGTGAGGCAAATCACAGTAGGATTTGGTCTGGTATTTGCCTACCCATATGCTACTTTGACCCTAGTAGAGCACCACCTACAAGTCCTGCTAAAGCATACAAATAAATAAATAAATAAATAAATAAAGTTTTACAATGAGTACCAAGTCAATAATTTACACAAACACATTAACTTAAACCTGTGCAAATACTGTTCTCTCAAATTTCTACAAGTGTGACAAAAGGAAATCCTTCATAACTTTGATTCAAGAGTATGTGTAACACTCTTTGTGAAACAATTAAAACAATGTGTACATTCAAAAAAGGTTATGAGAAAAAGAGGTTTAAGTTAACACTCCTGTAACCTCATCCTGGTTTTCCTAAATATTTCATTTCTTATGATATGGCACATGATTGTCTGGTTCCACATGACTAAAACACCCTTGTGAAACGGGTGAGCACATGCACTCAGCTTTGTACCCAAAGGGCTGTTCTTTCCCTTGCTTGCACAAATGAGGGTCAGATATCCAGCTATGTGGATTTCCAGCTCAGAAAGGTGGAATGCAGTGCTTCTTAGCTAGAGAGTCCAAGTCCAAACGGGCTCCTGGGCCCTCAGTTTTCACTGCAGTTTGGTCAGCAACAAGCTGAAGGAGAGGGCATCCTCCAAGCAGTTTAATGGCTAGTAACAGCACTCAGAAGTACAGCAATCAATCACCAGTTCCACTATACATCCAAGACTTTTGTTAAACCAATTATACACATGTAGTTTACTCTGAAACTAGACCATTTTAACCCCATTTTACAAATGAACTACTAAATTCAGCTTTTCAAATTATGTCCTTTGTTAAAAAGGTTCATTTACCCTTAATGTAGCCTTTTTCACGGACAGCTTGTAATGTAGGGCGCCGTGTAAGAAACTTCTTGAGCTTCGTTTTTGTCTTTTTCTGATCTGTGGAATCTATATTGCTGGGTGCTTTCACTGCTGAAAAGAGAAATACATTTAGCATTACTACCCACAGGACCAACACTGCATTTATCAGCCAAGGAACCAACATTAAAACAAAAAAACAATTACACTCCAAAACACACAAAAAACCTATTCAAATTTGCAACATATCCCTAATTTTTTCCTTAACTTTCTGGAACTCCTTGTAAATAGCATCCATTTTTCAAACTCCCAAGAGACAATCCTGTCACCAAAAACGAGCGAAACCAACTAAACAGTAGCTTACGTATGGGGTTGCTGTGGAAATCTAAAAATGCAGCTATGTTTCAAAACCAGTCCTGCCTCTCATTAGGTTAACTATTTTGAAAGAAATAAATACTTTCTTGAAAATTACATATAGGGCCTGGAAGGAAAAGACAGAAAACTGTCTGCCAGATTAATGTATTTCTGTGCACAAGAAGTTAATTTCTGCATCTAAAAGACATTTAGCTCCAAAATTCTGAAGGTGTAATTAAAAATGTGTTGTTTCTCTAAACAGCCAGTACATCAGGAGCAACTTAGCGAAATTGCAGCTCAAGTTAATAGTGCAAATATTTACAGATGCTGTGCCACATATAAAAAAAACCCCCAAACAGTAAAATGACAAAAGAATTCTTATTCAAAACTAATTATAAAAGTCAGATACTATTTCTGTGCATTTGACAACACCTTGAAAGTAATTCATTTCACCACTTATTTTCCCCTGTTTTAAATACATCATACAGCAGGAGCTAAAGACATTTCACACTTCTTTTCTTCTTCTTCCTTTTTTAAAGTATGATTAATAAAACATGGAAGGAAATTTACCAAGTGGCATCAAGATGTAGAATGAACTATATTAAGCATGTTTCCAAACTTCAGTAGTTTCATTTTTAGCTGTCCTTTTGAATTCTTTCCTATTTACACATAATACTGAAGATGCAGAAAATGAAAACTGGCACTGCTAGAATCAATAAACGGAAAATTTTCAACTCACAACGAAGTTTCTTAGAGTCTTTATTTTCTTTCTCTTTGTCTTGTTTTTCCACTCCAGGGGAATCTGGTACCTCATCGTCTAATGCTTCATCAGACTCTACTACCTGTTGGATTTAAGAAGATATGCAGTGCTCAGTTTGCCAGTTCAGAGAATACAGCATTAACACAGATTTCCTGCAGACAGTTCTACAAGACACAATTTTCCCCCCTCTAATGACATTCAGTTGGTTCTTTCCTGAACTCTAGATATTAAACATCTTCAGAGACAGCACCATTCTCACTGGAAGAGTGAGTAACTTTGAGAAAGACTATTTCATAATTAGACTCAATAAAGAAAATGTTGCTGGACACTGAACAAAGTACAACTAGCCTTTCATGATAACACTTCATTACATCAACCAATAAACAACAGAAATGATTTTTGGTTGGGCTCATTTTACAAATCCAATAGACAAACATCAACTATTTAATGGTCTGCCACAGAAATACCTGACTGATACAGTAAAAAAAAAAAATGTCTGTAGCATTTACCTAATTTGTTATCTCTATAATTAAAATTTTCTTAATAGAAAATAGAACTATCAATTGGAAAAATCTCACTACTGTGAAAACATACACCGAACTCACTCTGAAATAGTAAGTGTACCAGTGCCTACAATTCTCGCCCTCTGTTCCTGCTGTCTCAGCATATTCTCAATAAACATTGTCAAGTGAACACATAGATCATGTTGAAGTGTGGAGGCAGATACCTGAGTCTGCTGATCCTACCTGCAGCCTCATACCCATGCTACGTGCATGACTGCAGACATACCAGGAAATGAGAAAAGAAACTTCCTCAATTTCAGTACAACACATTCCCTTCCCAAGCTATGTTTGTACTACTTCACTTCAACTGAAGTGAACTGGACTGCTATGCAGTTGCCAAAATCTGACTGCAGAGTGCCTTCTGTTACAAGGAAGGAAACTACAAAAATGAGGCAGGGTTGTGCACTCCAGAGCACTGAGTGAGCAACACCATGACTTCATGGACTAAGCTGTGCTTTAACCCGCAGAGCAGCGTTAGCTTTAAAACCTTCATTCCTATTCCTGTTCCTTTTCAAAAGCTTTGGATAGCCTTTTTACACACCAAAGATCAATATATTCAACTGCCCAATTAATGTCCCCATTAAGGATCCTCTGCCACTCTTCAAGAGGCCTCGAAGCTTTTTAGGATTGGCACATTTTAAAACTATTCACTGATTTAGAAAAAAAATCACCTGCGATCTAGTTTGTACTATGCAAAAAGTCTAATGTAATAACTTGGAAAATTCTGTATTTGAAAGAGAGCAGCTACATCCTTTGCAGGTAGCTGTTCCTCTTGAACAGGATATTGCCACAACAGCAGCCTGAGGGAGCAAAGAGAACAGAATCTTATCTGCCCTTTCTTTTGAGGAAGACCTTGTCACGCTAGAAGTAGTGCCTTGGCCACAGGAAAGAGATTCACAGCTACTATTACCACAAACTTTCCAAAATTAAAAGCTGACTTAGGATCTCATGGCTTTTTGTACCCAAATTTTCAGTGCTTCAAATTATCAAGTAGTCTAATGCACTTTTTTGACTCATGCCTTGTAATTTTGGGTCTCTTGGCTAACAGCTCCCAGCAGTATACACCACCATTTTCTTTAGAGTGCTGATAAACTCTCCTTATTCCACCATTCACTTCCTCAACCTAACATGCAATATCTCACCCACATCTCAGCATATCTCAGCCTTTCCATCTTCACTCATTTTTCAGCAGGGAAGAAGTGGCCTCAGTTGTGTTACACAGGGCAGACAGGAGAAGGGTGTCACTGAGTGACTGGGTGACACTGCCTTGCCTGGTTATTAAGGGCCATGACATTTCCACATGAGGAGAGAGCAGAAGATTAGAAACCTAAGCCATCAGCACTCAGAAAGAAATGGAACCATTCATGTTAGCCTGCTGTGTTTTGGTGGAAAACACCCATATGTGAAAAACACTATCAGAGCTAGGAGAAATGAAGGCCACTGACTGGCACTGAAAGCAACAAAAATGGAGCTTATGGACAGCAGCCAAGCCTGGAACTATTAAAAAGTAGGAATACACATGAAGTAAACTTGATATGAGAGCAATATTTTCTCCAAGATCTCCTCCAACTTCTGAATTTAAAAATGGTTAATCTTGCTTGGCAATATCAAAAGCAAATGCTTGAGCACTTCTCTGATAATTAAATACGTGGCATGATGCTGTTAGATAAGAAGAGATAATACAGTATTCTGGCAGGGCTTTTAATTTGCACTTCAGTGCAGCCATAGCAAGTGAAGAGCAGTATCAAATGCTAACAAACGTGTCATGAAGCCATCCCCTGGTCATCATCCCCCTTTCATTCCCTATCTATCAGAACCTTTCAGGTCACTGAGACAGAACAAGTATTTGGCCACAGAAGTAAGTTCATTTCTGAGATGAGACATCAGACCACACCTCTGGCATCTTAATCCAGTGGACCATCTTTCTTCCTTTGCTACTATTAATTATATTTCACTCACCACCACTGGAACTGCCATATCCTCAAACTCCTGCCTGCTCTCAAGAAAATCAGTAAATGAAGATGCACATGAAGCATTAGAAGTTGTTATATCAACTAGTTTACTAAATAATATTACCATGAAAATAGAACCTTCATGATTTAAATACATACCTGATTATTGATGGTGTAGTTAAGAACTTTATACCATTCATTAATAAAGCTGTCATTGTCTGATTGAATTAACAGCTCAGTTCCTTGGCGGGTTTTTAGCTTTGAAGAAATAAAACCAGATATCATCAGAACTGATAAACACACTACAGTTCTAAATCAAATTAAACTTCTCGCTGCCAGAACTGTTAGCTAATACACAGCCACTCAAGAACATTTACCAGTGAAAACAGCCAATAACAGTCTGCCTAAAATTGAAAAGCATATCCCATGCAGACATATTAAAAATGGACATTTCTTGCAAGTAGTAAGATAACATCTACATTTAAGCAGGGAGAAGTGGATAAAACTCAGTTTTATGAGTTTTTGATTTTAAGTTTAGAGAAAATTTCTTACATCAGTAATTGAAGCACATATAATTCTGCATTTAAATAAAATAATTTACCTCAATAACATTCTTTTTGCTGGATTTGTCCTTTGAGGCCCAGTCAATCAGTGCCCCTTTGAGATCCACTGTAAATTCGGGCTTAGACTGATTGACACCAAACTTCTGGAAAAAAACAGGAACAACGATGATAAAATTAAACCCAAAGAAATTCCTTACAGTCTTGCAATCTTTTAAATATAACATGTATTATTTACAGTCTATACAACTTAAACCAGACACAGTACTTCACCACAAATAAACAGGCATGACACCAGGAAAACAAAAAACCTTCCACAGAACAATCTTTAAGCATGTCTATTACCAGCTGCTCAACTTAAAGCCCTCAAAATTCCATAAATTTAAATGCCAATCAGATTCCAGCAGAGCTTTTTTCCTATCACAAATGGCAGAAGTCCATACAACATTTGATTGTATCTTGATTTTAGTCAAGACAGTCCCAAGCTTTAAACAAAACCAGATAATAAGTCACTGAACAAAAAAAGACCAATTCTGCCACTTAATCAGTGGTTGTACATAAAACCAAAAATCAAACCAGAAACAGTAGGTTTCCTAGACAGTAATCACATCCCTCCACACTGAAAGAGCAACCTCAGTTTGTACATTTAGCTATGTATTTTTATCTATTTGTAATTTTTATAAACATTCACTCCCCAATGCTTTTATACTTTTCTGTAGTGCTTCTACTGCAAAACTGGAACATGTCCTACCAAGTAAACAGAACTCACTGTCTGTCTACTAAACAAACAGCAAATAAACAAAATGATGAGGAAAAAAGACCCCTAAACATTTAACCCACAAGTAACCCTTCAAACAATTTGGAGGAAAACATCATGGTGTTATTTTTACCTCCTACTTTCACATTTATACTAGTTACCAGAATTTTTTAAAATAAAGTACTTCTACTATCATTTCAACATACACCACATAGCTCTGAAATATAATTCCTCAAGGAAACCAATTCAGTGGCCCACACAAACAAAAAGCTCTAATTGTGAGTGACATGAGTAAAATATGGACCAGGGAAAGCTCTAAGTCACTCAGATATAGCACAGAAATTTCATGCTATAGTTCCAGGGAAAGCTCGCAGCATCTGCTCCCTCAGAAAGGCTCTTTTCTTATTTCTTTATGAAGTCTTTCATCTGCAAATGCTGTTTCTGTGACAGCTCTTAGGGACCTAAGCCCCAGGACAAGCTCTTTGCTGCAAACCCAAGTTTCCAGCCTATACAAGAACAGCCATATCCAAGGGGAGAAAAAATGGTACAGAAAACAGGACTAATCTGCTGCTTCTGATTAAACTCCCAGCATGGATGTTAATTAATGCTAATTGTGTTTCAGAAAGGCTGTTTACCACTGGAAAATCTCCATGCCTAGAGTCCTAAGGGCAATGAAGTATTGAATGGAAAGTAGCATCTTAACTTCTTTATTTTACCCATGAAATATCAGAATAGGGCTGTATTTCTAATTTACCCTATGCCAATTAGCACTTGGGAAAAAAATCCCCATCACCTTCCGCTTTCTAATTTAATTCTCAGATACCCCATCCAAGAACATTTCTTATTAATTACAGTAGAGCTTTTGAGGGAGGCCCAGCTCAGCAGCAGAGTCCACAGGAACAATCTCTGGGCCATTTTGGCTCTTGCAGCAGCTGCCTGTTCAAGAGAAAGTCATGTAACTGCTGCACACACATCCAAAGTGTCCCAGACACGCACTTCCTGGCAGTCTAGATCAATCTTGCTGCGTGTTGGAAAAAAAATTAAATCAATTTATAGAGTTTGGCACTGGAGAAAACAGGAAACTAGTGCCAAAGTCCTCTACAGGACTGGGGGCAGAGGGGTGATTAGTTAAAACCATGGCGCAGATGATGCTGAGAATCACAGGAGAGGACTTGCTACAGGTAACATCAACACACAAGAAAAAAATGTGAACTGTCAGTGCTGTTCTGACCAAAAGAAAAGCCCTCCAATACACTAGCTTGCTGAATCCACACCTGACAAATTACAGCACTACCTCCTACACCTTTACACTCTACCCATCTTTTTGACCTGACTCTCTTCAGCATTTCAGAGAAGCACAGAAGAAAGCAAAGATTAAAGCTAAATAAGGCAAAAAAAGTCTTTCACCACTCATTCACTCAAATGGTGGCCAAACTGCTGCATGAGATCCAAGGATGGGGAAACCCAGGCAAACAATTCAGCTACCCTGCAAAGCTCTTCTTATACACCAAAACATTACATACTCATCATAACCATTTTATTCAAGGACATTTTAAGTTTACCATGCAGGCTCTCCTTTGAGCTTTCCTGTCAAGGTTCTTTTCTGCTCCTGGGTCTATGAAAATGAGATGCCAGCAGCCATTTCCCTCCTTCAAGCTTTCAGGAGCAAGTGCTGCACAGGGCTGGTCAGATGCCCTGCACACAAAGGTCAGCTGAAGGCAATCGAACCCTCCCGAAGCCGGCAGGTTCTGCTGACAGAGGTAAAAAGGAAGCCTTTCCTTTCGCATCTGCTGCCACACAGACATAAAGTCTGCTTCCTCAAAACAGGGTGTGCTACCTAGTCAGCACCAGTCAGGAGAAATGCAGCTCTTACTGAGCACTTTACTCTTCCTGGATTTCTCTTTTGAGCTGTCTGGGAATTTCGGAAAGGGCAGCAATGTAAGACAGAAAGAGGGAGTGGCCTACACGTGTTGCTGCCAGGTGTCCTAGACATGAAGCTGTCCTACAGTCACTTCTGACAGCTTTTTTTAGACAAAAAGCATAGTCATGGGATGTGCTTATGCTGGTTGTATGGGAGAGGTAACTTTTTGGAAAGAATAGGGTGTTTTCTTTGCTTTAGTAGATGCTGTGCAGCTTAAGGACAGCCTTGAAGATGCGTACTGACATCAATAAATAGAAGGTCTTTTCAATCTTTTCAGTATTTTCTCCAAGTCCTGGAAGCCTGCACAGGGACAAATCACAGAGTCTGTACTATGACACATTCCAGCAGTCCTTGGAAACAGAACTGGAAGTTATTTATGGGAAGACTTTGGTTGTATAAATGACACCTGGCATTCTTGGAATTCTGTTTCTAATTAGAGTTGGGTAGGATGTTTTAATTCCAAGTCCTCCTCATCCATGGAAAGAAAGCAAGCTGTGGAAAGAGATGCACCTTTTCGGCTGGCAGGGGAGCTTCAAAACTTACAGCTTAAACAAAAAAAAAAAAAAAAAAGAGGAGGAAAAAAAAGAAAAATATATTCTTTATCGTCACAGCAAAATGATGGATTTTTTTTAAACCAGACTGACAGGAGCATCTGCATGCCAAAAAGTTTTCACAATGAGCATCTGAGCTCCTGTATAATCAGCAGTGCAATACTGATGAACTGTAGTAATGTACACATTACATCCTTGGCTAAAATCACAGTGGTATAACATAAAGAGTTTGCTCGGATGTATCTTGAAGAGCATCTATTTCCTTGATGTTTGGGAAGTTTACAGGCTTGGTTTGCCACCACTGTACTTGTCAGCGAGGACATGTGCTTATTACAGAAAGCTGACAGATGAATCCTTCTAAGCAGTTACCATTTGCTGTGCTTTATGCTTTATTTTCTGTCACTAGAATTTGACAATAGCTAATACATCTCATTCACACCAAAAACTGAGTGAAAAACCTTTAAAAAAAATCCAGATCTCCTTATAAAAAGTAGCCTTTTACAAGGTTACCAAACTGTTCACAAATGATCTGTTCCAGGCTTCCACATACAGAGCAATTAATTTGACAAACAAGAAAAAGACAGCTGCATCATTTTTAACACAAGGTAATTTATGCATTTTTGATAGGCAGCTCTTCTGTGCTTGGCATTTTCAAAACATAACTACAGATGCTTAAATTACATACAAAGAATCCTACAAATTTACATCAGCTTTCTGTATGTGGAATATAGCTAGAACATCCTTGTGCTCTTTTCCTTTCACCTCTTCATGCATAACATTTACATTTGTGGGTATTCCAATTACAGCTAGAATTATCAAACAACATGTACACCATTGTATCAAAGGTATCATAGGCATCATACAAAGATTCTAAATTAGTTGTGTTAGAAAGAATCAGACAAAGTATCTGTTAAAAAACTCAGCATATCATGCTGCTTATTAGTCAAGGCACTAGAGGTTCAAATAGTAGGCAAATTTGGGATTATAATTCTGGCACCAATGAAAAAGATAGACTTTCTACTTTATTCCAGTGGAACAATTACAGGATTATTGCAATAAACTTGTGTTAATTTGCACCTTGGATGACTTTCAAAAACAACAAACAAGATATATGAGGTGTTATATGAAGTGTCAAAACTAAATCTTGGAAAAATTCAAGTTTACTTGCAGGATTAGTGGCAAATAGCCTTACAGTGACAAGAGGCATGCAACAAGAACACATACAGTGATAGCTGAAACTTGGGCAGAGTTTACATAGGTGACAGCAGGTCGACGACTGAGAGCATTTTTCCAAGAAGAAAGCAGCGAGAGCAAGAGCTCAGGAATTGAGCTCCCTTGGCAAAATGACTTGATGAGAAAAAGGAAGAAAAGTGATGAAGTCACAAAACAATGCACAAAAAAAGAAGATATGGTTATATCAATCACTAGACAAATGCAAAATATTCTTCTCACAAGATGAAGAAGAAATGTAATTCTTAACATATGTCAAGTGTTAGACTTGACTTCAATTTATTAAAATATGGACACAGAACAAAGTTTGAGAGGTGAAGTGGAATTCTGAATACCTAAAAACCAAAAAAAATCCTGCAGAGACCAAGAAGGGTGTGTGCTGAATACTTAACTACATATCTAGAAAGTCAGCTGTGATTATGAAGGTGTAAAATATTAAGTCCTTGAAAGAGATTCTCGCTTAATATTGCCAGCTTCATTTTATTCTGTTTGTACTGTTATTTATGTTGCTGACCCTACTCTAGTGCTTGACAGTACACACAACTGATTGTGTCTCACAGAAGTATTGTGACTATGGGACTTCTGTTCCACTTAAATCATCAAAAGAATTTACACATTTTTATTTTAAAATTCATTTATTAGATTTCTATTTATTTTTAAATTATTCTATCTGGATGGCATAACGCAACTTACACTAGTGCCCATAAATCATGCAACTCTGCTTATTGCTTATCTTTTATGGATAATTAATTTGGGCACACATCATTTGTAACATTATCATATATTCATGAACAGTTTAGCATTGTGTGTTTTAATGATATCAATATACAGCTGAAAAAGACAGTTCTTTTGATTTACAGCCACACTTGAATTAAGAGTGAGTATTAGTAGCTGTAATTGAGGTTTTGGAACTTGAATAGTTGCCCAGGTAAAAGTTTTACTTTCCAAACATGCATATTAATATCTGTAAAACTAAAATACTTCTTGGATTCTTGGCTGTAGAAGCCAACCATAGAAGTCACCAAAATCCACTTCCTGCCATACAGTGGAATTTGCCTTCTCTGATGCCTTTCGTCTTTATTGTTTTTCCTTCCTTTCTTTTCCCTCTGCTTGACCATTGTCCCCAGCTTTACCCTTTTCATTCTCTTCTACTCCCAACTTTATTTATCCATCCTCACCTATTTTTTTCCAATCAACCCTTTCACAGAAGGGGGAAAAATTATATTTCCAGGTCTGAAAAAAACTCAATACTATTGAAGAGAATTGTCAATTTCAACTCACTACCCATAATGAAGCGCAGCAGGAGAAAGTGAGCAAAGGAGAAAGATCAGTAAAGCACAGCAAGATAGCACAGATCTGTAAGAGGCAATTTTGCTGGAATTTGCATGATAATACACAGAAATAACAAACACTGACTCTGGCCTGTCTTTAGTTATTACAGGCGATCCACAGTTTAATGTCAGACCTCCAAAAGAGGCTAAGTAAGCCACAGATAAAGAGCTATTTTGATACCTATTAATGTAGGAATACAGCCAGATAAATATAGCAAATTTAATTATAGTTGTATTACACTAGAGGTGACAAAAAAAATTGAATAATCATCATCTTCAGTGTGCTGTTTCTCTTTTGGTCTTCATCAGACAACAAAATAAGTACAACTACTTGTCATTCACTATGAAGATCTAAAACAAAATATGGAATCCAGCAAGGCAAAGACTAAATCATAAGACAACAACAGTGCACTGCTCAAATAGGCCAACACAAGAAGCCAAGTGTCAGATTATTTTCTTTATTACATGTATCACATTCAAAATTACCTGGAGTTTATGAAAAAATATCCAAAAATGGTAAAACAAAGAAACTGTTTAGACAAACACATTAGTAAGGAACACGAAAGTATTTGGCCTGGAGAAAAAACTTCAAGCCTATGGGGCATCTGAATGTGATCAGTTTCTTGCTTGTCAAACATACATACATACAACTGGTTTTCTTCTTATGCTACACCATAACTGTTACATTAAACTATTTTCTTGCCAACTTACACACAGTTACTTTTTTCTAAATTAGGCATACATATATAGTTATTTGGGCCCTGCAAATAAGAGGGCTTTAGTTTATTGTGCTTTACATGACTAACACTTCAATGAGGGTGGGGGTTGTTCCTGTGCTTACCCAGCCAGTTCCACTTCCTTGGGTTTTAGTGAACAGCAGTGATGACCCTTGTAACACTGCCCATGATGACATCCAATTCTTTCTGTAAATAATTGTAAACAAACATAAAATAAATTGACTCTGAAAACAGACATTTAAACCGTCGATCATTGTTGCTCAGCTGACCTGTATGTTAATATACCTAAGCACATATACAGTCATTAGTGGCATCAGTAAGTCTTAATTGCTATCATATTTGTAGAAGGGAACATATGTTAACAACCCCAGCCTGACCATCAAAGTCTAAATTAAACAAAGCTAATTAGTAGTAGAAGCAGTTCACCAAGAGAAACACCATGCAATTATAATTTCAAAGGGGCTAATCTGGAACGCTCAGCCCACTGTATACTTAATAGATCATGCCAAAGTACTGCATAATTCTGAAATTCATTGACCTGAGATGCAAGTGTCCCATGTTTATGTAATAAGCTCATTTACATTGGCAATAAAGTATTTGCTACACATCTAAAAAATTAAGAGAAAGGATGAGTTGTTTCAGTTGTCTGACTATTTGATTTAATGTCAGTGGACCCGTCCTCCTGAGGTTATAAAAAAAATAAAATCTTGACAAGCCCTGAATTCCCATTGCCCAACATGAATCATTACTTAACAGCTCTCAAAGTGACAGGACAGCCATGTTGCATCTTTCTGTTCAGCAGTGCAACAATCCAGATCAATGATTCCAACGGATGCAACGTAAATGATGACAGCCCATTGTACCAGCAGCAGCTTACACAAGCCACTGTCCACCCAGTCCTACCAAACTCTTAAAAGCAGCTCTGAGGAACCAAAGTGGAGGTCAGATGTGCTGCCCAGCTGCACTGAACTAGGTCAGGGTGGCTCTACAGTAACAGCTGGGTGTTGGCTATTTAATCCTCAGGACAAGCATGCTTCATGCATCACAAGTCTGGGAGACACTGAACTAGATATAACACACTATTAGATCTAAAAGATTAAATTAACTGAAAAACAAACAAAAAAAGGGAATAAAAGAAAAAAGGAAAAAAAGCAAGAAGCAAACCTAAATGAACTCTGAGGATGTGCCACACCTCTGCAGTATTTGCCATTGATTCTTTGCAAAACACCAGAAATGAAGTTAGACAGCACCACCTGATTACACATTATGATTTATAGTGCAAATTGCTGCCTGGGACGCAGAGAAAAGTTAGAAATGAGGTCACTCATCACCTACAGGAGACTGATGTTAGGCAACACACTGCTCCAAACCCTTCACAAGCACAGTGCAGGAAAAAATTAGGGAGCACATGGATGTACACTCACTCCTTGGAGGTTAAAGGACAACAAGGGACAGTCTGAAAGCTCCTCTTACACTGATTTTATCCAAGAAACAAGACATGCTATAACCTATACAGATTTGCTCTTCAATCAGTCAATCAATCCCATTTTAAAAAGCTGTCTCTCATCAATACACCTTCATGAAATCGCTGCCCTGTGTGAATCCCTGATACATGAGCCTCTGGCTCTCTGCAGCCCGTTATCTTTAGCTCACTGGGACAAACACGTTAAGCTAAGGTTAAGCTGTGTCATACAGGAAAACCTCTAAGGCAAATTCAGACAAAAAGTAAGAAGCCACAAACCCCTGTCCTAATAAAAAAGACCTTTTATAAACCCTAAGCACATGCACTTTTCAAGTCCAAGACTTACCGAACTTTCTTCCCATGTTCTGTAATTTTTGTCACATTTAATAACCCATACTTTTCTTGACCCTGTAAGATAAGAGTAAGACATAAGAAATATAAAAGAAAATCTGCTTCTATTAATATCATGTCACAGAATTCAATCCCCCAAATAATCCATTTCTGGCAAAGAGCCATCTTTGCTCACGTTATAACTTCAAGAAACTGTCTTTAAGCATATTTAAATATTCAGAGATCAGCAAAATCAAAATTCCTCAGGGAAAGTACTTATTACCATTCAGAGAGTAAAAAGCTTTCCTTCATCAAGACCAAGGTTCTTTGGACAAGCGAAACTAAATAATTTGTGACAGTAGACAGTGAAAATTATGAACATAAATTTAAAATTATTTGTATAATAGCATGGTAGTCCTTTAGTAAAAAAGGAGGTGACTGACAAAAAACCAGCCTAAATTCCCATACAAATTCTTCCAAGTAATTTTAACATAATTTCATATTTTCAATAAAACATGGTTGAAGTGCATAAAAATATTAACATATTCATGTTAAAAACAGAAGAGTGAAACATTTCTTTGATGTCCTCTTTTTTCCCTCTCCCCACGGAAAAATAGTAGAATTCTAAACTACTTAGTTAGGTCTTGTTAATGAAAACCATCTATATTAGCATGCCTACAAAAAAATTTGAAGACCAGTCAGTGATTGGTGGGAACAATGCTGAACAAGAAGGCTGTTTGCAAGATTCAAATACTTGGAGTGAATATTTCTAGTTTCTGTATAAAAATAATGAAATAAAGGAATGTTCGACAAAGCATTCTAGGATAAAAAGATTCACTTAAACCATCATCTTAAGATGAGGTATCAAATTCTACCATTTTCTCCTGTCACCCCAGCCTTGTCCTACCAGTCAGTGGTGCTAAAAGAACATAAACTATTTTTTTTATCAATTCCTTTCCAGCAACAGCTTCTAATAGTTCCTAATTTATTAAATAAGCTATTAGTTGAAACAATCAACTAGGGAATGAATCCAAATTAGTTTTATCATTAAAAAATGACCTCAATTCCAGATCCAATGAAAACAGAATATAAACCCTCTTCAGAATTTTCCTCTAAATCTCAAATTTAAATGGACCATAACTGCACAATACAATTTTGAAGAAATTTTTTTTGCTGGAATACCATGGACAACATTCTTATCAGAGACACAGATCTGTTCTTCACGGACCTTAAAGATTTTACCTACATGTTTCAAGCCCAGCACATAAAATACAGAAAAGACACATTATCAAGGACAAAGGTGTTTATCTGGTGGATAAGACATTACTTCAGTCCAATGGTAACTGTCTCATATCTTCGCTGGGCTGGAATGCTTTCTCAAGTCAGTGACAGATGCATTATTTTCCAAAACTGGTATTTTCAATACAAGAAATGAGTCCCTTCCCCCATCCACTCTCCAAAAAGCCAAACAAATGAATTATCCCATTCTTTAGACTACTTTATTTGTGATGCACGCAGACCATGGACCAACAGTCCTATGCATTGCACCCTTCTAACCAACCTTTGGCTTTAACAGTCAGAACAAGCCTGTCACCAACTTTCACAGTGACTGAGCAACCTGTGCTCACTTCCCGAAACAAATCTTTGTTTTAATCAATTACTCACAGTGGAACCAGAGGGGATGCTCCAGAGAATTATTCAGAGAAAGTATCATACTGCCCTACTTAGCAGCAACACTAGGGGGTACTAACGGGAAAATTAATGGAATCAGGAAAAAGAAAAGGAAAGCAGGTGAAGGATCAAAATTGCCAAAAATTTACCAGCTTTCTTTGGAATATTTAAATCCCAGGGGACAGCTAAAGAAAATACAGATATTTTTTCTATTATCTAAATCAGGAGTGAGCTCTTCTGCAAAATATGATTTCAAAAATTTGAGATCTGAGCCATATTTAAAGAAATCAGATCACATGCAGCAGTAATTTCTTTAGTGTAAGGCTATCAGCTATGCTTGCTTAATAAAAAATGCTTATTTTATTGTGAAAAACTGTCTGAAGTGTTATAAGAATGGATTATCATGACTAAGCCAGAGAACTATTTCCCTGCACACAGAGAAAGAAAGGAACAGGACAAGTTGTGCCTTTAATGCCCTGAGGTACCTACCAAGGGGCTGGTAAAATTGACCAAGTTACTTATTTCACTGCTACTGAAGTACAGTTCCAAAATTAAAAAAAAAATATTTTTTTTAATCCATTTCCCACTGTTAAAAAAGGAATGATCACATTTAAAATATAAACTGAAATTAAAAAAAGCTGTTTAGCAGGCTTAGGTTTTTCTCCCAGTAGTTGTTCCACTAAATCAAAAGGACATAGTTTATTTATGCTAGGTCCCCTATGTCTCTTTAAGAAGACTGAAACACAAGCCAAAATTAGAAATACCAAATGCTACAAACTATTACTGACTACTAACAGTGAGGGATTCTGTGAAGAAGGGGAATTTGTTTCTGTTTTTACATTTCAAAATGCTTCATGAGAAGACGTGACTGTTGGAGGAAGCAAACTGAGTTCTACATAATTTGGCACAATTTAGCCACAGTGAATTTTTAACTTAATCTACTATCACTAAGTTGCATTTAAGCCAAAGACATTCAGAATTTTTTCCTGAAAGCAGAGTTGGATGTAATACATTCCTTTTAAAATGCAAAGCCTTCAAACAGTTTTATCCCATTATTTTTCCCGACAAGAAGGCTTACCCTCAATTCTCTAATCATGAATAGCCCAGTTTCTACAACATCTACTTATCTATTTAAACACTTTGCATACTGACTGTGGCTTGATGCTTTGGTGAAGAAGGAGATGACTCGTTTTCAGGAAAACTGGCCTTAGAAGCAGTTGATGATTCCTATAAAATTCAAATAGTCAATGTCAACAGATAATATTACTGTCGTTCATACAATTATTTCATTTTTTTAACCTGAAGATGCTTTCTCTCTCTCTTTCTTTCTACACACTCATACATTAGAAAAGTACTTCTTTTAAGCATTCATAATATTCTCAGACAGCTATATTCTAAACTTGCTTACTAAACAGTGTTCTTACAAGATTTACAGACAACACTCAAACTGGGTTAATTAGTACGTAAGCATTTGAAAAAAACATGTTAACACATGCTGCATCAGCTTCAAGCAAAGCCTTCATCCTTATTAAGGGGCAGATTTTTTGTATGACATTGTTATCAAATTATGAAGTATATTTAAAATAATAGCTTATTACAAGGTACCATATAATAAATACCAAGATTTTAAACAATACGTTTCTGTGTGGTAAGTAAACACAAGATTAGCATTTAAGAAGTAATATAGGTAGAAAAACATATACCAACTCTATTAATTTTTGTGAGGCATGATCATTAATTTCCTTATCATGAAACACTGAAAATCTCCAGAGATTTGGGGTTTTGTTTTGAACTGTTAACTACAGACCAAAATAAAATATTAAATCTCTGAAAATTAGAAAAATTGCCCATCTGGAGGGGGAAAAAAAAAGGCATGTACGTTTCCTCTGAAGTAATGATTGCTTTGCACAAACACATTGCCTGAAAATCTGGTAAAGAATTCCAAATGGAAGAAAAACATCACTTGTTCTCTGTTACTGTTAACACATTTCTCCCCCTCTCTCTTTTTAAATCCCTTGATAGCTCTCCTAAACCCAGTTTGCTTTTGCAGCATTACATAGCACTCTGCACACTTGTGCTTTAAAATTCACTTGCAAACCTACCTACAGAAGTGGCCCACTAGTTCTTTTAGTAGCATAATAACAGAGAACTTCAGCACTCATAAGTAGAACAGCCTAAATGTTCCATATTTTCAGATGTATGCAAAGAAAAAAAAAATTGTTCAAATTAAGAAAATCAACTGTCCTTCCCAGGAAGTTATTTTTTCCCCATGCACATCAAATTTTTTAGCTGATGGGTATATCCAGCTATGTGCCACAGCCAATAAACTGTTAACCAGTATGTTTGGTGTCATCAAGTTCTCATGAGCCATGGCAACCCATACTTTCACTCTGACACATTTCAAGTACTCTTTTGACCGGCCGTTTTTCATACAATTGAGTTGCATTGTTTTTCCAGGAAAAAAACAAATAAGGAAAATAAAAAGAAAACAGCTTCCCTAGGAGACAGCTAAAAAGAAAGCTTGGGGTTCATGTGCCCATGCAGACAAACACCAGTTATTTTCCTTTCTACTTCATTCTGAATTTGAGATAGCCTTCATAAAGTAAAAGCAACTCTGGAACAAGAAATCCAGTATTTGTGGTAATGAACCATTCCCTTTCCACATAGTAATTTAAAGCAGAATATATTAACAGTGTGCCTGCTAGTGGTAATAAAACAGCTGCATTAATGCACTAAAAATTATTTGTCTTTCCACAAAACATTAGTTTACTGCACCACTACATGTTTTTAATTTTCTCAAGGCATTAATGCTGTGCTTCATATAAACTATTTTCTCCTTACCAATAAAAAACACATGCTCTCTACATGCTTGGAAACTGTTAAAGGAACTTTAGGCTGCTGACTTACGACTTCACAAATGCAGTTCAAATACAGTTTCTTTTGGTTATTACCCATAGCATTTGTGCACTTCCATGTTTGCTTCACTAGGTTTAAGTTCTTGATATGTGAACACTGAGCCTTGGAGAAATGTAAACAGCTCCACTTATTCAATGTTTTACAAAAGCTTCTTCATTCAGTGCAGCATTGCATAAAGTTCTTTCCAAAACAGCAGTAAATCTTACGCCGAAAAAAACATTAAGTCTTCCTTTAAAAGCGAAGCCAGAACTTCAAGCTATCTCCAACAAAATCGTTCATACCCGTGAAGCATAAACTGCACATGAGGCTAGAAGTGTCCACTCAGCTTTGATTTATCAGGGCTCCATGTATGCTTTGTCTCATGCGGTGCCCCCACACACTGAGTACAGAAGGATGCGTGAGGCAGAGGAAGAGGAGAAGGGAGGGGAAAGGAGCAGCAGCAGCATCTCAGAATCGCTCGAGCTGAATTAATGCCGAGAGGTGCAAAGTCTCCAGCCAAGCACGGCCCACTGCCTCCTCAACACCACACATGATATATCCTAAAGTGACAACTCAAAAGCTCAAGATCAAATCCAATAAATCCTGTTCTGAAGAGCTAAGTCAACTCATGAAAAGCAAGTCCATTAAAATGGAAACAATAGGTCGAGCAAGTAACGTTCTGGGCAGCAGATCCATTGTCATTACAACTACTGTGTTTTGTCCATTCAAGTTTGGTTTTGACATCTGTGATTACACACGGCCATTCATAGGCTTTTCCTTACACTTTCAAATCTGCATTCATTTAACTTTTTTCTCAGAATTTCAGGAAAAGGGAGCTTACAATGCCATTTCCTGGTATTTGATTCTGAGCAGTTGGTGCTAAGACTTCAGCACTACCAAGTATTTAATTTTCTATGACTCTTGGGACGGACTGCAGAGAAGCTACAGAAACTAGCATGTCATCTCACCCTACAGCACCCATTTCAGTTCCTCCCTGCTCAGCTCACATCAGCTCTCCTCACCCACAGGCAGAATGGCCCAGCACAAAGCAGAAATGGCAGGAAAAAGGTCAAAGCAGAGGGAGAGCAAGGGAGAGGCCCTGTCTCCTTGCTGGCCTAAACAGCATCTGTTACCGTACAGCCCAAAGAGACTAACAAGAACATGCCCTAAGAATGGGTAGAAAACAGCTTTTGTTGTTACTGACTCGCAGCATTTTTCAGACTAAACACCAGCTCAGCTCTGGAGAGGATCAAAGCCAAGTGTTTCAGCACTTTCAGTACTGTCCTCTGCCTTTCAATAACAATATTACAACCCTGTTGTAACCACGCACAGCTTTTCCCCCGAACTAACACTAGTTTAAATACTTCAAGGACAAGAAAAGAGCTACTATTCACAAAGTAACATCAGTGAAGTTATTGAACAGCCCTTGGTTTTGCTGCATGTTATACACAATGATATAAGAGACAGTAAAAAATAATGAAATTTCAGAAATTCAGGCATAGTCATTTCTGGTATATTAAATGTGTCACACGTCAGAAACAAGTGGCATTTCAGCATGCTGATAACTTACTCCTACCTTGTCGTTGGTGTCCAGCACAATTGTGCTGTGCCTCCATTTTGTTAAAACTATTGGTTCCTGTAGCCTCCTGTCCAGACTCCTACTCTTTATTATATCTCTCTGCTGCTGTGGTGAAGCATTATACTAAAGAAAGAAAAATAAAATTGTAAGTAGAATCTGATTCATGCAAACAAGACTTGGATATACCACTCATATGCCTAAACAGTGCGAACTTTCAGACTCCTGATGTCACCATCCAAGGGTGTGAAAACAGCCTTGGTTTTATTTTGCATTTCGTCTTCAGAATTGTCCTTTCTCCTGCAGTCCTCTCTGAAGCAGTAACTCAGACTGGCATGTTGGGATAATACTCTGAATTGGCAGAGAGATGTTTGGTTTCTTCTGCAACAGATACTGCTGATTTTGCAACCCAACAGGGTACTGAGAACCACCAAGGAATTACAGTAAATACAAGATTCAAACATTCACTCTTCCTATTGCACTGACAGTACTACAGCGCCTGTCTAGCTCTTGTGTAAGAAAAAGAAAACCCTATTATCCTGCAGTAAGGTATTTAATTGCCTGGTATGATTCTCTTTAACCCAAAGATTTGGGATGCCTAGGAGAGGAGACACAAGGGTGAGGACTTGCTTTTTCAGAATAAACAAATCAAATTGCTAATAAAATAATTTTTTGGCATGTAATGTACACACCATGTACAAATGTACACATTCCACAAGCGTGGAAGATAAATATTTAGCAGGAAATAATTTTAAGACTTAGCAGAGCTGTAACAACCAAGGAGAGACCATATTTATCACAACATAGGTTTTCTAGTAACTCAAGAGCATGCAAACTCGCTGAGAAAATGTGAGGGTCATGAGAAGGACACAGCTTTTAACTAGATCTCAGAATTGCAGCATACTTTACATTAATAGTGTTGCCATTTTACATAATCACAATCAATACATTATAAAAAATTCTAAAAATATTTCAAACCAAGTTTAATACTGAAAACACAAACAAAAAAAGACAACATCAATGTATGGGGGTTTTAAGCAATTTTTTAAAATCTCATTCTTTCTAGGCAGTATCAAAAGACTAAAATCTGCACATAGGAAGAAACTTCAGGCAGCATTTGTGGAGTCATGTAGAGCACTAGAATCCACTAGGTAGGAAATAACAAAGAAAAGTGAAGTGCCCCCTTTACCTTAGAAGGCTAAAGCAATAATCTTTGCAAGGACACCAAGTTCTACAGTTTTGCTACTGGTTCCTGCTGTAAGCTAAGAGCCTCAGGTGTTCAAAGACAACCTGCACACACCAACAAAGCATGGCAAGGTTTAACCTAAACAACATAAATGCCAAATCTAACCAAAATTGCATAATACAGTTATATTTATTGCCCAAATAAAGAACTGGCATTGCTACTGCCATTGGCACTTACGATGCTTGAGTTAGCTTTGTATTTTACTATGAACAGAGTTAATGCTCCAATAAGCCAACAGATGCTTAAAAGCTCAGTAACTTTAGCATTCTGTTACATTATTTTAACATGCACAAGACTAGTAAAACACTCTCAAGCGAATGGATCTTGCAGTGCAAGAATAAAATTCGGTAGTTCATGTACAGACAGAAACATATCAGCTGTCACTGCAGAAAGTCACTTCCGAGCCTGCACTGCTTTTGTACTGGCTTCAGCACATTCCCACTCACATGACAACTGCTTCCTTATAGTGGTGAGGTTTAAGCACCTCTCAGCTTGTCTCCTTGTTAAATCAAAAGCTGAGCCATGATACATGCTGAAAGGACCCTAGTACTGGCTTGCTTTCTTGTTATGGAAATATCCACTCTGCCCGTGCTCTTCCAACCCAAACCACGGCAGAAAGCTGAGCAACACGCAGCAAAATTGCCTGCCAGTATTACAACTAAAGTCTAAACAGTTTTCAGTGAAACTATGTCTAAATCACAAAGGCTGCAACAAACAGCATTCCTTGTAGCAGCTCTAACCCATTTAAGTGGGCGATTCAAACAGTTCTTGCTATTAAACAGAACTGTTTATTTCAGAAATAGATCTACACATCACTGACACTGGTATATATTATTTATGGAAATCTTCCATGCACTTTACATTTGAGTAACTCAAGGAATTGAATAAACATATATGTATTTTATAGTAATTTATCTTGAATTTAAGTACATTTTAAAAGTTAGGATATGGGCACAGGTGATCTGTATTTAAACTGTGCCTTTGATACTATCACAAGCCATCAGGAGTTAACTTCTCTAACAGACAGCCCCACCTTGAAGGAGAAAGGAACTATAACATGAAACTCCAGTTTTAGTAAACATTTAACAAGAAAACAAAGCAACAGTATATGGAGCTCATCAACAAAGTACTGCTAACAACTCAGGAACACTGAGCTCCATGCATCTTAGCAGCTTAAATAATTTGCCTTGGTGATACAAACAGTGTTAGTAAACTGACAAGTCTTTAAAGGGAACATTTGACATTTTTGCCCCATTTTCTCACAATAGAAACTTCAAGTAAATCTTTTTTTCTCAGATGTTTATGAGGTTTTTTGTTTGTTTGTTTTATTCATTATAAACAGTAAAACACACTAGGGAGAACGGTGGTGCGGAAATTAAAAGTTTTGTGTTTCTGGGCTCAAGACAAGCCTCCACTTTTAAAATAAATGAATTGGTCTGTGATCTCCAAAGAGAATCAGAGGGAGACAGAGACACTACTCCAGACTGCACATTGTCCAGTAGAACTCATCATCCTCTAGGCCAGGTAGAGTCCACTGGCTAGGGAGAAGTGGCCAGAGCTGGAAGCCTTGCCTGGTTGGATGACACCACCCTGGAACTCTCTGCTCTGCCCCTACTCAATCTTAGGGCAAAAAGCCTTGCAGAACAGCTTCAGGTCCAGTTCTCTTTCTGACACTCTACAGGACTCCTGCCTGCGGAGGAGCTGCTGTCCCTCCTCCTGCATTTGCAGTATTTACCATTGTTTACCAGAAACTAGGTTGGGCTTGGCTTGCCTTCCCTCACACACAATCTTGTTTTTACATAACCATAAGCAGGCTTTCTACGCCTAAGATTTGGTGTAATCTTGACAGATCAGGCAAGGGCTGTCCACTGCAATAAAACTGACCCATTCAAGACAACACATTGCCTGGTGAGACAACCCCTGCTACACCATGTGCCTTGACAGCATCTTCTTAGAGTGCAATGTTATTTTCCTAACTCTAAAGCATTTTAAAATGTAGCACGCAACTCCAAATTTACACACTACTGCTCCCTGAAAATCCTCCACAAACTCAAATTTGTCCCAGTACATCGACCCCTCTAGCACATCACCTGAGCTTGTTCCCCATTTCATTGAGAGCATCTCCGATCACACAGGGGGCACATGAGCAAATTGTTCATTCTCTGACTGTACATACCAAGCAAAACAGGGATTTTTTGGTAACAGCTCTTGCTGTAGGTTAATGACTCCAGTGGTGTAAAATTAGGTCACACAGTATTCTTTTCATTGCTGAATTTGTTCAATACCTTCTCCCGCTACTTAAAGGCTTTCTTTACCTCAGTATAAAATTTTCTAACCTTCTCAACTGGCTGAGTGACTTCAATTTAATTTTAAGCTGATACATGGCATGGCTCAAGGCTCTGTCCTAGCCTAATTGTGGCTGAAACAAATGCAACACCTCCAAGTTATTTGTAGCAGTTGTCCCCATTCTTACAGAGATGACACAGATCTGTCAGCTTTAAGAAACAGAAAAAAGATTCTTCTTGGTTTGTGTTAGCAACATCTTCAGCCAGATGAAGGATCTGGGTGGGCTAAGGGAGAAAAGACCGGGAAGCAGCCAACATTGAAAGTTGGTAAAGACCTGAAGTGAAGCATTTTACTCTACCTAACTGCAATCAAAGATCAAAACAGCAGCATTTAAAAACATTGTGCTATCCTAGTACCCTTTAGCACCTCATATATGTCATTTGCAGTTGTCCCAACAGACTGTCTGAAATAGAATAATCTTCTTTAAAAAAAATTAAAGCTGCCTCAGAACAAAACGACTTTCTAGTGTTCCTACTGTCCTTGGCTTTGAATAAACCTTTTTGAGGTTGTGATAGATGTAACACCTGTGTTACAGCTTTTGGTTTTCTTATCAACTAAATCAGTAACACATTTTTCTTAAACCTCCATAAACAAATAAATAAGGATTATTTTTGTCCTTTTAAGGGACTTCATTCCGTTCCTTTCCCTAGGGAACGAAGATTCCTCTGCCACAGAATGTCAGGGTGGCAGCAGTTAGAGGCATCAGCCTCACTGAAGGAACAGAACCCAGGCAGAATGAGACCATCAGGACAAGCAGCTCTAGCTCAAATGTACCCGTTACTGAAAGACACCTCTGAATAGCCTACTTTGTTCACTTTGCTGTCTCGGACGTCCACTGCTTCCCCTTTTAACCCTCAGGGTCACCAAGACCGCTCATCTTTGACGAGCAGCCCCAAGTCCTTGCTGATTGCAACAGGTCCTGCTGTATGCCCAAGCAAAAGCTAGAGGGAGGTGGGAGCCACTAAACACCGGGACAAATGAGGAAGATCAGACCAGGCTTTGTGAGTAGAAATACACATATTAAAGAGAAAGTGAAAAAAAAAAAATCTGACTGCCTACTTATACTTAACTCAGGTTTGTTGTATCACTTTTGTTGGTAAAAACCACCTGGATCCTTGCACCAACTGAGGCTGTCTCAACTTTCGCCAGCCAATCCCAAATTTTAGGACAAGAACGTGAAGCTGGTTCACTATTGCTGATGAAACTGCCTTGTCGTGGTTTGACTTGAACTGACAGGCAGTTCTTCAGACTAATCACGCTTCTCTCAATTCTACATATAAAAACCCTGTGGAAGGCGGGATTTTAGAGAAGTTTTTCTCCCCCGTTCCGGCTGAGTGCAGGACGGGAGAGGGAGAGGGGGAGGGGTGGGCCCCGTAGCCCGGCCCGCGGGGCTGGGGACGGGCGCCCCTGCCTCTTGCCTTTCTGCCTCTTGCCCCTTCTCTTAACGCTGCAGCACAGACTCTAAACTGTAAAGAAAAAAAAGCGATTCCTTTGAGCCGCGAGTGGCGATAGCTAGCCACAGGGCTGAAGTCATCTGACGCAGTATCCTGAGGAAGGGGGAGCCGGTGGAGCCTTCAGTGCAGCCAGCAGACTTCGCGACGAACAGAAGAAGACACCCTTTTCCTACATAGTGCACCCGGCAGCGCAGAAAGAGCAAGGGGAGGCTCTCTCTCCACCTTAGAGCCTGGTAACACCCTACAACATGGCAACTTTCAGAGCCAGAGAGAAAGAAAAACGGGCTCACGTGAGGCGAAGCTACAAGGGCGGCGCTGCGTGGTCCCGCGCGGAGCTTAAAAATCTCCTTTCATCGCCGTGGTATGAACTGTAATATTGCAAACTGTTTGTCTCTTTAATCCATGTTAAAGTACGTGGGGGGATGGGCATTTTTTTTTCTCGAGTAGCTTGTAAAAAGTTAAAGAATACCAATGCTAAGCTATGTGTATAAAGCAAAAAAAAAAAAACTTATACAGCCTGGTGGCAGAGAAAAAAACCTTATGTTCAAGCCAAAAAGAAAAAATGATTCATTCTTAAACGAGTAGTAACCCCATGTGAGGGCCTGTGTCTTGCAGTTGAAAGAGCTGGGAGAGGGCTCATGGAAAAGAGATGTGTTACACCCTAGCAGAGATTGTTAATTCTAAGCAAACCTGCAAAATAGTGACAGTGTGCAAAACCAGGCAAGGCAAAAGAGAAACCCCTTTTTTCCCTTCCTAGAATTGTAATACTGATTAGGAGAGGGAAAGGTGGGGGAGAAAAAGAGTTCTGAAAGTTTGTTCTGTTGTAGCCTTTCCATCTGTAGCGGGTTTGGTTTGCAACTGGGCGGAAACACCAATTTAGTGTAGTGGGTTTTTAAGCTAAATTATATACATTACTCTTTTGATGTTTTTTTTTTCTGTGAGATAAGCATTAGAAGAAACAAGCAAAGCAGGCACACTACTTGACAGAATATAAGAGATTTATTAACAGACTTAGATGGAAAGGCTACAACAGAACAAACTTTTAGAACTCTTTTTTTCTTTCACCTTTCCCTCTCCTAATTAGTATTACAATTCTAGGAAGGGAAAAAGGGGTTTCTCTTTTGCCTTGCCTGGTTTTGCACACTGTCACTATTTTGCACGTTTGAATTAACAATTTTTGCTAGGGTGTAACACATTTCTTTTTTATGAGCCTTTTCTCAGCTTTTTTAACTGCAAGACACAGGCCCTCACATGGGGTTACTACTTGTTTAAGAATGAATTATTTTTTTTTTTTGGCTTGAACATAACTTTTTACAAGCTACTTAAGAAAAAAAATGCTCATCCCCCCACATACTTTAACATGGATTAAAGAGACAAACAGTTTGCAATATTACAGTTCATACCACGGCAAGGAAAGGAGATTTTCAAGCTCCGCGCGGGACCCCGCAGCGCCGCCCTTGTAGCTTCGTCTCACGTGACCCCGTTTTTTTTTCTCTCTGGCTCTGAAAGTCGCCATGTTGTAGGGTGTTATCAGGCTCTAAGGTGGAGAGAGAGCCTCCCCTTGCTCTTTCTGCGCTGCCGGGTGCACTATGTAGGAAAAGGGAGTCTTCTTCTGTTTGTCGCGAAGTTTGCTGGCTGCACTGAAGGCTCCGCCGGCTCCCCCTTCTTTAGAATACTGCGTTAGATGACTTCAGCCCTGTGGCTAGCTATCGCCACTCGCGGCTCAAAGGAATCGCTTTTTTTTCTTTACAGTTTAGAGTCTGTGCTGCAGCGTTAAGAGAAGGGGCAAGAGGCAGAAAGGCAAGAGGCAGGGGCGCCCGTCCCCAGCCCCGCGGGCCGGGCAACGGGGCCCACCCCTCCCCCTCTCCCTCTCCCGTCCTGCAATCAGCTGGAACAGGGGAGAAAACTTCTCTAAAATTTCGCTTTCTACGGGGTTTTTATATGTAGAATTGAGAGAAGCGTGATTGGTTTGAAGAACTGCCTGTCAGTTTAAGTCAAACCACGACACCATCTAAGTCTGTTAATAAATCTCTTATATTCTGTCAAGTAGTGTGCCTGCTTTGCTTGTTTCTTCTAATGCTTATCTCACAGAAAAAAAAAAAAAAACATCAAAAGAGTAATGTATATAATTTAGCTAAAAAACCCACTACATGCCTAGTGCATTGACTTGCAGTAGACTCAAATGCCAACACACAGGGTAACCTCAAATCCAGCAGCACAGCTCAGAACAAGACAAATTTATCGTAAGACAACCAAGCTTTATTTAAGTGTTCTCATATTTATTTTCTTTCACCATTTGATTGCATGATATATTCCTGACATTACCTGCACCCTGTTTTACTGTCATTTTTTCAGCTATCATGCTCTGACAGTTTTCAGGTCTCCAGCAGGAAACCCATTCACCAAGTACCAGAACTGAGGCCCCTGAGCTCACCTCCCATGCTGGCAACGCACAGAGTGAATTAACAGACTGCTGGTCCATTAACACTGCCAAAAATGAAGGTCCTCCAGCTACTGCTTCCTCCATGGATACAGCAAGGAGAGCTTATGCTGCAGGAACTTGTGAGAAGAACACATGCAATCACAATATCACAGTCTGTAGATATTTACACTAAAACTGAGTTCACTCCAGAGGCTTATAGTACACACATTTTCTTCTAAGGGCTACTCTTCAATCAGTGAGCTCACTCAAAGAAGGCCAAGCATCACGCTCTTATGCCAGGTATTGGCCTAGGATGCATTTTGAAAATCAGAGAGGTTTTTAATCTCTACTTTTTATTAGGTTGTCCTTTTTAACTCCCCTTTAATCTATTTATTTCAATATTTATTAGATAGCTTTCCCACCTTTTTTTTTTTGTTATTTTGATAGGTTAACTTTTTTTAAAACTTCAGAAATTAGAGAGTTCTCACTCCTGAGATGAATTTAATTCCCCTCACCCTTAATACAGATTTCTCATTTGCTTAAGTCATAAAACTCCTATCAGAAAACTAGGTTTCTGGAATAGGGTTATAGCCCTCTTTAACCTGAATTTAGATAGCATTCTTTCACTACAGAGGAAATAAATATATTTTATTATAGTGATCTAACTTTTCATTGCTGCTTTCTTGGGGTTTTTTGTTGTTTGATTGTTTTGTTGATTTTGGGGTTTTTTTAAAAATTGGCAAGAATTATTGAATACAAACTGAATACAGTAGAACACTGCAGATCAGAAATCTCAGTCTTCTGCAAGATCTAGTAGAAACTATGATTAAAATAGTATTATCCATTTTAAAGATTAATTCAGTATGTGCGTCCCTTCCACTGCAGAAAGCTGGGTCACACTCATCATGAGCCTTAATAGACTTTTCAGCAGTTGTCAAAGCTACTCCAATGAAACATCATTTTTAGCCAGAGGCATCCAGCTATTCCTAGATGTTATTTAAATTCACACGACTGGAGGGCTTTCTGTGAGACTGTCTAAAGTAATTCGTTTTGTAACTGCCCTCCCTTCCCAACATATACCCTCACAATTTTTAACACATGTACAAGAACAGTGTGTTATTCCCAAGCATGTGAACATTTATAGTTAATTCTATTACTCTGAAGATTTTTAATGTCATAGTATTAGCTCAGCTAGTGTGCTATTTCCAGAAACCTCTGAACCATTTTTAGTTCTAATGAAATCCAGATTATTAAGAACCATCTAACAAAAGGATTCTCTTCTTTTTCTGGTTTAATAGCATTACATGACCATGCTATTCCATCACTTTATTTCACAAGATTTGGAACCCAATATTTTGCTAAATATACTGGGGAAAAAAAAACTGAGCAAGAGTAGGATTTTTCCTAGTAACTTACTTTTCATTTAAGCAAGTGTTACAATGCTGAGATCTTTCTATGGTTTTCTCTCCCTACTCAAGAGTTTTCAGTATAGATTATTTTTTTTGAAGCAGTTTTGCGGTCTGAGTGGTCTTTCTAATTCGTTTCTTGTAAGTACTTTTAGAGCCAGCTTCATCAAGATCTTTGAGAGACTAATCCTCAATCATGCTTAATTACTCACAAGCATAACACCTTCAAATATATAGCTACATAAACTAGCTAAATCTTTTGTTGAAATATTTAATCTATTCCACAGAATTTAAAGTTAAAAGCCAAGGATTTCTGGAAATACAGAGACTCTTGGATCATGAATCTAAGAGTCAATTGCTCATTTTCTTATGTGAACCTTATATTTGCTGCCAGCCAAGACTGACTAGTTTCAAGAAGCAATTAAAAAGTGCATTCTGCCCAAATGGATCATGAGAAATAATTTTCAAGGAAAATTTCTAACAGCAATATGTGATCACTTTCAAATAAACAAGAACTAAAGCATATCAGATCACAAATAACAAACCAAAGGCTATGTTTCATTTTGGAGGTGACTACCAATACAACAGAACTCAGATTTTGCTTAGAATCACTAGAATAACATGCACTATTAAACAAATACTGGGACCCACTCCTTTATGCCTCCTAATATGCCTCAGGTAGTGGTTCTGGATTACCTTTGTGACTTACTCTAATGTGATTAAAGGCAATTTGCTATTTAATTCAAATCCAAACTCAATCAATTTTTGTGAAACACAATTTCTTCCAAGTTAAAACTTTCTGCACAGCAGAAGTCATAGAATGAAGTACCCATGACCTTATTCCCCAAAATTAATTTCAATTATACATACTGAAATAATAATTGCTTCTGGAAAAATCTGGTCTATCAGATTTTCAGACTTCTAATAAATCCAATAACTAATCAAAAGCTAAATAGCTTTTAAAACCAATAGGTACAGATTATATTGTTACATTGAACTCTCATTGTAACATTTCTGCATGTTACAAAATTTAAGTCATCTAATGCATCAGACTAACATAGGAGAATTTTCAAAGCCAACTCAGCTCTTCAGTGACTCAGAAGCAAATTCTTTTATTGACATAACAAAACAGCTTAGTACATAGCATCATTCATAAATTTCAATGTAAATATTGTCTCAAAAATATCATGAAAGCACTACCTATTAAGGTTGCTCCTTTCTAAGTGGAAGTGACTTGAGACACTGATTTTTGTATTGATAAAACAATAATGGAGAAACATGCTTTTTCATGTACTTATGCACACAGTTTTGTGTGAAACAATTTTTTTTAATGGTCACACCTTATTATGTAGTATTGGAAAAAAAAATAGCAGGGAAGACATATATAACAACATCCATACGACAAATGCCCTACAGTTTTTCAAAGTGAATATGAGAATTAAATAGTATTAGATACATCAATTAAATACAATTAAATAGTATTAGATACATCTTCAGACTACCCTAGGTCTGTCACTTCCCTACAAATTTTTATTTTCACTAAAAAATTAATAAATACCAGAACACGCTTCTGGTGAAACTGTGTCATCCTCAAAGACACCACAAAACTCTGCTGTAACTTTTGCTTTTCAGCACATGTCTGTATAAACACTTTGGACGGTACTAAAAATAGACTACAGTTTCTCAGTGAAGATTTCTCTTATTCCTATACAGGTTTTTTTTATCACAGCAAAATCACAGCTACTATTCTGCAGCCCTGCATAAAACCATTGCTCAGTTCAGCAAAGACACCAGATCTCCTTCAACATCTGAAGAGCTACATACACTCATTTTTCATGTCCTTGAGCATATTTTTTTTTTCTCTTCACAATCAGAAATTCCACAAAAATGCAATAAATAACAAAGAGCAATATCTGAGTCCTTGTGAGGTTAATACCTCACATTAAAGGCCCGACAGAACACGTATTCAGGAAGAGGGGAAAGCCCCAAGTTGTTAAAGTTTCTTTTTTAGGTCACTCACCTTAGGTAACTCCCACTCTGATCGGGAACCATCAGCACTGTAGTAGTATGGTCTACCTTGTTCATCTGCATGTTTTATCCACTGCAGAAAGAAATGTGATGATAGAAAACACAATCAGAGTGACAGTCACAACAGTACATGTCTGAGACCTGAGATTTAAAGTCAATATTTAATTAAGTGCCATCCACTTCAGCAGTGTCTAATGCACAACCTCTACTAACTAACCAAGGTTAGAATGCAATGAGAGCAACAGTTTCCAGCATCCTGAGTTTTCCTTCTGTAACTCCTCAGAAAAAAAGTCCTGCAACAGCACACAAGAGATTGTGATAAATAGATTTTTTTTTAAGATGCCATATCTCATTCTTATCAACATTACGTTGCCAGTTTAGGGAGGCACAATCTTTCCATCAGATCTGCATCAGGACCTTATACATAAAATTACAAGGAGCTCAGCCAGCAACTGCTGGTAGTTTGAGAGATATTTGCACTTGTTGAACTACTTTTTAAAAACATCAATGGAAATATGAGATGCAGCCCCTAGAGAAATCCTGAAGCACACAATATAATTTCTCTAACCTCTACAAGCACCTCCCACAAAGAGGTAAACCCATGACAACTGGGACTGGTCATGCAGAAAGAAAGAATTTTAACGAGCAAAAATCAACAAGATGATTGCAGAAAAATACAGAAACACTCACAGCAAGGCTCTTGGCTCAAGCAGGTTTCACAAGATTGCCTTCCTATAACTGTTTGTGGTAGGAAATGCTGTTTTTTGTCAATCCCAGTGCACTTAAAAAAGAAGGCTGCATTTTTGCTAAAACATAGGAATGTGCTTTACAGACGTTTGTCAGAAACAGATTAAAGAGGATAAAATTCTAAAACTGACATAAAATCCAATTATTTAGAAAATTCTTGCAAATAAAACTTGCATACTTCACTGGAGAACAGGTGGTGCTATAATATGATAAACAAAGTACTGTTTCACTGAACACTTTAGAAGTTTAAAAAACTCAAAATGCAACTTTCATGAACAATTAAAAAAATGGACTGCTTTACAAATATAAACAAATACTGTAATTTATCCTATGTGGAAGAAATTTTTACAGCATGCCCAGAATCACAGCAAGTTGTCAGTAGCAACTAGATAATAAGAATTGGGCATAAATCTGCTGATATGGCTGTAGTTTAATTGTTTGTCTACATCTGAAAGCAGTAGTGAAAACCTCTAATAAAGGAAATTATGGAAGTGATAAAGTAGCATTACATTCAGTTTAAAAACGTCTTAACTGGAAGGTCTATGTAGACAAGAGAAGATCTTAAAGACAGTAAGAAAAACTTATTGGTATGAAGTTCATTCCTGAAGTACAACCAAGAGGATGGGGGAGGAGAGGAACTAAA
Organism: Lycocorax pyrrhopterus obiensis; assembly: GCA_014706295.1. Lineage (NCBI taxonomy): Eukaryota > Metazoa > Chordata > Aves > Passeriformes > Paradisaeidae > Lycocorax > Lycocorax pyrrhopterus. Next base: position 14,755,746 of record JACSVZ010000002.1, on the reverse strand, counting down.
AAAAATATACATGGTATGTTCATTTAATATAATCTGATATGCAACTGGAAATAAAACTTCTTCTAAATAACAAAAAACATACATAAAAAAGTCAGTACATTTGCTAAAGCTTCATGCATATTTAAAAAAAAAACAAAAGGAGATACTGCTGAAGTATGCTCTTCACTTTTGGAAATGCAGGTTTCATTTCTAGAAGTGAATTAGTGGAAAAGATATAGAACACATGATGAGAAGAAGGAAAAAGTACCTTTTCATTAGTATAGTCATTGGTATATAAGGTTTGACCATGTTCATCCAACTCTTCTGACCAACCCTTTGGAGGAGAACCATACTGACTATCTGACTGGCTGTAACAAGAACTGTGGTCGTTTTCTTCTGATGAAAGATGCTACAAGTAGTCAGAAACATATAAGGCAGTTTTGAGAATGAAAGCGCTTTAAAATCTGAAAGATCAAAGATTATTTGACTAGAAAGAGAATAGTAATGAAATCAGGGAGGTCACATTTTTATACGTTATATGAGAGAATGAGATGCATTTTTACAGTACCGACAATTCAAAGTATTTTCAGAACAACTAGCTTATATTGATACATTTTTTTTTAATTTCCACTATACCAGGTTTCAGCTAGTCAAATTTAAACTCCAGGGGTTTTGCCTATCTAAATTTTATTCCTACAAATTTACATTACTGAATGATGAAGAGAGTTAGCTTTAGTAATCTGCATTGCCTTAAAAAAAACCTAGGAGCCCTGCTATCTCAGTTTTCTACCAACATCCCAAATTTCACACCTAAATCTTTCTCCTTTTCTCAAATACATCTGGAAACACAATAGTGATTGAGGACAACTTGAAACTCCAGTTCCACTTTCTTAGGTCCCAGCATTTTACAGTATTTGCCCAACGCATCTTAAAAATATTACGAATTTCCTCTCTCCTCCTTCCAACTCTGACACAGATGACAAAGAGCATTGCAAAAGCAAGGCTTTCCACCAGGCACAGCTAGCTGAAGTGAAAAATTGCTTTCTGAAGGTAGAAGTAAATTATTATGTTAGGAACAGGCTTGGTGTGTAACACAGAGAAAAGATTTTACGCACACATCAAACAATTTCTCTTCCCCCATAAACCCTGTTCATCCCCTTGCTAACACACTGTAGTCTTATTCTAAGCATCCATTGCACGCATCAAAAAAAATCTCTCTGCTTTCATCTCCCACAACATCTCTATGCTGTGGTCTCCTGAGAAATTCTATGCAGATTTCCTCTCACAGTGTCTTGGATCCACAGCTAGCAGGAGGCATAACATTTAAGACACCCTGCTACTCAGAAACTACAGGAGTAAAATACTATGGGCCAATAATACTATGGGCATAAGGGTCTTGAGTAAAACTGTAAGGAGGAGAGAGACACAATTTCAATTTTAAATAGGAAACAACCTCTCCCAAAAAAATTAAGTCTTACAAAAAATATTCAATTATCAGAAATTCCCAGCTTTTAATAAGTCAGTGGGTTTAAAGACTGCATGTTTAGTGACATATCCAAGTGATTTCTACCTAGGTTTTTGGTGTTACTTTTCTGAGTACCTTACCACTTGTGTGACACAAACTCCTTCAACTGACCTGAGCCAGCTTACCAAGCACAGCAAAACCCACAGGAAATTTTTAGGCCTTTAATTAAGGAACATGAAAAAATGTAAATGTCCTCTACAGCTTACAGAATGCAAGCATGTAAACTATGGATTAACCAATGCTACTTCTCTTGCACATGGGGCAATGTGAAATTCTCATGTGCCAATTCCTAACCACTGCGGGGAGGGGAGGGAGCAGGGTGGGGGGCATCTTCAGTCCCGTTTTTACACTTGCAGAATTAAGACTGAAGAGTTGCCAAGGGTACTATTGGCCCCATTTGAACTACAGTTTCATGGGATAACAATACTGTATAAACGTATTTAAATTTACATGGTTTTAATGGTTAAATATTAATTGAACTGACATATGGTCAATCAGTGTAGAAGACTTTGGACGTTTTTTATTATTACTATCTGCAGAGATTATGACCTAACAATATAATACATTGGTATTTGCCTCTTCCAAGCCACTCCTGACACTGAAGAAACACCCTACACAGGTAAAACTAAACACTGGACCTAAAAATGAAAATTCTCCTAGAAAAACCACTGTTGTATAGTAGGAATAACTGTTAATGTGTCTACCTGCATGGCATCCATACAATAATAGTTTAGATGCTGCAAGGCTTAACTCATATCCTGTACATTTGCAGACCTAAACTTCAACAAAATTCCTGAGTTGTTAGAAATTTTACCAAGCCAAGGTATTCCTCATCCCTCAGCTGTCAGGAACAACTACTAAAGCTGCATCAACAGGGTTTAGAGAACACTGACCAAACCATGTTCCACAGCTTTCAATTTCACTTTCAACACTTTTTCAGCATTAACTGCCTACATGTTTTTTCATATTGTCCATACTTTATCTTGTCTCATCCTCAGTTATACTATACCACACTTAAATAAAGCCATCTTAAGCAGACAGCTGCCCCTTATGCCTTATGAGAACTTTGCTGTGACATTAAAGGGAATTATAGAAGAAGTTCCCCACATCATTGCTTCTGTTGTCATTCTTGGCTTTTTTTCCATTTACATAGAAAATTCCTGGGGGCAGAGACCAGTTCATCCCCATGCATTTAATAGGAACAGCTATCTGTCTCCCTTCTATCAGTTAACCAGTCTAGCTTTTAATGTTACTACTACTTGTGAAAGTGAAAGTAATCAGGAAGAATACTAATTAAGGAAGCTACGATCCCTTTATTACCGTTTGTTTATTTTGAAACAAAAAAACATGGAATGAAATCTCATTCTGGTCACATGATTTAAATTCTAGATTTGAAATTCAATTAAATCCCACTTGCTTTTCAACAGCTGTTGGGTAATTTGTGGATGTCTACTTCACATTATGATCTCCTATCTAGGTATTAGGGGTTTGCCCTCTCTGATATTGTGACATCTCATTCCTTTTACAGTTCAACTTAATTAAATCACTTCACTTGACTAATTTCTCCTAGTCACTGTTAAGCACTCCTTCCTCAAATACATTAACAAGTCACTGCCTCTAATACATTTTATCTGTAATTCCAAAATCTTACACACTTTCTTACAGGCCCTGTTAATAGGACTTCACTGCTTCCCCACATCCCATCCATGTAACATCCATTTAACTGTCATGACCTACAACTGTTTTCTTTGTGGCATGTCTGTGACCATCTACTTTGGCAAATAAGGTACAATTCTGCCCCTTTGTAATTATCCAATAAAATTCAATTTCCTAATCACAAAGTTCAAAGACCAACCATAAACTGTGTCATGTTTCATATATTACTCATATACTAGCATATGTGATCACTCAGTTCTCATTTTTACATCACTTTCCATTTTGCTACCTAATACAACACAAGCTCCTCTGAGGACAAATCAGTAGAAACTAGCATTTAATCCTTCTGCACGTACTCCTTTTTTGTTAAAAGAGTGTAACTCAGACTAGTATAAAAGCCAATTCATAATTTTTAAGACATGTGAGCTCTAATTTTTCCTAATCAGACAAAATTTGGGATGTCCTACATTTTACGGTAGCTTAGGCTTGGATCTCAACCTTTACACTTTGTATTGGATTAAGTACCAAGAGGTTCCAAAAAGGAACAGGAACAGTGGAGTGTGAAGTATGTTCCCAAATGCAGAACAGGAAAGGAAAGAAGGGAAAGAGTGGTGGAGGGAAAGATAGCTTCAAAACCAACACATGACTACTGGTAAGTGGATTGACAGAACTGTGCAACATGTATCTCTCCCCAGACTCATATTTTGATAACCCAGTCAAGACACAAATTACCTAAGGAGCTTATGCTACTGGAAATACAGACTTAGTGTCTCGTTAAAAATCAAAACATGTATCATCCACTGGTTTCACAAAGACTGAAAACTTGATAGACATAACTGTCTGATGGACAACTTGTGATACCTGAAGCATCACAAATAAACAGAAGAACTGAGATGAAAGAAGTTATGGGCAATTAAAAAAATAAATTAAAAAATCAAGCATTCTGAAGATGCAACTATGTGGTGAAGTGATGGTACAGACATATGAGCAAGAGTCAGACGGACTGCTTGCAGATGGGGAGGGAGAAAGAATCCTTGCAAGCCCTTCCACGAAAAGAAGGAAGAACTACAACAATGAGAAAACCAGTTACACTTACGACAAGGAGAATCACTACTCAAAAAAGCAATTACCTTATCCAGACTAAAACCAGTCTTATCCAGCAAAAGGACAGTCAGTGATAAATTAAGAGACCATCACCAGATATAACAAAGGGACAAGCATAAACATTCCATCTGTTTGCCTGTTGCTGCCATTCTCCTGTAGCAAGAAAATTTGGCTATTTAAATGCTTGTGGATGTCATGGCTGCTGTGAAGGCCATTGCCAAAAGAAATGAAAGGTTTCCTTCTCCCTTTCCTCTCCTGTTCCTGTTCCTACCTTTCCAGAGGTAGACTTCTGTGACAGACTTGCAGCAATCAAAAATTTTTGAGCAGTCCACAATTAAATTTTAAAACTAAACTCTGGTTTTATAGTTTTTATTTATATATACATATATATATATTTATATCTCTCTCTCTCTCTATATATATATATATGTATATATCTATATATATATATCTCAGATATATAGAGAGACTATATATAGCTAGCACAGGAGAAAATCCACCAAAACTATATATATATATCTGAAAAGGGTATATAGAAGTGAAATATGTAGAAGATTTCTTGATAAATATTTGCTTTTTCTTTCCATCAGGAAACTGGTTAACTTCAATACTGTTTGGGCACAAGAGCACTACTTTAAGCATATCTCAATAGAAGTATCCATCTTCCAATTATTCCTTTGCTTTATCTGAACCACTGCAGTTCAGATAAACACAACCCACCTCAGGCTTTCCCTAGCAACTGGCTGCACAGAATAAATTGGCACCTCAAATATTAGTCCAAATTATCTTTTAACATAAAAGATAATTTTAACCATAACTTCATGGTAAGCTTCAACTGTCTCAAGCAAGATCAGTAGCAAAGCTTTGCCAAAAGGCTTTGTAAAAGCAAAACTTTTACATAATAAAAAAAATCCATTGATATATCTAAAGAATATGTTAATGGCCTGTACGTAATCTAGTCAAAAGTAGCAATATCTGCTATGGGGCTGTTTTTACAGGCATTTTTTCAAGTTACTACTCTTGCACACAGTTCACGTACGCATTCTTGTACACAAAAGCAACTCAAGTGAAACTGTTGGCTGCTTCATACCAAGACATATAACCAAAAAGACAAAGGAAGACATTCCTTGACACCTTGAAACTCAGAGACACCAAAGTCCACAGCAAAAGACCATTCATATGCATTACAATCTCATTGCTTTTGATCTCAGAAGGAACTACCTCATGATCTGCATGGCTCTGGGAATCCCCTTTATTAATGCTTGCATCTCGGGCCCACCGCGGAGGTTTCCAGGTTCGTTCCTGTGATCCTCTGTTGTAGTAATAACAGCGTCCTGTCGTATCTTTATGGGTTTCCCATTCCCCATTTATTTGGACTGGAGCACTTGTAGGTAGTGGTGGAAGTGCAGACTGAGATATTTTCAGTTCTTGTAAATTAGCATAAACTGGTGAATCAGGCCTCCCCTGGCTTGGTGGAGTAGTTGGCTATTGAGAGAAGAAACGCACTGTTAACGAGCAAATGAATTTTCGAATGCTCCCTTGCAAATCAGAATACAGTAGTAAAACAAACCAACAAACTCCTTTTTTTATTGTTAAGTACGAAAGCACAAAGGACAGCCACAAAATGCTGGGATGTAAGAACATTAGATTCTTAATTCTAAGGTAGATATCACAAACTATATTTATTTAATACTGAACCAATTTTTTAGCATTTCTCCAGATGACAGCTGATAATTATGTCTTACAGTGGATTTGAAATACACTGGAATCGTCATCAAAAAATTATATGCTTGCCATGCTTTGTAGAAAAGCTTCAGCTTTACAGTTCAAGTATTGTTCAGAAACTGTAAGTAACATGATCTTGTTCAAGACAGTACATAGCATTTCTGAGATGCCACTTGTTAGGCAAAGATTGTTCCCCAACCTTTCCACCTCACTGTTAATAGACCAATGGTGAATGTAAAGCAGCACTTTCGTATTCTCAGCAAGGTCTAGACAGGCAGCTCAGTCGGAAAGACGAGCACAGCGTTGTGACTAAGAAACTCTGAAAAACACCTGGATGGTTTACCTGTATGCCTTTTCAAACATGCTTATTTAAAAATATTTTAGGCAACATCACCAAGTGTTTCAATTACCCCTCTCTTCTTGTAGAAATTAAATGGATATTCTTATCCACCTGATTTTTTTCCACATACACGCACAAAGTAGAACAAATACCTACGAGAAAACAAAACACTAATGACAATTTCTTACAAATAAATAGTTTGCTAACATGACAGCCAGCAGAAATTACGGTTAAAACACCATAGAACTTACTGAAGCCACAAGTACTTCCAAATGAGCTACTATGGTGCTTAGGAGAGAAATAAAGCTTCAGATGTTCAATTTTTAAAGTCTAATACAAACACGCCATGCAGAATGTAAGAGCATGTGTTTTCATGAGAGCTGTGATTATAAGATTGGGAAAGCAGCTAGTTATTAAACAAAATTAAAGAGTTTCCTGGTAATGCAATGCCATTTCTGTATTTTCGGGCACAATATTTAGGCACTCTAAAGGAAAGAACTATACAATTTATACCATCCCCTTGGTTTTAAAAGAGCAGTTTTGCTGTAGGCAAGTCCTTGTGCCTCCTGTTGCTATTGCATTACATAAAAGATCTTTTATAATGTACTTTTAAACATTAAAATCATAAGATGCTAATCTAGGCCACATCTAATCATAAATTATCAGGGTTTGCTTGGGCAAGACAGAATATCATACCACACAATCAGATATAAACTGATTGCACCATAGGTAGAACCAAATATGGGCAATATCCACAACCAAAGGGGGAAACAGCTAGAGAGGAACTTAATGAGATTATAACGGGCATGGACTTGTTTTGCGTGCCTTTAAAAGAGACAACACAGCTTACTAGCTATAGCAAGTACAGTACATCTAAGGCAAACCACAAGTGCTGGAAAAAAAAAACTGCAGCCCTGGCAAAATCAGAGAGCCAAAACCTACTAGTATCCTTCTATAACTGATTCAAAGGAAAAATCTGTTACAAAACTTGATGAAAGTAAAAGGCTATTTTTCTACTATCCAAGTCACACATGCCTTTTTTTTTTTTTTTGTGAGGAGGGTAGAACAGCTGCCTTTGGTAGAGCTGATCTTGAGAGCACTAAGAGCATAAACACTGCTGTGAACAAAGCACCACCCTACCGTCTTCAGGGATGAACCAATTCACTGGGATGCTGGGGCAGTAATCTTGATGCCTCCTCGTTCAAGAGCACCGTTTCTCTCTTGGCGTCCTAAGAGCCTGCAGAGCTGCATCTCCCACATAAACCACACTGCCATTAAACCACGGGGTTTGTCACTGAAATGACTCCACAGAACACACAAACCTCCAGCTCCTTCCTCTGTTTTAAGGAAGTGGCAAAAGTGGCACCACCAAGCGCCCTGGCTGCTGCCGTGGGGGGCTGGTGGCTTGCACAACCCTCACCTCCTCCTGAAATTCCTCTTCTACACAAAGCAATAAGGCAGCTTTCCTGTCTGGCCTGCATTTAACAGCTGCTTTTTTGTTTTAATTAAGACACTTAAGTGCCATCATTAAAAGAACAGTTCTGTGTATTAATAAAAGTGTTTTCCAAATAGAAAGCCTGCGACACAGAATGCCTGGTATAGTTTTTCGAACATTTTCTCAAGCAACACATAGGAATATGGCTCAGAGGCTTCACACTGAGGTTTTCAACCATTTCAGCGTTATAGCCAGCACAACTCCAGATGAAACTGAAGGACATGGATGTGCTCAGCCAATACTGGGAGCTTGCAGCCAAAGTCCTGCCACATAACTTGGGCAGCATACTAGTTATGTTTAAAACAGTAACAAGATATGGAAGTGCAATGAGGGATCTTCTTCTGAATGCTTAGTGCTTCCAAACTCAATATACCAATTTCTGGTTTTCAAGGAAAAGACAGTTTTGTCCTGATCAACAAACAAGACAACTAGCTGTCCTGCCCAGCCAACCCTCCAGCTACTTTCATTTCCTGTTGTTTTATCTTCTGACAGATGTTTCAGGGAGAACTGCATGATTTTTCAAAGGTACCTGGAAGTTACTGCTTTCACTGAAGCATTAAGAAAATGCAAAGCCACCAATCTGACTAAAATACACAGTTTAGCTCGTAAGAACATCTTTGAGGGATATGACTTTGTTATCAGGAACTATTGTAAATAACCTTGTAGCACACAATGAAACTTCCTCATACCCCGAGCCATGAAAGGAGGTATGTTGTTGTGTCTATGATTATGCTCAGTTCAACAGCACCCAACCTTACCAAGGCTAATTTTGTAGAGAATTTCTTATTTATTGATAAATAAACAGCTTTTAAAAAGTTCAAAGTTTCCTGAAATCATCATTAGTGCACATTCTACACCAGTGATGGCAGGAAGGTCAATCCCCCCTTGCCCCCAACCCTCAAGCTTGGAAGGGGAGTTCCACACAGGCAGGTCACAGTGGATGTCCCTGTGGAGCTCCTGGGCACTGCACCACCTCCCCCTTTCCTTTCAGATGAACATTTCGTGAGTTCACAACTGAGTACTGTAAAAAACTTGAATAGTTTCAAACCAAAAAGCAGACTAATTTAACTTTCATTTATCAAAATCATTACTCACTGACCATATTAATAAGAATAGACAAAGCATTACCTAGATCAAAAGAGTTTCTGATCACTTCCATGGGTGCATGCCCAAAACCAGACATACACAATTAAGGGAGATTTAAATACATGCTAAACACTAAACAGGACTTCCAGCAGAACTTCGCTCCCTGAGGCCTTTTTTTGCTCTATCAAACTCTGAATGCTCATAAACATGGAATTAAATCTTCCCAAAGAGACTCCTTGCCTTCACACTATCAGAATTGCAAGAACGCGTCCTTCAACATGCCCATGCACGCACACACAAAATGCCTTCTACTCCAAACATTTCAACATTCATTTGCTATTTGATATGGATTTCAGACTTTTTCATGTTGCTTTCTCCTGCTAAGAACAGTGAAGGACTCTTGCTAGAAAAGTGATGTAGGAAAATTAGAAAGCAAAAATACTTCTATGACCCTACAACCTGAATGAAAATTGTGCAGCCATTAAGCACTCTGGCAACTTCAAGAACATAAGGATCTCTCCCAGAGCTCAGTAATGCTCTGTATAATACTGTAGAAATCTGCCACATTTAACCTCGGTCTCTCAGAAAAGTCTGCTAGCACTAAATCCTTGCTAATTGATAAGAAAGAGAGTTTTGTGCAGGCAGGACAAAGTTTCCAGGATCAACACACAGCATTCTTCAAACAGAGACTGCACACACAGCATTTTCAGAACACAGTTTTTATACTGGCACAGTAGGAAGCAGATACGAGCCTTTAAAAAAAACAACCTGTTAATCATTCATGAATGAACAGTCAACATTTTTAACAAAGGCCACAGATATGCTATCAAGCCTCTGGAAACCTGAACTCAGTGCAATGGAAAGCAAATGTACACATTCTGGTAGTGAAAGTACCTTGTGAAGGAGCATAGTATGCCAGCAACAAAAAGACAGAAAACAAAGATTGCTTGTAACTGGTAATCACCTTTTTCCTTTTACAGAACATAAATTCAAGACAAAAGCTTCTAGAACATAACAACTGCCTAAAGAATGACTGCAATGCTAGCCTGCAAAACACGACCTACCACACATTGAATTGCTTTTGCTGTCGTGCCTCTGTTTGCAGCTTCTGTTTATGTTATAAACCTGAATGTAAAAGCTTTCATTTCAGTAGCAGCATTCAGATTGCTGTAAGTAACTGCTAAAAATAAAGAACCTCAAAAAAAAAAAAAAAGTAAAGGCAAATCTCAATACTCTTTATGAAGTTACAAGCAACAGATTGTCCATACTCATGCAAAAGAGGAACATTATATTGAAGGAAAGCAAGGGAATACTGTCTCTGCAGCAGCAAGTTGAAGAAAGGAGAACAGGCAAATCCCACAGCATCCTGAGACTGGGAATGAAGCATCCCAGTTCCCTCAACAACTGAGCTTCTTGCCAAGGAATTGCCACTGTCCTTTTAGGAAGGCCAGGGACTTCAATACCAGCTTTATTCGACAGGAACGATACAAAAGAAATCTCAAAAACTCTACAGTTTCATTTTCATAAAGCGACAGCTTCAACTGGAATAATTAGCTCATCTTTTCCTTCCTCTTTCTGCTTTTGGTTTATATTTTTACAAACATGTTCTGGACTCTATTTTCTCTCTAACAGATCCAGGCATATTTACAATTCATACCCAAAAACCCATGGGGGAGATTTTTCAGTGAGTCCTCTACTACCTCAGAGGTGAATAGAGCAAGCTAATTTAATGAGCCAAATTGAAATGATTTTTTATGCTCTAACCTTCTCCAACATAGGCTGCAAAATTCACACTGTAAGTTTAAGGAACATATAAAACAATGAGAGTAAATATTATAAGCCTGTTAACAACTGATTATAAATTTCAGACAAGCTATAGTAATGCAAGTGTTATTTAACTACACCGAAATTCTTGTGCTCAGTTGATTTGCTGTTATAAAGTGGTAAGAAAAAAATAGGACATTGCAAAGAAATACAGAATTAAAATCATCCCATACAAATCATTCAATTATATCTGCCTAATAAAGGCCATTCAACAGTTAAATGTTTATAGTGTCCCATTTAAAAATTAAGCCAATAGATCCAAAATAATTTTTAATGGCTAGTCAGTAACTTTCCATTAGGCTGGAAACAGTTAAGTATGATTCACCTTTGCTAATTATATCTTTCAGGAAATTTTGTATGTTACTTACACTGAATTACAGGCTGAAATATTACTTCCTTCTATTAGGAGATAGTTGCATACTATTAATTTTATTATATATACTTCTATTAATATTTTGTTTAATGAAACCATATCATGAAGCAGAGTCTTAGTACATAGGACATCGGGGTTCCCAGAATGTACTTGTGCTATTTCAGTCATGTAAGTTCCCTTCTGTTTTGGCTCTCTCATAACACAAAAAAAAATTCCTGTAGTTGGCAAAAATATAAATCTTTATCTAGTGCTACTGCAATCTAGCAATATCTAGGTGCATAGCAAAAAGCCCCTCAAGCTAAATACATTCCCTTCCCTTTCTGGCCAAAAGAAGTGACTTAAATTATTTTCATACTCATCAAGATAATGATTTATTTAATTGTATTGCAAAATCCTGCAGCACAGAAAGCTAAAGGTGGCTGCTTCCACTACATTCACAACACTTGGGAACAGGAATAGAAACTGGCTGCAGCAGCAGGACACAGCCTGTGATGGGAGGGAGCACTTGGCTGGGTCTTGGAGTACCAGAGACCACTCCCAGATCATCCATCACAAGTGACCCATCAAAGAAAATTGATGGAAAACCGTTTTTTCCCTGCATGCTCTGCAAATGTCCCATTCACATTTCTGCAGTTGCTCACTGCATGAGCAAACTATTACATACGAACGTAGGAAGTTTATAGCAGTAAAAGAAAGTATACTGAAGGACTGCAACAGTGATGTCAAATATTTTAAAAAACGGAAATAAGATCTTACAATGGGATCCTTTGTAAAACATGCACAAAGATGACAGTGTTTATCGTACTTGTACTTTGCCACTTGCACAATCTAGCTTCTCCCTTCCATAAAAAAGCTTTTGTCCAAGGATATAGGCAGGGCTGCTTTTCCTATAGCAGAAAATTTCAATACCATATGAAACACTTTACGTCATACATGCTCACACAGCAAGCTGACCCCAGTTAGGAAAGAGTGGCCAAATTTGACAGTGTTGGAAAGTCAGACAGTAAATTTCCTTCACTCCTTTTCCCCTCTGTTCACTTCACCAGATCAAATACTGATACTTTCAACACACATAATATAGTTATCTGTAACCTAATTCAGAAATTTAGTCTGTATCTTGAACAACCTGGATATGTCATACAGAAGGAGATTTACATGTTTATTTTTCCTCCACTTTAATGGAAGTTAATTTCAAGTTGCTTCTGCATTTTAATTCAATTGCTATCAATTCTTGAGCTCTGTGGAGACCACAGTACATGTCTGAATGCAGATTTGTGAGTAATAAAGCTATTGGGAATCATTTGTGATGTCTCTCAAGGATATACTGTATAAAGACCAAGATAACACACTAAGAAAACACAAGAAAAGCCTAGCTTGCTCTCTCCAGTGTAAAACTATCCTGCAATAGGCCAATAGGTACTGCTTTTCAGATGGCAAGTATCACAAGAGCACAACAAGCTGTTCAGTTGTTTTAGAACTGTTACAGCAGAATAATCAAAGTTTCAGAAGCAGTGGGGATTCCTCACTTATCAAACCATTTACTATTTTAACTGGTTTAATGTATAGCTGCGCATCTCATTTGCCTCAGAAAGGTGAAAGTATTCTTAAAGACAGATTATTAAGATCTTCATGTAACACTTCTATGCTGTATCCATTACAGAAACATAGCACATCTAAGAAGTAAGCTCCTACGAAATATTATTGTGGGAATAGTGTAGAATGGTATTATTTGAACTCATGATAGACTAAAGGTCATGGAAAAGTTTCCATTATAGTCACTTCAAACTGAATAGCAATTTTTTCTACACTTTACATTTTCAAAAATACAGATCCCATCACCTTTAAGTGTACTTTTGAGTGTCTAGTGCTTACACAAAGCAGCGTAAAGCCAGGAACCCAGGAAAAGTGCAGATGGGAAAGTAAACACCACCTCTTGATAAAATTCCCAAGTTACTGAAGCTGTAGTACTGAGCAAGCTCAAATACCTAAAAGATAGTTTGAGAACCACTTAAATAAACAGAATGAAGTCTAAATACTACCACACAAGTTAACAAAACCCCATCATTCAGTAGAGCAAAAACTGTAATATTCTACTGTTAGAAAGAGGAGGGAAAATCCAGAACAATTAAGAATTTTTAAACTCTATATGTGTATTATAATGGTTCACTTTCACAACAGATAGTTGGGGATTCTTAAAAAAATAGAGAAAATAACAATTTGCAAGAGACAGTTCTAAAACAGAGCAGTCATCAAATCTGTGTTCTGTTAGAAAGGGTATTTAATTCCAAACACTTGACAAGAAAATGCACAACTCCCACACAGTTTACAGCTGCTGTCCTTTTACTCTGCTGCAAAAGCAGATTTCACTTGTGTGAAACTCTGCTTCACCAAATGTTGCTCGTGGCAGCAAATTCTGCAAGCGTTTGTTACAGCAGTAGTTCTTTGTTAGGTGTTAGAATAATTTCAAAATACCTTCCTGAGCTTATGAACTGCAACACTTAGAAGTTTTTAGTAACATACGCAGCTGCAGAACATCATCAGTATTCAAACAGTATGAGCAAAGCTGATGCATGAGCACACTTACTGGGATACTGGAAATGTCTTACGGGATTAATTAAGGTGGCAAACCCCAGTGAAGAACACAGTTAACTGGCCTAGGAAGCAAAGTATCAAATCAGATACTAGAATGGCATCTGTTGGTTTGCCTTACTAATATATTAATAGTAATACTTTCTGTTGTGTAACTGGTAGGCTCCAGTCACTTTAAACCCTGCTACCCTCCACATCTGCCTCTCCAAGCATTCCCTGAGCTTATTACGTGCAACTACCATCCACACGCTACTATACCTGTCATATACCCCAAAACTCCAGAGGGCAATTTCCTTGATTACACCGTCCCACTTGGGAATAAACTTCAGAAAGAGCCAATGTAGCTGTAGCAATTCACATTAACTTCCATAAGCATTGTATTAAAATCTTGGGAAACAAGTTTCAAGACTGCTCACAGTCAACAGCAACAGCAACACCTGAAAAAGCATGTTCTAGGGAACCTGACTGGCTAAACAATTTCAAAATACATGATTTGAAGAACCACATTTTACATACTGTCATGCTAACTCTACACCTTTACAAACCAAAACACAAATTATACACCCAAAGTCTAGAAAAATTATGATAAAATCTGTTCATCAAGTAATGTATTCACACTCTAATATAAAATAAACTTGAATTAGGGAAATAAGAATCTCAGGATGTTCTTAAGTCTGTACACACAAAGTCCATGTTTCTAATTTCAGGGAATATTTTTCAAGGGCTAACCATTTTTAACACATCAGAATATCTACTATTAAAAAAACAATGAACTTTTTTTCACTTTTTCCTTTTGAAAAAACTGGTTTGCTCATCTTAGCAGAAAGGGAAGCCAAGAGAAAAGTAACTTGACATTTTAAATGAGTTAGTTACCCTAACTACCCATGCACACACGCAAAGAATTTCCTTTGTGCAGAAATGCAGAAGCAACACTGACACTTCTGCTTATACCAGGAGTTCAGCAAATACTTTTGCTGATTCAGTTCATGCAACCAAATTAAAAAATCACATAGTTCAATGGACTCAGCCAACAACTCAAAGTTTAGAAAACAAGAAAAACCACAAATTTATTTGTTTCAGGAAATAAAAGATTGATGATACATCTTTAAGACCTAGCTACGCTGGCCTACTGGCCACAGGCTACCGAAAGGAGCAATCCCATCTCCCTTGCCCTTTGCACCCCTGATACTGATGTGACCCTGCAGGAAAGGGATGGAAAAAAACCAGAATGGCAACAAATCAACCCCATTGAGACTTTAAAAACAAAACAAACAAAAACTCACAAACAAACAAAAAGCCCTCCCATATTTAGACTCCTTAGGTGTTTGCAGGTCACTGCAAGGTCAGCCAGAGACACCTCTGAAGTGTCTGACTAAGGGTGGCAGGAGAGCAGGACCTTCTGTTCCAGAACCTCTGTTAGTTCTTAAGGAGGTTTAGCTGCCTAATTAAATCCCAAAGGTGCCTGAGAGAAGGAATTATCTTCAAGTACCTAAACCAGAATCAGGTATAGAAATAATAATAAGTAAAGAAATGTCTATTTCTCTCAGTGACAGGAAAAAAAAAATGACTAGATTGAAGGGGGGGGAAAGTTACTTATGTACGGAGCAAATAAAGAATTAAATTTTGCAACAGCCTGATCAGGGAAATAGGGAACTTTCCTTGAAAGCTTAAGTGCAGTTCAGCCCACAACCTTCAATAGCACTTTTGGTATTCTTGCTTCTGTCCCTATGCAGTGAGAAAGAACCATAATGCGGTTGTTCTCCATTTTCCTTACTCTCACAAGGCTTTGTAAACAAGGTTACATTACAAATCTGTAACCCTCATCCTGAAAAGCAGCACATTCACATCTGAAGTTTGAAACAAATGGAGAAGCTATTAAAAGTATACAGTAAGAAGCTGATTTATTGTACAAGTATGCACAACTGAAATGTTGGGTTTAAGTCCTTGTTTTTTTGTTAAGGAAAATCAGCAGCCTATAAGAAAGAACAATACAGTACCATGGTGACTGGAGCATTAAAAAACTGAAGTAGAAGAGGCCTCATGCTATCAAAGAAGGAAATAAGTACCCCAAGTTGCTCAGGCAAGTGAATAACAAATATTTTTGAGATGACTAAGGACAGCTCTTCCTGTCACCTCAGAGTACAGAACACAGCAGTAGGATGAAAGATAAGAGTGAAAAGAGAAGGATATTTTGTTTACTAGCTTAAGTCCCACATTTGGAATGCAAACACTGATTTCGGAAGAACATGTTTTTGTCAGCATTTTGAGAAAAACTGTTTTACCATGAAATCTAACATGTGCAATACTTTACATATGGAGCATAAAATAAAACATTTCCCTCACAGCTCTCTTGAAAAATTAAAAAATATTGCTAGTATTAATTTCTAGTAGAAAAACCTGGGTCAGGAATGGTGGGAATATCTTAAATCAATTTAAGCAGAGAAAGATGCCATATTCTCCTCTCCTCTGCAAACCACCAGGGTACCTCAATACTCAAAATAAGGCAAAGCCCAGAAGTGTCATAAATCATACTAGTAAGGAAAGAGGAAATTTTCTCTCCCCTCCCCCCACACACTTCCCACAAAAAGAAAAATTTAAGGACAATTTTCTTCAACCTGTAGCAAAACTAGCACGGATAAAACAAGAACCTGCCACTGGGTCTAGTCATCCTCCCAATTTCAGACATTCCCACAAATCTGAGGGATGAGTTATGGACAATCAAACTTCTCAGATTTCAGAAAAAAAATAGGGACACACACCTATTTTCAGTCATGTCAACCTTGTAGTGATCCTGTCCTGTTCACCTCAAAAAATTCATAAGATGCAAAACAAACCAGACAAGAAAATATACACAGCGCTATACTTTGTGGGATTAATACATATTTTTTCAGAGCGAGCAAGTTCAACAATGGACAAACCCACTTCCATGTCCAGAGATGATCAAAAAGGCAGTAAAATCATCTCTATACTAAAAAACTTTCCAGCACGGAATTTAAGTCACCCAAAGCAATATCCTGAAATGTGCCAACAAGAAGGAATGCTTGTGCTTCAACTGTGAATTATCAACTTCACTATCCTCAGAACTGCAGCTGTTAAGTCAATTCCCGGGTATAATTTGCAAAAACAACCCCAAAATGTTATGAGCTGGCAAACCACACGTGTTTAATTAAGAGTAGTTTTACTGGGACCTGTGGCCATTTCCCCCTGGTTCAATTTCACAGCTGCATCACTGACAGGAAACTTCAAGTCATTTTTCTTCCCTGAGAAGTTGCAAATAAGCAAATGATGAAACAAGCTGCATTTTGTAATACAAAATAGAGGTCTTGCAAACTAAATTAACTGGGCTTTGGGGCTTTTGCTTAACTTCTTTATGCTTCTGAGTAAACACAGTGCAATCCAGCAATCTAAAATCCAGTATTCATCTGTTCAGAAGCAGTTCATTGTAATTTTCACAGTTCAAATATAACTTCTACGTGGCCACTAGGATAAAAAAAAAATCTGTGGATTGTATGCCACAGTAACCAAGAAAGAACCACAAAACAGCATCTATGCATGCTGCCTATAGCATGTCTATTCTATCTTAAATAAAAGAACTGGTGAAGGGACTAAGGCAGCGTGTCACATGGTCTAGAAACTTACTTTAAAAAAGGGGAGAGAAAGAGTGTATGCCACAATATTCAAAGAACAATAATGAATGGGTACACCAACAATTCCCCCAGAAGTTCAGCACAGCTATCCACCCTCAAAAGCCAAAACTAAACCTGAGTATCTCTCCTCTTTCAACAATATTCCTTAAACATAACCCAGTTACAGGTTTCACACAGAAAATTATTGCATGATGTCCACTGGTATGTGTTACAAAACGGGTGTCAGAACATGTTCCAATAATCCCCTAAATGTCCTACATGGACTGCTGAACAATTAAAAAGCTTGGTACTATCTATTCAACGTAAAATGCTGTGTTTGCTGTAGACGCCAACTGTGTAAGTAACAGGACACACACACATACACACAAAAAGTCTTACTCCAGTTTTCTGTGTGGATTTCCTTCACTCAGACAAGTATGAACATCTACTGTAATTAAATGTTTAACAGAAATCCCCCTGCTTGTTTGCAGGTCCTTCTCGAAGTTTGAGGATGAAAGACCCCTAATGAAGAGCTGAAACAAAGAGGTTAACAGCCTGCCAGAAACGAGGAGGAGGTGTGTGGGAGTATTTTGATATTTGAAGTAGACTCCACCTCCCAAGGCCTGCTGTCACAGTTATATCAACCCAGACCGGGTCTGCTAAAGATGCATTGATCATAAAGATTGCATCTGGTCTTCCCAGGGATGGCACTGCATTCAAAGTGGAGCCATTCTGACTACAAGCAGCACTGCTGGATTAACACCATAAAAACCTTTCCTGAATTCTGGGCTCCAGGAATGAGATAAGACTCTCAGAAGTAAGAGAAATGAGTGAGAGCAGCTGAAAGTGAACCAGACCCTGCAATAAAAATAGGAAGGAGAGTTCTTTGTCACATCCCTGCCTATCATGCGGACCGCCTGGGCTGACTGGTACCACATTGGGGAGCAGGAAAACACAGTGATCCTTCTCACTTCTCCCATGATTGTAAGACAAATTCACAACTTACTAAAAGTAAAATAAACTGATGTAATTGAATTCCTTCTGCCATGCAACACTGTTTTTCACTGCTGACAAGAAAAACTGAAAATCATCTCAAGCCCTAGATATCAGAGATTCATTCAAATTCATCAATAAAATGAAGGACTTATTAAACTGCCCTAAAAAGAAAATACTGCCCCTAAACAAAAGACAGGGAGGAAAAAGAAAGTCAGATTCAGATATCTGGCACTAACCCACTCTGAAACTTACTCCTGATGATCCAAGTGGAAGAGGCCACACTAGCACACACATTCCCCTGCGCACTGCATGCTCCAGATTACAAAGCATGTTCCAAAATACTGGGGGGTGAGATGTAATCTAAATTAATTTTAAAAACCCCAAATAATTTCTGTGATTTTTTTTTCACTGAAGTAGGATTTACAAAGTCTTCTGACAAATATAAAACTGTGACTAAATCTAGAGAGTATGTTTAAATGGACTAATCATACAGATGCTTTTGTTGCCAGGAATCTATTTTCTAAAATACACTAGAATTTAAAATTATGTTAAAAGCTTTCATGCAAGAAGACTTGCATTAAGAAAGACACAAATAAATTACCAACGCTTTGTACACAGGAATGCATTATGGTACTCTCATCACACAGTGTGAGGGAGTTCTGGAAACACTGTCAAACTTCATTAAGAATAATGTTATGCTTACTCAATATTACTAAAACATTCCAGGCTTTTTTGACTGTCCTATGCATAAAAGCAAACCTATTAGCAGTACATTATGGCTGAGACAGCAAGAATTTGCTAATAGTTTCATGCTGATTAAGCAACAGGCAGTAAGCAGTGCCCCGTGCCCGCCACAGCGAGCACAGCCCTCCCCCATGCTGCTGAATTATAATTCCGTGCTCAGCATTCAGTGGATCAGCTGGAGCCACCAGCCTTTAGAGAACATTCTCATTGAAACTACAAGTATAATAAAGTATGGCAGTACTATCTGCCAAGCTGTTGGGGAAAAAAAATGCTTTGAAGGACGTGTATGTACGCTAGAGTACATAGTAATGCTCAGCACATGAAGCTGTTCTTGCAAGCTGACAGAAAGCAGGCATTCATAAGCAGAAAACACAGGTGGAATGAAAGATGAACTTTCTGGGAGTCTCCAAGAGAAATATATACTAGGGTAAAGGGCATGTTATTTTTCTACAATGGTCATCAGTAAATGGCACACCTTCAGATGTCTGTTATATTTATTTGACGATTTAGATAAAGCAGAGTATCACAAACAAGTGACATTCAAAGCATTGCTATTTCTGGAAAAACAGTAATTTTTCCATAAATAAAACAGCCAGAAAAATTAATGTATTTGGAATTACTGGATACAAGAATACTTTGCCATTGATTTCTACGTTGTTTTCCAGGGGGATTTCCATTGAGCTCCTATACAAAGGTGAATTATGCAACTGCAGACATTGTAGGAGCTCCACGTTCCAGGTCCCAAGAGGGTCTGCAGAGTAACAGTGCTGAAAACTGGTCAGTCCACTGCCCAGAGAGCCTCCTGCAACACTGCTGTCAGTAGAGCTTATTCTGCTCGATGACTGCTAAGATTCTGCTGTTCAGTCACATCACTCACATAGTACAACAGGTATATTAAAGATATAAAGCTTGTTGAGAAATGTAAGTGCCTGAATAGGCTTTAGGCTAACATTACTCCAAATGCTTTTGTCTCCACAAGAGCAGTAATTGAGTGTGGAGGGTGATTAGCTGTATCTTCTAAATAACACTTACTGGAAGTGTTATAGCTGTGCATTTTAGATTGCCATTGAAACAAGGGATTAGAGGATGGGCAAACAATCTGGCACAGCAACAGTACAGCAATCATAACAAAACCTCCTGTGAAGCCTTAAGCTTCGAGATGAGCCTTGCAGCCATAAACCCCCTCAGAGGAATGCAGGGAGATGTTAAACTGCTAAACTCTGCTAAGAACACATACTTTCCATTTTAGCATATAGATTCATCTATTTTGAGCAGAAACTGAAGTTTTATGCCCCCTTTTGTCACAGCAGTATAGAAGTTATACTGGTTGGCAGACCATGACAAAATGCATCTAGTACCTGCAAGAAGTTACAAGTATCAATTAAAAAATAAATCACTTGTAAATCATCCCTTTATTGAGATTCTTAGCATAATGCATTAATATGAGACCCTTCAATATGAAAAAGATTCAGACCAAGAAGCTGTTTGGTATGTTTTTGATAGCTTGTTTTCATAGGCTTCTTTCTCCACATAAACCTCCCTCAAGAAAGACTGAAGCTTAGAGTTGATACAAAAGCCATTTTCCCCACACTATTCATAATTTTTAACATATTTAAACAATTTCAGCTAACAAATAATCTTTTAAATGGTTAAAGTAAAATTAAGACATCATGCTCCCACTAACTCATTTATCTTATTATTAAAATAAATAATCTAAAATTTCATTATTTTAAAAATCAAAATTCATTTTCCCCTGGCAGATTTCAAACAACAGTCAACACATTAGACTTTCCTATCTTTAAAACCCACTAGTCCCTGTATTAGACTATCCTTTCTTAAATCTGTATTCAGATCCAGTATCCTCTCACATGTTTACTGTGTAACGCTGAATATAATTAGTGGGTTCTATGACAGACAGCAAGACTTTTTTACAAGGTGCAAGACAAAGTCACTGTATAACAACTTAGAGAAGAGATTACAATTTCATTTTCAATGGAGTCTTTGGTATTTTAGGACACTACATTTCTTTGGAATCCTCTCTCTCCCAGTGTATTGGAATGGGACACTCACTGGCCTGCCTGAAGCAAACAAGTCTTAAGGCAAAAAGCAATAGATGGGAAAAATGCTTGACATTAAAATGAATATATTTCTTGTTTTTCCAATACTTTACATGTGTTTTGTGTTTAAAACTCCTCTGACCAGGAAAAATACTTCTGATTTTGGCACTTATGGAAATAAAGTTCACAACTCCATTAGAGAAGTATTTTAAAATAAAATTCCCATTGTAAGTTGGGCTCTTAACAGGCTCTTTACGTATTGTCACCTATCCTATGCATAATTACTCAGCTGTTTAGTTTGCATGTTGAAGTTTCTAAATAAACAATAAAAATCCCATATTTATTGGCATCCTTCATTTATGTTGGAGGGGAGAAAGACAAAGAATTAAGACAAAATGTCACAAGTCCTTCTAAATCCCCAAGACACTGCCTCTATTCTCAAGACAATATATATGCTACAGCACACAAGCAAAACACCAAAGTTTTGTAAGGGCTGCTTGAACCCCCTCAATCTCATGTATTTTAATGACTTGGGACAAAGAACACCTCCTATACATCATGTGTAACATTTTTTCTGGTAATGAAGGATAAACTAGAAAGCCAAGTCTCATGCCAGAGGAGACATAGAGAGAACATTAGGTCAAGACTTCAGTTTAAAATTTTGCCTTAAAAGACTTACAGGATGAATAAAATGTCTTATCGGTTAGCATATTTATATATTTTTATGAGGTGTTTCAAATTTTGAGCAGAGAATGAATATTTCCCTCAGTAGCTGTTTAAGACCACACAAAAAGAAGCCTGTACATAATTATGCCACGGTGATTCTAAGACATTTTCAATTTTCAACTTTTAACTGAGCTAGAACAGGCTGCAATCACTCAAGTTTTAACACTGTTCTGCAAAAGTATTCTGAATAGCAGGAGAAATATTTTTAGAAATATATCCAACCCACTGTGCCTAACTTAAAAGAAGTTAGAGATTTTTTTAAGATCAATTCTGAGGGCTTTTTAAAATGCTAAAGGCAAGTACACAATTGTACAGTTAAAGACTTTTCTCAAAATCCTAGAAATATTCAGCAATAGACTATATGTACTGCTTACAGCAGAACTAAGCAAAGCCATAAAATTCTCACGGGAATCTCAACCAGGTTGCACCTTTTTTTTTCCCCTAAAACTACTGAAAATAGAAGTATTTGTTCTTTGACTGTATTTCTTCGTCTGTTTCTCTCTACTTGCAGACAGTTTGTTGGCACCCAGTGTAAGCACAGAAAGCATGAAACACTCAGCCATGCATTTCTGCAGTTTTTCTTCCCCTTTATTTTCCTTACACTAGCAAGAATGTCTTTCATTTTCAATAACAGCTATTTCTGCAAATCAGTATCCAGAAAATGAAGTATACCTTTGTCATTTAATTTTGTGTTTCAACATTAAAATGTTAAAGTAAATCTGCAGCTACCACTTTACTTCAATGAAATTAGATATTAAACCAGAGATTTTTGTTTCAGATGGCAGTTAAGAAGATATAAAAAGACTCAGTATTTGTGGAATTTTATTTACTTTGTAATTCTGAGGCTGCACTCAAGCAGATCCAGCCATATCAAAGACAACATAAAAGGCTGGCTCAGGGCTCAAATCACCATTTAACATAAAATACTTTGAGAGCAGTTTATGGACAGACAGCAATGATGTGAGAGCAGGATAAGCACACAGAATTCCTGAGACCATCTATGGGCACAGTATTTAAATACAGCCCTTCAAGCTACTTTCCTCAGAAAACTGACTGCAAAGAAAGAATTTGTCAGTGTAGTACCATCTTACCACAACGTTCACTTCAATTGTTTTAATAAACAGCACACCAAAGACCTGCAGCAACTGGAAAGAGCTGTTTTACAGCCCTCCCAGGTGCTGTACAGGGTATCATCACACTTTAAGTTTGGACACAATCTGCTGAGGCTTTAGAGATTTACAAAACAAGAAAAGAAGAATAAGAGAGTTTAGAGCTAGATTTTTAGCACAGCACTTGGGATTTAGATTTTTCTGTTTTTCCATTAAAAAACCAAAAACAAACAAAACCACAAGCCCAAGTACATATCTAAGTTTTGATGGTTACAGCAGCAACTTATGAACTAGCAAAAAGGGATGCAATACAGTTTTTACATATATAATTAACTGAAAAGTAAACAAAACTTGAAAGTAAAATTTACACCTTGGTGCATCGCAACTCACAACCTGCTATGTTTTTATCTAGAAAACTGTAATTTCTAGTGTGTAATGTGAGTTTTGGTGCATGCTGTCCCACCTGCCTTTTCTTTTGAATTAGTGCCAAGTGCCAGCCTCAGCAGGGTGACGACAGAATCTTTAGGGATGCCAACCTGTGGGTTGGCAGGTTCCATGTTCCTGCTATGGGAACAAGTGCTCCCAACCTTGTGAAACACCAAGACAGGCATCTCTTTGAGACTGAAGCATGGAAGAATAAAAAGAAAAACTATCTCAAGTTTAACTTCCCTCACCCTGTATGTCTTCTCAGGCAGTCACATAAGCGTAACCCTTCAGGCTGGCAAAGGCAAGAGGAAGGAAAGCAAGTGAAAATGAAGGCTGTAGCTTTTACTGAGGAGGCTGCAGTGGGTGACTGATGAGGAGCTGCCACGGGCACAAGCGAGCAGATGAGCTGAGCGAGCAGATGAGCTACGAGCAGAGGGTCAGAAGGACAGCGCTGTGTGACCACCGGGCCACTGGCAGGGCCACGCTGCCTCTTCTCAAGCTCCAGCTCCTGCCTAAAGCCAGGCAGCCACAGAGCCTGGCCATGAAAAACTCTCCCGGGAGGAAGCACTGCAGTCCTCTGGCATAGCTCGTGGGGACAAGCACCACAGAGAAACACATACTATAGCAGGAAAAGCACAGAGCCTCAGGGAAGCATGAAAATGCCATTACAAGTTAGAGTGCAGCACTCAGGAGGGATGATCAGTACAAAGTCATAGTCAGGACAAATGGACTTATCTGGATGACAGAAAAAAGACAGTACTGATGAGTATATCTCATGAAGTTTCCATGAGGAAGCTTAAAGTTGGTAGTCCCACTATATGAGATGCAAATCAAGACCAAGAAACAGAACTGTTGCCCCCGATTTTTTTTTATATCCCATATATACAGAGAATACAAGTATATACTTCATACCCACACACATACATAGTCCCCTGTGCCTAAAGCACAATGCAGTTATGCATGACAAACATCTATTAGCTTTTCCAACTGGATGCAGAAAACCAAGAACTGATATGGATAGTGCCAAGCATGTTGATAGACCTTCAGTGGTGGGGACTGGGGGGAGGAGGGAGCACCTGTATTCAATTTCAGCAGGAAAAGCAGTCAAAGTCACTCAAGAACCTCATTTACTGTTAGAACAATTTACTGCAGGATAAAGCTTCTTCTAAATACTTAAAAGACAAACAATAGTTATGTGCAACACTGTAACATTTCTGTTGTATCATTAATCATTTCTAAACAATATCTTGGTGATTTTTCAAGCTCTCTAGAAAATAAACGTGTATGCAATATTACTAGACACATCAACCAACCAGTTGAGAGTCCAGAAAGTTTAACTGTATTTTTGTTTTTATCAGACATAACGTTTTATTACAGTATTACATAAGCACACTTGTTCCGTGAGTCCCATCACATCAGTGACACTAAAAAGACAAATGTGTCCTCGAGTCCATCAGATCTGCTGACTTCGCACTAGACTGTGACTATTCAGGTTGCCATAAAGGAGTTACTTACAGGCTATTGACACACTCGTCACAACACTGCTTAGGCCAGCACCACCACCTCCCTGCAGCACTGGAAATAAATATTTGCAGAGCCAGGTGGTGACTAGAGTAGCAAAGTGATTCAGCTGAACAATAATCCACAAAAGCAAAAGATGGCAACTGTGTACACTACACACCACCAGAAAACAGACATAAAACTCTGCTCTTCAGCACTGCATTTAAACAAAATACAGGGAAGTTATTTCATTTAACTAGATGATCTGAAGATCATCCAGAAGCCTTAGGTGAACCATTTTAAAAGGGAATAATTAAAACTCTTATTGAAATTCAAAATGTAACATGTAATTCCAGATTTAAAATAGGAGTCTAAGTTTCTAATGATTTTGATTACAAGCAGAAGTTGAAGCCAGATAATGTAACACCAAAACTCAACATAAGTAATAACCTAAATTCATTCAGACAGCTCCTCAACTTCTAGCTTTCATTCACAAAACTTATCAGATGGAAAACTGGAATGAATTAAAATACAGACTCCAAATACCTATGCCAGTCTTCACAGCATCATCATACACAAGCTCCAAATCTCTGTCAAAAGAGTTTACAAAGACAGGACAAGCAGATACAAACTATCAAAAGATGGGGGGGGAAAAAATACTCCAAAATTAAGGGTGCTTTACTTCTCAACAGTCCCTCAGACATTTCAGCAACAAACAACCTAGAAGTCAGGAGTCCTCTGCATGCAACACTAAATGTGCACCCACTCTCATGTAAGATTTCTGCAAAGCCTTCACGGAACTGTTCCATGTCTCTGCTTGTGCTCTTCTATACTGTTTTCAGCACTATTATACCTCCTTTTCAACGTGAGAGAGGCCAGCAACTGCCTGCTATTTAGAACACAGAAACACCATGAAATTTGCATTCTGCATTTTTGTTTTGCACCATTTCCTACTACGGACACTCTCTATGCTTGTTTGAATGCCTCTCTGCACTAACCTAGCACTTTCGTATCTACCAGAATAGAACTGTAGTCTACTAGAAATCTACTGTCTTTCCCAAGAACTAGGTCAGAAGTCCTATTAAGACAGACTAAATTCAAAATTGATACATGTAATCTAACAGTATGTTGTCCAGTTACTCACGATCACAGAAGTCATTTGAAAATCCTCACTTCTTACTATCCTGAAAGACTGGTTTGTCCAAAAGTATTGTCCTTAGCTTTAGAACAAACTCCACATAAAGGCAAAACCCATTTCTCTCTATCGCTTTTAAATCAAACACACCTAGCAAGGCACGTCAGAGACATATCAGCCGTTTGGGTACTAGATATGCATAGATTTTGCTTTCTTTTTTTTTAAGCACAAATGTCTACTATTCCAGAGAGCTGCCTAAAAAAAAAGGGAAAAAGAAAAGTGTTTTGCATTTTATTCTACAGAGTCATATGTTCCCTGCCATTTTGTCACACTGCTGTGAAACAAATGATACTTTCTTTAGGATTCTACAGAATAACAGCACCTTTGTTCTATAGGCAAGCACTGCAATATCAAACAACTGACTAAATCCTAACCAGGTAAAGACATAGCAAAAGCAATTGTTTGTACCCAGAGTTATGTGAGAGAACAAGATATGATCAACTATTCTCAAAACAGTCTCAAGCAGAGTTTCACCTATTACAGTCTTTTCTACGTCTGGAGGTTCTCTACTTCAAATGACAGAAGCACTGCCAACAAGAAAAAGCAAGTCCCAGTATCTCCAGCTGCTTTCAACTTCGGCAGCAGTGAGACAAAACACCCATTCCTTTTCCTAGGGCTGCTTTCCTATTTAAGCATTTACTCCACCATCCCTAAAGGTTCTGCCATCATCCTGCTGAGGCTGGCACTTGGCACTAATTCAAAAGAAAAGACAGGTGGGACGGCATGCACCAGAACTCACATTACACACTAGAAATTACACTTTTCTAGATAAAAACAGAAAAATCAATTTCATATTATGACTATTATTCCTTAAGCAGTGCAGCTTGAGCTTTGAGCTTTTATCCTCTACCAGGATAAAAGGCACAGGCTTATTCATGTAAGTCAGTGCCTTGGAAGTTCCATTTCATCATTTTCTGCATGAAATTAGGGTAAATACGGGCACAAGAGTTAAAAGTCTGTGTTGGCACTTGCAGAATTTTAACAGTGCACTAGATGTTTGTTTCAATTCTGAAAGCACATGAAACTGCATGTACCAAGTAGATCTGCAGCTTACTCAGCTGAGCATTCAAACGCCAGTATTAGAACAAGCCAGTCAACTAAAACCAACTTGTCTCACAGGTCATGATTTTCTGACAACTGCCTCACAGAGATAACACTTGTACTTGCTGTTTATTTTTTTTAAGGAAGGTCAATCTGATTTGCAGCAGGGATGTTCAGAGGAGCAAATGGGATATCGGCTGTAGGCAGCGTTAGTGACACACAGGGGCTTCTCATTTTAGGGCACCTAAATCCAGAATCAGTCACCTGGACCAAGAGGGAGAACGATCTGCTACCTGACTTACATATAAAAACTACAGAGACCAAGCTGATCACAAACAGCACCACTGTAAAGTGAAACTACCCAGACCTGTTGACACTGTGTAAGAAACCCCTCCCATCCCCACATATACAAAACCAGCCAAGGAAAGTATTCCCTAATATTATCTGTCCAGAACCTTTGAGTTTTTAGTGTAATTTAGCAAACATTCAAGCTGTTTACAAAGTTCTAGCAGCAGCTACTGAAATTACAAAAAAAAAATTAAATTAATGTTTTATAAAACTCCTTAAATTATAAAGCCTTTAGTCCCTTGTCATTGAAAATTATTCTTCACTTCATTATAATGGGCATACTTCAGTATTTAAAATCATTAGAATAACAAATGCTGTTTTTAAGAAGTTAAGAGATTAAAGGATGGTACTTAAAACGTAATTCAAACTATTACATTATACATATCACCATGAATCTGCAAACATGTTCAGTTTTATTAAGAAAAAAAAACTTGCATGCTTCCTTCATACTGTCTAATTACTAATCTCTTGGACAAATGAATGAAATAAAATAAACAGCATGAAATTTCTTATCATAGAAGCAAACTAATTCTGTGCCCCACAAAACAGTGATAGCCATTTATTTCAGAGGTTTAATGTTTGACCAGCACAGCAGTCTAACGCTAATGATTTGCCACCAGTGACAGAGTCAAGAATGCCAAGATCTCCACAAGATGCGCTCTGACATCTACAGAAACACAAAATATTTTGTTTACCTCACTAAAAAGTTACTGCAATCCCACAGAAATTGCAAAGGCAAGACAGAAAGAGCTCTTTAAGATCTTTACTACTCAGAATTAATCAAAGCAAAACAGCCATCCTAGTGATAATCCCCTTTAGTGCTTCACAGTTTATGCAATAGTCAATTACTAAAGAGGATGAAAGACAGAACAATCTTTGCAAATAGGTCACTGTCTATATTTATAATGATTAAAACCAGCCTGCTGCTAAAAGTAACTTTTAATAAGCATAAAAAGTAACATTAAGACAGTGCCATGTATTTACTCTTAAATACATTCTAGTCTCCTATGACAAAAGAGGAGGTAACACGCATCAGAAACAAAGTTATTTCCCATAGGTTGTGCATTAGCATTGCCAAAAGCAAATTTTAATTTCTGTCTGTAACGATTTTATTCCAAAGTATCATCCTCAAAGATAACACCTAAACATTCTTGACATGATCTCTGAACTTACCCAACTCTCTCTCTCCCTGTCTGCATACCTTCTCTCTCAAAACTTGTTAGTAGATTTTACCAGCAAACATTGCCCAAGGTGCTTTTTAAAGATCACTTTTAACATCGTCTTCTTTTGCTTCAGCTTTTCCTGCCTGTTTAGGCATGCCTGAACATGTAATTCCTTTTTTTTTTTTTTTTACTTCAGAAAAATTAGTCAGGTCTCTGCTTCTACTGCATACTGCTCAGACATCCCATCTGCTTCTTTCAAGTACTGTCCATATCTGCTAAAGAACGACTCTTTCAGAACTTTCCACACCTTTGCCCTTTCCTTGGGACCACGGCATCACACCTGACACCATTTTCGTAAAATTTTATTGAACTTCATTGATTCTCACAGCTTTTAGTGCCACCATTGTCTCAGTGATTCTTACACCCAACTGTGCACTCACTCAAACCATTTCATTCAGTTCCAATTCTACCTGCAGTTACTGTCTACACCAGAGATTTAAATCTGGTTAAATTGAAGCTTGTTTCCTCTCAAGCCCTACTTCCTCTAATTACCTCCAGCCTTCCTACTGTTCAAGTCTATAAACTAACATATGGTTAGTACAATGCCTTATCCACCAGAGTGGCAACCAACAGTTGTAATTTCTTTGCATAAAATGTCAAGAATGTTCATTATCCAGTCCTGACATTTCTCTTGACCAGATCCTTCACTACATCTTCATCAGCAAATACTTCTGCTCGCACTGCCACCTCTCTGTCCTTTACTTCACATATTTCATCTGCTAAAAAAATCCTTTCTTTATGCACTACTTTGGAGGCTCTGGATCTTCCAGTATTTCCACAGCCAGCAAGCCTATGACTTCAAGACTGTACAGCTGCAGAACCTGCACTTCATTACCAGAAAGGACAAGGAGGATAATCTTCAGGGAATAATGTAACCACTTCTTAGAAGGATCTCACAAGAGAAGCATTCCTTTGTATCTCATATATTTGTACTCAAGGACAGTGAAAACACACTGAAGGTCAGGCTAAAACTGAATACCACCACCTCAACACCACCAAAAAATTACTTACATGAAGGTATTTTTAAGGCAATTCTAGCTTCTAATCTTACAAATCTAAGAGAAAACACCTGTAGCTTAGAGTTTATTATAATGCAGAGTGCATAAAACTGAACTCCACAGCAGGCAGGGGAGGGAGAAGCAGTCAGTCTTGTGAAGTGAAATCCTGTTTGCGCATGAAAGCCAGGAACTTGATGTTCTCACTACAGACTAAGAGCAATAAAAACAGCTTTCTGAGCCATTAATTTCTGCACAGCTGATTTCTACTAAACAATGCTCATTATTGAAAGAATTCTAAAAAAACTGCAGGCTGTTCCAGTGAGAAGGCTGGCACTCTGAACATCTAGACTGAGCTAACGGTGACATCAGTTCTACCACGGCTTTAATCCCCACGGCTACTAAATGTCAAACATTTTCATTGTATTTAAAGAGCTTGCGATTACACATGATGAGATTAAGTTACAAAATAAGGCAAACTGCAAGGCACAGTGAGCACCCGCACTCTTGTTGCACAAGATTCTGATACTGGCAAGCTCTTCAGTAACATCAGTCAGAAACCGAGAAGCATTTTCCACAGCCAAAATGTAGCATTTTTAGCATTTGTTATTCTTAAACACTGTGAAAACTCCCCCCTTCAGACCTCCCATAACACAGTGTCTACAATACATGCATTGCTGCCCCGCTCAAATACAAATTTATAAATTGGTTGTAGCGTTGAATATAGTGGGGTGGGATGGGAGAGGGAAGAACGGTGAAAAGATTAAGTGTCACTGCATCAAGAGGCACAAAGTCCAGCGGAAACTGAGCTGCAGGCCATATATTTATTATTGACAAAAGACACCCATGTAATATTAATTCCATCTGCTTTAAAGAAGGAAATGCATCAAATTATAGTCAACACAGAAGAAGGAACTGTCCTAACATGTAATATAAATTTTAATGTGGTAAGCTATTTACAGTACGATATACTAGCTAAAAATTCCTTAGTATTTTCATAATTTGTTTGGCAATTGATTAATATGGCAGTCAACAGGCCAACACATGCTTCTAAAACAAATATCTAATAACCACTTTATCATGCCAAGTTCTAAGCTGTTCATATCAACCACACTGAGCTAGAGCAGTGCTGTAAAGAAAGTGCAAGAAGGCTCACGGATTCTCACACTGCATAAGCAAGACATCACTGAAGAAATTAAATTCAGTAATCCTATTTATTCCTTATTATTTGGGGGAGGGCTGATGAAGTTAAAACTAATATAAAATATACAAATATTAGAGACATGATGTCCCGTAACTAGAGAAACTCTGAATACCAAGAATGAGGCCAAGAATATAGTAAGATATTGAAAAGCTACTGATGCTGAGTATTTCAAGAAATATTTATACATACAGTTCAAGACGCTGTAATTCACCTAATCAATCTTGTATCTTTAAGATCTTCCCACACTGACTCATTCCTAAGCAGCTTTGTCTTCGTTGTTTCTTATTAGCAAAGTACTGATTCACAGCTCTCAGTGCTAAGACTTTACATGTCTAAAGTTAGCATCAAGTTTGATTTGAGATCCTCTGGTACTCTGAACACGTGCTGGCAAGTGGGATTTACTGTAACAATCAGTTTTTATCCAAGCAAAAACACTTTCACACTACAGATTAATTACAAGAGTAGGGAGCTTTTAACAGAATTTAAAATAATTTAACATGTCCCTACAGAAAGATGGGGGAGGCAAGTGTGAGGTGGGGGAATCATCTATATACACACACATTTATAAATATATAACTATGCGTATGCACACATACATCACTGGTTTAAGAGCAAACCTGGATTATAATAGACTAATTAACTTGGTTACCCGTACCAGAAGTGACCTGATTAAGTCAGAGTTCTAATCTTTTGATGGGGGTGGGGGATGCCTGTTTAAAAAAATTCAAAAGTGAGAGAAACTGCTTTATTAAGGACAAAGGCCGTCAATGCTCAGTTTTAGCCCTGAAGTAGGAGTACATCATTCCTGAGATTCTTCCATACTAATTAACAAACTCACATGTTTTGAGTTTTAATCCAGAGTAAAGTTGTGAGAAGTGGAATTGGCAGGGCTGACTCATTAAAACAGTCTACAAATAAAATGATCAAGCCAGAAATTAAACTCCATGTAAATCTTAAGTGTAATTAAACCCACTAAGACATTAATTTACAGTTCTTACACTATCTATACACAGGCAAAACTGAGAGTAACTAGCACTACTATTTCAACAAGCCAAGTAGTGAGGAGTTACAGCAGTAGGCTCCTTCCTCTAAAAGAAAATATAACCCAAATTCAGTGTCATATTAAACCAATCTTAATACAGGAATGCTACAGCTCTTTCTTTAACTTTAAACCACAGGATAATGTACATGGAATTAATTCCCACAGGACAGTAATTCTGCAAGGACTAGACACATCAACTGTTTCGATTTCAGTAACAATTTCATGCTGAGAAAAGACATTTGTACTTAAACAATCAGAATTTTTGGGGGAATAAATCTCGAAACAGTAGCAGGCAATTATGGCAAAAACAAAACAAACCAGACATAGGGGCCATTTTTTAGCTTACCTGCACTTGTTCTGTGGAACTACTACTGAGTTCGTCTCCAGACTCTGAATCTTGGTGAATTTTTTCTGAGCCTTCTCCTGCTGAATCACAAGATTGTTCATGCAAAAAGCTGGTCTTCTCTATTTCCAAGAACTCTGGGCATGGGAAATGACCCATGGAAATGGTTCTAAACTGATTAGAAACCTTGGGAGATTGCAACTCATTGTTAAGTTTTCCATTGTTTTGAGTAAGGTCCAGACTCAAACCAAAAGTTTGACCGGGGCTATTGTTTGGTCCCAGATTTTGATTGGCATCTTGAACTAAGCAAGACACTTGAACTGGAGAAGATTTTCCAAAACTAGAAAGCTCTGGTGACTTATTCACATTTTCTGTGGATCTCTGTAATCCATGTGTCAACATCAAGGTGTTATTTGGCAGCATGCTTGCCTGCTTCACAGGCGGCATCAGTGCTTTCCGGGGTATTTCCTTCACATACTGTGCTGGCACATAAAAGGGTTTGGAATTTTCATCTCTTTTGACTTGCCACCAATCATCATTAGTCTTTTTCACTAAGATGTATTTTTCTCCTTGCTTGATCACAATTTTCTTGTCCTTGGCCTCATACTCATAGTCGTACTCCACTTGAATGTACAATTGTCGTGGAATCATCTTCCCACCCTTATTAGCCATTTCTACCTGGAAAGATTTCACCTTTTCAGACAAAATGTAAGCGACATTCCGTTTCAGTGTTATTTTCCTGTTACTATTCAGAGCTGTAAGAAAAAAAAAAGTGTATGTAATAAAGTGGCTGTTTCAGAGCACTTTAGAGAAAAATCATTAAAAAAAATCCTGCCTATTCAATTTATGCCAACCTTAGATTAATGCAGTATTTTCAGATATCTTTCTCAGTGCTGAAACAGAAAATCAGTAGAACAACTTAGGTCACCAACTTAACTGTCCTATTCACACAAGCCTCCTGCTATCAAGTAGCTCATTAGCTTAATTAATCAATTAGTTATTGTTTCTATTACTGAATAACATTGATTGATCATTGGGGATTTGGTGGGGGGGCTGATCTGAGTCAATCTCTTGCTTACACAGAGGCTTAATTTCCTTGTGAAACTCTGTTACTACACTAGTTTTAATCAAAATATTCCAAAGAAGACTTATTTACCTCACAGAAAACCTGATCTAACCAAATGTTTAAGGGCCAGAACTGAAAATGCAACCAAAAACCTCAGCAGTAACAAAACAGGACTACGAACCAAAATGGATAATGAAGGAATTAATAATAAATGAAAATTCTGAAAAGTACTTTTCAGCATCTTTATAATCCAGACAACTGCCACTGCATCCACACCCACAAACTACAAATTCTCTCTATTTAATCATGTAGCATGAATGTCCAAATTCATGGGTGGGTAAGCATCAGTCTTGCCAACTTGCACTGAACACAATACAGTAAACTAACATGAAAGGTAGGATTTTTAATCTTGAAAATCACAGCATTTAAGTAAAGGGCAAGATCTCCATCATTCATATGGAATGTAGAATTAAAGTAAAATGCTGCCATATTTAATCTTATAAAGATTAAAAAACACATTTTTATTTTTAAATGCATGTTTCACAAATGAGAAAATTTATGTAGAAACTTGCAGCTCTGCAAGTTAAGACTTTGTGATGAGATTTGTAGCCTTTACCCTGCCACAGAGTGGAACTAATGCAATTCCATGCAGGCACCCACATGCAGAGTGAACTCAGCTGCTAAATGGGACTAAGGACAGAAATAACAACAGAAGAGAACTTCTGGGGAGATCAAAAGCAGAAACCACTATGAATTGTTCAGTTTTCTTTTGCCATTTCTGTTATTTGATCTGAGCCTTGAAAAAAATACATTTGCCACATAACTCAGAGATAAAACAGAAAGTAAAAAGCTAAAGTATTACACCAAGACAGAAGTGCTCATCTTTAATCTGTGTCTCTCTCCCACAGCCCATCTTCTTTTACTTCCAAGAAGCATTTCCTACAGGTAACTAGGAAGCCACCACCATTTTCAAGGCTCCAAACAGAATCACAAAGTCAGATTAACAACTTTATCAAAGACTTGGCAGAAGGAATGATGGTACCACATTCAACAAAGCTGATAATAGGAACACAAAGCAGTAAAAAGAATGCCAGGATTCTGGTGTTTACTCTGTACCACAAAGTGGTGCGGTGACATTCACAGTCTATTTACAGCCTCGGTACAAAACAACTTGCTTACCTGCTATTCTACATAAATAGGTGTTTTTAAGTGCAGCTCTGCAGTTGTTTAGCAACAGCAGCACAAGGTAAACATGAACAAATTGCAAACATTCCCACTCTCTTCCTAGTTTTGGAAGCTCTGCCATGCAAATGTTACTTTTTTCTTCTTAGCACACCTGACTCCTTCCAACACTTCTTCAAAGCTGCTACCAACCCCTTTCATGGCTTCCAGGTCAGACACCAGAAATTGCAAGGCTTACCAAGCTGCAGTCTACCTCAAAGCTCTGTTACCTCAAAAAGCTGAAACATTAAGACAAGGATCATTCAGAGTCTCTTTCTCCCACACAGAAACCAAAGAGAGAACATAAGCCTCTGGTTTCCCACAGAGCTAACAAGTGTTTAAAAGCTTGGATTTTTCTTTCCTCTTTTGCAGGTTCCATATGACTATTGATTGAGAATGCATGCTTAACATTTTTTCAAGACAGAAAGGTTCAACAGGTTGCATGTTATGTTTAAAAAAACCCCAAAATTTTGAATAATACAAGTCAAGTAAAACAGAACTGCTACAAAAATAGCTCTACCCACTTTTGAAGTCAGTTTTGCAGCCTAATCCCTCTCCAAAAAATAACAACAAAAAAGAAACAACAAAAATAAGCAGCACAATTTTTGGTCTTTCATCCAAGCTGCAAAATTATCAAGTCAATAGCAAGCATTTGGTAATGTTGAACATATGATAAAAGAGAGACAGGCTGTGTTCGGCCAGAACACTAAAACAGATTTACAAACAGATCACATCATCAGTTTGGAGCAAGGCTCTAATTCTCCTCCTCAACCCAAAAAAACAAGAAATATGTATGGCATAGGTGAGAAATTAACCCTGTAGGTCAGCAAACAACTACCATGGCCTTGATTTCACAGATTCAAATGCATTAATTTTCATTTTGCTTGAATTTTTGTAATGCAGCTCTTGTTGTCACAGAAGGTAGACTGCCTGTACTCTCTGTGCAGCCCAGGGGACAGCTAATTGTAATGTCCTTTCATGAAGCTTTCTCATATAACACAGTTAAAGAGCTATGGGAGCCTGAATCAAACCTCTGCTGTGAGGGGCCTACAACAATGCAGGTGTGAATGCACAATATTGACACTTGGACCACTGACTTCACTGTGCTACTAGCCAACAACTGAAGTGATATGGCTGGTCAGTCCTTGTAACCTCATGGTATTTTTTATTCCTTATCATTTACCTCTCATGCTGGATGGCACCCACATTGGTAAAGAAGGTTGAATTAACCTAATTAGAGGATGAGAAGTATGAAAAAATCATTTACTTCCACAGAGAACATCTGTAAGCTTTCAAACCTTAAATAAAGTCTCAATATCTGATGAAGAGATTAATAGCAAATGGCCTTACTAGGAAAACTTATTCATGAACACCAAAAAACAGACTCAGGCCTCACTTTTCTCCTGGTGAAGAAAACCCCAATCGCTACTGGGCATTTCATCTAAGGTGGGTCACATCCCCACGCGGACACACAAACCACCATTTCACGGAGCAGTCACGCTGTCCCACGGGAGCGGGGCCTGGCGATGACAGGCACGGCACCGGGTGCGGCAGCCGCTGGGAGAGAGGCGAGCAGGGCTTTCACTCGACGCCCGGGCAGAGAGATCCCTTCGGACTCCGGCTGCCGATGGAACCGTTCCCATCTCTTACTCAGCTAAGGCTCAGTAAGGCCGGCAATCCTGGGTGTTCGCAGAGGTCAGCTCCTCCCTCCCCCCACCCCTCCGCCCGCGGGCGCGCCCCTGCCCGGGACGGCACTGCCCGACGGGCTCCCCCCGGCACCGGGCCGGCACTGCCCGCTCGGCTCCGCCCGGCACCGGGCCGGCACTGCCCGACGGGCTCCCCCCGTCATCGGGCCGGCATCGGGCCGGCATCGGGCCGGCGCTGCCCGCTCGGCTCCCCCCGGCACCGGGCCGCCGCTGCCCGTTCCGTACTCAGGGCTCCGGGGAGCTCTCCCCACAAGCGGACGCACACGCAAGCACCAGGGGTTCGGCATGCCAACACCTGCCTCTAGCTAGGTTTTATGTGCGTCCCCACAAAACGAGACCGTTTTTATCTAGACCCGATGTGACAGCTCCAGTCACCCTCAGACAGGCAGGGTTCAGAGAGCTGTAGGTCTGCTCAGAGCTAAACCTTTCCCAGAGCAACCTAAACCCTGCAGCTGCACTCTCACCTCCTTACAGCATCCAGTCTTAACTACAAAATGATGCTCTCTCGATTAATCCTAAAGTACACGCAAATGCTTGAGAGACGCATGGTCCTAAGACACAGAACCATAAATATGATCATATATGAAACACATATAGTATGCTCACGTATTGTATGAGATATGATCACCCCTACCTTCAGCATTGTCCTAGAATTCAAGATCCTCCCCCCCCAACCTCTCTTTTAAAATTATCAGGTACAAACCATTTACTTCTCATCTTCCAGAACCAGGTAACTGAGACTTGGGAAATAACCTAAAACACTTTTTGCTGTTTATTTTCCTCTAGGAAAAAAGAAAAAACCTTAATGGGGATAGGGAATTGTTACTTACTTTCTAATACAAGCAGATGATAAGTTGTTAAAAATGCCACTGCGTATTAATGGATTGCCTTAAATTTCTGTGTGACCTTGTTCACAGTGTCCTACAAAGCAGCAGCAGTTGACTTGTGTAATCTTTTTCCATTTTCAGCATCAAACTTCACCCACTACTGAAACGAGCCCTTCTGCAGTGCTGATACAAAAATAAACTCAATTATGAAGGCTAAATTAAGATAAATTCTTAACAGTTCAGGCCAGATGAGATACCCTGGCTACACCTCAATAGATCCCATGATTCTGCTTCTCCCTGGGCAGTTTTCTTAGAGGTTCAGGCTGTATATGCATGACCACTGCCTGGGAGACTGGTCCCTTGTAAGACTTCAACCCTACTCATACCTTTCTTCCCAAGGGGCACCACTGCTTGTCCAGCACACCTGACTCCTCAGCCACTATTTTCATGCAGACCAGTCCTCACGGACGCCTGTAAGAGCCACCCTCTGCAAAGCCTGCATCTAGAGCATGCAAAAGTTCCATACAAATAAGAGGCAAATGGAAACAACACATATAACCAAAACATAGACAACTTAGAAGCTGTATGAAAACAAGCTTAGCCCTTCACTCTTTCCTCAAAGAGTACTAACACAGTTAGAAATCGAGCACTACTTTCAAGTAAACTACCTACCCGGAGCTCAAACATCTTTAAACGCTAGAGGCATAATAAGCAACCATTTAATAATTGCCCGTGACTCAGTGCACTGAATAAGCGATGCATTTTAAACAAGTGTCAGGACAACTTTTCAGCGGCGCTGCAGCCCCCTTCTCCCCGCCCCCCGCACCTCGGCGAGCTCCCTCCCAGCCCCGCTCGCTCCTCGGTGCGGGCTTTTGTTAAGTTGTTGACTGCGAGGGCCGCCTATAAATATCGCGGCACGGCCACCCCGACCCACCCGGCCCAGCCACCCCGAGTTGCCGCGCTCAAGTTCACACAAGGGCGCCAGACCCCGCCGGCCCGGCGGGGGCGCCCGGGAAGGGCGGCGGGGCCGCCGCTGCCTCCCTTTGTCTCCCGCAGGTGAGCGGGCGCCGCTCGCACACGGCAGCGCGAGCGGCCCTGCCCCACCGCCCTCGGCAGCGGGGCCCGCGGCAGCGCCCAGGTGCGGAGCTGCCTCCCGGCGCCGCCAACTCGGCGCTCCCGGCGCCGCCCGCGGAACGGAGCCGCCGCCGCCACCGGGGGCAGCGCGGGGCGGCGCCGCCCGGACCCCCGGCAGGCGCGGGGGGCGCTCCGTGAGGCGCCCCGGGGGCGGGAGGAAAGAGGGCGGCGCCGGGGGGCTGCGGCCCCGTGCGCCGGCCCGGGCGCGGACGTGCCCTCGCGGGGCCACCCAGCCCTGCCCGATTGTCCCGGCGGCAGCGCCGCGCTCCTCCCCGCCCGCGCCCTCCCCTCCCCGGCGGGCCGAGGGGCGCGGCGCAGCCACCCACCTGCCGCCCGGGCCCCGCTCCGGCTGCGGCGGCTCCCGCTCCGCTCCCGCCGCGGCCCCGGCGAGTGTCGGCTCCGGGGCACGGCGGCGTCACCGCGGGTCACGTGCCGGGGCGGGCCCGGGCGGGGGTGGGGCGGGGGCGGTGCCCGGGACCGCCCGGCCCCCGGTGAGGAATCGGTGATCGCGCCGGCCGGTGCGTCCGTCCTGCTGCCCGTGTCACCGTGGGCCGCTAAAGTGCTCCGGTGCGGCTGCTGGAGCGATGCCATCAGCTTCTAACTGACGTGGTCGTGTGAAATACCCAGACCTTTCTGTCCCTGATGAAACGAACAGAGGCAAAACAAAAACCACACACCTTCCTCGCTGCAAACAGGGATCGGTCTGACTGTTTAGTAGATGATACCTGAAGAAACCACTTTTTTTAAATAGTTGCCCAAAGAGAAATAATAAGAATTAGTCCTTGACATTCATTTCGAGTTAACTTTCGTGGTATCTCTTACTATATTAAAAAAAGTTTTCAAACATTGTTTCAAAATATTTAGGTGGCCTTCATAAAATTTTCAAATTGTAAGTAATCTTATCTTTCTCTTCAAAAAAGTGGTATCTAGTTCTCTTGGTTGCAAAGATAACCTTGAAAGCATGAACTGACTGTAACTGATAGAGCAGTATCTGAATGAATCTGCAAACATCCTGAAACAATGGCACGGAGATGTGTAAACTGTCTGCACTCTATTAATCTAATGAAGGGTAATGCTGGTCTAACTTCTTTGACTATTTTAACACAGGGAAGAAGGAAGGAGACAGTAAAACCATGAAAAGGTGGAAAGAACAGGTTTGCTGAGGGAAGGAAAAGCAATGGGAAAAGACCTGAGCACTGCCAGCGAGAGAGAGGGAAATAGACTTTAATTGAGGAAAAGATAAGAACAACATCAATAGCTATAATTGAACATGGGGACATATTTTCGTGTGGAATTGCAATCCATCTTGAACTTCTAATATTGATATTTCCTTGAAATCTCGTATGTGTTATGCAACAAACATGCAAGACAAGTAGAAAACACTACATATACCTTAAAGTTTTTTCTTCTCTTGCCTGAATACTTGTGAGAATGTCCCCTTGACACCAAGGACTGTTTGACTTCGGGCTGTCTGTTCACAAAAAATAATTATTAAAATTCTGTTGGTGTTGTAAGGCTGATAACGCTGTCACACCCACTCGTTCAGCAGTTATTCACAGAGTCTGAAAAAACAGACTAGACACCAGCATTTCTGTTGTAAGGGAAATAACATCTTGTATATAGGTGTCCATTATTTATCATTAAAAAGCAAAAGAAATGTGTAAAAGGACAGTAGTTTTTTATTCATACTTACTCTTTCGTAAATTACATGTTCATGAAAAAGATATAGAGTAATTCTTGTATGTTTGTGTCGAGTAGGATTCTATCTGTATGCCCAGTTTTGTGGTAAAAAATAATATACTTGGGACACTTGGGTATTTCTGAACAAGCTGACTGCATTTTACCTGCTGACATGCCTGAGGTATATATAAAAGCATCTCAAAAATCAGTCATAGTAACCACATTGTAATTATCCTTCCTTACTGCCAAGGCTTCACTAGAGTGCTGCAGGATATGGCATTAGTGATTCAGTCTGAGGCACTCTTCCCTCTGAGTCAGTGTTGAACCAATGGTCCCACATAAGATCAACAGGCATAATAGAGCTGAAGGTGCCAGAAGATATGTAATTTTGAGTCCCTGCCCAAGTGCAGTCGTGAAAGATTCCACATTACAAATAAACTGTCCAGCCCAAGCTCCAATTTTAGTATCTGTTGCGTATTCTGCCTATGAAGGATTTCTCTGTCATTTCACTGGAGCAGAAAGAGCTAAAGTTCACAACCTTTACTCACCATGACTTGTTTTTCCGGGAGATGTAGGAATGCTGCCATACTCATACCTCAGATGGGACTACATGTATATATTATTTGGAACCATCCAGTACATGTACTGACCTCACGAATCTCAAATTGAAAGAACTGCCAACTATAATTGCTTTATGTAGTACATGCGAGCTCTGGTAGAAAGTACAGGACTCAATTCATGTATCTATTGTGTTCTGACTGTTCTGTATCACACCTTGCACACAACGACATCAATCTCTTTCTTTGTAAACTGATTCCTTATGAAACGTCAGTGTTTGAACTGTCTGTTCTATTACGCCAAACCTTCAAAACCTTTGTCCAAATTTAACTGTTTGCCAAAAGGGAGTTCCCTAAAGGTAGTTAAGCTCCCACAAGGTCTGTGGAAGCAGTCAGCCGTACAGAGGTGGAGAAACATCCACATAAGAAAGTGACGTTATAAATGTTGCAATTGTGGAGAAAAAGATGATAGTTACTATCGATGATAAAACACAAATCCATAGGAAACAAGCTTCATGGTTCTGAAAATCCAGTCTTGGAAAAATCCATTTCGGGTGTTTGAATTAGACATAGAAATGTTGCTTTCTCTCCTCAGATTCAAAGTTCTCAAGTACTAGCATTGTATGTATAAAAAGCAAAGCCTATTAATTTTGAAGGGCAAATTCCCATTTTACTTCTTTTCTATTTTTTTTCTTCTGAGTCTATTTCAAATCTCTGCAAGTTCAGCTGTCCATTATTTTATGCCTCAGTCACAGTAATTCGAGATATGTGTCATGTTTTAATTAATTAGAAATGCATATCTGAGAGTGGCTGCTGCCATCCTGTTACTCATAGTGCCAGAACTGGTGTTAGGTAACCAGCAGAAATGTGCTGCTGAAAACGTGATTGGTATTAAATCTGGGTTGTTTATTCATTGTTTGCCACCCCTCCTTACCAAACATAATCTCATTATGAACTGTGTTGATTCTTTCTTTCGGAAATGACCAAGAAGGCAAATACAAAAAGCTTCGTCACATCTAACAGGCAGATACTGCAAACATCCACCTTGCTCATTTTGCTGTTTCCTCGAGTTTTCACTCCTTTTTAGAGACCTTTTCTCTTTTTGGTCTTATAACCTCAGCAGTGACATGCTCTAGAGAAATTGTTCTGAATTTAGGCAGATACACCAATTTCAGCAAATAATTTTTATATAAATAGAATGTATTTTACTTCTAATACTACTTAAAAATGTATTTTATGAAATGGTTCAACTTGCCTGATATAAAACACATTACCTGGGGCATCTTCTGTGTACTCTGATCCTACTCTTAGTTTTTTGACAGCTTCCAGCCTCTCACCTCTCTCTAAAAATACTCTTACCACCTACACATAGACACATAGAATCAATTCCTTCTTTCTGTTCTTTCTCTGTACTACAAAAGCACTTTTTCACAAAGTGCAGATGCTGTGGGCTTTTTGCACGGACTTGTCAATTTACTCCCCATCTCCTGACTCAAAGAATAGATGAACCATTTTTATTTATATAACTGTTCATTATAAGTAAAATCAATTGATGAGGGAACAACTAAAATAAAGAATATAGAAAAAGGAACCCAGATTTCTCACGAGTTCAGTAAAGAACTTTTTTCACCATGACAGTACAAAGGAATTTTCTGCCTTAAGGAGGAACTTCTATCCGCAGTTCAGAGAAGATTATTTGTTTCACTGTGAAAAATGAGCAAAGAATTTGTAAAATTTTTCCATTTTGCCAGCAGATTATTTTTGCAAATCGTATTAGGCAGAGTGGACAGTGGCCAACACATGCTTTTTTACTTTGCTCTGTTTGTTAACCACATCACCATTGTGATCTTCAGTATTCACATCTCTCTCAAAGAACCCAGGGGAAGCTGTAACAAAAATGCAAACATACCTATTGTTTGTATTTGCAGTCTCAGTCCACAAGTAAAGGACATTTTTTTGCAACTATCTAATTGTCAGCCTTACTAGAGAACAAAGTGAGATTTGTTTTGGTCAAACTGATCCTGCTCTTGCCAAGACCTGGCTCCCACTTACCTGTGAAGTTAAACTGTTTATCGCTTTTCTCTTCTCGAGCACAGTATTCCAAACTGTATCATTTCTGTTTGGAGCATGAAAATATACCTCTGAGTCACAGCATGGAATTAAAAGTGGAGAAAAGTAATGAATAATTTTCTGGCTGAATAGCTAAAGCTTACAGTGGGTGAAGGCGGACATTTCTTTGTGCTACCTTGACCTAAGACCTTTGCCTAAGCTAAATCTTAGTCATCTCTGCACAGCTAGTCATGTCTTGATCTCACCATGGTTTGAGCTAACAGGCAATTAATTCTTTAAATAGTAATACATATTTTTATAAACTTATAATGAAAAATGCTCATATTCAAAGGCACAATGTAAATGTCCATTTATACCTTGAAGAATTAAGGATAGCCCTTCATCAATGTCTTTCATTTCTAAGTACCTTATGTGTTGCCTAATGAAAAGGAAGGGTTGTTTATCAACCACTGATAAACAGTACTGAAATAAAGATACTACATAGCTTTGCAAAAAGAATTAAATGAAACCTAGTGTGTTAAATGTTTTGCTGATGTTGAAGTTCATTTTATTATACTGCACCAAATTCAGGCTTAGGGAAGATTCACAAGGGAGTTTCTGGTTCCTCAAATCACACAAGTTCAGAATTTACTTCAGTGCAAGGGCCTGGCGTGACTTGGTAAACAACCCAGTTACTGGTGGGTGCTCTGAAACTGGAAGCTCCAACTCATACTGCACATTGCTAGTCCCATGCAACCACAAAGGCTCCTCAAGGTCCAGCACAGTTTCCAGGGGACGGCCAAAGTGAAGTTATGTGAGGTTGTCTGTTTAATACTGAGTGTTTTTTTCTGAGGAACAGCAGAAACTGATAGACTGGCTGGGTT
Organism: Lycocorax pyrrhopterus obiensis; assembly: GCA_014706295.1. NCBI lineage: Eukaryota > Metazoa > Chordata > Aves > Passeriformes > Paradisaeidae > Lycocorax > Lycocorax pyrrhopterus. The sequence continues at coordinate 14,712,351 of JACSVZ010000002.1, read as the reverse complement.
TCATCTCTGCTTAACAAGCATAGCTAAAAGTCAGGGGAGAGGTTCATTCTGCCCAAGTTTTTTTGGGGTGTCTATTAGTGTGTATCTGCATCAAAGGTAGATGTCTAAGCTCTCTTCAGACTCCGTGGAGTTCTATTTATTGCAATCAAAGGAGTCTGGAAAGTAATGCATCTCATCTTAAAGTAGGTGCCCATACGTGACCAGATCGATTGCACTCTAGAGTCTGTTTCTGTACTTAGTGGAAACCATTGCCCCTGGAAATGGCAAATGCCAAAGTTTTCATGTTCATAAAGAATTAGACAAATTCATGAGGAAAAAAAAGAGTGACTTAGATTTTAATTTTCAGCTGCCTGAAATCAGTCATACGAAAAACAGACACACATGTTTTATTTTGGATTTTCTCTGAATTCTTTTGTTATATAAGCATGATATTTTCTCTTAAAGGTATTGCCTGGTCGCTATGGGGGTGGTCTTGAGGAAAACTGAACTAGAGAGCAATGCTGGTGGAAGAGGTTTCACTCTATGGATCCCAGTGGCTCGGAAAAATACTTAATCTGGTAACTGTGATATTCAACTGAGTAAACATTCTTGCAAATCACAGTCTAAACCTGGGCTGGGAATGGTCCCACTGCAGAACATGTGTGGGAGATGGCAAGCTAGCCTCTCACCAAAGCCGTGGGGAGGACTGCTTTCACAATTTCACAGTAGGGATGATCACGTTCCAACACCTGTGACTCTGTTTAATTAACTAGTACATATACCACCTTTTATTTCTCCTTCTCCAGTTCCTCTGTTCCATCATAGCCCCTGCACCAACTCTTCTGTATTGCATTCTGCTTCATAAAAGAAGGAAACAATCCTCCTGTGCCAACAGCTACTGCAGAAAGAGTCAGGTAGAAGGTCACGACTTTTCCATGACAAGCTGTGTTTCTATCTTTCGTTTCTGTGTTTTGCTTCTGACAAAAAAAAGTTATTTCAAGTCCTTGAGTGGGCTGGTACGAAGGAAACTATGTGCTGGCTCAGAGTTCTTAGTAATTCCAGTATACCATAGCCATTCCGAAGGAGTCACTGGAGTTCAGGGCCCAAACCCTTTCCAATCTCGTCACTCCTTCAAATAGAGATATCTTAAGGAATCCAAGTCCACATTTTGTCTTATGTTTGCTTTACTGCAAGTTTCTCTGCTGGTTTTCCTTCCTCTTTCCATCGAAATGTGAACAGAAACCCTTATAAAGTATTTCATTGCTCGAAGGCTGGCCTAGCAATAATGCCATAGGTGACACAGTCAACGCTGCCGTTAGTTCTGCTGTCTCACCTGCTTCTAGCCAGAAATGAGTCATTCCAGCTTTTCACTAGAGAGGAAAAAAAGGGAGAAAGTGATAAAAGGGGATTGGCTGCATCTGTGTTATTTTCATGTGGTTTTCAAATAGTAAAATAGAAGTTTCGTTAGAAAGAATGGAAATTTTTTGTATTTTGTCTCAGCTAGCATAGTTTCACATCCCAAGCTGATGTGAAGGATCCCCTGCAATGTTTCAGGTAGATCATGGTTTGACCATTACAGTTGCTCTGTGATAAAGAAAGGGAGAAATCAAAGGCTGTGTTGGCTGTGACACTGTATTGCACCTCTCTGCCATGGCTGTGGCCTAATGCCTTTTCCCCCAGCCTTAGACATTCACTGAGCTGGCACGCCCTAAAATGTTCATGAAAACATCTTACTCTTATCAAAGTCATTAAGGCAATCCCCAAACTCTCATAAAAAATTGCTGATTCCTGTAATCACAGACTTCATTTGAAAAGTCAGGTTTCAATTTAATAAATGCTAAACCTTTTAGAGGCTTATATCTCTTTTGAAGCCCATGAAATAAAAACCTGTGCACTATATGGGCATTTTAGCCAGTTCTAATTAGCTCAGTCCCTAATTAGAAAGCCTAGAAGCCTTGTGCATACTAGGTCATGACTTTACCAGTACATAATATGTTCACTCCATCCGCTGTTTTGCATAACTGAGGCCATGATCTCTTCCTGCAGAGTGGGAAGAAATATGGTGAGCACCTGTCTGCCCCAATGACAGAGTGACTGCTGTGTAGGATGCTGGTTTCGGTCAGGATGAAACTATGTCCTGGAAGGGAGGAGCCCCAGAGCAGTTGCAAACAGCTGAGCCAAGATAAAAGCTGTTAACACCAAGGCGGATTCACAGGGAAGTAGTGGCAGAGCTGTAAGTATCTATTAAACTACTGATAAAAGAGTCCCTAGAAGGTGCTTCCAATTATGAAATAATAGCTCTACCTTAGGGATGAATAAACTCCAAAGCCAAGTGAGAGGTGTTCACTGGCTCAGAGTTTTGTTAGCATTATGTTTGCGATTAATGAAAAGGGAGGGAGAGTTCTCGGGCTTCCTGCCGAGACAAAAAAAGCAAGGGGGTGGGGGGAGGGGGAGGGAGAACAAAATTAAACCCAGGCCCTGACCAGGGTCAAAACAAATTTAAATATGAGAGTTTTTATAGCAAAACAAAGACCTTGTAGTTTAGCTCAAATGAAGCAGAAACTGGGTTTAAGATAATGTTTATAATCTCTTGCAGATTAGCCTCCTGACCACAAGAGTCACTCTAAATGGGCCACCTTTGGTCCCTCCTACTGCCACAGTTTTGGTGTATGGAAAATATATGAGTAGTCATGTAAACAAAGGGTGTGAATGCTTCTCAGCCTGGAGCGCTCCTCGAGGATGGAAGATATCTGAAGCTCAGTCCCTCTGCAGTGAATATTTAATTATTAATGCTAAGTGGAACAGCAGCAACAGGATTGCAGGCACCCCAGAATACTAAATGGTGTGGCTGTTGGTGATGAAGGACTGAGAAAGAGGTGGTAGAGGAGGCTTAAATCCCCTCAAGCTGATACTGAACCCGCGTTTTTCATGGCAACTGTGAATGTTCAAAGAGAGGCGTCCCCCTCCCCCAGCTCTGTGATGGGAGTACAATGACACCGCTTTTCCTTTGCTCTCACTAGACAGCATCGTTCAAACGAATTCACATAAAATCTGAATTTTTTGAATGACTGGAGCCAAATTTGTTGTTAATTTACTAGTCACTGGGAAATATATCACCCACTTCCACTTCTATTTAATGGAAATTGTTTTGTGCATTAATAACCACAAGTTATCCTTAAAAGAACCACAGTATCTACAGTCATCTCTTGGTCAGAAAATAAAGGGCAGGACAGTTACTCCTGAGCAAGTCTCTCGAAGTGCAGTTTTCTGTGCCAGTCCATCTGGCACTGAATTATCTCTGGCACTCACTCCATCAGCTCCATCTTCGCAGAATAGTAACAGAAACGCAGAGCTGATAATCTGGACCAGGTACTCTGTGCATGGCACAAATTGAGTGTTCTGTTAGGTGCTGGACACACCATAATTCAGCAATAAGCGTGAAACAGGTTATTGTTTTGGAGGCTGAGAGGCTGCCGTGACAGCAGAAGTTAAAACAGGCCTGCTGATACAGCAGTGGAGAAATAATAAACAGTTACTAATTTCTAACAGTTATAGGTCTTCAGCTATTGCTCCTGCAATCAGATACCCACCCAAAACAATTACCTTCCTCAGCCCTTTGCATTTGCTTCTTGAAAGAGGACAGGGGAGACATAAAAACTGAAGCGTTGCCTTCTCTTGTACGAGTAGCTCTGTACTTTTCTGCATGTTTTCTGAGTGGGCATTACCCTTTCTTCCCACTTTATTGGGCCCTTTTTTTAAAGACATTGAAAACATTCATCTTTGGAGGAGATGAGTACCAGGAAACTCTGAAATAAAATATATCATCATGGAAAGGACAACTCAGATCAAAAGTTTCTAAGTGCATTTTTTTTCATAAAAAGAAAAGAAAAAAGAAGGGAACATCCAGTGATACTGAAATGCTACAAAGCAGAAACTGAGAAAGGTTTTCACACAAACTAGAACACGGAACTTATTGCCAAAGTCTTTCACCGAGGCCAAGAGTGTAGCAAGATGAGAAAACAAAAGGCACTTTACGCAGGTAGCCCTGGAACAGCAGCAGTCACAAATGCTCAGGTTTTACAGCAGAGACCAGCCTTTTATCCCTTCCCCCAGTGATTAGGAAACCAGGGCATGTTGTCTCATTTGCTATTCCTCCAGAAGAGCTTAATTTTTTTGACTTTCAGAGACAGGATATTGGCACAAACAGAACTCTGAGTTGAGACCATGGGCCTATATTCATGTAACTTTCTGTAACACAAATAAGAATTCTGTGTTGTTTAATCTTGACAAATGCAGGGTGTAAGTTATCACATAGTATCATCACTTTCAGACACAAACATACTCAATTCCCAGGGAAACATCCTTTACAGACTCCAAGTTAGCCAACCTGTGCTCCATTGTTCATTCTGCAGAAAGTTAAACAGGTTTTCATTTGCTGTGACAAAAGTCAACCTCACTAAATGTTATGGCTTGCAAAGTGAGCAGGATGATTAACCATGAATCACAAGATAGAAATTCCTTCAGGGTATTTTCAGGAGCTGTGAAATAGCCATTGACAAGATGGTATCAGTATTTTGTCCCTGCCTTTTTAAAGGCGTATCCTCAACGCTCACCACTTTGGGCCTGCAGTATTACAGGCTCCAGCCATTTTTAGGTCATGCTTCAGTCACACCTTGGCATCTCATGTGTGACCAGCCCCATCACCTGACAGATGGCAGGATGGTAGCTGGGTCACATCTAAGCCCTAAGGCCAAGACAGGTGAATAAAAACACATTTACACTGCTGGAAAATTCAAAAGAGAAACAAAAGGAATGTACAAACCAGCTCTCTCCTTTATTTAAAATCCCACCCCCCCCCCAGCAATTATAGATGAATTATGCACTCTTTCCCTCTCCTGTGTATGCACTTTCTCGCTGGCTAGATTTGAGTAATCTATTATTCATTGCCTTGCTCTCTCTTCCCTGCTTTTCCCTCTCTCCACACTGCAGGGGTTTGCACGGCTGCTGGGGGGACTCCTGCGCCGGCCCTGCACAGACCCCGCTCCTCCCACTCACCCATTATGGGTTATTGCCCTCTGCTGGAAAACCAGGGGGGACTGCCAGGGAAACTCATCCCAGGATTCCAGGGAGCAAGGTCAGGGCCCTTAAACGGGTGGATGACTTGGGGCTCACTGCAGTACAAGTGACATCTCTGGGGGTGTTGGGGGAACAAGTTGCCCCCGGGGCTCTGGGTGAACCCCAAGCAACAAGATTTTTCCACAGAACTGGGCTGTCAGGCAGGTGAGTTGGCCTGGTTTAAATACAGATCTTTTCAGGGTGTTTTGTTAGATATAAAAGAAGACTTCTTTCTCCCAAGGGTTCGATAAATAAACACAACTGAGAAGACTCACATTTTAAATTCCCCTAAGCAAGCAGGTATTTTAGGAACAGTAAGATCTTCAACGTCTTACAAAAGACAAAAAACCCCACTCTGGAAAGAGTGATGAAATTCCCATTTCAGGGGCTCCTGACCATTTCTGCAGCTTCTGGCAAATGACCTAATGGTCCTGCTGGGCCAAATGTGGGGAGAAAAGTCTACTGTACTTTGTACAGATGACTGTCAACAAACACTTTTAGAGCAAACTTTCATCCTTTTCTATTATATGTCCTTATAAGGGACCTTAAAGATCATCCAGTTCCAACCCCTTGCTGTGGGCAGGGATACTTTCCACGGACCATGTTGCTCAGAGCTCCATCTAGCCTGGCCTGGAACACTTCCAGGGATGGGGCATCCACAACTTTTCTGGGAAACTTGCTCCAGTGCCTCATCACCCTCACAGTAAGGAATTTCTTCCTAATATCTAATCTAAACTTCAGTTTGAATCCATTCCCCCTTATCCTGTCACTACATGCTTTTGTAAAAAGTCCCTCTCCCTCTTTCTTGTGCATTCCCTTCAGGTACTGGAAGGCTAAAATTAGGTCACCCCAAAGCCTTCTCTTTTCCAGACTGAACAAATCAAATTCTCCCATACAAAATCAAATTCTTTCCTCCTATGAAAGGTGTTCCATCCCTGTAATGATCTTGATGGCCTCCTCTGTACTTGCTCCAACAGGTCCGTGTCCTTCCTGTGCTGGAAACCCAGAGCTGATCCAGCACTCCAGACGGGTCTCAGCAGAGCAGAGCAGAGGGGCAGAATCTCCTCCCTCCCCTGCTGCCCACGGTGCTTTGGATGCAGCCCAGGACACTGTTGGCTTTCTGGGCTGCAAGTGCACATGGCTGGGGCATGTCCAGACTCTCATTCGCCCCAAGCTCTTCTCAGCAGGGCTGCTCTCAATCTGTCCAGCCCCCAGCCCGTGCTGATACCTGGGGTTGCCCCGACCCAGCTTGGTCTTACTAAACCTCATGAGGTTCCCGTGGCCCCACTTTCTGAGCCTGTCCAGGTCCCTCTGGATGACATCCCATCCTTCAGGTGTGAAGCTCAGCTTCAGCTATGTTGAAGCTCAGCTGCAATCACTGTCAAAGGAAAATTAATTAATCTCTTAATGGGAGATGAAATTGCAGCTCTGATTCGCTGTGTTACCATTTATTCCTGACTGTACGTTGCAGTCATTTTATATCCCCCAGAGAGATGCTTTTATAGAAGCATACAGATTACTTTTTATAGTTCTAAATCTTTTACTTCTTTATTTGCAACGTCAAGTAACTTTTCAATTAGCTTGTCAGATAGCAAAAAGGCTAAGCAAGGTTCTCCAGTGGGTAATAATCCTGACCAAGGAAAATACAATGTAGAGGAGAAACAACTATATTTACTAGACAAGCCTATGGTGTATCAAAAAGATTTAGTTCATAAGAGAGATAAAATTGCAAAATAATTCAAAATAGTAATTTAAAATACTTGAAAATCCAAGCACTTGCTCTGGAATAATTTTTACTTAAAATCACATGTTTAATCTTCATTCTAGTATCCTGAGTATTTGGCTTGATGTGAGTGCTGGGAAGTTTAGCACAATTACTAGATGACAGATAGTGTTCAGATTAACTTCCCAGGCTGAGGAAATCTGACAGTCACTTGTCTCCAGACAAATCATACTCTGACAAGATGATGTGCCGATGACTCTCCGTTTTCTGTAAATTCTGCAATTTTTCATTCTGTGATTGCACAGCAAGAGAAAGGCAGCTGACCTTGCTAAAATCAATGCTCCCCAAAGTAAGAGAAGCCTTTGATTTGGTGAAGATCTTCTTGTGAATGCTGTTGAAACTTTACAATACATTGAGTTTTGATAAACTAAAAAATGGATCTGCAGAGGCTGCAGGGCCTTCTCACACTGGGGGTTTGTCGCACTTGGACACGAAAGAACTACGCAGACACCTTGTCAGGAGAGAAGCAGAAAAAAGAGAGGGTCAGAGACCCCGAGCTTTATTATATATGTTCTTAAAGACTACCGTGGATTGGAGGGAGAAATTACCACCCCTCAATCACACTAGTCAAAAAAAAAGTCCATCGAATGTCTCCGCCTAAAAGAATAAAATAAAAAACAATAAAGTACAGTTAACAAAACATAGCTATGTTTACAAAAAGTGCGTAAAAAACTGTTACAAAAAATAAAAACATCAAAGAGCTGCAAACTCAAAGCAACAGGGGTTTGTCCCGTGTATTTCATCCCCAGATTTATTCCTCTTAATTGACCACAGAATGAAGTTATTATTTTATTATCCAACTCCTGTGCTGGAGAGTATAATGGGGGAAGTGGAATACTCAGAGCTGTTCACCTTACAATCCACACTGCCAGGAATAGCTCGTAATAGATACAACACAGTAAAAAGGTGGCTCCTGTGCTGAAGAATTAATACTACATAAAAGAGAGAAGACGCTATGGGAACTGGACAGGCTTGGTGCTGCAGGTGTAGTGTGTTACAAAGAAACCCATGGCAAAGTGCTTGGAGCTGCAGGGGGGGCACTATGGTTCCCAATTTCCCTCTTCTCCCCAGGGAATCTACGTCTCTGGGCAGCACAAAAGATACTGCAGCAGAATGGCAGAATTGGTCTTACTGCTTGTTTTGGGGGATGCTTCACTGGACCATTTTATTGACTTCTAGCAAGAATTAATTTACTGAGAGCACACCAAGCCTATCCTGCTAAATAATTTAGGGATGCTTTTTGAGTTATTGATTTTAGAACTGCTTTAGGGTAGGAGATAAGGGAATATGATCCATGTAGCTGGTTCTCACAACTTTCTTTGTGCTCATTTGATTTAGGGGCTGGCTTGGCTGACGCAAAGCTCTGCGACACCAGGGCTGTGCTCAGGTGAGTTTCTCCCTCTCTCCCTGCCCACCAGCCCACAGGGTGCCTTCACTGGCCCCACTTACTGAGTAAGGGAGTGGTTCTGTCCTCCCTTGCAATGCCCAGGGCTGGGGAGGTGGCAGGTGCACTTCAAGCCTCTTCCCAAACCCTAGGGGAGATGCCAGCAGGAACCTGCCCAGAAGCCAGAGGAGAAGCAGGAGGTCCTCAAGTCACTGCCCCATGGTGCTGCCACCCAGGAGGTGCTCAAAGAAAGACCCAGCTGAGGGGGTGCTGTGGACACCAGAGGAGGCTCAGCTAGGACCAGTTTCTATGCAGGGAAGGGGAAGCAGCAGGCAGAGCTGTGGTCGCCTCCTGTCAGGGGTTTCTTGACTTCTGCCCAGGAGATCACGCAAGTTTCCCTTCACTCCTCAACATGCAGCCAGGCTGCTGCAGAACACGGGTATAAGACAGTGAAGATTTTTTGTTAATAGGTTTCCATTTCAAAATCTGGAAGGTTTTATACAGCAGGGCACAGATTTTTCTGTCAAATCTAATCCCAGCCAATGCCACACCATAATCTCCTAATTACACTATGCAGTAGGATCAGTCTCTCTAATCCCTAATTATATCTTTGCTTGGAAAATGTTTAGTCTCACTTCTGTCTCTTCTACATGGTCTCCAGCTGCCCAAAGGATCCTCAGAACTGCTAATATTAATAATCTGCTGAGGCAGATCCCAGCAGTTTCTTAGAAGGAAACTACAAATTCTCCCTAAAAAGTAATACAGTTATCCCAAAACTGTTCATAAATTTGACCCAAATTTGTGGGGAAAAATAAGAAACAAGCAAACAAAACCATGATTAATTGTTGGTGACAGTTCTCCCCACTATAGAGAGAGGATACTGCAGGATGCTCCTGGCCCCACTCTCTTGGAGGCCCTTTCAGTTTGCTCTGAAAAACCCTCACCCACAAAGCATCGGAGACTCACATCCGCTCCAAACCAATCCCCACCCATTAGGGAGCATTTAGCCAAGGAACAGCGATTGCCCGGCTATTCAGGAGATCATCCCTGAACAACACATTATTTATTGGTCAATTGGACACAGCAGCAGCGTTTTGGGTCAGTACGAGATCCTTGTCATTCACCCAGGGCAGTGGGGGCACAGCTGCTTTCTGAGGGAGGATTTCTCAGCATGGTGCTGGCTGGCACCTTGAACGTGTAGGAACAGATCTGTGCATGGAGCCTCTCCTTTATTTCTTTTTTTTTTTTTTTTAATAAATGTAAGGAAATAAAATATTTCAGTGTGGGTCAGATGGAATGGTTTTTGTGGACAAGGCTTTTTTTAGCTAAAAGAATCACCTGCAAATTTTACATACTGCTCACTCTGGTAATTGCTTCTTTGTTTCTTTTATTAACATTTTGGTTCAGCTGCTGAACTGAAAAAAAATCAGTAATTTTCTCAAACCAGTTCATAATGCTGGGATGGGGCTGCCTCCCTGTTCAGAATAATAATGGTGGTCTGCTTAGTGTAGGTGTCAGTTTAGTGACCTGTGGAAAGTCTGCAATAAAAATAATACATGGTTCTTCTTCAGTCCTGTACAGCTTCCACGAAACAAAAGAAATCAGTGGTCTGTGGGTCTGGCCTTACCACTGTAGCAGCTGGCAGAAGGCACTCGATAATATTTCATCAGGATTCCAGACATTTAATAACAATTACTATGTAAAAAAATGCAGAGTTAGATTAATCTTGTATTATTAGAAGTGAGAACCATTAATACTGTAAGAGGACCATTAAGGGATGGATGGCTAAAAGAGATGATCCAGTACCAGGATAAAGCAGAACCAGGAGAGCTTGGGGACATGTTTGAAAGCAGCATTTAGTTAAAAATGCTGCAGGAAAAACAGTAACAGGCTATGAAGGGTGTAGTATATAGAGGCGGAGGCATTTGATGCAAAATGAAGTTTTCTTCCTAAAAATCAGTAAGAAAGAGTGGGAGTGGTGCTAATGGGAAAGCTGGGGAGATCACCATTCCTCTCCTCCCTCTGGCAGGCACGGGACACTGTGCTGTCTGCATATGCACCAACCTCCCTCTTTTAGTAAGTGCCTTAGGGTATTACAAGCAGCGTGATTTTAAATTTCAGCCTCAGTGGGGACATCACTTCTTTGTCCCCCTGCTGGCAGGCAGTCCATCCTTTCCCTGTATTCAGATGTGACCAGGAAAATGCCCCAACATTCACCATCACTGAGAAAACCCAAATACTGGGAAATACTTGTTTGGGTCCCCAAACCAAACACATCTGACAGTGCCTCTGTGATGCTGGAAGCATTTGACAGGACCAGAGGACAAAACAGGGTGGCATCAGCCCAGGATGTCGTTTACAACAGCAAATGTTACTGACAGGCAACACGTGAGCTGAGTCATTGCAAAGGTGCCTCAGACCTTGGACAGGTATTTTGGATGTGTAACCCTGGAGGTAGGATACCCATGGACGAGCTGCATCACCCGGTGGTTTCAGAGCCCAGCACTGCCATGCCATGGGCACTGAGGCAGGCACAGAGCAGTTTTGTTCACACATCAGATTGAAGCCCTGGGCTGTGGCATGACCATTCCCCACGCTCCATGGAATGGGAGAAGCTCACAGGAGAGGGAGGGAGCTCTTTGTGTTTGTGTAGGAGGAGACTTGAAGAAAAGAAAAAGTAAGCAGGAGGACCTTCAATATTCCCTTTTTGCAGGGAGAGAGCTGGGTCTTGCCTGGGCTCAGGGTTACTCTATAACCCAGAAATGTGCTCCACAACAGAGGAACTGCCATTTCTTTGGAGATGGAGTTGCAACAGGGTTCCTGTGAGGTGCAAAAAGTCCCTCAGCCTGATGTTGCACAAAGGCTTGATACTGTCCACACAATTTGTACAAGTTGAGCAAGATTTTTGACACAGCAATGGCCCTAAAACTCAGGAATTTCTAAGTGCCATCACAACCCTCTCATTGCATGACTGATACTCAGTATGTGACACAGCATTAATTATGCATTTTGGTTCAGAAGTTGCAGCTAATTACTGTTGTCCTGGCGAGTGCTTCTGTTCTTCATCTGGTTCAAACACGCAGGGTTGGTAGGAACATATCAGAGATTTGCTCTACCCAAGCCAGTCATTCAAGAAGTATAAAATTGCAATGAATCTTAGGTAAGTAGTGCCAGCAAAAGGCTGAGGGCCAGCTGGAGGTCCATCCCCAAGTCACAGTGTGAGGGTGAAATTCATACACTTGTGATAGATAGATGCTATAATATTGGCTTTCTGCAAATGTTAAAATGAATGATGTTAAAGTAGATTTTGTAATAGATATTATAATAGTGGCTTCCTACAAATAGATGCTATATGTAAGAGTAGCTTTGTTACACATAGATGCTATATGTATAATGTAGCTTTGTTATGAAGATGTCATTTTGTAACAATAACTAATGCCTTTATTTCTGTCATTTAACTAAAAACTTAGACATAATAGTGAAATAGCTAATATAGTTATGCTCGTGAACTGTCTGCTTGGTTGGATAGCATCCAACCAACGTGTGTTGAGGACCCCTGCGACTGACAGGCCAACTATCAGCAACTACCGACTGCAGAAACCATGGACCAAAGCCCACTCTGGGGGTGAAAATAGGAGCTGACTAAAACCACAGCCAAGAAATGTGCATGCTCTAAAAAGGTGGACCCAAGGAGGAGCCAGGCTAAACAGTTCCTGGAACATGTCAACTAGTTTGGGCAAAAGTTTGAATATGCATAATTGATTATGAATATGTACTAGGCTGATGTGTATGTAAAGGGTGTCCCCGAAATAGCAGGTGTGCTCTTGGCTGAGTGCCAAAGCACCCAACGCTGTGAACTTTGCTTTATTATCTTTGTCCCTTATTGTCCTTTATTAAACTTTCAAATCCTAACAGGAGAGTGAACCTTGTTTTTCACACACTCTTTCATCAAACAGGAAGAGCAGAATTTGACTCCCTGACTTGTTAACCTCACATCTTTCCTGGCATCACAGCCAGCTTGGAGGCGTACCTAGTGAAATACAACTGTAAATAATACTTCTTCACGCAAGCTAATTTCCTAATTTTTAAGGAGGAGCAGCAGAGGCTCCTTCCAGGCAGGACTGTGGCCGCTGGGGCACTCACACCTGCCTGGGGCAGCTCCTTGGCACCTGGGAGCTGCAGAACCCTCCATGGAGTCACTGCACCTCAGGGCACCCGGGTCCTCCCTGCTGGACACCTCCTAGGTGCCCTCCTGCACCTCTGTACTTTGTGAGCCATCCAGCCACTGAGGTCATGGCTCCAGCACAGGTGACACTCTGGACACCGTGGCAAACAGCCAGAGGTACTCCAAAAGTGCCTGCACAGCACAGGCAGTGCCCGTGCCTGTGCCGAGCCTGGGGTGTGCCTGTTTGTGACAGGAAGGGCCGTGTGTGCCACTGCCGTGCTACCCCAATTTTCCATTCCTTCTAAACGTGTCCGTGGCTGCTCGTGGCATCCATCAACATCCTGGTTCCGGGTCATGCCACGGCCGCCGCTCACAGCCACCAAGGACATGAGTCACCGGGCAGAGGGTGAGCAACCTTCTTCCCTTCAAAGCACAACACCCTGTTCTGAGGTTTGGGGGCTGTTTTTGTTTTTGTTTTTGTTTTGTTTTTATTTAATATTCCTTTCCCTGTGGGCAAAAGCCTGCTCTTCTTTGCAAGGGAAGGTCAGGGCGGAGCTCAGTCAGGGCAGCTGAAGGGCACAGGCAGAGGCAAGATGTTGTGTGCATCTGCTTTGGAGCAGTTTGAGAGGCAGACCAGGAGCAAGGAGCTTTAGTCTGAACACAGCCCTACCACCTCATCCCTTCCATCAGCATCTTAGTTATCAACATTAATTATTTAATGCTTAATTAATGACATTCTACCTCTGCTACTAACATATTGTGAAACTCAAAAAATCATTCTGCACCCCCATGTGCAATCTTTACACAGAAAAGCAGTCTGACCTCTGTGAAGTGTTTCATAAACCAAAACCAATAAAAACGGTTTCCCCACAGGAGCTATTTTCTCTGTTTCAAGCAAGACTTTCCCAATATTTATTTGTCTGCTTTTAAAAAATAAGTTTAAAATGTTCAGCAGTAAGAAATGCCATTATAGAAACAAATTGCACAGAGTCTTCAGCATGTGACAGTCTGGGGTAATCTCACTGACAGTATTGCACACGCATTAGAACACACATCAAATGAAAGTAACATTTCAGAGGGGAACATATTCCACGTCACTCCCCCACAAGAATATTTCAGAGGGTAGGAGAGACCTGCAGCTGTTTGGAAAGTATTAGTCTCACTGCAGAATGAGTCAATATTTAGTGACATATCTTTTTCCAAGTAAATCAGAGTGCAGGACAAGATCTTCCACTTTACTGATGCTTTGGGGGTGCTTGTGCAGAAAGAGAGGTGGCACAAAGCAGCTGCCTACCCCATGCCCTGGTGCAGAAGTGCAGCAGTCACCGCTGGTCCCTGACAGCGAGGTGCCCCCTCGGTCTGCCCTGGCAGGAGGAGCTGGTGGGCTGCTGCTGCCAGCCCTGGTGGTGTGACCACAGTTTTAGGAGACACACTGCAATTTTGGGGTAGTTTTGCCCCTTGGGGAACATTCACTGTGCCTCGTGGAGTGGGCAGCAAAGAGCTCTCAATGCAGGACTGCAGCCAGCTCAGGCTCTGCCTTGGAAACAGACACACTAAATAAAATGTGAGCTCTTCTGACACTTGGTACCAGGCCCAGTCTGCACCAAGTTGGTTTATGCAGCTAATGCCCTGCTGGGGCAGAGTAGCTGTTCCTTTCCCACCTTCCAGAGGGATGCTCATCTACAGCTGCTGTGCTCCCTGGAGTGGGAGGAACTCCAGCCATGGTCACTCAGGCACTGGTGGGGCTGCTGCTGACTTCAGGCTGCGTGGGCTGGGGCTGCACTGACAGTGAGAACAGCCCTGCCTCACCCCTCACTCGTGGTGTGAACTGAGTGAGGTCATTTCAACTGGAGAGCATCCACAGGGGTGTCTCTGTATTGAAGGATCAGCAGAACATACACCTCAAGGAATAAGAAATCCAAACATACATGCACATGCATGCATCTACACACCTTTGTGCGTACATACGTATGTGTTTATATATACACATATATATCTATATACCTGAATGAATAGTGCAATCATTTTGTAGTGCTACGAGTAGCCTGAGGTGTTTGGTATATTAGGCAGCAGTCAGCTTCTGCCTGACTTTAAAGAGTGTTTGTTAATGCCTGTGTACTAAATGAATGCTGACTGAGTCAAATAAAAATGATCATATCAGTAATATGTACAGAAGATAAACCTAACTCCTCAGCTAAATTTATTTCCCTGCTCTCCTTCTCTAGCTGTCATTTACAGGCTCCAAGCCTGGAAAACAATCCTGCAACAATCATCATACATAACTTGCTACAAGCACAGACCAGAGTCACAGGGGTGATTTAGGTTGCAATAGCACCCTACGATATTTAACTTTTTGACTAGCATTCATAATATCCCAAGCACACAGGGGATGCAGAAGAGGTAGGTACATACCCACAAGATGAAAAGCCAGTTCAAGGAGTGTGATGTGCACTGATTCCAGGCAGGTGCTGAAATAGCTGCTGAGGAGGGTAGAGCCCAGCCCTGCTCCTCATGAGAGCTTAAACAATAGTTTTTTGCAAATATTCTTTCTAAACTAAACTTAAAAAAAAAAACCAAAAAAACCCCGAAAAACAAAGGGGAGGTTTTTCAGGTTTTTGAAGGTATATGTGAAGTAGGAATAGGAAATTCTGTGTAGACCCATACACCATACATGAGTCATTACTTTCTGTTTCGGTTCATTTAGCTTCTGGGTTTGGTTTTCATAGCTGCTACATTCACCCACTGGTTTAGTAGTTTTTTTGTGGTTAAAATAGCCAAGACATGGGAACCCCTGGTCCGGCCCTTCCTCTGCCCAAAGGCAGCTGCAAGCTCTTGTTGCCCTCTCAGCTCCTCTGGTGGAAGTTCTCTGCTTTTGCATGGAGTCCATAAATGTGGGTCTCTGGCCTAGAGGTCACCGCTCATCAGCAGAGGTTGGAAAGCCCTTTCCCATCCTCACTCCCGAAAATGCTGAATACCAAGTACTGTAACCAGTACTGTTGCCTGCAGCACATTCCCGGCCACCAAGCCGTAATCTGGGTGCATTGAGGGGTCAGCACCTCCCCTCTCCCCCGCTGTGGTGTCCTGGGAGGTGACAGACATGCAGGGACTTTGATGCCTGCAAGTGTGGAAAAGCAGGAGATAAGAGAACTAGATCCCTACCGGATCAGGGCAGGTAGCTGTGATACACCTAAATTTTGGGTTATGGTTTTGTCTGAGGCTCCTCTTAGATGTGGGTGGTGTGCAATCTGCACAGCTATAAAGACACAGCAGGAATTAAAACAAAAGGTGGCCTCATTAGTATTTTCTAAAATATCTGAGGTCTGTATGAGTTCAGAACTTCCCAGTGGATGCTCAGTTTCTGTCGGTGATCCTGTCAGTGATGTCACTCACTGCTAGTGGCAGCACCAGTCAAACTCTTCCAGCTCTGCTCTGTCTAGAGGCCCTCAGCCATGCTAATGCAACAAAACCTTTGCTTAAGGTGAAACACTTTTCCCAGGATAGCACGCAGGAAATGTAAAGGCAGGGGGGAGAAATTAAATTGAGGAAAGAATCACTCCATACACCTTTATTCCTTTCAAGCACAACACCACACTCATTTTCTGAAGAAGCCCCCTCAACTTTCCCCAACCACACTAGCCATTTTGTCTTTGAAATTCTCTTCAGGCACATTGGTTTTGTCTGCTCTTATGGACATACCTTATCCTTCCATATTTATCACCATATAAAAGTGCAGACTCTTCACAGTGGTGCACTTGACTGAACTGGAAGCAAAACCTCACGGGCCCCTCCCTTAACCACGTGGCAGGTTGGCACTTCCCTCTGGCATCACCTCCTCAAATTTCTAAGTGTTAAAGCACTGAGGGACCTGTCCCAGCAGGGAGGTGCACTCCAACCAGCAGAAACCCACAACGGCACAAGTATTTTGCTGTGTCAAATCCCTGGCAGCACCGTAGCCGCATATTTTCCCGATGGTTATCTCCTCTCCCAGGGTGCTCCGAGGGTGCAGCTCAGGGAAAACGTGTTTCGCCAAGTCAGCGCCAACCCGCACCAAGTCACCCTTTCACTCAGCAGCAACGAGGTCTCGGCATCGATTCCAGCATCCCTCGCAGCGACCGGCCCTTGGCATTCCGCGCGGCACAGCGGAAACACGGCTCACCCTCTGCCGCGTCCGCGATGGGCCGGCACGGCTTTTCTCTCCCCTCCCCGTGCCTTGCGTTCCTGCTTTTCCCCAGCGCCAGAGGAACAATCCTCGCCTTGTTCCCGCTCAGTGACCTGGCGCTGGGATAAACACGCATGAGCGGCTGCATCGTCTGCACGGGGAAAATGCCGGGGCGTCAGTGGCACCCGCCTGGCCCCGGCCGTCTGCACCGCCCGCAGCTCTGGGGTGCGTGGGGGTTTAACACAACCCAGAAGAGATGATGAAAAAAAAAAACCAAACCCCAACCCACCCTGGGTTTTGAGAGGGTGATCTATACAGTTTCTTGGGTGGAAAGGGTGTCTGCACAGACAGCCTCATGCTGAGTTGCTGCTGGGGCTGAGGAGAGGACTGTGCAAAAGGGGAGATCAAAAGGTGATATTTAGAGCAGCAGAGCCCCTGGATGACTTGCCTGCCAGCTGTGAGTTTGATTTCCATCATCATCACCATCATCATCATCATCATCATCATCATTATCATCATCTAGGCCGTTTGTAGGGTGCTCAGCCCTGCTTGAGGCTGTGTGGCCCAGGAAATTTCCACACCGGGAGCGGGACGTGGGGAGTGCAATCACCAATTGGGGGAACAAGTTAAGGACACCAAAGTGTTTTGCCCTGCTCATCAGACATGGAGCTGGTGGGAACAGTTTCCAGCCCCTACCCGGCAGCATTTGCAGCCCCCAGGGAAGGAATCTGCACTTCACCCTCTGCAATTTTCTCAGGGCTGTGCTCTCCAGCACTTCCAAAGGCCTATTTTTTTCAATTGCTGAAATGATGATGTGAAGGTTTGAATGTCTAGAATTCTTTTAGAAATACTGGTTATACCCATATGTAGCTTCTTGCAGACCTGAAGAAGTCAGGCAGCCACAGCTGGATCTGACTTTCTGCTCTGGCTGTAGGCTGAGGGTGGTTCTCCACTTGCCTTGCTGGAAAGCCCTAAGGGAAAGCAAGGGAGGCAACAGCATCCACCCACTGTTTTATTTGGCTGTCCCAGCATCACCATTTTCAAGTGCTAGCAGGATGCTGCTGTAAGGCAGGATGAAGAAACACTGCTAGGAATGGTCTCAGAGCCAAACACTGGAGCTGCAAGCAGAGGGAAGAGGCATCCCACAGCGCAGGCCAGGTTACCTGCAGGTCCCACTTGTGCCTGAGTAGACACACCTGAGAAAATCTCTAATAAGAACAACTTGGTGGTGCCAGCCTCACAGGGGTCTTTAGGCATCAGAGCACACTTACAGAAGGTTATCATTTCAGTCTGTACCATTTCATCTTAACCCTCAGGCACATTTTGGGAGTGCCTCTTGCCCCTGAGAGCAGGAGCGAGCCCTGCTGCTGTGGGCAGTGTTTGAGACCCCTGCCTGACTGGGTAGCAGAGGGAGGGCTGCAAATACCTGCTCTGTACTGCTGCTCCTCCATGGTCTGTGCCCTCCGCCTGCTCATGATCCCTGCAGCCCAGCAGAGGATGGGAGCAATGGACAACCAGCAAAAAAAGACTCTTGAGACACCACATCCATCCATGCTATTCTGCTTTCACAAGCTTCCACAGCAGAGGTAGTCATCAAAAGATTTAGTTCCTATCCATTATTTACTGTATCAAATCAGAAATCTCAGAACTGGTTACAGAAGAAGGAGTTATTACAGAAGAAGGAGTTATTAGCTGTCTAGTAATTTAAATGTTCTGCTCCCCCTTATTCCACTTTTTGTGGAGCTATGTTGACGTTTGAAAAAAAAAAAAAGTTCTGTTGCTATAGCTACCAAGATGAGTTTCCAGTCATGAGATTATGATCAATAAAATATGCCAGATGTGTCTCCAAGAGCTTTCATTAATAAAAAACCAAGTGTGATGAGAATCTTCAGACTAATTCTAAGGGACACAAATGAGATGCTTTTAAATATCTAATCTGATGAAAAGCAAAAAGCAACTAGCACCCGTAAGATTTTATGCCAAGCACTAACTGAAGCATTGCTCTCACTGTGCACTGAAATAGCCTTTCAGAAACACACAGCCCAGAAAGCTGAGCTCAAGTGAAAGGGGAACCCTGTGTTTTCAGACGCTGCCACTGGTCCTTTCCCTCCTGCAGAACTGCTGATGTGCAGAACAAAATCCTGGGGCATGTTGTAAAAGTGAAGGCTGAATTTCCTGCCCTTGCAAAATCTCTTCTTCTTTGCAAGTTGTCTCAGAAACCTCAGTATCCACTTCCCTCCGGAGTGTTTTCCCATATGTACTGTAACTCCAAAAGAAAGATGCATTCACAGTTGGGTCCAACGAAGGCCCACCAGCCATGCATCAGCACACCAGCAGGAAGGAACAAAGGCAGCAGAGGAGAAGCAGAGGGGAGCCTCAGAGCCAGGTCTTTCCTGAGGGCCAGCACCATGGTAGGGTGCTGAGGGGCTCTGCTCACCCTTCGCTGGCCCTTGGAGTCTCCCTGCAGTGGGTGTCTGCTCTTCTTTACTGAAGCTCTTTCATGAAACAGTTTCCAAATACCTCTGGGTCTCCTTCTCCCTAGCCTTGCGTCGTCCTAGGTTCCCAAACTCTGACCAAGAACACGACAAAGCCGAACTCCATCCTTTCCCAGGCTGGCAGCATAGTTTCTACCAGCTTTATCAGCCAAGCATAGGAACCAAGGATCCTTTTCTTCATCTCCACATGTGCTTACACTCCTGCAGTCAGTTGTGGATACAGTTCTCTTCCCCTGACAACTCCTGCACAGGTTCCACTCAGAGTTAGATGAAGAGTAGAATGAAAATTTTTATTAGGTTTGATTCACGCTTTTATGCTTATTTGTATGCATTTTGGCTCTTTTTTTTTTTATTCATATTCTCTCATTTCCCACTTCCCAGCTCATTTTCACCAGCTAATAAAGGTTAATAAACTCACTCCACGTTACGTGGATGCTTGGAGTTCAATTTGAACACCGCATGTCTGATTAGCCCATAACAGGTGAGGTACGTGTCTGCTGCTATATTGTGATTGAATTATCCTGTGCTGGAACTGGTTGCCACTGTTTGTCACCGTGGGAATGAAACATTAATTTAATGCTATCTGCGTTTATTAGAGAGCAAACCCATTGTACAGGCTGCCAAGGGAAACTGACAGTCCTCCACAATAATGAGCGTGGGGGGAAAAAATCCATTTCTCATCAGGAATGACTCTTCCCACCTCTCTCGTGCTGCTCAAGTGTCTGTGGATCAATGCAGACAAGTCAGCTGGAAATGAGAGAAAAATACAAAAACGTGTCAAGCTTCACCTATGAGTGGATCTGATAATGATTCACCCACTGCACAGGTCTGACTTTCTGCCATTAATTCATACCATTAATATTGCAGTTCGAACAAAGAAACCAAATTTTGCGACATTTTCAAGTATCTTCCTGTAAAAAATGTGGTTTAAACAAAGAGTGGAAATGCCTAGGAGAATACCCTGGTACTTATTCAGAAACATAACGTGCGGCTTTTCCCAGTGTTTTAACGCCAGGGTTCAATCCTGTGCAGCCCAGTGGGAAGGAGCAGCACGGCTCCCGGCGGGCAGAGGGGCCCAGCAGCAGCACAGGCGGGCGGGCAGCGGTGCCGGGAGCCCCGGGCCGTGGCGGTGCCGAACGCCGGGAGCCGAGCGCGATCCCGGGGGAACGCACCGGGGAGCTCCGCGCGCCCCCTGCCGCCGGACGGGGCCACCTCCCGAACGGGGCCGGGGCCCGGCTGACACCCGGCACTCCGGACTGACGGCGGAACAGAGGCCCAGGCCAAGGGAGGGAGCGGGGATCCCTGGATCCCGGACCCGACGCTGCCCGGCGCATGAGGCCCCATCGCCCCCCGTGCTCTCTCATGGCCGGGAGAGATTCCTGCAGGGGCCAGGTTAGTGCTGGCTGTCCCTCACTAGCTCAGCCCCGCTGGAATTTCAGCCCCAGGTGGACAATTCTGGTTTTAGTGCCCCGAGTAGCGAGATAACAAGCGTGGTTTACACTTCATCACGACCTTGTAGGCTCATCATCAAAACAGTCCTTTGCTGGGCAGGGAGGATAACCCCAGCCCTGGCGGTGGAGGAACTCATCATTCATTTGGCCTGAGGTCAAGCTGAACCTCAGACCTCGAAAGTGTCACACACCAAACTCAAAGCCTTTATTACTCCCCCACAGCCTGGCCTGTATTCCTTCCTCTCCATGTCCCGTGGCTCAGCTCCTGTCCTGTTGTGTAACCCTGAGCACACGGCCTCATGTTCGAGAGGAAAGCAGACCTGTAGGAGCAGCAATACCAGCATCTTTGAGGAAAAGCAGGCAGCTCGTCCCTTCCCCCAGCACAGGAACAAGACACTCACACCTGAGGTGGGCAAAGGAGAGCTCTGCGGTCTGAAGGGGAAGGCGGCAGGGGCTGAGCCTGGTGGTGACAGGGCCAGGACTCGCTCTGACCGCGTGTGAGCAGCAGGAGCTGCACTGCCTCCTAGACAACCCACCAAGCAAGTGTGAGAGGACAGCCTCTCCTACAGGAGCTTCCCTCTTCCCTCAGCAGCAGGGAAGAGGGTCACCCTGCTGCCGCCCCCTGCAAACCAGCCCCGGGCACCACGGTCACCAGGCTGCTGCAGGCACAGAGAGGCGTCGCAGTGACCTGTGGCTGAAACGAGCCTCGCTGGGCAGCAGACTGAGCTCTGTCCTGGTTTCTGCTGAAGGGTATTTCCTGCAGTAAAAGCATTTAAAGAATCATTTACACCCTCTCAGGGAAGATCATCACAAAATACCCTCCAAATGCTCGCTTGTTTATAGGATGCTGAGTGATCACTTAAAACATCTGTCCTGGCAGCACAACACCCCCCGGCTGATCGGAACTGGGCCTGTTGATGCAGGTGATAAGCAGACGGGATGACGCCGACATTTACACTTTACTGAGCTAATTTACCTTTACTTTTTAAGGCTGCGCCTGACAAAAACCCAATCAAGAATCCACTGAAACAGCAAGTGGCTTCACAGGTATCTTCAATACGCTGTTATCGACTGTGAAGTGTATTTATCTCCAACTGTAGGAGACAATCTAGCTGACTTAGAGGACAGGGGTTCCCAGGCATTTGTTCCTCACAACAGGAGCTGGAAAGAGTTCTCTTTAACACACACCCGGAGGCACCTCCGAGTCATTTCCACGCCCAGTTTTGTGGATTCTGGAACGCGGAGAATGTGGGTTATGCTGCTCTCCTTGCTGCAGGTACATATCAACACTTCCCTTGGTACTGGAAGTGGAGAGAGTCGATGGATTTAGCTCCGTTCCACAGTACCGGCGTGCCCACACCGAGCAGAGCACAGCCTGCAAGACATCCCAGGGTGCAGATACGCCACGCCTTGCTATGCAAAGCCTCAGCTTTCCCTTTATATTCATTACCCTCTTACTTTCCTTTTCAAATGCAAATAGGCTAAATAGGCTATTTTCTTTTGTACTGTATTTTCCTTCTTCGCGTAACTCTTCCTCCGCCCATTACACTGGACAGCGCAGTTGACTGACTGGTACCCTCTGCCCCTTCAGCTTTCGCAGTGAAACACTCAAAGGAGTCAGCGGCTCAGATTTCTCTCCCTGCATTCCCCCCAGCAAGGGCTGGTTAAAGATAAAACAATGAACAGCCCTGTAGGGAGTTCAGGAAGACTCATGAGCTCAAAACTCCCCAGGCAAAAATTCTGACGTACCCATCAGTCCTCAGTAATCATCTTCCAGAGGTGTTTTCTGTGTCATTTAGTGAGGTTATATTACGTCCTTAACACGTACTTAAGTGGCAGTTTTGCACATAGCACACGTTAAATAGAGACTCGACACTTCCTAAATGGGTGTTACAACTTCTTGGTGCATTCAAGGTGGAAGTCACCTAGGCCAGCCAATGAATTCCTTATCAGTTTGACAGGACAGGTAACCACAGCTTTTCCCTGGCAGAAATGCCGTAATATTTTCTGCTCGCTTTTGAAAGTAATTTTGTGTCGCTGTTTTCCCCACGGACGAGTAGAGAAACGACACGAAGTCCAGGCTCAGGGATAAATGGATGATGATTTAATGAATTCTCAGAAGACTTTTATATGTTAGTTTGCAAAGTGGCATAAGGTAATTGGTTTTTGCCATCCACCCCCTAAGGGGATTGGTCCAGTTCTAAGACACACATCTCTGAATGTTTTTCTAGTTAGAACCATAACAATTCTACCAAAACAATCCGCAGCTGCAAGAAGTCTACAAAACGGTAACATTGTTTTGTCTTACTTGCATGGGAAAGACAGAACTCTCAAAAAATGCTGCAGAAAGCCGGAAAATCTCTCTGCTAAAGCTTTTCAGTGTCCACAATTTTGGACCATTCCATTGCTCATAAGAAACTTCAGTGCGAAAGATTTACTTTCCTTTCTGAGCACCCCTTAGTGGCTGTCTGCAATTAAAGAGATCTGAGTTGATCATCCCCTAGCAGATACAGAGATCTATTCAAAAGGGAGCACTGTGCCACCTTATGTTAACAGGGCACACTAGAGAATATTTTACAGTATAGATCAGCTCACTGCTGAACAGCTTTACAGATGCAATTTCTCCCTCCTGAGATCTTTGCTTTTACATAACTGTACTGGCAGACTTAAATCGTGACCTCCTTTATGCTTTATATATATATATGTATATATTTATACATCAAAGGTCTATACATCTAGCTAAATCTTTTTCTGCGGAAATTATCCAGAAGTTGATTGCAGCCTTGCATAACTGCTCCATAAGAAACATCAGTTCAATAGCACTCAGAAAAAGTAGAATCAACTATTACAGATACTGGTAAAGGAAAAAAAGTCCTTGGAAAGGAAAAGAAGCCTACAAAGTCTAGATGGCACAGAAGTATTGGAAACGGATTAATCTGTCTCAACCAGAATGAGGGGTCACCAAATCAGCAGACACCAAGTTTAAAAAAGAGAGGTTCACAAAGCAAGTGGTAACTCATGGTAATTCCTCTCCAGCCAAGTTTACACAGATTCTGGAAACAACTGTCCAAGCACGTGGATGAAAGGGGAACTTTGAGCATCACCATACAGACAACTGATACCACACTCAGGAGAGCCACAAGCACGACACAACACACCTGGAGAAGATTGCTGCATCATCACATTTGACTGTTTCTGGGCAGCCCATAGATCTGGCCTGTGTCACACTCTTCGTGCATCCCAAACAGATCAATGCAGTGTCACCTTAGAAAGTCTTTAAAAATGGACTTTAAGTTGCTCAGGAACCAAATCAAATGCACAGCATGTACTCAAACTCTTGATCACATTCTATACTGCTTCATTTCAAGGCTTTCATTTCAAAGGACAAGTGGGGAATGCAAATGCATCTCTGCTTCCTTGACTGTGAGCAGGCCTGAATTACAGCAATCTCCTTTAGTTCTTAAATCTCCTTCTGCCCTTGGAAAGAAAAAAGTATAGCTGCCTCTAACCTCGCTTCAGCTTACTCTAGAATGCACCCAATAAAAACCCAAACTGTGATGAACAGGATGCAGCAATAATCTTACGTATCTAACTACCCATCACAGCTAAGAAGTAAAACGCAGACACACCTTAAGAACGGGATGGTTGGGCTTGTTGGCAAGGATTTGGGCATTTTTCAGGTCTTTTTTCTGAAAAGCGGATGAATACTAGGCAGCAATCAATACTCTGGAAACAAAATAGCTACTTGGAGTAAAAGAGGAACTCTCAGAGAAAAATGTCTGTGTCTCGTCATGGGAGAATTCTTTCATTTCTTTTTCACCTATCCAAGATGGATAGGATGGAAGCTGATGTTAAAAACAAAACAACAACAAAAACACAACCCAAACCATATGCAACTAAGAGAAGCCATGGCTACCGGCACATTTATGAACTAGAGAGAGCGTGGTTCTTCAGAGACGTCAAAGTAATCCCAGACTGCAGGGGTTCAAAATCTGATACACCATGGCTGCAACCAATTTCCATAAGCATCAGCTGGGGGGGAGGGGGGGGTGTTTCTGTTTTGTTTGGTTTGAGATTTTTGTGTGGGTGTGTTTTTTTCTGTCATGAACAGTCTTCTGAAGACTGACTTAAATATCCAGATTTCTGCGTGGGAAAGCGTACTTGTACTAACTAACACAGGCTTAAGAGGGTGGAGACATCAAGTGATCACAATTTAGAAGGAGAAAACTGGTCGTGAAGCCAATCAAATGAAAAATAGTATATGGAGACTATTTAAATTTTAAAACCACAGGTAGAGATAATAAATGGAATAAAAGCACAAAGAAGTTCAAAGATTTTTCTCCTCTTTATTTAAACACAAATACATTTACAGCATGCAGGTAAGTTAAAACTATATGGCGTCTTCCCCAAACCAATTGTTTTAATGCATCTTAAGTGTACTGAAGTTAAATCAGATTCCACAGGTAGACTTGTCCTCATGTCAAATTTAGAGTTACACACAGTAGTGAGTCAGCATTTAAGTTATGTAAATAATTTAGTTGTTCACCAGAAATAAATATTATTTCACCAAGTTCCTATCCTAAACCATCTTTTAA
This sequence comes from Lycocorax pyrrhopterus obiensis, assembly GCA_014706295.1. Taxonomy (NCBI): domain Eukaryota; kingdom Metazoa; phylum Chordata; class Aves; order Passeriformes; family Paradisaeidae; genus Lycocorax; species Lycocorax pyrrhopterus. The sequence goes on along the minus strand of JACSVZ010000002.1, from coordinate 14,687,225 downwards.
AAATATGATCTAGAGGAACATAAAAGTAAGAACCATTCAAAGACTGCAAGTTGAAATAGCAGTGTTGAACATTCCCTGTATAGACTGAATCTTTTAATTTACAAAATACAGTATTTGTCCTGTCTGGCTGACCTATGACAGCCAAACCAGAAAGCAAAGAAAGTTGTGTGTTTTTCTCTTTTTTTACATTTTAAGAGGCAGTTCTTGGTAAACTTCATAAAAGGTTTAAAATAAAAAAAAGTTTAAATATAAAAAGGTGATGTACACTGAGCTACACACTAGTTACTATTCAATCTAATTTTTTAAACACAGCAATTTTCAGCACCAAAACCCATGACAATTACCTACAGGAATGAAACCCCCATTCACAAGCATGAGAAAAAAATCCTGCTTCATTTGAGTGTGTTGTTTTGTTTTTATGATTGCACATTGACAAATGAAGGCCTGAAAACCTGTAGTTAACATTGAGAAAGATAATGGACAGTGCTGATTCCGTGATGAGAAATTTAATTAAAAATATTTTGTTGTTTCTTTTTTTTTTTCCTCAGTATGCTGCCTTCAACTGTGCTCTAAAACAACTGCACGTTTGGAGTGTTTGGAGGCCTTAGTGAAGAAAACTGTCTTAAAAGCTGAAAACTCCAAAATAGTGGGATTTCCAACTGATACACTCAAACTTTAAAAATCAAACTATCAAAAATTCAGACTACTGTAGATATAGAAAAAAAGTGGTTCAAGGTCTAAAATTTTACTATACTCCATCATAATATAAATATTTTGCCTATTTTAAAATATAAAAATTGAAAGTGATTTGCTGTCTGAGCAGTCACAGAGTTTCTACTGTTTCCACAATAACTGAATACCCAGCAAAAAACTCAAGCCAGAACAAAGAAGTTGTATCAACCAGGTCTGAAAAACCCATTGAATTCTTCCAGCAATACTAAGTTCCTTCTTTCTTAAAGACCTGGTAACTAGTTTCTGTACAGAAGGCTGTTCTAAAAATTATAGTGGCTAAACCCTATCAATAAGTTAAGTAAATTACACCATAAAACTTTAAACCCCGGATTCAGCTCAGTGAGAGTACCGGAGCTCAAAACAAAAAAAAAAAAAAGATCAAAACCCCACATTTTGTTTTGTTAGCCACTTTACAGGACTTTATTGCAAAGAGAAGAAAAATATTCAACAACTACTATTTTGGACATTTCATATACCTACTTACAAATGGATTACAAATACAATTCAGGGTAGCACTTTTATTTATTTTATTGTTATTTTAAACACATGCCTCTGGCACTTCTGGATACTTCGGTTTTAAAAAGTTGTGTCCTTTATTTACGTATCTGAATTCATTGGCCTGTTGCTGAAAAAGGCTTTTTAAAATTGAAAATCAAAATTTTAGCCAAAAATTCCAGTACTGTATGTAGTGGAATATAAAGTTACATTTTAGATTGCCCTCATTTCACTACTACAAAATAGCGAAAGTGAACCGTCACAGATACAGAAAAATGGACAGACAGGCTCATCAGAATGAAGCAGAATGTTTTCACTCCACCAGACTGTACTGTGTGCAGAATCAGGAACAGGACAGATGGGATAATCCATTGCCAAAGTCTTTTTTGTAAACTCAGGTTTACCCTTATTACTGTACAATATTTAATTCTAAGTCACCCGGTCGCCGGGCATTCAATGAGATAACAGTTACACAGCCTTGTTTGTACTGGACTCTAGGTCGGTGGTGTTGCGCTCGCGGCGCCTCGTGGCAGCTGTCGTAAGCACTTCAGGATCCTCACACTGTACAAACACAGTTAGTTCCAATGCTCTATGCAGCATTCCAAAAGAAAACTGTAATGTAGAGTGCTGCCCTAATTCAGTGGGACATGTAGTGTTATGTGAAGTGACAAAAATGAAAGGATACTTAAACACTGTTGCACATTCCCTAAGACAATAAGATGTACACAAATTAAGCTAGAAAATTTGAACTAAGATTTTCTCAACGTACATTCAGCTTGGCACAGTGCAGACTAAATTTAAGACATGAAAGACAAACTGTGTAATAAGCAGAGCTACACTTTAAGTAACATGTCATTTTTCAAGACGCCAAAATTGCACTCTAGTTGGTTTTTTTTGGGAATCAGTTAGCAGAATTTGTAGAAGGGGGAAGAGCTGTACAGGCCAGGTATAATTTATACAATTTTCAAAAAATAATCCTACAGTCCCCAAAAGGAGAGATTATTGTCATGGAATGACTCCCTCTACACAATATCCAATCCTCCTCATGCTGCATTTACTTTTCAGCAACTGTAAATGAGAAAAAAAAATCACAGAGTTAAGCCAAAAAAAGCAAAGTTATTTACATTTACAGTAGACCATATCAATATTTACATGGCCTTTAAGAGCCCAGTTCTTAAACCACTCAGATAAGTGCTAATGAAACATCCACTTTAAAGTAAGAAATCACACAACACAAAGCATTTAAGCAATGCTGTCTGCTACCAGTGAATTTAAAGCACGACAAACTGATGGGGTATGCAATCTTGACTGCAATAATGGAGTAAACATTACAGACAGAAACCACTTATAGCCCAGCTCCATTTCCCATGACCGTTGCTGCTTTTCCTGGCTACTGGCAACTCCTTGGTCATTCAAGCTAAATGTTATTCAAGGTTAAAGTACCCATCAGTTCAACCTCTTATTTACTAAGAGACATTACTGAACAGAACCAGGTACCCTCCCTAATGCTACAACCCTAAACTGGAGAGAAAGCTTGGATAAGTCAGTCAGCTAATGAAAAGAAATGATAAGAAACAAGATTCACATAAGCTGTTCTGGAGCCCTTCAGAAGAGAAGCACCCAGGTTTCAAGCACCTCACCCCATTTTAGATGTATTTCAAACTGAAGATGCAGATAACCTTAACTAAGGGAATGTCTAGAAGACATTTATAGACACAGTCAAAAGTGAAGATGACAACAGAGAATACAAAGTAAAGCATTACTGTTAGGTGAGCAACAGATCAACCAACTATAAAGCAGATATTAATTATAAAGATACATGATTCCGTAAAGCAACTTAAACATATCAAATGCCATACTATGTGTACATAAAATAATAATGTATATAATAATACTATGTGTAGTTACTTTGGAGATTAGAGATCTCCAAATTTTTCAAGAAAGTGCACATTTAATTTCAATTGCTGTAACTGCATTTGAGCTAGGCTAACATTTTAAGTTTACTGGATGAGGACATGAATTCTTCTGTTAAATAATTCCAAATCACTGACACATGAAGCAGTGTGCAAACACAGAATGAGAAGCAAATAAATAACATGTAAAAATATGGTAAATTTTATTTCATCACTGAATGCTTTCCTGAAGAAAACCATATTTAAAAAGATACTAGCAAGACAAAAGAATTTAAAATGTCCACTCCTTTCCCAAACAGTGGCTACTGTCTTTGACTGGTAACTACCTCCAGTTTATTGTTTCCACATTTTGTTCTACCCCAGCAGAACACCATCAGAATTACCATTTTACAGCAAACACGTTTTAGAAGAAAAGCAGCAGCATCTTTAGTCAGACGTACATTATACTGTTCCACTGGCTATAACATTCTGTAAAAAAGAGGAGTTAATCTGACTATTCGAGTGACTTTATGCCACAGAATGAACTGTAATAAACCTAATACAAAGTAGTTTGCTCACACATTTTAGAAAACGCTACAAGACCAACTTACACTTTGTCTTGCCGTCCACCTCCACGCAGCACCACTGGCTGGCTGTTCTGAGTGAACGCACCTCCACCACGAATTGCACTTGGATGAGTTGGAGAAGCTGCTGGATGCTGGCCAGGGCGGATAGGCTTAGCTGCAGGGCAAGAAATGTGACTTACAAATACATACACAACAATTGTACCTTGGATTATTCAAATTTACTGATACCGTTAGCCAAACGTAATAATCACAACTGAACGCACTTTGAATAAGAAAACAAGTATAGAGGATGGCATTCTGAGAACGTAACAGATTAGTGTCAGCTACAACAAACCCTGGAAAATAGACAAGGTTTTGCTTTTATTGCTCCCTGTTAAAGCTTGCAAAGCTTCTGATACAGATTATCTTCACATGAATTATCTGTCCCACCTAATGTATTACCTTCTATGAATTCTATTTTTTGGCAATAAGAACTCAAATAAGACAACACCAGACAGTTTCATGAGAGTTATGTATCAGTAAGGAATCATTATAGCTGCTGTCCTTCCCACATCGACTTGATTGATAAGTCACTAGTTACACTCTCTGCAGGTGGTTCTGTGTACCAATACTCCACAGATAACAGTGCTTCATCAACCTACCATCACATAAAAATAAAACTAACTCTATAGCCAAAGTAAAAACCTGGCAGTTTTGACAGGTTGTTCACAAGCTGCATCCACTTAATAAACTGTATTTTCAATCAGTTTTGCACTTAGCTCTTAACAGAACATGCATTATGTATGTGTAGGACTTCACAAAGTCCTGTAATACTAAAGAGAAGCACCTAAAGTTTCAGCAGGCAAAAGTGAATATAAAGAACCTACAGGCAGCAGCTGCAGCAGAGAAACACTTCTCAATTACTGCCTCATAGGATGCTGATCTCCAGTAAGACATGACTAGTTCATCTAGATATTTAAGCACAAGAGGCTGTGTACCTCAGGTGAGCTCACTAGAGAATTGCTTGTTTTCTTGGAGACCACTTGAGAGAAAATTAAGACAGAAAAGCACCTGTCTACAAGCTGCCACTTCATGTGACCAAAATTTTGTAACTATTTTGCAACAGCTCTTTGCAGACCTACAGAATATGGGCAAAATTTAACTGCAATGCTCATTTCAGTCACATTAACATTTAAGAGAAGTATATTGATGCCTTTAGTTCTACAGCTGTAGTGTAACGTGCACAGTTAAGTCCTCCACAGGTCACACACCTTCTCAGTCCTCAGCACTCAACAGAGTAATGGCAAGTGGAGGAGCAAAGGAATATGACTATGTTGCCTCCACCTTCCCACCCCTTTCTGTTTTTCCATTGCTTTCCCCTAGAGAGGTCTGTGGATACTGTATGTTTTGGAACAAAGAACTGAAAAGGTAATTAAGGATCTTCGGATGTTGTGGGTTTCTGTCTGCCCCTCTCCCCCATAAGATCAAGTCAATTTTGTTGTTGTTGTTGAAGGTGATGGCTTAATCTTTCTTGTTGCCTTGAAATACCTATTTAGTTTTAGAAATTGGAATGGAATTGTAATGATCTAAGAAATTAAGACTCACACGCAGTGTACTGTTTCTTCTAGGAAATGTAACATATTCAGGCTAGAATTCTAGGCTGGTAAGCCTTTCCCAAAGCCATTTAAAGTAAAAAAAAGCCAAACAACCATAATGTACCACCTGCACACACAGTCTGTTAACCAAAACACAATGCACAGTAGAAAATAGATCACATTCACATGTGCAGTTTCAATGAGGGCTGAAAGATGCACTTATACCCAGAGATAAAAAAAAAAAGTAGGAGACAGATAAAGCTTTAGGGGGCAAGGGATTCTTCACTTACCAATTTGTGCCGAATGTCCTCTTCTGGCCATATTCTTGGATCTTACAGCTTCCTTTATACGATCTACTTCTTGCTGATACCGCTTGCGATCACGAGAAGCGTTCTCTTTGGCTTCCTTCAGTGCAGATTCCAAAGCTTTAACTCTTTCAGCTGTAGCTCTAAGTCGCTTCTCCAGTTTAGGAAGTTCGCAGCGAAGATCAGCATTATCACGTACCAGCTACAAAACCAGAATTTATTATTTCCTTGGTATCTCTCTTCCTAGGGAGAGCTAACCAAATAACCTCCCCACTCCTGAAGAGGCAAAACAGTAGGGTTACTATATTAACTTCGCTTAAGCTTTTAGTAAGTCTATATAGTTCAGTGACATGAAGGCTGTCATTTGAACAATCAGGTACTGTGGAAGAACTTGCTACCCAACAGAGGCACCTCTTCCATCAGAGACAGGCAAGCATCCCCTAGACTGATGCATGAAGTCTAAACACGAACTCTTTCAGTTTAAATGCAGCTGTTTTGTTATACACCCACATGTACTAAAAATAGCTAATTAATTTATGTTACAAAACACTGGGCTAGTTTTCCTGTATGAAGAGACACACTTAAGATGTAGAAGTATTTACTTATAAAAGTTACTTTATGACCAATAGGTAGTTGCTTCTGTAATAATAAACCTGGAGTAGTTTTATGAAAATTTGAAATGAAGTCTCACTGTACCTGCTTGTGAACCTTTGTAAGCTGTTCAAGATTATTCTCAAGGAAGGAAATTTTCTGTTTCTGTGCAGCACTGCCTCCTGTATCATCTGAGTCGATCTCAGCACTCTGCAGTAACAAAGGCATGGGGAGGGAGACAGGAGGCTGAGTACAGATCTGAACTTGCATATTAGGATCAAGCCAGAAAAATTACACCAAATAAACACCAGTTCCTAATTTAGTTCTAAAGTAAAATTTATGTAGCATTCTCAGAAACAAGCTTCACTATAACACCACACTACCTTTTTCACTCTAGTAGCCAGATCTTGAACAAACAGCTTCCGAAGATTGTGAAGAGTCTGAAGTTCTTTTGCCTACAGTTAAGGACAAGAAATTAACAAAACAACCCAAACAAACTCTGAAAGAAAAAAAAAAAAGACAAATATTGACATTTGCTTTGGAATATATTCTGACTATCTTACCACAGTCTCTTCCAAACCCTTTAAATCTTGCCTCGCTTGTTCCCGTCTGTCCTGCATAACCCTAAAAGAGAATAAATTATTCCTGAAATATCCTAGAAAAATTAGAAATTGTAATGTTTTAGAGAACTAAACACTGTATTATACAAATGAAAAAAGTCTTTTGGTTGAAGTCTTAAATTAAAGATGTAACCAACAGATGACACCACACTCAGAAATCTATATGGCATGGGGGGGGTGGGATTGGGGGAGCTGCAGAAGGAAAGAGGGATGTACTTTTAATATTGAATACAAACAAGTACCTTCAGATGCATAAACTGTAAAAGTTTCTAGAATAGTAAAAGACAAGACTCTCAGAATCAGCTTCAGTGTGAATATTTGGGGAGATCTTATCCTACAAATGCTCTTAGCTCTGACCAACTGAGATGATTAAGTATCATGTGACAGACTAAAATTTTTCTCTGTCTTCTTTAACACCTCACCCTCAACACGCTGGCAAAACCAGCATCACAAACAACAATGTCAGTGTACAGGAATATAACCTGATGATTATCAGTGTACAGAGCTGCTGTCTTGCCAGTTAACATGAAAGCATTTTCTGCACAGGAAATGTTCTTTCTCAGAACTGTAAGTCAGTGCAGTTATCAAGATGACAGAATACAGGAAAGGAACGTGGACTTATATTTTTACAACCTGAGATTATAATAGAAAGGCCAAGGACTGGATGAAAATGAAGTGTTCCTGTTAAGTAGTTAAAAAAAGCTTCTTTTCCTCTTGAAATTTCTCCTCACTCAGTCAGTTTCACTACTAACTCACCGTTAAATAAGTAAATATTTGATATAATAAAATATTCCTAATAGTGTCAGTATCCTATCCATTTTCCAGACCTCTCTGGATAAGTCGTTCCAGGCATCTTATACAACTCCAAATTGAAAAAATTAAAGTGAATAATGTGCATTGTTCCTGGCCTGTCATTTGCCACGCACATTTATGATATACAATGGAAAGTAACTGGATTTGGAAAGGCTGCGGGAAGACACAGAATACAAAACTAATTTTTAAAATTTCTTTGCAAATCTTTTGAAGAGGAATGTTTCTATACAGCAAGTGCTTTAAAGTGGTCAATGCTAGATGTAGCTGAGCTTGCAAACTGAAACAGGAAGCAGTAAGGCGGTATGCATAGCAAACCTTACAAGACAAGAAAACCTATTGCAGTTAATGTAAGTTTTGTAATCATTGTGGCATATAAACAAATCAAAATAAGATGGATTCACAAGACCAGAGTACTGTTAAAATTTTAGTCAGTTAAACAGGATAAATGAAAAAAAAAGTAAAAAAAAAACCCCATAGTGTTGCTTCTTGGTTACCAGCACAGATCAATCAGGTCCCTCTGATTACTTCAAATTCCACGATAAAAACCCCTGAAAACCACTGTGTGTGTTTTAAACACAGCTGAAAAGCACTTTTCAAAAAGTACTTTTAAGTATAATGTAATGTATTTTTAGCTTCTGTAAAGATAAATATGTATGTACCAGAAAGGGGTTGCAACTGATACACTTAGAAAGACTTCCAGGAGATTAAGGTCAGATTTCTAGAAGCTGAGAACTGTTTTCCAATTTGACTCCTGGATACTTACCTGCAAGTAGAATTTAATTCCAATTTTTGCATTAACTTTTGAGTCTCTAATTCACTAACACATTGTATGTAGTTAATCAATGAAGCATGCAACTGTTTAATTTTAAGAATAAACCAATTGGAGCCACCTAACAAGTTAAATCATGTAAGAACCATAAAAAGAATAAGGGAACACAAGAACCAGAAAAAGAGTAAGGGGAATTGTTAGAAGACTCTTGTAGTCTTACAGAATGCAATATGTAGCTGCAAATTGAAAAGTTAATTACTTCAATCCATAGCATATTAACAAAAAAACGGTTGTGGCCTTCATATCTTACATAATTTTACTTCCAATTTTAAGTATTCAGGCAGCGCAAAGGTTTTAAAAAAGGTTCAAGAAGGCATCTCTTTAATAAGCATACTATAAAGTGAAAGGCACTTCATCATATTAGGTCACTAGTTTATAGAGTAAGTGTCCCCACACACAATTGTTTTATGCGTCATTACCACTTACGTAAGCTCATGAAGTTTTCTGCTTTTTTCCTGATCAGTCGCTTTCAGCTTCTCATGCTCGACTCTCAGACGTTCCTGTTCAAGCATCATCTTCTGGTTTTGGCTGAACACAGGAAGTAAATATTTTATCAGCTGAAACTCTCAGACACCACATTCAGTAACAAAATGGAAGGCAGAAGGACAGTTCTGGAAGAAACTCTTGCCACTTCCTTCCCATTGTACTGTGCTTCTGTACTTGTGCAGTCCAGAGACATTTGGCACCACTGAAATAACGACAATTACTTACTCTTGAAGCTCAGTGATGAGCTTCTCCTTTGCATCAACTTCATCTCTCAGGCTACTGATTTGTTTCTGATGCGTCTCACGATGGCTCTGAATTTGCTGCTCCACAGCTTGCTATTAGAAAAAACCAGAACATATGAAATGCTCTGAGTTACCACCAGACTTCACTCTGTGGGGATCTGGGTCCTTGGGGTTTTCTTTTTTAAACAATGAAATTGGCTTACCTTGACTTCATTTGCAGTTTGAACCTTATTTAAGTGCTCTTTCTCCATCTCATGGACCTTTTCTAGTAGGGATAGAGAAGAAAAAACACATTTCAGCCAGGTGTCTAGGCAATCACATGGATGATGGAACTAATTTCCCCTTCCCTTGCCAACACCTTACAATTTCGAAAAAGTCCCCTCCTACCATAAAAATCAATTAAATTCGTAACATCTTTAATCCTACCAATAACAGTTCTTTAAAACAGCAAACATATTTTACCATGGATTAATTCTACATGTTCAGTAGCAAAAAGCCTTTCTATAGGTCTACCTTTCAACTTAAACAGAACAGAGCAATTCCCTATTTATCACTATATTCTTAAAATGGTTGTGATGGGTGGGGTGTAGGGAGGTACGTCCTACCCTGTGCTCGGAGTTGAACTAATTCTTCATTAAGGGAATCCACAGATTCTTCTAGCTGCCTCTTTTTCTGTTCCACATTCTGAAGATATTCAGTCAGTGACTTGATCTTGGCTTCATGCTTGTGGAATGAAAAGATTCATTTACTTTGGAACTAGGTACCATGGAATTACATCTGCGTAAATGGTTCATACTTGTTTTTTACACAACAACTAACCTCATCTCAAAACAAAAATGGTGCCAACTAGACTCTTAGAAGAATATGACTACTCAAGTAGATTGGTAATGTAGCCTGTAAGACAATGTCTTTATTCTGGACTGGAATGAAATACATTTTTGGCTGGGAGAAGAGATGTTTTGAATGTTAAATACTAACAGAGGCAAGAGACGTCCACTGTACTTAGATGACTGCCCTGAAATGTGCTTCTCCTGATTTAAAAAAAAAAAGAGGATTATCTGTATGTAAAACAAAATACAGAAATATTAAACTGCATATGTAGATTACAGTTATCAGAAGTGTTAGAAGTCACATTACTTATCTTGTCTAACAATCACATTAAAATGGCCTCTCTCACATTAGAAATAAATTTAATCTGCTGTGCAAACCTCCTGAAATTTTACTGTGCTATTACCTCTCCCACTTCCAGCTTGGGGCATTAGCAGGCAGACTGCCCACAAGTCACTGCTTCGGTAAGACTTGTATTTGTAAAGAATCCTGTGACAGAGAACACACAGACTCCAGTATCTAATATAAGTGCTATAAAAGCATTAGCAGGCTACAGATATTTTGCAGAAATTCTGACATCCTGTCATACTGAATTACTTAGAAGCATCCAAACCAAAGAGTACTAAGGAAACAGCTGAGTCTTATGGCTGTTCACTCACAGTGCGCTTTGTTAAGTGCCAAAAAAACCCTGCAACTTTTTTTCCCTGATAGGTTAATGAATTGAATTTATAAATAACACTGTAAACTGCAGAAAAATATTTACCTGTGAGATCCGGAGCTGGCAGGCAGCCAACTCCTTTTCATTTTCTTCCATTTTCTTATTGCTTTCAGCTTGTGTGCCTTCTAACTGTTTGCAACGCTTCACCATTGTTTTTACTTCTGATTTCATTTTGCTAATGTACAGTCTCGCCACTGTGAATTCTTCATCTATCATGCCAGTTCCCTCAGGCTGCTGAAAAGGGTGGAACAGCACATTTAGAAAGCTCAGATAACAAAAGTGAACTAAAGGTGCACTGAACAGCTAAATGCCCAGTACACATCCCCAGCCTCAACTGATAACCACAGAACTTAAAAAAACCCCAAACCCTTACATTGTATTTAAGTTTTCTGATTGATTATTTAGAAGTTTGCACAAAGACGTTGCTTGAAGAAGGAAATACAATTCACTTCTGATTTCTAATACTGCTTACATTCTTGCCCTATAGCCATCTTCTAGACTTATCTCTTATTTCATGCCCTCATTCTGTTTTTAATACAAGTATCATCCTGATTGTCACTGTAGGTCAATATTAGATTACCAAGACAATGCTGTCAATTAAGACCACTTCATACAGCAGTTTGACAACATGAATGAGAACACTGCTTCAGAAAAAAGTCATGCCTGCTCTTCCTTGTCTATGCATAATCAAATTCTGTCTGGGACCTGATTAAGTCACTGTATAAGCAACGGAAAAGCTTATGTCTGAATTATTAATATACATGAAGCTTCCTATGGTGGTAACTTTTACCATACTAAGAAAATGCCCCCACCTATCCACAATGTATGTGTTTAATACATGGCACTAAAGACAGCAGTGATTAACTCTTACCTTGACATCGTTATTTCCTACTGCAATTCCAATCTCTGCAAGATCTTTTAGTAAGGAGGCCATCATTTCTGTGGCTCGTTTCTTTTGATGGTTGGTCATTTCTTTAAGTTTCTGAAGCTCTGCATCTATACTGGCTAAAGTGACCTACAGTAAAAGAAGTTACCCTTAATTAAACAAAACACACTCTTGCTCTTGGAATTAGTTTCATACTATTTACAGAGTACCAGCATTTCTTCTGAAAGAACTAAAAAAGCATTGGGGACAGAGACCTTCAACTCACAAAATATAATCTTAAAACTGCAGCAAGATTCGTGTTAACACTATTAAACAGCATTCAGAGTTACATACTATTGAATATTGCAGGGAATCACATTTATAGAAAAAGGGTACATGGACAGCAAGTCCAACACTTTTCACCATATTTTGGTAAATGAAAACAATTTCAGCTTTATATGCAGAGCTCTTAACTCTTCCCTACTTGCAAATCAAAAAATGACAGTACTCTTCCAGTACTGAGATTTCATAAGCACACCACTTACTCTTCAACACTTTTTCAGCTGCTGTGATTGTAGTGGCTGCAGCTCAGCAGCTCACATGCTCAAGAGTCTGCCATTTGTTGTCCAGTTTTAAAAAAAACACCAGAAGTTTTACAGCAGGAACGTTTGAGGCAGAGATGCCAAAGGATGGTTACTGCACGGGTTAGCTGTGCCAGATTGGGATGTCTTAATTTTATGACACCTCTGAACAGTTGCTTTCTTGCAGATTGAGAGTTATTCATGACACTCAATGGATGTTAATTATAATATCTAGAATCACTACCTATAAACTAATTAGAAACTACATCAATAAAGCAAACAAAAAAAAAAACCTGCAAAAAAACAAATCATACATTTCAGAATCATACATATACACAGCAAGCCTATTCCAACAGATTTTAAATGCTGTTTACAAGACCATAGATTCTCTGACTCTTGGCCAGCTTTCAAGTGATGTAAGTTACCAGTAAAGACTACTCAGCTCAGAATACTTAGAAGTTGAAAGAGAAGTTTCATGATCTTGTGAACTTCAGTTACAACATTAGTATTCTACCAAGTCAAGTCTTACTAACTGAAAATTGAATGCCACAGTTACTAGAAGACCCAGACCCTCTTATTATCATCTTTAAGAACAGAGAAGAGTGAGACTTGTGCCATTAATATCGTCTGCAAAAATGCTGATCCTTTCCAGTACTTAGAATTTTAGGATAGTAGGTAGAGTATTAACTGCTTAAAACTGATTGAGGTCTGCCAAATAACTGGCTACCAAAACTGTCAGTCAGTTCAGCAACTTTGCAGGTATGTAAGGAGGTGAACAGTATTCTGTGAGACTGATGCTGCGTCTTTTAACCAGGGTTATCTTTTGGAATACATCCTCAACTACTCCTTTCACAAAGTAAACCAAACTGCTTATTTTTGAAAGCATCAAGGTAAGTTATTTCACATTCCATACACACAGCAGGCAAATACACACGCTTTTCAAGAAAAGCTGTAGCATGCTCACTGCAACTTCAAAATCAGAAGAAGCAGATTCTTAAGTCAGGATTTCCCCAACTGCACCAGGAAGACAAACAAAACCATCATGTAATGAAAGTGTTAAGTTTTGACACCTAGGGTATTTCTGAACACTCTTTAGGTAGTAAAATGCTACAAGTGCTATCAAGGTCAATAATCACCATACATTTTTTCTTAAGCTTACAGGTTTCAGAAAATCATTCCCTGCAAAAACAAAGTAAGTTTTAGACTTAGGCTCTCATTTCCCTTGTGAAATACTTTCAAATAACTTTAAGAAACACAGGTAAGGCAAGCAAAGTCACACTAAAGACTGTCAGCAATTTCTTATCCCAATTTCATACCGATTTTTGATTGAGTTCATCACTAAGCAGTTCATATTCCTTTGCCTTATCTTCTACTTCCTGAGACTTTTGATCATAGTTCACAGCTAGTTCTTCAAGGGCTTGTAACACCTCTTTCACTTCCTCTTTAGAAGCATCATTTTCAGCCTGAAGGCGATTCAACTCTGCTTGCAGGTTGTCTTGGTCCCGTCTGGTTGATGCCAGAAGCTGCAATATTGACAGAGATTTAATAAAATTACAACAATAAATAATAATGAAGAAAATTCCACGTATGTCTTGAATTTTATTAATGCTTTTAGCTACTACGGTAGCTTATATCTACATTCCTAGTGACTAGCTTCATGCAATAAGAATACCAAGAACAGAATAGAATGAACAACTAAATTTATCATCTATATTCAGTTCTTCAAGTTTTTAAATATCTTAAAAATGGAAGCGATTACAAATGAAGACATATAGGGATAGCAATTAGAAATGCACAGGGAATATTGCAAGTTCTCAAAAAAGCCACTGAACACTACTCATGAGTCTGAAATTGTCAAGTCTAGGGACTAAACTTCCAGCATTTTAACACTTAGCTGCTGAAGAATAACTAGACAAAGGAAACAACTGCTAAAGAAGCAGATTTATTTATTTAAATTAGATTCAACAGTAGCTCCAGCTTCCCTAGTCCTTGGCCCATTTCCTTCTGAACATGTACACAAGGATTACCATTTTTTTAAAATTTTGTGCTACAGAGAAATAATTTTTCTAATATTTTGGCTAAATGAAATTTTCATTATTGATAGGCATTTCCCCCCATTAATTTATATCCCTGTCAACATATGCATACAAATCATTTGAATATTCTAGCAAGTATGGCCTGAATTAACACATAGATACTTCTTTTTTTATTATGGGCCAATACATTTCCCTCCTCTCTCTTCTCTCTCTGTACAGCAACTGACCAGAAGTAAACCTTAATACAGATTTCTTACACTAAATCAAGTTACTTTCCGTTTTGACAACCTGCTAACTTTGCATAGGGAAGACAACTGCTGCTGTCTTTGCATAAAATACTTCCAATTCTTTCAATCTTCATGGATACTTAAGATCTAAGTAAACTGGTTTAAGTTTAGCCATCAGCACAGTGTAAACAGGAGGAATAAATAGGCAGAGAGTTTAGATAAGGCATAGAAGAGAATCATTATGCAATAGCAAGGTGTCATTCTACTCCCTGGTCATAAACTGTGACCTATTCCAAATACATCCAATTTCTTTAAAGGAAAGACAAGCGAAAATAAAGATGCAAGAGCAAAACTCACCTCTTCCTGATCCAACATCTGTGTCTTCAGTTTTTCTACTAGTTGGCTCTGCTGATTAATTTCTTCATCCTGTAGTTGAAATAAGACTGTGTTCATTACACTGACAAATACCACTCAGAAAAAATAATCTAAGAGAGAGGAGATGCTAGGTATCTAACTTTTCCCTATTCTGAGACAATTACACAACAAAGCAATAAAAGTAAAAACCAATCCTTTTCATTTTACTGATTGATTCATCAGGCTCTTAACCTGGCATGTATGTGTAACACACCATGCTTCAGAGACAGAAGTCTTACACCTGGGCTTTTGCAAGTCTTCTCCAAGTTTTTCTACCTTCCAAGAAACAATATTTAATTAAAAGACTTTTTTCCATCCAAATACAGTACTACCACTTAAATTTCAGGTTATATTCAAATAAAATATCCAAAACATGGGAAGAAAAAAGTTTTGTCTTGAAATTACTCATTTTCCCACTTCCATTATTTTCCAATTAAGAAAGGTAGCACGAGATAAGGCAACTTTGATTTGTCTTAATCAGAATTAAGAGCAAGCACTCTCAGCAAATACTTAAATAAGTTGAGCTAACAAATGAATACTGGCAAATCAAATACAGAATCATAAAACATCCTGAGTTGGAAGGAACCCACAAGGATCATCAAGTGCAACTCTCAGCCCTGTGCAGGACACCCCGAGAGTCACACCCTGTGCCCGAGAGCATTGTCTTCTGGAACTCTGTCAGGTTTGATGCTGTGACCATTTCCCTGGGGAGCCTGTTCCAGTGCTCAACCTCCCTCTGGATGAAGAACCTTTTCTAATATCCAACCTAAACCTCCCCTGACACAACTTCAGGCCATTCCCTCGGGTCACAGAAGTGAAGAGATTTGTACCTGTCCCTTGGCTTCTCTTCCTGAGAATGCTGAAGACACATTATACAATAATATAGTTCAAGATATATTTTGAAGACATCTTATATTAAGTAAGAATGGTATACCTTGTCATCCAGTTGTTTGTAAAGTTTGGCAATTTCTTCCTCACATTTCCTTCTCTCAGCATCAGTGAAATTGCCAGTTACTCCAATTGTGGTAGCTGGTTTATCATTAGTAACAGTAATATCTTTGTCCACTGCAAAAGCTTCTAAGTTGGCCTTCTCCTTGTCAAACTGCTCATCAACTGGTACGGTCTCCCCTTAAAAATACACTTAATTTTAGTACAGTTAGCCATGACATAGTTCCCACAAAATTACCCTTGAGAAGTATTAGCTATTTCCTACTAACAGTATTGCACAGTTAATAAGCAATTGAGTTCAGTTGATTACTTAGCAAAAAAAAAAATGACCACTAGATTATCCAAACTATTTCCTGTTTACCACAAAACATTGTATTCAACGCAGTTACTCCGCTATGAGCTCCAAATTATGCATAAAACCTTATCTTCTAGAAAGTCACCTAACTTTCCCAGAACACAGAAAATTCTCTCCTTCCCATGGCACTCTGTTTTGCTAGGTAGCCATATTTACTTTTACATTGCTTTGCTTCTAATTTAAAATATTTTCAGTTACGCTTTTATCTTTCTATGTTCATAAAGCTTTTTACAATGAGAACACTTTAACTTTACAGACAAGAGAACACCACATGCCACGGCACTTCTCTGGTAAATGAAACTAAATTCCTTAGTGCTTTATTCAAAACATTTTATGCAGTCCTCGGAAGGTACAGGCTCTTGCCGACACTCCAGTATCTCATGTTAAGTATAGTTCTTTCAGAATATTGACATTTCAGGTGTGGCCTCATACCAGCGCTATAAAGCAATAAAAAAACCCAACAAAAAGAAAAAAACCCCCCACATCCTACCAAACCTATTTCAGCAAACCATTTTTTTCAGATTTATATCAGGATGTGGTGCAGCTGTCCACAAGATTGCAAAATCATATTCTACAGCTGCCAAACTCCAGAATATATCTGTAATGACCTATGTTCCTCTTTTCCTGAATTTATGGCTTCACTATTAACTTGCATTTTGCCAGCAACTTGAACTGATAAGAAGTTAATCATTCAGGAAGAATGAACAGGCACACATTTGGTATTGTCAGCAACTTTGGGGTTTGGGTGGGTTTTTTGCCTATTCACGTTTGAGTTTTAAATGAGGGCAAGATCTTGTGATATTGTTTTGAATCGGAAAACCAAAGCAGAGGAAACATTTTACTCAGTTTCTGCAGTTACAAATAGTATCAGTTTTTTGTCCCTCAAAATAAAAATTTTACAATGTAAGTAACTCTAGTCCTGCTAGAAAACCAAGTGTTGAACAATCTAATATGAATACATTTTCAGATATTTTTGTCATTACATGATTATTAGAAGTTGTTTCAATTGCAATAAAGTAAAAATCACACTCCAAAGTCGACTTAATACTCTAGCTTTAATATCCTAATTACTGTCTTGCATAGTGCTCTTAGCTATTTCTGGTAGCTTGAAGACTAATTCAGTGTCTGTTGCCTTGCCTAAAGTTTGCAGAATAATAATGTAACTGCTTCTCACCGTTCCTCCATCTGTTGAGCTCATTTTCCAGCCACTGTATGGTGTTACGCAGAGTCTTGTTCTTCTCTTTTTCCTTCTCATACTTTTTCTTCCACTGCTCTGCAGTGAGCTCCACGTTGACACAGACTGTGTTCTTAATGGTCTTTGCTCTACACAGAAAAAGCAAAAAGCTCTGAGACTTCATTTTTAAAGCAAGGAATTGAAGGTTATTAAATAATATGTCCACATACCACTGGTGAAAGCATAAACATTCCCACCTCTTCCAAAACCTTATTTCTATTCCCTATCAAGTTACTATTCTCTCAATTGGATTGATACAACCCGTCAATGGACAGAGCAACATAACTTTGGAAAGCTGAGAAATCTCAAGCTGATTGAATTGGACAAATTCAGCTGCATATCTTCACCTGAAAGAATTCAGGTCAGGACAGTCGCACACAGTTTTGAACAAAAGATAGTATTTCACATCTAGCAAACGCTGTCCAACGGAGAGCATAACACTTTTAGGATGCAAACCATCTGGCTTATCTAAGAAACAGCTCATTTCAACCAAAAAGACCAGTTACTATGTCTCCACTAACCAAAAGCTGTTACAGGCCACTTACATAACTTGCAGATGTGATTCTCTACATTCAGTCAGGTGAATCCCATTAAATTAGGTTTGGAGACAAAACTACAGGCACTGATAACATATTCATGAAATAATGTATGTTTTTCACTATAGTGCCATACACCTCACTTAATCTCAGTACTTTTCCTGTTCGGTCTTCTACTACTGAATATCCCACCCCAAAAATCAGAACAGGAAAAAAGCTTAATGGCAGTTAAACATCTCCATTGCCCTGCACTGAATCCTGTAAGTACCTTTCTGAAAAATCTTAGTGAGACATTACTACTAAAAGACACATGATTTTCTGCTACACTATATGATTATTACATAGCCTTCAGTTACTACAGCTGAGGGCTGCAACATAAATTTGACATCCCTAGAAAGTTGAATGAATATACTGGATTAACTGTGGTGGCTGAGACAGAAGTGCACTCTGTTAACTCCTGAAGATGTCAAGAGCACAAGGCAGTGAAACTACATAGCTGAAGCTGCAAAACACTTTCCCGTAGCTCAATCACTAAATAATAAAAGGAAAGACCTCCTACCTTCTGAAAAGAAACCAAAAACCTCCACTGTTGCAGAATGCAGTCATTACTCCACACTCACTAACTATTCATATTGTGCCAGATTTCTAATCTGGTCTATTTTCCATAGCACAAAACTTCTCAGAGAAGACCAGTAGGAAACTATCTTGTTGGACTGAAGTGGGAGAGGTACACTAACAGCAAAGACCAGATGGACTAGCAAAACATTCACTGCTTTTGTAATGTGCTCCAGTAAATGATGTGATTCAATCTAGTGGTCAGGAACTGGAGTATAACAACAAAGCATCAATAACAGAATAGTAAAGAAGAGCTACCTAACAAAATACCTAATTTGAAATGAGTATGTATAAATTCAGTTACAAGTGACATAGGAATTTACAAGTATCATCTCAAAGTTTACTGGACTGTTAGATACAGACCAGAGGACAGGCTCTCCTGGCAAATAAAGGATTCAACTTACCAGGGAGAGCTCCTTCCTACCTTCTTCCACTTTAGGGAGGGCAGGGGACAGGGAAGTACTTACAGCCCTCCAAGACTATACATTAAACCACATTTTGAAGCAAATTATATGCTCCTCCTGAAAATACAGTCTTCAGGATCCTGTCTGGTTTAAGGATTTTTATATATTATGAGGTAAGACAGATCACAACACTTAGCCATATACACACTGAAGAATTACAGAAAGAAAGTAAACATTCTAATTAATTTGTTTCAGGAATCTTAATAGAGCAACTTACTTATTTCTCATTCTGCATTATTATTAAGTCATTTACTCACCTTTGGCCGAACAGAAGAGTAGATTTAGTTTCAGATTCATTGTAAGAAGATGGAGAACAGCAAATAACAATAGTGGTTCTGCAATTACCCCCTAGTGAATCTTGAAGGATTCTGGTCATTTTGCTATCACGATATGGAACATATGTCTACCAAGAAAATGGTTAAATGATCAGTCACAGGTTTTCAGACATATTTAATTTGTTGAAATATAAGCTATGCTTTCGCTAGGTATGACCTTACTAGACAGACATTAAATTCTACTTTAATTCATTAATCGTAAGACTGAAGACGCACAGGATGACAAAATTGTACTTCTGTGTTTGGTGACCTTTAGAGCACAAGGAAACTTTCAGTATGATGCTTGGATCCCTCAGCATTAACCATAATTTATTAATCTTTACTGTCAACACAGTACAAGAGTACTGTAGAGTACTGCAGAGTAATGGCCACCTGCAATGCGCTGGCTCATATCACTGAGATTGGTAAGAATTTCTGCATAATATGTTCAGAGATGAAAACTTTTAAGTATAAAAAGACAAAACAGAACACTTACACTGCTTTCAGCCAGTGCTGAGATCACATTTCCAAGAGCAGACAAAGACTTGTTGATGTTCTTTGCCTCATCCAGCACAGCACCTTCTGCTCCAGTTTTACTAACCTACACAATATTTCAGGACATTAATAAAAGCATCTTCAAAAACCACCTTCAACATTTATGATAAAACTTATGTAATTTCTCCACTTATAAGTCAGTCTCCCTAACTTTATGAGGTACACATAAGCAAACTCTTCCTCAGACTTTCCCTGATTTATTATCAATTTCTCATTCAAAACTCAGTGTCTGAAGATGTTTCTCATGTTTTTAACTGAAGTGAATATTCTCCCTGCAAAATACACCTTTTTGTAGAAGATAAACATATAGTTAAAAACTTCCGTCAAATTAATAACTTCAAATGTTTTTTGAAGTTTGACAAAAAGATTGAATTCCTTAAAAGTAAATATGTATTATGAATAGTTTGTCCAGAGATCATCCTTAAAACCAAACTACCTCTCTCCTCTAAAAACCCTAACAAAACAAATTATAAAACCCAAACCACATACCACTACCCTGGAAAATACAGCAGTCTTCATGAGCAGAAATTTGTGAGAACAGATTTTAGAGGCTGAATCTGACCTACATGAGTGCTCTAGGAACTTAAGTAGGTATCAGCAGAAATGTGAAAAAATCTGACATGATGCCATTCTGTTTACCTTACCTCTTTTGCCTCAAGGGCTGAATTTGACTTACAGTTCTATAACCCTCCCTTTACAATTTCCAACAAGCTGTGATCATGACTACAGTTAAACAATTCTACTTCCCTGTGCTTAAACTGACACACAGCATTAGAAAACTCCATGTATTTCAAAGGGACTGGGGAAATGCAGAAAAGTAAAGTTTGAAACTAACAGTGAAAGGAAATACAGAGAAAGGAGACCGGCAAACCAGCCCTTTTCTTTAAAAGAAAAAAAAGACTCTAACTAAAGAAACACATTTCAGAATAAACACAGGATCAGAAACAACAATAAGGTCATAGTACAATGATGTAAGGAAAAACAACAGCAAGCAGAAATTACTGAAAAAACTGGAGACAAAGACAGGGATAAATCCAGAAGCAAAGATGAAATGTCAAAAAGCCAGCTCTTAAAAGACCAATTACAGTATGTATTTCCCCCCCTGCTTTAAGCCACTGACAGGAAAGCAAGAGGTCATTTTAACCAATGTTAATCAGAATTTCAATTTAAGAAACCTGGTACCACTACATAAGAAAACCCAGATATTCTGCAACCATAAAACTTTATTCCTGTACCTGGCTAACCCACACACCTGTACACTTTTTTTTTGCACTCTCAGATACCGAAACTGAACTCTACCCTCTTTCTCCACCCTAGTCCAGATTTACAGTCACTGCAGAAATGCAGATCAGTTTAAAGTGGTAGTATCTAACAGCCAAGCCAGCTTAGGATTCAGAAACCATGTTTCAAAGTCAAAATTAATACACCTCAGAGATGACAACTGAACAATCAGTATTACACTAATATAAAATACTT
Organism: Lycocorax pyrrhopterus obiensis; assembly: GCA_014706295.1. Lineage (NCBI taxonomy): Eukaryota > Metazoa > Chordata > Aves > Passeriformes > Paradisaeidae > Lycocorax > Lycocorax pyrrhopterus. The sequence continues at coordinate 14,665,893 of JACSVZ010000002.1, read as the reverse complement.
GACTGTATAGAAAAAACACAGAGCTTTTCAGAGCAGAAAAAGAAACTTATAATTACCTTCTCACTACCTGCCAGGTCCACAAGGTAAAGTTTTCCACTTAGTTTCTGTTCTGTTTGAGTATTTTCTTGTTTTACATTAATAAGAAAAATACTATGACTTCGGGAGCTGTGTTCATTCATATCTACAATTCAAAATAAACACATTGTCAAGAAGATTTGTACAACCAATCTCACTTAAAACAACACCTTCCCACAGTGCAGCAAGAGATCCAAAGCTACGGAAGCTGTATAGTGTAATCTCTCAAGGACAGTAGAACCACAGGCAGCAAAACAAATGGTATCACCTAATTGAGTAAGAAAGATCCAAGATTTTTCCCTTGGGCTCCTACTAATATCACATAAGTTCACTCATCAGGTTTGCTAGCTTGTCAACTATGTATTTCACACATTAATTTACTTTATTAGAATAGAAAGTATATTTAGGTCTCGATAGGAGAGTCTTTTGTAGATCTCCAGGGTACCACATTTTATCCTTCTGTGAAAATGTTAACTGGCAACAGCCTTTCATCCCTGTCTTGTACTGCCCCCTCTGCTGTGAAACATTAAGAGAAAACAAGACTTGTTGAATTTAAAGTATTATTTTAATCTATTAACAAAATTTAAGCAGACTGCAATCTGAATGAGAATATCTGCCTATTTCTTCTTCCTTTTAAATATAAATCTCTTACAGTTCTAAAAATACCAGCTTACTGATATTAAAGAAGCAAAGAACACAAAATAATATTCTATCCAAATTTCCTTAGTGCAGTCCCCATTTCAGAACCTTCTCACTTAGGAGCGATGAAGCAAAACTGCAAGACTGAATAATTCCTTAAAAGGAACATGGTATTTTTATTTTTGATCCTTAACTGAAAAAATGAGAAGAAAACTCTCATATTTTCTTAATGACTGTATATTCTCTCTTCCTGAATAAAGAACTAGACGCAGGAAGATTGTGCAACATCCTCAAATTGGCTCTAAGACTTGTCACCTCAGTTGCTAAGAACTCGAGTCTTACTTTGCATGCACCTACAACTTTCCTTGTCTTCTCTAACCCCTCTGGCAATTCCAAATCCTGCTTCTTGTGGGAATTTGGAGACCTATGACATGGCTCCTTGCACAGCCAAAAATCTTGGGATCTTGGGATGCTGCTTAAATCTGCAGCAGGTCTGAATTCTGATCAGCTGCTCTTAGGATATGCAACATAATGACCAAACTGGGGACAAGCCACGCTTATATATTTCTAGGTTAATTGAAATGAATTCCACAAACTGGGATTTTGCACTACTCCTAAAGGAGAACTACACCTTTTTCTCCAGTGATTCATAGCTCCTCGCTGATGACTTACTTTCTCCTTTCAATCCCAGTGTAAGCAACATCATCTAATCAGAAATGAACTGAAATATTTGTTTCTGAAAGACAAACTGAAACTGCTTATGCCAGACCCTTTCAAAAACCCAAATTACTTAGCTCACTATTTTTGCCTTCCCTACTTTTTTAAGGTATACCAGAAGCAAACAGATAAATCACTAAAGGGAAACAGAAGATGATACTTACTTGTAACTGCTACGTGTCGATTTGATTTTCCTTCATCTATAGTATCCATAACTTCCTCTGGACTACATACAAAACGCTCTGTGCAACCCTTTGGAAAAAAAAAAAAGGAGGTTGTGAAAAATAACACCACACCAACAAGGCAGAAGTAAATGGTGCACACTAGAGAAGTGCAAGATGAAAATATATCAGACTGATGCTCACCTTTACATAGGGAACTCTATTTTTGTCCTCATGAACAGAAAGATTGGTCTTTGAAACTGGAAGAGAAAACATTCCAAAGCTAAGGCGAAACTGAATGAAAACACTGTGCACAATGCATGCCCGAGCCATAAATGCTACCTCTCAGCAACACTTTACAAAAACTTAACATACAAGAAAGCACCACCACTGCAGCCTCAGTAATATTATATAGATGAGCTCCATGCTTCCCCATCATGATGTACCTTTATCATGCAAAGGTTATTAGCATAATGAATACCTAAGTAACATAAGGGGTTTTTTTAATATATTCCTCCAGAATGATTTATATGTTCAATACCAATAAAAGTCTTACCATCCAAAAGGTCCCTTATTTTATCCAAGTATATTTCAAAATATGACACCTAGAATTAAGAAGAGGAACAGAGATACATCAGAAAGCAAAAATGCTTTGCTTCTTGATCACAAGGATCCAGCATGATTACTATGACCTCCCACATAACACTACATCCATCTCAAGTTCTTAAGGCTGAACTAAAATACACCTTTAAGAAGAAACTCTTTTGATCAGAAGTTTCAATCACTATCAGCACTGCCAGAGGTTACCAGCATAGTTTCCATCAATGTGCAATGGAACAAAATTAAAAGTGTTATGATAATTCTTCTTTAAGAAGAATCAGCCACTTCAGAAATAACTCAGGTTATCAGGTTTCCAAGTTACAGGCATTTGAAACAGATATAGAATATCCATTTACCCACAGACTACCTTCCAGTTTTAACACAGAGTAAATAAGTAAAAATGAAGAAAAGTTTACCTTAATATGAAACTCAAGATTCTCATCCATGGAGTAAATATAATTAAAAATATCTTGCACTATTCTTGGAATAATGCCCATTCCATCTGGGTCATGAAGCTTCCCCTTAACAGAAAAAGACACAATACAACAAAAAATTCATACTCAATCCAGCATTACAAACAGTATTCAAACACAAAACATCTGGTTCAGGTTAACAGACTAAATGCTGACAAGTATGATGCGCTCACTCTACTAAGTACAGTCAATCATCCATTTAGCCCCAGCATTCCCCAGAAGGGAAAAGAAGAGCCTCAGAACTCTTCCAAACTACTACAAGAGAAAACATGCTATTGATATTACTCTTGTTTTTCTCATACTGCTACTGGGGGCTGAAAAAACCCTACACTAATTGCCATTCTCAGTCCAAAAAAAAAACAATGGGGTACCAACATGTTGCAAGAAAACAAGCAGACATCTTATTTCTACAAAGCAAAGACTATTGTGATGAAAAGACATGACAGTGACAGAGAATTATTTTAACATTTCTTACTTCCATAGTGTGTGTCTTTCCAGATGATGTTTGCCCATAAGCAAATATTGTACCATTGTATCCCTCAAGTACATCTAAAGGGAAAGAGTATTTTCATTAGCGTTCATTTCCTTCTTCTAAAGATAAGTTGAATTAAATAGAATGCAAGCAGGCAGGTGCTAAAATGTCCAGCAAGATAAAACACTTAATGTTTGGGAACTTTGTGCTAGAGTTACGGGGAGGGAGAGTGTTCTTCCCTACACCTTTTAATGCATTTTGCCATCACTGACTTTGTCTTAGAAGTTGCCTGTACCAGAAGACTATGTTTCTTCAACAGAAAAATCAGGACTTAACAGTCAGGAACAAAAAGGAAACCGATACAATCGCCAGGCTGAACAGACAGTCTTTGATATCTTAGAAGAAACCAAACATGAGAACATATTTTCTGCCTTCAGGAACATTTGATTGTCATGAGAATGAGCAATGCCCTAAGTTATAAACATCTTGCTCTTAGGCCATAAGCTTCTATTTCAAATTATGAATGAACCAAGTCAAACTTTTGGGTTGAGGGGAGAGGGGCTGGTGGGTTGACTTGTTTACATATAAGTTACTGCAGAATCACATCCTGCAAGCAAACTTTTATTTTCCAAAAACAAGCTCGAGTAGATACTCCAAATGGTGAGGTCTTTGACACTCCATCATACCTGCTAAGCCATTTGTCTCACCACTAGAACTCACTTGCCACTTGATGCAGCACAGCTCAGAAATGCCACACAGAGCTCAGTGTTTTACATGGAGAAAAGGGGCAGCATTACAATTCTCAGCTAAATCCAGTTTTTAAGAAGCAAACTTCTGATCTGAGCCTGATTACTATTTAACTCTTTAAACAGTTAAATACGTGTAGCAGTATGGATTTCCCACAGCAATTCACTCTTCCAATGATGAAGACCCCCATATGTTTACCCAATAGTCTCTTGTCACTAATAGTTGATATTTCAGGGGTTTGTGACAAGGCTTTGTAAAGTTGTTTTGAAAGCTGGGTCAATTAGAACATATTGATGCCCTCAAGAAATTAATCAATTTTATTTTCAGGGAACTAGTTAATTGCTCACTACAAAAACTTACTGTGGCATATCCTTCTTTGTGACAAGATTCGATTTTCTGAAGTTACTAGGCCAATTCTGACAATTCAGTTTTGGAGAAACTGTACACCCTGACATGCACAGCAATAACTCATATTTCACAATTTTCATTTCCTCTTACATTCCTCCAAACAAACTTCTGTGTGATGTTTTTCACCAGTAAATTTGGGGGGATGGCAGGGATACGAGGAGAGCAGATGACACACCTCAAACCTATTAATAGCAGTTATTATGATTAATTTCTGACAAATTGTTTCAAACTATCATTGCAGAGAACTGTAAAAAAACCCCTAAAATGTAACAGGTAAATGTTATCAAATGTTGCAATCAACTGAAACAGCAGGTTAAGCACTGACATAATTTAATAGCTCAACTACAGGATGACTGTATAGTGCTACAATCCATGTTGGCACTTATTAAACATTCCAAAGACAAAAGGCAGCAATAAAGTATTAGTTTTGAACACTGAAATCCACAGGAACATGGTATTTTCTTATGGTAAAGTTGCTCTTCCACCTTACCTTTGACAATCTTTTTAGCACAGTCATTGTATACTTGTTCTTGTGATGTGTTTGACTGGAATACACGGTCAAATATATATGGCTTGGACTATAAAAAAAGAAAAACAAAACAGAGAAGAGTTATCAAAAAATGCTGGAAGCAGAAATGGAAGGTGTTTGTTAATAGTTTAGAAATATCCTACCCTGTCTCAGCCCAATCTTCTATTTTAAGCACTTGAAGACCGTAGTGAGGAAATCGGCTTATATAGTGCTGCCTAAATCTTCACACACTTGCTTACGAGTAAGGCCTTGAATTAAATATATTTGGTTTTAAAGTGTTATCTAAACAGTTTTGCAAAACTACTCTGCCACATGACCTCAAGTTACTTGATTTACAAGGTAAGCCAGTGCCTGGTCTGTACATCTGAGAACCCCTTATTGTCTTCTACTCTGGTAGTAGGTTTACTCTGGTAAACACAAATTATTAAAAACAGCTTATACCCCACACCACAGAGCATCTGGCTTGGTAGCATTTGTTAAAAAAAAAAAACCAAACAAAAAGAAACGTTCAATGCAAATTATTGTGTCATATAAGATACCCTTAAAATAAAGCTCCTCAAGCAGAAGAAAAGGCTATATTGGGGAAGAGAACCTTTCACAAGACTCGTTTTGGAAAAGACTATATGAGGAAGATCTGACAGAATTTTGACAGGAATGCTGGGTATTGCTTTGTTTTAGAAAAGAGATTTTCATAACAGTTCTAAGCAGCTAACAATCCATTAGGATATAAACAATTATGCTCATCTTACAAAGCTCAAATTTTTGTAGCATTTTCAGAGCTTGATTTCGTAGGTAGCCAAGCAGATGGGCGAAGTTTACAAATAACTTAGGTCAGTTAACATCATTAAACTCCCTGCAACTGTTAAGTGGTCCATTCTGCCTAAATTTAATTCACTGTCATAGTCCCGCAAGGATATTCTGGAACTGGCTCTCTGGCAAAGAAACAAGCATGGCTTCCATCTTTCATCCACCCACAACATTTCCCCTCCCTGGGCTGACCTTCCATTTGTCTTTTAATAACAGCTAGCACCATACCAAACAAAGCTTCTTCAGACTAAACACATTTATCTGAGGCCTTGAATTCAGGTGGATGAACGCCCTCTTGGAAAAATAATTACATGTTCACTGCATAAGTATGTTCAAGAAACCACAAGACTCAGTAGGCAGAAACTGTCCCTAAGGCGCTGAAGTTTGTCAGAACACTTGTTTCACAGCAGGGAAAACACCACCTTTCTCCATTACTCATTTCAGCTTCAAAGACACCTCAAATCCCTATGTTCTACAGGTAGAATTGAGGCCATTAGATACACCAGGAGAGAGACAACTAACAAGTTCAAGTAACCCTGAGGTAAGAAAATGAAGACTGAGAACACATTACACAAAAAGGAAAATCCTGTAGAAAAGATGACACCATCTTTCTCACTAGCAGCTGTAGTTTCAAAAAGCCTCCAATTTCACACATATCAATCAGCTACACCATACATTGCAAGTCAGCTACATTACAAAACATTAATCAGATCTGTTTCACGCTCAAGTGCATATTTATAGGCACTGAAATAATTCCATCGTGGAGCATCCTATTTACCACTGTACACTGGAAAAATATAGTGAGAAAAGTGATAGTGTCCAATGTCATTGCAAACCATCCATGTGACATTAGAAATCTGCATGTTTGTATTTTTAAGATTTAAACCAACCTTCAGAGTATTGCTCCAGAAAGTACATAGATGACTATCATTCCAATTAATTGATTTTAAAAGCACTAGGGAAAGGTCCTGGATACAATCTTCTGACAGTCTATGCAGCAACTGTTAACAATACTAAGTATTTCTCACAGATCACAACACAACTGATCTTTGCTGTTACTAATAGAATATGACATTGATGAGAATGGAAAAGTACATTAACATGTAAACATTATTTTGTATACTATATGTGTTTGAATGTATACAAACACATCATCGCATATTTATATATTACTACAGAGTATTTCTGATGCTAAATCGCAGAAAGATCCCTTGTTTAGAAAGAACTGTAGGCACAACCTGCACTCATCTGCAACCATATTGCAATCTTCAGGTATTTGCAGAAGGTCCTAAAAAGGCTTCCCTTCTCTACATTTTTAAATAACATTTAGAGGGGTTTAGTTTGTTTTTAATTCTTCTGTCAAGCAAAGTTTGACTGAATTGAACTATTCTTTATCTGTGTTAAAGAAAAATATTATTAATTCGAGAGTAATCTGCAGACACAGAATACTTTTAGATTGTCTACTCTCCAATTGCCATTTAAATGCCTCCAGAAGAGAACAGAGCCAAATTACTGTACCTCGTATAATTACAGTCACTTTTGTTTAACACAATGTTAATATAAAAAACAGCACATATGATGAATGCCATGGACTAACAAGCACAGAAAATCAAGCTGCAAGGCCTTCACTTGGGCAGTATTGCCTTTAATTGATCTTGTTTATACAGTGAAAGCTGCTAAGCACATGACCAATTCCAATTTCCCTCAAGTTAACAACCGCTACCAATATATAAAATTTAATAATCTTGACCTAAAGAATCTTCACAAGGGGTCCTGTTGTCACTTGTTACTTCTCCATCTTTTGCAGGTGGAAAGTAGAATATTTGCTGACATGTCCTCATTTTTTTATCACACCTATGAAAATCCATATTAGTGGCATGTCCCTGCTCCATCATCACTGATTCAGTATCTATCTAATCAAGTAGGTTTAGACAAGCAGGTTCCAGGATAATTATGTTTTAAGAATGCAAATTACTCCCACTCAGTATGGTTTCACATCTTTGACATCTACAATGCTATGTCTTACCACTTCTCTTCACAGTCTACTTTCTGCAGTAAACAAAGCTAAAACAGTATCACACAGATTACCATGCCCTAGAAAGCCTCATTACCTTTAAGAGATTAATCAAGAAAGATTAAAGTGTCAGATATTTTTTCTACACCAGATGCCTTTTCTTCCCCAAGTAGTAAACAATCAGATCTAATGATGAACTGAAGACACACAAGGCCCAAGCAGCATTACCACATGGTGTCCATAACAGGGGTGGTAGCTGTGTCACTAACACAGCACAAGGCTGCTTTGACATCCCCAGAAATTTTTGAAAACTGGTGCTCAAATTCTATTAAAAATTTAATACATATGGCCTTATAAGCAAGACATAAAACACCAAGCAAACAAGCAGAGCTACTGACTTCCTCTCTCAGAATCTTTCAGCTCCTTGCTTAGCACTTCTTTTGTCTGTAGTCAACCACAAGACAACTTCAGCTCCCACAGTTGCCTTGTACTTGAAGGGATGTGGTCTCACAGCAAAAACTTTCCAAGTGCTCTCACAGCCTCCAGAAAAGTGCAGCTACCAACATGATTTAGCAGTAGTTAAACTGAATCTTAATAAAGGAATGATGCTGAAGCACACAGCTCCATAGCTAACTTAAAGACTAGTTACCCATTTCATAAAAAGACGCTCAGTCAATTTAAATCATACAAAATTTGGAGTACATGTGGGTTTTTTTGGAAAAGTTTTTTTGTCAATATGTTCAATGAGGGCCACAGAAAAATCTGCAATCACAACTACACTAAAAACTTACATCAAAAGTCTGAGGAATACTTAAGGCTATCTCCATAGAAGTAATTTTAAAAAAACCCTTATTACTATGGCAACTTTCCATAAAGTACAGAATTGGTTATTTATAAGATTACCTGAGTTCATTCACCTTACTTTTTATGCACTGATGTCTGAAGCAAAGTCAGCAGTGAAAATTCACTTGAAAAATCAGTAGCATATTTTTCTATCACAACACATCCAGAAGCTCTTTAGTGTTTTTTGCTAGAACAGACAGTTAAAACAGTGCTACAATACCTACCCATGCTTAGCCTATTCGTGGTGAAAGGTTAAAGTAGTACATAATGGGCTTACTTTGCCTTTAAGTTCTGCATCTATACTAAAGAATGTTCTTCCCATCAGCGCAAAATATGTTAAAAGAACAATCCAACATGGAATAATTTCTGGAAAGTATGATGTCAGATACCTGACTCAGTTCTTCCTTTTACTAAGCTAAGGTATTGCTGCTTTGACACGCCTGATCAAGTTCAGCACGGCCAATGGGTGAAAAGGCACAGCTACAAATTAATATTCTCATTTTAGGATAAGGAAAGAGGATTTTCTTCTTGTCTTAGCCCCATGCACACAAAAGTGCAGCTGATACAGAACAGTCAGTGAATTTCAGCCCTTTTTGTCCTCTTTCTTATTTCTGTGCAAATACTGCAACTCAAGTATTAACTTTCACAGCAGTTATTTATTGCTAGAAATGACTAAAACATGTGATTTCAAACGTTGTAACTAGAAGTTCAATTTCCAGAATGGAAACAGAATAATTTTTCAATAAATGTTTCAGCCACACTTTATTTTAGTAAAAAGGTTCTTCTAAAGAGAAAAGCAAGCACTGCTGTCATAAAAACAGTCATTGAGTTTTAGAAAACCCCCAACAAATATGAGCAAGGTGTTTCTAAGCAAGGGGCACAGCAGCCAGGGAGCAAAGCTCTCCCTTTACAGATTCCTGTAAGCCAGAATATTTGTTTTCTGTTAAATCATCACACCACTGTCAGCTGAAAATCATCTTTGTTACTCAACATTTAATGGAATAAAGTAAGAAAAAGAATTAGAGAGTAACACTGGAAGAATAGTATTATTTCAGCTACAGATTGCAATTCCAGACTCATATTTAAAGTTCCACTGTAGACCTGATGCATTTTTTGCATCTCTAATTAAACACTGCTTTCTTTTGCAATAGAAAATAATAACAATTATAAAGTTACTTTAAGAATGCATCTCCCTTCTTGAATTTATACAGTCCAGTACAGCCTTCAGCATTTTTCTTTTGAAAAACCTACTACTAAAAGCTGCAGTAGTAGCAAGTGACCTTCATTACCTGATTCTAACAACCTTCTAGCCTCCCCCTCTTATTTACGATCCAACACTAGTTTAAAAGATAATGAAAAAGAAAGCAAAATATCTCAAGCTCTCTCCAGGATTACACTAAATAAAAATAGTACTTAAACAAATATGAAAATACAGACAGGTAGCTATGATTCTTTCCTAAAAGCCATACAAATAAGGAATATACTATGATTGTTACTAAAAAACATTTGGACAACAGAGACATACTGCCCATTTTTGTGCACAGCAATAAGGCCTCACTACTTCAGCCACGGAGTAGTACTGGTTTTGGTTCAGGCTTCAGTTCCAAACCCCTGAGTGTCACTGTATTCAGTAATGTATCTTTTGGGCAGTTTTAAGATGAACAAGATTAGGTATAGAAAGGTTTTTAAAGAAGATGTATAGATATGTTATGCAGAACTATACAGCTACTCAGTTGCATGTAGTTTTATATTTGAAAAATCAAAGGACCTAATCCTATATCAAATTGTTCTTCCTCCCTGTTCCATCTTACTCAAAAGCCTGAAATCCATGAGCAAATTGCTATCAATTTTCACATAGAGGTACATTTCTAATATTTAACATAAAAGTCATATAACAAGTCACCCTAACATCAGTTTTAACTAAATCCTTATATTTAATTAACAGGAGAAGCCATTAGGAAAATATAATTAATACAATATTAAGGCGGAAGGACGCCACCTTTTATCAATAAATTAAGAGCTCTTTACTAGTTAAAAAAGTTTCATCCTGTGGAAAGAAAATACTTTGTTTCAGAGTCTGCTCTTTAAAGCAGACCAACACCATATGTCCCGTCAAACTGCTGTTACACACTAGTTACAGTTTATTATTTTATCTAACGCAAATCAAAATGACTCACTTGTCCAGAAAGACAACGATGACATTAATTACATAGGAGCTAGGAAAAGAACGGAATATAGCTAGCTCAGAGATGACAGGGGAGTCAGGGAAGGAGGAGGGTTTGGTTATAGTCACTGATTTCCCTCCCCACCCTCCTCCAGAGGAGTCAAATCTGCAGTCTGGGATCAGCTCTGCTTCTGCTGCCTCCCAGTTTTCACCTCCCATCGACCACTACAGGCAACTCCCAGGCATTATTAAAGCAGCCTCCACTGTTCCAGCACCAACCCAGGCACCCACAGGAGGTGCCAAGCCCTTCAGGCAGCTGAGCAAAGCAGCTATAAAAAACCAAAAGTGGCTCAATTACTGCTCAACAGGCAGCCAACGTGACAGGTAGCAATAAGGATAGAAACCAAAGAGATGAAGTAACTAAACACACAGCTTATGGAGGAAGCCTTTTAGACACTGTTTCATGAGCACTGCTTCTGTTATCCTCCCTTGGGCAATTGCAACACATAGAAACAAGTGGTGGTTGGCTACAGGCTCGGGTTAGAGGGTCTCTAAATTCGTAAAAACTCAATCAAGTGTTAAAAACAAAACCACCAAACACAAGTTATTGTCCCAACTGTTTTAGAGATTTAAGTCATAATTTGGAAGATGTCAATCTTGTCCTATAGCCACCATTACAAAGACAAAATCAGAGAGTATCAAGCCTTTATTCAATTTTTGTGAAACAAGACACAAATACTGTCACTGCTACCTAATCTAATAATTTTGGGGGCATTTTTCTCCAGGTCAGAAACTGCAAGTCCTGGGCCCAGGACAACTGGGAAATTTACTCTGATTTTTACCAAGCAGAAATCACCAAGGTACAGCTGGCAACACTAAACATCAATCCTGAGCAGAAAGCCCCACACGATCCCTCAGGAGCACTCCACCAAACTGTTCTCCTCAGATATAGAACAACCTCAGCACAATCTACATTTTGGATAACTTTATAGTGCACTTGAAGAGCATTTTACAAATATAAGCTTTCATTGATACTAGGACTACTGAAAGAAAATGTGGAAAATTTATTTTTTAAGATAGAACACATCAAGGTTTCTAAACTAAACTGTGGACTATAAACAGATTATGCAGTGTCACAATGCATGGGTGATAAAAGTGAGATTATTCACGCTAGTTAAGCTTTCATTTTCCAGGTTTGGTTCCTTACTCTGAGTTTACCTGTACAACCTCAGGAAGAAGTGATGTACTCCAAGACAGTAACTTGCCAGCTGAAATAAACCCAAATTACCTCATTTCACAAGCATGCTATTGTTCTTGTCACTCCATACTCATGGAATTCCATTTTTAATAGACAAATTCAGCTGAATATTAACAGACTAAAGCACTAGTATTTAGTAACTCATCTTAAAAAAAAAGTATTTTATTAAATTGCCTCCTGCATCTTCAGATACTGTGCAAAAAAGCTCAAAAAACAAAACATAAACCCCCAAAATTTTAACACAGATAACTAGCATCTAAGGCACTTTCAGCAATGCAGAATCAAGCAGTCTCTCTCAAGAAATACGTTTACATGAAAACACAAATTAAAAGTTAACAAAAATAAAACAAACATTGGGGCTAAAGTGTGTTTGTACAACACCAACCAAACAAGGCAATTAACTACTGTACTTTATTTTTATATTCCAGTTCCACTTTGTAGCTAAATATGATCCATTTAACAAAAAGGAGAGGATTATCTTTTCCCCTGCAATATCCATATTGCTTTTAACGGCCCTCATACCTTGCAAGGAGACTCCAGTTAAAATACATTTACAAACACGTAGTAAGGCAAATAGTCTGTTTATTCTGATTTAACAACACCAGAAAGAAGTTGTCAGCTGAAGACTAATGTACAGATCTCGAGCACTAATCCTCTGGAGCCTGCACTGTCGTTCCGCATTTCTTCCCCAAAACTCTCCGCAGACAATTATCCGGCGGCAGCTCCCACGCGTGCATTTTGACCGCGTATTTAGCGGTCACACAGCACGGCCGGACAGCCCGGGGACCGCCCGGCCGGCGGACACACTGCGGGACTCGCCTTCACTCTGCACCTCGGCACTTGGGCCTCTCGCTGGAGCCTTTGTCAAAGGTCTCCCGACCTGCCCCCACCGCCCTGTCCCCGCAGCCCCACGCCCCTCTGCCCCCACCGCCTCCCGCCCCTCGCCCCGCCGTGCCCATACCCAGACCAGCCCACCCCGTCCGCAGCTCTCCCTGCCCCCTTTCCCCTTTCCCTCGGACTCCAAGGAGGCCGCTCCCCGTCCCGAGGCGTCCCCGCCCGCGGGCGCTCCCGCGCCCTCCCGCCTCACAGCGCGCCCATCCCCGCGGCGTCTGACCCCGCCGACCCCCGACACCCCCTCCCTCCCCCGCGGCGCTTCCCGCCTCTCCCGCCCGGGGCGGCCCCTCACCGCGATGACGACGGTGTCTTCGCCCTGGAACTTAGCGATGTACTTGTCGCCTCGGGCCACTTCGGACTCGTTGAGGGGCCTGAAGCGACACATCACTTTGATGTTACACTCCGCCGGGTCCGCCATCTTAGGCCACCGCCGCCTCCGGGGCGCTCAGCTCCGCCGCCGCCAGCTGCCGCCGCCGCACCGCCCGCGCCGGGGGTGTCACAAGCCGCCGTGGCCGGGAAACCCGCGCCCGCCCCGGCAGGAGGGAAAAGGGAAGGGCTCCTTCCTGGCCGCCGCCGCCGCCTCCCGCTCTCACTTCCTCCCCAACATGGCACCGGCCATGGCGGCTGCGGCCGCGGGTCCCGCCCCGCCCCGCCGGTGGGGCTGGCGGGTGACGTCACCCTCCGCAGCGCCCGCCCCACCCCCAGCCCCGCCCAGTGCGCAGGCGCGGCACCGGCCCCGGGCGGACGGGGGCGCGGCCCGCGGGGCCGCCGGGGGCGGTGGCAGGGGCGGGGCTGCCTCAGGCGGGCGGGGGCTGCGATGGCACCGCCCGCGGCCGCCTGCCGTGTCCCGCCTCACCGGGAATCATAGAATTGTAGGATTATAGAATCATAGAATTCTAGGATTATAGAATCATAGACTTATAGGATCATCAAGGTTGGAAGAGACCCTTAAGATCATCAAGTCCAACCGTCAACCCAGCACTACCACTGTGACTCCTAAAGCACTAAACCGTATCACCCAGTGCCAGATCCAGACGCCTCTTAAACACCTCCAGGGATGGTGACTCCACCACGTTTCCGGGCAACTTGGCGTCATCCACACAGAATCACAGATTCAGTTAGGTTGGAAAAGACCTGAGGTCGTCAAGTACAATCTGTGACCAAACACCATCATGCCAACTAAATGCCACATCCAGTCTTTCCTTAAACACATCCCAGGACAGCCACCACAGCCTCCCTGAGCAGCCCATTCCAATGTCTAATAACCATTTCTGTGAAGAAATTCTTTCTACTGTCCAACCTGAACTTCCCTTTGGCCATCTTAAGGCTAAGTCCTCTTGCCCTGTTGCTGGTTTCCCGGGAGAAGAGACTGACCCCCAACCTGGCTACAATCTCCTTTCAGGCAGTTGTAGAGAGCGATAAATCACCCCTGAGCCTCCTTTTCTCCAGGCTAAACACCCGCAGCTCCCTCAGGCAGGTTATCGGCCACCCGGCTGCAGGGACGAGGCCTGGCTGGCCGCCCTGGTGAGGAGCGCCGGGCACCGATGCGCGCTGCCCCCTCAGCCCCGCTGGCGGCCGGTGTCGGAGAGGGGTCACAACATGGCCCTATCGCCAGAAGGACGCCGGGCACAGCAGTGCTGGGGAGAGCACCGTATATGTGGCAGAAAGCTGAGGGGCAGAGCGTGAAGTAAAGGCTTAGAGCAGGCAGTTGAGAGAGAAACCTATGATATTCGGGGGTTTTAGTTAGTTAGTTTACGTTTCTTTTCCTCTGATAGCTAAAAGGGGGAAAATCCACATCGGTGAGGTGTTCACAGATGCCAGGGAGCTGCCAGTGTTCCCGTGAGCCTCGTTGGCTGCGTGTGTCCTGGAGCTGGAACCCGGCAAGTGGGATCAGAGCACATGCAGCCCACAGCCCGTGGTGTCACCCCCGGCATGGAGACTGTCACTGCCTCTTCATGCCAATTGAAAAAAAAAAAAAAAGAAAATCTGGACAGCAATTTTTTTAGGCTTAATTTATTGCAAGTTTGTTTATGTATTTATTACAGGGGCTCTAAATCTAGTCGATCAAAACTTAGGGACTGTATCTAGACAAAAACATCAGGTAAACCATTCTGGTAGAGATTCCCAAGAGTCTCACACCTTTACGACTGTGCCTCTTACATACAGGCATGAACTTTCAGATTGGAACAAAGTACAAACTCACAGCTTGACTGAGTTCAGTCAGTTTCCTGACGGAAATCATGATTTGTATTGGAAAATTTTCAGATAGCCTTGAATATAATAACAAAAAACCCCAGAAAAAAATAATAGGGAGCCTTTCTCTTAAGTTAGTATATTTTAGTAGGCCAGAATGACTCAGAGGAGCAGTGTGCTTCCCTTAAAAGTACTCTTTTTTTCATTATTATAAAGGGGGGAACTACTGTGAATTTTAACAGGGATCTTTTGTAAACAGGCATCCCCCATTTTTAAGACTTCTCAGCTTAGGGATTTCAGTGATGTGCTTTTACTTAGGATAGGTGTGCAAAGTGAACACTTCAAAATTGCTCCACATGACAGAAGAATTACCTAATAATCTAGTTGCATTTATAGGTTCTTTTCACAGAGTAATGCAAAAAATATTTCTGTGCCTAGTTTACCTTATGAGGCAAGCTAAGTCTTCTAAATTGAGTTCGTGTTGTAACAAGTTTATTTTTCCGCTGTGATCAAAAATGCGGCAGAACTGTGCTGTCTTATGCAGGGCAGCAACAATTACCTGTCCACACCTATGAGCACATGTGGAAATAGTTGTCTGGAAAAGCCAAGATATGGACTCAGTCTGTAGAAGGTGCAGTGCTAGTCCACAACATCTAGCATATGAGATATACACAGACATCTGTCTACGGTTTTCAATAAAATGTTTTAAACATAATTGTTATTAGGTTGTACATGTCAGAAAACTTGTTTTAGTTGGCTGCTATTTTAGGAATTATTTCTTTGTATCTCAAGCAGCAAGATATATTAATGCTTCTATCTCATCTATTTCTGGGATTATTCACAAGCTTATGGCTAGGAATGTTCTTATGCAGCTGCTGGATTTGGATCCTCAGATTTCCTGTGACAGAAGGTTATTACTTTTATGAAAGGAGTGTGAATTATTTACTACTTTTTCAATTAATTTACTTTTGTACATAAGGAAAAGGAAATGTTAGCTGCATAATGAACAGCTTTGTGATTATTACTCACAGAAGTACATGTTTCAGCTGCTGAACATCCTTTACCCTAATGTATTGAAGAAACTTCGTATTATCCATAAGCAAAGGGGATGTATCTTTAGCTACATTTGCTTACATATAGTGCCCAATGTAAGAACATCTCAGTCAAGGAAGAAAACTCGGTGTGATTCTCAAGAAAATATGTACTTGGCCTTGATAACCTGTTGAAAGTTTGATGGTGCAGACACTCCACAAAGACAACACAGACACATGAGTAGATAATTACTCATTTTAACTATGTTGAAACAAAAAATGTCAGCATTTGTGGACTCTGTAAGTGGAACTGCCCACTCTGAAGTGGCTGGTTCTGTGCAAGCTCATAGGAGAACTGGCTGATGATGTCCCATCCCAGCTGTGGGAGCCCTTGGTAAAAGAGCTCTGCTGAACCACATGTGTGCTCTCAGATCCCTGTCAGGGGACTCTGTCATGAAGTTTCTCTGATCTGTTGTTCAAAATAGCAACCGCTCCTTGACATGACCTACTTAAAGGCTGACACAACAAAGCTGTGTGCTCAAAGAGGGCACTGTGTTATCTCTACTGGCGCCAAGATGTGTCAAAAGAGCAGCCTTGAGGACTTGTGTTTAAAGATGTGGTCTCACGAGAACAGGGCAGAGACCGAGCATCTTGGAAAATTTCCCATTTTGTCGCAATTCAAGAAAGTGCTTTCTTTGCCAATTAAGAATATATTTGCCATCTTCTATGTTGTTATGTAATGTCTGTAGCATACATTTTTTGACACTTGGGATAAAAGACTGTTTAAAAGTAATATATTGTAATGAGAAAAAATTATATATCAGTTGTCATAAAAAGTGAATTGTTCTTTTTGGTGTTCAAGCCTAGTATGCCCCATGTAGCTGACAAATAATTTTGGTAAAGTTTCTCAGTAAAGACCAATGTGTTTTATTAAAGTAATTTATGTAAGGAATTTGTGTTGTTAGTTCACTAACCATGTTTCTTTCTCTTTATGATCTGTGCAATACACCTCTACAAATTCTTTTATGACTTACAGCTCTTTTAGATCTTCAGTCTTTCCCAGCAATAAAAACATGTTAAGCAAAGGGAATTGGCAAACCTAAGCCTTACAGGGAAGCTGTATCGGGATAATGATGTAATTAACCATCAAAATTGTTCCAGCAGAGCAAAAGTGGTCTTGATTTGGTCTTAAAAGAACATTACATGTTTGAATAAATCTTTAAAGCAGGTGTTTGTGGAGAAGCAAATTAAAGCTGCTTCCTCCTGCCCTTCCAAGAGTTAAATTCTGAGATTCATTGGTTGGCAGTACTTGTTGACATTCAGTGTGCCTAATGCAAACACAAGTACCCTTCTCATTTTAATTTGCAGGGTGCTGGGAAAATATTTTATATGACTTCTGAGAATTTGAGGTGCATTCCAGGTCAAATTTATTCCAAATTTGCAGGTCAATTTGCAGGACAAAAGAGTGATTAATCTGCCAGATATAGTGTACCTCAAACAAAATTCTTTGTTTCTTGTAGCACACTCTGTAAATAAAGCCCATTAAGATGACTTATGAAGTCTAGCAACATTGCCTGACACTGGAAAAGTGTAATTAAAATTAACAAAACTTCATGGCTCAAACAGCTTGTGCAAATATATTTTAAACAATATAAATGTATTTCAAGTCTCTTTACCAAGAGACTGTGTCTGATCAACTCAGCTTGAGGAACTCACTGGCTGATTTATTGAGGTTAGAAGGTTGGTGGATGGAGTTCAATGGCCTAAGATACTGTTGGAGTCCAAATAGATTATTTGAAGCTCTTACCTGGTTGCAAAACACTAAATCTTTTCATTCCAGCAAACAATAGGATATGGAATGTATCTCATGTCCAAATCATGTTTAGGATTTTATGTGAGCTAGAAGGACGAAATGTGTGTTGAGAGTGCTTCTGCTGATGCATAGTAACTTCTTCTTGGCAAAAAAGTAAGTAATTCTAAGAATCAGCTTTATTTCACTTTTTAGCTGGAAATGCATAAAACCCGAAAACCCTCTAATTTGTTCCTAATCACCAAGATCATATTTAATATTCTGATAGTGATAGACTAATTAAAAGCAAAAGCAAGCTCTGGGAATAATGTCACATTTTAGATGTTTATTTCAGCTAATTTGTGCAAATTCATGCAAAAAATCTGTCTGCTCACTATCTAAAGCATTGATTACAATTCTCTTTGAAGAAGAAATGCACTTTTGGACCTTGTTTATATTCTTAACCATTAAAAGCATCCAGCATATGTTGTCTGAAACTTCCCATCATAAATCTCTATTCTTAGTTGCTTTTCACTGTTTATAACCCTTACTAAACTGACCATTGGACTGTATCTTAGCTTGCTGGGTGCCTGCCTGAAGGAAACTTTTTATAGTTGTAGCAAAACCTGATAATTAATTTATTTATTTTAAAAATTAAATTAGATATGCCTTGTTTTCCATTGTTGCTAAAGGAAAACTCTTAGAATCCTTTCATATGGGAGTTATAAAAGAGAACCTAAAGACTGAAAATCAGTCTCAGACACCTGTAGGGCTCCTGTAGGCTCTGCTTTTGATTATCTGAAACTACTCAAGGCTGACACTGGGGGAAAAACCTTATATGAACATATTCTTTAGAGTCCTGCTGAAGCCTTTACTAGAATTAAAACCCCCAACCCGTGCCCACTGCTGTCTGTGCTTGGTGTATGTGTGTGAATCACTGAACAAATGATCTCGCTCCATGTCTCAGCAATGGGGGTTTAGCAGCCTTTGCTTTTTCAGTCTGTCTGTTTGATCCGGGAGCCAGAGCTGAAGGCAAGGAGCATGACTGTCTTGAATTCAAGAAGAAGGTGCTTTATTTACAGAAGGAAACGAGAAAAGTAGTTGGGATAGAAGAGGCAAAGCGGAAGAGAGGAGTTTGGGAACATAGAAGAACCAGGCAAAAAAGCCTGTGATTTCTGCAGGAGTTCTTTCAGCATCAGGAATGAGATTTAAGATCCCTCATTTTCTACTGTCAGCAAAGAGACATGGAACAAGTAAGTGAAGCTCTGCACACTCAAAGGGACACCATCCCATATCTGCTATAGGCTTTGTTAGTGGTAGGGGCAGGGGCAAAGTGTGATCATGAGAGCATCTGTGTGGTTTATTGAGATACTCCAGAAGAGAGCTGGCTCAGGTGCTGCAGAACAAAATTCATGCCAGTACTGTAATATAGTAACACATAGAAAAAGAGGGAAATTTACAAGCTTTTTAAAGGACAACAGAATTATGCACTGAACAAGCTTTGCAAAAATTAGCATCCAAAGGGTTCAAAAGAGCACAAAATTGTTCTTGGCTGGTCCACCTGTAAAGACCTGGTATTGATAAGAGTGGTGGTCTCACAATAGCCTGATTTCAAACCACTGATGGCTATGAACATCATTGCTTTGCACCTCAGGTTGCATACAGAAATGGCAAGAAATCCCACTGAGATGATCATTCTGTTACATACTTAGCTGGTGGGGAAACTACCATTTCACGGGAAGCAAATACTACAATCTTACCTGAAATGTGAAATGAAAGTCAGCCTCAACCATGTAACACCAGTGTATTCTGAGGGCAAACTTTTTTTTTACTCCATTTTGGATTTGCTCTTCTTTTTTCCCCCTATTTGTTTTCAATTTTGTTTTCTCTTTCTCTTCACTGCAGTGTTGTTGTTCTGAAGGAGCATATCCTGATAACCTTGCCTGGAAGCAGCAAAATTATGGATAGAAGGTCTACATTTGAAACTGCAGTCTTGCTTATTTCTTCAAAATGCAGCCATGCTTTTTTCTCGACTTTTAAATGGTAAAAAAAATTTAGGGAGAACAAGTTACATTGTGAACTTTACAATCAAGAACAGATCCAAATATTACCCATCCTTTAAAGTATCAGTCACAGCACTTCATTGGTATGGTGTGTAGATAACCTTGCTTTATTAATCTAAGTGCTTTTATGTGCCAAAAAACCCCACCACTCTAATATAATCCATTTTAGGTCATAGCTATTTTGCAGTCCTTCAGACCCCAGACTTGGAGAAAGAAGAGTACAAAAAGTAGGTTGAAGAATAAGGAAATATCAAGCTATGTATTTTATGACCATATATCTATATGACATATATTATCTATCAAAATACATTACTCATATATCTTGTGTACTTCAGAGCACATCAGAGTCTGTCCAGTGGTCTTATGTAGCTGGCTATAAGGGTCTCAGAAATGAAGTATAATGTCCCATCTTGAGTGTGGAAAAAATCCCCCAAGGCCCCTAGGTCTTTTTTTTGTTTGTTTTTTCGAAAGCTTCTGTCTTGAGATTGTGCAGGTAATTCAGCAAGATCTTATTTCCAGTGATTGAAAAAAGGCTTTTGATGGAGCTTAAGGAGTCTTTTCTGGAACTTTTGCCTCCACTGTCGTTAAGGGTATTTTATTGGGCACTTGCAAAAAAAATCTAAATTAATATGTTTTCTGAATTTTAATTTAGAAGTATCAAAGGAATGAAAAGCCCTAAATGTAGCAGTTAAAGCCCCATCTCTTCATATGTTTCTTTAAAATCTAAAGCTCAAAATACAGTAATATTTGGGAAGGCCTTATTGAATTCTTAAGGAAAGACTGAAGAAGCCTTCTTGAACAGGGGTACCATCTTGCCTTTCTTCCTGTTTATTAATTCTTGCAGCTAACCAGCCAAGCTTGTCACGCTTCTATCAGCCAGTGAAAACTGAAGTCAGAATCAGTTTGAGATAAATGGGGTTTGCCTCCCACTGATATTGTTATGAAAAATTATACCTGGCTAGATCTTTTTGTCCAGTTCATGCACCAAAAAACATCAGAGGCTGTGACTGTTGAAGTAAACTGTGTTTTCCACAGACATTACATACACACACACACACACACACACACAAAGGGACTGTAAAATCCATATTTATTTTATAGGGCTAATTCTGTTTAAAAAGATGACCATACACATGGTTGCTTTTTACTCAGCAAAGTTTGAAATATGCTTATACTCAAATTCATGTCTAAAATCTCTTGGCAAAATTATATTTTATGAATCTCTACTTTAAAGCTTTGCAGAAATAATGTTGGAAGAGAAGAATCCAACCTTTTTTCTAGTTCTTTTATCAACAGAAATTTTTCAATTCTGATATTTATTATCAGTGACAGTACATGAGGTAAGCAGAACAGAGCTGACTTTCAGAGTTCAGTTTAAAACTGCCAGGCTGAAAGTGCTTTTTCAAGTTGCATGCTGAAGAGACTTCTCTGGCAATGGTAAATGCACCATTCATGAGGGGTGAGAGGGTGGGATGACTGCGCTTCAAAAATCAACCTTTCCTGTGAAGTTCCTGCTGACCTCACACAGACTCACCATCCTGACTTCCAATCCTCCCATAAACGGATGTGCGCTGCCCTAGGTGGAGGGAGTGAGGGAGCGTGGGGGAGTGTACACATACACACATATTTGTCATAGTGCAATCCATACTGTTTTCTCCATCTCAGTCATGTTTTTATCAAGCACATTTACCATGCTGTCCACATGAATCAGTAGAGAGGTTACACCAGATTTTTAAGCTGTTTAGTAAAAATCTCGTATTTTTTTTCTTTCTACTCTGGATGTTTGCCAGCTCTTACAACATGGAGTTGGTGTGTGGGAAAAAAGCAGTTCTTAGTGGTTTTACAGGAGCTTTGGTGCTAAAGTGCTGATTTAGCACACTAAGGAGTGGCTGAGTAAAGAAAAGAAAATCAGGTAAGGGATGAGACAGGTACTAATCACTTTTTTTGGCAGCATCTAAAGAGCTTTTGTCATCCCAAGTAAACTTCTGTCTCATCCCTATTTCATTCATGAAGGTGGTCACTTTTCAGCTTTAATACAGCTCTACCCTGTCTATCCAGCCCTGTAATGTTTTTCTGTGATACATTTGTTGCTCCCCCAGTGTCCAGCAGGCATCTCAAACAATTAAAAAAAGTATAGCTACTGATAAAACCTTTCTTGCCCCTGCATATTTAATTCTCTCTTTTTCAAGTGCCTTCACAACATTAAAGATCGTTGGTTTTGTATTTCATGATTTGTATTACTTTGCTGCTCTTTTTTAATCTGTCCTTGCTTCTGCTCATGATTTCCTATTCTCTTTTCTTTGACGTTGAGCATAGAGTACAATTTGTCTCCCAGAGTTGCAGCAATGCTTTCTACTGCATCACCCTAGCTATTAAATAGCCTGGAAGAATGACTTCTATCATGATGCCTACCCAAATGGTGAATAACGTGGGCAAAGACAAAAGAACAGTGAGAACACTTTATGAAACCCCTTATTTCTGATATTAAGAAAACATGGATTCATCTTAAAAGCCATTAATCCTTTTGACTGTGGTACTCTCCGTTCTTCTTTTCCCATAGACATCAATGACCTTGTTGTTTTCCTAATTGTTCTTAGAAAATTTTAAGGCATTGCCAGAAATACAGAGAAAAAATGGAATAGTGAAACTGAAATTGCCTTTGTGATTTCCACGCCTCTTGAATAATTGTATTCTGATTTGTCCATACATATCTCTTTCAGAAACGATAGTATCATCATTCTTGGCAAAGAATACTTCCTTCCTTGGTTACAGCTCTGAAGACAGGGCTTGTACTCAGATGGAAAAATAAGGAAATGGATTCCTCATTTGGTATAGTCTTCATTTTTGGAGCCCCCAAAAAGCATTAGACTTGTCACCAGCTAAAAAGGAAGAACACATAGTGAACTTTTCAGTAAGGTTTGTGTCCATTAAAATGGAAAACAGTGTCCCTTGCAATAGCTGGAACTTACATAGCATAGTGTGAGTAAAATTAAAATTTTCTTTGTGCTCTTTTTCTCTGGCCAAGCATTTGACAGGCAGCACAGAAGGGTGGTAGATCACTTCATTCGTCTGAATCCGGTTCAATGACGTGGGATTAAAGGTTTACCTCGAAGAGTGTGTGAGGGTTAGGATGTAAGAAGAGGGTTGGGAGCTTAGAGTGAGGAAGCTGAAGCTTTAGCATGTGGTTCATTGGTCATTGCAATTTGGCTGATCAGCCTGTAGAAGGTCATTAAGGACACTGTAGATTTGAAGCCTTTGTGTCCTTTAGTTCCTCTTACCTCATCCACCAGACCTCTACCCAGTCACAGCTATACAGAATGGCTACTGTGCATGGACCTCATAATCAGTGAAGTAGTTTTAGAATAACTTGTAAAATAATTTTATGCATAGACTAGAATATTCTCCAGAATATTTTCTAAGGTGCAAATGTATTTGAAATTAATTTAGTTAATGTCAAACTTGTAGTGTGAAACATCAATGGTCCTTGTATGCTT
Organism: Lycocorax pyrrhopterus obiensis; assembly: GCA_014706295.1. NCBI lineage: Eukaryota > Metazoa > Chordata > Aves > Passeriformes > Paradisaeidae > Lycocorax > Lycocorax pyrrhopterus. Next base: position 14,642,522 of record JACSVZ010000002.1, on the reverse strand, counting down.
TAGGCCCAGTTTACATTGTACCTAACACCGGTCAGAGTTAGCAGCCTTGGAACTATCTTTATGGATATCAGAGTCCTTTTCCAAGTGTTTTCCCTGGATAGGCCCTTCTATGTTTCTGTTATACAATTCCATCTTTGTTTACCTGTTAGTTCTAAACCTCACCAACACAATCTCCCTTTCTACTTACAAGTCAATAATACTGGTGTTTTCCCTTTTCAACAGTTTAACTCCTCCTATTTTCAGAGATACCATTGACCACATCAACAATATGCTGAAGTAATTTTAGTGAAGAAAATTTCCACTTCTATTGTTATGTGCATTTGTCATTATTGAAAAGAAAAGATTTTGTGTGTATTTACTTTGTAAATATACTATCAGTATTCTATGTGTGATATTAAAATAATATATAAATTTCTCACTGTTAATAAAATTGATGATCAAGTATCCAGAGCAGATGTAATTCCCCAAATTCATTTAAAAATGGAAGAGGAAGGAATACCTCTTTTTCTTTTTGTCACTGTTTCTGAAAATCCTCTCTCTTGAACATTATCATCATCTCAAGGGTCACAGTGGCATAGGTGGGTACATAGAATGGCTTGAAAAAAATTATGCTTGTATGTGTTTTGAATTTAATCTAGGACTTGTGAATTCAATTGTGTCAGTGTTTCATGCATGAATTGATTATCTGGAGCATCTGTCTTTCTGTGAAAGGATTACAGATCACACTGATTACAGGTACATCAGCCCTACTTCCATTACTGGAAGGTACAGCCTAGTCTACAGAAAACAGCCCTGGTTACTATTATCTTATAGTATGTATAATATTTAGCAGAAGGATGTAAGGATTAACACAGAAGTTCGTACTGTTTAAATAGAAAACAAATGCATCACATTCCTGTTGTGCTCCCCAAGGCTAGTTTTCCCTGGGAAAAGGTAGCCAACAATGGTACATTGTTATAAGAAACTCAGTGTTTTAAGATGGAGGCTGATAAGTTTATGGATGGGGATCACAACACAAGATAAGAATGACTGTGGAGTTGGAATTAAAGCTTGAGATAACTGCTTGCTTGTATCCAATTTATTGGTAGGGCTGGTACCCAAATGCCTGTTAAAGAGGAGATTCTGTGTGTTTGCAATGCTTTAGCCTCCCATTACAGGACTTCTGTTCTTAGCTCTGGTAGTCCAATGAGTGCTGGGCTTAGTGCTCAGTGAGAGGCACTGCTCTTGTTTCTGGTGTTAGGAGCTCTTGGAGCTTCTTAGGATCTTTTGGTCAATTTACTTCCAATTCTTACTGCTGTAAGGGTGGTGGGAAATGACCACACCTGCTTTCTTCTCAGGGTACCTCAGACATACAGCTTTACTCCTTTTTCTTTGTGTCTCAGGCCCACAGGGAATCAGGAATAGTGTTCAAGCTGAGGTATGGGGCTGTTCATGGAGGAGTTGTATGGATCTTTTAAGACTAAATACCTGTTGCAGTGGTTCTTGGATTGCCTGGGACATCGTTCAGTGACCTAAGTAGTCTTTTTCAATCCTCCATTCCTATGTTCTAGACTGTACTAAGACCTGAACCCAGAGAATAACGAGCAGTGCTTGTAAGCTTGGAAGGCTGTTGGTTGTGCCTCTGACCTGCCTAGGTCTTCTTCTTCTTGGCCAAGTTAAAGATTTCTCAGGAAATCCCTACTGAGCATTTTGTGGGCCTTGAACATGTCACAAGAGCTGGTTTTTGCTGCGGGTGCAAAGTACATTTTTCCTTTCTCCTCTTTGTATCTAGATGTAGGTAGTGGCACAGCTCTTTCCCCTAGAGACAAGCATTCCCTTTCTTGTACTTCTCAGCTCAACAGCATGACTCGGTCTTTAAAAAAAAAGACAAGTACTGGCATGTTGGTCACATCATGTTAGAATTAACTAAAAAATCCAATGCAATATAAACCTTCATTAAGATCACTGAAGGTTTTATGAGATATACAAGATTGTAGAGGAAACCCTTTCAGAAAATCTCATATGTATTAATGAAAGTACAGCACAGTGCTCACACCAGTGTGTTCTGATGCGTAGAAGATTTTTACTTTAAACAGCATTTCTGCTCTGAGAAAAAAATTATATGACCCTGACAGGTTTTTACTTAGCAAATCCATTTCTTTGTTCTGTAAGGATTTTATCTGCACACACAAGTGACAAAAGTAATTTTTCTTTATTTTTTATTCCTGCTAGACAGGGTAATTATGTATTAGGTAATAAGCTGAATTCTGTTCCTTTTTTTACATGGCCAACAGAATTTACTGCGTTGCTAGCAAGGATATTTATGTAACTTAATGAGAACACTGAAAAAGGAGCAAAGGTTTGGTTTGCTTCAGATGAGCTTCCCATGAGATTACCAATATTTATTGCTTTGATCTCTCCTCAAGGTTGAACATTAAAAGAAGCAAAATCATATAGACTTTAAGGTTGCTGTCAACTGGTTAATTGATTATTAATTTTTTGAGATTACTTTGCTCCTGCAAAGAAAAAAACAGCCAAAATAGTAATCTTTTATCTGTGGAAACACTGTTCTTCTGCTAATAACTTTAAAAAAAAAAGAAATAGCAAGGGAAAACAGATTGTCTAAGGAAACATCATATACCATAGTATATAGGAGCCTTGGTATTCATGTTCTGTAGTCTGGTTGGTGTCCAGGAGAGTCTCTTCAGCATTTTGACAGAGGAAACCTGAAGTTCTGTGTGCCAGAGAGGTGTTTTGTTCATTTTTTTTGACCTTGCCTGGGGCAGGAGGCTTCCTAGAGTGTTAAACAACAAGAACAGTTAAAACCTAGAGCAGATTTCACCTAATGTGTTAGAAGCACATATAACCTAGCACATAGTCCAGTGTTCCTGGTCTCCTCTTGTAGTCTATGAACAAATTTAAATAGCCCAGAAGGTGATCTGTCTCATTGTAAGGTAGGTCAGATAAATTATCCTCTGGAGAGGCCCAGGTACCTTCAATTGACTGTAAAAGAGCCCAAGTAAACTAACTTAGCTTTGGGCAGCCAAGTCCTAGATGCGTAAAGCTTAGATAGAATGAAGACTGAGCTGGACTCCTAAGTGGGGGAATTTTAGTCAGATGCTTAAATTTACTCACAGAACTCTTAAATTTAAATTTGTATCCACCTTAAGTAGAGTTTCAGAAAACTGCAATAAGATACGCAGCAATATGCAATATATTGATAACAGCAATGCATCAGCCTCAGACCAACATTTCTAATCGCATGAGAGTCTCAGATGGGCTGCACACATTTGGTACACTCTTTAGAGCAGCTTTTTCCAAAGCAGAGGCTGTATTTGGCACTCACTTGAAGGAAAGCATTCAAATGATGTAGAATTGGATTGGTTCTCTGTATCTTGCAAAGATCAAATAGAATCCATTAAAACATTATTGATTCAAACGTTGTGCTGAAGTACTGTCTGAGAGCTCTGCCATTAGCCCTCTGAAAGGGCTGATTAGACTCTGACATGAGTTATGAGCAGAGAGAAGCTACCAAATGGTATTAGTGTGCATAGTGAAAGGCATTCGCAGGGGGCAGGACTAGATCCTCTCCAGAGCTCACTTCCAGCCTCAGCTATTCCATGATTCCAGGATAACTGCACTTCTGGCATTCATATACTTACAGCCCCTCTTCCCTGTGCCTGAGTTCTCAATTGCTTTGCCCACCCTATTATAGCATTTTCTCTACTAAAAGAAAGCCCAACTGAAACTAGATGTTTAAGTATTTTAAAGAAATCTTTTATGTCAAAGAGACAAATTCGACAGGTGCCTGTGGTACATTTGAAAGAAAAGTAAGGAGCAAACAGATTCAAAAGGGAATCCTTTAAAGATTGGCTAAGCAGCCTGCCAGTAGTGGGCCACTCTGTGCTTTCCCCACCAGGTGGGAACAGAAACATCAATATCCATGAATGCATGTCAGATTGAGTGGAAACAAACCCTAAGGACACCATAGTGTAGTAAAGTTATCTACCCACACAGCGTTAAAAAAATTGATCTGCCAGTGTATTATAAGTATTTAATTGACACTTTGCAATGATCAATATCAGACACTCCACTGGCAGAGCACAGCATGCACTCTCCCTTTTAATTTATATATTGTTTTATGTGTTTATCAAAGTGATCAGCTTTTTTGGAAGGGATAATAAAGAAAAAATTGCATGAAAAATAAGCTACTACATGTTATGTTAGAGGATATTTTTGCTCTTTTCTTTGTCTTTAAATACACAGTTCATTCTCATAAAAATGACCTTATAAAATGGTCCTTACTATAATTTACAGTATTTCAATAATTTAGAACCAAACCATAAAATTCTCAGCATGTGCAATCAAAATGAAATTTAAATAGAACAGCAGTATCAACATTTTTTAAATTTCTGCAGTATTTTCAAGTTCATTTTTCCCAGTAAGAGGATGTTTTCACTGCTGAGTTACAAGTGAAAATAATGAATTCCACATCATTCAAGATGTAGGATTTGAAGATAGGAAATTGTTTAGTATTCTAATTCAATACTTAAGCAAGTGCTCACAGTCTGATTCATCTAAATGCAATAGTCCTCATTCAAACCATCTCCATGAATTTTTTTTTGGTTCAGTTTTAACCCTGCAGCAATGCTTTTGATTCCCTAAAGAATCAAAGAAAGTTGATGAATAAGACTATGGAAGTTTTATTTACTGAAATCAAAATATAAAAGAATTATTTTGATTGGATGGATTTCCTTTTGATTTTTTTCTGCTTTGGCATATGGTGTTTTTAGATGAGTCAAATTGATGATTGATTAATAAGTATCATCTCTTATCATCTCTTAACATTACGTGCATATGATGACACACTGCCAAAATTCAAACTCTTTGACTGCATTACACTAACTTATATTTTCAAATAATGTTAGTGGATTTTCATGTCACAGAGATGATCAATCAGATGATTTGCCTTCCAACAGTGCAAATGAATGCGATGGATGTGTGTCATAGATGTTTTGTTATTTCTGAGGTTGCCACAATAAAATATCCCTTTTTGACAGAATGCTTAATTATTTTGTCAGAAGAACAAATGTATCATTGACAAAACTTGAAACATTTGCTCTAGCAAGCTATATAATTTCAAGTCACAAACATCATGTCTGTACAACTGACTGTATCATACTGTTTTGGCAATATGCTGATTGCCAGGTGTCTGACAGTCTACCATGAGCAATTCTGCACAAACTACCGTGAGTCAGTGAAGGAAATCTTTTCATTCCATTTGGAACGTACAAACTGTTTTGTTTTCTTTACTCTTTTAGCTTCTCAAGGCAAAATTACCATTGTCATCTCTGATATTGCAATTCAGGCTGGGAATGTAACAGAAAGAATAGGAAGAATCAGCCAAACTCACAGTCATTCTGTGTGCTCTGCATCCACTCTGCTTTGTACCAGCAAAACCAAGTGTTGCCTTTTTACTTTAGCTAGTGGCTACCTTGATGCATGTAAAGAAATGCATGTAAAGAGACCTTTCAAAAACAAAATGTTAATTAGTAACATAAGTCTAGCTGCAGGTCAACTGAGATATTTTGCAGATGCATTTTCCTCTTCCCTTGTATGCCTGTATAAAGTTTGTAAAGCAATACAGGGCCCATCAGTGTTGAGACTGCTTGGGTTTTCACCCAATCTTCATGAAAAAAGCATTCCCAGTGCTTTACAAGGCAAGAACTGCTATTTACAAAGGCATTAATGAGCCTTCCCAGCACTTTTCTCCCTTGCATGCCATTTCTCTGCCTGGGTTACAAGTGCAAACACAAATTCCCAGTGGCACAACTGGCAAAGGATCAAACACAGAGCCACACTGCTGATCTCTAGTTCAAGATGCAGATCAACTTATTTTAATCTATTTGTTGAGCTGTCACACTTTTGCTGATGAAGTCTTTCTTAAATTTAACATTTCTCAGTGATTTTCTGCTAGGTGAGATAATATCCAAACCCATAAACTTTTCAGAAAGGGTTGCAAAGAGTTCTGCTTTATTTGACCTGCAAACACAAACCATTAGGCATAGAGTTGGTTGGGTTTTTTGCATTTTGTTTTACTTTGTCTTTTCTGCCTATTACTTTGAAGAGCAAAATATCTGTATTACTTAAACAAGTGATGAATCAAAAGCAGATCACATACTGCCTGTAAGTATTTAGAAGGCATAGCAGGTTCACTTCATGTGAAATATACACGGTAATTTCTTACTCTGATTTATTTAGTTTTATTTACATTATTTCAAGTTTTTTATCAGAGGAGGGGTGTTGAACAGGAGCCAGCTTTTGTTTTTATAAGGCCAGGATTAGTTTCACCATTCAGTAACTGGAACAAAAAATTGGCAGTTGTTTGAGGAGTTTCCTTTCATGCTTAAACAATAACAAAAAAACCCCTTCCAAATTTCTAAATGCCCAGGTGCTTTACAATGGGAGGCATAATTTATGCTTCTAACAAACAGTTTGGGTCAATTCTCCCATTGGCAGCAGCACATTGCTGCCAGGTATTTTCCTGGTGTTCTGCAGGGAGCCATGGGCCAATTCTCAGCACAGAGGTGTGCTCAGAACCCAAAGTGCCACTTTTGTCACACATGGCAGCAACCTGGGCAGCAGTGAGTGAAGCCTGAACACAAGAGTGACATAAACTTCTTGTCCTACCTGTGGTCTTTTCAAGTTAGGTCTGAGATACATTAGAAGTGGGGGGAAAAGGCTTCTGCTGCTTCTCCCTTCAGTCAGGCAGCTGCAGCTACAAATGCAGTGAGTGCAGAGGGCCCACAGAGACTGTTACTAAATTTCCCTCAGGTCTTAGTTTGGGCACAGTGGGACTGAAAGGAATGTCATTTATCCATATGCCCCAGAGCACAGCACAGCTCCAGTCTAAGGAATGGAGCTTTGCAATTGTCCTCTGAAAACAATGTTCTCCTGACCACAGCCCATGATCAGTGCATTAGCGTCTTGGATGGGATGGTTTTGCCTGAGAAACAGAACACTAGAAATTCTCATATTATTTTCTTGTCTGTTTTCTTTTTCCTTGTCCTGTCTTCATCCAAATCACATCCAGAGAATTCATTAGCATAGAAAAACAAGTGTTGCTATCCTGCTCTCTGAAAAGAACTCGGCATTGCTATTCTGGACTAGATCAAAGTACTTTGGGGAACTAGTCAAAGCTAGAACTAATTTCTAATTGAAAGAAGAAAACAGTTCCTGCTTCCTTGGTGACAGGAATATTCCTGCCTCGTAATGCTGAAATGGATTTCAAGGAAAGTGCGTCTTCAGGTACATTCTGGAAGCCATAAAGATGTTTGACTATGACAGCAGAGTCACAAGAATAAATAAATAAAAATATCCTAAGCAGCCTGTGTGGTAATTGTAAACACATGCAAAGTAGGCTTCTCATCACTATCAGTCCTCCTCCTGCCAACTGACCCATCTGGGCATCAGGAAGGTCCTCTCATGTGATTTCTGTTTGGAGTGCTGAGGTGTTTTCTGCCTATTGACAATAGTCTCTTTGTATGCTGAGCAGACCAGGGTATACACACAGTCAGTCAGCTGACAGAGAAATTATTTTAAAGTTTTTTTCTGGGTTGAAAGTTGGAGAAAAAGCTATTGTTAGAATTTTATAAATTAATTACTTTTCCCCCATTCAAGATAAAAACGGAAAGAAAAGACAAATTAATCATAAAATCAGTAAGAGACGTTTGAAGTTAGATAGATATATTTTAATCCCCGTGAAATATCCCGAAGTATGACTTAATTCAAGAAAGTAAAGATAATTCTTGCAGCAGTATCATGTGCTTTTCCTGTTTCTAGAAACAGAAACATAATCTGCTTTCTCTAGTGAACCTAGTCTGATTTTTCTCTAGAAGAGCACAGGGACTATGAGCTCAAATGGACCAAAGAGGACAAAAAGTGTTTTGGTATCGCTCACCTCTCACAGGGGTAAAGAAATGAGTGATACTGCCAAAAAGAAAACGGTAAAGGACTCTCACTGACCTGTGAAGTATCTTTTCACAAAGTGCAAAAGATCTTTAGTACTGAAGTCTGAGTAGTGCAATAATCCTGCATCCCCCATGGCCAAGGCGAGAGAGCAGTGGGCAGGGTGAGGGTGGGGATACCCGCCAGGCCCTCCTGCCGGACCCACATCTATCCTAAGAACATTTAGCCAACAGCCAAAGTTAGCTGGGAACAAATGCCCTCAGCATGTCTCTTATCCCCACCCGCTGAAAGGAATCCTGCCCTTGACACCACATTGCCAGGAGCATGGGATTGCCCTCCTCCATTTGTTCTTCAGCCTGCTCTGGTGCCAGCCAAAACAGAAGTCAGTCTACGGAATGCAGATTTTGGAAATTAAGCAGCAGTAATTCAGCATTTTACTTCCACCCTCCAGCAAATAGGTCTTTCTAAAGTATGTTTTTAATTGTAAATTTTAAATTTTGCCTTAGTGCCTGGTCAGCAGTAGATTTAATCTGTTCAAGACATCAGGAAGTCTTTTTGACCTCCATTAATGCTTTGAGGAACTAAGCTAGTAAGCGTTTGAGCCATTACTTTACCGTCATGGGGACATATATATGTGTTAGAAACACGTGCTTTGCTAAAATGGTCTTGGAGCAGTTTCTGCATGCCTCTGTCCCCCCTTGGATCACTCTTGCCATTCTTTCTGTGCTGGCATTCCAAAGCTGCTGATTCACAGCCTACATCTGGTCCTGTAGCATTCTTGCCAACTCAAAGCCCGATGGATTATTTGGACACTTAACTTGCTCAAGTCATTCTCCCTCTGTCACTGACTTGGTTTTTTTGACATTCTGTGTATTATAAATACATTTCTGCAGGGCCCCTCCTCACTATATTTGACTAGCCTATTTGAATTATCAGAAATGAGGTGTTTTCTTCTCTTCTTTCTTTCATTCTTTCTTGCTTTGGCTCAGTTCTGCTGTTGAGGATGAGAAGAGAGTTGCTGATTCTTGTACAGAGGCCTGCTGGCTTCAGAAAGGCACGGGGTAGGTGAGGACATCTGCTCAAGAAGAGTGACTAGACCAAGGACTGGGATTCAGCTCTGTGAGTTGTCACCAGGGAGTGAAAAAACTGAGCTTTCCAGATGTGTTACTGTGGAGAGTCACCTGGGATTTTTGAAATTTAACATTATGATATTTGTAGACTGACATATACCCCATTTGCTTAGTGTGGAATTGTGTCCGTGTTAATTTATAATTGCTCATGAGTTTGAATTCTTTGGTCACGTAATACAACTTGGGCATCAAAGTTAATATGTGAGGTCAGACAACAGCTGATTTCTGCCTAACTTGTGGCTGTAAAGAGGCTGGGAACAGTAGAACAGTGACTATGCTTTATTACATGCATGGCAGGAGGGATGCCTTGCTTTGAATTCCTGCACTAAAACACGTGATAATTACATGATTCATCTCCACTCCATCAAAAGTGGCCACGGTCCCATCCTGTTGAAATAAACCAAAAACTGCAAGTAATTTCAGTACATCTAGGACTTCTGCCAATGAAATATATCCCTTGCCTTAACCAAGGCTGTTCTTTCCTCTCCATCAGTTTCAGTGGGATTTCCTCACTGAAAAAGCTGCTTAGGGCATGAGTGGCTTTTACAGAGTGAGGTTTCTTCTACTGAAATGTTTAATCTGGGTAGCATCTCTGAAGCCCTCTTTGCCAATGGACTTCACAACTATTACTTCCAGCTTCACTAGGTAGAAGTATTTTCCAGGGGTGGGATGTGAAATTAATGCCCACGACCCTTCAGTCTTTTCCTGTTGAAAATTAGTTATAGTGCCCATGTGGCTGTGCCATCAGTGGCAGGGGCAACGTGCACTGGGAAAAGGACAGGCAACTCCTAAGCTACTGAGAAACTCTGTACAGTGCTTTCAGTGAGTGCTGGCTGTTGTTCAAAAGCCAAAACCAGCTGTGTTTCAAGAAACCTGCCTATAAGCTGACACAGAGAGCCACCATTACCGACGTGTAACAGCAGTCATGTTATATTGTGTGCAGACTGAGATGGGTTAGACATTGGCTGTAGCAGTCCTTGTCCATAGCACAAATAATGAAAACAATCCAGATTTGACAGGGTTCTGTGTTCCTGCAGCTGGGTGTTCTCAGCTGCCTCCAGTGCACAGCAAGATTTGCAATATCAGGTTTTTTAACTCCAACCCATCATTCCTGGAGTCTGACAGTCATGTGGGAATTTTCAATTTCAGAGATTTTCTTGCTAAGAAACATGTCTCAAGTCTTTGAAAAAACTGCTGAGTGTACACCCCACTGGATCAGAGCCAAAAGGCACAATGTGTGTGGGTTTTATTTGTTTTCAGCCAGTCATAATTTTTTGCTTGCTTGTGTTCAGCCTAAGGAAGTAGAAATGTGTGGTCAGATCTATCCTTCAAAAATGTAAGGTGTTGATTCCAAGTTAAGCAGGAGGCAAATTTAGAGATCCTTGATCTGGTTCCTGTAAACTTTGCACCTCTGTGCTGCCCTGCCTCCTCTTGCTGCTTTTCTCTCCCCTGAGCACATGCCCTCAGGAGCTTGACACTGCTGTGTCTCACACCACAGCAGAGAGCAGTTGCTGTGCCAGGACAAATCTGCCTCCCGAGAAACAGTGGGGTCCTGGCCAGCTCAGGAACCTGCCCTGCACTGCAGACAGCAGCTGAGTGTCCACGCACAGCCTTTCCCTACCTGCAGGCTGAGCTCAGGTTTTCCTCTTCCTTCTACACATTTTCCCAGAGCAGGATGCGACAGGAAGCATTATGATTTCCATTGCAGGAATCATCCTGGAGGTTTTCAGTCTCAATTATTTAAAGCAATTGTGACATTATGGCCAAAAATAAAATCTCTATCAGCAGATGGAGCTGAGCTGAGGTCACAGTGATCCCATTTGCCATATCCTGAATAAAAGCCTTCAAGATGAAACAGAAAAAAGGTACTTGTGATGCTTCACCAGTACCGAAAACAACCCAGTTTAGTGCTGGCTGTGACTGGTGAGACAGCTCCTCTCTTTGAAGTGTCCTGATATCCCTTGTGATATTCCCTACACAGGGAATGGTGACCCAGGAAGGCCTGCTGCACATCCTTGATGACGGCCCATCCTTTTCTTCCCACAGAGTGACAGATGCTATCAGACAGTGCAGCTCCATTGCCAGCCATGGCAAAGTCAGTCTCCTGGCAGAAAGCCAGAGTTCTGTTCTGGGTATTTTTTCCCCTAATCTCTGTACTTTTCTCACTAGAATTCCCTTTCCTGTACTTTCACTGAAACTTTCTCAAGCCTGAGAGCTGGCCAAAAACCATGTTCACAGTGAACTGATAGAAATTTGTACCAGGAAATGTAGTGGGAAGGACAGAGAACAGCAAAATTTATCCAAAATGACTATCAAAGAGAGGCATAAAAGCCAAACTAGGTTAGAGAGATGAGACTGGGTACCAAACACATCATCACTAGAAATCTTCTGATAGCTATGGTACTGGTATTTTGAAGACACTTGAGGAAATAAGTAGGTAAATGGAGGTGGATGCTAAGTCACTGTAGGAGCATGTAGTAATGACCATGTGAGAAAGGCCACTAAGTCCAGTGGCATGGATGTAATTCGCTTCCAGGCACTGTGCCAACCCAAGGCCTAATCTCTGCCAAATTATTTTGGGCCAGGTTTCTGTGGTTGCTGCTGAATCTGTCTTTTTCCATCCTACAGTAACAGGGTGCTTAGCCCCAGCAGACGTATGAAACTGAACTAGCGATTTATTTCAGGGAACGGGCTTAATGTTCCTGACAAGATGGAAAGTCACCAGCTGGGTTATCTTCTGCACCTCATTCAATCAAATATTTTCATTATAGTGCCTATTAGACCAAGCATAAGTGAAAGGCAAATTTTCTCAATATCCACAAAACTCCATAGCAACTGAAAGGGAGGCCATATACCCCATAATTTTTTTCTGTTGAAACAATCAGTATCTAAAAAGGCACAAAGCCTTGGCAGGTTTCCATACTCCAGCAAGTGCAATTTTAATGGTGTTTTTAGACGAATAATCTCATCACTGAAAGTTGTTTGTTCAGCAGATCTGGCAGAGCTGGATGCATTATAGAAGGATGGATTATGAGATGTCTCCACAAAACTTCCAGGTTAAATGTAGCAGTCCTGTTAGAAAAGGCAGTGTCTGAAGACATTCAACACCTTCAACCAAATTGTTCTTGCTGCTGAGAGTTCTTTCAGGTCTGCTCTGGGATCATCACAGGTAACAGTGTCAGATGCCCAAGTATCAGCAACATTTCTCCTATTCTTGCTACAATTTCAGCACTGCATTTTATGCAAAGTGGGTCCTAAGTCCAATTAGATTATTTGGTTTTCTGGTATGTCAGTATTCAGTAGAGTTTTTGTGCATGTTATCTTCCTTACTGCTTTGCCTTGTTGCTTGCCTCTTTCTGTGGATCTTTGCTGAATCTACAACTTCTTCTCTATAGAGTGTTCCATATAATTATCTTGTCACCCTGATTTACAAGGAATGAAAGAAGGCAGTAAATCCCTGAGAAATAATGTTTATCATCACTTGACTTACTCTGAGGGAAGGTTTTTTTGAGACCATCAGCAAGGACATAAGTACATAGCTAGACTCAGTGTGTCATCTAACCCATCTTTTTGGTGCCTTTACTCACAAAAAATAATTCTTGTTTCCTACACCTACCTGATGCAGAGGTGTAGGATTACTTTAGTACCGCTAAATCTGAGGTGGGAAATGAAAATGTAGATTCCCAGTGAAAGGGAGCTGGTATGTCTGTGTTGGCTCTGTTAAAAACTGAATCTTCAATGCAGAGCATTGAAGCGCATTTATGTTATATTTTTAGGACTGAGATTGTATCACCAAACCTCACATCTGCTTACAGAGGTCCAAATTAATTGCAGTTGTGGTGATTGGTTTAATGATTATGATGATCCGTGTCTGTCAGGACCTGACTTGAGACAAACTGTGCACTTTTATGCTACCAAAGAGCTAAAAGATGCCCTGTGATGAGCTCTGGCCTGTGCTGCAAGCAGACAAATGCCTTCAGGGCAAGCCCCTGTACCCTCCTGCAATGCCTTTGACTCTTCTGAAGTCTCCAAACCAGACAACTATATCAATGTTGTCCGTATCAAGAGGAACAATAAGGTAAAGCAGAAGGACAAGAGACAACCCGGGGCAGTGGCCAAGTCTAAAGGAACAGACGGAGAAAAGGCAGCGCCTGGTGGGCAGCTTCGAGGGCAGATCTGTGAGCCATACACCAGGAGAGAAACAAGGACAAACAGTTGGAAATATGAGACATAAAAAAGCCTGAAAGTGGGTTTGGCTGATGGCATCTGATTGCTGTCTCCAGCCACAGTCAGGCATTCCTCCAAAGCACCAAGACAAGGCGTCTGACAAACTGCTTATCCCGGTGCCTGCCAAAGGCTGCGCTCCAGCAGGAAGCGCCGGCGCCAAGGAAACTGCAAAGGAGGCTGCTAATTTTCATTCTCCAGGTTTGTTCAGTGTTTACCCACATCCGTCTCCTCTTCCTGGGCAATCTTCTTCCCCCACCCCTCTTCCCAGCTCACACAGAATGACACAAGCCTTCTGCAGAAAGGACCCTGCCCTCTGGCCAGCCGTGACCCCCAGGGACAGTGATTATCGTGGCCATCGAGGCTGTGCTGGTGCACGCCCACACAAACGTGCAGAAGCACTGGCTGCTGACAGCTCTTACAGACAAGGAGGCTGGTTATGGAAATGAAGAATGGAATAGATGATTTTTGGGTGGACACAAAAATTTTTTCCCCTTCCTGAGCCTTACTTTCTAAGATACAAATGATGCAGATTATTTCTGGAGCACTAGGAAAATGTTAAATCAACCAAAACTCAGGAGGTTTTTCTTCTGAAATTCTTCATTTTGATCATACTGCTAACAAAATACTAAAAGACACCACAGATTCCAACTCTGTGTGACAGTCTCCTGTGCTAAAGCAATAGCTATTGCCATAAGCTTTGAGCTTTAAAACAGGCATTTTTTGAAACTGAAAGTAGTGCCTGTTACGCTGATGACATCAATGGACCACAAACTACTTAAACTAAAGAATTAAACAACCTCTGAACTCCCAGCAGATGCAAAATTTCAGATTTATCTACGCTATATTATCTCTATCCAGATTTTTTATGTGGCTGGTTTCCCTTGTCTGTGCATAAGCATACTTTGAGAGAAAGGTTTATCACACTGAGGCGAGCAATTATAAACAGAATGAAAACTTTCACTCTAAAACTAATATTACTCTTAAGATGATGCCATCTTTGTTCTTAGAGAATACTATTGAACATAGAAGTGCATTTGTTTAGGTGATTTGATGCCATTTTATCCATAGCCTCAATGATGTAATCAAACACATTAAACAAATTCTCTCTTTTTAAACTTGAATTCTTTGATGATAAAAGCTGCTTTATCCCAGAAACTTAATAAACCAAAAGGCCAATTTGGAAAGCATGATTTCTAACACACTATCAAGAAACTGGACCATGACAGTTTATGTTGCAAAGCTGGGATGTGGCTGGTTGTTGGTGTCTGTAGAAAGTGGTAACCTAGTGAACCAGTTTGCTCTATTGCAATGAAAAAGCCATGATCCTGGTCCATTTGTGTGTATGTCATCATCTCAGACTTTTATGGAGACTAAACACTTTCTTGGGCAGCAAGTTTTGTTCTGGCTCCTGGATCTTGTGTTCGTGTCCTGCACAGCATTAATTTTACCTAAGAATTGTTGTTCACTTCCATTACATCAGTCAGGGCCGGACTGTTAAGATTTTAGATCACACATTCAGTGAAACTCACTTTAAAATCTTGCCAAAATTATTTACAACCACAGTTTCAAAGGTCTGCTCCTCAGACAGATCAGTGCTAGCACTCACATTTGAATTTCCAGTAAAAGCCACATTGCACTGGAGGAGTACAGGAAATTGGCTTTGGGGACAGTGGCCAGAGTGGTTTTGATTCAGTGGTGGAGAAATTCTCTTTTGCCTCCAAGAAGCTTTTGATTTCTCTGCACCCACTGCAGCCTGAACCTGAACCGCCTGTGCCCCTGAGTTAATCCTTCTCTTTTGGGTGGTACTGGGTGTCTTGGGGTGACTCTATCATGTGTATCCCCTATCATGCTCTATGCCCAAAAAGTAATATTGTAACTTTTCTGTGCCTTTAAACTGAGCACACTGGGGCTGCTCCCTGCTCAGCTGGTACTTATCCACTGAGACCTAGGGAATGCGGCATTTCCTAACACAGTATGTTTATGTTGTAAGTGGTTTAAGGGAGAATAAAAGGAACCCTGAGTTCTTCAGTGGGTTCTACGGTCACCCACTGAAGAGACCTTCTTAGCTGCCCCTTAATTGAAAACAAACCCTGCTGCCAGGTCAGTATTTCTTTTACACGTTGCACTGTCGGATGCATAACAGAGATAGTCTTCATCCAAGCATACTTGTTGTTATAATAGCTCAGAAATTATTATATCTTTGGTATTGTACACTTTCCTCATTTTATTTAGTAACTTTAAAAATATTTGTAATATTAATACTATATTTAAAAAATTGAAGTACTTTTATTATTTCCATAACTTGTATGGAAGTGTCTGGTTTCTGGGTGGATTCAACTTCACCAAATTCAAGTAATAACTTCATGGATTTCTATAAGAGCAATATATGTCCCACTAAGCTTAAAATACTAAATATTGTCTTCACAATTTGACAGTTAAAATATATCTGGTTTTCTGAATGCTTTTTCACTTATCTTTCACTTTAGCAGTAAAAGGAATTAGTTTTGGTAATTTTAGTGACTTGTTCAAAGATACAGACTCAGCTGAATAAAAAGCTGAATTATGCCCTGTTCTCAATGAACATTTATGTTGCTGATTAAGGGTAGCTACAAGGACATGAGCTTCTTGTCCATAATTTCATTAGTGGACTGTACCTGCAGTAGTGAATGCATTAATTTACTTTCCCTAAGATTCTGTTTTTCATGCTCTGTGCTGAGACCAATTACTTGACTGTGATTCAAGCACAACACAGTAAGAGATGAGGCCAAATTAAAAGCAGTGATGGAGCAATTTTCAGGACTAGGAACATTTGCAGTTCCAGGGGGTTTGAAGACTATAACAGCTAAAGGGGTAAGGTGGGTCAGAAAAGTTTTTTTTCCCCAAAGCAGGCCGCAAATATTACTAAGAATTGCAAGAAGCTCTTAACTCGTGAATACAGGAACAAAGAATAGCCTAAGTTTAAACATTTTTATGTTGCTATTATTAGATTTATATTACTTATATGTGTGTACCTCTGAAGCATTAAAGTCATACCTATTTTTTTCAGCTACCTCAATTTATTGTACAATGCAGTTCCTTTGCTAGAGAGTCACAGTGAGCCCTGTCACATCCGTTGTTTTTCAGGTGTAGAAACCCAGTCCTGCCTGCATCAAAAGAGGCAAAGAGCTTTGCATCTTTAGCCAGGGAGGTGCAGCAGAAGTCAGGAGAGCTGTAGCAGGAAGCACCACCCCTTGTGCCTTGTTAATTGTGGGCTGCTCCAGAGCAGGGAGAACATCCTCAGCACCACCCTGCACATCTGCATGAGCTGATATTGCCATGGTGCTGCCAGCAACCCACACTCATCCCCGTCTTCAGCAAGAGGGGGATGTGGGTGCCAACCCTTATTTTTGCCCCTTTCCCTGCTGCTGAGGCTGGGCCGGTGGAGATGAATGCCTGTGTGTCTCCTCAGCCTCTTGGGCTTGAAGCTCATTTTATTTTTAGACTCCTGCTCCCACCTTGCTTTATGTTGTTTGTTCCTTCTCATTCTTCCTTCTTTTCTTTTTTCTTTTCTCTTTTCTTCTCTTCTCTTTCTTTTCTTTTCTTTTCTTTTCTTTTCTTTTCTTTTCTTTTCTTTTCTTTTCTTTTCTTTTCTTTTCTTTTCTTTTCTTTTCTTTTCTTTTCTTTTCTTTTCTTTTCTTTTCTTTTCTTTTCTTTTCTTTTCTTTTCTTTTCTTTCTTTTCTTTTCTTTTTCTTTTCTCTGTTTTAATTTACAACTGTGTCTATGCCTAGAATGGGCTGATCTGCAGCCCTGTGAACCATTCCCAGCTCAGGGCAGTAACATACAGACAGAAATCAGTACCATGCAGAATGCCTGGGCTGTAAACTCCAGTGTTCCCAGAGTTCCAGAACTTCTATTGTTTATCCACTACAGCATTTGGTACTCAAATGCTAAAGGCAGTCAGCTGCACTACAGAGGTGTGCTGAAAGGCTTTTGCTAAATACAGATTAAAAGGTGAATTACTTCTGCTTCATGTACCTGAAGATTAGAGTAATCCCTCATGGCATGCAAATGAAATCCACTAAACCCAGAGACCTGGGCACTGCTGTGGAGAACACAACTGCTCTGCTCAACACAGGAACCCTGGGTGCAACCAGAGCATGGAAAGCTTGCCTTGCTTCCCTTTCTGCTCAAATCCCCATGAGGAGAGAGGCTGTCTCACAGAGAGGGAAGGAAGCAGCATAAAATGAGGAGAATGGAAGGCAACTCTACAGCAGAACCTGGCAGAGATGAAAAGATCAACAGTGGGAAATTTGTCAATTTTGATAATCTCTTCAGATTACCCTGCTTATGCTGGCTATATTCCTTTACAGTTTTGACAGAAAAATTAAAATAACACCAGAAAATGGTTGGAGTTAGATAAAAAATAATGGGAATCCATGGAACTAGGCAATACAGGGTAGCAACGATAGGTACCTCTGAGGCTGAGAAAATGAATCATAATGGAAATATCACCTTCTATGTCATTTTGCTATTAGATGTACCAAAGAAGTGTTGTTAAGGTCAGTGCCTGGTATTTACAGCTGGGGATTGATGTGACCTCAAGTTCTTCCATTTTGTTATTCTGCCAATAGTTAAAGTACACATTGTGCTGCCAGAAGAGTGGCTACCCAGGCCTCACTTCAGGCACTTTCCTTGTTGGCCTGGCTCGCCTTGAACAGTGTAAAATAGCTTGTGGCCAGCAGCTCTTATCCCATTTAGTTTAAGGCATTTACTATGCAGCTGGGAAAGGAAGGGATTCATAACAGAGACTCAGAGTTTATGTGAGTAAAGCACAGTAATTTTTACCAAAAACAATTCTGCACCAACAAGGGTTGGTTTTCTTATGGCTAGTGCCTATGGGTTTGTAATGTACAGATATAATTCCTGATTTTACATGAGGAATTAAATATGGTTTGTCATCTGACATTGCCAAAAACTTCACAGATGAAAATAAATTGGCTTGGCATGGTGACCAAGCTCTCTAAAATAGGTAACGGTCCCACTAGTTACGGTAATTATTAACATAATTATGCAAAGTGTGCTTCCTATTTTGCTAAAATATCTCTTAAATCTTGCAGTTTTCTTGCTTCTGGTTGCTATTTTTGATTCTTATATTTACATGGTATGAGCAGGGAATTTATTTCCTGGCACTAATAAACTTGTGTCTTTGTTTACTGGATAGCTGGGAGCTATTTGTAAATATTTCTGTATCACTAACACCTCCTATTTCCAGAGACATCACTAAATACTGGAATATCAAATTAGCAATTACAAACCTGCTAATCACTACAGTGGTATTCACCAAGGCTTTCTTTAGGCCAGACAGGTTAATCTCCCTCTGCTCCCTGTACAGCCAGGAGGAAATTTCTATAGCAAAATTTGGAGCAGAAACCCAATATTCAAGTGCTCTGAACAATTCTGGGGGATAGACTTGGCTACAGGGGGTCTCCAGAGACAGCTTCCCTGGGCTGCAGGTATCCCTGCATTATACCCCATGATTTTTTTTCTATTTAAGAAAATAAATTCTAATAAATCAAAACAAATAGCAGTCATGCAAAGGACAAAAATGAACAAAAGGAGAAAGCTGCTGATCTCATGCTTCCCTGCAGAGAAAATGAGGAAAGGGTGGAGAATCGCCCAGGCACTTTCTGATTATCCTGTGAGATAGGATGGGAACAATGAGGTGGTTGGTGTGAGCCTGAACAGAGCACTTTCTTTTTGGCACTTCAACAAATGTTGGCAGCAAGTGTTTCTTTTTTAATGTCAACATTATGTGCACAGCTTCAAGGTAAGAGTTCCAAGTCACTCAAGTTAATTGATACATCAGGGATGCAGAACTGGAACACAATGTCCTTGATGCTGCTTAAAAGAATTGCAGAACTGTATGCTGCCTTTGCAGGAGGGACTAGAAAAATCCAAATGCACTACAAAAGTGCTGGCTAGAAATGGGGGGGTTCACTGCAGCCCTTTCCTTCAATGCCTGTCTCAGATTGATGGAAAAACTCTGAAATTATGTCTTCTGCTCTACTTTTGATGATTAAATACTGTCCTGCCTCTCAAGATGAATCTACTTTTGTCTTATGCAGAGCTGTCCTTTTGCTGGCTGTAGGAATGTTTTCATATAGAAGTGAGTACTTTTTGCTCTGAATTTCCAGCTGTCTGCTGCAATGTAGCCTCAAGGCTTCAAAAACGAGGAGTTTGAATTTGGTGCGGGATGCTGTCAGCACAAAGACAGACCCCTCTGCTCAGTGGAGAGAAGCAGCACTGCTTACCAGTAGCTGTTGCTCATGGGATGTATCACCTGCACGTAAACTTGGGCTGCAGCTGAACATCCATCTGTGATGAAGGCATTACAGGTGCTCAGGCCACGTCCTCTTCACCCTTACCTTGCACTTGTAGGCTCCTCTCCTCAGCCCCTGTCCTTCCATGGCCATGCAGGTGGAACGATGCCTGAGCCACCCATTGCCACTGGCAGCACCAGCAGGGGACAGGGCAGAGGGAACACGACGGGGAGTGGATGTTCAGACAGGCACCACGTCAATACAGGGTCAAGAGAAAAGTGCCAGGGCAGCCAGCCTGGCCTCCAGCTGCCACTCCAGAACTGCACAGGTCTCCCATAGATCGTGTGTCACATCTGCCAGCCTGGCGTGGCTTTTCTTGGGAATACCCAGGAGTGTGACAGGGGACAAGATGTGTTCACTTGAACAAACCAAGCCCTATGACTCAAAGAATAATGGTTGCTAACAGAACACTTTTTTTTAATCCTGTAAAATATTGTCTGTCAAAACTATTTGGTGTAAAAACAGATATTGCTCGTGTTCCAGTTGAAAGTGCCCTGACTGAGAGGAAAATTCTTCTCTGAGATTCCAAGTTTTACAAGAATCTAGAGAGGCTCTTCAGAGCCCCCAAACCCCTGACTCTGCCCCCAGAAGTGACAGCTCTGCACAAACTTTACAAAGCCATGGTCTGCTCTGCATCGCTGCAGGGGCATTGCTGCAGTTTACCTAATCCAACAAAGGCAGTATTTGTCTTGCTACAGTCAGGTAGGGAAGACTTGTAAGACTTGTCCTAACAGTATTTTTATAATCACACACTTCCTGTGCACAACGGCCACTGGGTGTAACTGTAAATAAGGATTGCTTTCATCTTCAAGTTCAAAATGATGAGGTTTCTCCATTGCTTATGTAGTGATTATGCACTGAGACACAGGGGGATGACAGCTGCCAAGGCCAGCCAAGGGTTTGGTGTTCCTGAGAGGGTGGCTTCAGTTAAAGTATCTTCTATCTCACTGCTATGCTACTTTTACAATAAAATTCACCCTTGCAAATCAAAACTGACGTCATTACAGTGTACCCACATAGCGAAATCTGTAAGATCTTTAGTGCTTGAAACCCAGAGTACTCTCTAAGTTTTTCCACCAGTTTCCAGGTTTTAACATCAGTTATTGCTCCCATGCGAGCAATACCCCTGCATTCATTTCACTGAAAGATGTAGCAAAGGTGAGGAACTAATCCAGCACTACAAAGGGAAATCTTGTGACACCTTCAGTTGAAGCTCAGAAGATCCTGCCTGCCATTCATACCTCTTATTTACTTCAATCCACTTCTTTCTTTATGCAAGCTGTATGTTCTGCATAGACCAATCACAACAGGGTGACAGTTGCCTGTTTTATTTGTTTATAAACAACATAACTGGATGTGGCAACCACCATGGCTCAGAGGGGAGGACACAGGCTGCAAGGGAGATGCCTTCAGATCCTCTGGAAGCCAGGCTGTGAGCACATTCTCCAAAGGTAACCATGGCTCCTCGGTCTCTGTATGCTGAGATATTCCAACATGAAGTGATTTGATTCGAAAGGTGAGTTCCAGAGTTCAGAGGGAGCTGCAATCTAGCACAGTTTGTCACTCCTTAGAAGTTACAGCTCGTCTCCATGACCAACAAGAGCTCCCAGGCCAAGGCCAGGAATCTCTGATCCTTCCACGAATCAGCCCTCGCTTCTGAAATCTCCTTCTGGCTTGGGTTTTTAGTGAATTCAAATGCAGTAAAATCCCTTCCCGAGGGATGTGGGCTTGTTCCTTTGACAAATAGCTGCTCCTGTCCCTTTGCCTCAGCATGACTCCGCTCCCATTGACCTTGGACCAGGATCACCTTCCTCCCGCAGAGTTCAGCAAAACGGGTATTTAAACAGGGAATCCTTAAGCTGTAAAGACCTTTCTGAAATGAGACAAAATTAGGATTGATATCAGCAACTGTATATTTATACTCTGCTGGCCTCAAACCATATTTAAGTTTTAACCAGGTTTGCTATGAGGTTTGTAGCCAGATTAACTTTAAAAACACAACAAGAATCCATAAAAACGTCTTAAGACCTCTGATTTCTGAATAAATATATGCTAAATAAGCTAGATTTGAGTGCTGCTTTCACAGTAATTAATTTTTAACCTTAATCTTTACTCACTGTAAGACATAGTTTATTTTTCAGACATATATGCTAATTTTCAAAGAAATTGGTCATATATGGTGAGCAAAATTCATGTATAATGTCAATGTAGGCAACACACTGGTATAACCTCTTTCTGCTTTTCTAGTATAGCTTACACAATTTTTTTTGGTGGCACAAAATAATTCCATGCTACATTAGCTATATAAGAATTGCTTACAAAAATTGAAGCCATAGTTTTGAATGCTAAAGATCAGCACCAGGTGTGCCTGAGAATCATAATTAGATGATATTAACTTGTCCACAAAGTGCCCTGAATTCACCAACAGTTAGTTAGATGTTCAAGCCTTAACAAATAGCAGCATGTGACTGAATTAGTGATTTTTGAAAGGTAATCAGCAGCTGGACTGGAACCTATCCAAAATGAAATCCTGCTCTGTTATGCTGCTGGCATGCTGGGAATCAGCACAGCTGCTGATTTCACAGAAATAAGAAATTAAATAGACCCTGTGCCAGTGCTTAGTCACCCTCAGTGAAAAAGCATTCCCTGATGTTCAGAGGGAGCCTCCCATGTTTCAGTTTGTGCCTCTGGTCCCGCCACTGGGCACCAGGACCTGCTGCACTGTGCAGGCCACTGGAACGCTGATTGCTCCGGCAGAAGCTGAGCGAGTGCCAAATACTGCCCCAGAGCCTACAGGCTCCCTGGGAAAGAAGCACATTAAAGCTTTTACTCATAAATAAACTCACAGAAAATGTGTGCAGATCTCCATCCCAACACGTGTCCCATTGCTGCAGGCCAGGTTGGCCCAACTGGCACTGTCCAACCTACTGTGGCTGCTCCTGACCTGTGCCTGCCACCTGCTTTGGTGGTGGTGGTGTGCTTGGACTGTATGGAGTGAAACCTTCCTAAAAACTGGTTTGTTGTGGACTGGGAGCTCACAACTCTTTCCTCACACCCTAACAGACGAGTGATTTTAGCTGTCTTGTTAGTCCATCTGACTTCTTGCCTTATTTAGTTCAGCCAGCCAAGCTATAGAGCTGTATACAAGCTACTTCCAATTACAAATTAAACTGAAATCAAGAGCAGGATTGCACTAAAAAATAATACAAGACAAAAAACAGCAACAGGCAGGAGGAAAAACACAGTCACCTGCTTTATCTAGTGATGTCTCAGTGCAAGGGCAGGGAGATGAGAAGGGAGAAGGCATGGCCTGTCCATGGTGGCTGCTCTGACGGACACCAGCAGTCAGGCTTAGGAAGCAGAACCAGGGAAGATGCAAGTTTAGGAAGATTTCAGGTCAAATCTGTACACGGATGATTTCTGTGGGACTGGCTCATGATGCCAACTCAGCCAAGACAGACACAGCTCCAGAGGCACTGTAAATAGACTTCTAACGATGCATGCTGCTGCTTTCTCTGGTCAGCATTTGTTCCATTTTTCAAGCTTAAAATTCTAAGCAACTACCGCTTTATCTTAAAGCTTTATTAAAGTTGACCATGAGTAATCTGATACACACTATTCATGTTATTCCTGAGGGGAACAAATGGATTATTGAAAAGCACACTAGGAAACTTTTGGAGTCTTAGTGTGCTGGTTTTGGCTGGGGTAGAGATAATTTTCTCCACAGTAGCCAGTGCAGGGCTGTGTTTCACTTTGTGCTGAGAACAGTGTTGGTAACAAGGGATGTTTCTCTTATTGCTGAGCGGGGCTTACACCGTGTCAAGGCCTTTTCTGCGTCTCGCCAGGGAGGAGGCTGGGGGTGCACCAGGAGCTGGGAGGGGACCCAGCTGGGACAGCTGACCCCTCCTGACCCAAGGGATATTCCAGGCCATACGATGTCACGCTCAGTGTGTAAAGCTGGGGGAAGAAGGAGGGAGAGGGAACATTCTGAGTGATAGCGCTTGTCTTCCCAAGTCACCATTATGCGTGATGGGGCCCTGCTATCCCAGAGATGGCTGTCTGGCCCATGGGGAAGTGGTGAATGAATTCCTGGGTTTGCTTTACTTGTGTGTGCAGCTTTTGCTTTACCTGTTAAATTGTCTTTACCTTGATCCAAGAATTTTCTCACTTTTACTTTTCCAGTTCTCTCCCTCATCCCACCCTGGGGGGTGAGCGAGTGGCTGTGTGGGGCTGAGGGGCCTGATGGGGTTAAACCACAACACTCTGTACAGAGTGTGCTGTGGGCTTTCCAGGAACCTGAAGGCAGTGTCTGTCTGCTGGCCTGGCAGGCAAACTGGGCACAGCAGCAACTTGCTAAGCAGGATTAGTCTGTGTCTCTCTGGGAAGCAGTAAGAAAACGGGAACATTATCTGAGACTTGATTCAGTGGAAGTTTCTTTTGTATTATTTGTACCTTTTGTTACTGCTGCCCCTCCATGCCTCTGAGGCTGAAGGTGGCCATTGTCTCAAGGAAGTGCCTCAAGGATGGCGTGGGTTTACTGAGCAGGTACCCACAAGCAGAAAGTGCTCACAGGAACAGCGGCTGAGCGTCAATTTAGTTACAGGTTACTGCTGGAAGGGATGCCAAAATCTTGGTACATTATTGACTTTCTGTACAATGGCACCTGACCTGTAAAGAATCTGTAAAATCTGTATTCTTGCTCTGTTTTAGCCAGAGGCTTTTAATCTACTGCTTTCCTTACTGCGAGCTGCTGTACGTAAAATCTGCTTTTTTAGTTTTGGGTACAGCACTTCCAAAAGGATTTATGGGCTTTTGATACTTTATTGCATTTTGATACAATATTGCATTAATATGGGTTTGCTTTTTTTGCAAGCATTTTTACAAAAAACACACTATATAGAAAATTAGAGCTTATTATAACCCAAGTATTGTAAGAATTATTGGCACATCCCTGAAGTACCATCTCCCAGAAGCAAGAGAAGTGAACAGCAGCTTTGTGCCAGAGCATCAGCAGATGGATGATGTTCACCCCAACTAACCAGTTTGTCCTCCTTCAGTTCCTGCTTCAAACTACCATGAAAACATCAACTAGACAAGTATTTCTGACAGCTACAGACTGATTTACACTGGTAATGCACTGAAAAAACCACAGAGGAAAGGATAGCAAATCTACAGACTGCAGTGAAAAGGATTTTGTCTGTATCAATGCCAGTGGTTGATAATCCCTGAAGACCTGAGATAACAGCATTGATGAAAGAGGATTGTTGTGAACACCTCATGTCTCATCACACCTGTCTTCTACTGAACCCAAAAAATGCTGGTCACAGCACTCACAATAAGAAATAAGAAATCCTGAGCTGCTTTTACAGCAAGGTCTAACAAAGCACAATGGGGATTTAAAAAGTACACCTGACACACTGAGCATCATCTCTGGCTGAATGCTACTGAAATAATTATCTGTGTTTACTGTCCAGCACTGTGATCAGTGGAGGCCTGTTAGCACTAAGACTGAATACACAGGACTGAATTGCTTGAACAGACACTAAGAAAATGAGAATCACAGTGGAACCTAGAGAAAAAGAACGTGTCTACCTGTGTTAAGCAGCCCCTTAATGGAAAATCAGTAACAGCTGCAAGTTCTGCAACACTGACAGTGCTCTTCAGCTAGTGACAGCACAGGCTCCACAAGTTAAGCAACTACAGTCCACAAACACCTCTGCAATCACAGTCCCAAAAAGGTAAGGAAAACACCATTCTCTTCTGCACTTAGTCTAGATTTGAGGACACACCTTTTAAAAAAAGGGCTATAATCAGGCTCCAGCAAGATGGGAGACTGCTTGCCTGTCACCACCAGCAGGAAAGTCACAACTCAGTGGTGTATGATTAGGACGACTTCTATCCAAGTATTTGAAAATGTTTATACTAAGAAGCAGGAAAAAAGCCCCCAAACTAGTTGTAAATCAGCAACATAGGGCTTTGGTAGTTTAATCAAAGCATCACTTCTATGATTTTTAGCTTCTTCACAACTTGCCCATTACTACCATTTCCTAAACACCAGTTCTAGGCAATACCTGGATTTGGATTAACACACAATTTATAAACTGGAATGGAAATCGCTCCTAATGTCCCTGACCACCACAATAATTCCAGATCTGGTAGAGCTCCCTACACTGGGAAAGCATTACACCCTCTTTCAGTGTCTTCAGGGTGTAATTCTTCCAGCAGGTGTGTTAAAACAGGACAAGAAGAGAAGACCATAAAGTTTCAACAGAACTTGGGATGCAGGTGGTTTTGCTGTTGCATGTGTCAGGAGATGATGCACATGAGGATGTGACACATCTAACTAATAATTCAAGATGGGGAAG